>CM070563.1:45433439-47975080 GCA_036346405.1 Phyllostachys edulis | reverse complement strand
ATGATGAAACAATTGGCAATGTGGCTTTTGGTTTGAAGTTTCATGTGTTTTCGACAAAGTTTCAGATCTGTCAGGTCAGCGGTGGTCTAACCAGCTTTTGTGCTGAATATTGTTATAAGTGGTGATTTGATTTTGGGATAGGTCATATCCATAATTGTTATTGCATATGCGTTGCATATTGCATGTTTTCACTAACGTGGGTCAAGTTGTGAAGAACTTGTTCCCGGATTCGTGTTTGCTTGTCTATTGTCGTGCGGTGGCTTGCGTGTCAATGACGGTCAATCGGCGAGGAGGATCGGGACTAAGCTTGGAGAGCCGAGGTCCGTAACGATCATGGATGCCGGTGAGGTCAGTGACTCAAGCGTGGCGCAGAATGGATATGGATGACCGAATCAGGCGGTTCGGTGGCGATTGGTTGGATCAAGCGGCGAGTCGCTCCAAGTGCTCGATGGTGCGGTGGGATCCGGATGGGAGAGACTTGACGACATGGAGCCGTTGATCAACCTACACGTGGCGAAGCAGGCGATTGCTTCAACTGGATTGGACTCGGTCTTCGGAAATGATCGAGAAGGGGTATTTTGGTAATTTTACCAAATACCATCTTGGTGACCTTTTGACTAAGCCGCGGTGCGGGTCGGCGCATGGTGAAGTGGTTTAGATCAGTCGACGATGAAGATGACGCTTTGAGATGCGTACGTGTGTGTTCCGTTGTTGTTGGGCCTGAACGGAAGCCCATTAAGGTTTGTAGGGTTTGGGGTGCCCTATAAAAGAAATAGGAGTTGGAATATTGTGGCTGCCGCTGGGGTTTGGCTCTGCCCTGCAAAGAAAAGCAGGCTTTGGGTTTAGGGCTTTTGGAGAGCTTCCTGGAGAAATAGTTCCTGTGGCGGCTGCCCCCCTTAAGAAAAATGAGAGTGGCGGCGCCTGTGTTGAGTAGCTGCTGGGGGTTGCGCGCTTTTTGACTGAGGCGGCGCTCCCAAGGATCGAGCACCTGTAGGCATAGCCAAGAAAGCGAGGAAAAATTGCAGCGGCCGGTTCCTCTGGATGTGAACACCCTGTTTGATTTGATGTTCCATTTAGTGCTTCTGGTTGTTTGCTGTAGCAGTTTGCTGTTTTTTACCTGGAGCGATTTTTTTTTATTGCCTGTGCTGCTCGGCAGTTTGGATCTGTGCGGCTGTTTTTCTTGCTCTGATCTTGCACTTGGTAATTCCTTACTGATTTTGCTTGCTCGGCCTGTGCTGCCCGCAGAAATTGGATTAGCATGCGGCGACCGGTTCTGCCTGAAAAAAACTGGTGGCGGCGGCCTCCAGTCCGGGGCAAAGAAACACGGCCTTTGATGGTGCCCCTGTGCTGAAAAAGATGAGTGCCTGGCGGCTAGTTCCTCTGAGAAAAACTGGAGCTGCAGCGGATGCTTAATCAAGAAATAGCAGTTTTGTTTTGGATTTGTTTTTTATTTCCTTGTCGTGTGCGTGCGGCTTGTAGAGATCCGGGCGACGCCTGGTAGAAATGCAGTCCCTGGGCGGCGGCAGCACGTTTTCTCTGAAAATTCCTGTGCCCGTTTTGCTTTCAGTTTATTGCTGTCGGATTGATCTGAGTGGAGCCTGTTCATCTCAGTAATAGAGCTCCTAGACGGCAGCTACTGCTTTGATGCCGGCCTGGTTTCACTGTGTATTTGGTTCAGTTTTTCAAGCTTCCTGCGTGTGTTGAATTTATTGCGGGCTGCTGTTTGGTATTTGGGCATGAGCATTGTAGCTGCAACTTTTGAGGTTAGATCATTAATGAAAAGGTGTTGAGCTCTTGATCTTTTCGTGATTGCCGTGTTGTCTCTTGCTGTGAGCGATTGCTTGCATTTGATTGTTGCTTTGCCTTTTGATCGGAATTTGTTTTGAGCGAGTGGGTGATCTAGGCAGCCTGAACTCTCCGCAGAAACCAAAACAGGTGGCGTCTGTGCTGTGTGGTGTTGGACATGCTGTGACGGCGACCTGGGCTGCCTACAGAAACTGGAGCTTGGCACCCCGGTGTGGAAATGAGACCACTTCTTTTAATTGCTACCATGTCCAATCTGTTTAATTTATATTAGCTTGGACTGCTGTCTTGACTCAACTGAAATCTTGTTGATGGCAGCAAACTAGTTTTTCCTAGCGCATCTTCCTATGTGGTTGTGAGTTGTTTTTATCTTTTGACTTCGGGGTTTGATCAGACTCAACACAGGATCCGCTGTGCTTGTATACAGATCTTCATAGCTTTTATAACTATTGGAGTGAAAGTAGTGTTGAGGTCGATCGAGGTGAAAAATAGAGAAAGCGTCTATTCACCCCCCCTCTAGTCGCCTTTCCAGTCCTACAGAATCTTAACGGCCGGTATGGGCCCGTCAGCAAAATTGGTGACCGTCAGGTTTTCCTAGCTTTCTAGTAGTGAATCAAAGAGGAGGAGCAAACGAAGCTGGATAATCTAGTTATCTCAGTAGAAAGCTGGCTAAAATTCTTTTGTTCGCTGGATAATGTGTAATTTTTAGCTGTTTTGTCCTGGTGTTTTGGTCTTTGTAGCCCTGGTCCAGATGCTACGGTTCACTTTAGTTCTTGCTTTAGGCCTTAGTGGTAGCTGGTCGTCCTAGCTTCTTTTGCTTCTTGTTGTGCCTATATCTGTATCGTTTGGACAATTAGCTTTCTATAAAAGCTGGGGAATTTCCTTTTTCAAAAAAAAGAATGGACGAGTGGCTTGGGTGTTCGTTTTCACCTGCTCAGGTTCGACCCTATGATCGATATGGTGTGCCTTATCTAATCATAGTACACACACGTGTGCGTTTAGTGCCTTATTTAATCGCAAAATTTCTAGCCTGTGTTTGGATGCGCTCGCACTTGTGGTGTTAGTGGAGTTTGCGTGGTGTGCGTCCTCTATGTGCTCTCCCTCCAAAAAATACAAGTGACTATTTATCTATACAAGTGGTGCAAATTTACAAAGTTTGACTGTTATAGTGACCCCTATTTGGTAATAGTGTGAGAAATATTTTTCATGAGAGTATTGATGTGAAATCTTGACCAAGATATATTTTCCAAAAAATAACTTAATTTGTGTATCTTTGTATCAACATATGCTATGTTGCTTAACTACAGATTATCGAACAGCTGCTGACCACCTTATAGTACTCTACAATATACATGCTGCCCTAGATATTTAATTTACACCTTGTCTTAGCAAGAGCCAAACATATGAACGCATCATGTACATGTATAATCGGTTGACATAAATCTGTATCTAGCTAGCTATAGAATTTCTATTTTTTTACCCACTCTTTCTGCAGTAGTAACAACAAATGTCCGGTTAGAATTAGCTACACCATTGGTGAATGTAGTTATATTTCACTGTAAATCACTACCGAAAACTGGTTTTTTCCCGAGTGCCCTAAACACTCGGGAAAGTCACCAAAACACTCGGGAAAAACTTTCCCGAAGGTCGGCCGTCGGGAAACACCACTCGGGACAATTTAGTCGGGGAAAAAATGGTTTCCCGAGTGTTCCAGAGATTTACACTCGGAAAAAAAGATTTTCCCGAGTGTACTACTAAACACTCGGGAAACATAAAACCCTCGGGAGAAAAAATGTCTCGACGGTTTAGGCCCCGTAACGGAAATGTTTACCAAGTGTTAACACTCGGGAAAGAAAGAAATTGGCACTCGGGAAAACACTTTCCCGATGAGCCCCGAAAGTTCCCCGAGTGTCAACACTCGGGAATATTTTTTTTGTCCCGAGTGCATTGCAAACAATCACACTCGGGAAAGCTTCCCCCCGTGAGTGCAAATTTTTTCCCGAGTGTTCCGAAACTAGAGTACTTTGTTTTGAAGCTGTCTTCCTCACGTTCGTTATGGAAACTCCACAAGGTACAAAGGTCCATATGTGGTCCATTTTCGCATCAAGTCCTCTACCGTCCCGTGATCAGTATTTTATTAATCTTATCATTTGCAAGAATCTCCATTATTCGATAGTTTCATAATCTGAAAAGTTGACCCTATATCTATTGAACGACAATACATCACCCATCGTGCCTTACAAGTCCATTTTAGATGTATACATACCTTCTTTGAAAACCGAAGAGGGTCTCATCAAGACAAAGAAATTGTTGTGAAAGAACAGGCTTGGATTGAATCAATACTTTGCAAGTCATGCTATACCATTTCCAATGCAATTGTCATCACCAATTCACTATGCCTATCGAATGGAGCGTGCAGGGCAGCCCAGCAGAAAAGCAATTTTGATGCCTACACGTAAGATAAAATATCAATATGACCAAGCCACGAGAATCCTCATCACAAAGAACCACTAGCATTCATTATGTTGTAAAAAGGGCACTATCTCGGGTAATGAAAGCCCATATGCTCGAAAAAGTCTAGAAGTCAGCAGAATATGTCTTGATGCATTGCCATACTAAACAACATGTTTAGCTACAATTTGCTCTGAATCTAAAAGTGAGGACACTATTTCACTATGGTACTAAAAGTCATTTTTAGTCGCAACATTATTTTGCATGATTGTTTCAGATTTCATGCTTCATTAGCATAGTTTAAGAGTTTCCATGCTTTTGATGACAAACCAAGGGTGGTAGAGAGTCCATTCTATTGGTGGCCCGTTAAGGCGTGCACGGCACTTATGTTTGCCAATATGACAAATGGAATGGATAAGGTGGGACATCCATAATTTCTCATGTGTTTGTAAGAGAAGAAATCATAAGATCACATGGAGGGTACAAAAGGTACAAAAGCGAATTGGTTCTCATTGACCGCTTAGAGTTATCGAGATAGACACAAATGAAGTTAACAAGCGAGATACAACCAAAAAACTGCCCAAAATCACTTTGAATTCAACAATTTTACTAGTGAGAAATACAAATACATGATTCAAGCATCCAAGTTTCAATCAGCAAAAGCTACAGAGTTACCAACACAAGCACAACCGAAATGTACCGGTCATGTGCATTTTAAATCTGGGCACCTTAATGTGCATCCGAATACTAGTGTTCGAACTTGATTACGACACGGTTCACAACCATTGTCTACATTGTAATCCGCTGACCTAATGGAAATTACGTAAATTAGTCACGATATGGAGTAGGAAGCCATTGACCGATTGACTCAAGTCACTCAACTATAATTACTTAAATCTTTAAAATAAGCGCTACAAGTGATCAATCAAAATGTTAACCGCGAGACTACTACCTCTTTATTAAATACATGTAATCTGACCCCAACTTATTTTTGATAGCAAGTTTTTCATGTAATACTTCAAAACTTGAGGAAAATATTTTCCATGAAAATTCTAATGCTCCACAAATTAACAAGTTATGCCTATTGGTCTATTGCATCTGAAGATATACTTGACAGCTTGACATTTGTTTGTTCATTTCTCCAATAAAGATCATGTTACAATGAAAATTTAATATGAAGAGATTACCACAACTTCATGCAAAGGAAGCGGACTTTAGTTTAAAGCAAGTTATACATTTTTACATACGGTGAAGTGATGTCAAACAATCAGACGCAGAGATGTGCAAAAACACTATAGTTGCATGACATCTTCATTTCATCAACGGGTGTTTTTCCCTTATATGTCAAACAAAGACGACAGACATCATACCTCCGGCTTTCTTGTCAATTCTTTAAGAACAACATCGAGTGTTATGCGTAGTTGCTTGAATAAAAGCAGCGATCAAAGCGGCGCCAACCTTAACCATCCGCCTATAACAACCACTCTCGCCTATAAACAAATCGAGGGTTTCTCCTTCTAAGCATCAAAAGGCTCAAGATATCATTTAATAATTAGTATATAACAATATATACGATGACAAGATTTTTCTAAAGGAATTTCCTCTCCAAAAAGAATCTTCGAGGAAAAATTGTTTATCCGATTTACACAGATCTAGAGTGAAACTAGAAGCCCTAAAACATACCCTCTCCTTAATGCAATCTCCTTTTTGCATATATTATTCACATAGAAGATAATATATTTCTCTTGGCTAGTTTATCCTTTGATCCCGACAAGTGCCAACATCCAACATGCTAACACCGAAAAGTCGGAAGAACTAAAACTAGTTCAAGAATTACAAATTTTAAGACCCCTGTAGCTTAAGTGCATCCTATAGATAAAAAAAGGGAGGTGGGGGTTCAATAGTTTAGTCCAATAGTCTAGCATGGGATGGGAAACAAAATAATACCGATGTTGGATTACCATTGAACCACCAAACAAAAGGAGGAGTAGGGGAAATTACACTAGTATCACGTAGAAACAAACCGTTCAGACCTTAAAGGAATGAAAGGACATGTAGAAGATCAATCTATATGTGACCTCCCAAATTTTACTTCCAAAATCAGTCATATGCCATAATATTTCAAGAATATTATAACTTAAGTTACCTCATATGCCAATGGTTCGAGTTGAAACTTTGTAGGAAGATCAGATCTAAATACAACAAACGATTATCACAATAACAAAGCAAAGGTGAGAGTGGTCAATGTTGGCAAAAATAATAGAAACAATATATTACTATCTTCAAATTTCAAGGAGTTTTATTATGATGAGAAAACATCAAATTTAATCTACAGCTAGAACTAGACAAATAATGCAAAAAAAAAAAAACTTGAGAGAGGCAAGGTAGGTAAGCACATAGTATATACATGAGTGTGCATATATAGAGATTAAAAATGGTCGATGCATATATGCGTGCATTGATCATGGAGAGAAGAATGGTAATGCTCGATGTAGCTCCACCACAAGGCTTGTCTTCAGACCTTTATTCCAACACTCAGTTCAGTCTCAAATGATTCCCAAATTTGCATAATCAAACATGTGAACTAATGCTACAACTGATTAGCCATTCCAGTTGTCATGTCACCATTGATGGTTAAGTTAGCTCCATAAATAACAACAATAACCACCGACAAGGTTGATGTTGCATTAAGCCCTCCAGAAAAAAAAGGCCAACAATTTTCTACAAAAAATTGCATTGTGTCAGATTGTTATGCAAAATAGTGTCTTGAGACCATCTACAACATTTAATATAAATTCTCTGCTACAGAATGATAAGAAAAGAAGAAAGAGGTACATTATTAGCTCAGTATCATATATTCACATTGCTCTTTGGAACTTATATAAAACAAAAAGGATATCACTTCAATTAAAATATACCACATTAACAATTTGATCAACACCTTAAAAAACAATCTGATCAACCAAAGGTATATAAACCACACAAAGGGCTAACTTTAATTTTGGTACATGTTAAATAATATCAACAAACCTCACCAACAACAGCATAAGCTAGCACATTAAGCTTGAGAATTCCAAAGAAGCCAATTCGCAATATCTGAAATCACAAGTGCTAACCTTCAAAGATTTTACAAGTGTGGAGTTAACTTCTATAATGGGTATTCAATGAAGAATGTATACTACAAAAATATAGGAGAAACACATAGTAGCAAAGTAGCCCATCTCCCTAACACCTTATCCTCACTACAGAGTGACATGATAAGATAATCAAGGTAGCAACCCACGCTAGCACCCTCACCGCATCAACCATCTAACATCAAAAGTAAATCCAACACCATCAAGAAACAAATGCACAACAAAAAGTAACAAGAGAAAAGGGGGAAATGGGGGAGGTGAGGCTCAAAGGCAGTCGAGCCGGCCCAACACCATCTTGAGCTTGAGGTTCTCATCCACCAGCGATTTAACCTCCTTCTCCGGCTCACCTGACGCTAACAACGTTGTTTGTTGCCATGAGGACTACCACCTCCACCTCCACTAGTGCCTTTGCTTGGAGAATTCACAATTCAAATCAAATCCATCCAATGATAAAGATAAACCACACAAACAAATTATATAGATCCAAATCAGTCTCTTCACATTTTTGAGAGAATAAACAATGTGCCTTGGTTCACACATTTCATCGAGCATGTGATGGGCGATCATGGGGACCAGAGTAATGGGCTAGAGAAGCCATGGGGCGGCCTGCCGAGCCGACGGGAGCGAGAGAGGCGGCCAGAGCTTGGGCGCCAAGACGGCCGAGGAGGCACAAAGTGCTTGCGCCATAGGTCGGGCCGAAGCGCCGGCGGCAAGCCAACCACAGAGGCTTGGCGGCGCTTGGCGACGGGAGCCGAGCAGACGGCACGGCCGGCCGACGGGTGGACCGGAGGCAGCGTAGGCGTAGGCGCGGTGGGACCGAGCACGGTGGCGCCATGCGGGTGCAAAGGTCGATCGAGCTGGAGGCGGCTCCAAGGGCCGGCCGAGCTGGAGCGAGAGTTGGGCGCAGCCAAGGCGCCGAGACGCAGCGAACCGGCGGCGAGGCGAGCGCAGCAAGATCCAAGGCCGAGCCAAGCGGCGCAGGGAGAGAGACGCCGAGGTTGAGGCAGAAGCAAGAAGAAGAAAGAAACGGAGAAACGGGGATAAAGAGCAGGAAGCAAGCAAGAAGAAAGAAACGGAGAAATGGGGAAAAAGAGCCAGAGGTGGGTGGGTTGTAGCACTTGCGCAGCCCCAAAAAAAAATGGCGCGGCCCCAAAAAAAATGGCGCGGTCCTGAAAAAAATTGGCGCTTTTTTTTCCGACTTTCCCGAGTGTAAGTAAAACTATTACACTCGGGATTTTATTTCACACCAGTTGATATCCCGTTTTCATGTTTCATGTCCCGAGTGTAATATGAAACACTCGGTAAAGTTACTTCTCCCGAGTGTTAAATTTACTTCCCGAGTGTTCTATGAAACACTCGGGATTCCTTACAAACACTCGGGAAATATATAGACACTCGGGAACTAATCTGTTTCTGGTAGTGAATGATGTGGTTTTTTAGTTCCTAAAAAAGTAGATTTAATGATTTCTGTAATTATTTTCTGATTAGATTTAGCTACGCATGTGATGTTACACGTATCGTCGTCAACCGCTATATAAGTTGTTGATACATAAAAGATGGGTATAGAACTATAAATTATACTATTTATTTTGAATCTAAGTATAGACTCATATAGTGGAAATAGGTGGTTATCTACAGCAAGAAAAGTAGCAATATCATAGTCCATCAACCATCGCGTAAATGGAATCTTTTTATATAAAACAGGTGATCTGATGCTCATTGATAACATGCTTATAGTTCCACTGAATACGGCTAAAATTAATTTTTATATATTTCCATTCCGGGATGCCGGCCGTTAGGTAGATATTCAAAGATGTATACCTGATTTAATCTACGTTATGAGCCGATGGTACATAAGCGTATGTCATGAGCACCAATCAAATACAGAGTGAACGCACTACGGGAGAACGCAGATTTGCCGAGTGCCGCCAACTTTGCCGAGTGCCAAAAATCGGGCACTCGGCGAAGCCACTCTTGTCGAAAGTGTCGGCCTACTTTCGGCAAAGTCTAGCACTCGACAAAGAGTGGCTTTGCCGAGTGCCTCAGAGTGCCCGCACTTTCGGCAAAGGCGACACTCGGCAAAAGCCCTCTTTGCCGAGTGCAACACTCTCGAAGAAGAGTGGCACTCGGCAAAAAATGGCCCTTACTACGAGCCCGCCATACCAGCCAATTTTGCCGAGTGTTTTTTTTTACTTTCGGCAAAGAAAGTCTTTGCCGAGTGCTTTTTTAACTTTCGGCAAAGAAAGTCTTTGCTTAGTGCTTTTAAGCACTTTCGGCAAGAAGGATTTACCGAGTCAGGGAATTGGCAAAAAAAATTTTTTTGTTTTTTGACCCATTTTTTGTGAGGCCTTCCACATTATTTAAAACTCCATGTTCAAATTTGGGACAATTTTTACTTTTTTGCTATATTTCGTTAGTTTTTTGTTTCGTTGAATTTTATGGAATATTTCAAATTTGAGCTGCAGTGCATGAAATAATCGAATTTGGTCGTTCAAAAATGATATTCATGATATTTGGTGTATGTTGAGGCCGTATCCGGGAACTCACATGAAATTTCGAGCATCTTGTTGGCGTAACATGACGAGGTACTGCGAGAAAAGTGTATTTAAATTATATAAAATCGAGCGAAGTCGAAAATACTTGAAACTTGTCGAGGCGTCGTGTTATCGCATGTAGAGTCTATGGTAAAAATTGAGAAGGTTTGAGCAAGTTGCGGCGTCGGATGCCTAAAACCGGACATCTCCACATGTTATACATATAGAGTCATGTGAAGATGTGCAGGTTTCAAATGTTACGCCAAAAATTTCATGTGAGTTCCTGAATACTACTCAACATACACCAAAAAAATTTTTGAATGAAAATTGATTATTCCATGCACCTTAGCTCAAATTTGAAGTATTAAAAAATTCAACTAAAAAAAAAATAACGCAAAAAACCAAAAAAAAATTGTCCCAAATTTGAAGTGTTTTTTGGCACTCGGCAAAGAAAATCTTCTTAGAGTGCTTTTTTTTGGCACTTTCGGCAAAAGTCTTTCTTAGAGTGCTTTTTTTGGCACTCTCGGCAAGAAGGATTTACCGAGTCTGAGGAATTGGCAAAAAATTTTTTTTTTTGGTTTTTTGACCCATTTTTTTGTGAGGCCTTCCCACATTATTTAAAACTCCATGTTCAAATTTGGGACAATTTTGACTTTTTTGCTATATTTCGTTAGTTTTTTTGTTTAGTTGAATTTTATGGAATATTTCAAATTTGAGCTGCAGTGCATGAAATAATCGAATTTGGTCCTTCAAAAATGATATTCATGATATTTGGTGTATGTTGAGGCCGTATCCGGGAACTCACATGAAATTTCGAGCATCTTGTTGGCGTAACATGACGAGGTACTGCGAGAAAAGTGTATTTAAATTATATAAAATCGAGCGAAGTCCTAAATGACGTAAACTTGTCGAGGCGTCGTGTTATCGCATGTAGAGTCTATGGTAAAAATTGAGAAGGTTTGAGCAAGTTGCGGCGTCGGATGCCTAAAACCCCGACGTCGCACATCCTTCTCAATTTACCATAGACTCTATATGCGATACACGACACCTCGTCAAGTTTCGATATGCAGGTTTTCGATTTTATATAATTTAAATACACTTTTCCGCAGTAATTCGCCATGTTACGCCAACAAGATGCTCGAAATTTCATGTGAGTTCCCGGATACTACCAACATACACCAAATATCATGAATATCATTTTTGAATGACCAAATTCGATTATTCCATGCACCTTTCAAATTTGAAATATTCCATAAAATTCAACTAAACAAAAAAACTAACTTATAGGAAAAAAGTCAAAATTGTCCCAATTTGAACATGGAGTTTTAAATAATATATTAAAACTCAAAAAAATAATGGCAAAAAAACCAAAAAAAAAATTTGCCGAGTAGTTTAGCATTCTAAGAAAGAAAATCTTTGCCGAGTGCTTTTTTAGCACTCGGCAAAGAAAGTCTTCTGAGAGTCGGCACTCGAAAGAAGGATTTACCGAAAGTGTGGAATTGGCAAAATTTGTGAACAATGTTAGAACCACCATTTCGGATGAACAAATGATCAAACAACCAAAATAAACTTTGTAGATCTTGAGAAGTTATAGAATTTTGTAGTTGGCAACTTTTTCATTTGAATTCGTTTTGTTAAGGAAAATCTGCGTTTGAATTTGAAAATTTTAAAATTCAATTTTTCAAACGACCTCGGATGGAAAAACAACCAAAATAAAATTGTAGATCTCGAAAAGTTATGAAACTTTTAGTTAATAACTTTTGATTTGAAATCATCTTTTCATGCAAAACTACGTTTGAATTTCTTAAATTTGAAATTCAAATTTTGTAAACGACCTCGGATGGAGAAACTCCCTAAATGAAATTGTAGATCTCGAAAAGTTATGAAACTTTGTAGTTGACAACTTTTGATTTGAATTCGTTTAGGGCCTCAAACAAGCAATTTACACTCGGTTTTGTATAATATTTTGGGAACCGAAAGGGAATATAGACACAAGTGATGTTGTGGTGCGGTGGTAGAGGGGTTACGACGAGGAGAGGTCGCGGGTTCGAATCCCGCCGCAGTAGAGCACGCGAATTTTGTGCGAAAAATGTCGCGACTTGCGACGGCGACGGAGATCAAGTGAGCTAGCGGTGATTTAAAAAAAATTTGCTATTTTTTTGGGTTTTTTTCGTTCAATTTTAGAGATGGCTTTGCCGAGTGCAATGACCATTGCACTCGGCAAAAAAATTTAAAAATAAAAATAAAAACACGCTTTGTCGAGTGCAATGACCATTGCACTCGAAGAAAGAAAATTTTAAAAAATTAAAAATTAGGGTCGACGGCGTCAAATCTTTGCCGAAAGTGCCCAAGACGGACACTCGGCAAAGCCTTTGCCGAGTGCCCGAATTTGGCACTTTCGACAAGCGGCCTTTTACCGGAAGGAGATTCGACGGAGGCTCTTTCTTAGAGTGTTGCACTTTAACAAAGGCTTTGCCGAGTGCAAAACGCTTTTGCCGAGTGCAACAGCACTTTCGAAAGAGCCCGCCTCTGTAGTGACGTCGGAAAAATCAAACATTTCTTGACATCTATATCCTAATATGTAGCATTGTTTTATTCTATAATAAACGAACATTGCAATACATGATGCGGTTCTACCTTTACATAAATAGCACAAGTGCGCAACTTGCAAAGACTATGGCGCGCCAAGCATACTTAGTACATCTATCGTACCCTAGCATGCAAGCTTACTACGCACAAGGCATGTATCAGTCGCTCATGGCTTAGCTTCTTCGCCTCAATGTCATGGCCATTTAGGGCATGTTTCATGCCGCTCCAAATTGTAGTAGTCGACCTCAGATCGCATGATGGTTGTCGTCGACGTCCCATCCGCCGTCCCCGTCTTCACTACTCCATGCACTAGTTAGTCTCTCGGCGCCATGCGAGAAGCCACTACGTAACGTTAGACATGACCATGGCAAGGAAAAACAGAGGAAGAAGCTTCATGGCGTGAGATAAGTTTGGCCTTGCAATGACTAGCTTAAAGATGGAACGAAACCCTAGAAGTGATCTAATGGTTTCTTCTTTGGTTTTGTTTTGGATCTTGACCAAGAGTTGGTGATGTGTTATTTATAGGCGAGATATAAATCGATAGAGTTGTATGACTCAAGGCGTTAAGTTTCTCTTTTTTTCACTTGATTTCCATCTGTCAGTGGGCAGTGGCTCTCTTTAGCTTGTGGATTCTCCACCTGTGTGAGTCAATATTTTGTGGGGTAAGCTTATATTACCTCTCCAATTAACTTTCTGGAAACATCTATTGCATATGCAATTGGGGGGGGGGGGTTGTGAAAATTTATCATTGTGGAACCCTAAAAAATAAATATAATGATGGATTGTTTTTTAGATGCACTCATTTAACGTGATATGCAGTATTTGTATGTCACATCCCCAAGTTAATTAATGATAATTAGTATGCATCTCATTAGCATGCATAATATTTTAGAAGCATTTGCATATTGTCTTGCACTTGGAAAAATCTTAATATAATTTTTCCCAAATTTTTGGAAGTCAATTCGAACCACAGAAAATTCAAACTCAATTCAATAGCCTAAGTTAGGTTTGAATTTAAAATAAGCAAATAAATATTAAACAGTGAGGTTTAAGATTTTATATAGGTACTAGATCATCCCAGAAGGCCCTCTGATTTATTTTAGATTTTTAGGATTTTTATTGCTATTTTTAGTGGGTCGGTCAAAGTAGGAACGCTGGAAATCAAAATCAGTCAAACATTGGAGTTGATCGGACCAGTCCAATCGAACCAACCGAGCGCTCCAGACCGATCCGAACATTCCGACCCGTGCGACTCGACTCGATTGAATCAACTTGCTGCACTCGGCCAAGCCAGGCTCCGACTCGCACCACCATGTGTCACTGCCATCTCGGGCCCACGCTGTCAGCTCCTTCTTCCTCCTCGCGCAAGAGCCGAATGCCACGCGGCCACGACGCCCTGAGCTGCGCCAGTCAACGCCATGAGCCACCGCCAAAAACAACCACTCCTGGAGCTTCACGCCGCCTCCACTCCGTCATCTCCCTGAGCATAAGTCACCCCCGAACCCTAGCAATTCCGTACTTCTCTTTTCGGTTGAGGAGAGGGACGCCTTGTTCTAGCTCTTGTCTTGGGTAAGCTTCAACCTTGGGTGTCCCTTTCTATTCTTCTTCGATGTCGTTTCTCTTTTGCCTAATGCGAGCTCTCCTCATCGCTTGTAGCTCCCGGATCATCATCGTGATCCCATCGGTACCAGAGCGCGCATTGCGAGACACCTTCGTGCCATTCCTAGTCTCCGATGAGTGTTATCCTCAATCTTGTGCGTCATATCATGTCTTTGGGTATGACATTGAAAACCCCTCAATCAATTTTGTCATTGCATGACAGGAGTTCGAGGATTTGAAGCTTAGTCCATTTTCGGCCGAAGAACACCTCTTCGTCTCCCACTTCGTTCCGGTAATGCATTCTTCGATTCCTTGCTACTAGAGCATCCTCTAATGGTTTTTAAGCTATTCCGACCACCCATGCCCTCTCTCTTTAACCAGATCAACCTCTCCTCGTTGAACCGTGCCGCCGTCGTCTCCTTTGTCGCCAGCCCAGTTGCGAGCTTCTCCGACCTTCTCCTAG
The DNA here is from genome assembly GCA_036346405.1 of Phyllostachys edulis. Lineage (NCBI taxonomy): Eukaryota > Viridiplantae > Streptophyta > Magnoliopsida > Poales > Poaceae > Phyllostachys > Phyllostachys edulis. The sequence continues at coordinate 47,960,507 of CM070563.1, read as the reverse complement.
CTTCAGGTAGCCTCCTTATATCTCATAGATGCTCGGGCACCCGCTTGAATGCACATTGTGGAGCTATAACATTGCATGCACATTTGCCATAAAAGGAATAATTGAGTATTTGCCACTACAAAAGGGTGAATTTTAGGATTTGCCACTATATGTGAGTATGACATGTGGGTCCCGGGACCACATGTCATACTCACATCAGTGGCAAATAATGAATTACGCATGAAAAGACAGTGGCAAATAATTGAATCTCCCGTCATAAAATCACCGCCGCTCAACTCCGGCTAGTCGCCGATGTGGACACTTTAGCTGTCATGACCACATCCGTTAGGTGCGCAGTACAATTGCAGACTTGTCCATGCCCTTGGGTCACGCCGCCATGGCGCATAGCGCCAGCGTGCCAGCCGAATGTCAGCGAACAGAAAATCCGTTGTCGCGTAATCGACAGGACCAGAGTAACCGCAACAATTAGGTGTTAATGGTGATGATTAGTATTTAATAGTTGTCTTAGCCGCGTTAACTAGTCACTTACACGTGGGACCAGGAACAAAAATCAAAGGAGTTAAGTGAAAGCAATAGACAGGATGACGAGTGGGCCCATAGGTTAAGTGGGCTGGATCACGAGGACATGCATGGGTGGACCGAGTTCAATAGACCGTGCCTATGACAGTCAGGTCCCACATGTTAGTTCGTTTTATATCAAAAGTTTAAATAAAAACGCACTATGCGCTGGACCCCACACATCAGTGACTGTGGCTAGCGCAGCGCTCAGTAGAAAAAGTATTAAAAGCTTTAGAAATTTCGGAATACGTTAATTTGTACACTGAAAATTCAATTAACTTCAAAATTGCATAACTAATACATCTTAAGTCCAAAATGAATGAAACCAGTTTTGATAATTTTAATTTTTAATGAAATTTATTTTCAAATAGGTTTGAAAATTGTCTCTGTCACAAAAAATTTAGTTTTTGGAGATTGATTCAAATCCCAATTATTTTCACACTAGAAAAGGCTTTTAACTTTGAAAATTCATAACTAATTCATATGAACTCCAAATGAGATAAACCAATTTATTTTGGTCTTATATTTTTATTCTCTATTTATTTATGTAATACTTTTCTCCACCACTATTCTACAAATTTTCACCAAATAATTAAATTAGAATGAATAGTGATCGAAGGGCAATTTTCAGAATTTTCTAAAAAACTAATTTTCAAACCACCATTACTTTCACATACAAACTCCAAATGGAATAATTCTTTCATATAAAATCATCATCTAGCTACTATAGAAGTTTCATGTATTTTTTAGTACTTTGAATTTTATGGTATTTCTCGGTGTTTATCGAAGTCTTTATTCTTTAGAGTCCGAAGAGATCGATGTAGACTCCTTCTCCACCGAGAGTGAACAATTTGACTTTCAGCAAGGCAAGCATCATTTTAACTTTCTTTTATGCATCATATTGCTCCCAGTTTTAATAACTTAGTGTTTGAAATGCAATGATATTGCTTGCATGCTATTTTTGTATACCGTTATGTTCTGAGTAGTTAGATATGTCCTATATTTGCTGGTTATCCTTGATAATTCCCTTATTAATATGCTTAAGATTGATGTTTGTGATGACATGAATTTCATGTGTCGAATACTTAGCCATTGCGGGTCTAGTATATGCATTACATCAATTGACATGATTAGCTCGTCAATTGTGGGCGACACATAAATTTTCTTATCTTTATTTTAATCCAGGTCTTCGTATCTGATGCTTGAGTCAAAAACTTTCTTATTTAATTGGTTTTTGGGTCTGGACAAGTGGTTGGTAGTGTGGGTGCTGTTATGCACGAGACTTAGGTATGTGGTTGTCTTGTCCGGACCATTAAGAACCAAGCCATGGGTTGTCATTCCAACTAACTATCGTGCTATCACACGTGGGATATGGGTGTCGTCCGGTCAAGTAAGGGGAGTGTTTTATTGAGTTAAGTCCCAGGTGGTGTGAGGACATTTGTGTTCGATCATTTGTTCGTAGGACCCGATTCAATTTTCTATAATGTGCAAGAGAGCACTATTTTTCTTTATTTACATTGCATCGATGTTTCCAGCACAACTTGCGAGCCTGCTTAGCGAGCGCTATCAGTCGTTTGTACTAAGTTGCGGTTCATCTCGCAAAGGGGGATTTATCTTAATAGGGCTCTCTTGCTAAACAATACCAAATCTGGATTTCTCTGGCCGGCATACCTAAGGAAGTGTGTCAATATCTGGAGGCTTACAGGCTAATCGAGTCATGTGGGTAAAGTAGTACACCTCTGTAGAGTTAAATCTATTCGAATAGCTATGTCCACGGTTATGGACATCACTTGGTTTAGGATGCGTCATCGTTAGACTTGTAATTAAAAAAAATTGACATGGTTGCAATTTGGTTTCAGCATGAATGGGTTGTTCATGCATTTTAGTTTATCAAAGTGGGCAGCCACTTTGGTATTGATTGATCTATATAACTATCTATGTCTTGTGTACTTCTTTTTACAAACAAATGTTTGCGAAATTGGCAGTTTCAAACTAGATGGTCTAGGATTAAGGATTGTTATGTTTTCTACAAAACTAAGCCACTATTGCCATCCTTTGTTATCCTCTAGCACAAATAATTTTTACTTTGTGTAAGACTTGCGAGTACATTTGTACTTAACCCGGTTGCTGCAAATTCAAGTAAAGATGATTCTATGCCCGATGAGTTCGTTAGCGCCGATTTAGGCGACGCTAACGAATAGTGCTATTATTTAACTCCTAGTCAGTTGCCATGGGATATGGGGCACACCATACTGGACCTTTTGGTTTATTTACATTGCTTCCGCCGCTACTTATGTGTTAGGATGGGGTAGCCGTAGCTAACTAAATTATCAAAATCTTAGCCTTGCACGATAGTAGGCAAAAGTAGTGTGCGCATTGCCAAAAGACGAATTTTTTTAAAAATAATCTTTTTTTATTCGGAAATACAGAAATAATACCGCTTAATTTTTTTTTACAGAAATAATCCCGTGTCGCCGTACGGTTGGGCGAGTCATGCTAGTCGCCCAACCGCAGTGCGACCAATCTTCAATTCGCCTAATGGAATGGCGACTAGAGTGTGACTAGACCTAGTCGCCAAACGGATGTGCGACATGTGTTGGAATCGCCCATTTGTAGAGCAAGTTTAGTAAGTCACGCAATGGTTGGGCGACTTAGTTCAAGTCGCCCAAACAGTGGGCGATTTTAGCTAATAAACCTGGAATTATGCAAATCCAATTGGAACAATTGTGTTAAAATAGATATTACATTTTTTAGGTATTGTATTTAGCAAATCGTATTATATGATGTTATTTTTTAAAAGATAAAAGTGTGGTGACAACGTTGGTTGGTCTGTTTGTTATTTTCGTAGAATATGAAGGGTACGAAATTTGTTAGACTCACAATAACATTTTGTGATCGTCGTGTATTGTTGTAGTGCGCTAAATTTCTGTAGAATTTTGTGAGGACGATTGAGATAGTAATGAGTGGTAAGTAGAAAGGTAAGTGATATTACGATGCGTTAGGGAGTCTCTCCTCGATGAAGTCGTCTGAACGTATACGCGTATATAGGCAGGTAGTCGATGAAGTACTTTATGAAGCTTATACATAATATGATTGAAGAGGCTGAGAACGCTCGTTGTGGTTATGAAGATGCCATAAAACATGGAGGATTCGATGGCAGTGTGAATGGTTCTTTCTGGGATTCCACTAGAAGAGGCATACTTGCAATATAGGCTTGCTTTGATGGCTTAGCGGAGACACGGCACGAGAAGTACATTAAAGTCTGTGGATAGAAGCACATTACACGTAGTCACATGGCATGATGGTTCGGCTAATTACTTTAGTCATCCTTGCTACTACTAGGGTACACTGCGACACAAGCATCCGGACCATATAAGTATACATGCCTTTAGGGGATAGTAAAAAACATGGGGGGTAGGACGGGGGACTACTACGTAATGACCTGACCTACTGCGTGGACCGGGGCCATTTTCCCTTCCTTGCTAGCTCGGCATTGAACTCCTCGCCGGCCTTCCCCTTCCCCTTGTCGCAGGACTATTCACATTGGGCTGGTATGTTGAAGTCGTCTATGTCCTGCGATTCCATGATGTAAGTGCACCGTATAGTGAGAATCGTAAGAAGGATGTAAATTCTTCATAACTCACGTCGTGGATACGGATTACGCCCGGGCGACCGGATACGCTGTGGCGGCCGAGCTCAGTCGCATTAGCCTTTCCCTTGCTGTTGTCGCGGGACTATCCACGTCGGGCTGGTATGTTGAAGTTGTCCATGTTCTGCGATTCCATGATGTAAGTGCACTGTATAGTGAAAATCGTAAGAATGATGTAAATTCTTCAAAACTCACGTCGTCGTCTGGATTACGCCGGGCGACCGGATCTGTTGTACGCCAGGCGGCCGAAACCGCATGAGCCTTTTCCTTGCCCTTGTCGTGGGACTGTCCACGTCGGGCTGGTATGTCGAAGTCGTCCATGTCCTGTGATTCTATGATGTAAGTACACTCTATAGTGAAAAACATAATAAGGATGTAAATTCTTCGTAACTCACATCGTCGATATGGATTACGCCCGGGCGAGTACCGGGCTCCTTCGGTGCCTCCTCAACACGGTCCAGTACGTAAGGTTTCCACCGCACGAAGTTCCCAGCCCGCACCGAGTAGTTCATCATGTACTTCTGCTGGATGAATGCCCTGTCGTACATCTCCGGGCCGTCGATCCACTGGAAGAAGTGGCAGCGCATCTCGGGTTGCCATTACATGGGGATGAAGTTAAAAATTTGAGGAATTCAACGTTGGGAGAGGAAAATCGATGCGCGCAAAAGAAACACTTACGAGGTGGTGCCCACACGTGTAGTACGCCCGGGCAGCGGTGTCTGGGTGTGTGGACTGAATGATCTCTGCCGGTTTGCCACACACATACTGCAGGATCGAAAAACGTGGTGGTACTAGAGCATCTTTCATTGATTTATCTAGGTATTGTAGTTGTTTCCTCTTCTATTTAAGCCACTTTTGCTTCTGCAACATCCTCGTGTAGAAGTTTGCCAAAGAGTCCATAGTAGGGTATCTATTGTGTAGTGTTGGGTTTGGTTCAACCCCCTTTTATAAGCCCCATGGTTGGCATGGTGTGGTTAATTTCATGCAGAGTCCTGTCTTTTAGTTCTGAAAAGCTGAGGAGGTGGAGTGTTGTCATGTCCATCTGAAAAGCTGAGGAGGCATAGTGTTGTCACGTCTTACTTTGCAGAGAGAAGTCATGTCTTGCTTTGCAGAGTGTTGTCTTATCGGTCTGAAATGCTAGCGAGGCAGAGTGTTGTCACGTCTTTCTTTGCAGAGTCTTGTCTTTTCAGTCTGAAAAGCTAGCGATACGGTCAGGGTTGGCAAGTCGATCTGAAAAGCGTAACCCTAAACCTAAACCCTAAACTGCGCAAAGCTGTCTCCTTTGGTCTTATCACTGCGCAAAGCTGGCCCATGTGGTCTTGTCACTGCACAAAGCTACCTCGTGTGGTCTTGTCATTGCGCAAAGCTATCTCCTTTGGTCTTATCACTGAGCAAAGCTGTCCCGTGTGGTCTTGTCACTGCACAAAGCTGTCTCCTTTGGCCTCTATCACTGCGCAAAGCTGGCCCATGTGTTCTTGTCACTTCGCAAAGCTGCCTCGTCTTCTGCCTCAGCCTCCTCTTCTGCCTCAGCCTCCTCTTCTGCCTCCTGAACGTCGGCCACCTCGTCCTCTTCGGCCTCCTAAACGTCGGCCACCTCGTCCTCTTGTGCGCCCACAACATCGGCCACCACGTCTTCTTCATGAACCACACGCTCTGCGTCCGAGCTACTCCCACCAACCCGACGGGAGCCGTCAGAAGGGCCTCTGAAGAGTACCTTCGGACATGGCTGCACGAGTAGCACGCACTTGTAGCCACGGCGCCTACAGCCTTCTAGATATCCCTTCCATGCAACCATGCGCATCACTCTGCTCAACTCCCACCGAATGTGCGTGGGGGACCTACTCCAAACCCCTTGTATGACAACACTCCACACCTCGAGGTCCAAGGAGAAGCTTCTAGTGAGCCAATGTAGGACATCTCCGATTCGGGCATTCTCCAGGTTCGAGTGTACCAAATCGACTTGCTGGAAATCACTTAGGTCAACACCATATGGACCTTCACAAACCGTACCAACACCGTAATGCACTTTCAATCTTGTGGGCTCCGACATGACTGCAAATATTACAAACGTTGCAACCAGTGATTTCTCGACATACATTCCCCATATACGTGGTAAACAAACAAGTAGCTACACATCGCCTACATTCGGCCGAGAACAAGAACAAACAAGAGTATTACCTTCACGCGGAGACCTTCTCTTCTTATCAACAAGCTTCGTTCATCTTTCTCTTTCATGTCTCGAGCTCCTCTCCTCCCAAACCGCCCTCTCCCGAGCTCTGCTCCTACCTGTGTACCTCTCCCAAGCTCCTCTCCTCCTCTTGTCTCCCTTTCTCGAGCTCCTCTGCTTCTCCCTCTCCCTACCTTCTCCCCTTTTTCTCCTTTCCCGATCTGCTATGCTTGTCCGCGCGAGAGAAATGGTGAAAGAAACCATGACGGGACCTGGGCTGGCTTTCTATATGACCGTGTAGTCGCTCAACTGTAGGACGACTTGGCAGGAAGTGCTGCCCCAAGGGTTGAGCGACACGTGGACTAGTCGCTGAACCGTTAGACGACTTGGCAGTAAGTACTGGCCCAACGGTTGATAGTCGCTCAACCGTTGGACGACTTGGCAAGAAGTGATGGCCCAAGGGTTGAGTGACACGTGGACTAGTCGCTAAACCGTTGGATGACTTAGGGTTGATAGTCGCTCAACCGTTGGACGACTTGGCAGTAAGTGCTGACCCAAGGGTTGAGCGACACGTGGACTAGTCATTTGAAGCGTTGGACGACTTGGCGATGAAATCTTGGCCCAACGGTTGATAGTCGCTCAACCGTTGGACGACTTGGCAGGAAGTGCTGGCCCAAGCGGTTGAGCGACACGTGGACCAATCGCTGAACCGTTGGACGACTTGGCAGTAAGTACTACTACAAAAATGCTAATACTGGACGCCCGATCACAGACGGTTCATCGAAACCATCTGTGTTAAAAACAATCTCAGATGGTTTTTGTTTACCGACCGTCTATGTTATCTTCCACGCTAAAAACTGTCTGTGAAGAGGTCATATCATAGACGGTTCATGTTTAAAACCGTCTGTGATATTACTACATATCACAGATGGTTTTTGTCAGAACCGTCCGTGATACTTCACAGATGGTTTTAAACATGAAGCTATGCGTGATATTACTACATATCACGAGCGGTTTTTATTATAACCGTCGTGATAATATCGCTCTGACCCAATGCATTTTCTTCTTTGTCGCCATCCGCCTCGGCTCCCCAATGCGTCTCTTCATCGCATCGATCCGCTTGGCTCTCGATCGTCTCTTTGTCTCACGCTCCGAATTTATACCTTGTTTTATAAAAAGGATCATCTGTCATCGAAGATGATCATCCCCACTACATACTTATAAAAAAAGCAAATGGTCGCCTCTTCCTCATCCCCACTACATATATATACATATATATACATATATATATATATATATATATATATATATATATATATATATGTGTGTGTGTGTATAGTTAAAGCAAATTTTACAGCATATTTAAATGACAAAATTGACATATAAACATGTAATTTCTTCATGTCATGTAAGTGTATATGCAAGATAAATATACTTGAGAAAAACCATTTCACGAGCGGTTCTATTATGGAAAATCGGTGATATCTTGATATATCACGAGCGGTTCCATTATGGAACCTACGTGATAATTATCGTGACGGTTCCATAATAGAACCGCGTGATAAATCTCTTTATTAGTAGGAGCCCGCCGCTAGGGTTTGCGCTTCGCCCTAACTCGTCACTCCCAGTGCCGCTAGGGTTTGCGCTCGCTCTAACTCATCACTCCCAGCGTTTACTCTCGTCTGTTCCTCCCCACCTCAACGCCGCCGCCGACCGTCGCCCGTCGCCGCAGTGTGACACCACTCTGCACCGCACAAGATCGTGCGATAGTTGTAGTGTCTTGTGCGAAGTCGTGGTCGTGCCACAACTACGGTGGCGCCGCCACCAGCGCTGTCGCTTTGCCGCCATGGCTTGGTTCTCTTGCTTTCGGCCACTTGCGCCGGGCCTGGTGGGGCTTTGCTTTCCCCATCCTCCCTCTATTCTCCTCTAGATCTGTTAGCTTAATGTCTTTTGTTGAGTTTGATTTTTATGCTTGAGCCTTAAGTTGTGTCCTGATGTTTGTGTGATTTATGCAAGGTAAAGGAGATGGATGAGGGTTGTGCTGGTGGTGGGGTCACTGCCGTGGTTGTGCTGTACTGAGGTATCACCCTACCTTACTCTATGATGTAATGATGTTAATAGTCTTATGCTGAAATTGAATTGATAATTAGTTCATATTAATAGTCCCCTTGCTCTATGATGTAATGATGTTAATAGTCTTATGCTGAAATTGAATTGATAATTAGTTCATATTAATAGTCCCTTGCTCTATGATGTAAGCCGAGGGCTATTGGTGTATGTGCATTACAGGCATCTTGCTTAGTTTATCTTTGTGGGTTCAGATTGACAAAAATGAATGGAGCAAAATGGTGGGTTTGGTTAATGCTCTCGATGGAGTAACCGAGGGTTATTGATGCCTGTTCTTTGTGCTTGGTTAGCTTACATGGGATCGATGTGGTTCGGATGGGGCTTGGCTGCAATCAACTTTTCATATTTGTGTCCCCGGTCAAGTTCTCCTCCCTTGCGTCCTAGGTACGTATACGTCCTACCATTCTATTCCTCATCTCTTCTCTATAAAACCTCCGAGTAGGGGCTGCTTGTGCCTTTAAAACCGACTTCATATATATATATATATATATATATATATATATATATATATATATATATATATATATGTATATATATATATATATATGTATATGTATATATATGTATATGTATATATATATATATATATGTATATGTATATGTATATATATATATGTATATATATATATATATATATATATGTATATATATATTATATATCATTTGTAGTCCCCAGCCCTTTCGATGGGTCGTGAGGAGGATGAGACAGCTGCCACGGGCAACCTCTCATCGAGCCCTTGCAGATTCAAGAAGTAGGGCTGCAAGGGAAGGTGCGTGACATAACCATCTGTGATAGCATGCATCACAGACGGTTCGAAAACCGTCTGTAATGACCTCATGTCATCACTGACCCATAAACTCAAACAGCTCACGAAATCGTCTGTGATGACGTTTTTGAACTGTCTGTGAAGGCCTTTTCTGTAGTAGTGAAGTACTGGCCCGACTAGGTCACGAACAATGCTAGAGGGAATGCATAGACAACCATGTCATAGTAATTATGAAGGAGAATACATCAACACATAATACAAGTTATACAACAATGGTAGAGGGAATGCATAGACAACCATGTCATAGTACCTACGAAATACAATACGTAAACAAAGAATACGTAAACCCCCTACTAGCCACCCGCTGCACCACCCGCAGCACCTCCTCCATCGTCGCCACGTCCCACACCCAGTCCGTGCCTAGCAATACGCCCCCGCTTGGGCTTCCAAAGCGCGGGGTGCCTAGGCCGGGGCCCAGACAGGGAAAGGCGCTCAGGAGCCCTGCCGATGAGGCCACCTCCCGGACCGACGAGCCCACCTCCTGCACCGACGAGGCCGCCTCCTGTACCATCCTGCATGACGTCAGGGCCACGCATCGCCTCGCCGCACTACAGGCTCGATGAAAAAACTGCACTAGCTCGTCGCGCGTGACCTCCGCACCAATGCCGATCCTCTCCAGGATCGACTGTCTGTCGCTGGCAACCCCGACGTTGATGTCTGTCTACAAGGAGTATGTCAAAGCGTCAAACCTATAATTTAGGTAACAGTACTCAGACATTTTCAAACACGATTTTACGTACCGCGAGGTGCACGTTCCACGCTAAGTGCAGAGGGTAGGAGTCGGTCGGTGCTGGCATGCGAGCGGGAGGAGGGTCGACGACATGCACCAGCCTGGTGCATGTCTACGGGGTGTACCAGCGAAGGTACTCGTCGTACGCACTGGGTCGTACAGGCCGTCCTCTAGCACGTAGTCCTCGTGGGCGTTCGCTTACTGTGCCACCCACGGCTCCATCTTGCTCGGCCACTGCATCCTGGTGCCACCCCTCCTACTATGCCTGTGAAATGTACCACTGCAATTAGAAGCCACAGTTGTAGAAATATCAAAAACATATGTGAACATGTGTTGTATGTAACTCACGCGTGGGTCGAGTCAGGCACCCTCGTCCCGACGGAAACTGGAACAACCTAGCGGAGGCGGCGGCGCATCACCACATGCCTTCGCGTAGTCCTCGACGAACACGTCGAAGATGAGCTTCCTCTACGTCCGCCAGTATGCCCGGTCGCGCCAGCACAGTGAAGACAGCCCCACGGGAGCACGGGCCTCCGTCTCCTGATCGGAGTATGGCTCCAGCGACGTTGTCGATGGTGAGATGGTCCACCGCTCCACAAAGTGCTTTCAGACGCACGCGTGACCTACACGCGTGTGCATCTTGTACTGCGAGCGAGCAGTGGTTACAAAGGATTACCCGTGTCGACTAAAGAAAAGATATAGGGAAGTATGTACCCGTCTACGTTACCAAAGGGACCCTACGGTCGGCTGGTCCACCGTGTCCCCATGGTACATGTCCGCGCCGTACGTCGGATGCGAGTCGACCGGCATGGGCTATCCGAGAGAAAGCGCTCGAACGACCACAATTGCGGCGATGGGGGCAGCACTGTGAGGATAGATCGCGGCTTCATCCTCAAAGACGATCGCACATATCTTGCGATGCGTCGTGGCAAGTCTGGTGATCTCAATCGATCTCTAGCTCCTCGCCGTTAGCGATGGCCCTTGCATACCCCACGAGGCGGGCCTCGACGGAGTCACCGTGGCTGCTAGTAAACAGTACCCAGCCGAAGAACCACAACAGGTACGCCTCGAGGTGCCGCGACACCTGGTCGACGGTGGGCTATGGGACCATCCGCTCGACCTACGCAGAAATGAATAATTAGTAAGCCTGTCATATGGCTAGGCCTCAATGAATCGCTAAACATGGAAAATAGGTAGTATACGTACCTAGAACTACGAAAGCCACCGCAGGGGCGGGCCATGCCGCTGTCGCTCCGAGAAGTCGAAGTACGGAGGCGCGGCCTCCGCCCCAAGAACCCCCTGAAACCTGCCCAACAGGGCGTCGCGCCAGTCGATAGCCGCGTCTGACGGGAATATAGGGGCTCCCACAATAGGCAAGCTGAGCAGCATCGCGACATCCTGTAGAGTAGGGGCCATCTCCCCGAAAGGGAGGTGGAAGGTGTGCGTCTCGGGCCGTCAACGGTCCACCAGGGCAGTCAGGAGCGACCGGTTGAACGGGCATCGTCGTGATCGCTCTGGACCGGCCTGGACCTCCCCATCGTCATCGACCAGACCGTCGTCCTCTTCGGTGGCCTCTACCATCCCCGCGAGAGGTAGAAGGCCGGAATGGCTCAGCCTACAAATCACGAAGAATTAAGTACATAGTGCGCATACGATACAAAAAAGTGTCACAGCTTGCGGACAAACCTCTCTACCCAGCGTGGGTCCAGTCTCCAAGCCCGTCGGGGTGTCTGCGTCTGAACCACCCCCAACTCACCGCGTCGTCCCGCCAACCAGATCACGGCACATGATGGCTCACAGCGTCTTGCCGTCGACCAACCGGTCCAGCAGACCGAAATGCCAATCCGAACCACCAGGGTCTTGAGCCATGCCTACAAATTAAGAAATTAAAAGCACTCATATTACTTAAGCATTTAAATTATATTCCAATGGGAATAAATCATATTTGATATGTTCTTAGTGGCACCTAAACACTTTGCTCCAACACAATGGTAATACATATACAATTTCATGAAACCCACATGGTAAAGACATAATTTTTCCTACGAAAGGCTATATTACGTTAACGCCTGTACCGGCTGCTATGGATTGCGAAATATTTGATACATCATCGTTACTATGCATATTTATAATGGGTGAAGCTTTCAGGAAAAAAATAAAATTTCACATGTTTGATAATCCTACATGTTTGGAACCATGTATCTATGATTCCTTAATCCAACCAAAACTATGAAGTAAATGTTTTCAATTCTTTATTGTACAAAAAAAATACATGTATTTAACATTCTATAAACTAGCATTTGCGAATGCATGGGTTATCGACATGTTTATATAATAGAAAAGTAACATGTTATCATTCATCTAGCCCGTACGCAATTAGCGCAGCATGCGGAATAGTACAACTAAATTTATTTTCACTAACTCATTTTTCCTTCATACGAACTTCTAAACTAATTGTATTAATCATGATATTTCTAAACATTTGCTAACAATATGTCACTACACACGATGTTGCTCGCTAACGTACCATGGTTACTAATTAATCATGCCATCTCTAAATATTTGCTAACAATATGTCACTACACATGAAGTTGCTTGCTAACCTACTATGGTTTCAAAAATAAACTTGTACAAAATAATACTACAAACTCACCGTCCTAGTCATCGATGTGAAACGAAGAACCTCTTTTTCCTCCTCTTCTTCTTCCCCTCCTCTTTTTTCCCTCTCCTTCTCCTCTTTTTCTTTCCTCTTGATTCGGATTTCGTCGATTCGCTCGGTCGAATGGCGACGGTTCAGCCGCGCGTGGGTTTTATAGCCACCCTAAGTCACCATACGGTTGGGCGACTTGGGTTGAGCTGCAACCTATTCGCTCGACCGTATGGCGACTCTCTCCAAGTTGCCATTCCATAAAGCGATGACGCCTCGAACCTTTAAATCGCCGTTCCATTGGGCGACTTGAAGATTGGTCGCAACCGTACGGCGACACAGGATTATTTCTGTAAAAAAAATTAAGCGGTATTATTTCTGAATAAAAAATAGATTATTTTAAAAAAAATTCGCCAAAGGACTGGCATGCCAACAGAACTGCGGATGCCTCACTTTGACGGTTTTCTATCCGGGCGAAGTGAGGGACTCACTCAATGGGTTTCTATCCATGTGAGTGAGGCTCCTCATTCGATGTGTACTTTTATTATTATCTTCATTATTATTATTATTTTCTCGACAGATGGGGATAATGATTCACATGGCTAGTGCAAGGTTAGGACTAGATAATGTAAAGGCTGCGTCACAAACTCTAGGCAGCTTACCTTCGGTAGTGAGTAGTGATATAGAGATATTCCAAGTAATTATAATACCTCGTACTATGGGTAAAGTTGTACATCTCTGTAGAGTGATAAACTATTCGAATAGTTGCGCTCGCGGTCATGAGCATGCTTAGTGTGGCTGGTATGGCGGTTGCTTTGCTTTTCAAAACTAATTTGTCACAAATGATCGGGGTAATGACATGGGGTTTTTCATTGTTGAGTTAACTGCGATTTCTATGGCTTTGTTGTTATGTCTATAGCAGAATTGTCATTTCTGTGACTATGTTGCTATGTCTATAGCAGGGCTGCCATTACTATGGTTGAACTTGAACTTGTTAGTGCCATTTCTATGGCAGAACCTTATTATATTTTTGCTTACAACCGATTAGGGTTGTGGGTGTTGTTGTTATTTGTTCGGTTGCATTACTTACTGTCTTGTATTTACTTTTTCTTAAGCATGCATCTTCAAGTGTGCTCAGCAAGACTTGTAGTGTATCACAAAATCATATTTAATACAAGCTGTCAAATTATTACTTATGATTATTGCAAATAAACCTGGCTTTGAGCAAAAGAACTTGTAGAGTACAGCCATACACTTGACAGCTTGCATCTAATATGATTTTGTGATACACTACAAGTCTTGCTGAGCACACTTGAAGATGCATGCTAAAGGACAACATGAAGATCTACATGGCTTAAAGACAAGGTACAAGTAGTCTAGGATCTTTTTATGTTTTACCGGTCTTAGGAGAAATGGGTGGAAGACCGGATTATAGGTTAAATGTCGTACTATTAAGAGAGATCATGACTAGTAGCTTGATAGCTTCTTCTTGTGCAAATTGGACCAATTTAGGATCATGCATGCATTTGAATTTGAATTGAAAATCCAACTATGCAATTGTCAGGACAAACGGTCGTACTACAGAATACTTGGCGGAACTACCGCTTAGCGGTATCACCGCATATCCTTTGGCGGTACTACCGGGGGACGTTCGGACCGTTCAAATGTATCATTAAATCGTGCAGTTAAAACGGTGGTCCGAACGGCCCATTGCATCTGAGCCATCCATGTGGCTAGTTTGTTTGGGTAAGCTGTTTCAAGTCACCCATGTGAAGCGGTAGTACCGAGATTTCGTGGTGGAACTACCACTCCTCGGTTGTTCCGTTTTCTAGATGGCGGTACGTAAAATCCAGAGAAGCACATTTTCGGTTGAGATTGAAAACCCTGCGAACGGTAGTACCGCTCCAATGTGCAGTACGACCGGCCTCAGCGGTAGTACCGCATGATAGTTGGTGGTAGTACTGCGCCACGTTTAAAACAGCTATGTCAAAGGGAGTTAATGCTCCTGTTATAGCCGTTACGGAGCGGTTGGTGGGATGTGGTAGTACCGCACCTTGGTTGACGGTAGTACCGCATTTCGCTGAAAAGTTGGGATTTCTCTCCCAACGGTTGCATTTGTTGTGGGGGTTATAAATACCCCTCCACCTACTCAAGGACAATGAGCCAGACCACATTTAACATCCTTAGAGCCTTGAGCATCATTCCAATACCTCAAATACACTTGTGCATTCATTGTGAGGTAGTTGAGTCAATTCAAGTGCATTCATTCATTCTAGTTGATCCATTTGCACTTGAGTGCCGTCAAGCGAAGGTCATCGGTTTATTACTCTTGGTGTTTTGCCAAACACCTAAACGGCTTGGCGGTAGGAGCATGGTGATCTCTTTAAGAAGATTGTGAAGAGGCCCGGTGCCAAGATTGTGAGTGGTTTGGTGTTCGCCATCTCCAAAGCAGACGAAGAACAACCACTAGTGATCGAGGGAAGGCTTAATTTCTGGAGCCGACTTGATTCGTTCAAGCTTCTTCAACATGGACTAGTGAAGACCAGCAAGTCTTCGATACCATGGGAAAAACATCATTGTCTTTTTGTGGTTAATTCTAGTCTTTACTTTCTGCATTTACAATTCTAGCATTTTTATTGTGTTGAATTGCTTAGTTAGAATTGTATCTAGTTTAGACTTAGTTCTTGAATTGTCTTAAATTGTTAATTAGTCAAAAGTTTTAAAACCTCCTATTTACCCCCCTCTAGTTGGTCATCCTTGATCCTACAAGTGGTATCAGAGCTTGGTCTCTCATTGATTTAGGCTTAACCGTCTAAGACAGAAAAGGATGGCTAGTGAGGGAATTGCTATAGGAAATGCTTCTTTGTTTGATGGCTCAAATTATGCTTATTGAAAAATTAGAATGTCAATTTATTTAAATGCCATGAGTCCAAGCATTTGAAAAATCATAAATGAGGGTTACGTCATGCCTCTTAATCCACTAATTCCCACAGACCTAGAGGTGCGTAATGCTCATTTAGATGCCCAAGCTATGAATGCTCTCTTTGGTGCTTTGAACATGGATGAGTTCAATAGAGTGAGCAATTTGGAAACCGCTCATGATATTTGGACCACCCTCTCGGAAATCCATGAGGGAACATCCACGGTCAAAGAAACCAAATTGCATAGGCTTTGGATCAAATATGAGACATTCGTAATGTTGCCTCATGAAAATATCAATGAGATGTATTCAAGACTCAACAACATTGTGAATGAACTCAAAGGCCTTGGCGCTAACCTTCTTGATGTTGATATTGTGTGCAAGATCCTTAGGGCTCTACCGGACAAGTATGAGACATTGGTGACGCTATTTCTCAACTCACCCGAGTTGCCAAGAATGACGCCAACGGGACTTTTGGGCAACCTCATAACCAATGAGTTGTTCAAGAAAGACAAGGAAGAGCTCTTGGAGTCGTCTTCCTCAGAAGAAGATTACCGCTTTCAAGGCCAAAGCAGAGTCAAGTGATGATGAGGATGAAGAAGGAGACTCCGAAGAGGAGTTTGCTTTTCTTGTGAGAAGAATGAAGAAATTCATGAGAAGGCGCCCACATAGAAGCTTCAACTTCGACAAGAACAAGAAAGGGCAATCCTCAAGTGATAACAAGTGTTATAGCAATATCTAGTGCTATAATTGTGAAGAGAAAGGGCACATTGCCTTCCATTGCCCCGCAAAGAAGGATGACAAGGGCAAGTCCTTTAAGAAGAAGGAGTATGATGGCAAGAAGAAGCTTTTCAAGAAGCTTCACAAAGATGGCAAGCATGAAGCCCACATTGGAGAGTGGGATTCCAATGAGGAGTCATCCGACTCCGATGAGGATGAGGATGAGTCCCCCAAGAAGAAGGGACTCGTTGGCATTGCTATCAAGGAGGCTCCATCACTATTCTCCACTCCTACTTGCCTCATGGAAAAAGGAGATAAGGTAAAATCCATTAATGATAGTGAACCTTCTTATGATGAATTAATGGATATGTCTGAAGATTTGAATGAATATCTCGAAAAAGAAATGTCAAAATATAAAGTCTTGAAGAGAGAGCATATTTCTCTAAAAGATTCTTATGAGGAGCTAAAGGAAGCTCATGACTTGCTTATCCAAGAAAATTCAAGCAAGTCTTGATCTAGCATAGGAATTACATGTGCTATTATTGATGAAATGCCTAGTGTAGAAATTGCTAAGACTAGTGCATTTACTTCATGTAATGATTCTATTGCTATGCCATGTTGCTCTAGTATTAATGCTAATCATAATAATACTGAGCATAATGATGCAAAGCTTGTTGTTGAAAACAATGAGCTAAAAGAGCAAGTGACCAAGCTAAGCAAAAGCTTGGAACGATGCTTCAAGGGTAAAGCTACCCTTGACAAGCTTTTGAGTGAGCCAAGGTGCTCATTCAACAAAGAAGGACTTGGGTATGTGCCCAAGAAAGGTAAGAAACCGGTGAACAAGCCCACAAGGTTTGTAAAGCAAAATGGTAAGTATTGCCATAAGTGCCGGGAAATAGGACATTAAGCTTGTCCTATGGGTAAGACTCCATCTCTTCTTATATATGATTCATGTTATATGCTTAGAAAAACTAAGGATGGTAAAGTTATTGCTAAATTTGTTGGCACTTCAATTTTAGGCGCTAAAAAGAATGCTATTTGGGTGCCTAAATCCTTGGTCACTAACCTCCAATGACCCAAACAAATTTGGGTACCTAAAAAAACTTGATTCTTGTTTTGTAGGTGAACTATAAAACTGGTGGAAGACATTGGGTGCTTGATAGTAGATGCATTCAACACATGACTGGTGATAGAAAGATGTTCACCACATTTGAGAATGGTAAAGGAGTTGACAAGATCACATTCGGCGATAATAGCAAAGGAAAGGTATTAGGATTGGGTAAAATTGTTATCTCAAATGACCTTTCTATTTCTAATGTATCTTTGGTAGAATCCTTAAATTTCAATTTGCTATCCGTTACTCAAATATGTGATCTTGGCTTAATTTGCTCATTCTCAAGTGAAGGTGTTACAATTTCAAATGCAAAAGATAGCTCTTTAGTTTTCAAAGAATTTAGATTTGAAAATCTTTATTTGGTTGGTTTTACTTCAAATGATTCATGCTTAAAAACTTGTTTAATTGCAAAAACCTCATTGGGTTGGCTTTGGTATAGAAGGCTAGCTTATATTGGAATGATTCAACTTAAAAAGCTTTTCAAACATGATATAGTTGTCGGCTTGAAAGATGTGAAGTTTCAGAAAAAAAAGACTTTGTAGTGCTTGTCAAGCTGGTAAATAAGTCACTAATTCTCATCCTTCCAAAAGTATCATGTCAACTTCTAAACTATTGGAACTCTTAGATATGGATTTGTTTGGGCCAACAACCTATAAGAGTATCCGGGGTAATAGCTATTATTTAGTCATTGTGGATGATTACTCCAGATATACATGGGTATTCTTCCTAGATGACAAAGGTGAAACCTCCAGCATTTTCAAAAGTAAGGTACTCAGTGACTAACAGGTTGCCTTGCTTCAAGGTCCTGAACTCATTCCTCTTCATGCGCATGACACTAGAGGGAATGAAATTGCTCTTGAACGCTTCTTGGAACTCGGCTCCCTCGTCATCAGTCGCGGGTTCTTCCTCTACTCTGGCGGCCATGTAATTATCCCACCAGTCAGCAGTGGGTCCCGCTAGCTGGTGTGTGGCATACACCACTTTGTCTTCCTCTCAGCATCGAGCTAGAGTTAACTTCTTCTCTATTGTGCGTAGCCAATCCTCAGCTTCTAGTGGCTCGTTTGCAATGGAGAAGACGGGAGGCTTGGTGCGCATGAAATCCCCGAGCCTGGTCCCATGGCTGGCTGCTCCGGCTTGCTGACCAGTAGCTATTGATTGTAGCAGTTGGGTTTGTTGCGCCAACACTTGGGCTTGTTGTGCCATCACTTGAGCCATGGTGGGATGCTCAGGTGGTGTTGGTGTTGCTGGTGCTGGTGCTAGGCCGCATCCACGACCACGACCCGCGGCTGCTCTCCTTGGAGGCATCTGTTAACGAGAACTCTTTAGAGAGCAGTACGCGACAACACAAAGTGATGACAGAGACGATGTCATCACAAATCTAGCCAATACAAAGCAGCACAATTAAAGCCAACCGGTACAAATCAGAGAAATTGTGTATAACCTAGGGGGTGGGTTCTGCAAAACCGAGAGAAAAGGAATAGCCAAAAAATACATATATACTTTTGTAGGGCTACTAAACTGCTCTTTAGTGTGCAGTCCTAGGTTCCTATCATCCAGCTAGCTAAGGTCATTACCCTACAGTCGTAGGCTCTGATACCAAGTTTGTCGGACCCCAAATTTGGAACTTGGGATCCACTGTGCATAAGGTGTCATTCCCTAGATCAGTAGCTTACAAGCACAGTTACATTTAAGTTCACTCGCATAACTACGAAAGTTCACAGCAAACACACACTTAGGTTCATAGCCGTGACCACATTTGTACATGAAGGACGTCTGGGGAGGTCTTGAAGAGGTCCTGGGATGGTTCTATAGTGTTCCCGTGAAGGTCTTGAGAAGGCCTTGGGACATCTGGAAGTGATCTTTAAACCATATAGGGGTGGTTGTGAGATAGCTAGTTGTGGTTTTAGACTATCTAGGGGTGGTTGTGAGACGTCTGGTTGTAGTCTTAGACCATGCAGAGGTGGTCGTGTGACAGCTGGTAGTGGTCTTAGACTGCCTAGGGGTGGTCATGAGACATCTGGTTGTGGTCTTAGACTACCTAGGGGTGGTCATGAGACATCTCATTGTGGTCTTAGACCATCTAGAGGTGGTCATGAGACAGCTGGTAGTGGTCTTAGACTGCCTAGGGGTGGTCATGAGACATCTGATTATGGTCTTAGACCATCTAGAGGTAGTCGTGAGACAGCTGGTAGTGGTCTTAGACTGCCAAGGGATGGTCATGAGACATCTGATTGTGGTCTTAGACCATCTAGAGGTGGTCGTGAGACAGTTGGTAGTGGTCTTAGACTGCCTAGGGGTGGTCATGAGACATCTGGTTGTGGTCTTAGACCATCTAGAGTTGGTCCTGAGACATCTAGTGGTGGTCTTAGACTATCTAGGAGTGGTCTTGAGACGTATGGTTGTAGTCTTAGACCATCTAGAGGTGGTCGTGAGACATCTGATTGTTGTCTTAGACTATCTAGGGGTGGTCGTGAGACATCGGGTTGTTGTCTTAAACCATCTAGAGGTGGTCTTGAGACATCTGGTAGTGGTCTTAGACTATCTAGGGGGTGGTCTTGAGACGGATGGTTGCGGTCTTAGACTATCTAGAGGTGGTCGTGAGACATCTTATGGTTGTCTTAGACTATCTAGGGTGGTCATGAGACATCGGGTTGTTGCCTTAGACCATCTAGAGGTGGTCTTGAGACATCTGGTAGTGGTCTTAGACCATCTAGATGATGTCGTGAGACATCTGATTGTTGTCTTAGACTATCTGGGGGTGGTCGTGAGACATCGGGTTGTTATCTTATACCATCTAGAGGTGGTCTTGAGACATCTGATTGTTGTCTTAGACTATCTCGGGTGGTCGTGAGACATCGGGTTGTTATCTTAGACCATCTAGAGGTGGTCTTGAGACATCTAGTAGTGGTCTTAGACCATCTAGAGGTGGTCGTGAGCCATCCATTTAGAGTTGGTATGCCCACTGATCGTGAACTTTGCTATGTAAAGGATACTCAAAATGAACAGTGCATGCCCACGATATATTACATAAATATCCGGCCGAGCGGCCATTTGTTTTTACAAAAGCGCCCCTTAGGCGAGAGTTTTACAAAAAGTCTAGAACACAGAGTAGAAAGTAAGTACGGAAGCAAAATAAGTTGTGGTGGATCCATTCACTCTGCCACAGGCAAGTGACTGGGGGGTCTCGGCCTAAGCTTCGTTATCTTCACCACCATCTGGTCCATCCTTCGTGAAGTACTGGTAGGGGTCTTGGTCATTCGGGTTTGAAAAGATTACATTGGTAGAGCCTGAGTACTCAACCGTACTCACGAGCCAACCTACAATGCAGTTCTTATAGATGCAAGGCTAGTTAAGGGAGGTTCAGAGTTCTTTTATTTGCACAAGGCCAAGTTTGAATTAAGCTAAATTAGAAAAATCCTGAGACCTAGCATTTTAACAAATCTGTTTTCAAAATGAGTTTTCATTTGAAAAGTACTAGTGGAGATCCCACCTCCTATACCATTGAGTGGCTCCATCCACCAATGCTCTGCTATCCGTAATTACCATCGGTCCCCACTGTGCCTTTTCAAATCACAGGGTCCCACCCCACCTTCCCTTTCATCACAAATGGTTTTGTAAAATGAGAGCTGTATCCAGCAAGTTCTCAGCACCGCTCTTGACCATGAGCACGGCTATCATGATAGTTTTCTTACTATGCAGAGTTTGCACACTTTACCCACAAGAGGTAATCGCCTTGATATACACACACGTTTCCTTGGACATGCGAATCAAGGGGAGATTACCACAAGGCCTTTACAATGCTTATTCCTCGACGCAACCCCACCCGCTAAGGTTTCCACCGCCTGGTGCCAAGCACTTCCAGGAGGCCCCCTCTTGCGCCATGTGGTTTCTCTATGGCCCCCTTTCCCCTTTACCCACGCCATATTCCTCCAATGGTGAGGCCACGCCGAGGCGAGCAAATTAGTTGGCCAGGTTGTACCCAATATAGACTTGTGGTTGCACTGTTTTTGCATGAGAGGTCATTCCAAGATTCGGTCCTTAATTGACTGGGGCGGTACATCCACATACCAACAGCTTCTCGTGCCTCCGACACCAGCCATTTTTCCCAGTCGCCCCAGTCGAAAACAGTTTTTCAGGTTTTATTGTTTTTGAAAATATCATTTACTTCAACATACCAGCCAGGCTCCCAGCCTTACTGCCCAAATCATTTTCCAAGGTTTTTAAGGATTGTGGTTGGGCAACTTAATGCCCTGATGACAATGTATCTAAGCAAGGCTAAGCATGACACTTAGATATAGACCTATCAACTAGTACATAATCCATTTAGTCTAGGGTGACAATGGATAATGTCCAAGTTCAATGGTTGGAAATTTATACAAAAGTATATGTTAGGGCATTAACTATGATCTAGACCAATTTAGTTTGATAAAACATAGCAATGCAGTTTCATAATTTAAAGCAACATAATTTGCAAAAAGTGGGTGCAACATGGTCAAAGGATTAACTCGCCTTGTTAGTCTTTGGCGATCGTGATCTGATCAATGAACGGTTCTTCAATTGCCTCGGCTTCTATAATCATAACACAAGCGGAAGGCAAATAAGCATATATTCAAACTCAAATCGTATTCAAATATGCAAAGAACTCCAAATAATGTAAAGTCGTAGATTAGAAATATGAGACCAGCACAGATGAAAACTTAGTGGTCGTCGGGCCTGTGGTGGTCGTAGAAGCTATTGTGTTCCTAGAAGGATACGACAGGGAGGTCGTGGAGGTGCTATGACTTGGGGATGTCCTGAAATCACTGTAGCTAGGGGAGGTCTTGGAAGTACTGTTACCATGGGAGGTCCTGGAAGTACTGTAACTAGGAGAGGTCTTGAGAGTGTTACGGCCAGGGGAGGTTGTGAGAGCGCTACGACTTGAGGAGGTCGTGCGAGTGTTAAGACCAGAAGGGTGGTATTTGCAAAAAGGGAGGTCGTTGTGCTCGTGCCACCTTCGACCAGGTGGTCGGAGCTTTTTGTGACCAGAACCAACTCTTACGCCCAGGATGTAGTCGATCCACCTCTCTCTACGACCACGAGCAGCTCATGACTTTTCCGCCAGCACCCGGGATGAACAGTACTCGAATGAATAGTGTTTAGGTGAGTAGTACCTGTATGAACAGTGGTGGTAATGAACAGTGCTCGAGGCGGAAACTTATGCGATTGGTTTCGGGAGCAATTGCTCCCCTTTCGTTCTTGGTTTTACTGCTTTTCTCATCTCTCGACTTCTTACATCGATACAAGACTCTTACATAGGCTTGAGTACAAGGACTCAACATCAGACTCGTACACATTTTCTATGGGCACGACCCGGACTCATCTACTAACTGACTTTGACTCAAACTAGGATTGAATAAAACTAATACATGAAGGATTAATTCCAACAGTCGTGACCAAGAGGGCGGTCTTCGTAAAATGGAAGGTCTGTGCAAGGAGGGAGGTCGTGGGAGTGTTGACTGTGCGTAGTCGAATGAGATAAATGTTCGACTACACAGTAGAGGTCGAAAGAAGCAAATGTTCGTCTGTATTGATGCGATCGAATAAACTAGTGGAAAAGCCAAAAGAAGAACCAGAGGAAAATCCAAGAGAGAACAAGGCGGCTCGAATTAGGAAGAGTGTCTGACCACTAGGAACTTACCAGTACGGAACTGGGGAATGAGCTAGTCGGAGCCAGCTGGCGACGTGGCCCACGACTATGAGAGAAACTCTATGCTTGCAATAGTGGCTTGAGGAAGGAGAGTGGTCCTGGCTCTTCAAGGAAGCTTCGTAGAAGCAAGTAGACGGTCCTTCTGGGAGGTCTTAGAGTGTCCTGGTCGGAGGGGAAAAGAAACAGTATCCAAGGCTGTTCCGATGGTTGTCAATGGAGAAGGCGGCGGTGTGGCGGCACTTGACAGAGGTGAGCGCTGGAGCTGGGCTGGAGCTCAAGCTCTCTTGGGAGAGGAAGGAAGTGAGACTAACATTGGAATGGCAAGGGAGAGCATGATGGGGCTTGGACCAAAATATGTGCATGCACCTTGGCACCTTCGGCGAGGAGGAGTGGGTGAGGCTGTGGACGGTAGGGGCAGTTGAATGACATCCGAGGGGATGGCTATTAATGGCCGATGGACAGCACCAGGCCGTGGCTTTGACTTGGCGCACGCAGCGCACGAGTGAGAGGCACGGCTGCCCTGGCTTGACCACTGCTGGTCGGAGGAATAGGAGAGGAAGGCAGGGGAGCAGGCATGTTGGACCAGTGCTTGACTGGTCAGCCTTTAGCCCAAGGAGAGATATAAAGAAAAGATGAAAAATGTACTCCAATAACTCTCAAATATGCAAACAAATGGAACGTCAACAGGCATTAGACAAAAAGTTTTAAAAATCCCTCATTTTTGCCTTTATGTATTTTTTTAGGCTATTACATTAAATCCCATTGGTGAGTTTGATAACTTGAAAATGCATACTAAAGGACAACATGAAGATCTACATGGCTTAAAGACAAAGTACAAGTAGTCTAGGATCATTTTTATGTTTTACTGGTCTTAGGAGAAATAGGTGGAAGACCGGATTATAGGTTAAATGCTGTACTATTAAGAGGGATCATGACTAGTAGCTTGATAGCTTGTTCTTGTGCAAATTGGATCAATTTAGGATCATGCATGCGTTTGAATTTGAATTGAAAAGCCAACTGTGCAATTGTTAGGACAAACGGTAGTACCGGAGAATACTTGGCGGAACTACCGCTTAGCGGTATGACCGCATATCCTTTGGCGGTACTACCGGGGGATGTTTGGACCGTCCGAACGTGATGTGATCATGCGGTTAAGGCTTGTGGTCTGAACATCCCAATGAACCTGAGCCGTCCATGTAATTGGTCCGATCGGGCTAAGTTGATTTGGTCGCTCAGCGGTACGACCAGCTCGTGGTGTGGTACTATCTCAACCCGGTCATTCCGTTTGTTTGTTGGTGGTACGTAAAAACCAGAGAGATGCCGTTTTTGGTTCGGTGCCTCACCCTAGAAACGGTAGTACCAGAGAATACTTGGCGGAACTACCGCTTAGCAGCATGACCGCATGTCCTTTGGCGGTACTACCGGTGCATGTTCGGACCGTCCGAATGTATCATTAAATCGTGTCATTAAAACGGTGGTCCGAACGGCCCATTGCATCTAAGCCATCCACGTGGCTAGTTTGTTTGGGTAAGCCGGTTCAAGTCACCCATGTGAAGCGGTAGTACCGAGATTTCGTGGCGGAACTACCACTCCTCGGTTGTTCTGTTTTCTAGATAGTGGTACGTAAAATCCAGAGAAGCACCTTTTCGGCTGAGATTGAAAACCCTGTGAACGGTAGTACCGCTCCAATGTGCGGTACGACTGGCCTCAGCGGTAGTACCGCATGATAGTTGGCGGTAGTACCGCACCGCGTTTAAAACGGCTATGTTAGAGGGAGTTAATGCTCCTGTTATAGCCGTTACGGAGCGGTTGGTGGGATGCAGTAGTACTGCACCTTGGTTGGTGGTAGTACCGCATTTTGCTGAAAAGTTGGGATTTCTCTCCCAACGGTCGTATTTGCTATGGGGAGTTATAAATACCCCTCCACCTACTCAAGGACAGTGAGCCAGACCACATTTAACATTCTTAGAGCCTTGAGCATCATTACAATACCTCAAATACACTTGTGCATTCATTGTGAGGTAGTTGAGCCAATTCAAGTGCATTCATTCATTCTAGTTGATCCATTTGCACTTGAGTGCTGTCAAGCGAAGGTCATCGGTTTATTACTCTTGGCGTTTTGCCAAACACCTAGACAGCTTGGCGGTGGGAGCACGGTGATCTCTTCACGAAGATTGTGAAGAGGCCCGGTGCCAAGATTGTGAGTAGTTTGGTGTTCGCCATCTCCGGAGCAAAGGAAGAACAACCACTAGTGATCGAGGGAAGCCTTAATTCATGGAGCTGGCTTGATTCATTCAAGCTTCCTCAACGTGGACTAGTGAAGACCGGCAAGTCTTCGATACCACGGGAAAAACAGCGTTGTCTCTTTGTGGTTAATTCTAGTCTTTACTTTCCGCATTTACAATTCTAGCATTTTTATTGTGTTGAATTGCTTAGCTAGAATTGTATCTAGTTTAGACTTAGTTCTTGAATTGGCTCAAATTGTTAATTTGTAAAAAAGTTTTAAAACCTCCTACTCACTCCCCTCTAGTTGGTTGTCCTTGATCCTACGTACACAAGTACTCAATCTTGCTATTGTTGTTAGTTTAGAATTTGCAGATGATCCGATGCCTAACGACGAGTTCCTTGCACCTGGCACCGAGGGGTTCGGTGTCGGGTCTACTTAGGCCTTGTTCCTTGTCGGTTGCCTGCGGGATTGGATGGGCAAGCCGTTGGACTTTTGCTACTATTAGTATGTCTTCCGCTGCTATTTACTTTCTCTGATGACTGTTTTTATTTGGCCGGTCGGCCGTTGTTGTAATAACTGTTATAATAGCTTTAGTTGAATATCCCTTTTGCTTTACTTTAGAATGTGATTGCATGAATATGATGCCAAACAATGTGAATGTGTGTGCTAGCCTTTAATCCTGAGACTAGCATTATATACACATAAGATCTTTGGGTATTCCACATCCGGGGGTCTAACACATCAGATCTAGGAGACCATACCACCGATGGATTTGAGGAGGGATCCTTATCCCCCACAACGTTACGTCCAACTGAGGGACCAGTTTCCTCAGAGGGCAACTGTCGGGACCCAAAAATACGATTATGGAACCCTCTAACTATTCCAGACTAGTCCCAGATCAGTAGCTAGCTCACACATAAAACAGTGATGAAATACCATCTATTTATTCGATTTAACTGAAAAGATCTTAAAATAACAAATAATAATAATAATAACTGGACCTTATGGTCAACGTTTACTTAACTTGCCACACAGGGCTAAAGAAACAAATAAACTCTTGCAGCGGGACGAAACTATTGAAATGGCCAATCAACACATCCATAGGCAATCGAGTGGAGAACGCATCCTAATCCGCAAAACCTTCATGGTACTCCTGGGTGAAGAACCCTTAAGTAGCTTGATACTCTTCAACTGATCAAAAAAGGCGTAAAGCCATGAGTACATAAAGCACTCAGCAAGCCGTAGGGAAATGTATACAAATAATATTCATACAAGACTTGATAAAGGTTAGCTATATGGTTCTTTTACAGAAAGCAACATTGACGATAAATATAATAAATAGATTGAAATGTGTAATTAAAAACAATAATAAATAAGTAAACAATTTCTTTGAAACAATCCAGTGAACTACCCATTCACTTCCCAACCAAACCATTCATACGTGAATCCCCAATTCACCAGAATTGGTAAGTGAAAATGACTATCAATACATAGTGTATCCATAACAATTTGCTTTACATCAATTCAAAGCTTTCAGAATTGGCATGTTTTTTTATCAAGCCTACATCATTTTATTTGACTCTGTTTCTTTACATATATCCATCAGTATATACAAAACCACTGCCAAACATCATTTATTTACCGGATGGGCACGACATAGGGTGCCTACCCATCTAGCAACATATACAAATGCTGAAATGCACATATGTATGTTATGGCTGTCTTAAAAAATAGGTGCAGCACAGAGTATTTGGCCCAGCTCCAGCTTCTCTCAAATGGTAGGACCTAGAGCCTGGCCAAATGAAACAGGCACTAATTGGATCTGTTTAATAGTGTATGTGCTAATCGAAACTGGAGATCAATGATAACTTACATACATTTAATATGTACAAGATAGGTATATTTTTGTACAATTCTTTGGACATTAGCTGTAGGATCCGTGCTTCAAAAGAGAGAACGCATCCAGAGGCAACATCGAACAACGACTGCCTTCCACACCGACCGTCCCCTGCCTCACACCGCGGCCTAGCCCTCTCCGTGTTGCTGCCGCATGACCAGTATGAGAATGGATGTCACTGGGTATGCTTGGATCCGATAGCACCGTGGGAGGATGCCTCCTTCCTGCTCACCCCGCCCCACCTCCTTCATGATCCGCCGCTGCTTCCCCTGGCATCCTCACCGTCACAGCCACTAGTAACAAGAGGGCCAAGGTGAGGTGCTCGCACGGCCGGCGCGTAGGAGGAAGAAGATTGGCAATGGGGTGGCGTGACGGGGATGAGGCGGCGACGGTTGGGGAGGAAGAGGAGGAGGCCAAGTGCTCGGCAGGTGATGACAACATGGGGGAGGGGATGTGCCATCCCCTACCTCTCGTTCATCTCCGCTACGTCCCTCTTGACCCTCCTCTCTTTCCCCTTATTTCACAGCGCTGCATTCCCGTGTCGCCACTACACCATGGCATGGTATTAGGGGCAATTATCTGCCGGGGAAAAACTAGATTAGTGGCAATCTATCTGCTGGCAATATCTAAGATTTTAGGGGTCCTATTATCTGCCGGGAATAATTATTATCTAGAACAACTTATCTGCCGTCTATATTTTTATTTTAGCTACAATACATCTGCCGGAAATAACTATTATCTAGGTCAATTTAACTGCCGGGCAAAACGCCTAAGTCAACCGGGTCAAGGTAACTGCCGGGAAAACGTTGGGAGGGAGGTTAGAAAAAAGAGAGATGCACGAGGGCGCGAAGATGAAAAAAGGGGGGAGAGAGAGGCGCGGGCGCGAAGATGAAAAAAGGGGGGAGAGAGAGAGGCGAGAGGTGCGGGAGGAAAAGACTTGTCTCTCTCCACTCTTCCTGGCCAAAATCCCCCATGGCGCCTCCTCTCCTTGCGCCTTCTCCCCTCGGTCCCCATGATGCATTGCTCGGTGCCTCCTGGCTCACTTCCTCCCGCGCCACCTCGGTTCCCCCACACACACATGGCTCGGCCGCCCATGGCGCCGCCGCTCGCGCCCGATTGCCGCCTTTGTGCAGCGCCGCCTCCTCGGCAATGGCACCCGCGCGCCTCTCCTCAGCGCCTCCTCTTCGGCGGTTGGCCCGACCACTGTTGCCGCCATTGGCCAAGGTGTCGCCACGAGGCTCGGCTGGCCCGCCTCCTATACGCCGCCCTTCCCCATCATCACCTTACCCCCCCTGCGTCACCGTGCTTGCCGCCATGCTCTCGGCTGTGGCTTTGGGCCAGCATCACCACCGGCTCGCCGCCTCTCCTCGCCTCTGGCAGGCAGCCTCTGCCGCGCCCGGAAGGTGTGAGGCAAATGTCAATACCATCATCGAAATGAGAGGGATGGGGTATGGTTATTCTTGAAAAGACGAATCTTTCCTCCAGATTTCATGCCATTCCTACTCGATTACTAATTTCCCCACATAATATTTGGTTGAGACATGTATCTTTCTTGGCGATTTTGGTCCTGCTCCACAATACCCACTTTATTCTGCTGCCATTTCCTCCTTGGTGGTTCTCTTGTCCCATATTATTTAGAAGAGGAGGCTAATCGGGACTTGATTTCATCAATATCCGCAATCGATGGCATCAAGACACCAAAGGAATCATGTAAGTGTTTTACGATAATTTAGGAGTCACTGTGTTTATCTTATCATTTGGGTCGCATTTATCTAATTAAGTAATTCCATAATTGTGCATATTACTTGATTAGTCTGTCCCTATATCCACACACATACATACGTAAAACAATTCCAAGTAAAATGATAATAACAACATAGTATTGATGAATTCAATTCTTGTTGAGTCAATTCCAAGATTGCCTTGGTTCAACAACTCATCGTAATACCTCACAAATAATAAAGAACTTATCAAAATAGAAAAGCATGTATCAAATTCAAGAAAACATCCCCTTGGAAAGTGAGCATACTCATTAGAATAAGGGTAAACAACTAGGAGATACATATTGTTTTTGGACCGTACAAAGCTAACCTTGTCTTCCCTCAGAGTCCTCAGACTCAGATCCTCGCCATATCTTTATTGGCTCACCTAAAACCCCTACTAACTCTTGGACAAACACTAACAGTTAGCATGAAGGACCACTTTGCTACGCATCACCTAACATGTAGAAAATGTTTCACTTGATGATTTGTGTTGATCAAGATATCAGATACTCTCTCTTTTCGAGAACGTGCAAAAGCATTGCGCGTCATTCCATTAAGTAGAAGCAAACACTAATTACAAATACGAAATCCAAAACAAGGAGAACGAAAAGCTTAAACAAAACCGATGTTTCAGTGTGCCGTAGTCCATGTTTCCTTTCCTTTTCCTTCTTAGATCATTGTAATCACGCCGCTTATATAAAAGTGTGCCATGCATACTCTTTGTGTTCACTCGATGATATTTTTTCTAATTAGGTTCGAGCAATGGTGATTATCAATCTAGGAAACCCTCTCGCCAATGCCTTAGTGAAGTAAATGTAAGGGAAGTTCGAACTTTTGCTATCGAGAAAACATAGCTATGCTTGCAGATGAAGTTTATCAACGTAACATTTATCAAGACGAATGCCCATTTATAAGTGCAAGAAAGGTACTTTTGATTTCGACCAATGATGCTTTCTCACGATTACCACTTCACCCAAGCTTATAGTTTTCATGTGACAATCCTAAAATCCAAAGAGCACAAAGAAGTTGACTGGCCTTAAGTACCACATAAACAAGTATTAAGAGCTTGTTTACTTGTGAAGAACTAATACATGAGATCGTGCTCCTTGTCTTTGCCTTTGGAAGATTATCGGCACTTTCTCAAATAGCAACTGGTGACATGGCCTTTCGACTTATTCCGTGTTTTGTTCGACATGGGTCCTCCAATAAGCGTGGAAGTTCAATTTGGTTTCGTTCCATCTTGTGTCCAAAGGATATTGGGGGAGTGTGGACAATGTGGCGGATATTTTGAAATGACAAATCTTCCTCCCAAGGTAACATGTCACTATAGAATTTGTGATTTATCCTAAAAGGTTGTGAACAAATTCCTTACTATGTAAAGTTAAGAATGCAGACTATACAAAAATGTTAAAATGCAGATATAGAAAAGATGTTACATTCTTGATGACCGCTTGAAAAACATTAAGAAAATCAGCAATGTAATTGCTTGGCCTTGTCATGTGTTTTGACTTTATTTAGTCAATAGCTCGGTTGTGTATATGTTGCGAAGATACAATATAGCCAAGAACTAACTTGGTTATTATAGTTACATTTGTTGCACCAAGATATTCCTTTTATTGGAGTGGTCTTTATCGGTCTCTCATGAACTGTAGAGTAATGAATAACATATGTTGGAGTTATATGTATGCCACCATGGCATTCATTTAGTAGCTTTGTCCAATCTCAAAATCGTAGATTAATGTTTAACCGATTACAAAAGTTTTACCAGTTGAAGATTAAGAATTTAAGTAATATGAGGCACTTAAATAAGGTTGGTTCTAGATTCTATAATCTACAAGACAAATATTTACTCAAGTTTGGACAAGAGCACATCTTCCATTTTTCTAAATATGTTGCTCATGATCTAATTGCTCTTTTGATTTGATCGGATG
The DNA here is from genome assembly GCA_036346405.1 of Phyllostachys edulis. Classification (NCBI taxonomy): domain Eukaryota; kingdom Viridiplantae; phylum Streptophyta; class Magnoliopsida; order Poales; family Poaceae; genus Phyllostachys; species Phyllostachys edulis. The sequence goes on along the minus strand of CM070563.1, from coordinate 47,929,544 downwards.
ACATGAGAGAGAGATCTACAAGGTTGCATCAATCGTGACCGAGCCCAAATGTTCTGCGCACAGATCTTTGTAAGTGAAACAATGTTCATTGCTTTGTTCTTTTTATGTACCTATTTAAACTGGTATCGATTCTCCATTTCCATTCGGCATGACATAGATTTGCATTCCTCCTGTGGCCAATCTAGAAGCTTTCAAATTGAAAATATGTTATCTTTGATTTAATCCATGGAGCATTGTTCAAATTCTCGATGAGTCCAGATCTCTTTGATCTAAAACATCCCCCTGCGGCTTGGCATCAACTACTATGGGCAAGTTAGTTGCACACTAGTCGCTTAAATAAATGATCCGATCCTCAAAATGACATGAGTTAACTTTTCCACTTTCATGCAAGAGGTAATATGAGGAGTCTGGTCTAAATCTTATGGATAATGATGAGTACAGAGAATCTGTTTGTGGGGTTTATCTCGATGGGCTGTTTGAATCGGATCGCCTCATCGAAACTCCATTTTCAAGAATGATAAAAGGTATGTTTAAGATCTTGTATCGCTCATTGAACGACCAGATGGAAGAAAAAATGTTGAAAGAAATAGTTGACAAACCCATTTTATTTCCCGATTAGTTTTGCCACTTTAATTCTCTACATTCAGGTTTGTCGTTTTTCCTTTATGAATATCACTTAAGTGCCTCTTGTCTATCTACATGTAGCCTCTCGGACTTAAATGCATTATCACAATTCTTGCAGATGACAATACAAATACATCTATGCAAATGGTTCCTATGATTGAACTTACATGTTATCTGCTGAGTAATGCGGTATCACGTAGCATGTGGGTTGCCTATTTTCATCCACACAACTTGCAAATCCTCCAAAACAAATGACCTCCTTCAAAGAACTAAATAGATATCGTTCATATTCTGTAAAAACAAAAGAATCGATGTAAGTATCTTAAACTATCACTCTCTAATTCACTACATATCAACTTCCTATTTTCCTGCTTACATTGAGTACACGACAACTTGTTATACAAATTAAATGCATACTGGACATACTTTTATGCATCCCGCACCATAGTTTTATAATTATCGACAGACCTAACTTTCTATTATCTAGGTAGATTCATGCGTTCATTTCTCTATGGTTACAAGATTCGTCGTACATAATTTCTAACACGTCATATATAGTTAGTTAATCTGTTCTTGTAGGCTTTTTTTTATCTCGCACAATCAATCGTATTTCTTTTTAGAACCTGCAACATCTATTGGTTCAACAGTAGCGAAGATATGGAAGGATTTCAAGGCGGATTTGAAGGCAAAACATTTTGATGAGACAAAGACCGATAAGGAACTTCTTGCTGCCTGTGATAAAAGAGTTAATCAAAATGACTGGAATTGGCTTATCAAACATTGGAGAAGTCCGTTGGCCAAAGTAAGCCAAACATAAAAAAAAAATACTTGTTATATTGGTATTTCTTTTTTATTTACTGCTTCCATTGTTATAGGCTCGTAGTGACGTAGGAAAAGCTAATCGTGCAAAGATGTCCGGGCTGCATACAAGTGGCAGCAAGAGTCATGCTCGTGTTGGACATGAAATGGTATATAAGTTCCTTTCTTCTATAATATCTCAAATAAAACCTATGTTGTATGCTATTTTTTGATTGATGATGTATTTTCTATCGGTTTCCATGCAGTACAAGGATAATGGTGTGGTGCCTCGTAGAGATGAGTTGTTTATTAAAACACACACTCATAAAAATGGCCTTCCTTCACAAGCAGCGGCACATAAAATTGTAAGTACTTAAAACCGTTAGTTCCAATTGCAATAACATCATTGCTCAATTCCATGTTTCTCGAAGTATTGATTCAGTTAAGCAAGCTTTAGCTAGCACTCAGTGACATGAAACTTTTTCCAGACAACAAGTGACATGAAACTTTCCTCTTACCAAATCCTACCATGTTTAGTGGGCATATGGGTGGGGCACTGTTGTAGCTGTGCTTAAGCACCAACAATGCCATATGGTTTAACAAATCAAGGGGGACGTTTCTTCAATTTTTCATGTGAACCACAGAACAACATGTGTTTTTACATTGTTTGTGCTGGAAACGAGGGATATATGGTTTCTGGTTATTGACTTCTCGAATTTCTTTTCAGGTACAAAACATAAGGGCTGTTGAAGTTATTATTTGCTGATAGAGTGATCGTCCTTATTTTGCAAACGGTGATAGCATGATGATTTCATTGTCGACGTTTTTTGCGTAGATGTTTTGTAAATTCCAAGGATAGACTAGTATTATGATAGAAGGGGCTCGAGAATTTATATGTGCGAAGGATAGACTAGTATTGTCGACTTTTTTGTATGGATATTTTCTATATGCCAAGGAGATCATGGCTATATTAGAATGCTAAGAATTCTGAAATTGCATGTGTATGCTGTACTGCATATGTACTATTATGCTTATGAAAAATATCATATTTCAGGTTTATGTATTTTGCATCATCTGAATTTCATCAATGTGTTGCAGTTGTATTTGATTGTTGATGTGATATTTTCTAAGTGGTAAGATCGAGAAAATTGTATGTTTTCTAAATTCGTTGAATGGTGCAAACTATTGAGAAAATATCTTGGCAAACAGTAATTAAATTATATTGGTATTTTATATGTATATAGGTGTCTATTTTGGCGGGACAATACACAATCTAGGCGCTTAATCGGGAATAAGTCTAATTGCCGGAAAACAAACTTATCTAGGGCATGTTAATCGTCGGCAAAACATACAATCGAGGGTATGTTAATCGCCGGTAAAACATACAATCGAGGGCATGTTAATCGCCAAAAACATACAATCGAGGGCATGTTAATCGCCGCAATACATATAATCGCTGGGAAAACTCCAATCGCGGGAAAAATCTAATCGCTAGGGAAACTTTAATCTAGGGAAAACCAACATATCTAGGGCACTTTAATCGCCGAATACACATATCTGCCGGAAATGTCTTTCCGTGAGATTTTATCGGCAGCAATAATCGCCGAATACACATTCTTAGATAAATTGCCGAAAAGCCGTTTTTCCCAGCAGTTGCATTGTCCTTAATATTGTGCCATGGTGTAGTGCGCCCCGGGCACACTGTGTCCCCGCCTCGTGCTTACGGGCTATGGCCAGGGGTGGACCAAGGTCAAAAAAATGAGGATCTCTACTTGGCTTAGCGAGGGCACCAGTGATCATACATTGGATAACTCCATTAAAAACTGAAATTTGAGGGAGGGTTTGCCCCCACTCCCGTTGTTTGGGTCCACCCTTGGCCATGGCGAGTCGACAGGGAGAGTGGGGTCTGGCAGTGGCAGGGTCACCGACTCACTGTGGCTAGCTGCGGCCTGGGCACGCTTTGGAGTTGCTGTGGCCAGCAGTGACAGATCCCGCCAAGGCACGCGGTGATTTGGGCGTCAGGGGTAGCTAGAGATGGCATGTGTGACTGGGAGGTATGGATTCTACAAATTGGAGACCATGGAGCTCTCGAGATGGAAGCTATTGAGCTCAACACACCGCGCCCGGAGTAGATCGTGAGGACAACGGCGGGAGCCCCGATTCCAGTGAGGTATTGAGCGTCGTGGGGCAGTGGTAGGCTGAGCAGCAGATGCAAGTGCAGAAATTTCAGATACCACACACCACAGCCCTTGCTCTTGATGGGTAGTATTCGTGGTATTGGAAATTTGGAACGCAACAAAGAGTGGAATATAGCTGCTCCCGAAGGAGTCCAACATATCTTTTGTTAGTAATCTTTGTGCATATGGTATATCTAGATTTTAGAAAGAGTTTGTTTTGTATAGTCCTACATTATTTATGCAGTATTTATTATGGATACTAGAGTTTGTATGGTATCTCTTTAGAATACGTAGAATCATTGCTGCATACGAATAGTCATTTGCACTCAATAAAAGGGTACCCCTGTAATTAGATTTTGTGAACAAGAGCAATAGAGCAAAAGAAAATCAGAAAAACGGTTGTTGTTCCGGCGGCAAAAATAAATTCTTGTGTTCTTGCGTTCACGTTCTAGGGTTCCATTGTGTTCGCATGTGTTCGTCTTCATTTTGGGCCAACAACTTTCTAACATTAGCATAACACATAGCTCGAATTAAATTTATGTTTATTTTTGAACCAAGACAATTGATTTATCTTTCAGAAAAGTTCGTTGATGTTGTCCTAGGCCCATAGTTGAACATGTAAATTCTTCCTGGCTTCCTGCTTTTTATCTGGCGTATGAATACAGATTGGTTTTGAGCCTCTACATTGATTAAAGCTATTGGAATGTAGCTATTGTTTATTCGAGTTAGTTTGAAATTTTGATCCATGATTCCCCATTAGTTTAGACTTATAGCTATTATATGATATTGTGGTGTGTCGTATTCTCTCTTATCATGAGAAGGGGGTACATGTCTGAAAGCGGATGCAGAGGAGCCGTGGCGGAGCAAAGGCGGGGGCAGGTCTTGCGCCAGAAACGCCTGGAGGGGGCTCAAGTGGCCGGGCAAAAATGAGAACGGCGCCAAATCAGGCTCGCTGGTACTGCTGGCAGCAACCCACGGCAGAGAGCCAGTGGGGGCAGCAGGACCGGCTGAGCCGTTGGATGCCGTGGCGTCTGTAGAACCTGCAGAGGAGCGCGACCCAATGGGCAGCGGCGAAGAGTGCATCTCTGACAGAAAATCAAAGTTAGAAAGCGGCAAGGCCGTGTTAGTAGCAAAAGGGAAAGAGGCCTCATCAAACGTGACATGCCGGGAGGTGATGATCCGGTTTGATGACAAGTCAAGACACCGATAACCTTTGTGTTCTGAGGGATAGCCAAGGAAGACGCACAAAGTGGAGCGAGGGGAAAGCTTATGCGCAGCCGTGGAAGAAAGTTTGGGGTAGCAACGACAACCAAAAACACGAAGATGATCATAGGAAGGATGAACGCCGTAAAGGGCGAAGTAGGGTGTGAGGAAGCTAAGTGTTTTGGTTGGGTGGCGGTTCAAGAGGTAAGTGGCGGCATGGAGGGCTTCGACCCAATAAGAAGGAGGTATGCTTGCTTGGAATAGGAGGGAACGAATGATGTTATTGGTGGTACGAATGACACGCTCGGCCTTTCCATTTTGCTGAGACGTATATGGACACGACATGCGGAGTGTAACGCCGTGGGTGAGGAAAAAGTGCCGGGCAGATGAGTTGTCAAACTCACGGCCATTATCGCATTGCACACTTTTAATGGAGCATGCAAACAGAGTCCGGACGTAGGCGAAAAAATGCGATATAGTGGAAAAAGTATCCGACTTTAAATGCAAAGGAAAAGTCCAGAGGAAGTGGGAGCAATCATCAAGAATGACAAGATAATACTTGTAACCAGAGACACTAGGAACAGGGGAGGTCCAAAGATCACAATATATTAAATCAAAATTCTTGAGAGCACGAGAGCGAGAGGTAGCAAAAGGAAAACGAATGTGACGGCCAAGTTGACAAGCATGGCAAACAGATGCAGTTGCACCATTATTACAAGTGATGGTGGAGCTGCTAGCTAATTTGGAGAGTGCCTCGGCACCAGGATGACCGAGGCGGCGATGCCAAAGAGTGGTGGTGACGGCAGTGAGAGCCTGCGGACTGGAGGGACACGGTAGCAACGGGTAGAGGGAACCAGTGCTATTGCACCTGGCGATCATGCTCCTGGTGCGAAGGTCCTTCACAGAAAGGCCATAGGGGTCAAATTCAACGGAACAATTATTATCAGTAGTGAATTGACGAATGGAAATCAAATTCTTAATAATTTGAGGGGTAACAAGGACGTTCCGGAGATGAAGAGCACCATTAGTGCTAGGAATATGAGTGGAGCTGGTGGAGGTAATGGGCAGCAGGGACTCGTTACCGACGATGACATTCGATGGAGTAGAACGAGAAATAGGAGAAGAGGCGGAAAGGTTACCGGCATCGGATGTCATGTGAGAGGTGGCACCAGAGTCCATATACCATTCACGGTGGGGGGTGGCGTGAGCGTCATTGTGTTGAACGCGTTCGCCAGAGCAGCCTGATCCCAGGAGACGTGCTGCGGTGCGGGGGGATGGTGCTGTGCTGGCGCCTGCTGCAAATAGGGCCCGGCGTCCACCATGCCAGGGTAGCTCATAAGGGGGCACGCCAGATAGCCGCGCGCACGAGAATGCGGCGGGCCGCGACGCTGCTGTTGCTGCGCGCCAGCGCGGCGGACGCCAGCGGCGGGGCGCGGGGGCCACACTTGCACCGTGCCGGTCCACGGATTGAAGAACGAGGGCCACGCGCCAGCCGGGATGCTACGCGCTGCGCGCCGCTCGTGCTCGGTGCGGTCCACCGGGCGGTACCGATGAGCTGCCAGAGTCGTTTTGGTTCTTGCGACGACGCCGATTGTTCGGCGATTGCCGCCACCGTGGTGGAGGCGCGTTCTTGCGCGCGCCGCCTGCGCACCATCGCATGCACGCCGAGCGGAGCTCCGCCACCGCGCCGTGGAGGAAGATGCCGGGTGATCGGCCATCGTGAGCTCCTCCAACAGGAGGTCGTTGCGGACGTCGACGAAGGATGGAAACGGCTTCTGCCGTTTCAAGAGGCAGCCATATATGTGGGAGTACTTCTCGTTGAGGCCGCGTAGGACGGACAACACGAGAGTGCGGTCCTGAACGGGCTCGCCAAGGTTGCCGAGGAGATCGGCCATGTTCTTCAGTTTACGGCAGTAATCGGAGATGGTGAGATTACCTTGGACGAGGAGGCGGAACTCAGCGTCAAGGAGCAACGCACGGGTCTCCTTGTTGCCGATAAACTGATCTTCAAGGGCTAGCCAGACGGCGCGGGCGGTGGTCGTGGGAGTTAGGACGATCTCGAGGAGGCCGGTGGATATGGTGTCGTACAACCACGAGAGGACGACGCAGTCCATGCGCTGCCATGGCGCGCAGTCGGGGTAGACGTCGTTGAAGAGGACGTGCTCGGTGAGCGCGTACTTCCCGAGCGTGACGAGGTGGAGGCCGCGCCACTTGGAGTAACTTGAGGACGCAAGGTCGAGGACGATGGGGACGAGCGAACAGATGTTGGCGACGGAGACCGCCTGCGCGTGAAGAGCGATGACGACGGCGACATCGGCCTCAGCCGCGGTGCGCTGGCGTTCTTCCTCCGTGGCGCGGCGACGCTGCTCGCGGACGATGCCTGCTCGTTGCTTACCGGGCGCCGATCTCTGGCGCCGCATTCGAGTTTGTCGGTTGTGAGGTCGCTGGCCATGGCGGCGGCTAGGGTTTAGAAGCGGAAGCAGTAGAGGGAGGTCACAGGAGAGCGACCATCTCGGATACCATGAAAGTGGAAAGAGTTCATGCGATGATTAGATTGATAATCAAAGGATTACATATATAGGCATAAGCCTTCCATATCTCAACCACCGGCTTATAGAAACAAGAGTCCGGGAGAATAGGAAGGGAGGCCCAAGATAGGTGGTAAACCAAATATATACTAACTACCAGATATATTCTAACAATGTCAAAATCTAATTTGATCCACCATGTTCTGCAGCTAATTCACTGATGCTTTACTTAGGCCCTTATCAGGCTGAAACTTCTATGTATGTCATCATAGTTTAGTTCGAACGTTTTGATTGGGTCTTACTAAATTCACCATCTTCACCATGTTCTAATGCAGCTAATTCACCTTGTTCTAATGCCGGTCGAACGTTTTGATTGGGTCTTACTAAATTCTTCTATGAGTTTAGTTTTGCATTGTCCATCTTTTGAAATTTCAGCATTCATAATATGATGCCCAGCATTTGAATCGTTTTCATGTCCTTATAATACCTGCCAATGATCATGGCTTTATATTCCAGAAATGTTTGTAGCTCAGCACACGTTGAGTTCATATTTAGATTTGTGTGTCCTTATTCCCAGCACGTTTGGTTTCACTTCAGTGCATTTTCAGAATGTGTTGCCTCCTTTGCTCCACATAGCAAAGCTGCAAAAACAAAATGACAGGTCGCATCTTTCAAAAAAATAAAAAGCACCTATCCACGATGAATTTGGTTTTGCTAAATGCATACAATCTTTGAGTATGTACACCATCTTGCATATTTCAGGCTTTTCACTTTACAAAAGCTACTTTCTATCTGCAGGCTGATCTTCTGAGATTTTCTTCTTTTATTCCATTTAGTGTTACTGTACTACTCCCAATTAAGTTAACTTCTCCTGAACGGCGCAACCTATAAGTTCTTCCATAGTTAATCTGTTTTAGTTTCTGACAATAAAAGGTTATACTCCCTCCGTTCCCATTTACATGACGTCGTGTAGTTCATATCATTTTTTGTCAACGTCAATTAAATAAAACCGGAGGTAGTACAACATAGATTACTTTTACCGTTGTCTACCAAGATGGCTGTGGCTAATCTATGTATGAATAAATTTGATGTGAGGTATAAAATGCTCTAATTCATGCTTGGTACAGTATTTAGCTTACGTATGATATGGTTGGCAATGACGCACATTGATGATGTAAAAATTTTAAAACTTAACTGTGCAATTTTTTTTGGTCAGTTTAAATTTGTGCATTTGAGGAACGGTTAGCAACACAGAGTAAACATGTCATACCTAGAATAATTGTCTTCTACTATTATGAACAATATAGAAGTATCTTTGCTAATTTTATTTCATATTTACTTATTGTACTCTCCCTAATGATACTGCGGACAGCAGGGGTCGCGGAGGCCAGCGACTTCTAGGCGAGATCAAGACTTCGAGTTCGCGAGATTTTTAAAGATTTTATAGTAACTCAGCCATTTATTTTTCCTTTCTTAATTCTTTCTTTTTTTAGCACTCTGTTTCTGTTTTTTGTTTATTTTATAATAAAATAAAGGGGTCACATGCAGCGGTATCACACGATGTCACGCTATCGTGTGGGTTATTTCTAGTTGTATTAAAACTCGAACTGCTTTATCCGAGATTTGAGCAGGTTCTCTGTATAAATGATCACCAATAGCTTTAAGAGAAATACTAGAAAACGCTCTAGCCAACCAACGGTACAGCTTTTTGTAGGTACGTTCTAAGCCATCCAACGCACCTGATCTACCCTATCTCCACCTTATCCTTCGTTTTCCACTTCCTCTCATTCCACTCATCTCGATCCAGATCACTCCACCATATCCCTTCCTGTCTCTCTCTCTCCCTCCTCCCGCTCGGATCCAAGGTTGCCGGTAGCGCTCCTCCTCCATGTCGCTCCTCCTCGATAGCTTCATCCCCGACGACTCTTATCTTGGACAGCTCTATCCCCGCCGTCCCTCTCCCCAGCCCCATACGCAGCACTGGGTTTCCCTGTTGGTCCATCCCCAATGCCCTCTTCCCAACCTACTATAGATTTGTTTAGATCCGTATCCTTCCAGATTTTTATTTTCGTGCTTGATTATTGAGGCACAAGATGAAGAATATTTGTTCAACTCACAATTTTTCTGTTCCCCAATTCACTTTGTTGTTCGACCAAACCTCCAAATTAGCCTGTAGTTTGTTGTTTATTCTAGAATATTTGGAATATTTGTTCAGCGAAACATTCAGCTGCATGCGTTGCTGGTTAAATATGTACTACTGTTGGTTATAACCGATGTTTGAGCACTCTATAAGTAGAGCTGCAATGTGGAAAAAAAAGTTTTGTGCTGAATTGATGATTTCTGTATTTTCTAACAATACACTCTGTTTGAACAGAGCGAGGCGAGGCGAGGTGAGGCGAGCGTAAGTGACTACTGGAGATGCGCACAGCGACACGTGGGGAGGTGAGCGGCCACAGTAGCTCGGTGAGCATGTAGCTACGGACGAGTTCGGTGGTAGGCGGGAAGGCCAACGGCCGCAACGTCCCGACGAGCGCGGAGTTGTGGCGTCGAGCGGTCGCACAGCCACAGGCATGCATGTCTGGATTTTTTTTTTTGCGCTTGTTTGATTTTTTATGAGACTTGTTGAAATTCCTCGAAAAATGTTGAAATTTGCTGAAACTTGAAACTTTTTTTTGTCTGAAACTTGTTGAAACTTTTTTATCTAAAACTTGTTGAAACTTGAGTTCCAAAATATGAAACTTGTTTAAACTTATTGAAACTGTTAATTTTATCTTAAACTTGTTGAAACTTGAGTTCCAAAATATGAAACTTGTTGAAACTTTGGGCTTAAAACTTTCTTGGAATCTTCAAGAAATACGTGAAACCCACCGAAACTTTAAACTTTTAAAATATTTTCACAAGACTTCTTGAAACTTGCTAAAACTTTTTAAAACTCTTTTGTCTAAAACTTGAGTTCCAAAATCTGAAACCTGTAGAAACTTGGGCTTGAAATTTTCTTGGAATCTTCTAGAAGCTTCTAGAAATCTAAAACGTATTGAAACCTAGTCGAAACTTCAAACTCGAAATCTAAAACTTTTAAGAAACTAAAACTTCACAAAACTGCATGAAACTACTACGGTATAGCGTGGGCTAGCAGCTCCCTAACTTTAATCAATACCAACCAATTTTCTCCTCTAGTGCAGCCACATCACCTCAATTGTCTTACGTCTTTGGATTAGTTTTCAACGCTGGAGATCACATGTCTCATATACCTTCTCCATTAACAACAATTAGTTGTAAGAATAAATTTCGCAAAACATACGAAAACTATCGAAGAATCAAACCAAACGCTAGGCTGGCCCAACTTGTTGAAGCTGCGAAGGAGGCCGCGTACAGCAACAAATAAATTTAAGGCCATTTAAAGAAGCCCAATGAAGCTGATGACCTGTCATATGGGTTGGGCTGTGTTGTCTGAGTTGCGGCCCGTGAACAATACGTTTGGGTTGTGTTTTCTTTGCTGTTTCTTTACTATGCTCCATGCTCCATGTTTGTGTTCAGTTTTGTTTGTATCTTATTTTAACGGGCCGCATAAAATAGATATACCCGAGGTTACTGGATTTTACCTGCATGGACTTTTTCCACCCGTTTATTGACATATCCTGCTAGTACTGTTTCGGGTTGTGCTATTAGCCCGCTAACCCAGCAGATTACTGCAAACTAGAATAACCCAAAACAAATATAGTTAATTGCAGTGTCTGAGCTTGCAAGAAATCCAGGATATAACTACAATAATAATTCACTCCAGTACTGTTACGTAAATGTCTTGATAGAATAACACTAATATAGTTACGTTGATAGCAAGTACTTTGGGTTAAAATAAAAGCCCTGATACTTAGTTGTACAGAGTTTCTTCCATCTGGTCAATAGCTTCAGTAGAAAAAGACTGACAGAATAAAAATTACAATTCAAATCAATATAAATTAAACAAAAGTCGACGTTGTCATAGTTGTATATAAATAAACACTGTTAGTAGCTCATGTGAGAACAAGAGCAGACCCAGAATCAACACTTTTTTTTCTAACTTAGATAGAAAAAGGAGATTACTTAGGTAAACCCCAACAAAGACAGATGCAAATATTTTAAATATTGTTTTGTTGAGTTGATTTCCCATGTTTGAATATACTGTTTTATTATGCCGCAGCAACGCGCGGGTTTCAATCTAGTTCGCTAGATAGCTAGAGGCCTAGAGCCAAGAAGTCTTTAACTTGTTAGTTCCCACAATTAAAAAAAAAAAACTCATAGTAATAAATGTTTAAAACAGCACGTAGCATGATCATTTCAAAGGAATTGCTACATAACACTCAAATAAAATTTTAAGGGATTTCAATCGAATTTTGGGCCATAGATAAAATCCCGACCACACCTATCCTCGTGATTGCACGTGTACTACACTCTCCCCTCCGCCTCAAACTCAAGTTCCAATCTAACATCAGTTTTACAGGGAAGGAAATTTGGTGAGAAAGGTCTTACGTGAGACCTTATTGAAGGGCTACGGGTAGGCTACACTAGCGCAAATTAATAAAAATTTTACCCGTAAACCAAGATCACTGCAGTTATAGATCACGATCTTACCACTAGACGCCAAGAAAAGGAAATTGATGCAAGACGTCGGGGCGATTAGTCGTACTAAGTTGATGTAGCACGTCAAGCGTAGTAGTCGACACTTCCTCGTCCTCGTCATGCGCGTCCCCATGTACAGCCTCCTCTCTTGCGGTTCGTCCAAACGCTACTGATGCAAATACCCAAAGGTATCCACACGCACGGAGGAAGCGACGACGCCGGACTACTAGATCCGCGCGAGCGACTAGGGCGTGGGAGGGGTGGCGGCCAGGGTTTGAGGATGTCACGAAAAACTCACCATCAAATCCTGTGCGCCCTTGCCCTCCTTTTATAGACGTCCTTACAATGGGCTTCTACTAATAGAGGCCCATTAGGACTCAATGCTCATCTAATTCGGATCCAATCCGAATTAGGCTTCACCCTTAAGTGTGTGACCCTATAGGTTCACGATGTTTAGACATGACGCGAGTATACATACTTGGTTAATAGTTGGTAGCGGCCTCTAGCAAGACGTGCCAACTCCTAAACGCATACACAAAGATCATATCGGACGAACCATCACAACGTTATGTACATGCCAATCCTTTGCCTCACGATATTCGGTCGAGCTCCAAGTCGACCACTCTTTCTCGATCCTGTGATCCGAATCCCTTACTAGGTTAACTCTTAACCTTAAGTAGCATGGCCATGCATTTCGATCCGATCACTGAGGGCCCAGAGATATCTTTCTCGTAGAGAGGGCAAATCCCATCTCGACCGACCATGCCTCGCAAAGATGCTTCATGACAAACCCGAAAGCTACCTTTATAACTACCCGATTCATGAGTAGCGCTTGATAGCCCCTAAGTAGGTCGATTCACATCTCAAGTACATGCGACAATCTTAGGTCTAAGGACAAGGCGTACACATTGTGTAGAGAGAACCATAAGTATAATTGTTATGTCTCATGTTGGGTCGGTCCAACCCCATGTTCTAAACATGTGTCCACATTATTGGTTTGACATCTCCATGTCTTTGACCTGTGAAACATGGTCATCAACCGATACATGTGCTAATCCATCATTCACGTGTGTCCTCACATGAACTCCGACTAGGGACAACTTTAGAATAACCATACAAGTAAAGAGTTTCACAAACAAGTCACATACTTGTTAATCAACACAAAGGCAATATTCAAGGAACATTTATTAAATCATGGATACAACGAAATATCATCATCTCTATGATTGCCTCTAGGGCATATCTCCAACACTTATCCCATCAACCGTTAATTGATTCGCGCAAGGGCCTACCATAATAGTTTTTCTTTCATTTCACAGCATCACCGCCACTCCTCCTGCAACCTCTCTAGCTCTCTTCCGCTTTGACCGCCTCTTCCCACGCCTACGTGGAATTTTCATCATGGAAACCTAAAAATGAAAAATAGTACTACTTGACTGGATTCCTTCATAATAATATTACTTGATTTTCTGGAAAAAAAATTTCCTTAATTAACTCGAGAGAAAAGGAATCAACCTCCCCACGAATCAGTGGCCGTGCCAGGATTGGAGAGAGCCTTGGGCCCAAAACTAAAGGGCTATAAGTCTATAACTAACATCAAATACTATCAATACTGAGGTATAATAAAAATACAACACAAATGAACAATCGAAATAAAATTTGAATTCGATGTTTAACGATACAACAAAATAGATAAAACATAGCAAAAAAAAAAGAATATAACATACCACTAGCACAAGGTAACTTTTGCTTAATTAACAAAAATTTGGTTCATTTGATCCTATCATATCTTCATCAACAATAGTACGAGAACCGGAACCTGCAAAGATAAAATTGTATATGTAAATCAGGGACACAAGACCACAACGTTATTTTTAATGCAAATTACGAAATACGAATGTAACATACCACTAGCACGAGGTAGTTTCTGCTTACGCGTCCTTATACTTTGAAAACGTTGTAAAATCTTGTTATCATTGATGCTTGCAAATACATCTCACTCAATATAACATATCATGCATTCATTCATCACTCATCTTATTCCGCAACCCAGTCTTGATAATGTTCATAGCTGATGCCAATGTCTTGGTCCTCTTCGTCATGTATTTCTAACTCTAGTACATCAAATATTCAAATAGAAAGTTAATACATTGTCATATTGTCATATGTCATACAATGAATCATACTCATAAGTCACAACTTCATAAATCATAAGTCATAAGTCATAACTAAATAACTAATTAACTCGTACAATTCAAAGTGTTATACTAATTGCCAAACAGCCAAAGTATTAAGTACTTAACTATTTAAGTCTGTAACTCATTTACTCATACAAATATACAATCCTCAGTTCCTCACCTAATCACCTTCCTGGCTTCCTTGCGCCAGTTGGCCAGGCAAGGCCGCAAGGGCGAGACACGACGAGCGGCGACGCCAAGAAGGAGCTGGCGCCAGTAAAGCGAAGGCGGCAAGCGGCCGCATCGGGCGCAGATCTGGCCGGCGAGAGGAATCGAATCGGGCGACGGGCCGACGGCGATCAAGGCGCGAAGCGGCGAAGCGGCTCGGCGCAGATCTGCTCGCCGAGCCGACCAGCGCCGCGGTGGCGCTAGAAGGGAGGGACTGGCTGCGCTCGCGGACTATCCAAGGCACCACCGCCAGTGGGAGCCAGAGGTCGGCGGCGTGGCGTCGGCCAGGCGAGGCGGGGAGGAGGAGCGAGGAGGAGGAGGGGAATTGAGAAGAAGATTAGGGATGGGGAATGAGAATGAGCGCAGCTCCTGGCTCTGCCTTTGCTTCAGTCGCTTGGGAGGGAGGGGTAGTGCTAGGTTGCTGGCGCCTGGGCTCTTCTGCCTGCTAGGTCGGCCGTCTCAGGCCGGCCGAGTAAGCATAGGGCCTCTCTCCACTGTAGAATTTTTTTGAGAGGTATAATTAGTAAAAAATTTTATTACTATTTTTCCTGAGTCTCGGGCCATTGCCCAACCGGTCTGAGGCCTATCTCTGCCCCTGCCACGAATGGACGGCTGGGCCCACAACGACTGGACAACAATGCATATATTTACAAAAGTTTGTCTAGCTAGTTTGGTTGGTACGATCAATGGCTTAGATTATTTCTCCATCAACTTAGCTTATTATTTTAATCTTCATGCATGCATAATTTATATGGAGGAAGGAGATATGCCATGCCGTGCGGCTCACGCGGAACGGAACGCGACGGATGAAAGATTTGTAGGGTACACGTGTACGATGAGATATGCCACGTATCTCGATCGAGGACTCGACATCTAGGCATGCATGGAACGTATCCATCCACAGCTGTGCGCTCACCTGTCACGCCGGCTGCCGTGTTCTCCACTCCATGGTTCCACATGGCCTCCATGCCTTAGCTCTACAATGTCTAGACTCTAGAGGTACTTCATCTGCAGGCTTAAAGTGTCACCAGCAATTTACGTGAGTCTTCTCGAAGTGTCACCAAAGATGAGGAGTCACCAAAATCCTGGTGACCTACTTTCGTCACACTTCGAAGAGTACCGAAGAGTGTCACCAAGTATTAGTCATGAAATTACCACCAAATTTTAAATAATAACTCCAAATTTATTTCAACTAGAATATCTTCTGGTGATTTTTGAATTATCCCTAATTTTGGGAAAATATTTACAAGGACTACATTACAATTTTATTATCAAAATGTCATCATAAAGAAATCTTGCTCCAGGCTCAAAAACATCTGTTTTGAATGATATAATCCTTCATTGTCAACAACAAATGGAGGTATGCTAACTAAGAGAGTCTATTTCACTTAATTTACAATACATCTCTAAGAAATAATATGTACAGAAAACAGCGTATAACTCTAAGCAATAATATGAACATAAAACTGGAAACATCTATAAGTAATATTCTATCAACATCTGCACGCAATTGCATACTACACAAATCTAGAGATTTTTTAAAATAATATTATTTTCAAAAATAATTACAAAAATAAATATAAAAATTACAAAAGGGTTACTATCGCCATTCCAAATGGCAAAATTGCCCTATCGCCATTAGAACAATACTGTCGGTCGCCAATTGAATTAGCGACAAGAGTTTGTCGCCAATTGGAATGGCGACATGATCAAGGAATTTTTTTTTCAAAACAAAACTAAAAGTAACGACAAAACATAAGTTACACATTACAATTCGACGCATGATATAATAAGAAACATAATCAGAAAGTAATAAGAAGCAATATTAGCACAACGTCATCACATAGTTTGTCGACAAATCACAATGATATTACAAAATATTCCAGCCGTTGATTCGTGCGAGACCCTACCTCATTAGCCGTTGATTCGTGCGAGACCCTACCCTATCAGATTTTCTTCCATTTCACAGCATCACCACCACCCCTTCCGCAGCCTCCCTAGCTCTCTCCCGCCACTTCTGTCTTGGCCGCCTCTTGCTGCGCCTATATGGAATTTTCATCATGGAACCCTAAAAATGAATAATAGTACTACTTGACTGAATTCCTTCATAATAATATTACTTGATTTTCTGGCAAAAATTTTCACTTGATTAACTCGAGAGAAAAGGAAACATATCAACCTAGTTCTACACGTAATCACGGGTTCAAGAACTTAATTCTCAAACCATCTCCAATGTTGTGTTTTAGCCGGTTCAAATGAGGAGAGAGAAGATATTGAATTGATTCAATACATTGGAGGGGTCGATTCCAACAAAAAAAATGCATAGAACCAAACTTTACTTAGGAATCGATTCAAAGCATTAAACAACTACATAGAAGAGAGTGCGTTTGAGAGAGAATATTATTATTTTGTGGTTTTTTAATATAACGTGGGTCCCAGTTATTAGTAAGAATCGGTTCAATACATTTGAGAAAAATAAACTCAGTTCCTAAAATATTTACATAACATAACTTTAAATTAACGTCGGTCAAATACGCTAAAGATTTAGGTGCTTGCATGGTCCATGATCGAACAACCTCCACATGAATGGACGTCTGGGCCCACAACGACTGAACAACAACACATATATTTAGAAAAGTTTATCTAGCTAGTTTGGTTGGTACGATCAATGGCTTAGATTTTTTTCTCCATCAACTTAGCCTATTATTGTAATCTTCATGCATGCATAATTTATATGGAGCAAGGAGATATGCCATGCCGTGAGGCTCACGTGGAACAGAACGCGACGGATGAAAGATTTGTAGGGTACACGTGTACGATGAGATATGCCACGTATCTTGAGGACTCGACATCTAGGAATGCATGGAACGTATCCATCCACAGCTGTGCCCTCACCTGTCGCGCCGCCTGCCGTGTTCTCCATTCCATGGTTACACATGGCCTCCATGCTTTAGCCCTGCAATGTCCAGAGGTGCTTCATATGGAGAAAAGTGTCACCAGCAATTTATGTGACTCTTCTCAAAGTGTAATCCAAAGTGATATTAGATAAAGAGTCACCAAAATCCTGGTAACCCTTTAGAATCACCACCGGCACGTGTGCGCACCATCTGGTCAATAAAAGCCCTGATACTTAGTTGTACAGAGTTTCTTCCATCTGGTCAATAGCTTCAGTAGAAAAAGACTGACAGAATAAAAATTACAATTCAAATCAATATAAATTAAACAAAAGTCGACGTAGTCGACGTTGTCATAGTTGTATATAAATAAACACTGTTAGTATCTCATGTGAGAACAAGAGCAGACCCAGAATCAACACTTTTTTTTCTAACCTAGATAGAAAAAGGAGATTACTTAGGTAAACCCCAACAAAGACAGATGCAAATATTTTAAATATTGTTTTGTTGACTTGATTTCCCATGTTTGAATATACTGTTTTATTATGCCGCATCAACGCGCGGGTTTCAATATAGTTCACTAGATAGCTAGAGCCAACAGGTCTTTAACTTGTTAGTTCCCACAATTTTTTTTAAAAAAAAACTCATAGTGATAAATGTTTAAAACTGCACGTAGCATGATCATTTCAAAGAAATTGCTACATAACACTCAAATAAAATTTTGAGGGATTTCAGTCGAATTTTAGGCCATGAGATAAACTCTCGACAACACCTACCCTCATGACTGCACATGTACTACACTCCTCCCCCTCAAACTCATGTTCCAATCTAACATCACTTTCACAGAGAATGAAATTTGCTGGAGAAGGATCTCACTTGAGACCCTACCTATCAGCCATTGATTCGTGCGACGTCCTACCCTATAAAATTTTCTTCTATTTCACAGTGCCACCACCACCCTCCCTAGCTCTCTCCCGCCACATCCCTCTCTTTGGCTGCCTCTTCCCGCACCTACGTCGAATTTTCATCATGGTAACCTAAAAATTACTAATAGTACTACTTGACTGGATTCCCTTCGTAATAATATTACTTTATTTTCTGGCAAAAGATATTACTTGATTAACTCGAGAGAAAAGGAAACATATCAACCTAGCTCTACACGTAATCACGGGTTCAAGAATTTTATTCTCATGTAAGTTTTGTTTAGGTTCTTGCATGGTCCCTGATCGAACAACCTCCACATGAATGGACGGCTGGGCCCACAATGACTGGACAACAATACATATATTAACAAAAGTTTACCTAGCAAGTTTGGTTGGTACGATCAATGGCTTAGATTATTTCTCCATCACCTTAGCTTATTATTTTAGTCTTCATGCATGCATAATTTATATGGAGCAAGGAGATATGCCATGCCGTGCGGCTCACGTGGAACGGAACGCGACGAATGAAAGATTTGTCCATCACCTTAGCTTATTATTTTAGTCTTCATGCATGCATAATTTATATGGAGCAAGGAGATATGCCATGCCGTGCGGCTCACGTGGAACGGAACGCGACGAATGAAAGATTTGTAGGGTACACGTGTACGATGAGATATGCCAAGTATCTCGAGGACTAGACATCTGGGCATGCATGGAACGTATCCATCCACAGCTGTGCGCTCACCTGTGACGCCGCCTGCCGTGTTCTCCACTCCATGGTTCCACATGGCCTCCATGCCTTAGCCCTACAATGTCTAGAGGTACTTCATGTGGAGGCTTAAAGTGTCACCAGCAATTTACGTGATCGAGTCTTCTCGAAGTGTCACCAAAGTGACATTAAGATGAAGAGTCACCAAAATCCTGGTGACGTCCTACTTTCATCACACTTCGAAGAGTACCGAAGAGTGTCACCAAGTATTAGTAATGAAATTACCACCAAATTTATTTCAACTAGAATATCGTCTGGCGATTTTTGAATTATCCCCAATTTTGAGAAAATATTTACAAGGACTACATTACAATTTTATTATCAAAATGTCATCATAAAGAAATCTTGCTCCAGGCTCAAAAACATCTGTTTTGAATGATATAATCCTTCATTGTCAACAACAAATGGAGGTATGCTAACTAAGAGAGTCTATTTCACTTAATTTACAATACATCTCTAAGAAATAATATGTACAGAAAACAGCGATAACTATAATTACAATAATATGAACATAAAACTGCATACATCTATAAGTAATATTCTATCAACATCTCGCACGCAATTACATACTACACAAATCTAGAGATTTTTTAAATAATATTATTTTAAAAATAATTACAAAAATAAATATAAAATTACAAAAGGGTTACTATCGCCATTACAAATGGCAAAATTGCCCTATCGCCATTAGAACAATCATCGCCGCCAATTGGAATGGCGACAGGATCAAGGAATTTTTTTTCAAAACAAAACTAAAAGTAACGGCAAAACATAAGTTACACATTACAATTCGACGCATGATATAATAAGAAACATAATCAAAAAGTAATAAGAAGCAATATTAGCACAACGCCATCACATAGTTTGTCGACAAATCACAATGATATTACAAAATATTTCAGCCGTTGATTCGTGCGAGACCCTAGCTCATTAGCCGTTGATTTGTGCGAGACCCTACCCTATCAGATTTTCTTCCATTTCACAGCATCACCACCACCCCTCCCGCAGCCTCCCTAGCTCTCTCCCGCCACTTCTGTCTTGGCCGCCTCTTCCCGCGCCTACTTGTAATTTTCATCATGGAACCCTAAAAATGAATAATAGTACTACTTGACTGAATTCCTTCATAATAATATTACTTGATTTTCTGGCAAAAAATTTTACTTGATTAACTTGAGAGAAAAGGAAACATATCAACCTAGTTGTACACATAATCACGGGTTCAAGAACTTAATTCTCAGACTGTCTCCAATGTTGTGTTTTAGCCGGTTCAAATGAGGAGAGAGAAGACATTGAATTGATTTAATACATTGGAGGGGTCGGTTCCAACAAAAAAAATGCATGGAACCGAACTTTATTTAGGAATCGATTCAAAGCATTAAATAATTCATATGAGTATTAAACAACTACATAGAAGAGAGTGCGTTTGAGAGGGGATATTATTATTTTGTGGTTTTTTTAATGTAACGTGGGTCCCAGTTATTAGTAGGAATCTGTATTAGAGAAAAATAATCTCAGTTCCTAAAATACTTATATAGCATAACTTTATATTGACATCGGTTCAATACACTAAAGCTACTGTCGTGTAAGTTTTATTTAGGTGCTCGCATGGTCCATGATCGAGCAACCACCACATAAATGGACGTCTGGGCCCACAACGACTCGACAACAACACATATATTTAGATTTAGGTGCTTGCATGGTCCATGATTTAGGTGCTTGCATGGTCCATGATTGAACAACCTCCACATGAATGGACGTCTGGGCCCACAACGACTGGACAACAACACATATATTTAGAAAAGTTTATCTAGCTAGTTTGGTTGGTACGATCAATGGCTTAGATTTTTTCTCTATCAACTTAGCTTATTATTTTAATCTTCATGCATGCATAATTTATATGGAGCAAGGAGATATGCCATGCCGTGAGGCTCACGTGGAACAGAACGCGACGGATGAAAGATTTGTAGGGTACACGAGTACGATGAGATATGCCACGTATCTTAAGGACTCGACATCTAGGAATGCATGGAACGTATCCATTCCCTCCACAGCTGTGTCCTCACCTGTCGCGCCGCCTGCCGTGTTCACTGAAACAGGATATTTCCTAAATGCTAAAATCACTCGGGAAAGGGAGTCAAACACTCGGAAAATGCATTTCCCGAGTGTGACACTCGGGAAAAAACACTCGGGATAGATTAGTTGGGAAAATAACAGTTTCCCGAGTGTTACACTCGGTAAATAGTACTTTCCCGAGTGCATATGTTTAAACTCGGGAAACTCACACATTCGGAAAAAACATCCAAATTAACGGCTTCGCACCAGAACGGAATCGCACGAGTGTTGACACTCGGTAATATGCTACAAAAACACTCGGGAAAGATTCCGACCAATTCGACTGGAAATTGCCACGGATGACATTTTCCCGAGTGTTGACACTCGGGAATATTATTGTTGGTTTCGAGTAATGCTTTCTCGAGTGTCAACACTGAAATATTTGTTGATTTCGAGTGTCGACACTCGGAAATATTTGTTGCTATGCAAAGTGCCAAAAACACTCGGGAAATGCACAAAACACTCGGAAAATCGAAAAAACAGCAGAACCCTATTTTTCACAAATTCATTTAAAATCCATTCCACAGCAATCAAATAATCCATCCATCCATTCCACAGCAATCAAATAATCCATCCATCCATTCCACAGCAATCAAATAATCCATCCATCCATCCATTCCACAGCAATCAAATAATCCATCCATCCATCCATTCCAGAATATATGTATATATATGTATGTATAGATCGAACAAAAGACATCATAACAGTTCCCGAGCTCATAACATTCAAGTTCAAGTTCGAAAATGTAAGCATAAGGCATTATACATATGACAATTCCAAATAGTAATTTCATACTCTTATGTACATAAAACAAAAGCAAATATCAGTACAACCATTTGCATGCACAGAATTTTCTGCTTCAATCTTCTGTGCACAAAAGCATCATTTTGGTAGTTCTGCAGATAGAGCAAAACTTAATATTAGTGCCATCTTACAACAAAAGTTATGAATTGATATTACATAAAAAGATAATTAACCAAACTATTGACAAAGCAAAAAAATTCCTTTAAATCATGATGAACAACCTAATAACATGGCAAATCAGTTAAGAACATGAAAAGCACAGGTGCTAAAAATGTTAAACTCCAACTCTCAATATTTTGTCAATGTGAACTACTAATCAACATTTATGTCTCAAGCACTTATCATCAAATTCATAGAAAGGAGTGTACATACAAATTATTATATGTTGACACATTTCAAAAGAATTTATGATATAGATATAGAGAATTAGTTATATATGTAGCCATTTTTATCCATTTTTAGCAATCACCGATTGTGAATGTTTTCTAATATTGGTATCCTTTTAGTATATCATGAAAATAGCAAGCACCGGTGGTGGCCTCTCATGATGGACGTCGTGTGAACATTAGGACCAGCATCTTCATCTTCAGCATTAGCAGTAGAAGCAACTGATCCCGCCGTTCCCTATATTTTCATAAGAAATCACATTATAAGAAATTTGCAGTAGCGACCAATAATTACATTGCATGTCATTTCAATGTCTTCGAATCAAGCAAATATAAGAGACTAACAATATAATAATCAAGATGCGCTATTAACCAGAGCAGATAAGTGAGGCAGTGGTTCCCCCGACGGAGGGACATTAAGTTGAGTCCCAGTTATATATGTAGCCATTTTTATCCATTTTTTAGCAATCACCTGATTGTGAATGTTTTCTAATATTGGTATCCTTTTAGTATATCATGAAAATAGCAAGCACCTGGTGGTGGCCTCTCGGTGATGGACGTCGTGTGAACATTAGGACCAGCATCTTCATCTTCAGCATTAGCAGTAGAAGCAACTGATCCCGCCGTTCCCTATATTTTCATAAGAAATCACATTATAAGAAATTTGCAGTAGCGACCAATAATTACATTGCATGTCATTTCAATGTCTTCTGAATCAAGCAGTCATAAGAGACTAACAATATAATAATCAGTATGCAGTTACTAACCAGAGCAGATAAGTGAGGCAGTGGTTCCCCCGACGGAGGGACATTAAGTTGAGTCCCAGTCCCGAGTGCCTGCATATTTGTTTTCACATTGCCATACATTAGCCAAGTATGAATATATATATATATTGCATATTACTTTGTTATTGTACTACCACGCTCTAACTAACTTGCAGGAGCATTTGCTCCAACCGCTGCCTAGCCTCAATTTTCTGTCGCAGCTGCGCCTAAAGCTCAAAAAACTGAGACAGGAAATCATGTGATGGTTGCTGTCGACTTTGAAGGTGTACTTCATCCGTTGATGCAGCACTCGTGGATCGGACCTCCGAGAGGGTTGTCGGTGTGCTAATGTACCCAAGCACCCATGAAGAAACGACCATGTTTCTTCCCTTTCCAAATTTTGTACACAAAGACTCGTGTCTAGTGGTGAATTCATGATGTCGTAGTCCGGCCATGAATCTCCTTAGCAAAGATCAAGATATGCAACTGTTGGACAAAATCATCGGGGAGCGAAAATCATCAAGGACAAAATGATCGAAATCGTACTAAGTTCTCTGTCACATTTGGTGCACAAGGTGCCCTCCCGATCACCCTCCTAGTTGCTACATATGCCTCCATATCGGAGGCGGGACTCGCTTCTTCTTTTCCCGCACCCAAAAACCACGACGATACCAATACATATGTATCGCAACATACAATCAATATGAACATGTTGACCTACCAGTTCTTCTTGTAACGTGCCATGGAGGAGCTGCCTTGACGATGTGCTTTGTCCCGCCCATCAACAATCTCCGCTCCCTAGCAAAGACGAGAGTTCTCAGAACCATCGTTCGTTGCACCACTTGCCTTGGGCAATCTGCCGCCATGCATTTTCACACTTAAGAGCCCACCAAGGTATTGCCTAAATTAACCAAGTGTTAAATATGAATAAACTAGAATTGATTGTAATCAAGGACATCGCTTTGTTCGGCTTGGTTACCCGCATGTACTCGCCCAAAGTGATATGCGTTTGGCAAGCGCCGGCCCTCATTTAATTTGTTGTCCAAGGACTTGTGTGTGGTAACAAATCACCGCTTGATGCGTTTTCAGAGAACATCTGTGGGATCGCTTCTTAACACAATTACGCAAAGACTCTCCTAGAATCGACTTCCGTCCCTCAAATTTCATCGAAACCACCACTACAATCCAAGAATAAAGAATTGATAAAGAATAAGATGATTAAGTTAGTTGATGAAAGCGAAAAGGAATTGATAAAGAATAAGATGATTAAGTTAGTTGACATTTATTACTTGGCTACTAAACATCCAAAAGAGGTAAATTAAACATGTCGACTACTTGAAGTTTTAGTACCAAACAAGTGAGATTAGCCAGGTTAGGTTGGCATAAAAACACAAAATATACAACTTTGTCCTCAAATGGCTTACAAGTGATACATCTACCATTACTTTAATATCAACACTTCTATGAGCAAAAGGTTAGTGTGTTGGAAGTCAGAATTTAGATAGGTGATTGAACATTGGGGCCATTATTTTACCCAAACATTTATGCCTCATCTAGTCATCTAGTCACAAAGTAGAAAATATATTTCAATTGTAGAAGTACATATTATTTGGGATTCGTGTGGTAAGTTAGTATAGTAACTAAATTGAGACTCGAGAGTTGTGACCTAATCAACCCTAACATGCATAGGAACATATAGAAGCAGATTTGAATATTCAGTCACTTACCCAAAAACTTTCCTCCACCCGCTGCAAACAGTTATCAAATGGAACCTCTCCTTCAGCAGCGGCGGTATCTTCAGCGGCCTTGTAGTGGCACCATGTCCATGCAGGTTCCCGCCTTCCTCAGAGGGTGACCAAGCCAGGAAATGCCATCGAATCAACACGCTAATTATGCCATTCGAAGTCTACATTTCTCACCCCACCTTCTTCTCGCCATTGCTCGCATATTAGTTTTTTGAGGTATGCAATTAAGTGGGCTAAATTAGTGAAAGTGTAAACAGCTTCTTCGTGTCGCCAACAGAATGATGATCTTCTCCTCCTCTCGGGTTGGTCGTCGTGGCGTCTGCAGTCCTCGCATCCAAAATTCTTGTGCCTCATGGTGCTCATCCTCCTCACCTCCGCCGCCTCGGGTGCTCTTCCTCCTCACCTCCGCCTCACAAAGGCTCATACTCCACATCATCAAGACGCGAGGGTCAGGGCACAGGAGCCTGATCTACTAGAGGTAGACCCCGCTGCCCCCTCGAGGGGCCGCCGCTGCCCCTCTCCCTCCTCGAGGGGCCATGGCTGCCCCTCCGCCTTGTTGAGTGGCCGCGCTGCCTCAGCCTCCCGGAGGAGCCGAGGCTGCCTGTGGCCTCCCGGAGGGGCTGCGGCTGCCTCAGCCTCCCGGAGGGGCCGAGGCTACCTCAGTGCCTCCCGGAGGGGCCACGGCTGCCCTCAGCCTCCCGAGGGGCCGAGGCTGCCTCAGTGCCTCTGGAGGGGCCGTGGCTGCCCTCTCCTCCTCGAGTGGCCTGCTGCCGCCTCCGCCTCGCCGAGTGGAGAACAAGCGTCCGCCTCGACTAGAGTATGCTGCCCGCCACTCATATTTTGGTGTCCTGAAATGAAATGAAATAAAATAAATCAATTAATATAGCATAATCAAGTAAGCTCATAGAAAATGTAATATAACGTAATCAAGTAAGCTCATACAAAAATTAAAAACATGCAAAGAAATAAATGGAAGACATACAAGATCATGCTTATAAGTAGTCATCTACAATGGGATCCTCCGCAGATGGGCCCTCCAAAAGTCATCGTCACTATCATGAGGTGTTGACTCAACCTCATCCCCTTCGGTGCCATCAATGTCTAAGTGATTAAGTAGTTCCAAGTCCTCTTGGTTTACAACCTCATCGGCATCGACTTGAATATCATCCATGTGATCGCCCTCTTCCCCAATTATTATTTCAAAAGTCCTCGTAGCCCATCTTCTTGAAAGAATAGGTCAACACCATTGTTGGTCTCCATGTTGTAGTCCTCGCTCACTAGGGGTAGGTAGTTTACCATATGGTTGCACCTTATGTACTACCCACCAATCCACTAGACTACTCATAGTTTTGCATGGGTGCGGATGTAGTATACTTGGGTGGCTTGTCGAGCCATAATAAATGGGTCATTGCTCGGTAGGATTGATTGATGTGCAACTTCAACCAAATTTCAAGTGATGTATCCCGTCGACCGCTAAACGGATGGAACCAATGACATTTGAATAACATAAGTTTGAGAGGTTTGCTACCATGGAAATATAGTTCAATTATTTCTTCAATTACTCCATAGTATTCAACAGGTGTATCTCTCCCATCTTGTCCTATAGTCACCAATCCACTATTAATTGTTGTTGCATTAGGCCGCTCCTCTCATGTGTCAATGTTCGAAGCGGTACCCATTCACATCGTAGGTACTATAGGACAGCACCCGAGTGTGGCATCCTTGAGCAACTTGCTTCAATTCGCTGCTCATAGACTTGTCCTTCAAACTCTACAGCATAAATAGAATGGGTTTTATGTATTAGTTCCTCTTTACTTAGTAAATATTATGTGCAAGGGGGAGTAGCTAATAGAGAAGTTACTTTCTAATAGAACCAAGTCGGAAAATTCGGTTTACAATTCCCAGCACCCTTCCTAAGAAGGGTCTCAACTTGTTTTTCGGATGGGTCTCGACGTTGCTTCCACTCGCTCCTAACAAATTCCCTATAGGCAACAAGACAAGTAGATTAAAACACTCATGCATCAATTATTGGGAAAAAATAATTGTTGCATACCTAATGTAATCATCCACTTTGAGAGGTTGGTAAAGACATACAACATCACAAATAACCACTCATCCCGCGATAAAACTTTGGGAGTACCACCGCTTGAAGTGTCACCTCTTCCGGTGAAGAGGCTAAGTTGGCAATTATTTTGAGGGATGCCAATATTGTATCGTGAGGTTTGATTGTGCACCGTGCAAACATTGTCAGCAAAGTATATTGATGTGAAATGGGAAATTTCCTCAATTATGTATGCCTCCGCTATGGATGCTTCAACACGTGATCGATTTTTTGCTTTGCCTCGTAGTTCCTTTTGTTCCCTCTCAATTGGATACATCCACCAGTTTTGCACTAGTCCCCCCATCCTAGCTTCATAGGGAAGATGGAGAATCAAATGTTGCATTGGATTGAAGAAGCCAGGTGGAAAGATCTTTTCCAACTTACAAAGCAACATACGTACTTCACGCTCCATAGTTGATATTACCATGGGATCTATCTCTTTCGCACATAGTCAGTCGATAAAAAGCTCAACTCCGCCATCACTTGCCAAACACACTCGGGGCGAGCCAC
Organism: Phyllostachys edulis; assembly: GCA_036346405.1. Classification (NCBI taxonomy): domain Eukaryota; kingdom Viridiplantae; phylum Streptophyta; class Magnoliopsida; order Poales; family Poaceae; genus Phyllostachys; species Phyllostachys edulis. The sequence continues at coordinate 47,902,201 of CM070563.1, read as the reverse complement.
GGATCATCACAGCAAAAGGCGTTCCATGAATATGTGGTAGTCATGGCTCTTTAGGCCATTGATGCATGGTAGCTAAATTCACTCCTCTCCTTAGATTTGTCGCATACCCATCGAAAAACTTTAGGTCTCAAACCATTCCAAAATCTCCTTCCTCTGAACCCTAGTTAGGCAATAACTAGCTCTTGGCTTCTCCCACTTGCTAGTAGTCGGCTTATGGATCATATTCAATGAGGGCTCATTGCAAAGCTCCTCCTAATCAAGGCGAGCCTTCACATTGTCCATTGTCTTGTCTGGAATGTCAAAGAATGTGCTAAATATGGCCTCTGCAACATTCTTCTCATTATGCATTACATCTATGTTATGGGGAAGAATGAGCTTATGGAAGTATGGCAGCTGCCACAAACTTGAAATGTGAGTCAAATTGTGCTCCTCACCATATTTCTTGAACCCATCACCATCATCAAGAGGCTTCAAAGCATCTAGCCGTGCACGAACCTCCTCACTTGCCAGACGACGTGGTGGTCCATTGCGGACAGCAATATTGGCCCTAAATCCAGTTGTGTCACTTCTGAATTCGTGGTCAATTGGAAGGAATTGATGATGACAATCGAAGAAGGAGTGCTTGCGACCATGCTTTAGCCAACAGCCACGCAACGTCTCCCTACAGATTGGGCATGGCATCTTCCCATGTACTGCACCACCCACGTAATATCCCGTCTGTTGGGAAGTCATGCATGGATGTGTGGTACGCGACCCGCATGGTGAAGTTTTGTTTCAATGCCCGATCATATGTCACTATGCCTTGTTCCCAAGCATGTAACAATTCATCCACCACGGGCTCCATGAATACACTCATATTCTTCCCTAGGTACTCAGGACCAGGGATTATCAAGGAAAGGAATATGTACTGCTTCTGTATGCAAACGCCGGGTGGGAGGTTAAGGGGAATGACAAACACAAAGCCAACAAATTGTATGGCGCAGCCCCATACCAAATGGGTTAAACCCATCGCTTGCAATTGCAATTGAACGCTCCGAGGCTCATGAAGAAACTCTACATAGTCTCGGTCAGATTGCTTCCATGCTTCACCATCGATGGGTGGACCATCTTGTCATTATGGTACCGACGACCATACTTGTGCCATACCATTTGTTTCGCAGAAACCTCAGACATGTATAGCCATTGGATTCGTGGCACAAATGGTAGATAGCGAAGTATTTTTCTGCCAAGAGGAAGTCAGCCTCTTCTGACCATCACCGGAGTCAACCTCAACAAACCTAGACTCACCACACTTATCACAAAGTGATCTTTGTCCACATTCTCATTCCTAAATAGCATGCAATGATTTGAACAAACATCTATCTTCTCATATGGCATATTTAGTGCGCTTATCAATTTCTTGGCCTCATACAAGTTAGCGGGCAGTTTGTGACCATCTAGGAGAAGGGTGCTAAACACGCTTAAGAATGCATCAAAGCAAGCAATGCTTGTGCCGAATCGAGACTTGACAAAGAAGTAGTCGTGATGGCATCTAGTTGGGACACTGTGTTTGCCCATGAAGTGGTTGACTCACTGCGACAACATATCAAAGAAAGCCCTTGTTGCGTGCTCGTTCTTCCTCGCCAGTGGCCCATATGCATGACGACATCATCTAGCATGTCTTCTATCCTACTCTCATTGTGGCCGCCATCGTCTGCTTTCTTCCCTTAGCACATCCGACCGCTATGTTGTGACTCGCCGTGATACTCCCACACGATATAGCCCGCCCTAAATCAGATTTGCACAGTGTGCGATCATTGTTGCCCTTATTTGTGGCCGTGTGTTCAACAACGAGAACAAGGGCACAACACACCCCATCCATTACTCCTAGCAAATGCTCGATCCATAAAATCACGACTTTTCCATCCATTCTGGGTACACCACCCATCGCTTCTCGCCCAAAGGTACATCCAACTACGATCCTCAGCCATCCTAGTGTGCAAAATATAATGCATATTTTAATCCAACTTTTATTTATATCAAAAATCACAACTACAGAGCTAGCTAGAAGCTACCCTATGATGCATGCCCTATATATGTACACTAAAATAGATTGACATGAAGACAATATACATGATCAACTGAGCATAAAAACACTTTCTTTCAATATATATGAATGCCTTTATTTATTAACACGTTAATGTAGCATTGTAATGACAAAGATATCAATCCACCATAAATGGACAACACAAAAGAAAATAAGCAAAATTTATTTCTTTTTCCACTTATCCATTACCTTACAAGATTTCTTGGAGCCGAGGGAGCCGAGGAGTCATGGGGAAGATGGTCGCAATGTGTGTCGGTGGAGGCAATCGGGAGGCGGCAAAGATCAGAGGCAAGTACCATGAGCTATATTAGGACGAATCGGCACTTAAGCATCAAAATTTAGACAAAACAAAAAATTCATGGGCCCTCGGTCACCAAATGAATATGCCTAGACAAAAAGCTGTTGAGTTCTGATGATATGCATGTTTGGACATTTGATTAGGTATGTACATACGCCACCTTGCTTGCTTGAATAATGTGTGCTCAAAGCGGATCACCGCAAAATTATCTAGATCTCTGGATGCATGTGTCATCTGAAGTCTAAACTTCATCGGTTATTTATTATTAATGACGGCAGGAATTTTAGGTTAAGATGTTATTGGCATTGTTCTATTCAAGTCGCAACTTCGCTTCTATGACGATAGTACCTAGGATTACATCAACAAAAATCCAATTGTGGACCAAACATTCTCTCAAGGAACCAAGTGAGGAAATGTAGGTCTCTCATACAATTCGTCTACTAGCTTAATAAATGATGTAAACAACAAGTAGATAAGGCGTAACTCAACAGGCATCGTAGTCATAGGGAATTAATGGGTACTTTTAGAGTGGGATCATACTCATTATTGGTTTGTTTTTTAGAAAGAAACAACTTAGTTCAAGATCATGCAGTATTTAACCACATAAGAAAAGATATGGAGAAGAAAGGGGCATGCATGGAAGAAGTCTCCAGATCATGAATGTAAGAGTCCAATTACATCATGTTGAATCGGTATGCTAAAGAGAAGAAAACTAAATAAACTTGATGTCATATATAAGCACATCTTTGTGTGCATCAGTACAAGAAATTTGACAGAGATGATCTATAAAACTCAAGCTTAGTAGAAAATTATCCATGATAACCCGTTCGCATATATTTTTGCATGGAAGACTGTGGCAGGTAAGTTCATCCCAAAGAGAGTAATAATCACCTCACCACGAATATATAATGATCAAACTAATGAGGCGGTCCAGTTGTAATTATGTTCATGTATTCATGATGAAAATCAAACTTTGGCACATATATAGGAGATGTCATCTAATTAACATCATGCTACCAAATATTCGGAATCTGGATCGCTTCGCCTAGACGTGTTGGCAAATATAGTACAGTTTTCATTACAATGTCGGCAAAACTATATATAGCATGCTATGAAGTACTATCTATATACCAAGGCTAGGGGATCAAATATATTTTAACAAATAAAAGGAGATCGGAAAGTATAATACGTAAAACAATCCAAAAAGAAGCGTTGATCCGCCAACATTATTTTGTTTCAATATTCCTAGTATATCGACATGTTTATTGAAGGACGATGGTTTATAGCCAGCAAATGAGTACAGACTAATCTTGTGGGCCAATGATGAATTGGATGACTGCTGCAAAATGATCATTAGTCGTTGATTTGAGCACCATTTTCATGATGTGAAATGATTTATAGGTATCTTATATAGCTATTTTGTGGGCCAATTGCTAATTGAACAGCGATCTTACCTAATTCTCTTAACACATGCAAATGCTTGTCGTGTCAATATATAGGAGGATTCATGCATGTCTTTTGTCATATATATGTGTCATATATATGAATGTTTGGTGACAGATACCAATTGCCAATGAGCAACCTCGACCGATTTTAAAAACAAATAAAAACAAAGACCAGATAGATATAAAAAGGAAGCAAAATAAAACCGTATTATAGAACTTCATAAGTGGAAATCATGACTTTGTTTGAACAAAATAAAATAAAACATACAGATAAATCGAATAAAATTTTAGGCAACTAAAGTGGAATTTAAAGGTATTTTATGGAGGCCAACTGCTCCATTATTTCAAGAATGCATACATATGTTAATTAGCATGTGTACTTTCTGCTTGATTCATATGCACATATACACACACGCATTTCATCATTATATATGATATATACAGCTTCAACTTAGGTTCTCCATATGCATGTAGACTTCATCTCAGATCTTTTTACCTTTAGCATGTAACTCGCATGCATGCTCTTAGTTGGTAATTACTACAGCTTTAGGTAAGGTTTGTGTTTACATATGACCAGATGACATAACAATTAGCTAGGACAACTTGCTTCTCTTTCGATGAATGGAAACAGGTAGAAGAAGCTAGTATAAGCCTTTGAGATTCTTACCCTAGAAAGAAAAGCAACAAACGCATGTGTCTTAAGACAACTAAAAAACTTACCTATACGAATCAAGTGAGGAGGCGAGCTGGGAGGCGGAGAGTCGGGGGGCGCCAAGTGAGGAGGGAGCCCAGAGGCGGAGTTTGGCGCAGACCAAGTGGAGGAGGGAGCCCGGGAGGCGGGGAGGCAGAGACGAGGGAGTCGGGGAGGCGGAGAGTCGGGGCGGCCCAAGGAGGAGGGAGCCCGGGAGGCGGAGTCGGGGCAGGCTGCAGAGGAGGGAGCCGAGGGAGCCGGGAGGCGAGTCGAGGCGGCAGTGGGCAAGGGCAAGGGAGGCGGCGGAGGATTTGGGACGGAGCGCTGGCGCTGGTTGTGGGGGAGATCGACAACATGGGGATTAGGGGATGAGCAAAGAAGGCGCGGGGGTGGGGGTTTGGGGAACGGATAGGAATAGGCACGCTGGGGAGGAAATTGGCGCGCCTATTTTTTTAGCTCCCGAGTGTCTCAGAATTTAACGACACTCGAGAGAGAATTTTTCCCCGTTGCTCTCGTCAAAGTTTCCCGAGTGTCCGACGGACACTCGGGAAAGTTTAATCTCCCGAGTGTTTTTCTCTCTTCCTGAGTGTTTCATGAGGCACTCAGGAAGTTCCCGAGTGTATTATTCAAAACACTCGGGAAACTTATGAGCACTCGGGAAATTAGACGATTCTGGTAGTGGTTCTCCGCTCCATGGTTACACATGGCCTCCATGCTTTAGCCCTACATATGGAGAAAAGTGTCACCAGCAATTTACGTGACTCTTCTCGAAGTGTAATCCAAAGTGACATTAGATGAAGAGTCACAAATATCCTGGTGACCCTTTAGAATCACCACCGGCACGTGTGCGCACCGGCTCTCCTCACTACATCCCTAGAATCCTCTCTGCTACCACCTCGTCCTGTCGGGTCCGATCTGCACAAAGCACTGGCTGCAGTAGGCGCCGTGCCATGAAGGAAAGGAGTAGCGAAGAAGAAAGAACTTAGAAGTTAGGAAGACCGAAGAGACGAAGACAGCAAGCAAAGCAACTCGTTTATTTGGGCCGTTTGGGCCGTATTCACTCCATAATTCAATATCATAGGGCCCATTTTCGCACTCCCTAAATCCCTAATTATCCATTCCCCACTCCCCAAATGCCCATTTTAGAATTCCCCATCCCTACTAGCCACTACCCAAATTCCTAATTCTATCCCCATACACACAACTCACCTCACCTGGGCGGCTGGGCACTTGCGGGCACTCGTTTGACGGCGGGGGCGAGGCGGAGAGTGCGGGCCAGCTGGGGCCTAGGGCTTGGGTACGCCACTGGAAGTAGTCGCCAGTCGTGCTTTGGGCTCAGCCGCTCGGGCGCGTCACTACGTGACAGCGTGAGGAAGTCTGAAGAGGCAAAGAATGGAGTCTGGAACTGGAACAGGATTAGAGGATTGAGGCATTGAGCTGAGCACTTAAGAGAGCCTACTTGTGCTATTGAGGAGACTGAGGAACAGCCGAATAGAGGAACTGAGGAAGTGAGTGAGGACTGAGGAGATAGATAAGGACTAAGGACTAAGTCACTAAGGAGCACTAGAGGCTGGAGCAGTGCTGATCAGTTGCTAACAGCAAACAAAGGTATTCACTAATCAGGTAAACTAGTAATCGGTAAAGTAATAATTTGTGACACTTGACAGTGGTTTGGCACTTTGGCTCACTCATTTAAATTAAATACTTAGAATCTTAAAATTGGAAAGTTGAGATGATGTTGTGAACTTGTGATGTTGCGTACTTGTCTAGTCTAGTTACATGTACTTAGTACTCATAAATTATATACAATTTATTGTAGATTTATTAGTTAGTACAGGAAAAAACAAAACCTTCCCATTGGTTTATCGTCTCATTGAGCTAATATTGATTCTTTCTGTGGCAATAGCATCGGTTGAAAAAATCTTTTCGGCAATGAAAATTATCAAGACAGACTTACGCAACAAAGTCTCCGATGAATGGCTCAATGACTTCATGGTGTGCTACACTGAGCGAGAGATATTCAAAAGCATTGATGATAAAACAATCATGGATCGTTTTCAATAGATGAAATCTCGAAGAATGGACTTGCCTCCTGCACCTAGTCATAGCTAACAGTTTTACGGTATGTTCCATACTTTCATTTCATTTCAGTGTTTGTAATTAGTCACAATTTTCTGATTGTCTCACTAATTTAGCTACTTTTTGTTCCATAGATTGTTACTCGTCGTACGTACCACATACTATCTTAAGTTCATTTTACATTCTCGCTTGGTCTCTTGTTTATTTATATATGAATTTGGATTGCATTAGGCATTCAAATTTATTGTGTATGTTTGGTATGATTTTATCATATTAGCTTGAGCACCCCCTCTATTTCTGTCCTGCATACGCCACTGAATGCGTCTTGACTTTCTTCACACTTCGAAGAGTAACGAAGAGTGTCAACAAGTATTAGCCATGAAATTACCACCAAATTTTAAATAATAACCCCAAATTTATTTCAACTAGAATATCTTCTGGTGATTTTTGAATTATCCCTAATTTTGACAAAATATTTACAAGGACTACATTACCATTTTATTATCAAAATGTCTTCATAAAGAAATCTTGCTCTAGGCTCAACAACATCTGTTTTGAATGATATAATCCTGCATTGTCAACAACAAATGGTGGTATGCTAACTAAGAGAGTCTATTTCACTTAATTTACAATACATCTCTAAGAAATAATATGTACAGAAAATAGAGTATAACTCTAATCAATAATATGAACATAAAACTGCATACATCTATAAGTAATATTCTATCAACATCTGCAAGCAATTACATACTACACAAATCTTGAATTTTTTTTTAAATAATATTATTTTAAAAAAGAATTACAAAAATAAATAGTAAAAAAATTACAAAAAGGGTTACTGTCACCATTCCAAATGACAAAATTGCCTTATCGCCATTAGAACAATACTGTCACCATTCCAAATAGTGATAGAGGTCTCAGTCGTCAATTGAATTGGTGATAGGAGCTTGTCGCCAATTGGAATGGTGACAGTATCAGGGATTTTTTTTTTCAAAAGAAAACTGAAAGTAACGGCAAAAAATAAGTTACACATTACAATTCGATGTACGACATAATAACAAACATAATCAAAAAGTAATAAGAAACAATATTAGCACAACATCATCACATAGTTTGTCGACAAATCATAATGATATTACAAAACATTTCAGCACAACATATTTCAACAAACACAAACCATTCCCATGGCTACGACGTCAACGTCCGGCCTGTCGACCTCCACAGTGCCCACCTCGATTGGGACGGTCATGTGAGGTCCCCGTGACGCCGTCCGGACTGTCGACTTTTCCCTCATCCTGTGCCTTTCTCGTAGGGCATTTCTTGAAGGTATGCCCGGACTCCCTGCAGATGGAGCACTTCTTCGTATGATGTCCGACTTTTGCATCATACATGTCGTTCTTGATACTTCGTACCTATTGCCGGCCAACCTTTCGATACAGCTCTGCATTCTAGGATTGCATCACCTCTTCTTTGGTGAAATATTTTGAAAGGTATTGGCTAGGATGTTGTGCCACTGTCGAACTTGCGGCCATCACATGTGAGGAAGGGCTATATGCAGAAGAAGAGGCTTGTTGCAAGTGTATAGGCAACAAGCGCGTCATAGCATGCACTCATGGATGATCCTCTCGTGGTTCATCTAGTGGCATCCTTTCTGCCTGCACAATATCTCGAAGCGAAGCTCCCTTGTGCCCATCTTGAATGCCCAATGAATCTCACCCTTTTTGCTCTTTTCTTCCATGTACTTGGTGATCACGGCAAAGTACAGTACTCTATCATTTTCCATGGAGAGTAACACGTTGTTGCTTCAGTCGACAAAGTACTTTGTGGTACTGCAGAGAATTGCCTCGACAATACCAACCAAAGGAAAGCACCTAGCGCCGCGCAAGACCTAATTGTACACCTCGGTTAGATTGGTTGTCATGACATCATACCAAGCACTATCCTTGTCATGTAGCAATGACCACTACACCTTAGGCTCATTCTCAATCCAGTCCGAGAAGCATTTCACGTACCCCCTGTCTTCCTCCTCACACCAGGACCATTTGTGGGTAACTCTGGCAATGCCTTGGGGAGATTGTCGGTGCTTGTAGCAGGATTTTTCGATGCCTTGGGTAACTCTAGATGAAGTTTATTCCCATCTGATAAACTTTGAGCTTTGCATAGAACATAATAATTCCGAATTGCAAATCAGAGGATTAGGAAGCTTGACCAATTTTTCAGCATGCAATCAGGGTAGAGGAAATCAAGGTGGCTATCACAAAGGACATGGTCGTGGTCATGGTCGTGGTAACCAAAACTGTGGAGGTAATAACAACTTCGGTAGTGGTGGTTGTGGCCCATGACCAACCTGTCAACTCTGCGGCAAGATTAGACACACTGTCATAAAATGCTATCACCGCTTTGATCATACTTTTCAAAACGATGAAGGGCACTCATGTAACAGCCCAAAGTTCTGTTACCAAAATAAAATAAATAAAGTTATTATTTTATTGGAATTTCTGAAATTTGAAAGAGTTTCATTGCTTTATTTGAATTTTCTGGAATTTTAAAAGCTTTTACCTAATTATTTTAAAGCCCAAATAATTTATTTGCAAAATTAAAAGCCAACTTTAAGTTGGAAATAATTTTATTAAGCCCAAAATAATTCTAGGAATTTTTATGAATTTTTCTAGAATTTTTGGAATTTATTTGCTATATTCTAAAGCTTAAATGAATTAATGGAATTATTTAAAATCATAAATCAATTAAAATTCAGAAACCTTCCTTGGGCCGAAACCTTTCCCAGCCCATCGCTTTCCACATGCGCAGCCGGCCCGCCGGCCCTCTCGCCCCGGTCAATTGTGGCCGTTGGATTGTAATCCAACGCCACCCGCTTCTTCCTCTCCCTTCTATCACTGCACGTGGGCCCACTCAAGCCGTCTTCTACCCGTGCCCTTCTTCTTCGTCGCGTGCAGCCAATGCTGCCGCCATGAGCGCTCGCACGGAGCTCCCGGATTCCGCGATTTCCTTTCCCTTTTCTTCCTCAAATCACGCGCATTTAAACGGCCGCATCTTTCCGCACCTGTCACGGCTCCTCCTTTCCTTTCCCGACCCCAATTCCATAATCCTCACCGGAGACCCGCTCCGACCTTCTTATGCCCTACGCCGCTCCGCTCCTTCCCCGGCCCCTATAAATAGAGCACTGGGTGCGCACTGCTTCCCTCATCCCTTTCCCCCAACTCCCTCCTCCTCTCCCCGCCTCTACTCGTCGGAATTGGAGTTTTTCACCGGCGACTGCCACTTCCTTTCGCCGCCTATTACGCCACCGCCATTGACTTCCCGACCTCCCCAACTACACCAACGACATCACCGCGACCTCGTCGTGCCCGTGCGTGCAATCACTCGTCCCGAGGACCAACAGAGCGCCATCGCCGCCGTAGAGCCTCACGCACCACCGCCATTTTCCTCGCCGCCGACGAACCGAGCGAGCTCTTGTGCCACCGTGGTAAGCCTCGAAGTCGCCACACTCCTCTCTCTCCGCTCGTGCCCTCGTAGGACCTCGCCAGGCCGCCGTTCGTCGGCGAGCCTGCCACCGAGCACCACCCCTCACCGTGCCTACGTGGCATGTCCACGTCAACGCCACGTTGACGCCACGCTAGCATGGGTCCTATGTGGATCCTACGTGGCGACACATAAGCCAGCGCTAGCCCACACGCTCCCCTTCACACTGTTTCGCGCACCGGGTTCACCATGAACCATTGACCATCCGTAGACATGGTCCATTGACCAGAGGGCCCCATCTGTCATAGACTCACCGTTTTCCTTTTAAAAATAAATCCGGCCGAAAATGGAAATCCCTCAGGGCTAATGTCAGCATTACGTAATAATTGGATTTTCCATTAGAAAAATAATTCGGTAAATCCTTTTAATTTACAGATTAAGGTTTAAACTTATAAAATTCATAACTTTTGCCTCCAATCTCCAAATTGGGTGTTTCAAATTTCTAAATTCATATAAAATCATTATCTAGCTAACCAAACCAAAATTATTTCATTTTAAGCTATTATGAATCTGTATTTAAATTTAGAAATCCTTTTAAATTTCAGATTTAGGTTAAAACTTGTAAAATTCATATCTTTTGAATCCCAACTCTAAATTGAGTGATTCAAATTGCTAAAATCTTAGAAAATTATTATCTAGCTAAATAAAATAAAATTATTTCATTTGGAGTTAGTTTTATTTGTCGTTTTGGAATTATTTGATTTTCATTCGAATTTGTCGTACTTTCGCGTATAGACTTTGACGATTCCGGAGAGGTAGATCCTTCAGAGGAATTAGAATTTCAAGACTTCAACGAAGGCATGTTATACCCTTGACCATATTGCCCCCAGTATTTTTAAGTTATTTAATTCAGTTTTTAAAATTATTATTGCATGCATATTTTTAGTAAATTATTTTAGTACCCTATTTAAATGCTTAGTTATTCCAATTGTTATTGTATGGCCAATTTTGAATATTGAAATGTCATTCCTTTGTCACCATAGATAAATTGGTTTGGAAATTATACATGCTTAGCAAATGCTTAGACCATGATTTTGATTTTGGGGAAATTTAGCCAAATCAATACAAATTGGTTTTAACTTGAAACTATGGTATTGTTTTACCATAGAGAATTTGTAAAGGTGGTTTTTACTAAAATAAAATCAAAATGGTTTGGACTTGGGCGAAATGGATGAATGGTGGGTGCAGGTTTATGCACGGGTCTAATCTGGTTAAGATTAAGACCCAGGGTTTGATTTTGAAAGACGCCCAAGTCAATTAAGGACCGGTCTTTGAGCGTATTTTGCTACGCCTATACTGTACCACCACATGTCTTGTATGGGCAAGACCGGCTTATTAATTTGGGATACCTCATAGATATTTGTGCCGTGTTGTATGTGTGGGTGTCGGTTAGACTATAGTCCCACCGGCGCAAGAGGGGCTCCTGAGGACTCGATCCAATGGAAGCGAAACCTTAGCGCATGAGTACTTTGAGGTAGATCATTGTAACGGCCTTGTGATAATTGCTTTGTCACACGCCTTAGGAAGCGTGGGTTGGCCGACACAAAAAGCATATTATCTCTTGTGGGTAAAATTGCACAAACTCTGCAGAGTAGAAAACTATTCAATAGTCGCGTCATGATCATGGACATGCTAGCAAAGCCACTCCGAGTTAGATTTGTTTTTGGTTTCAAAATAGTTTCAACAGATGATTTTGGATGGATAATCCTTGTGGTAAAATTGGGCGGTTAGCCATTGTGATAGGAGGGTATCCTTCACCATTCAAATATGGAGGTTATCCACACTATAAAATTGTTATTTAAAATCTGATTTTATAAAATGGCCTTGGAAATTAATATGATTATTTAAAATTAAAAATGCTGCTTTGAGCAAATAAACCCTGCCAACACTCCTTGTTTACCTTATGCATGCATTCAATCAGTTAATTGACGGGTGTAACTTGCAAGCACGGTAGTAGTGCTTACTCTGTTGAATAATCTTTATTCAGAGAAGACCTTTATCAAGACGGTGAGGACATCGATGCTTAGGCCACGCTCCCCGCATTTATTGCTGTGGTGAATCGTTGGGTCTACTACTACCGCTTTATTTCATTGTGTTTTGCTTCATTTGGCCTCGGGCCCTTTTGTAATAAACTCAATAATTATTAATAAAGTCGTGATATGTTTTGATTATCACTTTTGTTTGATTGTACACACGTAAATCTGGACTAGTGTATGAACACAGAGAATTCGGGATCCTTCGCTCCCGGGTTCGACAGAAGTGGTATCAGAGCCATATCGACTGTAGGTCGTAGCCTAGTTAGAATGGCCGTTAGTTGAAAACTTCAAAACTTATTTTATAACAAGAAAAAGAATAAATTGTTCTCTCCTCATCTGAGTCATCTATCTATAGCTTCTTTATAGCAATTCTTTCTTACCCAAATTCTCTCTTCACCATTTTATAAAGTTAAATGGATCCTCTCTCCCTTGGAAATTTCTATAGATGGTCAACACGTTTCCTACCATTACGTTCAAGACCAGAAGACATGAAGCTATCAAGAAGGCATCGTGACGTCATCAACTCATCTCCACCATCCAAGGACGACAGACAAGACTTACCGAAGATCGTTTTGTGAGCCAAGCCATATAGCTTTAGTCTGCCAAGACTCATTCTGTGTATTTGAGTCGTTTCACCAGATTAAGAGTTTCGATCGATAGAATGTTGTATGAAGCTTTTGAGTTGGTCCTTTCGTTTGGGAGTGTTGTTTCGCTCTATCCCCTCAGTTCTCCTTTGTCTCTTCCCTATCCTTGGTCTCCTTTTCTAAATCTTTGGAATAACCCTCAGATGGTGAACACTCGTCACTCTGGAAGTGGAACCAATGCCAACAATGATGGAAATGCCCCAATCAATGGATCAGAATGGCAGCAGATGATGACCAATCAGAACCGTCTGATCGAACTGCTTTCCCAATCTATCAACAACAACCAAGCCCGACAAACTACAACTTTCCAAGCTCCACCTCCACCACCTCAAAGGACCAGCATGTCAGAATTCATGAGGATGCGTCCACCGACTTTTTCAAGCAGCACAGAGCCCATGGATGCAGATGATTGGCTCCGGGCAATTAGTAAGAAGTTGGATATTACTCAGTACACCGACCGTGAGAGGGTGCTGTTTGCTTCACACCAGCTCATGGGACCAGCTTCTGAATGGTGGGATAACTTCAGCATCTCACATGCTAATGCTGAAGCCAGCACCTGGAATGAATTTGTGTGAGCTTTCTGTCATGCTCACATCCCCGCCGGGATGATGACATTGAAGAAGAAGGAATTTCACGTGCTTCGCCAAGGCAACCTGTCGGTGAGCGAGTACCTGCATAAGTTCAACCAGCTTGCCCGCTACGCCCCAAGAGACGTAGCCAGAGATGAAGACAGGCAAGAAAAGTTCATGGAAGGACTGAATGATGAGATATCGGTCCAGCTGATCTCTCAGGACTTCACAGATTTCCAGCAGCTGGTCAACAAGGCGATTCATCAAGAAGGCAAGCACCAAGAGATGGAGAACCGCAAGAGAAGAATGGCCGCACAGAAGTTCAACCCTGGAGGTTTTCCTAAAGCTAGAGGGACTTCATCGCGTCAAGTCAGATTCCAGCCAGCAACTTCAACAGAAGCACCTGCAATGAACGACCCAGACAATTTGGAGTCTTCCAAAACATCTGAGGATGGCCGACCACGTATGACCCCTCCTATGTTGCAGGCATCACATGCTTCAACTGCCATGAGATTGGGCATTTTGCCAGTAAATGTCCAAAGAAGCGAAAGCGACAAAACCCACCAACATCAAGTTCCAAAGGTCAACAACATGCAAGCAAACAAGAAGCCACAGAATTCTGGAAGAGGACGTCTATACAACGTCACAACTCAGGCCCCGTCCAATGACGAGCAAGATGTAGACGACAGCAACTCCAGCTGAAAACCTTGTATCCCTAGCTTTCTTTCTAGCCTCTCTGAATCTCGGGGACGAGATTCCTTTCAAGGGGGGTAGTTTGTAATAGCCCAAAGTTCTGTTACCAAAATAAAATAAATAAAGTTATTATTTTATTGGAATTTCTGAAATTTGAAAGAGTTTAATTGCTTTATTTGAATTTTCTGGAATTTTAAAAAGCTTTTACCTAATTATTTAAAGCCCAAATAATTTATTTGCAAAATTAAAAGCCAACTTTAAGTTGGAAATAATTTTATTAAGCCCAAAATAATTCTAGGAATTTTTATGAATTTTTCTAGAATTTTTGGAATTTATTTGCTATATTCTAAAGCTTAAATGAATTAATGGAATTATTTAAAATCATAAATCAATTAAAATTCAGAAACCTTCCTTGGGCCGAAACCTTTCCCGGCCCATCGCTTTCCACACACGCAGCCGCCCCGACGACCCTCTCGCCTCGGTCAATTGTGGCCGTTGGATTGTAATCCAACGCCACCCGCTTCTTCCTCTCCCTTCTATCACTGCACGTGGGCCCGCCCAAGCCGTCTTCTACCCGTGCCCTTCTTCTTCATCGCGCGCAGCCAATGCCGCCGCCATGAGTGCTCTCACGGAGCTCCCGGATTCCACGATTTCCTTTCCCTTTTCTTCCTCAAATCGCGCACATTTGAACGGCCGCATCTTTCCGCACCTGTCACGGCTCCTCCTTTCCTTTCCCAACCCCAATTCCATAGTCCTCGCTGGAGACCCGCTCCGACCTTCTTGCGCCCTACGCCGCTCCGCTCCTTCCCCGGCCCCCTATAAACAGAGCACTGGGTGCGCATTGCTTCCCTCATCCCTTTCCCCCAACTCCCTCCTCCTCTCCCCGCCTCTACTCGCCGGAATTGGAGTTTTTCACCGGCGGCTGCCACTTCCTTCCACCGCCTATTATGCCACCGCCGTCGGCCTATTATGCCACCGCCGTTGACTTCCCAGCCTCCCCAACTACACCAACGACATCACCGCCACCTCGCCGTGCCCGTGCGCGCAATCACTCGTCCCGAGGACCAACGGAGCGCCATCACCGCCGTAGAGCCTCACGCACCGCCGCCATTTTCCTCGCCGCCGACGAACCGAGCGAGCTCTTGTGCCGCCGCGGTAAGCCTCGAAGTTGCCACACTCCTCTCTCTCCGCTCATGCCCATGTAGGACCTCGTCGGGCCGCCGTTCGCCGGCGAGCCTGCCACCGAGCACCACCCCTCGCCGTGCCTACGTGGCATGTCCACGTCAACGCCACGTTGACGCCACGCTAGCATGGGTCCTACGTGGATCCTACATAGCGACACATAAGCCAGCGCCGGCCCACATGCTCCCCTTCACACTGTTTCGCGCACCGGGTTCACCATGAACCGTTGAGCATCCGTAGACATGGTCTATTGACCAGAGGGCCCCATCTGTCATAGACTCACCGTTTTCCTTTTAAAAATAAATCCGGCCGAAAATGGAAATCCCTCAGGGCTGATGTCAGCATTGCGTAATAATTGGATTTTCCTTTAGAAAAATAATTCGGTAAATCCTTTTAATTTACAGATTAAGGTTTAAACTTATAAAATTCATAACTTTTGCCTCCAATCTCCAAATTGGGTGTTTCAAATTTCTAAATTCATATAAAATCATTATCTAGCTAACCAAACAAAAATTATTTAATTTGAAGCTATTATGAATCTGTATTTAAATTTAGAAATCCCTTTTAAATTTCAGATTTAGGTTAAAACTTGTAAAATTCATATCTTTTGAATCCCAACTCTAAATTGAGTGATTCAAATTGCTAAAATCTTAGAAAATTATTATCTCGCTAAATAAAATAAAATTATTTCATTTGGAGGTAGATCCTTCAGAGGAATTAGAATTTCAAGACTTCAATGAAGGCAAGTTATACCCTTGACCATATTGCCCCCAGTATTTTTAAGTTATTTAATTCAATTTTTAAAATTATTATTGCATTCATATTTTTAGTAAATTATTTTAATACCCTGTTTAAATGCTTAGTTATTCCAATTGTTATTGTATGGCCAATTTTGAATATTGAAATGTCATTCCTTTGTCACCATAGATAAATTGGTTTGGAAATTATACATGCTTAGCAAATGCTTAGACCATGATTTTGATTTTGGGGAAATTTAGCCAAATCAATACAAATTGGTTTTGTCTTGAAACTATGGTATTGTTTTACCATAGAGAATTTGTAAAGGTGGTTTTCACTAAAATAAAATCAAAATGGTTTGGACTTGGGCGAAACGGATGAATGGTGGGTGCAGGTTTATGCACGGGTCTAATCTGGTTAAGATTAAGACCTAGAGTTTGATTTTGAAAGACGCCGAAGTCAATTAAGGACCGGTCTTTGAGCATATTTTGCTACGCCTTACCGTACCACCACATGTCTTGTATGGGCAAGACCTGGCTTATTAATTTGGGATACCTCATAGATATTTGTGCCGTGTTGTATGTGTGGGTGTCGGTTAGACTATAGTCCCACCTGGCGCAAGAGGGGGCTCCCGGAGGACGGTCAGTCCAATGGAAGCGAAACCTTAGCGGGCATGAGTACTTTGAGGTAGATCATTGTAACGACCTTGTGATAATTGCTTTGTCACACGCCTTAGGAAGTGTGGATTGGCCGACACAAAAAGCATATTATCTCTTGTGGGTAAAGCTGTACAAACTCTGCAGAGTAGAAAACTATTCGAATAGCCACGTCCGCGGTCATGGACATGCTAGCAAAGCCACTCCGAGTTAGATTTGTTTTTAGTTTCAAAATGGTTTCGACAGATGATTTTGGATGGATAATCCTTGTGGTAAAATTGGGCGGTTAGCCATTGTGATAGGAGGGTATCCTTCACCATTCAAATATGGAGGTTATCCACACTATAAAATTGTTATTTAAAATCTGATTTTATAAAATGGCCTTGGAAATTAATATGATTATTTAAAATTGAAAATGCTACTTTGAGCAAATAAACCCTGCCAACACTCCTTGTTTACCTTATGCGTGCATTCAATCTGTTAATTGACGGGTGTAACTTGCAAGCACGGTAGTAGTGCTTACTCTTGCTGAATAATCTTTATTCAGGAGAAGACCTTTATCAAGACGGTGAGGACATCGATGCTTAGGCCACGCTCCCCCAGACGATTGCCTGTGGCGAATCGTTGGGTCTACTACTACTGCTTTATTTCCGTTGTGTTTTGCTTCATTTGGCCTCAAGCCCTTTTGTAATAAACTCTGAATAATTATTAATAAAGTGCGTGATATGTTTTGATTATCACTTTTGTTTGACTGTGTACACTAGAAATCCTGGACTAGTGTATGAACACAGAGAATTCGGGATCCTTCGCTCCCGGGTTCGACAACTCAGCACAGATTGCAACCATGATACCGTCATATCAAGTTGATCCAAATTGGTACACTAACACTGGAGTAATAGATCACATCACTTTTGATCTTAATCATCTCACAGTTCGAGAAAAGTATCATGGACGAGATCAAGTTCAAGTTGACAATGGAGCAGGTTTGTGCATCTCCAATGTTGGTCATTGTTCCATTGATACTATTGCCGATCTGTTACTATTTTTGATCCTTTAGTTCTTAAAGATATCCTCCACACTCCTCAAATTTCCAAAAATCTTGTGTCTGTTCATAAACTCACTCGTGATAATAATGTTTTTCTCGAGTTTCGTCCCAATTGTTTTGTTGTTAAGGATCAGTTGTCAAAGAGAAAGGTCCTTCAAGGCTTGTGTGAATTCGGCCTCTATCCTATCAAGCCACCCACAATAAAGTCGCCCAAGACAACCCTGTTTAGTCCCAAAATCAGCAAAAAGCAGTAGCATGCTTGTCTAGGTGTAACATCCCAAATTTGGAGTGTTTCTGAAGCCTTTAAAAATTAAAATAACGATTTGATTTTCTTGGTTTAAATCAAAGCTTAATTTGAATTTTCAAAAATCAAAACCATTTAATGTGAATAATCTAAACTTTAATTAAATTCAAAACCATTTTATTTGGGTTCCTTGAGTTCTAGAGTATTTTCTGGAATTTTCTGAGAACTTTTGGAGTTTATTTACTATTTCTTCGAGCACGGTTTGCTTTAATCCTATTTTTGAAATTCAGAAAGTCTTTTATTTTTTGGATTTTCCTTTGGGCTGAAATCTTTTTCTTCCGGGCTGTTTGTTTTCTTTCCTGGTCCAGCCGTGCCAGCTCTTTCCTTCTCTCTCCCTAACCCGTGTGCTACGCCACCTCCTTCCTCCTTTCCTCCTTGTGTACGACGCTACGCCCATGTCCGATCTGGCTATGCCGCCGTCTCTGTCTCCATTGCTGATACTCCCATCCGGTGCCTTTATAAGCTCTCTACATGCATCCAAATCTTCGTCCTGTCCTCCTCATCCAAAGCCCGAAGCCACCGCCCCAAATCAGTCGACGTGTTTGTCGGATTTCCACCAAGAACCCGCCGGCTGCCAAAGTTCTTCGTCGCTTGTTCTGCTGCCGTTGAAGCTCCCCCTTCTGCACCATCGCCATCGTTGGATTTGCCTTCTTGCGTTCTTCGTCATGGTCACCTCACTGTCAACAGGAGTTCGCCTACTCCCCGCCGCCTCTTTCTTCCCCACTTCGATCTAGCCGCCGGTGAGTCTCTTCGCCATTCCGTGAGCGTCACGTCACATTTCTGTTGTTCCTCTTTTGATCCCCTTCCTCCCCGTTTCCTCTCTGTCACCATACCACGCTATCACCATCGGATCTTCAACTTCGTTCTCAGCCATCATTGCACCGCCACTCCCGTCGTCCTTCGGTCGCCCAACCGCCCAAGTGTGATCCTCTCGTCATCACTAATCTTGTGCTCGCCTCGGTTTTCTACGGGCACTATTGTTTCGTCGTCACCGCTGCACACCTGAGCCGCTCCTTTGCCTCTATCGCCGTTGCCGCCTCCTCGTCGCTGTGCTTCCGCCGCTTAAAGGCTCCCCGAGACCCGGTATTCTGTTTTTGACCTCACCAGCAACTCCCTCACAGCCACCTGCCATCGCTGCCGCTTGCCCGAGCACCACTGCTAGCTCCCCTACTTCTTCCTCTCTTTAGCTTTCTCTCTCTTACTTATGGGACCCCTTGTCATCATGTCTCCTTTTCTTTCTCTCACATACACCTTGGTCCCACCTGTCATTCTCTGCCTTTCTCTCTGTTTCACTTACGAGTGGGCCCTACTTATCCGTTTTAATTTCTTTTTCTTTTTCTTTGCGGCCGATGGAATATTCCGGAGTATATTCTTTCTTCTCTCTCTTTTTCTTTTCTGCAAATCTTCCAAGAGTCTATTCTCCTTCGTTCGAACTCTAATTCAGTCCATTCAAATTCCTAAATTCCTCTAAAATCGAGCTCTTTCTATTAGATTTGGTTTTCATGTTTTTGGATTTTAATTTTTTTTCCTTTTGGATTTATTTGTGTTTCGTCTGTTATTTTCTCTCGTTTAGACGATCTGTTTCAAGGAGCAGGAGTAGAAGCGAGTTTTGAAGATCCAAGTGTGGTAATTGAGCAAGACCAAGGTTGTAATCCATTGATCATGTTGAACCTATATTTTTAAAAGTATATTGTTTTATATTAAATTGCATGTTATCTTTATATCAACCGCTTTTGGGAATAGTTAATCACTTATTTGTCATTATGGCCCCATTGATTATTTGAATACCATGAATCATTTGTCACCATAGGATGGTCATTATTAGTTAGACATATTTGTATCACCAACATGGGTATCATAGAGATACTTAGTCATGCTTAGTTATACAATGGGCTCATGTCACATGTACAATAATGTTAATTTGATCTAATGAGGTTTGGCATTGTGGCAGGTAGCCTAGTATTAAAATTTGTGTGCCATGACAAGGTATATCATTGGTCTTGGTTTGTAATAGCCCAAAAATTCGTAAATGCAAAAATATGGGATTTTTAAAACTTTTACGTGATAACTAGTGTCGTTCTTCTTGGCTACATCTTCGAGGCTTATTTGGACTTCATCATATTTTCTTACTGGCATGGGTGGTATAAGAATTAGAGAATCACCAAAGGAAAATACCATAATTAATACCACTCTAACATCCTGCCCTGGTTATAATTCCTATTCTCCCTGGCCTATTTCTTTTCCCTGTTTCCTATTCCTCCGACTGGCTACTATCGGAATTCAGTGCAGCTCGACTCCTTGACTATAGCCCGGGGTAGCTGTGTCTCCCTCTCACTCGTGCAGGTGCCTTGTGCGACCAGGCTCGGTGTACTGGTAGGCGCTGTCTATTGGCCATTAATAGCCGTCGCTCAACCCGTCACATCATCTGTACTGCACCGCCGACCCAGTTGAAATTACTAGCTACTCTCCCCTTTCCGAGCCATGTCAAATGCATCGTAGGCTCTTGGACATTTCTGTCCTGCTGCTTAGGTATAACAACCCCGAGCCCCTCATCGCCTTCATCGCGACAACAGTGCTAGCTCCACTTTCTTCCTCCCTCAAGCGAGCTTGAGCTCTAGGTAAGGCTCAAGTGCTCGCCTCAGCCGAGCACCACCACAACGCTGTCATCGCCGTTAGCATCTATCAATAAGGCTCTTTCCTCATGATATGTGTCTGCTCACATTCTGTGACCCAAGTGGCATTTTCCCCTAAATTGATTTCACCCATTGTTCACAGGGGCCACCATTAACCCTGTTCTTCCTCCCCTCCGACCAGAATAACCCCAGCAGTCGAATCAACCATGTCGGTGGGGAATACTCCAAGGCATTTCTTCGGAACCACCTACCTATTTCCTTGGAGCTATCCTGAGGGTTGAAGACTACTCTTCTTCCTCAGGCAATCACTGCCGCTTTGAGTTTCTCTCACCGTCACTGTTCACCATCGCCAGACCAGCTTTGGCTAGCTCATCCCTTCCGTGTCATACCGGTACGTTCCTAGTGACCACCAGATGCTCATGCTCACCCTAGTCGCTTGGGAGCATTTTCGAACTCCCTTCGACTACGCATAGTCGAACCTCATTCGACTACATGTAGTCATACCTTTTTCTGACCACGTAGTCAAAACTTATTCGGCTACGCGTAGTCAAACCACCTACGACCACGTAGTCAAAACTCCTTCGACTACGCCTAGCCGAGCCTTCTATGACCACGTAGTCCACTACTACAGAAAAGGCCATCACAGACGGTTCAAAAACGTCATCACAGACGGTTTCGTGAGCCGTCTGAGTTTATGGGTCAGTAATGACATGATCATCACAGACGGTTTTTGAACCGTCTGTAATACATAATATTATAGACGGTTATTAACTGAAAACCATTTGTGATAGTCGACAATCACAGACGGTTTGTAGATGAAACCGTCTGTGATAGTTGACTATCACAGACAGTTTCAGGATGAAACCATCTGTGATATTCTTTTGCATTACTAAATCTAATTCTATTTATTGGCTAGCCTCAGGAAATGCTGGCCATGCTCTCTGAAACAAGCACATCCAATTCGCATTCATTTCAGAAGCAAGCACATCAAATTCGCATTCATTTCAGAATCAAGCACATCCAATTCGCAAATCAATTAACTAAAATTAACCATTAATGTACATTTACACACATGTACTATTAAGTTCAATCATATCCCAATCAAGTTCAATCTACACTGTGAAAACTCCCATATGGATTTATGACCTGACTGTTCAGGAATGACGCAAGGTGTGATCGAACTTTTATGAGCTCGCTCTGTTCCAACGCAGTTTCGGCGATGGTCGCAATATGTCGTTAGGAAGATTAAATTCATGCTTATATAAATTAGTAAGTATATATGAAATAATTGTTGCAAGATTGACATACCTGAGGATCATTGGTGATCGTGGAACCGATGAGTAGTTCCATGTTGTGGAAAACATAGTATCCACAGACGTTGCGGCCCAATGGCTGCTAGTGGCACTGCAAAAATAGAATTGGTTAGTTCGAGAGGCATTACTACGAAGTGTTATATAGGATTAATGTGTACTAGCTAGCGAGTACCGGGAATTTTAGATCGTGTGATAGCTTCCTTCCCTTATTTTTTGCTCCTTTAGCATAGTATATGCCGAACGCCCTACGTGACTCCAAGAAGTTAGCCTTAGCCATTGCAAAGGAAGGAAAGACTACAATAGAGTTTCTATGGAGGAAATGTGTTTACCTGTTGATTAAATGCCGATAAGCGTGAAGTTATGAGGGTCCTCTCTGTAGGGAATCTAGGTATATTACCGAGCTCCATTTTGGTATAATTACAATTAGAATCCAGTGGAACCTACACAGGTATGTCACCATGGTCATTAAACCTAAGTTTGTGTTGCTTATAAAGTACAAATCAACAAGTATAACCAGTAGTGCAACACTTACTCCTAGTTGTAGGGCAAAAGTATGTATTCCTTGTGGGTTAAGGAAACCTACCGGTGAATTCCTTCTTTCAGCTTCAGACATCATGTATCTATATACAAAAGCAAGGAGTTATATATAACATTTATTGGTATTACACGAACATTGACTGTGATTGCACACACTTACAGTGTCCAGCATTGCATGAGTGAGACGTCGAGCTGGTCGAGGTTGAAGAGACCAAACAAGTCCTCGAAGGTCACCGTGAAGACACAGTCTTGAAGCTTGTGGTTAAAATGAACCTTCTTAAACTTGACGGTGACACCCGAGCGTCGTTGTTCATCTGTCTTGTTGGCCTGTTCCATGTACCATGTATGCAATGTCGTGCAAGTCGATCCTAGGGTAGGGCTATCTAACCTCTCGACTAACGGCTCGCCTAGCATGAATTTCTAGGCCAACGGCAAGAAGGGGATATCAGAATAGGAGCCGACCGTCTTCGATTTGCCCTTGCTGCCTCGCTTTGTAGAGGTTGACTTCACAAGAGTCGACTGAGCATGAGGTGTAGATGCATCTAATGCACCGGGCCCTTGCCGCGTTGGTGCAGTCAGTTCCCGTGGACTTGATACCGTTGCAGGATATTCCCGTGAAGTTGACACCGGAGCAGGTAGCTCCAGGCAGATGTCCCCCATGGGCCACTTGGATGAATGTTCCAACGACTTTCTCTAGAGTCATGACCTCGTTGTTTGGGGGAATATGTAGTGGGAAGGCCCCGAAATTGGCACAAGCACCGTCCACATTCACTTTTGCGAAACCCGGCATTAGATTTACACCGTGCACCAAAGCCTCGACACCGGATGGATACACCTAGCCCCAAGCAGCATCTAGGGCAACCGAGACATATCTCACTTGAAGCTTGCACTTCAAAGCCACCTACATAATGATACAAAATTAGCTACTCCAACAGGCCTATCAATGGATCGAGCATTCCAGAGAAAATAATTATTACCTGGATGTCATCGACAGGAAATCTGCTATCGCCTATTGGGGTAGGGTTGGATGCGCAGCTACTCGGAAGTTTGGGGGAGCTGGCTAGCATAGTAGGGGTAGGGGCTTGCAATTGATTTGGGATTTGCAATTCCCTAAGCCTTTCCTCAAAGCTCTCCAGCTACTGTTGCGTCACAGCTCTGACGTGATCATCGATCTCATCTCTGAGGGATTCGGGAATCTCATCTTTGAGGGATTCACGAATCTCCTCTCGTAGCTTTGCATCGCGCTCGGCTTTGGATCTCTTCCTACTCTGGTACGATCCAGAGTCCGCTTGGAACCAATCTGCCCATGTAACATAAACACCAGCGCCTCTTGTGCGACCCGGATGCTCATTGTTTTCTAGGGCTGTGGAGAGTATATCTTTCTCCTTGTCTGCCTGGAATGAGCCTTGGGAAGATTGTGCACTCAGCGTTACCTGCAATAGCCCAACATGTCATTTCACTTCCTATGAAGTTATGGAGTAATTACAAACTAGGTAGTTCGATATCTTACGGTATTTGGGACACTTCCCAGTGCGGGGTTTGGAAAGGAGACTTCCCCCGTAGATAGGGTACGTAACCTCCCAAATAACCAATTTCGGGCACGCACATTAGTGATCTTGGGAAATGGCAGGGAGACATTCGAACGGCTTGCCTGCTGGTCCTGATCCCGCCATATTGGGATTTTACCCGCATACCCAGCGGTGCTGAGTATGTGGGGGTGCTTGTTTTTTTGCTTGGAGGGCCATGTGCGCCGCACTTTCACTCCTAAATTCATCTGTTGTCTTCTTCGCCACAAACTCGGCCCAGGCCTCTTCTAAGAACAAATACTTGTGGAAGAGCCTCAGATCCTTCTCCACGTAGTTCTTGACAAGTGTGCTCCTCAAGTTCTTCCACGCTTGGCACGCCTGTAGCAACGCGTGTCATCGCACGGAGTCCCGGTGTTGCTCCGGGATCTAGAACGATTTGAGAATATCCGTCAACAGCTCATCTTTCTGAGTTTTGGTCAACTCCTTCCATGAATCGTAGGTGACGTTGACCCGTTCCCGTGCAACTATTCCGACCGTTCTCCGGAATGCGGACGCTTCTCGGCGAGTATTGATAGGGTTCCCAAACTGATCGACCTCCGTGATGGTAAATCGGCCCGCGGGCCTTTTCGATATTCCTCTTCTTCTACTGCGGTTGGATATTCTAGAGGATGGTGCATCATCAGATACATGAGGCGGTGATGACGAAGAATGAGCGGAAGACATCTTCACAAGAAATAAAAGTTCTGACACGCATGAACATATTATCATAAGATTCGATCTCTATGTGTATGGGTATACACACCAATTAATAATAATTGACATAAATATGTAAATCCTCCAAGTCATTTAAAAGGAATAATATGCTCAATACAAACATCATGTGAACAAATGAAATCAGCATAAAGCTAAGATTTAACATTTTGATATTGCTATCAGATGTAGAGTAAGCATTCCAATTAGAGCTCAAGTTCAAACCCGATTATCAAAACAATTTCAGTACAAGACTATTATCATCACAGAGCATTCATCTCAAGCCCACCACACCACATTGCAATATATTCTAGTAGCAGTATCAAAACAAATACCATATGAATAATCGACTAGAACAAATACAAATTCCTAAAACAAGTACAATTATCATGAGTCAATGAGGACCATGACAAAGATGACATATTATTGATAGAAAGAGTGAGGAAAGGCGTCGGGGTTGGCAACTTCGGCATTGGTTACCTTTAGGCGTCGAGGAAAGGATGAGCAAGGAGCGATCTGAGCAAAGAGGCGGCATCGAAGGGGAGGCGCGTCGGGTTCGGGGGAGGGGAGGAGGCGCGTCGGGCTCCAGGGAGGGGAGGAGGCGTGACGGGCTCAGGGGAGGAGGCGCACCGGGCTCGAGGAGGAGGCGGCGTCGAGGACGGCGTCGACGGGGTTGGGGGAGGAGTCGCACTAGGCTCGAGGAGGAGGCGACGTCAAGGATGGCGTCGGCAGGCTCGGGGGAGGAGTCGTGCCGGGCTCGAGGAGGAGGTGGCATCGAGGACAGCGGCGACAGGCTTGGGGGAGGAGGGAGCGAGGAGTTGAGAAACTTAATCGTTGGAAGTGGGGGGCGCGGGCAAACCCTAGAGTCCGAATATAAATAGGGATGGACAACACAAACGGTTGTGGATGTCATGGGGATATGCTCATGATCATAGGATGATGTTACAATTGGCAATGGCGTTATTGGTTTGTTGAAACACGCGTTTTCGTCGAAGTTTGAAAGGCTGTTAGGTCAAATGTGGTCAGACCGGCGTTCAAAGTGCGGTCAGACCAGTTCGCGGTTAGACCAGCGTTCAAGGCGCGGTCAGACCGGCCATTGAATGGCGGTCTGACCGATTTCTTGCTGTTCATCGGCCATGTTGGAGTTTTGGCTTTGGGATAGGTCAAGTTCATGGGCTTCAGTACATATGTGTTGCATGATGCATGTTTTCACTAACATGAGTCAAGTTGTGAAGAACTTGTTCCCGGAATCGATTTCTTTATCTATTGTTGTGTAGGATGCTTGGAGGTCAACGAAGGTCAATGGCGAGGATGATCAGTACTAAGCTTGGAGAGCTAAGGTCCGGAATGATCGAGGATGCCGGGTGAGGTCAATGGATTCAAGCATGGCGCAAATTGGACAAAGGTGACCGGATGGGTAGTTCGGTGCGACGGGTTGGATCAATCGGTGCGGGGGTCGGTGCAAGTGCCATGGTGGTTTCGGTGGGAGCTGGACGGGAGAAACTTGCCGACATGATGAGAGCCATTGATCAACCTACACGTGGCGAAGCAGGCATTTGCTTCACCAAGATTGGACTTGGTCTTCGGAGAAGGATCGAGAATGGGTATTTTGGTAATTTCACCACATACCGCCTTGGTAATCTTTTGGCTAAACCACGGCGCAAGAAGACGCATGGAGAAGTGGTTTAGGTCAAGAGGAGATGAAGATGACGCTTTAAAACACGTGCGTGTGTGACCTGTTTGTGTGTGGGCTTAACGGGAGCCCATTGGGTTTACTCTTCTAGATGCTAGGCCTCCACTATAAATATGGGTGGCTGCTGTCCAGCACCCTTAAGCACTTGATTTGGAAAACCCTAGTTTTGGTTTTAGGGACTTAGAGAGGAAAGGAGAGGCTTAGGGCTCTAGAGAGTTGAGTTGAGTGTGTGCTCATGGATTGAGCTCTTGTCCTCCTGGATGGAGTGGCTATAAACCCTCACAATCTCAAACAAGGTAGTGAGAGTCGAGATCCTGAGTTGGATCGATTTGCCTTCGGTAGGATCGAAATCATAGTATCGCATCGTAGAATCGGTGATTTTACGGAATTGTAAAAATACACATATTTAACATCTATACTATAAGTTTGTATGATTCTTATATGGTTTACCACTTGCATGTTCCTTAAAAGTAGCTAGACATACTCCAGGAATAAAAATAGCTTATCATTATCAAGCTCAAGATTGCTCATGCCATAATATAGATATTTGTACTAGCATTACCACACTGATACAATATTTTGCATGCTTTTTGTTTATTTATAGTTTCATTCTCAGAAATTAGTATGAACAAATTTTGCTCTAAAACAAAATATCAGTAAAGCCTGGCCTCTAAAAAATTGCAATTTTTTTCCCTAAGTCTCTACAAGGATCGATAGGCTGTCATGGGTTCGTAGAATCATAAGACTCTAAGAGTAGGATTGCGATCCTAACTACCTTGATCTCAAATCAATCTATGCATGATTTCTCAAAGATGAGTCTCCTTGTGTTCTTTCTCTCTATTCGATGATTTTGAGTCATTCTTTGATCCGCAAGATTTCTCTTTGTTTCTTGCCGTGATTTTGCTTGCTGTGACATGTGGGAACACATATAGGATCATCTTGATCATCAATCACCCACGAGAAAGACGTTAGATCATATTTCGATTTTGACTCGGTTTTGGAGCACCCTTCGTTTAAACCGAGAAAGATAGGAACTTTGGCATGGATCTCTACGATCCTTGATTGTAGTAGGTTCCTAATATCTTAGAGAAGGTGTGTCTCAAGTTTGGTGAAGTTTGGTCATGTGGATCAAAAGTTAGATCAATTTGTGTTTGAGCTTGGGTACATGCATTACATTCATCATCGTGCAGTCGGACCGATTTTATCTCTTGATCGGACCGCCCGGTGATCGATCGCAAGTCTGCCGTTGGTCAGACCGACCTCTGGTCCAACCGCCCTTTTGCCGCCGATCTGACCACTCGTAGATTTTGAACTTTGTGGTTTGGTCTTTTGCTTGGAGTTTTGATTTGGGTTCAACACAAGTCCTCTGCAGTACTTGTATGTAGATCTTCATAGCTTCTATAGCTAATGAAGTGATATTTGTGTTGAACCTAATCAGGGTGAAAAATTGAGTGTGCTCCTATTCACCCCCCTCTAGTCGCCTATTCGGTCCTACAATGGTTCTAAAGTAGAACTGTCTGTGATACATAATATCACAGACGGTTCCAATCAACAACCTTCTGTGATATGTGATGTATCACAGAAAGTTCCAATCAACAACCATCTGTGATATGTGATGTATCACAGACGGTTCCAATCAACAACCGTCTGTGATATGTTGTATCACAGATGGGTTTTACCAAGAAACTGTCTGTGATATATAATCACAGATGGTTTGATCTACAAACTGTCTGTGATATTATTTTGTATTGGTAATCTAGTTCTATTTATTGGCTAGCCTCAGGAAATGCCCTCTGAAACAAGCAGAAAACACAACAAGTACATGTATATACATCCAATTCACATTCATTTCAGAAACAATCACATCCATTTCACAATACAAATCAATTAACACAAATGAACTAAAATTAACCCTTCATCAGAACGTACATATACACACATTGTTCAATTAATCTTTAAAAATTAGCCATTCATGATGATCGACGCGTATGTAGTTAGTTTCATCATGTTCTTCTTCCTTGACCCTTATGTCGTTTCCGAAAGGAGGCAACTCCTCAAATTGATTGTATTCTTCCTCGTCCACTACATTCTCAACTTCGACAATCCTCCGTTTTCCATGAAGAACTACGTGGCGCTTCTTATTTGCCAGGTCGGTTACATAGAAGACTTGAACAACTTGGTTAGCTAGTACGAATGGTTCATCTTTGTATCCGACACGTTCGAGGTCCACGGTAGTGACGCTGCACTTGTCGACCTTCACCTGTGGGAGATAGACCCAATGGCACCGAAATAGGGGGATCTTGAAAAGCACGTAGTCGAGCTCCCATATCTCCTCTATTTGCCCATAGTAGGAGCACCTCAGCCCATCGGTACTCAATACATCTATGCGGACACTGCTGTTCTGGTTAGTGCTCTTTATATCCTGAGCCCGCGTATAGAATGTGTACCCATTTATGTCGTATCCTCGCCATGTCACAATTGTAAGTGTTGGCCCTTTTGCCAACCATGTCAACATATCACTTGACGAGCTCCTAGCGAGTCGCTCCTTCAACCATTGGTTGAACTGTCTGTTGTGTTGTCTCGTGATCCAAACATCCGGTCGCTCTAGATTCTGTTGCTGAAGCACGTCCTTGTGCTGGTCGATATACGGGGACACTTCAGTCATGTGTTGCAAGACCGTGAAATTGGCTTGACCACACGCATCCATATCTAGAGTGATTGCTTTCCTTCCGATGGTCCCGATACCCTCAAGCCTCCCCTCATGGCGAGATCGAGGCACACCTATCGGTATAGCCTGAGCCATGTAATCGACGTAGAACTCAATGACCTCTTCAGTTGCATAACCTTTGACGATGCTGCCCTCCGGCCTAAATCGATTCCGTACATAGGACTTGAGAATTCCCATGAACCTCTCGAATGGGTACATGCTACGTAGGAACACGAGCCCGCACATCTTTATCTCCCTCACAATGTGAACAATGAGATGGACCATGCTATCGAAAAACGACAGAGGGAAATACATCTCAAGATCACATAGAGTCGTCACCACCTCGTCCTGCAGAGCATCTAGTCCTTTGGGATCGGTGACCTTCTAAGCAATTGTGTTAAAGAAATAATACAGCCTCATGATTGTCTCTGGGACCTTGATCGGCAAAATACTTCTAATTGCAACAGGGAGCATTTGTACCATTAACACATGACAATCATGAGACTTCATGCCAATTAACTTCAAATCTTCCATCGAAACAAGTTTCTTCATGTTGGCGGAGTAACCGGACGGAACTTTCACACCATGCAGCACCGGCACAGTTCAGTTCTTTCGGCATTGGACAGAGTGTAACAAGCAGGGGGAAGGTACGTTCATCCTTTATCGGTCTTTGTTGGTGCTAACTCAGGTCTGATGTCCATATCAACCAAGTCAAGCCATGCGTTGACACCATCCTTTGTTTTGTCATGAATGTTCAGTAAGAGACCAATCAAGCTGTCACATACATTCTTTTCTACGTGCATGACGTCGATGCAGAGGCGAACTTCTAGGTGCTCCCAATAAGGTAAGTCCCAAAATATTAATCTCTTCTTCCACATATTCTTCTTACGGGTCCTCGATTTACGATGCCTTGGAGCTGAACTGTCCTCCTTCTCTCCGCTGAATTGTTTCTTCATCCTGCGGTATGAGTGAGCCCTCCGAAGGAACCTACGATGATGCATGTACACAGTTTTGTGCGAGTGATTCAGCCACACACTCTCGGTATCATCTAAGCAGTGAGTACAGGCTTTGGCACCTTTTGTACTCTGGCCCGACAGATTAGCAAGGGCAGGATAATCATTTATGGTGTAGAACAACAAGGAACATAAAGTGAAGTTCTCTCGTTTGTACGCATCCCATACCTGTACCCCTTCAATCCACAGTATTTTTAGATCTTCCATCAATGGTGCTACTTACACATCAATATCATTCCCAGGTTGCTTCGGCCCTTCGATAAGTATTGACAACAAAATATACTTCCGTTTCATACACAACCAAGGAGGAAGGTTGTAGATACAGAGCGTCACGGGCCAAGTGCTATGTCGGCTGCTCATGTTACCAAAAAGATTCATTCCATCTATACTCAATCCAAACCTTATATTTCTCGGTTCCGCACCGAAGTCTGCAAACCCCCTATCGATGTTTCTCCACTAGGCGGAATTGGCAGGGTGTCTTAGCTTTCCATCATTCTTACGCTCCTCCGAGTGCCAATGTAGCAGTTTTGCATTCTTTGGGTTCACAAAAAACCGCTTCAAACGGGGAATTACAAGAAGATACCACGCCACCTTAGTAGGAGGTTCTTTCTTCACCCCGATTCTCTCGTTGTCATCTGATTGATTCTTATGCTTGTATCGGGATGCGTTGCACACCGGACATACATGCATGTTTGTATACTCGTTACGGTAGAGGATACAGTTGTTCGGACATGCATGTATTCTTTCTACATTCATTCCCAATGGACAAAGAACCTTCTTGGCTTTGTAGGTGGTTTTGGGCAACTCGTTTCCCTCCAGAAGCATGTCCGCTAAGAGACCTAACAGCCCCGTAAAACTCTTATCAGACCAACCGTTGCTTGCCTTCAATTTCAGAAGTTCAAGCACGGATGACAACCTTGTGTATTCAGCCTTGCAGCCCGGGAACAAAGGTTTCTTCGAGTCCTCCATCAAGCCCTGGAATTTAACATACTCCCTCTCATCACAGTTCCCTTCTGCATCGTGAAGCATCTGATCTAGATTGTCATCATCATGCAGCCTATCCAAATCAGAACCACAATCGACATCATCCGACGGCATATCGTTGACTTCCTGTAGAATATGCTCTTCACCGTGACTGGTCCAACATGTATAACCCTTTTTGAACCCCCTTCGAATCAAGTGTGCTTCGATCTGCGCTCGGTTCTTAAACATCTTCAGATTCTGACAGTCAATGTATGGACATTACATATATTTCACCCCCTTATTCAACATATCCTCCTCGGCAGATCTTGTAAAAGCACACACACCATTAATGTACTCTTCACTCACACGGTTCTCAGCATACATCCAGCTTCGGTCCATCACACGATTCATATTGAAAACCATGGAAATAAATAAAAGGGTGATTTCGAAAGCGTATTTTCTGAGGCTTAATTACGCTTTCCAACAGAGAAAGCGTATTTTTCTCTGAACTAAAGGTGGCTTTTTTATTTTTACATTTTTTCGGATTTTATTAACTTACATGTGGGCCCTACTTGTCAGTGATTCATTTTTTATTTCATGATTTTATTTATAAAATCTATGGCGGTCCCACATGTCATAGACTCGTTAGTTTATTAACTAAATTATTAAAAACAGTAGGATTTAAAGCTCAAATTGGGTTTAGGGTGACATCGCATTGCTAATAGTCGTAGCTCGGGGCCCTAAGGTCACCTGAGGCGAACCGACGGTGATGTCCCGTGGCGGTGCCATGGGCTTCACTAGCGATTCAGGCGTAAATGCCTAAAACTACTCAAATTAAAGGATGCTTATGCTCTAGTAGCTCACCTCGATCACGAGGAAGGTGTCAATGAAGTCGGGGAAGGTCCAAGGCGGCTGGTCGTCGATCGGTGAACAGAGGCCACTACTACAAAATAGTGTATAGAAGACACCTCATCACAGACGGTTCATTTGGAACCGTCTATGTTATTATTATCACAAACGGTTCTAAATAAACCGTCTGTGATACGTACCTATCACAGACAGTTTATCACTAGAACTGTCTGTGATAAGTCACACACGGTTCTTATTACGAACCGTGTGTGATATGCTAGACTATCACAAACAATTTATCATTGGAACCGTCTATGATAAGTCGCACACGGTTCTTATTACGAACCGTGTGTGATATGCTAGACTATCATAGACGGTTTATCATTAGAACCGTCTGTGATAAGTCGCACACGGTTCTTATTACGAACCGTGTGTGATATGCTAGACTATCACAGACGGTTTATTATTGGAACCGTCTGTGATAAGTAATCACAGACGGTTCTGTAACAGAACCGTCTATGATATGCCTTTATAAAAACCACTAGGGCTCGCCCGTTCTTCTCCCTAGTGCACTTAGCCTTAAGCTCTCTCGTGTTCGTTTTGCCTCCTCTAGGGCTCGCCCGTTCACCGACACCGCCGCCTCCGACCTCGACGCCGCCACCCTCGACATCAGCGACGCTGTGCCACCTCGACGCGCGGCCTCCTCCCCGTGTCGGCATCCTCCCTCTTCACCGGCCTCCTCCCCGTGTTGGTGTCCTTCCTCTGCACTAGCCTCCTCCTTGCACCGTCCTCCTCCCTATGTCGGCCTACTCCCCTGCACTGACCTCTTCCCCACGGCCCCCTCCCCTGCATTGGCCTCCTCCCCCGTGCCTCCCTCCGCCCCGCGTCGGCCTCCTCCCCTGCACCGGCCTCCTCCTTGCACCGTGAGTTCTTTTGCGGCATCCTCTCTGTGATTATTCCTATATTACGTTTGTGCATCACTTGGGCTATAGACTTATGTGCTGGATTGGCTTCAAATTCTATATTAGATTGTGCACTAAGAGATAGCAAAGTGGTTATGTGGGCTCGGTTGATCAGCTCTGTGATGAATGTCAAATCTGAAATCAATTTGCAGTGCTAGTTGGTACCTTGATCTGTATTAGTTCGATTTACGAATCTAGTCTTTGAAGATATATAAATTGATCAGTGGGCTTTGTTGTCATGCTCTGTGATGAACTCTTTCTTATACTGAGATTGAATGTGATAGTTAGTTCATTCTTGAGCTCTATTGTATTACTTACTCTTGTCAATTT
Source organism: Phyllostachys edulis (assembly GCA_036346405.1). Classification (NCBI taxonomy): domain Eukaryota; kingdom Viridiplantae; phylum Streptophyta; class Magnoliopsida; order Poales; family Poaceae; genus Phyllostachys; species Phyllostachys edulis. Next base: position 47,868,919 of record CM070563.1, on the reverse strand, counting down.
GATATCTTGTTAATTGGTTACTTTCGGTTGAAAGCTAGTTATTACGATTATTACGGTTCTTTTGATCTCTAGCATTTGAAGTGGATACTCTTATGTCGACCAATCGGCTTTATCGATGAACACTGTGACTTCATGTTGATTCTATTGAGAGTATTCAGTTTTTGTTGGTAATCTAACGATCGGTTTGTGATTCTTCTAGTAGTCTGTTTGTTGGAAGTTTAATCTGTTTTAGATTAACAGTGAGATCATTTGACGTTAAGCAAAGTATTGTTTAGAGCTTATAGTTTGAATTTATATTATCATATTCATTTAATGAAGAGTATAGACAATAGGATTGAGATGGCAAAGACTTGTTCTTTAGCTACTCTCATACGAGAGCACATAATAACATCAATCTTGAGTGTCTTATCTTTGCTAATTGGTGGTTTGTTGCTATTAATGCTGAGCATAATATTGTGTTTAAATGACTTGAAAGAATTTCATGGGCACATGTTATTATGGTCATTTACTTCATGCTGTTATTATGCTTTATGGCTAATAGTGATTGCTGGAATTAATTATGTTTATTTGACATTCAATAGGAAAGTTTTAGGTTCAGCTCAAGATCTATTTGATAATTGTTAAATTTGATTAGTGAAGATATATTGACTGATGTCCTAAGATTGCAAAGGTTAAATCCTTTGCATCTAGCATACTGAGAGCACTCTTTAACATCAATACTCTGAGTTTTTTGTATGACATGGAGAGACTTCATATGTATATGTTGATTTGGTCATTTAAATGCTTGCAACAATCCTATGTTGATTTGGTCATTTAAATGCTTATATTGTTTTGTCAAAGTCAATTAGTGAAGAGTATAGACTGGTTGAGATGGCAGAGGCGCCACCTTCACCGCCGCCACCGACACCGCCTAATGCATTTGGATTTCTGTCGATGATAACGATACGTAAGTGATATGGCAGAGGAAAATCGAAATTGCCTGAGGGCCGACTGATCATCATGGAGGTCAATGACGTTGGGATCCCTCTGAGTCCCCAGAGATCAGCGGCGAGATTTCGAACCATCTGCAGGATACTTGCAAGGGAACGAGTCCCCATCACCACACCAAGCTGGAAGTCTCTGACGAAAGAAGAGAGAGGCGCGCTGTGGACAGAACTTTCAAGCAAGTTCACTATCCCAGAAGCAGACATGGCACGCGTGGAACTGCTGGCATTGCTCTTGATGGATAACACGTAGAGGACCTTCAACAGTGTTCTTGTCATGAAGTACGTGAACACGGGTGAGATGCCCTTCGCAAAGTATGGATTCTTTACACGGGAAACATGGGACGCCTTTGTGGCTATGAAGACAACGGCCGAATTTAAGGAGCAAAGTGCGGCGCACAAAGCTCTCTAGACATGAAACACTCACCCCCACAAACTCGGCACCGTTGGGCACGTGGCTAAATCCATGCAATGGGCGGCGGAGGAGGAGAACGCAACCGGGCCATTTCGTGGGATCACAGACCCGTGTTCCCTAAGCTGGTTAAAAGCGAGGGCAAAAGTCTCGTCTTCGGGCAGCATCTCTTTTACAAACCTGGTAGACCAGGAAGTGTCCCAACGTGTGGTAAATATATCGAACTACCTAGTTGTTAATAAGTCCATAACTTCATAGTGTCTATAATAACATGATGACCTCTTACAGCATGAATTGACTACCCAAACTTCCCAAGGCTCCTTCCAAGCAAACAGGAAGAAGGATATGCTATCTACGGCCCTAGGAAACAAGGAGCACCCGGGTCGCACGCGAGGCCTTGGGGTTACCGTACCTTGGAGTTATGGATTCAGAGGCAACTACGACACGTACAGGAGTAGGAAGAGATCCAAGGCCGAGCACGAGGACCGGTTGCTACAAATGCTTACTGCAAAATTTGAAGGATAGTTAACACAATTACAGGATCAACTGAATCAACTCCTGAACCAGTCACAAGCCACCCCCGTTATTTTGGGTGTCAGTAGAGTCATGTCCACGCATAATTCTGAACATGATGACGTCCAATTACCTATTGACGACATCAAGGTAATGTACATCTCTGGAATACTCCAAAGATAGACCTATAGGACGCCTTAGCTAATTGTGCATCGTTTTGTAGGAGCTGACGCCCTGCAAGCTTCAAGTGAGGATGGTTGGGTCTATTTCTATTAAAATTTGGGCGAAATTTGCGTATCCATGCCGAGGAAGGACGGTCTGACCTGCGGTGCTTTCGGTTGGCGCAAGGTTACGCCAGGGTCTAGGTGGACATGGTACATGACAATTTCATGGCCGTCCCGCTGGAGATTCGCCCGAACGAAGACATCAGAACACTAGGGGATGCCATGCACACTTTTATCTAGTGGCCCAACAAATACATCGCCCTGGACCCAGCAGTGCCGCGATCTCGACATGACCATTCCTCTCCAACGGGACCCTTGATGACTCCACCTCATCATCCTTCACCCCAGAAGGCCACCTCATCGGTTCCCGTAGAGAAGACACCGAAAGAACAAAAAAAACGTACCGCCGTATCGGTTCCCGTAGAGAAGACATCGAAGGAACAAGAAAAGCATGCCACTGTATCGGTTCCCATAAAGAAGACACCGAAGGAACAAAAAAATTGTGCCGTCGTATCGGTTCCCGAGTCGTCTCGCAGGAAGACCCTGCCAATCGTTAAGGCCAAGTCAAAATCGATGAACATTAAGGCGCCTGCCAACTCCAGGAAGTACTCCATTGGAAAACCGTTGTGCTCCAACACAGAATTACTCCGCAGTGGACTAGCTTGTTAGGCTTTGCATGCCTAGTACACGTGGAAGACCAAAGAGAAGGGGTGCGATGCTGGAATCACCGTTAGGTACAAGAATGAGCATTTCTTCAATGGGTCGGGCCACTTCGTTGTGGGCTTCAACGACTTGTATGACCTATTCAACCTCGTTGCCCTCGACGCCTCGCTTCTAGGATGTTGGACACTGTAAGTGTGTGTACAATCAAGTTCTGCATTCACGTAATACCGATAAATATCACAACTCATTGCTTATGTATAGATACATGATGAAAAAAGCCCAAGAATGTTCCGAACCGGTGGGTTTCCTTGACCCACACGTGGTCTCTATGCAAACCATTGAAGCAGACGCATCCTTCATCGAGAACTACATAACGGTGGGATTGCTTCGTCAGGACAACAACGACTGCATAGTGGTGCCCTACAACTAGGGGTAAGTGCTTCACTACTTGCTATATAAATTTCATTTGTACTTTATACGCAGCACGAACTTAGGTTTAATGACTATAGCGACATACATGAGTAGGAACCATTGGATCCTTTTAGTCATTATACCAAAGAAGAACAATGTAATATACCTTGATTCCCTAATCAGCAACGAGCACGACTTCAGCATTCTGACAGGAATACTCAACAGGTATGCTCATTTCCTCCATACATAACTCTATTGTAGTCTTCCTTCGTTTGAAATGGCGGATAACTTTTTGGAATCATGTAGGTCGTTCAAAGCCTATGTTCGCGATGGAGGACTATACAAGGGGGGGATCGAACAACACACTGACACACAGGACACGATTTCCGGTACAAGCTACAACACAATAATGCTATATCATACTTCGTAATAATGCGTCTCGAACTGACTATACCTATATATGTAATTCTATTTTTGCGGTTACATGACAAAAAACTAATGAGCTATGTGCATTATACGTTTGCCATCATATGCGGCAAATCATTAATGCTAAGATGAAGGATCCCCAGGTTTGTCAATCTCGAAATAATTATTTCTGAATTATAAATTTAAATATATATGCTTACCACTTTACTCTTGCTAGCGATAGGGCTTGGCGATAGAATCAGATGCACTCGTTGCGAACGAGATCGTGGACGTTCGAGGGAAGCTCTGCGACTTCATCAAGACAGATATCCTTAACCCCAACGAAGACTTTCACTCATTCGCCGACGCAGAGTTTCACCCCGTCGCACCTCTCAACCACGTGCAAACAAATGATTCAATTGTAATCCAATTGTAACTATAGCGAGAATACTTGAACAAATTCTTTTGTAATTTATTTTGAGTAATGATCACTTTGAGTTGTTAAAAATTGATTATCTGTGATGTATCTGTTTCCTGCATGCTTGTTTTCAGAGGGCATGGCTAGCAATTCCTAAGGCTAGCCAAAAATCAAAAAATGTGGTTAGGGTAATGAACTATCATAGACGGTTTTTTGTTAAAACCGAATGCGTGAAGATGCGTATCCTGAGCGGTTTCCATTAAAACACATGCGTGACACGAAAAATATCACGAGCGGTTCTATTTACGAACCGTATGTGATAGTATCACACGGTTAAATAAATAGAACCGTCTGTGATATTTCTCGTGTCACAGACGGTTTTTAATGGAAACCGTTTGTGATACGTATCTTCACAGACAGTTTTAACAAAAAATTGTCTATGTTATTCGTATCACAAACGGTTTTTTAACCGTCTGCGATAACCCCTCTTATCACAGACATACAATTACAGACGGTTCGGAAACTGTCTGTGATAACGGTTTTGAACCGTCTATGATGAGGCTTCCTATAGTAGTGGGCGACAGGGGCAAGCTCCTCGGTGACAATAGCTGAAATGGACCACACGAGCGGGCTCAGTGAGGTGAGGCGATACTCAAACCGAGCACGGAGTGGCGATGGACTCACCGGGCTTGGAGATCTCCCGCAGTTACCGTAGCGCCAGAGATGGAGATCAAGAAGACTCTGTTGGGGACCTATATATATACACTGCACCGTCTGTGAGTTAATTATCATGGACGATTTTCAAAAAAAACCATCTGTGATATGTAGTAATATCACAGACAGTTTTTGTTGAAAATCGTTTGTGATATTGGGTAATATCAGAGACGGTTTTTGGTCAGTACCGTCTGTGATACTTCACAAACGGTTTTAAACATTAACCGTCTGTGATATGACCTCTTCATAGATGGTTTTTAGCGTGGAAAATGACACAAATGGTCGGTAAACAAAAACCGTCTGAGATTGTGTTTAATACAGACGGTTTCGATGAACCGTCTGTGATCAGGCGTCTAGTATTAGCATTTTTGTAGTAGTGGTCGAAACTCCTTCGACTATGCCCAGCCGAGCCTTCTACAACTACTTAGTCAAAACTCCTTCGACTACGCACAGTCGTACATCCTACGACCATGTATAGTCGAAACTCCTTCAACTACAAGTCGTACCCCTCTCCGACTACACGTAGTCGTACCTCCTCCGACTGCAAGTAGTCGTACTACCTCCAACCACACCTAGTCGTACCTCCTACGACTATGCCCAGTCGTACCTCCGACTACTCCTAGTCATACCTCCTACGATTACACCTAGTCGTACCTCCGACTACAGGTAGTTGTACCTCCTCTGACTACACCTAGTCGTATTGTCAAGACCTCGAGTATGCAACCCCGGGACCCTCTATGCATTTTGAACTAATCCTAGATCAGTAGCTAGCTCACACAGTTGCAACATAGATTAGATCATATCCATACAACCGAACAGCTAACGAGGCAAACAAAATGATATTACTTATTAGCCAAAAGGACCTTATGGTCAAGTCTTACAAGGTTTGCCACGTAGGGCTCACGACCACAAACAACTTGCAGCGGAAACCAAAACAACTCGTGGACACCATTCGACATGCCCATAGGCTATCAAGTGGAGGATGCGGCCTAGTTCGCATGGTCTGCAAAGTACTCCCTGGGTCTTCTTCGACGACTGATCAACAAAGGGCGCAAAGCCGTAAGTACATAAAGTACTCAGCAAGTCGTAGAGAATAGTATGCAAATAGTATTGTAACATCCCAAAATCCCTAAGATGGACTAGTTAAGCATCTAATTTGAATTTGGACTTTTTAAAACTTTTATTTCAAAACAAATGTGTTAAAACCTAGTAATCCAATACTTCTTCTCCAATTCAAAAGTCCAATTTGAATTTGGGGCAAATTTAAAATATTTCAAGTGTGTGAATATTTTAGTTGAGTTCTATATGCTCTGGTTTTCTTATTTGGAATTTTTTGGAATTTTTGGAGGTTAATTGATTTCTTGTCAATTTGCATGTTCAAAATTGAATTTGAATTTAACATTCAAACCAATCTTGTGAATAGTGCCTAGAAATATTTTTTGTAGGTTTTGTAACACCGTATCAACCCACCTACAAAATTTCATAACTCTTAGAATTAATTTGTTATTTTTAAACAACTAGTGAAACTTGTAAATTAAAAGTCAAATAATTAAAATAGGAATTTCAAACAATTTTAGAGAAAAAGTTAGTACATGAAAAATTCTAGAAAAATTATACATTAATTTACTTAGTGTCAGGAACCATTCATAATTTTTTTTAGGATTTTTAGAGATAAACATCTAGGTCTAACAATTATCTAATCACCCTCGACTGTTTTGCAAAAATTTTGAGCAATTCTTGTGCTTATATCCCACTGACCAGTCGGACCCACAGTCCAGGTTTTCTCTGCCACGCACCCAACCTTATCACCCCTACATGCATGCTAGCTCGCCACTGCTGAGCACATCACCCTTGAGCCCTCCGCCATTTTTTTATAAACGCTGAAATCTTTCCTTGCCTCGGGCCATTTCTTCCCAGCTCCTTTCTTCTCCACCGAAAAGAGCCACACTGCTGGCGCCATCACCTCCGCCACCTCACCTCCACCACTGAGCTCACCTCCCACCCCGCCCTGGCTGCTCCCTCCGCTCGACGCTGCCCCCGACTGCTCCCTCCGCTCGACGCCGCCCTGGGCCGCTCCCTCCGCTCAACCTGGCCCGGCCCCTATGGCTCCGCCGCCACTGCCACCGCCTTTCGGTTGCCCCTCAGCACCGCTCAGCTCCCTCACACCTCCCTGCCCATGGTGCCACCGGAGCTACGCCGGCTCCATCTCCCTTGGCCCCAGCCCGCGCCGCCGCACCCCGACATCCCGAGCGCCGTGGACCCTCCTGCCGTCCGGATCTGTCTCAACCGCCACTCCTAAGCATCGCCGTGCTGGCCTGCTTCACCTCCTCGAACGGGCTAACGCATTTGAGCACCACCGCCCTCGGTCTTCCCCTCGCCGCCAGCTTGCCCGAGCCACCTGTTGTCGTCCCTATCTTGGCTACCTTCCTTGTCCCTGAGCTCTCTTTGTGTGAATGCCTGTGTATGTATGACCTTGTGAGTGCAGGAGTGATTAGTAGGATCCTTTTTGTTAGGGATGAATGTCTGGTGGCTAAGTTAGATAATTAAACATCATATAGTTGTCATTAGCAGTAAGGACATCTCAGTAGCAAGGTAGAGGTTAGTTAAACAATTATTGGTTAAATTTAGAACATTAGTTTAGTAAACTAGAGGTTATTTAGAAAGTGCCAGTGCGCTGTTACCACTTATGATGCAAAGATTTAAATTGGAGCTTGTACAGATGTTTGGCTAACAAAAATTTTAGCTTAGACATTTTTTTCCTTCAGAATGATGATTCATTAGAGAAGAGAAAGGCTTAGAAGAAGACTTGACTTATCAGTTAAAACCACTTTTAGAATCAAACTTCTTTTGCTAACAAACCTGGTATATGTCAATTAAGTCACTTCTTTGAGTTAGTGGTTTGGAAATTTGATTTAATAGCACTTAAGTCCAAAGAATCTGCTGTTGTACGTTATAGGAATAATAGGTTGAAAAATGTCAGTTTTGTAGGAAGGCTATTAACTTGACCGATTCTAGCAGTTAGATAGGTTGTTGTTTCTTTTAGCCATTTACACACTTAAACTTTTAGGAGCAAACCTTTTGAAAACATTTATGGAGATGGATAGTCTGAAACCTTGAGAGAATAACCAAATCCTTGTTTTGCATTTTTTTGAACATAGAAGGTTAAATGAATGTATGAACAGGAAGGAAAAATCTGTAGAGAATTAAAATTTACTTTGTGCTTGTGGTTTTTTTCTAATACAAACAAGAGCTAAAAGACTTGGCAAATGCTAAAGCAAATGGATTAGAAAATATAATTGTTAACATTTAGCATCTAATCTATAAGGCTTAATATGAAACTTGAGTCAAGAATTAAATTAGTGGTTAGTAAACAACAGTAGACCTTATGCCTTAGTTTCAATTTCAAAAGTTCTTAACCAATTCAAATCAACTCCAATTAAGGTAATTCTTTCATCTAAAATCATTCCTTGCATTATGTTTTTACTTTATAATTTTTGGAGACTTTTTGGAGTTCCAGTGTTTATTCGATGTTTATGCTTTGTCAGTTCTTACCGTTAGATGACGATGATGCGGGAGTGCAACCAAAATAATCGTGAGAATGTCCGGATTATCAGCAAGCAAAGGCAAGCAGTTTTCTGTTGATGCATGTTGATCCTATTACTTTCAAAAATTTATTATTTTGTTCTGCAACTGTATGTATGCAAGCTTTATTTCTCAAATTATGTTTGCGATTAGAGGTAGTTAATCCTGTTGCATGAATTCCCTAAAATTATTCATCCCTTGCCACTAGCCTAAGTTAATAATCCTGCTGGTGAATTAGAGCCCGATGGATGTTATATGGTCTATTTATGTTTATTCGGCGTCATGCTTAGCAATGCTTAGTTCCCGATAGATTGGGCGGTTATCGACTTGTCAATGACCTTGATCACACAAATCATTTTATTATGTTATAACCAGCATTTTGTGTTGTCATATTTGGGAAAACTAAAAATAAAAATAAAATATTTTAGACTTGGGCACATTGGTTAGATGGTGTGCTGTTGGGTGTGTGCTTGGTGCCCGAGTCAACAAGGACCGAACATCTCGTCCCACTAAACCAAGCATTATTGCGTGCATCCACATGAGGGACATATGGGACCCCTCTTGACTCAGTACTTTGGTGTGTATTAGTTTTGAGTTGCAGGTGGTGGGTGTGTGTGTGTGTGTGTGTTGTGTTGAAAAAGAAATGTTTTGTGTGTGTTGGGTGTGCGGGGTGGGGTTCCTATCTAGGTCCTCTAGCTTGGGGGGCATCGGTAGTTGCTATGGCTAGGCCGATGTCTTGACACAACGTGTGGGTCCTTCGTGGGAGCCCCATTTGCACACACAAGGGTGGTTCACAGAGGGTTTCACCCATGTGGGCGACTTGTAGCTAATGCACAATATTGAAAACGTCTCATAGGACTTAGCCGTGCCGGCATACCTAAGGAAGTGTGCTTAATAGCTTGGCAAAGGCGGTATGACATGTGTGTAATGTTGTACACCCCTGTAGGATTTAATCTTTTCAAAAAGCCAAGTCCTTGGTTATGGACACGCTTGGGGAGGTCTTTCAAGAGTTAGACTCAGCATTTTGGAATTTAAACTTAATACTTGATGGGTAGTATTGAGAATGGTTTCTCATGCTATTGTTGTGTGCTACAGGGGTAGCCACTTGTTGAGGATTAGTTGTCAAATATTAATTACTCGTTGTTATTTCAAGTATTAAAAATGTTTGCTCACTTGCCATTTGAATCTATTACAGTGTATTCAAATTCAAATATTGCTTTGCGCTAAAAATGAACCCTATAGACTTCTCCTTTGAGTAGAGCTTGCATGTAGCTATGTATAGGTTTGTTAATCGTAAGTCTTGCAGAGTACATTCGTGTTCTCACTGTTTGCTTTTATTTACTAATCTAGACAGCAGGTATTGAGATCTATTCGGGTAAGGAAAGATGTGCAGGAAACGTCGATTTGCTAAGGTTTTAACCCCAGTCGGTTGCCCTGTGGGTTATGGCAAGCCATTGGGACTCCATTGATGGTTATTTTAATTTCAGTTTATTTATTATTTTCTGCTGCGTAATTGATATTTTATCTTGCAATGTTATGATTACCCGTGTATGGTTTGATACTGTTTGTGAAGGTGTGTGTACCGCTCCGGGAGGTGCATAATACACCGAGAGCGGGAAAATTTAATTTGTGATGCTAGGACCAATTGGAGGGTTAAGCATTACCAGTTAAATCGCCCAGCCGCTCTCACAAGTTTGATATCAGAGCCAGGCTGACTGTAGGTTAAGCCGTAGCAATGGATGTTGTTAGGATTTTTGTTTTGCAATGTGTATTTTCAAACTAGCAAAGATTTGGGAAAAATACAAGTAATATAATTCCTTTCTTTCTTACCCATATCCTAGCATCTAATTCTTACCTCACTATTCATTTGATTTGTGCAAAATAATTTTTCTCCATTCCTCGTCTCTCTTTTCCAACAATAGACACGCTAAATAGTCTCCAGTGAAGAGCTTCGGTGAAAGGAAGAGAAGACGATGCCTTGCTGCGATATTAGGGTTAAATTAGTGTTTACTCTTAGAATATATACACTCTAATGATATTACTTAGCTTGTAGACGCTGGATTTTGTAGTATGATCATTTGCTCTCTTTTGTTCCAAGTAATTGCGCATCGCCTATGGGCGGCATGTATAGAAATTATATCAGAAAACTAAATATGGTTCATTTGTATCTCATTTTGGTGATTTTGGAATGATTAGTGCATGCTAGAGTTAAATTGCAAACCCATTGTCTGTTTACTTACCTTATGCTCATTCTTTTCTCACCACATCCTATATACTCCAAAATATTAAGGGGGGTAGAAGATACCCCAAAATTATGCGTTAGGCATCTCGATTCTCACTCTTTGACCATGCCATGTTTCTCATACTAGTGTCATGATTATGATAAGCTTGCCATGCTCATTTAGATTCCTTGCATAAATTTGAAATTTTGAATATCATGGATAATATAGCTTGATGCGCTAGATGTTGTAGAAATAAAGTACATACTTGTCTTTTAATGAATGAGAAGTGAACTTATTATAATATGAACTAAGAGTAGCTCGTTTTAATCTTGCTTAACTGAAAGTGTTTTAAACCATGCTAGAATTGCTTATGAAGTCAATTGCTCTTTATGTCATTAAACCACCTTTCATGTGTTGTGTGAATTTTGTCAAGGATTGAAAGAAATGTACTCCAGTGCCATTATGTGATCTAAAATCTTGAAAATATTCACATGATAACCTGATGGTGTTTAGTTCACAAATATGAATTTTCCTGGATTTATTGAACTTGTTTTGCCCAGAAATTAAATCAAATGCTTTGTAGGGCTGTTTTGGACAATTTTGAATCTGGTACTAATAGGTAGGTGTAAACTGCTAGTACCCAATTTTATGGTGTTAAGTATCACCTCAGTAACATGCCAGAATTTTTATGGAATTTTTTAACTCAATTTCACTACTGTTTGAACCATAGGCCTTATTTTCTTGTCTGAAATATTGTACCAACCAGAACCTGAGCTTTATGTGTAGGGTAAATTTTTCTAGCATCTCTAGTGTCCCATAAACATCCCAGAATTTTTCTGGAAATTTTTCTAGCAGATTTAATATCTTTCCTGAACCTTAGTTGCTCACTAGTAGACTTTGACCAAAAATCTGTAATGAACTAGATACTATTCTCGATGCATGAGTGGTTTTTGAGATGAATGTACTAGCATGAGTAGGCCCTTTTTAGTGTTTATTTAAGTTGATAAATTAGTTGTTTGATTGCTATGATAAGGATCAAGTCATAGTAGTGTGGATTCTTCTTGTTTGTTGCATCTTTTGCTAACCTAACAAGAATGAAATTGTTTTGTTGCATTTTGATAGGATCATGTAAGCATGCATGTGAGCATTTGCACTCTCACTAATCCAACCTAAATTTTTCATAAAAGTTGATTGCATATATGCATCCTTTCGTGCAATTCATCTAATACATCCCTTTCCAAGCCGGGCAAATAGAACTAGTGAAGCAAGAGTTAAACGAGACTACCCTAAACCTTGCTTTATCTTCTCTTCTCTGCACAATATCCCAAGGAGGAAAAACATGCCGGAGGTGACGACATTTAATGCACACGGCTCTGAGGAAAAAGACGGAGAAAAAACGTGCCGGAGGTGACGACATTTAATGCGCATGTCACTGAGGGGACGATGGCATTTAATGCACGAGGACTTTTGCGATGGCCGTGACGCGAGCGTTGGTTGAAACCGAGCGGCTGGTTGACCCGAGAGGGTGGTCGAAACCGAAGGGCTGGTCGAAGCCAAGAGGCTGGTCGAAACTGAAGGGCTGGTCGAGACCGAAGGGTTGGTTGAGACCAAAGGGCTGGTTGAAACGAAAGGTTGGTTGAGACCAAAGGCTAGTCAAAACCAAAGGGCTAGTCGGGACAGAAGGGCTGGTCGAGACCAAAGGGCTGGTCAAAACGAAAGGTTGGTTGAGACCAAAGGCTAGTCAAAACTGAAGGGCTAGTTGAGACCAAAGGCTGGTCGAAATCAAAGGTTGGTCGAAACCGATGGCTGATCGAGCGGGGAAAGGAACGGGCTGACGGGAGATCGGAGCGAACAGAGAAAGGGGATTTTTAAATGCTAGAGAACTCCAATAAACTCAAAACAGACCAGATTTTGAATTAGTTAAAGTTTGATTTAGTCATTTAAATCACTTTCAATTTCAAAAACCTCCAAGTTAAGCTTTAGCAATTCAACATGACGAGGATATAATAATCCTCATTTTATCTTTTATCTATAATTCTTATTATAGATAAATATGACCTCATATGGACCCTGAGTGTACCCCGTAATATTATGAGGGAAGAGCCTAATGGGTGTCGTAAGTTCTTCTCGACCACCCCCATAGTCGTAAGTTATGCTACGACTATCTCATAGTCGTAAGTCTTGCTACGACTACCTCATAATCGTAGGCTCCTCTCGACTAGGTCAATCGACCACCTTATGATCAAATAAACCTCTGAGACAAGTGGGCCTTATTGATCAAGGAATTCAACGATCATCATCTGTTGTTATACGTGGAGTAATGGCACGTAATACTCCATTATCTACGGTATATAGCTATTGGCGGCGTGGAGTAGTTATCGCGGTGATAACTATCAACGTCGCCGTTCTGAGATGTAATGGTAGCCGCTTCACTGGAGCTGCCGCTCCTTCACGTACTATATAAAGGCGACAATCGAGAAAGGAAGAAGCGGAACAATCGGACCATCGGGAATACAAGCACTATCTGTAATAGTCTTAGTTTTTCCCCGATTGTTGAGAATATACTCAATACCATATACACACAGGGGTAGGGTTCTTATTCTCTCCGGAGAAGGCTGAACACATATAAAATCCCGTGTCAATCTCTCTGCGTGATTCCATTCTAGGAGACCCCGAATCAAACAATCTTTACGTAAGTTCGGTTCTAAAACACCGGCGGTTGGCGCCCGACCGTGGGGATCTTCGGTAATCTCTTGTCAACATTCTCTCTGTTTTCCAAATCTCATGCACTCATAGCGGAGAATGGAGCGAGGAGAGCTGGTTCGACTTAGCGGATTATCTTGAGCGTCGACATGGATGCGGTTTTGATTATGAGCCAAGTGATGACTCATCCGATGAATGCTGCGCCTCCGTGATCTTCCCACAGATCCGAGGAGACAATACCATGATGGAGTTGAGGAGGATCCTTATCCCCCAGCGATGCGTCCAGAGAGAATCTACCCTCTCAAAGGCCAAGGGTCAATTTGACGGGACCACATCGGTGGACTCACAACACAGAGAGTTTTTCCTCGAAGTGTCAGAGTCCCCCTAGGGCGGTCCGACTTGGTGAGACAAGCCTTGGAAGCCACAATTCGAGAACTTCACCGACATCTGGTGATCATCTCTCTCCGGATGATATCGAGAGGCAGCGGGATCAAGCATGCTTTTCACTGCAAATTCGACCATCTCACCGCAGTCACACTGCCGGCGGAGCGGTTATAACCGGACTTCCCTACATGGAGGATTACTCCAAGTCGCCGGATGGTGTCTCTCGGCGACTCCTCAAGCGGGGAGGCCTCGGCGCAAGTGAGAATCATCAACGGGAGGTCTTTGTCTTTCCCTCGGATCAAGGTCACTCTCCTAGAGACCGAGATGAAGACTCTCCCAGAAGATCACACTCTCCCCCTCGTGGCAATGGCGAGGACACCACCACTGGCGGACACAACCAACACCTTCATGAGCGCCAGGAAATCCTCGACATTCTCGCTCATTAAGGCAATCTCAAGAGTCGACATGGAAAATCTGAGGCAATTGAAGGAAGAAGATTGAAGCTCGAAGAATTTGCTGGCGCATTCAATATCAATCGGAGGAAGCTCGAGAGCTCGGCACATCAATGACTTGCTCGAGAATCCAACTCAAGAGCTAGCCCGAAGCGCCGAACTCGACCTCTTCATTGAAGAGATCGCACAAAACTTGAGTCACGATGAAAAAATTTGGAAGCTCCTCGCCGACATCATTCGGTAGTCGTAGCCATCGACTTCTTCTTGACTACCGATCAATCAAACATATCACCACGAAGGAATCGGCCTTAGCGATGAAGTCGCGTCGATCTCCTACTGGAGAAATATCTCCGAATGGTGATGATCAACAAGCTCCTCGGAGGTGATCGCTCACCACTCGACATGGAAATCTGCGGCGAGATAGATTCGAGTATTCCCTCGTGGGGCGAGACCTACTACAGTCGGGTCAACTTTATCCTTTGGGTATCGTCGAGAACGACCACTGGTGATGTCAACCCTTCTTTCTGCAAAGGAGGCATCAAGAAGTCATTCTTGGATGTCGGGCATTCTCGCCGGATCTTGAGTGTTATTTGGCCACCTCGATTTCGACCGGTGAACATGGAGAAGTTTGATGGTTCTCAAAATCCCATCGAATTCCTTCAAATCTACTAGCAATTTGTCCGAAGCGGCGGGAGGAGGAGAGCTTGTAATGGCGAATTACCTTCCAAGCTGTGCTCGAAGGATGCGCTTTCGATCGTGGTTACTTAACCAACCACTCGAGTCGATCTATTCTTGGCAACATCTCTGCGACCTTCTACTGGCGAATTTTCAAGGCACATACAACCGCCTTGGAAAGGAGGACGACTTGCACCGGATGAGGCGAGCGACCACGAAACCTGCGCCAGGTTCATCAAGCGTTTGATCAGTTAAGTAATTCAATTCCGGAAGTTTCTGATTCATCTGTCATCAGGGGTTTCAAGCAGGGAGTCCGTAGTAGAAGGATAACAGAGGATATTGCTTTAAATCCTCCCACTTCGTCCTTTGAACTCTTGAAATGGCGGATCGATATGCGACTACTTACGAGGCAGTCGAGTGGAACAACACAATCGATCGCGAAGACAATCCATCTCGAGAGCCAGGCGAAGTTGGTAAGAAGAAGGATAAGAAAGCAAAAAGTCCAAGAACAAAGGCGAAGGGTCAAAAGCTCCAAGCTAGGCGGTTCCAAGGAGGTATTGGTGTGAATGATAAAGAGCCACGCACATCCAAGCCGCACTCCGACAAAGGCAAAGGTAAGCATACGATCGGAAAAATGATAAGCCTAGGTGGTGTCCTTTCCATAAAAAGGAAGGGCATGACCTTCATAGCTATCGGGTCTTCCAGCAAAGCTTGAAGACTACTACAGCGACAAGGACCACTTCCCACTCTCGAGCAGGTAGGACAAGCAGTGGTCATAAATCTTCGGATAGCGAAGAGGAGATGCCGTTCGGGATCCATAACACACCGTCGAACACATCTCTGAGGGATCATCGACATATGAATCAAAGCGACATCTTAAGGCTGCTGAACGTGAGGTAAACTCCATAGATCCTCCTCTCGTCAATAAATTACCGAAGTGGTCGGAAGTCACCATCTCTTTCGAGAAGGGTGACTGCCCGATTCCTTCGACTCGACGGTCGATATCAATCGTGGTCGAACCCACCATCAACAATTGTCGGGTCAATCGAGTTTTGGTTGATGGTGGTAGCTCGTTAAATATTTTATTCTGAGTGCCGGATGACATGCAAGTACCGGGACCAAAGTAAGACCGATGCGATACTCTTTCCATGGGATCGTGCGGGATCTTGACCAAACCAATTGGTCAAGTTTCTCTTCCTTTAACATTTGGTTCGCCAAGTAATTTCGGAGACGAGAAAATCTCCTTTGATGTGGTCGATTTCGACCACGGCATATAACGCCATACTCGGACGACCAACTTTGGCAAAATTCTAATGGCTACTCATTATGGATATCAATGTATTAAGATGCGAGTCCCAAAGGGTAATCACAATCCATTGTGACAAGAAGATGGTGCATACTGCGGCCGTCGATCCTCGAGATGGTTGGACAAATACCAACTCGAGAAGAAAGTTAACCGATTAGCAAGTCAAAGCCTAAAAATTGCACCAAAGCGAACGACAAAGTCAAAGAGGTTCCTCTGGGCCTTGAGCCCTCGAAGGCTGTTACATCGAGGATACTTCCGACCCCAAATAGGAAGACACCCTCATTGCCTTCCTCCGAGCTACTTGCAGATGTCTTCGCGTGGCAAGCATCCGACATGCCGGAGTCCCGGGGAGGTGATCGAGCACAGGCTAGCTACGGCGACGACAAAGTACCCATAAAACAAAAATTGCGGAGATTTGCCTGATCGGCGAGATGCTATTAAATCGAATTGGATAAGCTACTTCAGCGGGCTTTATAAGAGGTCAACCACCCGAATGGTTGGCTAACCTGTAATGGTTAGAAAGTCAAATGGCAAATGGCGTATGTGCGTAGACTTTACTGATCTCAATAAAGCTTGTCCAAAAGACGATTTTCCTTTACCTCGTATCGATCAGTTGGTTGACTCTACTGTAGGTTGTGAAATGTTAAGTTTTTTAGATGCATATTTTGGATACCACCAGATCAATATGTGTCTAGACGATGAAGAAAAGACCGCATTTATTACACCATTTGGTATATTTTGCTATGTCAAAATGCCATTTGGTCTAAAAAATCTTGGCGCTTCTTTTCAGCGCTTGATGCGAGCAACTTTTTCATCTCAATTAGGCCGAAATCTAGAAGCCTATGTTGATGATCTAGTTGTCAAAAGCATCAAGAGACTTAATCATATTACTGACCTGCAAGAAACATTCGACAATCTCAGAAAACATCGCTTAAAACTTAATCTTGAGAAGTGTGTATTTGGAATCTCTTTAGGGAAATTGCTTGGATTCCTAGTATCTATCGAGGAATTGAAGCAAATCGAAAAGATAAAAGCCATTTACAAATCGCCCTCAACTACGGAAAGAAGTCGAGAAACTCCTTTGGGTGCATGGTGGCTTTAAGTCGTTTTATCGCATGACTAGGAGAAAAGGGACTACCTTTCTTTAAACTTCTAAGGAAACACGAAGGTTTTGAGTGGTCGAAAGAGGCAAGCGCGCCTTTGAGGATGTCAAGAGGTACCTTCTGAGTGCTCCTATTACGGTCTCTCAGAGGCGGAAAAAGCGCTCTTGGTTTACCTAGCTACCACGCCCGCAGGCGATAAAGCGCATGAGTGGTCGTAGAACGTGAAAATGTACAACGACCGGTCTACTACGTAAGTGAAGTTTTACGGACCTAAGGGCGTTACCCTCGGGTCCAAAAGCTTCTATATGCCCTCCTCATGTCTTCGAGAAGCTGCGGCATTATTTTCAAGCGCACAAACTAGGCATGTGCGTCGAGTTTCCCTTGGGAGCGATCCTCGAGAATAGGGAAGCAATGAGGCGCAAGGCAAAATGGTCTGTCGAACTTGGGGAGTTCGACATCCATTCGTGTCGACGGTTTATTAAATCGAGATCTTGGCGGACTTTATCGCGAATGGACAAATCTGAACTGTTCAGGATCCCGATCTGATTCCCACGACCGATGGGCGATGTACTTTGACGGGTCGCTTACTTTAAGTGGCTCGAAATTTGGGGTGGTCTTGGTATCTCCTCTGGGAGAGACCTTAAAGTATGCCATACAATTAAACTTTCGGGCCACTAATAATGTGGCGAGAATACAAGGTTTGCTAGCTGGTATCTGAGCGTGGCGCTCTCGATTCGCCGACTACTCGTGAGAGAGACTCTCAACTAGTCGTGAATCAAGTCGGCAAAAGTACCGATGCTTTAACTTGACAATGTCTCGGTACTTATCGAATCTGAAAGCTAGAAAAGCATTTTTTAGGTTTGAGGCACAATCATCCTCGAAAGGATAATTTCCTCGCAGATCGGCTTGCTCGAATAGCTTCTTCCCGATCTATAGTACCAAAAGGAGTATTTTTGGAACAACTCCAAAAGCCTTCTCTGGTCGATGAATCAGAGACACCTCCTATTGAGACAGCCTCTCTAGAGTACGAGGATACATGGATGACACCCATCTATGATTATCTTTAGAAGGGTTACATGCGAAGGCGATCTCGAGGCGGATCGCTTATCGAAAAGCCAAAATGTATACTTTGGTGAAGGAGTTCTCCATAAGCGAGGTACTCAAGGGGTGCTCATGCGATGCATTCCGCAGAGCGAAGGATTAACACTCCTTCACGACATACATGGTGGCATCTGTGGAAATCATGCTTCCTCTGAGCGTTGGTCGGCAAGGCTTTTCGACAAGGTTTTCTTGGCCAATGACCCTATCGATGCTAAAGAGTTGGTTAAAAGTGTGTCGATGCGGTTTCATAGCGAGCAAATACACCAACCAGCTCAAGCATTACAAACAATACCTCTATCTTGGCCTTTTGTGACACAGGGGTCTCGATATCCTAGGACCGTTCCCCAAAGCTCCGGGAGGTTTGAGTTCCTTTGTGGCTATTGATCGTTCACAAAATGAATTGAAGCCGAACACATGGTGGGATAACAACAGAAGCGGCAAAACGGTTTATGATGAGATGCGTAATTACTCGATTTGGAGTACCGAGTTGAATAATTACAGATAATGGTAAACAATTTTTGAGCGCAAAATTTCAGAAATTTTGCGACGAGTTGGGTACCAGGCTTTGTTATGCTTCCGTTGCACATCCCCAGAGCAATGGGGCAGTCGAACACGCAAACGGCCAACTAATGCGAGGAATTAAAACTCGAGTCTACGACCAGCTCGTTAAGCGCTCGGGGGCTTGGGTACAAGAATTACCCTCTGTATTATGGGCAGTTTGTACGACCACTAGTCGTGCAACAGGTGAAACACCCTTTTTTCTAGTCTTCGGAGCCGAAGCCATGCTTCCTCCGGAACTGAAATTGCGGTCGACACGAGTCGAAACTTTCGATGACTCCAACCAGGAACACCTTCGAGCAGATGACATCAACCTACTCGAAGAAAGGAGAAACCAGGCCTTAATCATTCGCGGTCTACCAACAAGCCTGCTTGCAGATACTACGATCGTAAGGTCAACCTCGCGACCTTCTTTGTAGGGGACTTGGTATTGAGGCTCTGCCAATCCAAGTCTAATCGGAATAAACTTTCTCCCAAGTGGGAAGGTCCTTACACAGTGGTCGAAGTTACTCGGCCAGGGTCAGTACGACTAGCAATGGAGGATGGCCAGGTTCTCTCGAATTCTTGGAACATCAACCAGTTATGCAAGTTTTATGTGTAACCAACCATTCGGACAATAAAGACTTAGGTTCTTTCTACCTCTATTGTCTTAATTTTTTGAGTAATGCTTTCATAACCTTTCGACTATATTCCAAACACCCGGTTTTCTTCACACTGGTGGAAAGATAGGTAACACCACCTAGTCGAAGCCTCTCCTCTCTGCACGTGGTCCTGCCCACTAGAAGGAGCTTCCTGGTGTTGACTTGTTACTCACTTTTGCTGCCAATACAAAGAGCTCGGGTTATACTTGGTCGAAATGTTTTTTTAAGCCAACTCTTATCACCTTAGTTTATTTCTTCAGTTATTTCGAAAAATACTCTAAGAAGAGTGCACTTTCTCAGATTTACTTAACCGCCTTGGATGTACTCGTTTCGTCTCAACTGGTCGGAGGAAGAGACACATCTAGTCGAAGTCTCTCCTCTCTGCACATGGTCCTGCCCACTAGAAGGAACTTCCTAGCTTTGTTCAGTTTCCTACTCTTGCTACCAGGACAGACTTATCGAGTCCACCGGAGAAGGACGAGTAAATATTTTAAAGTCCTCTAGACATTTGCTTAACTCAAGTTGCCGTTCTCGATTTGATTAAACTAGTCGGAGATGTTAACATTACCTAGTCGAAGCCTCTCCTCTCTGCACGTGGTCCTGCCCACTAGAAGGAACTTCCTAGTGTCAATTCGTTACCACTCTTTCGACCAGTGCATGACAATTGAGGCCAAAAACTACAAGTTAAACAAACCTCTCTGTTTTCAGAAACCCTTTCTAAAGACTATTTACTTAGTTTGTCTAAACAAACTCAGCAAATAGTCGGGGGCTAGGATAATTTGATTTCAATTCTTAGTCTTTATTTCGTTAATTATCTTTTGAGTTACTAACTACTCGACAAGATGATTTGCAGGAGACAAGACTATTTACTTAGTTTCAACAAACTAAGCAAATAGTCGGGGGCTAGGATAAAAGTCATTAATTTGACTTCAGTTTTTAGTCTTTAAATTCGTTAATTATCTTTTGAGTTACTAACTACTCGACAAGATAATTTGCAGGAAACAAGATGGATTATATATTACATCAACAAAAGATTGTTTTTCACAGGTTCATTACAGACTACTCTGAAGAGGGAGAGCCCAACTGCATCTCCTCAGAAACTTTCCGGTCAACTATTTGCATCTCCTCCATCAGACGCGTCTTCCTACGCTTGAGCGATCGAAGTCGGCTTCGAGTGGTTGCACATTAAGGTTGGGGTCATGAGCTTTAAGTTTTGCTAATGCATAACTTACTGCAGTTTCGACCGCCTCCTTTATCGATTCAGCTTGGTTGGCCTTCAGAGTGGTCACGGATCTTGCAAAGTCGACTTGATCCCCAATGGTACTTGCGTGGCGACTATCGTATCATCTTGAGAGTCTTTCCCTCACTATGTAGCTCACCAAGCACATTGTTCAGGAGTGTGATGTTGCCTTGAAGTTTAATCTTCATTGCTTTCATCTCCTGTTGGATACGAGTTGAAGCCTCGCGGAGCTTTTTGTTTTCGACCACTTGTTCTGAAGAAAATAAGACTGGTCAAACAAAAATAAACTTCTAGAGGAAAAGAAAACAAAAATAATTACAGGTAAAAAATTTTCCTTACCTGCAAGTCGAGAATCCAATTTCTTGATTTCTTCATCATGGGAGAGTAATGATCTCGGCATGCTTTTCTCCCATGATCTAATCTCCTCCGCATTTTCTTTAGCAATGCGGATAGTCTCAGTATAAATCATGGTTTTATCCCTGAGCTCAATTCCGAGCCTTTCCAGCTCGAGTTCCATTTCTAGAAAAGAAATGAGAATGAGAATATAGAAAGAACTCGTAAAAAATCGCAGGTAAAGAATTACTTACCTGATCTTCGGGATTTTAGTCTCGTAAGTTCTTCATCTTTCTCTCTGGAGATCGAGAAATCTAGTGAATGACCAAAGTTTTATTTTGGACTTCGTTACGGAGCTTTCTCATATCATCTTCTTTTCCTAAAAAGTAGCGATCGAGCAAAGATCGAAAACATAAGGAGTCTTAAGTTCAGAACTTACTGTTTATCCTTTCCTGCACCCTTTCGGTTGCAGAGTTAGCTTCTTTAAGCTTCCTCAGGAGAAATTCTACCTTCTCCTGTAACTTTCTTGACTCCTCTTTTTGATAATCGAGCGAGTCGGCCAGAGTCTTTTCATCGCTGTTTAACCTGTAAAGGTTAAAAGTGGACATGAAAATTATTAAGTCGGTCGTAAGTTTTCCTACAACCATTGATCCAGTCGTAAGTTCTTCTACGACTATGGATCTAGTCGTAAGTTCTCCTACGACTAAACATCCGGTCGTAAGTCTTTTACGATTAACACATAGTCGTGAGTTTTTCCACGACAAACCCTGTAAACACTATATAAGTAGTCAAGTCGGAAACGACTATGAAAAATAGTAGCTTACCACCTCTCTACCTGTTTGAAGAGTTCCTCTTTTTCCTGTCGCAGCTCTAGAAGTTGTCGATGATATTCACCGACAACGGCGATTTTCTCTATGGCTTTCTGCAAAAGAAAAGACAGTGAGAAACAAGAGAAGATTATACCTGTATGTATAAGTATTATCAAATACTTACACTCATGGTTGATCGAGCAAATATCGAATAAACCAGCTCTGGGTGCTTCAGCTCGTCCACTCTCTCAACTTGGTCCCACCAAACCTTCTCAAGGCGCTCATTATCAAAAGTGTTCCCTCTGTTGGGAATGTCTTTGGGGTGGGGGACTCGGTGGCGAGATCTAAAGGCAGAAGACCCCACTATGGAAGCAGGGCCAAAGAAATCAAAACAGAAGTTGAAGTATTCCTCATCTTTCGATTTTGAAATTGTAGATTCTCTTTGGGTACCAGGAAGGAGGTCTGCAACGATTTCCTTCCCCACACGGTGGTCTAGCACATCACCACCTTGGACAGAAGCTTCTACGACTGCCTCTGCTGGTCCCACGACCACATCAGTGGTCATAGTGGCTATCTCGGTTGTTGTAGCCGCTACCTCGATGGTTGTAGCCGCTACCTCAGTAGTAGTAGCTGCAACCTCAGTGGTCATGGCAGCTACCTCAGTGTTTGTAGACGCCACCTCGGTAACTATGGCCGCTGCCTCAGTGGCCATAGCTACAACTTCAGCGGTTGTAACAACCGCATCAGGGGCCACGACTTCTTCCACAACCCGAGATGTGGATGATCCTTCGATCATCTCTGCTGTAATCTCTCCAATCGCTGGACAGGCTGCAATGGGCTTCTCAATTGAAGCATTCCCGGGGGCTAAAGGAGTCGGGCTAAAATCAACAAAAGGAAAGCAAGTCAGGATTGTGAAAAAGAAAAAGGTAAATGTTGTTCTTACACTTTAGTATATTTCACATACCTCTGCACCTTGGATCTAAACGAGAATTTGGGAGTCACTTTCCCAATGGAATATTTCTTCTTCTCTACGACCACGTCTGGTCGGAGTTTGAGTTGAAGAATGGGATCAGCCACGACCACGTCTGGTTGTGGATTTTGAACAGGGACCATCTCTCTGGTCTTCTGATTTTCTGGATGGCCGAGATCAGTCTCGACCACTCCAAGAGCGTGCGCCTTGACCATAGGCTCACCCGGCGGCATTATCCTTCACAAAAGACATAAACTCCTTCGGTTCTCCTTTTCTAGTTGCTTGACAAATCTAGAAGTGGCGAAAAACTATAAGCTTTCTTGTCATAATAAAAAGGTACCTTGGCCTTGTGGACTTTATGCCTGGGAGGTTCTTCAACCTCCTCGGTCTCCTCAGCTGCAGCCGCTTCAGTCTCGGTTTCTGCTGAAGATGTGCCCTTGCCCTTACGGGCCTTGCGCATAAGAGGTTCTTCATCCTCCTCAATTTCAGCTGTTTCGACCTCAGCTATTGTTGCAAGAGTGTGTGCTGCAGATTTTGCTGAGGACCTCGTCGAAATGAAGGAACTTGAGCTTGATCCTCCCTTGTCGGCGACTCTTGTAAGACGACGCCTTTTCATCGGAGGAGATGAGCCCTTGTTCACTGTTGCCCCTGCTCCAACGGTTACCAGTTCGACTTCTTCGTCGTCCTGGCGGTTTTCCATGCCTACTTTCTGTAAAGAAAAACAGAAAAAGAAGAATCAATGACCAGTCGTAAGTTTTTCTACGACCAGTACCTAGTCGTAAGCTCTTCTACAACAAATCCCCGATCGTAAGATTTTCTACGATCATTTCCTAGTCGTAAGTTTTTTCTACGACTATAAAATCCTAAGGATGAAATCAACTTTTGATTACCTTTAGGCGCTCAACCTTTTCCTCTGCGGATAAAACCGCAAGAATTTGGGGAACCGCCACGCTGGGTGGCGGGGGTTTCTCACAAACAAGTTTGACTCGAACGTCAATCTCTGTCTATGAAAGATCTGTATAAAACAGATAAAGATATTTATTAGACAATTTTGAAGAAGACCAAACTGAGAGTTAAGTCGAAAAAAAACTACTTACTTTCCTTATAGTCCCTGGTCGGGTCTGTTGGCCCCGTGTACCTCCACATAGGGGACACTCGTTTCTTCAAAGGGCTAATTCGGCGTGTGATGAAATCCTTCATCACATGCCATCCGGTTAACCCCTCCGCTTTCAAATCCTTAATGGCTTGAATATAGGGGGCAATCCGACTGATATCCTGGGGAGTCGAATCCCAGGAAGCTTTCTTTTCGGCAGCCTTCCCTTCGAAGGTAAGACTGTCTTCGGAGGTGAATTTCCAGTAAAACCACCTCTTCCTCGACAACGGCCATGAGGACCGAGTGAACATCTGAATATACTCCTTTGACTTCCGTCATGGAGCTTCAAACCACAACTTCGGCTATCCTGTTATCGAGCCATTACGTAGAAATACTAAAAAGCTCAAGATCATTTGGAATTCCCGTGTATGCCTCACACAAATACACAAATCGCTCGGCATTGTGATGGAATTAGGACCAAGGTTCACCAATTCCACTCCAAAATGCTCAGTATGAGTGTGAAAAGGGTGAGCAGTGTCGAAGACCACACTCTGTCGCTTTGGAAGATAGGGTTTGTCCTTCCTCCCCGACGGCCATTCTTTGCTTGTCTTGCCGGAACCACTCCACAAGAATGCTCTCAGGAATCTTCCCAGCTTTGACAAGGGCTTCCATCTTCGCTGTATCCATCTCCGACTCGGCCCATTCAGAGACTCTCCCGGCCATTTTTTCTCAGAAAGAGGAGATTTTCGATTGCGGTGGCGACGGAGAAGGCAAGAACGACTCGGCGGCGGAGAAGGCGAGAGCTTGAAGAACAGCAGGAGCAATTTGGGGGAAAAGTAAGATCTTAGGTTTTACCCCCCGGTAGGTATTTATAACCACGTACCTTGAGCCGGAGGCGTGACATTCCAAGGGTCGCCACCGTCTCGGGAACCGCTTCGACAGACAGGCTAACGGGCATCGTTTGAAGTTCCCCAGTGTGTCTGTTTGAGAAAATCAGGTTTGCTTTTACACCTCAAGTAAAATTACTTCCTGGGTTAGATCTTTTGAACCAAAGGAAACGATAATCGGAAAGTTATTTCTTCCGATCATTATACTACGACCACCTCGTGATCGTAGGAATGCCTTTACGACTACCTGATAGTCGTAGGTGATCTTCTTGACCAAGCATATTTCTGGTCGAAGTAATATACAATAATATCGAAGAGTTTTTCCTTCGACTATCTTTTTACGATCCTCTCGTGGTCGTAAAGCCATCTATGACTCCCTTACCAAGTAAGTTGCATTCACTTGAAGCTGGGGGGCTAGATGACGAGGATATAATAATCCTCATTTTATCTTTTATCTATAATTCTTATTATAGATAAATATGACCTCATATGGACCCTAAGTGTACCCCTTAATATTATGAGGGAAGAGCCTAATGGGTAATCGTAAGTTCTTCTACGACCACCCCCATAGTCGTAAGTTATGCTACGACTATCTCATAGTCGTAAGTCTTGCTACGACTACCTCATAGTCGTAGGCTCCTCTACGACTAGGTCATTCGACCACCTTATGATCAAATAAACCTCTGAGACAAGTGGGCCTTATTGATCAAGGAATTCAAACGATCATCATCTGTTGTTATTACTGAGTAATGTACGTAATACTCCATTATCTACGGTATATAGGCATTGGCGGCGTGGAGGAGTTATCGCCGGTGATAACTATCAACGTCGCCCGTTCTGAGATGTAATGAGGCGCCGCTTCACTGGAGCTGCCGCTCCTTCACGTACTATATAAAGGCGACAATCAGAGAAAGGAAGGGCGGATCAATCGGGCCATCAGGAATACAAGCACTATCTGTAATAGTCTTAGTTTTTCCCCTGATTGTTCAGAATATACTCAATACCATATACACACAGGAGTAGGGTTCTTATTCTCTCCGGAGAAGGCCTGAACCTGTATAAAAATCCCCGTGTCAATCTCTCTACATGATTCCATTCTAGGAGACCCCCCGAATCAAACAATCTTTACGTAAGTTCGGTTCTAAAACACCGACACAACAAAACTAAATGGTTATTTTTATTTGTAAAATTTTCAAAAACTCCTGAAAATCTAGTATGTTATATACACGTATCCCCTCCGATTGCAGGTAGTCCTATCTTCTTCGACTACACGTAGTTGTACCTCCTTCGACTACACCTAGTCGAACCTCCTTCGACTACCACGTAGTTGTACCTCCTTCGACTACATGTAGTCATACCTCCTTCGACTACAGGTAGGTGAACCTCCTTCTGCCTAGAACATAGCCGAACCTCCTTGTAGTCGAACCTCCTCCTGATCGGGTGTTCGAAACTCCACCCAATCACATTGGTTTTTTGATTTTGACCACATTCGTCTTTGGATTCGACCACATTGGTCTTTGATTTCGACCACATTGGTCTTTGGATTTTGACCACATTAGTCTTTGGATTCAACCACATTGGCCTTTGATTTCAACCACATTGGTCATTGGATTCGACCACATTGGTCTTTGGATTTCGACCATGTTGGTCTTTGGATTCGACCACATTGGTCTTTGGATTTGGTCACCTTAGTCTTTGGGTTCGACAATTCAGTTTTGACCACCGTGTTCTGACCACACAGTTTCGACCACCGAGTTTTGGCCTCTCTGTTTCAACCACAAAGTTTCGACTACTGTGTTCCGACCACACAGTTCGACCACTGTGATTCAACCACATAGTTTTTACCACTGAGTTCTGGCCTCTGTGTTTCGACCGCACGGTTTCGACTACTGTGTTTCGACCACACAGTTCGACCACTGTATTTCGACCACATAGTTGGATCACTGTGTTCTGACCCCACAGTTTCGACCACTCATTTCAACTACTATGTTCCGACCACTATGTTTTGACCACACAATTTCGACCACTGTGTCTCGACCACCCAGTTTGACCACTCATTTTTGACCACTGTATCTTGACCACACAGTTTCGCCCACTTATTTTCGATCACTATGTCTCGACCACACAGTTTTGACCACTCATTCTCGACCACACAATTTCGACCACTGTGTCTCGACCACATAGTATCGACCACTCATTTCGACAACTGAGTTCCAATCACTCAGTTTCGACCCCTGAGTCCAGGCCACTCAGTTTCGACCATTGGGTTTCGACCACTCATATGACCTGTAACATCCCAAATGTATAAATGGGTGTGTGTTTCAAATGTAAGAAAATGTGTAGAAATTAAAACTTTTTCTCACATCTTGAAACTTTTGAACTCCTTTATAATTCTTATCAAAAGTTGTGGAGTTCAAAAACCTAAACCTCTTGTTGACTAAAGTCAAACCACTATCCACTTGTCTCAAATCTTGTGCCAAACTTGGGGAAACATTTTCCCTTGGTCCTAGAGATGTTGTGGGACCCCTCTGAAAAATATCATAAGTTTTAAAACTTGTTTGATAATTTTTGGAGGTAAATCAAACCCTAGAGCAGCCTTTAGGAATTTTTGGAGAAAAATTCAGTGCACAAAAACCTCTGGAAATTTTATTCAAGGTTAATCCTAAAGTCAGCAAGCTCCAGTTAAAATTTCATAAATTTTGGAGTTGATTTGCTATCTCAATTAAATCTGTAAAGTCTCAGCTGTTAAAATCCAAACTCAATTGACTGGCACTGTTCCTTGGGCCGAGCCACTTTCCAAAATGGGTTGAACCCAACCGCTTCCCCAGCTCAGCCCTGACCTCCTTTCCCACGCGTGAGGTCATAGTCGTTGGATTCAGATCCAGTGGCCACGACCTCCTCCGCAACCAGCTCAGCCCAGACCTCCCACCTCATCGAGGTCATAGCCGTTGGATCAGATCCAATAGCCATGACCTCCCCTCGTTATCAAACGCATCTGTCCTCCCCCTTCATTGTGTTGTGCGCCGTTGGATTAAAAATCCAAGGCCCAGGACCTCCCCTTTTGCATCGTGCGCACCAGACCTCCCACCCGCGCGAGGTCGTAGCCGTTAGATGGAGATCACACGGCCATGACCTCCCTCCTCATCTCGTAGCCGTTGGATCAAAATCCAACCGCTACGACCTCCTTTTCCTACTCAGTGTCTGGCCTAACAGCCCAGACCTCCCGCACCTCAGGTCGTGCCCGTTGGATCAAAATCCAACCGCCACGACCTCCCATCACGCAATGCGCAATGGCTATGACTTCCCTCATTTGATCAGCACCTTTGGATGTAAATCCAACGGTCCTGACCTCCCCTTATGTTGTGTGCCCTCGGGTTAAGATCTAATGGCCATGACCTCCTTCTCTGTCGTGCGCACCAGCTCAAGACCTCCCTCCATGTTGTGTGCCCTTGGATTGAAATCTAAAGGCCATGACCTCCTCGCTCTGTTGTGCGCCTTTGGATGTAGATCCAAAGGCCACGACCTCCACATCCCTTTGGCTGTGTCGCACGCATCGTTAAGTCCTCCCCATCAGGTCTGCGCCCTTGGATCGCAATCCAACAGCCAGGACCTCCTATCCAAAGGGTCACGACCTCCCCAGTCCAGATCCTATGGCTGTGACCTCCTCCCTGTCCATTTAATCTTACCGTTTCAAGATCTGAGGGTCACGACCTCCCAGCCTCTCTCATCCAACGGTTGGGGGCAGGTCCTATTCTTCTCCTAGCTCGGGCGCGAGCGTGCGCCATGGTAGTAGGGGAGGTCAGAGACCTGTCTTGTCCCAACGGCTTTGAGCTGCGCGCATTAAATGCATCTCAGTGCTTTTCGCCCTAGGCCATGCTCAGACCTACCCCTCTGTCACCTCCACGTCCTATCCAAGCCATGGACCACGCCATGGGCTAAGCTCACCATGAGCTTAACCCTTGGCTCATGACCTCTATGTCCTGGGGTATAAGACCTCCCTTGGTTTCCTCCCTTGGCTTCCTTTGCACACCATTGAGCTTTGCCTTGCCTCTCTGTGCTTGGCTGAGCTTCCCCCTCCACAGACCTCCCCTTGGCCGCCATTGCTGGAGCTTGGAGCTCCTTGGTGGCGCTGTGTCTCAGTGACTTCCTTCTCCATTTCCTTACTTCCAGTTGAGCCATTACCCTCTGTGACAAAAGCCCTAACGTATTGGTTGGGACGTTTTCAGAGTTGGCCTGACTTGGAGCTTAGAGCTTGGATGACTTCCCCTTTTTGGCCATGGAGCACCCTTCTTCACCATCGCCGGTCCTCCTCTCCTCCGACCTCCTCAGCACCTTCAAGACCTCCAGGTAACATCCTGGTAGTCCTTTAGATGCTGGGCACCCGCTTGTATGTTGTTGCGGAGCTTTACTTCAAATTTGCTCTTGGCCGTGTGCTTCTACGTTGTCCTCTCCGGCTCGTCGCCGTTCAGGGCCATCCCCGCCGCTGGGAATGATCCCGGTGTGTGCGCAACACTATTGCGCACACATTGGTGCCCTTGGATGGCGCTAGCGAGGTCCATGTCGCCGGCGGCAAGCCTTGAACCATTCGGTTTTTGTCGGACGAGTTCGCCCCGCGCGTGTCGTTAGGACATAGATTTGGTCAGTAAATGCCCAATCATTGGGAGCAATTACTACTGTCTTAGCGCGCCTGGATCTCCTCGTTGTCCCGCGCATTAACTCCTCGCCCGCGCGCGCGCATGCACAAAGCGTTGTGGCTTAGGATCTGGACCGTCCAAGATCACCCCCGAGTGGATCTGAACCGTCCAGGACCTCCTCCTTTAGACCTCCGCCTTTAGACCTCCTCCTATAGATCTTGACCATTGAGGTCCTCCCCGAGGTCATCTCAGCCGTTGAGGTCCTCCCCGTGTAAATCTTGACCGTTAAGGTCCTCCCTCGCTAGATCTGGACCGTCCCGGTCCTCCCTCAATTGCTGTGGTCCGTTGGATGTAGCATCGACGGCCACGACCTCTTCCCCGTTCACACACGCGTTGCCGGGAGGACATGGACCGTTGGATCCAAGATCAACGGCCCATGTTCTCTGGACTTGCGCAAGCGCGCGTGCGCGTTTTCCCTGGGAGGTCTTGGACCGTCCGATTTAGCATCAGCGGCTCATGTCCTCCCGCTCTGTTATGATTTTTAGAAAATCCAGAGAGCTCTTAATTGTGAACTGAAAAAGGTAATGAACTTGTAAAATGCATAACTAATTCATATTAGCTCCTTTTTAGGTGATTCAAATTTTGGTAGCTCTAGTTTGAACTAAACTTTAATCTAAAAATGGTTATAAGCTGAGTTCAGCTCCAAAAAAGTGAGTTGTTAAATAGGTTTCAAAATTAACTTTAAATATTGCTCCAAAACTTGTAAAATGCATAAGTATTTCTCTGTAGTTTATTTTTGAGTGAATCCAACTTTGTTGGCTTCCTCTGTTAGTGAACTAAATGTTAGAATAGGATTTAGGCATGTCACTATTTTCAAAAATGTTGTTGGTGCATTTAGTTGTGCTCATTTTCATATCTTTAAAAAATCAAAAAACATGCATAATAGCTCCAAATGAGATGAATCCGATTGGGTTGTTCATCTTATGAGGTGCTTGTTTTACTGTAAAAATCTCAGTTGACCACCTTTCTAGAAATTTTTGCTAAACAATTTAATTATGTGAATAGTAGCAGTTTGCAATTTTAGAGGCTGAGCAGAATTGTTTTGCTCATATCTGTTGCATTGAGAATCCAAATCAATTGGTTCTTGTTGCTAAATTCTCTAAAAATCATGCTCTAGCTTCTGTAGAAATTTCAGAGCATTTGGAGCTTGTTTTCTGTGCTGTCTTCTTGGTTTTCTCCGTTCTTATCGATTCTTTTCGCCTTTTCGATTAGGTGTCGACGAGTGTGTTGATCACGTGAACGAACCTCTGCAGCAAACTGAGCATGTCCAGCAAGGCAAGCAGTTTGATCATATCCCATTATTGTCCCTTTACTTTAAAAGTTAATACTTTGTTTCACTTATATGTATGCATGCTACTTTGTGTTAAATTATCGATTAGTTGAGCCTATAGATGCATATCCTGTAGGTAAATGTTCATTCTCTACTACTAAGCCTAGGATTATCTTGCTGTGATTTAGAATTCGATGGATGGACTCTTATCACTTAGTAGTTTGCGTTGATAATGCTTAGCAATGCTTAGATAACGGTATAAATGGGCGGTTGTCGACATTATGTCGATGACCTTGATCACACAAAAACTATTATTCCATTATGTCCATCTTGTGCTTTGTTACTTTGCAAATAAACCAAAAATGAAAACAAAAGTGTTATTGACTTGGGCACAATGGATGTTGGTGTGATTTGTTGGGTGTGAATGGAAAGGTGCCTAAGTCCCCAAGGACCGAGTTACTTGTGTCACTAAGCCAAGCGCTTTTGCGTGCTAACCACACGAGGGGGATATGGGACCTCTCTTGACTAAGTACTCTGGGAGGTGTTAATTATGAGCTGGTCGGTGGGTATTTGTGTGCTATGTGTGGTGTTGGGAGGGGAGCATTAACAGATCGGCCATAGGCTGGTTAATGTGTCCTTGTCCCTGTGGGTTGCGGCTCTTAATTAGCATCATCCATTGGAAATGTCTCGTAGGACTTAGCCGTGCTGGCATACCAAAGGAAGTGTGCTAAATAGCTTGGCGAAAAGGCGGTCTGACGTGTGGGTACATTGGTACACCCCTGCAGGGTTAAATCTATTCGAATAGCCTCATCCTAGGTTATGGACATGCTTGGTAAGGTCGTGCAAGAACTAGACTACTACATTTAATTAAAACATGATGGGTTGGTATGAATGGATGTTCATACTATTGTGGTGACTATTGGGTTAGTCACTTCCAGGATTGTTGTTGTCATCTATCTATTGTTATTATGTTACTTGTCTCGTTGTTACTTGCAAATTAAAAATGAATTGCAAAACTGCTTTGAATCTATTTAAATAGTGCAAATGAAAACTTGCTTTACGCTAAAATGAGTCCAAAGCCTCATCCACTTAAATAAAGCTTGCATGTAGCTATTTATAGTTCTGTTATACTACACGTCGGTCTTGCGAGTACATTTTTGTACTCGTTTGCTTTGCTTAATAACTTTGTTGCAGAGGAGGTAGAGCCCAAAGGGCTTTACTTTTGTGAGATATCTTTGCGGTTGGGAGTCTAGCTAAGCGGCTTGGTTGGTTGCCTTGTGGGCTAAAGGCAAACCTTGTGGCTCTCTTTTGTTTATCGCCATCTTATGGCTTTTGCTTCATTGTGTTTATCTTTCTTAGTTGTATTTGGCGATCGGCCCTTTTGTAATAACTCTCTATATTATGTATGTCTTTTATTCTAGTCGTGCTTTGGTTCTATGTCTTGAATGGAATTGATGCATAATTTTGTAAAGGGGTGTGTATACTGCATTCTGGGAAGTATACATATCTCGAAGACACGGGTTATTTCATTTGTAATGCTAGGGTCAATGGATGACTAAGTATTACAAGCCTAATAAACCGGGGTCCTCACATGACCACTCAGTTTCGACAACTGAGTTCCGATCACTCAGTTTCGACCACTGAGTTTCGACCACTCATTTGACCACTCAGTTTTGACAATTGAGTTCGATCACTCAGTTTCGACCACTGGGATTCAACCACTCATTTGGCCACTCAGTTTGACCACTGAGTTCCGATCCCTCCGTTTTGACCACTGAGTCGTGACCACTTCATTTCGACCACTAAGTTTAGACCACTCGGTTTCGTCGACCGCCCCATATCGACAGTGTATTGTGAACCCACTAGTCTATGGCTTCGACTAGATTATTTCGACCACACTGGTCTATGCCTCCGACTACAATGGTCTATGGCTTCAACTAGATTACTTCGACCATACTAATTTACGCCTTCGGCCACCCTGGTCTAAGACTTCGACCACACTAGTCTAGGGCTTCTGGTGTAAGACCTTGTCCGTTTGTGTAAAGACACATACGTGCTCGATACCAATAATAAAGGCTGACTTCAAGGACCATTCATAACTCGAAAGCATATATGAGAGTATTACCTAAGCAGGTAATCTCTCCCACCTAGATAACCATTGAGGAATGTTCCTACGGACATTCTTTTTTTCCCTGTTAGACTTATCTACTTTGGTCTGAAGTACTTCCTTCCTCATCTTCTTTTGTTATACTTCATCTAAAGTATTCCCCTTACCAATTTCTATCGGTTATACCCCATCTGAAGTATTTCCTTCATCAACACCAGATGAGTATTGTCGAGGATCTAATAATCCTCATTTTATTCATTTATCTATAATTCTTTTTATAGATAGTAGTGTCTTTACACTTTTCGTGAGTGTACCCCTTATCCATAGGGGTGAGGGTCGTAAGCTTCTCTGTGACTATCCCCTAATCGTAAGTCCTCCCCTGATCAGTCTGTGGTCGTAAACTTTACTACGACCACCACCTGGCCGTAAGTTCCTCTACGACCAGTCCCTGGTCGTAAGCGTTTCTACGACTATCCTCTGCTCGTAAGTCTTCCTACAATTAGTTTGTGGTTGTAAGCTTTACTACCACCACCACCTGGTCGTACATTCTTCTATGTTCCTCCACGACTAGTCTCTAGTCGATGGAGCTTACAAACATGTAGGCCTGGTCGATCAGGGAGTCTTCTACACCATATTTAAAGATATGACCTGGTTCTTCGTTCAAGTTGTCATTAGATATGCTTACACTCATTCGAAGTGTTTTCGTTTGTTTAATGTAATTGGATTTATTGGGTTTCATTTGATTATTTTTAGTCGGTCTGGAGTTCAGTTGTATTATGAGTACATAGCATCTGAAGCTAAGATGGAACATCAGTCCGAGACAAAATAAGAACAAGACCAGGATTATCTTAATACTGGGTTTTATCAGAATATGGAGGAAGGCTATTATCAGCACATTGAGCCTATTCAGAATATTGAGCAAGGCGAGTCAACACTTTGATCATATTGCAACCTACGTTTTGCAATTATATTGCTTTAAATTATGAAATTGCATTGCTATGTTTTATACGACTATATTGGTCTAGCTCATAGTTAATTCCTTAATAATAATTGCGTATAAACTTCCAATCCTTAAAATTGGACACCATCCTTGTCACCCTAGAATTAATAATGTACATACTAGTTATAAGTCTGTATCTAAGTGTCATGCTTAGCCTTGATTAGATACATTGTCATACAGGCATTAACTTGCCCAATAACACCCATTCAAAACATGAAGACTCTATTTGGGCAATCGAGGCTGGGAGCCTAGCTGGTATGTTAGATTAAAGGTTATTTTCAAAACAAAGGAAAATCTGAAAAACCGTTTTCGACTTGGGCGGCTGGAAAGAGTAGATGGTGCCGGGGGCACGAGAGGATATGGGTATGTGGATGTACCGCCTGAGTCAATTAAGGACCGAATCTTGTGATGACCTCGCATGTAAAACAGTACAACTACAAGTCGATAATACCTATGACTTGCCTAATTAATTTGTTCGCCTCGGTGTGGCTTCGACGTTGGTGGATGCGGGTGGATAGACGGGGGAGAACTTAGCCACAATAACCGCACAACACTAAAGGGAGACCTACGAGTGACCAGGGCGAGCACAAAGGAGGTGATACCTAGTAGTGTGAAGCTACAAAGAGGTGGAATATTGTAAAGACCTTGTGATAATCAACATTAGCCACACACCTATGGAAGTGTGTCGGGGTAGTATAAGTTGATTTATCTCTTGTGGGTAAAGTGTACAACTCTACAGAGTAAGAAAACTATCTTGATAGTCATGCTCACGGTCAAGAGCGATGCTGAGAACTCGCTGGAGTTAGCTTTCGTTTTGTTTATAAAACCATTTGTGGATGGAATGGAAAGATGGGGTGGGACCCCAGGGGTTTTGAGAAAGCCTAGTCGGGGACTAGTGATAAATACGGGATAGCCTGAGCATTGAGTGGACGGATCCACTCAATGATATAGGAGATGGGATCTCCACTAGTACTTCACGACAAAAACTCAGTTTATAAAACTTGTGTTAGTAAAATGCTAATTCTCAGGTTTTGCTACTACTTACCTTATTTCAAACTGGTGGCTTTATGCAAACAAAAGAACCACAAGCCATTCCTTGGTTTAGCATTGCATTTATAATAATTGCATTGTGTGTTGGCCACGAGTATGGTTGTGTACTCATGCTCGCTATTTACATTCTTTTAGCCATTAAGCATAAAAGTAGACTATAGGGATAGTTACGAGAACTATTCACACCGAGGACTGTTCATGCCGAGGATTGTTCACACCGAGGATTGTTAACGCCTTGGGCTGCTTGGACCATTCCCTTTAGCGCAGCATGGGAGCATCTGGTCATAGACTCCGACTAGTGTTCCCTGCACTACACGACTACAACCTTCGGCCAAGACCTGATCATAGGGCTACCTTGGGATGATTATGGTGTTGATCAAGACTGAAGTTCAAGAAGGCCAATAAATAGGTCGTTAGCCCACAGTCAATTGCCGATGGGCATATCATGAGGGTTCCACGCATTGTGCTTTGATTCTTCTTCCACTACTATTCTCTAAAGATATTTGGCTTATCCGGCTAGTCTACAAGTCAAAAACCGTAAGGTATATTTATGCTGTGTCTAATATTACATAATAATTGTACATTTTCGTGATATGTATTTGAACCAATAATGTAATTGTGTGTGTCATCTACTGATCCAGGGAATGGCACAAGTGTACACACTAGGTCCCAAATTCCAAATTTGGGTTCTGACATGGTTGAACAAAATGATTTCCGTCCAGGCTAGCGATCGTGTAGTAAAGAGGGTGTGGTTAGCATATTGTGAGTTGTGGTAGACTCTCCTAAGTAATTGTCAAGGATTTAATCTTATGAGCCATTGATGTCAGACCCTAAATTTAAAATTAGGAAACTTCTGTGTTCACAGCACTAGTCCCTCAATCTGTAGCTAGTGACCACAGTTACATCATTGGATATCAAACAGATATCACAAAAACATAAAGCAATTTCATAATAATAAAAAAGCGTAAATATACC
The DNA here is from genome assembly GCA_036346405.1 of Phyllostachys edulis. Taxonomy (NCBI): domain Eukaryota; kingdom Viridiplantae; phylum Streptophyta; class Magnoliopsida; order Poales; family Poaceae; genus Phyllostachys; species Phyllostachys edulis. The sequence goes on along the minus strand of CM070563.1, from coordinate 47,833,021 downwards.
TTATTGTAACATCCCAAAGTTTAGTTACCAAATTAAAAATTAATAAAGTTATTATTTTGTTGGATTTCCTGAAATTTGAAAGAGTTTCTTTGCTCTTATTTAATTTCTAGAGTTTTTAAAGTCCAAAATAAAATTTATTAAAGCTTTTGAAGTTTTATTTGAGTTAAAGTTGAAAAATAAAATTTTAATTAATTTCTAGAATTTTCTGGAATTTTAAAAGCTTTTCCTAATTATTTTAAAGCCAAAATAAATTATGTGCAAAAACTATTATCAATTATAAGTTGGAAATAATTTTATTAAGTCCAGAATAACTCTACGAATTTCTGTGAATTTTTCTAGAATTTTTGGATTTATTTGGCTATTTGCTAAAGCCAATTTGAATTTTTAGGTTTATTTTAAAATTACTAAATCAACTTAAATCTCCTAATCAGTCTTGGGTCAAATTTCATTTGGCTGATTCCCTTCATAAGCGTTCTGGCCTACTCAGCCGTTAAAAAGGCACACGCGATCTCGTCCGTTGATTCTGGATCGGACGGCCATCCACATCCCTCCTCTCCTCCTTCTCTTACAGGTGGGCCCGCCCGCGTCTTCAACCTCGCCTCCTCCTTCCTCGCGCAGGCCGCACGCCTCTGCCATTGCCGCCACGCGGGAGCTCATTCACCACCACCATTTTTGCCCCTTCCTTGACGGTTTCGCGCCAATTCAAACCCTCCACTCATCCCGCGCCCACTCCCGGCCGTTTCTCCCTCCATCACGCACACGTTCGCCAGATCGCATGTCGCCACGCACGATCTCCTCGCCCAAGCCTCCCCGGCCCCTATAAAAGGGAGCACCGGGAGCACATTCTCTCCCTCATCCAAACCCCTCAACCCATTCCTCCTCTCCCCTCGTAATTTTGCCGGATTTCGTAGTTTAAGTTCCTTGGCTGTGAGTGCTTCCTTCTTCGATTTCGGCGCCGACATCGCCGCCCCGCCGTCGCCGTTGGCATCACCGACACCATTACCTCCTCACTGTCTCGGCGTGTGCCTCCGCCTCACCGGAGCCCTCCGGGAACATCACCGCCGCCACAAGCCCTACCGCACCGTCGCATTTCACCTTGCCGCCGGCGATTCCGGTACACCCTTGCGCCGCCGCGGTAAGCGCCATGCTCCCCATCGCGTCCTCTTCCTCCCTGGCACCTCACCACCGGCAGCGGCACCACCGTTCGTGGGTTCCATAGGGACCCGAGCGCCGCCCCCGTCCGGCGCTGACGTGGTGCCACGTCCCCTCCACGTTAGTGCCACCTCGGCATTTTCGCGTGCGTGGCTGCCATGTGGCTCCCGCGTGGCGCTGACGTGGAAAACATGTTCAACCGAATGAGAATCCTATCGCTGACGTCATGCTCACGTCATAAGACAATTTTCCTTTAGAAATTTAAATCCGAAAAATCTAGAAAATCCCTAATTCATCATTTCTTGTGATTTCTAAACTTCCAGGGGTTCGTTCTCCTTCATACGAACTCCGATTTCATCGATTCAAATTTCTAAATTCATATAAATTCATTATCTAGCTAACTAATCTAAACTTATTTAATTTGGAGTTCATTTGAACCTTTATTTGATTTTTTTTGAATTTAGCTTATTTTCACGTGTAGATTTCGACGACTTCAGAGAGTCAGATTTCAACGCCGTTTGAGAGCAACTAATTGAGCAAGGCAAGTTACATCTTTGATCATATTTGCACCCATTATTTAAAATTATTTAAATTCTATTTTAAATTATTACTGCATGCTATTTATATTTAGTAATTTAAATTCCTGTTTTAAATTTATAGATATGCCTAATTCCTTTGTATGGCCAATGTTGATATTTGAATCAAATATATTGTCACCCTAGGTAAAACCTAGTTGATACAATAGTATGAACTAGGATCAATTGAAAATATGATGCAAAGACATGCTTAGACCAAAAACGTTTGATTTGGAGAATTTCAGCGAAAAATCAAATATTGTTTAAACTGTATCCATGGCATTGGTGTGTTATGGAAGTTTATAAATGACTTTGAAAAATGAAATAAAATGATGGTTTGTACTTGGGTGAAATGGTTGTTTGGATGGTGCATGTTGATGCACGGGATCGAGTCGTTTCCATGATCGAGGCCCATGGGTTTTGTGGAAAGTCACCCAAGTCAATTAAGGACTGGCCTTTGACTGTATTTTGTTAAGCCATACCATAGTACCACATGTCTCGAATGGGTGGGACCTGGCTGACTAATTTGCAATGTTCCACCATGGTCGTTCCCTTCAGATGCAGTGGGTAGTCATGTTATGACCTACGTTAGTCCCACCTGGACAAAAGGGGGCCCATACCCTGTGGGTTTCTATCCAAAGGGGGCGAAACCTTAGCGAGGGGGGACTACGGTGGAATGGCGCTTTGTAAAGGCCTTGGCACATGCTCTAGACCACTTACCTAAGGTAGTGAGTGGTGGCATAGATATATGCCGGACAAACTAGAGAAGTCGTGTCATGTGGGTAAAGCTGTACAACCTCTGCAGAGTGTAAAACTATTCGAATAGCCGCGTCTGCAGTCATGGACATGACTAGCAAAGCTGCTCCAAGTTAGATCTTTGGTTTTGATTTCAAAATGGTTTGACACAAATGATTTCAGACGTCTATCTAAATTGGAAATTGGGCAAGAAGCCATGTGATAGGAGGGTATCATTCACCATTCTTGTGTGAATGTTATCTGACTATAAAACTTGAGAATTTATAAAATGAATTTTAGTTATAGAATAACTGCTTTGGAACTTAGTAAAAGTATTTAAAGAAAACATTTCTTTTGCAAATTTAGCCAATAAGCCTTCCTTTGTTATACCCTTGCATGCATTATAATCTGTTAATTGGGTGTAACTTGCGAGCACGAAAGTTGTGCTCATCCTTGCTTCATGCAATTAAATTTCAAAGAAGGACTTTTCTACTGGTGTGGATCTCGATGAATAGGCTACTACCCCAGTCAATTGCCTGTGGCAGATCAGCTGGACTCCGCTACTTCTTCGTCTTCCGCTGTGTTCTTAATTTATTGTTGGCTTGTAAGTCTTTCTTGCAATAAACTCTGTTGATTATTAATATAGCTGTACGATTTATGGATGTTACCATATCTGTTTAACTGTATGAATTAGCTACTGATCATGGGACTAGTTCAGAAATACACAGAGGATTTGGGACGTTAATCCTGGGTCTGACACTTATGGAATTTGTCTTTCAAAATGGCCGACCAGGCCAAATACCTTTAAAGAATCAGCAGCGGAAGCAGAATAAAAGTACACCACGAGGAACCCTCACGATATACCCACAGACAATCGACTAGGGACCGCGACCTAGTCCTTGGCCTTCTTGATCTATAGTCCTGATGAATGCTCATAAGTGGCCACATAACCTTCCCTTTTATGCTTGCTGACAAAAAGAATATATTGAGCGAGCATGAGCACTCAACTGTACTCGCGAGCCAACACACAGAATGCAGTTATATAATATGCAAGGCTAATCAGGGGATGTTCATGGTTCTTTTATTTGCACAAAGCTGAGTTCGAATTAGAATAGTTAGTAAGCAATTATTTAAGACCTATTGGAGGTTCCAACCTCCTATTTTATTGAGTGGCTCCATCCACTCAATGCACATATTCTTGCTCGGGTCACATCCTGTACATCTCACTAGTCCTCAACCAGACCATCTCAAATCTCTGGGTTCCAACCCACCTTTTCATTCCACCCATAAATTATTTTATAAAAATAAAAGCTAATTCAAGTAAGTTCTCAGCACCGTCCATGACCATGGGCATGCCTATCTAGATAGTTTTCTCACTCTGTAGAGTTTGCCCACTTTACCCACAAGAGACAATCAACTTACAATGCCCCCGTCACACTTCCATAGGTGCGCAACTAAGTTGATTATGACAAGGCCTTTGCAATGCCCTACCCAACGCAACCCACCCGCTAGGTTTCGCTACCGAGGGTGGTTTCCTAGTGCAATACAACCACACCACCCTTTGGACCCTCATCCTCCAGGCAGTTGTCAGCTAAGACCATAGTGCACGCCACCCCCCGTAGCCCCCTTTTGCGCCACAGTGGTTTCCTAAAGCATTATAGCCGCGCCATCACGGAGTGGTTGTGAACTAAGACTATAATGCAGGCCACATGAGCAGGATGATGAAGCAACGCTGAGGTGAACAAATTAGTTAGCTAGGTCATACCCATTATATACTTGTGGTTGCACTATTTTTTACACGAGAGGTCATCGCAAGAAATCGGTCCTTTACTAACTCGGGCAGTACTTCCACATACCTACTCCATCGTGATCTTCACATCACCAGCCATGCTTTCCAGCCGCCCAAGTCAAAATCTGTTTTTGTTTTCCTTTTATTTTAAAATACTTTTCTTGTCAACATATCAGCTAGGCTCCAACCTCGACTACCCAATCTCATTTTCAAATGTTTTAATGATGTCAAGGCAATTTCTTGCCCACATGTCGATGTATCTAAGCAAGGCTAAGCATGACACTTAGATACAAACTTATCAACTAGTATATATACCATTATTATTTTTTTGACTAAAAACAGGAAGGGAAAAAACCCCTACTGTATATATATTAATAAAGAAAAAGAGTATACAAACAGAGGGGGAGAGAATTTACAAGTAGAACCAAACATAACTTTAACCAAAATCTCTTAACCAAACAACAAAAACGTCATGAAGAAAAGGTTTGACTTGATGGATAACCAGACCAAACGCATCCCTAAACACTCTCTTCCAAGCTGAGAACAACAAAACTCCCTCATTGAAAATGAGATTATTCCGATGGATCCACAAAGTCCAACGCGCAGTGATGACAATTTCTTTGAAATATCTAAGGCGATATCGAACCTGTCTAGCCTGAACGAGATCAGCCATCGGGAGGGACAAATCCCAAGAGAATCCAATACAGCTCCAACATCGTTGACTAAAGGACAAGCAAAGAAGAAATGCTTCACAGTTTTAGATACACGGCTAGAGCACATAACACAATCAAAACTCTTTAGATGGAGCTGCTTCCAATGAAGAAGATCCCTTGTGTTGAGCCGATCCTTCAAGAGTAGCCAGAAAAAGAACTTTTGCTTGCCCATACAGTATGACTTCCAAAGCCAGACAAAAGGAGATGGGGTGGAGTGCTGCCCAATAAGATGTAAATAAGCTTGTTTGGGAGTATAGACTAAAGACCGCCAAATGAAAGACCACAAATCTGAATCATCAGAACACAACTCAAATGTGCTAAGTAAAGTGGATAGAGACTGGAATTTTAATAAAGCGGTATGCAAGAGGGGTAGATGGAAATGGCCAAGGAGATCATCCACTAGCAGGAACTGACTAACTGAGACATCTTGATTCTTTGCAAAATAGAATAGATGAGGCCATGTGACAAGCAAACAACCGAAATTCCAAAAATCCATCCAAAAGAGACAAGAGTGGCCATTGAACACCATACAACGAGAAAAACCTTTGAATTCATCTAGCAAATGAATTAAGTCTCTCCACCAAAAGGAGCCACAAACTCGACTAGGGGTGAGTGCCGAACAATTCTGATAGAAGGCTTGCCAAGTTAAGGACACCCAAGGGGTATTCACTTTATTGAGAAATTTCTAAAGGTGCTTCATCAACATGACTTTATTATGAACACGAAGGTTTAGAATACCCAGACCTCCCTGCTTCTTAGGCCTACACACATATTTCCAAGACACAAGGTAACCACCTCGTTTATTAATGTCTGAGCCATGCCACAATGCTTGCCTTTTGTACCTATCAATTTGGTTCAAGACCTTGGCTGGTAGTTTTAAAGAGGACATGTGATAAACCACTTGGGAGGAGAAAACCGAGTTAACCAAAACTAGTCGGCCTCCATAAGACAAAAAAGTAAACAAACCAGATAATCGTCTACTAATTCGATCTAGCAAAGGCAAATAATGCTCAAATCTCAGTTTAGAAGAACCCAGCGGCAGACCCAAGTAAGTAAAAGGTAATGATCCAACATGACAACCAAAAGTATTGGCCAAGTGTAGCAATTTATCCAAATCAACATTAATTGAAACCATAAAGGACTTCTGGTAATTGACATGTAAACCAGTAGAATCCACAAAAGACCTAAGCAAACCCTTCAGGCAAAAAAGCTGAGCAGCAATTGCCAGCAAAAAAAGGAGCGTATCGTCTGCATATTGGACAATTGGGAAATCATGGGAGACACCCAAATCCAAAGGACAAGAGAGTAAACCCTATCGAAAAGCCTTGTTAATGACGGATTGGAGAAGATCAGTTGCAAGAACAAACAGTATAGGTGAGAGAAGATCCCCCTATCAAACTCCATCTTTACAGTGAAAAACCTTGCCAGGTACGTCATTCAGCATCACTAAAGAAGAGCCAGTACAAAGAATATTATATATCCAATGTTGCCATTTGGCACTAAAACGTTTACATTTGAACATAGCAAGAATCACATGATTCTCCACTTTATCAAAGGCTTTCTCAAAGTCAAGCTTGATAATGACAATTTCTTTTTTGGACTGATGATAGAGATGAAGACATTGGAAAGCCCAGGCCAAACAATCCTGAATAGTCCTTCCTTTAATAAAACCATACTAGTTAGAATGAATAACCTTAAGGATAACTGACTGTAATCTATTGGCCACCAATTTAGTTAATAATTTTAGAGAGTTATTAAGAAGGGAGATTGGCCTGAAATCATTAACAGTCTTATGGTCTGACTTCTTAGGAACCAAAGTGATAAAAGAGGAATTTATGCTTTGAATATTCAAGTTGTTCACACAAATGGTAAAAATCAGGGGCAATCAAATGCCAACATTTCTTCAAGAAAAGGCCACTAAAACCATCAGGACTTGGAGCATGATCCGGTTCCAAATCCTGAACCACAATATCAATTTTCTCCTTAGAGAACAGTCTGTCCACATTTTCTAGAAATCAGAGTCCACAAGAGGGACCAGAGAAGTAAGGTGAAAATGCATGGATGACACCTTAGACACCCCCAACCTGGCCTTAAAAGAGTTCCAAAGAACCGCTACCTTATGGGCATGATCTGAAATGCACGAACCATCCTCAAGATATAAGTGTGCAATGAAGTTTCTTCGAAAAGACACGGAAGCAGCGGATTGGAAGAACTTAGAATTTTCATCTCCAAAGCTCGCCCATCTGATGGAGGCTCTCTGTTTCCAATATACCCTTTTAGCTTCTATTAACTTTAGCAAATGTGTCTTAATTATTTTCCAAAAATTTCTTTCAACCAAGCAAAGAGGGCGCTGATCTTCCAGACCATCAAGTAAAGAAAGCACCCAACTAGTGTTATTGATTAACTGGGACAAATTGGAAAGTCCTTTACTCCAAGACTTTAGACCTCTTCTTAAGACCTTCAGCTTATGAGAGATTAATTGAGTTGCACTCGAGATCCTAGAAGGCAGGCTCCAAAGGGATGACACCAAAGGAAGGAAACTATCAAAGTCTACCCAGTAGTTTTCAAAATGAAAGACTAAAGCTTTCGGGATGGAAGAAGCAATTATAAGCGAACAAGGGACATGATCCGAAGTTATCCTTGCCAAAGGAATTGCCAAGGTGTTGGGGAAAGAAAGAGACCAAGCAGCCGACGTGAAGACCCAGTCAAATTTTTGTAGAAGACCATTGTCCTGTATGTTACTCCAAGTGAAAGAACGACCCTTAAGAGGTATTTCAACCAGGCCCATATGATGAATAATATTATTGAACAGAAGCATATCATTGACATTTCCACCAGGCTTATTGCGGTTTTCTTGGCTTCAAATCAGGTTAAAGTCTCCCACCAACATCTATAACTCAAAGAGCTACTGATCCAAACTAAGCAGCCAAGACGTGAATTCAGGCTTGTCAACAGGATTGCAGGGCCTGTAAATATTAGAGATAAACTAACTTTGCGTGTTAAGGGAAGAAGTGAGTTTGATAGTCAACGAGAACCTATTGTGATGAACCAACTCACCCTCAAAAAGGGAACCATTCTAGGCCATCAGGAGGCCACCAGAAGCACCAATCGCAGGGACACACAGGGACGAAAAAAAATTGTTAAACCGACAGTGGGCAAACGATCAAATGAAGTGATTATCAATCTCAGATCTCTTGGTTTCTTGAAAACAGAATACAGAACATGAGCTCTCATCGATCTTGTCCCTGATAGCACTCCATTTGTTAGAGGAGTTGATTCCTCAGACATTCCATGAAAGTACATTCCAATGTCTCGTACTGTTCATGATCCAGAAAAGGGCCGACAACCTCGGACTAGATGTACTAGACAACCTAGCAGCAGAACCCCAAACTAGTAGGTTACAGGCAATAAAGAAAGGAGGCACCGCTCATAAACACCACTGGTAGATTGCCCTAGAACAAAGATAGAAAAACTCAAGGGAAAAACCAAAAAAAGCCACAGACTCTGACCACTAGAAAGGAGCACAAAATACCACATCTGACAGCCAAATAGAAGCTCATGAAGGTAAAAGGAGTAGACAAAATAAAAAGACATCTAGTTTAAAGTAAAGTAGGATCCAAACAATGGTCCAATACACCCAAAAAAATGAAATTAGTGTGACAGCAGCACTATTCATCATCAGAATCTAACAGTGCCCCTTCAGACAACTCGCTAGGAGAAGCCTTGCAGAAATCCACGCCAATGTTCCGAGCGAGGTCCACACACAAAAGAGGAGGGGCAGTCGAACACTTGGATCTCAAACAACCTTCATAGATAGGTGCTAGAAGCGCAGCACTAGCTTCATCTTTGAAATCCTTCTTGGCCGCATTGAGTTTGGAGCTACGCCAGAGCAAACTAGAGTCAATGGGGACTGTAGGCTTGCGGCACCATCTCTTGAGGGAGGACTACAAAGGACTTGAGATTTCAACTACATCATCATCCAGAAATTCTTGCAAAACACAAGTGACATTTGGAACTCTAGGCTAAGTCACCACTGAAACAAAAAATTTCTTTTGAGAAGGCCCATCTGTGAAAAAAATTCAGTGCCATTGGAGGGCTAAGACAGAAACATGAACTGGGTCCAAATGCACCAAAAGATCAGGGAGCATGGAAAGACAGTTAAAGAACAATTGAAATTCTCCAATTTGGGGGTACTAGAGATGGAGAGAAGGCACTGATTCCTCAACAAACACTTCTTCCAATAAAGAAGCCGGGCTCGGCTCCTGATCAGCCACCTCAACCGCATTAGCTAAAACAGAATAGTCCACCAAGAACTGATTGGCACCAATAGGGAGAGCACCTTCCAAAACCTCATCCACCTGAGGCTACACTGCAACCACCGAATCAGTAGCCCCAAAAGCCTTAGTCTTAGGTGATTGATCCATGGGAACTAGATCAGCAGCAACAGGCGCACCATCTGGTAGACCACCTCCCAGGACGTTTGACTAAGCCATTGATGCCTGAGGATGAGGAGAGCTCACAAGGCCCATCCACCGAGGAGGGGGTGGGGGCAGAGGATGAGCAGCCACCCCAAACTGCGGTAGAGGATCTTCATTAGGAAGCTGGAAAACTAAGTCTTCTTGAAGAATGAAGCAGGGAATATCCCAAAGTCTCGCTCCTGGTTCATCCCCCACGACCACCAATAGTCTTTCTGGAATCACATCCGACGAGGGAACCAAAACTTTAATAAGAATTCTAGCCTTGTTAGAGGATTCATGCCAGTGGATCAATGTGACAAAGCCAGAAACAACTCGACCAATAACAGCTACATTATAGCAGTCTAAGGGAAACGCCAGGAGCATAAGCCAACAGACCCTGTCTAGCATGGCAAGGCACAAGTTTAATCCATCATCATGCTTAAGGAAACTCAATGAGTAAGGCTCAAATGAATGCGGACTATGGGCAATAGTAGCTTCTCGTTCAATGCAGCTACTAAAAGTAACAAAAGCCAAACCAATCGGACAAGGAGCAATCTTAGAGACACGAACCCAGAACTTGGAGACCAAATAGTGATGGATGGCCCAGCAACCTAAGCAAAATCCTTTGCAACAACAGCCGGTACTAGAACTACAATACCAACATCCTTATTTGATCGAACCCTGTCCATCCCAAGGAATGAGCAAAGACGTTTAGGATGCCAGTCCGAGAACAGGGCATTCCCCACCATGAAGCCATAGGGGAGGAACGCTGAAGGATCAACCGGAAAGTTCACCATCACCGGAGGAGAAGGAGAGACCAAGGCAAGGGACAAGGAGTGGACTAGGGAAGATGAAAGGGTGGGAACCTTGGAGAAGTAGCAGAAGGGTCACCATATGAGGGTGAGGGCCTCGAGACACCCACTTCCTGAGGGGAAAGCTCCGAGGCAAATGGGGCAACTCCGATCAAATTGGGCTTCAGTGGGCTAGAAGCCGATTGCAAATTAGTAGACATGGAAACCGGGCAAAAAATCTTGCCCCTAAACTTTCTTGCCAAACAAAATCTCTGAGTATGACCGTAACCAAAGTAGGTTAGGCACCGAATATCATTAGAGTAGACGCAAGCAAAATGGCCCACTACCAAGCATTTAAAGCAGGTAATCTTAGACCTGTGATCACGGCGAGAATTAGAAATTTGAACCTGACGGCCACCAATCCAGGGAGAGCAATCAAGGTGCTCAAAAACTAAAATTCTAGCTGGAAGAGAATCAAGGGAGGGCACTGTAGGGGAGACTAGATCATTTTTTATTCGACTGAAGATTGAAGAAACCGGTACCAAACTGGGAGCAGCAGGCAATTTGACAACATCCACAAAACTTTTACCTAATAGACGAATGGAGGGATGACGACCCAAAATACTAGAATTCAAAGAATGATTATTGAACTTTGCCCGCAAAAGAGATGAACTCACTAAGGGAGGGAGACCTAAAGAACCTGAACAAGCTGACTTGTGATTGACTTTTGATCTCGAAACCACTGTCCACTCTGCTGCACATTCAGACTCCTAGAGCTCAAATTTTCTAACCCAATTTGGACCTCCATTACCCCTGTAACATCCCAAATGTATAATTAGGGTTAATCAAGTATAATTATATGTGTAGAAATTAAAACTTTTTCTCACATCTTGAAAAACCCTAAAATCTCATGTGATTCTTGTCCAAGAGTTGTGTAATCCAAAAACACAAAGCTCTTGTTGACCAAAAATCAAACTCATTCTCCAATTATCTTAAATCTTGTGTCAAACATTTGGAATATATTTTCCTTGGTCCCAAAAACTGATATGGGACCCTTCTGAAAAATATCATGAGTTATAACACTTGTTGATAATTTTTGGAGGCAAAACAATCCTTTAAACAACCTTCATGAATTTCCTGAGAAAAATGCATTGCATAATAACCTCTGGAAATTTTATGCAAGGTTGATCTCATTGTCAGCAAGCTCCAGTTAAAATTTCATCAAATTTGGAGTTCATTTGCTATCTCAAATAATTCTGCTTAGTTTCAGCTGTTAAAAACTAAATTTAAAAGCCTACACTGTTCCTTGGGCTAGCCATATTCAAAGTTGGTCCAGCCCAACCATGTCTGCACCTCAGCAGACCCCATCTCCACTTGATCAGGTCGTAGCCGTTGGATTTACATCCAACAGCCACGACCTCCTCCGCGGTCAACACCGCGAGGACCTCCCCACCTCATGAGGTCATTGCCGTTGGATCAGTGATCCATGGTCATGACCTCCCCTGTGTGTTAAACCTCAAAGACCTCCTCGAGCTGTTAAACCATCGCAGCGAGGTCATCCCACCTTGTTGAGGTCGTAGCCGTTGGATCAAATCCAACAGCCACGACCTCCTCCTCAACATACTCAGTCAGGTCATCCCACCTACGTGAGGTCATAGCCCTTGGATCCAAGATCCATGGCCCTGACCTCCCCTCACTGTTAAACTAAACAAACCTCCCACCTAACCAAGGTCGTAGCCGTTGGATCAAATCCAACAGCTCACGACCTCCCCGTGCTATCAAGCACTCACAACCTCCCCCATCTTTTGTTGTGCACCGTTAGATTAAAATCTACGGTCACGACCTCCTTTTTGTCTCATGCGCACCAGACCTCCCCAGCGCACGTGAGATCGTAGCCCTTAGATCTAAATCTAAAGGCCATGACCTCCCTTGTGCGTTGCGCAAGCTCAGACCTCCACCTCCTTTGATCGAACCCTTAGATCTAAATCTAGCGGTCCCGACCTCCCTTGCTGTTGCGCATCATATCGAGACCTCCCGGTCATTGTGTGCCCTTGGATTTAAATCCAAAGGCCATGACCTCCCCTCATGTCTTTTGATCGCGTGCGTTAAGTCCTCACCGAGGTCCGCACTGTTGGATGGAGATCAACGCTTTGGACCTCTGTCCCTTTTTCCTCACGTGCGTTTTTGCGATTAAATCGGAGGACCACGACCTCCCCATCCTTGATCGTGTGGTGGGACCTCCTCCCACCACTTAAAACATAACGGTTCAAAATGAGATCCGATGGTTAGGACCTCCCGTGTCTTATCCAACGGTCATAAGGACCTCCTGTTCTTCTCCTTCCTCTGGCGCATGCGTGCTCGAGCGAGGAGTTAATGTCCACTTGTCCCATCAGTCCTTTCAATGACTCTTTCTTGACCGCATTTAATCTGGTCGACCTTCCGCCTCATGGGTCAGCTCAGACCTGCCACCATGTCCACTTTAAGTCTTGTCCAATGCCAAGACCGTGCCATGGGCCAAGCTCACAGGGAGCTTAGCCAGTGGTCTACGACCTCAATTGCCCTTAGGATAAAACCACCCCCACTGTGCCTTTATCTTCCTTTGCACGCCATTGTTCTTTGCTCACCCATCTGTGCTTGTGAACTCTAAGCCGCAGAGCTCCTTGGCCGCCATTGTTGGACTTGAAGTTCCTCGGTGGACAAGGGTCACTGGGGTTTCCCACCTTTCTCCTTGTTTCCATTTGTGCCCTGCCCTCTGGGACCAAGTCCTAACTTGATTTGTTGGGCATTTGCAGAGGGGGACAAATTGGAGCTCGGAGCTGGAGCTTTGGCCGTGGAGCACCTTTCTTCCCCAACTCCGGTCATCACCTCCACGACCTCCCCAGCACCTTAGGACCTCCAGGTACTCCTCCTGTAGTCCTTTAGATGCTGGCACCCGCATGAATGATTTTGCGGAGCTTTTCTTGGCACAAGCTTGAATGTTGCGCGGAGCTGCTTTTTGCATTTTCGTGTTTGGCCGTCTGGTCATCTTTGCCCTCTCCGGCTCGCCGGCGTTCAAAGCCGCCGTCGCCGTCGAGAGGAGGTCCACTGCGTGCAACGCGTTTTGTGCACTCGGTGGTATCATTGACCTCACCGCGAGCTCTACATCGCCGGCGAGATCACTTCTTCACGCTCGGGATTTTATCGGACGTCCGGCGTGTCATTGTCGTTTTTAGGACATAAATTCACCGTTTTAAATGCCCAATCATCGCAATCATTGGTGTCTTAACTGCCATTAACCCTGTCCCCTTTGCGCGCATTAAAACCCCTCGCGCGCGGACCTCCTCGTGGTCCCGCGCGCATTTATCTCATGTCCAAAGCTCGTGCGCGTTGGGTCTGGGACGTCCAGACCTCCTCCGAGGAGATCTGGAGCGTCCAAGACCTCCTTGGCGCAATCTTGGCCGTCCAGACCTCCCTGGAGGTCTGTGACGTTGAGGACCTCCTCTGGGACCTCCTCGAGGTCATCTCACCATGAGGACCTCCCCTTTAGATCTGGTCCGTTCCGGACCTTCCCTTCCATGTTGTGGTCCGTTGGATCTCCCATCTACGGCCACGACCTCCCCTCACCTCGCGCATGTGCGTGGTTAGGAGGTCCAGGACCTCTGGACCTCCCATGTGCGTGTATGTTGTTCTCCTGGGAGGTCTGAGCCGTTAGATCTGTGATCTGTGGCTCACGACCTCCCATGTCTTTGCGAGTGTTAGAAATGCCAGTAAATTCTTAATGATAAACTGAAATAAGGTATAAACTTTAGAATTTCATATCTCTTTCATTCTAATTCCAAATGAGGTCATTCAAATTGTGTTAGCTCTATCTTGAACTTGACTTTAATCCAAAAATGATTGTAAGTTGAGTTCAGCTCCAGAGCGCAGTTTGGGCCATAGGTTTTAAAACTCCCTTTTTAAATATACACTCAAATTAAGGCTTAACTTGTAAAAGTCATAACTAATGCTCTATAGATGATTTTTGAGTGAATCCAAGTTTGTTGGGTTCCTCTAATAATGAACTTACTAGGAAAAATAGTTTTGAACATGTTACTGTTTTCAGAAAGAATAATTATGAATTATAATTTTGTTCAAGTTCTTGTCTTTAAAAAAATTGTAGAAGTTGCAATGTAACTCCAAAAGAGTTGAAACCACTTCCATTAGTCTTAGAATGTCATTACCTATCTACCATAAAAATTTCATGTCCAGAAGACCCTAGAAAATAATTTATGAACAGTAGCCCTTTTAATTTAATTTGGATTTTTCTGGCCGAATTGAATTGTTTTGATCATATCTTTTGCATCAAGAATCCAAATCGATTGATTCTTGTTGATAAATTCATGATAAATCTTTATCTTGCTGCTGTAAAAATTTCAAGTCTTTTGGAGAAAGTTTTCTGTTGAGTCCTTTTGAATTCTTTGTTCTTATCGGTTCTTTTTCGCTCTTTCGTTAGGGTTCGACATTTGTGGTGATCCCGAGAGTGATCCTCAGCAACCAATTGACCACCAGCAACAAGGCAAGCAGTTTGACCATTTCCATCATTGTCCCATTACTTTAAAGCTTAATACTTTGTTTTACTTCTATGTATGCATGCTACTTTGTGTTAAATGTAAGCTAGCAAGCCTATAGTTGCATAATCTGTAGGAATTGTTCATCCTCTACTACCTTGAGCCTAGGTTATTTGCTGTGGTGGGAGCTCGTTGGATGAGCTCTTATCACTTAGTAGTTTCGATGCAATTGCTTAGACATGCTTAGTTATCGGTAGAAATGGGCGATCATCGACTTAGTCGATGGTCTTGATCACTCAAAATGATTATTACTCCTATATGTCCAGCACTTGTGCTTTGATTAATTGTAAAATCAAAAACTGAAAATAAAAGATTGATTTAGACTTGGGCATATTGGATGGATGGTGCGGTTTTTGGATGTGGTGGTATGCAGGTCCCTAAGGACCGAGTACTTGGGTCACTAAGCCAGCGATTTAGCGTACTAACCACGCTGAGGGCATATGGAACCCCTCTTGACTAAGTACTCTAGGAGGTGTTAATTATGAGCGAGCTCGGTTGGTGTGTTTTCAAAACAAATGTATATGTATAGTGTGGGAGGGAGCATTAGCTTAGGGAAGGTTGTGATGTCTCCTTCTCCCCGTGGGTTGTGCAGCTCGTAATTAGCATTCATCCTTTGGAAAGGTCTCGTAGGACTTAGCCGTGCCAGCACACCTTCGGTAGTGTGCGTAAAGGAAAGGCGGTCTGACGTGTGGGTACAGTGGTACACCCTGCAGGGATAAAACTATTCGAATAGCCTCGTCCTAGGTTATGGACATGCTTGGTGAGGTCGTTCAAGACTAGACTACAACCTTTAATTAAAACTTGACATGGTTGGTATGAACGGGGAGTTCATGCTATTGTTGTGGTGACTTGGGTTAGTCACTTCGAGGTTGTTCTTGTTGTTGTTATTATGTTATTATCGCGTTGTTATTTCAACATTTAAAAATGCTTTGTCAAATTGCCTTCAATCTATTATGTTATTGCAAACAAATGTTGCTTTATGCTAAAATGAGTCCAAAGCCTCATCCACTTAAATAAAGCTTGCATGTAGCTATTTATAGTTCTCATTATCTCACACGTAAGTCTTGCGGAGTACTTTATGTACTCATCGCCCGTGGTTGTGGCAATTTTGTGGCTTTTGTTGCAGAGGAAGAAGGAGAGCTCCAAGAGCCTCTCTTTTGTGCTACGTGTTGCGCTTTCTTGACGACTAGCTTGGCGGTCGGTCAGATGCCTAGGGGTTAAGGCACACCGATTGGCTTTGTGTTATAGCCATCTTTATGGCACTTTTGCTTCATTGTTATCTTTTTGTATTTATCGCTTTTTGGCCTAAGGGCCTCTCTTTTGTAATATCTATTCCATATTAATGTTAACTTCGGTTTGTTGCTTATGTTCTATGTGTTGTATGGAATTGATACATTCTTTTGTTGTGAGGTATGTATACTTGCATTCGGGAAGTATACATCTCTCGAGACCGGGTTTATTTGGTTGATAATACTAGGGTCAATCGGATGACTAAGTATTATGAGCCTAATAAACGTCGAGTCTCTAAAAGTTGGTATCGAGCCGTTATGACCGTAGTAACGCAAGCTTGGTCGATCCTTAGGATATTTTGAAAACCTATTTTCAAAGCATCAAATGAGTTTTGAAAGCTTAGGTAAATTCTCGGATTTTATTCCTTACCTATCTTAGCTTTCTCTTCTCATCCCACTCTAATTTGAGTTTTAAAAGTTGTTTTCCTCTCTTCCTTCTATAAAATAGTTGTTATCGATTAACACTGGGTTTTGGAGAACCAATGAGATTGGCAAATTGAAGTGTGAGCTGCCCACTACAAGGTTTTGAAGTTCGAGTCGGTGATTCGACAAGGAGCTTGGATCTAAACACGGATAGCAAGCATCAAATTTCCGGATAGCAGTCTCAAAGGTGTCTAATTAGGATAGATAATGAGAGGTTAATCAACTAAAACTTGTGGGAATAAAAGGGTAAGATGTGATACTAGTTAGCTAAGTATCTAACACTTATTTCGCTGATTTAACCTTGCTCTTTAGTAGCATTAGCTCTCACCCTACAATCTGATTTTTGATCTTCTCGACCAATTACTCGTTCATTCAATACGGGTTAGTTGAGTTGAGAAGTTGAGCCTTGCGTTTGGTGTTCCTTGGCTGTTTTTAGAGTCTTTTAGAAGCTTCTAAAGTTGATTTACTCGCGGTTTTGGCTTTCGTTTAGGGTGATATTCCATTCCCCTAGTCGATCGCTTTTTGCTTTCTTTAAGGCTTTGTTTTTCGAGTTGCGTTGCTAACCCATCCCTTCAGCTTTGGAGGTGCCTAACGTCAGGTTGGGTAAACTTCTTGTCAACTCTCGTCCTGCTTCTACTTTATTCAAATCAGGAGCTTCTCATTCTCTTGTATCTAAGTCTTTGGCTCCTTTGCTTGTCCCGTTGCTCATTCGCTCTCCTGGTTCGGAGTTGAGAGCTGGATTCGAGTGTCGGAATGTCCCTGTTGAAATCGAGAAAGTGGAATCCATGCCAAGAATTACATCTAAACCTGTGCAAACCATTGAAATGGATTGGTTGTCCCAAAGACATGGGGCAAATCGATTCGCCAGAAGCTCATCTCTCTATCTAGTCCCTCCGTGAGCAGGTTAAGCTTTTAGCTACCGTCGCTAAATCCGCATCTCTTGGCGCTTGAAGCGAAGCCGCTCTAGATATTAGCGAAGTCCCAACAGTTTGTGACTTTGTTGATGTCTTTCCGCTGATCTTCGAGGATGCCACCCGTTCGAGACCTCGAGTTTGTCATTGAGTTGGCTCCCGGTACCGCCCCTATCTCAAAGAGGCCTTATCGGATGCCACCGAACGAGTTGGTAGAATTGAAGAAGCAGTTAAGTGAGCTGCAAGAGAAGGGTTTCATCCGCCTAGCTCATCTCCTTGGGGTTGTCCAAAGAATCTTCGTAAAGAAGAAGGATTTGTACTTTACGCATGTCGTTGATTACCGCCCACTTAATGAAGTGACGATGAAGAACAAGTATCCTTTGCCCGCATCGATGATCTCTTCGATCAATTAACCGGAGCTCGAGTTTTCTCCAAGATTGATTTGAGAGTGGGATATCATCGAGTTCAGTATTCGGCTGAGGATATTCCAAAGACGGCGTTCTCTACTCGCTTCGGCTTGTATGAGTACCTTTGTCATGTCATTCGCAACCAATGCTCTGCCTTGTTCATGAACCTCATGAATTCGGTATTCATGGAGTATTTGGATAAGTTTGTCGTGGTCTTCATCGATGATATTCTTATCTATTCCAAGAACGATGAGGATCATGCCGAGCATCTGAAGCTTGTGTTAGGCAAGCTACGTGAGCACCAGCTGTACGCGAAGTTCAGCAAGTGTGCGTTTTGGTTGAAGGAAGTGGCTTTCTTAGGCCATATTCTTTCAGCGGGAGGCGTAGTTGTTGATCCTAGCAAGGTCACCGATGTTCTTTCATGGAGTCCGCCCACTTCACCACCGTCGCGGAGTTTTCTTGGTTTAGCGGGATATTATCGCCGCTTTATCGAGAACTTCTCCAAGATCGCAGCCCGATGACGGAGTTGCTCAAGAAGGACAAGAAGTTCTTGTGGTCCGATGCTTGCATGGCAAGTTTCCATATACTCAAGCGTTTGACCACCGCTCCGTTCTTGTTCTTCCCGATATCCATCGCACCGATATCTTTTGCGATGCTTCTCGTCGAGGCCTCGGTTGTGTCCTTATGCAAGAAGGCAAGGTAGTGGCCTATGCATCAAGGCAATTGAGACCTCATGAACTCAACTACCCTACTCATGACTTGGAGTTGGCTTCGTGATTCATGCACTTAAGATTTGGCGACATTACCTCATCGGTGTCGTTGTGAAGTGTATTCGGATCACAAGAGCCTTAAGTATTTGTTCACCCAACTGACTGAACCTCGGGCAAAGGAGATGGTTGGAGTTGATCAAGGATTATGATATGGGTATTCACTACCATCCGGGCAAGGCTAATGTCGATGCCGATGCGCTTAGTCGCAAAAGCGCATTGTAATGCCTTAGTGCTCAAGGAGCATTCGCCCTCTCTTCTCAAGGCATTCCAAATGTCTCAACTTGGAGATAGTTGAGCATGGATCTCTCGCTGCCATGGTTGTGCAACCAACCTTGGTGGATCGGATCAAGTCCGCCCGGCGATCGGATGTTGGAGTGAGCCACATTAAGGCAAATGTCAAGAACGGAGCGACCAAGTGCTTCTCGAGGATGAGCATGGTGTCGTGAGGTTCGGCAACGCCTTGTGGTTCCAAAGGACATGGAGTTGCGGAATTTAATCCTCCATGAAGCCCATGATTCGCCTTTATCCATTCATCCGGGGCCACAAAGATGTATCAAGATCTCCGCCAGAGATTTTGGTGGACCCGAATGAAGAGGAGATCGCGGGTTCGTTCTTCGAGTGCGGCGTGTGTCATCGTGTCAAGGCCGAGCATCGGTGTCTGCTTGGATCGCTTGACCTTTGCCAATTCTGAGTGGAAGTGGGATTCGATCGAATGGATTTCATCACGGTCTACCCACGTCCCGAAGAAGAATGATGCCATTTGGGTCGTCATCGATCGATTGACTAAGGTGGCACATTTCCTTCCGTCAAGACTGAACTTGGGTAGGTCTTTTGGCGGAACTCTATATCGCCCAAGATCGTGAGTTTGCACGGTGTGCGAAGACGATCGTGTCGGATCGTGGATCTCTTTTCACGTCTCGTTTTTGGCATAGCTTGCAAGAGGCTATGGGCACTCGTCTTACCTTTAGCACGGCATATCACCCTCAAACTGATGGTCAGACCGAGAGGGTCAACCAAGTTTTGGAAGACATGCTTCGTGCTTGTGTCCTTTCCTATGGGAAGCATTGGGAGAAATGCTTACCATTCGCCGAGTTTTCTTATAACAACAGCTTTCAGGCCGGTCTCGGTATGGCACCATTTGAGGCCTTATGCGGAGAAAGTGTAGAACCCGTTGAACTGGTCGAGACGGTGAGAGACCTCTCTTTGGCGGACTCAATCAATGAGGCGGCGCCAAGTCCAAATTATTCGTGGCGTTTGCGCAGCTCAATCGAGCAAAAGAGCTATGCGGATCGCCGTCGGCGTGAGTTACATTTTGAGCCTAATGACTTTGTTTATCTCAAAGTCTCTCCTTTGAAGGGCCATCAACGTTTGGCGTCAAGGGCAAGTTGGCTCCTCGATATGTCGGTCCCTACCGCATTATCGAGAAGAAGGAGCTGTTGCCTATAAGTTGGAGTTGCCACTGCACTTGAGGGGTACATGATGTTTTCCATGTGTCCCAGCTTAAGAAGTGCCTCCGTGTTCCAACCGAGGAAGCCTGTTGGAAACTCTCGATGTCAACCCGATTTGACCTATCGCGAGCACCTGTTCGCGTGCTCGATGAGTCTGAGCGAAGGACAAGGAATAAGACCATCAAGTTCCTTAAAGTTCAGTGGTCAAACCATTCGAGGATGAGGCTACTTGGGAAAGAGAAGATCGTCTGCGTGCGGACTATCCATCTTTCTTTCTGAGTGAGCCAAATCTCGGGACGAGATTCTGTAAGGGGAGAGATTTTGTAACATCCCAAATGTATAATTAGGGTTAATCAAGTATAATTATATGTGTAGAAATTAAAACATTTTCTCACATCTTGAAAAACCCTAAAATCTCATGTGATTCTTGTCCAAGAGTTGTGTAATCCAAAAACACAAAGCTCTTGTTGACCAAAAATCAAACTCATTCTCCAATTATCTTAAATCTTGTGTCAAACATTTGGAATATATTTTCCTTGGTCCCAAAAACTGATATGGGACCCTTCAAAAATATCATGAGTTATAACACTTGTTGATAATTTTGGAGGCAAAACAATCCTTTAAACAACCTTCATGAATTTCCTGAGAAAAATGCATTGCATAATAACCTCTGGAAATTTTATGCAAGGTTGATCTCATTGTCAGCAAGCTCCAGTTAAAATTTCATCAAATTTGGAGTTCATTTGCTATCTCAAATAATTCTGCTTAGTTTCAGCTGTTAAAAACTAAATTTAAAAGCCTACACTGTTCCTTGGGCTAGCCATATTCAAAGTTGGTCCAGCCCAACCATGTCTGCACCTCGGCAGACCTCATCTCCACTTGATCGGTCGTGGCCGTTGGATTTACATCCAACAGCCACGACCTCCTCCGCGGTCAACACCGCGAGGACCTCCCCACCTCATGAGGTCATTGCCGTTGGATCAGTGATCCATGGTCATGACCTCCCCTGTGTGTTAAACCTCAAAGACCTCCTCGAGCTGTTAAACCATCGCAGCGAGGTCATCCCACCTTGTTGAGGTCGTAGCCGTTGGATCAAATCCAACAGCCACGACCTCCTCCTCAACATACTCGGTCAGGTCCTCCCACCTACGTGAGGTCATAGCCCTTGGATCCAAGATCCATGGCCCTGACCTCCCCTCACTGTTAAACTAAACAAACCTCCCACCTAACCAAGGTCGTAGCCGTTGGATCAGATCCAACAGCTCACGACCTCCCCGTGCTATCAAGCACTCACAACCTCCCCCATCTTTTGTTGTGCACCGTTAGATTAAAATCTACGGTCACGACCTCCTTTTTGTCTCATGCGCACTGCACCTCCCAACGACGTGAGATCGTAGCCCTTAGATCTAAATCTAAAGGCCATGACCTCCCTTGTGCGTTATGCAAGCTCAGACCTCCACCTCCTTTGATCGGAACCCTTAGATCTAAATCTAGCGGTCTGACCTCCCTTGCTGTTATGCATCATATCGAGACCTCCCGGTCATTGTGTGCCCTTGGATTTAAATCCAAAGGCCATGACCTCCCTCATGTCTTTTGATCGCGTGTGGTTAAGTCCTCACTGGAGGTCCGCACTGTTGGATGGAGATCAACGCTTTGGACCTCTGTCCCTTTTCCTCACGTGCGTTTTTCGCGATTAAGAAATCGGAGGACCACGACCTCCCCATCCTTGATCGTGTGGTGGGACCTCCTCCCACCACTTAAAACATAACGGTTCAAAATGAGATCCGATGGTTAGGACCTCCCGTGTCTTATCCAACGGTCATAAGGACCTCCTGTTCTTCTCCTTCCTCTGGCGCGCATGCGTGCTCTCGAGCGGGAGTTAATGTCGGCTTGTCCATTGTGTCCTTTCAATGACTCTTTGTCGACCGCATTTAATGCAGTCGACCTTCCGCCTCATGGGTCGGCTCAGGACCGCCACCATGTCCACTTTAAGTCTTGTCCAATGCCAAGACCGTGCCATGGGCCAAGCTCACAGGAGCTTAGCCAGTGGTCTCGACCTCAATTGCCCTTAGGATAAAACCACCCCCCCTGTGCCTTTATCTTCCTTTGCACGCCATTGTTCTTTGCTCACCCATCTGTGCTTGTGAACTCTAAGCCGCAGAGCTCCTTGGGCGCCATTGTTGGACTTGAAGTTCCTCGGTGGACAAGGGTCACTGGGGTTTCCCACCTTTCTCCTTGTTTCCATTTGTGCCCTCCCTCTGGGACCAAGTCCTAACTTGATTTGTTGGGCATTTGCGAGGGGGACAAATTGGAGCTCGAGAGTGGAGCTTTGGCCGTGGAGCACCTTTCTTCCCCAACTCCGGTCATCACCTCCACGACCTCCCGGCACCTTAGGACCTCCGTACTCCTCCTGTAGTCCTTTAGATCTTGGCACCCATATGAATGATTTTGCGGAGCTTTTCTTGGCACAAGCTTGAATGTTCTTGTGAGCTGCTTTTTGCATTTTCGTGTTTGGCCGTCTTTGGTCATCTTTTGCCCTCTCGGCTCATGGCGTTCAAAGCCGCCGCCGCCGAGAGGAGGTCCACTGGTGCGCAACGCGTTTTGTGCACTCGGTGGTATCATGGACCTCACCGGCGAGCTCTACATCGCCGGCGAGATCACTTCTTCACGCTCGGGATTTTATCGGACGTCCGGCGTGTCATTGTCGTTTTAGGACATAAATTCACCGTTTAAATGCCCAATCATCGCAATCATTGGTGTCTTAACGCCATTAACCCCGCCCGTTTGCGCGCATTAAAACCCCTCGCGCGGACCTCCTCGTGGTCCCGGCGCATTTATCTCTTGTCCAAAGCTCGTGCGGCGTTGGAGTGCAGGGCGTCGGACCTCCTCCGAGGAGATCTGGAGCGTCCAAGACCTCCTTGGCGCAATCTTGGCGTCCAGACCTCCCGGAGGTGCAGCGTTGAGACCTCCTCAGGGACCTCCTCGAGGTCATCTCACCATGAGGACCTCCCTTTAGATCTGGTCCGTTCCGGACCTTCCCTTCCATGTTGTGGTCCGTTGGATCTCCCATCTCGGCCACGACCTCCCTCACCTCGCGCATGTGCGTGGTTAGGAGGTCCAGACCTCTGGACCTCCCATGTGCGTGTATGTTGTTCTCTGGAGGTCTGAGCCGTTAGATCTGTGATCTGTGGCTCACGACCTCCCATGTCTTCTTGAGTGTTAGAAATGCCAAGAAATTCTTAATGATAAACTGAAATAAGGTATAAACTTTAGAATTTCATATCTCTTTCATTCTAATTCCAAATGAGGTCATTCAAATTGTGTTAGCTCTATCTTGAACTTGACTTTAATCCAAAAATGATTGTAAGTTGAGTTCAGCTCCAGAGCGCAGTTTGGGCCATAGGTTTTAAAACTCCCTTTTTAAATATACACTCAAATTAAGGCTTAACTTGTAAAAGACATAACTAATGCTCTATAGATGATTTTTGAGTGAATCCAAGTTTGTTGGGTTCCTCTAATAATGAACTTACTAGGAAAAATAGTTTTGAACATGTTACTGTTTTCAGAAAGAATAATTATGAATTATAATTTTGTTCAAGTTCTTGTCTTTAAAAAAATTGTAGAAGTTGCAATGTAACTCCAAAAGAGTTGAAACCACTTCCATTAGTCTTAGAATGTCATTACCTATCTACCATAAACATTTCATGTCCAGAAGACCCCTAGAAAATAATTTATGAACAGTAGCCCTTTTTAATTTAATTTGGATTTTTCTGGCCGAATTGAATTGTTTTGATCATATCTTTTGCATCAAGAATCCAAATCGATTGATTCTTGTTGATAAATTCATGATAAATCTTTATCTTGCTGCTGTAAAAATTTCAAGTCTTTTGGAGAAAGTTTTCTGTTGAGTCCTTTTGAATTCTTTGTTCTTATCGGTTCTTTTTCGCTCTTTCGTTAGGGTTCGACATTTGTGGTGATCCCGAGTGATCCTCAGCAACCAATTGACCACCAGCAACAAGGCAAGCAGTTTGACCATTTCCATCATTGTCCCATTACTTTAAAGCTTAATACTTTGTTTTACTTCTATGTATGCATGCTACTTTGTGTTAAATGTAAGCTAGCAAGCCTATAGTTGCATAATCTGTAGGAATTGTTCATCCTCTACTACCTTGAGCCTAGGTTATTTGCTGTGGTGGGAGCTCGTTGGATGAGCTCTTATCACTTAGTAGTTGCGATGCAATTGCTTAGACATGCTTAGTTATCGGTAGAAATGGGCTATCATCGACTTAGTCGATGGTCTTGATCACTCAAAAATGATTATTACTCCTATATGTCCAGCACTTGTGCTTTGATTAATTGTAAAATCAAAAACTGAAAATAAAAGATTGATTTAGACTTGGGCATATTGGATGGATGGTGCGGTTTTTGGATGTGGTGGTATGCAGGTCCCTAAGGACCGAGTACTTGGGTCACTAAGCCAGCGATTTGGCGTACTAACCACGCTGAGGGGCATATGGAACCCTCTTGACTAAGTACTCTAGGAGGTGTTAATTATGAGCGAGCTCGGTTGGTGTGTTTTCAAAACAAATGTATATGTATAGTGTGGGAGGGAGCATTAGCTTAGGGAAGGTTGTGATGTCTCCTTCTCCCGTGGGTTGTGCAGCTCGTAATTAGCATTCATCCTTTGGAAAGGTCTCGTAGGACTTAGCCGTGCAAAGACACCTTCTAGTGTGCGTAAAGGAAAGGCGATCGGCGTGTGGAGTGCAGTGGTACACCTGCAGGGATAAAACTATTGAATAGCCTCGTCCTAGGTTATGGACATGCTTGGTGAGGTCGTTCAAGACTAGACTACAACCTTTAATTAAAACTTGACATGGTTGGTATGAACGGGGAGTTCATGCTATTGTTGTGGTGACTTGGGTTAGTCACTTCCAGGTTGTTCTTGTTGTTGTTATTATGTTATTATCGCGTTGTTATTTCAACATTTAAAAATGCTTTGTCAAATTGCCTTCAATCTATTATGTTATTGCAAACAAATGTTGCTTTATGCTAAAATGAGTCCAAAGCCTCATCCACTTAAATAAAGCTTGCATGTAGCTATTTATAGTTCTGTTATCTCACACGTAAGTCTTGCGGAGTACTTTATGTACTCATCTGGCCCGTGGTTGTGGCAATTTTGTGGCTTTTGTTGCAGAGGAAGAAGGAGAGCTCCAAGAGCCTCTCTTTTGTGCTACGTGTTGCGTTTCTTGACGACTAGCTTGGCGGTCGGTCGAGATGCCTAGGGGTTAAGGCACACCGATTGGCTTTGTGTTATAGCCATCTTTATGGCACTTTTGCTTCATTGTTATCTTTTGTATTTATCGCTTTTTGGCCTAAGGGCCTCTCTTTTGTAATATCTATTCCATATTAATGTTAACTTCGGTTTGTTGCTTATGTTCTATGTGTTGTATGGAATTGATACATTCTTTTGTTGTGAGGTATGTATACTGCATTCTGGGAAGTATACATCTCTCGAGACCGGGGTTTATTTGGTTGATAATACTAGGGTCAATCGGATGACTAAGTATTATGAGCCTAATAAACGTCGGGGTCTCACAACCCCAAAGGTTGAAGAAAGCACAGAAGTGGTCATTGGGCACTGAGTGAAGAGAATAAACCAAGAAACCCATTGCCTTAGAACAAACTGAGAATTTAAAAGAAAAATTCTGTAGTAGAGAGACATTGAAATCGAGAGCCGAACCTCCCAGGCAGGCATGAAGCACAAGGCGAACAGATTCTTCTGAAAGACAAAAAGCAACACGAGCAAAGGAAACCACTAGGTGGAAGGCCGAAGAACGAGAGAGAGGGTGTACCGTAGAACAAAAACAGCTCCAGACATCCTGTTGAAAGGCAATGCCCGGGGCAAGGTCCAGCCGAGGAGGCAATGGCACCGAAGACATGGAGGAACAGTCTCCATTAGAGGCACCATAGAAACACCAGAGAGAGAGAGCCATCAGACATATACCATTAGTTCTGGGGTGACAAATGATAGTGTCCAAGTTGAAGGATGGGAAGGTTATATTCAAGTATCATTAAGGTATTAACTATGAGCTAGACCAACATAATTGTATAAATCATAGCAATGAAATTTCATAATTTAAAACAATATAATTGCATTTCAAAAGTAGGTGCAACATGATCAAAGTGTTGACTCGCCTTGCTCAATATTCTGATAATCATCTTGCTCAATGTTCTTATAATCATCTTGCTCAATATTCTGATAACCTAGGTCTTGTTCTTGTTTTGTCTCAGACTGTTGCTCCATCATAGCTTCAGATTCTAACTATGCGGAATACGATTGAACCTAAGAATGTCGGAAAGCATTCAAATGAAATCCAATAAATACAAAAGACATTCAAACAAAAATAAACACTTCAAATGAAAGTAAACTTATCTAATGATATCTGGAAAGACGCAAGTACTCCATATGAAACTAATCATACTTAGGGTTAGGTAACCGTTTGATCCGGAGTGAGGGTGAGAGGGATCAGACTCTCAGAAAGTTCGCTGGTGCAAGGAGCTAGGACTCCAATGGAAGAGAGAGAATATTCATAGGAATATTTCTCACCAGTTATCTAGATGGGAGTGATCACCTTGTTTGGTAGGACTCTTTTGATCCACCCTCGGATCATGAACTATCCTTCTATTGGGAATGGATAGTGAGGGGTGATGGCTAGAGCCTAGACGATGTTGATTAGTGGTTGAACTACTATCGCCCACCTAGGGACATATCACTGCTATCCATACACGATGACTAGTTGCTTTAAAGATTTCTTTAGTTATTACTTCCTATTTATCGAGGGAGTTCCATGAAACTCAAGTGGGACCTACGTGTAGGTGCAAGGATTTGCTTTGGGTAGACACAAGTCTCACCAATACATGGTGTCTAGTTCAATTAATGACTCCTTTTACTACTTTGTATTTGTCAAGGAAGTTCCACGAGCCTTAGTTGAAACTTCCAATCATTGGCTAAACATCAGCCTTACACCCTCATTGGTGTCTATGGGTTTGGATTCAATGTTGTGATGATCTTTAGCTAGCTTCATTACTTGTGTGGCTTGTGTGAGGACCCCGGTTTATTAGGCTTGTAATACTTAGTCATCCATTGACCCTAGCATCACAAACATAATAACCCGTGTCTTCGAGATATGTATACTTCCCAGAAATGCAGTATACACACCTCTTTACAAAATCATGCATCAAGTTCATACAAGACATAGAACCAAGCACGAACTAGAATAAAAGACATACATAATATAGAGAGTTATTACAAAAGGAGAGGCCAACAGGCCAAAAACAAATACAAAACTAAAATAAGCAATGAAGCAAAAATTGCCATAAGATGGCCATAAACAAAAGCCAATTAGTGTGCCTTTACCCACAAGGCAACCAACCGGACCGCCAAGCTAGTCGTCAAACCCGAAGCACATCTACAAAGAGTGAAGCCCTTGGGGCTCACCTTCTTTCTCTGCAACAAAGTTAATAAGCAAAGCAAATGAGTACAAAAATGTACTACAAGGCCGACGTGTAATATAACGAACTATAGTTTAACTACATGCAAGCTTTATTTAGTGGATGAGGCTTTGGACTTATTTTAGCATAAAGCAAGTTTTCATTTGCAATAATGTAATAGATTGAAAGCAGTTTGGACAAAGCATTTTTAATTGTTGAAGTAACAACGATACAATAATAATAACAAGAACAAGAACAACCTGGAAGTGATTAACTCAATAGTCACCACAACATTAGTATGAACATCCATTCATACCAACCCATCAAGTTTTAATTAAATGTTGTAGTCTAGTTCTCACGAGGCGTTTCCGAGCGTGTCCATAACCTAGGACGAGGCTATTCGAATAGTTTTAACCCTGTAGGGGTGTACCAATGTACCCACACGTCAGACCGCCTTTTCGCCACATGATTTAGCACACTTCCTTTGGTATGCCGGCACGGCTAAGTCCTACGAGACATTTCCAATGGATGATGCTAATTACGAGCCGCAACCCACGGGGACAAAGACACATTAGACAGCCTAACCGGTCTGCTAATGCTCCTTCCCAACACCACACACACATATTTTATTTAAACATACCCACCGGCCAGCTCATAATTAACACCCCCAAAGTACTTAGTCAAGAGGGGTCCCATATGTCCCTCGTGTGGTTAGCACGCAATAATGCTCAGAACGGTGGCGCAAGTAACTCGGTCCTTAATGACTTAGGCATACTACCACATTCCAAAAACCACACCATCCATCCAATATGCCCAAGTCCAAATCAAACTTTTATTTTCAGATTTTGACTTTACAAATTAACAAAGCACAAGTGCTGGACATAAAGGAGTAATAATTAGATTTGTGTGATCAAGACGATCGACTAAATCGATGATCGCCCATTACTACCGATAACTAAGCATGTCTAAGCAGGACACCGTAAAGACAATAAAAGAGCATAAATAAATCACCGGGCTCTAATTCACCAGCGATATTAGTAACTTATGGTCTGTGGCAGGGGGTAACAATTTAGAGGCAACAATGCAATAGGAATAGCTACCTCTAATCGATAAAATTACTTTGACACAAAAGCATGCATACATACAAGTTAAACAAAGTATTAGACTTTGAAAGTAATGGGATTAAGCGGGATATGATCAAACTGCTTGCCTTGCTATGGCTGGTCACTATGCTGCAGAGAAACACTCAAGGGATCAACCCACTCGTCGGCACCTAATCGAAAAGGCGAAAAGAATCGATAAGAACGACAAAAACCACAAGGACAGCACAGAAAACAAACTCCAAATGCTCTGAAATTTCTACAGAAGCAAGAGGATGATTTTTAAGGAATTTAGCAACAAGAACCAATGGATTTGGATTCTCAATGCAAAAGATATGAGCAAAACAATTCTGCTCAACCCTAAAAATATCAAACTGCCACTATTCACTAATTTAATTATTTGGCAACATTTTCTAGAAAGGTGGTGATACTGAGATTTTTACTATAAAACCATCACCTCATGAGATGAATAACACAATTGAGTTCATCTCATTTGGAGCTATTATGCAATTTCTATAATTTTTCAAAAACAAGAACTTGAACAAAATTATAATGCACAAGTAAGCTTTTTGAAAATAATGACAAGTCTAAATCTTATTCTAACATTTAGTTTACTAACAGAGGAAGCCAACAAAGTTGGATTCACTCAAAAAGGAGCTCTAGAGAATTACTTATGCATTTTACAAGTTAATTTGAATTTTTATTGCAACATTTAAAGTTAGTTTTGAAAACTATTTGCAAATGCATGTTCTGGAGCTGAACTGAGCCCATAACCATTTTTAGATTAGAGCCCAGTCCAAGCCAGAGCTACAGAAATTTGAATCACCCTATTTGGATTTAAATTGAATTGGTTATGCAATTTCAAAGTTCATACCTTTTTTAGTGCATAAAATAAGTGTTCTCTGGAATTTCTAAACTTCCAAAACAGAGGGGGAGGACGTGAACCGTTGATCTAAATCAAACAGCCCAAGACCTCCAGAGGAAAACGCGCACGCGCGCTAGCGCAGGTCCAGAGAACATGGGCCGTTGATCTTGGATCCAACGGTCCATGTCCTCCAACGGCCTTGCGTGCTAATCGGAAAGGAGGTCGTGACCGTTGATGCTACATCCAACAAAGCCACAACATCGAGGGAGGACCGGACGGTCCAGATCAAACGAGGGAGGTCTGAGCAGCCGAGATCTTCCAAAGGAAGATCTAAACTATCAAGATCTCCCCAAGGAAGATCTACAGTCGAGACCTCTCGAGGGAGGTCCCGGACGGTCCAGATTTTCAAGGAGGACCTTAATGGTCTAGATTGTCGCAGGAGGACCTTAACGGTCAAGACAACAACAAAGAGGTCTGGGCGGTTCAGATCCACTTGGGGTGGTCCCGAAGGGCCAAGATCTAACAAAGGGAGGTCCTAAGCGGCTCGATTTCCTTTGGGAGGTGCAGGCGGCTAAGATTTACCCGAGGAGGTCCACAAAGGTTAAGAGGATCTCGGGGAGGTCCTACACGGTGGAGATCAACACAGGGAGGACCTCAACTGCTAAGATCTCCCACAAGGAGGTCCTAGCGGTCAAGATCGCAAGGAGGGAGGTCCTGGGGGTTGTCCTTACAAAAGACCAGGGGTGGTCTTTTGTAAAGAGGACCCCGAGGGGAGGTCCAAGATGGCTAAGATAACCCCGAGGAGGTCATGGCTGTAGATCTGAGATGGACGGCCCAAGACCTCGCACGAGCGCTTAAGGACACAATAAAAGCTACAATGATTGGAGATGATTAGCCATAAAAGGGGAGATCTTTGTCTTAACAACAACGGCGCTGTACCAGTGTCGTCCGACAAAATCTCGAGCGCGTTTTAAGGCTTGACGCCGGCGATGAGGACCTCGCCGGCGCCAACCAAGGGCATCAATGTGTGCGCAATAGTGTTGCGCACACACTGGGACCACTCTCGACGGCGGCGGCGGCCTAAGTCGCCGGCGAGCCGGAGAGGAACGAGATGATCAACACGGCCAAAACACAAACAGCGATAAAGAGCTCCGCAGCGTTTCATACAGCATGTGCCCGGCAACTAAGGACTACCAGGAGGTACCTGGAGGTCCTGAAGGAGCCGAGGAGGTTGGAGAAGAGGTAGACCGGTGCTGGTGAAGACGATGAGCTCCACGGCCAAAGGGGAAATCCTCCAGCACCAAGCTCCACTTAGCCCTTCCTGAAAAGGCCAACCCAAATGGAGTTAGGGTTAGGACTTCTAGGAATTAGAGGAGCAACAATGGAGCAAAGGTCCAGAGAGGGTGCCACTGGAGTACTGCCACCGAGGAGCTCCAAGCTGCTTCAATGGCGGCCAAGGAAGTCAAAGTGGTTTGAGCTCCACCGAAATGAGCGCAATTGGTGAAGTGTGGAAAAGAAACCATGGAGGACAATGGGGAGGTTTTATAACCCAGGACATGGAGGTCGTGAGCCAAGGGTTAAGCTCATGGTGAGCTTAGCCCATGGCGCGGTCCATGGCCTGGACAAGACAATGGAGGTGATGGGGGCAGGTCAGAGCAGACCTAGGGCATGGCCTAGGGCGGAAAGGCACTGACACGCAATAAATGCACACAGGCACAGAGCCGTTGGACAAGACATGCCACTGCCTCCTCACTGCCATGGCGTGTGCGCGCCAGAGCTAGGAGAAGAACAGGGCATGCCTCCCAACCGTTGGATGAGAAGCGCTAGGAGGTCGCACCCTCCGATATGATTTTGAAGCAGTAAGTTTTAAAAGATCGAGGAGGTCCTAGCCATGCGATCTCCATCGCACGCAGCAATGAACAGAACCGAGGAGGTCATGCGCGCGTAAGGGGTTAGGAGGTCCTAGCCTTTGGATCTACACCCAAGGGCTCGAGACGGATGGGGAGGACTTATTCACGGTAGCGCCACGATACACAACATGTGGGAGGTCCCGCCATTGGATCTTAATCCAACGGCGCAGATCCAGTGAGGAGGTCATGGCCAAAGCGCTGTGAGAGAAGGAGGTCATGGCGGTTAGATTAAAATCTAACGGCTACAAGATGATAAAGGAGGTCGTGGCGGTTGGATTTTAATCCAACAGCACGCACTGAAATCTGGAGGTCTTGGCCTGGGCAAGACATCGAGCAGGATGGGGAGGTCGGCCGCGAGATTTTCATCCGACGGCGATGAGGAGATGGGGGAGGTTGTGAGCGTTGGATCTGATCCAACGGTTACGACCTCGACTAGATGAGAGGTTTGATGCGCTAGAAAGCGAGAGGAGGTCGTGGGCCTTGGATTTTAATCCAACGGCGCACAACAATTGAAGCGGGGAGGTCTTGTGCGCTAGATATCAAGGGGAGGTCCTGGCTGCGATGATTTGCAGTGGAGGTCGTGGCCTTTGGATCTAAATCCAATGGCTACGACCTCAACAAGGTGGAGAGGAGGTCTGAGTGGTTTGATAGCGAGTGGAGGTCCTTGCGGTATTGACCGCGGAGGAGGTCTGGTGCACAAGACAAACAGAGGGGGTCGTGGCGGTTGGATCTTTATCCAACGGCCATGACCTCGCACAGGTGGGAAGGGAGGTCTGATGAGTTGGTTCAGAGGAGGAGGTCGTGGCTGTTAGATATGAATCCAACGGCTACGACCTCAAGTGGTTTAAAGGAGGTCCGGTGAGCTGAGGAGTGGGTTGGGTTCAACCCAGATAGGAAAATGGCTCAGCCCAAGGAACAGTGTAAAGTTTTGAATTCAATTTTTTAACAGCTGAGACTATGCAGAATTATTTGAGATAGCAAATGAACTCCAAATTTTATGAAATTTTAACTAGAGCTTGCAGACATTATGATTAACCTTACATAAAATTTCCAGAGGTTTTTATGCACTGCATTTTTCTTAGGAAATTCATTAAGGCTGTTCAAGGAATTGTTTTACCTCCAAAAATTATCAAACAAGTTTTATAACTTATGAAATTTTTCAGAGAGACCCCACATCAATTCTAGGACCAAGGAAAATTATTTCCAAAAGTTTGGCACAAGATTTGTGACAAGTGGAACATGAGTTTGACTTTCGGTCAATAAGAGCTTAGTGTTTTTGGATAACACAACTCTTGGACAAGAATTTAAGGCGAGTTCAAGAATTTCAAGATGTGAGAAAAAGTTTTAATTTCTACACATTTAACTACATTTGAAACAAACACCTGATTAGGTATTTGGGATGTTACAACACACACTAAAGTAACCCATCACACTAGGCTAATCCTTAGCTCTGTCATCTGCTAATGACTACCTCTAGTTAGGCAGATAACTACCATACCAGGTCTATGGTTTAACTGGTGTTTGATCGTCTATGTAGGTATACGCCCAACCACAACTATCTATCTTAGGTTCTAACTATCTAAGTGCATCGCAACTGTTAGTTTACTTACTACGCGATCTCTCATTTAGGGCTTGATCTATCGATTGTTGGGTTCTACTAATTGTGTTATTCTAACTAAACACTAACTGGTGTCGATCACTGGTCATACACGTATACATACACAGGGAGAGATAGCCATACTCAAAGAGATAGAGCGACTGAGAGGGCACTAGACGGAGTAGACACAGAGACATACAAAGGGCCCCACCTGTCACATATACTCATACACAGTGAGACAGAGAGAATGGAAGAGAGAGCATAGAGAGGGAGGAACAGAGAGCTATTGGGGAGGACCCACGTGTCATGCATCCACAACAGAGAGAGAGGGAGAGTGTGGCACAGGGGAGGCCCACCTGTCATATGCCTCTACAGAGAGAGAAGAGAAAGAGACGGAAACAATGTAGCACAATAGAGGATAGGAGAAATACAGGAGGTGCTAGGGCGACTCGAGTTGTGCTAGTTGTCGGCGAGGGGGTCAACGGGGGCGGCCGAAGGTGGCCTAAATGGAACCGGCTGGGGAGGGCGGTCCCAACGAGGGTGGGGTCGCCGGTTGGGCAGCACCGAGGCAGCCAGATAGTGGCGTGTGGCGGCTGGTCATGGGAGAGAAGATGGGGAGACGGTGTGTGGCGGCCGATCGTGGGAGAGAAGATGGGGCGACGGCGCTTGGATGAGAGAGGAAGGAAGTTAAGGCGAGCGTGAGCAATGAAAGAGCAAGGGGAGCTCACTGAGGCTATCAATGGAAACGGGGAGGAGCCAAGGCAGGCCAACGACGTGAGCGGGCGATGGCGCAGGTGGTTCATCGTGGGGGTGACGTCCAGGCAAGGGAGAGCATGAGTGAGAGGTAGGGATAGAGGGAGGCCAGGGGGTACTCATGGAGAGAGGAATCGGTGAGAGACTCACTGAATGAAGGGTGGCGACGGTGGTAGCGGAATCAGCCGGGGTCGGGGAAGATGATGTCGCCGTGGTGCTCTTGAGGATGAACAACATAATTGAGTGAGGGTAAATGCTCGTGGGGTTAGGGAACATGACATGACGTGGTCGGCCTTAGTCAGAGCTCATTGGATTACTAAGAATGGCGAGGCGATGCGGTGGCCGGCAATGGGCGCTTGCGCTATCTTCACTTGTTAGTGCTTGGTGGAGGAGGGGAAAAGTGAGAAGAGTGGCCGGGGACGGGTGAGGCGAGTTTGGGGCAACCCTTTATAGCCAAAGGAAGGATGGGGGAGTCCTGTGCACGGCGACGGCGTGGTAGTGTAATGCGATGACAGGAGCAGTGAGCGGCAGTGGCGCGACTCCAGTGTTGCGGAGCCGACGCGGGCATGTGAGCAATGAAGATGATGGTGATGCGAGCTGGTGATGACCAGGGCAGTGGCGCGGGATGGTGCTAGTGGCCGTGCAGTGTGGGCGAAGTAGAGAGAGAGTAGGGAAAGAGGGAGGCAAGGGCTCAATCGGGGCAGGCTCGGGTGGGTGCTACCGGGTGGCACAACGCGTGGCAAGATGAGAGAAGGTGGTGACAATGGGAGCTAATATGATGGGAGTTGGTGGCTTAGTGAGGACGGCGTGGTCGCACAGGGTGGTGGTGTGGTCAATGTCACTTTGTCGACACTGTGGTGGCGATGGCATAGTCAAGCAAGCTGATAGGACTGGCGTAAGCTTGACGACGGCATGGCCATAGTGACGACAATGTGTTAGAAGAAGGTGGGAGGAAATGGTGATGACGCGGTGACAGCGTGGCTCCAATGGTGCTGATTAGAGCGGCACAGTGCACTGGGCAGTGGCGCGGTGCACACACTAGTGCGTGACGTGGTCAGCGTGCAGGAACAGGGTCTGAGCATGGGCGTGGGTGACGTAGTGCTAGTGGTGCGGCCCAGGACGTCGTGACACATGACACTGTAGGAGGTAGGCTACTAGGCTAGCAGCTGAGCTAGAGAGAAGGAAAGAAAAGCAGAAGTTGGGCTGGACTAGGTGACTTTTGGCCTAGACCGCGCCTTTTGAGGTCGAAGTTTCAAATAACAACTCCAAACCTCGAACATCGCCGACGCGTATCAAAAACTTTTAAAAATTCTGTATTTTTAACTTTGAAGTTTTTAGGTCCCAATTTTGGGGTGTTACAATTGAACTAAGCCATATCATACAACCACTTGTCCTGTATTGGATGGACCTAGCTAAGTAATTGGCAATGTCTTAATTTCGGTTCTGTCTTAGAAGCGTGACTTACGGGATGGACATATACTCACAATGGTGCAAGAGGAGTGCCTTGTCTGGTCGAAAGGATATTCCGTGTTGAAACCTTAGCGGACAAAATTGGGTTAAGAAGGAGCTTTGTAAAGGCCCTATGATGATCACTTAGTCGCACACCGATGGAAGTGCGGTTTGACATTATAAGTTGATTTATCTCTTGTGGGTAAAGCTGTACAACCTTTGTAGAGTTAAAACTGTTTAAACAGCCATGTCCCCAGTTATGGACAATGTGTAGGGATTTCACATGAGATGTAGAGTTTTTTTATATAAAAATGTGTCGAAGTGTGAATGGGAAGTTCAGTTCGTGAATATGATGTTCGCTTAGTGGGTGGGGAATTCACTTGGTGATTTGTGTCGGAAGGTGAATGGGGAGTTCACTTGGTGAATATGATGTTCACTTGGTGGATGAGATGTTCACTTGGTGGTTTGGTTGGGAAATGAATGGGATGTTCACTAGTTGTTTCAAAGAAATTGTTTACTCTATTTATTTATTGTCTTTTAAATTACGCTTTGTAATCTATTGGCTGTATTTACTATCAATATCTGCTTTCTGCAAAATAACCATACAGTTATTCCTTTGTTAAAGCCTTGCATGAATATTAATTGCATACTATTTCCTATAACATGCTGAGTACTTTATGTACTCATGGCTTTAACCTTTGTTACTCAGTTGAAGAAAGTCAAGTTGCCCAAGAGTTCTACGAAGAGGACTTCTTTGAAGGTTTTACAAATTAGGATGCATTTTCTACTCGATTTCCTATGGGCATGTTGATTGGCCTTTCCAAGTTTTCGCTCCACTGCAAGAGTTTTATTTGTTTCTTTAGCCATGCGTGGCAAGTTAACTAAACGTTGACCATAAGGTCCAGTTATTATTACTATTTGTTATTTTGAGATCTTTTTAGTTAAATCAATAAATGGATGGTATTTCATTGATGTTTCACTATGTGAGCTAGCTACTGATCTGGCACTAGTTGAGAATACATAGTGGGTTTTCAGATGTGTAAATCTGGGTCCCGACACTAGGTCATCCTTCATCTCAAGTAGTGCAGTCTATTTTACATCTTAATAAGTTATCTCATAGTAGACCTATGAAATCGTCTATGTGCGATGCTTGTTAGAAAGCAAAGAGTCATCAACTTTTTTACTCCTCTTTGGTTCATGGTTCCTCTTCTCCTTTAGAACTTGTATTCTATGATGTCAGTGGTCCAGCATCTCAATCTGTAGGAGGATATGTGTACTATGTCAGCTTTATAGTTGATTTTAGTAAGTTAACTTCGATTTATATGTTACATACCAAATATGATGTTTTCCATGTGTTCTTCCAATTCCAAAAACATGTTGAAAGAATTCTTGATAAAAGAATAAAATGTGTTCAATCTGATTAGGGAGGAGAATACCAAAAACTCCATAAATTCTTTAGAAACCTTAGTATTGATCTTAGAATTTCTTGCCCCCATACTGACCAATAGAATGGATCAGCCGAGAGGAAACACAGACATATTGTAGAGACATGTCTTGCTCTTATTGCTTAGTCCTCTATGCCTCTAAAATTTTGGGATGAAGTTTTTCTGACAGCTACTTATCTTATTAATAGACTGTGTACTCGAGTCATTGATAATACCACTCCCTTGGAATGTCTATGCAGTTCTAAACCAAACCACTCTTTGTGAAAAATATTTGGTTGTGCATGTTGGCCACACCTTAGACCCTATAATAACTGCAAGCTCTCTTTTCGTTCCAAAGAATGTGTTTTCTTGGGATATAGTTCTAATCACAGAGGTTATAAGTGTCTTGACATTGCTTCTAGGTGCATTTATACATCTAGAGATGCCATCTTCGATGAGGGTGTTTTTCCTTTCTCTAGATAGTTTGTAGTAGCTTCAAAACCGAGAAATTATTTTCCTTTATCCACATATACCCAGCTCCCAATTTCAGTCCCAACTGATGTGCCTTTGATAAGTCAATCCTCTTTGCCGATGGCATATCAATCTTCTATAGAAGGCAATAGTATTGATAGCAACACTAACCAACTAATGCATGATGAGCAATCTAGCTCTTCCTCTATTGTATCAGATGGTGAACAGGGACAAGCCGTGACTTCTCAACATCTAATGCGCACATGTCTTCGTGCCAACATCTCAGTTCCTAAGAAAAGAATTGATGGCACTATTACATATCTCAGTTTGGTTATTGTTGCTCTAGTTGAACCAAGAACACATGAAGAAGCAATGCAACGACCTTAATGGAAGGAAGTAATGGATGTCGAACTTGCTGCCTTACAGAAAAACAAGACATGGCATCTTGTGCCTCCCAAGTCAGGTTTGAATGTTATTGATTGCAAGTGGGTTTTTAAACTCAAAAGACGAGTTGATGGCACTATTGATCAGCATAAGGCATGGCTGGTTGGAAAGGGTTTGAAGCAATGGTATGGTGTTGATTATAAGGAAACATTCAGTCCTATTGTGAAAGCTATGACAATTCGTATTCTTCTATCTCTAGCTCTCTAGTGGAAGGTGCTTGAAGCAAATTGATGTTTTGATATCTCTAGCTCTCTAGTGGAAGGTGCTTGAAGCAAATTGATGTTCAAAACACCTTTCTAAATGGGGTTTTGAACGATGAGGTGTATATGAAGCAAATGCCTAAGTATGAAGATTCTCTATATCCACATTATTTATGCAAGCTTGATAAATCATTGTATGGATTGAAGCATGCGCCGCATGCTTGGTTCTCTCGGTTGAGTACCAAACTTCAAGAACTTCGGTTTATTCCATCAAAAGTAGATGTTTCACTTTGCATCTACAATCAAGGTGGCATCACAATGTTTATGCTCATCTATGTTGTTGATATCATTATTGTTAGCTCTTCAAGTAAAGCTACAGATATGCTCCTTCAACAACATAGAGATGATTTTGCAGTGAAAGATCTTGGCTCTCTCGGTTATTTTCTTGGCAATGAGGTTCAGAAAACTAGTGATAGTATGCTGTTGTCACAACGCAAGTATATTATGGACTTGCTGCATAAAACCAATATGACTAATGCCAAGTATGTTACTAGCCCGATGAGTACAATTGAGAAGCTGTCTAAATTTGATGGAGTTGTTTTGTCGGATATGCAGATGCTACAAGCTACATGAGTGTAGTAGGTGCATTACAATACTTAGTCTTGACTAGACCTAACATTTCTTTCAGTGTAAACAAGGTTTGTCAGTTCTTACAAGCACTAATAGAAACTCACGGGACCGTTGTAAAACGAATTCCGCGTTATCTCAAAGATACAGTTCATCTTGGACTTGTTCTTCAGAAGTCTCCTTCCTTCTTGTTGTGTGCATTCTCTAATGCTGATCTTCAGATGATCGTCGAAGCATTGGAGGTTATGCTATGTTTCTTGGATCTAATTTATTGTCATGGAGTTCTAGAAAGCAGCCCACGGTGTCAAGATCCAGTACAGAATCTAGGTATAAGGCAGTGGCAAATGCAATAGCAGAGATCATGTGGATATAGTCTTTACTTGGAGAATTAGGTATTTCTCAACATCGTGCGCTGAGTATGTGGTGTGATAATCTTTGTGCTACCTATCTCACGGCAAATCATGTGTTTCATGCTTGTACAAAACATATTGAAGTTGATTATCATTTTGTACGTGAGCGGGTTGCACGCAAAGCGTTAGACATTCGTTTTATCACTTTAGGTGATCAGTTAGCCTATGTTCTTACTAAACCATTGCCAACACAACTCTTCATTCGGTTTCGAAACAATCTGAACATGACAATGTCACGTTTAGATTGAGGGAGGCTGTTAGAAATACAGATTGAGTTGTATATCTGAATATCAGCTTGTGTTGGTATCGTTGTCGATAAGGAGATGTTTACTGTTCCCTGTCCAACACGCATACAAGGAGACAAACTCTGTAGCTATTCAAACTCTCTTGTATGATCCTGACTCTGTTTGTAATCTGTAAGAGTAATATATATATTCAAGACTGTGACTTTGCTTGGGTACGGTGAAATCACAAATCAATCTCCAGATTTTACACAAATGTCGATGAACCCCAGATCGGTTGGCAGGGCAACATGGCTGTCCTAGAATAGTATACGAACAAACACCTGCATAGTTTTTTTGATATAATATTAATTTAAAAGATAATTGCAAAAATAAATAGTTAAAAATAAAAATTACAAAACTAGACGCATGTCGCCAATTGGAATGGTGACCTGTCACCATTCCAATTGGCGATAGGGGCCTAGCCACTGGCAACAGGGGGCTCAACAGTATAGAGAGCTCCCTGTCGTCAGTTGAATTGGCGATAGGTCATTGTAGCCAATTCAAATGGCGACAGGGATCCTTAATTTTTAAATTTTTAAATTTGGTAAACCACCATTTCAAATGGCGATAGGGATCCCGCAAGTCCCTATAGCCATTCCAAATGGTAACACAATCTCTCATATAAAAGACCCTTGAAACCCTAAAATTTGGAAAAAAAAACTCACTTTTATTTAGAGAAAAGAGAAAGAGGGGAGGGAAGGGAGAAGAGCAGAGAGGAGTAGAGGGGACGAGAGAAGCCAGCGAAGTGAGCCCGTCTAGTCGCCCACCTTTCAGGTAATTTTTTTAACTGAATGGATTACATAGTTTTAGATGTACAGTTACGTAGTGTAGTATATTGTACATAATCCTTTTCGGTGGGTAGTTTAGTTTTAGATGTGTGGTTAATCGTGGAAATCTTGTTTACATCAAATATGTTGGATGCCACCAACTCCAAAATTTACTACGGTCAGGGCACTATTCTTGAGGGTCTCGAGGGGATTGATTTGCATTATTTCCAATCGGTGACCGTGCCTCTAAGAAGACTAGAGCAGCGTACATGGGGTGATGTGATGCGGTGGTTGTTCCAGTCATTCGATATGGACCATACAGTGTATGATCTGAGATTGAGTTGCCTTGCACCCGAGCATCACAACACACATATTGGGAGCTAGTGTAGCTGAAGGGAGCAAGGTCATGGCAGTCATATGTATGCATGGCGAGGGAGGAACGGTGGGATTTGGTCCTTCTGGCCCAGGCATATGCCAAGCCCACTCCTGTATCGGCGACTGAATAAGAAGGGGGTGGTGATGCCGAAGAAGTCGGGAACTCCAGCCACAACGTGGTGCACACAATGGTCGAAGGTCCGGGATTAGCTGATCCAGTCGATGAAGACCTGTGGAAGGAGCTCCTTCAGCCAGGCAAGCTAGTGGGCTAGCTGACGAGGGTGAGAAGCTGGAAGCCCTAGTGCAAAGGATGGATCTCGAAGATTGGGACTACAAGGCATTGTCAGAAGATGAAGGATCCAACGATGAGGATGCTGTGGACCAGCAGACGGTTTTATCCGAGTGGAACACATACCAGTCCGACAACCTCATCATTAATGAAGGCTCCCGTGTACCATGAGAGTACGACCAGAGAGAGGTCAAGCAAGGAGCTATGTACATGTGCAAGGAGGCCATGCAGGAGGCAGTCAAATTCTGGGCCTTGTTGGTGCGGTGTACATTCACAGTCGTAAAGTCTAACCCAAGATGCTATGACGTGAAGTGCGACATAGAGTGATGCTCTTGGCAAGAGCATGCATTCCAGCCTAAGTGGGAGACCTACTGGAAGTGCTCTATAGTGGTCTCTCACAAATGTGTCATCGCTGAGTCAGTGTAGTCCCATAGGAACCTGTCATCAGGCTTCATCGCAAACCTCATGGACGGTGAGATCATGGATAATCTAGATTTTGAGCCACGATCCATCATTCAGGTGATTGAGACAATGTTCCAGTACACAGTTAGCTATGCCAAGACGTGAAGGACAAAACAGAAGGCATTGGAATCAAGGTTCGGTACATTCGAGGACTCCTACCGCAATATCCCTGGTCTACTTCGAGTCTTACAAGATAGGAATCCCGGCACTCTTGTCGACATTCAAGATTCCACACATCCAAAGTGGGCCAATAAGAGGGTACTGAAGTGAGCATTCTGTGGATATCATGGGGATATGCCCATGATCTTAGGATGATGAGACAATTGGCAATGGCGTTGAGGGTTTGTGGAATCACCCGTTTTCGGCGTTGCTCCAGTTCTGTCAGGCCTCTGGCGGTATGACCGGCCATGGTGGCGGTTAGACCGGCTATGCCTTGTGTGGTTTTTCTGGTTTGGTGGCTGGCGGTCAAACCGGCCAGGGTGGCGATCAGACCGGCAGTGGAGCAGTCTGACCGGCTTTGCCTGAGCGGTTAGACCGGCCACTTTATGACTTTGGATTTTGGAGCTGGGCCAAAAATAGAGGGTGTAGGCAAGTGAGAGGGTTCTTCTGCACTTGGTCCCATAATTTTTGGAGCTTCCAGTGAAAAGTTCTATTGAATTAAAAATTCTAGAGAGGTTCAGAGTTCCAGGGGTGGAATTTTGGCTAAGTCCCAATGTGGTGGTCAGACCGGCCTTTGATTGGCAGTCAAATCGGCCAGTGGGCGGTTAGACCGGCCAAGGGTGGCGGTCTGACCGGTTTTGGCTTGTTCGTCGGCCCGCGTGGCGACAACGTGTTCTTGTTAGGTCAAGTTCATGGGTGTCATTGCATATGTGTTGCATGATGCATGTTTTGACTAACGTGGGTCAAGTTGTGAAGAACTTGTTCCCGAAAAAGGTTTGTTGGTCTATTGTAGTGCAGGTGGCTTACAGGTCTATGACGGTCAGCAGCAAGGTGGATTGGGACTAAGCTTGGAGAGCTGAGGTCCAGAACGATCAAGGATGCCGGGTGAGGTTAGAGGACTCAAGCGGGGCGCAGAATGGACATGGATGACCGAATGGGCAGTTCAGTGCGACTGGTTGGATCAAACGGCGTGGGAGTCGTTGCAAGTGCTCAGTGGTGCCGGTGGGATCCGGACGGGAGAGACTTGACGACATGGAGCCATTGATCAACCTACACGTGGCGAAGCATGGGATTGCTTCACAATCTGTGGACTCGGTCTTTTGGAGAAGGATCGAGAAGGGTTATTTTGGTAATTTCACCAAATACCGCCTTGGTGACCTTTTGGCTAAACATGGCGCTGGTCGGCGATGGTGAAGCGGTTTAGGTCAATCGATGATGAAGACGGCGCTTTGAGATGCGTATGGTGTTAACCCATTTGTGTGTGGGGTCTAATGGGTGCCCTAATGGAATATTCTCTAGGATCTAGCCTCCACTATATAAGGGCTAAGTGTTGGTTGCACTTGGTAACCCTTTGGCCATTTGTAACCCTAATTTTGTGTTTTAGGGTTTTGAGAAGAAGAGAGGAGAGGCTAGGGTTTCTAGAGAGTGGATTGATTTCAGTGCTCATGTTGTGAGTTTTGTCCTCCTTGAGGGAGTGGCTATAATCATTCATCTTCTCAAATCAATCCAAGGAAGATTGCAACAAGATGAGTTCTTATTTGTTCTTCCTCTCTATTTTGTGATTTTAGGGCTTTCTTCGATCCGCGGGTTTTTGATTGGTTTCTTGCATAGATCTAGCTTGCTGTGACATGTGGGAACCTATCTAGGATCATCTAGATCATCAATCATCCACGAGCAAGCTTTTGGATCTATGTTTTGGTTTTGCCCGGTTTTGGTGAAGAAAGGGTGATTTTCGGGGGTTTTGCTCTTGAGAGCTTTTGGTTTGATTCTTCCTGTGATTGAGGGTGCTAAGATGTATGGGAGACCATCCTTAGCCATCTTGGATTGATTCCTCCCACGAAATCATCTCAATCACGGTTTTCGCATTTGGCTCGGTTTTGAAGCACCCTTCGTTCAATCTGAAAAAGATAGGAACTTTGGCATAGATCTCTGCAATCTTTGATTGG
This sequence comes from Phyllostachys edulis, assembly GCA_036346405.1. NCBI lineage: Eukaryota > Viridiplantae > Streptophyta > Magnoliopsida > Poales > Poaceae > Phyllostachys > Phyllostachys edulis. The sequence goes on along the minus strand of CM070563.1, from coordinate 47,789,952 downwards.
AATAGGTTCCTAATATCTTTAAGAAGGTGTGTCTCAAATTTCGTGGAGTTTGGCCTTACGGATCAAAAGTTAGACCGATTTGAGTTTCGGTTTTCGGGCTGTCTGTGCCGATTTTGCTGTTTATCGTCAGGCTGGTGGTCAGACCGCCAATATTAGAGGTCAGACCGCTAGGCAAAATATTTGACCTGCCAATTTGAGAGGTCTGACCGCCCATCTATTTGCAAATTGAGTTCTTGGTTATTTTGGGCGTTTTGCGTCGGGGTTTTGATTGGATTCAATACAAGTCTTCCACTGTGTTTGTATATTGATCTTCATAGCTTTTATAGCTATTGGAGTGAAATTAGTATTGAATTCGATCTTTGTGAAAAAGTGTTCGTGCTCCTATTCACCCCCCTCTAGTCGCCTTTCCGGTCCTACAAGTGGTATCAGAGCCAAGTTTGCTCTTTTGTGATCTTAACTGATCTTTGAGCATGGCAACTAGTGTGCTGACTTGTGAGCGCTTCTTTGCATCTTATCGTAGTTCTTTTGCCGTTGATGTCCGTCGTGACGAGAGGCTTGAACATACGATTTTTATGATGTCTATTAAGGAGCAATTCACCTGCGACATTTGTGACTATCCCTTTCATTTTGATTGTCCTAGTTTCAAGGATGAGTCATTTTTAGAGCCCGAGGAGAATGTGCCAATTGGCATATGTGCAGTAGCTATTGAGGATGAGAATGATGAAGAGCATTTTGAGGATGATCATGATGACTCTTCCGAGGACGATCCCCTACTCAAGCTAAGCAAGGTGAGCAAAGAAAAACTCATTGATGGCTTGATTTCATATGAATACAAATTGCATGCTCTTAGGAAGAAAATGAAATTGCTAAAAAGAGAAAAGGGTGATTTGTCTCATGAGTACTTATGATTGCTAAATTGAAAACCTCCATGAATACTTATGATTCACTGCTTGTAGATATGGAGAACTTGAATAATTCTCTTACATGCTTAAAATCTGAAAATGAATTATTGAAATCAAATGCTTCTATGCCATGTGATTCTTGTGTTGCCTTACAACATGAACTTGACAATGCTAAGTTAGAAATAGGCAATCTTAGATCCATGGCTAGAAATGATTGTGATTCTTGTGTAGGCATGCTTGCTGAAATTAAGAAGCTTAAATTGACTAATTCCATGCATCTTGAGCAATTAGAAAATGCTAGGGCCGAGATTATTGAAATTGAAGCTAGACCTTGTAGCATGTGCTTAGAACATGAAAAATTGCTTAAGGATGGTTTAGTCTCTTGCAAGAATTGTGCTTGTTTAGAAACTGGAATTGATGCTTTAAACTGCATGTTTAATTCGAAAGCATCATTAATTTCTTGCACATCTTGCATTTCATTGAAGAGCGAGGTTGAGTCTTTGGAGAAATTGCGCGATGATATGAGCGCCAAATCATGTGACTCTTGTATTTGCCTTCACTCCGAGATTGATGTTTTAAAGATCTCTCTTGCTTCTTTACATTCGGAGTTGAAGTCTTCTTGTGCCAAATGTGAGTTACTTGATGTTGGTTTTTGTGCCATCGCTTTAGATAGCTCTTCTTTGGGAGGTTCGACTCTTTTGAACTCTTCTTGTGTTGTCCAAGGGATTTCAAAGGACAAAGGTGTTTCTTCTTCAAATGGTACTACATCTTCAAAAAGGAAGTACCATTGCACCTTTTGTAAGAAAAATGGACACACTTTTGAGTTTTGCTTTCGTCGTCTGAAATATGAGCATCGAGTGCATCATCGTACCTCTAGGAACACACATAGTCTTTCTCATGGCATGTGTGTGTCTAGTGTTGATACGAGGACGAGTCATGATGCTAGTTCTTCCAGAACTTCTTCTTTGAGCCATAATGGTGATTCGTCCTCTCGGACCGTGTCTCTTAGTAGACCTTTACACATTGCTCATTTTGTGGAAAGAATGGACATCATGTAGATTTCTGTTTTCGGCGTGCAAAACATTTGCGTCGAGCTCATGCTTCTAAGTCTCCTAGTGGGCATAGTCTCTCTCATGACATGCACACTAAAGAGCCTAGCACGAAGACTCGATTTGTTGATGGCTTCTTTGACATCTTTTCTAGTGGTGTCAGACAACACCGTGGACATGGTTTGCGTAGTTTTGGTTTTGGTCCATGAGCTGCCTCGAGGCAGGATTTCTGTCGTTTTTTAAGAGGTGGACCTCATTTTGTTCATCGAGGTACACACCCACGGCGAGGATGTGTGAGTTCTTTTGATGCTTCTGTTGGTTCTCATCTTGGTGCTTTCAAGCAAGGCCATCGCCGCTTTCCTAGAGATGGACCTCGTTTTCCTCATCGAGTTGTCCACTCGCGGCGTGCTTCCAAGGTTGATGTTGGATCTTCTTGCATGGACCATCATTTGCATCATGCTAACTCACATAATGGTTCAACTGTCTCTGGTGGTGGTGTGTCCAAGATTTGGGTTCCCAAGTATTTGCTCTCTAACCCTTCGGGATCCAAGACTTGGACACCTTGCCTTTCTCATGTGTAGGTACCAAGAACGCGGGTTGGAGAACATGGACTTAAAGATTCTGATCTTTTGCTTCATCACATGATTGGGACACTTGATGGTTCTCCACCTCAACGATGGCCTCCAAGAGGCATGTGCTTTCATGATTGGTGCTTTCACATGTCTGGTGAGCTATCCTATACCTTCATGCCCTTATCTTCATGATTATTCATACTTGGCATGTTGTGCTTGTTTTTGTGCTCACCTGTATCATATTGGCATGTGTTACTCCTTTGATATCTTTCATCATGCCTTTTCCTTTACCTTGCTTGTACATCCATGTATCTTATTATTGTTCTTTATTTCCATGGGTGTATGAGCTTGAGTTTATCATCATGAGCTTGTGTTGTCTTGTATCCTTCTTATATTGCTCATGATTGATTCTTGCTTATGTATCCATGTATTAGACTGTTGTTCATTATTTTCATGGGTGTATAAGCTTGGTCTTGTCTTTATGAGCCTGTGCTATCTGTTCATGATTTATCTTGTTCGTGTTGATTTTTGCTGTATGTATCCACATGTTCACTTGATATCCATGTTAGCATTCTTTATCCATGTCTTGTTCTATAACATGCTTTATGCTTACATGGTTATTGTGCCTTACTGTTAATTGTAGATGCATGAGTCTTACCATAGCTTTCACTAGCATGCTTTATCTATGACTGTACATATGATGTGTGATTTGCTATGTGCTTGTTTGCTTGCTCCTATGCCTTATTGTGGATTAAGGATAGTTTGAGCTTTGTCATGTCTTGGGTAGCATGTGTTGTAATTGATTTGTCTATATTCATGCTCATGTCCTGAACTATTGATTATATGCTTTAATGAGCTTTGGATCATCTACTGCTATCTTTGCTAGTTGTGTGTCTTGGTACTGTTTCTCTAGAAAATGTCTCACTAACCCAGTACAAAGGCATATACTTCTTCTGTCTCTTGGTGTAGCCTTTTCAGTTGAGAAGAAGAACATGTGGTCCAACAAGTGGTCAAAGACTCCAGCTGTTGGTTCTTCTTCATTTGTGCATTCAATGCTGGCTATCACTTCTTGGAGATGAAGGAATTTGAGATGAGGATGATGGGTGAGCGCAACTACCTTCTGAAGCTTCAAGAAATGGATCTTCATCCATCATGACTACATCTCACTGCTAAGCAGTGCGACTCAGGTTCGAGCTTCTATACCTTACTTTCATATATAGTATCCCTAGTCTACCTTGCATACCATCTGGGTTGTGTCAGGTGTTGGGCTTGTCGAGTTCAGGGTAGATAGGAGGCTCTGTTCTAGCACGTGTCCTTTCTAGACACTCTTCTTATCCCATGTTTTCTAGGATGCACTTCTCTCACTGCCTAGGTCGAGCTTGTCTCCCAATCACTAGTCTTAGCAGGTTTTGAGCTGCTTGTAAGCTTTTTAGTGTTGGTGTTTTGCTCCCTAGCTTTTCGAGTTGCTTTCCCTAGAGATCGTGTGGTGTTTGAAGTCTTTGTGCTGTCTTGTGGAGTTTCTGGCATTTTTTGGTAGGTTTCTTCCCTCAAAACCTTTTAGACCCATCAAGGTTTTACCACCCTGAGAAGCGAGTTAGGGATAATTTATCCCTGTGGGTTGGTTTGAGGGGGAGTTAGTTCTTTTCTGAACTTTCTTTGTTCATCTGAACTTTCTTTGTTCATTTGAGCTTTAGTGGATCTTTTCTGATACCTTCTTCAAGTGGTATCTTCTTCGGACCCTTTTGATCTTCTTGATCTTTTTAGGCTTTTAAGTCTTTTGTGCATCTCATTGTATTTTATTGCATACATACGAAAAATCCAAAAAGATGCATTGTAATATAAGATTTACCGCTTTCATCTTTTAAATTGATGAAGCTTTGCTTATTACCCTCTTGAGCTTTAGCATTTCAATTCTTGCTCAAGATTGTGTCTAGTTCTTTGACTTGCTAGAATTATCATGCTTTCACATATGCAGCAATGCCTTTGCTATATGAGCTAGAACTGTTAATTAACCTGAACTGAAAATAGCAATTTGTGGATCTTTTAGCTAGTTGCACAATTAGTGATCCTTTTGTGACATTGGCCCTGTCAAAATTGTTTTGTTAACTCTGGAATCTAGTATTGAACATCTTTGAGCTTTCAGTTCTTTAAAGAATAAAAAACAGCCCTTGTACAAAATGAAAAATGAGCTCTTTTGTGCGAAAAAACAGATCTCACCAATCCTTTCTCATGAGACGGCTTGCCATTGTACTAGGCATGAACTCAGGGGGAGTTTTAGATGACCTAGACCACTCTTTTAAGCTTTTTGTGCTTGAGATGGTCGCGGCAAGGCTTGAGATCTAGCACATGGCTAAGAAAACAAACTGTCAAAATTGGTCGAAGCTTAGGAAGAGATTGTGGATGGCTCCTAGTCCAGAATCTTCTTTACTAAGATAGACCTTTTATTAACTTGAATATTCATTGCAAATGAAAAACAGTTGAAAAAACTGTTTGAGGCATTTTGAGCTAAATGATTCATTTCAGAACTTTTTGTCTCTAAAATAGTCTTTGCTAGCTTCTTGATCTCACATTGACATTCTGACATGGCCATTATCACTTTAGGATAACTGTTGTTGAACTTGCTAATTTTGACGCATTGCTTAATTTAATCCAGCAACATGTGATATATTGAGCTCATTAGCCTAGCTTTGCTATATATGTCTTAACATGATCTTGCTAGCTTTGTCAGCCTTGTTGTATCTTGAGTAATGGTAGAAATGCTAGCCTGTTCAATTGAGTAATCTCCAAAGCTTCTCTTACCTAAAAAATTGCAAAATCAAAACAAAAATGAAGCCACCCCATTGCATTTCATGCATGCTCTTTCTTTTGCTTCTTCCTTTCTTGTGCTTTTGTCTTCTCTGGCTGAGAGGAAGATATGATTCCTTGATGAATCAATTGTCAAAGGGGGAGAATATATAGCGAAAATGTAATGTTAATAAAGAGCTTGTTGGTTATGGGGGAGAAGTTTTGTAAGGGGGAAAAGTTAGGAGCTTTTTGGAGAGAATTGGAGAAATTTAAAATTAAAATTCTCTCTTGAAAAATGATGATCATAGTGAGGGGGAGCATTCATATTGCATTCTTTTGGTCTTATTGCCTTTTCTGAACTTAAATTGCAAATCTTGAAGCCTCACAATGATCTAAGGTCAAATAGAACAATTGTTCTTTCATATGGATCTTAAGTGAGATTTTTGTCGATTCTCTGGAATTGGAAGCTTTCTTGCTTTCTTTTGCTGTATCTCACTTGCCCATGCTATTTTGAAGCCAGCTTGGTCATTTCCATTGCTTTCTCTTGCTAATGGACCAAGTTGTGCCTTTGCGCGAAAACGTCGAGTATTTTAATTTTCATACCTCAAACTTACATTTTCTAAGAGATTGCCAATGTGTTCATCAAGGGGGAGATTGTGGATATCATGGGGATATGCTCATGATCTTAACATGATGAGACAATTGGCAATGGCGTTGAGGGTTTGCGGAATCACCCGTTTTTGGTGTTACTCAAGTTCTGTTAGGCCTCTGGCAGTCTGACCGGCCATGCCTTGTGTGGTTTTTCTGGTTTGGTGGTTGGCGGTCGATGGCGTGGTGGCGGTCGAGGCCGGCGATGGAAGCGATCGGCCGGCTTTGCCTGAGCGGTCAGACTGGCCACTTTATGACTTTGGATTTTGGAGCTAGGCCAAAAATAGAGGGTGTAGGCAAGTGAGAGGGTTCTTCTGCACTTGGTCCCATAATTTTTGGACCTTCCAATGAAAAGTTCTATTCAATTGAAAATTCCAGAGAGGTTCGGAGTTCCAGGAGTGGAATTTTGGCTAAGTCCCAATGTGGCGGTCAGACCGGCCTTTGGTTGGCGCTCAGACCGGCCAGTGGGCGGTCAGACCGGCCAAGGGTGGCAGTCTGACCGGTTTTGGCTTGTTCGTTGGCCTGCGTGGCGACGACGTGTTCTTGTTAGGTCAAGTTCATGGGTGTCATTATATATGTGTTGCATGATGCATGTTTTGACTAACGTGGGTCAAGTTGTGAAGAACTTGTTCCTAGAAACGGTTTGTTGGTCTATTGCTGTGCAGGTGGCTTGCAGGTCTATGACGGTTAGCGGCGAGGTGGATCGGGACTGAGCTTGGAGAGCTGAGGTCCAGAACGATCAAGGATACTGGGTGAAGTCAGAGGACTCAAGCGGGGCACCGAATAGACATGGATGACCGAATGGGCAGTTCAGTGCGACTGGTTGGATCAAGCGGCGTGGGAGTCGTTGCAAGTGCTCAGTGGTGCCGGTGAGATCCGGACGGGAGAGACTTGACGACATGGAGCCGTTGATCAACCTACATGTGGCAAAGCATGGGATTGCTTCACGATCTGTGGACTCGGTCTTTTGGAGAAGGATCGAGAAGGGGTATTTTCGTAATTTCACCAAATACCGCCTTGGTGACCTTTTGGCTAAATCGCGGCGCGGGTCGGCGCATGGTGAAGCGGTTTAGGTCAATCGATGATAAAGACGGCGCTTTGAGATGCGTGCATGTGTTAACCCATTTGTGTGTGGGGTCTAATGGGTGCCCTAATGGAATATTCTCTAGGATCTAGCCTCCACTATATAAGGGCTAAGTGCTGGTTACACTTGGTAACCCTTTAGCCATTTGTAACCCTAATTGTGTGTTTTAGGGTTTTGAGGAGAAGAGAGGAGAGGCTAAGGTTTCTAGAGAGTGGATTGATTTGAGTGCTCATGTTGTGAGTTTTTTCCTCCTTAAGGGAGTGGCTATAATCATTCATCTTCTCAAATCAATCCAAGGAAGATTGCAACAAGATGAGTTCTTATTTGTTCTTCCTCTCTATTTTGTGATTTTGGGGCTTTCTTCGATCCGCGGGTTTTTGATTGGTTTCTTGCATAGATCTAGCTTGCTGTGACATGTGGGAACCTATCTAGGATCATCTAGATCATCAATCATCCACGAGCAAGCTTTTGGATCTAAGTTTTGGTTTTGCCCAGTTTTGGTGAAGAAATGTGATTTTCGGGGGTTTTGCTCTTGAGAGCTTTTGGCTTGATTCTTCCTGTGATTGAGAGTGCTAAGATGTATGGGAGACCATCCTTAGCCATCTTGGATTGATTCCTCCCACGAAATCATCTCAATCACCGTTTTCGTATTTGGCTCGGTTTTGAAGCACCCTTCGTTCAATCTGAAAAAGGTAGGAACTTTGGCAGGGATCTCTGCAATCTTTGATTGGAATAGGTTCCTAATATCTTTAAGAAGGTGTGTCTCAAATTTCGTGGAGTTTGGCCTTACGGATCAAAAGTTAGACCGATTTGAGTTTCGGTTTTCGGGCTGTCTGTGCCGATTTTGCTGTTCATCGTTAGGCTGGCGGTCAGACCGCCAATATCAGAGGTCAGACCGCTAGGCAAAATATTTGACCCACCAATTTGAGAGGTCTGACCGCCCATCTATTTGCAAATTAAGTTCTTGGTTATTTTGGGTGTTTTGCGTCGGGGTTTTGATTGGATTCAATACAAGTCTTCCACTGTACTTGTATATTGATCTTCATAGCTTTTATAGCTATTGGAGTAAAATTAGTATTGAATTCGATCTTTGTGAAAAAGTGTTCGTGCTCTTATTCACCCCCCCTCTAGTCGTCTTTCTGGTCGTACACATGCTTCGCCTTTGGTCCATGCATCAATGCATTCTAGCACTACCGTCCAATCTTGTGCGTGAATGGCACATTCCTAACTGGGAAGTATAAACGCCAGATATTGACTGCAACAGCGATGGACGGGAATAATTAAGTTCTTCTCGTGGCATTCGCTTTCGTTGAATGTGAGAACACAGACAACTGGTTGTGGTTCCTGAGGAATTTGAGGATTTATGTTGTATAGGGCCGTTTGAACGTATGTGTTATACATGACCGTCATGTGGGTTTGCTGAGTGCAATAAGTCAACTACAACAAGGAGATAAAGAACAACTTCCATGGGTAGATCTACAGAGCAGGTGGTGCATGAGGCACTTGATTGCAAACTTCTACAAGAAGTTCCGTAACAAGGACTTGATGAACCTATTCAAGTGGCTGTGCAACCAGAACCAGCAGCTAAAGTTTGAAGTGCTCTGGAAGATTCTAGATGAGTGGACCTAGATGCACAAAAGGGTGGTAGTGAAAAAGGCCACCCCAAGCGCTGACCAGGCCCCCGAAGCATTGCCACATCTACCTACAGATGGTCCCAATGTGACAAGGAAGACGGGGGATCAGGTAAAATGCTTCTCGATCTAGATTGAGCACAATGCTAGGGAGAAGTGGTCGCTGCTACATGATAGGGGTGGTCCACGATATGGTGTCATGACAACCAATCTAGCCGAGGTGTACAATTAGGTTATGCGTAGTGTCAGGTGCCTTCCTTTGGTTGCTATTGAGGAGGCAATTCTCCATGGTACCACAAATTACTTTGTTGATAGAAGTAACAATGCGTTGCTCAACATGGTAAATGACATAGTACTCTACTCCGCCATGATCACCAAGTACATGGAGAAGAGCAAGAAGGGTGATATACATCGGGCATTCAAGATGGGCACAAGAGAGTTTTGCTTCGAGATAATGTGCAGGGATAAAGGACGCTGCGGGATGAACCACGAGAGGATCACCTACGAGTACACGCTATGCCACACTAGCTGCGTATGCACTTACAACAAGCCCCTTCTTTTGCATAGGCCCTGCTCCCATGTCATGGCCATATGTTCAACGGTGGTGCAGCATCCCGGCTAGCACCTCTCTGACTATTTCAACAAGGAGGAGGTGATGCAATCCTAGAGTGCAGAGATGTATGGTTAGCACGTGGTTGGCCATTTCACTAGCCATCCGACATAGGAGCAACTTATCTGGGCTGCGAACATTGATAGGTTGAAGGGAAAGGTTGGTCAATGACAGGTACGACACATTAGGAACAACATGGCCGAAGCAGAAGCCGAGCGTCGTACGAAGAAGTGCTCCATTTGCAGGGAGTCTGGGCACACTTTCAAGAAATGCCATACGAGGAATCCATAGGATGAAGAAAACATCGACAGTCGTTTCCTTCATCTGGACGTCGCTGCAAGGACCTCATCCAACCGCCACACTCGAGGCGGTCCACATGGCAGATGTTGAGGTCGCAGCCACGGGAAAGGTTCATCCTGCTGAAATATGTGGTGCCCAATGATTTGTAATATTACTTTGATTTGTCAAAAAAAACTAGGTGGTGATGACATTTTGGTGAATGGGTTGTAATCACTACTACACAAAAGTTCATCACGAGCGGTTTCGAACCGCTCAATTTATGTGTCTGCGGTGATAGCGGTAATCCTGAGCGGTTTTTAACCATCTATGATAAGTCACAACACAGACGGTTTTTTGTTGAAACCGTCTGTGAAGGGCTACTATCACAGACGGTTTCCACCAACAACCGTCTGTGATATGTAGGATATCACAGACGGTTCTATTTATGAACCGTCTGTGATTGGAGACATATCACAGATAGTTAGTAAATAGAACCATCTGTGATATCCTACATATCGCAGACAGTTGTTGGTGAAAACCGTCTATGATATTATCCCTTCACAGATGGTTTATATGATAAAACCGTCTATGATAGTTCGTTATATCTAACTAAATTTTTTATGATTCTCGGCTAGCCTTAGGAATTGCTAGCCATGCCCTCTGAAAACAAGCAAGCAGAAAACAGATAAATCCAGATGAATCAATTGTTGACAACTCAAAGTGATAGTTTACAACTCAAAATCAATTAGAAAATAATATGTTCAAGTATTGTCGCTAGAGTTACAATTGAATTACAACTACTCAAGGTGAATTACAATTGAATCAATTGTTTGAAGGTCATTCAGTGGTGTCGACAGAGTGAAGCTCTCTGTCAAAGTTAATGATCTCCATCTTGATGAAACCAGAGAGCAGTCCTCGAACCTCCGTGATTTTGTTCATAGTGAATGAATCTAAATCGAGTATCATGCCCTGTCTAGGAGGAGTAAAGTAGTAAGCATATATAGTTAAATTTATAATTAGGAAATAATTATTGCGAGATTGACAAACCTCTGGATCATTCGTCTTAGCACCCATGATTTGCTGCATATGACGACAAACGTAGAATGCACATAGGTGATCTTGTTTTTGCTGGTGGCATTGCAAAAATAGAATTACGTATATAGGTATAGTCAGTTCGAGAGGCATTATTACGAAGTATGATATAGGATTATTGTGTTATAGCTCATACCAGAAATCATGTCCTATGTTGCAATATGGCGCTCGATTCCTTGTGTGGCCCTCCCTCGGCAACATAGGCACTGAACAACCAACATGATTCCAAAAAGTTATCCTTGGCCATTTCAAATGAAGGAAGACTATAATAGAGTTATGTATGGAGGAAATGAGCAAACCCGTCGAGTATTCCTTACACAAGGGTGAAGTCGTGGGTTTTGTTGTGTAGGGAATCAAGGTATATTACCTTGTTCCGCTTTGGTACAATTACTAAAAGGATCCAGTAGAACCGACTCATGTATGTCGCTATAGTCATTAAACCTAAGTTCGTGCTGAATATAAAGTACAAATGAAATTTATATAGCAAGTAGTGAAGCACTTACCCTTGGTTGTAGGGCACTAGTATGTAGTCCTTGTCGCCCTGAGAAAGCAATCCTGTCATTATGTATTTCACGACATAGGATGCGTCTTTGGTGATGCTTTGCTCAGAGACCAAGTGTGGGTCGAGGAAACCCACCGGTTCTCACCATCGTCAGGCATTTTTCATCATGTATCTATACATAAGCAATGAGTTATGACATTTATCGGTATTACGTGCATGTAGAACTTGACTATACATGCTTACAGTGTCCAACATCATAGAAGCGAGGTGTCGAGGGCATTGAGGTTGAATAGGTCGAATAAGTCATCGAAGCCGGCAACGAAGTGGTCCAGCTCATGGAAGAAATACTCCTTTATGTATCTGACGGTGAATCCAGTATTGCATCCCTTCTCTTTGGTCTTTTGCATGTACCAGACATGCAAAGACTGGCAACCTACTCCAGCGCGGGCTAATACTGTGTCGAGGGCCAATGGACTTCTAAGGGAGTATTTCCTGGGCTTGGGAGGCAACTTAATGTTCTTTAATTTCGATTTGTCTTTAATGAGTCGCCCGCTACACATCTTCCTGTGAGACGACTCGGGAACTGATATGGCGACATGCTTTTTCTTGTTCCTTCAGCGTCTTCTCCATAGGAACCGATGAGCCGGCCTTCTGAAGCGAAGGTTGAGGTGGAGTCATCAAGGGTCCTGTTTGAGAGGCATGGTTGTGTCGAGATCGGAGCACTGTAGGGTCCGGGGCGATGTCCTTCTTGGGCCACTGGATAAAAGTGTACCTGGCATCTCCTAGTGTTTTGATGTCTTCGTTCGGGCAAATCTCCAGTGGAACGACCATGAAAATTTCATGTACCATGTCCACCTGGACCCTGGAGTAACCCTACGCACCATGCTACACTGTCCCTTCCTAGCATGGATGCGCCATTCCTGCCCAGCCTCAATAGAAATGGACCCAACCAGCCTCACTTGGAGCCTGCAGGGCGTTGGCTCCTACAAAACGATACACAATTAGCTAAGGCGTCCTATAGGTCTATATTTGGAGCATTCTAGAGATATACATTACCTTGATGTCATCGATAGGTAATTGAATGTCATCATGTTTAGAATTTTGCATGGACACGATGCTGCTCCGATGTTGAGGAGGACTGACTCCCAAAATAACGGGGGTGACTTATGACTGGTTGAGGAGATGATTCATTTGATCATGCAATCTTGTTATCTATCCTTCAAATTTTGCAGTAAGCTTCGCATTAATCTCCTCTACCAACTGGTCCTTGCGCTCGGCCTTGGTTCTCTTCCTACTCCTATACATGTCAGAGTCATCCAAGGTACATAAACCCCAAGGTCTCACATGCGACCTGGGTGCTCATTGTTTCCTAGGGCCGTAGATAGTATACCCTTCTCCCTAACTGTTTTGAAGGAGCCTTGGGAAGATTCGGTAGTCAATGCTTGCCGCAAGAGCTCATCATGTTATTATAGACACTATAAAGTTATGGACTTATTAACAACTAGGTAGTTCGACATATTTACCTGACGTTGGGATACTTCGTCATCTGCCAGGTTTGTGAAAGAGATGCCGCTCGAAGATGTGGCTAATGTCCTCGCTCTTAACCAGCTTCGGGCATGCTCGTTTGTGATCCTAAGAAATGTCTGGTTTGCGTTCTTGTCCTCCACCGTCCATTGCATGGTTTTACCCACATACCCAGTTGTGCCGAGTTTGTGGGGGTGAGTGTTTTGTGCCTAGAGATCCTTGTGCGCCGCACCTTGCTCCTAAAATTTGGCCGTCGTCTTCATCCATACACAGGCGTTCCATATATCCCGTGACAAGAATTTATACTTCATGAAGGGCGTCCGACCCGTGTTCACGTACTTCGTGATAAGCGTGCTCTTGAAGGTCCTCCATGCGTGTCCCATCGTGAGCAATGCCTGCCGTTCCACACATGCCTGGTCTGCTTCTGGGGTAGTGAACAAGCTTGAAATATTAGTCCACAGCTAGCCTCTCTCTACATCAGTCAGAGACTTCCAACTTAGTGTGGTGATGGGGACCTGTTCCCTTCCAAGTATCCCGCAGATGGTCTAGAATCTTGCCGTTGCTTTCTTGGGACTTAGAGGGACCCCAACGGCACTGAACTCCATGATGGTTATTCGGCCGGTAGGCAATTTTGATATTCCCCTGCCATCTCACTTACGTACCACTTTCCTCGGAGATCCAGACGCATTGGGCAATGTCAATGATGGCAGCAAAGACGGTGCGGACGTCATCTCGCTTACTTGCTATCTATATAAGTTACATACGCAATGAACTAAAATTTCAGAATTCAAAATGTTGAGAGTTTAAATAAAATGGATTGCAAGTTGATATCCACTAGGTATTTTCATAGATAACCCTTGGAAGCATATTTTATATAGAAAAAATAGAAGTTACCCAACCAATTAACTATATAAACAAATAGAAGTGATATATATAATTAACACTGCTGACTATTCAAGCATAGTATCTATTACTCAAATAGTATCAAAGGATACATTCATATCAATAGACAATACATTCACAACAAATAAAAGCATATATAGTATGTACTACTCAAGGAAGTCTCCAATATATCCAACACATATGTATTAAGTATGTACTACACAAGAACGCTAGACATTGCAGAATTGTTTGTACTACAGCAGAGCATTGAAGAAATCAGTCCTGATCTAACGCATGTTTACTAAGGCTAAGAAGGTTTAGGGCTGTCTAAAAATATATATTTTCTTCCCATCTCTAGCAAACTCAATTCACAAAAACTGGTAAATGAATGTGCATGCTACAAGCCTACAACATTAGGCATATCAAATGGTATCAAGCATATCACACGTTTCACGTCATTCCTAACAACATTACAATATAATATAACATAATAAGCCAAACATGGCAGCAAGTTACACAACATCATAGATACCAACGCACGGATAGTTAACAATACTCCATACACAAATTGGCATGAACATAGGTTCAGTCGAAGCATATACTGCACAAATCATACCCTAGGGCTCCAAACATCTACTGGTCCACACAACAATGATAACATCGGGCATTGGGGCTAGAGTCTTGAGCGGAGGATAAGGCCGTATCAGTGATGGGCTGGACAGGAGGACAACGCTAGCGACAGGATACAGAGGAAGCTGCGCTTTAGGGGGAGGAGGCAACGAGTTGGAGATCAGGACAACAAGGCTGGGGATGAGCTGGAGAGGACGAGGACGCCGGCGACGGGTGGAGGAATCAGGGCTGGTGATGACGCGATGTAGCAGGGGGTGGCTGGGCATTGTCAGGGACTCAAGGCTAGAAGCAGGGGCAGCATCGAAGGTGAGTTGCTCCTGAGGAGTAGCAGGGGCGTCGGCGACGGGGAGAAGGGGAATCGGGGCTGGTGATGTAGCAGGGGTGGCCAGAGCTGGCGATGAAGCAAGGGACGGCCAGGCGTCGTCGAGGGCGTCGGCGGCGTCGAGGTCGGGTGCGCTCAGGTGATAAGGCGAATGGGTGAGAGTAAGGGGCTAAGGGCGCTGGGGACGCGAATGGGTGAGAGTAAGGGCGAGTGACGAGTAAGGGCACAAACCCTAGTGGTTCCCTCGTAATAAAGGGATATCACAGATGGTTCCATTATAAAACCGTCTCTGATATGGTCGCATATCATAGACAGTTCCATAATAGAACCATCTGTGATATGAGACCACATCACAGATGGTTCTAGTTTATAACCGTCTGTAATTTCTTATCACAGATGGTTCCATAATAGAACTGTCTGTGATATGCTACTATGTTGTAACATCCCAATTTTTCTGAGCTTTGAAAATCTTTTGATTAGTTAGTAGTTGAAAATTCACTCTTGAGTTTTATTTGAATTTAATTAAAGCTTAAACATGGACTTTCAATATCAAAACAATTTAATATCATTAAAATCAACATCAACAATTGTCAAAACTATTTTATTTGAATTCTATGTGCTTGGATATATTTTCTAGAATTTTTCCAAGTTCATTTGTTATTTTCTAATTGCCATTTGGATTTTTTGCTATTTACTAAAAGGTAAAATCAAAGAAAATCTCAGATAATGGATTGGGCTGAAACCCAACCCTATTTCGCCTCGGTTTGGCACTATGCGGCCCAGCCTCTCACGCGTGAGGGCCCCACCTCCGACTGACATGCGGGCCGTGCACGTCAGCGTCCCCATTTCTCTCTCACACAGTAGCGCCCGGCCCCACCTCGCCACCGTGTCGTGCTTGCAGGCGACGCGGACTCAAGGAGCCTGTGTCAGCGACGTAGGCCCCAATCAATCCACATGCCGTCTTGAATCAGTTGGGGATTTGATCTCTGCCGCCGCGTGGGCCTTCGTCGCCATAGCCGCCTTAGACTCCCTTGGTCTCCCGTATATATGGGGAATGAGAGCCCTTGACCTCCGCATCCATGCCCTAGCCGTCGAACCTCCAACGTGAAACCCTAGCCGCCGTAGGAGCTCGAAGTACCGATCTCACCGCCGCAACTCTAACGAGCCCTTGCTCCGCCTTCAATGCCGCTCGAGCTCTATCGTCACCGCCGTTGACATCGCGCGGAGCTGCACTTTCGCCTTGGTAGCCTTCGTTCCGCCAGAGTGTCACTAGAGGACCGATCTCGTCAACCCGAACCAACTCCGTCGCTTCGACCTCGCCGCCGGTTGCCTCAGTCGTCCTCGACCACCCGTGAGCACATCTACGAGATCCCCGCATCACCCTCTACCTCTTGGTACCACCCATCGCCGGTGAAGCGTCGCTGTTCGCCGGAGCCCTCAGTTTTCGAGCTCCACCGCTGCTGATCTGACGTGGCTGTCCACGTGGCTCGCCACATCAGTGCCCGTGCCTGCGTGTCGTCCCATGTGTCACCGCGTCAGCTGCCAGTCAGCGCCCGAGTGTCCAGTCCACCAAACCCTAGATCCAAAGGCTCGGTGAACTTGGTTAGTTTTTCTTTTATTTATTTTAATTCTGAATTTCCCAGGGCTGATGTCAGTATTGCGTCATTATCTAATTTTTCCTTTGGAAAATAATTCGGAAATTACAATAAATCCTTTTTAGGTTATTTTCATTATATTTAACTTCCAAAGCCCATATCTTCTTCATCCGAACTCCAATTGAGCCCATTAAAATTTCTTAATTCATCTAAATTCGAGATCTATATATTTTAGATTTTTATTTATTTAGAGTTGGTTTTGTCTCTATTATTTATTTGTTTTGTTTATTTGCTTTGTTTGCGAGTAAACGTCGATACTTCGGGGAACTTTGAAGAAGAAGGAGTGCCTCAAGATCAAGACCAGTACCTAGATCTATTCCAAGGCAAGTTATACCTTTGATCATATTGAACGCAGTTTTCAAAAGTTATATTGATTCAAATTATTGCATTTACTTTAAGTATTAATTTAAATGCTTTTGGGTTTAGTTATCAATCCCAATTGTTATATCCACCTTGTCTATTATTATGTCATAATCTTTTGTCACCCTAGATTGGTTTTTTATTTAGTTGGTATTATCGTAGAACCAACGTGGGTTGGTTAGATACGAGTAGATTGCTTAGCCATGCCATGAGTCATCATTTCATGTGAGTTGCTAATATGAATCTAACTAAGTGATTATGGAACTTTGTCATAAAACTGTGTGTATTGTGTGCTATTACTCGTTGATGGCATGTGTTGCACTTAACCAACTGGGTGGTAAAGGATTTAGACTAAGGCAAGTGGTGGATACTGTGTGGCATGGTGGCTGTGTGAATGGGAATGTTTATCTGTGTGGCATAGTTAGAATTTGGAAGTCTTACCTTGGTCAATTAAGAACTTAACTTTGTGTGCCATTGAACTAAGCCTTACTGTATGACCACATGCCTGGTATGGGACGAACCTAACTTAGTAAGTTATGGATTCTTGACATTGACTACTTAGGTAGTAGGTTAGGCTATGTATAGGTGGAGGTTTCTGAAACGTTTTTTATGATTAGTGCTTGCAACACTAGTTATATTGCGTGGGTAAAGTGTACAATCTCTATAGAGTGTTAATTAATCTATTCAAATAGCTGCGTCCGCGGTCATGGACATGCTTGGGATTTCACATGAGGGGTAGTTTTCATAAAAACACTTGGGAAGGGAGCTGTGTGATCTAAGTCATATGGCTGTATGAATAACTTGTTTAGGCTTTGTGTTCTTTATGAAAACAACTATTAAATTAATATGGTTTATTTGTTTTCATTAATGTTTTAATCTATTATTAATATTCAATTGCAAATGTTGCATTTCTACAAAAGAATCACACAAGCCATTCCTTTGGAATAAGCCATCATGTATAAATTGCATTCTGTGGTATGACTTGCGAGTACGGTTGTGTACGCATGCTTGCTATAATCAATCAACAGAAGTGGAGGAGTGTTCGCCTGCTTTTGAAGTGGAGTTCTACGAAGGTGCTGATCGTTAGGGTCTTGATCCCAGTTGGTTGCCTGTGGTGAATTGATGGGATTCCGCTGAAGTTATCTGTTGCAGTGCTTATTTCTCTATTGCCAGCCCTGTGAGGCTTAATAATTGTAAACTCGACCATAAGGTCAAAACAATTATTTGCTAATCAAATTAGTCATTTATTCTATTAATCGTCTTGTGTGGATTGATATTCATCTATGTTGACACTATGTGCACTAGCATGATCCTGGACTTATGCATTATACACAGAGGGTCCAGAATTGCATTTTTGGGTCCCGACATATGTGATAGTTCATTCTATTTGACATATTAAGACATCAGACAAATAGGTTGTACAAGTGCTTGATATTACCATTCGATATTACAATGATGTCCACATTGACAACAAAATCAGAAATGACAAAACGATAACACATTAACACATGACAATTCCACATTGACATCAAAATAAGAGATTACAAGTCCATAACACATGGCAACTCCACATTAACAGCGAAATAATAACCAAGAGTAGAAAACATAGATCATGTCTCTTGTTATGGAATAAATTACAATGGAATAAATTCTTAATTAAAATATAGCCCTTCATGATGATCGACGTGCATATAGCTAGCTTCCTCACTTGGTTCTTCCTCAAGTCTGATGCCATCTCCAAAAGGAGGCAACTCATCAAATTGATTGTACTCTTCCTCATCTACGATATTCTCAACTCCGACAGTCATTCTTTTTCCAAGAAGAACTACGTCACGATTCTTATTTGCCAGGTCTGTTATATAAAAAACATGAACAACTTACTTAGCGAGTACGAATGGTTCGTCCTTGTATCTGACACATTTGAGGTCCATAGTAGTGACGCTGTACTTATTGACCTTCACACCCTACAGAAGTTTAACCCAATGGCATCGAAACAGGGCGGTCTTGAAAAGTACGTAGTCGAGCTTCCAAATATCCTCTACAAACCCATAATTGGTGTTCAACCCACGTGGCCCGGTAGTATTGAACTGCTCGTGAAACACATCTATGTGGACACTGTTGTTCTGGACTGTGCTCTTTCTATCCCAAGCTTTCGTATAAAATGTGTACCCATTTATGTCGTATCCTTGCCATGTCACAATTGTAAATTTTGGCCCTTTTTCCAACCATAGCAGTGTATCATCCCTTGATGACCTCCCAGTGAATTGCACCTTTAACCATTCGAGATAGAGGTACACCTATCGGTTCCACCTGAGTCATGTAGTCAATGCAGAACTCGATGACTTCTTCGGTTACATAACCTTCGATGATGATGCCCTTCGGTCGAGATCGATTCCGTCCGTAGGACTTGAGAATTCCCATGTACCTCTCGAATAGGTACATATGACGTAGGAACATAGGGCTGCATATCTTTATCTCTTTCACAAGGTGAACAATGAGATGGACCATGATATCAAAAAATGATGGATGGAAATACATCTCAAGATGACATAGAGTCATCACCACCTCGGCCTGCAAAGCATCTAGTCCTTTGGAATCGATGACCTTCTGAGCAATTGAGTTAAAGAAATAACACAGCCTCAAGATTGCCACTCGGACCTTGTTCAGCAAGATACTCCTAATTGCAACAGGAAGAATTTGTGTCATCAGCACATGACAATCATGAGACTTCATACCAATTAATTTTAAATCTTCCACAGAAACAAGTTTCTTAATGCTGGCGGAGTAACTGGATGGAACTTTCACACTATACAAGCTCTGGCACAGTTCATTTCTCTCGGCCTTGGACAGAGTGTAGCAAGCTGGGGGAATGTTCGTTTGTCCTTTATCGGTCTCTTTCAGTGCTAACTCGGTCCTTCTGTTCATATCAACCAAGTCAAACCGTGTGTTAATACCATCCTTTGTTTTGCCACTAATGTTCAGTAAGAGACCAATCAAGCTATCACATATATTCTTCTCTACGTGCAAGACGTCGATGCAGTGACGAACTTCTAAGTGCTCCCAATAAGGCAAGTCCTAAAAATTGACTGCTTCTTCCAGATGTTCTTCTGACGGATCCTTATTTACGTCCCTTCCCAAGCACAACATCGATATCCTTATCATAGACCTGTTTCCCTCTAAAATCCCTTGGAGCTGAACCACCCTTCTTATTTCGAGTGAATTATTTCTTCATCGTGTTGTATGGGTGAATCCTGGGAAGAAACCTACGGTGATGCATATACACAATTTTGCATGAGTTGTTCAGCCATACACTCTCGGTACCATCTAAGCAGTGCAGACAGGCTTTGGCTCCTTTTGTACTAAACCCCGATAGGTTACCAAGGGCAGAAAAATCATTGATGGTGCAGAACAACATGGCGCATAAAGTGAAGTTCTCTCGTTTGTACGCATCCCATACTTGTACCCCTTCATTCCATAGTTTTACAAGATCTTCCAGCAATGGTGCTAGGTACACATCAATATCGTTCCCAGGTTGCTTCGGCCCTTGGATAAGTAATGACATCAAAATGTACTTCCACTTCATACACGGCCAAGGAGGAAGGTTGTACATACATAGATTCACGGGCCAGGTGCTATGTCGATTGCTCATGTTACCGAAAGGATTTATTCCATCTGTACTCAATCCTAACCTTATGTTCCTCGGTTCCACACTGAACTCTTCGAAGCTCCGATTGAAGTTTTTCCACTAGGCAGAATCGGCAGGGTGTCTTACCTTTCTATCTTTCTTACGCTCCTCTGAGTGCCAACGCAACAATCTTGCCTCCTTTTTCAGTTCACAAATAAAAGCTTCAAACGTGGGATTACAGGCAGATACCACAACATCTTAGTAGGAGGTTCTTGCTTCACCTTAGTAGTATTTTTACGCTTATATCAAGATGCTTTGCACACAGGACATACATGCATGGCTGCATACTCTTTACGGTAGAGGATACAATCGTTCAGACATACATGTATTCTTTCTACTTCCATTCCCAATGGACAAAGAACCTTCTTGGCTTGGTAGGTGGTGCTGGGCAACACATTTCCCTCCGGAAGGATGTCCGCTAGGAGACCTAACAATGCCATGAAACTCTTGTCGGACCAACCATTGTTTGCCTTCAAGTTTAGCAGTTCAAGCACAGATGACAACCTTGTGTATTCCGGCTTGCAGCTAGGGAACAAAGGTTTCCCCTAGTCCTCTATTAAGCCCTCAAATTTACCAAACTCTCTCTCATTGTTGTTCCCTGCTGCATCACGTAGCATCTGATCCAAATTATTATCGTGCGACCTATCCTCATCAAAAGCACAATCCACATTCGGCATATCATTGACATCCTCGACGATGTCGTTATTATTAACTTCATGTATAATCTGCTCTTCACCGTGACTGGTCCAACATGTATACCCCTTTCTGAAACTCTTTTGAATCAAGTGCGCTTTGATCTGCACTGGGTTGTTAAACATCTTCATATTACCACAATCAATGCATGGACTGAACATAAATTTTATCCCCTTCTTCAACATATAATGCTCGGCGGCTCTTCTAAAAGCAAACACGCCTTTAATGTACTCTTCACTCACATGGTTCTCACCGTACATCCAGTTTCGATCCATCTACGCTACGCACATAACAAATTAGTGTTAAATTATATTAATAAACTGCAAGTACTCTTCCTATTAACCAAACATACTAAAATTGATCAGCGATTAACCCAGAGCAAATATAAAGGGTTATAGATCGTTACCCTTAGAGCTCACGACGAAAATCCCAAATATCCCATGAGATCCTCCTCCCTTTCTTCCTCCTCTCTTTCTCCTCCGATCTGTTCCTCCTCTCTTTAGCTTCGTCCTTTCCTTCTCCTCCCTGTCTCCTTCCTTCCCTTCCTTCTCCTCTCTAAGGTGGCACAATGGGGCAGGAGTAGAAGGGGGTGGAGGCGCTAGGGGTAGGGGGTCTGTTGGGACAGCTGGGCATTTTTATAATGCCTGTATATCATAGACGGTTCTTATTAAGAACCATCTATGACGGTGCACTGTCACAGATGGTTTGTAAATAAAACTGTATATGATAATTCACAAACAGTTGTTAACAATAACCATCTGTGATGTCTGCGATTATCACAGATGGTTCTTCTTAAGAACCGTCTATCAATTATCATAGACAGTTCTATTTGCAAACCGTCTATGATAGTTACGTATCACAGACGGTTCCTTTGGAACTGTCTGTGATGAGGCATTCAGTATAGCTTGTTTTCTAGTAGTGAATGTCAGTGTGACATGTCCACAAAGTACGTGACGACATTGCCATAATGTTATGTAATGTCATTGTGATTATTCGACAAAATATATAAAGATGTTGCGTTGAATGTTATGTAAAGTCATTGTGATTTGTCGATAAAAGATGTTATGATATTGTGTAGAATGTTATGTAACATCAGTGTGATTTATCGATAAAATATGTGCTTGGAAATAGTCAATAAAAAAATGTACAGAGAGCTCCCTATCTCCAGTTGAATTGATGACAGGTCCCTATCGCTATTTCGAATGGCAATAGGGAGCTCTCTGTACTGTTGAGCCCCCTGTCGCCAATTGGAATGGTTACAGACGCCTAGTTTTTTAATTTTTTTTTTGACTATTTATTTTGTTAATTATCTTTTAAGTTAATATTATTTCAAAAAGGAATTCAAAACCTGCATAGGAGAGGAGAAGATTAATTAAGTATATTATACTGCTTACATAGAGTGGTGGACGAAGCGCCTATCGTCACCAGGGAAAACCTTTTTGTTTTTAGAAAAATTTCGCTTGGGGGCCGGAATTTCAGTTGAATATTTCGGTAAAGTGGTCAATTCGGCGTTTGGAATTTGGGCGAGATTGGACCGAAGTTTGGCTGAAATTTTGGAAAAAAAAAGAGGGGAAATATGTGCAAGTGAGAATTTAAGACATCAAAAAGCATATACATCATAATATCATATCAACATAAAGATTTTAGATCTCAGATCTCAGATTTTTCAGATTTGCTGCTACATTCACATTCAGTGCAAAACTGTAGATACACATCAACAGGCTATCATAATATTAAATCAACATAAAGATTTCAGGTCGTAGATTTTCAGATTTGCTGCTTCTTTCACATTTAGTGCAAATACACATCAATAGGCTATCAGAATATCAAATCAACATAAAGATTTCAGATCTCAGATTTTCATATTTGCTGCTCCTTTCACATTCAGTGCAAATACACATCGATAGGCTGCTGCTCCGTTCCAATGGCTACTGCTCCATTCCAATGCTCTTCTAGCGGAAAAAACAAAGAATTAATGTCATAGACTCACATAATGAGGCTCGGAACCCCTCACCACCCTAGGCCCTATTAAGGCCGCCACTTGAGAGGACAAGGGAGAGGGGGCTGTGGGGGCGTCATTTGCAACGACATCCGGCCGCACAAGCTCTAGCCAGACGGAGGAGGACAGGGGCAGGTCCAGTGGAGGCTGTTCATCAAGTGGTTGAAGCTGTTCGCGGCGTTGGGTCTCCTGGCGTGCTCTATGGTGTTAGCGTTAGCAGTGGTGGCAATGTCGCATGACGACGTGAGGGGATCGGGGATTTGGGGGGATTTGGGGCAAGTGGGTGGGCGAGTGAGTGACATGGGAATAGGATGACGGGAGATTAGGGACTTAGGGTTAGGGAGGCAAGATGCAAGAGGGAAGGAATTGGACTTGGGCTGGTCGGATGGTCCGTTCAGGGGAAAATTCAAATGGGCCGAATTTTTTTGAACGAAACCAATTTCTCTCGATACCGACGAAATGAACAAAATTTCGACGAAATTTTGGCAAAATTGTGGACCCTGGTTGTAGCATCCCGTTTTCGAACGGCGCATAGTATTTACCGTTCTGGTTTTTGTTCTTCGCCGTAATTCAAATTACCAAACTAATTTTGAAAACTTCCTTTCTTTTCTCTCCGGTGTGTGTTTCAAATGTAATGTCCGTAGCATTCAAAATTCAAACTTCGGTTTGGAGTTTCCCCTCTCTTTTGAATCCCCGGGCCATTTTGAGTTCGGCCTCCCTTCTCCTTCAGGCTTAGCCCATCTTCCCTCTGGGCCAAGCCCATCTCGTCCGCCCACCCTACTGTTTTCCTCGACAACCCCCGCTGGCCCTTTTCCTCCTTTCTTCTCTTCCTTGGTCTGCCCCGGCCCAAGCCATCCTGGCCTCTGCTTTTCCCAGCCCGAGCCGCCTGTGGCCGTTTTCTTCTCGTGTTTCCCCCAGGTCAAAGCTGCAGCGCCGCCGCCCTCTCTCTCTGTGGCGGCACCCTTTCTTGCCAAATTTCACTGCTCCTCCTTGCTCCCCTTTTCTTCAAACCGCTTGGCCAGCAACTGCCCGGTCGTCACCTTCTTCGGTCAAGGCCGTCGCCGCCAAGCCGCTTTGCCACACCGCTCTGCTCGGCTGCCTCTGCCCGACCGTCAGGCGAGTTCACGACAACACGGCCCTAGAGCCCACTGCCTCGCAATGTCCTCTCCGCCAAGCCGCGCGCCCCCATCAGCGCACATCCTTGCGCTACCCAGTCCCCCCACCACCTCCTCTCGCCTGTCCAGACCATGTGCTGCGCTCGCGCATGCGCACGCGCCTGCCCCACCATCCCAATTGCCCATGCCGTCGCCGACGAGTCATGATGTCTGCTTCGCCTCGTCCCATCGCCCGGGACGCACACTCGCACCAATCTTTGCCCACGCTTGCCCTGACCCTGCGTCGTGCGCACACAACGTGCGCCCATCCCGCGCACACGCCACTTCCACCGGCGCTCTGTCCTCTCTCCGTGCTCCATCAGGCCTCAATGGCTCCTTGCTTGGCTATAAGAAGGCCCCGGCCACCTCCTCCTTCCCCCTTCCCCTCCAATGCTCCCTTCCTCACCGAGCTGAACCGGAGCTAGAGCTCCCAAATCGACCACGCAGCCTCGTCACCGCACCTCCGCACCGGTGAGCCTCCACCTTCGGCAACCGCGTCATGAGAAGCCCTCGGCGCCAAGGATGCTATCCCCCTCCTCCCTTCGCCTTCCCCGTCTCCGAGACGTGCTACCGCCGTGCCTCCTTCTCCTCTACCCATGGTCACCGTCGCCGGACCAAATCATCCACCCCTGGGCTGCCCGGGTCATCCCGCCGGTTTCCCCTCACCGTCGTGCAGCCCATGCGCGCGTCGCCCTCCTCCTTGCGTCGCCGCTTCCGCCCCTCTCCGGAGCCGGCGCCAACTCCCCTGCGTCCGCCGCCTTATGGAGGCCCCGCTCCGCCCACCGCTGGCCTCCCCACGCCCCCAATCGCCGGCACTACCACCACCCAATGACGCTGCCGAGCTCGCTCTGCTCCCCCTTTCTATCTCTGTGAAACCGAATGGGATGGGGAGGATGCCAAGGGCCCACCGGTCATTGCCTTGACCCTCCCTCCCCTTTGGCTGCCATGTGGGCCCCTTCTTTTTCCTGTTCTGGTGGACCAGCTCGCCCTGTGCGCGTAGACCCGGCCCGCGGCACTGTGCTTTGGACCTTTTACTCTCTCTCTTTTAATTCCTGTTCGATCTTCGGAAGCTCCGTTCTCCCTCGTTGTAACTCCAGAAATTATGAAATAAATTTCTAAAAATTTGTTAATTCAAGATCTTGCTAATGGCATAGGTCTTGTTCAATTTGGAGTTCATTTGTTATCTCTTGTATTTATTTGCTCTTTTTGCTTGTTTGTGTCTTTTTCTAGTACGAACATCCGATTAGGATTCGCAGACGCGGAGGATCTTCACTTCGATCAAGCACAAGATTATCAAGATTCCCTTACATTTAATCCAAGCCGAGTCAATACTTTGATCATATTGAGCCTACATTTTATGCAAATTATATTTATTTAAATTATCAAAATTGCATGCTTTAATTCTCTAATCAAATGTATGTTAAAGGCTTAAGGTAGTTAAATACCCATTTGATGATTAATTAATTAATATGCCATCCTTGATAATTTGAATCCCTTAATCCTTATCACCCTACTAACTATATGGTAAATACTAGTTATAGGTTGTACTTAAGCGACATGCTAGTCTTGCTTAAGTACCGGGGCATTAAATGTCCCAATCATCATCCTTTAAAACATGAAAATGGTTTTGGGCAGTCATTGTGGGGAAATGACTGAGATGGTGGAATTGGTGGATTTTACTCCTAAAAACCCTAATTGCTAGTTCTATCTGGGCGGATGGTGAGGCGGTGGGTGCTCGGGGAGCACAAGGATGGTTGGTTTGTGGAATGAACCGCCTAGATAACCCTAAGGACTTAATCTTTTCACGACCTCCCATGTTAAACAAGTACAACCACAAGTCTACAAAGTGCAGCTTGGCTTAGTAAAATTATCAAAACCCTGAATGTGTCTCACACGGTGGACAAAGGGAAAAATGCGCAAGCGTGCAGTACATCCAACTTGAATGGGTGAGGTTGCCAACGTTGTGGGTAGTCCAAATCTACACCCAACGCTGCTTGTACAACGATCCCGCGCAACGTATGGGTGCAACCCCACATGGGTGAGATTACGGGGAGGGCAAGGTAGTTTGAAAGGTCACTGTGACGGTCGCCCAACTACATGACTATGGAATCATGTGGGGTAACGGGTATGACTATCTCTTGTGGGTAAAGTGTGCAACCTCTGCAGAGTCTAAAACTATTTAAACAGCCGTGCCAACGGTCAAAGGCGGACATGGGAATCATAACTTGAGTTAGTTCTATTTCAAAACTTTGTGGGTGGTATGAAAATGGTGGAAGAAACTCACCTAGCCCTGTGTTGGATTTTCCATGAGTCTTCGAGCTCAGTGGGTGCGGTCATTGGAGGCAGTTCCAATTGAAAAGATGCATGTGTAGAGTTCTGACGGATGGAACCTCTACTGTTATTAATTATTGCACATTACTCTCTTTAATAAAACTGCAATTTGTTAAAATGCTAAGTGATAGGATTTGTAATTATGATTATTTGAAAAAGCTTGCTTTCGTAAATAAAAGAACCGAGCCATCCTTGATTAACCTTGCATATATATATTATTGCATTATGTGTTGGCTCGCGAGCACGGTAGTAGTGCTCATTCTCGCTTCTCTCCCCAAACCCTTCAGATAATGAAGACGAAGGAGACTACGCTCTCTAGGAAGGCCCAAAAGATGATGGACAAGGAAATGACGAGGAGTAGTACAAGTTCTGTAGTTTAGGTCTCGCCTAGTCTAAGTAGACTCGTTGGTACTCGCGTACAACCGATATTATTCAACTCTTGGTTAATATCCATCGTACATGGGTCACCCTAGTCGCTTGCCTGTGTGAGATGAGCCCTATCTCCCCTTTTGCTTCCGCTGTAGATTTCGTTATCTTCATGTAATGTAATAAAGTTGGCCTTGTGCGGCCCCTTTTGTAAAACCCGACCCGTTGAGGTCTATGTTGTAATATATTTGTGTTAGTTCACGACTTGTATGATTCATTTAGCAATGATCCTGTGAGTGCTAACTGCTGATCCAGGGAATAGCATAGTGTTTTCACAGAGGATTTGGATTCTCGGAATCCGGGTCCGACAGAGCTGGTATCAGAGCATACGACTGTAGAGTCCCTAGTTAGATTGGTCGATTGCCTTAGAGACTTGGATCTTATTTCTAAAAATTAAGAAAAGTTTTGTCAAAATATAGTGTATTTATTGCTTCCTCTTATCATACCTAGTTCTTTACTTACCTTAACTTCACTTGAGTTTTTACTCAGCTTTGATCTTTTCTCCTGGCTCCAAAAATTTTAGATGGCTACCCCTTCCGACGATGGCCCCTGGGACTTCTACTCTCATGAAGTAGACGGAGATGAGCGCGTGCACATTCTTTGCCAACTCATGGTGCACCTGGGCTACAACCACCATCCTATCTTCAGAGGCCGAAAGACCCAGACCATGGATCAAGAGTCATGGACCATGGAAGTTTTCCTCTATGCCAGGGAGGGCGAGTTTAACGCTCACATCTTCTGACCCACGACACCCCAGAGCAGCTATTCTGAAGCAGTCCAAGATGCAGCATGCTTCGCCTGTAACCGTCTGGTCCAGATACATGAGGATTTTATGGTGGAGATGACCTTCCACTAGTTTCAGCCTCTCTAGGAGGGAGAATTTGAGCACGAGATCTTCATCATCATGTTAGTCTAGGTTAGCTAGCAGTACTTGCTAGGCAGTCTTTTTGTTGCAAGCACTTTTTGTTTCTTTCTTTTGTAGACGATGTGTTTGTATCCTGTGTCATGACTTAGCTTAGCATATAAGGTTTGCTCGAGAGTCATGTAACACTTAATCCCTTAATATAATGCAGCCACTCTTGGCTTTGTATTATCTTTTGGGCCAGATACTCTCAAGAAAGCTGAAGAGAAAGTTCGACTAATCAGAGATCGCCTCCAAGCGGCTCAGTCAAGACAAAAGAGTTATGCCGACAACCGTCAAAGAAAGTTAACTTTTGAAGTTGGATATGTTGTATATCTCAAGGTATCACCACTTCGTCGAACTCGAAGATTCAAAGTAAAAGGCAAGCTCAGCCCAAGATACATAGGACCATTTCCGATCGTCGCCATGCGTGGAGAAGTAGCCTACCAGCTAGAGCTACCAGAAAATTTGTCAGAAGTTCACAACGTGTTTCACGTCTCCCGTCTCAAGAAGTGTCTCTGAGTACCTAAAGAACTGATGCCCGTTGAAGCCATCACCCTTCAGCAGGACTTGACTTACCTAGAGCATCCGATCAAGATCCTTGATGTCATCAAGAAGCGAACCAGACACCAAATCTTTCGCCTTTGCAAAGTCCAGTGGAGACACCACTCAGCCAAAGAAGCCACCTGGTGTAACAGCCCAAAGTTCTGTTACGAAAGTAAAATTAATAAAATTATTATTTTGTTGGATTTCCTGAATTTGAAAGAGTTTGATTGCTTTATTTGAATTTCTGAAGTTTTAAAAGTCAAAAGTAAAATTTTATTAAGCTTTTGGAGTTTTATTTGAGTTAAAGTTGAAAAATAAAAATTAATTAATTTCTAGAACTTTCCGAGATTTTTAGAAGCTTTCCCTAATTATTTTAAAGCCAAAATAAATTATGTGCAAAAACTATTACCATTTAAGTTGGAGATAATTTTATTAAGTTCAAAATAATTCTAGGAATTTTTGTAAATTTTTCTAGAATTTTTGGACTCTATTTGATGCCTTCTAAAAAGTGTATTTGATTTATTGCTATTGCTACAGTAAATCGAATTAAAAAAAATTAATAATAAAAAAAATCATTTTTATTTCCCGCGGGTGGGAGGTTCCCACGTGGTCACCCATCCCCTAAATTGCTCCCGTGTATGCACGGTTAACTTTCCAAGTCAATGCAATGAGCTGCCACTTCCCTTCTTTGCTTCAATTGGCCTTGTGCCATTTCTTTATTCTTTTCTTTCTTCCATTCTTTCCTTTCTTCCCCAATGAAACGCTTTCTTTTTTTCCTTGTCCAGATAGGCATATGCGTGTATGACCGAACCAGCCATGGCCGCCCACACCAACCAAGCTCCATGGCAACCTCACCTCCGCCCGCCGGCGACCTCGCCGCCGGCCACCTCCACCACCGCGCCGCCCCTCTCCTCCTCTCCCCTTGCTCTCCCCTCCCTTTTCTTCTTGCTGTCCAGATTCATTTCAAAACGACCGACGCCATTAGTGACACCACAAAAGCTTCTCAAACCCACCAATTTCTCAACCATTCTTCACAAAATTTGTGGCATTCAAACCGCCCGCTCCCGCCTCCTCTCCCTTGACCGTTTTCCCCCTCCATCACGCACGTAATAGCCGGATCGCAATCGCCGCGCACGACCTCGCAACTGCCGCCACGATCCCCACTTCTCCACGCCGCACCGGTGATCCCCGACCCCTATAAAAGGGAGCACAAGGTGCCCCTCCTCTCACACAACCCATCCCTACCACTCACCTCTCCTCTCTCGCTCTCACCTCGCCGGCCATCGGAACACCGTCGTTCGCCGGCAATATCGCCATCTAAACCATAGACCGAAGCCTCTTCTTTTGTGGATTGCATCGCCGTCGAGCTAGCGCCGGCCACACTTTCTCCACCACTGGCATCGCGTTGTCGCACTCTTCGCGATGCTCTCTTTTCCTTGCCAATTCCGCCACCCAAGCATCGCCAGCACCATGTGCAAAGCCACGGCCAGCACCATGCTTGCTGTTCGGCATTTAAGAAGATGAACAGTATCAATTCTTTTAGTCATGCGTTACCCCTTTGTACATAAGCATTTTTATCTTTCAAAAATTATTGCTCTCACATGCAAGCTCCAAATCCATTGATTCTTCCTCCTAAATTCATCTAAATTCATCTACTATTCCCAGTATTTATTTCATAATTTTTAGATTTTATTTAATTTCCGTTAATTATTTGGTCCATTTTGCGCGTCGTTGCCGCCGCCGGCCGACTGTGCACTTTTCACCACAACCGAGGTGAGCGTTCCGTTCCCCGCGGTTCCCTCTTCAAATCGCCACAAACCTCATCCGCTAACTCCTCTCCGTTTGACCTCAACGCCGATGTTCGCCCGCCGTCCGCCGAAGGATTTCTCTGTCGGACTGCGTCGCCATCAAAGATCCTCTCGCCGAGCCGTCAACACCGTTGAGTTTGTCACAACGTGTTCTACGTCGTGCTTCATCGCCTTGGTCCTAAAACTCTTTCCTTATTCCCAATCAACCCGAAACCACAATTCCTGTGAATAGTGAATTTTCGGAATTATATCATTTCATGTGATTTTCAACCTTCCGGAATTTCGTTCTCCCTCATACGAACTCCGATTCCTTCGATTCAACTTCCTAAATTCATAAAAAGTCGATACCTTTCTAGTAGTATTTATTTTATAATTTTATTTTGTTTTTATTTGGATTTTATTTGATTGTTATTTGAATTCGGATTGTTTACGCGTATAGATTACGACGACTTCGGACGACCGAATTTCAACGCCGTTTGAGAATAATCCATTAAGCAAGGCAAGTTACACTCTTGATCATATTGATCCCATTATTTCAAATTAATTATTCTGTTTTAAATTATTGCATGCCTATTTTTATCAAGTATTTGAATTCCTGTTTTAAATTGTAGTTATGCCTAAATCCTTTGTATTGCCAATCTCGACATTGAAATGAACCTACCATTGACACCTTAGATAAAATCTAGTTTATGCAATAGTATGAACTAGAATGTTTTGAGAAAATTATGCTTAGCCATGCTTAGACCCAAAATATTTGATTTGGGGAATTCAAGCCAAATGATCAAATATGGTTTAAAAGTCCACGGCATTGGTTTGCCATGAAAGATTCTGCAAATGATTTTGAAAACAAAAATAAAGTCAAAAACTGGTTTGGACTTGGGCGAAATGGATGCTTGGTGGGTGCAGGTTTATGCACGGGATCAATCCGGGAAGGATTGAGGCCAGGGGTTATTTGGAAAGTCGCCTACCGCTTAAGGACCGGTCTCTGGCGTTCCTTTGCTATGCCTATGATGGGCTATGCAAGACCGTACAACCACATGTCTCGAGAATGGGACGTGGGATCTGGCCGATTAATTTGTGGAATCCCATCGCAGCTTTATCCTGCTCAGACGGGTGGTCTTTCATGGCCTTTGTCTTTCATGACTATTTTATTCCCACAGGCGCAAGGGGGCCTGAACTCGCGAATGGTTAATCCAAAGGGGCAAAACCTTAGCGAGGCCGGATCGGTGGAAGGACGCATTGTAAAAGCCTTGTCATGAACTCTAGACTTCTTACCTTCGGCAGTGAGAGGTGGCATTGACGGATGCCGAACAAACTAGAGGAATCATGTCATGTGGGTAAAGTGTACAACCTCTGCAGAGTGTAAAACTATTCGAATAGCCGTGTCCACGGTCAAGGACATGCTAGCAAAGCCTCTCAAAGTTAGACTTTGGTTTTGTTTGAAAAGACTTTGTCAAATGGATTATGCAAATGGGAATTGGGCAGGAAGCCATGTGATAGGAGGGTATCCTTCACCATTCTTGTGTGAATGTTATCTGACTATAAAATTGATTTATAAAATGAATTTTATTTATGTAATAACTGCTTTGGAACTTAGTACAAGTATTTAAAGAAAATGCTGTTTTACGCAAATCAACCATATTAAGCTATCCTTTGTTACATCCATGTATGCATGTTATTCTGTTATTTGACGGGTGTAACTTGCGAGCACGGTAGTTGTGCTCATACTTGCTTTCTGCAAACAAAATTTCAGAGGAGAAGACCTTCACCATCGGTGTGGATCTCGACGGCTAGGCCGCTACTGACCGATTGTTCGTGGCGATTAATCGACTCTACTACACCTTCTTCGTCTTCCATTGTGTTCTTTATTGTTGGCTTGTAAGCCTCTTTTGTAATAAACTCAATATTTATTAATAAAGTGTGTGATATGTTTTGATTATCATTTTTGTTTAACTGTGTACACTAGAAATCCTGGACTAGTGTATGAACACAGAGAATTCGGGATCCTTCGCTCCCGGGTTCGACACCTGGGAACGCGAAGATCAGCTGAAGCAAGACTACCCGTCCCTGTTCTCGGAGCAGCTCGAATCTCGGGGTCGAGATTCCGTTTAAGGTGGGTAGAATTTGTAGTGTCCCGTTTTCGAACGGCGCACAGTATTTACCGTTCTGGTTTTCGTTCTTCGCCGTAATTCAAATTACCAAACTAATTTCGAAAACTTCCTTTCTTTTCTCCCCAGTGTGTGTTTCAAATGTAATGTCCGTAGCATTCGAAATTCAAACTCCGGATTGGAGTTTCCCCTCTCTTTTGAATCCTCGGGCCATTTTGAGTTGGGCCTCCCTTCTCCTTCGGGCTCAGCCCATCTTCCCTCTAGGCCAAGCCCATCTCCTCCGACTCACCCAGCCTATTTTTCCTCTAGCCCAACCCCTGTCTGGCCCTTTTTCCTCCCCTTTCTTCTCTTCCTTGGTCTGCCCCGGCCCAAGCCATCCTGGCCTCCGCTTTTCCCGGCCCGAGCCGCCTGTGGCCGTTTTCTTCTCGTCTTTCCCCCGGGTCAAAGCCGCAGCGTCGCCCTCTCTCTCCCGTGGGCGACGCCGCCACCTATGCTATCCCGCCTGCTCCTCCCTGCTCCCTTTTTCTTCAAACCTCTTGGCCAACAGCTGCCCGGTCGTCACCTTCTTCGGTCAAGGCCGTCGCCACCAAGCTGTCTGCCACCGGCCTCCTCTGGCCACCTCTACCCCGACCAGCTCTGCGAGCTCCACTGACAGCCACGGCCCTAGAGCCCATCGCATCGCACTGTCCTCTCTGCCAAGCCACGCGCCCCCATTAGCGCACGTCCTCGCGCAACCCAGTCCCCCTACCACCTGCTCTCGCCTGTTCAAACCATGTGCTGCGCTCGCGCATGCGCACGCGCCTGCCCCACCAACCCGGTCGCCCATGCTATCGCCGACGCGTCATGACGTATGCTTCGCCTTGTCCCATCGCCCGGGCCGTACGCCTGCACCAGTCTTTGCCCATGCTCGCCCCGACCCTGCGTCGTGCGCACGCAGCGTGCACCCATCCCGCGCACCCGCCGCTTCCACCGGCACTCTGTCCTCTCTCCGTGATCCATCAGGCCCCAACGGCTCCTTGCTTGGCTATAAGAAGGCCCCGGCCACCTCCTCCTTCCCTCTTCCCCTCTAATGCTCCCTTCCTCACCGAGCCGAACTGGAGCTAGAGCTCCCAAATCGGCCACGTCGCCTCGCCGCCGCACCTCCGCACCGGTGAGCCTCCGCCTCTAGCAACCGCATCACGAGAAGCCCCGGCGCCAAGGATGCTATCCCCCTCCTCCCTTCGCCTTCCCCGTTGCCGAGACGTGCCGCCGCCATGCCTCCTTCTCCTCTACCCATGGTCAGCGTCGCCGGACCAAATCATCCACCCTCGGGCCGCCCGGGTCATCCCGCCGGTTTCCCCTCGCCGTCGCGTAGCCCATGCGCGCGTTGCCCTCCTCCTTGCGTCGCCGCTTCACCGGCGCCGCACAAGCCAGTGGAGCCGCCGTCGCCTCCTTGCTCCGCCGCTGCCGCTTTCGCCCCTCTCTGGAGCCGCCGCCACCTCCCCTGGGTCCGCCGCCTTGTGAAGGCCCCGCTCCGCCCGCCACTGGCCTCCTTGCGCCCCCAATCGCCGGTGCCACCACCGCCCAATGCCACTACCGAGCCCGCTCGGCTCCCCCTTTCTGTCTCTGTGAAATCGAATGGGATGGGGAGGATGCCAAGGGCCCACCGGTCATTGCCTTGACCCTCCCTCCCCTTTGGCTGCCATGTGGCCCACTCCTTTTTCCTATATTGGTGGACCAGCTCGCCTGTCAAGATAGACCGGCCCACTGATCAGGTCAGGACCTTTTACTCTCTCTTTTTAATTCCCGTTCGATCTTCGGAAGCTCCGTTCTCCCTCGTCGTAACTCCAAAAATTATAAAATAAATTTCTAAAAATTTGTTAATTCAAGATCTTGCTAATGGCATAGGTCTTGTTCAATTTGGCGTTTATTTGTTATCTCTTGTATTTATTTTCTCTTTTTGCTTGTTTGTGTCTTTTTCCGGTACGAACATCCGATTAGGATTCGCAGACGCGGAGGTCCAAATCTACACACAAGATTATCAAGATTCCCTTACCTTTAATCCAAGGTGAGTCAATACTTTGATCATATTGAGCCTACATTTTATGCAAATTATATTTATTTAAATTTTCAAAATTGCATGTTTTAATTCTTTAATCAACTGTATGTTAAAAGCTTAAGGTAGTTAAATACCCATTTGATGATTAATTAATTAATATGCCATCCTTGATAATTTGAATCCCTTAATCCTTGTTACCCTAGTAACTATATGGTAAATACCTTGTTACCCTAGTAACTATATGGTAAATACTAGTTATAGGTTGTACTTAAGCGACATGCTAGTCTTGCTTAAGTACCGAGGCATTAAATATCCCAGTCATCATCCTTTAAAACATGAAAATGGTTTTGGGCAGTCATTGTGGGGAAATGACTGAGATGGTGGAATTGGTGGATTTTACTCCTCAAAAACCCTAATTGTTAGTTCTATCTGGGTGGATGGCGAGGCGGTGGGTGCTCGGGGAGCACGAGGATGGTTGGTTTGTGGAATGAACCGCCCAAATAACCCTAAGGACTTAATCTTGTCATGACCTCCCGTGTTAAACAAGTACAACCACAAGTCTGCAAAGTGCAACTTGGCTTAGTAAAATTATCAAACCCTGAATGTGTCTCACACGGTGGAGGAAGGGAAAAATGTGCAAGCGTGCGGTACATCCAGCTTGAATGGGTGAGGTTGCCAACGTTATGGGTAGTCGAAATCTACACCCAACGCTGCGTGTACAACGATCCCGTGCAACATATGGGCGTAACCCCATATGGGTGAGATTACGGGAAGGGCAAGGTAGTTTAAAAGGTTACTGTGACGGTTGGCCAACTACATAACTACAGAATCATGTGGGGTAACGGGTATGACTATCTCTTGTGGGTAAAGTGTGCAACCTCTGCAGAGTCTAAAACTGTTTAAACAGCGGTGCCTACGGTCAAAGGCGGAGATGGGAATCATAACTTGTGTTAGTTCTATTTCAAAACTTTGTGGGTGGTATGAAAATGGTGGAAGGGCTCACCTAGCCCTGTGTTGGATTTTCCCTAAGTCTTCGAGCTCAGTGGGTGTGGTCATTGGAGGCAGCTCCTATTGAAAAGATGTATGTGTAGAGTTTCGACGGATGGAACCTCTACTGTTATTAATTATTGCACATTACTCTCTTTAATAAAACTGCAATTTGTTAAAATGCTAAGTGATAAGATTTGTAATTATGATTATTTGAAAAAGCTTGCTTTCGCAATTAAAAGAACCGAGCCATCCTTGATTAACCTTGCATATATATATTATTGCATTGTGTGTTGGTTCGCGAGCACGGTAGTAGTGCTCATTCTTGCTTCTCTCCCCAAACCCTTCAGATAATCAAGACGAAGGAGACTACGCTCTCTACGAAGACTCAGAAGATGATGGACAAGGAAATGACGAGGAGTAGTACAAGTTCTGTAGTTTAGGTCTCGCCAAGTCTAAGTAGACTTGTTGGTACTCGCATACAACCGATATTATCTAACTCTTGGTTAATATCCGTCGTACATGGGTCACCCCAGTCGTTTGTCTGTGTGAGATGAGCCCTACCTCCTTTTGCTTCTGTTGTAGATTTCGTTATCTTAGTGTAATGTAATAAAGTTGGCTTTGTGCGGCCCCTTTTGTAAAACTTGACCCGTTGAGGTCTATGTTACTCTGTGTTGTAATATATTTGTGTTAGTTCACGACTTGTATGATTGATTCAGCAATGTGCCTGTGAGTGCGAACTACTGATCCAGGGAATAGCACAGTATTTTCACAGAAAATTTGGATTCTCGGAATCCGGATCCGACACTGATCGTCACTCCAGAAGGCCAGCACGGTGCAAGTAGTGCAACCCCAACATCACCACATCAATTTCATCGACAACGACAAGGCAGCGTGTCGCAGAACTGCCAGAACATCGTAGGCTGATCTTGTGCTCGATCTTGGCTAGCCTTTTTCCAGTGCTTGCACGACGGGATCTCATCAACGTGCACCGCGCGCCGGCTCATCGATGAAGCATGCATGGACGCATCGTAGCCACACCTAGAAGCCCAATGGAGCTGAACGCCTGAACAGAACCTGATCAAAAGACTGAACAAACGCATAGAACAATATTTAACCATCCGATGCTGCTGCAGTAATTTAAACAAGGTGTTAACTTGTAAAGATAACAGTTCGAATAAATTTTAGAGATACGTACTGTTCCCACACACATAATCATTATACTGCTTGAGAATACAGAGGTACAAGTCATGCTGAAGATGAGTAGGTAAAGCAGGAAGATCGAACAGGAACGTGCTGCAGCGTCAGCTTCATGATCCATGCATGATAATGGGCGTGCAGCTATTATCCCGACAATGTGGCCTCAGACGGGCTCTTATTACGATCGAATCATAAAACGCACACAAACTCTTAATGTCGCAAGGCATCTCCTCTCGGCACGAGGTGCGCCCGGAGTGGCTTCTTCATCACGACGGTGAATTCGGCCTTCTCGCCTGAGACATCCACCTCCTCCCCGTCTAATTCCTGCCACTCGAACGCGGCCACCAGGTTCGCCACGAAGTACTCAAGGTGCAGCGTCGCGACGGGGAGCCCGGGGCAGACTCTTCGGCCGGCCCCGAACGGCATCATCTTGATCTCCTTCGTGCCGGTGATGTCTAACCCCTCGCCGTCGCCGCCCGCCAGGAACCTCTCCGGCATGAACTGCAACGGCCGGTCCCACGACCTCTTGTCCAAGCCTATGTCGGCCACCATGAAGTTCACCCTCGTGCCCTTGGGGATCACGTACCCGCCGACCTCCACGTCCTCCGCTGCGGCGTGCGGCACCAACATATGGATCGGTGGGTGGCGCCTGAGACCCTCGAGCACCACCGCCCGGAGATACGGCATCTTCTGCAAGTCCTCCTCGGATACTGGACTTCCCTGTTCGGATCGACTGGTAATGGCTCTGATCTCTCCGTAGAGCTTGTCCTGAATGGACGGGTTCTTGACCAGCTCCGCCATAGTCCACTCCAGCGCCGAGGCCGAAGTGTCCGTCCCTGCGCTGATGAACTCAGAGCACATCGCCACCATCTCGTCGTCGTCGAGCGTGCGTCCGCCGTCGTCGTTGAGCTTGATGTCGAGCAACGTGTCGACGTACGAGTGCGGCAACGTCGTCACCTTCTGCAGCGGCGGCGCGGCTCCAACCTTCTTGCGTTCCCTGCGCGCTTCAATCAAGGGCAGGAACAAGTCCTTGAGCCGCCTAACCATGGCGTCCAAAGTCTGCAGGCGGCCGCGGAAGAGGCGCGTCGTGACAGCCGGGAGGTAGGCGAAGACATATAGCTTGTACGTGGTGTAGAGCAGCAGGTCTCGCTGCGCGGCGGCGATGTCCCGCACGGCGCGCTCGCCGAGCTGCTCACCGAAGCACATGGTGACGAGGAGACGGAACATGGAGTACTGGAAGGTCTCCATGATGGTTCCCTTGCCAACGGCGTCCTTCTGCCGGCGCCACAGCTTGTCGGTGAGCTCGGTGACCACCGATGCCCGCGCCGGCGCGAACTGCCGGAGGCGGGCCAGGTGCGCGATCCCGGCAACAAAGTTGCGGCGGAACAGCTGCCAGAACGGGCCGTGGTTGGCCGATGAGATGGTGGTGGCGTTGAGGCCGAGCAAATCGCGGTCGGAGAACTCCGGGCGGTCGGCCAACGCGGCGCCGCGTTCGACAAGGGCGGTGTGGGCAAGGCGGGGGTCGGCCACGGTGACCTCGAGGCGGGAACCCATGTGGAGCGCGAGCAGCGGGCCGTGGCGCGCGTGGAGGTTGCGTGTGGCGCGCAATACCTCCATCTCATCAGAGTTGGTCATCCATAGAAGGTTCCCGAGCACCGGCAAGGGGGCCGGCCCCGGCGGCAGGCGGCGGTTCTTGCCGTCGTTAGAACTAGTGTTCTTGGCGTGGGGGAAGAGGAAGAAGATGAGAGGAAGGAGAAGAGCAGCGGAGAAGAGAAGCCATGTGAGCTCCATTGTTTTTGCTGCTTATCTTGAAATTCTTGATCGAGCTGTGGTGCTTCTCGATGACGCTTGGTGTGGTTTTATAGGGGAACTAGCCGATTGGCGTATAGTATGGTATATAACACTCGCTCCTATTCATAAATACTACATTTTAGAAATCGTGCAATTAAACTTCAATAACTTTGACTATTAATATATGAAAAACTATTTAGACTAATCATGAGAGAATTGTATCATTAGATTTATCATGGTAAATATTTTCATAATATAATATTTTTTAATTTTTTACTAACATAATCATATGAAAAGTAATGGTCAAAGTTGGATATTAGAGACCGTGCTAATGTCCAAAACATCGTATATTCTTGAACAGCCGGTAGCATATAAAATTTTCTTTGTGAATTCCAGATGTTTTTGAAATTCCAATTTAGCAAACAAAATACATCGAGAATATTTGATTTCATATATATTTTTCAATTGGTGCAATATTGTTTTTAGATCTCTCTTCCCTATGTGAAATAGAGGATGGGGGGTTGGGTTGTCAAGCAAATTTACACACTCTTGATCTTTGAATTATGGACAATGCTACTTATGGATTTTTTTTTTTCCAAATTCTTATACTCTATTCTAACAATAGGTCGTTTTAGCTTTGGGCACATGAATTAAGGAGTAAGAAAAATGACCTTGTTGCCCTTCATGTATTTCTATGCTTTAGTGATTTCATTTGGAAGTGTGTTGGGAAAGAGAGGAAGGTTGAGAGACAGACCTCATTTATTCATGTGAACATAGCCTTCATTCAATGAGGGTATAATAGGAAGAAACAAGGTAAATATACCTCAAGATTGTAGTATGTGTAGTATTTAAAAAAGAGTTGAGAGGGCTAAAACAACTTACATTTGGAACCTGAGTGAGTATCTCTAAACCAACCATCAAATCTAATCCTTTAAATCAGTGCCACCAAATTAAGACTACATTTTCTTTTTTGTGATAATTATTTTAAATTTTATATCTCTAAGCCAATTATAAATATATATATATATATATATATATATATATATATATATATATATGCCTTTAAAATTAAGCTCCACTAAATTAACGGCCAGATGTTCTTTTGTGAGAATTTCTTTTTTAAAAGGTGGGAACAATTGGTTAGTGTACGCACATTAAGGTTTTCTTTAAAGTCACAATTAATGGAAAATTGACAAAAATAATCCGCTCAACATGTGGTTGCTAGGAGTCATACTCTGGTCATTAGCTAGAAGGGCGCCAGGTCGCTAGACTATGCTACAGTTGTCTTTTGTGATATTTACTAACATATTTCTCTCTTTTTTAGCAGCTATAAATCTCCTGTCACTAACTTTTATTATATAATAGATACTCCGTATCACAAATATTTTTCCATTGTACCAGGAAGTGTGGTTCCACGTTTTTTTATCCTCTGAAGAAATTAGGAGTGCAGTTACTGTAATATTTCCACACTGTAACTCTATTTTAATGCCTTCAAAGATGTTAAGTGATTGGACTACATCATTTAATTTGATATGCTTGGTCAAATATTGAGAAACAGAATAGTCAGCAATAGTTAGTTCTCGGAAAATTGTGCGCACCGTACATGCCTCTCACGAAAGAAATTTAATTGACCATTGTATGGATGGATATGTGGAGTAGTTAGCTAGGTCATTTCCTCGTGGGCAGTTTTAATACGGGGTGTCTAGGCATCAATCAAATGATTACTTTACCAAATATCAGTTTTTTTAGAGAAATACTCCCTCCGTTTTTAAATACATGACGTTTGACCAAGCATACAGTCAAACTTATCTAACTTTGACTAATAATATATGAAAAACTATTTAGATTGATCATGAGTGAATAGTATCATTAGATTTGTCATGATAAATATTTTCATAATATAATAATTTTGTAATTTTTTACTAACAAAATCATATGAAAAGTAATGGTCAAAGTTATATAAGTTTGACTGCACGCTTGGTCAAACGTCATGTATTTAAAAACGGAGGGAGTATCAGTTTTAATATGAGCAGATCCGTAGCAGGCCGCGCGCTATATTGTCTCCCGATGTTCATGCTTATCTAATTCGACCTTAAAAAGGGGCAACCTCCTCCTCCGCCCCGTCTCTCGCCCATGCTGTAGCCGCCGCTTTCTTCCTCCTCTATGGGGAAGATGCTCCGCTATTAGACTCTAAATTTGTAATTCGATCGGGATCTACTGTGTAAAATTGTAAGATTCTATGGATCAGTAGATAACACACACATATACATTGTTGATTCATTCACATAATAAGTGTACTTTATTACATAAATAGGTTGTACGGCCGGCTGTCTTACAAAAGGGCCTAGCAGGCCAATATAACACGCATAGTATTTTAATACAGAAAGTCGAGAAACGAGCGGAATGTCGGACCCCCGACGTTGCATACCTGAAATCCTCGTATGTGTACTGTACTAGTTCCATGATCAGTTGCTAGTGTACACATCCACAACATTGATATACATATCCATACACAATTACATACAACATGAAGTAAATATGGTACATAAACTTAAGCGATTATATAGTTTACAATACAAAGGCTGATCGGCCAAATAAAAGTTCAAATATAAGAAGTAGCAACAAAATTTTAGTATATTAAAAGCAAAAGTCTAGTGGCGTGACCATTCAAACCCTTAAGCAACTGACAAGGAGTAAATCCTAGAAAGACCATCCCCATACCCCCGATATCGAGACCGAAGAAGGCACCGTTTGGCATATGGTCATCATCATCCTCTGAACAATAATTTAAGTAAGATTAAGTACATTGCGTACTCAGCAAGACTTGTAGTGTATCACAAAATTTATATAAATGCATGGCTAACAAAGGATGAGACTCTATGCTACAAGTTATTTTTGGCATTAAGTAAATTTGATTTGCAATATCAATACATAGTATTTTGCAATGGAAGTTTAAAGAGTAGTTATATAAACAAGGAACAACAAGTAAGTAACTAATAAATAACAAATCACAACCCTCCTTGGCTACGATAAACATCTTATTCTCAACTATAGACATGACTCTCAAGTTTAACAACATCAAAATATCCATACCAACATTTCCTGATACGACTGTTTTTGCAACAGTAGAGACTATA
Organism: Phyllostachys edulis; assembly: GCA_036346405.1. Taxonomy (NCBI): domain Eukaryota; kingdom Viridiplantae; phylum Streptophyta; class Magnoliopsida; order Poales; family Poaceae; genus Phyllostachys; species Phyllostachys edulis. The sequence continues at coordinate 47,748,622 of CM070563.1, read as the reverse complement.
CCCGATATGACTGCACTAAGCATGCTCCTGACCACGAGCATGGCTTTTTAAATAGATTTACACTCTACAGATGTGTACAACTTTACCCATAGTATACGAATTCTCTAGTTTCTCTGGCATTCGTCGATACAACTGCTCACGATCTTTTAGTAAGCAGTCTAGAGCATGTAATGAAGTCTTTACATCACCTAGTCCTAGCCTTGCACTAGCCTGACAATTACAACCCTCACGTCAATCTCGGGTACCTCCCGTCAAAGTGAGGCATTAACCGTTGTGTCGGCAAGCTTTGTTCCCAACACCTTGGTGAAGGCAGCCCCTTCGAGCAATCACATATGCTCACACTACTACGCCCTACCAACATGCAAGCCTAGTATTCGATGACTTAATTAGCTAAGGCTGTCCCATACTAGCACATGTGGTTTTACGCTTAGGGTTAGATTGGCGGCACCGCACTACTACAAAAAGGCTAATACTGGACACCTCATCACAGATGGTTGACCAAAACAGTCTATATTACATGCAATCACAGACAGTTTTCGTTTTAGGACCGTCTTTGTTACTGGCTGCGCTAAAAACCATCTGTGAAGAGGTAATATCACAGATAGTTCATTATGAAAACCGTCTGTGAAGTATCATAGACGATTCTTAACAATAATCGTCTGTGATATTTCGAAATATCACAGACGGTTTTTAATAAACAACCGTCTGTGATACTTCACAGATGGTTTTCGTAATGAACTATCTGTGATATGACACCATATCACGGACGGTTCCATTGTGGAACCGTCTATGATATAAGACCATATCACTGATGGTTCCATTGTAGAACCGTCTATGATAAGTATCACTGATGGTTCCATAATAGAATCGGCTGTGATAAGTCTATTTATTAGTAGGAGCCCGCTAGGGTGTGCGCTCAAACTCGTCACTCCCCAGCACCCTTACTCTCGTCTGTTCCCCTCCCCACAAACTACGATGACGGTACCTTCCCCTCTTCCTCCTCCCCCAACGTGCGCGACCCTGGCTACCTCACCGACCTCCCCCGGCTACCTCTAGCTCCACCGACCTCAGCCTCAACTACCTCACCACCGACACGGGCGATGTTGATCGAGGTAAGAAAGATCTATTGGTTTGTGCTGTTGGTATTCATGTGAACCGAGTTGCGATGTGGGCTACCTAGCTAACTTGTTGGTTGATGGTCGGTTTAGACACACTTGGCCTTACTTTCTTGCCATTTGTGACTGCTAGCTGGATGGATGGATGGATCTGGAGGTAGGGAATGGGGTTGTGTTTTGGTGTGACTATTGGTATGTTCCTAAAGACATTTTTCATTTTCGATACGTATGATGCAGGGTGTGCTGCTGAAAAAACACATTGATGCAACCTTAAGAAGTGCCAATCTAACGGAGGCAATTTGGTGAGTTTCATGGATATAGGTGAGTTTCTACCAGTTGCTGCTCTTATCTGCTTGACATGAAAACCGCAAATGTTACTAGTTGTGTTCACTGATGAGATATCTAATGAATCTCTAGGTGTAGGATCCTAATGGCAATCAGAGGGGGGGGGGGCGTGAATGATTGCAGCGAATTGACCTCCAAATTCAATCTCAAACCTATGCGCTTAAAACACTCAAGCAACCTTCTCGGAGTTCCTGAGAACCTTCACAGAATCTCTCCAATAACCTCTTCAAGAAGCTTTTCAACAAGACAAAACACAAAGAAACCGAGACAAAGTAGAATAAATCTGAACTTTATTTTTCAGACTAGATTTGTGTCTACAAAGTGCTTCGCAAGCACCCCCTAAAAGACCTTCAGCCGAAAGTCCTCTCAAGTTCTCTCTAAACCCCCACAGCCAAACAGCATGAAAGCAACGGGTTCTTAACTCATTTCAAAGGACCTATCCTCTGCCTCTTTTTATAGGAAAAGATCTCTCCGTATCTCTAACAAACACTGCAATCTATCTTTCTGAAAATCAAGGGACCCGAAACCCTTACCAACACGGGTTTTTCAAAATTTCTAAGACTTTCCAAAACCGGAACCTTCCATATCTCCTTACACCGTAAGCCTTCAGGAATTCACCTCCCAAAGCTTCACCGTGCACCACATTTGATCTCCACGTGCTCCAGCATAACCCCAATCATCCTGTGACATCCACGACCTCCTAGACCTCAGATCTCTCCATCCTAGTCTGGGTCCTCCTTGTCACGACCATAATTGTCTCCACGCTCAACCTACAGAAGCAAAGATCAAAGAAACACAAATCCTTGGCACAAGTTCTCCAACTTGACCAATAATTAGCTCACACACACACGCATAAACACTGTCAAGCATCATGCAATAACCTGATACTCAGAACTTGATCTAAATCTTAGCCAAATCCCTAAAGCGGTGAACACACAGAGCACAATCGGTCGTACCTCTCAAAACACACTGGTACTACCTATCCTCAAAGTCATCCAAAACTCCCTAAAACAAGCTCTCTGGAAAATCCATACTGCAACCTTGCGGTCATACCATTTTGTGGTACTACCGTAGTTAAAACTACGGTACTATCAATCTGCGGTTGTACCGCTTCAAAGCTGCGGTACTACCGCTTTCCAATGAAATCGAAGTATCCGAAAAACATGTCTTCTGGAATTTTCAAACCGCCATGTTAAAAACAAAAATACCGAACTGCAGTCATACCGCTCCATGACTGCGGTACTACCGTTTTTCACTTGAGTTCAAAACTCTCAAAAACACCTTCTCTGGAAATTTGCAACCGCCATCTAAAAAAATGGTATTACCGAGTCGCGGTACTACCGCCATTTCCCAAGCGGTACTACCGCTTAACTGAAACGCGCAAATGACTCAGAAACACATGCCTTGCCACGTGGACGCTTTAGATTGACTTGGCCATTTGGACTGCGTGTCAAAATCGTTGGATCTGGAGAGCTGTTCAAAGTCCGAACGTCCCTCTCGACAACCACCGTCTGATTTCAATCCAAAGGCTAATACGACTACACTTTGGACGGTCCGAACGTTCTTCTTCAATATGAGCCGTCGATCAAGATCTCGACGTTTAAGCTATCACACGTCGGGACCCAAGTGACTTACGGTAATATCATCACTTGCGGTTAGAATTACGACGGTAGTACCATGCCACAATGCCAAGATTACCAAGAAAACCCGACAAAGGCTGATTTCCACATAAATCAAAGGCACTCAAAAGCTATTACAAAGCATGTCAACACCTAAGATCACAAGCATGTTGAAAAACAACGTATTCTTCATTAAACACCAAGACTAAGACTCTCTATTGTCAATGTGTTCATCATCAAATAACATGACCAAAAGACATCCTGGTCTAACAATCTCCCTCTTGATGAATACATTGACAATACAGCAAAATCAAGAGATGTATGTTTTGAAGGAGAGTTTCAAAAGATCTCCCATTCCCCCTGGCAATGTAATCATCAAGTACTTTAAAGGAGAAAAAGCTCAAAAATAAAAGAGCATGTAGAATAAAGATCGAGAAGCTTTGGAGATTATGCAAGTCAATTTAATGTATTAACCAAGCCATCTTGTTGAGTAGAGCTATCTAGATTATATAAAAACATGTATCATGTGGCAAAGTCAAGACCAGTCTATACCACTTGAAGGATGATTAAGCAATTTTAACTTAATGATAGGCATTTCAACAATGACTAAACCAACTATAAGCACCACAAAAGAATATCATCAAGAAAAGTGAGAGCCTAACAGTGAGACAAACTTTAAATCCAGATGAGCTATTAGTCTCAAGTATCACCCTATTGCTTCACTTTCAATTTTTATTTGCATGTGGCATGCTTGCAGCATACTTCTTTTCAAGGGTGGCATGCTTGGAGCATACTTCTTTTCATTTTATCACTTTTGTGTGCATATTTTTCTTTTTGAATATACATAGCTATGTATGGCATGCTTGAAGCATACTTCTTTTTATTTAAGCACTGTTGTGTGCATATTTTTGGTCTTTTGAATACACAGCTATGTATGGCATGCTTGAAGCATACATCTTTTCATTTTTTTTTCAACCCTTTAGATTTTTTTTATTGTAACTGACGAGGATTAAAACATCTATGTATTAATTTAATACATAAAAGACCATACGTCTTCATGGTCGTAACCCCTAAGGCTAACGACCTCACTGGTCGTGAGGATTCCAAAGGTTACACGATGGGTACCCTGGTCGGACAAGGCTTTGTGCCTAGGCTCCGACCAGGTAGCTGCTCGGAAAAGTTATGAACTGACATTTCTTATCGTATGATGAATGGAACACATGTTATATATTCCAAACCGTACGATGATATAATCCTGAGACACTGACAATTAACTACCCTACGGTTAAGCATCTCACAGATAACCGCAAGGAAGTTGACACATTGTTAACTGCCTTACCGTTCCGACCAGTCGTAACGTTTTACCAAGGACGCATTCTCCAGAAGTAACTGCCACCTCTTCAGGAGTTATTTAAGGGTGGAGCGCAGAAGACGAAGGGACGGGACAAGAGACGAAAAAACAAGAGAAGACAAACACAGAAGCCTAAGCGGTGGAATTAGAAGCAAGACAGTCAGTCTTAGACTTAGAGTCTAATCTTGATTACTTAGTTAGACATTCCTCACATTTAGTGTATTTAGGGTAGTGCCTAGTCAGGTCTTGTAAATCCAGTTCATATCAATAAAGAGTGGCCCCCCATTCCATCCCAAGAGATTTCACGTCATTTTCCTCTTTCATTTTCATAAGATCGGCGATTCGATCGTCGACAGCTAGCGCCGTCCATGGGGAAGAAGACGTAAGTTTCCTGAAGATGACACCCAAGCCCTCTGACCAGACAAAGGAAGTACCATTCGACAAATGCGCTTCTCCAGACAGCGTCAAGTCGCCACCTGGGTTAGGAAATACTGACTCATTTACCCGCCAGATTCTGGTCGGGGCAAGACTCGACCCCAAATAGGAAGAGTCGCTCGTCTCCTTCCTCCGAGCGAATCAAGACGTGTTTGTCTGGCAAGCGTCTGATATGCCTGGAGTCCCCCGAGAGGTGATCGAGCACAGGCTAGCTCTCCAGCCTGACAAAAAACTGATCAAGCAGAAGCTGCGATGTTTTGCACCCGATCGGAAGGAAGCAATCCTGTAACGTCCCAAAATTTGGGTTTTCAAAAATCTTTTGATTAGTTTAGGTCCCTGGAAAATTTCACCAATTTTATTTGAATTAATAAAGCTTAATTGGGACTTCCATAAATCAAAAACAATTTAATATGATTAATATCAACATCAACTATATTCAAAACTATTTTATTTGGATTCTTTGTGCTTGGATATATTTTCTAGATTTTTCTAGAATTTTTCCAAGTGCATTTTCTATTTTCTAAGTTGCCTTTGGTTTTTCAGCTATTTTTTTAAAAAAAAGAAAGAAAAACTAGTTAAAATCTCAGATTTGAACCTTGGGCCGAATCTTCCCTTTGGCCCATCATTCCTCTCTCCCCTTGGCCCGTTCGCTTCCTTCTCCTCAGCCCGGTCCGCCACCATCCCTTCCTCGGCCCAAATTTCGCCTCCCTTTTCTCAACATGCGGTTGTAATACCTCGACCCTAATATACAAAGAATAAATTACTGTTCATGTCATTACTGTTCATTTTGGCAATCTAGGCAACTTGTTACAAACCTTTTTCCCAAATTTCTTTTTTGCAAACTCCAACTTGATCAGAATTTCAAAAGGAAATACCATCTAATGTTGGTATTATGACTGGGATATATTTTAATTGAAAATCAGATGAATTATTATGGCCAAAAATATTTTTGTTGAATTTATGGAAATTATTTTGATTTTAGAAAAATATTGTCTTTAATTAAATCCTTAGTTGGTCTAAATGAATTATTTATGTATTTATAAAGAAGAAACTGTGATTTTAAAATTTATTTGGGGAATATATCATCCCAGTAGCAAATCTGTAAAATTTCATGATTTTACAAATTTATTTGCTATTTTTGAAGTCCTACCAAAGGCTTAGAAGTTTTGATTTAAATCGGTCAAATCTCTCGGTCTAGCATCAGAGCGATCGGACCAGGGTTCGAACCATGCGGTGGACCTCACCTCGTCACGTCGCACAAGACGTCCAAACTTCTAGCCCATCTCAAATTTCTTCATTTCCGCGAACGGGCCAGATTAGTTGGGCCTTCCGACCGCTCCATCCCCTTCCATTATTGACCGTTGATCCTTAGCGTGCGCCCAGATTCTTTGTGACGTTCGACCGCTTTGAGCCGCCTCGATCCGCCGCTGAATTGCGCTTTAACGGCGATGGATCCCATGGTCCGGCGCAATCGCGCTTTGAAATCTTGGGCGTTGTTTTGCGATCGCGACGGCTCTGTTGAGTGGGCCGATCGACCACTTTTCGCGCCAATCGAATCTCGGCCTTTAACGCGTGATCGGACGACTCTCGTGACTTGGGCCGTTCGACCACTTCAGACCTCGCGATCGTGGCCGTCCCGAAGATCGTGTGGCCCACGCCTCGATCTGGTTCAATGTGTTTTTCACCCGCATCACGGCCGCTCGTGCAGATCGAACGGTGGTGTGTCGCGTCGCTGCTTTCGTGCATGCGCCGCATGGCGTGAATACTCTGGGACCCACGTGTCGGTGACGTAAATTGTTGTTTCTCTCTGGTTTTCCACCGTAGGCACTTTAGCAGCGGCCAAATGGTGGTAGAGCATGATGTTTTGGAGGATATTTTCTCTTCATCTCTATCTTTAGTGCCACCTCTTGGATTCTAGAGAACTCTCGGTTGCTCTACACATTTTGTACACTATATAAACCCTAGTTCCTTTCTCCTACCATTGTTGACCAGGGAGAAATCCTTTAGCTGTCTTCCTTCATAGTGAAGCATCCTTGTCCTTCTTCCATTGTTCCACCGCAAGAAGACCTAACTCTCATGCTAATGTGGTGTTGGTCATTTCTTGTAGGTTGAACTTGTGGTTCTTCTCCCTGTCAACTTGAGCTGTGAAGCTTCATCTTGGAAAACCTCACTTGGGTGGGTTGAGTTCCATCTTTTCTTAGCAAGAATGTGACTAATGATCCTTAGAGACTTAGCTCTTCTATTCTTGTTTTGGTCAGAATCAAAGAAAAGGACTTGAGTCTTTTCTATTGACCAAGAACTGATCCTCTATCCTCTAACCCGAGCTGGTAAGTATACCTTGGATTCTGTCACTTTAAGATTCCTAAGAACCTCATTAGCTCACAAGAATCACTCATCTGATCATGGGATGTTCCTATCTTGATTTAGCTAAAAACTTGTATTTTAACTTTTTGGTCTTTCATATCGTTTTCAAGACCTAGGGTTTCTCTACCAGTGCACTAGCTTTATTAGGTTTTAGTTAAACCCTAATACTGTTAAAAGTCTTTGTTTTATGTAGTTTTCCTTGTAACCGAATATAGTTAAGGGCTCTTTGCTGTTTTGTGGTGGAACAAAACCGACAACTAGTGTAGTTTCTAATTCTTTCTTCAAACTAGCCGATTAAGATTAGCCTGAGTGGGGTTGTGGTATAGATTATTTACTAATAGCTCTAGCTCCCATTGAAGATTATCATTTTGTGCATTTCTTCTCGGCAAATTAAATCGGAATTAGGTCCCTCTGCTTTTGATCCAACCAAAAATGAAAAGTTTCTATTTCTTTCTTTAATCTGGCCAGATAGCTTTAGTATTTATAAATTGTGGTATTTATAACTCCCAGTTAGTTTTAGCTCCACCTGAAAGTTCTAGTCTTATGTAACTTCATTAGCTAGCCGAAAACGGTAATTGATGTTTTACTGTTTTTGGTTTTTAACCAAACCGACAACAACAGTCCAAGTCTTAAATGACTATTGCTAGTTATTAAATGCCCGAGAGGTTACAAAGACTAGCTTTTATACGCTTAACCAACGTCAAGATATCTCAATTGTAGGAAGTTAAGATAGATAATTAAATTAATTACAATTGTCCTGTTCGGCTTCAAAAACCGACATCAGAGCTATAGTTTAAATATGAGAGCTGGGTAGTAAGTAGTATTAGATGGTACCTATAGGTTATTATCTTTGATAAATTAAATATAGCTTAAGCATATTGCTACTCATGCATTATCAATTGATCATGCATTCTTTTTCATTTTGTTCTCTGTTTTTCCTGTGTTAATTGGAATTTCTTTTATTCTCTTTTAGATATTAGTTCTTCTGAAATTGTTGAGCCTTTTATTGAGTCCCAAGAACCTGAGCAAGAGGTTGTTTACTACTATCAAGGCAAGCTTCCTCTCTGCACCATGTTGAGCCTAATCTTTTGAACTGTAGATTTACAAAATACAGTGACACTGTTGCATGCAACTTTCTAAAAATTTATTTGTGCCTGTTCCTAGTTAGTTATACCCTGAACTTGTGGTTTATCTTTAATTTAATCATACACTCAACCTAAGATAGTCTGTGATGTTATAATACTAAATTTTAACTTTTGCTTAGCCATGCAGTCCATAGAACGGTAGTGTTTGACAAGCTTATCTTGTCAAACCTGGGAACAACAAATAATTTGTATATGTCTTTGATCCTTGTTCAGTTTATTTGAATTTGAAATGATTCTAAATCCTATTAACCTATAATTCAAATCTGGACAAGTGGATGCTAGTGATGGTGCCTTTGTGCACGAGAATTGGGAATTGTGGATGTCTTGTCTGGGTTGATTAAGGACTGAACTCTGACAATTTAATTCAAGTCCCAACGTACTTCCACACGCAGTGTATGGGCGCTGTTTGGTTAAGTAAAGGGTTAATATTATTGAGTTGGATACTGGAGAGTAAGGACATGTGTATTGATTTCATATGGCATAGATGCTTAAGTCTTCGGGCCGTGTCGTATGCCATGTGGAACTTATATTGATATCAGATGTTCTTAGAAGGGTAAGGGCGTAGATGTGTTACATCACATGTACGTTCCTTCAGGGCCCCGACTGCGGTGTAATATGTGTGGCTAACACGAGTTTGCATTTAATTGACTGGGTCGGCATTCCCGGTACAACATGTGAGCCTCGGTTGAATATATGCTATCAGTCGTTGTTTAAGCGGGATCAGTCTCACATGGGTCATCCAACTCAATAGTGTTAACTTGTTGAAAAATACCAAATCTTAGTTTACGGCCAAGACACCAAAGGCAAGTGTGTTATTATTCCGAGGCTTACGGGCTAACTAAGTCATGTAGGTAAAGATGTACACCCTTGCAAGGTTTAAAACTATTCGAATAGCCGTGTCCACTTCTGAATGATTTATACTTGAATTAATGTCATCTGTATAGATTTTGTTCTAAGTTTGGTTTGGGAATTATTTTGGCCTGATTGTTGTCATGCATAGGTGATTGTGAGCTGTCATTTACTTTTGTTACTGTTTATGCCTATAATTGCACCTACTCACTGTTTTAGTCCAAATCAATTTATTCAAATTGCTTTATCAAAACATAGCAACTGTAGGTTAAGATGTATCGCTTTATGCAAAATTGAACCAATTAAGCCTCCTGTTGATAACCTTATGCATATAAACTCCTATTCCTTTGTATAGGCTCTATCAAACACTTTCTTTTATTAGTTTGTGTAAGACTTGCTGAGTACCTTTTGTACTCAGGGTTTTATGACCTCTTGTTGCAGGTGAGGATGGATATCTTTATGAGATGCCCGTTAGTGCCGATCTGGGTGACACTAACGAGTAATGCTAGTTCTAGTCTCCACGCAATAGCCTGCGGGATGATGGGGCCATTGGTGGTTTTTATCGTTTATTTTGCTTCCGCTGTTGCTCTTTTTGTTAATGACCCAAGGTCATCTGTTCCTGTTGCTAATTCGGGTACTGTAGCAGACCTGACACTGTAGCAACCGAATTATGATGTAATTACTGATGTATAATATTATGTGAATGTGTGACTTGTATGTGATTGATGCAATGTTGATTAAGGATATATGCGCAATAGTCACTAATCCTGGGAACTATTGCATGGCATATATCCGGGAACCTAATTGTTGGATTGTTACTTATTATGATTATGCATCTAGTATAATTTTTAGTAAGGACATTACAATGTTCCTTGATTAAGAATTATGCTACCAGTATAATTTTTAATTCGGCACATTCCAATATTTGAGGGTCTCACAGCGGTCCCGCCCAGCCCGCAAGTAGCACCGTGTTGCATCGCCAGCCCGCCCGACGGCCCGAGCCGCCAAACCCTAGCGCCGCTTATCCTCGGTCCGCTTACGGCAGGCTGCTGCCGCCCAGCAGCGTCGCGTGTGCGTGCGTGATGCGGTCTTCATGGCGCCGCCGCCGCCTTGGCGTTCGGATCGAGCCCACCTCCCCAGGGGCGCTATGAGTAGCACCGCCCCTCGTGCCTCGCACTTCCTCTTCGCCTCGCGCCGCCGCTGTGCCCGAGTCGCCCCGCCGAAGATGTCTCCAATCGCCGCCGCCGAGGTCGTCTTCTCCAAGCTCGGTGCCGGCCTTCATCGCATGCTCCCCTGGGTAGTGCCTCGTCGATCCGCCCTTGGTCCGTGCCACCTCCGAGCGCGTCCGCCACGCCCTCATCCCGCCGTCACCAAGCGCCACCAAGTCGTCGCCATGGCCTTCTTCTCCGAGCTCCGGTGCCGCACCCTTCCTCGCCGCCGTCGTCCGATGCCCCTCCACCTTCACCGATGCCGCATCCAATGTCCCCGCGCCGCCCTCGTCCCCGACCCACGCTCGCCATCATCGACCCGCCATCAGAACGTCGTCCCGCTTGTGATCCGAGCCGCCACCGCCGTTGAAGCCGCTCCGAGCTCATCCTCGCTTTGGCCGACTTCGGTGAGACCCCATCCTCTTCCTTCTCCATCCCCGACCTCGCCGGTCCCTTGCCTAACTCGTGTCGGATCTACGCCGTCACCATCGTTTCATCGCCAGCCTCATCCTCCAACCGAAGGGCTGCTCGTCGGGTTGTTCCGCCACCTTCGCACGCTAGCCGAGCCACTCTCGACCCACCTGACTCGCCGGAGCTGCAGCGCTGTCGCCGTCGCCGTGGATCTTGTGGGAGCCCTCTGCACCACCGTTGCCAGAGTGCCGTTGCTGGCATCCTCTCGAACCAGCACCTCCCTTGGTTGCCCTTCCATGTGGGCCTTGTCTACATCTCTCTCTCTCCCCTTCTCTCTCCACCCCTTGACAGCATGGCCCCACCCTGTGTGTGTCATCACCGGAGCCAACCGGCCACCGCTCGTCACCGATGAGAATCACCCGAGGAAGCCATGGCAGCAGCGTGCCCCCTTTGTGTGCCTTCCATGCGGGCCCAACACCCTCTCTCTCCCTTGTAGGACTCTGTGACGATCGGGTGTCTCAGATCTAGAACAGGACCATGCACGTGCCCTTTGCACTGCCACCGCCACCGTGCACTCCGTGGATGCCCGTTGCATCGCTGTTCATCACCGCCGTGGATCACCTGCGAAGCATGGCCGTAGTCCTTTTTCCCTCTTTTCTTCTCTATCTTTTGCCTACGCTGATCGGGTCAGCTAACACAACATCCACCTCAGCATGGCCGTGCCACATCGCCTGAGTCGCTTGCCACCTTGGTCCCCATATATGCCATGTCACCACCATGTTGTCGTTTCGTCCTACGTGGTAGCCTTGTCGGTGCTATGATAGCACTACCCGCCACATCGGCAGCGTCCCCACCTCGTTGCACAACGTAGCCGCCACCCTGCACGCCACGCAAGCATCGCTGCCATATCACCATCTTGTTCTCCGTGTCAACCACCTAAGCCGCCCATATGGCATCCACATAATCCAAACCCTAAACCACACCGGTGTAGACTCGGTTCACCGTGAACCAAGCCTATGAACCATGGGCCCCGTGTGTCAACGCATTGTTCTTTGAACCCAATCTACCATGAACCTACTCTATGCCTCGTGGACCCCATTCATCAGCTAGGCATCTCAAACCCTAGATGTAAACCTAACCCTGAGCCATACCCGGGTAGACTTGGCTCACTAAGTCGGGTCATTTACTCGTGGTCCCCACCATGTCAGACCCTATTCGGTGAACCCAGTGCACCATGTGCCTTAAACCCTAGACCGTGGACTTGGTCTAGGGACCAATGGCCCACTATCTTTCCCTTTACCATATTTCTAGAATTATAGTAATTCTAGAAATTCAATTATCTAGTAGGTCCCACCCGTCATCCACTGTTCCTTTTTCAGAGATTAATTTAATTTCTGAAATCCAATTGGTCCCACATGTCATTCACTACCTTTGTTCTCTCTAGCTTACCAGTGGACCCCACTTGTAAGTCTCCAACTCTTTTTATCTATTTTAATCCCAAGGAATAATCTCTGAATATTCTTTTCTCTCTCGATTTCATCATTTCATGTGATTCTTCCGAGAGTCATATCTTTTCAATCCGGACTCTGATTGAGCTCATTTGAATTCCTAAATTCATCTCAATTCAATATCTATTTATCTGAGATTATTATTTAATTTTTGGAGTTTGTTTGTTCTCTGTTAGTTATTTGTTTGTTTTATTTGCTTGTTTGTGAGTAGACATCGATACTGCGAGAAGTGTTGATCAAGAAGGAGCTGAAGATCAAGGAAGTAGAAGATTAAAGATTAAATAAGATCTTCATTGCTAGCAAGGCAAGTTGTACCTTTGATCATATTGAATCCTAGTTTTCTAAAATTACTTTGATTCAAATTATTGCATTTACTTTAAGTATTTATTTAAATGCTTTTGGGTTTAGTTAATAATCCAAATTGTTATAACATCCTTGTCTAATTGATATGCCATAATCTTTTGTCACCCTAACTTGGTTATTTAATAGTTGGTATTATTGTAGCACCAACGTGGGTTGGTTAGATGCGATTAGATTGCTTAGCCATGCCACGAATCACCTTTTCATGTAAAGTTGCAATTATCAACTTGACTAAGTGACTATGGAACTATGTGATAAAACTGTGTGACATGGTGGCTATGTGATATGGGAATATGAATCTGTGTGTCAAAATAATCTGTGTGGCTTAGTTAGAAATTGGAAGTCCTGCCTTGGTCAATTAAGGGCTGAACTTTGTGCGCCATTGAACTGAGCCTCTCATACAACCACATGCCTGGTATGGGACGGGCCTAACTTAGTAAGTTATGGAGTCTTGACATTGATTACTCAGGTAGTAGGCTAGGCTGTGTGCATGGGTGGAGGTGTGCTACCAAGTAGTCACATCACGGGGCGGTTCACCATGTCCCTGTCCAACGGTGTGTGTCGGACTGACTTCCTGTGTGGGGTTGTCTGATGGTTTGTAAGCACACTGGGAGTATCAATGCTTGAGATGAAGTTTCTGAAAGGTTTTGTTGTGATCAGCTCTGATCCAGTTGATTGCATCTTGTGGGTAAAGTGTACAAACTCTGCAGAGTGTTAAATCAATCTATTTGAATAGCCGCGTCCACAGTCATGGACATGCTCGGGGATTTCACACGAGGGGTAGATCTTCATAAACTGTGTGGGAAGGGAGCTGTGTGATCTAAATCATATGGCTATGTGAATAATCTGTTTAGGCTATGTGTCTTTGTGAAATCAAACTGTTAAAATTAAATATTGTTTATTTGTTTTACTGTATGCTTTCAATCTATTATTTGTATTCAATTGCAAATGTTGCATTTCTGCAAAATAACCACAGAATGCCATTCCTTTGGAATAAGCCTACATGTATAATTGCATTTCTGTGGTATGACTTGCGAGTACGGTTGTGTACTCATGCTTGCTTTGACGAATCAAGCAAAACTGAAGGAATCGCCAGTCAACAAGGTCTACTTCAAGGATCGTGGAGAACTAGGTGTTGGAAATATGCCCTAGAGGCAATCATAGAGATGATGATATTTCGTTGTATCCATGATTTAATAAATGTTCCTTGAATATTGCCTTTGTGTTGATTAACAAGTATGTGACTTGTTTGTGAAACTCTTCACTTGTATGGTTATTCTAAAGATTGTCCCTAGTCAGAGTTCATGTGAGGACACATGTGAATGATGGATTAGCACATGTATCGGTTGATGACCATGTTTCACGTGTCATAGACATGGAGATGTCAAACCAATAATGTGGACACATGTTTAGAACATGGGGTTGGACCGACCCAACATGAGACATAACAATTATACTTATGGTTCTCTCTACACAATGTGTACGCCTTGTCCTTAGACACGAGATTGTCGCATGTACTTGAGATGTGAATCGACCTACTTAGGGGCTATCAAACGCTACTCCGTGAACAGGTAGTTATAAAGGTAGCTTCGGGTTTGTCATGAAGCATGCCATGAGGCATGGTCACGAGATGGGATTTGCCCTCTCTACCCGAGAGATATCTCTGGGCCCCTCGAGTGATCGGATCCAAAATGCATGGCCATGCTACTTAAGGTTAAGAGTTAACCTAGTAAGGGATTCGGAATCACAGATCGAGAAAGAGTGGTCACTTGGAGCTCGAATCAATATCGTGAGGCAAAGGGATTGGCATGTACATAACGTTGTGATGGTTCGTCCGATATGATCTTTGTATGCGTTTAGGAGTTGGCACGTCTTGCTAGAGACCGCTACCAACTATTGACCAAGTATGTATACTCGCGTCATGTCTAAACATACGTGAACCTATAGGGTCACACACTTAAGGGTTGAAGCCTAATTCGGATTGGATCCGAATTAGATCAAGCATTGAGTCCTAATGGGCCTCTATTAGTAGAAGCCCATTGTAAGGACGCCTATAAAAGGAGGGCAAGGCGCCTGTGTTTGATGATGAGTTTTTCGTGACACCATCAAACCCTCGCCGCCACCCTCCCACGCCCTAATCGCCATGCGGATCTAGTAGTCCGGTGCGACGCTTCCTCCGTCGTGTGGATACCTTTGGGCGCCAGATCAGTAGCGTTTGGACGAACCGCAAGAGAGGAGTCAGACGTGGGGCGCCGCGACGAGGACGAGGAAGTAGTACGACTACTCTACCCCGACGTCTTGCATCAACTTAGTACGACTACTCGCCTCGACGCGTCTTGCATCAATTCCGCTTTTCTGCGCCTAGTGGTAAGACCGTGATCTATAACTACAGTGATCTTGGTTTACGGGTAGAATTTTTATTAATTTGCGCTAGTGTAGCCTACCCGTGGCCCTTCACTAGGTCGCGCACCCCAGCCGATTGCCTGTGGGCATATGGATGGGCTTCACTGGAGTTATTCCGTTTCGTTCCGCTGCAGCTTCATTGAGCTCTTTGCCTTCTGAGGCATTAATTGTAACCTTTGATCTTAAGGTCTTTACTCTGATATTTATTGTATTTGCCTACTTATTAGTTATATTTGTATATGGAATTGATATTTCACTGATGTTGTCACTGTGTGCACTAGCGTGATCCTGGACTAGTGCAGTATACATAGAGGGTCCAGAATTGTAATTTTGGGTCCCGACAAATCCAGTCGAAGATTGACAAACTCCTCAAGGCTGGGTTTATTCGTGAAGTCGACCACCCTCAATGGCTTGCCAATCCTGTAATGGTTAGGAAAAATAATGGGAAATGGCGAATGTGTATCGACTTTACAGACCTTAATAAAGCTTGTCCGAAGGATGATTTTCCCCTTCCACGCATTGACCAACTCGTAGACTCTACCTCTGGGTGTGAGTTACTAAGTTTTCTAGATGCGTATTCAGGGTACCACCAGATTAATATGTGTAAAGAAGATGAGGAGAAAACTTCCTTCATCACCCCATATGGCACTTACTGTTATGTTAAGATGCCATTTGGTCTCAAAAACGCTGGTGCAACTTTTCAAAGGTTGATGCAAAAAACCTTTAGTCCACAAATAGGTCGGAATATAGAAGCTTACGTTGACGATCTGGTCGTAAAGACCACCAACGCTGGCAATCACATCCCTGACTTACAAGAAACTTTCAACAACTTGAGAAGGCATAACCTCAAGTTGAATCCGGAAAAGTGTGTGTTCGGAGTTTCTGCTGGAAAACTGCTCGGTTTCCTAATCTCGGCTAGAGGTATTGAGGCAAACCCAGTTAAAATAGTGGCCATCGATCAGATGCGCCCTCCGACCACAAAGAAGGAAGTCCAAAAACTAACGGGCTGTATGGCAGCACTAAGTTGTTTCATAGCAAGGTTAGGGAAAAAAGGATTACCTTTCTTTAAACTTCTTCGGAAACATGAGAATTTCGAGTGGACTAAAGAGACAAATGATGCCTTTGAAGAACTTAAAAAGTACCTTACGAGTACCCCATTCTTAGTCTCTCCGAGATCGGGAGAAACATTGCTAGTTTACGTGGCAGCAACACCACAAACGGTAAGCGGTGTACTGGTCATAGAAAGGGATAACATCCAACGACCAATTTATTACGTAAGCGAAGCCTTACATGGACCAAAGGAAAGATAC
The DNA here is from genome assembly GCA_036346405.1 of Phyllostachys edulis. NCBI lineage: Eukaryota > Viridiplantae > Streptophyta > Magnoliopsida > Poales > Poaceae > Phyllostachys > Phyllostachys edulis. Next base: position 47,732,199 of record CM070563.1, on the reverse strand, counting down.
CCACAGATACAAAAGTTTCTCTATGGTCTCCTTATGTCTTCAAGGAAGCTAAGGCACTACTTTCAGGCCCATAAAGTGGTCGTACCGACCGGATATCCCCTTGGTCAAGTCCTTGGAAACAGGGAATCATCAGGATGAATAGCAAAATGGGCGGTTGAGCTAGGGGCGTTTGACCTCTATTTTATTTCACGAACAGCAATAAAGTCCCAGGCAATAACAGAATTCATTGCCGAATGGACAAACCCTGAACCCACCCAAGGGCCCGAGTACAAACACCACGAGGAGTGGACAATGTACTTCGACGGTTCGTTGATGTTAAAAGGATCGGGGGCTGGAGTGGTCTTGATATCCCCTATTGGTGAACACATCAAGTATGCCATCCAGTTAAATTTTCCTGCCACAAATAATGTGGCAGAATATGAAGGTTTACTGGCAGGACTCCAAGCAGCTCGTTCGCTCGGGATTTGCAGATTACTAGTGAAAGGCGATTCTCAACTAGTAGCGAATCAAGTAGGGAAAGAGTATCAATGCTCGAGTACCAAGATGTCATCTTATTTGGCGGAAGTACGGAAACTCAAAAAGCACTTCTTCGGTTTCCAGATCCAACATATTCCTAGAAAGGAAAACTTTCTGGCAGGCCAGTTGGCATGGATGGCCTCCATGAGGTCGATTGTCCCGCCTGGAGTTTTTCTCGAGCAACTTGATTCACCCTCGGTAGTCGAGCCTTCCGAGAACATACATTATTCTTTACAGGTCGTACAAACCGATCAAAGGAACATGGATGCTCCACAGGTCGTTGACGGTTGGCGCTGCCACGATCAAGGTAGAGACTGGATGACATCGATCTACAATTATCTTCAGCATGACATAATTCCGGAAGATGATGTAGAGGCTGATCGTATAACACGCAAAGCCAAATCATACACTCTAATCGAACGTACCTTGTATAAATGAGGATCTCATGGAGTGTTGATGAGATGCATATCTCAAACGGATGGCATTAAATTGCTAACCAAAATCCATGAAGGAGTCTGTGGAGCACATCATTCCTACCGAACTCTGGTCGGTAAAGCCTTCAGGCAAGGATATTACTAGCCAACTAACCTTCATGATGCAAAAGAGCTTGTGACGAAGTGCATACAATGTCAGTTTCATAGCCGGCAAGTACATCAGCAAGCACAAGCATTACAAATAATTCCTCTTTCTTGGCCTTTTGCAACCTGGGGACTGGACATTCTGGGACCTTTCCCAAGAGCACCCGGGGGCTTCGAATTCCTATTCATCATGATTGACACGTTTACAAAATGGATCGAGGCCGAGCCAGTTGTTAAAATAATAACTGAGGCCGCTAAGAGATTCCTCATGAAAAATGTGATCACACGATTTGGTGTACCCAGTCATATAATCACAGATAATGGCGCCCAGTTCTCTAGCAGTCAATTTCAAGAATTCTGCGATGAGCTTGGTGTCAAAGTTCATTTGCTTCTGCTCATCCACGAGCAGCGGAGCGATTAAGCGGCTAACGGTATCATTATGCAAGGGATCAAACGCCGAGTATTCACCGCTTAATCAAGCGGTCAAGAGCTTGGGTTCAAAAACTCCCATCGTAGATATGGGCGTCAGAACCACGACCAGTCGTGCGACCGGTGAAACACCATTCTTTTTGGTTTATGGTGCTGAAGCCATGCTTCCTCTAGAACTCAAAATTGGCTCTGCTCGAACTGATCGTTTTAACGAAAACGATCAGAATGAATGAAGACTCGACGACGTCAATTTCCTTGAAGAATGACGAAACCAAGCTCTTGTACGATCAGCAGTCTACCAACAAGCCATGCGAAGGTACCATAGTCGTAAGGTGCAACCTCGCAGCCTTGCTGTAGGTGATCTGGTTCTTAGAAAAATTCAGAACCAAGCAAATCGTAATAAACTTTCTCCCAAGTGGGAAGGTCCTTACACTGTGGTCGAAGTTACCCGACCAGGTTCCGTACGACTAGCTATGTCTGATGGACAAATTTTGTCAAATTCTTGGAACATTGATCAATTGCGTAAGTTCTATGTTTAATTATTTTACATTCTTTTTAATTCTTTCAATTTCAATAAATTCATTTATTTATTAAGAAAAGTAACCTTGCTTATATATATATATACCTATACTCTGGTCGTTCATTATTGTTAATTTAAACTGGTCAGAGAAGGCAATCTTCTCTCCGACATCCTTTTTCAAGGATCTCTGTTACTCTATGGCAATGACTTCTATGTCATACGCTGTATTGGTCCTAGTCGTGAGCATTCTCTAAATGATTCCCACGCGCGATAACATTCTTTCCTTAAAGAAATATATGAGTAATCAGAGCATCATACAAAATAACTTTATATACTGAATGATATGCTCAAGATTATGAAGATTATATTTCATTATTTCAAGATTATGCTCTACTCTTGTCTGGCTACTGGTCGGGACACGGAAAGCCTCCTAGTCGAAGTCTCTCCTTTTTCGCACGTGGTTCTGCCCACTGGAAGGAGCTTCCTAGCGATGGTTCTGTTTTTACGATCCTCGCTACCAGTCGGATAAAGAGCTTGAACACGTTTCACAAAATATGTTATATGACTTCAGGTCTAAGCACTCCTTCCGACCAGACTTTGGGATAATAGATATAAGCAAAGTTCACTTACAATTTGTTGCATACATTTTTCTTATGTCGAATACAACAAGATCTTTTTTCCGACCATATACAATTTTTTGATTGGTATTTCGATTATGACAAGCAAGGATCTATAACTAGTCAAAATCATACGTTGGTTCTGACTACAGTGATTTCCTAGTATTATAATGATCAATTTTTTCTTAACATCAGCACATACCTTCAAAAAAATGGTTTTGACTTTCATTCTCTTTCTTGGCTACCTGCTTGTAAGTAAAGTTCTTCTACTATAAAGCAGTCGGGGGCTAGGAAGTATATGAGAGTTTTAAAAGTCAACAGGATAAACAAAAGCATAGTTAACGACATAAAAGTTAAGTTTTATACATATTCAATATTTTTTCATTTGCAGGGGCCTAGTCTCGAAATATTTCCAGACTAATTACTGCTTGATGGAGATTCGACCTCCATCTCCTCTACAACTTTGTCTCCGAGTGGCCTGAGTTCTTCCATGAATTTGGTCGCCTCGTCAGGTAGGCAGTTGAAGTCATCTTCAACAGCTTGGAGATTAATGGAGGGGTCAGAAGCCTTTAGTTTTTCCAAAGCAAAACTAACTCCACTAGTAACGCCTGCTTTCATAGTCTGGGCATAGTTCTTCCGAGTAGTCTTGAGCAGATTATTAAGATCCTCTAGAAGTTGACCCAAGTAGTTCATTTTCTCTATTGGATCTCTTAAAGTAGGCAGACTTGATCCTGATCCCTTATCAAAGATTATCTTGCTCAAAAATAGAATCTTTTCATCAATACTTTGCACAAGAGCCGCCTCTTTATCCTGCTCAAATTTCAGAGTCTTCTCTGTTCTGTCCAAAGCTTGTTTTTGCTCTACAAGAGTGAAGCGGGTGATAAGCACAAACATAATTGAAGTAAGATAATAAGTCAAGTTTACGACATATTACCTTCAATTCTTTTGTTAAGTGTTTCATTGCTGGTCGTCGCTTCGGTGATCAGCCGGTCCCTAGCTTTAATTTCTTCTTCAAGCAGAGCTATCCTGGCTTTCTCAGCCATGATCTCTTCTTTCATTTTCTCCAAATCTATCGAATACGATAAGGGAGAATAGTTAGAGAAGGGCAAAGTTTTGAAGAAAGAAAAAAAATGCTAAGTGGGAAGTTCTTACTTTCCAATTCGGAGTGTTTTTGCTCCAAGTCCTTAATTCGCTGGGTCAGTCCTCCGACCACAGCAAAGTTCTCGACCAGATGCTATACAAATAGTATTTTTTCTCTTTAAGTTCCTTGTAAACTTTTGAGAAGTATTATGGAACTGGTCGTAGATACTTACCCAGATCGCCAAATCATTATAACCGCCAAATATTGAATCAGGATGCATTTTGATTTGATGATCCGATATTTTTCCCCATGCCTCGTCAAGCTCCTTATCCTCGATAAATCGGGGGTGAAAAGGGAACTTGTCAGGTTGAGAAGGATTACCAACATTGGTCGGAACCTGTTGAGGGCCTTTAGGGGCATCTACCTCCGTAGAAGGAGTTAGAACCACCAATGGATCCAACTCGACCGTTGGCCTTGACACCTGCTCGGGGGCTTCTTCGACCACTTTTTCCTCAAGAGCTCTATCCTGGGAAGCACTCTGGTCGGGGACCTCCACAGATGCCTGGTCCTCAGGAGGAGTCCGGTCGGAAACAACTGGAACACCTGAAGACCTAGAGGAAGCAAAGAAGGGAAGTTCAAAATACCAAATAATCAAGGAATTATTAAAGGTATACACTTATATGACCAATTTCATTTGTACATACCTAGTTAACTTCCTAGATTTGACTTTGAAGCGCGGAAGAGTAAACTCTGTGCCGTCACCCTTCCTTTTCTTTTCTTCCGATTTTGCCGGTTCCGAACCGGCAGGGTTGGTCAAAACCGTTGCATCCTCCAACAAGATGTCGGAAGCGATGCCCTCGATCAGTTCGTCAAAGATTGCGTCCTTGACCATCTGGTCGGACGAAGTGGTTTCACCAACCTCCAGACCAGTTGTTTCAGTAACAACTATCCGGTCGTGAACGACCGGTCTGGGATCTACGGCCTCCGCAGTCACGCACTGCTGGCCTTTAGCCTTCTCCACCTAAATCAAAAAACGAACTTGGTTAGGTGATGAAATCTTCTATCTAAAACTGCATATATATCCATCTGAAGTGTTCTATTACCTCGGGAGATTCATCTTCTTCCAGTCCATCCGGGCACGAGTCAGTTGGAACCACGGTGGGATGTTGATCCTCACCAGCTTGTCTGATTCGCAATCCGACCGACTACAAAAATAGAGCATGATAAAAAATTTGATCAGAGAATATATATACATGTTAAAAGGAATTTTTGATTATCTACCTTAAGCCTTGCCAGTCTCTCTTCAGCAGGAGCTATGGCCAAGATTTCAGGGAATCCAGCCTTCTCTCCAGGCTCCCCTGCATAGATCAACTTGATCCATTCTCTAATTTCCTCAAGGGAAAGACCTTTAAAAGAAAAGGAGAGAAAACAAAACATGGACAGGTTTTAAGGTAGTGCATTAATCAAATAAAGAATACTGGTCGGAGTTTATCTCAAAGACTTATCACCTCCTGAGATAGCTTCATCATGACCAATGGACCAAAGCAGGGAATGAGTTCGAAGCTTCAGAGGGCTAATCTGACGCTTGGTGAAATCCCTCACCACATGCCAGGAGGTCAAGCCCTTGACTCGTAGGTCGTAGATGGCGTCCACCCATCTTCCGATCACCCCTGCCTTCTCCACGGTCTTTCTCCACTTGGGGTTTTCATTTGCTCTAATTCCGGCGAAGTAGAGGCCATCGTCTCTCGTAACCGTCATGTAGAACCAGTTCTTCTTCCATGACGACCACGAGGATTTCGAGTACATATGGATGTACTCATCGGCCTTCCCGTCGTGAAGGCGCAATATACATTCGCCAGGAGTCGCCATGGATCTCCCCATCACCATTTGGTAGAAATACCTGAAGAGCCTCAAATTCGGTGGCACTCCCAGGTATGCCTCACACAAATAGGTAAAAATACTGATATTGGCGATGGAATTCGGAGCCAAATTTACCAGTTCCACCCCATCATACTCAAGAACGCGGAGGTGGAATTTGTGTACCGGTAACCTCAGCCCACATTCGATGTAGGCGAGGAAAACGGGGATTTCCCCATCTTCGCGGCTCGGAAAATGCTCTCCAATCGCCGATCTCCATTTGATCAGGTTCTTGTTTGGAAGCATCCCGATCCTCTCCAACGCCTCAAGTTTTTTATTGCTCAATTCCGAAGGCAACCACTTCGTGATTTGCTCCGACATGATGAAAATCCTTAAGGATGAGTATAGTCGTAGGAAGCTTTGTGGTCGGAAGAACAAGAAAGGGGTCTAAAGGATTTCTCTTGGCAAAAAGCTAAAGGGGATCAAAAGGGGATCTGGAAGCGCAGAAATTCTAAAAGCCTAGCGATGGGGATTTTGTAGCTTCTAATCTTTTTACGATCGGAAGTTTCCCACAAAAGTCCAATAAGCAAAAGCTTCTTGTTTGTTCAAACGGACAGAAAAACTCTTCGGTTCCCAAGGCAAGTTCTCAACTTTAAAGTGAACACAGACCACTTCGTATATCACGACATTAAATGGGGGTCTGCCTGATACAACTTCATCGGATAAAGGTACACATACGACCTGTTCATTTAAAGTTCGGAGGCTAGCTGACGAAGATTAAAACCTCTATGTATTAATTTAATACATAAAAGACCATACGTCTTCATGGTCGAACCCCTATATAACGACCTCACTTGGTCGTGAGGATTCCAGAGGTTACACGATGGGTACCACAGGTCGGACAAGGCTTTGTGCCTAGGCTCACCGGTAGCCGCTTCGGAAAAGCTATAAGCGGCATTTCTTACCGTATGATGAATGGAACACGTGTTATATGTTCCAAACCGTACGATGATATAATCCTGAGACACTGACAATTAACTACCCTACGGTTAAGCATCTCACAGATAACTGCAAGGAAGTTGACAAATTGTTAACTGCCTTACCATTCCGACCAGTCGTAACGTTTCACCAGGGACGCCTTCTCCAGAAGTAACTGCCACCTGTTCAGGAGTTATTTAAGGGTGGAGCGCAGAAGACGAAGGGACGGGACAAGAGACGAAAAAACAAGAGAAGACAAAAACAGAAGCCTAAGCGGTGGAATTAGAAGCAAGATAGTCAGTCTTAGACTTAGAGTCTAAGCTTCATTACTTAGTTAGACATTCCTCACATTCATTGTATTTAGGGTAGTGCTTAGTCAGGTCTTGTAAATCTAGTTCATTTCAATAAATAGCGGCCCCCCATTCCATCCGAGGAGATTTCACGTCATTTTCCTCTTTTATTTTCATAAGATCGGCAATTCGATCGTCGACAATAACATGGTAAGTTGAGTGAGCAATACAGGAATGAAATGAGAGACATACTTGCTTCAAATCCAAGATTTAAAATAAGACTCACAAACAAGCTTATCCTTTTCAATAGACATCACAAATTGATAGCAATAATCAATCTAGTCAAAAGTTCTCAGCCATGTCGTGATTTAGTTCTTTATGTAGCAAGTTTATCAAAACCAGTCAAGAGCAAAGCTACATAGCATATGAATAAATATGATAGAGAGAGCTCTACAACTCATTTGATTTTAATGGCTTGGACTTAATGAATTGTGAGACAAGAATAGTAATCAAAGCCTTTGAATCTTTAATCAAAACAGCTCCCCCTCAAAATAAACTCATAGGATGAACCACACCCAATTCACTCCTCAACCGGACAAAATGAGAAGTCACTACTACAAAACAGGCTATAGTAGACGCCCTATCACAGACGGTTCCTTTGGAACCGTCTGTGTTGGGTATGTCCGGACCAGCGGGTGGCGCAGGAAGCCTATCACAGACGGTATTTTTTAGAACCGTCTGTGATAGTCATATATCACAGACGGTTTGTAAATAGAACTGCAGGAATTATCACTGACGGTTCTATTCACAAACCGTGCGTGATAATCCTCAATCATAGACGGTTCTAGTAAAGAACCGTCGTATATCACGAGCGGTTCTAATTAAGAACCGCTCGCGATATCCTTCGCCACACCGCCATCGCCACTCTCGCCGCATCGCCATCGCCAAGAATTATCATAGACGGTTTGTAATTAGAACCGTCAGGAATGATCACGAGCGGTTCTATTAAAAACCGCTCAGTGATAGGGCGTATCACGATGGTTCTTAACAAGAACCGCCTCTCGATTGTTGGGCGGAAATGAAAATTTGAATATAATGGGCGGCTATCAAACTCGCTTTATATAACCTCCATCTCCTCCTCTGCGGTCTCTCCTCCTCACACTCATACCTCCATCTCCTCCTCTGCCATTTCTCCTCCTCACACCTTGCGCCCGGCCTCCGCCGAGCTTGTCGCCGGCGGCCTCGTCCAACTCGCCGACCTCGCTGCCACTGGCCTCCCACGACCTCGTCGCCTTGGCCTCCTCCACTTAAATGCCTGGCCTCACGACCTCACTCTCTACTCCCCCTTTGCTTTGTGATGTGGATTACTAAGTTGATGCTACTGTGATGTGGGTGATGCTACCGTGATGTGTGTAGTTCATGTTGAGTTATTTGGTTTGGGCAAAAATATGGATGGTAGATCGCGTATCGTTCGGTAAAATCATCATAACTTTTGCATACGAACTCCGATTGCGACGTTCTTTAGCTCGTTGGAAAGCTAACGAAAAGCTCAATCCGAAAATCCATAAGTCAAGGTCAAATTATCTTCGCGAGGTCTCGAAAAAGTGAAACCCCCAAAAAAGGTCGTTTAGGGCCTCTAAACGGCCTCCGAAGTTTTAGCACCGTTTTCCGGTTTTTTTCCCGAAAAAGGCTATCTCGAGACGGTTCTAAACAAGAACCGCTCAGGAAACTCATCACAGATGGTTACAACAAGAACCATCTGTGAAAATAGCCTTCACAGCGGTTTTTGATGAAAACCGCTCGTGATAATAGCCTTCACGCACGGTTTCAACAAAAACCGCTCAGTGATAGTGCGATCACGAGCGGTTTTGAACCGTCTGTGATAACTACTCTATTATCACAGACCAACAAATATAGACGGTTCAAAACTGCGTGATGACGATTCCAACCGTCGTGATGAGGCTTCCTGTAGTAGTGAGTATCAAGCGGCTTAGTAAAAATATCAGCAAACTGAAAATCAGATTCAACAAAGTGGAGAATAACATCACCCTTTTTAACATGGTCTCTTAGAAAGTGAAATTTGATATCAATATGTTTAGTCCTAGAATGTTGTACTAAGTTCTTAGCAATATTAATAGCACTAGTGTTATCACAATAAAGAGGAACACTTCCCAAATCTATCCCATAATCCCTGAGAGTAGAAGAAATCCAAAGAACCTAAGAACAACTAGCAGCCGCAGCAACATTCTCGACTTCAGCTGTTGATTGAGCAATAGAAGACTGTTTTCTAGAGGACCAAGAAATTAAGGATGTGCCTAAAAAGTGACATGTGCCAGATGTGTCTTTTCTATCAATCCTACACCCCGCAAAATCACTATCTGAGTATGCACGCAAAGTAAGACAGGATGAAGATGAATAAAAGAGACCAAATTCTAAAGTTGAGTGAAGATACCTGAGAATTCTTTTCACAACCTAACGATGGGTGAATGAGGTGAAGCTCGAAATCGAGTGCATAAACACATAGCGAAATGTATGTCCGGTCTTGAAGCAGTCAGATAAAGTAGAGACACAATCATACTCCTATATTCTTTTTGATCCACTGCCTCACCCTCTTCATCTGGATCAAGAACAGTTGTAGACCCCATTGGTGTAGAGATGGGTTTGCAAGTTCCCATGTTGAAACGTCTAAGCTAATCTTTAGTATACTTGGTTTGGTGAATGAAGTTGCCTTGCTTGGTCTGTTTTACTTGCAATCCTAAGAAGTAAGTTAATTCTCCTATCATGCTCATCTCGAACTCCCTGCTCATAGTATTTGAAAACTTGGAAACCAAAGCATGAGAGGAGCCCCCAAAGATGATATCATCCACATAAATCTGAACAAGTAATAGATCATTGCCATGATGAAAGGTGAAAAGAGTTTTGTCTACCTTGCCCATTTGAAAGTTATTTTTTTTGTCAAGAAAAGCTTGAGCCTCTCATACCATGCTCTAAGAGCTTGTTTTAAACCATACAAAGCTTTTGACAATTTGTAGACATGATTAGGAAACTTAGGATTTTCAAAACCAGGTGGTTGTTTAACATAAACTTCCTCCTCAATAAAGCCATTTAGAAAAGCACTTTTAACATCCATTTGGTATAATTTAAAATCTTTAGATGCAGCAAAGGTTAAGAGAATTCGAATAGCTTCTAATCTGGCTACAGGAGCAAAAGTTTCACCAAAATCAAGACTCTCCACCTGAGAAAACCCCTGAGCAACAAGTCTAGCCTTATTTCTAACTACAACCCCATCCTCACTTTGCTTATTTTTAAAAACCCATTTAGTTCCAATTACATTATGTCCAAGGGGAGGCTCAACTGAGGTCCAGACTTTATTACGCTTAAAGTTTTCTAATTCTTCATGCATGGCATTGATCCAAGACTCATCAGATAAAGCGTGACTTACATCATTAGGCTCAAAAGAGGCAACAAAGGCAGAATGAGCATGTGAGTCAGAAGAAGTAAACCTGGAACGTGTTACCCTTTCATGAATGTCACCAATCATCAGTTCTGGGGGATGATGCCGCTAAATACGCAATGGTGCAGAAGGTTCTGAAATAGCTTCGACATTATGAACACCTTTTGCAGTTGATCCACCATTTGATGGCGGCACAACATGAGGTATAGCACCACTAGAAACAGCAGTTGAAGTGGAAATAGAAGGTGCAGCATCCTCTGTTGGTGCAGGTGATGGTATATGAGAGAAATCATCACCAAGATGAAGATCATCCTCTTCATTGAGAAATATGCTTTCGAACTCCCCCTGAACTTGTGTGCCTGAAATGTCGGGTCTAGTACAAGAACTGACCTCATCAAAAGTGACCTCACAAGTCTCAACAATTTTGTTAGTTTCTAGGTTGAGTACACGATAGCCACGAGAATGAGAAGGATAACCAAGAAAAATGTCATCTGTAGATCTAGACTCAAATTTATCCAGATTACCATGTTTAAGAATAAAGCATTTGCAACCAAAAACTCTAAAGTGAGAGACACTGGGCTTTCTGCCAAATCTTAGCTCATAAGAAGTCTTATGCAATGAGGCTCTCAAAAATACTCTATTAGAAACATGACAAGCAATAGAAATAGCTTCTACCCAATACTTCCTAGGAGTAGCATGTTCATCAAGCATAGTTCTTTCCATCTCAACTAAGGTTCTATTTTTTTTCTTTCTACAACCCCATTTTGTTGTGGAACATGAGGAGAAGAGAATTGATGTTCTAAACCTTTTTCAGAGCAAAAAGAAGCAAATAAGGAATTCTTAAATTCAGTACCATTATCACTCCCTATAGCTTTCACAGCACCATGCAATTCATTATTGAGTCTTAGTAATAAATCTTTGACATGACCAAAAGCCTCATCTTTAGACACCATAAAATAAACCCATGAGTATCTAGAGAAATCATCAACAGTCACAAGAATGTACCATTTGCCTCCAATAGATTGAACCCTAGAAGGACCTACAATGTCCATGTGCAACAATTGACTAGGGCCATCTGTGATGATCATAGAAATAGGGGTATGAGGAGTAGCAATCATCTTACCATGTCTACAAGGAGAGCAAACCAAGTCTTTATCACCCTTAAGTTTAGGTAACCCCCTAATGAGATCCATTCCACTAATCCGTACAAGGTGATCAAAACCAATGTTTCCTAACCTACGGTGCCAAAAGAATAGATCCCTAGATTCAGAAGCTACCAAACATCTAATATCAGGTGAAAAGGAATGATTAAAGTTAGCTTTAAAGACCTTCCCTAACTGTGATATATTGAAAATAAGATCCCCTGAAGCATCTAAGACTCTACAAGCATGTTTCTTAAAACTTACCTCAAGATTATCTTCTATCAATTGAGAAATCGAAAGTAAGTTATACTTCAATTTACTTACCAAAGCAACATCCTTGAGAATGAATTTATCATTAACACGCACAGTACCCTTAGCCATCACAATACTTGTTGAAGCATCCCCAAAAGTGATCAACTCATCACTGGATGCCTTAGTGAGGGAGGAGAACCATTTTGAATCACCAGTCATGTGCCTGGAACAACCTGAATCTACCAGCCACACGTTTCCCATCCTCAACAGTTGTACCTACATTAAGAAAGTATCAGTCTCACAGTACTGGGGTTAGTAAGATATGATTTTGGAACCCAGTACTGAGATACACGACGAGTAGGAGCAACACAAGCATTTCTATTTTCTGAACACTGTCGGTCAAACCGTTGTTTAGGTGCAGGTCTGACCGGTTGTGTAACACCTCCTACACCTGCGACAATTTGTTTAGTGGAGTCAAAATGATAAAAAGGAACTTGAAGTGTTTTCCTTAGTCTGTCTCTCTTTTCTTTCTTAGCTTTCCGAAAACAGAATTGAACAAAATGACCTTTTTTACCACAATGAGTACACTGAAATTTGTCTTGATAAGAAGTTGCAGTTTTTCCCTTTACAGTACCCACTTTGGTAGATGGGTCCTTTGCAAAACCAGCAGATTTAAACATCACTTGTTTAGGTTCATATTCTACTTCGATCTTTCTAGGTTCAAGAAGCTTAAGAATTTTGGGAGGATGATTCTTGGAGTGTTCAACAAAATTAAATCCTAGACCTTGACTTTTAACACTCACTTTTGATCTGTCTAGAATCATGTTCAAAATTTTCTTACCAAAGGAGAATCTCTCCAAAGTGTCCTTAAGGTACTCATTTTCTTTAGTCAATGTGGGACAAATTGTGCATTTAATAGATTCACACACAGTTTTCTTAGAAGCACTAGACTGAGCCAATCTTTCTTTTTCAGCAAACTCATTTAGTTGTCTAGTCAAAGCTTCTATTTCAGAGCTAAGCTTAGGACAATTAGTGCAAGAGAGTGTCTCATGATAAAGCATCTATTATATAGATTCCTAAGATGAATTCAATCTAGCTTTTAGCAATTCACAATTAGAGCAAGTTTTAGTTTGAATATTTGACATACTTGACTCTAAACAAGTAGAACTAGACTTGAGCTTTTCAATTTCATCATATGCAAATTTTAGCTTATCATCACAAGAGTCATGAGCCAGTTTCAACTTTTCAAATTTAGTATGAATTGACCTAGTAGTCTCTAATTCATTGTGCAAAACTTGACAAGACTCACAGGATTCATCATCAGGAATAGATGCCTTAAGCCTATCAATTTCAGAATTTAAGTTTTCAACAACAAGATCATGTTTCTTTACTTTCTTTTTATATTTTTTAAGCTCATTTGTCAACTTAAGCACAGCACGAGATAAATCTATATAAGAGGGTTTTACCTCATCAGGGTCACTATAGAGATCATCATTGTTAAGCTCTTCACTGCTTGCCATAAAGCACATCCCTGTGAAGTCCACCTCCTTTGCCTTCTTGCCATTCTCCTTATTGTCGCTTCCAGAATCAACATCACTTAATCCAATCTCATCAACTACCAAAAGTACCTTGTTGACTGCTTTACGATAATCATCAGTTCTGGGGGATGGTTGCCATAAAGCACATCCCTTTAAAGTCCACCTCCTTTGCCTTCCATACCGCATCCTTGCGGTCATACCATTTTGCGGTACTACCGTAGTTAAAACTACGGTACTATCGATCTGCGGTTGTACCGCTTCAAAGCTGTGGTACTACCGCTTTCCAATGAAATCCAAGTATCCGAAAAACATGTCTTCTGGAATTTTCAAACCGCCATGTAAAAAGCGGAAATACCGAACTACGGTGGTACCACTCCATGATTGCGGTACTACTGTTTTTTACTTGAGTTCAAAACTCTCAAAAACACCTTCTCTGGAAATTTGCAACCGCCATCTAAAAAGAAACGGTATTACCGAGTCGCGGTACTACCGCCATTTCCCAAGCGATACTACCGCTTAACTGAAACACGCAAATGACTTAGAAACACATGCCTTGCCATGTGGACGCTCTAGATTGACTTGGCCGTTTGGACCGCGTGACAAAATCGTTGGATTTGGAGAACTATTCAAAGTCCGAACGTCCCTCTCGATAACCACCGTCTGATTTCAATCCAAAGGCTAATACGACCTGTTACTTTTGGACGGTCCGAACGTTGTTCTTCAATATGAGCCGTCTGATCAAGATCTAACGGTTTGCTATCACACGTCGGGACCTAAGTGACTTACGGTAATATCACGTCACTTGCGGTTAGTACTTAAGCGGTAGTATCATGCCACAATGCCGGTACTACCACAAAACCCGACAAAGGCTGATTTCCACATAAATCAAAGGCACTCAAAAGCTATTACAAAGCATGTCAACACCTAAGATCACAAGCATGTCGAATAACAATGTATTCTTCATTAAACACCAAGACTAAGACTCTCTATTGTCAATGTGTTCATCATCAAATGATATGACCAAAAAACCTCCTGGTCTAACACTAGGGACAATAGGATGAACTGTATATGAATAATTCTGAAATGAAAACTTATGAATCTATGGAATCAAAATCCTTGCACATGGTTTGCACATATGAATGTAAATGAACTTCTACATGGATAGAGGTGAGTTTCTATAGGTTGCACATATGAATTAAAATACTTGAGCGAGATGTGATTCTAATTGTATAAGTCTTAATTATTTATTTCAACATATTTTATATGTTTCACTGGACTTGTATTCAAGTATTATCCATGAACCACTCATATTCCAATTTCTTACAGCCATGCACTAACATGTTTTTTTCTCTTTTGATAACCTAGATTCTCAATCCTTGTGAGAGTTTTCCAAATAGTGGCTGCTTCCTCCCTGAGCCCGCCACCCCTCTTTTCTATTCTTGATCTCTTCTCTACAAAATCTCTAAGCAGTGGCTGATTTTGCCTTTAAAACCGGCTTCATATGTATGTATGTATGTGTGTGTGTGTGTGTGTATATATACACATAGTACGTAGCCTTTGTTAGCTAACTCGAGGCCTGAATTCAGCTAGCTAGCTCGCTCCTTGGGCGTTCATCCTAAACGTTCAAGTGAAACACAACCTACTTCATTGATCCTAACACACTGGAGTATACCATTTGCTACATGCCGTGAAGGATTGGCATGAAGCAAATCGTACACTCCAGTGTGTTAGGATCGATGAAGTAGGTGGTGGTTCACCTACACGTTTAGCATGAACGACCAAGGAGCGAGCTAGTAACCGTCTGTGACATGTAAGCTATCACAGATGGTTTTATCTATAAACCGTCTGTGATACTCAGCTATCACAGACAGTTCTGAGTTAATAATTGTTTGTGATAGTGTACAACACAGACGGTTAAAGAACCGTTGTGATGACCTCATGTCATCACTGACCCATAAACTCAGACGGCTCACGAAACCATCTTTGATGACGTTTTTGAACCGTCTGTGAAGATCTTTTCTGTAGTAGTGCCGACGTTCGGTCGTTAATTGACCCAGGGGAGCAACTCCCCATATCTACATGCAAGAAACCCTCTCACATTCATCAGTTCATATTATACCATGCCCATGTCGAAATCTTGGTTTTTCATTTTTATTTTTATACAAAATTAACAGATGTAACCTCTCTAGACCATTATTCTAAAATCTCCCAAATCACACTCAATATTTCATCCACTCTCAAGTTTTAGCAAAGACTAAAGACCGGCTAAGCTTTTATGCGATATTCGCATTCAACATCATTTATTGCCTAAACCAGAGCCTATTGGCTACAACAGCAAGGATAACAATATTTCAAGGAAAATCATGCATTGAATAAGATTATAACTGTCATTATCCCCAAATATAGCAATTTTAAGCAAACATACATGCGTGCATAATAGATTTTGCAAAAAGAAGTACAATAATTAAAATAATAGGGTCAGCATGGTCAAAGAGGGGTCTTGCCTTGCTCTAGTATCTAAGAATATGAGCATGGAGGATCGTCGGAAATTTCGTTAGAAGTATCAACGTATATTCAAAAAGAGCCGATAACAAATTAATTTTAGAAAAATAATTAAAACAACAAAAAAATACAAATAGTTTTGCATATTCAAATAGATCATGATTTTATATGAATTTATAAAAAAGATTCATTTGATTTGAAGTTCGTATGCAAAAGTTATAGCCATTTGAATTTAGCTCGGGTTGATAAATCCTGAAAATAAATAAAGGTGACACCGAAAGCGTATTTTCTAAGAAAGTGCATTTCCTTTGAACTGAAAATGGATTTTCTCATTTCTTGAATTGTGCTTTTTGTTGGAAGCGATTAGCGGTGTACGATAGACTTGCATTCGATTCGTTGTTAGATTGTTACCGTTTTATTAAGAGTACCTTACCATGACTTGCATGGAAGGCCTAGTTCATTTAATAATTTCTTTTGTTATTATTTCCTATTTATCGAGGAAGTTCCATGATTTAGGTGTGTCCTATGAGTATCATCTAGATACTATCCTTACGATTTAAACGACAGCTTTTATGCTTCTTAGCTTCATCATTTTATTAATATGTTCTTTTCATAGTTATTATCATGATCAAGCTTACATTAGTTTTTCCCCGGTTATCATATGATGCTAGGTTTTTGGTAATCATTTATTTAGGTGGGTTCTTGGTGTATTGTAACTAACTTATCAAATTGATTATGACTAACTTAGTCATATCCATAGTGCTTCACTAGTTGTTACTATTACTAGTTATTGTCTAGTTTTGTTGGCATTATTAGTGTGGTTAATCTAATGACAGAATTTGTGTGGAACCTACCCCTTTATACTATCATTTCACTATTATGGTGAATTCTTATTTACTCACATCATCACTACTGACCTTGGCCTAGAGCCTACTGCCATTTACAAATAACCAATTCTAGTTACTTTTATTCCCTTCCTCATTTTAATCCTTGAATATCTATTATCCCATATGTCATGTTTTAGGATTTTTAGATTGAATTAATTCTACAAATTTTTAGTTACTAGATTAGGGCATGACTCCAAATGCAAATTCACCTCTCCCTTAAGTTCTACATTTTTTTACCTAACTATTTTTACTAACAAGGTTTTTCCTGTTAATCATTTAGCCCACTTAATTCGCTTGGTATTGAGGGAGGCCTAGCTATTATCAAGATATTAGCAATATTAAAAAAATATTATTTTATTTTCAATTTGAAGCATCATCTTATGAATTTATTCTAAGAACATACTGATGATTATTACTATCTAATCGTTTTACCAATTTTGATTAACCATCTCATTAACCTATTGCTACTATTGACATCATCATAATCAAGGCCTAGGGTTTACTGTTGCTAGACAACCATACTCCCATTCTTGACTCATAATTAGTTTTACTCTTTTAGACTAAATGTTATTGTCTAATAAATCATTATATTTTCCAACCAAATTGTCTTGGCATTTGACAAGGCTTTATCTCACTGTCCCATTCCAAATTTTCCTACTGTTCATCATCTTCATTAAAAATGTGCCTAATTAAAGTATTCTCTAATTACTTAGTTCACTAACCATTCTATTGTTTATCCAATTATTGGGTGGAGGTTCACTGTTTATAGCCATATTTCAATCCTTGATTTTTAAGTCAAATTGCTCTTTGAGCTTAATTATTTTTGGCTAAATAAATTCACAAAATTTCAGGAAAGTCTTTGGGCTGAATTCCCAACTCCCGGCCCAATCCACTACCGAAGCCCAACCCATCTCCGCTAGCCCAATCCCGTGCGCAGCCAGCTCCTCTCTTTCCTGCTCGCCTGCGCCTTGGCCCATCCTGTCAAACGTGCATGTCGCGTATGCGACACAAACTAACCCAAGCCACTATCGCTGACAAGTGGGTCCCATCGAGTGACTATTCGTCGTCCCAAACCTGGACTCCTTCCTCAAGTCCATTACGACTCCGCTGCTATGTTCCTCCTGGTGACCTCGTTGCTATCTTTAAAAGGACCCGAGGGCATTCGTTTTCTGCACCTCGAGCTGCACCGCCCTCGAAAACCCTAGCCGCCAGCTCGAACTCGTCACCTAGCCATCAGAATCGCACAAAGAAGAAAAGCCACTGCCGAAATTCTCATCGCTGTGTTCCTCCACCGTCAATGCACCCTAGGCCTCATCGTCACCACCATCGGCAACGCAAGGACCTTCTACACCGCCGTCACCTTGAAGTCATCAGAACCTAGTTTCTATTGAATAGTGTGCACCTCCTCCGCTTTAACCTCGCTGCCGGCCAACTACGTCATCCCCTTGCATTCGTGGGTGCACCATTGAGTTCACTATCACACCAGCTACCCAACGCGCACCTCCACTTGCTCCGTTGTGACCCCAAACAACGGCGACCATAGTTCCCCGAGCAACGCTGCCATCAAGCTGACGTGGACGCCATGTGTTAGCCACCTGGCTGCCACATTAGTGCCACGCCAACCAAACCAGTGCCGTGTCAAACTCGCTTTGCAATCACAGCCACGTCACAACTCCTTTCCAAGTGTCATCTTGTCATGGGTCCTAGTCAGCCACATGTGCGCCACACCATGTGTGCCATGTCATCTCTACCTATTCAAAACCTAAATCTAACCGTAGGAAAACCTAGTCTACCATGAGCCATGTCTTTGACATGTGGACCCCACATGCCAGTCCACTGTTCCATGCACCCGTGAGCTATAGACCAGTAGACCAAACCTATGGACCCAGTCCATAGACTGTTGGTCCCACCTGTGAGCGTCTATTCCCTATTTTCTAGATTTTCTTTTAATTTCGACATTTCTTGCTGGCATCATGTTGATGTAATATTTCAGAATTTCTTCAGAAAGAAAATTCTGAAAATTCAAAATAGTGTTTTCTTTCTCTTTTTCTTAGATTTAAATCTTCTAAGAGCATGTTCTTCCTCACAAGAACTCTGATTGAGCCCATTCAAATTTCTAAATTCAAGCCCTACCTTCCTATGATTTTTATTTAATTTTTGGAGTTTATTTGTTGCTCTGTTTTGTATTTATTTGGGTTTTCACTTTCATTTGCGAGTAGACGCTGATATTTCGGGAGCTTTCGAGGAAGGAGGAGTTGATCAAGCTCAAGACCAGTACCAAGACTTGTTTCAAGGCAAGTTGTACCTTTGATTAGGTTGAACCTAGTTTTCCAAAAATTACTGTGATTCAAACTATTGCATGTTATTTCAAGTATTTAATTATTTAAATGCTTTGGGATTAGCTATACACCTATGTGTCTATATCCACCTTGCTCATTGTATTATCCTAATATTTTATCACCTTAGCTTGGCTAATTATTAGTTGGTATCATTATAGCACCAACGTGGGTTGGTTAGATACAAATAATCTGCTTAGCCATGCAATGGGTCATTGATATCATTTTGAGTTGCAAATCTTAACTTGACTAAGTGAATATGGAATGCTTTATGGAAAGCTGTGTGTAGTATCTTATCACCTATTGATGGCTTGTGTTGTATTTAACCAATAGGGTGCGAAAAGATTTAGACAGGGGCAAGTGGATCGAATTGTGATATGGTGGAGCTGTGTGCGTTTGGGAAAATATGAATATTGGAATTGAATGTAGTTTGCCAGTGTCGCCTTGGTCAATTAAGGATTTAACTTTGTGCACCACTGAACTGAGCCATAACTGTACGACCACATGCCTGGTATGGGATGGGCCTAACTTAGTAATTCACAGATTTTTTACATTGATTGCTCAAGTAGATAGGTTATGTTATGTGCTAGGGTGGAGGTGTGATTCTGTCTGTGTTGCGATTCATATTTATGAGCGGTTCATCATTTCTAGGTCTAACGGTGTGCAACAGGCTAAGATGAAGGTTTGGTGCCATCAGTATGCACAACGGGAGAATCAATTGTTAAGATGAAGTTTCAGAAAGGTTTTGTTATGATTGGTGCTAGCTACACTAGTTATATCTTGTCGGTAAAGTGTACAACCTCCGTAAGGTGTTAACCAATCTATTTGAATAGCCGTGTTCACGGTCATGGACATGCTCGGAGATTTCACACGAGGGGTATATTTTCATAAAAACACCTGGGAAGGGATAGCTGTGTGGTTAAACTCATATGCCTATGTGAAAGAAATTGATTAGACTTTGTGTTCTTTGTGAAAATAATTAGTAAACTACTATTGTTTATTTGTTTTAAATTACATTTTCAATCTATTATTTGTATTCAATGGCAAGTGTTGTGTTTTGTAAAATAACCATAGAAACCATTTCCTTTGGGATAAACCATCATCTATAATTGCAATCTGTAGTACAACTTGTTGAGTACTCGGAGTACTCATTCTTGCTGCAATCATTCAGCTGAAGTGGAGGAGTTTTATGAGGATGGTGATCGCTAGGTCCTGATCACAGTCGGTTGCCTGTGGCAAGTCAATGGGTTTTCGCTTGAGTTGTTTGCGTTCCGTTGTCATCTCTTTACTTAGTGTCAGCCCTGCATGACTTAAAAAGTGTAAACTCAACCATAAGGTCACAACCATTATTTATTCGCTTTGTATGGAATAATATTCATCTATGTTGACACTGTGTGCAGTAGTGTGATCCTGGACTAGTGCATTATACATAGAGGGTCCAGATTATCATATTTGAGTCCCGTTAGGGGTGGTATCAGAGTCATACTAACAGTGGATCTTGACATTAGTTAGATCGGCCGTCCTTAAGAAATTCAAAACTATTTTCTAAAGCAAAAATTAATTTACAGGATGAATGAATTGCTTGACTTCTCTTGTCTCTCTATTGACTCATCTATTGCAAAAAGTCTTCTCTTCACTGATTTTAAGTTGGTTCTTAACTTTTGTCTGTCTTTCTTAGATGGCACAGCTTCATTGCTATGTAGAGCGTACTACAGGTTTCGCTGCTGAGTTGTGGAAGATTGTACAAGCACTTGGAGGATTCGAGCTGCCACTTTACCGAGGCACCAACTAGATGGTGAATGGCTAGAGTCGTGGTGTGCTGTTTCGACTGACGATCTATGCCCGAGAGGATACCAAGGCCAGTCGACCTATGAACATCACCGTTCAGAAGATCATCTTTGAGGAACGGATCCAGGAGTCTTCAAGTCTTGCCATCCTACGAGTGTGCAACATCTACGCCGATGAGTTGAATGGTTTAGTCTTTCGCCTTCATCCTCACGCCTCCATAGTGGAACGTCTATCCGGCTACCCCTCCACTGATGTAGAAGAAGATGCTATCGTGGTTCACCTTGCTCACTTCATCGTCCCCCAGGAGGAAGCCTTGGAGACTACTACTGTAGAGCTACTGCTCGTAGAAGAGAGGATTACAGAGCTAGCGGAAGCTTTGTATGTCTACCTAAGGAGCTAGCGCCGGTTGTGCCTGCACCTGAGCCACTTGTTCCTGTTGTGCCTATTCCAGGTCATCAGGATCAATTTGTAGGGATGGCTACTCGTCGACTAGCCTATGGTAGGGAAGAGCGACGTTGTGGTTGTGGAGGTTACCTCAGTGAGTGAGGCAGCTGGGAGTTAGGTTTATTCAGTTGAGACTCAGTGTGTGATAGCCGCATCAACTTAAGAATAGTAGTGTCGTCCTTTAGATGTTACATTGTGTGTTAGGTTCGCTTCTGTTTTCTCGTGTGCAGTATGAGCTACAAGAGCCCTTAGGCACTTGTTGCAGCCATGGTAAGACCCGTATTAATATATAGTTGTTTTAGTGGATTTCTTTGTGCTGTGTTTGTTGGGCTTAACCTATCCCCTACTTAGTTCTTAACTTACCTTGTGCTTGCTGCCTTATCTAATCCCTCGAAGCTTCCGCCAGATGGTTTAGACTCGTAATGCCACTGCCAGTGGATAAGGAACCAATGGAGCCAATAGAGCAGAGGGAAGTGAACAGATCCCTGTAGAAGCAGTTCCACCTCAAAGCACCATCAATAGATTTGCAGAACTTTGGAACATTCATGGCTGCCCAGACTTGAATGATGTATACAATGATGAATCAAATGCAGAACATTAACAACAATCAAGCCAACAACAATGCAGCACTAGTTGCTCATAGCTGCCATGAACAATCTAAGCTAGTAGAGTTCATGAGGACCCGTCTGTCGACTTTTTTCGAAAGTGTTTCGCCAGTGGAAGCTGATGATTGGCTTCGCATGATTGAAAGAAAGTTGTTAATCACTCAGTGCAATGAGCACAAGAAAGTTCTTTACGCTACCCATCAGATGGAAGGCATTACTGCTGAATGGTGGGAGAATTTTTGTGTTGCGCATAAGACTCTGCAGAACACTACTTGGGAAGAGTTCTCTACAGCTTTTCGCCAATACCAAGTGCCGTAGGGGATCATAGACTTGAAAAATAAAGATTTATGTGCACTCAAGCAAGGAGGTTTGACAATGTTGGATTATCTCAATAAGTTCTCTCAGCTTGCATGTTGCGTTGTAGAAGACGTCGCCACCGACAAAGCTAGACAGAGTCATTTCCTTAAAGGACTGAACACTGGGCTGCTAGTCTAATTGTTGTCGAACCTGGGAACGAAGGATCCCAAATTCTCTATGTTTCATATACTAATTCAGAATAGCTAGTGTACACAGTCGGACAAAAGTGACATCACAATCATATCATGCATTTGTTTAATATAAATCAGAGTTTATTACAAAATAGGGCCTAAGGCCAAATAAAATAACGTTGCAGAAATAAAATAGTATCTGAGCCACACGATGCGCCATAGGCAATCGTCTGGGGGAGTAGGCCTAGTCGTCAAGATCCTCACCTTCTTGATAAAGCTCTTCACCTAAATAAATTATATTCAGCAAAAATGAGCACAACTTTCGTGCTCGCAAATTACACCCAATAAAAGAATATGATGAATGCATATGTGAACAAGTGAGGCTAATAGGGTTTGTCGGTGTTTTAGAACCGATCTTACGTAAAGATTGTTTGATTCGGGGGGTCTCCTAGAATGGAATCAGGCAGAGAGATTGACAAGGGAATTTTTATACAGGTTCAAGCCTTCTCCGGAGAGAATAACAACCCTACTCCTGTGTGTGTATGGTATTGAGTGTATTCTGAACAATCAGGAGAAAAACTAAGACTATTACAGATGATAGTGCTTGTCTTCCTAATAGCCCAATCCGATCTGTCCGTTCATTCTCTGATTGCCGCCTTCAAATAGTCCGTGAAGGAGTGGCCGTTTCTCCAGGTGAAGTGGTGCCTCATCACATCCTGTAATGGGCGCATGTTGGCAGTAATCACCGGCGTATTAATTCCTCCACGCCGCCTAACAGCTATATATCAGAGATAATGGAGCATTACGTGCTATTACTTCGCAGAATAACGGCGTATGATGACTGCTTGAATTCCTTAATCAATTGGACCCACTTGTCTGTAGGTTTAATTGATCATAAGGTGATCGTAACTAACCTGGTCATAGAAGAACTTATGACCATAAGGTAGTCGTAGCAAGACTTACGACTATGGGGTAGTCGTAGCATGACTTACGACTATGGGGGTGGTCGTAGAATAACTTACGACCACCTAGTGGACTTCTCCCTTATAAAATTAAGGGGTATACTTAGGGACCATATGACATCATATTTACTTATAATAAGAATTATAGATAAAAGATAAAATGAGGATTATTAGATCCTCGTCATCTAGCCCCCCAGCTTCAAGTGAAAGCAACTTACTTGGTAAAGGAGTTATAGATGGTCTTACGGCCACGAGAGGGTCGTAAAAAGATAGTCGAAGGAAAAACTCTTCGATATTTATGTACTACTTTGACTAGAAATATGCTTGGTCAAGAAAATTGCTTACGACTATCAAATAGTTGTAGAACACTCCTACGATCACGAGGTGGTCGTAGTATGGTGATCGGAAGAAAAACCTTTCCGATTAACATTTCCTTTGGTCAAAAAGGATCTAACCAAGGAAGTAATTTCTCTTGAGGTGTAAAAGCAAACCTGATTTTCTTGAACGGACACGCTAGGGAATTTCAAACGACACCCGTTAGCCTGTCCGTTGGAGCGGTTCCCGAAACGGTGGCAACCTTTGGAATGCCACGCCTTCAGCCCAGGGTACACGGTTATAAATACTTACCGGGGGTAAGACTTAGATCTATACTTTTTCCCAAATTGCTCGCGCTGTTCATCAAGTTCTTGTCTTCTCCGCCACCCACTCAATCGAAAATCTCCCCCTTCTGAGAGAAATGGCTGCGAGAACTTCTGAATGGGCCGAGTCGGAGATGGATGCAGCGAAGATTCAAGCTCTGGTCAACGCTGGGAAGATTCCAAAGAAGATCCTCGTGGAGTGGTTCACGGCGAATGGGCAACATTTCCCGTCGGTGGAGGCTGAGCAAATCCCCATCTTCCAGGCATATTGTGAGTGTGGCCTTCGACTGCCTGCTCACCCCTTTCTCACACTTATACTTGAGCATTTTGGGGTGGAATTGGTGAATCTCGGTCCTAATTCCATCACAATGCTTAGCGTATTTGTGTATCTATGTGAGGCATACCTGGGAATTCCAGTGGACCTTGAGCTCTTTCAATATTTCTATGGAATGGCTCGACAAGCTGGGATAGCTAGAAGTTGCGGTCTGAAGCTCCATGACGGGAAGTCGAAGGAGTATATTCAGATGTTCACTAGATCTTCGTGGCCGGGATGGAGAAAGAGGTGGTTTTACTGGAAAGTCACCTCAGAAGACAGCCTTACCTTCGAGGAGAAGGCTGCCGAAAAGAAAGCTTCGTGGGATTCGATTCCCCAGGATATCAACCGGATTGCCCCCTATATTCAAGCCATCAAGGACTTGAAAGGAGAGTGATTAACCGGATGGTATGTGGTGAAGGATTTCATCACGCGTCGAATTAGCCCTCTGAAGAAATGAGTACCTCCTATGTGGAGGTACACGGGGCCAAAAGACCTGACCAGAGACTACAAGGAGGGTAAGTAGTTTTTCGACTTAATTCTCAGTTTGGTCTTCTTCAAAATTGTCTAATGAATATTTTTATCTGTTTCACACAGATCTTTCACAGGCAGAGATTGACGCTCGAGTCAAACTCGTTTGTGAGAAGCCTCCGCCACTCGGAATGGCGGTTCCTCAAATCCTGGCGGTTTTATCCGCAGAGGAAAAGATGGTGCGCCTGAAGGTAATCAAAAGTTGATTTTATCCTTAGGACTTCACAGTTGTAGAAAAAACTTACGAGTAGGTAGTGATTATAGAAAATCTTACAATCAGGGAGGTGTCGTAGAAGAGCTTACGACTAGATACTGGTCGTAGAAAAACTTACGACTGGTCATTGATTTTTCTTTTTCTGTTTTTCTTTACAGAAAGTAGGTATGGAAAACTGTCGGGACGACGAAGAGGTCGAACTGATAACCATTGGCGCAGGGGTGACAGTGGACAAGGGCTCATCTCCTCCGACTAAAAAGCGTCGACTCACAAGAGTCGCCGACAAGGAGGACCAAGCTCAAGTTCCTTCATTTCACCCGTGTCCTCGGAAAGTTCAAGGCACACACGGCAGTGCAAATAAGTCGAGGTCAAAGCAACCGAAGCTGAGGAGGCTGAACAACCTCTTAGGCGCAAGCCCCGCAAGGCTAAGGACACAGCTACAGTAGGAGCCGAGGCTGAAGCAGCTACAACTGAGGAGGCCGAGGAGGTAGAAGAACTTCTTAGGCGTAAAGTCCACATGGCCAAGGTACCTTTTTATTATGACAAGAGAACTTTCACAGTTTCTGCCACTCCTAGTTTTGTCAAGCAACTAGAAAAGGAGAACTAGAAGGAGTTTATGTCTTTTGTGAAGGACAACGCTGATCCAGCCGAGCTTACCGTTGAGGGTAGCGCTGCTCTTGGAATGGTCGAGACCGATCTCGGCCCTCTGGAAAGTCAGGAGACTACAGAAATGGTCCCTATTCAAGATCCACGACTAGACGTGGTTGTGGTCGAGCCTATTCTCCAACTTGAGCTACGACCAGACGTGGTCGTAGAAAAGAAGTCGAAGAAATCTTCCGTCGGGAAGATAGCTCCTAAATTTCTGATCAAGTCCAGGATGCAGAGGTATGTGAAATGAGCTAAAGTGTAAGAACAACATTTACCTTTTGCTTTTCACAATTTAACTTGCTTTCCTTTTGTTGGTTTTAGCCCGACTCCTTCAAATTTCGAGGAGGTTTCTATTGAGAAGCCCATTGCCGCCTCCAAAGAATTGGAGAGGTGTCGCCAAGTGGTCGGGATCGCCCACGGCGGGTTGTGGAAGAAGTCGTGGCTCTCAAGTGGTTACCACAACCATCGAGGTCGAGCTACTACCATCGAGGTAGCGGCTACAACCACTGAGGTAGCAGCCACTACCACTGAGGTTACAGCTACAACTACTGAAATGGTCGTAGAACCAGTAGAGGCAATCGCAGAAGCCTCTCGCCCAAGGTGGTGATGTACCGACCACCGTAAGGGAAAGGAAATCGCTGGACCTCCTTTACGTATCCAAAGAGAAACGCATTTCGAATAAGAAGATGAGGAATACTTCAACTTCTTTGCTGATTTCTTTGGCCCTGCTTCCATAGTGGGGTCTTCTGCTTTTAGATCTCGCCATTGAGTCCCTCATCCCAAAGACATTCCCAATAGGGGGAACACTTTTGACAACGAGCGTCTTGAGAAGGTTTGGTGGGATCAGGTCGAGAGAGTGGTCAAGCTAAAGAATCTAGAGCTGGTTTACTCGATATTTGCTCGATCAACCATGAGTGTAAATATTTAATGATACTTATACATGTGGTCTTCCCTTATTTCTTACTGTCT
Source organism: Phyllostachys edulis (assembly GCA_036346405.1). Lineage (NCBI taxonomy): Eukaryota > Viridiplantae > Streptophyta > Magnoliopsida > Poales > Poaceae > Phyllostachys > Phyllostachys edulis. The sequence continues at coordinate 47,705,622 of CM070563.1, read as the reverse complement.
TTCTTTTTGCAGAAAGCTCTAGAACAAATTGCCGTTGTTGGTGAATATCACCGACAACTTCTAGAGCTACAAGAGGAAAAAGAGGAACTCTGCAAACAGGCAGAGAGGTGGTAAGTCACTATTTTTCGTAGTTGTTTTTGACTTGACTACTTATATAGTGCTTACGGGGTTCGTCGTGGAAAAACTCACGACTAGGTACCAGTCGTAAAAGGCTTACGACCAGATGCTTTGTCGTAGGAGAACTTACGACTAGATCCATGGTCGTAGAAGAACTTACGACTGGATCAATGGTTGTAGAAGAACTTACGACTAATTTAATAATGTTCATGTCCACTTTTAACCTTTATAGGTTAAATAGCAACGAAAAGACCCTGGCCGACTCGCTCGATTATGAAAAAGAGGAGTCGAGAAAGCTATGGAAAAAAGTAGAATTCCTCTAGAGGAAGCTTAAAGAAGCTAACTCTGCAACCGAAAAAGCACAGGAAAGGATAAACAGAAAGTGCTGAACTTAAGACTACTTATGTTGTTGATCTTTACCTGACTGTTGCTTCTTTTAGAAAAACAAGATGATATGAGAAAGCTCCAGAATGAAGTCCAAGATAAAACTTTGGTCATTCGCGAGATTTCTCGTATCTCCAAAGATAAAGATCAAGAAATTACGAGGTTAAGATCCCGAATATCAGGTAAGCAATTCTTTACATGCAGTCCTTTACAAGTTCTTTCCCTTTTCTTACTCCTATTTCTTTTCTAGAAATGGACATTGAACCGGAAGGCTCAAATCAAGTCGTGATAAAACCTTGATCTATATGAGATCGCTCTGCATTGCTAAGGCAAATGCAGAGGACATCAAATCATGGGAGAAGAGGCATGCTGAGACCATTGCTTCCCATGATGAAGAAATCAAGAAGTTGGATTCTCGACTAGTGGGTAAGAAATTCTTTTACCTGTGATTATTTTTTGTTTTCTCTTTCTCTAGGAGTTTACTTTTGTTTGACCAATCTTATTCTTTTCAGAGCAAGTGGTCGAAAACAAACGACTCCACGAGGCTTCGACTCGTACCCAACAGGAGATGGAAGCGATGAAGATTAATCTTCAAGGCAATATCACGCTCCTGAACAATGTACTTGGTGAGCTACGTACTGAGGGAAAAGCTCCTCAAGATGATACGATAGCTGCTCATGTAAGTACCATTGGGGAACAAGTCAGGACTTTGCAAGAACTGATGACCACTCTGAAGGCCAACCAAGCTGAGTCGATAAAGGAGGTGGTCGAAACTGCAGTAAGTTATGCATTGGCAAAACTTAAAGCTCATGACCCCAACCTTAATGTGCAACCTATCAAAGCCGACTTCGACTACCCTGAGACAGAAGCAAGTCATCTGATGGAAGAAATGCAATCAGTTGGCCGAAAGGTTTCAGAGGAGATGCGACTGGGCTCTCCCTCTTCAGAGTAGTTTGTAACAAACCTGTGAAAAAACAAGCTTTTATCGATGTATTATATAATCCATCTTTTTTTCCTGCAAATCATCTTGTCGAGTAGTTAGTAACTCAAAAGATAATTAATGAATAAAAGACTAAGAATTGAAGTCAAATTAATAACTTTATCCTAGCCCCCGACTATTTGCTTAGTTTGTTTAGACAAACTAAGTAAATAGTGTTAAAAAGGGTTTATGAAAACAGAGAGGTTTGGTTAACTTGTAGTTTTTGGTCACGATCGCTATGCAATCGGTCGAAAAAGTGGGAACGAATCGACACTAGGAAGTTCCTTCTAGTGGGCGTGACCACGCAGAGAGGAAAGTCTTCGACTAGGTGATGTTACCATCTCCGACTAGATTAATTAAATCGAGAACAAAGAACTTGAGTTAAACAAACATCCAGAGGACTTCAAAAATTGTTCGCCCTTCTTTGGAGGACTCGATAAGTCTGTCTCCGGTAGTAAGAGTAGGAAGTCGAACGATGCTAGGAAGTTCCTTCTAGTGGGCGTGACCACGCAGAGAGGAGAGACTTCGACTAGATGTGTTTCTTCCTCCGACTTAGTTGAGACGAATCAATACACCAAAGGCGCTTGAATAAATATAAAAAGTGCACTCGCTTAGAATATTTTTCAAAATAATCAAGAAATAAACTAAGGTGAAAGGAGCTGGCTTTCAAAAATATTTCACTAAATAGAACCCGAGCTCTTTGTGTTGGCGGCAAAAGTGAGTAACGAGTCGATACTAGGAAGCTCCTTGTAGTGGGCAGGACCACATGTAGAGAGGAGAGGCTTCGACTAGGTGATGTTACCTGCCTTTCGACCAGTGTAAAGGAAACTAGGTGTTTGGAATATAGTCGAAAGATTATGAAAGCACTACTCAAAAAGTAAGACAATAGAGGTAGAGAGAACCTGAGTCTTTATTGTCTGAATGGTTAGTTACACATAAAACTTGCGTAACTGGTCAATGTTCCAAGAATTCGAGAGAACTGGCCGTCTTCCATTGCCAACCGTGATCACCCTAGCCGAGTAACTTCCGACCACGTGTAAGGACCTTCCCACTTGGGAGAAAGTTTGTTCCGATTAGACTTGGATTGGCAGAGCCTCAATACTAAGTCACCTACAAAGAAGGTCGTGAGGTTGACCTACGATCGTAGTATCTGCGCAGGGCTTGTTGGTAGACTGCTGAACGGATTAAGGCCTGGTTTCTCCTTTCCTCGACTAGATTAATATCATCCGCCCGAAGTTGTTCCTGGTTGGAGCCTTTGAAAGTTTTGACTCGTGTTGATCATATCTTCGGTTCCGGAGGAAGCATGGCTTCATTCAAGACCGTAAAAATGGTGTTTCACCAGAGTCTGACCGGTAGTCGCATTTAACCGCCCATAATATCGAGGGTAACTCTGTACCCAAGCCCCGAGCATTTGATGAGCTAGTCAAGACTCGGTCTTAATTCCTCTCATTATTTGGCCGCTTGCACGCTCGCTATCCCATTACTTTGGGGATGGGCCACGTACATAACACAACTTGGTACCCAACTCGTTGCAAAATTCCTGAAATTTTATGCCGAAAATTGCTTACCATTATCTATAATTATTCGACTCGGTACTCCAAATCGAGTAATTACGATCTCATCATAAACCGCTTTTGCCGCCTGTTGTTATCCATCACAGGTTTGGCTTCAATCCATTTTGTGAATGTATCAATAGCCACAAAAAGGAACTCGAAACCTCCTGGAGCTTTGGGGAACGGTCCTAGGATATCGAGACCCCAGGATGCAAAAGGCCAAGATAGAGGTATCGTTTGTAATGCCTGAGCTGGTTGGTGTATTTGCCTGCTATGAAACTGGCACTGGACACACTTTTTAACCAACCCTTTGGCATTGTATAGGGCCGTTGGCCAGTAAAAACCTTGTCGAAAGGCCTTACCGACCAGTGTTCTGTAGGAAGCATGGTTTCCACAGATGCCACCATGTATGTCGTGAAGGAGTGTTAATCCTTCACTCTGCGGAATGCATCGCATGAGCACCCCTTGAGTACCTCGTTTATAGAGGACTCCTTCAACCAAAGTATACATTTTGGCTTTTTCGATAAGCGATCCGCCTCGAGATCGCCTTGCATGTAACCCTTCAAGATACTCATAGATGGGCGCCATCTATGTATCCTCGTATTCTAGAGAGGCCGTCTTAATAGGAGGTGTCTTTGGTTCGTCGACCAGGGACGACTTCTGGAGTTGTTCCAAGAAGACTCCTTTTGGTACTACAGATCGGGAAGAAGCTATTCGAGCAAGCTGGTCTGTGAGGAAATTATCCTTTCGAGGGATGAATTGTGCCTCAAACCTAAAAATGCTTTTCTAGCTTACGATTCGATAAGTACGAGACATTGTCGGGTTAGAGCACCGGTACTTTTCCCGACTTGATTCACGACTAGTTGAGAGTCTCCTCTCACGAGTAGTCGGCGAATCGAGAGCGCCACGCTCGGATGCCGCCTAGCAAACCTTCAATTACGCCACGTTGTTAGTGGCCCGAAAGTTTAATTGTATGGCATACTTTAAGGTCTCTCCAGAGGAGATACCAGACCACCCCACCCCGAGCCACTTAAAGTAAGCGACCCGTCAGTACATCGCCCAATCGGTCGGGAATCAGATCGGGATCCCGAACAGTTCAGATTTGTCCATTCGGCGACAAAGTCCGCCAAGATCTGGGATTTAACGGCCGTTCGACACGAATGGATGTCGAACTCCCCAAGTTCGACCGACCATTTTGCCATGCGCCCCATTGCTTCCCTATTTTGGAGGATCGCCCCAAGGGACACTCAGACAAAGACTATTTTGTGCGCTGAAAATAATACCGTAGTTTCCTCGAAGACATGAGGAGGGCATATGAAGCTTTTGGACTGAGGGTAACGCTCCTTAGGCCCGTAAACTTCACTTACGTAGTAAACCGGTCGCTTTACGCCACATTCTACGACTAGTATCTTGGCTTATCGCTGTGGGCGTGGCGCCTAGGTAAATTAAGAGCGTTTCTTCCGCCTCGAGAGACCGTAATAGGAGCACTCAATGAGGTACCTCTTAACATCCTCAAAGGCAGCGTTTTCCTCTTTCGACCACTCAAAACCTTTGTGTTTCCTTAGAAGTTTAAAGAAAGGTAGTCCCTTTTCTCCCAATCGTGCGATGAAACGACTTAAAGCCGCCATGCATCCAGTGAGTTTCTGAACTTCTTTCCTTGTGGTTGGAGGGCGCATTTGGAGAATGGCTTTTATCTTTTCGGGATTTGCTTCGATTCCTCGTAGAGATACTAGGAATCCAAGTAATTTTCCTGAAGAGATTCCGAACACACACTTCTTAGGATTGAGTTTTAAGCGATGTTTTCTGAGGTTGTCGAATGTTTCTTGTAGGTCAGTAATATGGTTAAGTCTCTTGATGCTTTTAACGACTAGATCATCAACATAGGCCTCTAGATTTCGGTCTAATTGAGATGAAAAAGTTTCTTGCAGCAAGCGTTGAAAAGAAGTGTCGGCATTTTTTAGACCAAATGGCATTTTGACATAGCAAAATATACCAAATGGTGTAATAAATGCGGTCTTTTCTTCATTGTCTAGACACATATTGATCTGGTGGTATCCAGAATATGCATCTACAAAACTTAACATTTCACAACCTGCAGTAGAATCAACCAACTAATCGATGCGAGGTAAAGGAAAATCGTCTTTTGGACAAGCTTTATTAAGATCAAGAAGTTCACGCACATACGCCATTTGCCGCTTGACTTTCTAACCATTACAGGATTAGCCAACCACTCTGGGTGATTGACCTCTCTTATAAAGCCTGCTTTAAGTAGCTTATCCAATTCTGATTTGATAGCATCTTGTCGATCAGGGGCAAATCTCCGTAATTTTTTTACGGGTATTTTGTCGAGCCGTAGTAGCTAGCCTGTGCTCGATCACCTCCTAGGGACTCCGCATGTCGGATGCTTGACACGCCAAGACATCTGCGTTAGCTCAAGGACGGCGATGAGGGCGCCTTCCTACTTGGGGTCGAAGTATCCCGATGCGAATCATCTTCGAGGGCTCCCTGCGTCGTGAGGAACCTCTTTGACCTTGTCGCTCGGCTTTGGTGTAGCTTTTAGGCTTCACTTGCTAGTCGAAGGTCGACTTTCTTCTCGAGTTGGTATTTGTCCAACCATCTCGAGGGATCGACGATCGCAGTATGCGCCATCTTCTTGTCACAATGAATTGTGATTACTCCTTTGGGACCTGGCATCTTAATACATTGATATCCATAATGAGTAGCCATTAGGAATTTTGCCAAAGTTGGTCATCCGAGTATGGCGTTATATGCCGTATCAAAGTCGACCACATCAAAGGAGATTTTCTCTGTCCTGAAATTACTTGGTGAACCAAATGTTAAACGAAGAGACATTTGGCCAATTGGTTTGGCCGAAGATCCCGGTACGATCCCATGGAAAGAGTATCGTACCGGTCTTACCTTAGTCCTGGGTACTTGCAAGTCATCCAGGGCACTCGTAAACAAAATGTTTAACGAGCTGCCACCATCAACCAAAACTCGATTGACCCGACAATTGTTGATGGTGGGTTCGACCACGATCGGATACCGACTGTCGAGTCAAAGGATCGTGCAATCACCCTTCTCAAAGGAGATGGTGACTTCCACCACTTGATAATTTATTGACGAGAGGAGAATCTATGGAGTTTACCTCACGCTCAGCAGCTTTAAGTCGCCGCTTTGATTCATATGCCGATGATCCCCTCAGATGTGCTCGACGGTGTGTTGCGGATCCCGAACAAAGATCTCCTCCTCGCTATCCGATGACTTATGACCACTCGCTTGTCCTACCGCCGAGAGTGGGAAGTGGTCCTTGTCGCTGTAGTAGTCTTCAAGCTTTCGCTGAAAGACCCGACAGCTATGGAAGGTCATGTCCTTCCTTTTTATGGAAAGGACACCACCTAGGCTTATCATTTTTCCAATCGGGCGCTTACCTTTGCCTCGGCCGAGTGCGGCTTGGAGGTGCGTGGCTCTTTATCATTCACACCAAAACCTCCTTGGAACCGGCGGCTTGGAGTTTTTGACCCTTCGCTTTGTTCTTGGACTTTTTGCTTTCTTATCTCTCTTCTTACCAATGTCGCTTTGGCTCTCGAGAGGTATTGTCTTCTCGATCTATTGTGTTGTTCCACTCGATCCGCCTCAGAGGCGAGAGCATATCGATCACCATCTCAAAGAGTTCGCCTTGATGGTAGGTGGATTTAAAGCAATATCTTCTCGTTATCCTTCTACTACGGACTCCTTGCTTGAAAGCCACGATGACAGATGAATCGAAACTTCGAATTGAATTACGAACTGACTAAAGCGCTTGATGAATTGGCGCAAGGTCTCGTTGTCGCTCGCCTCATCCGGTGCAAGTCGTCCTCCTTCCTGTATGCATTGTAAGTGCCTTGGAAATTCGCCAAGAGAAGATCGCAGAGGTGTTGCCAAGAATAAATCGACTCGAGTGGTTGGTTCAAGAACCACGATCGAAAGCGCACCCTTCGAGCACGCTTGGAAGGTAATTTGCCATTACATGCTCTCCTCCTCCGCCGCTTCGGACAAATGTTAGGTAGATTTGGAGGAATTCGATGGGATTTTGGGAACCATCGAATTTCTCCATGTTCACTGGTCGAAAATGAGGTGGCTAGCGAACAGCTCGGAGATCAGGCGAGAATGCCCGACATCCAGTAATAACTTCTTGACGCCTCCTTTGCAGGAAAGAAGGGTTGATATCATCAGGTGGTCGTACTCGACGATACCCAGTAACAGGTCGACCCAACCCATGATAGGTCTCGGTCCTACGAGGGGAATACTCCTCGTAGTTCATCTGCTACTGCAGATTCCCATGTCGAAATGGTGAGCGATCACCTCTCCGAGGGGTTTGTTGATCATCAGTCGTTCGAAAGACATTTCTTCGAGTAGGAGATCGATGCGACTTACTGTTGCGTCGATTCCTTCGTGGTGACATGTTCGATCAACTGGTAGCTGAAGAAGTCGTATTGCTATGACTTCCTGAATGATGTCGGCGAGGTACTTCCAGTCTTGCCATCGTGGACCGAAGCCTTTGTGCGATCTCCTCGACGAAGAGATCGTATCCTAGCGCTTCGGGCGAAGCTCTCGAGTTGATTCTCGAGCAAGTCATTGACGATCGGAGTTCTCGAGCTTCCTCGATTGATATTGGATGCGCCGAGCAAATTCTTACGGCTTCAATCTTCTTTCGTCGAATAGCCTCAAGATTTTCCATGTCGACTCTTGAGACTGCCTCAATGGAGTGCGAGAATGTCGAGGATTTCCCTCGCGTGCATGAAGGTGTTGGTCGTGTCCGCCATCGGTGGTGCCCTTGCCACAGCCATGAGGGGGTGCAGTGCGTGATCTTCGGGGAGCGTCCCCAGCTCGGTCTCTAGGAGAGTGACCTTGATCCGAGGGAAGGACGAAGACCTCCCATTAATGATTCTCACTTGCGCTCGAGGCCTCCGCGCTTGAGGAGTAGTCGAGAGACACCATCTGGCGACTTGGAGTAATCCCCTCCAGGTAGGTGAACTCTGGGTTATAACCGTCTCCGTCGGCAGGTGTGATCTGCGGAGAGATGGTCGAATTTGCAGGAAAAGCATGCTTGATCCCACTCTCTCTGAAGTGATTCGGAGAGAGAGGATCACCAGATGCTGGTGAAGTCCTGGAATTGTGGCTTCCAGAACTTGCCTCACCAAGTCGGACCGCCTTAGGGGGACTCGGACACTTCGAGGAAAAACTCTCGTCGTGTTGTGAGTCCACCTGGGTGTAGTCCTGGTTAGATTGACCCTTGTCCTTTGAGAGGGTAGATTCCTCTCTTGGACGTACTGTTGTGGGGGATATGGATCCCTCCTCATCTCCATCAGTGGCATTGTCTCCTGGATCTGTGGGAAGATCACCAGAGGCAGCAGTACCATCGGATGAGTCAATACTCGGCTCGTAATCGAAACCGGCATCCATGTCGATGTCTACGTAATCTACCAAGTCGAACTAGTTCTCCTCGTTCCATTCTCCTGCCATGAGTGCATGAGATTTGGGAAAAAGAGAGTATGTTGACAAGAGATTACCGAAAGATCCCCACGGTCGGCGCCAACTGTTGGTGTTTTAGAACCGATCTTACGTAAAGATTGTTTGATTCGGGGTCTCCTAGAATGGAATCATGCGAGAGATTGACACGGAATTTTTATATGTGCTCAGCCTTCTCCGAGAGAATAACAACCCTACTCCTGTGTGTGTATGGTATTGAGTGTATTCTGAACAATCAGGAGAAAAACTAAGACTATTACAGATGATAGTGCTTGTCTTCTTGATAGCCCAATTCGATCTGTCCGTTCCTTCTATGATTGCCGCCTTTATATAGTCCGTGAAGGAGTGGCCGTTTCTCCACGTGAAGTGGCGCCACATCACATCCTATAACGGGCGCATGTTGGCAGTAATCACCGACGTATTAATTCCTCCACGCCGCCTGACAGCTATATATTAGAGATAATGGAGCATTACGTGCTATTACTTCGCAGAATAACAGCGTGTGATAACTGCTTGAATTCCTTAATCAATTGGACCCACTTGTCTTTAGGTTTAATTGATCATAAGGTGATCGTAACTGACCTGGTCGTAGAAGAACTTACGACCATAAGGTAGTCGTAGCAAGACTTACGACTATGGGGTAGTTGTAGCATGACTTACGACTATGGGGGTGGTCGTAGAATAACTTACGACCACCTAGTGGACTTCTCCCTTATAATTGAATGGGTATACTCAGGGACCATATGACATCATATTTACTTATAATAAGAATTATAGATAAAAGATAAAATGAGGATTATTAGATCCTCGTCAGGGTTTATTTTGCATGAAGCGGCATTTTCAGTTTTAAATACTCATACTAATTTTCAAGGACATTTTTAATCTATAACTAAAATCATATTTTAAATTGACAGTTTTATAGTGGATAGCCTCCATGAATGAATGGTGAAGGACACCCTCCTATCACATGGCTAACCGCCCAATTTATCACAAGGATTAACCATCCTCAAATCATTTAATAAAATCATTTTAAAACCAAAAAAAAATTCTAACTTGGTGTGGCTTTGCTCAACATGTCCATGACCGTGGACACAGCTATTCGAATAGTTTTCTACTCTACAGAGTGTGTACGGCTTTACCCACAAGTGATAATCATGTTATAATGTCAGACATGACATGCTTCCAAAGGCGTGTAACTAAGTGATTATCATGAGGATTTTACAATATTCTACCCCAAAGCTTACATGCCCGCTAAGGTTTCACTTCTATTGAGTTAACCACCCGCTGGAAGCCCCCTCTTACGCAAGGTGGGAATATTGTTTACCCAACACCTACACAACAACATGGCACACATAACAATGATGTATTACAAATTAATAAGCCTAATCTATCCCATTCTAGACATCTGGTGGTACGGTGGGGCGTAGCAAAATACGCTCAAAGGCCAATCCATAACTGACTTGGGCAACGTTCCATAACCTTGGACTCGATCAAAGAAATGAGTCGATCCTGTGCATCGATTTGCACCATGCCAACATCCATTATGTCCAAGTCTAAACCATTTTAATTTATTTCCCAAGTAAAAGCATTTTATAAACTTTCTATGGTAAAACAATAAAATAGACTCAATTTAAATCAAGTTTGAATAATTTCGCTGAAACTTCCCAAATCCAAGATTTTGATTTAAGCATTGTCTAAGCATATAATTATTTTCAAATTTTATTTTGACTATGGTGACAAGGAAATGATAACTCACATAACAACATTGGCCATACAAAGGAATTGGAATATCTAGAAATTTTAAAATAGGAATTTAAAATAACTGGATGGAATTATGCATGCAATAGTAATTTAAAGCAGAATTAAATAATTTAAAATAGTAGGGACAACATGATCAATGGTATAACTTTCCTGGCTCGAAGTCCTAATACTCTAACTGCTCAAAAGGGTTGAGCTCTCCGGAGCTGTCCAAATCTATACGCGAAAATACGACAAATTCAAATAATACCCAAATAAATTCAAATAAACTACAAATCTAATAATTTTAGTTCAGTTAGCTAGATCTTGAATTTATAAGAATTTAGAAATTTATAACGAATAAATTAGAGGTCGTATGAAGAAATACGAGCTCCTAGAAGTTTAATTCTAAAGAAAAACCTAAATTAGATTTTAATGATTTTCCCAATTTATTTTTATAAAGGAAAATCGATTTATCAAGATCTTGACATCGACTTTTCGGAAAATCAATTTTCGGCTGAATTCTTTTTCTATTGGAAATCCTTTTTCTTCCTATGACATGTGGGCCCAGAGGTCAATGGACTAAGTCCATACGTGGTCAACCGTCCATGGTGGACACAGCTCACGCAATAGTACGAAGGGGTGCGAGTGCACTGCGAAAAGGCTAACGTGGCAACCATGTGGCGCTGATGCGGGACACATGCACTGGTGTGGCACCGATGTGGCATTGATGTGGACACGCCACGCAAACCCGACGAGCTCCGGCGACGAGCTCGCCAACGCTCTACGTCGTGGTGAGCTACACGAATAAGCGCAAAAGGGAGAGGGGTGAAGGCGAATTCGACACTTACCAAAGATGAGAGAGTGTGTGGCAGAAAGGTCGTCAGCATTGAGGTTTAGCGATGACGCGAACTAGGGCTCCGACGAGGTGGCGCTCCTGAGGTTCTCCGGCGAAGTGAATGTGTGCACGGTGTAGGCGACGTCGAGGCGATGCCGAAGATGAGGTCGACGTTGATAGAGGTCCTTGCACACCGCCGGAATTGAGGAAGAATCGAGCTTCGGTGGTCGACGAAGAACTTCAAAATTTGGGCATGTGAGAGGGTTTGGAGAGAGGGGAGTTGGGGCGTTGGAACGAGACAAAGAAGGCGACGCCAAGGCTCTACTTATAGGGGTGCAGGCGGGGGCAGAGCTTCGTGGGGCGCACGAAGGTCCGAATGACATAGCGGTGAGATTTAGGGGATTTAAGGTGAGAGAAAGGAAGGGAGAGGCCGTGTCGGGTGCGGAGATGGCGCGACGTCATTAAGGTGGCGACAATTCTGGTGATGCGGCCGGATTCGAACGAGATTTGGAGGATTTGATTTGACGGTAATGGCGGAAGGAAAAAAGAAAGCAGGGAGGAAGAAAGGGAGGTGGGACATGACATTATAGCATGGGCCCCATATGGCAGTGAGATGGAGAGGCGAAAGAGAGAGGGGGCGCTAATGCGTGGATCCTACGTGTTAGCAATAGCGGAGGAGGGAGCGCGTGTGTGCAAAAAAAGCGAGACGAGTTACAGATTCGGCCCGAGGATGGATTTTCGATTTAAATCGATTTAACAATTTAATTAATTCTGGTAATTCAAAAAGGATTTAGAAAATAGCAAATAAAATCTAAAAATTATGAGAAAATTCACAAAAATTCTCTAAGACATTTTGGATTTAAATAAAATATTTCCAACTTATATTTGGTAATTAATTTTGCCGATAAATTAGTTTGCCTATGAAATAAATAGGAAAAAGCTTTTAAAATTTTAGAAAATTCCACAAAAATAATTAAATTTTATTTTTTTAACTACAAATTGAAATTTGTGCTCTTAAAATTGCTCAAACTTTCCTAGACTTTCAGGAGTTGGTCAACAATGCCCTTGTCCTTGAAGACAAGCACAAGGAGTTGGATAACAACTGCAAGCGCCGAATGGCTCAGCGAGGAAGTCATTAGTACCAACAGAGAGTGAGGATAGTTCCTCAACAGTTTACTCGCTTTCCACTTCAATTTTCGTTTAAGACACCTAGACTGCAATTACCTTCTTCCAGCTACTCAGAATTTTCATAATTCGACTTCAGTCAACCCCAATCCAGGAAGCAACCAGTAGAGTGGAGTTAGACTTTACTACACCTACCAAGAACTAGGACACTTTGCTAGCAATTACCCTCAGAAGGGAGTTGTGACTCCAGTTCGTTTCAACCTTGGAGCGACCCTAGCCAAGACACCAGCATAGTAAGCAAAAGAAGAGTACATCAAGTTGACGGTCAAGCGGAGGAGCAAAGCCGCGGTCGGACTACGACTACCGAAGAATTCCACCCGACTGGTCATTCCATAATATCTTGAAACAACTCGGGTCACCAAAATCCCTGGTAGGCCTCACACAGATACATGAACACACCCAACATCTAATGGAGTTGGGAACAAGGTTCACCAGCTCCATGCCGAAGTGTTCGAGTACAAGGGTGAGCAGGCAAGCAAAGACCACACTCACAATGCCTGGAAGACAGGGATTTGCCCAATCTCCCCCGACGGCCAATGCTGCCCAGCAACCTCGATCCACTCCACGAACTTCTTCTTCGGGATCTTCTCAGTGGTGACCAAAGCCTTGATCTTGGTCGCGTCCATCTCCATTTCGGCCCACTGGGAAGCGGAGCCGGCCATTTCTCCCAAGGGTCGGGGATTTGGATTTGAGAAGATTTCGGGAGAAAGTTCGATTTGGTCGGCGGCGGAGAACTCAAAAGCTCAAACAATGAGAGTGATTTGGGGGAAGGTAAAAAAACTTAGTCTCACCCACGGTGAATATTTATAACCGCACGCCTGAAGTTAAAAAGACATGGCTACCCAATGGTTGCCAACGCTTTGGGAACCGCTCCAACAGACAAGTATGAAGGAGTCGATTGAGATTCTTAAATTTGTCTGCTCGAGAAAATAAGGTCATTCTTTACACCTCAAGCAAAATTACTTTCTTGACCAAGTCTTTTTCTAGTCAAATGCAACAGCAATCAAAAAGATTTTACTTTTGACCACGGTACTACGACCACTCGATGTTCGCAAGATTTCCTATGACCACCTTGTAAGTTGCAAGATTATTCCACAACTTTCTTGACCAAGTAAATTTCTGGTCAAAAGAAACGCCAGTCGAAGAGTTCTTCCTTCGACCATTTCTCTATGACCACTTACTGGTCGTAAGATCATCTACTTCTCCTTTCCCAAGTAAGTTATTTTCGCTTAAAGCTAGGGGGCTAGATGATGAGGATATAATAATCCTCATTCAATCATTTATCTATAATTCATACTATAGATAATAATGACGTCATATAACTCTTGAGTATACCCCTTCAGAGTCATAAGGGAGAAGCTGGAGGTCGTAAGTCCTCCTACGACCACCTAGTAGTCGTAAGTCCTCCTACGACTACCCCATAGTCGTAAGTCCTGCTACGATCAATCTGTGGTCGTAAGATCTTCTTCGACCACCACCTGGTCGTAAATTCTTCTACGACCAGTCCCTAATCGATAGGGCTCACAGACATGTGGGCCTAGTCGATCAGGGAATCTTCTGTACCGTATCCAAGGATATGAGCAATCAATTACGCTGTTATTCTCCGGAATAATAGCATGATTTAAACTCCTTGTTATGGTGATAATTGTCTGGCAACGTGGGAACGTTACTACTCCCACAACAACCTCCAGTAACAGCTCCACAATCTGGAACATTAAGGTGGCCTTTAGACTGGAGATGCAACAATGCACTTCGAGGACTGTATAAAAGGCAGAATCATCAGGACAATCAGGGAGAGAGACGCTAATTAGAAGCACAATACTCTAGTCTTTGGCTCCATCTTGTAATCCAGCATACTCAATACACACACATGAGAGTAGGGTTGTTATTCTCCCAGGAGAAGGCCTGAACCTTTATAAAAATCCCCGTGTCTCCATCTCTGTGTGATTTTGAGCCTAGAGGAACCCCCGAATCAAACAATCTTTACGTAAGTTCAGTTCTAAAACACCGACAAGAGGACGTGCCAGTTGTCAGAGACTATCCAGGTGTTTTCCTAGAAGATTTGCCGGGAATGCCACCAGGTCGTGACATTGAGTTCATAATTGATTTAATACCGGGAACATCGCCAGTTTCTAAGAGACCCTATCAGATGCCAGCCGATGAGTTAGCTGAAATGAAGAAACAGATTAGAGAACTTCTTAAGAAAGGTTTTGTAAGACCTAGTTCGTTGCCTTAGGAGCACAAGTCTTGTTTGTTAGAAAAAAGAATGGAAGTATGAGGATGTGTATCGATTATCGTGCCCTCAACGAGGTTATCATCAAGAATAAGTATCCACTTCCCCAAATAGATAATTTGTTTGATCAGATGAAAGGAGCTGGAGTGTTCTAAAAAATCGACATGCAATCAGGCTATCATCAGTTGAAAATATATCCAAAGGATGTACCGAAGACTTTTTTTCTTTGCGGTATAGACATTATGAGTTCCTAGTCATGTCGTTTGGTCTAACTAATCCCCCTGCATATTTCATGAATATGATGAATAAAGTTCTCATGGAATACCGGGACATGTTTGTGGTAGTGTTCATTCATAACATTTTAGTTTATTCCAAGACAGAAGAAGAACATGCCAACATTTGGGAATAATACTTGTGAAGCTCAAAGAGCATCAGCTGTGTGCAAAGTTCAACAAGTGTGATTTTTAGAAACGAGAAGTTGATTTCCTTGGTCAAGTGATGAAAGCCAAAGGACTAGCAGTTGACCCTAGTGTAACATCCCAAAGTTCTATTACTATTTCAAAATCAATAAAGTTATTATTTTATCGCTTTTTCTAAGTTGTAAAAGAGTTTCCTTTATTTTCTGAAAATCTAAAGGAGTTTTATTGCTTTTCTTGAATTCCCTAAGTTTTAAAAATCCAAAAAGAACATTTACTAAGTTTATTGGGTTTAAAGTTAAAAAGAAAATTCTAAGTATTTTCTTGGATTTTCTGGTTTTAAAAAAAGGGTTTTCCTTTTTCCCAAAAATTTAAAATAATTTATTTGCAACAGTAAAGTCAACTTTAAGCTGTAAATAATCTTATTAAGTTCAAATCAATTCAAGGAATTACTGTATATTTTTCTGGAATTTTTGGACTTTATTTACTATTTTCTAAAAACCTAATTCCCTTTCTCTGTTTAGGCCAAGTCCCCGTCAACCCGTCATATTCACGTTCCCTGCGTGTCGACCCCCTAGTGCTTTTCGGTTTTGACCAATCTTTCGGTTTATACCACCCTCTCATTGTCGACCACCCTTTAGGTCTCGACCAACCTCTCAGTTTCGACCAGCCCCGCCTGTTAGCCTCCTCCTCGCCCCGGAGCGTTTTTCCTCCCACTTTCTCTTCAGTGACGTGCACATTAAATGTTATTGTCTCCGCCGTGACGTGTGCATTAAATTTCGTCGTCCCCGCCGCTACATCTTGTCGCCCGATCCCCCTCCTTCCTCTATAAATAGAGCATCAGAGAGCCCTTTTGCCCTCCTTTTGTTTTTCCCTCAACTCTTTCTCGCACTCATTTCGTCGTGCTCCATGTTTCGCCATCACCTCTAGCGCTACCATCAAGTTTCCCTACCAACATGGTCTCCGTCGTTGGCTTTGCAAGATTGCGGCCTACCCGGTATGCACCTCCCTACCGAAGAGTTCACTGGAGGGCCCGCACCATCTTCGTCCATCTCTGACCTTCTGTTCTTCTCTGGTTAGCTCCTAGTAGCTCGTTTGCTCTTGCGTGCATTGGTTAGCTCCAGGCATCGCCGGGTTGCATTTTGGCGTGAGAGCCCGAAGAGCCCCATCGCCAGGACCGTGCGCACCTGCCCCATCCTCACTGCCCAGAGCTCCTTGAAGAACTCCCTCGCTCAATTTCAGTTTTATTTCGCAGGAGCTGCCGCTTTTCCTCTTGTCCTTCAGTCCCGGCTAACCCCTTCATCGCCGTCCTCATTTGCGTTCCACTGCGAGCTTCCCCCCGTCGCCGTTCGTCATCCGCCGACCTCCTCCAGCTTCTCTCTCAGTCTTGGTAAGCTCCTCGTGCCATATCCCTTCTTCTTTCGACCGCATCAAGCAGTCGAATCATTCTTTCTTCTTTCGACCGCGTCGAGCAGTCGAATCCTTCTTTTGACTGTGTCGAGCAGTCGAAACATTCTTCCTTCTTTTGACCGCGTCGAGCAGTCGAACCCTTCCTTCTTCTTTCGACCACGTCAAGCGGTCGAACCATTCCTTCTTCTTTTGACCGTGTCGAGCAGTCAAACCCTTCTTTCTTCTTTCGACCACGTCGTGTAGTCGAATCCTTCTTTCTTCTCTCGACTGCGTCGAGCAGTTGAACCTCCTTCCTACCAGTCGAACCTCTTTCGACCAGGTAGTCAACCTCTTTTCTACCAGTCGAACCTCTTTCGACCAGGTAATCAAATCCTCCTTCCGACCAGGTAGTCACTTCCTTCCAACCACCTGTAGTCGAACTTCCTTCCGACCTTGTATTTTCATACTTCCGAGAGCCCATTCTCCTTCGTTCGAGCTCCGATTCAAGCGATTCAAATTTATAATTCATCTAAGTTCAATATCTTTCTCTCATAACCAAAATTATTTATTTGGTGTTCATTTGAATTTTATTTGGATTTTATCTTAATTTGGCTCGTTTTCGCGTGTAGTGTTCAACGACCTCAGAAAGCCGGATTTCAACGCTACTTAAGAACAACAACTAATTAAGCAAGGCAAGTTACATCCTTTGATTATATTTGAATCCCAATATTTTAAATTATCTAAATTCTGTTTTAAATTATTATTGCATACTTATTTAAATTCAAGTAATTTAAATTCCTGTTTTAAGCTTTATAGTTATTCCCATTTCTCCTATATGTCCAATCATTGTCAAGAGAGGTGGTAGGCAAAATCTTTCCAAATGCGATATTTTAGAGTTAGAATTTGATGGAGATTGGATAATAAAAGTAGATTATTGATAGATGTTTGATGATAGAGGTAGATTGTTGATAGATGTCGGATTAATGGATGTTGGATCATTGGAAATACATGAGTATGGCATACTGGATTATATGAATATATGATTATTGGATTATTAGACATACACGACTTTTGGATATTGGTTCATGGGGTTAGATTATTGTTAGAGATTGGATTATATCACTATATTGTTGAATAACGGACTGATGGATATTGAATTATAGGAATGCATTGTGGATATTGGATTGTGGAGATAGATTTTTGTTGAAGAATGGATTGTGGGAATATATGATCGTTGGTGATTGGATTGTAGAAAATAGATCATTGCTGGGTGTTGGATTATAGGAATATATAGTTGTTGGATATTAGAAATACATTATTATTGATTATTGGATTATTGTTGGATATAGAAATGAATGTTGGATCTTAGGATTAAATCCTGGTGGGATTTTAGGAATAGAGCTTGATTGGATTATAGAAAAATATCTTGGTTGGATTATGTAGGTACATTTTGCTGGATTAGTAAAATATATCACTTTTGGGATCGGATTGTTGATATCGGCTTTTTAGAAGTAGATCTGGTCGTAGATCTATTCGTGGATCTAGTCATGGATCTAGTCGTGGATCTAGTCATAGATCTAGTCGTGGATCTGGTCGTGGATCTAGTCGCGGATCTAGTCGTGGACCTGGTCGTGACTTTTGGATTGTTGGATGTTGAATTATTAGAAGAAGAACATTGTTGGATTATGATTCTAATTTGGATGGTTGAATTGCTGACCTCGTACTTGACAATTCTTAGACATTGAATCCCTCACACCTTGTAACCCTAGATAAAACTCTTGTTAATACGTTAGTATGACTTGAACATGTTGGAAAACTATGCTTAGTCAAAGCTTAGACCCAAAAATCTTGATTTGAGGAATTTACGGCCAAATGATCAAATATTGTCTAAAATGGTATCCATGACATTGGTTTGTCATGGAAGTTTACAAATTCTTTGAAAAACTAAAATGAAATGAAAATTGGTTTGGACTTGAGTGAAATAGATGTTTGGATGGTGCACGTTGATGCACGGGATCGAGTCATTTCTATGATCGAGGCCTAGGGTTTTATCGGAAGTCGCCCAAATCAGTTAAGGACCGCTCTTCGAGCACATTTTGCTAAGCTCTTCCATACTACCACATGTCCTGAATGGGCAGGACCTGGCTAACTAATTTGCAACGTTTCACCGTAGTTGTGCCATCCGGTTGTCTTTACGACCTACTTTTATGTATTCTCACCTAGCGCAAGAGGAGGCCTAAGTCCAGCGGGTTTCTATCCAAAGGAGGCGAAACCTAAGCGAGGTGGGACTGCGGTGGAATGGCGTCTTGTAAAAGCCTTGTCATATGCTCTAGACTACTTACCTAAGGTAGTGAGCGGTGGTATCGACGGATGCTAAACAAACTAGAGAAGTCGTGTCATGTGGGTAAAGTTGTGCAACCTCTGCAGAGTGTAAAACTATTCGAATAGCCGTGTCCACGGTCATGGACTTGCTAGTAAAGACACTCCAAGTTAGATTTTGGTTTTGATTTCAAAAGGTTTTATCAAATGGTTTTTGGATGGTTTATCCAAATGGGAATTTGGGTGGGTAGCCTTGTGATAGAAGGGTATCCTTCACCACTCTTGTGTGAATGTTATCTGACTGTAAAACTTGAGAATTTTAGAAAATAAATTTTAGTTATAGAATATCTACTTTGGAACTTAGTACAAGTTTTTAAAGAAAACATTGTGTTATGCAAATTCAACCCTATATGCCTTCCTTTGATATACCCCTGCATGCATTAATTCTGTTATTGGGTGTAACTTGCGGGGTACGATTGTTTGTGCTCACCCTTGCTTAATAAAATGTTGTTCAGAGGAGAAGGACTGTGCAGCTGCTAAGGACCTCGACGACTAGGCTGCTACCCCAGTCGATTGCTTGTGGCAGATTAGCTGGGCTCTACTGCTTGCTCTCCGTCTTCTGCTGTGTTCTTTGTTGTTGGCTCGTAAGCCTTTCTGGTAATTTAAACTCTAGTATTTATTAACTAAAGTTTTGCGTTTATGGCTGTTACCGTATTTGTTTACTGTGTGAGCTAGCCACTGATCATGGGACTAGTTCAGTAATACACAGTGAATTTGGGAGTGTTAATCCCGGGTCCTTACACCCAATAAGGTTAAAGTAGTGTTACATTGGGAGCCACAAAAGGCAGTGACTCGGATTCGCAGTTTCTTGGGAATGGCGGAGTATTATTGTCGTTTTATTGAAGGATTTTCATCAATTGCTATGCCTCTTGCATAGTTGTTGAAGAAAGAGAACAAGTTCGTTTAGACACCAGCTTGTGAAGAAAGTTTTCAAGAGTTGAAGAAACGTTTGACATCAATCCCAATGCTAGTATTGCCAGATATCTGGAAAGATTTTGATATCTATTATGATGCTTCGCGTCAAGGATTAGGTTGCGTCCTGCTGCAATCGCCTATACATCGAGATAACTCAGACCTCTTGAGGAGAATTACCCTACTCTTGATTTGGAATTAACTGTCGTTGTGCATGCTTTGAAAATTGGGCATCATTATCTTATTGGTAATCACCGTGAGATATATACAGATCATAAGAGCTTGAAATTTTTTCACCCAGTCTGATTTGAACATGAAGCAGAAAAGATGGATGGAGTTAATAAAGGATTATAATATCAGAATCCACTATCATCCCGGTAAAGCCAATGTTGTGACAGATGCTTTAAGCCGCGAGAGCTACTGTAATTCTTTGAAGATGGAAGAGAATTGTCCGGAACTTCATGAAGAATTTCAGAAATTAAAGTTAGAAGTGGTAGTCGAAGGATTTGTAGCCAGTTTGGAAGTAAAGTATACATTGGAAAAGCATATTTGTGCAGGTCAACTAGATGACCCTATTATTAAGGATATTAAGCTCAAGTTGAAAGAAGGAAAGTTCAAATATTTCACCAAGGATGATCAGGATACGCGTTGGATCAATGGATGTATCTGTGTTCCTAACATTGATGGTTTGAAACAGCTGATTTTAAAAGAGGCTCATGATTCGAAGTGTTCTATTCATCCTGGGAGGACCAAGATGTATAAGGATGTTAAGGATAAATTTTGGTGGCCAAATCTAAAGCGAGAAGGCGCAAAGTTTGTTGCCCTATGTGATGTGTGTTAGAGAGTAAAAGCAGAACATCAGAGACCAGTACGTTTGTTGCAGCCCTTGAAAATTCCATGGTGGAAATGGGAAGAGATCGGTATGGATTTTATCACCGATTTACCCAGGACTCAATCGAGTTATGATTCTATTTGGGTTATAGTGGACCGTTTGACGAAAGTTGCACATTTCTAGCTAGTCAAAACCACTTACTTAGGAGATCGTCTTGCATAATTATACATGTCAAGGATTGTCAGTTTGCATGGTGTGCCCAAGAAGATAGTGCCAAATCGAGGATCCTAGTTCACCTCTCATTTTTCATAGAGTTTGCATGAAGCTTTGGGGACCCATTTAAATTTTAGTATTGCCTATCACCCTCAGATGGATGTATGACTGAGAGAGTAAATCAACTATTGGAGGACTTGTTGAGAGCTTGTGCTCTACCTCATGATACTAGTTGGGCCAAGAGTTTTCCTTATGCAGAATTCTTGTACAACATTAATTATCAAACCAGTCTACAAATGTCACCATTTGAAGCTTTTTATGGTTGTGTCTGCAAAACCCCTCTAAATTGGAAAGAGATAGCTGATTGTTTGGTGTTATGACCAGATATCATTCAAGAGGCAGAAGACCAAGTGTTTATGATCAGAGAAAGATTGAAGATAGCTCAGTCCAAGCAGAAGAGCTATGCTGATAATCGTCGTCATGATTTAAGTTTTGAACAAGAAGATTTTGTTTATCTTCAAGTTAGTCCTCTTAAAGGTGTCGGAAGGTTTCATGACAAAGGGAAGCTTGCCCCAAGGTTTGTCAGCCCTTTCGGGATTGTGAAGTGTAGAGCAGAGGCTGCTTACTAGCTTGAACTACCAGTCATTAGCAGGAGTGCATGATGTCATTCATGTCTCGCAGTTAAAGAAGTTTCTTCGTGTGCCAACAGAGCAGACCCCTTTGGATTCAATAGAGTTGAAAGAGTGTAACAGCCCAAAATTTCATAATTGTAAAAATGAGGGATTTTTAAAACTTTTTGTATAATGACTATTATCGTGCGTTTGCTTGCATCTTTGAGAATTGCTTAAGGACTTTTTGCATCTTTTTTGCTCTCATAATTTTATCTGCCATCATGTCATTTTGTCTTTTCTCAAGTCTTTCTAATTTTCCTTCCTTCATTCCTTATCTCTTTTGGTTAAAGGGTTGATCACCTAGTGTTTGATCCGGCTCCCTTGCTCCCGTACCTCCCCCCCTTTCCTATGCATCCGACCCGCAGTGGTCTAACTGGGCAGCTGTGACTTCCACTCATGCACAGCGTGCGCCAAGGCAGAGTCACAGCGTGGAGTTGTCCATCGGCCATTAATAGCCATCACCTAGGATGTCCCTCAACTGCACTGTGCAACCACTCCAACAACCCCAACCACTCCGACCACTCCCCCTGGACAGGTTATGCGTGTATATATGTTTGCCCAAGTCCTTGTTGCTTTTTTAGCCATTCCAGTGCTAACCCCATTCTCTTCTTCCTCCAAGAGAGCTCGAGCTCCAGTCAAGCTCAAGCACTCATCCCTATTGAGCGCCCTCACAACCACCACCTTGCCGCAAGCAACCATCGCCTTGGAGACCACTCTCCTTTGAACTCCGACCAGGACATTCCAAGACATCCGAGTAGGCCAATCACCAGCTTCCAGAGAGCAACCTTGAAGACTGAAGACCACCCTCCTTTTCCTCAAGCTACTTGCAGCACAGAGCTTCTTCCATTGCTATGATCCACGGCCTTGACTCGGTTTGACTAACCATTCCCAGATTCTATCTTTGGTAAGTTCCTAGTGGACAAAAACTCTTCCTAGTTTGAGCTGCCTCGTTTCTTCCTCTAATGTTCTCTGGTTCTTACTTTGGCTTTTCTGCTGGTTCATTCGATTGCATCAATACAGTCGAATCCTTGTTTCTTTCAACCTTTGCTATGTAGTTGAACACTTCTCTCATTCGACTACACACGGTTAACACTCCCAAGACCACCCCCATGGTCGCGACCTCCCATTTTACAAAGACCACACTCCTAATCATAACCTTCCTCTTTTGCAAAAACCACCTTCTTGGTCTTTTGCAAAGGCCACCCTCTTGGCCTTACCGCAAAGACCTCCCACTGGTCGCAACAGTTCCACGACCTTCCACTGGTCTTAAACGCTTTCAAGGTCTCCCCCTGGTCGTAATACCTTCGCGACCTTCCCTGTTTGTAACACTGTAGAACCTCCACGACCTCCCCTGGTCGTAACACCCTCATGACCTTCCCCAATTTTAACGCTCACAGGACCTCCCCTGGTCCCGGTATCTCCAGGACCTCCTTTGGTTCCATCTTGACCGTCACTCCTTTGGTTCCATCTTGACAGTCGGGACCTCCTTTGCATTCATCTTGACCGTCGAGGCCTCCTTGGCGTTCATCTTAACCATCAGGACCTCCTTTGCGTTCATCTTAAGGGACCAGACCTCCCCTCACCTAGATCTAAGGGACCAAACCTACCCTCACTTAGATCTAACGTCCCAGACCTCATTTCATTTGGATCTGAGGGTCCAAACCTCATTTCGTTTGGATCTAAGGGTCCAGACCTCTCTTTGTTTATATCTAATGGTCCAGACCTCCCTCTTGTTCTTTTTGCAAAGACCACCCTCCTGGTCACAGTACCTCCACAACCACCCTGGTCACAGTACTTCCAGACCTCCCAGCTCTGATGTTTCAGGACCTCCCACAGCTCTGATGATTTGGGACCTCCCTAGTCACAGCACCTCCAAAACCACCCCAAGTCATAGTACTTCCACGACCTCCCTGTCGTATCTTTCTAGAAACACAGTAACTCCTACGACCACCATAGATCCGTCGACCCTTTGAATGTTCAAGCTGTCTTTGGTCTCACATTTCTAATCTACGAGTTTGCATTATTTGGAGTTCTTTGCATATTTGAAAACGATTTGAGTTGGGATATATTCTTATTTGCCTTTTCGGTTGTTTTGCGATTATAGAAGCTGAGGCGACCAAAGAACCGTTCATTGAACAGGATCCCGACCAGCAGCACTCCAAACAAGGCGAGTCAATCATTTGATCATGTTGCACCCACCTTTTGCAAATTATGTTGCTTTAAATTATGAAATTGCATTGCTATGTTTTATCAAACTAAATTGGTCTAGGTCATAGTTAATGCCTTAACAAATACTTGTGTATAAACTTCCAATCCTTGAAATTGGACACTATCCTTTGTCACCCTAGACTTAATGGATTACATACTAGTTACTACGTCGGTATCTAAGTGTCATGCTTAGCCTTGCATAGATACAATGTCATGCGGACATTAAATTGCCCGACCACAATCCTGAAAAACTTTGGAAAATGATTTGGAGCAGTTGAGGCTGGGAGCCTAGCTAGTATGTTGAAGTAAATGGTTATTTTTCAAAAGCAACAAAACCTAAAAAAATTGCTTTCGACTGGGGCGATTGGAAAGAATGGCTAGTGCTGGGGGCACAAGAAGATGTTGGTATGTGATTGTGCCGCCCTGGTCAAGTAAGGACCGAATCTTGTGATGACCTCTCGTGCAAAAATAGTGCAACCATAAGTCTATAATGGGTACGACCTGGCCAACTAATTTGCTCGCCTCAGTGTGGTCTCACCATCGGAGGAATGTGGCGTGGGTAAAGGGGAAAGGGAGCCACAGTGAAACCACATGGCGCAAGAGGGAGCCTCTTGGAAGTGCTTGCACCGGGCGGTGGAAACCTTAGCGGGTGGGGCTGCATCAAGGAATGAGCATTGTAAAGGCCTTGTGGTAATCTCCCCTTGATTCGCATGTCCAAGGAAACGTATGATTATATCGAGGCGATTACCTCTTTTGGGTAAAGTGTGCGAACTCTGCAGAGTAAGAAAACTATCATGATAGCTGTGCTCACGGTCAAGAGCGGTGCTGAGAACTTGCTTGATATAGCTTTCATTTTTATAAAACCATTTATGCTGGAAAAGAAAGATGGGGTGGGACCCCAGGGATTTAAGAAAGGCCTGGTCGGGGACCAGTGGTAAATACGGGATAGCTCGAGCATTGGGTGGATGGAGCCACTCAATGGTATAGGAGATGGGACCTCCACTAGTATTTGTAAAATGAAAACTCATTTACAAAACCCCTTTTGTAAAAATGCTAAGTCTTAGGATTTTCTATTAAGTCTAATTCAAACTTGGCTTTGTGCAAATAAAAGAACTCGAAACCTCCCTTGATTAGCCTTGCATCTATACGAACTGCATTGTGGGTTGGCTCGCGAGTACGGTTGTGTACTCAGGCTCTGCCAATATAATCTTTTTAGACCCAAATGACCAAGACCCCTACCAGTACTTCACGGAGGATGAACCAAACGGCAGTGATGATAATGAAGCTTAGGCCGACACCTCCAGTCGCTTGCCTGTGGGCAGAGTGAACGGATCCACCGTAACTTGTTTTGCTTCCGCACTTGCTTTCTACTCTGTACTTTTGGCTTTTGTTAAGCTCTCGCCTAAGTGGCACTTTTGTAAAACAGTAGGCCGCATGGACGGATATTTATGTAATATATTATGGGCTTGCATTGTTCATTTTAAGTATCATTTACATTGAGCGAAGTTCACGATCAGTGTGTTTACCGACTCTAAGTGGATGTCCTACGACCACCCTTTTTGATGGTCTAGAACTGCTACAAGTAACCTGGGACCTCCCTTAGCTGGTCAAGGGCCTTTACCAGATAACCCTCGATCACCCTTAGCCAACACAGGACCACTACCACATGTCTCACAACCACCCTCGTAGGATTTATAACTAGCTCTAGTGCGTCTAGAACCTCCTCAGGACCTCCTATGGCCTCTAGGATCTCATTAAGACCTCCTAGGACCTCCCTATGAGCTACAGGATTTCCGCATGACCTCTCTCGACCACCTCAAGACCTCCCCTCAGGACGTCCTCAGGACCCCATTCGACATCCTCAGTACCTCCCTTGATTACCAAACCTCCTCCGGTCCTTCTTCTCAGGACCACCTCCACCCTTTTTGTCGTATCCTTAGGACCTCCTCAAGACCTCCTGTACCTCTGTTGTTGTCGTATCCTCATGACCTCTTCAGGACCTCCCCAGGACGTCTTCCCAATACACCTCAGGACCTCCTTCAGATGACTCTACAGTGTTCCTACAGGATCTCCGTAGGACCTCCTTTGACTACCCAAGACCA
Organism: Phyllostachys edulis; assembly: GCA_036346405.1. Taxonomy (NCBI): domain Eukaryota; kingdom Viridiplantae; phylum Streptophyta; class Magnoliopsida; order Poales; family Poaceae; genus Phyllostachys; species Phyllostachys edulis. Next base: position 47,679,963 of record CM070563.1, on the reverse strand, counting down.
CTCCAAGAACAGTACTCGAAAGGAACAGTGACTAGTGAAAGGATCACTCCAGGACCTCTTCAAGATCACTCCTAGACCTCCTCGGGTTTACTCTAGAACTCTCCCAGAACCTCTTCAAGACCTCCCCTGATATCCTTTTTCTGTCCAATAGTGGACGTAAGCGTGTACCAAACTGTGTGTTTACTAGAGATGTCGCAGTTGGGTGAATGAACCAACGATGTAACTATGGGTGTCAGCTAGTGATCCATGGAATGACACGTTGCACACAGTGGATCCCAAGCTCCAAAATTGGGGTCCGACAAAGAGGATCTCACGTACAAAGAATACCCAATTAAAATTTTGGATGTGGCGGAACGTTTAACCAGAAGCAAGAACATATGTTCTTGCAAAGTTCAGTGGAGCAATCATTCAGAAAGTGAAGCAACATGGGAGCATGAAGAAGAGCTGAAAGCGAGTTTCCAAGCGTGCTTTTAAGGGGGATTTGTAGCATCCCAATTTTCTGAATTTCAAAACCTTTTTTAGTAGTTTAGTCCCTTGGAAAAATTCACCAAATTTTATTTGATTTTAATAAAGCTTAAGCGGGACTTTTAAAGTCAAAACAATTTAATGTGACTAATCTGAACATCAATTAAATTCAAAAACTAAGTTCATTTGTTATTTTTAATTTGCTATTTCGATGTTCTAGTATTTCTAAATTAGAAAAGCTATTTAAAATCTCAGGAAAGTCTTTGGGCCGAATTCACTATTCCCAGCCCGAATTCCCTATTCCTAGCTCAATCCACTGCCAAAGCCCAACCGAACTGTGGATATCATGGGGATATGCTCATGATCTTAGGATGATGAAACAATTGCAATGGTGCTTTTGGTTTGAAGTTTCACTCGTTTTCGGCTAAGATTCAGAACTGTCAGGTCATTGGCGGTCAGACCGGCCATACCTCAATTATTTTTCTGCCTAAGTCCCAAGGGCGGTCAGACCGGCAAGAACAGCGGTCTGACTGGTTTTTGTGCTAATTGTTGATATCAATTATGAATTGATTATGGGATATGTCATACTCATGTTTGTTAATGCATATGTGTTGCATATTGCATGTTTTGGCTAACGTGGGTCAAGTTGTGAAGAACTTGTTCCCGGATTCGGATTTGCTTGTCTATTGTTGTGCAGGTGGCTTAGAGGTCAACGACGGTCAACGGTGAGGAGGATCGGGACTAAGCTTGGAGAGCTGAGGTCCAGAACGATCATGGATGCCGGGTGAGGTCGAGTGACTCAAGCATGGCGCAGAATGGATGAAGATGACCGAACGGGCAGTTCGGTGCGGCTAGTTGGATCAAGTGGCGCGGGGGTCAGTCAAGTGCCTTGGTGGTTCCGGCGGGATCCGGACGGGAGAGACTTGCCGACATGATGAGAGCCGTTGATCAACCTACACGTGGCGAAGCAGGCGATTGCTTCGACAGGATTGGACTCGGTTCATGGAGAAGGATCGAGAAGGGGTATTTTGGTAATTTCACCAAGTACCGCCTTTGTGACTCTTGACTAAACCGTGGCACGGGTCGGCGCATTGTGAAGTGGTTTAGGTCAAGTGGAGATGAAGACCGCGCTTTAAAATGCGTACGTGTGTGACCCGTTTGTATTGGGCCTTAATGGGAGCCCATTAGGGTTTGTCTTCTAGAAGCTTTAGGCCTCATATAAATAAAGAGGGGGCTGTTCACAGCAGCCTTAAGCACTTCATTTTGTAAACCCTAGTTTGTCTTAGGGCTTAGGGAGAAAGAGGAGAGGCTTAGGGTTCTAAGGAGATGTGTTGAGTTATGTGCTCATGGATTGAGCTTTATCCTCCATGGATGGAGTGACTGTAACTAGTAACCAATCGTGAATCAATCTATGGATGATTGTTTAAAGATGAGTTTTCTTGTGTTTTCCGTTCTCTTTTGATGGTTTTGGGTGCTTCCTTGATCATGTGATTTTTGGTTTGTTTCGTGCCCTCTTATACCTTGCTGTGTTGTATGGGAATACATCTAGGATCATCTAGATCATCAATCACCCACGAGCAAGGTTTGGATCAAGTTTTTCGTTTTTGCCCAGTTTTGAACCCTCCTTCGGTAAAACAGAAAAAGGTCAAAACTTTGATGTGGATCTACTCAATATCTTCTTTGAATAGGTTCCTAATATCCTTAGGAAGGTGTATTCCAAATTTGGTCAAGTTTGGCCGTGTAGATCAAAAGTTAGACCGATTTGAGTTTCAATTTTTCGGGTTGTCTGTGCTGATTTTGCTGTTCATCGTCAGGGGCGGTCAAACCACCAATATCACAGGTATGACCGCTAGGCAAAATATTTGACCCGCCAATTTGAGAGGTCAGACCGCCGAACTATTTGCAAATTGAGTTCTTGGTTATTTTGGGTGTTTTGCGTCGGGGTTTTGATTGGATTCAATACAAGTCTTCCACTGTGCTTGTATATTGATCTTCATAGCTTTTATAGCTATTGGAGTGAAATTAGTATTGAATTCAATTAATGTGAAAAAATATTCGTGCTCCTATTCACCCCCCTCTAGTCGCCTTTCCGGTCCTACACGAACTCCACCAGCTCAATCCAGCGCGCAACCCACTCCTCTCTCTCCTGCTCACCCGTGCCTTAGCTCCACCTGTCAATCGCACATGTGGTGTGTGCGGCACAAACTCACCCTAGCCACTATCGTTGACATGTGGGTCCCACCAAGTTAGACTCCATATCCGAGTCCGTTACCTCGCTGCCGCCTTTAAAAGGACCCGAGGCCCTTTGTTTTCTGCACCGCGAACTGCACCACCCTCGAAAACTCTAGCTACCACCTCAAGCTCATCACCTATAGCCACTGGAATTGCACGAAGAAGAAAAGCTGCAACCAAAATCCTTGTCGTCATGTTCCTCCGCCGTTAGTGCACCCTAAGCCTCATCATCCCCAGCGCCATCATCGCAAGGACCTTATCTACACCGCCGTCACCTCAAAGTCAATAGAGCATCGCTAGAACACAGTTTATGTTGAAGACCATGCGCCTCCGTTGCTTCGACCTCGTAGCTGGTGAACACCGTCATCCCCTTGTGTTTGTGAGTGCACCATCGAGTTCACCATTGCACCAGCTACCCAATGCGCACCTCCACTTGCTCTGTTGTGGCCCAAAACACCGGCGACCATAGGTCCCTGAGCCACACCGCCGTCGACCTGACAAGGAGGCCATGTATCAGCCAACTGGCTGCCATGTCAATGCCACGCTAGCCAAACCAGTGATATGTCAGCCTCGCTTTGCAATCACAGCCACATCACCACTCCTTTCCACGTGTCGTCTTGTCGTTGGTCCGAGTCAGCCACGTGTGCAACACGTCATCACGATTCCCTATAGGTAGTAGACCAAACCCATGGACCCGGTCCATAGAACGAGGGTCTCACCCGTCAGCCTCTATTCCCTATTTTATGGATTTTCTTTTAATTCCAAAATTCTATGTTGACATCATGTTGGTGCAATATTTTAGAATTTCCATTAGAAAGATAATTCTAAAAATTTGAAATAGTGTTTTCTTTCTCTTTTTCATAGATTTAAATGTTCCAACAGCCTGTTCTTCCTCACATGAACTCTGATTGAACCCATTCAAGTTTTTAAATGCAAGCCCTACCTTCTTGTGATTTTTATTTAATTTTTAGAGTTTATTTATTGCTCTGTTTTGTATTTATTTGGGTTTTCTCTTTCGTTTCCGAGTAGACGTTGATACTTCGTGAGATTTCGAGGAAGGAGGAGTTGATCAAGCTCAAGACCAGTACCAACACTTGTTTCAAGGCAAGTTGTACCTTTGATCATGTTGAACCTAGTTTTCCAAAAATTATTTTGATTCAAACTATTGCATGTTATTTCAAGTATTTAATTCTTTAAATGCTTTGGGATTAGCAATACACCTACTTGTCTATATGCACCTTGCTCATTGTATTATCCTGATCTTTTGTCACATTAGCTTGGTTAATTATTAGTTGGTATCATTATAGCACAAACATGGAAATGTGGGTTGGTTAGATACGAAAAGTCTGCTTAACCATACAACGGGTTATTGATATCATTTTGAGTTGTGAATCTAAACTTGACTAAGTGAATATGGAATGCTTTATGAAAAGTTGTGTGCAGCATGTTGACACTTGTTGATGGCATGTGTTGCATTTAACTAACAGAGTGGGAAAAGATTTGGACCGAGGCAAGTGGATGAAATTGTGATACGGTGGAGCTGTGTGCGTTTGGGAAGATATGAATATTGGAATTGAATGTAGTTTGGTAGTCTCGCCTTGGTCAATTAAGAACTTAACTTTGTGCGTTAATGAACTAAGCCATAACTATATGACCACATGATTGGTATTGGACAGGCCTAACTTAGTAACTCATGGATTCTTAACATTGATTACTCAAGTAGATAGTTTTGCTATGTGCCAAGGTGGAGGTGTGATTCTGTCTGTGTGGTGATTTACATTTATGAGCGTTTTGCCTTGTCCAGGTCCAATGGTGTGCAACAGGCCAACCATCTGTGTGAAGGTTTGGTGCCATTAGTATGCACAACAGGAGGATCAATTGTTAAGATAATGTTTCAGAAAGGTTTTGTTATGATTGGTGCTATCTACACTAGTTATATCTTGTGGGTAAAGTCTACAACCTCTGTAGAGTGTTAATCAATCTATTTGAATAGCCACGTCCGTAGTCATGGACATGCTCGGGGATTTCACACGAGGAGTAGATTTTTAAAAAAAACTTGGGAAGGGACAGTTGTGTGGTTAAACTCATATGGCTGTGTGAAACAAATTGATTAGCCTTTGTGTTCTTTGTGAAAATAATTGTTAAACTACTGTTGTTTATTTGTTTTAGATTACGTTTTCAATCTATTATTTGAATTCAATTACAAGTGTCGCATTTTGCAAAATAACCATAGAAGTCATTTCCTTTGGAATAAGCCATCATCTATAATTGCATTCTGTGGTACAGCTCGTTGAGTACTCGGAGTACTCATTCTTTCTGCAATCATTCAGCTAAAGTGGAGGAGTCTTTGCCTGCTTTTGAGGAGGAGTTACAAGGAGGGTGATCGCTAGGTCTTGATCCCAATCGGCTGCCTGTGGGAAGTCGATGGGTTCCCGATGTAGTTGTTTGCGCTCCGCTGCCATCTCTTTACTTAGTGTCAGCCCTGGGTGGCTTAATAAGTGTAAACTCGACCATAAGGTCATAACCGTTATTTATTAATCAAATTAGTCATTTATTCTTATATTCACTTTGTATGGAATGATTTTCATCTATGTTGACATTATGTACACTAGCATGATCCTAGACTTGTGCAGTATAAATAGAGGGTCCATATTTGCATATTTAGATCTCGATACAGAGGGGCAAAACTTGAGAGAGCATGAGAATTAGGGGGTCACGTGGAGATCAATGGAGCTTTCGATGGAGACGGAGAGGTGCCAAGGCGGTTCGGCGATGAGAACCCGAGGCGGCGCGGTGAGGTCGTCATGGCAGCATCGCTACGGAGAAATATAGTAGCAGTGAATGGTGGGAATATCTAGGGGATGGTGTGGAGATGATCTGGGCGAGTGTAATTCGCACGAAACTAACCTGAGGAGAAATGGTGTCGGCGGCGATGGTTTCGGCCATGGGTAAGGAAGACGACAGCGGTGTGGTGTTCCTGTGGACGAAGGACCAAATCGGGTGACGGGAAGTGATCATTGTGTGCTAGAACACAGAGTGATGTGATCCATTAGGGAAGGGTCTCACCAGGTTAGCCGAAATGGCGTGTGGAGGCGGTGGCCGTGAACCGAACATCGCTAGATGCGAAGAAGAAGGCATGCATTCCCAGATCTTCGGCTGAAGAGAGAGAGAAAGGTGGTGAGGGATGGAAATAGGACATCGAGGTTGTTTAGAGGGACATGAAAGAGTTGGTGTGGATATCATGGGGATATGTTCATGATCTTAGGATGATGAGATAATTGGCAATAGCTTTGAAGTCTTGTTGAAATCGTCGTTTTTGGAAAAAGTTTAGGTCGTCGAGTCCTCGGCGGCGGTCGACCAAACCATTAATGGCGGTCGGGCCGCCATGTGATCGACTGCCAAATCAGCGGTCCAACTGGCCTTTGAGTGGCGGTCAGACCAGCATTGTAAAATCGGTCAGACCGGCCATGAAATGATTTTGGATTTTTGAGCTAGGCCAAAAATAGAAGGTGTAGGCAAGAGAGAAGGTTCTACTACTCTTGGTCTCATATTTTTTGGAGCCTCCAGGCTAAAGTTCTATTCGATTGAAAATTCCAGAGAGTTTCGGATTTCCAGAGGTGGATTTTTGGCTAAGTCTTTTGCGGGCGGTCAGACCGACATTCATGCGGCGGTCAGACCGACCAGAGGCGGTCAGACCAGCCAAAGGCTGGCGGTCTGACCGGTTGTGGTCTGTTCATCGTCCTTCTTGGTGGTGATGGTTAATTGTTAGGTCAAGTTCATGGTTTTCAATGCTTATGTGTTGCATGATGCATGTGTTTGACTAACGTGGGTCAAGTTGTGAAGAACTTTTTCCCATAATCGATTTCTTTGTCTATTGTTATGCAGGGTGCTTGGAGGCCAACGACAGTCAATGGCGAGGATGATCGGGACTAAGTTTGGAGAGCTGAGGTCCAGAATGATCGGGGATGCCGGGTGAGGTCAATGGAGTCAAGCATGGCGCAAAAGGGACAAAGGTGACCGAACAGGCAGTTCGGTGCGACGGGTTGGATCAAGCAGCGCGGGGGTCGATGCAAGTGCCATGGAAGTTTTGGTGGGAGCCGGACGGGAGAGACTTGCTGACATGATGAGAGCCGTTGATCAACCTACACATGGCGAAACATGAAAGTGCTTCACGAAGAAGGGACTCGGTCTTTGCCAAAAGTTCGAGAAGGGGTATTTTTGTAATTTTACCAAATACTGCCTTGGTGACCTTTTGCCAACCCGCAGCGCAAGACGGTGCGTGGAGAAGCAGATTAGGTCAAGAGGAGGTGAAGATGGTGCTTTAAAATGCGTGCGTGTGTGACCCGTTTGTGTGTGGGCTTAACGGAGGCCCATTAGGGTTTACTCTTCTAAAAGGTCTAAGCCTCCACTACAAATAGAGGAGGGAGGTGGCTGCACCCCCTCAACCCTTTTGTCATTTCTAAACCCTAGTTTTGGTGTTTGGGGCTTAGAGAGGAAAGTGGAGGTTTAGGGTTCTAGAGAGCTTTGGATTGATTGTGTGCTCATGGATTGAGCTCTTGTCCTCCTGGATGGAGTGGCTGTAAACCCTCAATAATCTCAAATCAATCTATGCATGATTCCTCAAAGAAGAGCCTATTTGTGTTCTTGCTCTCGATTTCGTTATTTTGAGTCTATTGGTTTCTTGCCCCTATCTAGCTTGCTGTGACATGTGGGAATACATCAAGGATCATCTTGATCATCAATCACCCACGAGCAAGTGTTTGGATCAAGTTTTCGTTTTTGCTCAGTTTTGGAGCATCCTTCACTCAAATGGAAAAAGGTCAAAACTTTGACATGGATCTACACGATCCTTGATTGGAATAGGTTCCTGACATCCTTAGGAATGTGTGTCTCAAGTTTGGTCAAGTTTATAGTCGTAGATCAAAAGTTAGACCAATTTGTGCTTTGGACGTCGGGTTGTTTTCCTGTTCATCGTCAGGTGCGGTCAGACCGCTCGGTGCACGCCGGTCAGACCGCCAAACTCATTTAGGGTTTGAGTTTTTGTGTCTTTTGCTTTGGGGTTTTAGGTTGGATTCAACACAAGTCTTCTACTGTACTTGATCTTGATCTTCATAGCTCTCATAGCTACTGAAGTGAAAATCATGTTGAATTCAAACTAGGTGAAAAAGGATTCGTGCTCCTATTCACCCCCCCCCCTCTAGTCGCCTTTCCGGTCCTACAGTTGGCCATAGCCTTTTGGTGTGACCGAGAGACTTGACGATAGCGGCGGCCATGGCCAGCACACGGCTCTCGGCTCCGAGCTCGATTTGAGCTCGGGGAAGGGAGAAATGGCAAAAGGAGGTAGGGGAATGGAGAGGGTGACCAGGCGAACTCAATGCTTGGGTTGTATGGGGCGAAGGTGAAAGGAGCTCACAAGAAACCATGAGAAGCTACGGCGGCTTGCCACTAGCGATGAAGCGAGGTGACAGGGCATGGGCGCTGCGTAGAGCAGGGCATGGGTGTGACACCGGAGGTGTGGTCCAAAGCCGAGGGCGAGGTGTTGCGCTGACGTGGGTGCACAGGCTCCAAAGCCGAGGGCGAGGCACTGCACTAACATGGGTGCATGGGCGCGTGGCCATGGTGTCAAATGGGGTAGAGTAGCATGGAGTAAGAAGCCTGGCATGTGGGCCCAGTTGGTCAATGAGAGGAGAGAAGGAATTTCACTTCTAGGATTTTTTTTAAAGCCTCATGGTTTGAGGAGATTTTTAAATATAAAAATTGAGCTCAAAAAATAATGAAAACTTTGGGGGAGGCTCCTGACATACTGTAGATTATTATGTAATTTTTTCAGAATTTTATGTGCTATTTTTTTTGTATAGAATTCGTTTAAGATTCTTTTTGCATGCATTTGTATTATTTGATTTGAGGAAAGTTTCAAAACATGCTTAAAGTATTTCCCCATTTTATTACCAGTACAAATAAATCAGTTTGGATTTTTAATTATCATCTTTTTTTTCAATTTATTTTAATTCTCAATTAGGTTTGTATTTCCAAAATTTGATTCTTAAATTTCTCAATTAGACAAAAAGTCTTGCAAAAAAATCCAGAAAAACGAATATCGATAAAATGCAACAAAAAGTTTTTTTGAAAAAAAAAGTTCATATTTTGATACAATTGAAAAAGAACTGGAAATTTGGGATGTTACACGGAAGTAGATACACTACTACAGAAAAGGCATTCACAGATGGTTCAAAAATGTCATCACAGACGGTTTCTTGTGCCGTCTGAGTTTATGGGTCAGTGATACATGAGGTCATCACAGACGGTTTGAAAACCGTCTGTGATGCATACTACCACAAACGGTTTCAGCCACAAATCGTCTGTGATGACTATATATCATAGACGGTTTCAGTAACAAACCGTTTGTGATGACTATATATCACAGACGGTTTCAGCCACAAACCATCTGTGATATCTATATATCATAGGCAGTTTGTGGCTGAAACCGTATGTGATGACTCTTCTCTATAAAGCCACCAGCGATGGCTGCTTGTGCCTTTAAAACCATCATATATATATATATATATATATATATATATATATATATATTATATTTCTATTGTTCCTAGTCCCTTAGCCACTTTAGGAAATTAGTCCACATGACATGAGGAAGAGGCCACTTTCAAACACGCAACCTCATTGAGCCCTGGCAAATTTAAAAAGTAATTGGTTGCACAGAAGCGTTAGGACATCAATTACTTGGTTGCTAATACATGATGCCACTTCGATGAGGTTGCTTGCGTGTCACGTCTCTTTCTCATGCCGTGTACGCGAATTCTAAAGTGGCCGAGGGACTTAACAATACATATATATATATATATATATGCTGGTTTTAAAGGCACAAGTAGCCACCGCTGGAGACTATAGAGAAGAGATTAGAATGGAATGGTAGGGCGATGTACCTAGGGCGCAAGATAGGAGAACTTGACTGCATGAACACAAGATTACAGACAAATGTGAAATGAATGGCGAGAAGCAACAGATGACATCTTGACAAAATGACAAATCGACAAATAAGTCATAACATACATATCACACATATTATACATCTATTTTGCAAATCATCAATCATACATATCAACGACCAGGGTTCACCAAGCAAGTTTCCACTATCAATAGCAGACAACACTTGACATACGAATAAGTCATAACTCATAACAATATAACATATCAACGACTCATACATATCAACAACCCAATAAGTCATAACATATCAAGCCTCATCCGAACCCACAACATGAACTAAGCAAGATGCATAGAATGCACATACACCAATAGCCCTCGGTTTACATCACGAGCAAGGGACTATTAACATGAACTAATTATCAATTCAATTTCAGCATAAGACTATTAACATCATTACATCACGAGCAAGGGACTATTAATATGAACTAATTATCACTTCAATTTCAGCATAAGACTATTAACATCATTACATCACAGAGCAAGGGGACTATTAATATGAACTAATTATCAATTCAATTTCAGCATAAGACTATTAACATGATTGAGTAGTTCAACAGCAAGACAGCAAGACCAAGGGTGTTCAAACCCGGCCACCACACCAGTAGTAGCCCTCGGCATCCATCGCAGAGCACTAGCCATTTTCATCACAGAGCAAGGAGGTAGAGACAGAGAGGGAGTAAGGTAGGGTGATACCTCAGTATAGCGCAACCACGGCGGTGACCCCACCACCAGCACAACCCTCATCCATCTCCTTCACCTTGCATAAATCACACAAACATCAGGACACAACTTAAGGCTCAAGCATAAAAATCAAACTCAACACAAGACATTAAGCTAACAGATCTAGAGGAGAATAGACGAAGGATGGGGAAAGCAAAGACGCCGGGGCGGCGCGAGGCCGGCGGAGAACCAAGCCATGGCGGCGCGGGCGACACGAGGCCAAGCCCGGTGGCAGGTGGTGGCGTCACCGTGGTTGTGGCACGACCACGACATCTGCGAAGACACTACTATCGTGACGAGTGTTTACTGCGGTCTGAGTGTGTCACAACCAACGGCGGCAGTGACGGGGGGTGGCGGCGGCGGTGGCGGGTCGAGTGGTGGCGTCGAGGTGGGGAGGAACGCAGTAAATCTGTTGTCGCGATGGCGAGAGTTAGGGTGGGCGCAAACCCTAGCGGAGCTGAGGAGTACGAGAGTTAGGGCGGCGCAAACCCTAGCGGTCGAGCTCATACTAATAAAGAGACTTATCACGAGCGGTTCTATTATGGAACCGTCGATATAATATCCTGAGCGGTTCCATTATGGAACCGTCTGTGATATGGTTTTTCTCAAGTATATTTATCTTGTATATACACTTACATGACATGAAGAAATTACATGTTTATATGTCAATTTTGTCATTTAAATCTTCTTGAAAATTTGCTTTAACTATATATATACATATATATATATATATATATATATATATATATATATATATATATATATATATAATTTGTTCCACTAAACCGTCTCGATATAATTAATATTAATTGTAACTTCACCTCCAAACTAGATTTTGTTTTTCCACAAAACCGTCTCGATATATATATATATATATATATATATATATATATATATATATAATAATTCAACATATAATTAATATGTTAACTTGACCTCCAAACTTTTTTTTATTTTGGAATTTTCATATATATGGCCAAACAAAGATGGCGTTAAACACAAAAAGATTAAAAAAAGTAGAAACCTATAAATAAACAAAGTTTTTCTAGTGGCGGAGGTAGGCTGCTATCTCCTTCTTCAATACTTCATAGGCGGCGGCGTCGGCATCAAGCAGTTCCCGATCATCGTGAAAAGAAGCTGAAATCGTCCACCGTGGCCTTTTCGTTCAAGTGTCTCTCGAAGACCCTCGAATTTGTTGAACCAAGAAGAATTGAGCCCATAGGCTCTCTTCCCTTGCTTGAGGGTCTCGGCCTAGTCGACTCGATGCGCTTGCCGCCTCGATTCTGCAGTCAAGTGACAGCAAGCCTCCACAGAGACATGCAGCGTCGTTTTGGAGGACTACGTCGATGACGCGATAAACTTCGCCGAAGTGGGAGATCACCGGAAGACACGGCGGAGGAGGATGTCAAGGCGGCGGAAGGTGGCGTCTGCTCCGCAAATTCTCCCGACAGAGGAGTGAAGACACTGTTGATCAAGCAGTGTTCTTCCGCTGCAGTTCAACGTGCAAGAGAGGTGCTTATGCAGTCGCGGCCGGAAGGCCATCAATGCAGGTGACAAGGAAGAGGTAGCCATTTTTGTTTTTTTTATAAATATGTGGGGATGATCATCTTGGATGGCGGATGATCCTTTTTATAAAACAAGGAATAAATTCAGAGCATGAGACGAAGAGACGCATCAGGGAGCCAAAGCGGATCGATGCGACGAAGAGATGCATCGAGGCGAAGTGGATGGCGGCGAGCAGGCGCGCCGGCGGCGAAGAAACTCACTGTGGAGTCATGGCGATATTATCCTGACGGTTATAACAAAAATCATCGTGATATGTGGTAATATCCTGAGCGGTTATTGTTAAGAACCGTCGTGATGTTTCTAAACAGTTCTTTGTTGAAACCGCGTGATATGTAGTATTATCACGAGCGGTTATTAACAAGAACCATTTGTGATGTTTCCTGACGGTTTTAGCTATGAACCATCGTGATATTACCTCTTCACGAGCGGTTTTAAGCGCACCCGATAACATAAACGGTCTCTAAACCAAAATAAATGCAGTGATTGCATGTAATACATACGGTTTTGGTCAACCGTCTGTGATGAGCGTCCAGTATTAGCCTTTTTGTAGTAATGATAGCAAAAGGTGGATCCATTCACTCTGTCCACACGCGAGTGACTAGGGGTCCCGACCTAAGCTCCTCCATCATCTTCACCATCCTGTTTTGATGCCACGAAGTAGGAATAGGGGTCTTAATAGAATGGCTTTGAATGTTGTTATTTTAAGTGAGTATGAGTACACAACCGTACTCTGTGAGCCAACATACAGAATGCAATTATTACATACGCATGGCCAATCGAAGGAGGGTTTATGGTTCTTTTATTTGCACAAAGCAAAGTTTGAATTAGAACAATTAGTAAGAAATTCCTGAGACCTAACATTTTCACAAACACAGATTTTAATGAAATTTAGTATGTGTTGCAAAATATTAGTGGAGGTTTCCAACCTCCTATACCATTGAGTGGCTCCATGTACCCAATGCTCATATTCTTTCTCGAGTCGCATCTCGTACTTCTCACTGGTTCTCAACCTAGCCATCTTAAACCTTCAGGCTTTATCCCGACATTTCATCCCACCCACAAATGGTTTTATAAAAATGAAAACTAATTGAAGTAAGTTCTTAGCACCACCCATGACCATCGACACGGCTATCCAGATAGTTTTTACACTTTGTAGAGTTCGCATACTTTACCAGAAGAGACAATCAACTTATAATATCCGTCTTGGCACACTTCTATAGGTGTGCGACTAAAATAATTGTCACAAGGCCTTTACAGTGAATCACCTCAATGCAACCCCACCAGCTAAGTATCACCTCCTTAGACCGCACCCTCAGGAGGTCTCCCACTTGCGCTGTGTAGTTTTTCCTGTGGCTCCTACCCATACCCACGCCACACACCCACCAATCGTGTAGTTGCGCTGAGGCAAACAAATTTGTCAGCCAGGTCGTACCTATTATAGACTTGTGGTTGCACTTATCGGTGTTTTAGAACCGAACTTACGTAATGATTGTTTGATTCAGGGGGGTCTCCAAGACTCAAATCACACAGAGATAAAAGACACGGTGTCGGTGTTTTAGAACCGAACTTACGTAAAGATTGTTTGATTCGGGGGGTCTCCTAGAATGGAATCACGCAGAGAGATTGACACGGGATTTTATACTGAGTTCGTGTCTTCTCAGGAGAATAATAACCCTACTCCTGTGTGTGTATGGTATTAAGTATATTCTGAACAATCAGGGGAAAAACTAAGACTATTACAGATAGTGCTTGTATTCCTGATAGCCCCCGATTAATCTCCCCTCCTTTCTTTGATTGTCGCCTTTTTATAGTACGTGAAGGAGCGGCAGTTACTCCAGGTGAAGCGGCGCCTTATCACATCCCGTAACGGGCGCACGTTGGTAATAATCACTGTTGTATTAACTCCTCCACGTCGCTCAACATGACTATATACCGAGAGATAATGGAGTATTACGTGCCATTACTTAGAGTGAAATAACGATGATGATTGTTTGAATCCCTTAATCAATAAGGCCCGCTTGTTTGTAGGTTTAATTGATCATAAGGTGGTCGTAGCTGACCTAGTCGTAGAAGAACCTACGACTATGAGGTAGTCGTAGCAAGACTTACGACTATGGGATAGTCGTAGCATAACTTACGACTATGGGGGTGGTCGTAGAAGAACTTACGACCACCCATTAGGCTCTTCCCTCATAACATTAAGGGGTATACTCAGGGTCCACATGACGTCATATTTACCTATATTAAGAATTATAGATAAAAGATAAAATGAGGATTATCATATCCTCGTCATCTAGCCCCCACTTCAAGTGAAAGCAACTTACTTGGTAAAGGAGTTATAGATGGTCTTACGACCACGAGAGGATCGAGAAAGATAGTCAAAGGAAAAACTCTTCGATATTATTGTATGTTACTTTGACCAGAAATATGCTTGGTCAAGAAGATTACCTACGACTATCAAGTAGTCGTGAAAGTATTCCTACGATCATGAGGTGGTCGTAGTATAGTGATCGGAAGAAATAACTTTCCGATTATCATTTCCTTTGGTTGAAAAAATCTAACCAAGGAAGTAATTTAAACGAGGTGTAAAAGCAAACTGATTTTCTCGAGCGGACACCTTTGGGAATCTCAAACGACACAGATTAGCTTTATGCATTGAAGCGGTTCGAGGCGGTGGCGACCCTTAGAATGTCACGCCTCGGCTCAAGGTACTGTGATTATAAATACCTCTAGGGGTAAAACCTAAGATCTTACTTTTCCCCAAATCATTCTCTTGTTCATCAAGTTCTTGTCTTCTCATACCAACTCAATCGAAATTCCCTCTTTACGAGAAAAATGGCGGGAGAGTCTCGAATGGGCGAGTTAGAGATGGATATGGCGAAGATGGAAGCCCTTGTCAAAGCCGGGAAAATTCCTAAGAGCATTCTTGTGGAGTGGTTCGGCGCTGGCAAAGATGGCCGTCGAGGAGGATGGACAAATCCCGTCTTCCAAAGCGTGAATGTGGTCTTCGATTACTGCTCACCCTTTCTCACACTCATACTCGAGCTTTTTGGAGTGGAATTGGTGAACCTTGGTCCTAATTCCATCACCATCTTGCGATTTGTATATCTGTGTGAGGCGTGCACAGAATTCCAAATGGATCTTGAGCTTTTTCAAGATTTCTACTGGAATGGCTCGACAAACCAGGGATAGCCGAAAGTTGTGGTTTGAAGCTCCATGACGGGAAGTCGAAAGAGTATATTCAGATGTTCACTCGGTCCTCATGGCGTTGTGGAGGAAGAGGTGGTTTCTACCGAAAGTCACCTCAGAAGACGATCTTACCTTCGAGGGAAGGTCAAAAAAAAGCTTCACAGGATTCGACTCCCGGGATATCGGTCGAATTGCCCCTATATTCAAGCCATCAAGGATTTGAAAGCGAGAGGGTTGATGGATGGCATGTGGTGAAGGATTTCATCACACGTCGAATTAGTCCTTTGAAGAAACGAGTGCCTCCTATGTGGAGGTACACGGGCCAAAAGACCCACCAGTGGACTACGAGGAGGTAAGTAGTTTTCGACTTAACTCTCGGTTTGGTCTTCTTCAAAATTGTCTAATTTAATATCTTTATCTGTTTTATACAGATCTTTCACAGACAGAGATTGACGTTCGAGTCAAACTTGTTTGTGAGAAGCCCCCGCCACCTAGTGTGGCGGTTCCTCAAATTCTTGCGGTTTTATCCGCAGAAGAAAAGGTTGAGCGCCTAAAGGTAATCAAAAGTTGATTTCATCCTTAGGACTTCATAGTCATAGAAAGAACTTACGACTAGGTAGTGATCGTAGAAAATCTTATGATCAGGGATATGTCGTAGAAAAGCTTACGACTAGGTACTGGTCGTAGAAAAACTTACGACTAGCAATTGATTCTTCTTTCTTTTTACAGAAAGTAGGCATGGAAAATCGCCAGGACGACGAAGAAGTCGAACTGGTAACCATTAACCACAGACCAACAAGGAACAAGGGCTCATCTCCTCCGATGAAAAAGCGTCGACTTACAAAAGTCGCCGACAAGGAGGATCAAGCTCAAGTTCCTTTATTTCAACTAGGTCCTCAGCAAAATCTGCAGCACACACGCTCGCAACAATAGCTGAGGTCGAAACAGCTGAAATTGAGGAGGATGAAGAACCTCTTGTGCGCAAGGCCCGTAAGGGCAAGGCACGCACTTCGTGAAGCCGAGACCGAGGCGGCTGCAGCTAAGGAGACCGAGGAGGTCAAGAACCTCCTAGGCATAAAGTCCACAAGGCCAAGGTACCTTTTATTATGACAAGAAAACTTTCACGCCGCCACTTCTAGATTTGTCAAGCAACTAGAAAAGGAGAACTGGAAGGAGTTTATGTCTTTTCTCAAGGACAACGTTGATCGGTAGAGCCTACTGTTGAGGGTAGCGCTGCTCTTGGAGTGATCGAGACCGATCTCGGCCCTCCAAAAGTCGAGACCAGAGAGATAGTCCTGTTCAAGACTCACGACCAGGCGTGGTCGTGGTGAACCTATTCCCCAACTTGAACTATGACCGGGGCGTGGTCGAGAAAAGAAGTCAAAGAATTCTTCCATCGGAAGATGGCTCCAAAGTTTCGATTAAGTCCGGGACACGAGAGGTATGTGAAACAAGCTAAAGTGTAAGAACAACATTTACCTTTTGCTTTTCACAATTTGACTTGCTATCATTTTGTTTGTTTTAGCTCGACTCCTTCAGCCCCCATAGTGGTTTCTATCGAGAAGCCCATTGCAGTCTCTCCAGTGATTGGAGAGATGACAGCAGAGATGGTCGAAGGATCATCCACATCTCGGGTTGTGGAAGAAGTCGTGGCCCCTGAAGCGGTTGTCACGACCGCTGAAGTTGTAGCTATGGCCACTGAGGTAGCGGCCATAGTTACCGAGGTGGCGTCTACAAACACTGAGGTAGCTGCCATGACCACTGAGGTTGCAGCTACTACTACTGAGGTAGCGGCTACAACCATCGAGGTAGCAGCTACAACAACCGGGATAGCCACCATGACCACTGATGTGGTCGTGGGACCAGCAGAGGCAGTCGTAGAAGCTTCTGCCCAAGGTGGTGATGTGCCAAACCACCGTGCGGGGAAGGAAATCGTTGCAGACCTCCTTCCTGGTACCCAAGGAGAATTTACAAATTCAGAATCGGAAGATGAGGAATACTTCAACTTTTGTTCTGATCTCTTTGGCCCTGCTTCCATAGTGGGGTCTTCTGCCTTTAGATCTCGCCACCGAGTCCCCACCCCAAAGACATTCCCAATAGAGGGAACACTTTTGATAATGGCGCCTTTGAGAAAGTTTGGTGGGACCAAGTTGAGAGAGTGGGCGAATTTGAAGTACCAAGTGGTTTACTCGATATTTGCTCGATCAACCATGAGTGTAAGTATTTGATGATACTTATGCATACAGGTATAATCTTCTCTTGTTTCTCACTGTCTTTTCTTTTGCAGAAAGCCATAAAACAAATCGCCGTTGTCGGTGAGTATCATCGACAACTTCTAGAGCTGCGACAAGAAAAAGAGGAACTCTGCAAACAGGCAGAGAGGTGGTAAGTTACTATTTTTCATAGTCGTTTTCGACTTGACTACTTATATAGTGATTACAGTGTTTGTCGTGGAAAAACTCACGACTATATGCTAGTCGTAAAAGACTTACGACTGGATGTTTAGTCGTAGAAGAACTTACGACTAGATCTATAGTCATAGAAGAACTTACAACTAGATCAATGGTTGTAGGAAAGCTTACAACCGATTTAATAATGTTTATGTCCACTTTTAACCTTTACAAAGTTAAGCAAATGATGAAAAGACTCTGGCCGACTCGCTCGATTATCAAAAAGAGGAGTCGATAAAGTTACAGGAGAAAGTAGAATTTCTCCTGAGGAAGCTTAAAGAAGCTAACTCTGCAACCGAAAGGGTGTACGAAAGGATAAACAGTAAGTGCTGAACTTAAAACTGCTTATGTTTTCGATCTTTGCCTGACTGTTACTTCTTTTAGGAAAAGAAGATGATATGAGAAAGCTCCTGAATGAAGTCCAAAATAAAACTTTGGTCATTCACGAGATTTCTCGCATCTCTACAGAGAAAGATGAAGAAATTACGAGACTAAAATCCCGAAGATCAGGTAAGCAATTCTTTACCTGCAATCTTTTACGAACTCTTTCCATATTCTCACTCTCATTTCTTTTCTAGAAATGGAACTCGAACTAGGAAGGCTCGAAACTGAGCTCAGGGACAAAACCATGATTTACAATGAGATTGTCCGCATTGCCAAAGAAAATGCAGAGGAGATTAGATCATGGGAGAAGAAGCATGCTGAGACTGTTACCTCCCATGATGAAGAAATCAAGAAATTGGATTCTCGACTTGCGGTAAGAAATCTTTTACTGTAATTATTTTTGTTTTCTTTTCCTCTAGAAGTTTATTTTTGCTTGACCGGTCTTATTCTTTTTGAGCAAGCGGTCGAAAACAAACAACTCCGCGAGGCTTCACTCGTACTCCAACAGAGATGGAGACAATGAAGATTAATCTTCAAAGCGAGATCACGCTCTGAACAACGTTTAGTGAGCTACATATTGAGGAAAAGCTCCTCAAGATGATACGATGGCGCTCACGTAAGTACAATTGGGGAACAAGTCGAGGGCTTTACAAGAACTGGTGACCACTCAAGACCAACCAAATCAATCGATAAAGGAGGCGGTCGAAGTTGCGATAAGTTATGCATTGGCAAAACTTAAAGCTCATGACCCCACCTTAATGTTCAACCAATCGGGCAGACTTCACTACCTGGCGAAGCAAGTCATCTGATTGAAGAAATGCAATCAGTTGGCCGGAAGGTTTCGGAGGAAATGCAACTGGGCTCTCCCTCTTCAGAGTAGTTTGTAACAAACCTGAAAAACAATCTTTTGTTGATGTATTATATAATCCATCTTGTTTCCTGCAAATCATCTTGTCGAGAAGTTAGTAACTCAAAAGATAATTAACGAAAGAAAGACTAAAAATTGAAGTCAAATTAATAGCTTTATCCTAGCCCCCGACTATTTGCTTAGTTTGTTTTGACAAACTAAATAAATAGTGTTAAAAAGGGTTTCTGAAAACAGAGTGGTTTGCTTAACTTGTAGTTTTTGATCACGACTGTCATGCACTGGCCGAAAAAGTGGAAACGAATCGACACTAGGAAGTTCCTTCTAGTGGGCAAGACCACGTGCAGAGAGGAAAGTCTTCGACTAGGTGATGTGACCATCTTCGACTAGATTTTGTAAATCGAGAACAGCAACTTGAGTTAAACAAACATCCAGAGGACTCTAAAAATTTGCTCGCCCCTTCTTTGGACGACTCGATAAGTCTGTCCAGATATCAAGAGTAGGAAACTGAACGATGCTAGGAAGTTCCTTCCAGTGGGCAAGACCACGTGCAGAGAGGAAAGACTTCGACTAGATGTGTTTCTTCCTCTGACTTAGTTGAGACGAATCGAATACACCAAAGGCAGCTGAACAAATCTAAAAAAGTATACTCTGCTTAGAATATTTTTCAAAAAGGAAATGAAGAAATAATCTAAGGTGAAAGGAGTTGGCCTTCAAAAATATTTCGACTAAATAGAACCCGAGTTCTTTGTGTTGGCAACAAAAGCGAGTAACGAGTTGACACTAGGAAGTTCCTTCTAGTGGGGTGACCACATGCAGAGAGAGAGGCTTCGACTAGGTGATGTTATCGCCTTTTCGACCGGTGTAAAAAAACTAGGTGTTTGAAACATAGTCGAAAAATTATGAAAGCACTACTCAAAAGTAAGACAATAGAGATAGAGAAAACCTGAGTCTTTATTGTCCGAATGATTGGTTACACATAGAACTTGCGTAACTGGTCGATGTTCCAAGAATTCGAGAGAACCTGGCCGTCTTCCATTGCCAATCTTACCGACCCTGGACGAGTAACTTCGACCACTGTGTAAGGACCTTCCCACTTGGGAGAAAGTTTGTTCCGATTAGACTTGGATTGGCAAAGCCTCAATACCAAGTCGCCTCTGAAGAAGGTCTGCGAGGTTGGACCTTACGATCGTAGTATCTTCACAGGGCTTGTTGGTAGACTGCCGAACGAATTAGGGCCTGATTTCTCCGTTCTTCAAGTAGATTAATATCATCTGCTCGAAGTTGTTCCTGGTTGGAGTCTGTGAATGTTTCGACTCGTGTTGACCGTATCTTTAGTTCTGGAGGAAGCATAGCTTCAGCACCGAAGACTAGAAAGAAAGGTGTTTCACCTATAGCCCGACTGGTAGTCGTACGAACAGCCCATAATACAGAGGGTAGTTCTTGTACCCAAGCCCCCGAGCGTTTGATGAGCTGGTCGAAGACTCGAGTCTTAATTCCTCTCATTATTTGGCCGTTTGCACGTTCGACTGCCCCATTACTTTGGGGATGGGCCACAGAAGCATAACACAACTTGGTACCTAACTCGTCGCAAAATTCTTGGAATTTTGCGCTCGAAAATTGCTTACCATTATCTGTAATTATTCGACTTGGTACTCCAAATCGAGTAATTACGATCTCATCATAAACCGCTTTTGCCACTTCGTTGTTATCCCATCCGCATGTTAAAGCTTCAATCCATTTTGTGAACGTATCAATAGCCACAAAAAGGAACTCGAAACCTCCTGGAGCTTTGGGGAACGGTCCTAGGATATCAAGACCCCAGGTTGCAAAAGTCCAAGATAGAGGTATTGTTTGTAATGCCTAAGCTGGTTGGTGTATTTGCCTGTTATGAAACCGCATTGAACACACTTTTAACCAACTCTTTAGCATCGTAAGGGCTATTGGCGAAGAAAACCTTGTCGAAAGGCCTTGCCGACCAGCGCTCAGAGGAAGCATGATTTCCACAGATGCCACCATGTATGTCGTGAAGGAGTGTTAATCCTTCGCTCTGCGAATGCATCGCATGAGCACCCTTGAGTACCTCGCTTATAAAGGACTCATTCAACCAAAGTATACATTTTGGGTTTTCGGGATAAGCGATCCGCCTCGAGATCGCCTTGCATCTAACCCTTCAAGATAATCATAGATGGGTGCCATCCATGTATCCTCATACTCTAGAGAGGCCGTCTCAATAGGAGGTGTCTCTGGTTCGTCGACCAGAGAAGGCTTCTGGAGTTGTTCCAAGAAGACTCCTTTTGGTACTACAGATCGGGAAGAAGCTATTCGAGCAAGCTGGTCTGCGAGGAAATTATCCTTTCGAGGGATGAATTGTGCCTCGAAACCTAAAAAATGCTTTTCTAGCTTACGCACTTCCGATAAGTACCGAGACATTGTCGGGTTAGAGCACTGGTACTCTTTGCCGACTTGATTCACGACTAGTTGAGAGTCTCCTCTCACGAGTAGTCGGCGAATCGAGAGCGCTTTCGCTGCTCGTATACCAGCTAGCAAACCTTCGTATTCTGCCACATTATTAGTGGCCTGAAAGTTTAATTGTATGGCATACTTTAAGGTCTCTCCGGTAGGAGATACCAGGACCACCCCAGCCCCCGAGCCACTTAAAGTAAGCGACCCGTCAAAGTACATCGTCCACTGGTCGTGGGAATCGTACTGGGGATCCTGAACAGGTTCAGGATTTGTCCATTCGGCGACAAAGTCTGCCAAGATCTGGGATTTAACGCCGTCGACACGAATGGATGTCGAACTCCCCAAGTTCGATGACCATTTTGCCATGCGCCCATTGCTTCCCTATTCGGAGGATCGCTCCCAAGGAAACTCGGATGGCACAAATTTAGTTTGTCGCTGAAAATAATGCCGTAGTTTCCTCGAAGACATGAGGAGGGCATATAGAAGCTTTTGGACCTGAGGGTAACGCTCCTTAGGTCCGTGCAAAACTTCACTTACGTAGTAAACTGGTCGTTGTACATTTTCACGTTCTACGACCAGTACTGCGCTTACTGCCTGTGGCGTGGCAGCTAGGTAAACTAAGAGCGTTTCTTCTGGCCTCGGAGAGACCAGAATAGGAGCACTCGTAAGGTACCTCTTGACATCCTCAAAGGCAGCGTTTGCCTCTTTCGACCACTCAAAACCTTCGTGTTTCCTTAGAAGTTTAAAGAAAGGTAGTCCCTTTTCTCCCAGTCGTGCGATGAAACGACTTAAAGCCGCCATGCACCCAGTGAGTTTCTGGACTTCTTTCCGTGTAGTTGGGGGCGATTTGTAAAATGGCTTTTATCTTTTGAGGTTGCTTGATTCCTCGATAGATACTAGGAATCCAAGCAATTTCCAAGAGATTCAAATACACACTTCTCGTGATTAAGTTTTAAGCGATGTTTTTTGAGATTGTCGAATGTTTCTTGTAGGTCAGTAATATGATTAAGTCTCTTGATGCTTTTAACAACTAGATCATCAACATAGGCCTCTAGATTTCGGCCTAATTGAGATGAAAAAGTTGCTTGCATCAAGCGTTGAAAAGAAGCGCCGGCATTTTTTAGACCAAATGGCATTTTGACATAGCAAAATATACCAAATGGTGTAATAAATGCGGTCTTTTCTTCATCGTCTAGACACATATTGATCCGTGGTATCCGAATATGCATCTAAAAACTTAACATTTCACAACCTGCGATGAGAGTCAACCAACCGATCGATCTGAGGTAAAGGAAAATCGTCTTTTGGACAAGCTTTATTAAGATCGAGAAAGTCTATGCACATACGCCATTTGCCGTTTGACTTTCTAACCATTACAGGGTTAGCCAACCATTCTGGGTGGTTGACATCTCTTATAAAGCTTGCTTTAAGTAGCTTATCCAATTCTGATTTAATAGCATCTTGTCGATCGAGGGCAAATCTTACGTAATTTTTGTTTCTGGTACTTTGTCGGTAGTAAAAGCTAGCTTTGTGCTCGATCACCTCCTGGGGACTCGGGCATATCGGATGCTTGCCACGCTAATACATCTGCGTTAGCTCGGAGGAAGGTGATGAGGCGTCTTCCTATTTGGGGTTGGAAGTATCCCGTCTGAGCGATCTTGAGGGCTCCCTGCGTCGAGAGGAACCTCTTTGACTTTGTCGTTCGGCTTTGGTGCAGCTTTGAAGCTTCGACTTGCTAGTCGGTGACTTTCTTCTCGAGTTGGTATTTGTCCAACCATCTCGAGGATCGACGATCGCAGTATCGTCATCTTCTTGTCACAATGTATTGTGATTACTCCTTTGGGACTGGCATCTTAATACATTGATATCCATAATGAGTAGCCATTAGGAATTTTGCCAAAGTTGGTCGTCCGAGTATGGCGTTATATGTCAGATCGAAATCGACCAAATCAAAGGAGATTTTCTCGTCTCGAAATTACTTGGTGAACCAAATGTTAAAGGAAGAAACTTGACCAATTGGTTTGGCGAAGATCTGATGCGATCCATGGAAAGAGTATCGTCTCGGTCTTACTTTGGTCCCGGTACTTGCATGTCATCGAGCACTTTCGTAAATAAAATATTTAATGAGCTACCACCATCAACCAAAACTCGATTGACCCAACAATTGTTGATGGTGGGTTCGACCACGATTGGGTATCGACCTGGTCGAGTCGAAGGAATCGGGTAGTCACCCTTCTCGAAAGAGATGGTGACTTCCGACCACTTCGGTAATTTATTGACGAGAGGAGGATCTATGGAGTTTACCTCACGTTCAGCAGCCTTAAGCTGTCGCTTTGATTCATATGCCGATGATCCCCCGTAGATGTGTTCGACGGTGTGTTGCGGATCCTGGAATGGCATCTCCTCTTTGTCATCTGAAGATTTATGACCACTCGTTTGACCTACCTGTTCGAGAGTGGGAAGTGGTCCTTTGCCGTTGTAGTAGTCTTCAAGCTTTCGTTGAAAGACCCGGCAGTTGTGAAGGTCATGTCCTTCCTTTTTATGGAAAGGACACCACCTAGGCTTATCATTTTTCCGATCGGGTATGCTTACCTTTGCCTCTATCGGTGCGGCTTGGATGTGCGTGGCTCTTTATCATTCATGCCAATACCTCCTTGGAACCGCGGCTTGGAGTTTTTGACCCTTCGCCTTGTTCTTGGACTTTTTGCTTTTTATCCTTCTTCTTACCAATATCGCTTTGGCTCTCGAGGCGTATTGTCTTCTCGATCTATTGTATTGTTCCACTCAACGCCTTAGAGGCGATGGCGTGTCGATCGGCCATCTCGAAGAGTTCGGCAACAGAAGTAGGTGGGTTTAAAGCAATGTCTTCTGTTATTCTTCTACTACGGACTCCCTGCTTGAATGCCCTGATGACAGATGAATCAGAAACTTCCGGAATTGAGTTACGAACCTGACTAAAGCGCTTGATGAATTGGCGCAAGGTCTCGTTGTCGTTCTGTCTCATCCGGTGCAAGTCATCCTCCTTTCCAGGGCGATTGTAAGTGCCTTGGAAATTTGCCAGTAGAAGGTCGCAGAGGTGTTGCCAAGAGTAAATCGACTCGAGTGGTTGGTTCAGTAACCACGATCGAGCGGATCCTTCGAGCACAGTTGGAAGGTAATTTGCCATTACACGCTCTCCTCCTCCTGCTGCTCGGACAGCCGTTGTGTAGATTTGAAGGAATTCGATGGGATTTTGGGAACCATCAAATTTCTCCATGTTCACTGGTCGAAATCGAGGTGGCCAGCGAACAGCTCGGAGATCTGGCGAGAATGCCCGACATCCAGTAATGACTTCTTGACGCCTCCTTTGCAGGAAAGAAGGGTTAATATCATCAGGTGGTCGTACTCGACGATGCCCGGTAACATGTTGACCCGACCTATGATAGGTCTCGGTCCTTCGAGGGGAATACTCCTCGTAGTTCATCTATTGCTGCAGATTCCCATGTCGGAGTGGTGAGCGATCACCTCTCCGAAGAACTTGTTGATCATCAGTCATTTGGAAGACATTTCTCCGAGTAGGAGATCGACGCGACTTACTGTTGCGTCGATTCCTTCATGATGATATGTTCGATCGGTAGTCAAGAAGTCGTATGGCTATGACTTCCTGAATGATGTCGGCGAGGTGCTTCCAGTCTTGCCATCGTATTCCGAAGCCTTTCTGCAATCTCTTCAATGAAGAGGTCGTAGCCTGGCGCTCGGGCTAGCTCTTGAGTTGGATTCTCGAGCAAGTCATTGATGTGCTGGAGCTCTCGAGCCTCCTCTGATTGATATTGAATGCGCCTAGGCAAATTCTTCTAAGCTTCAATCTTCTTCCTTCGAATTGCCTCAAGATTTTCCATGTCAGACTCTTGAGATTGCCTCAATGAAGCGTGAGAACGTTAAGGATTTCCCTGGCGTTCATGAAGGCGTTGGTCGTGTCCGCCAGTGGTGGTGTCCTGGCCATTGCCACGAGGGGGCGCAGTGTGTGATTTTCTGGGAGAGTCTCCATCTCGGTCTCTAGGAAGTGACCTTGATCCGAGGAAGGGCGAAGACCTCCGTTGATGATTCTCACTTGTGCTCGAGGCCTCCCCGCTTGAGGAGTCGTCGAGAGACACCATCTGGCGACTTGGAGTAATCCCCTCCATGTAGGGGAAATCCGGGTTATAACCGTCTCCGTCGGCAGGTATGACCTGCGGAGAGATGGTCGAATTTGTAGGAAAAGCATGCTTGATCCCATTGTCTCGATATCATCCGGAGAGATGATTAACGAATCTTTGGTGAAGTCCCGGAATTGTGGCTTCCAGAGCTTGCCTCACCAAGTCGGACCGTCTCCGGGGGACTCGGACACTTCGAGGAAAAACTCTCGTTGTGTTGTGAGTCCACCTGAGTGTGGTCCTGGTCAAATTGACCCTTGTCCTTTGAGAGGGTTGATTCCTCTCTCGGACGTACTGTTGTGGGGATAAGGATCCCTCCTCAACTCCATCAGCGGCATTGTCTCCTAGATCTGTTGGAAGATCACCGGAGGCAGCAGTACCATCGGATGAGTCATCACTTGGCTCATAATCGAAACCGGCATCCATGTCGACATTTGCATAATCTGCCAAGTCGAACCAGTTCTCCTCGTTCCATTCTGCCATGAGTGCATGAGATTTGGAAAACAGAGAGAATGTTGACAACAGACACGGAAGATCCCCACGGTGGCGCCAGCTAACCCGCCGGTGTTTTAGAACCGAACTTACGTAAAGATTGTTTGATTCGGGGGTCTCCTAGAATGGAATCACGCAGAGAGATTGACACGGGGATTTTTATACAGGTTCAAGCCTTCTCCAGAGAGAATAATAACCCTACTCCTGTGTGTGTATGGTATTGAGTATATTCTGAACAATCAGGGGAAAAACTAAGACTATTACAGATAGTGTTTGTATTCCTGATAGCCCCCGATTGATCTCCCCTCCTTTCTCTGATTGTCGCCTTTTTATAGTACGTGAAGGAGCGGCAGTTACTAGAGGTGAAGCGGCGCCTTATCACATCCCGTAACGGGCGCACGTTGGTAATAATCACCAGTGTATTAACTCCTCCACGTCGCTCAACAGCTATATACCAGAGATAATGGAGTATTACGTGCCATTACTTCGCAGAGTAACAGTGTATGATGACTGTTTGAATCCCTTAATCAATAAGGCCCGCTTGTCTGTAGGTTTAATTGATCATAAGGTGGTTGTAGCTGACCTAGTCGTAGAAGAACCTACGACTATGAGGTAGTCGTAGCAAGACTTACGACTATGGGATAGTCGTAGCATAACTTACGACTATGGGGGTGGTCATAGAAGAACTTACGACCACCCATTAGGCTCTTCCCTTATAACATTAAGGGGTATACTCAGGGTCCACATGACGTCATATTTACCTATAATAAGAATTATAGATAAAAGATAAAATGAGGATTATTATATCCTCGTCACACGGGGATTTTCATACATGTTCGGGCCTTCTCCAAAGAGAATAACAACCCTACTCCTATGTGGATGTATTGAGTATGCTGGTTACAGATCAAGAGAAAGACTCGAGTGTAATGTAGTGTGTTCTTGATCGTCCTCTCTCTTCCTCCTGATGATTCTGCAGTTTATACAGTATTCGAAGTAGTCTATCGTTTCTCTAGTTCAAAGGGTGCCTTAATGATTTAGATGATGGAGCCGTTACTAGAGATTATTATGGGAGTAGTAACGTTCCCACGTCGCTAGGCAATTTAACACCAGGATAGAGAGTTAAATCATGCCATTATTCTAGAAAATAGCAGCGTAATTAACTGCCCATATCTTTAGATATGGTGTAGAAAATTCCCTAATCGACTAGACCCACATGTCTATAAGCCCCCATCAACTAGAGACTAGCCGTAGAAGAGCTTACGACCAGGTGGTGATCGTAGTAAAGCTTACGACCATGCATTGATTGTAGGAGGACTTACAATCGGAGGATAGTCGTAGAAAGACTTACAACTCGGGGATGGTCGTAAAATTACGTATGACCATGGAGTAGTCGTAGAAAGACTTACGACTACGAGGTGGTCAAAGAAGAACTTATGACCTTCAGCTTCTCCCTTATGAATATTAAGGGGTATACTCAAGAACCATATGACGGTATTATTATCTATAATAAGAATTACAGATAAATAATTAAATAAGGATTATTAGATCCTCGTCAGCACTGTTTTTACACGAGAGGTCATCATAAGAACTCGTTCCTTTATTGACTCAGGCGGTACATCCCTATAACCACTCTATCGTGCTCTTCACCAGCATCCACCATGCTTTCTAGCCACCTAAGTCAAAATATGTTTTTGGTTTTCTTTGTTTTGAATTACTTTTCTAGTTCAATATACTAGTCAGGCTTCAACCTCAACTGACCAAATCTAGTTTCAGGTTTTGAATGATATCGGGGCAAATCATTGCCAACATGTCAATGTATCTAAACAAGTGTCGGGACCCAAAATTACAATTCTGGACCCTCTGTGTATACTGCACTAGTCCAGGATCACGCTAGTGCACACAGTGACAACATCAGTGAAATATCAATTCCATATACAAAGATAACTAATAAATAGATAAATAACAATAAACATCAGAGTAAAGACCTTAAGGTCAAAGCTTACAATTAATGCCTCAAAAGGCAGAAAGCTCAATGAAGCTGCAGCGGAACGAAACGGAATAACTCCAATGGAGCCCATCCATATGCCCACAGGCAATCGGCTGGGGTGCGCGACCTAGTTCTCCACGATCCTTGAAGTATACCTTGTTGACTGGCGATTCCTTCACTTCTGCTTGATTCGTCAAAGCAAGCGTGAGTACACACCGTACTCGCAAGTCATACCACAGAAATGCAAATATACATGCAGGCTTATTCCAAAGGAATGGCATTCTGTGGTTATTTTACAGAAATGCAACATTTGCAATTGAATACAAATAATAGATTGAAAACCAGGTAAAACAAATAGATAATCATAATTTAACAATTTGATTTCACAAAGACACACAGCCTAAACAAATTATTCACATAGCCATATGACTTAGATCACATAGCTCCCTTCCCACACAGTTTTATGAAAATCTACCCCTAGTGTGAAATCCCCGAGCACGTCCATAACCGCGGACACGGCTATTCGAATAGTTTTACACTCTGCAGAGGTTGTACAGCTTTACCCACAAGACACGAATTCTCTAGTTTGTTTGGCATCCGTCGATACCACTGCTCACTACCTTAGGTAAGGCCTAGAAACACGTGACAAGGCCTTTACAAAGTCCTGCTTTGACCCAGTTCTGCTCGCTAAGGTTTCGCCGCCTGGCCCCCTCTTGCGCCCGAATTGTCAACCAAAACAGAACTGAATCAAAACATCGCTAATTAATTAGCCAGGTCCGTCCCATACCAGACATGTGGTTGTACGGTTAAGGCCCAGTTCAATGGCGCACATGGTGAGGTCCTTAATTGACCAAGGCAAGACTTCCACATGCCAACTAAACCACATAGCCACACAGATTATTATTCACACAGATCACACAGATTATTGTCCACACAGATCACACAGATTATTGTCCACACAGATCACACAGTCCACCATTTCACACAGTATCCACCACTTGCCTCAGTCCAAATCCTTTTTACCACCCAGTTGATTTAAGTGCAACACATGCCACAAAGACACATAGTACACACAGATTATTATAAGATTGCATAATCACTTAGTCAGATTAATAATTGCAGTCTCACATGAGTAAATGATTCGTGGCATGGCTAAGCAATCTACTCGTACTAACCAACCCACGTTGGTGCTACAATATTTACCAACTATTAAATAACCAAGCTTGGGTGACAAAAGATTATGACATATCAAATAGGCAAGGAGGTTATAACAAATGGGATAATAGCTACACCCAAAAGCATTTAAATAAATACTTAAAGTAAATGCAATAATTTGAATAAAAGTAACCTTTGAAAACTGGGATTCAATATGATCAAAGGTACAACTTGCCTTGCTAGAGCAATGACGATCTTGAATTAACTTCGATCTTCAACTTCCTTGAACTTCAGCTCCTTCGGACGACTCCGGGACTTCGACGTCTAACAAGAGAGCACACGCAAAACAAACCAAAGACAAAAGACAAATTAAATAAACTCCAAACTGAAATTGAATGGTACTGAAAGGTAGATAATGAATTGAGATGAATTTGGGAACTTGAATGGGTTCAATCGGAATTCGGACGGAGAAGATATGGCTCTCGGAAGAATCACAAGAAATGATAAAGTTATAGAGAAAAGAATATTCGGAGAATATTCCTTTGGATTAAATATAATAAAAAAATTAGAGACTTACAAGTGGGGTCCACTGGTAAGTAAGAGAGGACAAAGATAGTGAATGACATGTGGGACCAATCGATAATTGAACATCGAAATTAAATGAATTTCCGAAAATATGATTAGGGGTTGACATGTGGGCCACTGGTCTATGGACCAGGTCCACAGGCTAGGGTTTAGGGTTCATGGTAGATGAGCTTGGTTCACGGTGAACCGAGTCTATACGGTGTGGTTTAGGGTTAGGATTATGTGGATGCCATGTGGGTGGCTTAGGTGGCTGCCACGGAGGACAAGGTGATGATGTGGCAGTGACATGGCGATGTGACACCGAACACGCCTCCTGGAACATACACGTACACAAACATACATGAACAGTGGTGCACTGGGTGGCCGACGGGTGGCGGAGCTCCGGCGGGATCGACGGCCGGCGGCGACGCTAGATACGGTGGCACCAGCGAGACCGGGCGAGGGCGAGCGCGTCTTGGGCAAGCACGCGGAGGCGGCAGAGGAAACCGAAGTAGCGGCGGATCGAGTTGAAGTGAGACGACGCTGCAGCGGCTCGACGACGGCAGTCAGGAGCTCCGAACGATGTCGCAGGCGGCGGCGGCTCGGAGAAGAAGACCACGGATGGCGGCTTGGCGGCACAAGAAGGCGTCCCAGCGGAGGAGGAGCTTGGACACGAAGGCGGCGGCGCGAGGGCGACGCGGAGGCACCCGGTGCGGCGCTAATTATGGCGCCCTGGGCGTCCGTGCAGGAGAAGAACTCCCAAGCGGCGGCGCAGAGCTTGGGCCGGGCACACGCGAAGGGAGGATAGAAAAAGGCGGTGGCTGGGTTGGGCTTGCCACGCGCGAAGAAACAAGGGCGCTAACTTCGGCGGTCTGCGCGAAAAACCAAAGGAGCGAGCGGTTCCGGCTGGCTGGGCGCTCGCGCAAGGGGATGCGTCCCACGGTCACGCGCGCGCACAGGGAAGAAAGGAGGCCGGCTCAGTTGGCTGCTCGCGTGCAAAGAAAGGAAGAGCAGCGGCCCGATTGGCTTTCATGCCCGCACACAGGAAAAGAATTTGAGATGGCATGCAAATAACAGAGAGTAAACAGACTAAGAAATAACAGACCAACGTTTACATGAACAGTGTATAGATGAATAGGGCGCATGGGGTGGCCGGCGGACGGAGACGACGCAGCGGCGGCGAAGGGGCAAAACGGAAAGGAAACGATGAGGCGGAGATGATAACGCGGTCCAGACATCAAGATTTGGCTCCATGCGACGGTAGCGACACGAAGAACGGCGACCACGACGGCCTCACGGACGCGTAACGCTTCCGGCGATGCTCTGCGAAAAGGGAGGTGAGCACGGCGTAGAACGCGGCAATGCGAACCCAACGGTGGTGGAGTTGAAGGCAGGGGATCAACGGTTGCGGAGTAATTGGCCGGAGAAGGACGACGTACAAGAGGCGAGAGAACGCTCGATTCTCAGCGCACGGTGGATGAAACTTAAATCTAAAAGAGAGGAAAAATAGGTATGAACGAGGGGCACGAGATGACGCGATCGGATTTTGGAAAAACTCACCGAGGAAGCGAGGAGCTCGACGAACGTCATGGCTCGACATGGCCGACGGTGCTCCGGCGATCTTCGGATGAAGGGGAAGGAAGCATGACGTAGAGGACGACGACGCGAAGCCAACGCCGCAGACGGTTTGGCCGTCGGACGTCGGACGAAGGCGCAGTTCGTCGGAGAAGAATTTCGGTTGAAGCTCGGTTTTCTTCAGATTGCGACGAAACTAGATTGATTCGGAGGAAACCAAATCAGGGGATTGGAAGAGGAGATCAAAACGGACGCGTGAGCGCAAACGGTTCGTTTTTATACGCACCGAGGAGAAAGATATGGAGTTTTGAAATTTTCAGTTGGAACGGACGGAAACTTCGGCCAGCGACTCGTTCTGTTCGTCCGAGGAAAACGATGATGAACAGTTCTCGCGATTACTGTAGCACATGGGATCCGGATGAACAGTACCCCGATGGTACTGTAGCGGTGCGGCAGGAGAGAGAAAATCAGGATTTTCGGAATTAAAGAAAATCTCAAAAATCGAGGAGATCCAAATAAATAGCAAACAAATTTAGAAAAATCTCAGAAAATTCCTTGGAACACAAGGAAGCAAAATAACACAGGTTTTTATTTAATTAATGTTTAGATTAGTCAAATTAAATATTTTTAATTTAGAAAATTCCCAATTAAGCTTTATTAATTTAAATAAAATTGGTGAAATTTTCCAGGGATCTAAACTACTCAAAAGATTTTTGAAAAACCAAATTTTGGGACGTTACAACAAGGCTAAGCATGACAATTAGATATGTACTTATTAACTAGTATATATACCATTAGTTCTACGGTGACAAAAGATAGTGTCCAAGTTCAAGGATGGGAAGGTTATACTCAATTATCATTAAAGTATTAACTATGAGATAGGTCAACATAGTTGTATAAATCATAGCAATGTACTTTCATAATTTAAATCAATATAATTGCATTTCAAAAGTAGGCTCAACATGATCAAGGTGTTTACTCGTGTTGCTCAATGTCTTGGGGATCTTGGTCTTGCTCAGTCCGGTGTTCCTCTGGAGCTTCAATGTCTATATACGCTATGATTTATTCAATTATGTTGACCTAGCTCAAAGATAATACCTTAATGATAATTGAGTATAACCTTCCTATCCTTGAACTTGGATACTATCCTTTGTCACCCGATAACTAATGATATACATACTAGTTACTAAGTCCGTATTTAAGTGTCATGCTTAGTCTTACTTAGATACATTGACATGTTGCAAATGATTTGCCCCGTCATCATTCAAAACTTGAAACATGATTTGGACAGTCCAGGTCGCAGGCTGGCTCATATGTTGAACTAGAAAAATATTTCAAAACAAAACAAAAACAAAAACAAATCGACTTGGGTGGATGGAAAACATGGCAGGTGCAGATAAAAGCATGACAAAATGAGTATGGTGAATTACCACCCAAGTTAATTGAGGACTCGGATCTTGTGACAACCACTTGTGTAAAAACAGTGTAACCACAAGTCTATAATGGGTATGATCTAGCTAACTAATTTGTTCTTATTAGCGTGGCTTCTCCACTAGTGGGTGTGCAGTGTGGGCAGAGGGTAATGAAGCCACAGAAAAACTACATGGCGCAAGTGGGAGACCTCCCGGGGGGTGAGGCCCAAGGAGGTGATACCTAACGGGTGGGGTTACATTAAGGTGGGGCATTGTAAAGGCCTAGTGATGATTATCTTAATCTCACGCCTATGGTCGCGTGTTGATAGTGTAAGACGATTGTCTCTTATGGGTAAAGTGTGCAAACTCTGCAGAGTGATAATACTGTCTGGATAGCTGTACCCACGGTCATGGGTGGTGCCGAGAACTTGCTTAAACTAGCTTTTATTTTCATAAAAACAATTTGTTGGTGTGATGAAAAGATGGGTTGGAGCCTAGAGATTTGAGATGACCTGGTTGAGAACCAGTGGGAAGTATGGGATGTGACCCGAGAAAGAACATGAGTATTAGGTGGATGGAGCCACTCAGTGATAAATGAGGTTGGAGCCTCCACTATTATTTTACAAGAAATATTCAATTTCATTAAAACCTATGTTAGTTAAAATGCTAGATCTTAGGATTTGCTTATTACTTAATCTATGTCAATAAGTGGTTTTATGCAAATAAAAGAAGCACAAGCCATTACTTTGATCAGCCATGCATATTATATAACTGCATTCTGTGTGTTGACTCGCTGAGTACGGTTGTGTACTCATACTCACTCAATATTATTATTCAATAAGTGAGAATAAAGAAAGCTATGTGGACGCTTGTGAGCGTTCATCAAGACTAAAAATCTAGATGGCCAAGGGCTAGGTCGTTGGCCCTAGTCGATTGTCTGTGGTTATATCATAAAGGTTCAACGTGTTGTATTTTAATTCCACTTCCGCTGCTGATTCTTCAAAGGTATTTGCTTGGCCGGCTATTTTGATAGTTAAAAGCCGTAAGGTATATTTACGCTTTGTTTATTATTATGCAATAGTTTTATATTTTCGTGATATTTGATTGATATTCAATGATGTAATTGTAGGCACTAGCTACTCATCCAAGGATAGATGTTGTGAACACAGAAGATTTTAAATTGCAAATTTAGGGTCTGACAACCCACGCTTGTTGGAACAGATAGCTAAGAAGCTGATCGTCGGTTGAAGCACACGCTCTAGAACTCACCCAGGAAGCCAATCACAGAAGCAATACACAACTCACGTACGCACACGCACTTCTTATTGCATAGCTTCTCAACACTTACAATGCTTGCTCTCGTTTTCGTTCGACTCAACTCACGTTACAAGCTCTGCCTTATAAAGGCTGTGTAAACTACTACTACTCAACTCGGTTTCTACTTCTAAACAGGACTCGGATACGGAAGCAGACGCAAATACGGATTACATCCAACAACGCTGTCGCTCTCACTCAAACTGTTCCTCTTGGCACGAGGCACGCCCGGAGCGGCTTCTTCATGACGACCGTGAACTCAGCCTTTTCGGCGGCGACGTCCACCTCCTCCCCCTCCGCCTTCCTCCACTCGAACGCATGCACCAGGTTCGCCACAAAGTACTCGAGGTGCAGCGTCGCGACGCCGAGCCCCGGGCAGATCCTCCGTCCGGCCCCGAACGGCATCATCTTGATCTCCCTCGTGCAGGTGATGTCCACCCCCTCGCCGTCGCCGCCTGCTAGGAACCGCTCCGGCACGAACTCCGTCGGCTTGTCCCACGTCCGCTCGTCCATTCCCATGATGGCCACCATGAAGTTCACCTTCGTCCCCTTGGGGATCACGTACCCGCCGAGCTTCACATCCTCCGCTGCGGCGTGCGGCACCAACAGGTGCCCCGGTGGGTGGCGCCGGAGAGCCTCCAGCACCACCGCGCGGAGGTATGGCATGTTCTGCAGGTCCTCCTCGGATACTTGACCTCCCTGTTTGGAGGTAGTAATGGCTTTGATCTCCTCGTAGAGCTTGTCCTGGATGGACGGGTTCTTGACTAGCTCGGCCATGATCCACTCCAGCGCCGTGACCGTGGTGTCTGTCCCTTGAGTGAGGAGCTCAGAGCAGAGTGCAACTATCTCGTCATCCGCGAGAGCGCGGCCGCCATCATGGTCGACCCTGATGTCGAGCAACGTATCGACGTACGAGTGCGGCAATGTCGTCCCCTTCTGCGGCGGCAGCTTGCCACCCAGCTTCTTGCGTACCCGCCGCGCATCGATCAAGGGCATGTACATGTCCTTGAGCCGGCAGCGCATGGTGTGCATGGTCTGCAGGCGGCCGCGGAAGAGGCGCGTCGTCACAGCCGGGAGGAAGGCGAAGACATTGAGCTTGAACATGGAGTAGAGCATCAGGTCGCTCAGCGTGGCAGCGATGTTGCGCACGGCGCCCTCGTCGATTATCTCGCCAAAGCACATGGCCACCAGGAGGCAGAACATGGCATACTGGAACGTATCCTTGATGGTGCCGACGCCGTCACCGTCCTCCTGCTGGCGCCACAGCTTGTCCGTGAGCTCGGCGAGCACAGACGCCCGCAACGGCGCGAACAGCCGGAGGCGGGCCGGATGCGCGACCTCGGCTACAAAGTTGCGGCGGAACAGCCGCCAGAGCGGGCCGTAATTGGAGGATGCGATGGTGTAGGCGTCGAGGCCAACGAAGTCGCGGTCGGCGAACTCTGGGCGGTCGGCCAGCGCGGCGCCGCGCGCGACAAGGGCGGTGTGGGCGACGCGGCCATCGGCCACGGTGATCTCTAGGTTGGAGCCCATGCGGAGCGCGAGCAGCGGGCCGTAGCGAGCGTGCAGGCGGCGCTGGGCGCGCAAGATGTCCATGTAATCAGAGTGCGTCAACCATAGCAGGTTCCCGAGGACCGGTAGGGGGACCGGCCCCGGCGGCAGGCGGCGGTCCTTGCCATCGCTAGAACGGGGCAGGATGAGGAGGAATAGGAGAGGAAGGAGAAGAGCGGTGGTGAGGAGAAGCCATGCAAGCTCCATTGTTTTTGCTCGCTTCGATCAAGCTGCGGTGCTTCTCTCTACTTATAGGTGCGTTTGGTTGGTGGAATGCTTTGAGGATTACTAGAAATCCTCTAGTAATCCTACAAGATTATCTTGTTTGGTAAAATATTTAAGAATCCAGTGACGGATCCAGGATTTGACAAAGCCTCAAGCCTAAAACTAAAGAAGGCGAAAACCGCGAAATAGACCCTGATATAAGCCAAACAGGACCTAATAGGACCTAACAGGCTCTTAAACAGACGACATGTATTAGAGTTAAACTAACTATGAATCCCCATGCTTTCTCCACCAGCTCATATCTACTAATGGATAGAAGAATCCCTAAGGGAGTGGTTTATAGTATTGCGATTAAGGCTGACACCGAGAGGGTGTTAGTGCCAGCTTTAGATAAATAAAAAAATGTTAAATATACCGATTTACGTCGAGCAATAAACATTGACATTCAAAACAATACATCTAAACTACTACTGATATGAATAGCACGCTACTCCAGTCCAACCTCTACGGCTCTACATGAACAACTCCTTACCAAATGAGCGGAACAGCATCAACCTGCGCTTGTTTCTTTCGACACAGCGAGTCAAAATAGTAGAGCAACGGAACAAAAAAAAAGAAGAGACGGAATTGGGAGGCGGCACAAACCCTGCCGTGACGGAGAAGGTGGCGAGCGGTGGCCCTGTGAGCTGCTAGTGCTCGCCGCTCCGGATGCGGAGATGGAGAGCGACGCCATAGAGCCCTGCAACGCCACGGCGGCCAGAGGTCAAGCCGTGCGGCTACAGCCCATAGGGGAGCTGTGATGCCGGCAAGGGAGCTGGCGCCGGCTGGGCGAGCGGCGACAGAGCTGGCGTCAGCTGGGCGCAGATCTAGGCACTAGAAGGGGAGGGGAGCTGCGGCCTGTGGGCGAATGGGCGAGCACGGGCGGTCGGAGGCGCCGGGCGAGGGGGGGGGGGGGGGGGGAGGAGCCAGAGGTCGAAGGAATTGAGAAGAAGATTGGGGAATGTGAATGACCGAATGAGCTCAGCTCCTGGCTCCTGCCTTTGCTTGACGCCGGGAGGGAGGGTCTGGAGCTGGGCGCTGGTCTCTGCTACTGGCCGGCGGCTATCTCGGCCGACGATAAGCATCGGGCTTCTCCACTGTAGGCTTTTTTTTTTTGGTATAATTAGTAAAATTTTCATTACTATTTTTTCTGGGCATCGGGCCATTGCCCAACCGGCCCGAGGTCCATCTCCGTTCCTAGAGGAATCTAAACCAGGAATCTAAGATTACCTTGGGAAACAGATTACTATCAATTCCAGAAGTCTCTTTCCTCTAGAAAAAGGTGTCTATATTAGATTACCAAGGGAAAGTAATCTTTGTTATTGCGTTTTTTTTTGTCATATGATTTTGATTCATCACAATCAAATTTTGAACTTTCAGAATTCAAAATCCAAATTATGATTTATTTTAACATTCGAATATCTGAATTATGGAATTTAAAAATTATTTTTTCAAAATATGAATTTTGAAACCAAAATAACATAAATTTGAATCCTAAATTTTGGAATCTTAAATTCAGACAATTTAAATTTGATAGAGAAATAGTCGGTATGGTAATCTGTCAGAACTCGCCAAACAAATGCATGTACTATTCATGATGTTTATGTCGAGCATGGATTAATAGGATTCAGTAGCATAAAAGTAAGTTTGAAGTTGAAATACAGTATGTAACGAATTGTCAAGAATTTAGTTCAAACCGTCGAATAATGAATAGGTAACGAAACGAGCTTCCACCAAGCGGTGTCTCGGACATAATTACACACATCACCAAAGCGAACACCATTGCTACATAAATTATCCCCCTTGCGTGACATAACCTAGAAAATCCTATAACTAGGGACAGAGATATTCGAATACGATTATACACTCGATCTGCAAAGGTTACCCAGCTATCCACGAGATACAAACAACACCTATATATTATATTATAGACAAGTCTTATACAATTTCTTAATCCTCGAGTAACCCACCTCTGCATGGACGGTTAGCAAATTGTGTATTTGGTTGTAATTTATGAAAACTGCAGGGCCTAAACTGCAGAAGTGCAGCACCATGCTGGCCATGGTTATGGTCTGTTGAAACAGTTCTTGGGCTGAGGAAGGTTGAACGCCTAAATACAAAATAGGCCATTTCTATTTTTCTAAAATAAAAAAAATATTATTTTACTTCCTATCCTTTGTGTTTAACACCTCTCGGTTTCGTACTTTCTTCATTCTGCCATCGAACGACTTCGGCTTCAACAACTTTTCAAATATTTTCAGTCACTTTTTTTTTACAATGGTTGAATGACGATATCTATTTCTTTGTTGTGATTAAAGCTAGGTTAAGAACCATCGCTTGCTTACCAAAGAACGTATTTTAATGTTGGCAAAATTGGACATCGTCTGGCATTTTCTGTTGGACAGCGCAAATTGTGGTTCAGCTATGGCATTGCAAAATGAAAGCTATTTAGTGTAGGACACCGCATCTATTATAATAATATACTAGGAGGAGAGAGAATGCACTTGAAAGTTGAAAGGTGTGTTTTGGGATCATCAGGCCCAATAAGATCCATACAATGATAAGCAAATTGAGTAATTATTTTTCAGATTATGTTTCCAGTTAAAAATAAAATCACTGATTAATTAAAATAGGGCTAAGTTCAGACATGATCAAGATATGGTTCTAATTTCTATCCATTGTGTGCTTTGGTAGTTCACTCAACAAGAGGAAGAAAACAATATATAGCAGTAATTCATGCTTCAAGCCTTATCTACGAAGAACAGAATAGAATAGTTGTGCCAGGAAAAAAATGGCTGAAATATTACACAAGTTTTAATGCATGGACCTCTTTGGTCAGAGCTAGGCACATGGCCAGAGAAAGATGGTCATGGAGAGGGGATGCTGTAGGAGCCACACCTACACTTTGCTCAGATTTTCTATTTTTCTACACAATTTTATGCACTGGAAAATGCAGCCGCGGCGAGAATGTCACGGGCGGGCTTCGGCATCTCCGCCAGGGCAGGTGTTAGGCGTCATTAATAAGATGGTTAGTATGGGCGGAGTTAGGCGAAGGTGATGGAGGTAGGTAAGGTGCGAAAACGGTGGGCGGCGAGGGAAAACAACGGGCGAGTAAGCGGAGCAGGCAAGGCGCACTGGCGAGCGAGGGCGAAGGCAAGGTGGACGAAGGGCTTCGATAGGTGGGGCCCACACATCAAAAGAGAGAGTGAGCGGCGTTGGCACGAGCTGGAGCTGGGCAAATGAAAATGGGTCGGCTCAGATTCGGCCTAAAGACGAGAGGAAAATTTGAATTAGTTTTGAAGTTTTCCAAAACTAGCTAAGTATTTGCTTAGTTTCTAAACCTATCAAACATACTCTAAAATTTATGAAAACTTTTGTGAGGGCTTCTGACACCGTGTAGTTTCTTATGTAAATTGTTTGGGATTTTATCTCCTCTATGATTTTCTTAAAAATTCTTACATGTTGCTGCTTGTATGAAATTTCATTATTTGCTTTATACAAGAAGTTCAAAAATCATGCATAAATAGTTTTCCATATAGAATATGCTCAAAATTATTTTTCCTTTTATTTTTATTGTATCTTCGTAAAAAATAAAAAATTTGAGATGTTACCATGGCTATTTACTCTAGAACACTGCACCCATTATAATAATACACTAGGAGGACACAGAATGCACTTGAAAGGTCTGTTTGGGGATCATCGGGCCCAATAAGATCCATACAATGATAAGCAAATTGAGTAATTATTTTTCAGATTATGTTTCCAGTTAAAAATAAAATAACTGATTAATTAAAATAGGGCGAAGTTCAGACAAGATCAAGATATGGTTCTAATTTCTATCCATTGTGCGCTTTGGTAGTTCACTCATCAAGATGAAGAAAACAATATATAGTAATTCATGCTTCAAGTCTTATCTACCAAGAACTGAATAGATTAGTTGTAGCAGAAAAAAAATTGGCTGAATTATTACACGAGTTTTAATGCGTGGACCTCTTTGAATGCGTGGACCTTTTTCGTCAGAGCTAGGCACATGACCAGAGAAACATGCACATGACCAGAGAAACATGGTCATGGAGAGTGGATGCTGGAGGAGCCACACCTACTCTTTGCTCGAATTTTCTATGTAGTGTGCTCGAATTTTCTGTGTTTTTCTTAATTTTTTTAAGGTTATTATTTGTATGCAAAAGCATTATTTCATTTGACAAAAACAATTAAAAACATGCTCGAAATGTTTGCTCATTTATTATCAGTACAAATATCCCAAATTTAGATTTTTTTTTTGGAAAGTTACACTATCGGACCCAAAAATCGAGTCCTCTGTGAAAACACTGTGCTATTCCCTGGATCTGTAGATAGCACTTATAGACACATCACTGAATCAATTCATACAAGTCGTAAGACCAAACCATATATACATTAATCCAACACATCAGAGTGACATAGACCACATCGAGTCGGGTTTTACATTAAGGGCAGACAAGCCAAATTGATTACATTACAAAACAGCAGAAACTACAGCGGAAGCAAAAGGGGGCAGAGCACGTCTCTCCATAAGCAAGCGACTGGAGCAGCTCATGTATGACTTGTAGTGCCCAAAGGCTTGAACAATACTGGACGTATGCAAGTACCGACGAGCCAGCTAGACTGAGGCGAGACCCAGATTACTAGAGACTACGACCACTGGAGGCTACGACCACCAGAGGCTACGACTGGTCTTTATCATCTCGTTATCCATCGACGTCTTGGTCCTCGTAGTATGCATAATCTCTGAGATCCGTAGGTTCTAAAGGGTTAGGGAAAGAGTGAGAATAAACACAATTTCCGTGCTCGCGAGTCAACACAAAAGATGCACTAATATACATTCAAGGCATAGCAAGGGTTGCTTGGGTTCTTTTATTTGCTAAAGCAATATTTTGCAATAATCATAAATAGATATTCCTATCACTTAGCATTTTAACCAAATTGCATTTTGTAAAGAGAGTAATTATGTAATATTAAATAACAGCAGAGCTTACCTCCACCTATACTTACTTTGAAATGTGGTTACTACCACTACTCACAACTCTGGTATGACCACCTAGGTCACAACACTGGGTACGACCACCCAAGGACAAAATACAAGGTCGTGGTTACACTGGGTACGACCACCCAAGAACCACACTAACCAGCCTTTATTCCACCCACAATGGTTTTTAAAATAGAACTAACTCTAGTAAAATTTTTATGTCCGCCTTTAACCGTAAGCATGGCTGTTCAAACAATTTATACTCTGCAAAGGTTGCACACTATACCCACAAGAAATAGTCAACTCATAGGCCCATATGATTTCTTAGTCATGTGGTCGAGAGATCGTCGCAGTAACTTTTCAATTCATCTCGCCCCACCCATATGGGTCGCGCTTGCGGTGGGTCCCATAAGTTGTGCAGGATGTCACCTCCACGACGAGTCGTAGCAGGCAACTTCACCTCCCCACTTGGTGTCCCCTTCAAGCCTAATGCAGATCCGGCTTCTAGCACAATCCCATCAACCCTCCAGCGAAATGACTTTCAGGGTTCAACAAATTTACTAAGCCCAGTTGCACCTTGCAGACTTGTGGTAGCACATGTTTTACGATGGGAGGTCATTACCGGATTAAGTCCTTAGGGTCATCTAGGCGGTTCATACCACATACCAACCATTCTCGTGCACCAACAACACCCCACCACCATACCATCTGCCCAGATATAAGGCTAGCAGTTTGGGGTTTTGAGGAGGAAAACCAATTTATCTCAAACATTGAAGTCATGTACCTCCCCTAACTGTCCCAAATCATTTTCATGTTTTTAAGAGATGATGGCTAGGGCATTTTAATACCCCGGTACTTAAGCAAGACTAGCATATCACTTTAGTACAACATATAGCTAGTAGTTTACCACATAGTTACTAGGGTGACATGGGATAATGGATTCAATTGCCAAAGGATGGGATAATATTTACTTACTCAACAAGTGGGCATTTAACTACCCTAAGAGTTAACATACATTTGTTTAAAGAATTAAAGTATGCAGTTTTGGTAATTTAAAGGGATATAATTTGTGTAAAATCTAGGCTCAGAATGATCAAAGTATTGACTCTCCTGGGTTAAAGGCAAGAGGGAACCCTTGCTAAGCCAAAAGCAAACAAGCAAGCAGAGAGAATGAATAAATACCAAAGAAAGAATAAATGAACTCCAAATTAAATAGGACTACTGCCAAAAGCAAGATCTTGAATTTAGACCAAAAATAGAGACAAGAAACACTATAATCGGAGTTATAATGGAGGAAAACGGAGTCCTCGAAGTTTTGGTTTCGAGCAATACTCATTTGACTACACGAGGTCGAAGGTACTACCCGAGTGGTCGGAAGGAGTTTGACTACCCAAGTGGTCGGAAGGACTACCCGAGTGGTCGGAAAGAGTTTCCAACTATAGGGCATGGTCAAAGAAAGGATTTGACTACCTGGTCAAAAGAAGTAAAGATTCCACTACTCAACATGATCGAAAGAAGCAAAGGTTCGACTACTCAACGTGATCGATCGAAAGAAGGAAGGATTCGACTACTCAACGTGGTCGAAAGAAGGGAAGATTCGACTACTCAACGTTGTCAAAAGAAGCAAAGGTTCGACCACTCAACATGATCAAAAGAAGAAAAGCTTCGACTACTCAACACGGTCGAAAGAAGCAAAGATTCGACTACTCAACGTGGTCGAAAGAAGCAAAGGTTCGACTACTCAATGCGGTCGAAAGGACAAAGAACGAACAAGGCACGAAGAAACTGGCCGAAAGAACAAGAGAGACCAGGGTACTAGGAACTCACTAGGACCGAGAGAGAGACTGAAGGATGTTGACGGACGGTGAACGACAACGACCAATGGCTGGGAAGCCCGCAGTCTAAGGCAAACGAGGACGGCATTGAAGGAGTCAGCCGGGGCTGGAGGAGAAACAGAACAGCGGTGGCTCCTGTGAAACAAAACTGAAACAAAGTAAGGGGATTGCCTCAAGGAGCTCTAGAATACCAAAATAACGCCAGTAGAAGAGGGTTTGCATAGGTGCATCGAGGACCGAGAGGAGGTGCACGGCGGCTTGGACTCGGAGCTCGGGGCTTCGGGAAACCATAGAAACAAAAAACGAAAGGTGGAGAGTTGGGGGAAAAACAGGAGAGGCAAAAGGGCTCCCGGGTGCTCCATTTATAGAGAAAGGAGGGGGGCTGGACGACAAGATGGAGTAGTGGGATTCGCGGCGGCGTGGCTTGGCCGCACGGCGGGCAAGTGAGAAAGAGGATGGGAGCAGGTTGGGGAGGAGACAAGAGGGGAAACAGGCACGATGGAGGTGACAACATTTAATGCACATATCGCTACGGAGACGATGACATTTAATGCACGAGGACTTTTGTGACGAGGAAAGACGGGAGCAGGTGGGGAGGAGACAAGCGGGGCTGGTTGACAATGAGAGGGTGGTCGGAAACGAGGAGGTAGTCGACAACGAGGAGGTGGTCGCAACAAGGAGGTGGTCAGCTACGAGGAGGTGGTCGACAATGAGGAGGTTGTCACAATGAGGAGGTGGTCGACTACAAGGAGGTGGTCCCAACTGGGACCGGGTGGGGACAAGGCGCACGGGGGCACGGCAAAGCGAGCATGTGGTCGAAGGAAAGAAGCTTTCGGCCACCTGATTGAAAGGAAAGAAAAAAAGGGACAAGGGAAGGAGAGGGGCCAAATGGGCTGGCTCAACAGAGAGGATTCGAATTGAAACAGAGATTTAAACTGCAATTCGAAACCCAAAATTTGAAATGAGGCAGAAATAAGAGAATTTTGTAATTACACTACTAAAATAGGTTTTGGAAGTTCACGCTGAAATCCAAACAATAACCATCCCAAAAAATGGGATGTTACAAATCCTACCCTCCATAAATGGAATCTCGACTTTGAGATTCGAGCTACTCAGTTTAGACAGAGAACGTACCTCCCATTACTCCTGAATCGGCTTGCACTTGTTCGGCGGTGACAAGGTTCACGCGGCCCTGATTCAGTGTGGAAGCGGCTCTGGATGCCTACGAGGTCTGATGGCTTTTGCTTGGAGCTGATGTCTGGCCTTAAGCTAGTGTGGCTCTCAAGTCATTCTTCACTGAGGTGCCTTGTTGAGGGCCCTTGTTGGTAAAATATCCTTTTTCCCCGCAATTGTAACAGCGAAGATGAGCTATCTAGTTGGCTGCTGCAGGCTGTCTAGCAGGGCGAAGGGTGCAGAATTCATCCTCACCAGGACGCGGGGCTAGAGCTTGAGCTGAAACTAGAGCTCTTCGTGGTGGGACTACAATTGGCCTGAAGGATGACCTATCCTGAAATGCTGACTCTTGCGGAAAGCAGCATTGGGGCCTCTGAAATGTCATCTTCCTTTTGTGGTTGACTTCCACAATCTTTTTCTCATTTTCCAGCACTAGAGCCTTTGTTGACCAGGTGATGGAAGCTAGGGAAATCATGGAAAATAAGCTGGACCCTCATGTCTTCATGCATTTCCTCCACAAAGCGGTCGATCTGTTGGATATATGCCATAGAGGCAATCATGGGGATGATGATATCACATCTATGTTTATGAGTTAATTGGATAATATGTTATCATGTTTCTTGAATGAATCATTGGTTATGAAGATTAACAAGTATGTGACTTGTTGGTGAAACTCTTTCCTTATATGATGTCATTCTAAATGAATCCCTGGTCGGATGTCAATGGTCGGAACACTATTGACTCTATCGACCAGCACATGTATTGATTGATGACCATGTTTCACCGGTCATGGATATAGGGATATCGAATCAATAATGTGAACACATGTTAGAGAACTGTCAGGACCCAAAAATGCAATTCTGGACCCTCTGTGTATACTGCACTAGTCCAGGATCACGCTAGTGCACATAGTGGCAACATCAGTGAAATATCATTTCCATATACAAAGACGACTAATAAATAGGCAAATAATAATAAATATCAGAGTAAAGACATTAAGGTCAAAGCTTACAATTAATGCCTCAGAAGGCAAAAAGCTCAAGAAGTTGCAACGGAACGTAACGTAATAACTTCAGTGAAGCCCATCCATATGCCCACAGGCAATCGGCTGGGGTGCGCGACCTAGTTCTCCACGATCCTTGA
Organism: Phyllostachys edulis; assembly: GCA_036346405.1. NCBI lineage: Eukaryota > Viridiplantae > Streptophyta > Magnoliopsida > Poales > Poaceae > Phyllostachys > Phyllostachys edulis. The sequence continues at coordinate 47,634,982 of CM070563.1, read as the reverse complement.
AGTAGAACTTGATGACCGAGGATTCCTTTACTTCTGCTTGATTGATTAAAGCAAGTATGAGTACACAACTGTACTTGCAAGTCATACCACAGAATGCAATGTATAGATGTAGGCTTATTCCAAAGGAATGGCTTCTGTGGTTCTTTTGCAGAAATGCAACATTTGCAATTTGAATATGAATAATAGATTGAAAGCATAATTCAAAACAAATAAACAATATTAAGTTTTATCATTTGTTTTCACAAAGACACACAGCCTAAACAAGTTATTCACACAGCCATATGATTTAAATCACACAGCTCCCTTCCCAATTGTTTTATGAAAATTTACCCCTTGTGTGCAATCCCCGAGCATGTCCATGACCGCGGACGTGGCTATTCGAATAGATTGATTAACACTCTACAGAGTTTGTACACTTTACCCACAAGATGCAATCAACTGGATCAGAGCTGATCACAACAAAACCTTTCCGAAACTTCATCTCAAGCATTGATACTCCTAGTGTGCTTTGTCATCATACCAACCCTAATACAGAGGATGGTACGACACACACCGTTGGACAGGGAAGCGGCGAACCGTCCCGCGATGCGACTACTTGGTAGCACACCTCCACCCAATCAACACAGCCTGACCTACTACCTGAGTAATCAATGTCAAACTCCATAACTTACTAAGTTAGGCCCGTCCCATAACAGGCATGTGGTTGTACGAGAGGCCTAGTTTAATGGCGCACAAAGTTAAGTCCTTAATTGACCAAGGCAAGACATCCAATTTCTAACTAAGACACACAGACACAGATTATTATGACACACAAATTAACATTCCCATTCACACAGCCACCAAAAGTAGCACACAGTATCCACCACTTGCCTTAGTCTAAATCCTTTCCCACCTTGTTGGTTAAGTGCAACATATACCATCAACAAGTAATAACACACAGTACACATAGTTTTATCACGTAGTTCCATAATCACTTAGTCAAGTTGATAATTGCAACTTACATGAGATGAAGACTCGTGGCATGGCTAAGCAATCTACTTGTATCTAACCAACCCACGTTGGTGCTATGATATTACCAACTAAATAAATAACCGAGCTAGGGTGACAAAAGATTATGACATATCAATATAGACAAGGAGGATATAACAAATTGGATTATTAACTAAACCCAAAAGCATTTAAATAAATACTTAAAGTAAATGCAATAATTTGAATCAAGATACTGTTAGAAAATTGGGATTCAATATGATCAAATGTATAACTTGCCTTGCTACAGCAATGATGATCTTATTTAACTTTAGTCTTCTACTTCCTTAATCTTCAGCTCCTTGATCAGCACTTCTCGAAGTACCAACATCTACTCGCAACAAGCAAACAAACCAAATAAATAAATAACAAAGAGCAAACAACTCCAAAAATTAAATAATGATCTCAGATAAATAAATATTGAATTGAGATGAATTTAGGAATTTGAAAGGACTCAATCGGAGTTCGGATGCAAAAGATGTGAGCTTTGAAAGATCACATAAAATGATGAAATCGAGAGAGAAAAGAATATTCCAAGAATATTCTTTCGGATTAAATAATTAAATAGAATTGGAGACTTACAAGTGGGGTCCACTGGTAAGTGAAAGAGATCAAAAATAGTGAATGACATGTGGAACCAATTGGATAATTAGATTTCAGAAATTAAATAAATTTTCAAAAAGGAACAGTGGATGACAAGTGGGACCCACTGGATAATTGAATTTCTAGAATTACAATAATTCTAGAAATAAGGTAAAGAGAATGACAAGTGGCCATTGATCCATAGACCGAGTCCACGATTCTAGGGTTTAAGGTGCAAAGGGTTCCTGGAATAGGGAAATGGCAAGCAAGGTCCACAGGTCATAGGCATGGATCATGGTGAACCAAGTCTACCTGGTTTCGGCTTTCAGTGTAGGGCTAGATGGACACGCATGCGGCTTAGGTGGCTACCACAGAGGACAAAGTGAGGATGTGGCAATGATACAGATCCGACATTGGATCGGTGCACAGGTGGCAGTCACTACTACAGAAAAGGTATTCACCGATTGTTCAAAAACGTCATCACAGACGGTTTCGTGAGCCGTCTGAGTTTATGGGTCAGTGATGACATGAGGTCATCACAGACGGTTTTTAAACCATCTGTGATGCATACTTTCACATATGGTTATTAACTGAGAACCGGTTGTGATAAGTATATATCACAGACGGTTTGTGGCTGAAACCATCTATGATAAGTACTTATCACAGACAGTTTCATCCACAAACCGTCTGTGATATGTACTTATCACAAAAGGTTTGTGGCTGAAACCGTCTGTGATGACTTTTCTCTATAAAGCCCCAAGCAGTGGCTGCTTGTGCCATTAAATCTAGCATCATCTCTATCTCTACTACTTAAATATTCGAGTTGGTGATGGTGTGTCCTCTCACTCTCATTGTCGTCCGTCCGATCAACAATCAATAGATGGCTCAGATCTTCCACGAAGCCAACAACTGCCGACACCACGACCACATCCCACTCCGCCCACTCCCTTCCCTCTCTCACTCACGATCCCACCCGCGTCGCCCGCCTCCTCTGTCAGATCGACTTCCTCCGCGTCCGCCTTGGCAGCCACGAGATCCATCGTGACCCACGCAAGCTCCCTCGCTGCGTGCCCTACCCCGCCTCCTCCCCTCCCGCCTCTCCGCCTCTTCTGCGCCGCCATCTTCTCCCCCATTCCTCTTAGCGGCTTAGCCCTCCTCGCCGCCTCCGCCTTTTTATGCTCGTCTGCCTCCGACGAGGCCTCTCGCCTCCTCGGCAGCACCCACCCCGCCTCCCGCTCCCACTCCGCCCGCTTCGCCTCCCTTCCTCTCCTCCACCTCTCCACCGCCGTCGCGATGGGAGAGAACTCATGGCCGGGAAGGATGCGAAGGAAGGCGCCTGACGAGGCCTACACCGAGGCAAGGACACCATCCCCAAATCCCCACCACATCCACTCTTTTATCCCGCCTCGCTCACATCATAATATGGTGAGGAAGATATGGTGCCACCAGATCGCAGATGCGCCGAGGCGATCTGCTGATCTAGGCGATGGCTTGGTCATGGTGCTCCTCTTCCTCGGCCACAAAATCCTTCTTGTGGCAATCCCACACCTTGCGCCGCCTCTCGGCTCAATGTCGCTTCCGCATGCTTTGTCTTGAGTGCATTTCTTAGCCATTTCAATTTTCTAAAGTGTTCGTGTCAATTGGTTGGCTTCCTCCACCCACCAATCTCTCGGATGATTGGTCCACACCCCAAATCCTCCCCACCTTTGCATAGAATGATTGATTTGAGGATACCATGGTTATTGAGAATACTAGGTGAAATTGGTCTTTGGTCGGGGTTCAATTGTGGCGTTAGCTTGCGATCTCGGCTTTTGGAGAGAAGAGATTTGTTTTGGTCGTCAAAATTCGGTTGGTGATTTTGGGTTTCGTTGTGGTGCAAAGCGACCATGGGGCCATGTAATGTCTTTGAAGCCGAGGGCTTGGAACCCCGTGGAGCAGAGCAAATGGATGAGGTTGGTATCGCTACATTTAAATCCCGCTTGAAGTTTTCGCCTAGAAGCCATTTTTGTGGAAGTTTCAGTTAAATCTATGGAGAAGTGATTTAGTTTGAGCTTGTAGATACAATTGTTTGTCTTGTGCTCTCTGCTTACTTTATTGCTTAAGCCGTTGTTGGACCGAATATTGTCACCAAAAAAGTTAGAAAATGAATTTCCTATGTTACAAAGACCATAACTCTTTTGTAGTTTGGATTTTGGAATGATCAACCTAGATAGATGACTGAGTAGGAGAAATACCTAGCAAATACCATTTTAACGTTGATCTTGTATGTCTTTAAATCACTAACGCTTGCTTATACTATTTGTATTTTTAGTGGCATGGGCTTGGAAGCATGCCGTCACGGAGGCAACGCGTATTTTTGTGAAAATCTTGGAGGTATGACTAATTACATGATATTCTTCGCTGTGTGCATAACGATGTAATGGATACATTGGTATTGTGGCAGGAGGAAGATCATGGATGGTATTCTAGGGTCCCTTAGTTCAGCCCGAACTCGCTAGAGATATTGAAATGCATGTGAGTAACATTAGATAATATAGTGTGTACAAATGTGGTATTCTCTGTCAAAAGTATATTGCTTTTGTTTGTTGTTTGCTTGAGTATTCGAATTCAGTTTTAATTTTGAAATTATTAGTTTTTCATTTACAGTTCCATCTTGTTGTCTAGAAAGGTATTTTCTTTTTCTTAGCATGAAATTAATAAGTTATTTTTTTGTATTTCTTTTCATAAGAAACCAAAGGAAGAGCCAAAAGTTGTATCAGCTTCAACCAATGGAACATCAATTCCAAAACCTAAAACCATTTACAAAATGGAAGCACAAAGGAGACACATGACAAAGTTGCTATTCTAGAAGGCCTTAGTCTTGTTAGTGCTCATGAAGAATGGACTCCATTATATGTCACGGGCGCGTCAAACCTCGTTATGAGGTCGCCATATGCTCCTTGCCTCTTTCATTTCGTAACTTGTAGGACTTGTTTCTTCTATTTACTTTTGTAGCACTAATGTGAATTTTGGTTGTGCAGCATGGAGCAAGCTGTGTTGCAAGACAAAATGCATATATTTGGTGGAAACCATAATGGGAGTTATCTTAGTGACCTTGGTATGTTAAGCTAAATAAATATAATAATCCAAAGAGCCATATGTATGCATCGGTGTCCTTCGTACATATGAGCGAAGTTGTTCCACTACTTGTCATCAAATCATCCTTAAATATTTGTGTTTTATTGTACACAATGCCTAGATTAAAGATCAATTTCTATTCATGATTCCTAAGCCTGAGCTTTCATAATATTGGTGCAATGTTGAAGTATGTGTTTCTTATAACAATTCATGTCTTCCTTGTGCTTATTGCCTTCTTTATTGAAAAGCTTACAATTAGGCTCGTAGATTATTTTGAAGTTGAATATGTTGTCACTATGCAAGGAGATAGCAATGATTTTTCCTAAAATAGATTGCAAACAAAATAACAAGTTTTTTTTGGTGGTTTATGATTTAGGTATTTCCTGCATGGAAAATATTGAGTTAGTTAGGTAGATTTTGAGATGTCCAAGTTATTTAGATAATAGTTGGAGAGAAAACAACTTCATCTACAGGCAGATTGACAATTCAAATATGTCGTACATTCGAAGCTACTATAGCATTTAGTAACACTGACCTAATGCATGTCTCTTTGTTACAATTTGTGCGGACGTAGGTTTTGGATCTATAGAGTTTGACTTGGTTCAAGATTGATGCCAAATCACAAGCAGAATCTTCTGATTCAGCTAAAAGAGCACGTCTCTCCGTATGCTGGCCATTCTTCGGTAAACTTTGGAACAAATAGTTTAATGTAGCAAATTCATTATATTTTAGATGGTAATCCTCCACTACTATTTTTTAGATATCATGGGGCAACAATTTTTTTCCTCTATTGTTGGGCATGCAAATGACCCATTAGACAAAGGACACATTTAATGTGATAAAGATGCCAAATATTCATATATTTACATAACACATAAGATGATAAGAACGGACAGTAGTTGTTGCATGCTTTTGGTATCAGATATTGCCCAAGCATATGGCACAGGAAAAAGTTGGGTTCTCTTTTGTTTTATTTGTTGTTTTGTTCTAGAATTTGGGTACATCAATACTAAAATTACCAATTCCAAATTTGCAATCATTGCGCACTTGTATATATGTGATATTCCCTAGTGTAAACATGAAATTGCTTTAAGGAAGAAATATCTGCATGTAATTGCGTGATAACTAAATTGAGAAAGTTTTATGTTGATGTGCAACAAATTCATTCTATTCTTTCAAGACAAATAATTTTGTGTCTCTTTGCGATTTGACAATGTTTTATTTTCACTATCGTGGTAAATGAAGGAAAGGAGTAGCATAGCTTTAATCGGCCTCGGTGTACACACACAAAGACACCGGCTTAGCCTATTTGATATTCTTGGTCTTACTTTTTCTCGTTATCATGCAAAGGATAATGTTTTTTAATCCTTTGGCATACCGCCTGTGGGAGCTAATCATCGTTATTTTATACTGGCAGCTTGTTTGCTTAGCAACGTTGCTCAAAGTACCTAAGAATGATAGCTTTGATCCTTATTAGGTGCATTTTTTGCACTTTACTTAACAAAACATGCTTGGATTTATCATGTTTGTCGGTGCTCATCTAATCTACCAAGTACCAATTGTTTCCTTTTGCAGGAATTAATGAAAATCCTAATTGGGTTTATAGATGTTGTTGGCCTTTATTTTTCTTTGACACAGTTGACTCACAGAAACATCTTCCAGAATCATAAGTTCCAAGCTGTTGGTCTTGGTAACTACTTAGTTGTCCATATTCACTTTCTGATCTAATGCTTTTAGCTGAAGTTATAAAACTTGGTTGTAATGGAATGCATAAAGTTTTATAGTATGTACTAGCTTCTTAGATTTGTTGTATTGAATAGTAGTACTAGCTTCTTAGATTTGTTGTATTGAATGGATAATTTTGTTGTAGTTAAATGAGACAGTTATTTTGCAGGTAGAGATGTCATGATTCATGCTGACCGAAAGAATCAATACATCTCTATGTTTTTTTGTGACTAATTACCTGTTTTTGACATCTGAATATGTTTAATGTACTAAATTTATTTTGCATGGTTATTTAGTCAAACCTGCAGTAAGGAAATCTCTTGGCTCTGCTGCAAGACATGAAAGTTTTAACTTATAAATGGCAGTAGGGAGATTAGTGAGCTGGAACAACATATTCTATGCAAAAAATTGATTTTCCGGTAACATGCGGGCACATGACACATATATATATATATATATATATATATATATATATATATATATATATATATATATATATATATATATATATATATATATATATATATATTGTTAAATAGTCTCTCACCCACTTTGGGAGGATCATCACATGACATGAGAAGGATGAGACAGTAGCCACGGGCAACCTCATTGAGCTCATGCAGGTTTAACAAGTATGGATGCAAGGAGACCGTCAGGACATCCAATTACCTGGATGTTGTCCATAGGTAATTGGAAGTATGTTCAGAAAGTGACGTGGACGTGCAGGGGTACTCCGACTGGGAAGTGGCATCATGTATCATCAACTAACCATTCTTGAGCATGTAATCGTCTTTAAACCCAACAAGAACACCAAGCAACCATTCTTACATTTCAAAAGAATTCTCAACTTGTTGCTTGGTGTTCTTGTTGGGTTTAAAAACAATTACATGCTTATGAATTGTTGGTTGCTGATAGATGATGCCACTTCCTAGTCGGAGTACCTGCGTATCCACGTCACTTTCTGAACATAGCGACATCCAATTACCTATCGACAACATCCAGGTAATTGGATGTCCTAACGCTCTCCTTGCATCCATACTTCTTAAACCTGCATGGGCTCAATGAGGTTGCCCGTGGCTACTGTCTCATCCTTCTCATGTCATACTACCAAAAGTGGTCAGACTACTTAACAATATATATATATATATATATATATATATATATATATATATATATATGATGCCGTTTTAATGGCACAAGCACCACCGCTGAAGACTTTATAGAGAAGAGATTATGAATGGAATGGTAGGACGTACCTGAGACACAAGAGGTAGAAGAACTTGATCGGCATGAAAACAGTTACACAGACAAAGGTGAAATGAATGGCGAGTGACAGCATAAGACTATTAACATCATTACATCACAGAGCAAGGGGACTATTAATATGAACTAATTATAAATTCAATTTCAGCATAAGACTATTAACATCATTAGATCACAGAGCAAGGGGACTATTAATATGAACTAATTATCAATTCAATTTCAGCATAAGACTATTAACATCATTACATCACACAGCAAGGGGACTATTAATATGAACTAATTATCAATTCAATTTCAGCATAAGTATTAACATCATTACATCATAGAGCAAGGGGACTATTAATATGAACTAATTATCAATTCAATTTCAGCATAAGACTATTAACATCATTATATCACAAAGCAAGGGGACTATTAATATGAACTAATTATCAATTCAGTCTCTGCATAAGACTATTAACATCATTGAGCAGTTCAACAGCAAGACAACAAGACCAAGGGTGTCCAAACCCACCACACCAGTAGTAGCCCTCGGCATCCATCGCAGAGCACTAGCCATTTTCATCACAGAGCAAGGGGGTGCAGACAGAGAGGGGAGTAAGGTAGGGTGATACCTTAGTACAAATAGAACCACGGCGGCGACCCCACCACCAAGACAACCCTCATCCATCTCCTTCACCTTGCATAAATCACACAAACATCGGGACACAACTTAAGGCTCAAGCATAAAAATCAAACTCAACAAAAGACATTAAGCTGACAGATCTAGAGGAGAATAGAGGGAGGATGGAGAAAGCAAAGCCCGGCCAGGGCTCGAGCACAGGAGGCCAAGCAGAGAACCAAGCCATGGCGGCAAGCAGTAACATGAGGGCCAAACCCTGTGGCTTGGGTGGCGGCGTCCATCAGAAGTTGTGGCACGAGCCTGAATCGCGACAAGACACTACTATCGTCGAGTGTCTTGTGCAAAGGCAGAGTGGTGTCACAACTGTGGCGGCGGCGACGGGTCGGCAACAAGGCCGAGGTGGGAGGGAATGGACGAGAAAATGCGCCGGGAGTGACGAGTTGGGCGGCGCAAACCCTAGCGGCGCTGGGATCGACGAGAGTTAGGGCGAGCGCAAACCCTAGCGTAGGGCTTTACTAATAAAGACACTTATCACAAATGGTTCTATTATGGAACCGTCTGTGATATGTCCCATATCACGGACGGTTCCATTATGGAACCGGTTCCATAATAGAACCGTCCGTGATATGTCCCACATCACCGACAGTTCCATGATAGAACTGTCCGTGATATGTCCCATATCACTAGCGGTTCCATTATGGAACCGTCTGTGAAATGGTTTTTTCTCAAGTATATTTATCTTGTATATACACTTACATGACATGAAGAAATTACATGTTTATATGTCAATTTTGTCATTTAAATACAATGAAAATTTGCTTTAACTATGTATATATATATATATATATATATATATATATATATATATATATATATATATATCATGATCGTATATATATAATTAATTAATTTGTTCCACTAAACCGCTCTCTCGATATAAATAATTTTAATTGTAACTTCACCTCTAAACTAGATTTTTTTTTCCACAAAACCGTATATATATATATATATATATATATATATATATATATATATATATATATATATATATATATATATATATATAGTAATAATTCAACATATAATTAATATAGTAACTTCACCTCCAAACTTTTTTTTCATTTTGAATTTTCATATGGCCAAACAAATGGCGCTACCGCTACAAAAAGATTAAAAAAGTAGAAACCTATAAATAAACAAAGTTTTTCTAGTAGCGGAGGTAAGCTGCTATCTCCGTCTTGAATACTTCATAGGCAACGCTGTCGGCATCGGACGGTTCTCGATCATCGATGAACGGCTCGAAATCGTCCACCACGACGCTTGTTTGAGTGTCTCCCGAAGACCCTCAGACTGTTGAACCAAGAAGAATTGAGCCCATAGGCTCTCTTCCCTAGCTTGAGGGGTCTCGGCCGTCGACTCGGTCCTCTTGCCTCGATCTGTGATCCCAAGTGACGGCAAGTTTCTTGGAGACGCAGTAACGCTCATTTTGGAGGACCACGCCAATGACGCGTAAACTCGCCGAAAGTGGGAGATCATCCGGAAGATGCGGCGGAGGAGGATGTCAAGACGGCGGAAGGTGGCCGTCATCTGCTCCGGCAAATTCTCGGCTGACATAGGAGTGAAGACACTTTGCTGAAACAAGGTTCTTCCGCAAAGACGGTTCAACGTCTGAGGAGGAGGTGCTCGTGACAAGGCGGCGAGTAGGCCATCAATGCCGGGCGACAAGTAAGAGGCAGCCATTTCGTTTTTTTAATAAGTATGGGGGATGATCATCTTCGATGGCGTATGATCCTTTTATAAAACAAGGTATAAATTCGGAGCGTGAGATGAAGAGACGCATCGGGGAGCCGAAGCGGATCGATGCGATGAAGAGACGCATCGGGGAGCCAAAGCGGATGGCGACGAAGAGACGCATCGGTGACGAAGAAATGCATCGTGCTATAGCGATATTATCACAGACGGTTATAAAAAAAACCATCTGTGATATGTGGTAATGTCACAGACGATTATTGTTAAGAACCGTCTGTGATGTTTCACAGACGGTTCTTTGTTGAAAACCGTCTGTGATATGTAGAATTATCACAGACAGTTATTAACATGGTTTTCAACATGAACTGTCTGTAATATTACCTCTTCACAGACGGTTTTTAGCGCAGCCAGTAACACAGACGGTCTCTAAACCAAAACCGTCTATGATTGCATGTAATACAAACAGTTTTGGTCAATCGTCTGTGATGAGGCGTCTAGTATTAGCCTTTTTGTAGTAGCTAGTGCTGATGTGGGCATGCCGACATGGCACTAACCAAAGTGCATAGGGCTCGGTTCTGATTTGGATCTGGGACTGGGACCGATCGCTACCGAGGCAAAAAGGGAAGAAAGGGTCCTAGTCCCATACATAAGAGAGACACAGCAGCGGGCCGCCTGTTTCATGGCGCATGGTGGCCTGAGACTTCAACAGAAAAGATCTGTTCCTGGTGCATGAAGCGGCAAGCACAGAATAGGGAGAGGGTTAAAAGAAAGATTAACAAGGTAAGTGCCTTATTGTTGAATTTGAGGCTTCGGTACAACAGAGAAATAGAAGAAAGGAATTCAATCGGAGTATTGAACGAAGCACAGGAGCACGGGCATGGTGGCTCTTGAGGCTCGCCGGCAGCAGCGGCCACGGCGACGCACGGGGATGGGCACAACGGGACGAGGAGGTGAAGGCGGTCTCGGTGATGTGGTCGCGGTAGCGGAATACGGCAGTAGTCGCCGACGACAAGCCACGGAGTGGCGACGGTGGCGGCTCGCACGGTGACAAGGAGCCATGGCCAAGCTCCGGGGAAGTGGGTGGGAGCACTTGGTAGAATGACGAACGACTATCACCATGATGAGGTCCAAGTGCGCCGGGGATCACCAGAGACGACACAATCGGTCGGCGAAGGCGACAGCCGGAGTTTGAAGAGAAAGGGGGCAAACTCAGGCTACAATGGACAAAACACGGAATTGAAAGTGGGGATGGATAGATCGGGAGGTATTGCACATGGTGACGCGGTTGGATCTTGGAGGGCTTACTAGAGAACCAAGGGACACGGCGGAGGCGCTTTCGGGTGCATGGGCGCGGCTGGAGGCGGAGAGGACGAAGCAGCATCGGCGTTGAAGGGCTCGGGGGCTCCGGATGGTGCACGCACCGAGAAGAGGAAGGCGGGGCAGATCCGACGGCGCAATAGGCACGGCTTGAGCGGCTTCCTTGGCGGAGAACGACGACGGAAACGGTCGTAACCGATTGCGAAGAAGACGGCTTCGGGCAGCGGCGCTTGGTGGCTTTCCACGTAGCGGCAGCTAGGGCACGGCGGCGGTGCAACAAGGGGAGCGCGGATCAAGGGGCGGCACCCTTTATAGCGCCTACGGGAGGCGTCATGGTGGCGGACTCAAAGCGGCGGTGGTTGCAGCAAGACGCCAAGATAGCGCGCTGAGGTGGTAACAAGCGAGCCAAGCGGCGTAGCTAGTAGGCCCGGGCGAGAGTGGCGCTAAGGTCAAGCAAGAGCGAGCAGATAATTTGGTCTTGTGGCTTTAATTTCAAGGACTGGCCGAGGAAAGGGGAGGCAAGGTGGGCCGGAATGGGAAGGGGATGGCTGGCGGACCGAGCCAAATAGGGAGGAGTGAGGAATGGGCCGAAGCCAATTCGGCCCACAAGGATGAAAGGGTTTAATTGAATTTCCAATTTAAGAAATAAAAAGAAATTCAAAAGGGGTCAAATAAATAGCAAATAAAATCAGAAAAATCCAAGAAAATACCAGAAAATTCCTTGGAACACAAGGAAGCCAAATAACACAGATTTTTATTTAATTGATGTTTAGATTAGTCAAATTAAATATTTTTAATTTAGGAAATTCCCAATTAAGCTTTATTAATTCAAATAAAAATTTGGTGAAATTTTCCAGGGACCTAAATTACTCAAAAGATTTTTGAAAAGCCAAATTTTAGGATATTACAAACCTCCCTCCTTAAAGGAATCTCGTCCTCGAGATTCAGGCTGGCTATAGAATAGGTTAAAGAACTCAGCCGTCGGGTTCTCTTCTGGCTTTCAAACTGCTTTGACTTTGACAGAACTGCTCTTCTGAACACTTACGAGACAACGCCTTGCTTCTTGTTGAGCTTCTTGCTTCAATGAAAACTTGACGAACTGGCTCTTGGCGGGAAAGGCATCTTGAAACTCGATTGCTTTTGACAGGCTGCTTGATCGGTGCTCGAAGATACTTCTGGAGTTGAGGAAATCCTGCTGCTAACTGGTAACTCAGGTTGACCACCAACTCTTCTTCTGAGCTTCGAAATCTGAACATACTAACACACCTCTGTCACCTCTGTCATACAATCCTTAACACAGATCTTCAACAGGTATCCTGACGATAGACATGACTGCGAGGGTGATAATAAGCATAATTCGTGTAGCTTTTCTGCTTGAACTAAGCTACTTATGATCCCTTTAGGATCAAAGACACTTGGTCTTCCTCTTCATGAGTAATAGAAAAATCCACATACTTCGTGATCTTATCTGCCATTGGCTGAGCAATGACTTACGATCAACCACTACGAATTTCAGATGGTGACAATTGCGACTGGCTGACAGCTGGTGTTGTAGAGGAACTCTGCACACAACACCTACTTGCTCGACCTGGTACCATGAGTTAAGGCACAACTCATATTTTTTTCCAATCTGTCTATCGGTTCAGGGCAATACACAGTACTGAACTGAAACGAGCATCCAAAGCTTCATACACACTCTGTCGCTAACACAAAGTAAACTGGGATCATTGACCTGACACTAACTTTTCTAGCACATCGTGCAAACTGATCATCTCTGTCGATCTGGCACTATACCCACTTTGGTGAATATCCTCTCAGTCGTATACAACCTCTATCATATACCACTCTGCTAGACGGCATCCAAACTCGGTGATATAAAGGAATGAAACGACAGATTACTTTGACAAAATTAACTGGTCAAGCATGATTTTCTGGCATCGGTTTGAACTCTAGGGTTCAACAAATACCCTCTTGAAACTGACTCGAGACTTGGCTTTCGAACTTCACAGGTAACTTTAGCTGACTGAACATCAGATTCTTGCGGTAGCTCTTTTGATTCGAAACATCTGCTACTATACTGATCTGTCCTGAGAGAACGGACTTTGACTTCAAGGTTCTCGATCCAATAAAATCATTTTTTTCTTCTTGGTATCTGGCAGTATGAACACTGGAGCAGTGATTGATCTCTTCTGAAATTCTTACAAACTCAGCTCACTTCTGACGATCTGGCGAACTTGTCCTTTAAATGAGGAAGGTCTTGGCTATTCAGAAACGACTATCTCACGGATCTTCAGCTGACACTGACTTGTTCACAGATGATTCTGGGGCAAACTGAAATTCTTACTTAGGACTCAAACAAGCTGACTCTAAGGTCTTGAAGATTAGCTCCTGGATAAATTTAATTCCTCACACATCATGTGCTACCACTTTACCATATAATCAACACTGACACTTGCTAAGCTAATGGGCTTGATTTGACACTGCCTTTATCTGAGAAAATCATCTGATCTGCTCTATCCTTTCTGCAAACTCTTTTGACAACTTTCGTCATAGTTCATCTCTAATGTAATTCCTTCCAACATTGGTTGATCCTGGGTACCAAGTCAAAGACAAACTTGACAGTCAAAGACAAACTTGACTTCTAATTCAGTTGCATGTTGTATAGATCATTTGCAATAACAATTGCATACTCTCTTGTGGATATGGACATTATCCAATGGTTAGATTCTTCAACCATTTACGGTTATCTTACTACTATGCAAAATAATGAGTTGGAATTCAACATCACATTCCATGGTTACGGCTCTACAGCCTTCAAACAACATGACTTAAAGCTTGATTACTCGATTTGCAATGGCACAAGCTTAGAGAGATATCCAACGATTTAATATCCAACAATTCCTTTTACCTTGTAACTTGCATGCAAACATGTCCACTTTTCTACTCTCAAACAAAAGAAAATATTACAACTATTTTAGACTTTATTGCTACGATCAGAGGCATGGCACGGCTTGATCTGGTATCGCCAATCTAGACTTTCTTGGTAACATCACCGTACAAATGTCTCTTCTTTGACTGTTTTGCTGGACACACGGATCCTGCTACGTTACCACCTACTCTGGGAGTTACTATCTTGACTGACGCGACTTCTGGCATTCTTGCATCTAGAGTGAGTGACTGGTTTCTCTGAGGACACTAGTGGACGTAGTGACCTTTTTCACGGCAGTTGTAGCATAAACGTGTCGAATCTTGTGACTTTTCTGACGAGACTATGGCAGAACGATTATCCTTCTTGAAGGTTGAAGCTTATCGCTTTGCAGGGCATTGCTTGGCATAGTGGCCCTTCTTACCACACTCGAAACAACCTCCTGATGATACTAGCTTGCTTCTCTTTTGAGGTGGGTTGCCAAGGTCAATATTATGCTTTTGTGATTCTTCAGATGACCTATCTTGCATTGACAATGGTTTGTCTTCTTTTTCTAATGCCCTGACTGTGGCTCGGAAATTTTCTCGCTGACGTTGTGTTGCAGAAGTCAACACTGAATGCATGGAGCACTGGCTCGGACAATGATCATCGTCTTCACATAAGAAACATGTGATCTTGCTCATTGGACATTCTCAAACGGAATGGTTTCCTTTTCAACTGGAACAATTGATATTGTGCTCATCAGCGCTATGGCCTATTTCTCTACAACGAATACATGCACAATCTTCTGACTTATCTGATTGGCAGGACTTCAAACGATAACGGCTGGATTTGGTGTAGGATGTCAGGATATCCGGTTTCTCTTGATCACTCTTGCTTGATGTCGCATGCTGTTGACAAAAAGCAGTGGTGAACTATGACCAGGTGATGGCTTGCTTGTCCTAATGGGCGGCGCAAAATTTTTCCCACCAATCTAATGCAACTCCTTCCAATTGATGAGTAGCATAGAGAACTTTCTCATCATCGTTGCATTGCACAATAGTTAGCTTTTCTTCTATGGTGCGAATCCAGGATTTTGCATCCTTGAGTACAGTTGATCCTTCAAAGATGGGCGGCTTGGTCATCATGAACTTTGCAAACTTGGACTGAGGGTGTCCTGTTGGGATGGCAACGAATTGTGCATCATTGCAGAGGTTACAATTGTCCGACAGTTGCATCGTCCCTTGTATAAGCTGATTCTGGGTGGCAGGGAACTGGCTCAGGCTCTAAGGTGTCACTACTGGCACTAGAGATAGTTGTTGGTTATCATCTTCTCTGGTATTGACACTGGCGACGGTGCGATAGCTTGCTTGATTATTCTGATTTATCAAATTGACTAACGTAGCGATGGTCTGATTCTACTGTGTCATCATAGTGTTCATGTTCTGCATTATCGCGTTCCATGATTGGATCTACTACTCCTGATACTGGCAACTGTCCACTGGGGTTGACAAGGTCTGAGCTGGCACAGACTGTCCCAAGATTACTAACAAGGTTGGCTTTACTAGGGCTCTTCAGCTGCTAGCTGACCAGGGCTAATAGATGAGAGGGAAAAGCATAAGGTAAGAGAATACAATCTACTAAGGGAAGCAGGTTTAACCCAAGGAACACCAAAGAAACACACAAATAGCCGGAAAGCTATTAAGAAGCACAAAACTTACAAACAAACTACACACAAGAGAAAGAAGGTGAGATCTAATCGTCTAGTCGATTAAACTCTAACTTAACTGGGCGACTTGGCTCAACACATGGGAGGAACCAACGCTGATTTATCTTATATGGCTGGTTTGAAGACAACTCGAACTGGTCACGGTCTTCATCAAACGTTGACAACTTGCGACCCTTGCAGGCGAATCTTGGAGAAAGCCGGGGCGATGTACAACTTCTTCTGGTCTTCAATTCCTGTGACGAACTTGTCTTGAACACCTGGAGAGATGTTGATACGCTGTTGTTGGTTGCATGGTCTTTGAAGAGTTGCTCGAAAGACTCTTGGGCATCCATCGAGACATTTGGTACAAATAACGACAACTATAGAAGTTATGAGGGAAGTGAGTCCAATTTAATACTCAAAACGGTGAGGAAGAACATAGATGAGAAAGGAATAGACTGGAAGAGTATAGAAGCTAGAAGATGAGAATAGCACATCATTAAGATTTTCCATTT
Organism: Phyllostachys edulis; assembly: GCA_036346405.1. NCBI lineage: Eukaryota > Viridiplantae > Streptophyta > Magnoliopsida > Poales > Poaceae > Phyllostachys > Phyllostachys edulis. Next base: position 47,618,453 of record CM070563.1, on the reverse strand, counting down.
GTAAAATAAGTTTTGAAGTTTTCCTTAATCAATGGCTATTCTAACTAAAGTCATGACCTACAGTCGATATGGCTCTGATACCACCTCTGTTGGACCCAAAATGCACTTCGACCCCTCTGTATATCGTGACTAGTCCGAGATCATGCTAGTGCACACAGTGACAACATCAGCGATCTTCACAAGGAATTACAGAGGTCGCTGGAGGAGACGATCGACCACGACCAGCGCACCGACGTGCTCGACGCTAGACGATCGACTACGACCACTACCTCGACGCGCTCTACATTGGACTAGGCTGTTCCAACCCTTCTTCCGCTGCTCTATGCGTCCGGTGGTAACAATCTGTGATCATCTACTTACTTGGCTTCCTGGTTTACGTGGTAGAAAATTTTGATTTGTTGCTATCGTAGCCTACCCGTGACCCAACAGTGGTATTAGAGCCATCCTACGTAGTTTTTGATCTAGATCGGTCGCATATAGTTGATATGTGGTAGTAGTAGATTGGATCTATTATTGGTCGGGTCTGGTAACCTAGATCGATTCATAGAGATGGAACGATCTAGGCCCTAGTCGATACGATCGATCGGTTTTTCGGTGGTAGAAAATGGGTCTACAAGGAGGTATGAGCTATAAGGACCAGATGATTTATTGCGCTTGTTCACAACCATACTGCATATTACTCCTACCGGTCGGAATTCCGCCATCGGAGTATGCCGCAGTATGTGGTCGTATCAAGGCAATGATCGGAATGGTTCAGTATCCGAGGCTCAGTTACATGAATAAGATTCATGTCTCGTAAAGTTTCGAGAGCGCCGCCCTCGACCGGGGGCGATGCCCTTCAACCCCGCCTCGCTAACCGCTAGCGGACCGCCGTCTTGGGTATTCGCATCGCGCTATAGGTAGTGTGTGTTTATGTCGCCCGATAGAATTGGATTCTATGCATAACTTGTTTTTGCAGGGATTGATGTGAACAGTGGCGGACCCAGGATTTTCAGGATGGGTGTTCAGAGTCAACAAAATACTCCCTTCGTTGATTTTTATAAGACACGGTTTGACTTTGCACGGTCTCCAAAATTGAATGGTGACCGTTGATTTATTTTACATTATATCGTGAACAACTATAAAATCAAACTTGTATGAAAGTACTTTCAAATACGAATCTAACAATACCACTTTTGTGAAACTAAACCTATATGCTCTTGAGCTAATTATTCGTCAAACATTACAAAGTTTGAATCTCAAATACGCTACGCCTTATCAACAGAGAAAGTATTATTCAATGGAAAATGTCAAGGTACACAATAGCAAAAATCAAAGTACAAATTGTTCACACTAGGGACAACATCGCAAAATAATTTAGAGAAATATTTGGTGTAAAAGGTGGTATGCAGAGAAGATGCAAATATTAGTTTTGAAAAATTTGATAGAGCAGATGGAAAGTGGGAACATACAATAGCTTAATTACTAATCTTATTGGCCTTGTAATTTATAAAATGCATTGCATTTATATATATTAATTTTGAAATAAAATGTAAAGTTATTCAAATCATAATAAACATTTAAACAACAAAAAAAAAGATCTTAGTAACTCACAAATCAAAAGAGAGAAGGAAACAAAAAAACTATGAGGTCACAACAATCAAAATAGAGAGAAGAAAACAAGAAAAAATATGAGGACACTGGGATTCGTATTCAAGACCTAGTGAATGAGAGAAAGGACCACTAACCAACTAGACAGAACTACTTTTGTTTCAAGATTCTAATGAATTTGTAAAATATTTGGGTGTTCAAGTGAACACCCATGAACCAGCGTGGATCCGCCCATGGATGTGAATAGTATGACCCATAATGTATGAGATGCATGTATGTGTGTAATATTCATGACCTACGTGTTATGCTTATTGCAGCCCAAGGCTGTCTATATTTATATAACGGCCTGTGTGTCGACTTGTGATGCTTCTTTACTCCTTGTGGTTCTTTACTAATGCTATTAGGAGTAATGGCTTAGTGGGAGTACTTGGAGGAGTCGACCACTTGCAGACATGGCGAATAGGATGCATGGCGATGGAGATCACCATGTGGAAGGGTCATACTATATCACAATGCAATTTGATTGTCTGTGAATGCTCTTATATTCATGTTCATTTATTTCTATGCATGTTATTTAAATGCTTTAAATGCTTTTAACATGGTAGAAGTAAAATTCCCTCACATAATGTTAAGTTTAATTGATGCCCTCCCAATTGGCTGCACCATCCAAAGTCATGTATTTTAATGGTAGGTCTTGCTAAAGCAGAGTACCATTAATATTCTTTGACTAGATGGGTTTGTGTCGGACACTTACACGCATAGCATTGGTTTAACTTGACAAGGTCATCATAATAGTTATGGACCTTGGGGGCATAGGGTTGGGTGCCGGAGCATAGAGATGCTGCCCAACAACAAGAGTCATATAGACATATGATTAGCAAAGGGTTGCTTACCAAATTCACTAATCTTCTAGAAGTGATGCCAAAGCTCACTAGTAGATTAACTGATTGTGGGTCTTGAATCACTAATGTTATAAGAGGGATATGGAATTTAGTGGGAGTATCTTTTATTATCTGTTGTTGATTGAGTTCGACCACTGGTCATATGGAGATACGAGCAGGTAAAGACTGGTTGAACGTAACCACCAACATGAATGTCTAATAGAAGATCTTACATAAACATGTGCTGAATCTTTGTATATATTTTGTTGAAGATCATGGCACCTACTTCTTCTTCTGCACCTACCTTTTATTTGCGATCTATTCTTGAGAAAGAAAAGTTGAATGGTTCAAACTTCATTGACTGGTTTCGGATTTTGAGAATTGTTCTCAAACAAGAAAAGAAGGAATATGTTCTAGATGGTCCCTATCCCAAGGAGCTGAATGCTAATGCTACTCGTACTGAAAAGAATGCTTATGAGAAGCGTTGCAATGACTCAGTCGATGTGGACTACTAAATGCTTGCGACCATGAACTCTGAGCTTCAGAAGCAATATGAGACCACAAACACTTACAATATGATTGTGGGTCTAAAGGGTGTGTTTCAATTTCAAGCAAGGGCAGAGAGGTTTAAAACCTCCAAGGCATTGTTTGGGCATTAGAAGAGAAACTGCCAGAAGTACTTAGCAGAAATGAAAATGAACAAAGGAAGTAAGACTTCCAGTTCAGGTATAAATGTTATACAAATTAATCTTGCCACTTCTCCGACCAGTTCTTGGGTATTTGATATCGGATCGGTTGCTCATATTTGCAACTCGATGCAGGGACTGATAAGGAGTAGATACTTGGCAAGAGGAGATGTTGATCTTCGGGTGGGCAATGGAGCAAGAGTTGTTGCATTAGCTATTGGCACTTTGCCGTTAGTTTTACCCTCAAGATTAGTTATGGAACTAAATAATCGTTATTATGTTCCAACCTCAAGCAAAAACATTATTTCTGCTTCTTGTTTAGGAGCAGAAGGTTATGAGTTCAGAATAAAGAACAATTGTTGTTCAATTTATTTTGAAGATATGCTTTATGGCCATGCTCCATTGGTGAATGAATTGTATGTTTTGAATCTTGAGGATGAGCCCATCTTTAACATTAATGCTAAGAGACTTCAACCTAATAATGTGAATCCCACTTTCGTTTGGCATTGTCATCTAGGTCATACAAATGAGAAGCGCATGATGAAGCTCCATAAAGATGGTCTTATAAACTCATTTGATTTTGAATCATTTGAAACATGTGAATCTTGTTTACTTGGCAAGATTTCAAAGGCGCCCTTCATGACCAGAAGTGAGAGGGCGAGTGATCTACTGGTCGTAATACATTTGGATGTATGTGGACCAATGAGCACTCCAACCAGAGGTGGTTTTCAGTACTTCATAACTTTTACTGATAATTTCAGTAGATATGGCTATGTCTATTTGATGAGGCATAAGTCGGAATCCTTTGAAAAGTTCTAAGAATTTCAGAATGAAGTGTAGAATCAACAAGGCAAGATAATCAAATGTCTACGATCTAATCGTGGAGATGAATATTTGAACCATGAGTTTTGTGATCATCTAAAGAAGTGTGGAATTGTTCCACAGCTTACTCAGCCGGGGGCACCTCAATGGAATGGAGTGTCTGAACGGCGAAATCGAACACTGTTAGACATGGTTCGATCAATGATGAGCCAATCTGATCTTCCATTGTAATTCTGGGGATACGCTCTAGAAACTGCTGCTTTCACTTTAAATAGGGTACCATCTAAATCAGTAGATAAAACACCATATGATATATGGACTGGGAAGAGCCCTAGTTTGTCTTTTCTAAAGATTTGGGGTTGTGATGTCTATGTTAAATGTTTGACATCTGACAAACTCACACCCAAGTCCGATAAGTGCTTCTTTGTGGGGTATCCTAAGGAAACTATAGGATATTATTTCTATAATCGAGTTGACAACAAAGTGTTTGTTACCTGTAATGATGTCTTCTTGGAGAAAGAGTTTTTTTCCAAAGGAGTCAGTGGGAGCAAGGTGCAACTTGAAGAAACTCGGGAAGCATTTGAAAGTGTTTCAACTCCCACTGAACCTCTACAGGATGAACAAAATGTTGTTGAATCTGTAGATGAGGCATCAGCCCCACGTAGATCAAAAAGGCCACGTCTATTGCCTATATGGTATGGGCATGACGTATTATTGTTGAATAATGGTGAGCCTAAAACTTATGCGGAAGCAATGGTGGACCCAGACTCTGAATCATGGCATGAGGCCATGAGATCCGAAATAAAGTCCATACATGATAATCAAGTTTGGAACTTGGTTGATGCACCTGATGGTATTAAGACCATTGAGTGCAAGTGGATTTTTAATAAAAAGCTAGATATGGATGGAAATGTTCACATTCATAACGTACGACTGGTTGCAAAGGGTTTCAGACAAATTCAAGGTGTTGATTATGATGAAACATTCTCTCCTGTCGCGATGCTTAAGTCTATTCGGATCATTCTAGCTATTACTGCATATTTCGACTATGAGATATGGCAGATGGATGTTAAAACGGTTTTCCTTAATGGAAACCTAAGTGAGGATGTGTACATGACATAGCCTGAGGGTTTTGTCAATCCAAAGGAAGCTAGAAAGGTATGCAAGCTTAATAAATCCATCTATGGATTGAAGCAAGTATCTTGGAGTTGGGACATTCGTTTTGATGAAGTGGTCAAAGGGTTTGACTTCATCAAGAACGAAGAAGAACCTTGTGTTTACAAAAAGGTTATTGGGAGCAAGCTTGTGTTTCTGATCTTGTATGTAGATGACATACTACTGGTCGGAAATGATATTCCAATGCTTAAATCTGTTTAAACTTCATTAAGAAATAGTTTCTCAATGAAAGATTTAGGAGATGCAGCATATATTCTTGATATAAGGATCTATAGAGATAGATCTAAAAGGCTAATTGGATTATACCAGATATGTACATAGTCGATAGCGATATGATCAGTCCGCACTAGTCGTATAGCGATACGACCAGATCCAGACTGGTGCTCATGGCTCGTATAGTGATACAACCGGGTTCAGACTGGTCGTATGGACATACGAGCTGGTCGGAGACTGGTGCTCATGGTGCATGGCATTAATCTTAGCAAGAATCAATGCCTTTCGACCACTGATGAGCGAGACAAAATGAGTAGAATTCCATATGCTTCGGCTATTGGATCTACAATGTATGCCATGCTATCTACAAGACCAGATATGTCGTATGCTCTAAGTGTTATGAGCAGATATCAGTCAGATCCAGATTAAGGTCACTGGATAGCAGTCAAGAATATCCTTAAGTACTTGAGAAGGACTAAGGTTGCATTCCTTGTTTCTGGTGGTGAGGAAGAGCTGGTCGTAAATAGTTACACCAATGCAAGCTTCCAAACCGACAAGGATGATTTCAGATCGCAATCAGGGTTTGTGTTTTGTTTGAATGGAGGGGTAGGTTTGGACTAGTCATATAATGATACAACTAGGTCCAGACTGGTCATATAATGATATGACCAGATAAGCTGGAAGAGTTCCAGAAATGCACAGTGCACATGGATTTAAGTTCGACCAGGTATGGACTGATCGTATATTGATACGACCGAATCTAGACTAGTCGTATGGTGATAAGACTGCTTCCAAACTAGTCGTATAGAGATACGAGCTGGTCATAGATTGATCAAACATGAATTTTTCTGATCCATAGACAAAGCCTCTCCCACAACCTAAGCACGAGGTGCAAACAAGAGCAACGGGTATAAGATACCTATATGATTGACTCTAGTGCAAGTGGGAGATTGTTGGATATATGCCCTAGAGGCAATCATGGGGATGATGATATCATGTCTATGTTTATGAGTTAATTGGATAATATGTTATCCTGTTCCTTGAATGAATCATTGGTTATGAAGATTGACAAGTATGTGACTTGTTGGTGAAACTCTTAACTTATATGATGTCATTCTAAATGAATCCCTGGTCGGATGTTAATGGTCGGAACACTATTGACTCTATCGACCAGCACATGTATTGATTGATGACCATGTTTCACCAGTTATGGATATAGGGATATCGAATCAATAATGTGAATACATGTTAGAGAACATGGGGGTTGGATTGACCCACCTTGAGACACTATTGAGATTGTTATGATTCTACGTGTTGTTAGTTGGTCTCAAGCAATGATGATGTATAATCCTTAGACCTGAGATCAGCATGGTTCTCACATGTGTAATAGCACTTTAGTTGCCAAACGCTACTCAGAATCGGGTAGTTATAAAGGTAGCTTTCGGGTATGCTGTGAAACATGCGGAGGGATATGACTGGTCAGATATGGGATTTGCCCCTCCTAACATAACAAGAGAGATGTCTTTGGGCCCCTCATTGTGGTCGGATAAAGAAAGTGCATGGCCATGCCACTAGTGGTTGAAGTGTTCGACCACGTGAAGTTATCCGGCACTCGATCAAGAAAGTATTGAACAGTCCATGGATGACACAACATCTCACCTAGAGTTCAACTAGACATCGTGAGGCAAAGGAAGAATACACGAGTAGGTCGCTTAGTTGGATCAGTTACAGACTGGTCATATGGAGATACGAGCTGGTCGTAGACTGGTCGAACGTAATCACAAAGTGGTCGAAACCTGGTCGTAAGGAATTACGAACTAGTCATGACCAAATACGAACTGGTCGTATAGAGATAGGACCTGGTCGTAAGTGATGAGGACCTGGTCGTAGATCATATTGCATTAAGGTTCGTTCGATATAATTTATGTGTATTCGGGAATCGTTATGTCCTACTAGGAACTGCTAATGACTTGTGATCGGAAATGGTTTCTGAGTCACAACCGATTACGCATGAACCTATAGGGTCACACACTTAACGGGTTGGAACAAACTAGTACGGATACGATTTGTCAAATGTGTTCGGATAGGATCCATCACAAGCATTATATAAGGGGATACATGGGGCTATTGGGACATGGGGGTGAATGTAACAAACAAGACACACGAAAGTTGTGAGTTGAGTTGTTCCACCAAAACCCTAGCTGCCATCTTCCTGAGAGCTATGCCGTGCGACTTGGTGCTAGCACACCGGCGCATGGTTGTTCCTTCCCTGGACGTGTGGATACCGTAGAGGCGCTACTACAGTTGCTGTTGCGCTTGAGGACGATCCGCGGTCTTCACAAAGAACCGCAGAGGTCGCTGGAGGAGACGATCGACCATGACCACCGCACCGACGTGCTTGACGCTCGACGATCGACTGCGACCACTACCTCGACACGCTCTACGTTAGACTAGGCTACTCCAATCCTTCTTCCGTTGCTTTGCGCGTCTGGTGGTAATGATTTGTGATCATCTACTTGCTTGGCTTCCTGGTTTATGTGGTAGAAAATTTTGATTTATTGCTATCGTAGCCTACCCGTCACCCAATACGATCTTCTCATCTTCGTCAGCTACGTCATTGGGAGCGTAGCGGGCTAGCTGTTTAAACTTTGTCAGGTACTCATTGACTGACAGGCCACCCTGCTTGAAAGCTCTGAATTCTTCTTCAATCTCATCGTACCTATGGGTACGAAATTGGTTCTGAAAGCAGTCTTGAATTCAATCCAGGGGATTGACTGCCATGCCGGTTCAATCTCATCTAGCTGCTCTTCAGCAATTGCTTCTACGACGGCAACGTGGTCTTGTGAAACTCTAGTCGTGGATGCTTCTGCTGCTCCTTCCTCTTCCTCTTTTTCTTCTGCACTTTCACTACCTCGGGCAGGGAGGTAGTTCTCCCACCATACAGTTGCGGCTCCTTTTAGCTGATGGGGGGCAAAGTCCACCTTGTCTTCTTTTGAGCATCGGGCTAGTCGTAGCTTCTTCTCAGTATCTCTGAGCCAGTCTTTGGCTTCCAGGGGTTCATTTGTCGTAGTGAAGGTAAGGGGTCTTGTCCTGAGGAAATCTGCCAGCTCGGAGTTACGACTAGCTGCTCCGGTCTGCTGACTGGTTAGCAAAGCTTGGAGAATCTATGTCTGCTGGAACATGACTTGTGCCATTGTCGGGTTTGCTGGCGGCGGGGGAGGGAGACCTTGTCCATGACCACGACCATGGCCACGACCATGATCTGCTGCAAAGGCACCACAGGTTAGGGTGGCGGCTCTTCGAGGCAGCATCCTGAAGGAATGCTAAGGCTGAGAGCTAGAGGGAAGGTATATGAGAGTTTAAAGGCCCTCTAGAGCACAACAGAAGAACTTGACCAAGCGAGAAAAACGATCACAAACCAACCAAAGCCTAGAATGGCTGCATTATATTAAGGGGTTAAGTGTTACATGACTTCTGAAACATAGCATATAAGCCATGCTAAGTCACGACATAAGATACAAACCACAACATCTACAGGAGGGGTAAGGTACTTGCAGCCCAAAAGACTGCCTAGCAAGCACTGCTAGCTAGCCTAGACGAGCCTGACTACTCCAACACGATAACGAAGATCTCGAGGTCAAAGTCTCCTTCGAGAGAGCAAGGGTCCCATGGCCAACGGACGACGGCACGACCTGCTACAATTTCGAACAAGAGAGAGTCGGAAAACTCAACGAAGGTAGAGGTGAGTTTAGAACTAGGAGTGATAAGAAGGAGCAATAAGTACGCTATATCTTTGTCGAAGCTTTTTCCTTAGTTTTCAAAAATAAGACTCAAGTCCTTAGGCATGACCAGTCTAACTAAGACTCCTACAGTCGTATACTCTGATACCAATTCTGTTGGACCCAAAAATCGAGTCATCTGTGAAAAATACTATGCTATTCCCTGAATCAGTAGATAGCACTCACAGACACATCACTGAATCAATTCATACAAGTTGTAAGACCAAACCATACATTAATCCAACACATCAGAGTGACATAGACCACATTGGGTCGGGTTTTACATTATGGGCCGGACAGGCCAAATTGATTACATTACAAAACAACGGAAACTACAGCGGAAGCAAAAGGGGGTATAGCACATCTCTCCACACGCAAGCAACTGGGGCAGCTCGTGTATGACTGGTATTGCCCAAAGGCTTGAACAATACTGGTCATACGCAAGTATCGACGAGTCAGCTAGACTAAGGCGAGAACTAGACTACTAGAGAGTACGACCACTGGAGGCTACGACCACCAGAGGCTATGACTGGTCTTCATCATCTCCTTGTCCATCGACGTCTTGGTCCTCGTAGTATGCATAATCTCTGAGATTCGCAGGTTCTGAAGGGTCGGAAAAAGAGCGAGAATGAGCACAACTTCCGTGCTCACGAGCCAACACACAAGATGCAATAATATACATACAAGGTTTAGCAAGGGTGGCTCGGGTTCTTTTATTTTCTAAAGCAATGTTTTCCAATAATCATAAATAGAGATTCCTATCAATTAGCATTTTAACCAAATTGCATTTTGTAAAGAGAGTAATTGTGCAATATTAAATAACAGTAGAGGTTACCTCCACCTATGTTTATTTTGAAATGTGGTTACGACCACTATTCACAACACTGGGTACGACCACCTAGGTCACAAAATACAAGGTCATGGTTACACTAGGTACGACCACCTAGGAAACACACTGACCAGCCTTTATACCGCCCACAAAGATTTTTAAAATAGAACTAACTCTAGTAAAGTTCCCATGTCCGCTTTTTGATCAGAGGGCACTACTGTTCAATGCTTTATACTCGCAGAGGTTGTACACTCAGACTCCACAAGAGATAGTCAACTCGTAACCCCACACGATTCCTTAGTCATGTGGTCGAGAGACCGTCACAATAACTTTTCAATTCATCTCGCCCCTTCCATCACCTCACCCATATGGGCCGCGTTTGCGGTGGGTCCCATAAGTTGTGCGGGATATCGCCCCCACGACGAATCGTAGCAAGCAACTCCACCTCCCCCCTTGGTGTCCCCTTTAAGCAGGAACAGATCCAGTGCTTTCACAATCCCATCACCCCTCCAGTGAGATGACTTTTAGGGTTCAACAATTTTACTAAGCCAAGTTGCACTTTGAAGATTTGTGGTTGCACATATTTTACGATGGGAGGTCATCACCGAATTAGGTCCTTAGGGTCATCTGGGCGGTTCATACAACATACCAACCATTCTCGTGCACCAACGGCACCCCACCACCATACCATCCGCCCAAATATAAGGCTAGCAGTTTGGGCTTTTGAGGAGGAAAACCAATTTATCTCTAACACTGTAGTCATGTACCTCCCACGACTACCCCCAAAACATTTTCTTGTTTTTAAGAGATGATGGCTAGGACATTTTAATGCCCCGGTACTTAAGCAAGGCCAGCATGTCGCTTAAGTACAACCTATAGCTAGTAGTTTGCCACATAGTTTCTAGGGTGACATGGGATAATGGATTCAATTGCCAAAGGATGGGATAATATTTACTTACTCAACAAGTGGGCATTTAACTACCCTAAGAGTTAACATACATTTGCTTAAAAGAATTAAAGCATGCAGTTTTGGTAATTTGAAGGGAAATAATTTCTGTAAAATGTAGGCTCAGAATGATCAAAGTATTGACTTGCCTAGGTTAAAAGCAAGAGGGTCTTGATGATCTTGTGCTTGATTGAACTGGGGATCTCCTGCTTCCTCGAAATCTACTCGGGCGGACGAACCGGAAAAAGGAACAAACAAGGAGAGAGAACGAATAAATACCAAAGAAATAATAAATGAACTCCAAATTAAATAGAACTACTACCAAAAGCAAGATCTTGAATTTAGACCAAAAATAGAGACAAGAAACACTGTAATCGGAGTTATAACGGAGGAAAACAGAGTCCTCGAAGTTTTGGTTTCGAGCACTGCTCATCCGACTACTTGAGGTCGGAGGGACTACCCGAGTGGTTAGAAGGACTACCCGAGTGGTCAAAAAGTGTTTCTGACTATAGGGCGTGGTCAAAAAAAGGATTTAACTACCTGGTCAAAAGAAAGAAAGATTCGACTACTCAACATGGTCGAAAGAAGCAAATGTTCGACTACTCAACGTGGTCGAAAGAAGCAAAGGTTCAACTACTCAAGATGGTTGAAAGAAGAAAGGATTCGACTACTCAGCGTGGTCGAAAGAAGGAAAGATTGACTACTCAACGTAGTCGAAAGAAGCAAAGCTTCGACTACTCAACGCGGTCGAAAGGACAAAGAACGAACCGAGCATGGAGAAACTGACCGAAAGAACAAGAGAGACCAAGGTACTAGGAACTCACCAGGACCGAGAGAGGCCGGAGGACATTGATGGACGGTGAACGACGACGGGGAAGCCCGCAGTCGAAGGCGAAGGAGGACGACGATGAAGGAGTCAGCTGAGACTAGAGGAGAAACGGAACAACGGCGGCTCCTATGAAACAAAACTGAAACAGAGTGAGGGGATTGTCTCAAGGAGCTCTAGAATACCAAAATGATGCAGGTAGAAGAGGGGTTGTACTGGTGCGTCGAGGACCGAGAAGAGGTGCGCAGTGGCTTGAATTCAGAGCTCGGGGCTTCGGGCAACCACAGCAAGAAAAAGCGAAAGGCGGAGAGTTGGGGGAAAACAGGGGAGGCAAAAGGGCTCCCGGGTGCTCCATTTATAGAGGAAGGAGGGGGGCTGGGCGACAAGATGGAGCGGCGGGATTCGCGGCTGCGTGGCTTGGCCGCACGGCCGGCAGGTAGGAGAAAGGACGGGGGCAAGTTGGGGAGGAGACAAGAGGGAAACAGGCACGAGCCAGGTGACGGCATTTAATGCGCACGTCACTGCGGAGACGACGACATTTAATGCGCGAGGACTTTTGTGACAGGGGAAAGACGGGAGCAGGTGGGGAGGAGACAAGCGGGGCTGGTGGACAACGAGAGGGTGGTCGCAAACGAGGAGGTGGTTGACTACAAGGAGGTGGTCCCAACTGGGACCGGGTGGGGACAAGGCGCACGGGGGCGCGGCAAAGCGGACATGTGGTCGAAGGAAAGAAGCTTTTGACCACCTGATTGAAAGGAAAGAAAAAGGGAGAAGGGAGGGAGAGGGGCCAGATTGGCCGAATTGAAATTGAGATTTAAGTTGAAATTCGAAACCCAAAATTTGAAAAGAGGCAAAAACTAGATAATTTTATAATTACACTACTGAAATAGGTTTTGGAAGTTCACGCTGAACTTCAAATAAATTTTTTTGGAAACTCCAATATAACTGAAATTCAAATAACAACCGTCCCAAAGATGGGATGTTACATACACGCTCGGTCATAAAAAGGGAAGAAAAAAAAAGCTGTGAGGAACCCGTGGCAAGTCCCGGTAAATGCACCCGGAAGGATGAGACCTAGAGCTGAGATGGAAATTATAGTGGGGGAGTGGAGGAAGAAGAGAACTTAGAAGGATAAATCCAATATGTTTCTTAGTGAGAAAATTCCCTTTGTGCCCGGAATAACAACACCGTATCCCGCCACCTCTCGCGCCACATACCCCTGCTCAGGCAGTCGTCGTGTCGAGCCATCAGCAGTTGCCAGGCCCGAGCTACCTCCTTCCCCTCTCTATGACCATCTTTCTCTGGCCTTATCTACAAAGAACTGAATAGAATAGTTGTACCAGGAAAAAAAAATGGCTGAAATATTACACAAGTTTTAATGCATGGACCTCTTTGGTCAGAGCTAGGCACATGACCAGAGAAAGATGGTCATGGAGAGGGGCCGCATGCTGTAGGAGTCACACCTACATTTTGCTAGAATTTTCTAGGTAGTTTGTTGTCTGTTTTACTCCACGCACTGCGAAAACCATTCCCCTCCATGCCATCGCTATTAGATGGCTGACAACTGCAGATGGCTCGGGCCTGAACTGCAGATGGCTCATACAAAATTCGAGCATGAATTACTATATATTGTTTTCTTCCTCTCAATAAGTGAACTACCAAAGCACACAATGGATAGAAATTAGAACCATGGGACTGCTTGGATTGGTGCCCCATTTAGTCTTACTAAAATTTTGGCCTTATCTTAACAATTTGGTCACTATTTTGTTTGAAGCTAAAATTTAGCTTTGCCTCAAAAAAAATTGGCTTGCCCCGATCTCCCAAGCCATTTTGTTGGCAAAGTTTTGGTTCCAAAATTTTGCACTAAAGTATTGGCTTGGCACACAGTGAGCTCGCCTACAATCCAAACATCATTTTATTTTTGCCCAGGTTTTAGCATTATCAAAATTTTGGTTTGGCAACTTAGGGATTCAAACCAAATAGGCCCCATATCTTGATCATGTCTGAGCTTCGCCCTATTTTAATTAATTAGTGATTTTATTTTTAACTGAAAACATAATCTGAAAAATAATTTGTCAATTTGCTTATAATTGCTACATAAATTATCCCCTTGCTTCACATAACCTAGCAAATCCTATAACTAGGGACAGAGATATTCGAATACGTTTTACACTCGATCTGCAAAGTCTACGTACCGAGCTATCAACAAGATACAAACAACACCTATATATTATATTACTAGTTCAATGCTCATGCTTTGTTACGGGTTACAAAAAATTATAATCCCATCACGTCGGGTCATCAATCGTGCTCAGCGACGCGATCTGAGCTGTCGATACCCAGCTCATGGATAAAACATGCATCAAAAAGGGTAGAGAGGATAGACAACCACCAACTCTAATTTTTAAATATTAAAGATAGACATGTCTTATACAATTTCTTAATCCTCAAGGCCTCTGCATGGACGGTTAGCAAATTGTGTATTTGGTTGTAATTTATAAAAACCGCAGGGACTAAACTGCAGAAGTGCAGCTCCATGCTGGCCATGGTTATGGTCTGTTGAAACAGCTTTTGGGCGGAGGAAGGCTGAAGGCCTAAATACAAAATAGGCCATTTCTATTTTTCTAAAAAAAACTTATTTAAGTTCCTGTCCTTTCTGTTTAACACCTCTCGGCTTCGTACTTTCTTCGTTCTGCCATCGGACCACTTCGGCTTCAACAACTTTTCAAATATTCAGTTACTTTTTTTACAATGGTTGAATGACGATCTCTCTTTCTTTGGTGTGATTAAAGCTTGGCTCAGATCCATTGCCTGGTTACCACAGAACGTACTTTAATGTTGGCAAAAGTGGACATCGTCAATTCGTGGCATTTTCTGTTGGATTTTTTACTGTTTTAACCCTGTAGCGCGGATTAATTTCGAAATTAGCCCCCATTTGTTATAATTTTTAAGAGTGGCCCCTGAACAGTGGTCATACCGCGGCTACGGCGCTGCAGTCACCGCCCCGGTGGCGGCGCGCAGTGCCCCTCGCTGCGCGCAATTTTTTTTCCCTCTCGCGCGCGCGCATTTTTTTCCTCCTCGCCACCGCTACGCTTTAACCGAAAGAGTGTTGGAAGGATGCGCTTTTCTTGCTTACTTTTTCTTACATCGCGTCATCGTTTTTCATTGTTCGATTAGTGCGGCGATAAAACCAACGCCACGTCGATCGAGGAACTCGAAGCGCAAGCCGCATTTTGATTAGTGAGGTAAGTTCGTGTTTAATTTTTACTTATTGCATTTTTACCGCTAAGTACGCATTTAGATTTTGCTAATCGTTAGTTTTGTCTATTTGCAAGCAATGGCACGCACTATACCACCCCTACTTGAAGCGGCATGGGACGGTAAGCATCGCCGCCACGCTTGGATCGATGGCGATGAGCCGCCAAGTCCGTGACACGGGACGAGGGAGACTCGGCACCGGACGAGCGGTATGGTCCGAGACTTCACAATGCGGCCGATTATGTTCGCCGCGCATGTCAACACGGGCAAAACTTAATTGATGCCTCTTCTTTCCGCCTTTGTTGATCGTTGGCGTCGGAGACCCACACGCTCCACTTCCGGGGAGATGACGGTGACATTGCAAGATGTCGCTTCATTACCGCCTTCCGCTGCGAGGCCGTGCGCTTGTTCCTCCGAGGTCGCCGGACCGAAGGCGCGTCTCCATCATCGCTTTCGCCACCTATCCCCGAGAGGTCAAAGGGCATTCCACACGGTTGGCTGCGATAATTCATGCATTGCCCAATTGACGAACGGAGGAGGTGGTTCGATGCCACCTTATTGCATATTTTTTGTTTATATTCGGTGGATCATGTTCCCTAGCACGCAGGGGACATGGTGTACCCGAAGTTATATTCACCTTGCGGAGTCTATCGTGGACGCCGACGATGAGGACGTGCCGCAAAGACAGCTTGGGGTTCACCAGATCTTTGCGCGACGCATCGCGGTTCGCAGGCGACGCTTCGCGGCTGCGGCACGGAACGGAGCCCGTGCTTCAGTTGCCACACGCCGTTACTACCGTGGTCGTGGGAGCACTTCGCGGTCGGACGGCCGTTGTTCCGCGCCCTCCCCACCCTTACCCGCACACACAACATTTCTATGGTGAGGTGGAGGCGAGGAGGAGGATCCGTGGAAGGCCCGACCATGGGATCCCGGCGGATCGTGGCGATATTAGGGTGGTCTAGGAGAGAGTGCGCCGCCTATACCCCGAGTTCCACAATGAATTCGAGACCTGCCGCATTTAACGCGACATAGTATGGGCTCTTGACGGATGCAAGACGCAGGTAGGCACGGCTACCGACGGCTTCTGAGCTTGCTATGCCACCAGATGCGCGCATCGAGGACAACTTGTCATTTGGTGTTCTCCCACATGGTTGAGCCGTACAACCCACAACGGGTGATGAGGCAGTTCGAGCTGCACCAGGAGATCCCCCCTGCTCTAGGGCGACCGCTTGCAAGGCGTAGTCATTTGTAAGTACATTGCATTACTTAATAATGTTGTAGATCCTTTAGACATACGTTATGCCGGTACCATAAGTTATTTATTTTGTTCCACCTGCAGGCAGACGAAGAAGGGTCGCAAGAGCGATGACTGGCTTCAGACGCAGCAGCCGTGGGTAGATGCATGGCAGACGGCCACTGATTCCATTTTGCAGGAGGCACAGCCCTACGATGCAGGGACTTACGACACGTACTTGGAGTGGTACGTACGGAACACGCGGACGAGATTGACAGGCGCCCCCCCGCCCCGACATGCAGATCCTAGCCACGCCTAACGCTGACTTAGGGATGGACCCGCACTGCAAAGACGCCAGACGATTCGCACGTTGAGCATGTAGTAGATTAACCACCCTCCAAATAGGGTTAACTAACAAAATTTTGTGTGTTCTCAGAACCATGCGGGTCGACCGCTTGAATATCGCTATCGGCGCGCCGCCGAACTCGAGCGGGTATAGACAACACAAAGGAGCGCCTTTTACGGCCTTGAAGACGGTTATTGATGATGTCAAGGTGTCGTTCGTAACATGAGTCGGAAGGGCCGCGATGTCGACTCGAGGCATCGGACGGAGCGCCGTCGCAGCACTCGCGCCTCTATCTTCTCGTCCGAGCGAAGTCGACCAATGGCCAAGAAGAAGATGGGCGGCGGATCGTCCGCTGCGGTTGCCACGCCAGGACTCTACGCCCGCTGCGTCGTTATCTCGGAGGGACCCTCACGCCGATGCCGCCCTCGTCTCGGAGGGACCCTACGCCGATGCCGCCCTCGCCTCGGAGGGACTCGCCGCCGTGCCGCCGCCGTCCACAGAGGCATCGAAGAGGACATTCCGGAGAGCACGGACGCAACCCGGAACCATGGCGGATGTTATCCTGATTCTCCTTGCGAGCCCACACCGTTGGACAATTTCCAATGGGCGATACGCGCCATGGTATGAGTCCGGTACACAATGTACCTGCGGCGTTCACCCGCAAAGGCTAACCGCACACACGAGCGATTCGCCCCCATCCATCCGAAGACGAGCAATTCACCCAGCCATTCCGCAACCGAGAGCCGAGTTGGTGCCCTCCACGGATCCTACTACGGCTTGGGTCACAGACTTGTTGTCAACGCCAGCTCTACATGTGATGCCCCTCAGATACGCCGACACGGCGGTTGAGGAGCTCGGTATGACTCTGGCAGAACCCACGGTCACCGATAGGTTGACGCTTCCACAGAATGCATTCGCTTGAGACCTTTGGGAGGAACACTACGCGGAAGGCCAAGACAGGTACTATGCCCGACAAAGAAGGAGGAGCAAAAGTGAGCGAGTAGCGATAGTAGCATTAGTAGTCTATTGTATGTTGTAAGTTGTGCTTCATTAAGTGATTTGTAATCCAAGCAGAGTGTGCTAATTGGAATGTAATTGGACTCTTGTACTTCGTTATTTATGTCAAGAGAACAATTTTATTCTCATTCATCAAGGATCATATGCATAGATAACGAGTGAACATTACAATCTCATTACACATCGACGTTCTACTTGGCAAGAACAAGATACAAAAGAAGAAAGACCGCAAAAGTAACTAACTTAAGTAACTTGTGAAGCGACTTCTCAACTCTTTCCATCCTGTCATGCGGTGTTTGAAGCCTTTTTCTTCACTTTGCATGGGTTGATCGAACGCCGAGGCATTGCACTAATTGTAGTAACATCATGGGAGTCTTGCATTGGTTCATCTGACGCCGAGGCATCGCACGTTGCAAAGAACACCACGGGAGTCTTCTTGCAAGGCAAAGAATTTGCATTGCAATATCTTGAAGCACCGGGCAGCCGTCGACCCATTGCCAAAATCGATATGTTGTGTTCTACAAAAGAATTGAAGTTTCAAATGAAAGTAAGAAAACCCGATATGTACAACGCATTCATTCGTCGAAGTTTGCGGTTACCGAAAGATTTGAACACTTCATGAAAACTCGGACGGATTCATTGGCGTATGAGAGGTAAACACATTAGCCGGATCCTCGCAACGAGGGCAAAGCAACCGCCGTCAGAGTGATTGTAATTCTCTGCCACTCAATATTCGATGAGGCCAAGACATCTTGTTTTACAAAGGCAGAAAGGAGAAGAGGAAGAGAAGAGTGAGGTCAATGGCGCCAAAGCATCCATATATAGCGCTAGAGCACGAAGGGCCACTCATGAAAGGAGGCCGTGACCGCAAGAAGTGGAAAGGTGAAGTGAGCACTATCTCGAAAGCCGGACGTGACCACTCTCTGAAAGGTGAAGTGACAACTCTCGAAAGGTGACGCGACTACTTTCGCAAAGCACGACGTAACCCAAACGAAGCGGTAATAGTAACTCGGCGGTGCGAAGTTACAACGCAAATCATTACAACACTCACATCACTACAACACCGACATGACTCAAATACACCGGATAGCTTACAGATACTAAGTGGCGCCGAGGAAGAAGGTCTACTCGGCAGCTCTCAATGAGTGCCCACGAAGTCTTACATAGCCTACACCTTATTGGTGTTGGCCGATCTCCACGCTGGCTCGCATCCATGTCGCTATGGATGCGCTTTGATCGACGCCTCCCACGGCCCGGATGCCGTAGTGCTTCATTCGGTGACCACTTCACCGCTTCCTCGCCATAGGTCCTCGAGTGGCTTTCCACTCCGTGAGGAGTTGAACTCCCGCTCCAAGTATCATACAGTGTCGTATGTCGAGTACTCCGACATGTACATGCTAGAAGATTGGTGAAATACAAGACATGCAAAGATATACGCGGGAGCAAGGCTTGTGCAAAGCTTGAGGCTTGTTGCGGTGCAAACCGCCACATCGCCTATGGTACAAACATGCTTCCGTCACCTCTCATGTGGCCGCTGAACGTATTTGTTCCGCAAGCGGATCTCGAACTTCCTTCTCACGCCATCCATTGTGATAGCTACATGGGATCGAGCCTTCGTAATTTTCTTCTCCATGTACGCAAGGGTAACCTCCGAGTACTGCTTCCCTTCGTCCAAATGCTGCTTGGCCATCATTGCCCGATTCTGAAGCAACCGACCGTCACGGTTCCATGTCTCGCCTACAACAATGGTGATGGGAGGGCACGGACCCTTTCAACACACCGCTGTAGACCTCGGACATGTTGGTTGTCATGATGCCGCATCGAGCACCATAGGTGTCGTGAAGAAGGACCATTTCTCATAGTCGGGGTATGCTCGCCATCCACTCGCTGAACTCACTTTGCGATGCGCTGGCCGTAACCTCCACTTGCACGCTGGGTTTCGACCTCAAGTTCCCGCCACACGCAAGATCGAACTTGCGCTTCGTTCTCAGAGGCGAGCTTCTTGAACTTCTTCATGAGGTCTTTGCTCCTAAGCGCAGTGTGGAAATTGGCGCTAGATGCCGCATGCACCAACGCAGCGCATGTCGCTCCATTGAACGGTGCCCTAGTACCGGCTCGCATGGTGCGCAACGCGACAACAACCCTAAGATGACGGCCGGTTATGACACACACATTCGGTCGATCCTTACAACATGTTGCTTTATGTTGGCTAGAAACCATAGCCAATCGGGCGGTGTTCTCATTCTCCACAATTGCAAAGGCAATCGGGAGCAATTGGTCGCTGCCATCGGCGGCAATAGCGGTGAGAATGGTGCCCTTGTATTTCAAGAAGGAAAGTACCGCCCATACTCGTGACGGACGACAATGGTGGAAGCTCGACCGCCGCCAAAAGCCCGTAAGACTCGATCAAGGATTAGGGAATTTGGGTTGTTGGACCTGCTGGCCTATCGCCCCTATTGACGATGTCCCGGATTAGCATCCGCAATTTGCTTCAAAGATTCGGGACTAGCTCGACGCCTCCTTGTAGGTACCGTACAACCCTTCAAGGACCTTCCGCCGCCGCCGACCTTCAGAGCTAACGGCATACCCTATTGTATTCGC
This sequence comes from Phyllostachys edulis, assembly GCA_036346405.1. Classification (NCBI taxonomy): domain Eukaryota; kingdom Viridiplantae; phylum Streptophyta; class Magnoliopsida; order Poales; family Poaceae; genus Phyllostachys; species Phyllostachys edulis. The sequence continues at coordinate 47,598,249 of CM070563.1, read as the reverse complement.
CACGTTAGCCATCGTAACCTTTGGCGAAATGGTCAAATCGGCGACAACCGCATGGCTTACAATGCTCGCGATGTAGGCCGAGGTTACATTCTTATGCGCCTCGCAATGGCTCTCGGCTCACATGTGTGATTCGCCACGATCGATCTACGGAAGGCCGCTCCCGCCCTGTGAATCTCTCACACGGACTTTGCGTGGCAAGAGGTAAGAACGACTTAACTATGTAAGTGTCGGATTAGACCCGCACATAACGCATTTACATATATTAGTTAGTACAACGTCTCAGATGGTTGAAGATACATCAAACAAAGTTCAAACTCACTGTACACTCGGTAAGTCCGACTGGTCTTCACCGCGAAACTCACGATAGCTTGCTTCGGCGGCGACTTTGTGTGGGAAATGTTGCCCCACGCTGTGGTGTTCAGATCGAAGGCCCACGACGACTCGTGCTCTCGGGCCGTAACAAGGAAGAGGCCGCTATAATCCAACCGACTTGGAACATAGTCCGTGTCGGTCGAAACAATGCCACCGACGATCCCGCCTCATCGTCGGCTTCATCCTCGCTGGATTGCGAGTCAAAGTCGCCTCATCTTCGGTGGCGGTGCCCTCGCATGCCATCGATAATCTCATGACAATCAACACGAGCATCCCGCCATCTATCCACACCTTCATTGGGTTGGAAAGCACCGCATCTCCATCAACTAGAGCATCTCGCGTAACGACGCCTCGGGCGCCTCGAGACCTCTCCCATCGCCATTAAACCAAAGAGGGGACAAGAGCGTCGCCGCTCCTTGAACGGCGCCCCAGAGGATTGAGCAGATAAACAAAATGGACGACACCATGGGTCGCCCATAGATCGGAGCGTGAGGATTGCTAACGATCTCCATGTACTCGCCCACATACCATCGCCGTCATTTTCACCAGCCCCACAACATCCGCCTGTGGGTGGGACCATGGTGGCGGTGACCGCTTATTACTATCTTGTTCCTAGCGACGTGGCTATCAAACAATCGCCAATGCACCGTCAGTAGCTCTACCAAATCGACGCGTGCGGGTTGGGAACGCTACCAAGGCGCTACCGGCAATGGACAAATCAACTCCGCTCGACCAAGACGCGACGTTACCATGGAACACGACAAGGTTCCATTTCGACAAAAGTAAGAAAATATTTCAACCAACACACAACATAAGAACCATACGTGCGTTGTTGAAATGAACTTACCGCTACGACGCTATCGACTCTTAACCTCCGACACGGAAGACGCAAATTCAAACATGCATCGCATCAAGAATCGACTAACGAATTCGCATAAAGGACAAAGAAAAATGTTAGGTACGGAGAGGGAGGCACCTCACAAAGAGGAGAGATTCCCGAGAGGAATGATCGAGCGAGTGTGTGGCAGCTGCTTAAATAGCCGAGCACCGGAGACGAACGTGGCGAGGGGGCAGGTCCATACCGCGCCTGGCGGAGGGGGCAGGTCCGTACCGTCATAAGACCAAAGGAGGCAGCTTTGTGCGGTGACAAGACCACACGGGCAGCTTTCCACAAAGGACAAGACCACACGGGCAGCTTTTGCGCAAAGATAAGACCAAAGGGGCAGCTTTGCGCAAAGGACAAGACCACACGGGCCAGCTTTGCGCAGGATAAGACCACACGGGGCAGCTTTGCGCAAAGGATAAGACCAAAGGGGCAGCTTTGCGCAAAGACAAGACCACACGGCCAGCTTTGCGCAGGATAAGACCAAAAGGAGACAAATTTCCGCAGTGATAAGACCAAAGGAGACAGCTTTTGCGCAGGACAAGACCACACGGGTAGCTTTGCGCAAAGGATAAGACCAAAAGGAGACAGCTTTCCGCAGTGATAAGACCAAGGAGACAGCTTTTACAAAGGATAAGACCAAAAGGAGACAGCTTTTATGTAGTAACAAGACCAAAGGAGACACTTTTATGCGATAACAAGACCACACGGGTAGCTTTGCGCAAAGGATAAGACCAAAAGGAGACAAATTTTCCGCAAAGATAAGACTAAAGGAGACAGCTTTTATGCAAAGGACAAGACCACACGGGGTAGCTTTATGCAGTTGATAAGACCAAAGGAGACAGCCAAAGAAGGATAAGACCACACCTGCAAGCTTTGCGCAGTGATAAGACCAAAAGGAGACAAATTTCCGCAAAGGATAAGACCAAAGGAGACAGCTTTATGCGCAAAGGACAAGACCACACGGGCCAGCTTTGCACGCTGATAAGACCAAAAGGAGACAATTTTCCGCAAAGGATAAGACCAAAGGAGACACTTTTATGCAAAGGACAAGACCACACGGGGTAGCTTTGCGCAGGATAAGACCAAAAGGAGACAACTTTGCGCAAAGGACAAGACCAAAGGAGACACTTTTATGCAAAGGACAAGACCACACGGGTCAGCTTTGCGCAGTGATAAGACCAAAAGGAGACAGCTTTCCGCAGTGATAAGACCAAAGGAGACAGCTTTGTGCAGTGACAAGACCACACGGGGTAGCTTTGCGCAGTGATAAGACCAAAGGAGACAACATTTTCACAAAGGATGTGACCACACCTGCAAGCTTTGCGCAGTGATAAGACCAAAAGGAGACAAATTCCCGCAGTGATAAGCCCAAAGGAGACAAATTTGCGCAAAGGACAAGACCACACGGGCAGCTTTTGCCAAATGATAAGACCAAAGGCATAAAGGAGACAAATTTTGAGTAGTGACAAGACCACACGGGCCACTTTATGCAAAGGATAAGAAATTAACCATGCCATGCCAACCATGGGGCTTATAAAAGGGGTTGAACCAAACCCAACACTACACAACACTACACAATACATACCCAACTATGGACTCTTCGCAAACTTCTACGCGAGGTCATGAAGAAGCAAAATTGGCTTAAGCGAAGAGGAAACAGCTACAATACCCAGATAAATCAATGAAAGATGCTTCAAGACCACCACGCTTTCCGATCCCGCAATGTGTGTGTGGTGAACCAACAGAGATCATTCACCCACACACCCACCACCGCAGCCAAGGCGACTACACATGCGGCACCACCTCGTAAGCATTTCTTTTCGCAAGATTGATTTTCGCCAACGCTGACTTCAGAAAGTTTTAACTTCATCCCCACGAAATGGCAGCCAGAGATGCGCTGCCACTTCTTCCAAAGGATCGACGTCCGGAGATGTACGACAGGCATTCATCCAAACAGGCGTATATTTGAACTACTCGGTGCGGCCGAGAACTTCGTATGTGGAAACCTTACGCATCGGACCTTGTTGAGGACGCACCGGCGAGCCCAAAGAGTCGCTGGGCGTAATCCATGTCGACGACGTGAGTTATGAAGAATTTACATCCTTTTTACGTTTTCACTTACATCGCATAATCACAGGACATGGACGACTTCGACATACCAAATTTCACGTGGACAATCCCGCGACAAGGGCAAGGGAAAGGCTCATGCGGCTCGGCCGCCGCCACGCGCTTCCGGTCGCCGGCGATTCAGATCCACGGCGTGAGTTACGAAGAATTTACATCATTCTTACGATTTTCACTATACGGGCGACTAACATCATGGAATCGCAGGACATGGACGACTTCGACATACCGGCCGATGTGGGCGATCCCGCGACAAGGGCAAGGGAAAGGCTCATGCGGTGAGCGCCGGCCAAGACAAAGGTATCCGGCCGTCCGGCGAATCAGACGACGACGTGAGTTATGAAGAATTTACATCATTCTTCCGATTTCCACTATACGATGAACTTACATCGTGAAATCGCAGGACATGGACGACTTCGACATACCACCGACGTGGACACTCCGCGACAAGGGAAGGGAAGGAAGGCCAACGAGGAGTTCAATGCCGAGCTTGCAAAGAAAGGAAAATGGCCCCTGCACGCAGAGGTCGTCATTACGTAGTAGTCTCCGTCCGTACCCCCATGTATTTTACTATCCCCTAAAGGCATGTGTACTTATATGGTCCGGATGCTTGTGTCGCAGTGTATCGTAGTAGTAGCGAGGATGACTAAAGCAATTAGCCGGACCATCATGCCATGTCACTACGTGTAGCGTGCTTCTGTCCGCATAATCTAATGTAGTTCTTGTTCCGTGTCTCCGCTAAGCTTATATTGCAAGTATGTCTTCATCGAGGAGAGACTCCGTATTTTCGGACATCTTCATCATCACAACGACCTTTCCCAACCCCTCCAATCACATTGTGTATAAGCTTCATAAAGTACCTCATCGACTGCCTGTCTATATACGTGTATACGCTCAGACGATTTCATCGTGGAGACACTCCAATAGTCCTCATACCTTTTTATATATATGCGCTCGAACTGTGACGAAACCTTGATTTCGGATTAAAAAAAAACCCTACTCCTTCCCCTTATTTCTTAATGAAATTTTTTTATAAATCTCAGTGCCGGTATTCATTTTCAATCAAATATAATGAAATTTCGTTTTTTACAAAATATAATGAAATAATATTTCAACGAGGAGAAAAAAAATGAAGAAATGCACTACGGGGGGCACTTTTCGCAAGGCCACATCGGGTGACTTGCTTGGCCGGGGTCGGGCAGTCCCCCGCCGCTGAGATAGTCATGCAGATGACCACTGCTCAGGCCACTCTTATAAATTATGACAAATGAGGGCTAATTTCAAATTAATCCAGCTCTGTATAAAACAAGAAAAAATTCACACCGCAAAGATTGTGGTTATTTATCAGAGGACAGCACACAAATTATAATAATATACTAGAGAGAGAATGCACTTGAAAGGTCTGTTTTGGGATCATCGGGCCCAATAAGATCCATATAATGATAACTAAATTAAGTAATTATTTTTCAGACTATGTTTTCAGTTAAAAATAAAATCACTGATTAATTAAAATAGCGCGAAGTTCGGACATGATCAAGATATGGTTCCAATTTCTATCCACTAGCGGAAACCCGCGCGTTGCCGCGGGCGAAAAAATTGTGCCTTAACGGAACAAAGAATTTAGCAAACTGCCTGTATTGAGGTCAACAGGCAGAACCAATTTTTCTAGTTTTATTTCTTGAGTCCGTAATATTACAAAGATATTTGCTAAATTTCGAGAAAATACAGCACTGAGAAAGCATAACAAAAATTGCAAGGTCCAAGGACTATGTATACTGATATACATATCTTACCAGTTTTACTGATATTTCAGCATCGAGAAAAGCTGCATGAACTGTAGTTAAGGATGATGTGTGTACATGAGGTCATATTTGAACAGGTTGGCAATACATTTTTATAGTTCTCTGGATATAGTACTCTGCAGATCCAACAAATCATCCACTGCATAGCCATATGAACTCCAAATGGGTACATCATGACTTATGACTTTCCCATAAAATACATGCAGAGACATTGCGATAAACCCTAGAAAAACAACATTTACGTAAAAATATATTTGATACCGTAATAAGCGTTATTGCAACTTCACCAAGCTAGCTCTGTGGCAACTGGTAGGTGTTGCAAATCTTACGACCCTGACGGGCACTGCTTAAAATCAATGTGTTCTATAGTCAGGTAGTGTTTTCACCGGCAATTGACTTCGGATTTTCTCTGCAGTCTATTTTGTGTTGTTCCGACACTGATTGTAAGCTGAAATATGTATTTTTTTCCTTATAAATTAATGATACACAGCTCTGCTGCGTATTCTTGGGGGAAAAACTTCAACAGATTTACCCTAAAGCTCAAATATTTAACGAATCATAATAACCAAAACCAAATTATTTCTATTTTTTATATCTGGCAACTGTCCTAGTTTGCACAACATGATTCCTAAATTGGTACTAAGAATTCTAAGCCAAGAGCGGTACACTTGTACTACAATGACCAACTAAAAGTAAACAGTACTATGGTTACCAACGAAACATGTAGGTTCAAGGTTGCTTTGGGAAAAATACACCTTATTTTGAAGCCATACCTTAATCTACACCTTCATATGGATTCCTAAATATGCTTTAGTAAGACAATCCCCTAGCTAAATTTTACATGGTAAGTTCTGTTCCTTACTTATCCTAATCTACCACTTTAAGTCAGAAAAACATAGCTTGTTATATTAGAGACTACCTATTCTCAGGTCCTAAACCTCATCACCACACACACATCAACATACAGAAAACACCTGGACCAGCAAACTGAACTCTTGGACGACAGAAACATGCAGAGCGTTGCTAATTGAAATATTCAAATGCTTCAGGCTAAAAGGAGCCTTTGATCTTGCCTTTTTGCCGACATCAGAAGTTTGAACATTTGTCATTCTATTTCTCCAATCGTCTCTCCTAGTTGGGCATAATGTGATTAATCAGTAACACAACACATAGTTAAGCAAAACAAATTCTGTAGTAATCTCAAGAATCTGAGATGAATTGGTAAATTTAAAAGAATCTGCCGGAACAACAATATGATCATACTGAAAAGTTGCACAAAGATATATGGATATGATTGCGAACCTAGGGAAAGAACATACCTATAAAAACTTACATTATCAGGAAACGCTAAAATTTACACAAGGGAGCACCAGTTTTATTCCTTGATTCATCATTGCTCAGTGATAACAGAAAAAATGTATTTAGATGATGGTACATCATTTTTTTCTTTCTTAACTCATAATAGGCCAGCGGATAGAGGACCACACCTAGTTCAGTTGGATTTAGTATGATTTCATCAAGAGGAAAAGGGAGGGGGGAAATGCATTTCCATTAACGATGATTAAGCTATGATGGTATCATGCTGACCTACAACATAGCAACATTAGTTCATCATGGGCCAACAGCACTACCAGTTTTCACAATAATATCACTACCAGCCATGAACAGGATCAGTTCTGAGGCAATATGCATATCACTTTTCAATAATTTGACAACCAGTCATAGGTAGCAAGGAACAAAGCAAGTGTGCATTAGTCCTTTTTAGGATAGAGCATCATGAACAGGAGCAGGAGCAGGCAGACTATGTTACCTGGCCTCAGCTTAGGTTCCCACCCCTTTCTCATCAAGGAATAAACGAAACAACCAAAAATATGGCCCTAGCTCATGTATTTCGAAGAAGCAGTTATAGTGGCTTTTCACCATCTTGCTGATAGGGCCAAAAAGAAGCCTTCAAATGTTCTCATCACCTGCCAAAAGAGGCTAAAAATTAGTTTATCAGTCTTCAAATGCTCTCATCGCCTGCCAAAAGAGGCCAAAAATCAGTGTATCATCTGTTGTCAAAAGACTTGAAAATAGGCAAAAAATCCGGTTTGCATCTGTTCTCATCAGCATCAAAAGGAGTACGAAAAATCAAGGTAGCATCAGCTTTCCCTAGTAGCAGCAAGAAGGAAAAAAGCAGTGTTCCATATGTATTTTACAGCAGCTGGAAGAAGAACAAAGTAGCAAAAAATGGTGCATCAGGGAAAACATGTTAGCACATGTCAGATCTTAACATTTCTCCTAAACCCTAAACTATCGATATATAGATCAACACATCAACCATGGCATGTTATAAGTCTGCCATATAAGCTACAATGATTAACCGAAAGCGAAACGAACACCGATGAATAGCAAAGAGTGGAACTTAATCTGAAATTGCTGGCTTTCATTACCAACAACCACTATGCTTCTTAGTTAATCCTACTGGCAGGTTGAGGTTTCAACAAATGATTTGGTCGTTAATTTGTTGAAGAGCCCACTTAAAATATACATAGAAAATTGCACTGAATTCAGTTGTTTAGCCTGGCCGATAATTTTGTACTACACGACATCGAAGTTCGGGCCAAGAGCTCTTCTCATCTCCAATACTGCTGCTGCAAGGTGACCATATTGACACGTACATTGTTCTCCCATTATCGAATTTGCATGAACCATGGCTAGTCAGAACCATAGCTCACTGACAAATTACGTGCAAAATTACACGTTTCCTTTCCAGAAATGTTCCATTTGGAAAAAAAATCCAAGGTACAACTTCAAAGCTATAAGAATAGGCAGGATAATTGCTTGTTTTTTGCATTAATCTGAATCGCGTCTCTTGTGTTTTGCTTCTTGCTATTATCTCCCTGCCTCCCTGACTTCTTTTCTACCTTTTCCCTTTCAAAGTTCTACACTAAAAAAATGAAGAAAGTATCATCTTTGTAGCTGCCTAAGCCTATTAATAATTTATCAATCAAATAAAGATGCTTTTCTAAAATAGCTTCAATATTATTACCCAAAACCACCGTTCCTTTTCAGTGTACCACAAGAACACTTCTTCACATGAACTGAGCTGCCTTTAGCACTGTACAGCTCTCATAGCACAATTTGGAACCATGGCAGCTTTGAAAAAAGTTGACTGAAATAAGCACAATGTGTGGCTATGCCTTGAGAGAAATTTTAGTAGAACGAAATTTCAGTAGCTGCTTAGAATAGTTACAACTTACAACTGAAAGACATTAGATGAACTAATCCACAAAAGCACACAGTGAACGATGCAAAACGGCTAAAGTCCACTAAATACCAGTCTATTGTTTACTTATAAATGGAGACAGCTAAACATTCGCAAACATATATAAAACCTGCTGTAATGCTGAACTTGGTGAAATAATTATAGGGTCATTGGCTGACATGCTAGAGAAACTTTTCAAACATGAAGATTATTATGGGTACTAAAAACGCTGAAAGCTAAAATACAATGCCCTTTGGAAGATATTTGTCACACTCACTGTGCCTCTGTGGGCTAGGGGAATACTTGAACCCAGAAACCTGGAAGGTTGTGTTAGCATTCAGCAAGGAAGGTGTCATTGTTGCAGAGTTTACAGCGAAAGAAGAGAAGTTAAAAGCATAATAAGGTCTATTAAAATACAAACAGAGGTGTCATTATAACTAACAACTAATGGTTTTGCATAAACTCTTAGCTTACTCAGCATGAGAAAAGCATGAAAAATTACTTTGTCAGAACTGTGATTGCTTGGCAGTAAACTATAGAGGAATAATTGAGAGGGTAATATTGTGGGCACAATACTTGTTATTGAAAAGGAACTTTCTATTCATTTTCACCCATTTAGAACTATGAAAACCAGGACAAAAATTACAGAAATCATGAGCCAAGGACAAGGTAATATTTTGCACAGTGACATACTGATGATCGAGCTGCCGCCGTGACAACTGGAATTGTGTAGGCACACCCAGCTGTCCACTATCTCCTTCCACTTTCTTCAAGCTGCAAGCAATTCTTCAAGCTGCAAGCAAGACCGAATTCCACAAATAAAAAAGGGACAATTAAACCGCATATTCCAACCAGAACAATATTGACTACTTAAGCAACAGTGTTCTTGTTCATCACCTTCTTCTTCACCTGATGAGCTGCTTCACCAGTCGCCGGACTTCACCTGAGGGGTGCGTGCGCATGAGCCAGGAGGCGCAGGCAAGTGCGCGCGGGGCCGAGCTGGCAGGGAGAGCGGCGCACCGGTAGGGGCGCGAGCGCGAGTGTGCTTCTTCACCTGATGAGCCGCTGCACTGGGCCGCCAGACTTGCCGAGGGGTGCTTGCGCAGAGCCGGAGGCGTCTGTGAGGAAGGGAGAGCTAAGGGCGCTGGGTGGAGAGGGAGAGGAACGGGAGGCGGGAGGGAGAGAGGCGTGGCCGCACTGGCGTCTCGAGGGAGGAGCTACCGCGAGGAAGGAGAAGGAGCTGCACGGCGGGCAGCAAGGGGCGCTTGCCAAGGGCGCTGGAGGAGCTGGGGCGGAGGAAGGGAGAAGGACGGCACAAGCGCGCTTCACCGATGAGTCTGCTTCACCGGTCCGGACTTCGCTGAAGGGTGCTTGCAGAGCCAGGAGGCGGCGCTGTGGGAAGGGAGAGCTAAGGGCGCTGGTTGGAGAGGGAGGGGAACAGGAGGCGGGGGAGGGCGGCGCGCTGGCGTCGGAGGGGAGGAGCTGCCATGAGGAAGGGAGAAGGAGCTGCACCGGGGAATCAGCGAGGCGGCGCCAAGCAAAGCGAGGAGCTGCTGGCGGAGGAAGGGAGGAGGACGAGCCTGCGCTGCATGTAACGGGAGAGGAAGAGGGAAGGCCAGGAGGCGGAGGGGATGGAGCGAGAGAACCGACGGCGGAAGGTTCTAGTTCGGAGCGCGTGGAGCGAGGCGTCCCGCGACGTGTCCCGCGTCCGTTCGCAGCAAGGCGCGGGAGCTCATGTCCACGGCATCTTGGACGTCCACTACGCATCCGACGGCTAGTCTTCTTCGGGGTGACGTGGCCACTGTAAGCTGTCCTCAAATCTGCCCTCTTTTATATAGTAAGATTGTGTGCTTTGGTAGTTCACTCATCAAGAAGATGAAAACAATAGTATATAGTAATTCATGCTTCAAGACTAATCTACCAAGAACTGAATAGAATAGTTGTACCAGGAAAAAATGGCTGAAATATTACACAAGTTTTTTCCTATAAAGCTGGCCTCCCTACCATACTTATTAATTCCATTTCGGTACCAGCCAGAATGGCCAGAACATGCTATACCGGCACCCAAACCGGCATACCGTATCCTCAATCCCGTACCAGCCTCAATACCAGCCATTCCGTCATTTCGGTCATTCTGGTACCGGTAAAAAAAAAATCAAAATTGAAGTGACCACTTGTTTGAATCAACTCGAAAGGCCGAGTTTAATACTACTCCTTCAGAAATGAAATTATGCTAGACTATGGTAAAATATATGAAATTATGAATTCATGTTGTATTATTTAACTACGCATTTACCTTCGTATTTATGAAATAATTGAACTATATGTCATTTTTATTCTATGATTATGTATTAAAGTGAGATTCTAAGTAAGATTATGTTTGTGTGTATATATATATATATATATATATATATATATATATATATATATATATATATATATATGAAACGGTATGTTAAAATAGACCGATATCGATGTATTTATACCAAGAGGCAAACCAAAATAACTTCGGGAATGAAATTGATAACTATCCCTACGTCTCATTGCCTCGTGGATGTTTGGCTGCTTTAATGCATGGACCTCTTTGATCAGAGCTAGGTACATGGCCGGAGAAAGATGGTCATCGACGCATTATAATAATATACTAAATCCTAGTAAGCTCCATTGATTTTTTGCTCGTTTCGATCAAGCTGCGGTGCTTCGTGATCGCGCTTGGTGAGGGTTTTATAGAGAAATAGTCAGTATGGTAGTTATTATTCTTTTTTGGAGATTCCTCTTTACTTCTATAGTAGTAGTTGGTTTTCAGAAAATCGTAATATGTCAGAACTCGCCAAACAAGTATAATAGACAAAGCACGAGGGCATCTAGTGGCTATTATTGTATGGATGGATATTCGGAGTAGTAAGTGTTGAGGAATCATCGTTGGCGAGTTCAGTCTAAACAATTATCTCGTAGATAAATTCAAAATCGTAAGAATAATGTAAGAACACAAGAACAAAATAGTAGATTGAATACAGAGATATAGAGGGTTTCTTGCTTCTATTTATTCTTTTAATCGATCGATCAATTTTTTACAATGAATAGCACCCCTTATTTATAAGCTACAGATCCTACTAGGGTTTGGGATGGAGAGCCCATACATAGGCTGGCTTCTGGGCTAAGCCCATAGTTTCTTAACACTCCCCCTTGGGCACCTACCCATCCTCACATGTTCATGCCTCGTCAAAACTCGATAAAAACCCAGTGGAAAAAATTTGGAGAAAGAGCACATGATACAAGTTCTGCTGCGTTGCACGAATTGCCTTATTAAAAACCTTAGCCGAGAAAGTTTAGGAAAATTCGTCAAGGAAAAAAGAGTACAATCCACCCAATTTCATTTAATCTCTAGGATTTACTCTTTGAGTACTCGATCTTCGTAATCAAGTTTCAATAATTAGTTCGTGAAGATTCTCCCCCTGAATTCTGCACTTTTCTAAGTCTCGTCATTATAATTCCACGTATGCACCTTTCAAAACTAAATGCTGGAAGTAGCTTAGTGAATAAATCTACAAGATTTTCACAAGACTTAGTATGCAGTACTTTAATTTCATTCATCTTTCGCAATTCATGAGCATAGAAGAACTTGATGTTGATATACTTTATGAGATGATTCTTCACATAACCCATCTGCACTTGTGCAACACAAGCTGCATTATCTTCATAGATAATAGTAGGGGTTTGCGCGATATTCAATCCACACGACTGTTGGATGTGGTGAATCACCCGCTGAAGCCAAACACATTTTCGTAAGGCCTCGTACAGTGCTATGATTTCCGAGTAGTTCGTCGAAGTCGATACAAGATTCTGCTCAGACGATTTCCATAGAATTGCAGTTCCACCACATAGAATACATAGACTGTTTGCGACTTGGTTGTATGCAGGTTCTACAGGTACTCGACATCTGCATAGCCATTCATATTCAGGTCTTGGTTCTTTCTGTAGAACAAACAAAGTTCTTTGCTTCTTTAGAGGTATTGGAAGATGTCCTTCATTCCTTACCAATGCCTTCGGTAGGTTCTGCACTATACCTTGCTAATAAGTTCACGGCAAATGCGATGTCCGATCTAGTACAGTTTGCTAAATACATGAGTGCTCATACTGCGCTCAAGTATGGGAATTTCGGTCCTAGAACTTCCTCCCCCTCTTCTTTAGATCTGTACAGGTCTTTGTCTTGCTACAAAGATCTCTGACCATTGGCACTTTCGAAGGGTATGACTTTTCAAATCCGAACTTTTCTAATGCTTTCTGAGTGTAGGTTGACTAATGTACTAAAATCCTTTTCAGGGGCATGCTCAAGCTGTAAGCCTAAGCAATATTTGGCTTTACCCAAATCTTTTATTTCGAATTATGACTCCAGGTAAGAGCTTGCTTTCTTAATACCTTCTAGGGTTTCAATGATATTCAGATTATCTTCATACACTGAGATTATATAAAATCCATCCTGGGATAGTCGTATAAATACACAAAGATAATTCTTATTGTTCGTGTAGCCTTTTTTGCATAGAAAGTCGCTTCAAGCGATTATACCACATCCTTCCTGATTGCTTAACTTCGTACAGTGACTTTCTGAGTTTCACACTGCACAGATTTCTATTTGCTATGTCTTGGTTCAAGACAGGGATACATTTAGGTATCTTCATATAAATGTCCGAATCCAATATTCCATAAAGGTTTGCTATTACCACATCCATCAATTTCACTTTTAACTTCAAGTTTACTGCCATTGAGATTAAATATCAAAAGGATGGTTCCGCCCATAACCGGAGAATAGGTTTCTTCATAAACAACTCCTGGATGTTGAGTGAAACCTTATGCAACAAGCATTGCTTTACTTCATTATTTTTATTTCTCTTTCGAACAAATACCCACTTATACCCTGCGGGGTGCACATAGGGAGGCGAACGGCTTACATGCTCAAACACCTTTCTTGTATTCAGAGATAATAATTCTGTTTCTATTGCCTTCTTCTATTCTTCCCAATCTGATCTTTTCTTTCATTCAGCAAGCGATACAGGCTCTGGATCAAAATCGATGATTGTGGCAATTTTATTTACAAAATCAATGTCAACATTGGCTGTTATCTTATTCATAGATTCTCTCGTGATCACAAAATTTATTGCTATTTCTTCAAGAGACGATTCTTCTAATGCTTCCAATACTTCTACTTGCTCACCCAATCAATGTTATTTTCTCGCGTAGATATGTTCGTTTCTTGTGGCCAGTTTTAATATCTGGGTGTCTAGGTGTCAACCAAATGATCCCTTTACCAAATATGTCACATTTTGTATGCGACGGCCCCCCGGCCTGTGGATCGTGCAATCTCAGAGGGAATACTACTAGGCACATTCCTGGCTGACTAAAGATGGTCATGGGGAGGGGACGCTGTAGGAGCCACACCTACTTTCCTCGGATTTTCTATTTTTCTACACAATTTTATGCATGGGAAATTAGACATTTTGTGCAACTTCTATCTCCCGCTTGACGAGATAATGTTACTCTTGATGATCGCAGTATGTTGTGGCAAATAGCCACCAATTGGAAGTGTCTTCTAGCCAAACCATAATTTTTTGGTGTGTCCTGCAACATATGCCACTATTTTGTACTATCCTGTAGCTAATTTTGCTTTTAGTTTTTAAGAAATAAAATGTAACTTGTCATTATCGCATCCGGATCTTTCTACTGTATACAGCACGCGCCACATGGGCCGATCGAAAACGATAGCATCAAATACATAAGAGGGGAAATGGATGCCTACCAGACTGACAGCTTGTGATAGGCCAGTTTTTTTGCTGGCCCTGTCATGCCTCATGATTTCCTACCCCCGAGCAGGAAACGAGGAATGCAGGGAGCACAGGGAAGGAGTTGGTAACGGAAATGGATAATGCTCTTTATTACATATAAATCTTGACCGTCCGATAAAAAAATCTCATATTAATAGATATAGCGGTTGCTAGGTACTGTTGTAATACCCCAAAACGCTTTAGAGAGAGAATAAAAAGGGTTAGTGGGGTTTTCTGAAAATAACACTCCTGAGGATCATGCGTAATTAATCAAAAGAGAATACGTGAAAATAGAATATTTTGGTTATTTGAGAGAGGAGTTAGTCTGTATCGTAGTAAAAGGGACATGAGGGAAAAGATGGTCCAAAACCCAGAAATCAAATCCTAGCAACCTTTTTCTTTTCCCGTGCGCCGACCCTGGAGCAGCCACCTCGTCTCCTGCGATTGCCGGCGCGTGGAGGCGTAGCCACCTGCCAGCACGTTGCCTGCCCGCGTGCGTGCGCCGCCCGCGCGAAGCCACCCGCGCGTGTGGCTGCGCTGCCTCTGCTGCGTTGCCATTCGGCCGCGTGTTGCCTGCCGCGCGTCTCCTGCCGCGTAGCTACCTTGTCCAGTGCTGCCGTTGCTATACACGCTTGGATGCATGGTTGCCAGCTTAGGACTAGATAACTTACTTGATGTTTTGTATAGGAGTGTGTTGAGATCAACAATAAGGAGAGAAGGAAAGTCTGCCGATGTAAGTGGAAAGCAAGGAAAGGCTGGAAGAAGAAAAGAGGAGGGAGTAAAGTAGAGAGGAAAATTAGGAGAAAGAAGTTGGGATTTGAGTTTTTGTCGTGTGGGTAACGATTAAGTTTTCGCTCTCCGTTTTGTTAATTTAATTAGAGATTAAAATCGACATTAGAGAGGGTTTTAGAATTTTCTAGTCGAAGGGCCGATTAATAGATTTGTTTAGTCTGCTGTTCTGTTGTATGATTTTTTTCGGGTACATTAATGGCGAATTTTGGGAATGTCGTATACTAGTTAATTGTAGAGAATTTCGGTAGCTTTCCATAGAATATTTAATCATGTCGAGCGGACTAGTAATTTTCGAGTTATGAATTTTGTAAAGACTACTGTCTAGGGAGTTGTCGTCTTTTGGCATCATCTTGTTAGACTGTAGATTAAAAATAGTAAATGGACTAATTAGAGTTTTTGATCTACATGAAAGATATAGATAATTGTCCAAGGGTTCTGGAGAATCCAAGAACTCGAATTTTGGTCGAGTAAAACAAAAGTTATGAATTTAGTAAAACCCGTTGTCTAGAAGATAACAGATCGGTCTTCTGTGGTAAAAAGGGGGGGTGGTTAGATGATTTAATTAGGAGGCATGGTCGACTAAAAAAATATGATGTATTTTGTGTAGATTCCAGAATTGGGTGGTTTGCCATGATTGGACTTGTGAGTCAAAAGTTACGCCTTTTTTAGTACCAGGATAGCAAGGGATGGTTGTTCGGTACCGAGAAAGCATTGCGGATTTGAGGGATGTGTAGGAGCGATGTCAATTAATTGTTGTTCTTGTGATGTTGTAGCTTGTATTGAAATTTAAGTGTTTAATGTAGGAGAGACGTCGTGCTTGTTACCGTCTTCTAGCCAAACCGTGAGTCACAACTAGTAAAGGCAAGTGCATGGTAGACAGCGATCAATGATTGATCACTGTATTTCTTTATCGTTCATTACCATTATTGTTGTGCTTTTATTTTTAGTTAATTGCAAAGCAATGGAATAGTATGACTATATCTTATTTACGAACATGAGGAAAATTGGATATGGTAAATATGATGAAATTATGCATTTTTGCATTCATAAGCATCTTTGCATATGAGCAGGTGATCATGATTGATCACAACTCCACGGGAGTGGAGGAGGTCCCCAATCCTTGAGGAGGAGCGGGCTTGAGAGTGAACGTTATCGCGAGCGTTCACTCACGTATACCAGTATATGTGAAAGGAGTGCATGTGGACATGTAGAGTAGAGTTGCATTGAGATATGAGATGAATATGTGTGAAAAAAAGAGAGAAGAGAACGGTATGAGAATATTAATAGAAGGACATATGATGATAATGAAGTTATTGAATACTGTTGGTTATCATGGTTCGTTGTTTATTGATGCATTTGTTGAGTCATGGACTCACCCTTATTTTTTTTGTTGTTGTTTTTATGTGATCGTTGATGGCACTATGATTGAGAGGGACTAGTGCACATGGGATAGTTTTATACTTTAGGATATGATTATTTGCCATGAGACTCTTGTTATTTATTATGCTGGACTACTTTTATGACATGTTAGAAATTGAATAAGCTTAGATGAATATTTTGGACTAGTCTATTCGCTCCAAGGTTCTGGGTTTACTGGTTTGGTGCTGTTTAGACTTTTTATCTTGCTATATTTTCCTCGCTTATTTATTCATGCTTGACAAGTCATTATTCATGTTCTATTGTGACCCGTTGATGGGTTTTGTTATTGCTTTGGTTGCTGAATTTTTATAGTGTGTTGATGAATATTAGTTGAAAGGGTAGTTTAGTGGCATTCCAGGCTCAGTGTTGTGCTGGGGTGTTACAGTTGGTATCAGAGTGGGCTTTAGGTCTGTGGGGAACAGATTAACAACTTAGTAACATTAAAATTGCTAATATTTGTTTTAGGACTAGTAAAACAGCTAAAATTTGCTAACGGTTAATTAACTTAAAATTTGACACACTAGTGCACAATAGGATGGGTATGGGACGAGTAATGCTTTTACGCTTCCGATACATTGTACTATTGATATATGAGTTCATATTGGTTCTTTGAACTTATTGTGTGCTGTTGATTGTGGTTGGTAGTCGATATCGATAGGTAGATATTGTGGTTGTGGCTATGGGCATGACCAGGTTATACCACCGTTCGTGGTATGAGAATAGTGAAGTGTTTAACTCGGGAAACTTAGTTTGAGGTGTTGAGCATGAGTTTGTTTGAAAAAGTTGTTGTTTTCCTTGAGTTTGCATTGGTTATTCTTGTTACAGTTGCGGTTGATGGATTTTGTTTGGCTAGTGGTTACAATGCAATTGATGAGCTTTCATTGGTCTTTTTTGGTTCCATAAAGTGATTATTTGTTTTTCCGACTGTTGATCTGTTGTTATTTCTTATGAACGTCGTTAATTTGCAGGATTGATCTTTTCATGAGATTTCTGCCTTTCTTGTTGGGAAACATGACTCATTTGTTAGCTTAGTATTTTGGACAATGAAAGTTACCTTTTGCAAGTTCTTTAGCATGTGGAAGCTTTGACTTAATGTTTTTCTTTTGAGTATTATGAGTGTTGTAGTTGAATGTCTCCCTTTTATAAACGAAAATGTTAAAATCCTTTAGTGATGTCTTGTCTTGATTAAGTAAGAGGTTGTAATCATATAAAATTAATTGGTATGGTAAGGGTTATCAAGTTGGGTCTGTGGCGTGGTGCATAATTAATCTTAACTAGTATCCTTGAAAGTGTAGTTGATTAATTTGATGGTGTCTTGTAGTAGTTCTTAATGAATAATGATTAAGAGTATGACTATACCTAATTGAAATCAATAGAGTTGTTAAAAAGTGTTGTACATTTATAAACTGGTTTGACCATTAAAATTGTTTAGTTTACTAAACTTGTTGGATTATTTTGTCTCAATAGATGAAACTAACTGTGTGGGACGGGAGAGTTGAGGAGATGTTAGATTATTGCCTTAGTGGATATTAATCTTGGAGTTGTCTTTTCTGTGGATATGTAATATCTCAAACAATGGTTTGTGTTTCAAATGTATAAAAATGAGGAGAAATTAAAACTTTTGATGCCTCATGTTTTCATTTAAAATTTTCTGAAAATTTTTCCAAGGGTTTCCTGTTTTCAAAGACCAATGCTTCAATTGATGAAGCATAATCCTTGGAAACTCCTTAAGCAAATCTTGTGATCATTATCTGAAAATATTTTTTCTAGCTCCTAGATCACTCTAGTGACCCTCTGAATAATTTCATAATTTTTAGAAATTATTTTCTACTTCTAAGAGGCCAATCAAACCAGTTTGACTCTTGGTCAAAACCCTAGGGCAGCAACTTGTAGTTTTTCTAGAAATAAATTCAGTGCATGAAAAGTTCTGGAAAAATTACACCAGGTTGTTGTCAGGTCCAGTGATCTTCCATAAAAATTTCAGAATTTTTGGAGCTATGAAACTCCCTCTAAAAATTCGCTAACTATTTCAGCCTCATCTTTCCAAAAATCAGAATTCACTGTTCCTTGGGCTTAGACCCAGCCCTGGCTCAAGCCACTTGACTTGGTTGAACCACCTAATTGCACCGGCGCGCTCAACTCAACCCTGCCACCCTTGCTCGTTGTGAACCGTCTGATTTGGAAATCAATGGACTAGATTGATTGGGCTGTTCGGACCGTCCGAACGCGCACGCAATCTATACCGTCCATTTTCAATTGGACCGTCCGCATTGAGTGGGCCGTTTGGACCATCCGAACGACACACTCAATCGAGGCCGCCCATTTTCAATCCAACAATTGAAACTCACCATGCTCGTTTAAACCAACCCAGCCTTTTCCTCTCACGTTGACTGGTGGGGCCCAGTTGCCTGTTCTTCGTCTCCACATCGCAACCGCTCCCGCGCCACCTCGCCTGCACACGCCATGGCTCCGCTTAGGCCATGCGTCATCGTCAACGACTCCGCCACTGGTTTTTGATGCGCGTCAATGGTTTGGCCTATGGTTTCACACTCGCCCATGCTCCTTTCACCTCGCCATCACATCACTGCCGCTCGCGGTGGAGGCATGGACTAAGTTCACCGTGGGAGCTCCATTCTTGTGTTCCTCCACCCCGGGGCCTATAAAAGCTATCCAATGGCCTCTCTGTATCTTTTTCGTCACTCTCGAACCATCCACACCACCATTTTCCTCTTCCTCCATAAGAAATCGCTAGGAGCTCAAGCTCTCAGTTCTGGCTATGACGCTCCTCGTCACCACCGGTGCCACAAGGGTTCATTCCCATTTCTGTTCACGTTGTTTTGTACCCCTCATCACCATCATCACTTCCCCCAATTCAATTTTGGTTTGCATTCACAGGAATCACCAAATTTTGGATTAAAATTTCTTCGGCCGAAATTTGTCCCCTTCATCCCCAACTTCGGTAAGGCGCTCCATTCTTCAATTACTTGCTCGTGTACCATCTCTGAGCCTTATTGATGCTTTCCATACCTCTTGGGCCCTTTCTTTTTGCTCAGGCTACCATCTCTTCGTTGTCTTCCTCAACGTCAGTACTGGACTTCATCGTTGGCACAACTCCGGCAAGCTTTTCCTATCTGGGTCATTCTGGTAAGGTCCTTGAGCCCTACTGATGCTAGTACACGCATTAGATGGCTTAAAGCATTGTTGTATCGTCGTTGTCGTTTTTCCCGTAGCTTCACCTTTGCTCCACCTCGTCGCACCGCCGCGTGAGCTCGTCTCGGGCGATGCTCCAGCCACCGGTGAGTGCGCAATAGTATTAGGAACCCATTTTAGCCCTTAGCCCACACCGCCGTAGCCTCCTTCATCGGCGATTAGCCGGAGAAGCTCACGACCAGAGCGTGCTCTGTGTTGTTGTTTTTGGACACGCATTGTAGCACAATCATTAGCCATTAATCGCTGTCCTAAGCACGTTTATCTATGTAAATCCAGTAGTTTGAGTTAGTGTATCGCTGACCTGTAGGACCCCCTGTCAGTTCGCTTAAGCCAGAGTCTGAACCTGTTTTTTGTTTGGACCCTTCGATTTGATTTCAACAAACCGGATCATTTGGGCCTTTCGAACCATCCGAACGACCCATTCATTTTAGACCGTCCGATTTCAAATCAACCGCTCAGATCTATTGGGCCGTTCGGACCATCCGAACGTCCCACTCATTTGGATCATCCGATCTTGATCTAACGGTCGAGATTGTTTCGCTTGTTAACATTGATCCAGCGCCTCCTCCTCGCTCGCTGACGCGTGGGCCCAAGGCATTTTTTACCAGGTCTATGTGGACTAGGACCGCTTTGATTGTGGTCCCACTAATCAGCGTCCATGGCTAGAATAGGATGGGTATAAAAAGTTTTTACTGCTTATATATTTTCCGTAATGCTTTATTTGTGTACTATTAATTTGTTTGAACTTCGAAAATACATAAGTATTTCTCTGTAACTCCTTTTTGAGCAAACTCAATTTTGTTGGAATCCTATGTTAGTGTACTTTATTGTAGAATAGGTTTTGAGCATGTTACTTCCTCTAAAAAAAATCTTGTTTTACATATGTTTTGTGCACTACTTTCATAGCTTTGAAAAATCAGAAGAAATTCAGTTTAGCTCCAAATGAGATGAATCAAATTCCATTGTTCATCTCATAAGGTGCTCTATCCACCATAAATTTTTTATGTTCACCACCACTCTGGAAATTTTTGCCAAAAATTTAATTTTGGATGAACAGTACCCGATAGGTATTTTCCAGCATTTATTGAAAAGGCTGATTTTGTTTTGGCCATAACTTTTGCGTGAAAACTCCAAATTATTTGAATTTTATTGCTAAATTCATTTAAAATCATGCTCTACCTTCTGTGAATATTTTATGATTTTTGGATGACTTTGAATTTTTGAGTATTCTCGGTGTTATTCGTTCTTATTGGTCTTCTCGAAATTTTTTGATAGGTTCCGATGAATTTGCTGAGTACGAGAGTGATCCTCTGTAGCAAGATTATCTCCAACAAGGCAAGCAGCCCCCCCTTTGATCATATTGATCCTATTACTTTCGTTACAAAATATCTTGTTTGCAACTTGTATGTATGCATGCTCTACTTGAATGATTATTTTTTGTTAGAGGTAGTTATTCCTAGTAGATGCATGAGTTGTAGCAAATGTTATCCTTTTTCACTGAACTTAGGTTAATATCCCCGCCGATGAATTAGAGCTCGGTGGATGAGTTATGGTCATAATATATTGTATACGAGTTGTGTCGCTTAGCACTACTTAAAACGGTAGAATGGGGATCATCGCCTTGGCGATGGTCATTATATCATCACTTTAAATTACTTGGGTCAGGGTACCCATGTATTTATTGTATTTGAGAAACTAAAACTGAAAATAAAATGTTTTAGACTTGGGCAGATTGGTTGGATGGTGTGATTGTCGGGTGTGCATGGATGGTGCCCGAGTTAACAAGGACCGAACATCTTGGACACTAACCCAAGCACTTTTGCATGCTAACCACATGAGAGGGATATGGAACCTCTCTTGACTTAGTACTTTGGTGTGTGTTAGCTCCGAGTCACAGGAGGTTGTGTGTGTTGTGTTGAAAAAGGAATTAATCCGTGTGTGTGTTGGGCGTGACGGGATGGGTTCTGGGTTTCAGTTCCCTACCCGTAGGACCATCGGTAAGTTCTTGCTCTACCGATGACTCCGGCACAATGTATGGTTTCCATCATACGGGCGGCTCGTAGTTAATACACAATATTGGAAAACGTCTCGTAGGACTTAGCCTTGCTGGCATACCTTCGGAAGCGTGCTTTATCTAGTGGCAAAAGAGGCGGTATGGCGTGTGGGTACATTGGTACACCCCTGCAAGGTATAATCTATTCGAATAGCCTTGTCCTAGGTCATGGACATGCTTGGTTAGGTCTCTACAAGAGTTAGACTCAACTTTTTCGATAAAACTTGACTTTGGGTGATACGAATGGGTAATTCGTGCTATATTGTGGTGGCTATTGGGAAGTCACCGCTAAGATGTTGTTATGTTTATAATTGTTGTCTCGCTGTTATTTTAAACAAATAAAAATAGATTGCTTAAAATTGCTTTACAATCTTTTACTCTATTGCAAAGGAAAAATCGCTTTATGTTGAAAACTGCTTAGTGTAGTAGCCTTCCTTTGATACCTAGATGCATCTATATATTTCTTTGCTTGTAAGTCTTGCAAGTACAACTTTGTATTCAGCTGCATGGTTTAGTTGTTGCAGAGGAGGTTGATCACCAAGGGATCGACTATTGTGAGACTGACTTCGTGCAGGACGACTAGCTTGGCGGCCCGGTCGGTTGCCTTATGGGTAATGGCAAACCTGTTGGCTTTTGTTTATCGCCATCTTATGGCTTTTGTTTCTGCTGCTACTTTATTTAATTACCATGTCAATTTGGCCGGTCAGCCCTACTGTTGTTTCTGGACTTGTATGTCTTTGGGTTGTAAGTTTGAAGACTCGGTAATGTAATGACTTGTGTATGGATGTGATGCATAATTTTTGTATGGGGTATGTGTACCGCAAATTCTGGGAATTACATTTACGCCGAGGCACGGGATATTTGGTTTGTGATGCTAGAGCCAAGTGGATGGCTAAGGATTACAAGCTATATACCCCGGGTTCTCACAGGATACTTGGTGAACATATATAGCTGCTAGATCTACATATTTATTACCACGACTAATTGTTGGATTTGCCACAAAAGATTGAAGGGATAGAATATCAGTGGGTCTAGAATTTTATGAGAGGAGTTCTGGATAGCTCTTCTATATAGAATGACGGGATGAATTTGGTTGTAGTGTTGTTGAGACTTTTGAATGATGGAAGATATCAATTCTTGAAGTTTTATTGTGATTTTGTACCAAATTATGAATATGAGGTGGAACAGTTGAACATGTGTTTGTAAATGTTCATCTGATTTGGAAAGGAAAGTAGGTAGCATCTAGATTTCATGATGAAGCCAGTTGATAGCAACAATGGTTGGAGTGCAATTGTTGTGTGTTGAAGTTTAGTGTTGAGCATCACTAAATGTTGAATTGATGTGATTTAATAGGTGGCTTATGCTTACATGATTGTGGAATAGTCGGATGATAGCATATCCTTGATGAAAGGGTTTTGGTAGAACCTTTTGATTTGTGTAGTAGATCTCTACTAGAATAAAGTTGTTGTTGTAGTGAGTTTATAAAGTTTTGGTGGACTCTCGATTTGAGGATGAGATAATAAAGTAGTATGAAACAATTTAGTGAGTTTTTTGAGAGCTATATAATGGAAGAGTAGACTATGATGATTTTTTTGTTAACAGTGTATTAATCTGGATGTTAGTAAGGTTGTCGGCAATGGATTGTGAGTGTGTTGTTGATTCTTATAGAAAGAAGGTAATTTGATCGTCATTCGTGGTATTGCTCAAATGAAATGTTTCGAACTTTGCATTTCTGATCTTTTGGAGTTCATGATTTATGTAGTAACTGAAATTAGTTTGAGCAAGTGACGTGTTGAAAAACTTTATTGGTTCTTACATGATTCATGTGATTTGGTCTTAAGAGCTCTTCTTAGTTGAGTTGGCAAAGTGACGTTGTAATCAAAGAAAATTACTTTCTTTATTAAAGAAAGAGTGAAGTAGAAGTACTTGAGATTGAAGTCAAGTTTTGTAACTCGTAGTTTATTTGAAGTGTGCCTAAACTTTCTGTTTCTGCCCTATAAGAGTTTCTCGATTTTCAAATGCAATGCTTTATTCTTATTCGAGGTTTGATATTATCTTGTGGGACTTGTGCCCTCAACTATGGACTCCTCTTTTACTTTTCGAGATCATTGCTATTTGACCATTCCCCTTGGTTTTGTGTTTACTGTGATTGGTAAACATTTTTCTGTGTGTTGAAAGTTGTTTTTTATTTGTCTCTTCTTTTGAGAAAGGAATAATGAATTTGTTTTACAAAACTTTATAGAGTGTATAGTGGCATTTGGGTAGTAGTGGTCAAGAATATTATATTATGAGACCTCAGGTTGCAAGTTAATTGAGGAGCATTGGAGGATGAATTGATTTCGTGATATAAAACTTGTAGAGAATTGGATCTAAAAGGAATGATGGTTGTTGGGGCAACTAATAGAAGCTATAGTGAATTTCAATCCAAGAACATTTGTTCATGTTGGTGGAATATTGGAATTACCAAAAAAAAAGTTTGGGTCTTGGTTAATTAGTTAGAGTATTGCGAATGTGTATGTTGTGGTCGTGTAGGTGAAATAGAATGGTGTGGTATAGTGAGTCCAAGATTCGTGAACTTAATTGCTTTAGGCGTTTAGTTGTTTAGTGAGGAATGTTGATATTAATGATTGAGAATATTGTTTGGATTGTGGGAATTTTAGTCATCAGATCTGTGGATTTCCTATCAAGTATACCAGAAGTTCATTATAAGGGTCTTAAAGGTTGAATCTGGGCTTTGTATTTTTTTTATGCAGGCATCTTGGTTGCCCATGATTAGGTTTTGAGAGCTGTGGTGATCTTTGATAGAATCCTTTGGATGTAGTAAATGAGTGTGTATGGGCTGTGAATTTCAAGTTGATTATCCTTTAAGGATTGAGATGATGTGATCGTGGGTGAAATCTATATTGAGGTACGTTGGAAATTATTTGTCAAAGTAATTCTTTTGGTAGAGAAGTTGGCTCTAGTATGTTATTGTGGATTGGAAGAGTCGATATATGTGTGGATTTTGTATTCGGTTTGAGTATAACTTTGAGGTTGCCAATTTAAAAGAAATGAGTTAGTGTGTAATGCGATGAATTGGAATTCCATGGTTTAAGAGAAAGTTTGAGAAAAAGGTTGTGTTCCCGGATAATTAAATATTCTCTTGGTTTTTATTTGAGCTTTGTCTTTATGACGGATGCCAATTACAAAGTGAGTTGGTTCTTATTGGTATATGTGATTCTTTTCGGTTAAGAAAAAGAAAAGAAATGGTTATTTTGGCCATTCGAGTGATTTCGCCTTTGGCTTATGTACTGTTCATTGGCAAACTGACTATTTGAAAAGTGGAAAAGTTTTATGTTGAATCTTTTGTTTTTGGATTGGAGTCTTTTGGACAGAAGTTGATTATGAGTTGGTTGTGTTGTGAATCCTTTATTTTCAGTTGGGCTCTGTTAGTACAATAGTTTGTTTAAAACGAGTTCTTTTGTGCGTCCCTGGTTAAGGGAGGTGCTCTTTGTTAAGGGGAAGATATCGATGGAGAGATGGAATAAGAGTGTTGTGTGTTACATACAGGTTGTGTGGTTTGGTACCAAAGGGAAGGTTGGCCAAGGTACATTGGTTTGTTTCTGGAAGTTGCGGAAATTTTAGAAGATAGCGTTTTGCTAGGACCGTCTCGAGCCCTGGCGCAGGGTACAGAATGGTTTGTATGACCTGGTGTTGTAAGATCGAGGAGGCCGACTAGAGGGGGGTGAATAGGCGGTTTTTAAAACTTCTTTGGTGAAAACCAAGTTTTATACGGAATTGTAAATCAACTCGGTTTAGTACAATTAAAGTCTAAATCAACTAGTCTTTACTAAGTGTGTCAACAATATCAGACTATATAAAAGATAGCAATCATATACATATATGTAAGCAATTTAATATAAGGAATGTAAATCGCAATATAGTAAAGCACAAGAACAAACCATAAAGACACGATAATGTTTTACCGTGATGATCGGAAACTTACTGGTCTCCTCTAATCCACGTTGAGGTAAGCCCAAAATCAATTGAACCGGCTCCACGAATTAAGCCAAACACCTCCGAGGTAAGTCTAACCACTTCGACGGTTGCAACAAGAACCAACACCTCGATCCACTAGGGGTTGCTCTTCCTCCACTCCGGAGATGGTGAGCACCAAGCCACTCACAAACACCAGGCCTTTTCACAAGCTTCTTGAGAAGATCACTAGACCACAACGCCTCCATGCCATCTAGGTGTCGGCAAACACCAAGAGTAACAAGTCGAAGACTCTCACTTGAACTAATCAAGTGTCTAAGCTCAAGTGGATACACAATCCAC
The DNA here is from genome assembly GCA_036346405.1 of Phyllostachys edulis. NCBI lineage: Eukaryota > Viridiplantae > Streptophyta > Magnoliopsida > Poales > Poaceae > Phyllostachys > Phyllostachys edulis. The sequence goes on along the minus strand of CM070563.1, from coordinate 47,572,208 downwards.
TACTTAATGCAACACATGCAATTAAGGTTTGCTTCTCAAAGCTCACTAAGTGCAACACATGCACAAAAGAGTGCAGACGGCCTGTTCTTAGCACAATAGAAATGAATATGGCACCAGCAACACTCCAGCTGCCTCCCACAACCAGCCAAGGTGGATATATATAGCCCACACATAAAAACTAGCCGTTGGGGGAAAGATTCCAAAGAATCAGGGTAAAATCGGTCTAACCACCAACTAATGGCTGGTCAGACCACCCAAGCGCCAACGGCTAAAAAACTAGCAGTTGGACTCACTGCCGGTCTGATTGCCAACTAATGGTCGGTCAGACCGCTCAAACCGGTCAGACCGCCCAGTGCTTGCGGTCAGACCGCTCAAGGAAATCAAGGGTAATCAACAAAAAAACACCATCTCTGGAATAAACGTACCGCACAAGACTCTGGTACTACCGCGCTCCGGTAGTACTGTTTGTTAAGTGACGGTACTACCGAACACAACCTTGCGGTAGTAGGGAACCAGTCAGACTGCTCCAACCATGGCGGTCAGACCGATACACTACCGGTCAGACCAGTGGTTGCTGGTGGTCAGACTGTCAGTTCACAAAGAGTGATGTCTCACTACACTTCAATTCAATTTTCAAGATGCACTTGCCAATTGATGCACGATGCAAACACAGGTCAAAGACAAGATTCTCAAGAAGTTGCAAAACATATTTGCCGACTTTTAGAATCAATGCCACAAGGAATAAGGTACGTGGACATAAACTATTTGCAAAACACATTCTCAAACTAAAGTCACATGCTACGAGGATTATGCATGAGTCTCAACTATTTGCAAAACACATTCGCAAATATTGGCAACATGCTAAAAAGAGCTAGAGCAAACACAATGAGCTATCAACACATGACTAACTCAAGTTACTAATCAAGACCCCTCTTAATAGTACGAAAACCTCTACTAGCAATCTGGTCTTCCATCCAAACACCAAGACCGGTAAAAGACTAGGAACAAATCCTTAGCCCTAACTAGTCATACCTTTGCCTTGCACAAACAATTGAAGCTTGATGACGCACATCTTTACTTCAAGTCCAAGTTCTTGACTTGAATATGCATCATTCCATGATGCATTCTTTACTTGACCTCTATCAACACATGATGGGTCTTCTCTTGATTTGATGATCAACTCATGATCATCTCCTCTTCATGAACATCATCGACACACGATGATTTCCTTTTCTTCAAGTTCATGATATCCATCAACACATGATGCATCCTTTTACTCCAGGCTCTTGACTCGATGACGATCAACTCATGATGTCATCCAAAGTCTTCATCATTATGGAACATAACCTATTCATCCAACTCATAAAAAATGTTAGTTCCACAATATGATTGTCATTAATTACCACAACATACCATTAACTCATAATGGTAGGACAAGATACATCAATCTTTTCCTCTTTGGTAATTGATGACAACCATCACAATTTGCAAGTAATTGAATGTAGATAAATATGAGTATATATGAACTACACAAGTTTTCTATACTCATATGATATGTTTCAAAGTAAAGATCCTTAATGTATGTGTATAAAGGAATATGGATCAATACTAATGAAACAACAAAACATAGAGTGAACTCCCCCTAGATGTGTGCATACATGAATATGTAATGAGAACATATGCACATATTTAAGTTACACTTTTAGTGGAGTTCAACCTATATTTTGGATTTGAGGAATGCAACAAGATATAAAATTATGATGTCGAATGCATACCTCTTTGATTCTCACCTTTTTGTCCATTTAAGACTAAGCAATAGGTATATCAATAAACGTGTTAGCCTTACAAATAGATTTATCATTAATCACCAAAATACTCCATTAATACATAATGGCGGGTCTAGATTCTTCAATCTACCCCTTTTTGGTGATTGATGACAAATCTTTTGTCAATAAGAATATTTGGATAAAAATCAACATAAGAGAAGAATTTAAGCTATTGAACTAATCCATGCATATTACTAAGCAATTTAAATTTTCTTCCTATTGTATTATGCATGAAAAGGTGAAAAACACAAGAGAGAATCCAAATATATTGATCATATGAACATTCTCCCCCTTTTGGCATTAAACACCAAAAATCCAAAAGAAATCTAAGCCAACAAAAGTTGTTGCAACGGAAAGAGCTTGGCAATTGAATTCATTTTATTTTGATCAAATAACATTTTTCCCTTTTTGATCACGAAACATTTCACTAGAAGAGTTGATATTTGAAACACATTCAAATAAACTCATCCATAGAAGTTACCATGCTCATTTTCACAAAATCACAAATTGAAATCATGGTGAGCACAAGACCTTCTTGAGTTACTTGAAAGGATATGAAAACACGCTCTGAAAAATCTGAAATAAATCATGGAGCTAGTCCTTGTAAATACACACACTTTTCATTTTAGAAGGCTCAACCAAATATCAACCATTTTGACCATACGAAAATCACAAACTTTCAGAAAACTGAAAATTTTCAGGTTTGCAGATTTTGATAATTCATTTGAGCTTCAAAGCATGGCTGAAAAACTGGTTAAAATAGATCCAATAAATCTGATAAAATTTGACATAGAATGTCAACTATAGAGGATAAAAAGTTATCAGTATGTCTTCCTCAAATTATGAATCCATTTGGAGATATAAAAATCACAAATCAGCTCAAAATAACGCAAAATTCTAAAATTTCAGCATGTTGATCACGGTGAGAAAAAGTCACAACATCTTCAAATCAAATTGAGATTCTTTCAAATTTGACAGAATTAAACTTTGGACTCCTAAGAGACTTTTCCAAGAAGAATTTTCGAAAAAGGAGTCTTTATTCAAGAGAAAAGCCAAATTGAGCTTGAAGGCATGAATTTTGCTTAAAGAAGCTAAAAGGCAAAACTTTTTCAAATGAACGTTCAAAAACTTTGAAGTTTTCTAACCATCTTGGATTTCTTGCAATCAAGAACTATAGAGATGAAACTCCCCCTAAATATATGCATAAAGAGATGAGAATCAAAATTCATTGCATATAAGAGGATTTTAAGAAATTTTGATGGAGTTTCCTCTAAATAATGCATCCAAAGAAGCACAACAATTGATAATCAAGATATGAATAATCATGCAACCAACAATAGAAATTCAACATCAACATATCATGGACAAGGATATTCAATTAAGCATGATCCATAACACAAGCATTCAAATATTCAACATAAGATTGATAGTAATAAGACAGAAGCATCCGAGGTTTTATAAGCTTACAAAAGATATTATAAGAGTAAACATTAAGCTTATCCTCACAAGACAAGGTCAATCGACCTAAATATGAAAGATGCTATAACTAGGAGGAAGGAGGAGCCTCTCACTGAGATGGCTGATCACCCTATTGATAAGCTGAAGGAGGACGCTGACCATGTCCAAACCTGTAACGTCCCATTTATTCTAGAGTTCTTACCAGCTTTCAAAATCAAAAGGAACCATTTGGTTTAATTGCCTGTTCTAGCTTAACTTGGTATTTTAGAAGTTGGAGAGTTTAACTTGACCTAACCAAACTTGAACTAAGACCCTTGTTGGTGTTCTCTGTTGGTTGGGGCTTCTTGTTGTTCTTTAGTGTTCCTTGGTTTGGTTTCCTCGTAAGCTTCTCTGTGTGCCTCTTGGCTTAACCTTCCTTTAAACCTCCTTTGTTGATTTGAATCTCTTTGAGAGTAAAACCTCCCTCTCCGTTTAAATCTCATCCTTTGTTTAGACCTCCCCTTGTTTTGGACCTCTTGCTGAGGATCAAGCTCGGGTTTGTGTTTCAAAACCCCTTTGGTTTCTCAAAGCCAAGTTTGGCCTCGTTTTCCCTTCCTCTGGACCTCCTTCAAGGGTGGATCAGTTCAGGTTGCGGTATTACCACCCTCCCTCCGACGGTCGTTCCGCTCGCTCCAGTCGCGGGACTTAACTTTGGTTTTACCGTCTCCGTTTCGGTACTTCCGACCTCCGGTCGTGCCGTTGTGGTAGTGCCGGAACTGTTGGGTCGCGGGTAGGCTACGATAGCTACAAACAAAAATTTCTACCACGCAAACCAGGAAGCCAAGCAAGTAGATGATCATAAATTGTTACCACCAGACGCGCAGAACAGCGGAAGAAGGGTTGGAGCAGCCTGGTCCAATGAAGAGAGTGTCGATGTAGTGGTCGTAGTCAATCGTCCAACGTCCAGCAAGTCGATGCGGTGGTCATAGTCGATCGTCCCCTCCAGCAACCTCTGTAGTTCCTCGTGAAGATCGCGGATCGTCCTCAAGCGCAACAATCGTAGTAGCGCCTCTGCGATATCCACACGTCCAGGGCAGGAACAACCGAACGCTGGTGTGCTAGCACCAAGTCGCACGGCGGAGCTCTCAGGAAGATGGCTGCTAGGGTTTCGGTGATGTTTCACGCATCCCTCCCAATAGCCTCATGCATCTCCTTATATAGTGCTCGTGACGGATCTTATCCGAACACGTTTTTGAAACATATTCGTACTGGTTTGTTCCAACCCGTTAAGTGTGTGACCCTGTAGGTTCATGTGTAGTTCGGTTGTGACTCGGAAACCGTTTCCGATCACGAGTCATAGCGGCTCCTAGCAGAGCATATCGATTCCCGAATACACACAAATTATATCGGATGAACCTTAATGCAATATGATCTACGACCAGGTCCTATCTTTATACGACCAGTTCGTATTTGGTCACGACCAGTTCGTAATTGCTTACGACCAGGTTACGACCACTCTGTGACTATGTTCGACTAGTCTACGACCAGCTCAGATATCAGATATCGACCATCAATGAATCGTCGAACTAAGCGACCTACTCGTGTATACTCCCTTTGCCTCACGATGTCTGGTTGAACTCCAGGTGAGATGTTGTGTCATCCATGGACTGTTCAATTCTTTCTCAATCGAGTGTCGGATAACTTCACGTGGTCGAACACTTCGACTACTAGTGGCATGGCTATGCACTTTCTTTATTCGATCACAACGAGGGGCCCAGAGACATCTCTCCTGTTATGTTAGGAGGGGCAAATTCCATATCCGACCAGTCACATTCCTCTCCATGTTTCACAGCATACCCGAAAGCTACCTTTATAACTACTTAGTTACGGTGTAGCGTTTGGCAACCCCTAAGAGTGCTCTTACACATGTAGGAAACCATGCTGATCTCAGGTCTAAGGATTATACATCATCATTGCTTGAGACCAACTAACGACACATAGATTCATCACAATCTCAATAGTATCTCAAGGTGGGTCTTATCCAACATCATGTTCTCTAACATGTGTCCATATTATCGGTTTGATATCTCCATATCTATTACTCGTGAAACATAGTCATCAACCAATACATATGCTAGTCTATTCATATGTGTCCTCATATGTTTACGACCAGGGATCGTAAAAGAATAATTATCGTAGGAATATAGAGTTTCACAACCAAGTCACATACTTGATAATAAATATTAACAATATTATTCTGGGAACAAGATAACACATTATCCAATATCATGAACATAATGAAATATAATCATCTCTATGATTGCCTCTAGGGCATATTTCCAACACTACCGGACGCTCCAGGCGGTCCTCCCGGACCACCCTGAGTCTCTGGTAGTGCTTGCTCGGCTTAGCCGGCGGTACTACCGCTCCTTCGTGCGGTAGTACCGGTTGTGGTGAGGTGCTACCATACCGCTGCCCTTGTCACGATAGTACCAGTTGCAAAAAAAAATGGTCCTCTTGGACTCCCCGCTTAACCTGAGAAGAGGTCCTCACAAAGGTGGTATTAGAGCCCTGGTCGGCTGTAAGATGTGGCCATAGGTAGAAAGGTCGTTCTAGTTTTGATTCAAAAGCTATTTTATAAATCAAATCAACTCTAAAACATGTTTGGTGGTTCTTCCCTTGTTCGGAGTCTGTGTTGTTTTTATCTTGTCTTAATCTCTTCTTATCTTCTCTTTAGTTCTGTAATCTTACCTCCTCTGGAACTTCATTTTCAAGTTAACTTGACCTCCTTGCCTCTGTAATCTCCAAAGGGCCGACTTTGTAAGTTTAGGTTGATAGTGGTCCTTTTAGCCTAAGTCTCGCTTAGCATGGTCATTAGGACCTCTGGTTGTTGTTTTATTGTCTCTTTTGGGTCTTTTGGCCTTTTTGGCTTTTCGGGTTTAACCAAGTCACCCCTAATAGGTTAATCTATCTTTCCTCCCCTTGCCCTAACTCATATTTGTGCTATTCCCTCTTATCTTTTATGCTTTCCTTCTTATCTGTTAAACCTAAGAGCTCTATGCAGATGGTTCAAACTCGGCAATCATCCAGTCAGAATGAGCCTCCAGAGCAGCTGCCTCCTCCTCCTCCAGTGCCAGTATCAGACCCCGGATTTGGACAATTTATGGCAGCCCAAGCATAAATGATGAGTTCCATGATGCAAAACATGAATCAAATGATGGCTCAGCAAAGTCAGACCACCAATGCTTTGCTTGCTATGATGAGTTAGAACAGCCAAGCAGCAGTTGTGCCTCCTCCACCTTCTGTTCATTCTCAATCAAGGTTGTCTGAGTTCATGAAGACTCGCCCAGCCACCTTTTCAAGCTCCCCTGAACCGCTTGATGCAGATGATTGGTTAAGATCAACTGAGAAGAAGCTTGAAATTGCCCGCTGTGAGGACAGAGAGAAAGTCTTGTTTGCATCACATCAGTTGGAAGGTGCTGCAGCTAAGTAGTGGGACACATTTTGTGCCTCCCATGCCAACCCCCAGAGGATCACTTGGGCAGAATTTTCGGCAGCTTTTCGTCATTCCCATGTCCCTGATGGCAAAGTGGAGATGAAGAAAAATGAATTTCGAGACCTTAAGCAGGGTAGCATGACTGTGAGTGAGTACCTCACTAAATTCACTCAGTTGTCACGCTATGCTCGTGAAGATGTTGCCACAGATGATGCCCGCTAGAAGCGTTTTAAGCGAGGATTTCATCCCAGTCTAAAGGTCGAGGTTGTGGGTAATGATTACCCTGATTTTCAACACATGGTGAATAAAGCTTTGCTTATTGAGGAATCTCGCAAAGAGCTCTCAGAGTCTTTCAAGAGAAAAGTGCCACCCTCCAGTGCTCAACCAGGACCTCCCCAGCGTGCCAAGACCTTTGTGCAGCACCAATGCAGGCGCCAAGGACCTCCTAAACCTCCCAGGACCTCTGCCAAGGCGTCCCGATCAGCAGCCCCAAGTCAACGACGCGTTGCCAGCAGCAGCAATCAGCTCTCAAAGACCTCCCCAGCAGTAGGAATCACTTGTTTTAAGTGTCATCAAGTGGGACATTTTGCCAACCAATGCCCGCAAAAGACCAGACCAGCCGCTGGAACTTCCCCTTCAGGACCTCCCCCTGCCAGGACCCCTCAAGCAATTGCTGGACCTCCCCAAGCGAAGACCTCAAAATCCTTTGGAATAGGCTTTGTAAACCATGTTGCGGTGGAAGAAGCCCAGACCACCTCAGACGTTGTACTAGGTATGTTCCTAGTAAATTCAGTGCCAGCTGCGGTTTTGTTTGATTCTGGGGCTTCCCATTCATTCATTTCTCGGTGTTTTGCTGTGAAACACCAGTTTAAAGTTGTTGCTCTTAAGTCTACCTTGCTGGTTCAATCCCCCGGTTAGGAGTTAAGCACGAACCAGGGTTGTCCGAAAGTTAAGTTGGTCATAGAGGGGGTAGAATTCTTGGCCAACCTTATTTTGTTGGATACCAGGTCCCTAGATGTGATCTTGGGTATGGATTGGCTTGCGGACCACCATGCAATGTTGGACTGTAGTAGGAGAAGCATCTCTTTGACCAGCCCTAGTAGTACCTCAGTGAAGTTTGAAGCCTCCTCAGGAAAGCTTGCTGGAGCTTTAGCTTGCAGTGCTCAAATTCTAGCTTTACAAGATGTCCCTGTGGTTCGGGATTTTGAAGATGTGTTCCCTGATGAGCTCCCAGGAATGCCTCTAGATAGAGACCTTGAGTTTGTCATCAACCTTGTCCCAGGGACCTCCCCTATCTCCAAGAGACCTTATAGGTTGCATGTTGATGACCAGGTGGAATTGAAGCAACAAATTGAAGATATGCTGAGCAAAGGTTTTATTAGACCTAGCTCCTCACATTGGGGAGCTCCAGTGATATTTGTGCCCAAAAAGAATGGAACTCAGAGAATGTGTGTAGACTACAGAGCTCTCAATGATGTTACCATCAAGAATAAGTACCCTTTGCCAAGAATTGATGATTTATTTGATCAATTGAGGGAGCTGCTGTATTCTCAAAGATAGATTTGAGGACAGAGTACCATCAACTTAAGATTCGACAAGAAGACATTCCAAAGACAGCTTTTTCAACAAGATATGGGCTATTCGAGTTTACTGTTATGTCATTTGGGCTGACCAATGCCCCTGCCTACTTTATAAATTTGATGCATAGAGTGTTCATGGAGTTCCTAGACAAGTTTGTCATTGTTTTTATTGATGACATCCTTGTATATTCCAAAAGTGAAGAAGAGCATACGGACCACCTACATTCGGTTTTGGAGAAGCTGAGAGCTCATCAGCTTTTTGCTAAGTTTAGTAAATGTGAGTTTTGGTTGAAAGAAGTGGTCTTTTTAGGCCATGTCTTATCTGAAAAATGAATCTCTGTCAACCCCAACAAGGTCCAAGATGTACTTAATTGGGAATCTCCTAAGTTAGTACCTCAAGTCCGAAGTTTCCTTGGTATGGCAGGGTATTACAGAAGATTTATTGAAGGTTTTTCTCGGATTGCAAGACCTCTAACCTAGCTATTGAAGAAAGAGAAGAAGTTCTCATGGACCCCTGATTGTGAGCAAAGTTTTTAAGAGCTCAAGAAAAGGTTGACCTCTGCCCCAGTTTTGGTTTTGCTTGATGTGACGCATCAAGGCAAGGACTTGGCTGTGTCTTAATGCAAGAAAGGAAAGTGGTAGCCTATGCCTCACGGCAATTGAGACCCCATGAGGCAAATTATCCTACTCATGACGTAGAGCTAGCTGTAGTAGTGCATGCATTGAAGATTTGGCGCCACTATCTTATGGGAAATAGATGTGGAGTCTACACAGATCACAAGAGTTTAAAGTACATATTTACTCAAGCTGATCTGAACATGAGGCAAAGAAGGTGGCTAAAGCTAATTAAAGACTATAACTTGGGAATTCATTATGATCCTGGTAAAGCCAATGTAGTGGCTGATGCTCTGAGTAGGAAAGTCTATAGTAGCACACTGATGGTTAAAGAAAATCAGCCCACTTTGCATGAGGAATTTCAGAAACTCAGACTTGTACTAGTTGAAGAAGGATCTTTAGCAGCCCTTGTAGTGCAGCCCACCTTGCAAAATCAGATTAGAGCAGCTCAAGTTGAAGATGCTGGCATTCAAGAAATCAAGTCCAACATGAGGAAAGGGAAGTCTCTAAGGTTTTCTGAAGATGAACAGGGACTGTTTGGTTTGACAAAAGGCTCTGTGTGCCAAATAACATAGAGCTCAAGAGGGTGCTGCTCAAAGAAGCCCATGAAGCATTGTATTCCATCCACCCTGGAGCTACAAAGATGTATCAAGACATCAAAGAAATGTACTGGTGGCCGAGTATGAAGAAAGAAATTGCAGAATTTGTGGCCAAATGTGATACTTGTCAAAGGATCAAGGCTGTGCACCAAAGACCTGGAGGTCTTTTGGTACCTTTACCCATACCCGAGTGGAAATGGGAAGAGGTTGGGATGGACTTTATAACTAGTCTACCCCGAACTCAAGCTGGTTTTGACTCTATTTGGGTCATTGTGGATAGATTAACCAAGATGGCCCATTTTATTCTAGTAAAGACCACTTATTCTGGAGACAAACTGGCAGAGATCTACATGGCAAAGGTAGTGTGTTTGCATGGTGTCCCAAAGAAAATAGTATCGGACAGGCGATCTCAGTTTACCTCTAAGTTCTGGCAAAAGCTACATGATGCCTTGGGCACAGACCTCAACTTCAGCACAGCTTATCACCCACAAACTGATGGCCAAACTAAGAGAGTTAACCAAGTACTTGAAGACATGCTTCGGGCATGTGCCCTAGAAAAGCAAGCTAGTTGGGACCGAATGTTGCCTTATGCTGAATTCTCCTATAATAACAGCTATCAAGCAAGCCTCCAAATGTCTCCTTTTGAAGCTCTTTATGGAAGGAAGTGTAGAACTCCTTTATACTGGATAGAGACCGGTGAAGGGCAAGCTCTGGGACCCGATCTTTTGAAAGAAGCTGAAGACCAAGTGAAGTCAATAAGAGAAAAGTTGAAGACTACTCAAACAAGGCAGAAGAACTATGCAGACAATAGGCGCCGAGATCTATCTTTTGCACCTGGAGATCAAGTGTATCTCAAGGTATCACCTCTCAAAGGAATACAGCGGTATAGAGTTGGTGGGAAGCTAGCTCCAAGGTTCATTGGACCATTCCCAATTCTCGCCCGAAGGGGTGAAGTGGCCTACAAGTTAGACCTCCCTCCTCAGCTTGCTAGAGTACATAATGTGTTTCAATTGTCACAATTGAAGAAATGTTTGAGAATGCCAGAGGATCAAATGCCACTAGAAGCTATGGACCTCCAAGAAGACCTCACTTACAAAGAGCAACCGATCAAGATCTTGGACGTGTCAGAAAGGGTCACAAGGACCAACACCATCAAGCTTTGCAAGGTGCAATGGAGCAACCACACTGAAGCAGAAGCTACTTGGGAGCGTGAAGAGGACCTCAAGAAGGAGTTTCCTCACCTATTCTCTAGCTAACCTGAATCTCGGGGTCGAGATTCCCTTAAGGGGTGAAGGTTTGTAACGTCCCGTTTATTCTAGAGTTCTTGCCAGCTTTCAAAATCAAAAGGAACCATTTGGTTTAATTGCCTGTTCTAGCTTAACTTGGTATTTTGGAAGTTGGAGAGTTTAACTTGACCTAACCAAACCTGAACTAAGACCCTTGTTGGTGTTCTCTGTTGGTTGGGGCTTCTTGTTGTTCTTTAGTGTTCCTTGGTTTGGTTTCCTCCTAAGCTTCTCTGTGTGCCTCTTGGCTTAACCTTCCTTTAAACCTCCTTTGTTGGTTTGAATCTCTTTGAGAGTAAAACCTCCCTTTCCGTTTAAATCTCATCCTTTATTTAGACCTCCCCTTGTTTTGGACCTCTTGCTGAGGATCAAGCTCGGGTTTGTATTTCAAAACCCCTTTGGTTTCTCAAAGCCAAGTTTGGCCTTGTTTTCCCTTCCTCTAAACCTCCTTCAAGGGTGGATCAGTTCGGGTTGCGGTATTACCACCCTCCCTCTGACGGTCGTTCCGCTCACTCCAGTCGCGGGACTTAACTTTGGTTTTACCATCTCCGTTTCGGTACTTCCGACCTCCGGTCGTGCCGCTGTGGTAGTGCCGGAACTACCGCCTTTGTTAAAACCTCTGTTGAGCCTTTTGGACCTCCCTTGCCCATTGGACCTCCTCAAAGTCCAAAGGACCTCCCTTGTTTCCTTAAAGACCTCCCTTCGTGTCCTTACGGACTTACCGCTGTTGTTTTGCGGTCGTACCGCTAGGGTTTAACTTTCCTCGCCTCAGGACCGTTGATGCTTTTGGACGGGCTGATCTTGAAGGTGCGTTCGAACGGTCCAAACGTCCCACCCCTTAAGAGCCACCCGATCTGTATCAGACAGCTCTAATCCGTTGTGACCTTCGCTCGGTCCGAACGGCCCCTTTGCTTGGCCCTGTTCGAAGGACCAGCACTGCTTGACGAAGGCAAGTCACAGCCCTTGATCATGTTGAGCCTAGTCTTTTAAATATATCTTGTTTTACTTTATCTTGCATGGCTAATTTTATATGAGAATGTTTGGGCAGTAGCTACTCTTCCTCACTTGATATTATGCCTCCTTTGGACTTGTTGCTGGACATGTTGACATACCCTCTTTGGAAACTCTAGGTTGGGTATTCTAGTTGGTGTCACTTGATATTGCCAACATGGGACCGTAAGTTTATGCTTAGCCTTGCTTTAGATCCGTGGGTTTCGAAAAGCATGCTTCATCAATTAATAATCCTGATTAATGATCTATGGAATTTGTGGTTGGTGCCACTGTTAAGCAACTATGGTGGGACACCGTATGTTGTGTTGACTGTGGTGCGAGACCACTTTGTTAAAATCTGGTTGTGCCAAGACCTGGTGGTCCTTTGGCCAAGGGTATTTACGAAATGGTTTTGCTTGGGCAAGAAGGCAGGGAGTGAGAAGTGGGTGCTTTGCACATGGGGTTGTGGAAGTCTTGCCTGAGCAGCAATTAAGGACTTAACTTTGTGATCTGTTGATCTGGGTCAATCAATGCAACCACAAGATCACTTTATGGGGGTGGTCTGGGCCAAATAATGAGCAATGAGATGGCTTGGTGCTATTGTGGTTGAGCAAGTTTCATTGCAACGGCGTAAGAGGGGGCACGAATCCGGTGGCTTTGCAACCCATCCGGAAGCGAAACCTTAGCGGGCAACTCCGAGCCAAATCAAAGCTTTGTAAAGGCCTTGTCACGCTCTCTAGACTGCTCACCATCGGAAGTGAGCAAGGGTCTTTCCGGAACTCGTCCCACTAGAGAGATCGTGGATTGTGGGTAAAGTTGTACACCTCTGTAGAGCATAAAATCTATTCGAATAGCCAAGTCCTTGGTCATGGACCGTGCCCAGTGAAAATGGTGCAAGGGGTAGCTTTTGTGAAATCTGTGTTCCCTGGGCTCTTCTGCGAGAGGCCGTGGCCTTGCCTCGAAGAGACCTTGGCCGGCTTTAGAGGGGTCATGGTTGGCAGGGGATGTGGTCCAGAGGTCTTGGGAGAGGTCCTGGCTGTGTGTGCAACCAGGCCTCCCCCAAGTGGTTTGGATGTGAGTGGGTGCTCACTCCCTTCTTTTCAAAGAAAAGTATGTATGTATTATTGATTTAACTTGTTGCCTTACAATCTATTATGTATTTACTGTCAAACTTTGCTTTATGCAACTAACCATACAGCTCCCCCATTGGTAAGCCATTGCATGATTATTAATTGCATAATGTTTCCCTGTGATTTGCTGAGTACATTCAAAAGTACTCATGGCTTCAAGCCCTGTGTAAAAGCAGTGTATGAAGATGACCAACTGCAAGGAAGCTCAGACCTCTTTGAAGAGGATTTCTTTGATGATCCCGCTGCCTAGGACGTCCTCCACTCGACAGCCTGTGGGCTTGCCGGTTGGCGTCTTTGCGTTTTGGTGTTTCCGGTTGCCAGGTTCTTTTGTTGTCGGTTTTGTAGCCCAAGTGGCAAACCCTCTGTAAACAAGCTTGGACCATAAGGTCTTGTTTAATACTAAATTTAATTTGTCTGCTTCATCTTTTGTCTTGACTTTGTGGTTGTGGTTGTACCGAAGTGATTCTGTGCGAGCTAGCATCTGTATCCTGGGACTAGCTCGGTGTGCACGGGGCCAAGACCTCTAGGAGGTCTTGTGATCTCCTGGGAGGTCCTGAAGGACCTCCTCTCGGACTTGTCGCGCGGTCCTTCCGGACCGCGGTACTACCGGATGCTCCGGGCGATCCTCCCGGACCACCCCGAGTCTCTGGCAGTGCTTGTCCGGCTTAGCCGATGGTACTACCGCTCCTTCGTGCGGTAGTACCGGTTGTGGTGAGGTGCTACCGTACCGCTACCCTTGTCACGATAGTACCAGTTGCAAAAAAAAAACATGGTCCTCCTGGACTCCCCGCTTAACCTGAGAAGAGGTCCTCACAAAACCTTTGAAAGGTGAAGGGCACACGCTGTTGCTAATACTCAGTGAGCCTCTCATCCATATGGGTCACCCTCACATTCAGTCCTTCTATCATGGCTCTAGTCTCTGCATACCTCTGATCATACTTTGCATCCAAGCGATCTACACTAGACTGGAGGCGAGAAAGAGCTACCATGATAAGCTCTTGCTCCTGAGGAGCCTGCTGCTCTGGATGACCCTGAGAGGACGATCCCTGCCCCTGAGGCTAAAGAGGAGGTGGAGCAGGCACCTGAGGTGGAGCATCTCTGGGTCTGTACTCTTTATGCTCCATGTCAAGATGACTGTCAAACTCAATCTTACTCTGAATAAGCTTCATAATGTATGGAGCAAAGTAAATACTCTTGGTCTTATCTCCCTTGGAAGTGGCAATATCTCTGATGATCAAATCCATAACGTCAATCTTAGTGCCATCCATTATGTATTTTACCACATTCCAAGCTCGCCCATGAATTTCATCATTGTTTCTACTCCTAGGGAAAAAGGTAGCTCTCATGATCCGGTTTATGACATTGGGAAGAGGGAGAAGACCACTTACTCTTCCATGGATAAAATGATTCCTTTGATCATAGTATTCATCTACCTGAGTGAGAGCTAGGGGTTCTTGAACATGTACTTGAATTCCACTTCAATCTTTCAAATTTAAGGCTCTCATGAAGTCATCCTTAGAGGCTTCTAGCTTCTATTGTGCCGTCATCCAAATGAGATGGTCATGATTAGGAGATACAAACACTGATACATAAAATTGCTTGATGGCTTTGGCATGGAAATTGCATCTCAAAGAAACCAAAGAATCTAAGCCTACATTTCTGAATAGACGATATAAACCATCATAAGCTTGATTCTGTCCCAGGTAGCTCTATTTCACAAAGCGATGGTTGGCAAATTTCTTCTAGGCATAAACAATTTGATAAACATCTTGTTGAAACTTGGTGTGGAACATACCCATGGTAGCATTCTTTGGAAATCTGAAGTGATTTATGTGCCTCAATACAGTATATCGCTCGCTTTTGATCTTAGACACATCAAGTCCAATAAATGGGGTTTGGTCTGGAGCAACATCCTCAGCTTTGTCCTCATCCTCAGACTCTTCATAACTCTCATCATTCTCACCACTGTCACTGTTTTCACTTGCTTCTTCTTCCTCTTCAACATCTTCCATATGTTGATCTTCAACAAGTTCTTTTCCTTTTGAAGAAGTGGGAGCTGCAGAGCGAATCACTGTTTTCTTGTGCGACATCATTAGTGGAAAGGATTGCAAGGATGTCAAAGGAAATCAAGCAATAAATTAACAAATATTTCAAAATGCCATTTGCCATTCCTCTGTCATAGGCGGTCAGACCGCTGCCCTGGCCGGTCGAACCGCCAGAAATGCCGGCCAGACCACTAGTGACAAAGGAACAAATTGATTTTGGGAAGAACCCAAAATTTGCAAATTTGCGTGCAATGGCATAGTGAATAGATGTTATTATCCTCCTAATCTTATTGCAGGTTAGAGATTTGCCATCAATTTGAATTGAAACTAGGACTTCATGGCAAACCCTAGAAATTTAGGCAAAACATAATGTGGGTAAGATTGCAAGTAAGAAAAGAGATATACCGGTTTGGATGAACAAAGGAATCAAGAGAGATGAGTCCTTGATGAAATTTGAGAACCAATTAGCCGGATTGTTGAAAGGACTCCCTCACCTAGGGTTCCAAATTTTGATGAGATGAGTCACCCAAAGAGAAATTCAATTGGAGGACAGAATAGAGGAGGTGAAGGAGAACCCTAGAGTACCTTTGAGCACCAAAGAGATGGCCGGGGAAGAGGATCCGGGCTGGAGAGGGTGAAGGCGACTAGAGAAGGAGAGACAAAGTAGTTTTCGGTTTGGAAGAACAAGTTAGAGGACAACTGTTCAGGTGGAGGTTATAGCCTTCACGCAAAACCGGTCAGGCCGCTGGGCCTATGGTGGTAAGACCGGAGGGCTGGCGGTCAGACCGCCAAAGGGTGGCCGGTTAGACCGGTTAAGTCTGAATCTGACAGCACATTCAACACTAGATTTGGAGAAAAGATTGAATTGTTGTATTTTGCTCCAAATTTTCACACAATCAATCAAATAAATATATTTGGAGCATTTCCAACTTATATAACCCTTAAAAAATCCAACTCTTAAATAGTTTTTATAAATTAATCTTTTTTTTTTTTTGCAAATGAAACTTATTTTGATGAAACTTCTTCAAATGAGCAAAACTAAGCATATGAAGAAATTAAACACATCCAATTTCATGTATGAGTCATTAAAATCATTACAGACCTAATAATATGAATAAATTTGGCTCAAATCGCATAACTCACTTAAGTGCTAGAAAGTGACCGTTTAGGTCAAAATAGGATTTTGGACAAGTTTCGTAATCAAATAACTTTTGCTAGGTTGGCCTTTTGGAAATCTTATGAATACCAAAAAGGTTTAGAATAGCCAACTCTAGGATTATTCTTTTGGGATGATTTCTAAATTCCTTTTAGAATAGATTTTACACAAAAAATCTAGTTTATGTCAAAAACAAGATACTATTATCTAGAATTTTGGCTAAAAACTCATTTTCACTTAAAATAGGTTTTTCTTGAACCAAAACCTTTGGGAAACCTTTAAAAATCATTTTTATACATTTTGCAACTAATTTTTAAAGGATTACTAATAGTTATAAAATTTTTGACTTTTGGCTAAAAGGCTTGATTTTGAAAAACAATACACTTAATTTATTTGGGCACGATTGGGGATGTGATATACATGATCATGATTTAGCACTCCCCCTTAATGTGCCACTACCATCTTGCTCAAGATTTTAATAAACAAGATTTAGCACAAGAGCAAGAACACTCTTTTAAGATTTTTCATGGAATACAACCTACACAAGCCATAAAGTGCTAGATACTTCAATGTAAATACTTGATACCGAGATAGCATTGGTTTATGATATGAATTGATCTTCCTCAAGCTTGGCTCCATATTTTGCATATGATGGAATCCATCACTTCATGAGTAAGCCAAACCTTCAATACTTCTCCAAGTATCTATTTATCATTTAAGCACCTTTTGGTACCCAAACTCAGTTGGGTCCTTGAATGTTAGTCACAATAGATTTGGGCACCCAAATAGCCTTAACAATAGTCTTGAGTAAGCCAAAAATCCTAGCAAACACATTGCCATATTTATCTTTCCTAAGCAAATAATGATCATTATAAAGAACAGGCTTAGGAGAGATACCTTTGGAACATTGTTTACCAATGTGTCCTTTTTCTCGGCAATTGTAGCAAGTTGGGTTTTTGTTTCTCTTACTTGTCTTCTTTTCTTACTCCTTGCCGGTTTGGCTCTTCTTTGAATGTATTGACTTGACATCTATTTGATTTGGGCACACCGAGGCTTTATGGCCCTTCTCATTGCATTCAAGACACTTGATATATTTCATCGTGTGTTTTGCATTGTGCCTTGTCTTGCTATCCTCCTTCTTCTTTGGAGTGAAGCCAATCCCTCTCTTGTCATTCAAGCTTCATTGCTTACTCAAGATATCATCAAGAGAGGCTTTCCCTTTGTAGCTTCTATCCAAGTCAATTTTTAATTTTGTGACTTGGGCCTTGAGCTCATTATTTCCCTCTACAAGGTTAGTCTCACAAGGCATAGAAGAAATAGAAGCATCTAATTTTGAGCAACAAGGCAGATCAAGCAAGTCATCACAAGAAGTGGATATGCTAACCTTAGATGAAATGCAAGAGCTAGGAGCTATACATGACATATCATCTAGTAAGTTACATGTAATGCCTATATCTATTTTGGGCTTATTGAGCTCATTTAGGAGGAGAGTTTCATGTTCATTTTTTAGAACATCATAATTATTTTGAAGCAAGTCATACGCTTCCTTCAAAATTTTGAATTTTGAAACCTCCTTTCCTAAATACTCATTAGTTCCTCAAGCATATCCATCAACTCATCATATGAAGGCTCATCATCATCATTTACCTTCTTATTACCTTTAGCCATGAAGCAACGAGGTGATGTGGATGAAGTTGAGGAATCCTCATTGTCGAAACTTGAAGTTGAGCATTCTTCTTCCGACATCCATTCTTGTATGCAATCCTCATTTGTGGAGGTGGATATTTCATAATGATCTTGAAGTTGTGTCCACATCTCATGAGTGCTCTTGAGATTGCATATGGCATCGAACACCTTTATACTCAAAGCACTAAATAAAGTGTTAGTTGCTTGAGCGTCAAGATGTGAGCATCTCTTCCTCAATAGTTTGAGCAAGAGGATCATTTGGAGGAGAAAAACTCACATCTACAATCCGCCATATTTTAGGGCTCATTGTCTTAAAATAACAAGACATGCGGATTTTTCAAATATCACAATTTGTGCCATCAAATAGAGGTGCTTCACTAGTCGCCATCCTTTACTCTTTAGACGGTTAAGTCTAATAAAATGAGAGACCAAGTTCTGATACCATTTGTAAGATCGAGGAGGCCGACTAGAGGGGGGGTGAATAGGCGGTTTTTAAAACTTCTTTGGTGAAAACCAAGTTTTATACGGAATTGTAAATCAATTCGGTTTAGTACAATTAAAGTCTAAATCAACTAGTCTTTACTAAGTGTGTCAACAATATCAGACTATATAAAAGATAGCAATCATATACATATATGTAAGCAATTTAATATAAGGAATGTAAATCGCAATATAGTAAAGCACAAGAACAAACCACAAAGACACGATGATGTTTTACCGTGGCGATCGGAGACTTGCCGGTCTTCATTAATCCACGTTGAGGTAAGCCCAAAATCAATTGGACCGGCTCCACAAATTAACCCAAACACCTCCGAGGTAAGTCCAACCACTTGGACCAGTTCCAACAAGAACCAACACCTCAATCCACTAGGGATTGCTCTTCCTCCACTCCGAAGATGGTGAGCACCAAGCCACTCACAAACGTCGGGCCTTCTCACAAGCTTCTTGAGAAGATCACCGTACCACGATGCCTCCACACCGTCTAGGTGTTGGCAAACACTAAGAGTAACAAGTCGAAGACTCTCACTTGAACTAATCAAGTATCTAAGCTCAAGTGGATACACAATCCACTACCTAATGCAATGCATGCAATTAGGGTTTGCATCTCAAAGCTCTCTAAGTGCAACACATGCACAAAAGAGTGTAGAGGGCTTGCTCTTAGCTCAATAGATATGAATATGGCACCAGCAACACTCCAGCTGCCTCCCACAACTGGCCAAGGTGGATATATATAGCCCACACACAAAAACAAGCCGTTGGGGTAAAGATTCCAGAGAATCAGGGTAAAATCGGTCTAACCGCCAACTAATGGCCAGTCAGACCGTCCAAGCACCAACGGCTATAAAACAAGCCGTTGGACTCACTCCCGGTCTGACCGCCAACTAATGGCCGGTCAGACCGCCCTAGTGCCTGCGGTGAGACCGCTCAAGGAAATCGAGGGCAATCAACAAAAAAAACGCCCTCTCTGGAATAAACGTACCGCACAAGACTCCGGTACTACCGCGCTCCGGTAGTACCGTTTCTTAAGTGGCGGTACTACCGCACACAACCTTGCGGTAGTGGGGAACCGGTCAGACCGCTCAAACCATGGTGGTTAGACCGATACACTACCGGTCAGACCGGTGGCTACTGGCAGTCAGACCGCTAGTTCACAGAGAGTGATGTCTCACTTCACTTCAATTCAATTTTCAAGATGCACTTGCCAATTGATACACGATGCAAACACAGGTCAAAGACAAGATTCTCAACGAGTTGCAAAACATATTTGCCGACTTTTAGAATCACTACCATAAGGAATAAGGTACATAGACTTAAACCATTTGCAAAACACATTCGCAAACTAAAGTCACATGCTACGAGGATTATGCATGAGCCTCAACTATTTGCAAAACACATTCGTAAATATTGGCAACATGCTCAAGAGAGCTAGAGCAAACACAATAAGCTATCAACACATGACTAACTCAAGCTACTAATCAAGACCCCTCTTAATAGTACGGCAACCAATACTAGCAATCCGGTCTTCAATCCAAACACCAAGACCGGTAAAAGACTAGGAACAAATCCATCGCCCTAGCTAGTCATACCTTTGTCTTGCACAAACACTTGAAGCTTGATGATGCACATCTTTACTTCAAGTCCTGGTTCTTGACTTGAATATGCATCAGTCCATGATGCATTCTTTACTTAACCTCTATCAACACATGATGGGTCTTCTCTTGATTTGATGATCAACACATGATCATCTCCTCTACATGAACATCATCGACACACGATGATTTCCTTTTCTTCAAGTTCGTTATGTCCATCAACACATGACGCATCCTTTTACTCTAGGCTCTTGACTCGATGATGATCAACTTATGATGTCATCCAAAGTCTTCATCATTATGGAACATAACCTATTCATCCAACTCATAAAAAATATTAGTTCCACAATATGATTGTCATTAATTACCACAACATACCATTAACTCATAATGGTGGGACAAGATACATCAATATTTTCCTCTTTGGTAATTGATGACAACCATCACAATTTGCAAGTAATTGAATGTAGAAAAATATGAGTATATATGAACTACACAAGTTTTCTATACTCATATGATATGTTTCAAAGTAAAGATCCTTAATGTATGTGTATAAAGGAATATGGATCAACACTAATGAAACCACAAAACATAAGGTGAACTCCCCCTAGATGTGTTGTGGATATCATGGGGATATGCCCATGATCTTAGGATGATGAAACAATTGGCAATGTTGCTTTTGGTTTGAAGTTTCATGCGTTTTCGGCAAAGTTAAAAGGCTGATCTTCAGCCATTTTGGAATTTTGGCTTTGGAATAGATTGAGTTCACAGGCTATAGTGCATATGTGTTGCATGTTGCATGTTTTCACTAACGTGGGTCAAGTTGTGAAGAACTTGTTCCCGGATTCGATTTGCTTGTCTATGGGTGTTCAGGTTGCTTGGAGGTCAACGACGGTCAACGGCGAAGAGGATCAGGACTAAGCTTTGAGAGCTGAGGTCCAGAATGATCAAGGATGCCGGGTGAGGTCAATGGACTCAAGCGTGGCGCAGAATGGACAAGGATGACCGAACGGGCAGTTCGGTGCGACTGGTTGATCAAGCGGTGCGGGGGTCGGTGCAAGTGCCAAGGTGGTCTGGTGGGAACTGGATGGGAGAGACTTGCCAACACGATGAGAGCCGTTGATCGACCTACACGTGGCGGAGCAGACGATTGCTTCAACTGTATTGGACTCGGTCTATGGAGAAGGATCGAGAAGGGGTATTTTGGTAATTTTACCAAATACCGCCTTGGTGACCTAATGCCAACCCGCGGCGTAAGACGGTGCGTCAAGAAGTGGATTAGGTAAAGAGAAGTAAAGACGGCGCTTTAAAATACGTGCGTGTGTGTCCCGTTGATGTTTGGCCTTAACGGAAGCCCATTAGGTTTAATCTTCTAGAAGCTCCAATTCTAAAAGGGTTTTAGGGTTGGTGGATGTCTTATAAAAGGATCGAGATGGGACGTCTGGGGGTTGCGCCCGCAAAAACCGGAGTCCTTGGCGGCGGCCTGTTCCCCCGTAGAATTAGAAACCCTTTGCAGCGGCTTGTAGAGTCTTCGGGAGACACAAAAAGTAGGGGCCGGCGACTGCATAGGTTTGCGGCGGCTGTAATTGATCACCATTTTTTCTTCTCTTGCGTGTGAGTGGACTGCTCTTGGCAGCGGCTGTAAGCTTTTTACTGGATTCCCATCGGTTTATGAAACACAAAGCCTTGCATTGAGTTTAGATTTTTTTTATTGCTCTGTGGCTGCCTTCAATGATCCAACCAAGGATTCAGTTTTGAGTGCCAGCGGTTTGCTGTTTTTGATTTGTTTATTGCCTTGGGTGCTGTTTCTTTGTGCATACTTGTCGGATCTGTGAGGTTGATTTGGTTTTGTAAAAGCAAGTAGATGCAGTTTCTTTTGTGTTTTGATTGCTAGTGCAGTGCCATTGATGCGACTGATGGATTGCTAGTGCAGTGCCATTGATGCAACTGATGGATTGGTTTGATTGCTACTGTGACCACAATTGTTTATTGCTAATGTGTGTTTGTCAACTCTGTGTAGTTTGATATCAGCATGCTGTGCATGTGGCGGCAGTAGTTCGCATAGTAGCTCTTGTGTATATGCATGTCATCTCTGATACCAGCTCCTGGAAGTTTCGGTCTTGTGCACAAGAACAGAGGCCGGCTGCGGCTGTGTTTTGTGTCGACCAAAGAAAACTGCTTAATTGCTGTGCGTGAGATGAGATCTGTGTGCTTGCGGTTGTGAGATGTTTTTAGTCTTTTGCTTCGGGGTTTGATCGGATTCATCACAGGTCATCCGCTGTGCCTGTATACAGATCTTCATAGCTTTTATAGCTATTGGAGTGAAAGTAGTGTCGAGTTCGATCAAGGAGAAAAATAGAGAAAGCGTCTATTCATCCCCCCTCTAGTCGCCTTTCCGGTCCTACAATTGGTATCAGAGCCCGGTTAGCTCTTCTCATAGATCTTAACCGGTCTTTGGAGCCATGGCGACTGACAAGTATTCAACCAAACCACCTGTTTTCGATGGAGTTGATTTTGCTTACTGGAAGGCACGCATGCATGCCTACATCGAGGCTCAAGGGCATGCTATTTGGCTTAAAGTCAAAAATCCATATATCGTGCCGGCCAATGACGATGTGATCACTCCAGATGTTGAGGCTAATAGCAAGGCTCAGAACTTTCTGATCCAAGGTCTTAGTCGATCTGAGTTTGAGCGCGTGGCTCATTTGAGGTCTGCTCACGAGATCTGGAGGACCCTTTGTGACTACCATGAGAGCTCTACTGCGATCAAGGAAGTGAGACAGAATCAGCTCAAGAAAGAATACTCAAAGATCGAACAAAGGCCTGGTGAGTCTTTAAATGAGCTGTGGGGGAGGTTCTCCAAGATTCTCCATGATCTTCGAGCTGTTGATCTTGTTTTCACTGAGTCTGAGAATGCACGCCAGCTTTTGGGTGCTCTTGATGTGAAGGTCTGGGGGATGAGGATCACATCCATCAATGAGAACACTGTCATGAGTGAGCTTACTATGGATAAGCTCTACTCGAGGTTGAAGATGCATGAGATTGACTTTATCTCGCGTCTCCCCAAGACAGAGTCGATGGCTTTGGTGGTCGACCCATCTAAGGGTAGCTCTTCTGATTCCTTTGATTTTGGCACATCTGGTTTTTCTTTGTCCACTTTACACTCTTTGAGCGATGAGCAGCTAGAGAGGCTACCTGAGGATGATTTAGCCCTCCTATCCACCAAATTCTCGAGAGTTTACAACAAGGTGAGGAACAGGAGGAGGGGTGGCCTGGTCACTTGCTTTGAGTGAGGTGAGCCAAACCACATTCGTTCCAGATGCCCCAAGCTGAAGGGCAAGGAGGAGAAGAACTTTCAAGAAGTGTCCTCAAGCTCGGGATGAGAAAGCCAAGAAGCCAAACTATCGCAAGTTCGTCAGCCAGGTCCTTGCCGCTCTTGAGAGTATTGACATGAGCGATGTGGACTCGAAGACGGAGGACGATGAGGATGACTCCCATGGCAAGAAGAAGGCCTAGGACTTCACCGGCATGTGCTTTATGGCCAGGGACAGCCACGACGTCGACTCCTCCAACGACGATGACCCTTTCAGCTATCCCAATGAGGTATGTCCCTGACTTGCAGATATGAAACGTGCTTTGGTCCTAGCTGAACAAAAACTGAATAAGTAAGCAAAAATGATTAAGAAACAGGACACCATGATTGATAGCTTGAACCTAGAAGTTGTTAGGCTCAAATACATTGATCCTGTTGACATTTGTGATGTTTGCTCCTGCTTGAAGAATGAATTGTCTAATATGAAATCTGCTCATCCCTCTGTTGCGAATCAATTGAAAGATGCTCTTGATGAACTAGAATCCCTCAAGTCTAGTCCTGCTTGCATGAATGCCATTGCTTTAGATGTGACTACTGTAGATGCTATCCTTTTGCCTTGTTCAAATTGTGCTTTGCTTGAACTAAAATTGGATAGTGCTACAAAAGAATTGATGAAATTTGATGCTAGTTACACCTGCTCTCACTGTGAGAAAAATAAGATTAAAATGAAGGAGATGACTGAAATGGTTCTTTACTCTAAAACTGCTTCATGTGAAAACTGTGTTAAACTCACAATTGAGAATGATGCCTTAAACAAGACTCTTGAGGAGAAAGCTAAAATTGAACAATCCATGTCCATGACTGCTTCCAAGAAAGTTGTTGAGTCTGATTCTTGTACTCTTTGTATTGAACTTGGGCATAATGTAGATAAGATACAAGAAGCATTTAGAGTTAAGTTCAAAGAGCAGTTGGATAGGATTAGAGATAACTATTGTGTGTCTTGTGAGGCTTTGAAAGCCGAGGTAGCTCACTATAAAGAAAAGTCTGATAGGGCTAGCAAGTCAAATAAGTGTGCTTCTTGTTATGAACTAGTCAAACAAAATGACTACCTTAAAGGGACTCTTGAAAGGTTTATTGCTGGGAAGAAGAACCTCAACATGATTCTAGACAAATCTAAGGTGAGTGTGAATAATAGTGGCCTAGGATTTGATTCCCTAGAGCATACCAAGAACCATCCACCTAAGGTTGTTAGAGCTGCTGAGAGTGACCTGTTTGAGGTAGAACCCTCTAAGCCATCCAAGATAGTCTTTAAATCTGCTGGTTTTGCCCAAACCACTTCTAGCAAGATAAGTGCTTCTACTTCATCAAGTCAGACCCTTCAAAAGGTCAAGTACCATTGCACCTTCTGCAAGAAGAATGGCCACATTGTTGAGTTCTGCTTCCGTAGAGCCAAGATTGAGAGGAAGGAGAAGATGAGTACCTTGAGAACCATTAGAGGAGTTTCTTCACCTGCTGTAGTCTCTAGAGCTAGGCAGCTTGTCTTTCCTGCTAGACATAGGACTAGATTCGTAGATGACTTCTTTGACTTTTTTGGTGGATCTAGGCAGCGTTCTTGTTTAGGATATCGTGAGGAGAGACCGCGGGTAGCATCTAGACAGGGGGAGCACCGACCTTTTGGTAGGTCGATTCGGAGAGGTCTAAGTGGTTCTCGTGTGCATTCTTATGATTTTGCTCCTAACCATTTTACTGCTGCTTCTACTGCTTTGCCCAAGCATCGTGTGACTCAGTACTGGATTCCCAAGTCTTTTATCACTAACCCCAGTACTAAGGTACAGATGTTTCCTATTCGTGCTTTGTAGGTCCGTCGTGCAAGAAAGGAGGACATATGGCTTGTTGACTCCGGGTGTTCTCGACACATGACTGGAGATTCTAGATGGTTCTCCTCCCTCACACGTGCATCTGGCAATGAATTGATCACATTTGGGGATGCTTCTACCGGGACCGTGACAGCCAAGGGCACGGTGCGCGTCAACAACAAGTTCATGCTCAAGGACGTCGCTTTGGTAAGTAAGCTGAGGTATAATCTGCTATCTGTTTCTCAGCTGCTTGATGAGGGTCTAGAGGTGAGATTTAAGCGTGGTGAGTGTAGAGTTCTAGATTCCTCTGGTGAGCTTGCCTTCAAGATCTCCAGGTTTGAGAGGATCTTTTGTGTTGATTTCAGTATCTCTTCTACTTCTAGCCCTAGGTGTCTTGTAGCTTCTGACTCCCATGATCTAGTGTTGTGGCATCGTAGGCTTAGACATATAGGCTTCGATCACTTGACTAGAGTCAGTAGCAAGGATTTGATTAGAGGTTTGCCTAGGTTGAAGGCTGTTAGAGACCTTGTGTGCACACCCTGTAGACATGGTAAGATGGTTTCTGCTTCTCATCCTCCTCTTACCTTAGTGATGACAGATGGACCTGGTCAGTTTTTGCACTTAGACACTGTTGGTCCTTGTAGAGTTCGGTCAGCCGGTGGGAAATGGTATGTGCTTGTGATTGTGGATGATTACTCTAGGTATTCATGGGTTTATTTTCTGGTTTCTAAGGACGAGGCATTTAGCTTCTTTAGAGAGTTGGTCCTTAGACTTGCTGTTGAGCTTCCTGGAGCTTTGAGAGCCATTAGGAGTGATAATGGGACAGAATTCAAGAATTCTTCATTTGCCACTTTCTGCACTGATAGGGGAATTGAGCACCAGTTTTCTTCACCTAGAGTTCCCCAGCAGAATGGTGTTGTAGAGAGGAAGAATAGGACCCTTGTAGAGATGGCTAGGACCATGCTAGATGAGCATTCCACACCTAGGAGGTTTTGGGCTGAGGCGATCTCTACTGCTTGTTATATCTCTAATAGGGTATTCTTGAGATCTGTGATTGGTAAGACTTCGTATGAGCTCAGATTTGGTCATAAGCCCAAAGTTTCTCATTTCAAGATTTTTTGTTGCAAGTGCTTTATTCTTAAACATGGCAACCTTGATAAATTTGAATCTAGATGTTCTGATGGTATATTTCTTGGATATCCTACTCATTCTCGTGGCTATCGTGTATTTAATTTTGACACTAACAAAGTTGTTGAAACTTGCGAAGTCACTTTTGATGAGGCTAGTCCTGGTACTAGACCCGATGATGCAGGTACACAGATTTCTGAGAGTATCTTCATCGATGATGACTCTGAGGATGAGGTCCCAATCCATCCTCAAGTCTCTTCTGACATGGTTGGAGAGCCTGCTTCTACTACTCCAGCTTCAGCTGAGCAGCCTCCTCCTATCTTTACCGACGACCTGAGTGGCTCTGCTCCTACCTCCACAGCCCATGAGGTAGAGGCCACTTCAGCACCAGGAGCTCCTCTTCAGATTCAACAACAAAGATCCACCGAAAGCAGATGATTGGGGATCTACATGAGCGAGTCACTCGCTGTAGGTTCATTTCTCCTGATTCTCATGCACATTCTGCTTTTGTTGCTTCTTTTGAACCCCGAGATGTCACCCATGCTCTTTCTGATGCCTCTTGGGTCAATGCCATGCATGAAGAACTTGAAAATTTTGAAAGAAACAAAGTCTGGACCTTAGTTAAACCTCCACCTAATCATAATGTAATTGGAACAAAATAGGTTTTCAAAAATAAGCAAAGTGAAGATGGGTTGGTAGTTCGCAATAAGGCTAGACTTGTAGCTCAAGGTTATTCCCAAGTAGAGGGCTTAGACTTTGAGGAGACCTTTGCTCCTGTAGCTAGATTGGAAGCCATTCGTATTTTGCTAGTATTCGCGACATCTAAGGGCTTTAAGCTTTTTCAAATGGATGTCAAGAGTGCTTTCCTTAATGGCTTCATAGAAGAAGAGGTCTATGTCAAGCAACTCCCTGGTTTTGAAAATCATAAGTTCCCAAATCATATTTTTAAACTCTCCAAAGCCTTGTATGGATTGAAGCAAGCCCCTAGAGCTTGGTATGATAGGCTTAAGAGTTTTCTGCTTAAAAATGATTTCAAAATGGGATTGGTTGATAAAACCTTGTTCACTCTCAGGCATGGCAGTGACTTTTTGTTGGTTCAGATTTATGTGGATGACATTATATTCGGTGGTTCCTCTCATGCTTTGGTGTCCAGATTTTCAGATTTTATGAGCAGGGAGTTCGAGATGAGCATGATGGGCGAATTGACCTTTTTCCTTGGTCTTCAAGTCAAGCAACTGAAAGAAGGCACCTTCATTCATCAAAGTAAGTATACAAAGGATCTTCTTCGCCGCTTCGACATGGGAAGTAGTAGGCCAATGTCTACTCCTATTGCTACGACCACCGTGCTGAACCCTGATGAGGATGAAGAGCCCGTGGACCAGAAGGAGTACCGCAGCATGATCGGCTCCCTCCTCTACCTCACAGCGTCGAGGCCGGACATACAATTCGCTGTGTGTCTGTGCGCTCGATTTCAGGCTTCCCCTCGAGCTTCTCATCATCAAGCAGTGCGTCGCATATTCAGGTACCTCCAGGACACTCTTGACTTTGGACTTTGGTATTCTTCTTCTTCTGCTCTCTCTATTCGAGCATTTTCTGATGCTGATTTTGCCGGGTGTAGAGTGGATAGGAAGAGTACTTCTGGCACTTGTCATTTCTTAGGCACATCTCTTATCTCTTGGTCATCTAGGAAACAGTCCTCTGTTGCACAGTCCACTGCCGAGGCCTAGTATGTAGCTACAGCCAGTAGTTGCTCTCAGGTTCTTTGGATCTTGTCTACTCTGCGGGACTATGGGTTGTCTTTGGGTAGTGTTCCTCTTTTCTGTAGCAACACTTCTGCCATTAACATTGCCAAAAACCCAATGCAGCATTCTAGGACTAAGCATATTGACATTCGATACCATTTCCTTAGAGACCATGTTGAGAAAGGTGACGTTATGCTTCACTTTGTTGAGTCTGAGCAACAGGTTGATTCTGTCTAGCACAATGCCATTTTCACTAAAGCTCTTGATTCTTCTCGTTTTGCTTCTTTGCGGGGAGAGTTGGGGGTTATTAGTTCTCTTGGCCTGCTTTGAGGGGGAGTTTGCTCTTTTTGCATTCATTATATCATAATGCATTTTAATTCAGCAACTTGCATTGAAATATAAACTTGTGGAGCTTTGATTATTATCCTTGTATGACTTGATTTCATGCTTTATACCCTGCCATGTCTTGTGCTAGCTTGGTAGACTTCTTTTATGGCTCTTCATGTTTAGCTTAGCCTTTGCCTTGCTAGCTTTATTATCTGTGAGCAAATTGAATCAAAACATGACTTGTTGAATCTTGTGACTAGTTTTTCTATAGTGATCCTCTCATGATTCATGCCATGTCATATAGGCTTAATTGAGTCTTAAACTTATTCTGAGTTTTAAATTGAGCTATGATAATTCTTAAGTCAAGCAAATGAAAAATGAGCTTTTTTGTGCGAAAAAACTGATCTCACCAATTCTCTCTTATGAGATGGCTTGCCATTGCACTAGGCATGAACTTAGGGGGAGTTTTGCATGACCTAGACCACTCTCTTAAGCTTTTGTTGCTTGGGATGGTCGTAGTGAGGCTTGAGATCTAGCACAATGCTAAGAAAACAAATTAGCAATTGGTTGAAGCTTAGGAGGCAGTTGTGGATGGCTCCTAGTCCAGGACTTGCTTTACTAAGATAAAACCAATCATTTTCAGCAAAGTGCTCAAAGTGCTAAATTCTAAATGCTTGAACAAATTGATTCACAATTGATCTCAAAATGCTTAAAATTGACTCATTTTCTAGTTTCTGGCTCCATTTTGCTTATAGACATGGCCTGACTCATTTTTGGTTACCTTTAGTTAAACTGTGATCTTGAGCACCTTGTCATGCTGTCGATTCATTTAATCTCAGATTATTGCTATTTTTGCCTTAGCTTTGCTGTACATGTTTTGCCATGATTGAACATAGTCTCTTCACATATTATGGCTTGGTGTAATACTTATACAGTCTTCATGGATAATCTTCAAGGCTCCTTTTGCTCTAATTATAAACAAAGAAAAAAAACCTGAAAAAATGAAAAATTACAAAAATTGCAGCCATTCCATTACATTCATGCTCTATCTTCTTCCATGCACCTTGATGAATCCATTGTCAAAGGGGGAGAAAGATTGGTCGAAAATGTTGTTTTTAGAGTTTTTTGGAGTCATAGGGAGAAATTGGTTTTTTCTGGAAATTTGGTGATCATAGTGAGTGGGAACATCTCAATTGCATTCTTTTGGTCTTATTTGCCTTTGCTGAATTTGAATTGCAATTCTTGAAGCCTCACAATGGTCAAAGGTCAAATAGAACAATTGTTCTTTTATATGGACCTTAAGTGAGATTTTGGAATTTTCTAGAAATTGAAGCTTTCTTGTCTTCTTTTGCCTTATCTCACTTGCTTATGCTATTCTGGAGCTAGCTTGGTCATTTCCTTTGCTTTTTCTTGCATTTGAACCAAGTTGTGTCTTTGTGCGAAAACTGCAAGTTTTTTACTTTTCAAAACCCAAAACTACATTTTCTGATAAATTGCCAATGTGTTCATCAAGAGGGAGATTGTGGATATCATGGGGATATGCCCATGATCTTAGGATGATGAAACAATTGGCAATGTTGCTTTTGGTTTGAAGTTTCACGCTGCTTTCGGCAAAGTTAAAAGGTCGATCTTGACCATTTTGGAATTTTGGCTTTGGAATAGATTGAGTTCATAGGCTATAGTGCATATGTGTTGCATGTTGCATGTTTTCACTAACGTGGGTCAAGTTGTGAAGAACTTGTTCCCAGATTCGATTTGCTTGTCTATTGGTGTACAGGTTGCTTGGAGGTCAACGACGGTCAACGGCGAGGAGGATCGGGGCTAAGCTTGGAGAGCTGAGGTCCAAAACGATCAAGGATGCCGGGTGAGGTCAATGGACTCAAGCGTGGTGCAAAATGGATAAGGATGAGCAAACGGGCAGTTCGGTGCGACTGGTTGATCGCGGGGGTCGGTGCAAGTGCTAAGGTGGTCCGGTGGGAACCGGATAGGAGAGACTTGCCGACACGATGAGAGCCGTTGATCGACCTACATGTGGTGGAGCAGGCGATTGTTTCGACTGGATTGGACTCGGTCTATGGAGAAGGATCGAGAAGGGGTATTTTGGTAATTTTACCAAATACCGCCTTGGTGACCTAATGCCAACCCGCGGCGCAAGACGGTGCGTCAAGAAGTGTATTAGGTCAAGAGAAGTGAAGACAGCGCTTTAAAATACGTGCATGTGTGTCCCGTTGATGTTGGGCCTTAACGGAAGCCCATTAGGTTTAATCTTCTAGAAGCTCCAATTCTAAAAGGGTTTTAGGGTCGGTGGCTGTCTTATAAAAGGATGGAGATGGGATGTCTGGGGGTTGCGCCCGCAAAAATCGGAGTCCTTGGCGGCGGCCTGTTCCCCCATATAATTAGAAACCCCTGGTAGCGGCTTGTAGAGTCTTCGAGAGACACAAAAAAGTAGGGGCCGGCGACTGCATAGGTTTGCGGCGGCTGTAATTGATCGCCATTTTTTCTTCTCTTGCGTGTGAGTGGACTGCTCTTGGCAGCGGCTGTAAGCTTTTTACTGGATTCCCATCGGTTTATGAAACACAAAGCCTTGCATTGAGTTTAGATATTTTTATTGCTCTGTGGCTGCCTTCAATGATCCGACCAAGGATTTAGTTTTGAGTGCCGGCGGTTTGCTGTTTTTGATTTGTTTATTGCCTTGGGTGCTGTTTCTTTGTGCATACTTGTCGGATCTGTGAGGTTGATTTGCTTTTGTAAAAAGCAAGCAGATGCAGTTTCTTTTGTGTTTTGATTGCTAGTGCAGTGCCATTGATGCGACTGATGGATTGCTAGTGCAGTGCCATTGATGCGACTGATGGATTGGTTTGATTGCTACTGTGACCACAATTGTTTATTGCTAATGTGTGCTTGTCAGCTCTGTGTAGTTTGATATCAGCACGCTGTGCGTGCGGCAGCAGCAGTTCGGATAGTAGCTCTTGTGTATATGCATGTCATCTCTGATACCAGCTCCTGGAAGTCTCGGTCTTGTGCACAAGAACAGAGGCCAGCTGCGGCTGTGTTTTGTGTCGGCCAAAGAAAATTGCTTGATTGCTGTGTGTGAGATGAGATCTGTGTGCTTGCGGTTGTGAGATGTTTTTAGTCTTTTTGCTTCGGGGTCTGATGGGATTCATCACAGGTCATCCGCTGTGCCTGTATACAGATCTTCATAGCTTTTATAGCTATTGGAGTGAAAGTAGTGTCGAGTTCGATCAAGGAGAAAAATAGAGAAAGCGTCTATTCACCCCCCCTCTAGTCGCCTTTCCGGTCCTACATGTGTGCATATATGAATATATAATGGCAACATATGCACATATTTAAGTTACACTTTTAGTGGAGTTCAACCTATATTTTGGATTTGAGGAATGCAACAAGATATAATATTATGATGTCGAATGCATATCTCTTTGACTTTCACCTTTTTATCCAATTGAGACTAAGCAATAGGTATATCAATAAATGTGTTAGTCTTACAAATAGATTTATCATTAATCACCAAAATACTTCATTAACACATAGTGGCGGGTCTAGATTCTTCAGGTGTCGAGGGAGTACTTGAGAAATCTGAAGTGTGAGGTTTCGTTAGATCCGTTGACCAACGAGTAAGATCGTACCGACGAGTCCTGTCCATTGAGTGTACTTACGAGTGTTGAGGTGTAAGACGTTGGTATATGTCAAGGTGTTGTGGACACATCAGTCTGAGCGAGAAACGACTTGGGAGTTGAAGTCTCGCATGTGCGAGCAATATCCAGAGTTGTTGACGTTGGGTACGTGTTAACTAATTTCAGTCGTGGTTGTTCTTCGAGTAGAACGGTGGGTCGAATTCGGGGTCAAATTCTGTCCAAGGGGCGTAGAATGTAATACCCCAAAACGCTTTAGAGAGAGAACGAAAAGGGTTAGTGGGGTTTTCTGAAAATAACCCTCCTGAGGATCCTTGCGTAATTAATCAAAAGAGAATACGTGAAAATGGAATGGTTTGGTTATTTTAGAGAGGAGTTAGTCCGTACCGTAGTAAAAGGGACATGAGGGAAAAGATGATCCAAAACCCAGAAATCAAACCCTAGCAACCATTTTGTTTTCCCATGCGCCGACCCTGGAGCAGCCACCTCATCTCCTGCGATTGCCGGCGCGTGGAGGCATAGCCACCTACCAAAGACGTTGCACGCTTGCGTGTGTGTCGCCGCCCCAAGAAGCCACCGGCCGCGTGTGGTCAGGTTTGCCTCTATTGCGTTGCCATTCGACGCGTGTTGCTGCCGCGCGTCTCTCGCCACGTAGCTACCTTGTCGATGCTACTGTTGCTATACACGCTTGCATGCATGGTTGCCGACTTAGGACTAGATAACTTGCTTGATGTTTTGTATAGGAGTGTGTTGAGATCAACAAGATGAGGAGAGAAGGAAAGTCTGCCGATGCAAGTGGAAAGCAAGGAAAGGCTGGAAGAAGAAAGGAGGAGGGAGTAAAGGAAAGAGGAAAATTAGGAGAAAGAAGCCGGGATCTGAGTTTTCGTCGTGTCGGTAACGATCAAGTTTTCCCTCTCCGTTTTGTTAATTTAATTAGAGATTAGAATCAATATTAGAGAGGGTTTTAGAATTTTCTAGTCGAAGGGCCGATTAATAGATCTGTTTAGTCTGCTGTTTTGTTGTACGATTTTTTTCGGGTACATTAATGGCGAATTTTGGGAATGTCATATACTAGTTAATTGTAGAGAATTTTAGTAGCTTTCTATAGAATATTTAATCATATCGAGCGGACGAGTAATTTTCGAGTTATGAATTTTGTAAAGACTACTATCTAGGGAGTTGTCGTCTTTTGGCATCATCTTGTTAGACTATAGATTAAAAATAGTAAATGGACTAATTAGAGTTTTTGATCTACATGAAAGATGTAGATAATTGTCCAAGGGTTTTGGAGAATCTAAGAACTCGAATTTTGGTCGAGTAAAACAAAAGTTATGAATTTAGTAAGACCCGCTATCCAGAAGATAACAGATTGGTCTTCTGGGATAAAAACGGGGGGTTAGATGATTTAATTAGGAGTCATGGTCAACTAAGATAATGCGGGGTATTATGTGTAGATTTCAGAATTGGGTGGTTTGCTATGATTGCACTTGTGAGTCAAAAGTTATGCCATTTTTAGTACCAGGATAGCAAGGGATGGTTGTTTGGTACCGGGGAAGCGTTGCGGATTTGGGGGACGTGTAGGAGCGATGTTAATTAATTGTTGTTCTTGTGATGTTGTAGCTTGTATTAAAATTTGAGTATTTAATGTAGGAGAGACGTCGTGCTTGTTGCCATCTTCTAGCCAAACCGTGAGTCACAACTAGTAAAGGCAAGTGCATGGTAGACAGCGATCAATGATTGATCACTATATTTCTTTATCGTTCATTACCATTATTGTTGTGATTTTATTTTTATTTAATTGCAAGCAATGAAATGGTATGACTATATCTTATTGATGAACATGAGGAAAATTAGATATGATGAATATGATGAAATTATGTATTTTTGCATTAATAAGCATCTTTGCATATGAGCAGGTGATCATGATTGATACGAGGTGGCCCAATCTTCTCGAGTATAACCGTGGATAAATAGTTCTTGGCGACGAACAATGCTCAGCTGTGCACCACACGCCAGTGCACGGACTTGCAGCTCTATGGATATTCACCAACACGCACCAGGATGATCACCGCTAGACCACGAGCAGAGATCGCCAAGCCCTCAATTCTCAGCGGAAAAGCAAACTTGATCTTGTGAGGTAGAATGAACAATGGATCGCCTAATTCTCTCTCAGAAATCCTCGCATGAATTTCTTGTATGAAAGAACAAGCAATAACTTGTGTTCTATTCTTTATCTAAAAAATATAGTCTGCCTTTACATTGGGGGTCTACCCCTCAATATATAGTCTTGGCCTAAGAACTATTCGGTACTACTATTCAATATGGGACTATTCATGCATTGTTACTGTACACGCGCGCTACTCTTCACGCGTGGCACTGTTCACGCGTGGTTACTGTTCATGGGTGGTTACTGTTCATGCGCGGACTTGGGCTTCCTTCCTGGTTCCTCCACATGGGCTTTGTGCTTGTCCGTTTGGGCCTTGATCCCTCGCTTGGCCGCATGGACCTTGGCCCTCTCTTCCTTGGCCGAATGGGCCATAGGCCAGCGCCTTGACCTCCTCATTTGATGGCCTTTCTTGGATGACGACCGCATATCCTTGATCTCCTTCCATCGTTGAATCTTCAAACCTGAGCACAAGCAAAACACTGTTTTTAGGTAGTATAAAATTCTCATTAAAATCAATGACATGTTCATTAAGGAGTAAGTTCACCTGAGTTTGTAGTTTCTTGGCGCATGCTCTTGTTATTGGTCCTGTCGGCAACTCGAGGCGTATATCGTGAGCATTAGGTGGAGGAGAAGGTGTCGTAGGGATGCCCTCATCATCCTCCCCCTCTTGAAAAGGCGTCGTCCTCGACGCTAGATCATCAGCACCGCAGAACGGTGAAAAGTTAGCAACGTAGAATGTCGAGCTCACGCTATAGTCATCTCCCAGAAGCTTGATTTTGTATGCATTATCGTTAATCCGCTCAAGCACTTTGAAAGGTCCATCTCCTTGTGGCAGCAATTTCAATTTGCCTCAATCCGAAAAGTGCGGTCGGGTTAGCAGCATCGCTCCTGAAATCAAATCAATGTGATGCTTTATACCACGGATTGGTGGCAAACCAGCGGCCACCTCCTCCGGAAAGACGTCGCTAATTTCCTGCAAAACTTGAGAGACACAACTAGGAAGAGACGTCAAGTCGTCAGTCGAAAGCAATGCATCCTTGTATAAAAGTACAAAGTGCACCAAATTGGGATGCTCACAAAAAGCTCTCTTCTCTGATTTGGTAGCTAACATTACTAAACTTTTCCCTCCCTCACTTTTCTTATTACCGCTTAATTTTGGCTTATGGCTCTCACTCACCGAAAGTGGAATCACTCTGTTGTTGTCCTCTCAATTTTCACCTAATTTTCTTCTTATCAGCATTAACTATCTCTATCGGTGTAAGCGGATACAAAATCACATCTGTGCCGCCCCACTTAAACTTGTAGCAATTTATGTGCCCATCATGATAAACATGGCGATCAAATTGCCATGGGCGCCCTAATAGCAGGTGACAAACTGACATGGGCACCACATCGTAAATAATAGTATCCTCATACTTGCCAATCTTAAAGTGCACCTTCACCATATGACTGACTTTCATCTCGCCCACATCGCTCAACCACTGCACATGATAAGGATGAGGATGCGGTAAATATTTTAAGCCTAATTTTGTGCACATCTCCTTGATGGCCGAATTATGACAACTTCCTCCATCAATTATGACTTTGCACACTTTACCACCAACTGTCGCCCATGATTGAAATAAATTGCACCGTTGTGCGGTAGACTGGCTTTGTGACACACTAAGTACACGAGGTGTGCACACTAGCATATGCACTCCATCTGGCAACCCCGGCCTACAGTCCAATCTCTCATCCTCTGTGGGATCCTCTACAAAATCAGCAAATGGAGTAGTATCGTCCTCATCACTAGCTGAAATATACCCATCATCAGTAAGTATCATAACTTTATTATTTGGGCAATCTTTTTGAAAATGACCAACTCCCTTGCACTTATAGCATGTCACATCACGTGACCGGCCTATAGAACCCATCGAGGATGCCGCGCTAGCAGCGGGCGCCGGTGGCGGTGTACTATCTATCTTCTTTTGTGCTGAACTACACGTCGCAGAATTGCCCCCGGATGCGGCGGACTTGCTCGGCTGCCCCATGTTGTACGGTGGTGCTGTGCAGCATACTTAGCATCTTCAATTACCTGCTTCTCAGCCTCACATGCCTGATGCACCAACTCAACATGTTGTTGTATTGATGATAATTAACGATTCGCCGAATAGCATAATTCATCCTAGCAAGAAAGCGAGCCATCGCTTTTTCCTCATTCTCACGCACATTAGCATGTATGATAATCTACTCTATCTCTTTATAATACTCATCAACTGATTTCAACCCCTGTTGCAATCCAATAAGCTTCTCATGGAGCGAGCGCTTGTAGTGTGTAAGTACAAAGCGCGCGCGCATCTGTCGCTTCAGCTCGTCCCATGAAACAACACGTGGCTCGTGTCGCTCCATACGCTGTTGCACATAGCGCTCCCACCATGTAGCAGCATATCCGTCCAAAGCAGCAACGGCAAGGTCCAACTTGCGCTGATCAGAATAGCGATTCATGCGAAACAGTTTGTTAACTTTCAGCTCCCATGCAAGATAAACCTCCACCTCTGTAGTACCTTCAAAGGACAGCATTGTGAACTTGGGCTTTGCAAAAAAACTCATCGGCGTCCTCATCGCGCTAACGATTGCGGGC
Organism: Phyllostachys edulis; assembly: GCA_036346405.1. Taxonomy (NCBI): domain Eukaryota; kingdom Viridiplantae; phylum Streptophyta; class Magnoliopsida; order Poales; family Poaceae; genus Phyllostachys; species Phyllostachys edulis. The sequence continues at coordinate 47,535,472 of CM070563.1, read as the reverse complement.
ATACTGATTATGTTGACGGCGCGACAAATTGTTGTCGAACACAGACTCGTTGCTGTCATCGTCATTGTGGTGGTTGCCATGACCTCCTTCATGGGCACCATAGTAGGCACCCCCAAAGGCGCCGTCATGCGCGCCTCCATAGACGCCATCGTAGGCGCCCAGGTAGGCACCGCCTCCTGCTACGCCATTGCCACGACCGCACCCTTGTGTAGGGGGACACGCCGCCTAGCGCACACGCGCCTGTTCGTCAAATTGTCGTTGGCGTGGTTCATCCTCGCGCTGCCGTCTAGCGGCAGCCTCCGCATCCGTCTCGTCACGCGGCTCGTACAGGAGGTGTACACTCCCGCATCGCCACGTGTACCCAGCTACATCGAAGCAGTGAGCTTGGTAATAGCATCGAGCAGTACCTTGTGGTTGTCGTCAACGGTCACGGACAGCTTCTGGAAATCTGTCCCCAGGCCATCCAAGTTGTTTTGGACAAGTCCAAGGTTGTCGTGCACTAGTTCAACCTCAATCCGAAACTCATCTCGGAGCGTGGCACGAAGTGTATGGAAGGACATCTTGGTGACCGGATCAGTAAGGTTGCCGTCTAGATCCTTGTCCTGCTTGCTTCCTGACATTGTTACAATAGTAAAAAAACCAAGTGACAATATATGTAGAAAATAAGTGGGAAACTCTTAACTATTGATCTAAAACAAAGCAAGTTGTACCGTTCCGAAGTAAATTAAGAGCAGCAAAAACTTACACTTGTAGCAACGAACGACCAACCAAGATTGTGCGAGCGAATATCAAGAACAACAGTCAATACGTGACACGGATGTTTTTGGTGGAGCTAGGTGAGGAAAACAACCTAACAAGTTCAGAATTTAAAGATTGTCGAGCTAGATAGCAATCCAAACGAGACTCACAATGCCTAATTGCTGATCGATAAATATAAGTGAGGAATAAACAGCAACACACGCACAACGATAATGATACTATTGCAAACAAAGGAATGAGCGATAACAAGAACAATGTTGTATGGGTGCGAACGCTCGTATTGCAACAGTTCAAGGAGAAACGCTAGCTAGTGCTCAAAAATTGGATATGAGGGCACAAGATTGCTCAAAATTATGGTATGCGAATAGTAGCAGAGACAAATATATGAAAATGTTCCAACAAAATAATATAATACTATGGCCAAAACTTTTATCATCTATTTTTTTTCTTTCTTTCTCTTTTTTTTTTCACGGCCAACTACACAGCACGGTTGTTTTTTTTTTTTGTTTTGAACTCACGTTGTCTCACAATAAGTCACGGCTTGTTCGATACATGCACTCACATGAACAGTGCCGCACGTGAAGAGTGCACACACGAAAAACTTGGCGTCCAAAAATTCCTAGGAGCAGTCTCTCGAGCACAACAACGAGCTAGTCTCAATAGGTACGAAAGGTTCACGAACAGATAGATGGGTTCACGAAGAAAAATAACGTGCAATCCACTAGATATAAGTGATGTGTAGTTGCACAAAAACAGGAATCAAGTACGAGCACAAAAATTTGTGGAAGGGAAAACAAAAAGAGACGCGAACGGAACACAATCAGCAACTAAACACGATGAACGAGTGGATTAAGACCTAACAAAACGCACTAAAAAATACGGATTTAAACTACAGTGAAAGACGATATTTTTTTGTGGCTTTTTTCGGTGTATAAGACTGAAAAATAATCTACTGAATTATGGGTAAAAGGAGATTCTACCGAGTGGCCTGGAATCTGATACCACGATGATACGGGGTGGCCAGATCTTCTCGAGTAGAATTGTGGATAAATAGTGCTTGACGACGAACAACGCTCAGCTGTACACCACGCGCTAGTGCACAGACTTGCAGCTCTATGGATAATCACCAACACGCACTAGGATGATCGCCGCTAGACCGTGAGCAGAGATCACCAAGCCCTCAATTCTGAGTGAAAAGACAAACTTGACCTTGTGAGGTAGAATGAACAACGGATCGCTTAATTCTCTCTCAGAAATCCTCGCATGAATTTCTTGTATGAAAGAACAAGTAATAACTTGTGTTCTATTCTTTATCTCAAAATATGGTCTGCCTTTACAATGGGGGTCTACCCCTCAATATATAGTCTTGGCCTAAGAACTATTTGGTACTACTATTTAATATGGTACTATTCATGCATTGTTACTGTTCATGCACGCCACTATTCACGCGTGGTTACTGTTCATGGCCGGTTACCGTTTACGCGCGGACTTGAGCTTCCTTCCTAGTTCCTCCACATGGGCTTTGTGCTTGACCGTTTGGGTCTTGATCCCTCGCTTGGCCGCATGGACCTTGGCCCTTTCTTCTTGGCCGAATGGGCCATAGGCTAGCGCCTTGATCTCCTCATTTGATAGCCTTTCTTGGATGATGGCCGCATATCCTTGATCTCCTTCCATCGTTGAATATTCAAACCTGAGCACAAGCAAAACACTGTTTTTAGGTAGTATAAAATTCTTATTAAAATCAATGACATGTTCATTAAGGAGTAAGTTCACCTGAGTTTGTAGTTTCTTGGCACATGCTCTTGTTATTGGTCCTGTCGGCAACTCGAGGCGTATATCATGAGCATTAGGTGGAGGAGAAGAAGGTGTCGTAGGGATGCCCTCATCAATGATTGATCATAACTCCATGGGAGTGGAAGAGGTCCCCGATCCTTGAGGAGGAGCGAGTTTGAGAGTGAACGTTATCGGGAGCGTTCACTCGCGTATACCGGTATACGCAAAAGGAGTGCATATGGACATGTAGAGTAGAGTTGTATTGAGATATGAGATGAATGTGTGTGAAAACAAAGAGAAGAGAACGGTATGAGAATATTAATAGAAGGACATATGATGATAATGAAGTTATTGAATAATGTTGGTTATCATGGTTCGTTGTTTATTGATGCATTTGCTGAGTCGTGGATTCACCCTTGTTTTTTTTTGTTGTTGTTGTTTTTAGGTGATCGTTGATGGCGCTACGATTGAGAGGGACTAGTGCATATAGGATATGATTATTTGCCATGAGAATCTTTTTATTTATTATGTTGGACTACTTTTAGGACATTTTAGAAATTAAATAAGCTTAGATGAATGTTTTGGACTAGTCTATTCGCTCCAAGGTTCTGGGTTTACTGGTTTGGTGCTTTGGTTGCTGAATTTTTATAGTGCGTTGATGAATATTAGTTGAAAGGGTAGTTTAGTGATATTTCAGACTCAGTATTAGGTTAGGGTATTATGACAGTACTCTCTACTAAGTACTGTTCACAACAATGCACCCACAGTGATCATCTACGTATAAGCAGAGGATCCGGATCCGTAGGTGACGCCCTTGTGTTGGGGCTCTGTTCATGCATGAGTGTACGTTACTGTAGTGTGGGACCTACTGCAAGTGTGTTAGGGAGATTACGAGCATGTTTTGATTCTGTGCACACCTTGCTTCGCTAGGCGTCTTGTCTGTATGTGTTGGGAGCTTTGAACAAATATTATGAAACAGATGGAGTATTTGGTTGATGAAAGGCAAACCAAGTTTACCCATGCATCCCCTCTATTTTATCAGTAACCTACGTGCTAAGGTCAGTCAGTACTGGGGTACAATCGGATCGGACATCGCTCCTCCTATATCATATTTTGTATTTTTTTTTAAAGTCGAAGTCGGACACGGATATTTTCGGATACTCATTTCTCCGTCCCGTATTTACTCCGCGAGTCTTCAGTCGGTCGGACGAAAATTATTCGCTTCTTTTGCTCTCCTACACAGAACATTAAACAGTAGAAATACAACCAGAGTGAATACGAAGAGACTAATTAACAGAATTTTCTCATACTACCTAGTATACGGATGCATACTTATATCGGATAATTGATGTCTCCGATATATGGTTGGTTGGGATGCCATCAATTATTGGTCACACTTCAAGGTTCACACGGAACAATATCAAAATACTTCAAGTAGTAGTACGCTCATATGTATCAACGCAGCTGAGCCCATCACAGCCATCAGTTATTTATTTTTCAGAATAATATACTTGTAGGAGAGAGAATGCACTTGAAAGGTCTGTTTTGGGAGAATTTTTTTATTAGTTAATTTTTTTAAAAAATTAACCACCGAACTTTATTTCCAATTCTGACCTCTTTAATCACGCCACCACCCGTGACGTGACAAAACAACATTGTCACGCTATATGATAAGTCCGTTGAAATAGCACTTTTTGTCACGTCACTGATGGTGGCGTGACCAAACAACACTGTCATGCCACCATCCGTGGCGTGACAAGAGCTTGTCTAAATATGGGCTGACGTGGCAATGTTGTTTTGTCTCATCACGGATGATGATGTGATCAAAGAGATCAGAATTAGAAATAAAGTTCGTAGGAGGTTAACTTAAAATAAAATTAATAAAAGGTTAATTAATAAAGAAAATTCGTTTTGGGATCATTGGGCCCAATAAGATCCATACAATGATAAACAGATTGAGTAATTTTTTTTTCAGATTATGCTTCCAGTTAAAAATAAAATCACTGATTAATTAAAATAGGGACAAGTTCAGACATGATCAAGATATGGTTCTAATTTCTATCCACTGGTGGCCTACGCGCGCCCTGGCTCGCAGGGGAAACACAAGAGTTGATGATCATAATGTATCTATGGATGCTAATCAACAAATATGAGACATACAAATGTAGTTCCGGATACAATTATTAACAGTTTCAATCAAACCTATTTGTAGGCTATGCAACCAAAAGGTCCACATCTATATTTAACAAAGTGTTTGCCTACAAGAGTTACAAGTTGAGAAATATCAACCTCACTTGCCCAAAAAAATGATAATGTAATACTCATGTACATAACTTCTGATTGTATACCAAACAAGTTAAGGATTTCTAGAAGACTTACGACAATTGTGCCAATTGCAGTCAAAATATCCACTCCCAAAGCTCCTATTGAATTAGTGAAGTTGCTTTGGATTTTGGAGGCAAGATTGTTTGCATAATCATCAACAGCTTGTATGTCATATCCTGGAGAAGAAACCTATTACATGTCAAATATGGTCAATGATTATGCAAGACAACTGTTGTAACATGTAAGAATCAAAAGACAGCTCATGCCCACAGGTAATGGTTTCAAATATATCATGCCTTGTAACTTGTAAGAACAAGCAGATTCCTGTTTGAAAATGTTAAATTTGTGACAACTTCACATAATGGAGAGCAAACATAAGCTAATGCAAACTCAAAGCATCGTGATTTAGAAGAAATAAGGTATGCTGCATTCGTTGGTAACAATTCAAATATTAGTTAAGGTTTTATGTATTTCATGCCGTAACAGATAAACATGCAAGCTGAACCTCACACCATTTATTCTCCCTATGCTTAGTACCGTTTTTTGTTTACCTACTCGAATAGACAACTGGTACCTAGAAAAAGTGGACTACTAAAAGAAGGAATTATAATGGACAAACTAAATAAAATATTTACTCATTTAGCAAACGCTATACAAATAGTTTTCAACACATCACACAAAAAACTAGAACCACAATAGATCACTTCGTCCAATCATAATACCTGTAGACCCAATGACTTCATGTGATGTTCATCATGAAGCTCCCTCATCCGACCACTGATCACAAGAAGTGCTTTTGATGGAACACAACCTCTGTTCACACAAGTCCCACACATAACATTTCACTGGATTATAGTGGTTTTCAAACCTTGGGGAATATGAAAATTTCAGGACAACAATAGTAGTAACAAAAGCAGTGTTAACATGCTTAGAATTTCGCAAGATTATTATTTTCTTGTACGCTATGGAAAAGACCTAAGCTTTAAAAAACAGACATCTATTTGTTGGCCATATCACAAAATAAGTAAAAGATCAACTAACTCCGACAATCAAACTACACTGGCATCAAGTGCGCCAAGATCAAATCCATAGATGGACAAGCACCAGAACAACTGATTAGTTAAACAAGTTTACATTGATATGTAAAAACATAAGTTGGAGATTATATATTCCGTCCATATACAGGCACAGAAATTAGCAAACATTTGAATTATTTTTTTTGGGGGGTGGCGGGTGGAATGGATGTTCTAACTCCAAACTAATAGCAAGAGCCTAGGACTTCACCACCTCTCAGCCTGAATTTAACAGATCATGAGGGCATTGCAGTTATCACATTGGAAGACAAACACTGAAATCATTGACCAAACAAATAAACATCAAACTCCCACTCAATTCCAAAAAATTAAATTACCAGTCAAAGCACTCGATGTACTACAGTTTCTCGATGTAAATTTCAACAGGGTGTGAACTGTAACGTGGTTTGCTTTAGACAAGTTCGCAGCTCCATAATACCGAGGACACTACCCAAACAAACCCCGTATATCATTATCTATCAGTAGTCAGTCCGCATCTCAACAGAATCTTCTATCACTGGCTCTGAAGTTTACCTCGAATCACTACTACTAATAAACTTGCAGCAGGCTGAATGTAAACAGCCAACCAGAGTACCCGACTTCCATAGCTGAAGCACGTGAAGCAAACCAAACAAATCAAATGGAACAAACAGCATGTAGTGTTAGCTCATACTCCTGGATATGATGAGGCGGGTGGTAGTAGCGTCAGTTCCTCCCGAGCGCGTTCTTCCTCGGCCGAATCCGCACGCCGTCACCTTGTTGTCCCTGACAAAATCCGCTCACACACCAAAACTCAAATCAAAACAACACATCGCTTTTGCACGCGCACGAGCGCACGCGGCTGGCACGTGCAGGGAGTGTCGTGATCTCACGCGTACCGCTCGACGGAGACGAAGCGTTGCGGTTGCGCGTACTCTCCCTTGATGTCCGGGAGGGTGCACCTGTCGCGCAGGAAGTATCGGCGCACCTCGACGGTGAGGTCGTTGTGCCACCACCGCTTGCCGTTGGGGTAGCACGCGTCGAGGCTGTGGTAGAGATTGTGGCTGCGACAACCGCTTGGGGAGCGAGAACAGGACGATGAACGCACGGGGGAGGGGGAGGGTGATAGGCGGCGTTTGCGTGGCGGGAGCAGAGGCGATGGCGAGAAGGCGGTTTTAGGGTTGGAGCCGGCGGCGTCGGGGTTGGGGTTTTCGGCGGAAGAAAGACGTGGGAGGAAGTGGAGCGGTGGCGGAGAAAACTTCCCTTTCCCCTCTGCATATGACCAAACATGGTGAGGCGAAGCGAAGAAGAGAGCAAGAAGGCGGCCGAATCGTCCAAAAAGAAGCACGTGCCACAGACGCAGCGAAGCGTCATAATAGCTTCTTGTATGACGATCGGACGGCATGGCCAGAAGCAAAGCTGGATCGGATGGCCAGCGAAAAAGGAATGACGTGGCCAAGCTAGGCTAGGGCAAAGTCCGCCTCCTTTTATATATAAAGATTCTGTGCTTCGGTAGTTCACTCATCAGGAGGAAGAAAACAATATATAGTAATTCATGTTTCAAGCCTTAACTGAATAGAATAGTTGTATCAGGAAAAAAAGGCTAAAATATTACACAACTTTTAATGCATGGATTTCTTTTAATGCTTGGACCTCTTTGGTCAGAGCTGAACTATTTTTATTAATTAACTTTTTTTTAATTTTATTTTGTGTGTTAACCATCGGCGCACTTTATTTCCAATTCTGACGTCTTTGATCACGCCACAGGTGATGGCGTGACAAAATAATACTGTCACGTGTCAGAATAAGTTCCTAAACTACCACTTTTTGTCACGCCACTGGTTGTGGCGTGACCAAATAACACTGTCACGCCACTTTCAGTGGTGTGACAAAAGTTTAACTAAAAATAGGTTAACGTGACAGTGTTGTTTTGTCACGTCACGGGTAGTGGTATGATCAAATAGGTCAGAATTGGAAATAAAGTGCGTTAGAGGTTAACTTTAAAATAAAATTAATAAAAAGTTAATTAATAAAAAAATTCGTCAGGACACATGCCCAGAGAAGATGGTCATGGAGAGGGCATGCTGTCGGATCCACACCGACACTTTGCCCAGATTTCTATTTTTCTACGCAATTTTATGCACCGGGCAATGCAGCCGCATTGAGAATCACACCTACACTTGGCCCAGATTTCTATTTTTCTACGCAATTATATCCACCGGGAAATGCAGCCGCATTGAGAATCTCGCGGGCTTGTCGTCTCAGCCAGGGCGGGGTTGGACGCCATTAAAGGAATGGTTTGCATGGGCGAAGTCAGTAGAGGTGATGAAGATAGGTGAGACGTGAAAATAGTAGATGGTGAGAGAAAATAACGGGCAACGGGCAAGGTATGCTAACGAGCGAGGATGAAGATGAGATCGACGAAGAGCCCCAATAGGTGGGGCCAACACATCAAAGAGAGAGAGAGCGAGCGGTGTTGGCTTGAGATGGAGCTGGGCAAGCAAAAATAGACCGGCTTAGATTCGGTCTAAAAGCGAGAGGGAAATTTGAATTAGTTTTCACGTTTTTCAAAACTGGCCAAGTAATTACTGAATTTGTAAAACTATCAAACATGCTCTAAAATTTATGAAAACTTTTGTGAGGGCTTCTGACATCGTGTAGTTTCTTATGTAAATTGTTTGGGATTTTATCTCCTCTGTGATTTTCTTAAAAATTCTTACGAGTTACTGCTTGTATGAAATTTTATTATTTGCTTTATACAAGAAGTTCAAAAACTATGCATAAATAGTTTTTCATATAGAATATGTTCAAAATTATTTTTCCTTTTGTTTTTATTGTATCTTCGCAAAAATAAAAAATTTAGGATGTTACGATGGTTATTTACCGCACTCATTATAATAATACACTAGCTAGGAGGAGAGAATGCACTTGAAAGGTCTGTTTTGGCATCATCGGGCCCAATAAGATCCATACAATGATAAGCAAATGGAGTAATTATTTTTCAGATTATGTCTCCAGTTAAAAATAAAACCACTGATTAATTAATATAGGGCGAAGTTCAGACATGATCAAGATATGGTTCTAATTTTTATCCATTGTGTGCGTTGGTAGTTCACTCATCAAGAGGAAGAAAACAATATATAATCATTCATGCTTCAAGCCTTGTCTACCAAGAACTGAATAGAATAGTTGTACCAGGAAAAAAATGGCTGAAATATTACACAAGTTTTAACGCATTAACGCTAGGCACAAGACCAGAGAAAGATGGTCATGGAGAGGGATGCTGTAGGAGCCACACCTAGACTTTGCTCGAATTTTCTATGTTGTGTGTTATTTGTTTTACGCCACGCATTGCAAAGCCATTCCCCTGCATGCCATCGCTATTAGAACAATCCATCATCATCTTGTCATTATTTTTGTATAAGGGCCTGACAACTGCAGATGGCTCGACACGACGACTGCCTGAGCAGGGGTATGTGGCGCGAGAGGTGGCGACTGCAAGCAGCTCCAGCGCGAGAGGTGGCGCGGTAGTTTGCGGGATAAGGTGTTGTTATTCCAAGGCACAAAGGTAATCATAAATTTTAAATTTTCAGTTTTAAATTAATCATGAATATGTAAATTCAAAATCTTAGCTACAACAAATTTTTGTTTTCCAGTGGCACTTCAGTTTCATATTTTTTGTTGAAGAACTAAATTTGGTTTTTCAATGGCCTCCAAATGAAATTTAGTTCTTCAATGGCACTTCATCTCGCACAATGGCAAGGGCTCACTCCCTATTGCTCAATAATTACGATGTTAGGCCCCCAACCTTCATTATGCATGCATTACAACGCAGTTAGTTAAGGATTTTTTAAATAATGTTAATTTAAAAGATAATTACAAAAATAAATAGCCGATTTTTTTTAAAAAAAATAGGTGTCTGTCGTCAATTAGAATAGTGACGAATAGTGACAGGCTCATGTCGCTATTCCAATTTGTGATAGGGGCCTAGCCACTTGCGACAGGGTGCTCAACAATATCTAGAGTTCTCTGTCGCTATTTGAATTGGCGATAGGTCACTGTCGCCAATTCAAATGGTGACAAGGATTCTTAATTTTTTTAATTTTAAAATTTGAAAAACCGCCATTTCAAATGACGATACAGATCCCGCAAGTCCCTGTCGCCATTCCAAATAGCGACATAATCTTTCCTATAAAAAACCCTCAACAGTACAGTGTTGTGTAGTACCTCGTTTATAATAATATACTAGGCCGAGAGAGAATGCACTTGAAAGGTCTGTTTTGGGATCATCGTGCCCAATAAGATCCATACAATGTTAAGCAAATTGAGCAATTATTTTTCAGATTATGTTTCCAGTTAAAAATAAAACCACTGATTAATTAGAATAGGGCGAAGTTCAGACATGATCAAGATACGGTTCTAATTGTTATCCATTGGGTTGCGTTGGTAGTTCACTCATCAAGAGAAGAAAACAATGTATAGTCATTCATGCTTCAAGCCTTATCTACCAAGAACTGAATAGAATAGTTGTACTAAGAAAAAAATGGCTGAAATATTACACAAGTTTTAACGCATTGACCTCTTTTAATGCATTGTCAGAGCTAGGCACAAGGCCAGAGAAAGATAGTCATGGAGAAGGATGCTAGAGGAGCCACTCGTAGACTTTGCTGGAATCTTCTATGTAGTGTGTTATTTGTTTTACGCCACGCATTGCAGAGCCTTTCCCCTGCATGCCATCGCTATTAGAACAATCCATCGTCATCTTGTCATTATTTTTGTATAAGGGCCTGACAAAGGCAGATGGCTCGGGCCTGACAACTGCATATAGCACATGGCCAGAGAAAGATGGTCATGGAGAGGGGAAGGAGGTAGCTTGGGCCTGACAACTGCAGATGGCTCGACACGACGACTGCCTGAGCTGGGGTATGTGGCGCGAGACGTGGCGACTGCGAGCAGCTCCAGCGCGAAAGGTGGCGCGGTAGCTTGCGGGATAAGGTGTTGTTATTCCGAGGCACAAAGGGCATCTTCTCACCATGAAACCTAGGCACAAGGCCAGAGAAAGATGGCCATGGAGAGGGATGCTGTAGGAGCCACACCTACACTTTACTCGAATTTTCTATGTAGTGTGCTATTTGTTTTACGCCACGCATTGCAAAGCCATTCCCCTGCATGCCATCGCGAATAGAACCTACAGAAGAACGATATTGCAATAAATGCCAATAACACCGAAGGATTCAAAATATTCAAAAAGGCATGAAATTCACGCACTGAACAAATCTTGCTGGAGGAAAAATCCTAGAAAATAGCTTACTGCTACTAATTTCAAAATTAATTCCAAATGCAAAAATTTCTGGAGATGAGGTGGAGGTGAAAATTACATGGAAAGAAAGAGAATAAAAAGTTATGAACAACAAAATTTGAATCACTCCATTCGGAGTTCAAATGAATTTCTTATGGATTTTTGAAGTTAAATCAGTTTTTAGTGTAAAAACAATTCATTTCAGACATTAATTTAACTTCTGAAATTTTCTGGGACAGAAACATATTTCAATCCTATACCATGTAAAAGTACATTAAAAATGAGAACCAACAAAATTGGTTTCACTCAATTTAGAGTTAAATTGAATTAGTTTTGAATTTTCAAATTTATCTAAATTTCTAGTACAAGTTTAATTCGTTACTGAAATTTTAAATGTATTAAATACTTTTTATATGTGCGTTCCGCTAGCCACAGAGAATGACAGGTGGGACCCGAGGTGAGGGTTGACCAGGTCAACTTTGACCAGTCAAACTACCACGGCCCACGCATCATAGGCTAGGTCCAGCGAACAGTGCATGGACCATAGTCCACGCACGGTCCACCGAAACTGGTTACTATGCACATAAGTCATTGGGTCCACATGTCATCGGCACAGAGTTAAACATGTTTTTATTATATTTGAAACCTCGTTTATTACCCGTGGGACCTACATGTCATACGTACACTAATAAATCAATTAAGTACTAAAGAGTGGATTATTACCCTAATGCGCCGGTGGCTCATCGGAGCACTCGTGTGCGCACGAGCACGGCAAGGATGGCTATCTGGCGCAGCAGTGGGTCTCTGGGCACGAAATCAACATGAGCAGGTACGGGAAGTCCTCGCGAACTCGTCCGAGGTGATGCGGAGTCCAAAGGTCGCCGGCACTGAGCTTGTGGTACGTCGGAGGCGGAGAAGAACGGACGGTGCTCGTGGAGAAGACGCTACAGACGTCGAGAGGGCTCATGGTTGTGCGCGTTGGGATCGCCTTGTCAAGAGGAACGCAGCGCACCCGAAGATGACAATGATGGAGGTCGGAGATGATTTATTTTACTATTGGTGATTTGTTTTCGGCTCTTTTCGGATAGACGTCGGAAACACGAGCGAATCTCTTGACAATTCAGTACGTTCATACTTAGAACAACCAGAGCAAGGTAAGCACCTCCTTTGACCATGTTGATCCCATTATTTTAATTATTGTATTTCATTTAGCAAAATCTATTATGCATGCATGTATGTTTGGCTAGAATTGCTATATTTTCGGGTAACGGTGATTAAATTCTTATTGAATGCATGATTTCTCCTTGTAAAGTCAATTTCCTTACTATTGTAGCCTTTAGGATATGTTTTAGATAGTAGATGATGTTAATTTCGATATTCGACTAATATCGAATAGATGTTTAGCCGGGCTCTAGTTTTCACTAGATTTGAACTTTTGATGAAAATTGTATATGGAATTGGGAGATTTTGAAATATTGGACCAGGGGGTTACCTCTGTTAATTTTGGTACAAAAATGAAAATGAAAAACTTATTTTTTGACATGGACGAGTTATAATATAAACTAAAAAATGTGAGAGTGTGTTCTTGCATGTAGTTAGGGGGAGATTCTCGCCCGGGTCGATTAACAACTAAACTTTAGTGTGCCAATCTACGCCTAAGTATATAACCACATGTGCTAGTATGAGATAGCCATAGCTGAATAAGTTATCTAGGACTAGTCTTGTATTTTGGTAGGCCGTAATAGTGTGAACATATCCGGGTAGGTTTACTCGAAGGGGCTTGCTTCACCAAGGTGTCGGGACCAAAGCTTGCCGATACAATGGCATATGCCTCACTAAAATGGGGGTGTACCTGGTGATGTTAGGGTTTGTCATCCGCCGACCTAGTGCAAGGTTAGGACTAGGTGATGTAAAGACGCGTTTTGAACTCTATACTGCATACTATAATATTGTGTGTGGTGGTATCGATAGATACCAAACAAACTAGAGACCTCATATCATGTGGGTAAAGTTATACACCTCTGTAGAGTGTAAATCTATTAAAATAGCCATACTTGCGGTCATGAGCATGCTTTTCAGTTTCATCAAGTATAGTGTTTACTTTTGCAAAAGCGGTTTGTTGAAAAATGATGGGATGGATTGCAGATGTGTGTGTGCTATGCCAATGGATGAAAATGAGTTTATGATCGTAGCTGAGGAGGGTTATGATTTACTGTTGTTAAAGTTACATACTTGTTATTTCATTATCTATTAATTGCTCTTTAAAAATTTCTATTGCAAACTATTATATATCGATGTTGCAAATTAAACTTGCTTAATATTGAAAATAACTTATAGTGTAGAGCCTCATTCTTTCACAGCCTTGCATTTATATTATGTTGCGATACACTACAAGTCCTACAGAGTACAAAATGTACTCAATCTTGCTTATAATTGTTGTTCAGAGTATGAGGATGAACTGATTCTGGACGATGCGTTCTTTGCACCTGGTACGGTGATGGGTCTTACTAGGGTTTGTTCTTGTCGGTTGCCTGTGGGTATGGATGGGTGTCGGAACCCAAATATGAAAATCTGGAACCTCTATGTAAATTCACTAGTCCAGGATCATGCAAGTACACACAATATCAACATAGATGAACATCATTCCACACAAGACAGATATAAGAATAAACGACTAATTTGATTAATAAATAACGGTTATGACCTTATGGTTGAGTTTACACTTATTAAACCACACAGGGCTAGCACTAAATAAAGAGACGGTGAAGTCTAGGCGGTGCCTCGTAGGCCATTGTGTAAGGATGAGGTGGCGTTGGCGAACTCGGTGGGACTCATGTGCAGTGACAACGCCGCACGATCGAGCGGTGCGAGGAAGATGACGAACCTGGCAAGTGGGCTCAGATCATCTCGTGGACCACCTTTGTAACATCCCAAAAATTCGGTTTGTTTTGAAGTTTTAAAAAGAAAATAACCATTTGGGTTTTTTCTGCTAAAGTCAAAGCTTAATTTGAATTTTCATAAATCAAAAAGATTTAATGTGAATAATCTAAACTTCAATTAATTTACAAGTTATTTTATTTGAGTTCCGGGTGTTCCAGAGAATTTTCTAGAATTTCCTAGGAATTTTTGGGATTTAATTGTCATTTGTTTGAACTCAGTTTTAGTTATCTCTTTTTTCCTTAATTCAGAATCCTTTTTAATTCTGAGTTTATCCTTGGGCTCAATTCTTTTTCTTGGCCCGCTCCTATTTTTTTCTGGGCCGCTTTGCCTCAGTCAAATCGAAGCCCAGCGCCAAGCCGGCCTGCTCTTCCTTTTCTTTTCGTAGCCGACCCGTACTCCTTTTCCTTGCGCTCGTCGAAGCCAATCAGCACATTGCTTCTCCTAGCCCTTTCTTCTTTAGGCCGAGCTGTGCGCTCGCTGGCCAGGCCAAGCTCTCCTTCTTCTTTTCTTTTTATATCACTGCCGGTGGCCCCGTGTTGCAGCGCACATGTGCAACTTCTTCATCCCGTGGCTATCCCAGACTCTGAGTCCTTCGACCAAATGACAGCGCCACCGTTCCCCTTTGGGACTCTCCTCCTCTGGCACTATTTAAAGTTGAGTCCTCGGTGCCTTTTGTGCGCATCAATCTCCTCCCTCGTTTGCCCTAGCCACCGGCACCTTGCCTCTCTTCCTTGTGCTGCAATTTGTCAAGAACCGCCGGCCACCGAAGCTTGTTCGCGAGCAGATTTCACATCATCAGTGCCTCTTCACCCGTGCCTCCACCGCTGTTGGGTGTGCTTAAACATGAGCTTCGTGGCGCTCTCTCCATCTTCTCCTGAAGATCACCACTTCGCCGTTGTCGGTTTCATCATCAAGACCTGGCCACTGTCATTGCTCCGATCTATCTCTTCCGGTGAGCTCCCTTGCCCCTGAGCGCGTCATCTCGGGAAAAATGCTATTCTCAGTCAATTCAACACCTCCTCTTGGTTTCCTTGTGGTCGAGATGCCATCGCCGGTCATCTTCTTGTTCGCCAGTCAATTTCTTCTTGCCACCGATATGGTCAATCTCCGGCTGTACTGAGCCTACCCTTGTGATACTCACGATGTCGCCATCCCGGTGCTCACCTTAAATCTTGGAGGACGCCACTATTTCGCTAAATTCGATCGAGGCAGTGGAGCTCGTCATCTCCGTCATCAAACCACCGGTTATCTTCTCTATCCATGCAACCACATTAGCATCCATCTCATAGCCACCTTAGCATCTAGGCCCATATGGTGTCCTAATCATCTCCTGGTCATCACCCATATGGCACCACCAAAATCCCACCCGAACCAAAATTCAGTGGACCCAATCCACATGAACCATCCCTATGTAATACCCCAATTGTATTCGAAAGAGTATTCTGAAGAGAATAATTAAATTAGGAAGAAGGACCAATTAACAAAGCAATTTATCAGGGGAAATAGAGGGGGTTTCTAGGAAAGCTGGGCAACCTGGGCTTGGGCTTTGGCCCAACTGGCCATGAGGTGGCCGGCCATAGGGTGGGGGGGCGCCACCTCCCCAAAACCCTAGCCACCACCCCCTTTCCCCCCTCCTCCCCACTTGTGGCCGCCACCCCTAGGCTCCCCTCCCCCTTGGCCGCCTCCCCCTACTCCCTGCACCTCCTCCCCTGGTGCTCACCCCTGCTGTCGGCCAAAGATGATGCTCCCCGCTGCCGGCCTAGTGGAGGAAGAAGGAAGGACACCCGGGTTGTTGGCCGGCCAAGAAGAATACGGAGGAACGATAAGAAAGGAGAAGGGAGGGGAAAAGGATTCATGGGGTGTTCATCGTGTCCGACAGCAGGTTTTTCAAGGGTAATCCCAATATCGCCTTCAATTAGTTGCGTAATTGGATAATTAGGCAATGTCGGTATTAGATCGGTTTAGAGCAGATAGAATTGGCCGACGTTTTTAATGAGGTTAACTATGGAATCTGTCCTCGATGCCTCCTAGGGAGTTGTAGGCGACGTCGATACCTTTCCGTAGAGTATTAGATCACATTGTTTGGACAAGCAGATTAGAAGTTATGAATTTTGTAGCACTGCTGTTCGGTAGATCTGTTTTAATCCTGATAGTAAATATTAAACGGTCTGTAACGATTAGTTAATGGATTAATTTGAAGATCTCACCATAACGAATGTTGTAGATATTCTTATAAGCTTTCCATAAATCTAAATAACACAAAATTTGACCTTGTGTACCGAAAGTTATGCTAGATTTAGTGCCGCTGTCCAGAAACCCTGACGTGTTTTGGCTGATCTGTTAATCAGTTTGGAGAGGATAGAAGATGGCCGAATCTGGAAGGCTCACCAACTAGGTGTAGTTGGGAATTTGATAAGCTTTCCAGAAAGTCCTAGAACACCCCATTTGGATCTCTGTACTAAAAGATATAGATTTTAGAAGGGGGCTGTCTATTAAGGGGATAGACTGTTGCATAGGATTTTGGATTTGGGAATACGCTAGAGAGAGTAGCGATATATATTTGCTTCTAGTTTTGTTTTTGGTCCAGTATTGCTATCTTAGATTGCTTGCTAAATAAATTCAGGTGGGGAATTGGTCCCGGGGGCAGCGCCCTCTTCGCGTCCTCCATTCTCGCACGATTGACGCAAGTACTCTGATTGATAGATTAATTATGAGTGCTTGATCGTGATTGCAGGTATTTGATACATGTTAGCTACGCATGGTTGCTAGAGTGATATGTATGATTAATGATGGTGAATGCTTGAGATATGATTAAGTTTTATTCATGTATGATGTTGTTGCTATTACATGTTATTGATGGATAGAGTAATTGTTCATGTGCATATTGAGAGCATATTTGAGGCTTGGTCACGTGGTGACCAAGCATATATATATTTGAGGTCCTCATCATGTAGATGACGGGCTTGTGGTCCCCACACTCGTGAAGTGTGGGCATTGATTTGAAGTCCCTGTCATGAAGATGACGGGCTTGTGGTCCCTATACTTGTAGAGTATGGGCTTTTGGTCCCTGTGCTAGAGGGCACAGGCATGGGTATGCATCGACTGTTGTATACCCCGTATTACCGATAAAATGCAAAAATAGTAAAAGGGAAAAGATGCATTGCAATTGCATTACATAATCATGTGATTTGTTTTAGTGTAAAGCTTTTGGAATTGGATGTTGATGTTATAATTGTGAGTTACAACGTTTTATTATTTGTACTTGCTGAGTCTCTAGACTCACTCTTGCTGTTGTTGTGTTTTTAGGTACCCTTTTCAAGAACGGCATGCATGGGAGAGAATACTCTTGTGTTCGGTTTCACATTGCCACAAAATTGTTATTGTTCATTAAATTTAGAATGTGCCTTAATAAAAGAGTAGACTGCTTAAAGTACTTGTTATAATTATGAGTTACGCATTGGATTATTTGTAATAGTGATGTTTAGCATATTTTAGATGTCTTTTGATTATGCTGGATTTAGATTATTTAATTATGTTATAGCCAACTGTTGGAACCTTCGGTATAGTTAACTATATAAAGGAGGTTCTGTCGAAATTTAGTAAAAGGTCTTAGTTTTAGATTGTTATATTGTTAGTTTAGTAGCATTCTAGGTTCATGTTGGGCTGGGGTGTTAGTTGTTGTCTACCTTGAATTTGAATTTGGTCAACTCTTGTCCAGTTGTTGTGTTTCTATTGATTTAATTTGACCCTTAAAAGCAATCATTGTTCTTCCAACTATTGAGCCGCTCGCGGTTGATGCACTTTCTTTGGATAGTGGATACAATGCAGTTGAGGGGTTTCAATTGGTCTGCATTTGTTTTATAGAGCAATTGTTGTCTTTTCTGACTCTTGAGCTATTCTTGCTGCTTGTATAGGTTGTCATTGGCATTATTGTTCCTGTTCATGAGAGTTCTACCTTCTTGTTGGCAAACATAACCCATTTATTTGCTTGGTGTTTTATATAATGGAAAGTATCTTTTACAAACTTCATTGAAGGACGTTTTGACTCTACGCACTTCTTTTGGAGTAGTTGGAATGTTGAAGTTTAGTGCATCTTCTTTGAAAAAGAATGTATGAAAACTCTTTTGTAATGTTTTGATGTGTTAAGTGAGAGGTTTTAAATATAGAAGATAGATTGATAATGTATGAGTTATCAAGTTAGGTCTGTAGTGTAGTGCGTAATCGATCTTAACCAAGATCCTTGGAAGTAGAGTTGATAAATTTGATGTTGTCATGGAGTAGTTACATGATGAACTTGTTAAATGGTATGACCATTCATATTAGGAATCCAAGATTTATTAAGAGGTGTGGTATATTGATGATTTGGTATGATCATTAAGATTGTG
Source organism: Phyllostachys edulis (assembly GCA_036346405.1). Taxonomy (NCBI): domain Eukaryota; kingdom Viridiplantae; phylum Streptophyta; class Magnoliopsida; order Poales; family Poaceae; genus Phyllostachys; species Phyllostachys edulis. Next base: position 47,516,939 of record CM070563.1, on the reverse strand, counting down.
GAATTCGGTAGATTTATTGGATAATTTGGAGTAATGTGTCTCAATGGATTAGTCCACCCATTAGTGATGGTTATGTTAAGGATGTGTTTGAACGATGCCTTGAAGGATATCAGTCCAGAAATTTTCATAAACTGGCTACTTGATGATCATATATAATTGCTAGATTGAAACATGTCTATCGGATTAGATGAATGTTGAGGTAGTATCTTGTGAAACCCTGTTTTACAGGAGATGATGTTATTGAATGTTTAAATATATTTTGCCCTAAAATCTGAGCATAAAGTGAAATGTTGACTCTGTGTTTATAGATGGTTATGTGACTGCAAATAGAAGTAGGACCCTATTTGCATACGTGATAAATACAATTGTCATTTGTTATGATAGTTGGAGTGGGTGTGAGCAACACTAATGGTTGAGTGGATGGGTGAATAAGTAGTCTCTGATAGCGTGCTTTGCGAAATTGTTATTTGATAGCATGATCTTGTTAAAGGAGGTTTGTTTCAACCTTGTGGTTTGTGTTTCTTTTTGGAAAGGTTTACAATGGGATAGTAGGCTATGATGATTCTCACTAAGAGTGTATTATTTTATTGTTAGTATGATTGTCGGTAAGGGATTATGATGATAACGTTGAATATTTGGTATAAAAGAATTTGATCGCTCATATGATATTGATTAAATGAAAATGTCTCTAGTTTTGTGTTTATGAACTTTTGAACCTCATGTTGATGTGGAAGCTGAACTTGTTTCGAGCAAAGTGATGTGTTGAAAAGGTTTTATTAATTCCTAAGTGGTTCATGTGTTGTGGTCTTTAAATCTCTTTTTGTTGGAGTTGGCATGGTGATGTTGTAATCAAAGCAACTTGCAGTTTATTGAATTGTGCCTAAACTTTCTGTTTTGCCCATCAGAGTTTCCCGAATTCTAAAAGCAATGTTTTATTCTCGTTTGAGGTTTTATATTCTCTGCTTGTGGGACGTGTGCCCTCAACTATGATCTCATCTTTTGTTTTCTGAGATCATTGCTATTTGGTTGTTTCTCTTGATCTTATAACTACTGTAAGTGGTAACGTTTTCCTGTGTGTTGAAATTTATTTCTATTTGCCTCTTTTTCTAAGAAAGGGTTAACCGAACCATATTGCAAAGTCTTTTCGGATGTGTATTGGCAACTAGATAGTGGTGGTCTAGTAGATGATTTTGTGAACCTTTAGGTGTTAGTTGTTTGAGAGCCATTGAGTAATAAAGCGATTTATTAGAATAACCCTTGGAGAGGATTTGATTTAAAAAGAATGTTTGTCTTTGGAGCTAACAGATTTCGTTGTCGCAACTAGTAGGACCTATAGCGAGATGTGGTCCAAGCTTTTGTGTTCATTTTGACAGAACATTAGAATCAGCAGGTATGGAAATCTTGATCAGTTTATTAGAGTATCGCATTTGGGTACTCGGTAAGATTGTGTAGAAGAATTATTATGGTGTAGTTTAATGAGAGTAGCAGTGTAGAGAAATCTAATAGTCGTGTTAATTAATGGGATAGTAGTGATTGTTGAGTTATTGGCAGGTATGACCCAGCCTTAGTGAGTAACCCTATGTGAGTTAGATTATCTCTAAGGATAATTTTATCAAGAATATATTTATTTATTGATGTTAGTGATTGAGTATGTTTGAATCCTGGTCAATCAGTTAGGGTATTGTGAATGGGTATATTGTGGTCGAGTAGCAACATTTGATTGGTGTGGGTTAGAGAAGGTCTAAGAGTGGTGAAATGAATTGCATTGAGCAGTTACTTGATTAGTGAGGAATGTTGACATTAATAACTGAGGTTATTATTGAGCTATGTGAAATTTTAGTCATCAGATCTGAGGGTTACCGATCAAGTATACCAGAAATTCATTGTAAGAGTCTTAAAGGTTGAATTTGGGCTTTACATTTTTATGCTAGCATCTTGGTTTCCCATTATTATGTTCCAAGAGTTATGGTGATCTTTGATAGAATCCTTTGGATGTAGTAAATGAGTGTGAAGGTGGTGAATTTCAAGTTGAGTATCCTTAAAAGATTGAGGTAATGTGATTGTGGCTGAAATCTATATTGAGGTGTGTTGGGGATTATTTTTCAAAGTAATTCCTTTGGTAGAGAAGCTGATCAGAGTATGATATTGTGGATTGGAAGAGTCTCTCTTCATAGGTGTGGATTTTGTGTTCAGTTTGAGCATAGCTTTGAGTTTGCCAAATTAAAATAAATGTATTAGTGTGTTATGCGATGATTTGGAATCTCATGGATTAAGAGAAAGTTGAATTCTTAAAAGAAAGTTTGAGAAAAAAGGGTTGTATTCTCGGATAATGAAATATTCTCTTGGTTTTTATTTGAGCTTTGTCTCTATGACAGATGCCAATTATAAATTGAGTTGGTTCTTCTTGGTATGCGTGATTCTTTTCGGTTAAGACAAAGAAAGGAAATGGTTGTTTTGGGCATACGAGTGATTTCGCCTTTGGCTTATGTGGTGTTCATTAGCAAACTGCCTACTTGGAAAGTGGAAGAGTTTCATGATGAATATTTTGGTTTTGGATTTAACTCTTTTGGTGAGGAGTTGATAATGCGTGTTTGCGATGAGAATCCTTTATTTTCAGTTGGGTTCTGTTTTTAAAAGAGTTTGTTTAAAACGAGTTCTGTTGTGCATCCTTGGTTAAAGGAGGTGCTCATTGTTAAAGCGAATAGATCGACTGATACAAAGAACAAGAGTTTTATGTGCTATGTACAGGTTGTGTTGTTTGGTACCAAAGGGAATGTTGGCCCAAGGTACATTAGTTGTTTCTGAAAGTTGCAGAGATTTGGGAGATAGCGTATTACTAGGACCGTCTTGGGTCCTGGCGTGGGGCACAGATTGTTTTGTATGACCTAGTGTCGAGGGAGTACTAGAGAAATCTGGAGTGTGAAGTTTCGTTAGGGCCGTTGATCCACGAGTAAGACCGTGCCTTCGAGACGTGTCTGTTGAGTGACTCGTGAAAGGTTGGGACGAGTAATAAGGCGTAACTTGTCAGTTACATCAAGGTGCGGGGTCCCATTATTCCGAGAGGAAAACGACTTGGGAATTGGAGTCTCACATGCGCGAACAATATCTGAAATTATTCACAGCAGGTGCGTGGTAATGTTAGTAAGTTTTTTTTAGCTATGAGTATTCCTTGACGTTAGGCGTGATTAGAATTCGGGGTCGAATTCCGTTTAAGGGGGTAGAATGTAATACCCCAATTGTATTCGAAAGAGTATTTGGAAAAGAATAATTAAATTAGGAAGAAGGACCAATTAACAAAGCGATTTATCAAGGGAAATAGAGGGGGGTTTCTGCGAAAGCTGGGCAGCTTGGGCTTGGGCTTTGGCCCAACAAGCCATGAGGTGGCCAACCATAGGGGGGGGAGGTGCCACCCTCCCCCAAAACCCTAGCCGCCACCCCCTTTCCACCCTCCTCCCCACTTGTGGCCGCCACCTCTAGGCTCCTCTCCCCCTTGGCTGCCTCCCCCTACTCCCTGCGCCTCCTCCCCTGGTGCTCTCCCCTGTTGCCGGACAAAGACCACGCTCCCCACTGCTGGCCTAGTGGAAGAAGAAGTTAGGACACCCAGGTTGTTGGCCGGCCAAGAAGAATACGGAGGAACGAGAAGGAAGGAGAAGAGAGGGGAAAAGGATTCGCGGGGTGTTCATCGCGTCCGACAGCGGGTTCTTCAAGGGTAATCCCAATTTCCCCTTCAATTAGTTGCGTAATGGGATAATTAGGCAATGTCGGTATTAGATCGGTTTAGGGCAGATAGAATTGGCCGACGTTTTTGATGAGGTATTGGCTGACGTTTTTGATGAGGTTAACTGCAGAATCTGTCCTGGACGCCTCCTAGAGAGTTGTATACGACGTCGATACCTTTCCGTAGATTATTAGATCACATCGTTTGGACGAGCGGATTAGGAGTTATGAATTTTGTAGCGCTGCTGTTCGGTAGATCTGTTTTAATACTGACAATAAATATTAATCGGTCTGTAGCGATTAGTTAATTGATTAATTTGAAGATATCACCATAACTAATGTTGTAGATATTTTTATAATCTTTCCGGAAAGATAAATAATACAAAATTTGACCATGTGTACTGAAAGTTATGCTAGATTTAGTGCCGCTGTCTAGAAACCCTGACGTGTTTTGGCTGATTTGTTAATTAGTTTGGAGAGGGTAGAAGATGGCCGAATCTAGAAGGCTCACCAACTAAGTTTAGTTGGGGAATTTGATAAGATTTTCAGAAAGTCCAAGAACACCCCATTTGGATCTATGTACTAGAAGATATAGATTTTAGAAGGGGGCTGTCTGTTGAGGGGACAGACTGCTGCATAGGATTTTGGATTTGGGAATACGCTAGAGAGAGTAGTGATATATATTTGCTTCTAGTTTTGTTTTTGGTCCAGTATTTCTATCTTAGATTGCTTGCTAAATAAATTCAGGTGGGGGATTGGTCCCGGGGGCAGCGCCCTCTTCGCGTCCTCCGTTCTCACACGGTTGAGGCAAGTACTCTGATTGATAGATTAATTATGAGTGTTTGATCGTGATTGCAAGTATTTGATACATGTTAGCTACGTATGGTTGCTAGAGTGATATGTATGATTAATGATGGTGAATGCTTGAGATATGATTAAGTTTTATTCATGTATGATGCTGTTGCTATTACATGTTATTGATGGATAGAATAATTGTTCATGTGCATATTGAGAGCATATGGGAGGGAATAGTCTTGTGTTCGGTTTCACATTGCCACAAAATTGTTATTGTTGATTAAATTTAGAATGTGCCTTAACAAAAGAGCGGACTGCTTAAAGTACTTGTTATAGTTATGAGTTAGGCATTGGATTATTTGTAATAGTGATGTTTAGCATATTTTGGATGTCTTTTGATTATGCTGGATGTTAGATTATTTAATTATGTTATAAGTTATAACCAACTGTTCGAACCTTTAGTATAGTTAACTATACAAATGAGGTTCTATCGAAATTTAGTAAAACGTCTTAGTTTTAGATTGTTATATTGTTAGTTTAGTAGCATTCTAGGCTCATGTTGCGCTAGGGTGTTACACCCTATGCCAATGTAACCCACATGTAAATCCAATTTCCATTATATTCTTTTCGGCCGAAAACCCTAGTGATGTCATGCTGATGTCATAATTATCTTTTCCTTTAGAGAAATAATTCAATAAATTTATAAATACTGATTTTCAGTATTTTATGAGATTTCAATCTTGTAGAGCCCATATCTTTTGCATCCGAATTCCGATTGAGTCCATTCAAATTTCTAAATTCATCTAAATTAAAGATCTATTTATCTTGGTCCTTTTCGGGTAAGAGTGATTAAATTCTTATTGAATGCATGATTGCACCTTGTAAAGTCGATTTCCTTACTATTGTAGTCTTTAGGATATGTTTTAGATAGTAGATGATGTTAATTTGGGTATTTCGACTACGAATATCGAATAGATGTCTAGTCGAGCCCTAGTTTTCAGTAGATTTAAACTTTTGATGAAAATTGTGTATGGAATTGGGATATTTTGAAATATTGGACCAAAGGGATTACCTCTGTTAATTTGGTACAAAAATAAAAATGAAAAACTTAGTTTTTGACATGGGAGAGTTATAATATAAACTAAAAAATGTGAGTGTGTTCTTGCATGTAGTTAGGGGGAGATTCTCGCCTGGGTCGATTAAGGACTAAACTTCAGTGTGCCAATCTACACCTAAGTATATAACCACATGTGCTAGTATGAGATAGCCATAGTTGAATAAGTTATATAGGACTAGCCTGGTATTTTGGTAGGCCGTAATAATGTGAGCATTTCTGGGTAGGTTTACTCGAAGGGGCTCACTTCACCAAGGTGTCGGGACGAAAGCTTGCCGATACAACGGTAGATGCCTCACTGAAATGGGGGTGTACCTGGGTGATGTGAGGGTTTGTCATCCGTCGACCTAGTGCAAGGTTAGGACTAGGTGATGTAAAGGCGCGTTATGAACTCTATACTGCATACTATAATATTGTCTGTGGTGGTATCGACAGATACCAAACAAACTGGAGATCATGTGGGTAAAGTTATACACCTATGCAGAGTGTAAATCTATTGAAATAGCCGTACTTGCGGTCATGAGCATGCTTAGTGTTGTTTCATCAGGTATAGTGTTTATTTTTGCAAAAGCGGTTTATTGAAAAATGATGGGTTGGATTGTTGATGTGTGTGTGCTATGTTAATGGATGAAAATATGTTTATGATCGTAGTCAAGGAGGGTTGTGATTTACTATTGTTAAAGTTACATACTTGTTATTTCATTATCTATTAATTGCTCTTTAAAAATTTCTATTGCAAACTATTATATATCGATGTTGCAAATTAAACTTGCTTAATATTGAAAATAACTTGTAGTGTAGAGTCTCATTCTTTCATAGCCTTGCATTTATATTATGTTGTGATACACTACAAGTCTTTCTAAGTACAAAATGTACTCAATCTTGCTTATAATTGTTGTTCAGGGTATGAGGATGAACCGGTTCCAGACGACGCGTTCTCTGCACCCGGTACTACATGGCACGGTGATTGGTCTTACTAGGGTTTGTTCTTGTTAGTTGCCCATGGGTATGGATGGGTGTCGGAACCCAAATATGAAAATCTGGACCCTCTATGTATAATGCACTAGCCCAGTATCATGCTAGTGCACACAATATCAACATAGATGAACATCATTCCACACAAGACAGATATAAGAATAAACGACTAATTTGATTAATAAATAACGGTTATGACCTTATGGTGGAGTTTACACTTATTAACCACGCAAGGCTAGCACTAAATAAAGAGACGGTGAAGTCTAGGCGATGCCTCGTAGGACGTTGTGGAAGGATGAGGTGGCGTTGGCGAGCTCGGTGGGACGCATGTGCGACGACAACGCCGCACGGTCGAGCGGTGCGAGGAGGACGACGAACATGGCAAGTAGGCCCAGATCGTCTCATGGACCACCTCTGTAACATCCCAAAATTTTGGTTTGTTTTGAAGTTTTAAAAAGAAAAATAACCATTTGGGTTTTTTCTACTAAAGTCAAAGCTTAATTTGAATTTTCATAAATAAAAAAGATTTAATGTGAATAGTCTAAACTTCAATTTTATTAAAAGTTGTTTTATTTGAGTTCCTGGTGTTCCAGAGAATTTTCTGGAATTTCCTAGGAATTTTTGGGATTTAATTGTCATTTGTTTGAACTCAGTTTTAGTTATCGCTTTTTCCTTAATTCAGAATCCTTTTTAATTCTGAGTTTATCCTTCGGGCCCAATTCTTTTTCTTAGCCCGCTCCCATTTTTTTCTGGGCCGCTTTGCCTCAGTCAATCCAAAGCCCAGCAGCTTGACCCTTTCTTCTTTAGGCCGAGCTGCATGCCATTGCCACATTAAGCTCTCCTTCTTCTTTTCTTTTTACATCCTTCTTGGGTGGCCCGTGTTGTAGCGCACATGTGCATCTTCTTCATCCCGTGGCTATCCCAGACTCAGAGTCCTTCGACCAAACGACAGCGCCGCCGTGCCCCTTTGGGACTCTCCTCCTCCGGCACTATTTAAAGCTGAGTCCTCTGTGCCTTTTGTGTGCATCAATCTCCTCCCTCGTGCTGCAATTTGTCAAGAACCGCCGGCCACTAAAGCTTGTTCGCCAGCAGATTTTGCCGTCATTAGTGCCTCTTCGCCCGTGCCTCCACCGCTGTTGGGTGCGCTTCAACATGAGCTTCGTGGCGCTCTCTCCATATTCTCCCGAAGATCACCGCTTCGTCGTTGTCGGTTTCATCATCAAGACCCAACCATCGTTGTTGCTCCGATCTATCTCTTCCGATGAGCTCCTTTGCCTCTAACATTACTACAGAAAAGGTCTTCACAGACAGTTCAAAAATGTCATCACAGACAGTTTCATGAGCTGTCTGAGTTTATGGGTCGGTGATGACACGAGGTCATCACAAACAGTTTTCAAATCGTCTGTGATGCATACTATCACAGACGGTTTGTGGCTGTAATCGTCTGTGATGATCGATCATCACTGCATTTGGTTTGTGGATGAAACCATCTGTGATGACTTTTCTCTATAAAGCCTCCAAGCGGTGGCTACTTGTACCATTAAAACCGATATCATATATATATATATATATATATATATATATATATATATATATATATATATATATATATATATATATATATTATTTGTAGTCCCTCAGCCACTTTCGGGGGATCGTCCACGCAGCATGAGAAGGATGAGACAGTAGCCACGGGCAACTTCATTGAGCCCATGCAAGTTTCAAAAGTATGGATGCAAGGAGATCGTCTGGACATCCAATTACCTGGATGTTGTCGATAGGTAATCCAATTACTCTGCAATTTTACCATGGCTTGAAATCACTAACACTCTGATTTTACCATGGCTTAAAGATTTTACCATGGCATGGAATCACTAACACTCCGATTTTACCATGACATGGAATCACTAACACTCCGATTTTACCATAGCTTGAAATCACTAACTCTCTGATTTTGCCATGGCTTCCAATCACTAATCTTTGATTTTACTATGGCTTGAAATCACTAGCTCTCTGATTTTACCACGGCTTCAAATCACTAACACTCCGATTTTACCACGGCTTCAAATCACCAGCTCTCTGATTTTACCATGGCTAGTGATTTGAAGCCGTGGTAAAATTAGAGAGCTAGTGATTTGAAGCCATGGTAAAATCAGAGAGCTGGTGATTTGAAGCCGTGGTAAAATCAGAGTGTTGGTGATTGGAAGCCATGGCAAAATCAGAGTTAGTGATTCCAAGCCATAGTAAAATTAGAGTGTTAGTGATTTCAAGCCATGGTAAAATCAAAAATACTTATCACAGACTGTTTTTAATATGAACCGTCTGTGATGAGGACGGGAAGTCACAGACGGTTCATGTTGAAAACTGCCTGCGAAGTTTCATAGACGATTCTGAACAAGAACCGTCTATAATATTTAGTAGTATCATAGACGGTTCTTGTTTAGAACCGTCTGTGATATTTAGTAGTATCACAGACGGTTCTGAACTTCACAGATGGTTTTTAACACGAACCGTCTGTGATATTACTTCTACACAGACGGTTTTTAGCATAGCCAATAACACAGACGGTCGCTAAACTAAAACCGTCTGTGATTGTATTTAATACAGACAGTTTTGGTCAATCGTCTGTGATGAGGCGTCTAGTATTAGCCTTTTTGTAGTAGTAACTTTTCGACTCATTTGGTCTTACTTTCGAATACAATACACACCAATTAATAAATAATTTGGATGTTAATTGTAGCTTTACAAATTAACCTAACCTTTACAAATATGAAAAGTTAATTCAGCCAAGCCCCATCCGAACCACATCCAATATAAGCCAACCAAGCACAAACCTAGAACCGACATCAATAACCCTCAGTATCCATCAAAGAGCATTAACCAAACCCACCATCCCCATTCATTTTTGTCAATCTAAACCCACAGCATGAACTAAGAAAGATGTATATATATAGAATGCACATACACCAATAGCCCTCAGTTTACATTTCACAGAGCAAGGGGACTGGGAGCTTGATCCGGCAGCGCAGGGAGGAGGGAGCTTGATCCGGAAGTGTGGGAGCTGGCGGCGAGAGGGAGGAGGAGCTCGGTTCACATGAATACCAACGGCACAAACCAATAGGTGATAGATCTGACTTACCTCGACATCACCGGTGGAGAGGTAGCCAGGGAGGAGGAAGAGGGGAAGGCGCGCATTGTCACCGTAGCTGTGGCACAACGGTGACACTGAAAAAGACACTCTTATCATACGAGTGTCTTGTTCAGTGAACCGTGGTGTACAATCGTCGGCGATGGGAAGAATGCAAGGTGGCGTCGGCGACGGGGTCACTCGGGTGGGAAGGGGAGTGACGAGTTAGAGCGCAAACCCTAGTAGGCTCCTACTAATAAATAGACTTATCACAATAGATTCTATTATGGAACCGTCAGTGATACTTATCATAGACAGTTCCACAATGGAACCGTCCGTGATATGGTCTCATATCACAGACGGTTCATTATTAAAACCGTCTGTAAAGCATCATAGACGGTTGTTTGTTCAAACCGTCTGTGATACTTAGTAATATCACAGACGGTTCTTGTTCAGAACCGTCTGTGATACTTCACATAAGATTTTCAACATGAACCATCTGTGATATTACCTCTTCACAGACGGTTTTTAGCGCAGCCAGTAACACAGACGGTAGCAAAACCAAAACCGTCTGTGCTTGCATGTAATACAGACGGTTTTGGGCAACCGTCTGTGATGAGGCATCCAGTATTAGCCTTTTTGTGGGAGTGTAAGTGCGTCATCTCGGGAACAATGCTATTCTTAGTCAATTCCACACCTCCTCTTGGTTTCCTTGCGGTCAAGATGCCGTCGCCGGTCATCTTCCTGTTCACCAGTCAATTTCTTCTTGCCGCTGGTATGGTCAATCTCCGGCTGTCACGATGTCACCATGCCGGCGCTCACCTTAAATCTTGGAGGGCAGTGGAGCTCGTCGTCACCGTCGTTAAACCACCGGTCATCTTTGCTGTCCATGCAGCCACATCAGCATCCATCTCACAACCACCTCAGCATCTAGGCTCATATGGCTTTCTAATAGACCCAGTCCATCACCCATGTGGCACCACCAAAATCCCACCCAAACCAAAATTCAGTAGACCCAGTCCACATGGACCATCCCGATGCTAGTGGGACCCGCATGTAAATCCAATTTCCTTTATATTCTTCTCGGCTGAAAACCCTAGTGATGTCATGCTGACAACATAATTATCTTTTCCTTTAGAGAAATAATTCAGTAAATTCATAAATACTGATTTTCAGTATTTTATGTGATTTCAATATTCCAGAGCCCATATCTTTTGCATCCGAACTCCGATGGAGTCCATTCAAATTTCTAAATTCAATATATATTTATCTCAGTTTTTATTTTATTTTTTAGAGTTTGTTTTCTCTCTGTTATTTATTTATTTGGTTTATTTACTTGTTTGCGAGTAGGCTTTGATACTTCAGGGAGTTTTGAGCAAGGAGGAGTACACCAAGACCAAGATCAATCCCAGGATTTATTCCAACGAAAGCCATAGTCCTTTCATCATATTGAGCCTATGATTTCAAAAGTATATTGTTTTATAAAACTGCATGCTATCTTTATATAAATCGTTTTGGGATTAGTTATTACCTGTTGCCACTATGCCTTCATTGACTATTTGAATACCATGAATCCTTCGTCACCATAGCATGCATAATTTTAGTTGGGCATATTTGTATCTCCAACATGGGTAGCGTACAAATGCTTAGTTCAGCTTAGTTACGATGGGTTCATCATCACATTCAATGTTGAAACCTTAGCGAGCAGAACTGGGTCAAAATAGGACTTTGTAAAGGCCTTATCACGTGCTCTAGACTGCTTACCCAAGGTAGTGAGTGGTGGTATCAACAGATGCCAAACAAATTAGAGAAGTCATGTCATGTGGGTAAAGTTGTAGGAGGTCCTTCCATTGGCAGAATTTCCTCTACGAGGGATTCCTCTATTGCCAATACAATTGTGGCAAAAATTGTTCTCCAGCAGTCAATTGTCCCATTTTCGGGTCTGACGGCAAAGAAAGGCTAATGAGAAAAGAGACGATTAGTCATTTTTGAGCCGAAATTATAAAATTATAATCGAAGAACTCACTCAATGTCGAAGCTTCTTTTGCTAAAAAGCGACATAAAGTCCTCATTCACAGCAAAAGTAGGTTCTCTCCTTTGCTCTGACGAGGAGGGAACCAAGGTGACGGAGGTCCTTGGCCTTTGAACCCTATGAAGAGGGACCTCCTCTTTGGACTCTTCTGACGATCCTTCTCCCTCGACCACCACAGCCAAGAAAGTTGATATAGAAGGCATTGGCTGGGGTTAGAGGCATATCGGGATATAAAAGTCTTAACTTTTGTTTTCAATACCTCATGGGTACAAGGTCTCGAAGAAGTTGGGATTGAGGCAAGAGGTCTTGGGGAAACAGAGGCTAAAGCCGGTGTGGGTTTAGTCTTTTGTGGCGCAATAGGAGGTTTGGAAGTAATCTTTACACTCCTTGCCAAAGAAAGAGAAGAGCGCACACCGACATCTGAGATGGAACGTTTCTTTGATGTCGTCTGTCCAGAAACATACAGATTCGGCATGAGCAAATTTATTTCTTATGTCTAATTAATTTGTATTAATACTTATCACTATGCGATCTTTCCTAAGTGATAAAGTCGCCCCAATCAAGTTTGGGGCTACGCCTCAATATCGATCGGTTCCTTTTCTGGAACCCAGCCTCAATATCGATCAGTTCCTTTTCTGGAACTCGATCCTTTAACAAGACTGGGGTCCTAGCTAGGACCTTATCATTTGAGAGAGCTATAGTATAATGAAAAATTACTTTACTTTAACTATAAAAAATTCAGTTTGAGTAAAAAGACGAGTAAGATGTTACCATTTTCAAGGACATCATGATTACAGGATAGTATTCTCCTCTTCTGGAGTGGTAAAATCTTGTTCTTGAGGAAGTCATGGACAACCTTTCGTCCAGTTAGACCTTCCTCTACCAGGTTGCTGTTCACCAGGACCACTCTCTTCTCATCATCTGAGAGCTTGATCGCCTTGTCGGTAGCTCGACTTTTTGAGGACCACTCTGGTGGTGCATTACAATTGTAAGTAATTCTACTCTCTTTCGGAACTTCAGAATAAAACCATTCTTTGCTTTATGTCTGGCTGGCATTTTTGGTAGCCATGAAAGGAAACATGCTCTTGCTGGCATCCGAAAATTTGAAATAAAAAGAGCCCAAAGTACCAGCACCTTTCTTGTTGCAGATGATTTTGTAATAAAACCTAAACAAACGCAGACTAGGGGCTATCCCTAAAAACGCCTCAAACATGTGGGCGAAAACGCTAAGTACTAGAACTGAATTCGGTACAAGATGAACCAACTCAATTCCATAATGATTAAGAACTTCGATTAGGAAATCACTCTTAGGAAAGCGGAGGCCTACCCGTAGGTAGGGCACAAAAGTACTGTGAAACCGGCCAGAGAGTTTGGTTCAATCTCCCTCCCGGGTGCACGCCACACGATAAGGGCTTTCTTTGGTAGATGCCCATCCTGCTCCAGTCCTTTGAGCTCCTCCACGGATAGCATTGACGATTTCCATCCCGCCATTGCTTCGGTTCAATGGTGGACTAAGGGATCCATCTCTTCGAAGGTTCGTGGAGGACGAGAGGTACTCGATGAAAGGGGAAAGTGAAACTGACTGGGGTAAAAACATGCCTAAGGAGGTATAAAAGATCCACATATATATCCTTGGTGCATTTAAAACCCACTACCTCAGGGATGTAACAATTGCGCCTCGATTAGCGGTGACACGACAACTCACGTTCGGTCAAGGAGGTTGTTTCGCGCATCATAGATGTGTAAGAAAAGTAGTTGTAAAGTTTTTTCTTTTCTCAAAGTAATCTTCACCCTAATCTATTGTGGGTGGAAAGGTACAAAAACTATTTGACATAGAAGTTAGCTCGATATACGATCACCTGATCATTGGGATTTCCTTCTATCAATTCCTTTAAGACTTTGATCCATAAAGCAAACTGACTGTCCGACTACCTTAAACAAATGTGGTCAAAAAGTCAATTTGGTCCATGGATGTTGTCTTTTGTGTGCTCCAACCATAGGAAGAGAAATACCAAAGCAATATGAGTTCTTAGTCATGAGAAGCTTTGAGGATAGAGATTCGATGGAAGTCTCTAAAGGAATGTTTCCTCTTCTTGCCCTTCTGGTGGTTATTTATAAGACCAGAAACCTACGGTAGAATTAAATAAACCAGACGAAAATTTAACAGATGGGATTTTATCAGAGTTTGTTCCTAATAAATCGCTGAAGACTAAAACGTATTTGTCCCTTCGGGAATTGTTTTCATAAATATATATGGTTGACGCTCCTGCTTCTTAAGGAATAATAGTTATTTACAACTCAAGTAAAACTATCTTCTTGACCAAGTCTAGTTCAGGTCAAAAACCTCTTCAAGTAAGTTATTTTCAGTTGAAGTTGAGGGCTAGCTGATGAGTGTTGTTGACTAGTCAATTATTCGGGTATATCTTTATTTGCTTATTTATAGCTAAGCCAGATTTTTACTGGGCCTAAGTTAGTTTTATGGGGCCCAAGATTAATTAAATAGTCGGAAGGTGGGACCTAAAAAGTCTTTTCTTTGACTGTTCCCAAAACCTCTTCTGGAGGCCCAGTTGGACGTCCTCTGTAGGTTCCTCCAGGACCTCTCCCCCGTAGAGGAGGTCCTAGAAAGCGGTTACCCATGTGTGGTTAATGATAGTTACACGTGGAGATATCGGCGATAACGGTCATCACGAAGAGACGCGACTGTTGGCCCAAAGAGACGCAACCCTTGGGCGAAGAGGCACCACTATGACAAACTGCCGATACTTGTAAAACTATAAATAGACCGGCATATGTGCCGTTGTAACATAGATTCACATCTAAGCCCTAATCCACGTGTATTCATCGCCATTTTTCCTGTAATCAAAGTTTACTTTTTGCAATACACATTCATCATTTTGAGTCCTTTGGCGAATAGATAGTAATCTCTATTTTTCCTTTATATTCTTGTTTGTCCCAGACGTCGACACTAATCATTTTTTAAATTTAGAATAAAAAACGTTTTGATCGTTGTCGTCATGTACTAACCATAGCCGGCTCTTCTAACAGAAGTTTCAGCCAAAAAGCTGTACCGTTGGATGAGCCTCTCAACAGTACAGTGTTGTGTAGTACCTTGTTTATAATAATATACTAGGCGGAGAGAGAATGCACTTGAAAGGTCTGTTTTGGGATCATCGGGTCCAATCAGATCCATACAATGTTAAGCAAATTGAGCAATTATTTTTCAGATTATGTTTCCAGTTAAAAATAAAACCACTGATTAATTAGAATAGGGCGTAGTTCAGACATGATCAAGATACGGTTCTAATTGTTATCCATTGGGTTGCGTTGGTAGTTCACTCATCAAGAGGAAGAAAACAATGTATAGTCATTCATGCTTCAAGCCTTATCTACCAAGAACTGAATAGAATAGTTGTACTAGGAAAAAAATGGCTGAAATATTACACAAGTTTTAACGCATTGACCTCTTTTAATGCATGGTCAGAGCTAGGCACAAGGCCGGAGAAAGATGGTCATGGAGAGGGATGCTGTAGGAGCCACACGTAGACTTTGCTGGAATTTTCTATGTAGTGTGTTATTTGTTTTACGCCACGCATTGCAGAGCCATTCCCCTGCATGCCATCGCTATTAGAACAATCCATCGTCATCTTGTCATTATTTTTGTATAAGGGCCTGACAAAGGCAGATGGCTCGGGCCTGACAACTGCATATAGCACATGGCCAGAGAAAGATGGTCATGGAGAGGGGAAGGAGGTAGCTTGGGCCTGACAACTGCAGATGTCTCGACACGACGACTGCCTGAGCTGGGGTATGTGGCGCGAGAGGTGGCGACTGCGAGCAGCTCTAGAGCGAGTCAGCGAGAGGTGGCGCGGTGGCTTGCGGGATAAGGTGTTGTTATTCCAAGGCACGAAGGGAATTTTCTCACCATTAAACCTAGGCACAAGGCCAGAGAAAGATGGTCATGGAGAGGGATGCTGTAGGAGCCACACGTAGACTTTGCTGGAATCTTCTATGTAGTGTGTTATTTGTTTTACGCCACGCATTGCAGAGCCATTCCCCTGCATGCCATCGCTATTAGAACAATCCATCGTCATCTTGTCATTATTTTTGTATAAGGGCCTGACAAAGGCAGATGGCTCGGGCCTGACAACTGCATATAGCACATGGCCAGAGAAAGATGGTCATGGAGAGGGGGAAGGAGGTAGCTTGGGCCTGACAACTGCAGATGGCTCGACACGACGACTGCCTGAGCTGGGGTATGTGGCGCGAGACGTGGCGACTGCGAGCAGCTCCAGCGCAAGAGGTGGCGCGGTAGCTTGCGGGACAAGGTGTTGTTATTCCAAGGCACAAAGGGAATCGTCCCACGGTAAGATCGGAAAGACGATCAGAGGCGGAAAGACGATTAGAGGTGGTGAATAGAAGTATTATCTATTTTTTATTTTGTTCGGATTTAAATATGATATTGACTCTAATAGCTATGAGAACTATGAAGATCAATATATATATGCATAGCGAAAGTTTTGTACTGAAACCCCTTCAAATCCCCAAAAGAAACGACAAAAACACAAAAATCAGCCTGATAAACAGTATCGATTGAACCGGATGAACAGTGACGGTTGATCCGATTTTCGGTACAATCGGATAAACAGTGCCGGTCGTTCCGCGTGAACAGTAAAATCAGGCAAATAAATAGTAAACAACCTGAAAACGAAATCAAAAATCGACGTAACTTTTGATCCGCTTGGCCAAACTCCACCAAATTTGGAACACACCTTCCTAAGGATGTCAGGAACCTATTCGAAGTGATGATCGAGTAGATCCACATCTAAGTTTTGATCTTTTCTCATTTTACCGAAAGAGGGTTCAAAACCGAGCAAAAATATAAAACTTGATCCAAAACTTGCTCGTGGGAGATTGACGATCTAGATGATCCAAGATGCATTCCCACACATCACAGCAAGGTAAATGAGAGCAAGAAACCAACCAAAAACCATAGGATCAACGAAGCACCCAAAATCATCAAAAGAGAAGAAAGAACACAAGAAGGGAGCTCACTTTGAGAAATCATTCATAGATTGATTCATGATGTTGCTGGTTACAGCCACTCCCTGAAGGAGGACAAGAGCTCAATCCATGAGCACACACTCAAACCATCTCTCTAGAGCCTAAGCCTCTCCTCTCCTCTCTAATCCCGAAGACAAACTAGGGTTTCTCCAAATGAAGTGCTTGAGACTGTTGTGAACAGCCCCCTCTCTATTTATATGAGGCCTAGAGCTTCTAGAAGACAAACCCTAATGGGCTCCCGTTAAGGCCTAATACAAACAGGTCACATACGCACGCATATCAAAGCGCCATCTTCACTTCCTTGACCTAATCCACTTCTTAACGCACCGTCTTGCGCCGCGGGTTGGCATTAGGTCACCAAGGCGGTATTTGGTAAAATTACCAAAATACCCCTTCTCGATCTTTTCCGAAGATCGAGTCCAAACTGCGCGAAACACATCCATACTTCGCCACGTGTAGGTTGATCCAGCGGCTCTCATCGTGTCGGCAAGTCTCTCCTATCCGATTCCCACAGGACCACCTTGGCACTTGCACCGACCCCCGCACCGCTTGATCCAACCAGTCGCACCGAACTGCCCGTTCGGTCATCTTCATCCATTATGCGCCATGCTTGAGTCACTCGACCTCACCCAGCATCCATGATCGTTCTGGACCTCAGCTCTCCAAGCTTAGTCCCGATCCTCCTCGCCGTTAACCGTCATTGACCTGCAAGCTACCTACACAACAATAGACAAGCAAACTCGAATCCGGGAACAAGTTCTTTACAACTTGACCCACGTTAGCGAAAACATGCAATATGCAACACATGTGCAAATATAAACAAGGATATGACCTATCCCAAAACCAAAACTCCAAAATGGCCGACAATCGCAACACAATCGGTACAACCGTCGTGTTACCAGCGGTACTACCGATCTTCGGTCGAACCGCTCCAATAACTGCGGTCGTTCCGATTTCCAATGAAGACCAGAACTCCCAAAACATCCTCTCTGGAAATAAGCTACCGCCATCTACCAATTGGTATAACCGCGATCCGGTACTACCGCCACACAACTTGCGGTCGTACCATTCCGCGGTCGTACCACCCTTTAAACGCCGGTTCTACCGAACATCCTGATATTTGCTGAAAACTCGAAATTCAACAAAACTCAAAAGGTATTGCCAATTGTCTCATCACCTAAGATCATGAGTATATCCCCATGATATCCACAATCCCCCCCTTGATGAACACGTTGGCAATCTTTCAGAAAATGTAATTTTGAGGTTTGAAAAGAAAAGTACTCGATGTTTTCGCACAAAGACACAACTTGGTCCAGTAGCAAAGAAAGCAATGAAAATGACCAAGCTGGCTCCAGAATAGCATAGGTAAGTGAGATAAAGCAATGAAAGCACAAAAGCTTCAAATTTTCAGAGAATAGCCAAAAATCTCACTTAGGTCCATATGAAAGAACAATTGTTCTATTTGACCTTTGATCATTTTGATTCTTCAAGAATTGCAATTCAAATTCAGAAGGGGCAATTGAGATGCTCCCACTCACTATGATCACTAAATTTCCAGAAAATCCAATCTTTCCCTATGACTCCAAAAAGCTCTAAAACAACATTTTTACCAATCGTTCTCCCCCTTTGACAATGAATTCATCAAGGTGCATGGAAGAAGATAGAGCATAAATGGAATGGAATGGCTGCAATTATTTAATTTGTTTCAGTTTTTCAATTTTTTTGTTTTTTTAATTTTAGCAAAAGGAGCCATGAAGATTATCCAAGAGGACTGTACAAGTATTACACCAAGCCATATTATGTGAAGAAGCTATGTTCAATCATGGAAAAACATGTACATCAAAGCTAAGGACAAAATAGCAATAATCTGAGATTAAATGAATGGACAGCATGACATGGTGCTCAAGATCATAGTTTAGCTATAGGTATCCAAAAATGAGTCAGGCCATGTCTATAAGCAAAATGGAGCCAGAAGCTAGAAAATGAGTCAATTTTGAGCATTTTGAGATCAATTGTGAATCAATTTGTTCAAGCATTTAGAATTGAGTACTTTGAGCACTTTGCTGAAAATGATTGGTTTTATCTTAGTAAAGCAAGTCCTGGACTAGGAGCCATCCACAACTGCCTCCTAAGCTTCAACCAATTGCTAATTTGTTTTCTTAGCATTGTGCTAGATCTCAAGCCTCACTACGACCATCCCAAGCAAAAAAAGCTTAAGAGAGTGGTCTAGGTCATCCAAAACTCCCCCTGAGTTCATGCCTAGTGCAATGGTAAGCTGTCTTATGAGAAAGAATTGGTGAGATCAGTTTTTTCGCACAGAAAAGCTCATTTTTTATTTGCTTGACTTAAGAATTATCATAGCTCAATTTAAAACTCAGAAAAAGTTCAAGACTCAATTAAGCCTATATGACATGGCACAAATCATGAGAGGATCACTACAGCAAAACTAGTCACAAGATCCAACAAGTCATGTTTTGATTCAATTTTCTCACAAATAATAAAGCTAGCATGGCAAAAGCTAAGTTATACATAAAAAGCCATAAAGAAGTCTAGCAAACTAGCACAAGACATGGCAGAGTATAAAGCATGGAATCAAGTCATACAAGGATAATAATCAAAGCTCCGCAAGTTTATATTACAATGCAAGTTGTTGAATTTAAAATGCATTATGATACAAATGAATGCAAAAAGAGCAAACTCCCCCTCAAAGTAGGCCAAGAGAACTAATAACCCCCAACTCTCCCCGCAAAGAAGTAAAACGAGAAGAATCAAGAACTTTAGTGAAAATGTCAGCAACCTGCTGCTCAGACTCAACAAAGTGAAGCACAACATCACCCTTCTCTACATGGTCTCTAAGGAAATGATATCTAACGTCAATGTGCTTAGTCCTAGAATGTTGTACTGGGTTTTTGGCAATGTTAATGGCAGAAGTGTTGTCACAGAAAAGAGGAACACTACCCAAAGACAACCCATAGTCACGCAGAGTAGACAAGATCCAGAGAACCTGAGAGCAACTACTGACTGCAGCTACATACTTGGCCTCGGTAGTGAACTGTGCAACAGAGGACTGTTTCCTAGATGACCAAGAGATAAGAGATGTGCCTAAGAAATGAAAAGTGCCAAAAGTACTCTTCCTATCCACTCTACACCCGGCAAAATCAGCATCAGAAAAAGCCCGAATAGAGAGAGCACAAGAAGAAGAATACCAAAGTCCAAAGTCAAGACTGTCCTAGAGGTACCTAAAAATGCGACGCACTGCTTGACGATGAGAGGCTCGAGGGGAAGCCTGAAATCGAGTGCACAGACACACAGCGAATTGTATGTCCGGCCTCGAAGCGGTAAGGTAGAGGAGGGAGCCAATCATGCTGCGGTACTCGTTCTAGTCCACGGGCTCTCCATCCTCATCAGGGTCCAACACAGTGGTCGTGGCAATGGGAGTAGACATTCGCCTACTGCTTCCCATGTCGAAGCGCCGAAGAAGGTCCTTTGTATACTTACTTTGATGAATGAAGGTGCCTTCTTTCAGTTACTTGACTTGAAGACCAAGGAAGAAGGTCAATTCGTCCATCATGCTCATCTCGAACTCCCTGCTCATAGAATCTGAAAATCTGGACACCAAAGCATGAGAGGAACCACCGAATATAATGTCATCCACATAAATCTGAACCAATAAAAAGTCACTGCCATGCCTGAGAGTGAACAAGGTTTTATCAACCATTCCTATTTTGAAATCATTTTTAAGCAGAAAACTCTTAAGCCTATCATACCAAGCTCTAGGAGCTTGCTTTAGTCCACACAAGGCTTTGGAGAGTTTAAAAACATGGTTTGGGAATTTGAGATTTTCAAAACCAGGTGGTTGTTTGATAAAGACCTCTTCTTATATGAAACCATTCAGGAAAGCACTTTTGACATCCATTTGAAATAGCTTGAAACCCTTGGATGCCGCAAATGCTAGCAAAATGCGAATGACTTCTAATCTAGCTACAGGAGCAAAGGTCTCCTCAAAGTCTAAGCCCTCTACCTGGGAATACCCTTGAGCTACAAGTCTAGCCTTGTTGCGAACTACCAACCCATCTTCACTTTGTTTATTTTTGAAAACCCATTTTGTTCCAATTACATTATGATTAGGTGGAGGTTCAACTAAGGTCCAGACTTTATTTCTTTCAAAATTTTCAAGTTCTTCATGCATGGCATTGACCTAAGAGGCATCAGAAAGAGCATAGGTGACAACTCGGGGGTTCAAAAGAAGCGACAAAAGCAGAATGTGCATGAGAATCAGGAGAAATAAACCTAGAGCGAGTGACTCGCTCATGGAGATCCCCAATGATTTGCTCAGGTGGATGCCATCGCTGAATGTGAAGAGGGGCTCCTCGTACAGAAGTGGCCTCTACCTCACGGGCTGTGGAGGTAGAATCAGAGCCACTCTGATCGTCGGAGAAAGTAGGAAGAGGCTGCTCATCTGAAGCTGGTGTAGTAGAAGCAAGCTCTCCAACCATGTCAGAAGGGACTTGAGGATGGATTGGGTCCTCATCCTCAGAGTCATCATCGATGAAGATGCTCTCAGAAACCTGTGTACCTGCATCATCGGGTCTAGTACCAGGACTAGCCTCATCAAAAGTGACTTCGCAAGTCTCAACAACTTTGTTAGTGTCAAAATTAAATACACGATAGCCACGAGAATGAACAGGATATCCAAGAAATATGCCATCAGAACATCTAGATTCAAATTTATCAAGGTTGCCATGTTTAAGAATGAAGCACTTGCAACCAAAAATCTTGAAATGAGAAACTTTGGGCTTATGACCAAATCTAAGCTCATAAGAAGTCTTGCCAATAACAGATCTCAAGAAAACCCTATTAGAGATATAACAAGTAGTAGAGATCGCCTCAGCCCAAAACCTCCTAGGTGTGGAATGCTCATCTAGCATGGTCCTGGCCATCTCTACAAGGGTCCTATTCTTCCTCTCTACAACACCATTTTGCTGCGGAACTCTAGGTGAAGAGAACTGGTGCTCAATTCCCCTATCAGTGCAGAAGGTGGCAAAGGAAGAATTCTTGAATTCTGTCCCATTATCACTCCTAATGGCTCTCAAAGCTCCAGAAAACTCAACAGCAAGTCTAAGGACCAACTCTCTAAAGAAGCCAAATGCCTCGTCCTTAGAAACCAGAAAATAAACCCAAGAATACCTGGAGTAATCATCCACAATCACAAGCACATACCATTTCCCATTGGCAGACTGAACTCTAGAAGGACCAACTGTGTCTAAGTGTAAAAGCTGACCAGGTCCATCTGTCATCAATAAGGTAAGAGGTAGATGAGAAGCAGAATCCATCTTACCATGTCTACAGGGTGTGCACACAAGGTCTCTAACAGCCTTTAGGATATGTTTTAGATAGTAGATGTTGTTAATTTCGATATTCGACTAATATCGAATGGATGTTTAGTCGGGCTCTAGTTTTCACTAGATTTGAACTTTTGATGAAAATTGTATATGGAATTGGGAGATTTTGAAATATTGGACCAGGGGGATTACCTCTGTTAATTTTGGTACAAAAATGAAAAACTTATTTTTTGACATGGACGAGTTATAATATAAACTAAAAAATGTGAGAGTGTGTTCTTGCATGTAGTTAGGGGGAGATTCTCGCCCGGGTTGATTAACGACTAAACTTCAGTGTGCCAATCTACGCCTAAGTATATAACCACATATGCTAGTATGAGATAGCCATAGCTGAATAAGTTATCTAGGACTAGCCTTGTATTTTGGTAGGCCGTAATAGTGTGAACATATCCGGGTAGGTTTACTCGAAGGGGCTTGCTTCACGAAGGTGTCGGGACCAAAGCTTGCCGATACAACGGCAGATGCCTCACTGAAATCGGGGTCTACCTCAGTGATGTGAGGGTTTGTCATCCGCCGACCTAGTGCAAGGTTAGGACTAGGTGATGTAAAGGCGCGTTATGAACTCTACACTGCATATTATAATATTGTGTGTGGTGGTATCGATAGATACCAAACAAACTAAAGACCTCATATCATGTGGGTAAAGTTATACACCTCTGCAGAGTGTAAATCTATTGAAATAGCCGTACTTGCGGTCATGAGCATGCTTATTTCAGTTTCATCAAGTATAGTGTTTACTTTTGTCAGATCCGGGTGTAACACCCCCAAATCCTCTATGCATTTCTGAACTAGTCCTATGATCTGTAGCTAGTTCACATAGTAAACAGATATGGTAACATCCATAAATCGCACAACTTTATTAATAATCAACAGAGTTTATTACAAAAGAGGCTTACAAGCCAACAATAAAGAACACAGCGGAAGACGAAGAAGTAGTGGAGTCCAGCTGATCTGCCATAGGCAATCGACTGGGGTAGCGGCCTAGTCGTCGAGATCCACATCGAAAGCGAAGTCCTTCTCCTTTGAAATTTATTTGCATAAAGCAAGGATGAGCACAACTTCCGTGCTCGCAAGTTACACCAAATTAATAGATTATAATGCATGCAAGGATATATCAAAGGGAGGCTTAATGGTTGAATTTGCATAAAGCTATGTTTTCTTTAAATATTTGTACTAAGTTCCAAAATAGTTATTCCATAAATAAAATTCATTTTATAAATTCTCAATTTTATAGTCAGGTAACATTCACACAAGAATGGTGAAGGTCTGAAGGATACCCTCCTATCACATGGCTTTCTGCCCAAATTTTCCATTTGGATAGAAATCCAAAGTCATTTCTGTCAAATCATTTTGAATTCAAAACCAAAGTCTAACTTTGAGTGGCTTTGCGAAGCATGTCCATGACTGTGGACACGGCTATTCGAATAGTTCTTAATACTCTGCAGAGGTGGTACAACTTTACCCACATGACATGAATTCTCTAGTTTGCTTGGCATCCGTCGATACCACCGCTCACTACCTTAGGTATAAGTAGTCTAGACCACGTGTCAAGGCCTTTACAATGCTTCATACCACTGTAGTCCCGCCTCACTAAGGATTCACCCCCTTTGGACTGACCATCCGCTGGGTTCAGGCCCCCTCTTGCGCCAGGTGGGAATACATAAAAAGTAAGTCATAAAAGACACCCATGCAACCGGATGGCACGACCACGGTGAAATGTTGCAATTTAGTTAGCCAGGTCCTGCCCACTCAGGACATGTGGTAGTACGATGTGGCTTAGTAAGATGCGGCTCGAAGACCGGTCCTTAATTGACTTGGGCGACCTCCAAAAATAACCCATGGGCCTCAACCCTACCCGAATTGAGCCCGTGCATAAACCTGCACCTACCAACCATCCATTTTGCCCAAGTATAAACCAATTTTTTCTTTTTGCTTTTCAAAAACATTTGCAAAATCTTCCGTGACAAACCAATGCCATAGACTTTTAAATAATAGTTGATCATTTGGCTAGAATTTCCCAAATCAAATACTTTTGGGTCTAAACATCACTAAGCATAATTTTTCTCAAAATGATCCCAGTTCATACTATCGTATCAACTAGGTTTTATCTAGGGTGACAATATGTTTGATTCAATATCAATATTGTCCTTACAAAGGATTTAGGCATAACTATAAATTTAAAACATGAATTTAAATTACTGAATATAAATAAGCATGCAGTAATAATTTAAAACTGAATTTAAATAATTTGAAATAATAGGCTCAAATATGATCAAAGGTATAACGTGTCTTGCTTAATTAGTTGCTCTCAAACGGCGTCGAAATCAGACTCTCCGAAGTCGTTGAAATCTATACGCGAAAATAAGCCAAATTCAAACAAAATTCAAATAACAATCCAAGTGAACTCCAAATTAAATAATTTTAGTTTAGTTAGCTAGATCTTGAATTTATATGAATTTAGAAATTTGAAACGACGAACTTGGAGTTCGTATGAAGGAGAACGAACCCCGGGAAGTTTAAAACTCAAATAAAACCCTAAATTGGATTTTATAGAATTTCTTGATTTATTTTCCTAAAGGAAATTCCGATATATGACGTCAGCCCTTAGAAAAAGGATTTTTCGGCCAAATTATTTTAAAACGAAAATCCTAGAGTCTCTGACATGTGGGCCCAGTGGTCAATGGACCAAGTCCATGGCGGTCAAAGGTCCACCGCAGACCCGGTGCACAGCACAGTGAACGGTGAGGTATGTGCGGGCTGTGTGCGAGGTGACATGGTGCCACGCAGGCTCCACGTCAGATCCTACGCTGAGGTGGCGTCGCGGTGGCGCTGATGTGGCTGAGCCACGTCAGCCCAACGGTGAGGCAAAGCCGGCGACGAGCTCGCCGGTGTTCTACGCCACGGTGAGACGAGTGATTGGTACCAAAAGAGAGAGAGGGAGGTATGGGGATCCTGATGCGCTACCTTGCGGCGGAAGAGCGTGGCGATTTGGTCGTCGGCGACGAGGTTGAGCAGTGGCGGTTTTAAGTCGACGGCGAAGTAGTGGTTCCCGAGGTCCTCCGGCGAAGTGAGAGCGTGCACGGGCTTCGTGGTGGCGCGGCGATGCTGACAGTGGCGAGTACAAGGGCGGAGCATCGATGGTTTTGCCGAAATCGAAGAAGAACCGAAGGTTCACCGCCGGCGATGAACTTCAAAATTCGGGCTTTTGAGAGGGATTGGGGAGAGGAGCTATGAGGTGTTAGGATGAGTGCTTCAAGGCGCACCCAGGGCATCTTTTTATTGTGGCCGAGGAGGTTTGAATCGCCTTAAGGTGCAAGAAGCTCCGAAATGGACACCGGCGAGATTTGGGGGATTGAAGGCAAGAAAAGAAAGGGGAAGGGTAAAAACAGACGCGGGATTGATTGGCGATTTGAATGCGCACGAAATTAGGGGGTTTTTAATGAGGATTGGGTCGGTTTTGGAAGGTCTCGAAGGAGCAACAATGGCGGACCCGCTCGGATTTGAAACGGAGACGACGAGAAAGGAAGTAGATGATGACGTCCGTGTGAGCGGGCCCCACATGGCATTGAAGGAAATAACAGGAAAGGAGCGGGTGGTGTTTGGGCCACTCGATTGGCTGTTCACATTGGCTGTTTGGATCGTTCGAACGCGCCATCTAAATCGGGCTGTCCAGCTTTGATCCAACGGTCCACAAGATTTGAAGTGAAGCGTGCGGAAGGAAGGGTGAGGCTGACACGTGGGCCCCGCGTGTTAGTGAGAGCGTGAGTGAGAGGTGCGGGCGCACGGGTGGAGCGAGCCACGTGCGCGTGAGAACAGGGTTGGGCTAAGGAGGTTTTGGCCCAAAGCGAGTTTTCCAATTAACTTTGATTTAGCGAATAAAATAATTCAGTTAAATTATTTTGGCTTTAGAAAATAGTAAATAAAATCCAAAAATTATGAGAAAATTCACAGAAATTCTCTAAGACATTTTAGATTTAAATAAAATATTTCCAACTTATAATTGGTAATAGTTTTTGTACATAATTTATTTTGGATTTAAAATAATTAAGGAAAAGCTTTTAAAATTCGAGAAAATAATTAAAATTTTACTTTTCACTTTAAATCCAATAAAATCACAGAAAATTCCATAAATCTTCTTTTTGACTTTAAAACCAAGAAATTAAATATTTTTTTCTTTTCTTTTAACAAAGAAAACTCCTTTTTTAAAATTACAAAAAATCCAGAAAGAACTTTGACAGCCAGAAAATTCATTAAAATAATATCTTTATTTTGGTAACATAACTTTGGGATGTTACAACTTTTGCAAAAGCGGTTTATTGAAAAATGACGGGATGGATTGTTAATGTGTGTGTGCTATGTCAATGTATGAAAATGAGTTTATGATCGTAGGCGAGGAGGGTTGTGATTTACTATTATTAAAGTTACATACTTGTTATTTCATTATCTATTAATTGCTCTTTAAAAATTTCTATTGAAAACTATTATATATCGATGTTGCAAATTAAACTTGCTTAATACTGAAAATAACTTAAAGTGAAGAGCCTCATTCTTTCATAGCCTTGCATTTATATTGTGTTGTGATACACTACAAGTCTTGCTAAGTACAAAATGTACCCAATCTTGCTTAAATTGTTGTTCAGAGTATGAGGATGAACCGGTTCCGAATGACGTGTTCTTTGCACTTGTTACTGCATGGTACGGTGATGGGTCTTACTAGGGTTTGTTCTTGTCGGTTGCCCGTGGGTATGAATGGGTGTCAGAACCCAAATATGAAAATCTGGACCCTCTATGTATAATGCACTAGTCCAGGATCACGCTAGTGCACACAATATCAACATAGATGAACATCATTCCACACAAGACAGATATAAGAATATATGACTAATTTGATTAATAAATAACGGTTATGACCTTATGGTCGAGTTTGCACTTATTAAACCACGCAGGGCTAGCACTAAATAAAGAGACGGTGAAGTCTAGGCGATGCCTCGTAGGCCGTTGTGGAAGGATGAGGTGGCATTGACGAGCTCGGTGGACGCATGTGCAACGACTTCACCGCACGATCGAGCGGTGCGAGGAAGACGATGAACCTAGCATGCGGGCTCGGCTCATCTCGTGGACCACCTCTGTAACATCCCAAAAATTTGGTTTGTTTTGATGTTTTAAAAAGAAAAATAACCATTTGGGTTTTTTTTGGCTAAAGTCAAAGCTTAATTTGAATTTTCATAAATCAAAAAGATTTAATGTGAATAATCTAAACTTCAATTAATTTAATTTTTTTATTTGAGTTCCTAGTGTTCCAAAGAATTTTCAGGAATTTCCTAGGAATTTTTGGGATTTAATTGTCATTTGTTTGAACTCAGTTTTAGTTATCTCTTTTTCCTTAATCCAGAATCCTTTTTAATTCTGAGTTTATCCTTGGGCTCAATTCTTTTTCTTGGCCCGCTCCTGTTTTTTTTCTAGGCCACTTTGCTTAGTCAAATCGAAGCCCAGCGCCAAGCCAGGCTGCTCTTCCTTTTCTTTTCGTAGGCGGCCCATACTCCTTTTCCTTACACTCGCCGAAGCCAATTAGCACATTGCTTCGCCCAGCCCTTTCTTCTTTAGGCCGAGCTGTGTGCTCCCTGGCTAGACAATGCTCTCCTTCTTCTTTTCTTTTTCTATCACTGTTGGTGGCCCCGTGTTGCAGCGCACATGTGCATCTTCTTCATCCCGTGGCTATCCCGGACTCTGAGTCGTTCGATCAAACGACAGCGCGTCGTGCCCCTTTGGGACTCTCCACCTCCGGCACTATTTGAAGCTGAGTACTCCGTGCCTTTTGTGCGCATCAATCTCCTCCCTCGTTTGCCCTAGCCGCCGGCACCTTTCCTCTCTTCCTTGTGCTGCAATTTGTTAAGAACCGCCGACCATCGAAGCTTGTTCGCCAGCAGATTTCGCTGTCATCAGTGCCTCTTCGCCGTGCCTCCACCGTTGTTGGGTGCGCTTCGTGGTGCTCTCTCGGTCTCTCCATCTTCTCCCGAAGATCACCGCTTCGTCGTTGCCGGTTTCATGATCAAGACCTGGCCATCGTCATTGCTCCGATCTATCTCTCACAGTGAGCTCCTTCACCCCTGAGCGTGTCATCTTGGGAACAATGCTATTCTCAGTCAATTCCGCACCTCCTCTTGGTTTCCTTGCGGTCGAGATGCCGTCGTCGGTCATCTTCTTGTTCGCCAGTCAATTTCGTCTTGCCACCGGTATGGTCAATCTCTGACTGTACTGAGCCAACCTCTGTGATACTCACGATGTCACCATCCCGACGCTCACCTTAAATCTTGGAGGACGCCACGCTATCGCTAAATTCGGCCAATGAAGTGGAGCTCGTCGTCAAACCACCGGTCATCTTCACTATCCATGCAGCCACATCAGCATCCATCTCACAGCAACCTCAACATCTAGGCTCATATGGCATCCTAATCACCTCCTGGTCATCACCCATGTGGCACCACCAAAATCCCACTAGAACCAAAATTCAGTCGACCAGTCCACATGAACCATCCCTATGCTAGTGGGACCCACATGTAAATCCAATTTCCTTTATATTCTTTTCGGCTGAAAACCCATGTGATGTCATGCTGACATCATAATTATCGTTTCCTTTAGAGAAATAATTCAGTAAATTCATAAATATTGATTTTCAGTATTTTATGTGATTTCAATATTCCAGAGCCCATATCTTTTGCATCCGAACTCCGATGGAGTCCATTCAAATTTCTAAATTCAATATATATTTATCTCAGTTTTTATTTTATTTTTTAGAGTTTGTTTTCTCTCTGTTATTTATTTGTTTGGTTTATTTACTTGTTTGCGAGTATGCGTTGATACTTCGAGGAGTTTTGAGCAAGGAGGAGTACACCAAGATCAAGATCAATCCCATGATTTTTCCAAGGAAAGCCATAGTCCTTTGATCATATTGACCCTATGATTTCAAAAGTATATTGTTTTATACAACTGCATGCTATCTTTATATAAATCCTTTTGGGATTAGTTATTACCTATTGCCATTATGCCTTCATTGACTATTTGAATACCATGAATCCTTCGTCACCATAGCATGGATAATTTTAGTTGGGCATATTTGTATCACCAACATGGGTAGCGTACAAATGCTTAGTTCAGCTTAGTTACGATGGGTTCATCATCACATTCAATGTTGAAACCTTAGCGAGCAGAACTGGGTCAAAATAGGACTTTATAAAGGCCTTGTCACATACTCTAGACTACTTACCCAAGGTAGTGAGCAGTGGTATCAACAGATGCCAAACAAACTAGAGAAGTCGTGTCATATGGGTAAAGCTGTACAACCTTTGCAGAGTGTAAAACTGTTTGAATAGCCATGTTCGCGGTTATGGACGCGTTCGGAGATCTCACACGAGAGGTAGAGTTTCTTTATAAAATGAGTCGGAGTGCGAATGAGAAGTTCACTTGATGAATATAATGTTTGTTTGGTGAACAATTAATTCACTTGGTGGTTTGTGTCGATTGGTGAATTGGGGATTCACTTATCAATGGTTTGGTTGGGAAGTGAATGAGTAGTTCACTGGTTGTTTCAAATAAATTGTTTAATTACTTATTATTCTTTTCAACTTCGCAATTCAATCTATTTATTGTATTTATCGTCAATTCTGTTTTCTACAAAAGAACCATACAGCAAACCTTTGTTAGGCTGTGCATGAATACTATTTGCATACATTTTCCTATGGCTTGATAAGTGCTTTATGTACTCACGGCTTCACGCCTTTGCAGATTAGTTGAAGAATATCAAGCTGCTCAGGAGTTCTTTCAGAAGGAGGACTACGAAGGTTTTGCGGATTAGGATGCGTTCTCCACTTGATAGCATGTCGGCATGTCGATTGGCCTCTTTAAGAGTTTTGTTCCACTGCAAGAGTTATTTGTATCTTTAGCCCTGCATGGCAAGTTAAGTAAACGTTGACGATAAGGTCCAATTATTATTATTATTATTTGTTTCTTTGTGATCTTTTTAGTTAAATCGAATAAATAGATAGTATTTCATCACTGTTTCCTGTGTGAGCTAGCAACTGATTTGGGACTAGTTCAGAATACACAGAGGGTTCCTGAATCATATTTTTGGGTCCCGACAACCTCCCCTGAATGGGTGGTCTCATGGACCACCTCTTCCATCCTATCCTCTAGGGAGGTCCTCTCCATTTGGACCTCCATGTCTAGCGGTGTACCTTGGGACATCCCAGTAGCTGTCGCTAGGATGTCTTGGACCACTTCCTCAGTGGTCCTAGGAGGTCTTTCCATTGGCAGAATTTCCTCTGCGAGGGATTTCTCTATTACTAATACAATTGTGGCAAAAATTGTTCTCCAACAGTCAGTTGTACCATTTTTGGGTCTGATGGCAAAGAAAGGCTAATGGGAAAAGAGAGGATTAGTCACTTTTGAGCCAAAATTATAAAATAATAATTGAAGAACTCACTCAATGTCGAAGCTTCTTTCACTAAAAAGCGACATAAAGTCCTCATTCACAGCGAAAGTAGGTTCTCTCCTTTGCTCTGACGAGGAGGGAACCAAGGCCAGGGAGGTCCTTGGCCTTTGAACCCTATGAAGAGGGACCTCCTCTTCGGACTCTTCTGACGATCCTTCTCCCTCAACCACCACAGCCAAGAAAGTTGATATAGAAGGCATTGGCTGGGGTTAGAGTCATATCGGGAAATAAAAGTCTTAACTTTTGTTTTCAATACCTCACGGGTAGAAGGTCTTGAAGAATTTGGGATTGAGGCAACAGGTCATGGGGAAACTGAGGCTAAAGCCGGTGTGGGTTTAGTCTTTTGTGGTGCAATAGGAGGTTTGGAAGTAATCTTTACACTCCTTGCCAAAGAAAGAGAAGAGCGTGCACCGACATCTGAGATGGAACATTTCTTTGATATCGTCTGTCCAGAAACATACAGATTCGGCATGAGCAAATTTATTTCTTATGTCTAATTAATTTGTATTAATACTTACCACTATGCGATCTTTCCTAAGTGATAAAGTCGCCCCAATCAAGTTTGGGGCTACGCCTCAATATCGATCGATTCCTTTCCTGGAACCCGATCCTTTAACAAGACTGGGGTCCTAGCTAGGACCTTATCATTTGACAGAGCTACAGTATAATGAAAAATTACACTACTTTAACTATAAAAAATTCAGTTTGAGTAAAAAGACAAGTAAGATGTTACCATTTTTAGGGACATCTTGATTACAAGATAGTATTCTCCTCTTCTGGAGTGGTAAAATCTTGTTCTTGAGTAAGTCATGGACAACATTTCGTCCAGTTAGACCTTCCTCTATCAGGTTGTTGATCACCAGGACCACTCTCTTCTCATCATCTGAGAGCTTGATTGTCTTGTCGGTAGCTCGACTTTTTGAGGACCACTCCGGTGGTGCATTACGATTATAAGTAATTCTACTATCTTTCAGAACTTCGGAATACAACCATTCTTTACTTCATGTCTGGCTGGCATTTTTGGTAGCCATGAAGGGAAACATGCTCTTGTTGGCATCCGGAAATTTGAAATAAAAGAGCCCAAAGCACCAGCACCTTTCTTGTTGCAGATGATTTTGTAATAAAACCTAAACAAACGTAGACTAGGGGCTATCCCTAAAAACGCCTCAAACATGTGGGTGAAAACGCTAAGTACCAGAACTGAATTCGGTACAAGATGAACCAACTCAATTCCATAATGGCAAGTGGAGGCCTACTCTTAGGTAGGGCACAAAAGTACCGTAAAACCGGCCGGAGGGTTTGGTTCAATCTCCCTCCCGGGTGCACGCCACGCGATAAGAGCTTTCTTTGGTAGATGCCCATCCTGCTCTAGTCCTTTGAGCTCCTCCACGGATAGCATTGACGATTTTCATCCCGCCATTGCTTCGGTTCAATAGTGGACTAAGGGATCCTTCTCTTTGAAGGTTCGTGGAGGACGAGAGGTACTCGGTGAAAGGGGAAAGTGAAAATGACTGGGGTAAAAACATGCCTAAGGAGGGGTAAAAGATCCACATATATATCCTGGGTGCATTTAAAACCCGCTACCTCAGGGATGTAACAACTGCGCCTCGATTAGCGGTGACATGACAACTCAGGTTCGATCAAGGAGGTTGTTTCACGCGTCATAGATGTGTAAGAAAAAGTAGTTGTAAAGTGTTTTCTTTTCTCAAAGTAATCTTCACCCTATATCCATTGTGGGTGGAAAGGTACAAAAACTGTTTGACATAGAAGTTAGCTCGATATACGATCACCTGATCATTGGGATTTCCTTCTATCAATTCCTTTAAGACTTTGATCCATAAAGCAAACTGTCTGTCCGACTACCTTAAACAAAGGTGGTCAAAAAGTCAATTTGGTCCGTGGATGTTGTCTTTTGTATGCTCCAACCATAGGAAGAGAAATGCCAAAGCAATATGAGTTCTTAGTCATGAGAAGCTTTGAGGATAGAGATTCGATGGAAGTCTCTAAAGGAATGTTTCTTCTTCTTGCCCTTCTGGTGGTTATTTATAAGACCAGAAATCCACAGTAGAATTAAATAAACCAGACGGAAATTTAACAGATGGGATTTTATCAGAGTTTGTTCCTAATAAATCGCTGAAGACTAAAACGTATTTGTCCCTTCGGGAATTGTTTTCATAAATATATATGGCTGACGCTCCTGCTTCTTAAGGAATAATAGTTATTTACAACTCAAGTAAAACTATCTTCTTAACCAAGTCTAGTTCAGGTCAAAAACCTCTTCAAGTAAGTTATTTTCAGTTGAAGTTGAGGGGCTAGTAGACGAGTATTGTTGACTAGTCAATTATCCAGGTATATCTTTCTTTGCTTATTTATAGCTAAGCCAGATTTTTACTGGGCCCAAGTTAGTTTTATGGGCCCAAGATCAATTAAACAGTCGGAAGGTGGGGCCAAAAAAGCCTTTTTTTTTACTGTTCCCAAAACCTCTTCTGGAGGTCCAGTTGGATGTCCTCTGTAGGTTCCTCGAGGACCTCTCCCCCGTAGAGGAGATCGTAGAGGAGGTCCAAGAAAGCGGTTACTCACGTGTGATTAATGATAGCTACACGTGGAGATATCGGCGATAATGGTCATCACGAAGAGACGCGTCTATTGGCTCGAAGAGAGGCAACCCTTGGGCGAAGAGGCACCATTGTGACAAACTGCCGACACTTGTAAAACTATAAATAGACCGATATATGTGCCGTTGTAACATAGATTCACATCCAAACCCTAATCCACGTGTATTCATCGTCATTTTTTTTTCTGTAATCAGAGCATACTCTTTGCAATACACATTCATCATTTTGAGTCCTTTGACGAATAGATAGTAATCTCCATTTTTCCTTTATATTCTTGTTTGTCCGTTTTATGACGAGAGTCCCAAATGTCGACACTAATCATTTTTTTTTGTTTAGAATTAAAAAAACGTTTTGATCGTTGTCCTCATGTACTAACCATAGCTGGCTCTTCTAACAGGAGCTTCAGCCAGACAGCTGTACCGTTAAATGAGCGTCTCAACGGTACAGTGTTGTGTAGTACCTCACTTATAATAACATACTAGGCGGAGAGAGAATGCACTTGAAAGGTATGTTTTGGGATCATCGGGCCCAATAAGATCCATACAATGTTAAGCAAATTGAGCAATTATTTTTCAGATTATGTTTCCTGTTAAAAATAAAACCACTGATTAATTAAAATAGGGCGAAGTTCAGACATGATCAAGATACGGTTATTGGGTATGTTGGTAGTTCACTCATCAAGAGGAAGAAAACAACGTATAGTCATTCATGCTTCAAGCCTTATCTACCAAGAACTGAATAGAATAGTTGTACTAGGAAAAAAAATGGCTGAAATATTTCACATGTTTTAACGCATTGACCTCTTTTAATGCATGGTC
The DNA here is from genome assembly GCA_036346405.1 of Phyllostachys edulis. NCBI lineage: Eukaryota > Viridiplantae > Streptophyta > Magnoliopsida > Poales > Poaceae > Phyllostachys > Phyllostachys edulis. Next base: position 47,482,795 of record CM070563.1, on the reverse strand, counting down.
AGAGCTAGGCACAAGGCCGGAGAAAGATGGTCATGGAGAGGGATGCTGTAGGAGCCACACGTAGACTTTGCTGGAATTTTCTATGTAGTGTGTTATTTGTTTTACGCCACGCATTGCAGAGCCATTCCCCTGCATGCCATCGCTATTAGAACAATCCATCGTCATCTTGTCATTATTTTTGTATAAGGGCCTGACAAAGGCAGATGGCTCGGGCCTGACAACTGCATATAGCACATGGCCAGAGAAAGATGGTCATGGAGAGGGGAAGGAGGTAGCTTGGGCCTGACAACTGCAGATGTCTCGACACGACGACTGCCTGAGCTGGGGTATGTGGCGCGAGAGGTGGCGACTGCGAGCAGCTCTAGAGCGAGTCAGCGAGAGGTGGCGCGGTGGCTTGCGGGATAAGGTGTTGTTATTCCAAGGCACGAAGGGAATTTTCTCACCATTAAACCTAGGCACAAGGCCAGAGAAAGATGGTCATGGAGAGGGATGCTGTAGGAGCCACACCTACACTTTGCTCGAATTTTCTATGTAGTGTGCTATTTGTTTTACGCCACGCATTGCAAAGCCATTCCCCTGCATCTGGATGCCATCGCTAATAGAACCTACAGAAAAACGATATTGCAATTAGGGATGAAAACGGGGCTATTCTGCGTCGGAGAGTGGTGAAACATCCTTATCTTCAAGAGAATAAAACATCCCTGTTTCCCGTCCCTGTCTCCGTCCTGAAAGTCGAATTCATCGCATACCACACGAGTTCAAACCTCTTAATTTAACATCCTCAAATTACACTTGAACCGAATTACATCATTCACACTTTTGTAGAGATACTCTATTAACCCCAATGAACATGCTAGACCACTCCTCCTACCGACGAAATTATTTTGACAGAAGGCACCCAAAGCACCTCAAAATAGATCGCACACAATCCCATCGACTCCAACTTTCTAGAATAAAAACTCAGAATCCTCAATACACCCGCTCATGAACTACATCAGAAGGGTTCTATCAACAATCATTTCACTGCTCAGAATACTCCAATTTTCTATCTCCTCTACACACAATCTTTGGGCGACCAAAAGTCTAGCATAAAAATACAAAGCCCAAATTTAACCACAAGACCTCTACAACGAATTTCTCTTATAACAGATAGTGAAATCATCGGATTAAATCTCTAACATCCCCACAATTCTAACATACTCACTCATTGACATCATCTGGAATCACCCACACAATATCGCAATACTTTCCAATTGCGTTACTCAATAAAATTGATCAAGGTTTCCATACCTTTGATAATCCATAACATTTCAACATGAACAAAAGTTCTGGAACTACACTATACCATAGGTTCTACTTAGTCGTAACACTGTTCAGTTTTACTTCAACGCCATACATTCCATTGGAATCAAATTTCCTCTAAGAGGTACAGGTCAAAACCAATTCATTTTCTACTACTCCACCAATAGCTTAGTAGCAAAATCTCACCACTACAAATACTTAACCACCACCAAACAGTTGCCAAAATATGCTTTGTAAAACTTTGCAACACAAAACTGTTGATCCTTTCTCAAAAGAAAGAGGCGAACAAGGATAAGCTTCGTCACACAGGAAAATGTTGCTCCTCACAACAAGCACGAAACCAAAAGAAATAATCCGATAACGATGATCTTAGAAAACGAAAGTTGAGTTCAGTGCTGGGGGCACACATGCCTCAAGAAGGAAATAGCAAATAACAACCAATTGGAAAATGACGTTGCAATTGAAACTCGACAACTCTTGTGCGGAAAGAGCGGAAAGTTTAGGCACGATTCAAATAACCACAAGTTACAAAACTTGACTCAAATTCTCAAATACTCCTACTGCACTCTTTCCTTTAACACTGAAATTAATCATTTGACTATAACAACACTTAGCTACAATGAACAAGATAAGTTCTTTAGTCCAAACCACAAGAACCAATAAAATTCTTCAACACATCATATTTGCTCGGAACAGGTCAGCTACCCAAGAAACATGAGATCCAAATGATCTCAGCCACAAAACTCCAAACATTTTCATTTACGGGATTTCACGAAAAGCAAACAGATTAATTTCCTCTTAAAGAAATCAACATAAATTTCTTTGATTGCAACCTTACGTTGCGAACTCAGACCAAAGAACCATTAAGATTAAATTACATGAATTTCTTGAGAAGCAATAGGACAATCCAATACATCATTTTATTTACAATAATTTCAGCTACCACAAACAATAGCCCAACTTGACATCATAGATTATCAATTAACCTCCTTTCTTACAACTTCTCATTTAATACCACAAAACTTTACAAAGGTTTTGACACCTTTTCCAAAGAATAAGGTTCTAAACCCCAACACTCCAACTACTCCAAAAGAAATGAGTAGAGTCAAAACTTTCTTCAATGAACGTTGTAAAAGATAATTCTCATTATCCAAAATACCAAACGGATAACCAGGTCCCCTTTATCAATAAGAAAGATAGGATTCTCATGAAAGAGAACAATCTTATAAATAACAACGTTTACAAGTAGCAAAGAGAGCTCAACAATCGGAAAGACATTAGTTGTTCTGAAAAACAATTAGGGACCAATGGAAACCCATACCCAACCATTCTGTTTAACTACAATCTCCGACTTAACCATAACAAGGCGTCGCAAAAGGATTTTAATACTTTTCTTCAGAAAAGAGATGCATTAAACTTCAACACGCGGAATGATCCAAAAGAAATACATGGAGCCGAAACTTTCTCATGTTAATGAACTTGCAACGGAGAACTCTCATTACCCAAAGTATCAAACGAGTAAATGAGTCATTCCTTTCCAATAAGAAAGAAGGAACAACCATGGAAATATTAATCTTGCCAAAAGACAACGATCACAATTAGTTAAAGCAACTCAACAGTAGAAGAACGATAATTGTTTCAGAGAACAATTAGAGACCTGTTGAAATCCATCAAGTACAATGAACCACGAACCCAAGGGAAATTCATCAACTACCATAGGACAAGAATTGACCAAATTCAAAAATCAAGGAAGAGAACAACTTTCTAAAGCAATTCACGCTCAACACTTGTAACTATGGTACTCGGGGTAACTACTCCCCTAACCACAAACCAAGAACGGTGGTGTAACCTGGTGAATCCCAGAGTAACAACCACGACCTCAACTTCTTAACATCTGTTATCAACACGCATAACCAATATAATCAATTATGAATATACAGGATCATGTCATGACAATCATAGAATAAATTCATAGATATATAATATCACATCATATCATAGATTAACAACAAAAATGATAGTACATAAGCAATTCAATACAGTACAGCATAATGAAACATATCACTAGAAATGCGGATGCAATGGATTTCCCAAACCCCACCTACTGCGCACAGTGTGTCAATTTAATATTTTATTTACCATGGACCTAAAGCCTGCTCTGATACCAACTGTAACACCCTGGCTATGCGGAAGCCAAGATATTACCTAAAAGACTAACATACATCAACAACACGAAATACTTTCATCCATCTATCAACTAATAACCAGTAAGAATCAACAATTGATAGAATGAACATAAGAATTGAAACAGAATTTAACAACATATCAGACTCTATTTACCTAATCATGAAGAATCATCTATGATAATCATATCAATAGACTATACGGAGATCTTAGGCAATTACTATTTCAATCATATCATAAGATAGGATAACATCAACCATCATACTCCAGTTATTATAATCCAAAGATTATCGAAAGAAAGGTAATAACAAGTTCATCTAATTAACAATTGAATAGTGTGAAGTGAATGAATGATTTGTGATTATTCCCTCCCAAGCATGTCGTCTTCGATGTTTACCTAAAACAAGTAAACATGGCAAGAATGAGTCCACGACTCAACAAGTACAACATAACAATATGAACCATACTGAATAAGAATGTAATAGAATGAACGAGTAAGAACAAAACATCACATAATAGAATTCGAATGTAGAATGAACGAATAGGAACATATCATCACATGATAGAATTCGAATGTAGAATGAACGAATAGGAACATAACAGTCATATTATAGAATATGAATTTAGAATAACAGAAAACATATGAATGAATGAAATGCATGAACTCCACTTCTACTTATACCGGTATAGCCAGTGACACACCCGTCGGTGTTCACTTAGGCCCGCATTTAACAAAATACGGGGATCCAAGGCCCATATGAAGAACGTTTCATACGAGGATCCAGATCTGTCCACATTGGAATGGTGAGTCTTACGTGCCCATACTGGAATTGATGGGTCTTTACATTCTACTCCCGTGGATGAAATATGAACAATGAATGAATGGAATAAATTATGAATAATGAAAGACATCATCTCACTAAACATGGATTAACGAACGTGAAAAGAACATGAAGCATTGAATCTACTCATGGATCATAGAAATAACAGTATGAACAACAAGCACTCAGCATTCACCAACAATAAGAATCACAAGGTACTTACCCATATTGGAATAATGGGACTTCACTACCCACTCCCGTGGGTGTATATGAAAGAAGGAATGTATGAATATATCGAACGTAAACATATTACCAAATAATCATGGTATATCAATTGTGAAGGGAAACAAGAAATACCGGAAATACCCATTGCACATTCGTCAATCGTGTGGAACAAATAGCAATTAAGACAAATCAATTGTACTTGCCTTTTGAACTGCGATGCATTAGGAGGCAAGGACGAAGCCACTAATCTCGAACCCTCTCCTCCTACACAATTGAATTACTTGAATAAGGAACCACGTGAATAGGACGTCACTCGAAACGCTTGATCGCAGCATCCTAACCTCAAGGTTCACAAAGTCGATCTACCAAATTAAACCAACAGTCTAACGCGACGAAAAATAGGACAGCAGAACTAAAAACACCATAACTATTGATCTGAGACTCGAAACAGAGTGATCTTAGATCCTATGAAACGATAACGAAAATATCCACATTAAACTAGCTGGGTGAATTCTCTAAATCTTCCAAAATATTAGGCTAACAATTAGATGAAATTCTATTATAGAATCTGCCTAACAGAAATAGACAGCAGTAAAGAAATGATCATATCTTTTGTTCTACAAATCCAAATAGAGTGTTCTTTATCAATCTGGAAAGATGATAAAATTATCTAGAGAAATATTTTTGGGCAACAAGTTTGAATTTGAGCCTAACCAAATTATATTTTAATAAACGTCTTTACTGATAATTCTCGTTAGATTTCAGGACAGTAGGAAAGAATCTATCATAAATTTTGAACCGTAAATTCGAATTTAGTGATCTTGGAGGCTACGGAAAGCTAAGAATGATTCCCACATAACTCTAGGAGATGGGATCTTCAGATTCGGGACCTAAACACATGAAAACCATCGCACAAGGTACTGGACAGAATTGATCTAATTGCAGCAAGGAACCGATCTACTAAACGTAATCAAATTCGCATCTATTATGAATCATACAGTGAAGAACGGCTTTTGTACCCTTGTAGAACTCCAGGAAGACGCTGAACAAAAACCCACGAAGAAGCTCTCCTTCCTCTCCCTTCTCCTCTCTTCTCCCCCTTGCTTCCTCTTCCTTATGGCCGGCCAATTTGCAGGGGAAAAACCGGAGATAGCAGTGATGGCCAAGGGCGTGGCTACTGTAGTAGCGTGGGTACTGTAGCAGAGTAGGGTTGCGGCTTGATACCCCCCCTTTCCTTGCCTTCAAGTGGGCTACCAGCCTTCCATGGGCCATGGGCCTCTAAGGCCGGCTCTTTCCCTTGCGACTATGGGTTGGTGGCCCAAAACTCTCTCAAAAATCTGAATTTTGAACTTATTTCCATCTCTAAACTTTGTTGCATTCGATATTGAATAAATTTCCCTCTCCCAAATAATATTCTCTCTAATTGGAATTTGAGGTATTACAGAAACATATTTCAACCCTATACCATTTAAAAGTACATTAAAGATGAGAACCAACAAAATTGGTTTCATTCAATTTGGAGTTAAATTGAATTAGTTATGAATTTTCAAAGTTATCCGAATTTTTAGTACAAGTTTAATTCGTTATTGAAATTTTAAATGTATTCAATACTTTTTATACGTGCGTTCAGCTAGCCACAGAGAATGACAGGTGGGACCTGAGGTGAGGGTTGACCAGGCCAACTTTGACCCAGTCAAACTGCCACGGCCCATGCGTCATAGGCTAGGTCCAGTGAACAGTGCATGGACTGTAGTCCACGCATGGTCCACCGAAACTGGTTACTACGCACTTAACTCATTGGGTCCACATGTCATCAGCACAGAGAGTAAAACAGGTTTTAATTAGATTTGAAACCTCGTTTATTACCGGTGGGACCTACCTGTCTTACGTACACTAATAAATGAATTAAGTACTAAAGACTGGATTATTACCCTAATGCATCGGCGGCTCATCGGAGCACCCGTGCGCACACGAGCACGGCGAGGATGGCTATCTAGCGCAGTAGCAGGTTTCCGAGCATGGAATCAACATGACCAGGTACAGGAAGTCCTCGTGAACTCGTCTGAGGTGATGAGGAGTCCAAAGGTCGCCGGCGTTGTGCTTGCGGTGGTTGGAGGCAGAGAAGAATGGGCGGTGCTCGTGGAGAAGACACTACAGACGTCGGGAGGGCTCGGGGTTGTGCGCATCGGGATCGTCTTGTCACCAGGAACGCAACGCACCCGAAGATGATGACGATGGTGGTCGAAGATGATTTATTTTACTATTGGTGAGTTGTTTTCGGCTCTTTTCGGATAGATGTCGGAAACGCGAATGAATCTCTTGACAATTCAGTACGTTCATACTTGGAACAACCAGAGCAAGGTAAGCACCTCTTTTGACCATGTTGATCCCATTATTACAATTATTGTACTTCATTTAGCAAAATCTATTATGCATGTGTGTATGTTTGGCTATAATTGCTATATTTTCGGGTAACGGTGATTAAATTCTTATTGAATGCATGATTGCTCCTTGTAAAGTCGATTTCCTTACTGTTGTGGCCTTTAGGATATGTTTTAGATAGTAGATGATGCGGCTATTCGAATAGATTGATTAACAGTCTTTAGAAGTTGTACACTTTACCCACAAGATATAACCAGTGTAGCTAGCACCAATCATAACAAAACTTTTTTGAAACTTCATCTCGACAATTGACTCTCCCGATGTGCATACCATCGTACCAACCCTGATGGAGTGATTTGGTCCGACACACATCATTAGACCTGGAAACGCCGAACCGCTCATAAGTGTGACCCGCCTATAGTAGGACACACCTCCACCCTGTCATGTAGTTTAACCTACATGCTTGAGTAGTCAATGTCAAGATTCCGTAGCTTACTAAGTTAGGTTTCTCCCATACCAAACATGAGGTCGTACAGTTATGACCCAATTCAATAACACGCAAAGTTAAGTCCTTAATTGACCAAGGCGATACTGCCCAATTTCTAACCAAATTACCAAGATCCATATTTTCCCAAACACGAAGTTCCACCATATCACAATTCCTTCCACTTGCCCTAGTCTAAATCTTTTCTCACTTTGTTCGTTAAGTGCATCACATGCCATCAACTAGTAATAAAATACAACACATAGTTTTACACAAAGTTCCATAATCACTTAGTCAAGTTTAGATTTTGCAATTCAACCCATATTGGTGATATAATAATACCAACTTGTCAGTAACGGTGGCTCGGGTGAGTGACTGGCTTCTGATCTGGGATTGTGTGCACTAGCTACTGATCTAGGACTAGGTACTAATACCAAATTGTTTACAACACTGTATCTACTGTGTGCACTAGCTACTGATCTGGGACTGGTGCATAAATACATAGGTGGTATGGATTCAGAAATCTGGTCCCGACATAAAGGTAAGTAATTGTGAAAATTAATATTAAACTAGAAATATAAGTATATTCAGAATTATAGTAAAATTCATTGTTGCATCTCTTTTCTTGCCAAATATAAATTAAATTTTATTTTTAAATAAATTGAAACTTGAAATTAAAATGAATTTAGGAATAAGTAGCATACCATAATGCAAATAAATTTTACAAAATGTTTAATCTGAATTAAAGTGAAATCAAGAAAAATAACAAAATACAAGAAAAAATGAATACATATTTAATTGATAAATTTAAAGTAACTCACAATGAAATAATATTTGTAAATTAAGTTAATCCGAAATGAAATATGGAATAATATAAATTAATATTCATCTGTTTAATTAAATTCAAAAGCGGAGTAAAATTCATACAAAAAAAAATCATTTGTAGGCACGAATTGTTTTGAAACAAAGGTAATCATAAACTTTAAATTTTCAGTTCTAAAATAATCATGAATATGTAAATTCAAAGTCTTAGCTACAACAAAATTTAGTTTCTCAATGGCACTTCAGTTTCATACTTTTTGTTGAAGAACTAAATTTGGTTTTTCAATGGCCTCCAAATGAAATTTAGTTCTTCAATGGCACTTCATCTCGCACAATGGCAAGGGCTCACTCCCTATTGCTCAATAATTACGATGTTAGGCCCCCAACCTTCATTATACATGCATTGCAACGCAGTTAGTTAAGGATTTTTTAAATAATATTAATTTAAAAGATAATTACAAAAATAAATAGCCGATTTTTTTTAAAAAAAACTAGGTGTCTGTCGCCAATTGGAATAGTGACAGGCTCCTGTCGCCATTCCAATTGGTGATAAGGGCCTAACCTCTTGCGATAGGGGGCTCAACAATATCTAGAGTTCCCTGTTGCTATTTGAATTGGCGACAGGTCCCTGTCGCCAATTCAAATGGCGACAAGGATCCTTAATTTTTTAATTTTAAAATTAGGAAAACCACCATTTCAAATGACGATACAGATCCCGCAAGTCCCTGTCGCCATTCCAAATAGCGACACAATCTCCCCTATAAAAACCCTCGAAACCCAAAAATTCGGGGAATACTCACTTTTATTCAGAAAAAAAGAAAGAGAGGAGGGAAGGGATAGGAGTAGAGGGGAGGGGAGGAGAAAAGCTAGCAAAGCGCTATCTGTCTGGCCGCCCACCTTTTAGGTAATTGTTTTAACCGAATGGATTACATAGTTTCGGATATACAGTTATGTAGTGTAGTATGTTGTACATAATCCTTTTTGGTGGGTAGTCTAGTTTTACGTATGTGGTAAATCGTGGAAATATTCTTTACAATGCAGTACATCAGATATGTCGGACGCCACCAACTTCAAAATTTACTACAACAAGTGGACTATTCTTGAGGGTCCTGAGGAGATTGATTTGCATTATTTCCAATCGGCAACCGTGCCCCTGCCAAGAACAGAGAAGCGTACATGGGGCGCTGTGATGCAGTGGTTATTTCACTCATTCGATTTGGAACATGTTGTGTATGATCTGAGATTGATTTGCCTTGCCCCCCAAGCAACACAGCGCACATATTGGGAGTAAGTACAGCTCAAGGGAACAAGGTTATGGCAGTCATATGTACACATGTATAGGGAGGAAGGGTGGGATTTGGTCCTTCTGGCCCAGGCTTATGCCAAGCCCACTCCTGTATCGATGGCTGAACAAGAAGGGGGTGGTGATGCTGAAGAAAAAATCGGGGGCTCCAGCCATAGCACGACGCACACAATGGCTGAAGGTCTCAGAGTTGTTTATGTTGTCGATGAAGACCCTGTGGAAGTAGCTCCTTCAGTCAGGCAAGCTAGTGGGCTTGCTGACAAGGGTGAGGAGATGGAAGCTCTAGTACAAAGGATGGATCTCGAAGACCGGGACTACATGGCATTGTCAGAAGATGAAGGATTTGGTGAAGAGGATGATGTGGACCAGTAGATGGTTCCATCCGAGTGGAACACATACCAGTTCGATAACCTCATCATTAACGCAGGCTCTCATCTGCTGTGGGAGTATGACTAGAGAGAGGTCAGGCAAGGGGCTATGTAGAAATGGAAGGAGATCGTGCAAGAGGTGGTCAAATTCTAGGCCTTGTCGGTGCGATGTACATTCACAGTCGTCAAGTCTAACCTAAGATGCTACGATGTGAAGTGCGACATAGAGGGATGCCCTTGGTGAGTGCATGCATTTCAGCCTAAGTGGGACATCTACCGGAAATGCTCTATAGTGGTCCCTCACACATGTGTCATCGCTGAGTTAATGCAGTCCCACAGGAACCTGTCATCAGACTTCATCGCCAAACTCATGTATGGTGAGATCGTGAATAATCTAGATTTTGAGCCACGATCCATCATTCGGGCAATTGAGGCAAGGTTTCTAGTACACAGTCAGCTATACTAAGGCATGGAGGGCAAAATAGAAGGCATTGGAATGAAGGTTTGGTACATTTGAGGACTCCTACCACAACCTCCTCGGGCTACTCCAAGTTATACAAGACAGGAATCCTAGTACTCATGTTGACATTCAAGATTCTTCACCTTTGGTCCATGCATCAATGCATTCTGGCACTGTCGTCCAATCTTATACGTGGATGGCACATTCTCGACTGGAAAGTACAAGGGCCAGATATTGACTGCAATAACGATAGATAGGAACAATTAAGTTCTTCCCGTGGTATCCGCTTTCGTTAAAAGCGAAAACACGGACAACTAGTTGTGGTTCCTGAGGAATTTGAGGATTTTTATTGTACAAGGCCGTCCTAACATATGTGTTATACATGATCGGCATACAGACCTGCTGAGTACAATAACCCAGCTACAACAAGGAGATAATGAATCACTTCCATGGGCGAATTTGCAGAGCAGGTGGCGCATGAGGCACTTGGGTGCAAATTTCTATAAGCAATTCTGCAATAAGGACTTGGTGAACATGTTCAAGCAGCTGTGCAACCAAAACCAGCAGCGAAAGTTTGAAACACTCTGTAAGATTATGGATGGGCAGACCCAGACCACTTGAAGTTATCCGACACTTGATCGAGAAAGTATTGAACAATCCATGGATGACAAATTATCTCACATGGAGTTCAACAAGATATCGTGTGGCAAAGAGATAATACATGAGCAGGCCATTCAGATCGAATAGATACGGACTAGTTGTATGGAGATACAAACTGGTCGTAGACTGGTCGAACATGATCACTAATTGGTCGTAAACTAGTCGTAAAGATTTACGAACTGGTCTTGACTTAATATGAACTGGTCGTATAGAGATACAAGCTTATCACAAGTGATAAGGATTTGGCCATAGATCATATTGCATTAAGCTTCATTCGATATAATTTTTGTGTATTCAGGAATCATTATGTCCTGCTAAGAACCGCTAACGACTCATAGTCGAAAAAGGGTTTCTAAGTCACAACTGATTACGCATGAACCTACCGGGTCACACACTTAACGGGTTGGAATAAATGTGTTCGGATAGGATCCATCACAGGCAATATATAAGGAGATGCATGAGGCTGTTAGGATACACGAGACACACGTGACGTGAGTTGCTCCACTGAAACCCTAGCTGCCATCTTCTTGAGAGCCCTACCATGTGAGTTGGTGCTAGCACACCGGCGTACGGTGTTCCATCCCTAGATGAGTGGATACCGTAGAGGCACTACTGCGGTTGCTGTTGCGCTAAAGGACGATCCACGACTTCACAAGGAACGTTATTTGTTGTCGGAAGAGACGATCGACTACGACGCTGGACGATCGACTATGACCACTACATCGACGCGCTCTACGTTGGATCAGGCTGCTCCAACTCTTCTTCCGCTGCACTACGTGTCTGGTGGTAATGATCTATGATCTCTTACTTGCATGGCATCCTGGTTTACGTGGTAGAATTTTTGAATTGTCAGCTAGCATAGCCTACCTGTATCCCTTCAGTGTTATCAGGGCCATCTTGCATAGTTTTTGATCTAGATCTGTCTCATATACTTGATATGTGGTAGTAGTAGATTGGATCTATTACTGGTTAGGTCTAGTAACCTAAGTTGGTTCATATGGATGAAGCAACCACTACTACAGAAAAGGTCTTCACAGACGGTTAAAAAACGTCATCATAGATGGTTTCGTGAGTCGTCTGAGTTTATGGGTCAGTAATGACATGAGGTCATCGCAGATGGTTTTCGAACCGTCTGTGATGTAGACTATTATAGACGGTTATTAACTCAAAACCATCTATGATAGTTGACTCTCACAGAAGGTTTGTAGATGAAATCGTTTGTGATAGTTTACTATCACAAACGATTTGTAGACGAAACCATATGTGATAGATGATGTATCACAGACGGTATGTAGATGAAACCGTTTGTGAGAGCTGATGTATCACAAACGGTTTGTAGATGAAACCGTCTGTGAAAACTGATGTATCACAGACGGTATGTCTTAAGGAACCGTGTGTGATATTCTTTTGTATTGCTAAATATATTTCTGTTTATTGGCTTGCCTCAAAAAATGCTAGCCATGCCCTCTGAAACAAGCTGAAACACAACAAGTACATGTATACATCCAATTCACATTCATTTCAGAAACAAGCACATCCAATTCACAAATCAACTAACTAAAATTAACCATTCATGTACATTTACACACATGTACCATTAAGTTCAATCTTATCCCAATCAAGTTCAACCTACATTGTGGAACTTCCCATCTGGATTTATGACCTCACGGTTCAAGAATGCCGTGGACTATCCTCGAATGTTTATGAACTGGCCCTGTTCCAATGCAGTTGTATCGATGCTCGCAACCTGTCACTAGGAAGATTAAATTCGTGCATATATAAATTGATAAGTATGAAATAATTATTGCAAGATTAACAAACCTGAGGATCATTGGTCATCGCGGAACCGACGAGTAGTTCGATGTTGTAGCAAACATAGTATCCACAGATGTTGCAGGCTGGCGACTGCTGGTGGCACTGCAAAAATAGAATTAGTTATTTCGAGAGGCATTACTACAAAGTGTTATATATGATTAATGTGTACTAGAGAATACCGAGAAATTTAGATCGTGTTGCAGAATACTTCCCTTGCATTTCCCTCCTTTAGTAAAGTACACGGCGAATGGCCTACGTGGTTCCAAGAAGTTAGCCTTAGCCATTGCAAAGGAAGGAAAGACTGTGCAATAGAGTTATCTATGGAGAAAATATGTTTACCCATCGATTAATCGTCGGGCAATTGTGAAGTCGTGTGCAACCCTCTTTAGGGAATCTAGGTATATTACCCTATTCTGTTTGGTATAATTACAATTAGAATCCAGTGGAACCTACATAGGTATGTCGCCATGGTGATTAAACTTAAGTTTGTGTTGCTTATAAAGTACAAATCAACAAGTATAACCACTAGTGCATCACTTACTCCTGGTTGTAGGGCAAAAGTATGAATTCCTTGTAACGGTGAGCCAACAATGACTTCATCATGTAATCCTCGACGAATTTTGCATTCTCCTTGATGGTTTGCGAAGAGACCATGTGTGGGTTGAGGAAATTGTAACTGCCCAAATTTCAAATTTCAGTTGAAAATTAAAATTTAGTTAATTTTGTGGAATTTTCTGAAGTTTTAAAAGCTTTTCTTTAATTATTTCAAAGCCAAAATAAATTAATTGCAAAATCTATTACCAAATATAAGTTGGAAATATTTTATTCAAATCCAAAATGCCTTAGACAATTTCTATGAATTTTCTCATAATTTTTGGATTTTATTTGCTATTTTCTAAAGCCTTTTTGATTTAACCAAATTATTTTAACCAATAAAGCATTTAAAATCCCAGCACAGTGCTTGGGCTGAATCCACCCTCGGCACACTTTCCTTCCCGCACAGAAGGCCCGCTCGGCCATTTTACCACGCGAAATTCCAGCCGTTGGATCTAAATCGGACGGCCAACCCGCGACCCTCTCCTTTCCTTTCTTTGCTGTCACCGACATGTGGGGCCATGCTACAGTGTCGTCGTCTTTCCTTTCTTCTTCCCCGCGACGCTTTCCTTCCTCACCCACGCCGTCTACCATGGACACATTTTGAAAACCTTCCATACTCGGTGAAACCCCGATCTAATCCCTGACTCTTCGTGCACATTCAAACCCCCTATCAATTCCACACCAGATTCTACCCCCTCCCTTCCTTTTCTTGCCCTCAATCCCCAAATCCTCGTTGACATCACCGCGTGGCCTTTGTGTGCATCACGTCGATCCCATGCCACCGTCACCCTATTTAAGCATGCCCCGGGAGCCCCTTCTCCACCTCACCAAGAACCCCCAACCCTTGCCCTCTCTACGCCTCTAAATCCACTGTAATTCGCCGTTGGAGTTCTTTGGTCGTAAGCTCATCGCCGGCGAATTCCGGCGCCATTAGTGATGCTCCAACCTTGTCTCCGCCACCATTGGCTTCGCCGCATCCTCGTCTACCTCGCACGCGCTTTCATTCACCCTGAGAGCCACCGGAGCACCCTCTTTGTCGGAGCCCTAAAGCCGCCGCCGCTAAACACCTCACCGCTGGCCATCTGGTCGCACTCCGCCACCACAAGGTAGTGCATTGAACTCCTTATCACCCCCGCTCTCTTTTGCGCCCATCCGCGTAGCTCACCACGGCGCAGAGCGCCAGCGAGCTTGTCACTGGAGCATCACCACCGTCGAGCTTGCGTGGCATGGCCACGTCGGCGCCACATCGACGCCACACTAGCGCCAAAGCCCACGTGGCTGCCCACATGTACACCACGTGGCGCATTGCGCCAGCACCGCACCCCCTTTGCACTGTTCTGTACACCGAGCCCACCGTGGTTCATTGACCGGACCATGTACCTGTCTTTGACCAAAGGGCACACCTGTCATAGAGAGTAATTTTTTTCCAATAGGAAAATAAATCGGCCAGAAAAAATAATTTCTGAGGGCTGACGTCACATTGCGCAATAAATCGTTTTTCCTTTAGAAAAATAATTCGGTAAATTCAAGAAAATCTAAAATTAGGGTTTCTTTAGATTTAAAACTTCGAGGAGCTCGTATTTCTTCATACGAACTTTGATTTAGGTGATTCAAATTTCTAAATTTATATAAATTCAAGATATAGCTAACTAAACCAAAATTATTTGATTTGGAGTTAATTTGAATGTTCATTTGAATTTATTTGAGTTTTATTTGAATTTGTCGTATTTTCGCATATAGATTTAGACGACTCCGGAGAGCTTGACCGTTCTGAGGATTTAGAGTATCAGGACTTTGAGCAAGGCAAGTTATACCATTGATCATGTTGATCCCACTATTTTAAATTTATTTAATTCTGTTTTAAATTATTATTGCATGCATATTTTTATTCAGCTATTTTAAATTTATATTTAAATTCTTAGTTATTCCAATTCCTTTGTATAGCCAATTTTGATTATTGATTATCAATCCCTTGTCACCATTAGTCAAAATAAAATTTGAAAATAATTATATGGTTAGACAATGCTTAGATCAAAATCTTGGATTTGGAAAGTTTTAGCCAAATTGTTCAAACTTGATTTAAATTGAGTCTATGATATTGTTTTACCATCAAAAGTTTAGAAAATGTTTTCACTTGGAAAATAAATTAAAATGGTTTAGACTTGGGCATAATGGATGTTGGTATGGTGCAAGTCGATGCATAGGATCGATTCATTTCTATGATCGAGTCCAGGGTTGTGGAATATTACCCAAGTCAATTAAGGACCGGTCTTCAAGCCGCATCTTGCTAAGCTCCACCGTACTACCACATGTCCTGTGTGGGCAGGGCCTGGCTAACTAATTTGTAATACCTTACTATTAATTGTGCCATGTTGTTGTGTGGGTGTCGGTTAGACAGTAGTCCTAGTTGGCGCCAGAGGGGGCTTCCGGAGGATGGTTAATCCAATGGAAGTGAAACCTTAGCGGGCACAAATACTTTAGGGTAGAACATTGTAAAATCCTTGTGATAATTGCTTAGTCACACACTTTCGGAAGCGTGTATTGGCTCACATTAAAAACAAATTATCTCTTGTAGGTAAAGTTGTACCACCTTTGCAGATTGTAAAACTATTCGAAAAGCCGTGTCCACGGTCATGGACATGCTGAGCAAAGCCACTCTAAGTTAGACTTTGTTTTTGGTTCTAAAATGAGTTCAGCAAATGATTTGAGGATGGTTAATCCTTGTGGTAAAATTGGGCGGTTAGCCATGTGATAGGAGGGTATCCTTCACCATTCAATCATGGAGGTTATCCACTATTAAATTGTCAATTTAAAATCTAATTTTAGTTATAGATTAAAAATGGCCTTGGAAATTATTATGAATATTTAAACTGAAAATGCTGCTTTATGCAAAATAGACCCTATTAGCCTCACATGTTTACTTATGCATGCATCATACTCTTTTATTGGGTATAACTAGTGAGTACAGAAGTTGTGCTCACTCTTGGTGAACAATATTTATTCAGGAGAAGACTTCTGCCAAGATGGTGAGGATCCAGACGTTTAGGCCTCGCTCCCAGACGATTGCCTATGGTGCATCGTATGGTTCACCTACTACTTTATTTCCGCTGTGTTCTTTCATTTGGCCTCAGGCCCATTTTGTAATAAACTCTAAAATTATAATAAATAATTTTGTGATATGATTGTGATGTCATTTTTGTTCAACTGTGTACTCTAGCTATCCTGGACTAGGGTATGAGCACAGAGAATTCGGGATCCTTCGTTCCCTAGTTCGACAGAAACCTACCTGTGAATTCCTTAATTTGGCTTTAGAATCATGTATATATATATATATACAAAATCAAGGAGTTATATATAACATTTATCGGTATTACACGAACGTTGACCGTGATTGTACACACTTGCAGTGTCCAGCATCACATGAGTGAGGCGTCGAGGGTGTCGACGTTGAAGAGAAAGAACAAGTCCTTGAAGTTCACCGTGAAGACACAGTCTTGAACCGTGTGGTTAAGATGATCCTTGTTCAACTTGACGTTGACACTTGAGCGTCGTTGTTCATCCGTCTTGTTGGCCTGTTCCATATACCATATATGCAATCTCATGCAAGCCAATCCTAGGGTAGGGTGGTCTACCCTCTCGACCAACGGCTCGCCTAGCATGAATTTCTGGGCCAACAGCAAGAAGGGGATATCAGAACAGGAGTTGATCGTCTTCGATTTGCCCTTGCTGTCTCGCTTTTTAGCGGTCGACTTGACGAGAGTCGACTGAGCACGAGGTGTAGATGCATTTGATGGACCGGGCCCTTGCCGCTTCGGTGCAGGTAGCTCTCGTGGACTTGACAACGTTGTAGGATGTTCCTGTGAAGTTGACACCGGAGTAGGTAGCTCCAGGCAGATGTCTCTCTTGGACCACTGGATGAATGTTCCAATGGCTTGCCCTAGAGTCATGACCTCGTCGTTTGGGGGAATCTACAGTGGGATGACCGCGAAATTGGCATAAACACCGTCCACATTTACTTTTGCGAAACCCGACGTTGGATTTACACCGTGCACCAAAGCCCCGACACCAGATGGATACACCTGGCCCCAAGTAGCATCTAGGGAAACAGAGGCATATCTCACTTGGAGCTTGCATTTCATAGCCACCTACATAATGATACAAAATTAGCTACTCCAACAGGCCTATCAATGGAATGAGCATTCCAGAGATAATAATAATTACCAGGATGTCATCCACAGGAAATCTGTCATTGCCTTTTGGGGTATGGTTAGGGTTGGACGCACAGCTACTCGAAAGTTTGGGGGGGGGGGGGGTTGGCTCGCACAGTAGGGGCAGGGGCTCACAACTAATTTTCCCTAAGCCTTTCCTCAAGGCTCTCCATCTGCCATCGTGTCTAAGCTCTGACGCGATCATTGATATCATCTCTGATGGATTCATTGATCTCATCTTTGAGGGATTCACGAATCTCCTCTCATAGCTTTGCATCACGCTCGGCTTTGGCTCTCTTCCTACTCCAGTACGCTTCGGAGTCCTCTGTGAATCCATGTTTCCATGGAACATAAAGACCAAGACCTCTCGTGCGACCCAGGTCCTCATTGTTTCTTAGGGCCATAGAGAGTATATCTCTCTCCCTGACTGTCTGAATGAGCCTTGGGAAGATTGTGCACTCAATGTTTCATGCAATAGCCCGACATGTCATTTCACTTCCTATGATGTTATGGAGTAATTACAAACTAGGTAGTTCGATATCTTACCAAGCGCTGGGACACTTCCTTGTTTGCGGGGTTTGGAAAGGAGATGGCCCCCGAAGACTGGGTAGATAACCTCACTCTTAGTTTGTTTCGGCTGCGCTCATCAGGGATCCCGACAAATGATGGGGAAGCATTCGAACGGTTTGCCTGTTAGTCCTAATGCCTCCATTGCGGGATTTTACCCGCATACCCAGTGGTGCCAAGTCTGTGGGGGGTGCGTGTTTTTTGGCTGGAGGGCCCTGTGCACCACAAAGTCTTGACAGTACTCTTCCAAGAACGGATACTTGTGGAAGGGCCTCAGATCCTTCTCCACGTAGTTCTTGACAAGCGTGCTCTTGAAGTTCTTCCACGCTTTGCATGCCTGTAGCAACATGTGTGGTCGCACGGAGTTCTGGTGTTGTTTCGGGATCTCGAACGATCGGAAAATATCCGTCAGCAGCTCATCTTTCTGAGCTTTGGTCAACTCCTTCCACGAATCATAGGTAATGTTGACCCATTCTCGTGCAACTATTCCGACGGTTCTCTGAAATGCGGACGCTGCTTGGCGAGGATTGATAGGGGTCCCATACTGGTCAACCTCCATGATGGTAAATCGGCCCCTGGGCCTTTTCGATATTCCTCTTCTTCTACCACACTTGGATATTCTAAAGGACGGCGCATCAGACACATAAGGCGACGATGACGAAGAATGAGTGGAAGATATCTTCACAAGAAATAGAAGTTCTGACATGCACGAACATATTATCATAAGATTTGATATCTATGTGTAGGGGTATATACACCAATTAATAAATAATTGGGATATGTAGGGAACGAATTAGGACCAATACAATGACATAATTGACATATAAACATGTAAATCCTCCAAGTCATTTAAAAGGAATAATATGCTCGATACAAACATCATGTGAACAAATGAAATCAGCATTAAGTATTCCAATTAGAGCTCAAGTTCAAACCCGATTATCAAAACAATTTCAGTACAAGACTATTATCATCACAGAGCACTCATCTTAAGCCCACCACACCACATTGCAATATATCCCAGTAGCAGTATCAAAACAAATACTATATGAATCACTGACTAGAACAAATACAAATTGCTAAAACAAGTACAACACCTCATACTATGAGTAACAACATACATGAGACCATGAGGACCATGACAGCATGACAGATTATTGATACAAAGAGTGAGGGAAAGGGGCGTCAAGGTCAGCATCGGTTACCTTTGGGCTTCGAGGAGAAGGACGAGCAGGGAGCAGTACCGGAGCAGTAGGGCGGCATCGAAGGGGAGGTGCGCCGGGCTCAGGGGAGGAGGAGGCGACGCGTGCTCATGCTCGGGGAGGAGGCGCGTCGGGCTCGAGGAGGAGGCGGCGTCCAGGATAACGGCGACTGGCTCGGGGGAGGAGTCACGCTGGACTCGAGGAGGAGGCGGCATCGAGGACGGCGGCGATAGGCTTGGGGGAGGAGGGAGAGTTGAGAAACTTAATCGTTTGAGTGGGGGGTGTGGGCAAACCCTAGAGTCTGAATATAAATAGCATTGTACATCACAGACGGTTCTACCGAATATAAATAGGATTGTACATCACAGACGGTTCTAAAGTAGAACCGTCTGTGATAAATAATATCACAGACGGCTCCAATAAATAACTGTATGTGATTAGATTATGTATCACACACGGTTTGTAAATGAAACCGTATGTGATATCTGATGTATCACAGATGGTTTTTAGATGAAACCGTATGTAATGTATGATCACAGACGATTTGTAGATGAAACCGTCTGTGATATTCTTTTGTATTGGTAAATCTAGTTCTGTTTATTGGACTGCCTCATGAAATGCTAGCCATATCCTCTGAAACAAGCAGAAATGCGACAAGTATATGTATACATCCAATTCACATTCATTTCAGAAGCAAGCACATCCATTTCACTATACAAATCATTTAATTCAAATGAACTAAAATCAACCATTCAGAACATATACACACATTGTTCAATCTTTAAAAATTAGTCCTCCATGATGATCTACGCGTATGTAGCTAATTTTGTCATTGTAACATCCCAAATCTTGGGTTTGTATTTCAAATGTATAAAAATGTGAGGACCCCGGCTTATTTAGCTTGTAATGCTTAGTCATCCATTGACCCTAACATCACAAACAAAATAACCCGGGTCTTCGAGATATGTATACTTCCCAGAAATGCAGTATACACACCCCTTTACAAAATCATGCATCAATTCCATTCAAGACATAGAACCAAAGCACGAACTAGATTAAATAAAAGACATACATAAATAGCGAGAGTTATTACAAAAGGGGCCGACCGGCCAAATACAACTAAGAGAGACAAACACAGCGGAAGCAAAAGCCATAAGATGGCAATAACAAAAGAAGGCCATATGGTTTACCTTTAGCCCACAAGGCAACCAACCTAGTCGCCCCAACCACAACACATCTCACAAAAGTAGGGCCCTTGGGGCTCCACCTCCTCTACAACAAAGTTAATAAGCAAAGCAAATTAGTACAAAAATGTACTGCAAAGGCGGCGTGTAAGGATAACAGACCTATACATATGCTACATGCAAGCTTTATTTAAGTGGAAGGCTTTAGGCTCATTTTAGCATAAAGCAAGTTTTCATTTGCAATAATGTAATAGATTCAAAGCAATTTGACAAAGCATTTTTAATTGTTGAAGTAACAACGATACAATAATAATAACAACAGATAGATGACAACAACAATCTTGGAAGTGACTAACCCAATAGTCACCACAACAATAGCATGAATTACCCAATTTATACCACCCAACAAGTTTTAATTAAATGTTTAGTCTAGTTCTTGCGACCTTACCAAGCATGTCCATAACCTAGGGCGAGGCTATTGAATAGTTTTAACCTGCGAGGGTGTACCAATGTACCCACACGCATGCATCGCCTTTTAAGCCAAGCTATTTAGCACACTTCCTTTGGTATGCCGGCACGGCTAAGTCCTACGAGGCATTTCCAATGAATGATGCTAATTAAGAGTCACGACAACCCGAAGGATAGGAGACACCGGCCCAGCCTAAGCAACTGCGGGTGCTCTTCCCCTTATAAAAACAGTTTTAACCACCTGCGACCCACAATTAACACCTCCCAAAGTACTTAGCCAAGAGGGGTTCCCAATACCCTCGTGTGGTTAGCACGCAAAAGCGTTTGGCTTAGTGACACAAGTAACTCAGTCCTTGGGGACCTAGGCACCATTCCATTCACACCCAACAAATCACACCAACATCCATTGTGCCCAAGTCATGAAACAATTTTGTTTTCATTTTTATTTCTTTACAAAGTAACAAAGCACAAGTTGGACATAATGAAATAATAATTTTTGTGTGATCAAGGTAATCGACATAAGTCGACAACCGCCCATTTCTACCGTTATCTAGGCATTTCTAAGCATCATCACGTAAACTACTAAGTGATAAGAGTCCATCCATCGAACTCTAAATCACACCAAGATAATCCTTGGCTTAGTAGTAGAGAAAGAACATTTACCTACAGAGTATGCATCTATAGGCTCAACTAACCGATAATTTAACACAAAGTAGCATGCATACATACAAGTTAAACAAAGTATTAGACTTTAAAGTAATGGGCAATAATGGATATGATCAAACTACTTGTCTTGCTAGGGCTATTCACTATGCTGTAAAGGATCACTCACGGGATCAACACTCTCGTCGGCACCTATCGAAAAAGCGAAAAAGAACCGATAAGAACGAGGAAAACCAAAAGGACTCCACAGAAAACTTGCTCCAAATACTCTGAAATTTTTACAGAAGCAAGAGAATGATTTTTAAAGAATTTAGCAATAAGAACCAATTGATTTGGATTCTCAATGCAAAAGATATGGCCAAAACAAATCTGCTCAGCCTGAAAAATGCTGGAAAATTCAAATCGGTTACTGTTCATCCGAATTAAATTCTCAAGCACAATTTTCTAAAGAGGTGTTGCACCTGGGATTTTTATGGTAAGTAAAGCACCTCATGAGATGAATAACACAATTGAGTTCATCTCATTTGGAGCTATGATGCATGTTTTATGATTTTTCAAAGACATGCAAAAGAGCACAAGAAACATGCACCCACAATTCTTTTGAAAATAGTGACATGCCTAAATCCTATCCTACCATTTAGTGCATTAACAGAGGAAGCCAACACAAGTGGATTCACTCAAAAAGGATCTATAGAGAATTACTTATGCATTTTACAAGTTAAATGCGACATTTAGAGCAACAATTAAAGTTAGTTTTGAAACCAATTTACCAATTCATTTTCTGGAGCCGAACTCAACTTACAACCATTTTTAGATTAAATTTTAGTTCAAATCAGAGCTACCAAAATTTGAATCAACTCAAAAGGAGCTAAAATGAAATAGTTATGCATTTTTGAAGTTTATTACCTTTTTCAGTTTACAAATAATTCCACCCGGGAATTTCTAAAACCAAAACGATGTGGGCGAACCTGGGCCGTTGATCCTGGATCGGACGGCCCAAGCCCTGCCGGCAACGCGCGCTAGCGCCCGGGCGGAACCAGCGAAGGCGGACCGTCGATGTTGCATCGGACGGTCCAGAATGAATCGCGCACGGCGTGTTTGGAAACCCCGCGCGCGAAAGGAGCGGAGGTCGTGGACCGTTGATCACGAGATGGACGGCTCGCGACCAATGCACACAGTGCACGTGCGCACGGCCCCGCGAGATCTCGCCCGCAGATCTAAAGCTGAACAGCTCAGGGACATCGCTACAGTTGTCGGTTTCGTCCGACAACGAAACCGACGGCGAAGACATGGCCACCGCCGGCGACTCAGGCCACGGCGGTGTGAATGGATGCCAGGTACGGGTGTGCAATAGCAGTGCGCACCCACTAGTACCACTCACAACCTCGGTGGTGGACTAGAGCACCGGCGAGCCGGAGAGGGGCGGTGCGGTAGCACACGGCCAAATGACAACGGCAAAAGGAGCTCCGCAGCGGTTCATTCAAGCGAGTGCGCAGCTCTACGAGACTACCAGGGGGTTACCTAGTGGTTGCGAAGGTACTTGGAAGGGCTGAGCAGCTCCGGCGACGAAGGACCTTGCCGGCGCCGAGGAGGACAACGCGGAGGAGAGGACCTGGGCATAATTAACCGCACCGGGTCATCAAGATGGACTCCACACAACTAGGAGGTACTCCCAGAGCAAGAAATTGAAAGGGGGGGGGTCCTTACCGGCGATGGGGAAGAAGGGGGTGCTTTACGGCCGAAGGGGACCAACTCCTGATTAGCTGCTCCCTGAAGAGGCAAACCGAAATTGGGTTAGGGTTAATATTCCAGGAGATTAGAGGAACAAAATGGAGTAAGAGGTTGGGTGAGGGAGCCACTGGAGCACGGGTTCCACTGAGGAGCTCCAAGCTCAACAATGGCGGCCGAGGAGGTTTGTGGAGAATAGAGCTCAGCCAAGCACAGAGAGGCAAGGCAAAGCTCGAGAGTGGTTAAAGGAAGGCAAAGGGAGCGCTCGATGGTTACAAATAGCCGGGGAGTAGAGGCCATGAGCTAGGGTTAAGCTCCATGGTGAGCTTAGCCCATGGCTCGGTCCATGGCGCCACAAGGACGAGGAGGGGATGGGGGCGGTCGAGGCGGGACCTAGGGGCGGAAGGTGACCAAGTGTTTAATGCCGGCAAAAAAGAGCTGTTGGGAGGTGACGAGACCTTGCCCTCCCTCGCCATAGCGCCTGCAGCGCATGACCGAGGAAGGAGAAGAATAGGAGCTGATATCGACCGTTGGATAAGAAAGGTTGGGAGGTCACAGCCCTTGGATCTGAAACGGTAAGGTCTGAAGAGGAAGGGGGAGGTCGCAACCACAGGATCTTCATCGCACGGTGGCGCAAAGAAAAGGGGGGTCACAGCCGCAGGGTTTATATCGGACGATTGCGAACATAAAAGGGGAGGTCGCACGAGGAAGGAGACAAGAGGTCATGACCATTGGATTTGCATCCAAGGGCGATCAACAGAGGCAGGAGGTCTTAAACAATGCGCGCGACACTGACAAGGGATGGGAGGTCATGGCTGTTGGATTTTAATCCAACGGCGCACAAAATAGAAGGGAGGTCGTGGCCATTGGATTTACATCCAAGGGCGCACAACATTGAGGGGAGGTCATGGGCTTTGCGCATGACACAAAGGAGGTCGTGGTCGCTGGATTTTAATCCAAAGGAGCACAACAGAGAAGGAGGTCAGGACCGTTGGATTTACATCCAAAGGCGCTGAACAGAGGAGGGAGATCAGGGCCATTGCGCACGGCGCGATGGGAGGTCGTGTGTAATACCCCGATTTATTCTAAAGAAGAAATCATTCAAAAGAGAAGAATAGAATTAAGAAAGAGGAGTTTTTCGTTTTCTTGACAACTGGGCCTCGGGCCTTGGCCGAGAGGCCCATGGGGGCCGACCACCTATAAAGAAGGAAAACCCTAGGTGGCACTGTAACTACAGTAGCCACTACTACATCTTGTGGGTGCTACAAAGGCCTGCCTCTTGAGCCGCTCCTTCCCACTTGCGGTGTTAGCAAAGGAAGGAGAAGGAGGACTGCAGATTGGTTGGCGAAAGGAGGGCGAGTGATCTTCTTCGTGGGGATTGTTCAGCATCTCCCTAAGGTTCTTCAAGGGTAACGAGTGTCGTTCCACGCTGTTTAATTAAGAATAGATGCAAAACCGATTAGATTTGATTGGATCAAAGTCTGTCTGCAGTAGATCAAATCTGTCCAGTATGTTGCGCGGGCTGTTTTGACGTCTTAGATGCCGAATCAGAAGTGTTGATCTGCTAGAGATATTTAGATTATGTTCTTAACTTTCGGTGGCCACCGAGTTCACCCGATTCCGTCGCTCGAGTCAAAAGTTATGATAGATTTAGTATCTGCTGTCCAGATTTCTGACGAGATTAATCTGTTTTGTTATTTCGTAAAATATGAAAATATAATCGGAAGAATCTGCGTTTTCACCCAACTAGGTTATTGTAGGTAATTTGATAACCTTTCCATATTGTTAAAGAACGATCAATTACGAGTTATAGATTAAAAGTTATGATCGTTTTAGTGCTGCTGTTTATTCTGTTAGACAGTTTCTGTGCTGAAAGTTCATCTGTCTGTTAGCATACTAATTTGGCCGAATTGGATCATCTTGTCAACTAGAGTATTGTATATTTGTTAGTTAAAAATCCACAGAAACTGGATTCACCTCATTCGGAGTTCCAGATCAAGAGATATGCTGTTTACCGTGCTGCTGTCCAGTGACGTTATTTGACTGAATGCGTTGGTTTTAGTTTAGGGTTTCTAGATAAATCTTGCTTCACCGGGGAAGCGATGTAGAACATTGTTAAGTAGTGTCATGTTCATCGCGTTCTTATTTCAGTTATTTAATTGTTTAGGAGGTGAAGCTTCGGGTTTAGGAGCACCACCTTTTTCCTGCTAACGCGTCGCATCGCGGAAGGCAAGTACATTGCTTATCTTAATGATTGTGCTTGATGAATGCTTATATGATTATGCTGTGATTTCTTATGATTCAAGAGAAGATGGATTATATATGTTCTTTCATATGTGTTGAAACCATGATTGGAGATGATGATATTATTTATTCAGTAGTTCATGTCATGCATTCATTGTTATTTACCGTCCACGGGAGTGGATGAGAATGGCCCATCAATTCCAGGATGGGTATGTAAGTCCCATTAATTATAGGATGGGCAATGTTGGACACCCGTATGAAACGTTCTTCATACGGGAAGTGGATCCCCGCATTTTTGTTAAGATGCGGGTCTGAGTGAACACCGACGGGTATGTCACTGGCCATACCGGTATATGCATATGTGCAGTCCATTGAGTATTTTTCATTCATCTCATTCATACATACATGTTCTGTTACTGTATGTTCAGAACCTTTGAGGAGGTTGTCTTGTTCATGTTGATTGTCTGTTCTTATTCGATGTACTTGTTGAGTCTTGGACTCACGCTTGCTTTGTTTATTTATTTTTAGGTGATCGTTGATGAAGTTTCTCTTGGGAGGGAGTAGCCACGCACTACTCGAATATTTCACTCTACACTAGATTGAATAAAAGAACTATTACTGTCATTCATTCATTATTGATGAACTGTAATAAATAAATCTAGATGGGAAGGAAGGATACATTCTCCATGATACTATTGATTTATTACTGCTTGTGAATCTAGATTAACGATGACCTGTAATAAATAAAATTAAATGGTGAAGGAAGGATACCTTCTCCATGTTTTGGATGTTTTATTTATGCCTTTATATGTTATATTATTCGAGTTCTTCCGCCATGTGGTTGTATGTTAGTGTATTTAGGTGACATCTTGGCTTCCAAATAGCCGGTATGTTACAGTTGGTATCAGAGCGAGCTTTAGGTCCGTGGTAATTAAGTTATTAAAATGACACCTTGTGCCTGATGGGTGGGGTTAGGAATTAAATTGTTTCCGCATTTCTATTGTTATGTTTCATTTGTTAAGCAGTTGTTGAATTGCTTCTGTATTATCTTTCTTGTTGTTAATCTATGATAGGTTATGATATTCTATATCTATGAATCTATTTTATGATTGTCACGAGATGATCATGTATAATCATAATTGGTTATATTGTTTATGCGTGTCGACATTGGATGTTAAGAAGTGGAGGCCGTGGTTATGGCCCTGGGCTTTGTCAGGTTACACTACCGTTTGTGGTAGATGAATAGAGTGGTTACCCCAAATACCATAGTTGTAGGTGTTGAGCGTTGTCAGGTTACACTACCGTTTGTGGTAGATGAATAGAGTGGTTACCCCGAATACCATAGTTGTAGGTGTTGAGCGTGAGTTGCTTAGAAAGTTGTTTGCTTCCTTGATCTCTGAGCTTGGCAAAATCTTGTTCTGTGGTGGATGATGATTTTCTCTTGGGTTCATGGTTCATGGTAGTTGCTGAGTTTCAATGGGTCTCTAGTGGTTCTCTGAAACAATTATTGTTTTCCGACTGTTGAGTTGCTTTTACTACTTGCGATCTTCGCTGGGTTGGCAATATTGATAATTCCTTGGTTGTTCCTTCTTTCTCATTTGGAAAAGAATGACTCATTTATTCGTTTGATAGTTTGGGTAATGAGAGTTTTATGTTGCAAGTTTGTTAACATGAGAAAGCTTTGACTCTATGTATTTCTTTTGGATTATTCCGAGTGTTGAAGTTTAATTCATCTCTTTTCTGATGGAAATTGTTAAAATCCTTTTGTGATGCCTTGTTATGGTTAAGTCAGAGATTGTAATCAAATAACTTGATATGGTATGGGTATCAAGTTGAGTCATGGGTGTGGTGCATAATTAATATTACTTAGTAACCTTGGAGGAGAAATTCATTAAATTGATATTGTCTTCTACTAGTTCTTGATGAACTGTATATATGAGTAGTGACTGAGAGTATGTCCATACCTATTTGGAGTCAAAAGAGATATTAAGAAGTATGGAACATTGACGAATTAGTCTGGTCATTAAAATTGTTTAGGTTGCTAAACTTGTTGGGTTCTTTGGTTCCAATGGATTAATTTAAATGTGTGGAAAGGGAAACTAGAGGAAATGCTAGATTTACATATTCCTTAGTATGATTAATTATTGGAATTGTGTACAACCGGTTGAAGGGATTGAATATTGGTGGGTCTAGAATTTATGGGAGGAGTTCTATGTGGTTCTTCTATATAGAATGACGTAATGAATTTGATTGTAGTGTGGTTGAGACTTTTAATCGATAGAAGATTTCGATTTTTGAAGTTTTAGTGTATTTTTGTCGAATTCCAAATATGAGGAGGAACAGTTGAATATGTGTTTGTAAATATCCATGTGATTTGGGAAGGAAAGTAGGTAGCAACTAGATTTCATAATGAAGCCAGTTGATAACAACAATGGTTTGAGTATAACTGTTGTGTGATGAAGTTTGATGTTGAGCATCACTAAAAGTTGAACTGATAGGATATAATAGGGGGCTTATGCCCACATGATTGTGAAATCATCGGATGATATTGTGTCCTTGATGAAAGGGTTTTGGTAGGACCTCTTCAATTGTGTAGTAGACCCCTTCTAAACTTAAGAGGCTGATGTAGTGAAGTTGTATAGTTTTGGTATACTCTCGTTTTGAAGATGAGATGAAAAGGTAGTATAAAACAATTTGGTGGAACTTTGGGGCTTTCTAATGGAATAGTTGATGTTAAAGATTCGTGTTCAGAGTGTGTTATTCTTGATGTTAGTAAGATTATCTACAAGAGATTGTGACTTGTGTGTGTGGTGATGATTCTTTTAGAAACAAAGTAATTTGATTGTCTTTCGTAATTTGGATTTAGTAAAAGTGTTTCGAGTTTTACGTTCGTGGTCATTTGGCCCTCTTGAGTTATGTGGTGATTGAGTTGCTTCGAGCAAAGTGACATGTTGAAAGATTTTATTGATTCTTGGGGTGATTCCTGTGATTTAGTTTAAGAGCTTATCTTGTTTAAGCTAGCAAAGTGATGTAGTAATATCAGAAAATATCTTTCCTTGTTAAAAGAAGGAGTGAAGTATAAGTATTTGAGATTTAAGTCCCGTTTCGCATCTTGCAGTTGATTTGAGTGTGTTTAAACCTTATGCATTTGTTCCATAAGAGTTTATCTTTTTGCAAAGGCAGTACCTTCTTCTTGATTGGGGTTTGATTTTTCCTTCGTGCGGGACTTGTGCCCTCAACTGTTGACTTTCCCTTTTGTTGTCCGAGTTCCTTGCCAAACTGATTATTCCCCTAGGTCCTCTGTTCACTGTGAGTGGTAAAGGTTTTTCTCTGTGGTGAAAATGGTTTTCATTTGTTTTCTTCTGAGAAAGGATTCATCGATTAGTTTCACAGAGGTCTTTCGAAGTGTTTATTCAATGTGATTGTGAGACCCCGGGTTGTAAGTTATCCAAGGAGCGTTGAAGGATGAACTGATTTCGTGTATAATTCTTAGAGAAATTTTATTTATACCGAATGTTTGCCTTTGAGGCTAAAGCGATTGCATTCTTGCAAGCATTAGAACCTATGGAGATTTGTGATCCAAGATCCTTTGTTCAATCTGGTGGAACATTAGAATTTTCAAAAGGATGGGAATCTTGATCAATGTATTAGAGTGTCGCGATTGAGTACCTTGCGGTTGTGCAGATGAAATATGATGGGGTTGTAATGAAAGTAATATTAGCGAAATAATCGATCGTTAAAGTGATTAATGATATAGCGGGATTGTTGGATTATTACCAAGAATGATTTGGACTTAGTAAGTAACTCTCTAAGAGTTAGAATCTTTATAAAGATAATTGGGTCGAGGAGAAATGTTTTCGTGTTGATGTTGATACGCGAGTATGTTTGGATTGTGAGAATTTTAGGGATTTAATCTGAGGTTTCCCCAACCTTCTATACGAGAAGTTCGTTGTAGGAGTCTTGGAGTTTAAAATTTGGGCTTCGTATTTTTATGCTAGGACTTTGGTCGCCCAATGATTATGTGTAGAGGAAGTAGATTAAGGGTGGATTTCGAACAGTGAGATGATCATTGATAGAACCCTTTTGATGAAGTATATGAATGTGTGAGCCGAGAATTCCAAGTTGTTTATTCTTAAAAGATTGAGGTGATCTGATTATGTAGCGATCTATTTTGAGATGCATTGGAAGTCATCTGTCAAATTAATCATGTCGGTAGAGGAGTTGTTGAGAGAAAGTTTTGGTGGAGTCAATAGAGCCTTTATCTGAGAGGTGTGGATGATGTATTTCGACTTGGCGTGGCGTGGAGAATGCCAAGTTAAGAGAGATGAGTTAGTGTGTTATGCGATTAATTGGAATTCCAAAGTTTGAGAGATTTTATTCCTAAAAGAGAAACGAAAATTGATGCTTCCTCAAGTAGTGACACATTTTCTTGATTCTTGTTTGAGCTATGTGTTTATGACGGATGTCTTTTGCAATTGGAGTTTGACTTGATATTGGTATGTGTGGTTCTTATCGGTTCAGGAAGAATAAAGGAAATTTTTTTGATTTGGGCATTTAAGTGATTTCTCCTTTGGATTTCGTGATGTTTATTCGCAAACTGCCACTTGGAAAATGGAAAGGTTTTCGTGATGAAATTCCTATTTCTGGATTTGACTCTTTAGTACCGAGCTGGTAACGCATAGTTGCGATGTGAATCTTTCATTTTCAGATGGGTTTTGTCGGTAAAAGAGTTTGCTTAAAGAGAGTTCTGTTGTGTGTCTCTGGTTAAAGAGGGTGATCCTGGTTCGTTGAAGAGTTTAATTGAGAGGTGGAACATGAGTTCCGTGATCTATGCACTTGTTGTGTTGTTCGGTACCATTGGGGAGGTTAGCCCAAGGTACGTTGGGTTATTTTCGCTAGTTGGCGTATCGCTAGGACCGTCTTGGGTCCATCTTGAGTCTGTGACGTCTGGGTTGTTCTGGTCTTTGAGTGAGTAATTGAGTCATTCAAAGTTTGAGATTTTGTTAAAGACGTTGACCATCGAGTAGGATCTTACCCTCGAGTCTCTTCCGATGAGTGTACCTGGAAATGTGGGGTTGAGCGTTAGAACAGACGTTGTTTCGCGTCATTGTGTTGTGGTCCTCAGTCCGAGAGAGAGGCCACTTGGGAGTTGGAGACTTGCGTGAGCGAGTTTTAACAAGAGTTGATCACATTGGTATCTATTGTTAGTTTCCAGTCGCAGTTTTCTTTCGTGTAGATCGGCGGTTAGCTTCGGGGTCGAATCCTGTTAAGGGGGGTAGAATGTAATACCCCGATTTATTCTAAAGAAGAAATCATTTAAAAGAGAAGAATAGAATTGAGAAAGAGGAGTTTTTTCGTTTTTCTTCGGCAACCTGGGCCTCGGACTTTGGCCCAGGAGGCCCATCGGGGGCCGGCCACCTATAAAAGAAGGGAAAACCCTAGGCTGGCACTGTAGCTACAGTAGCCACCACTCTGATGCTCGCCTCTTGGAGCCGCTCCTTCCATTGCGGTGTTAGCAAAGGAAGGAGAAGGAGGGACTGCAGATTGGTTGGCCGAAAGGAGGGACGAGGGATCTTCTTCGTGGGGGATCGTTCAGCGTCTCCCTAAGGTTCTTCAAGGGTAACGAAAGTCGTTCCTCGCTGTTTAATTAAGAATAGATGCAAAACCGATTAGATTTGATTGGATCAAAGTCTGTCTGCAGTAGATCAAATCTGTCTAGTATGTTGCACGGGCTGTTTCGACATCTTAGAGGCCGAATCAGAAGTGTTGATCTCCTAGAGATATCTAGATTCTGTTCTTAACTTTCTGTGGCCACCGAGTTCACCCGATTCTGTCTCTCGAGTCAAAAGTTATGATTGATTTAGTATCTGCTGTCCAGATTTCTGACAAGATTAATCTGTTTTGTTATTTCGTAAAATATGAAAATGTAATCGGAAGAATCTGGGTTTTCACCCAACTAAGTTATTGTAGGTAATTTGATAGCCTTTCCATATTGTTAAAGAACGATCAATTAGGAGTTATGGATTAAAAGTTATGATCGTTTTAGTGCTGCTGTTTATTCTGTTAGACAGTTTCTGTGCTGAAAGTTTATCTGTCTGTTAGCGTACTAATTTGGCCGAATTGGATCATCTTATCAACTAGAGTATTGTATATTTGTTAGTTAAAAATCCACAGAAACTTGATTCACCTCATTCGGAGTTCCATATCAAGAGATATGCTGTTTACCGTGCTGCTGTCCAGTGGTGTTATTTGACTGAATGCGTTAGTTTCAGTTTAGGGTTTCTAGATAAATCTTGCTTCACCGGGGAAGCGAGGTAGAACCTTGTTAGGTAGTGTCATGTTCATCACGTTCTTATTTCAGTTATTTAATTGTTTAGGAGGTGAAGCTTCGGGTTTAGGAGCACCACCTTTTTCCTCGCTAACGTGCATCGCGAAGGCAAGTACATTGCTTATCTTAATGATTGTGCTTGATGAATGCTTATATGATTATGCTGTGATTTCTTATGATTCAAGAGAAGATGGATTATATATGTTCTTTCATATGTGTTGAAACCATGATTAGAGATGATGATATTATTTATTCAGTAGTTCATGTCATGCATTCATTGTTATTTACCGTCACGGAGTGGATGAGAATGGCCCATCAATTCCGGGATGGGTATGTAAGTCCCATTAATTCGGGATGGGCAATGTTGGACACCGTATGAAACGTTCTTCATACGGGAAGTGGATCCCCGCATTTTTGTTAAGATGCGGGTCTGAGTGAACACCGACGGGTGTGTCACTGGCTATACCGGTATATGCATGTGTGTAGTCCATTGAGTATTTTTCATTCATCTCATTCGTACATACATGTTCAGTTACTGTATGTTTAGAACCTTTGAGGAGGTTGTCTTGTTCATGTTGATTGTCTGTTCTTATTCGATGTACTTGCTGAGTCTTGGACTCACGCTTGCTTTGTTTATTTATTGTTAGGTGATCGTTGATGAAGTTTCTCTTGAGAGGGAGTAGCCACGCACTACTCGAATATTTCACTCTACACTAGATTGAATAAAAGAACTATTACTGTCATTCATTCATTATTGATGAACTGTAATAAATAAATCTAGATGGGAAGGAAGGATACCTTCTCCATGATACTGTTGATTTATTACTGCTTGTGAATCTAGATTAACGATGAACTGTAATAAATAAAATTAAATGGTGAAGGAAGGATACCTTCTCCATGTTTTGGATGTTTTATTTATACCTTTATATGTTATATTATTCGAGTTCTTCCGCCATGTGGTTGTATGTTAGTGTATTTAGGT
The DNA here is from genome assembly GCA_036346405.1 of Phyllostachys edulis. NCBI lineage: Eukaryota > Viridiplantae > Streptophyta > Magnoliopsida > Poales > Poaceae > Phyllostachys > Phyllostachys edulis. The sequence continues at coordinate 47,449,798 of CM070563.1, read as the reverse complement.
GACATCTTGGCTTCCAAATAGCCAGGGTGTTACATCGTGGCCATTAGATTTACATCCAAGGGCGCACAACGGAAAGGGAGGTCATGGCTGTTGGATTTTGATCCAACGGCACACAATAGAGGTGGGAGGTCGTGGGCTCCGCGCATGACACAAAGGGAGGTCGTGGCTGTTGGATTTCAATCCAGTGACACACAACAGCGAGGGGAGGTCGTGGCGGTTGGATTTCAATCCAACGGCTACGAATAGAGGTAGGAGGTCGTGGCGGTTGCGCACGACGCGGAAAAGAGGTGGAGAGGTCGTGGCTGTTGGATTTTAATCGAACGGCTACGAACAGAGGGGGGAGGTCGTGGCTGTTGGATTTCGATCCAACGGTGCACAACAGAGGTGGGGAGGTCGTGGCTGTTGGATCTTGATCCAACGGCGCACAACAACGAGGGGAGGTCTGGCTGGTGCGCACGACAGAGAAGGGAGGTCATGGTGGTGAGATCTTGATCTGACGGCGACGAGCTGAGGTGCGGGAGGTCTTGGCCATTAGGCAAGACACTGAAAAGGGAGGGGAGGTCTTGGCCGTGAGATCTCCATCTGACAGCGACGAAATGAAGAGGGGAGGTCGTGGCTGTTGGATGCGGATCCAACGGACACGACCTCGCGCGGGGAGGGGCTCGGGCTGAGCTAGGGGCGTGGTTGGTTGAGGCGGAGGTCGTGGCTGTTGATTTTGATCCAACGGGCACGACCTCGTGCGGGAGGAGGAGCTCGCGGTGAGCTGGGACGCGGTTGGGTTCGACCCGCTTATAAAGCGGCTCGGACCTAAGGAATAGTGCCAGATTTGAATTTAAATTTGAAGGCTGAGGTTGGAGGAATTTTTAGAGGTAGCAAACTAACTCCAAAAATTCTAAAATTTTAACTGGAGCTTCCTCACTCCAGGAGTAACCTTACATAAAATTTTCAGAGGTTTTTATGCAATGCATTTTTCTCCAAAAATTTATCAAGGCTGTTCTAGGGTTTGACCAATTGAAAAATTGGTTTGACTTACCTCCAAAAATTATCAAATAATTTCTAAAAATTATGAAATAATTCAGAGGGGTCACCCATCATTCCTAGAACCAAGGAAAAATATTTCCCGAAGTTTGGCATAGGATTTGTGACAAGTTGAATAAGGGTTTGACTTTAGTCAACAGGAGCTTTGTGTTTTTGAATTCCACGACTCTTGACAAGAATTGTAGGAGAGTTCAAGAGTTTCAAGATGTGAGAAAAGTTTTAATTTCTACACATTTTCTTACATTTGAAACACACACCCATTTATACATTTGGGATGTTACAAAAAATGAGGAGATTTTAATACTTTTGAACATGCATTGGTTTTTATGGAGCATTTACATAAATTATTGCATTTGAAATTGTTGAAATCAAAGAAAACAAACAACTCAAATTGAAGTTCCAAAAGAAAATAGAAATAAAAACTTGTGATCATCCTCTAGAAATAATTTATTCAAATACTATAATATTTATCATGAATTAATATAATTTTCCCAAATTTTTGGAACTAAACTCAACCCTTAGAAAATTCAAACTCACATCAACAACCTATTCTAGGTTTGAATTTAAATTAAGCAATGATATGTTAAACATTGAGGTTTCAAATTTTACATGGGTACAAGGTCATCCCAGGAACCTCTGTGAATTTTTTTTAGATTTTTATGATGTTATTTGCTATTTTTAAATCCCCGGTCAAAGTAGGAGAGTTTGATTTAAATTCTGAGTCAACTGTTGACTCGGCCTGAGCCACTTTGACTCGGTTGGACCTGACCACCTAATCGCACCTGGCTCGAGCCAACCTTCGCGTGAGCCGTCCGATCTAAATTGGACCGTCTAGATCGATTGGAACATTCAGACCGCCCGGATGTCTATTTTCAATCGGACCGCCCGAACAAATCCAAACTTACCGACCGGGCCGCCTTTTCCTTGAGCCACTGACTTGCGGACCCGACCCGCAGGTCATCTTCTCCAGCGCGCTGAAGAGCTCTGGCACTGAGCACCACATGGCTACCATGCTCTGCCGTCTCTCCATCACCTTCGTGACCGCACCGCCCAAACCCACCTGTCCCAGGGCATCATCGACTAACGTCGTCGCCATACCCGTCACTCTCCTCAGCTAAAACCCCTGGGCACCCTCATTCTTCCTCTCAGGGCTAAGGAAGAAGAGGCTCTTCCGAGCTCTAGTCTCTGGTAAGTGCCGCACCACCGCATCCCTTAACTTCTCCTTTGCGTGTTGTTTCCATTTTTGGATAATGCAGCTTTTGATTTCTTGTGTAGTGCCCGGAACGCCTTTGTGCCATTCTTCGTCCTAGAGTGCGCACTAGAGCTTCGTGCCGAGTCCATCTTTGTCATTCTTGCCTCCGGTGAGTTTCTTTCTCGGTTTAGTGCGTCATCCCGTGCCTTAGAGTATTCTCTCGGTTTCCCGTCAACCAATTTTAATATTGCATCACAGGGACGCTTGAAATTGGAAGATTTTCTATTGTTGGCCGCCAACACTATTCATCACTCCTTTGTTAATCGAGTAAGTTGTTTTCCAATTACATGCGCTCACACCAGCTAGATCCCTCACTGAAGCTTTCCTTACCTTTGATTTTCAATTACTTGGCTCAGGCCCTACTCTCCATGTGAAGCCGTGTGCCGCCACGACCATTATCGATGTCGAGCCACCTCAGAGCTCCTCCGGCCTCTCCAATGCATGGGTGAGCTTCTTAGGACCTTCTAGTAGTTTAAGAACGTTCGGTTTGCACGGAATTTTCAACGGGGCATCACATACACTTTTGCCGTATATGTGCCACCACACTTCATTGTCGCGCCACCGCTACAACCCTTCTATAACCAAGTTCTGGCCACCAGTCGGACCGGCTGACTATTAGCAACCCAATGATGCCCTTGTTTCACGCGCCCGTAGATCTCCGCGTCGTCGAGCCACCGGCAAAGCTCGTAGCCGTGCGCTCCCTGCGTTGTCATATTTCCGATCGTGACTGTAGGTCATTAATTAACTAAATCTCTTTTGGTTTAGCGCTAATCATTACTTAGTTACTTAATGGCTGTCCTAAAAGAATTGATAAGTCAATGACAAGTGGGCCCGTATGCCCGGTTAAGTAAATGGGTAAAGTCGTGTAGTGCGCTTTCTGTTAAGGAAAAACGTATTTATTATACGCTTATGCCGAAAATACGCTATTAGTATTGGAAGACGTACCTTATGAATGCGTTTTCGACGTCATTCTTGGCTGGGCTGGGTCAGTGTTGACCAGGTCAACCCTTGACCTAGGGCGCTGCCTGTAAGCGGCTTAGGCTAGGTTAAGTTGGGTAGAAAAAGTATTGAGTACTTAAGAAAATCTGGAAAATGATTATTTGTACTCAAAATTGATTTAACTTCAAAAATGCATAACTAATTCATCCTAACTCCAAAATGAGTGAAACCAGTTTTAAAAATTTTTATTTTAAATTAAATTTATTTTAAAATAGGTTTCAAATACCTCACTATTACATAAAATATAGTTTGTGGAAAGTGATCACAAAATGAATTATTTTTACACTATAAATTGTTTATTAACTTTGAAAATTCATAACTAATTCATAAAAACTCCAAATAAGATAAACTCAGTTATTTTGGTCTTATAATATTATTCTCTATTTACCTCTGTACTACTTGTATCCACCACTTCTCTACAAAATGTCATCAAATATTTAATTTCGGTGAACAGTAACAGATGAGAATTAATTTGATTTTCCTGAAATCTGAGTTTCAAACTACTATAACTCTCACATACTGAATCCAAACGGAATAATTCTTTCACCTAAATTCATATAAAATCATGATCTACCTATTGTGAATTTTTCATGATTTTCAGGGAATTTTGATTTTTTGGTTATATTTGGTGTTATGTGTTCTTATTGGCTTTTCGTATTCGAACGTTAGATTACGAAGATCCGAATGAGTTCAATTGTGATTCTCAATAGCAGCAAGAGGGTTATCTTCAACAAAGCAAGTATCCCCCCCATTTGATCATATTGATCCTATTACTTTTGTTACAAAATGTCTTGTTTGCAACTTGTATGTATGCATGTTCTACTTGAATGATTATTTTTTCATTAGAGGTAGTTATTCCTATTAGATGCATGAGCTGTAGCAAATGTTTATCCCTTGCCACCAACCCTAAGTTATTATTCCCGCTGATGTTTGTGCTCAGTGGATGTTATAGAGTCTATACATGTATATGCGATGTGTTGCTTAGTCATGCATAGATTTTGGTAGAATTGGGCGGTTATCGACTTAGTCGATAACTTTGATCACACAAATCAATTTATTACACTATGTCCAGCACCTTGTGCTATATTGCTTTGAAAACTAAAAGTGTAAATAAAAGGGATTTAGACTTGGGAAGTGGTTGGATGGTGTGTTGTTGGGTGTGTGAATGTCTTGCCTAGGTCAACAAGGACCGAACATCTTGTTTCACCAAAACCAAGCATAATTGCATGCTAACCATATGAGAGGGATATGTGACCTCTCTTGACTTAGTACTTTGGCATGTGTTAGCTCTGAGTCGCAGGAGGTTGTGTGTGTTGTGTATAAAAAGAAATATGTTATGGTTGTTGGGCGTGACAGGATGGGTTCTGGGTTTAGGTCCCCTACCCCGAGGAGCATCGGTAAGTTATCTCTCTGTCAATGACTTTGACACAACGTATGGTTTCCATCATACGGGCGACTCGTAGTTAATACATAATATTGGAAAACGACTCGTAGGACTTAGCCTTGCCGGCATACCTAAGGAAGTGTGCTCTATCATGTGGCAAAAAGGCGGTCTTACGTGTAGGTACATTGGTACACCCCTGTTGGGTATGAACTATTCAAATAGCCTCATCCTAGGTTATGGACACGCTTGGGATTGGATTTGCAGGAGTTAGACATAACGTTTTGGAATTTTAACTTAAAAACTTGTCCAGGTGGTATTGAGAATGGTCTCATTCTATGTTTGTGAGCTGCGGGGCAGCCACCTATTGTTGTTTAGATGTTGTCTAATAATGTTTATCTACTGTTATTTAAATTTATTAAATTTTTTTGCTTACTTGCCATTTCAATCTATTACTTGTACTTGAAATCAAATGTTGCTTTATGCTGAAAATTGCCTAGTGAAGCAGCCTTCCTTTGATACATGAATGCATCTAAATATTCTTTTGCTTGTAAGTCTTGCGAGTACAACTTTGTACTCAACCTGGTTACTGCAATTTCAAAGGAGGTTGATCCCCAAGGGATCAACTATTATGAGACCGACTTCACGTAGGACGACAGCTAGCTTGGAGGTTTCTGGTTAGGTTGCCTTGTGGGTAAGGGAAAACCAGTCGGCTTTTCTTTTGGTGCCATATTATGGCTATGTTTCCGCTACACTCTTAGTACTTTTAGTACTGCTATTTGGCCGGTCGGCCGTATGTATGAAACTGAAGTTGTGTTGACTTTATTGTAACCTTTTGTGAGTACGGTAATGAAATATTGTTGTATGGCATTGATATTGATATTTTTTTGTGAACAGTGTGTGTATATTGCTCCGGGGAGGTATACAATACATCGAGGGCGGGATATTTGGTTTTTAATGCTAGGACCTATGGATGGTTAAGTATTACAAGTTAAATACCCCGGGCTCTCACAGTCATGTTTTTCTTCCTCGACCCTTATGCCGTTTCCGAAAGGAGGCAACTCGTTAAATTGATTATATTCTTCCTCGTCCACTATATTCTCAACTCCAACAATCCTCCTTTTTCCTTGAAGAACTACGTGACGCTTCTTATTTGCCTGGTCGGTTATATAGAAGACTTGAACAACTTAGTTAGCGAGTACGAATGGTTCGTCTTTGTATCCAACACGTTCGAGGTCCATGGTAGTGGCACCGTACTTGTCGACCTTCACCTGTGGGAGATGGACCCAATGGCTCTGAAATAGGGGGATCTTGAAAAGCACGTAGACGAGCTCCCAAATCGCCTCTATGAGCCCCTAGTAGGATCTCCTCAGCCCATCGGTACTGAATGCATCTATGTGGAAACCGCTGTTCTGGTTAGTGCTCTTTATATCCTCAGCCTACGTATAGAATGTGTACCCATTTATGTCGTACCCTTGCCATGTCACAACTGTAAATATTGGCCCTTTTGCCAACCATGTCAGCATATCACTTGATGAGCTCCTAGCGAGTTGCTCCTTCAACCATAGGTTGAACTGATTGTTGTGCTGTCTCATGATCCAAACATCCGACCGCTCTGCATTCTGTTACCGAAGCACGTCCTTGTGCTGGTCGATATATGGGGACACTTCAGTCATGTGTTGCAAGACCGTGAAATGGGTTTTAGCATATGCATCCATATCAGGAGTGATTGCTTTCCTTCCGATGGTCCCCATACCCTCGAGCCTCCCCTCATGGCGAGATCGAGGCACACCTATCAGTTCGACCTAAGCCATATAATCGACGCAGAACTCAATGAACTCGAATGAGTACATGCTATGTAGGAACATGGGCCCACACATCTTTATCTCCCTCACAATGTGAAGAATGATATGGACCATGATATCAAAAAATGATGGAGGGAAATACATCCCAAGATCACATAAAGTCGTCACCACCTCATCCTGCATAGCATCTAGTCCTTCAAGATCGATGACCTTCTGAGCAGTTGTGTTGAAGAAATAACAAAGCCTCATGATTGTTTGTCGAACCTTGATTGGAAAATTATTGTTGGGGTATGGGTAGGCTATGATAGCAACAAATCAAAAATTCTACCACATAAACCAGGAAACCAAGCAAGTAGATGATCACAGATCGTTACCACCAGACGTGTAGAGTAGCGGAAGAAGAGTTAGAGCAGCCTGGTCCAACGTAGAGTGCATCGATGTAGTGGTCATAGTCGATCGTCCAGCGTCGAAAACGTCGATGCAGTGGTCGTGGTCGATCGGCTAGCGCCCTCGCGAGTCGATCGTCTCCTCCAGCAACCTCTGCAGTCCCTTATGAAAATCACGGATCGCCCTCAAGCGCAACAGCAACCACACTAGCACCTCTACGGTATCCACACGTCCAGGGAAGGAACAATCGTATGCCGGTGTGGTAGCACCAAGTCGCACGGCAGAGCTCTCAGGAAGATGGCAGCTAGGGTTTCGTTGGAGCAACTCACATCAACTCATTTGTCTCCCAACAGCCTCATGCATCTCCTTATATAGTGCCCATGATGGATCCTATCTGAACACGTTTTTTCCAACCCGTTAAGTGTGTGACCCGTTAGGTTTATGCATAATCGGTTGTGACTTAGAAACACTTTCCGACCACGAGTCGTTAGCGGTTCCTAGCAGAAAAAAGCGATTCCCGAATACACACAAATTATATCGGATGAACCTTAATGCAATATGATCTATGACCAGGTCCTCATCACTTATAACCAGGTCATATCTCTATACGACCAGTTCGTATTTGGTCACGACTGGTTTATAACTCCTTACGACCTGGTTACCACCACTCTGTGATTACGTTCGACCAGTCTACGACCAGCTTGTATCTCCATACGACCAGTCCGTAACTGATCGAACTAAGTGACCTACTCGTGTATTCTCCCTTTGCCTCACGATATCTGGTTGAACTCCAGGTGAGATGTTGTGTCATCCATGGACTGTTCAATACTTTCTCGATCGAGTGTCGGATAACTTCACGTGGTCGAACACTTCGACCACTAGTGGCATGGCCATACACTTACTTTATCCGACCACAACGAGGGGCCCAGAGACATTTCTCCCATTATGTTAGCTGGGGCAAATCCCATATCCGACCAGTCACATTCCTCCACATGTTTTAGAGCATACCCGAGAGCTACCTTTATAACTACCCAGTTAAGAGTGCTATTACACATGTAGAAAACCATGCTGATCTCAGGTCTAAGAATTATACATCGTCATTGCTTGAGACCAACTAACGACACATAGAATCATACCAATCTCAATAGTGTCTCAAGGTGGGTCTTATCCAACACCATGTTCCCTAACATGTGTCCATATTATTGGTTTGATATCTCCATATCCATGACCTGTGAAACATAGTCATCAACCAATACATATGCTAGTCTATTCATATGTGTCCTCATATGTTTCCGACCAGGGAACGTTTAAGAATAATCATCGCAGAAATATAGAGTTTCATAATCAAGTCACGTACTTGATAATAAATATTAACGATATTATTTTAGGAACAAGATAACATATTATCCAATATTATGAACATAATGAAATATAATCATCTCTATGATTGCCTCTAGAGCATATTTCCAACAATTATTTCTAATTACAACAGGGAGCATCTGTGTCATCAGCACATAACAATCATGAGACTTCATGCCAATTAACTTCAAATATTTCCTCGAAACAAGTTTCTTCATGTTGGCGGAGTAACCGGACGGAACTTTCACACCATGCAAGTACTGGCACAGTTCAGTTCTCTCGGCCTTTGGATAGAGTGTAACAAGCAAGGGGAAGGTACGTTCATCCTTTATCAGTGCTAACTTAGGTCTGATATCCATATCAACCAAGTCAAGTCGTGCGTTGACACCATCCTTTGTCTTGTCATGAATGTTCAGTAAGAGACCAATCAAGCTATCACATACATTCTTCTCTACGTGCATGACGTCGATGCAGTGGTGAAGTTCTAGGTGCTCCCAATAAGGTAAGTCCCAAAATATTGATCTCTTCTTCCGGATGTTCTTCTCACAGGTCCTCGATTTACGTCCCTTTCCGAGCACAACATCTAAATCCTTAACCATACCATAGACCTCTTTTCTGCTTAAATGCCTTGGAGCTGAACTGTCCTTCTTCTCTTGGTCGAATTGTTTCTTCATCTTGCGGTATATGTGAGCCATCCGAAAGAACCTACGGTGATGCATCTACACGGTTTTACGTGAGTGCTTCAGCCACACACTGTCGGTATCATCTAAGCAGTAAGTACAAGCTTTGGCCCCTTTTGTAGTACTCTGGCCCGACAGGTTAGCAAGGACAGAATAATCATTTATGGTGTAGAACAAAAAGGAGTGTAAAATGAAGTTCTTTCATTTGTACGCATCCCATACCTGTACCCCTTCAATCCACAGTATTTTTAGATCTTCTATCAATGGTGCTAGGTATGCATCAATATCATTCCTAGGTTGCTTCGACCCTTGGATACGTATCGACAGCAAAATATACTTCCGCTTCGTACACAATCAAGGAGGAAGGTTGTAGATACAGAGTCACGGGCCAAGTGCTATGTCAGCTGCTCATGTTACCGAAAGGATTCATTCCATCTGTACTTAATCCAAACCTTATATTCCTCGGTTTCGCACTGAAGTTTGCAAACCTCCTATCGATGTTTCTCTACTGGGCGGAATCAGCAGGGTGTCTTAACTTTTTGTCATTCTTACGCTCCTCCGAGTGCCAATGCAACTGTTTTGCATGCTTTGGGTTCGCAAAAAAACCACTTCAAACGGGGAATTACAGGAAGATACCACGCCACCTTAGCAGGAGGTCCTTTCTTCACCTTGATTCCCTCGTTGTCATCTGATTGATTCTTACGCTTGTATCGGGATGCGTTGCACACTGGACATACATGCATATTTGTATACTCGTTACAGGAGAGGATACAGTCGTTCGGAATGCATGTATTATTTCTACTTCCATTCCCAATGGACAAAGAACCTTCTTAACTTTGTAGGTGGTTTTGGGCAACTCGTTTCCCACTGGAAGCATGTCCGCTAAGAGACCTAACAGCGCCGTGAAACTCTTGTCAGACCAACCGTTGCTTGCCTTCAATTTTAGCAGTTCAAGCATGGATGACAACCTTGTGTATTCCAGCTTGCAGCTCGGGAATAAAGGTTTCTCTGAGTCCTCCATCAAGCCTCGGAATTTAACATACTCCCTCTCATCACAGTTCTCTTATGTATCACGAAGCATCTGATCTAGAATTGCATCGTGCAGCCTATCCGAATTAGAACCACAATCGACATCATCCGGCAGCATATCGCGGACTTCATCGACGAAGTCGTTATTACTACCTTCATGTATAATTTTCTCTTCACCGTGACTGGTCCAACGTGTATAACCCTTTTTCAAACCCCTTCGAATCAAGTGTGCTTTGATCTACGCTCCGTTCTTAAACATCTTTAGATTCTCACAGTCAATGCATGGACAGTACATTTATTCCACCCCCTTATTCAACATATCCTTCTCGGCAGCTCTTGTAAAAGCAGACACACCATTAATGTACTCTTCAATCATACGGTTGCCAACATACATCCAGCTTCGGTCCATCTACGCGACACATATAACAATTTGGTGTTAAATATTGAATTAATTAATTAGTATACTATAGATGCAACTTTTGATATGTCATTTGAAATTTGTATTTCTAACGAACTAGAAAAACAGCAATGCACCCTAGGGTCAGGTTGATCATCACAAACACATTATAGATAGCCCATGCCAAACATCAAATGGCAAGAAGCCAACACTTTCAAAACAACACAAAAACCTAGATCTAAACCATCTTCAATTATGTCTTTACTGATCTAAACCATCTTCAATTCTATCTTTACCAAGCTAGATCTAGAATATAATGCAAGAAGCAAATTAATTACGTACTAACCATCGATAGTCAAGAACAAATTACCAAATCCGCGGTCTCCTTTCACCAAATCGCCTGAAAGCCCCACCTCCAGTAGCAGTAGCGAGAATAGAGCTAGATTTAAGACAGATCGATCTGTGAGGGTCGGGTCTGCAATAAATGAGATTATCACATACGGTTTTTAATACAAACCATCTGTGATGAGGATGGGACGTCACAGATGGTTCATGTTGAAAACCATCTGTGAAGTATCATAGACGGTTCTGAACAAGAACCATCTGTTAGCTTTCAACATGAACCATCTATGATATTACCTCTTCACAGACAGGTTTTAGCGCAGAAAGTAACACACACGGTCACGAAACCAAAACCGTCTGTGATTGTATTTAATACAGACGGTTTTGGTCAACCATCTGTGATCAAGCGTCCAATATTAGCCTTTTTGTAGTAGTGGATATAGGCATTGCTTGATATTATCATATGTAATTCATTACTAGCTTTTAGGAGTAATTGCTTAGTAGATGAATGAGGTGATTTCAAGCATGATGGCTCGGTGGAAAGGAAGCATGGTGATGGAGGGCCATACTGTTTCACAGTTTAACATGATTATATGTGATGTTTATTTTGTTCCGGTTATGCTATTGATCGTGTTTTATCATTAGATGTTTTAACATGATAGAGTAGTATCCCTCAAGAAAAATTAAGTCAATTTGATGCCTTTCAAATTACTACGCCTATCACGATTTTGATCATTAATTGATAGGTCTACCAAAGTAGGGTGCCATTAATAAGATGGGGTGGGTGTCAGAAACTCACATGCATAGTGTTGGTTTAACTTGATAAGGCTATCAAAACAGTTTTGGTCCTTGGGGCATACTGTTGGTCGCCGGGGCATAGAGATGCCACCCAACAAACAAGAGTCATATGAGATGTGATTCGCCAGAGGTTGCATACCTAAATCAATAGGTTTCTAGTAGTGATGCCAAAGCTTACTAGGACTTAATGATATATGGATTTTGAACCCACTATATGAAGTTAGAGGGGAAAATTGGTCGTAGACCTGGTCGGAAAACATATAGTGGGAGTATCTTTTATTAAGGTGTTTAATAGAAGATCTTACATAAACATAGTGCTGAATTTTTGTATATATTTCTGTTGTAGATCATGGCACCTAATACTTCCTCCACACCTACCTTTAACTTGCAATCTATTCTTGAGAAAGAAAAGCTAAATGGAACTAACTTCATTGACTGGTTTCGTAATCTGAGAATTGTTCTCAAATAAGAAAAGAAGGAATATATTCTAGAGGGTCCCTATCCTGAGGAACCGAATGCTAATGCTATTCGTGCTGAAAAGAATGCTTATGATAAGCATTGCAATGACACAGTCGATGTGCACTGCCTTAGGCATGCCACCATGAACTCTGAGCTTTAGAAGCAATATGAGACCATAGACGCTTACAGTATGATTGTGGGTTTGAAAGGCATGTTTCAGGATTAAGCAAGGGCAGAGAGGTATAATACCTCCAAGGCATTATTTTCTTGTAGGCTGTCAGAAGGTAGCTCAGTCAGTCCTCATGTGATCAAGATGATTAGTCACATTGAGAGCTTGAAAAATCTTGGTTATCCACTTAGCCAAGAGTTGGCTATTGATGTGGTTCTTCAATCGCTCCCTACGAGCTTTGTGCTAGTCATATTAAATTTTCATATAAATGGCATGGAGAAGTCAATGACCGAGTTGCATGGCATGCTTAAAGGTGTTGAGGAGAGCATCAAGAAAAGTTCTAATCATGTGATGATGGTTCAAAAGACTACTAACTTCAAGAAGAAGGGTAAATCTCAGGGAAAGGGAAAGGGCAAAAGAAAGAGTCAAGATGAGATCGCGAGTCTCAAGGCTAAGCTTAAGAAGCTCAAGCTGGGTCCTAAGGCTGACACAAAATGTTACCATTGTCATGAGACTGGGCATTGGAAGAGAAATTGCAAGAAGTACTTGGCATAAATGAAAAATAACAAAGCAAGTAAGACTTCCAGTTCAAGTATAAATGTTATTGAAATTAATCTTGCCACTTCTTCGACCAGTTCTTGGGTATTTGATACCAGATTGGTTGCTCATATTTGCAATTCGATGCAGGGATTGACAGGGAGTAGAAGTTTGGCAAGAGGCGAGGTTGATCTTTGCGTGAGCAATGGAGCAAGAGTTGCTGCATTAGCTATTGACACTTTGCCATTAGTTTTATCCTCAAGATTAGTTATGGAACTAAATAATTGTTATTATGTTCCTACCTTAAGCAAAAATATTATTTCTGCTTCATGTTTAGGAGCAGAAGGTTATGAGTTTAGAATAAAGAATAATTGTTGTTCAATTCATTTTAAATAAATATTTATGGCCATGCTCCATTGGTGAATGGATTATATGTTTTGAATCTTGAGGATGAGCCCATCTATGACATTAATGCTAAGAGACTTCGATCTAATGATTTGAATCTCACTTTTATTTGGCATTGTCGTCTAGGTCATATAAATGAGAAGCACATGATGAAGCTCCATAAAGATGGTCTTCTAAACTCATTTGATTTCAAATCATTTGAAACATGTGAATCTTGTTTACTTGGCAAGATGACAAGGGCGCCTTTCATGACCAGAGGTGAGAGGGCAAGTGACCTACTGGTCATGATACATTTAGATGTATGTGGACCAATGAGCACTTCGGCCAGAGATGGTTTTTAGTACTTCATAATTTTTACTGATGACTTTAGTAGATATGGTTACATCTACTTAATGAGGCATAAGTCTTAATCTTTTGAAAAGTACAAGGAATTTTAGAATGAGGTACAAAATCAACTTGGCAAGACAATTAAGTTTCTACAATCAGATCGTGGAGGTGAATATTTGAGCCATGAGTTTGGTGATCATTTAAAGCAATGTGGAATTGTTCCCCCCTTACTCCGCCGGGAACACCTCGATGGAATGGGGTGTTTGAACGACGGAATCGAGCTTTGTTAGACATGGTTCGGTCAATGATGAGCCAATCAGATCTTCCGCTATATTTCTAGGGATACGCTCTAGAAACAGCGGCTTTCACTTTAAATAGGGTTCCATAAAAAATGGTAGAGAAGACACCATACGAGATATGGACCGGGAAGTGTCCTAGATTATCTTTTCTCAAGATTTGGGGTTGTGAGGCATATGTAAATTTTTTGATGTCTGATAAACTCGCACCCAAGTCAGATAAATGCTTCTTTGTGCGGTATCCTAAAGAAACTAAAGGATATTACTTTTATAAACAGGATGATGACACAGTGTTTGTTGTCCGAAATGATGTCTTCTTGGAGAAAGAGTTTCTTTCCAAAGGAGTCAGTGGGAGCAAGGTGTAATTCGAAAAAATTCAGGAAACATCTGAAAATGTTGCAACTCTTATTGAACCTTTACAGGATGAACAAAATGTTGTAGAACCTGTAGATGAGGCATGAACCCCACGTAGATCTAAAAGGCCACACCAATTGCCTATAAGGTATGGGCATGACGTTTTATTATTGAATAATGATGAGCCTAAGACTTATGAGGAAGCGATAGGGGACACATACTTTGAGTCATGGCTTGAAGCCATGAGATTCGAGATAAAATCCATGTATGGCAATCATGTTTGGAACTTGCTTGATCCACATGATGGTGTTAAAACCGTTTGAGTGTAAATGGATTTTTAAGAAAAAGATAGATATAGATGGAAATGTTCATATTCATAAGGCACGACTGGTAGCGAAGGGTTTCAAATAAATTCAAGGTGTTGATTATGATGAACCTTCTCACCTGTCGCTATGCTTAAGTCTATCCAGATTATTCTAGCTATTATTGCATATTTCGATTATGAGATATGGCAAATGGATATCAAAATGACTTTCCTAAATAGAAACCTAAGTAAGGATTTGTACATTACACAACCTGAGGGTTTTGTCAATCCACGGGAAAGTAGAAAGGTATGCAAGCTTAAGAAATCCATCTATGGATTAATGCAAGCGTCTCGGAGTTGGAACAATTGATTTGATGAAGTAGTCAAAGGGTTTGACTTCATCAAGAATGAAGAAGAACCTTGTGTTTACAAAAGGTTAGTAGGAGTAAGGTTGTGTTTCTGATCTTGTATGTGTATGACAAACTATTGGTCAGAAATGGTATTCCAATGCTTGAATCTGTTAAAACTTTATCAAGAAATAATTTCTCGATGAAAGATTTAGGAGATACAACATATATTCTAGGCATAAAGATCTATAGGGATAGATCTGAAAGGCTAATTGGATTAAGCCAAGATATGTACATTGACAAGGTGTTCAAGCGGTTCAACATGCAAGATTCCAAGAAAGATTTCTTGCCCATGGCACATGGCATTAATCTTAGCATGAATCAGTATCTTAGGACCACTGATGAGCGAGACAAAATTAGTAGTATCCCATATGCTTCGGTTATTGGATCTATCATGTATGCCATGCTATGTACTCTACCAGATGTGTCGTATGCTCTAAGGGTTATGAGCAGATATCAGTCAGATCCAGGTGAAGGTCACTTGATATCAGTCAAGAATATCCTTAAGTACTTGAGAAGGACTAAGGATGCATTCCTTGTTTATGATGGTGAGGAAGAGCTGGTTGTAAATGGTTACACTGATGCTAGCTTCCAAACTAACAAGGATGTTTTCATATCACAACCTAGGCTTGTATTTTGTCTCAATGGCGGAGCAGTGAGCTGGAAAAGTTCCAAGCAAGGAACGATTGCTGATTCTACAATAGAGGCTGAGTACATTGCGGCTTCCAAAGCTACAAAAGAGGTCGTATGGATTAGAAATTTCATCAATGAACTGGGTGTGGTTGCTAGCGCTTCCAGTCCAATGGATCTCTATTGTGATAATAGTGGAGCCATTGCACAAGCAAAGAAGCTGAGATCGCATCAGAAGTCCAAGCACATACTTCAACGATATCACATTATTCATGAGATCATTGAAAGCGGTGAAGTGAAGATATGCAAAGTGCACACGGATTTGAATATTACTGATCCGTTGACAAAGCCTCTCCCGCACCCTAAGCATGAGGTGCACACAAGAGCCATGGGTATTAGGTACCTGTATGATTGACTCTCAGTGCAAGTGGGAGACTGTTGGTGATATGCCCTAAAGGCAATCATAGAGATGATTGTATCACGTCTGTGCTTATGAGTTATAGAATAAATGTTGTTATGTTCCTTGAATGAATCATTAGTTATAAAGATTTGGTGAAGCTCTTTAACTTATATGATGTCGTTCTAAAGGTATCCCAGATTGGATGTCACTGGTCGGAGCACTAGTGACTCTATCGACCAGCACATGTATTGATTGATGACCATGTTTCACCGGTCATGGATATAGGGATATCGAATCAATAATGTGAACACATGTTAGAGAATATGGTGTTGGATTGACCCACCTTGAGACACTATTGAGATTGTTATGATTTTATGTGTCATCAGTTGGTCTCAAGCAATGATGATGTATAATCTTAAGACCTGAGATCAGCATGGTTTCTTACATGTGTAATAGTACACTTGGGGGCTGCCAAACGCTACTCTATAACTGGGTAGTTATAAAGCTAGCTTTCGAGTATACTATGGGACATGCGGAGGGATGTGACTAGTCAGCTATGGGATTTGCCCCTCCTAACATAACAAGAGAGATATCTCTGGGCCCTCGATGTGGTCGGCTAAAGAAAGTGCATGGGCATGCCACTAGTGGTTGAAGAGTCGACCACATGAAGTTATCCAACACTTGATTGAGAAAGTATTGGACAGTCCATGGATGACAAATTATCTCACATGGAGTTCAACCAGATATCATGTAGCAAAGGGAGAATCCACGAGTAGATCATTTAGTTCGAATAGATACAGACTAGTCATATGGAGATATAAGCTGATCATAGACTGGTCGAACATGATCACTAACTGGTCGTAAACTTGTCGTAAGGAGTTACGAACTGATCTTTACTTAATATGAACTGGTCGTATAAAGATACGAGTTGGTCATAAGTGATAAGGATTTGGTCATAGATCATATTGCATTAAGGTTCATCCGACATAATTCATGTGTATTTGGGAATCGTTATTCCCTACTAGGAACCGTTAACGACTTGTAGTCGGAAAAGGGTTTCTAGGTCGCAACCGATTACGCATGAACCTACTGGGTCACACACTTAACGGGTTGGAACAAATATGTTCAGATAGGATCCGTCATGGGCACTATATAAGGAGATGCATGAGGCTGTTGGGACACACGAGACACACGTGATGTGAGTTGCTCCACCGAAACCCTAACCGCCATCTTCTTGGGAGCCCTACTATGTGAGTTGGTGCTAGCACACTAGTGTACGGTGTTCCATCCCTAGACGTGTGGATACCGTAGACGCGCTACTTGTCACATCCCTATTTTTAATAAATGGAATTATTATGCATCTCATGAGCATGTTTATAATTAATGGAGCATTTGCACAAATTATTGCATTTGTAAGTTTTCAAATCAAATTAAACATATAACTGAAAATGAAGCTCCAAAAGAAAAAAAGCAATAAAAACTTGTGATCATCATTGGGAAATAATTAATTTAACTCTTACAATATTTATCATCAATATATATAATTTTCCCAAATTTTTAGAAACCAAATGGACAAAAAGAAAATTCAAAACCCATGTTAATAGCCCCTGTCATTATTGAATTGGAAACAAGCAAATAAAATATGAACAGTGAGGTTAGAAATTTTATATGTATAATAGATCATCCCAGGAACCTCCCTTAAAAATTTAAGAATTTTTCAAATTTATTTGCTATTTTTTCTCACTAGTCAAAGTGGAAGGAACGGAATTTCAAAACCAGTCAAACACTGCACTGTTCAACCGACTGAACCAGGTTCGCTTGACTTGATTCAGCCAAGCCAACTAATTGCACCGGCCAAAATAGGCAGCGATCGTGTCGCTGCAGAGCCGCTTACCATTGGGGCCCACTTGTTAGCTTCATTATCCTCCTCGAGCAGGCGCACAAAGCGCGAGCACCATGCGGCCGAGCCGCTCTGCTCTGCACCGTTCATGCCGTGGATCCATCGCCTAATCTAACTAACCCGGAGCATCACCGTTTCTTGCCATTGCCATCTCTGTCTTCTCCCCGAGGTAAAGCCCCATCCATGCCCTCCATTTTTTGCTCCACTTCTCCTCTCGGTGCTGAGGTGGAGGAAGCTCGCCCATGTGCATTTCTCAGGTAAACTCCTCGCTACCGCGTCTTTCCTCACCTCAGTTCACCGCTGTGGCCATCGCAACTAACCCCAGACCTTGTCGTTGCTTGTAGCGCCCAGAATGCAGGCGTGTCTTCATCGGCTCCAGAGCACGTCCACGACCACTATATCGCGTCTTTGTGCATTCCTGTGAGTCCCTTCATGTCCCTTGTGCGTCACTAGATGTCTTGGAGCATGATCAAGATTTCCCCTCAATCAATTTGTGCATGGGTTCATAGGAGCACTAGAATTTGGAGGTTTCCCCCATTTTTGGCCGATAACACTATTCCTTATCCATTATCGTTCGGGTGAGTCATTTTCCAATTCCATGCGCTGACACTATCTACACCACTCACTGAAGCTTTCCTTACAACCATTTTTTAGTATATTGGCTCAGGCTTTCCTCTCCACGTGAAACCCTACCACCGCCATCGCCATTACCGGCGCTAGCTTCTCCCCGAGCTTCCTCGGCCTTCCCATCCCTCTGGTATGCTTCACTGAGTCCCCTAGTAGCTCATACATGCATTGCTTGGCTCAATGCGTCATCGGAACCCTGAATGCACATTAGCTGTAGGGTAGCTGCCGCTTCTCTCCAGCTAGATGCCATCCTGAGCCACCTTAGCCGACGCCACCACCACCTTGAGGTCTGCCATGCTCTAAGGAATCCATTCCTAGCATTGGCCAGCGCTAGCGTGGACCACAGCGCCGGCAAGCCATAGGGAAAACTAGTGGGAGTACGTGTCCTGTTCTGATAGGCACTATAGCATGGGGATTAGGGAAAATATTGGGTTATTAAGACTAATGATTGCTGACTTACTTAATGGATGTCTTAAATGGATTTAATGAGTCAATGACGAGTGGGGCCGTGAACAGAAAACAAGGACTTTAAACTAGTTTGGTAGAGTGAATGACATGTGGGACCAAAATCCTTAAGTGCACAATGCACTATACGGTGGACCGTGCATGTTGACCCTCGGTCCATGCACTATTGCAAGCACCAAGTCAATAACCCATGAGCCCAACCTGTCAGAACGAATTAACTCGTAAGTTTAAATAGAAAAAAGCCACTATGCAGTGGACCCCACTTCTCAGTGTCTGCGGCTAGGATAGCCTCGGTAGAAAAAAGTATTAAATACTTTAATAAATTCGAAAAATAATTATTGTTGCACTAAAAAAATCAAATAAATTCAAAAATTCATAACTAATACAATTTAACTCCAAATCAAGTGAAACCAATTTTGATAATTTTAATTTTAAATGTAATTTAATTTGAAATAGATTTGAAACTTGTTTCTATCACAGAAAATATTAATTCTGGAGATTGATCTAGAACCGAATTATTTTTACATTACAAATTGCTTTTAACTTTGAAAATTCATAACTAATTCATATGAACTCCAAATGAGATGAACCAAGTTATTTTTGTCTTATAATTTTATTCTATATTTAACCTTGTAATTCTTTTTTCACCACTATTATACAATTTTTTGCGGAAAATTGGTTTTCGGATAAATAGTAACTGAAACCCAATTTTCAGCCTTTTTCCAAAACCCGATTTTCAAACTACTATAACTCTTACATACTAACTCCAAATGAAATAATTATTTCACATAAATTCATCTAAAATCATCATCTACCTAGTATAGAATATTCATGCATTTTTGAGCACTTAGAATTTTTGGCTTTTTCTCGCTGTTTATTCGATATCGCTTTTCTATAGATTCAGAAGTGTTTGACGTGAATGACTACACGAGTGAGAGTGAACAACTTGAATTCTAGCAAGGTAAGCATCATTTTAACTTTATTTTGTATCATGTTGATCTTAGTGTTTGTTAAGTTAGTATTTTGAAATGCAATGATACTTGCTTGCGTGCTATTTTGATATGTCGATATTTTTGTGATGTGTTGTTAGTTATATGCTACTCATGATTCTATTCTTGATATTTCCAGTACATATATGCCTAAGATTAGATGGTTGTGTGCGGTATATATCTTCTATATGTTGTTGCTTAGTCATGCAAGTCTAGAAGTTACAGTAGTTCGATTGATGGGATTATCCCGTCGGTCGTGGGAAACACTTCACAGTTATCATCTATGCCTTTGGTCTAGATCTTCGAATCTGGTTGTTTAGTTTATATTGGTCAAATTAAAAAGGATTTGGGTCTGGACAAGTGGTTGTAGTGTAGGGATGGCAATCGGGCGCGGCGGGCATGGGTAGTGCTCGTCCATACCCATGCTCGCGACCCTGATTTCTCCCCACGGGCATGCCCACGAAGGATGACGGGCGAAGAACCTCGCCCATACCCATCACCCGCAGGCATGCCTATGTACCCGCGAAATGTTTCTGCTTCACAGTCCAAATATCTGGCCATCCATGAACCCAGACCACAAGGATATTAAGCACACAAACATATTTAGTAACTCAGTCTCTCCAATGGGGCTTGCAAGTTATGTATATCGACCAGATCAACCTCTCCCTGGCCTAACTATTGTCATAAACATATCATATCACACTCACTAATCCACCATGGTGGTTGCTACTATCTAATCCACCTAACGAGCTAGAGTCGAACAACCATGCAAACGCCGTCATGAAAACTGGCATGAATTCAACAGCCTAGAGCTTGGGTTCCTCACCTAGCTGGCCGACGTGGAGGGCACTACAAGTGCGGTGTGGCTGCCAGGGTGCAGCTACCGTGGTGGTAGCGAAGGCAGAGCTGAAGCGGTGTGAGGGCACACTAAACTGCTCGTAGAGCGCCATCTTGTTCCTGGGTGGCACGCAGGGACCGCCCCTGATGGTGTCATTCACATGGAGCCTGGGGAAGAGAGGCCACATCACCTTCTGCTCGTCCTTCCTCGCCGTGCCTCCCCTCCTCATCCTCCTTCCCCGCTGCACCATCTCTCCCCCTACCACTCCTCCACCACCACGCCCATCTTTATTGCACGCGTCGCAGAGGGAAAGCAAAGATCCACCAATCCCGACCTTCAAATCCCAAAACGAGAGAGAGAGAAAGAGAGAGAGAGAGAGAGAGAGAGAGAGAGAGAGAGAGAGAATGAAAGGGCTGAGCTTTGCGGTAAAAATCCAATCTTTGCACCAAAATCTAGTTCTTCTTATCTTACCTGAGGATCGAGCTGTCGTGGACAAAGCTGTGGCGCACGATGGTGCTAAGGGTGTACGTGGCGAAGTCGGTCGAGTTGAACACTAAGTCCTCCAATGGCACGACCTCGAGCACGAAGATGAAGGGGCTAGACGTGGTGGCGCGGTTCCTAGCGAGACACACACTGACCGGGGCTGGGAGTGAGAAGGGCTTGACGGGCTGGGAGTGAGGAGGGGCGGGGGCCGGCCGGGAGGAGGATGGGGGCGGCAATTGGCCGAGAGGAGAACGGGTCGGTAGGGCAGATCTGGATCTAGAGTAATGCGGGGAGGGGCGGGGGTGGCAGCTGGCTGGGAGGTGGACAGGGGTGGCGGCTGGCCGGGAGGTGGTGTTCTGGGGGTGAGGAAGAGGGGCGGGCATGTGGCAGTGGAGGAGGAGGAGCGACGGTGGAGGGCGGCGAGCTCGAAGAGGAAGGCAAGTGTGGGAGCGTGGGATGGGAGAGGGCAAGTGTGGGAGCGTGGGAGGGGAAAGGGCGACTGCGGGAGGGTGGCGGCTGAATGGGTATTAGGCATCGTGAACAGGGTTTTTTTGGGCCCGCCTGTCAGTGTGGGTTGGCAAGTAAATGGGCGTGACGGGTGCGGGTGGAGCTCACCCATGCCTGCGCCTGTTTACCCGATGGGCAGAGGATTGCCCCTATTTTCATACCCATAGGTAAAGAAAGCCCCCCATGCTCGGCTCCATTAGGGTATTTACCCGCGGGCACACAGGTAATCGGGCACAATTGCCATCCCTATTGTAGTGTGGATGCCTTCGTGCATGAGATTCAGGTTTGTGGTAGTCTTGTCCCGACCATCAAGGACTGAACTTTGGTGACGACGTTAATTCAAGGAACACTCATAGTACCACACGCGGTATTATGGGTGCCGTTTAGTTAAGTAAAGGGAGGTTTTTATTGAGTTGAACCACAGGTGGAGTGAGGACATGGGACCATGAAATCCTATGTTCCTTAGAAACCCAATGTAATATATAATGTGCGAGGGAGCACTATTCTCTATGTTGGGGGTCACCCAACAAACTAACTACCTTACACTGGCCCCTCCGACACAGCATGCTTCCTCGCTTAGCATTTGCTATATGCATTTGTACTAAGTTGGGATTTCATCTCGCATGGGTGATTCTACTCAATAGGGTCTTGTTGCTAAATAATACCAAATCTCGAACTCCTCGGCCAACTCACCAAAGATAGTGTGTTTGGCTTACGGGCTGGACGAGTCGATGTGGGTAAAGTTGTACCCCCCTGCAGGGTGTAAATCTATTCAAGAGTCATTATTGTTAGACTTTAAATTAAAATTGACATGGTTAAACTTGGTATTCGGCATGAACAGATTTTCATGTATTTTAGTTTATCAAAGTGGGTTGCCACTTTGGTATTGTTTGATCTATATGTTTATCAAGGTATATCTATGTCGCATGTTTTACTTTTGCTTTAAATCTGTTTTCTAAATGGCAATTGAAAAACTAGTATGTGTAGGATGAAAATTGTTGCGTTTTCTGCAAAACTAAGCCACTAATGCCATCCTTTGAATATCCTCTAGCATATATACTTTTTAATTTGTGTAAGACTTGTGAGTACATTTGTACTTGACCCGTTGATGATTTCAGGTGAGGATGATCTTACGCTTGATACGTTCGTTACGTCGATTTTGGCGACACTAACAAATAGTGCTCTTTCTAGCAACCAGTTGGTTGCCTTGGGTTATAGTGCAAACTTGCTAGACCTTTTCGTTTATTTATATTGCTTCCGCTGCTACTTGATGTAATATTTTGAATTTGGCTAGTCGGCCATTTTGTAATAGTTGTAGACTTGAACTACTATGTCTATGTCACTTGATATATCATGTATGACTTGTGTATGACTGTGATTGATGTTGAATGAGGGTATGTGCATGTTGGTCGCTGATCTTGGGAGCCAACACGAGACTCACATGCGTTGTTTTGAAATGCTATTTAATTATTTTAAGTGTGTACTTGGGTTGTTGGAGAACTAGTCACCATGTAGAACTCAAAGGGGAGCAGTTATGCATGGTCACCGTCGCTCTAACTCAGTCGGGTACTCTGTAATATCCCAAAAATTTGGTTTGTTTTGAATTTTTTAAAATAAAAATAACCATTTGAATTTTTCTTTAAGGTTAAAGCTTAATTGGAATTCTCCACTACTACAAAAAAGGCTAATACTAGACGCCTCACCACAAACGGTTGACCCAAACCATCTGTATTAAAGGTAATCACAGACAGTTTTGGTTAGCGACTATCTGTGTTACTTTCTACGCTAGGAACCGTATGCGAAGAGGTAATATCATAGACAGTTCTTGTTAAGAACCGTTTGTGATACTTCACAGACGGTTTTTAACATGAACCGTCTAACTTCCCGGCCTCTCAATAGACAGTTTGTATTGAAAACCGTCTGTGATAATCTCATTTATTACAGACCCTGCCCTGACAGATCGATCTGTCCTAAATTCCTGCTTCGTTCTCGCTGCTGCTGCTAGAGGTGGGGCTTTGAGACGATTTGGTGAAAGCAGACCGCGCGGATTTGGTAATTTGTTCTTGACTATTAATTTGTTCCTTGTATTATATTCTAGATCTAGATTGGGAAAGAGAGAATTGAAGATGGTTTAGATAGGTAAAGAGAGAATTGAAGATGGTTTAGATCTATCTTTTTGTGTTGTTTTGCAAGTGTTGCTTGCCTAGCTTCTTGCCGTCTGAAAGTTGGGCATGGGCTATCTATATTGTGTTTGTGATGAACAACCTGCCCCTAGGGTGCATTGGTGTTTTTTCAGTTCAATAGAAATACATATTTCAAATGACATATCAAAAGTTGCATCTATAGTATACTAATTAATTAATTCAATATTTAACACCAAATTGTTATATGCGTCGGGTAGATGGACGGAAGGTGGATGTATGCTGGCAACCGTGTGAGTGAAGATTACATTAATGTTGTGTCTGCTTTTACAAGAGCTGTCGAGGAGGATATGTTGAATAAGGGGGTGGAATATATGTACTGTCCATTCATTGACTGTGAGAATCTGAAGATGTTTAAGAACCGAGCGCAGATCGAAGCACACTTGATTCGAAGGGGTTTCAAAAAGGGTTATACACGTTGGACCAGTCAGGGTGAAGAGCATATCATACAGGAAGGTAGTAATAATGACATCGCCGACGAAGTCAACAATATGCCGCCGGATGATGTCGATTGTGGTTTCGATTCAGATAGGCTGCACGATGACAATCTAGATCAGATGCTTCACGATGCAGAAGAGAACTGTGATGAGAGGGAGTATATTAAATTTCGGGGCTTGATGGAGGACTTGGAGAAACCTTTGTTCCCAGGCTGCAAGCCGGAATACACAAGGTTGTCATCTGTGCTTGAACTACTGAAATTGAAGGCAAGCAACGGTTGGTCCGACAAGAGTTTCACGGTGCTGCTAGGTCTCTGAGCGGACATGCTTCCGGAGGGAAACGAGTTGCCCAAAACCACATACAAAGCCAAGAAGGTTCTTTGTCCATCGGGAATGGAAGTAGAAAAAATACATGCATGTTCGAACGACCGTATCCTCTACCATAACGAGTGTGCAAACATGCATGTATGTTCGGTGTGCAATGCATCTTGATACAAGTGTAAGAATCAATCAGATGAAGAAAGGCCTCCTGCCAAGGTGGCGTGGTATCTTCCTGTAATTCCCCGTTTGAAACGGTTTTTTGCGAACCCAAAGGATGCAAAACTGTTGCATTGGCACTCAGAGGAGCGTAAGAATGATAGAAAGATTCCGCCTAGTGGAGAAACATCAATAGGAGGTTTGCAGACTTCGGTGCAGAATCGATAAATATAAGGTTTGGATTGAGTACAGATGGAATGAATCCTTCCGGTAACATGAGCAATCGACATAGCTCTTAGCCCATGACTGTATGTATCTACAACCTTCCTCCTTGGTTGTGTATGAAGTGGAAGTATATTTTGCTGTCGATACTTATCCAAGGGCCGAAGAAACCTGGGAATGATATTGATGTGTACCTAGCACCATCGATGGAAGATCTAAAAATACTATGGATTGAAGGGGTACAGGTATGGGATGCATACAAACAAGAGAACTTCACTTTATGCTCCTTGTTGTTCTGTACCATAAGTGATTATCCTGCCCTTGCCAACCTATTCGGCCAGAGTACAAAAGGGGCCAAAGCTTGTACTCACTGCTTAGATGATACCGAGAGTGTGTGGCTGAAGCACTCGCGCAAAATCATGTACATGCGTCATCGTAGGTTCCTTTAGAGGGCTCACCCATACCGCAGGATGAAGAAACAATTCGATGCAGAGAAGGAGGACAGTTCAGCTCTAAGGCATTTAAGCGAAAAAGAGGTCTATGATATGGTTAAGGATTTAAATGTTGTGCTCAGAAAGGGACATAAATCGAGGGCCTGTGAGAAGAACATCTGGAAGAAGAGGTCAATATTTTAGGACTTACCTTATTGGGAGCACCTAGAAGTTCGCCACTTCATTGATGTCATGGATGTAGAGAAGAATGTATGTGACAGCTTGATTGGTCTCTTACTGAACATTCCTGACAAAACAAAGGATGGTGTCAACGCACGGCTTGACTTGGTTGATATAGATATTAGACCTGAGTTAGCAATGACAAAGATTGATAAAGGACGAACGTACCTTCCTCCTGCTTGTTACACTCTGTCCAAGGCCGAGAGAACTGAACTATGCTAGTGCTTGCACGGTGTGAAAGTTCTGTCCGGTTGCTCCGCCAATATGAAGAAACTCGTTTGGATGGAAGATTTGAAGTTACTTGGCATGAAGTCTTATGATTATCATGTGCTGATGACACAAATGCTTCCTGTTGCAATTAGAAGTATTTTGCCGATCAAGGTCCGAGAGACAATCTTGAGGTTGTGTTATTTCTTTAACACAATTGCTCAGAAGGTCATCGATCCCGAAGGACTAGATGCTTTGTAGGACGAGGTGCTGACGACTCTATGTGATCTTGAGATGTATTTCCCTT
Organism: Phyllostachys edulis; assembly: GCA_036346405.1. Classification (NCBI taxonomy): domain Eukaryota; kingdom Viridiplantae; phylum Streptophyta; class Magnoliopsida; order Poales; family Poaceae; genus Phyllostachys; species Phyllostachys edulis. Next base: position 47,423,712 of record CM070563.1, on the reverse strand, counting down.
CGTTGTTTTTCGATATCATTGTCCATCTCATTGTTCACATTGTGAGGGAGATAAAGATGTGCAGTCCCTGTTCCTACATAGCATGTACCCATTCGAGAGGTTCATGGGAATTCTCAAGTCCTATGTACAGAATCGATCTCGGCTGGAGGGCAGCATCATCGAAGGTTATGCAACCGAAGAGGTCATTGAGTTCTGCGTTGATTACATGGCGCAGGTCAAACTGATAGGTGTGCCTCGATCTCGCCATGAGGGGAGGTTCGAGGGTATCGGGACCATCGGAAGGAAAGTAATCACTCTAGATATGGATGCATATGCTCAAGCCCATTTCACAGTCTTGCAACACATGACTGAAGTGTTCCTGCATATCAACCAGCACAAGGACGTGGCAACAGAATCCAGAGCGGTCGGATGTTTGGATCACAAGATAGAAGAACAGTCAGTTCACCCAATGGTTGAAGGAGCAACTCGCTAGGAGCTCGTCAAGTGATATGCTGACATGGTTGGTGAAAGGGCCAACATTTATAGGTGTGACATGGCGAGGATACGATATAAATGGGTATACATTCTATATGCAGGCTCAGAATATAAAGAGCACTAACTGAGCAAATGTGTCCGTGATAGATGCATTCAAGATCGATGGGTGAGGAGCTCCTACTATGGGCTCATAGAGGAGATATGGGAGCTCAACTACGTGCTTTTCAAGATCCCCTTGTTTCGGTGCCGTTGGTTTCATCTCCCACATGTAAAGGTCGACAAGTACGGCTTCACTATCGTGGACCTCGAACGTGTCGGATACAAAGACGAAGCATTCGTACTCGCTAACCAAGTTGTTCAAGTCTTCTATGTAACCGACCAGGCAAATAAGAAGCGCCACGTAGTTCTTCATGGAAAAAGGAGGATTGTCGGAGTTGAGAATGTAGTGGACGAGGAAGAATACAATCAATTTGACGAGTTGCCTCCTTTTGGAAACAGCATAAGGGTCGAGGAAGAACAACGAGACAAAACTAGCTACATACGCATCGATCATCATGAAGGGCTAATATTTAAAGATTGAACAATGTGTGTATATGTACATGTTCTGAATGTTTAATTTTAGTTCATTTGAGTTTATTGATTTTGTACTGTGAAATGGATGTGCTTTGTTTTTAAAATGAATGTGAATTAGACGTATACATGTACTTGTTGTGTTTTTGCTTATTTCAGAGGGCATGGCTAGCATTTCCTGAGGCTAACCAATAAACAGAACTACATTTACCAATACAAAAGAATATCACAGCCGGTTTCATCTACAAACCGTCTGTGATAATATATGATAGACGGTTTCATCTACAAACCGTCTGTGATACACAGCTGTCACAGACGGTTATTTATTGGAACCATCTGTGATACACAACTATCACAGATGGTTATTTATTGGAACCGTTTGTGATACACAATCTATTACAGACGATTATTTATTTGAACTGTATGTGATATTATCATCCATCATAGACGGTTCTACTTTAGAACCGTCTGTGATATTATTTACCATAGATGGTTTTACTTTACAACCGTCTGTGATGTCCAACCCTATTTATATTCGGACTCACTCAAACGATTAAGTTTCTCTAACTCTCCATTGTCCCCCCGAGCCCGTCGCCGCCGTCCTCGACGCTGCCTCCTCCCCTCGAGCCCGTCGCCGCCATCCTCGACACCACCTCCTCCTCGAGCCTGGCACGCCTCCTCCCCTGAGCTCATCGCCTCCTCCCCAAGCACGAGCATGTGTTTCCTCCTCCTCCCCCGAGCCCGCCACCTCCTCCCTGAGCACGAGCACGTGTTGCCTCATCCTCCCCTGAGCATGAGCATGTGTTGCCTCCTCCTCTCCCAAGCCTGCTGCCTCCTCCCCGAGCACGAGCACACATTGCCTCCTCCTCCCCCGAGCCCGCCGCCTCCTCCCTGAGCACGCGTTGCCTCCTCCACGAGCATGGGTTGCCTCGTCCTCCCCCGAGCCTGGCGCACCTCCCCTTCGACGCCGCCCTACTGCTCTAGTACTACTCCCTGCTGGTCCTTCTCTTCGACGCCCAAAGGTAACCGATGCTAAGTTGCCAACCCGAGGTATTTGTTTTGATACTGCTACGCACTGGTATCTGGTTCAAACACTGAGTAGTATGAGGTGTTGTACTTGTTTTAGGAATTTGTATTTGTTCTAGTTAGTGATTCATATGGTATTTTTTTATACTAATACGTACTAGAATATATTGCAATGTGGTGTGGTAGGCTTCAGATGAATGCTCTGTGATGATAATAGTCTTGTGCTGAAATTATTTTGATAATCGAGTTTGAACTTGAGCTCTAATTCGAATGCTTACTCTACCTCTGAGAGCAATATAAAAATGTTAAATTTTAGCTTTATGGTGATTTCATTTGTTCACATGATGTTTGTGTTGAGCATATTATTCCTTTTAAATGATTTGGATGATTTACATGTTGTCAATTATGTCATTGTATTGGTCCTAATGTGTCAGAACTTCTATTTCTTGTGAAGATGTCTTCCGCTCATTCTTCGTCATCGTCGCCTCATGTGTCTAATGCGCCGTCCTCTGGAATATCGTCCAAGCGCGGTAGAGGAATATCGAAAAGGCCCGAGTGCCGATTTACCATCACGGAGGTCGATGAGTCTAGGACCCCTATCAATCCTTGCTGAGCAGCGTCTACATTCTAGAGAACAGTCAGAATAGTTGCACGGGCATGGGTGAACATCACCTACGATTCATGGAAGGACTTGACCAAAGCTTAGAAAGATGAGCTACTGACGGATATTTTCAAATCGTTCGAGATCCCGAAACAACACCGGGACTCCGTGCGACGACACGCGTTGCTACAGCCATGCAAAGCATGGAAGAACTTTAAGAGCACGCTTGTCAAGAACTACGTGGAGAAGGATCTAAGCCCTTCCACAAGTATCCATTCTTCGAAGAGTACTGGGAAGACTTTGTGGCGAAGAAGATGACAAATGAGTTTAGGAGTGAAAGTGCAGTGCACAAGTCCCTCCAGGCAAAAAACACGCACCCCCACAGACTCGGCACCACTGGGTATGTGGGTAAAGTCCTGCAGTGGAGGGATCAGGACCAGTAGGCAAACCTTTCGATTGCCTCCCCACCATTTGCTAATATCCCTAATGAGAGCGCCCGACAGTGGCTAAGAGCGAGGTTAGCTGCCATGTCTTCGGGGACCATCTCCTTTCTAAACTTCGTAGATGAGGAAGTGTCCCAGCGCCTGGTAAGATATCGAACTACCTAGTTTGTAATTACTCCACAACTTCATAGGTAGTTAAATGACATGTCGGGCTATTGTAGGGAATGCGGAGTGCACAATCTTCCCAAGGCTCATTCCAAGCAATCAGGGAGAGAGATATGTTCTCCAAAACCCTAGGAAACAAGGAGCATCCAGGTCGCACGAAAGGCCTTGGTCTTTATGTTCCATGGAAATATAGATTTGCACAGGACTCTGGGTCGTACCAGAGTAGGAAGAGAGCCAAAGCCGATCGCGATGCAAAGCTACGAGAGGAGATCCGTGAATCCCTCGGAGATGAGATCACTGAATCCATTAGAGATGAATCGATGATCGCGTTAGAGCTGAGACACAACGACAGATGGAGAGCCTTGAGGAAAGGATTAGGGAAAATCAGTTACAAGGCCCTGCCCCTACTGTGCTAGCTAGCCCCCCCAAACTTCCGAGTAGCTCCGCGTCCAACCCTAACCCTACCCCAAAATACACTGACATATTTCCTGTTGATGACATCCTGGTAATAATTATTATCTCTAAAATGCTCGATTCATTGATAGTCCTGTTGGAGTAGCTAATTTTGTATCGTTATGTAGGTGGCGATGAAGTGCAAGCTCTAGGTGAGATACGCCTCCATTGCCCTAGATGATGCTTGGGGCCAGGTGTATCTATCCGGTGTCGGGGCTTTGGTGCACTGTGTAAATCCAACATCGGGTTTTGCAAAAGTGAATGTGGATGGTGTTTATGCCAATTTCGCAGTCGTCCCGCTGCAGATTCCCCCAAACGATGAGGTCATGACTCTAGGGCAAGCCATTGGAACATTCATCCACTCGCCCAAGAGGGACATCGGCCTGGAGCTACCTGCTCCGGTTTCAACTTCACAGGAATGTCTTGCAATGGTGTCAAGTCCACGGAAGCTACCTGCACCGAAGTGGCAAGGGCCCAGTGCATCACATGCATCTACATCTCGTGCTCGGTAGACTCTCGTGAAATCGACCTCTAAAACACAAGGCAGCAATGGCAAATCGAAGACGGTCGACTCCTGTTCTGATACCCTATTCTTGCCGTTGGCCCGAAAATTCGTGCTAGGAGAGCCATTGGTCAAGAATATAGAGTGCCACCCTACCATATGAATGGCTTGCACGAGATTGCATACATGGTACATGGAATAGGCCAACAAGAAGGATGAACAACGGTGCTCGGGTGTCACTATCGAGTTAAAGAAGGATCATTTTAAACATGACCATCAAGACTGTGTCTTCACGGTGACCTTCGATGACTTGTTCTTTCTCTTCAACCTCGATGCCCTCGATGTCTCACTCATGCGATGCTGGACACTGTAAGTGTGCACAATCATGGTCAACGTTCGTGTAATACCGATAAATGTTGTATATAACTGCTTACTTTTGTGTGTGTGTGTGTGTATAGAAGCCGAAGTAAGGAATTCACCTGTAGGTTTCCTCAACCCACACTTGGTCTCCTGGCAAACCATCACGGAGAATGCAAAATTCATCGATGATTACATGACGGAGTCATTGCTGGCTCACCATGACACGAAATTCATACTTTTGCCTTACAACTAGGAGTAAGTGCTGCACTAGTGGCTATACTTTTGTATTTGTACCTTATAACCAACACAAACTTACACTACTACAAAACAGGCTATAGTAGACGCCCCATCACAGACGGTTCCTTTGGAACCGTCTGTGTTGGGTATGTCCAGACCAGTGGGTGGCGCGGGAAGCCTATCACGAGCGGTATTTTTAGAATCGCTGCGGATAGTCATATATCACGACGGTTTGTAAATAGAACTGTCAGGAATTATCACAGCGGTTCTATTCACAAACCGCTCGTGATAATCTCAATCACGAGCGGTTCTAGTAAAGAACCGTCAGTGTATATCACGACGGTTCTAATTAAGAACCGCTCAGCGATATCCTTCGCCGCGACCGCCATCGCCACTATCGCCGCGATCGCCATCGCCGCAATTATCATAGACGGTTTGTAATTAGAACTGTCAGGAATGATCACTGAGCGGTTCTATTAAAAACGATGCGTGATAGGCGTATCCTGAGCGGTTCTTAACAAGAACCGTCTCTGATTGTTGGGCGGGAAACGAAAATTTGAACATAATGGGCGGGCTGCCGAAACTCGCTTTATATAACCTCCATCTCCTCCTCTGCGGTCTCTCCTCCTCACAGCTCATACCTCCATCTCCTCCTCTGCCATTTCTTCTCCTCACACCTTGCGCCCCGGCCTCCGCCGAGCTTGTCGCCGGCGGCCTCCTCCAACTCGCCCCGACCTCGTCGTCACTGGCCTCCCACGACCTCGTCGCCTTCGGCCTCCTCCACTTCGTCGCCCCGGCCTCCCACGACCTCACTCTCTCTACTCCCCCATTTGCTTTGTGATGTGGATTACTGAGTTGATGCTACTGTGATGTGGGTGATGCTACTGTGATGTGTGTAGTTCATGTTGAGTTATTTGGTTTGGGCAAAAATATGGATGGTAGATCGCGCACCGTTCGGTAAAATCATCATAACTTTTGCATACGAACTCCGATTATGACATTCTTTGGCTCAAGGTCGATTCTTCTTGAGGTCTCAAAAAGTGAAACCCCAAAAAGGTCGTTTAGGGCCTCTAAACGGCCTCTGAAGTTTTAGCACCGTTTTGGTTTTTGCCCCGAAAAAGGCTATCACAGACGGTTCTAAACAAGAACCGCTCAGAAACTCATCACGACGGTTCAACAAGAACCGCTCAGGAAAATAGCCTTCACAGACGGTTTTTGATGAAAACCGCTCAGTGATAGTAGCCTTCACGCAGCGGTTTCAACAAAAACCGCTGCGTGATAGTGCGATCACAAACGGTTTTGAACCGTTTATGATAACTGCCTGTTATCACAGACCAACAAATATAGACGGTTCGAAAACCGTCTGTGATGACGGTTCCGAACCGTCTGTGATGAGGCTTCCTGTAGTAGTGTTAGGTTTAATGACCACGGTGACATACCTGTGTAGGTTCCACTGGATTCTAATTGTAATTATACCAAAATAGAACAAGGTAATATATTTAGATTCCCTAAAGAGGGCCACACACGACTTCACAATTGTCCAAGAATTAATCGACAGGTAAACACATTTCCTCAATAGATATCTCCATTGAGGAGTCTTTCCTTCCTTTGCAATGGCTAAGGCTAAGTTCTTGGAATCACGTAGGTTGTTCATGACGTACTTTGCAAAAGAAGGGATATGCAAGGGAGGGATCCTACGACACGATCTAAAATTCACGGTATTCGCTAGTACACATTAATCCTATATAACACTTCGTAGTAATGCCTCTCGAACTAACCAATTCTATTTTTGTAGTGCCACCAGCAGCCACTGGCCTGCGACCTTTGTGGATACTATGTTTGCCACAACATGGAACTACTCATCGGTTCTGTGATAACCAATGATCCCCAGGTTTGTCAATCTTGCAATAATTATTTTATACTTACCAATTTATATAAGCAAGAATTTAATCTTGCTAGCGACGGGTTGCGAGCATCGCTACAACTACGTTGGAATAGGGCCAGCTCATAAAGATTCGAGGACATTTTGCATCATTCTTGAACCGCGAGGTCATAAATCCAGATGGGAAGTTCCACAATGTAGATTGAACTTAATGGTACATGTGTGTAAATGTACATGAATCGTTAATTTTAGTTAATTGATTTGTGAATTGGATGTGCTTGTTTCTAAAATGAATGTGAATTGGATGTGCTTGTTTCTGAAATGAATGTGAATTGGATTTCAACTTGTTTTAGGGGGCATGGCTAGCATTTCCTCAGGACGATTTTGAGTTAATATCCGTTTGTGATAGTATGCACCACACACGGTTCGAAAACCGTTTGTGATAATCTCATGTCATTACTAACCCATAAACTCAGACAGCTCACGAAACCGTATGTGATGACGTTTTTGAACCGTCTGTGATTACCTTTTCTGTAGTAGTGTTCAGAGATAAAAAAACAATTTAATATGAATAATCTCAACATCAACTATTGTCAAAATTATGTTATTTGGATTTTATGTGCTTGGATATATTTTATAGATTTTTCTATAATTTTTCCGAGTTCATTTGCTATTTTCTAATTACCATTTGTATTTTCAGTATGTTCTAAAATAGAAAATCTAAATAAAATATCAGAAAACCTCATAGGCTGAAACCTTTACCCTTCGGCCCATTTTCTTGGTTTCTCGGCCCAGCCCGCCTTGGCCTTTGCTTTCCCATTTCGTTCGCCCATTTGGCTTTGGCCCGCACTTCTTTCCTTCCAAGCCGAAGCCCACTTTCACCTTTCTCTTATGCCAAGTCCAACCCGAGTCAGCACTATCTTTTTCCTTTTCCCTTTGCTGTCACTGCCTGTGGGCCTGTGTGGTCAGCATTGCCCATGCCACGTGGACATCATCTTCAAGCTGGACTCTCAAGTCCGAGGAGAACGCTTAGTAGCGCTGCTGGTTCTCTATCTCTATCTCCCTCTTCGGTGCAATAAAAAGGGGGTCGCACCTGCATCAATTTCCTTGCCCTAGTCTCCTCCCTCAAAACCCTAAAATACCGACCTTGTTGGCTTCTTCGTTTTGTCGGATTTCACTGAAAATCCAAGCCGCCACCGAGGCCTTCTCCACTGGATTTTTTCGCCGACGGTTCACCTCCAGCCTCCTCGAGGTGCTCCTTGTGATCCTCGTGCCTTCGCCATCCCGGTGCTCACCTTAATACCTGTTGGGCGCCACTCTTTCGCCAATTCCGCCATGGTCATGAGGCTCTTCACCGCCAAGGTCGCCGTCGTTGCCGTGTCATCACCGAACTCGCCAATACACTACCACCAGGAGCATTCTCGCATCATTGGGGTTTCGTTTTGCTACCTCGTCGGAGCTTTGTTGTCGCCCATCGCCGTCACCGTCGGGCTCACGACGCCGGTCCACGGTGAACCCTATCAATGACCAGTGGGTCCCACCGGATAAATACAATTCTTTCTCAGCCAAAAATCTTTGCTGTCGTCAGCTGACACAATAATTTTCTTTTCCTTCAGAAAAACAATTTCAGTAAATCCATAAAATCTGATTTTCAGTATTTTATATGATTTCAATCTCCCAAATGTCATATCTTCTTCATCCATACTCCGATTGAGTCCATTCAAATTTCTAAATTCGATATATATTTATCTGAGATTTTTATTTAATTTTTGGAGTTATTTTCTCTTTGTTATTTATTTATTTGGTTTATTTGCTATGTTTGCGAGTAGACATTGATATTTCGGGAAGTTTTGAGCAAGGAGGAGATCATCAAGATCAAGATCAATCCCAGGATTTATTCCAAGGAAAGTCATGGTCCTTTGATCATATTGAACCTATGATTTCAAAAGTATATTATTTTATACAACCGCATGCTATCTTTATACAAATTGATTTGGGTTTAGCTATTACCTGTTGTCATTATGCCTCCATTAATTATTTGAATGCCATGAATCCTTTGTCACCCTAGTATGGATAATTTTAGTTGGACATATGTGTATCACCAACATGGGTATCGTACAGATGCTTAGTTTAGCTTAGTTACGAGGGTTTCATTATCACATTTGTCGTAATGATTAATCTTGACTTAATGAAATATAGAATCGTGGTAGTTAGCTACTATTGTTAAAATTTGTGTACCATGATAGGGTATGTCATTGGTCTTGGTTAAACAAAATAATTTTCGCTTAGGCGAGCGGTTGTGCAGTGAGGTGTGGTTAGCATGTTGTGGGTTTGTGGTAGACTCGCCTGAGTAACTTATCAAGAACTTAATCTTTGCGCCATTGAACTGAGCCTTTTCGTACAACCACATGCCTGGTATGGTACATGCCTAACTTAGTAAGTTATGGAGTTTTGGCAATTGACTACTCAGATAGTTTATGGGTGGAGGTGTATATCCTTTCTAAGGTCACATCTATGGGCGAGGTTTATCGTCTTCAGGTCCAACGGTGTGCATCAAACCAACAGTGAGGTTGGAGTGACAGTATGCACAATGGGAGAGTCAATTGTTGAGATGAAATTGTTGAATAGTTTTGTTATGATTGGTGATCGCTATACTGGTTATATCTTGTGGGTAAAGTGTACAACCTTTGCAGAGTGTTAATTTATCTATTCGAATAGCCGTGTTCTTGGTTATGAACAAGTCTGGGGATTTCACACAAGAGGTAGAGTTTCTTATAAAATGAGTCAGAGTGTCAATGGGAAGTTCACTTGATGAATATAATGTTCATTTGGTGAATGGGTAATTCACTAGGTGGTTTGTAACAGCCCAAAATTTCAATTTCAGAGAAAATTTAAAATTTATTTATTTTTGTGGAAATTCTGAAATTTTTAAAAGCTTTTTCTTAAATTACAAAATCTATTATCAAGTTTAAGTTGGAAATAATTTTATTAAGTCTAAAATGTCTCTAAGAATTTATGTGAATTTTTTTTAGAATTTTTGGATGTTAATTGTTATATTCTAAAGCCTATTTGAATTTTCAGGATTAAATTAAATAGAAAAACAAAAGAAAACTTCTAAAAAGTGTTTGGGCCGAAAGCCTCCGGCCCAACTACTCTCTCGCGCGCGCAGGCCCGCTCCATCCCGCCTCCCTCACCTGTCACCGTCGGATTTTAATCCGACGGTTCACACGCGCTTACACGCCTCACGTTCGCTCCGCGACCGTCGGATGGAAACTGCTGCCCCGCCTTCTCTTCCCCATCTCCTTCTTCCTCAACGCGCCCGCAAGGCCGCCATGAATGCCTCACCCAACTCTTAAACACCGCCCATTACTCCCTTTTTCACGCGCAATGTGGCAATCAAACCCACGATCACAAAGCGCTCAAGCCACCCGCCGCTTTCGTCTTAAACCCCCTTAAACTCCCACTACCTCGCCGCCGCCGCACCTTCCGCCGCACGTCCTCGCCGCTTCGGTGCCTCCCCGGTTCTATAAAAGGGAGCGTCGGGAAGCCCTTCTCACACCGAAGCCAACGCCCCCACTCACTCCCTCCCCCTTGTCGTGAGCTAGCCATGATTTGAGTTTCCCCGCCGCCGGTCCCGAGAGCTTCAAGCTCGAATTGCGCCGTCGTCGTCAACGCCGCGTCCTCTCCACCACCACCGTCGTCATCGCCATCTCACCGCGAACCTGTTGCGCACACTCACGTCGCCGGAGGAGCCCTGAAGCCCTACTTCGCCGTCGAGCCCGAACTGCCGCCGCCTTCGTCCTCGTCACCGACCACCGCTACACGCTTTCTCATCGCCGTGGTGAGCCCCAGATTCCCCGTAGCCTCCTCTTTCCCCTCGTGCCCTCGCCGGAGACTAACTTCGCCGATCGCGGTTCCTAGGGTCCGTCGCGCCGCTTCGTCCGGCACCGACGTGGCCATGCCACGCAACCGCCAACGCAGCGCCACCTCAGCCCAGGGTCCGACGTGGATGCCTGCGTGGCGCCACGTCACCCTCACAGCGCCATATCACCACAACCCCAAACCCTAAAGCCGCATGGACTTAGTTCATATAGACCGTGTCTATGACACGTAGGACCCACTTGTCGAAATTAAATTAAAACATTTTAAATCGGAAAATCCTTCACGACGCTCATCTTGCGCAATAATTGGATTTTCCTTCAAAAATAATTTGGGAAAATTGTTTAAATAATGATTTAGGATAAAACTTGTAAAATTCATAACTTTTGCATTATAACTCCAAATTAGATGATTCAAGTTGCTAAAATTTTAGAAAATTATTGTCTAACTAAATAAAATATAATTATTCAACTTGGAGTTCAGTTTTGTTTTGTTTTAGAATTTAGAATTCATTTAAATCTCAAATTTAGGTTAAAATTTGTAAAATTCATAATAATTGAATCCTAACTCCAAATTTAGTGAAACAAATTTCTAAAATTTTATAATTTGATTATTTAGCTCAATAAAACAAAGTTATTATATTTAGACTTGGTTTATTTTGTATTTTTGAGTTTTATTTGAATTCTATTTGATTTGACTTATTTTCACGCTTAGACTTGACGATTAGGGAATTTGATACTTCTCAAGACTTAGATTTTCCAGATCGCAACAAAGGCAAGTTATACTTTGACCATTTTGCCCTATTATTTTAAAGTTAATTAAATTCAGTTTTTAAATTATTAAATGCATGCATAATTTTATTCAAGTATTTCAAATTCTGCTTAAATAATTAGTTATTCCTATTATCCTTGTATGCCAAATTTTGGATGTTGCCATGTCATTCCTTTGTCACTTTAGATAAATTATTATGTTTAATAATCAAATGCTTCGCAAATACTTAGACCATGATTTATGTTTTTGGGAGAATTTTAGCCAACTCAATAAAATTTGCTGAAAATTAAAACTATGGTATTGTTTTACCATAGAGAATTTGTAAAGATGGTTTTATAGAAATAAAATCAAAAGGGTTTGGACTTGGGCGAAAAGGATGAATGGTGGGTGCAGGTTTATGCACGGGCTTAGTCTGGTTAAGATTAAGACCCAGGGTTTAAATTGAATGACGCCCAAGTCAATTGAGGACCAGTCTTTGAGCGTATTTTGTTATGCCTTATCGTACAACCACATGTCCTGTATGGGCAGTGATGGGGACGGGGTCCCGATCTTCCAACAGGTTCTGGATATGTTCGATTTGGTGGAGGCGCGACACAAATCGATTCGGCTGCCGAACAACACGTTCCGAACCCCGCAATCGCAGCACCACGTCTCCTCAGGTTATCAACCGTGCGCTGCCCGGTTGACCTCGCCAAGAAGGCTAATCCTCGCCTGCGAATCGAAGAACACAAGCAAGAACAAGGAAGAACACAACGGAATTGCAGATGTATTGTTTTAGCACTCGAAAGTTGGGGTCTCACAAACCGATGAACGGCGAAACTGTTCAAGACAGAATTAATCTAAGCAAAACCCAACCCTAATGGTGGGGGTGGCGGCTGGATATAAAGGATTGAGGGGCGTGCAAAACCCCTGAACGCGCCCTAATGGGCTCCAACACGATACAAAGCCGAACGGCCCAAAAGACGGTGGCGCAGCACCCGACAGATTCTGAATGCCCACTTGTTTCGACGATTCCTGTTGACTCAGAAGGAATTTTGACATGGGACCAGAGCCATTGGAAAGGTAGTCTTCTCAGCTTTCCATACATATGTGGAGCATCAAAACGGAGCCCGGATGCGATCTGGGCGTCCGTTTTAGTGCGGTCTGGTCCTGGACTCCGAATTGGATTCGAAGTCGGCTTGAGTTGGGCCTCCAACATGATTCGACCGCCCTTGCTGGACTTGTGCGCCTCGTAGCCCTTCTCCAAGTACTCCCAGGTCCTCTCCATGGTTCCTAATCATAATTAAATCATTAGGTAGCAATCGGTTCTCAAATGAACAAAAGGAAGTACTTAGGAACGAGCTCACCTGTAAATTCAATTGTCGGGCGCGAGCTCTAGTGATTGGTCCTTGAATGTCAAGTGGAGGATTGTTGTGTGTATCCGAAGGGTGATGTCCTCATCATCCTCCCCTCTTGAAGCGGAGTTGTCCTCAACTCAGCCTCATCTTCTTCTCCCAAGTATGGCTTCAAATCTGAAATGTTAAAGGTGGGACTAACCCCAAACTCGGAGGCAACTCAAGTTTATATGCATTATCATTTATCTTCTCAACTATCTTAAAAGGACCAGCAGCTCTAGGCATCAATTTTGACTTTCTTAACTCAGGAAATCTATCCTTTCTCAAGTGCAACCAAACAAAATCACCCGGTTCAAGTTTAACTTCCTTTCTACCTTTACTACCAAGAATCCTATATTTTTCATTCATCTTTTCAATGTTTGCCTTAGTAGTCTCATGCATTTTGACAATAAAATCAGCACGCCCTTAGCATCATTATGAACTCTCTCACTAGTAGGCAAAGGTAAAATATCAAGAGGGGCACGGGATTGAATCCATATACTACCCGAAAAGGACTTACCTTGGTGGTGGAGTGTTCCGCCGATTATATGCGAACTCAACATGCGGCAAACACTCTTCCCACACTTCAAATTATCCTTCAAAACAGCTCTTAGAATGGTAGACAATGTGCGGTTCACCACCTCGGTTTGGCCATCAGTTTGTGGGTGACATGTTGTAGAGAACAACAACTTTGTACCCAACTTGTTCCATAGAGTACGCCAAAAGTGACTCAAGAACTTGGCATCACGATCTGAAACAATAGTAGAAGGCATACCATGCAAACGAACTATCTCTTTGAAAAAGATGTCAGCAATATGAATGGCATCATCGGTTTTATGACATGGTATAAAATGAGCCATCTTAGAAAAACGATCCACAACAACAAAAATGCTATCCTTCCCCCTCTTAGTCCTGGGCAATCCTAAAACAAAGTCCATAGAAATATCGCGCCACGGAATAGAAGGAACAGAAGAGGCATATACAAACCATGTGGATTCAAGCACTTAGCTTTTTGACATGTAGTGCAATGAGCCACAAACCGCTCAACATCTCGCCTCATCTTTGGCCAAAAGAAGTGTGTGGCGAACGCCCTCCGCCTTCTTAGCACCAAAATGTCCCATCAAACCGCCTCCATCGCCTCCTGCAACAATAAAAGATGAACGGATCCAACTGGAATGCATAGGCGGTTAGCTCTAAACAAGAACCCATCATTGATCACGAATTTATTCCATGCTTGTCCCTCTTTACAATGCAACAACACATCCTTAAAATCAGCATCTAAAGCATATTGTCCTTTAATGGTTTGAAGACCAAAATGTGACAATCAAGTTGAGACAACATGGTATAGCGTCGAGACAAAGCATCAAGAATCACATTATCCTTCCCTTTCTTGTGTTTAATGACATAAGGAAAAGATTCAATAAATTCAACCCACTTAGCATGTCTACGATTCAAATTGGTTTGACTACTTAATATGCTTAAGTGATTCATGATCGTAATGAATGACAAATTCTTTAGGCCATAAATAGTGTTGCCACGTCTCTAAAGAACGAACAAGAGCATACAATTCTTTATCATACGTGGAATAATTAAGAGCAGGACCATTCAATTTTTCACTAAAGTAGGCAACAGGTTTGCCTTCTTGCATCAAAACACCACCAATACCAATTCCACTAGCATCACATTCCAACTCAAAAGTCTTACCAAAATCCGGAAGTTGGAGCAATGGTGCGTGTGTAAGCTTGTCCTTCAAAAGATTAAAGGACTCCTCTTGTGATGGCCCCCAATGAAATCGACTCCTTCTTTGTCAACTCAATCAATGGTGTCGCAATGGTGCTGAATTCCTTGACAAATCGGCCGATAAAACCTTGCAAGGCCAAGAAAACTCCGCACTTGGGAGACCGTCGTGGGCGTGGGCCAACTCCATATCGCCTCCACCTTGGCTCTATCAACCTCAATTCCCTGTGGAGTCACAACATAGCCAAGAAAAGAGACTCGATCTGTGCAAAAGGCGCACTTCTCAAGGTTACCAAACAAACGTGCATCTCTCAAAGCATTAAAAACAGCACGTAAGTGATTCAAATGTTCAGCCATGGACTTGCTATAAATCAAGATATCATCAAAGTAAACGACCACAAATTTGCCAATGAAAGGACGTAAAACCTCGTTCATTAATCTCATGAAAGTGCTAGGTGCATTAGTTAAACCAAAAGGCATGACTAACCACTCATACAAGCCGAACTTAGTTTTAAAAGCAGTTTTCCATTCATCGCCAAGTTTCATTCTTATTTGGTGGTATCCACTACGCAAGTCAATCTTTGTGAAAATTATAGCGCCACACAACTCATCAAGCATGTCGTCTAGCCTGGGAATAGGATGACGATACCTTATAGTAATGTTGTTAATGGCTCTACAATCTACACACATACGCCAAGAACCATCTTTTTTTGGTACCAAAAGAACAGAACAAGACAAGGACTAAGGCTCTCACGTGACGCACCCACGGTCCAAAAGTTCTTGGACTTGTCGCTGAATCTCCTTAGTCTCTTCGGGATTGGTCCTGTACGCTGCACGGTTTGGCAAACTCGCTCCAGGGATCAAGTCAATCTGGTGCTCAATCCCTCGAATGGGTGGAAGTCCTGGAGGTATCTCATCAGGGAAAACATCTCTAAAATCCTGCAAAAGGTTAGTGACAGGAGCAGGCAAAGTGCAAGGCATATTATCAAGAGAAAATAAAGTATCTTTGCACACAAAAGCATAGCATGTATCATTAATATCATCAATTTCAGCAAGGTCTGATTTTGTGGCAAGCATAACAGAATGTTTTGCAGATTTATCATGTTCCGTTGGATCATTAGCGGCATGCACTCGCTCCCTATCGGCCTCTATAATCTCAATGGGGTCAAAGGCAGTAAAGTAACTTTCTTTCCCTTATGCATAAAAGTGTATTTGTTACTACTACCATGGTGTAAAGCATCATTATCAAATTCCCAAGGTCGACCCAATAAAAGAGAGCATGCTTGCATGGGAACCACATCACAATCAACATGATCAGCATAACCACCAATGGAAAAATGGACTCTGCATGTTTGTGTTACCTTAGCTTTTCCAGAGTCATTTAACCACTGAATATGGTATGGATGTGAATGCGGTCGCGTGGTCAAGCCAAGCTTCTTGACCAAATCGAACTCACCAAGTTGTTGCGGCTTCCTCCATCAATGATGACACGTCTTGCCACGGTTCTTGATTGCAAAGAAAGTCTGAAACAAATTATGGCGTTGAAGCTTATCGGGTTGTTGTACCTGTGCCGAGGACTCATTGCACAATGATGCTCAGAAGGCGTCATTGTGGACGCCCACCAAGGAGCAGTCGTCATGACCATCGCCATTGTCGTCCGAGGCAGCGAAGAACGCATCATCCTCCTCGACATCCGGCGTCTGATGTAGCCTCCATCTTCCGTGGCGATGTATGCCCGCTGGCTAGGGCAATTCCTCTGCACATGACCAAGTCCATGGCAGCGGTGGCACTGAATGTCGGAGGAGCGGCCCGAGGAAGAACTCTTGGCTGGAGCCTGCAAAGAATTTTTTGTAGAATCTGCAGGGCGTGTCGTGGAAGGTGGCTTCGGTGGCGCTGCAGCAATCTTGTTCACTGGTGGTGGAGGAGAACGAAAACTCGAAGAAGACTTGGGCGATCCGTCGATGTAGTCGTCGGCGTGTAGGAGGGTCGTCCGGTGCTTGCCGTCGCTGATTCCTTGCGTCCCTGCAATTCTTTTTCTGCAAGCATAGCAAGCTGGAACAACTGGTTGACAGTATTAAAATCTTTATAATCAACAATGTCCTGAATTTCACGCCAGAAACCCGCCAGAGAAACGACAAATCTTATCCTCTGTGTCTTCAACAACCCCACAACGCACCATACCTTTTTGAAGCTCAAGATAATAGTCCCGAATGAACTATCACCTTGTTCTAAGCGCTGTAATTTTTTTCGCAATTCACGTTTATATGAGGGAGGAACAAAACGATTACGCATAGCTTCTTTTAACCGCTCCCATGTATCGGGTTGTAGCGCATGGTACCCAGTTCATTCCACGGATAATAGCAAAGTCCTTAAACTCACTAGTAGCTTGTCTAACTCTATGTTGTTCCGAACCAAGTGAGAATTAAACTTCGCTCTACCGTCATCTCCCAATCAAGATATATTGCAAAGATCATAAAGGCCGAAAAAAGATGGGATGGTAAACTTGACTTTAGCAAAAGGATCATCGTTACCATGACGGTTCTGGTTATTACCTCCCATACCATGTCTGTTTTGCTGAAGACGCCGACGTAGTCGTGCATCTTGTGTCTCCGCTGATCAATGTTGCCAACCGCATCGCGCCTTCGTGTCATCATCATGATAATGGCCGTCATTGACAGTGGCGGCGTGCCTCAATGCGCCCATCGACCAAAGGAGGTCACCATCCGCCGCTCCACCCGCCAATGCCTTCGTGGTGTTCAATCGGGCAATGGCGGCGACGATGGTGTCCATTCGCCGAGATCGATGAATGAAGCCTTTTGTTTGTCGAGCGCAGCTTGTAGCTGGCGCGACTAACACACTCGTTGAAATCGACCGGTGTCCGTCCCTTCGGTCCTGCCATGGTTAGTGGAAACACAGGAAAACAAAATGGTTATCCCTATCAACTACAAAGGAGGACGGTGGGAACCCGCAAAAGGAAGTGGCTTACCAAGCTCTTACAAGTGTTCTTACCGTCATAAACGAAGAGGTGGTACAACCGGTGGTCGGTTCGTGATACCTCGAGAGTGTGACACGGCAATTGCAAGGGTCGAGAGTCATGCTATCCGAAAGTAGGTATGTGGAGCTTGGAAGGCCAAATATGTTAGTGGAACACAAATCAATAACAGATAGTAATGCTGAGTAAATGTCCAAAACACTGGTCCTAATTGCTGGTCTAAATGTGTCCTATAGCAGGTATGATATGATGAACAAGGAGTCAAGACCAGAATAGGATAGCAAAGACAGCAACAAGGAGAATATCTGTCACCTAAAACCGACAAAGACAAATCACTATCTCAGATCAATATCTCAGAAGACAAAGACAAATCAATATATGTCACCTAAAACTGTGCTCTCTCTTTTTTTTTTTTTTTTTTAGGCACGGAGTGCTTTTGCTCTCAGGTGCCTATCTTTTTTTGTTTTTTCAGGCCAGGAAGTGATAGTAGGGCCGAAAATTTTTTTCTTCCTTTTTTTTTCTGTTATTTTTTCACAAAGCGAGCACGTAAATAGGAAACACACAAAGTTTCACCTCAATCGATGTAAGGTGTGGCCTACTGAAATGATGAATGTCTTTGTAAATTCGGTTTTGAAAGTTCAGAGCTCGAGTATCAAGACTTTCCAGACGAATTTGGGCAAAATAAATTCGCCAAACCCGACAAGTGGGGGTTTCGATGCAAAATTTAATTTCACCCAACTTCAAAAAATTTTTTTCTGATTTGAGTTCAGATCACGAAAGTTACTGACCGTTTGAAGGAGGGCTTCGAGTTATGGTTGTTTGTGGAGGCCTAAACGAAATCGGTGGAACAAATTGGTGGAAATTGGGGCGGAAGCTCGAAAAGGTGGGGATGGTGCTTTGGGTGATCACGAGACTCAATGGGGAAAGGTGCTGGGTGATCAAGAGACGTGATGGATGCCTCAATTTGACGGTGGAGAAACAGAGGGTGGGAGGGTGGGAGAAACAAAAGTTGACGGCTAGGGTTTGTATGAGACGTAGCGGAAGCAAGACAACCCGAAATAAAACACGATCTAAACCAGCAACACAACTCGACTAAGGACACAAACTCAACACTACGGACTCTGAAATCAAATTGTGCAAAAGGCTAAACGAGATCTTGGACAGGGAACAACCTATGACTACAATTTTTTTGTAGGGCTTTTTCTTGGACTCTAGGATGAAACCGAAAACAACAAGGGTAGGGTAAACTCGAACCTGAAGGGACACCTGAAGCTCTGATTACCACTTGATGGGGACGGGGTCCCGATCTTCCAACAGGTTCTGGATATGTTCGATTTGGTGGAGGCGCGACACAAATCGATTCGGCTTCCGAACAACACGTTCCGAACCCCGCAATCGCAGCACCACGTCTCCTTAGGTTATCAACCGTGCGCTGCCCGGTTGACCTCGCCAAGAAGGCTAATCCTCGCCTGCGAATCGAAGAACACAAGCAAGAACAAGGAAGAACACAACGGAATTGCAGATGTATTGTTTTAGCACTCGAAAGTTGGGGTCTCACAAACCGATGAACGGCGAAACTGTTCAAGACAGAATTAATCTAAGCAAAACCCAACCCTAATGGTGGGGGTGGCGGCTGGATATAAAGGATTGAGGGGCGTGCAAAACCCCTGAACGCGCCCTAATGGGCTCCAACACGATACAAAGCCGAACGGCCCAAAAGACGGTGGCGCAGCACCCTGACAGATTCTGAATGTCTACTTGTTTCGACGATTCCCATTGACTCAGAAGGAATTTTGACATGGGACCAGAGCCATTGGAAAGGTAGTCTTCTCAGCTTTCCATACATATGTGGAGCATCCAAAACGGAGCCCGGATGCGATCTGGGCGTCCGTTTTAGTGCGGTCTGGTCCTGGACTCCGAATTGGATTCGAAGTCGGCTTGAGTTGGGCCTCCAACATGATTCGACCGCCCTTGCTGGACTTGTGCGCCTCGTAGCCCTTATCCAAGTACTCCCAGGTCCTCTCCATGGTTCCTAATCATAATTAAATCATTAGGTAGCAATCGGTTCTCAAATGAACAAAAGGAAGTACTTAGGAACGAGCTCACCTGTAAATTCAATTGTCGGGCGCGAGCTCTAGTGATTGGTCCTTGAATGTCAAGTGGAGGATTGTTGTGTGTATCCGAAGGGGTGATGTCCTCATCAGGCAGGACCTGGCTTAATAATTTGTAATACCTCTTAGTTATTTGTGCTATGTTGTATGTATGGGTGTCGGGTAGACAGTTTTCCCATCTGGCGCAAGAGGGGGTTTTCGGAGGACGGTCAGTCCAATGGAAGCGAAACCTTAGCGGGCACGAGTACTTTGAGGTAGAACATTGTAACGGCCTTGTGATGTTTGCTCTGTCACACGCCTTAGGAAGCGTGGATTGGCCGACACAAAGAGTATAATATCTCGTGTGGGTAAAGTTGTACAAACTCTGCAGAGTAGAAACTATTGAATAGCAGCGTCATGATCATGGACATGCTAGCAAAGCCACTCAGAGTTAGTTTTGTTTTTGGTTTTAAAAGTGATTTCAACAGATAATTTCAGGATGGATAGTCCTGTGGGAAAATTGGGCGGGTAGCCATTGTGATTGGAGGATATCCATCATCTTTTATGGAGGTTATCCACAATAAACTATTGTCATTTAAAATGGTGATTTAGATTATTATATGAAATGGCTTTGTAATCTAATATGATTATTTAAATTAAAACTGCTGCTTTACGCAAAATAACCTTGCCAGTATCCTTTGTCTACCTTATGCATGCATATCAATTCCATATTGGGTGTAACTTGCGAGCACGGTAGTAGTGCTCACTCTTGCTGAATAATCTTTATTCAGAGAAGATATCTACCAGATGGTGAGGATCTTGACGCTTAGGTCAGCGCCCCAGCATTTATTGCTGTGGCGAATCGTTGGGTCTACTACTATTTTTACGCTCATTGTGTTTTACTTTATTTGGCCTCGTGCCCTTTGTAATAAACTCTGAATAAATATTAATAAAATGCGTGATATGTTTTGATTATCACTTTTGTTTGACTGTGTACATTAGCTATCCTGGACTAATGTATGAACACAGAGAATTCGGGATCCTTCGCTCCCGGGTTCGACATGGTTTGTCTTGGGAAGTGAATGGGGAGTTCACTGGTTGTTTCAATGAAATTGTTTATTTACTTACTTTTTTTTAATTACGCATTTCAATCTATTTATTGTATTTATCGTCAATGCTACTTTCCGCAACAGAACCATACAACTAACCTTTGTTCAAGCCTTGCATAAATATTGTTTGCATATATTTTCCCACGATTTGCTGAGCGCTTTATGTACTCACAGCTTTACGCCATTGTTGATCAGTTCAAGAATATCAAGCTGCTCAAGAGTTCTTCGCTCAGGAGTACCATGAAGGTTTTGTGGATTAGGATGCGTTCTCCACTCGATTGCCTGTGGGCATGCTGATTGGCCATTTCAAGAGTTTTGTTTTGCTACAAGAGTTTATTTGTTTCTTCAGCCCTACATAGCAAGTTAAGTAAACGTTGACCATATGGTCCAGTTATTATTTGTTACTTTGAGATCTTTTTAGTTAAATCGAATAAATAGTTACTAATTTGGGACTAGTTCAGAATACACAGAGGGTTCCTGAATCGTATTTTTGGGTCCCAACATACTCTCACTTGAATGGAATTAAATTGGATTTCATTTCCTTGAGGCCCAGAGTTATTTCCATAAGACCAGGAAGGCCTTGGTCTTACAGAAATAACCCGGAGGTCCTCTCAGCATTGGTATCATATTCATATTGATTGTAGGTTAGAAATAGCACTGGCGTTAGTGTTAGCAAGTTTTTTAATAAAAGTATTTTAAATAATCAAATTAATTTCAGAAAATTTAAGTTATGAATATCTTTTATTCCTTAGTCATCTTAGAGTCATTTCTTACCCTATGTTCACTTTGGTTTTGAAAACTAATTTTATTCTCACCTTGTCCTTCTTGTTGCTTAGATGAGTCGTCAATACTTGGTCAAGGAAACCCAAGCTGAAGATGTGGATGGATACCTAACGCTACTTCGAGACATGATGTGGAGGGCCAACTTCACTTATCAACCACAGTACTACATCTAATGCCATGATAGAGGATCGAGGATGGAAGAATACGTGGCCATAGTCAACATCATCATGAGGCGAGTAACGGGAAGCATCCCTTATGGTTTCCAAGCGCGTGGCACCTCCAAGGGCACGACATTGCAGGAAGTGGCCTGTGTGGCTATAAGCTATCTTCGTCATGATTTGACGGAGTTAGCTTGGTCGCCATACGATCACTTCCCACAGCGAGAGCGTGGTGTGGAGGTGAACACCTTCGCTAGGATCCAGTATGGAGAAGACCCACAAGTACGACAGTTGGCGAGATTGGTTGATATCATGGACCAAGTTCATCGTTGCACTATGCATGAGTTGTATGAGACTCGACAACATCTTGTGGTGGCCTAGGAGCACCTACAACTCATGTGTAACATGTGACTCATTCACCGTAATGTGCTTTACGGCGCGAATGAGGTCTTCCCATACGCTTCTGCACCACAAGAGTATCATTTTCTCGAAGTAAGAGGATGAGTACCCAACTATGGGCCGAGGCGCCAAGCCCATATGTCATTAGGTTTTCCTCGCACCTAGAGGCCAGAACCCGCTGGAGGCCACATAATCAACATAGGATCCCCTTTGCACCTTACCAACCGAGAGGACCCCGAGGACTTAGGATCACCCGGATATTATCTCCCGGAAGAATTTTTGGTGAATTTCAACTGGAACCACTAGAGTGTTAGTATCTTTAGCTCACTGTCCAGAAATGTGTTAAGCGAGCATTTTATCCAAATAACTGTAATAGGGTAGTATTTGTGAACTCTTTATCTATTGTTGCAAGAATTTTTTTTGTTTTGGGCAATTTCCATTCGCCTACGGGCTTAAATGAATGTAATCGTACCGGAAAACTATCATTTGCTTTAATGGATCTTGTACTGGCCCTTGAGCCTTTGTAAACCCATTTGTTCTTAAGTTTTTGTGCATTTTATGCCATAATTCATGCTATAATAAGTATTGTATACCCTCTGTCCATATTTTTCATTTCGTGCTCATTTGAGCGTACCTTTCCTCTGTTTGCTCCGAGTGGCAACAAGATGGCAGGAGCAACCACTCGTGCAAGAGCCCAACAATGGGAGGGATCTCCACCCCTAAGACCTCACCTCATAGCTAATCAAGAGCCCCACCCGCGGGGAGAGCATGTGGAGCACGCAGACCGCCATTTTCAGCATGGTGGTCGACAAGAAGAAGTTGTTGCCCCACCGCCTACGATGGCGGAAGTTCTGGCCCAAATAGAGAGGACCGAATGGATCAAACCTAGATTCTTGAGATCATTGCCTACAACGCCTCCCCAGCTCTAGGACCATCGGGAGGAGCGGGAGCTCACCGTTCACGGGGGGGACTCGCTGACTTTCAGTGTACAAACCCCCCGACATTCTCAAGCTCCAAAGACCCCATGGAGGCGGAGGACTGGCTCCGCACTATTGAGAAAAAGCTGACGATTTCACAATGTACCGGGGTCAAGAAGGTCTTGTTCGCTAGCTATCAATTGGATGGCGTAGTGAGCGCATCGTGGAATAATTTTTACGCCATGCAGCCCGAGGGACACGTTCCAACTTGGAACGAGTTCAGGGCAGCCTTCCATGAGGCTCATATTCCAGAAGTGGTGATGATCATCAAACAACAACAATTTCTTACTCTCAAGCAAGGAAAAAAGAGTGTGAAGGAGTATCTCCACGAGTTCAACTTCTTAGCTCGTTATGCTCCTGGCGACGTCTCCACTGACTCCCGCTGACAGAACCGTTTCATGAACGCTTGACTAAGGAGATGCAACTTGCTCTAGCCATCCACGACTTCATAAACTTCCAGCATATGGTCAACAAGGCCATAGTAGTAGAAAGTAAGAGCCAAGTGCTGGAGGAGTCAAGAAGGAGGAAGAGGGCCGCGCTGATTTTAGCAAGCGATAATTTCCCGAGGCCGTGCAATGGACCACCCCAACCACCCCGATTCCAAACACCGACACCACCGAGGCCAACCACCTTCATCCCAAGACCGCCACCACCAAATGGGTAGCGAAAGAATGGGGGAAGTTAGCCCCCGAACAGCAACAACTTCCACCTGAACGTGACGTGCTTTCAATGCGGCCGCCTCGGGCACTATGCCGACCGGTGCTTGGCGAAGGCACGTGGGATGCCCCAAGTCTACCCAACATCAACTCCAACTCCAGCTCTAGTGTGAATATCACCACCTCCGAGGGGCTGCATCCATGCCCCCTCAAGTTCCAGCACATGGTCGAGACGACCACGTCACCGCCGAGGAAGCAAACGACGCACAAGACGTCGTTTTGGGTAAGCTTCTAGTAAATTCAAGTCCAGCTTCTATTTTATTTGATTCGGGAGCATCACAATCATTTATCAAGAAGGATTTTGCTACACAACATGATTTTGAAATAAATAAACTTCAGCCACCATATCACATTTAGTCACCGGGATTAGTTTTGCAAACCGATCAAGTCTACTAGGACGTAAAAGTGGAGATTTAGGGAAAACAATTTTTGGCAAAGCTAATAGTAATAAATTCAGTGGGGATTGATGTTATATTAGGGATGGATTGGCTATCCAAAAATTAGGGGCAAATCAATTATGCTCAATGGTCCATTTCTGTCACAAGCGAAGATGGCGATCAAGTTGTTTTTGCGCCAAAAGTCGTTAGTTCTCATCTCTACTCCTTGGAAGTTAGTACCACTCTTGAATTGTAGAAGGTACTAGTGGTATGTGAGTACCTAGATGTATTCCTTGAGTAACTCCCAAGCATGCCCCCGGATTGCGAAGTTGAATTCGTGACCGAGCTTCCACCTGGTACTGCGCCCATTTCAAAACGGCCGTACCGAATGCCTCCCAATGAGTTGATGGAATTGAAAGAGAAACTCAAGGAGTTAGAAGACTAGGGATTTATTTAGCTAAGCTCCTCGCCTTGGGGATGCCCGATAATATTCCTCAACAAGAAAGACAAGAGTTTGTGGATGTATGTTGATTACCGTCTACTAAACAAAGTCACATTCAAGAACAAATATCCGCTTCTGCTGATTGATGATTTGTTTGACCAACTGACTGGAGCTCAAGTATTCTCCAAGATTGACTTGCGACTGGGCTACCATCAAGTCAAGGTTAGAGCCAAAGACATACCGAAGACGACATTCTCTACTTGTTACGGCCTGTATGAGTACACTATCATGTCTTTTGTCTTGACAATTGCACGGGCATACTTTATGAACCTCATGAATTCGGTTTCATGGAGTACCTGGACCAGTTCATTGTCATATTTATTGATGAAATCCTCATCTACTCCAAATCTGATGAAGAACACGAGCCGCATTTGAGGCTTGTATTGGAGAAACACCCGCAACATCAGCTTTATGCAAAATTCAGCAAGTGCAAATTTTGGCTTTGAGAAGTTAGCCTTTTGGGCCATATGTTATCCAAAGGTGGCATCGCCATTGACCTAAGGAAGGTACAAAATGTACTGAATTGGGGACAGCCCAAGAGCGTCACTAACATCCGCAGTATTCTTGGGCTTGCGGGCTACTACCGCAGATTCATCAAGAACTTCTCCGAAATTGCGAGACCGATGGCCTAGCTACTAATGAAGGAAAAGAAGTGCGAGTGGTCAGTGGAATGTGAAGAAAGCTTTCAGATCTTGAAAGAACACCAGACCAAAGCTCCGGTACTCATCCTGCTGGATATTCACAAGAGCTTTGACATATACCGCGATGGTTCTCGCCACGAGATCGGTTGTGTGCTTATGCAAGAGGGCCGAGTGGTGGCGTATGTATCAAGGCAATTGAGATATCACGAAGTGAATTATCCAACACATGACTTGTAGCTAGCAATGGTAGCCCATGCCTTGAAGATTTGGCGACATTACCTCATCGGTAATCGTTGCGAGATTTATACCGATCATAAGAGCCTCAAATATATTTTCACTCAAACCGATCTGAACTTGAGTCAAAGGAGGTGGCTTGAGTTTATGAATGACTACGATATGGGACTCCATTATCACCCACGGAAAGCCAACGTAGTGGCCGACACATTGAGTAGAAAATCTCACTGCAACCGCTTGTCGGTAACACCCACTTCGGTAGGCTTATGTGCTGCATTGCAACAACTGAACCTGGAAATAATTGAAGAAGGGTCTCTTACTGCCCTAAGTGTGAAATCCACACTAGAGGACTAGATCAAGGAGGCCTAGAAGACCGATGTATAGGTGACCCGAATCCGGGAGGATTTGAAGCAAGGCGAGGTCAAAGGTTTTACTAAAGACGCGCAAGGCACCCTATAGTGCGGGAACTGTTTGGTGGTGCCTTTAGACTCCAAGTTGAGAGAATTAATTCTCAAAGAAACTCATGACTCTCAGTTCTCCATTCACCTAGGGAGTACGAAAATGTATCAAGACCTGAAAAAGAGACTTTGGTGGAATAAAATGAAGCGGCAAATCGCACAATATGTTACCGAGTGCGACATTTAAATTTGCCAAAGAATTAAGGCTGAGCATTTGAAGCTAGCGGGTACACTCCAACCACTGCCCATTCCCAAGTGGAAATGGGAGGAAGTCGAGATGGACTTCATCACCGGCCTTCTGATGACTCAAACTAGGGCTGATTCCATATGGGTGATTGTTGACCGTTTGACAAAGGTTGCCTATTTTATTCCCGTCAAGACCACCTACACCAGGAGCAAGTTAGCGAAGCTGATTGTTGACCGTTTGACAAAGGTTGCCTATTTTATTCCCGTCAAGACCACCTACACCGAGAGCAAGTTAGCGGAGCTATACATCTCAAGGATTTTTTGTCTCCACAGTGTACCAAAGGTTATTGTTTCAGACCGAGGTACTCAGTTCACATCCAATTTCTGAAAATGCCTATATCAAGCAATGGGGACCAACCTATCTCTTAGCACCACATACCACCCACAAATAGAGGGACAAACCAAGAGGGTGAACCAAATATTGGAAGATCTTCTCCGAGCAAGTGTGCTGTCCTACAACAAAAATTGAGAGAAGTGTTTGCCGTATGCGGAGTTTTCCTACATCAGTAGCTTCCAATCGAGCATACAAATGTCACCCTTCGAGGAATTGTATGGGAGAGCTTCTAGGACACCATTGAACTGGTCTGAGACTGAGGTGTGGCCATTCTATGGCCCGAGCTTAGTGGAGGACGCAGAAGAGCAAGTCTGTGTGATTCGGGAGTGACTACAGGCGGCTCAATCTCATCAAAAGTCTTATGCCAGCTGTCGTCGATGCGAGCTGAGCTTTGTGGTGAACGATCATAGTTACCTTATGGTCACCCCGATGAAAGGGACACATCGCTTTCAAGTCACGGGCAAGTTGGCACTGCGCTACATCGGACCATTCCAAATTATAGCGAAACGAGGATTGGTGGCCTATCAATTGGAGTTTTCACCATCACTCTCTGATGTGCATGATGTTTTCCACATCTCCCAACTGAAGAAGTGCCTTTGAGTCCCAACCGAAGCAACTCAGTTAGAAGAACTTGAATTGCAACTGAATCTCTCTTATCAGGAGCTTCCGATTCGCATTCTTGAAGAAACGGAGCGCAAGACGAGAAATCGCAACATCAAATTTTTGAAGGTTTAGTGGAGCAACCACACTAAAGATGAAGCAACTTGGGACCATGAGGACCGGATGCAAACCGAATTTCCCTACCTTTTTCCTTCTGTCTGAAGTGCCTCCGAATAAAGGAAGGAAATGTTAAACAAAGCAATGGAAAATAAAATGTATTATAAAGACCTTGATACCTTGTTAGGATATCTTAGCACTATATTTGAGGGAAACCAAGACGACAGATGTTGTATCTTTTCCAGAAGTCGTCTTGTCCAACTTCCGAACTAGATCTTGGGGGTCGATATCCTTTGTAAGGGGGCGAGGTTTGTCACATCTCCATTTTTAATAAATGGAATTATTATGCATCTCATGTGCATGCGTATAATTTATGGAGCATTTACACAAATTATTGTATTTGTAACTTTTCGAATCAAATTAAACATATAACTCAAAAGGAAGCTCCAAAAGAAAGCAGCAATAAAAGCTTGTGATCATCATTGGGAAATAAATAATTTAACTGTTATAATATTTATCATGAATAAATATAATTTTTCCCAAATTTTTAGAAACAAAATAAACCCAAAGAAAATTCAAAACCCATCTTAATAGCCCCTGCGGTTATTCAATTTACAACAAGCAAATAAAACTTGAAAAGTGAGGCTAGAAGTTTTATATGTATACCAGATCATCCCAAGAACCTCTCTGAAAAATTTCAGAATTTTTCAAATTTATACTATTTTTCCTCGCTCGTAAAAGTGGAGGGAATGGAATTTCAAAACCAGTCAAACGCTGCATTGTTCAATCGACCGAACCAGGTTCGCTTTACTTGATTCGACTGAGCCAACTAATCGCACCGGCCGAACCAGGCAGCGACTGCCCCGCTCACCATTGGGGCCCACTCGTCAGCTCCATCGTCCTCCTCGAGCAAGCGTGCGTAGAGCGCGAGCGCCACGCGGCCGTGCCGCTCTGCTCCACTCCTTTTATGTTGTGGATCCACCGCCTAATCTGACCAACCTAGAGCATCGCCGTTTCATGCCGTTGCCATCTCCGTCTTCTCCCCGAGCTAAAACCCCCTCCATGACCTCTATTTTTGCTCACTTCTCTCCGTGCTAAGGAGGAAGCTCGTCCGTGTGCATTTCTCAGGTAAGCTCCTCGCCACCGCGTCTTTCTTCACCTCCGTTCATTGCCGTGTCCATCCCAACTAACCCCAGACCTTGTCATTGCTTGTAGCGCCCGGAACGCGGGTGTGTCTTCATCGGCTCTAGAGCGCGTCCACGACCACTCCATCGCGTCTTTGTGCATTCCGGTGAGTCCCTTCATGTCCCTTGTGCGTCACCAGACGTCTTACAGCATGATCAAGATTTCCCCTCAATAAATTCGCGCATTGGTTCATAGGAGCACCAGAATTTGGAGGTTTCCCCTATTTTTCAACCGACAACACTATTCCTTATCCATTGTCGTTCGGGTGAGTCATTTTCCAATTCCTTGCGATGACACCATCTACACCACTCACTGAAGCTTTCCTTACCACCATTTTTTAATATCTTGGTTCAGGCTTTCCTCTCCACATGAAACCCAACCGCCGCCATTGCTATTACCAGTGCTAGCCGATACCACCACCACCTTGAGGTCTGCCATGCTCCAGGGAATCCATTCCTGGCCATGGTCAGCGTCAGTGTGGACCACAGCGCGGGAGAGCCGCAGGGCAAACTCACAGGAGCGCGTGTCCTGTTCCGACATGCACTGTAGCATGTGGATTAGGGCAAATCTCAGTTGATTAAGGCTAATGATTGCTTAGTTACTTAAAGGCTGTCTTAAAAGGATTTAATGAGTCAATGACGAGTGGGGCTGTGAACAGAAAATGAGGACATTAAACCGGTTTGCTAGAGTGAATGACATGTGGGACCGGAATCCTTAGCTATGCAGTGCACTATGCGGTGGACCGGTGAACCGTGCATGCTGATCCTTGGTCCATTCACTATTGCATGGACCGAGTCAATGACCTACGGGCCCCCACCTGTCAGAACGAATTAATTCGTAAGTTTAAATAGAAAAAAGACATTGTGCAGTGGACCCCACTTATAAGTGTCTACGGCTAGGTTAGCCTCGGTATAAAAAGTACTAAATACTTTATGAAATTCGGAAAACAATTATTGTTGCACTGAAAAATCAAATAACTTCAAAAATTCATAACTAATTCAATTTAACTTCAAATCAAGTGAAACCAATTTTGATAATTTTTATTTTAAATGTACTTTAATTTTAAATATATTTGAAACTTGTTTCTATCACAGAAAATATTAATTTTGGAGATTGATCCAGAACCAAATTATTTTTACAATAGAAATTGCTTTTAACTTTGAAAACTCATAACTAATTCATATGAACTCCAAATGAGGTGAACCAAGTTATTTTGGTCTTATAATTTTATTCTCTAATTAACGTTGTAATCCTTTTCTCCACCACTATTCTACAAATTTTCGCGAAAAATTGGTTTTCGGATGAATAGTAGCCGAAGCCCAATTTTTAGCCTTTTTCCAAAATCCGATTTTCAAACTGCTATAACCCACACATACTAAATCATTTGAACTTTTTTTTGCATCTTGTTGATCCTAGTTTTTGTTTAGTTAGTATTTTGAAATGCAATGATACTTGCTTGCATGCTATTTTGATATGTCAATATTTTTGTGATGTGTAGTTAGTTATATCCTACTCACGATGCTATTCTTGATATTTTCAGTACATATATGCTTAAGATAAGTTGGTTGTGTGAGGTTTATATCTTCTATATATTGTTGCTTAGCCCTGCAAGTCTAGAAGTTACGATAGTTCGATTGACGGGATTATCCCGTCGGTCGTGGGAAACACCTTACACTTATCTTTTATGCTTTTGGTCCAGATCTTCGAATCTGGTTGTTTAGTTTATATTGGTCAAATTAAAAAGGATTTGGGTCTAGAAAAGTGGTTGTAGTGTGGGTGCCTTCGTGCATGAGAATCGGGTTTGTGGTAGTCTTGTCCAAACCATCAAGGACCGAACTTTGGTGACATCATTAATTCAAGTAACACTCATACTACCACATGCGGTATTATGGGTGCCGTTTGGTTAAGTAAGGGGAGCGTTTTATTGAGTTGAACCACAGGTGGTGTGAGAACATGAGACCATGAAATCCTATGTTCCTTAGGAACCTAGTGTAATATATAATGTGCGGGGGAGCACTATTCTCTATGTTGGGGGTCACCCAACATACTAACTACCTTACACTGGCCCCTCCGACACAACAAGCTTGCCCGCTTAGCATTTGCTATATGAATTTGTACTAAGTTGGGATTTCATCTCGCATGGGTGATTCTACTCAATAGAGTCTTCTTGCTAAACAATACCATATCTCGAACTCCCCAACCAACTCACCAAAGGTAGTGTGTTTGGCTTATAGGCTGGGTGAGTCGATGTGGGTAAAGTTGTATCTCCCTACAGGGTGTAAATCTATTCGAATAGCCATGTCAACGGTTACGGATGACCACTTGGATTCAGGAGTCATTATTTTTAGACTTTAAATGAAAATTGACATAGTTACAACTTGGTATTCGGCATGAACGGGTTTTCACTCATTTTAGTTTATGAAAGTGGGCTGCCACTTTGGTATTGTTTGATCTATATGTTTATCAAGGTATATCTATGTCACATATTTTACTTTTGCTTTAAATCTATTTTCTAAATGGCAATTGAAAAACTAGTATATGTGGGATGAAGATTGTTGCATTTTCTGCAAAACTAAGCCACTAATGCCATCCTTTGAATATCCTCTAGCATATATACTTTTTAATTTGTGTAAGACTTGCGAGTACAAATCGAGTACATTTGTACTTAACCCGTTGCTAATTTCAGGTGAGGATGATCTTACGCTTGATACGCTCATTGGTGTCGATTTTGATGACACTAACGAATAGTGCTCTTTCTAGCTCCTAGTCGGTTGCCTTGGGTTATGGGGTACACTCACTGCACCTTTTGGTTTATTTATATTGCTTCCGCTGCTACTTTATGTAATATTTCGAATTTGGCCGATCGGCCATTTTGTAATAGTTGTAGGCTTGAACTATGTCTATGTCACTTGATATATCAAGTATGACTGTGATTGACGTTGAATGAGGGTATGTGCGTGTTGGTCGCTGATCTTGGGAGCCAACACGAGACACATACCCGCTGTTTTGAAATGCTATTTAATTCTTTTAAGTGTGTACCTCTCTGACTATTTCAACAAGGAGGAAGTGATGCAAACCTAGAGTGCAGAGATGTATGGTTATACCGTGGTTGGCCATTTCACTGGCCATCTGACCTGGGACCAAATTATCTGGACCGCGAACATTGATAGACTTAAGAGAAAGGTTAGCCGGCGATAGGTACGACGTACCAAGAACGACATGGACGAAGCAGAAGCTAGGCGTTGTACGAAAAAGTGATCCATTTGTATGGAGTCTGGGCACACCTTCAAGAAATTCCCTACGAGAAATCCACAGAACGAAGGAGACATCGGCAGTCCGGACGTTACCATGGGGACCTCATCCGACCGCCCCACTCGAGGCGATCCACATGGCGAGCGTGTTCGTCTAGTTGAAATATGTTGGGTCCAATGCTTTGTAATATCACTTTGATTTCCAAAAACTAGGTGTTATGACGTTGTGCTGAATGTTATGTAATATCAGTGTGATTTGTCCACAAAGTTTGTGACAACGTTGCGCCGAATGTTATGTAGTGTCATTGTGATTTATTGACAAAAGATGTTATGACGTTGTGCAGAATGTTAATTATGTAATGTCATTGTGATTTGTCGACAAAAAACATGCTAAAAAATAATCAGTATAAATTTTGATTTATCGACAAAAGATGTTATAATATTGTGCTGAATGTTATATAATATCATTAATATTTGTTGACAAAATACGTGCTCAGAAATACTCAGTACAAAAGGAGTGGAGAGGAATTAAAAAATGATGGTTTTCCAAATCTTAAAATTAAAAAATTAATGATCCCTGTCGCCAATTGGAATAGCGACAGACTGCGGGTGCCTAGTTTTGAAGAAAAAAAAGTCCACTATTTATTTTTGTAATTATCTTTTAAATTAATATTATTTTTTTACAAAAAATTGTTAGTTAAGCACCACGTGAAAGAGACGGGCCTAGCTCAAGACAATCAACCTCACCTGTATATTTAAAGGTACTCAGTTGAGCCGTGCAGCTTGACAACATCGATCGGAGTTAGCTGTCCATCACGTACGTACGTACGCACGACACGATACGCCCCGTAGCATATCATCATGTCCTTCACGGCACGTCGGAGCAAGCCCGAGCTCGTGGCACCGGCACGGGCGACGCCACGGGAGACCAAGGCTCTCTCCGACATTGACGATCACCACGACCTGCGGTACCTGCAGCCCGCCGTCGAGTTCTTCCGCGCCTGCAGCCCCATCGACGGCCGCACACCGCCCGACGTCGCCAAGGCCGTCAAGGCGGCCCTCGCGGAGGCTCTGGTGTACTACTACCCGCTCGCTGGCCGTCTACGGGGGCTTCCCGGCGGCAAGCTGGCGGTCGAGTGCACCGGAGAAGGGGTGGTGTTTGTGGAGGCGGACGCGGACGTGTCCATGGAGCAGCTCGGCGATCCGCCATTTCCGCCGTACCCGTGCGTCGAAGAGCTGCTGTGCGACGTGGGTGACACCAGAGTAGTAGTTGGCGCTCCGTTGTTCTTCATGCAGGTAGAGTTGAATTGTACATATACGTGCGTCCCGTTTAATGAAATTTTCGTGAGCATTTGAATGGGTTTTTGAGGTGCGATGCATTTGCTTGCACTGATTGCCGGATGGATAGTCAAGTTTTATCAACTACGACATGTTTGGGTTTCTAGTCTGCATATTTAAGTATGTGAACTACTATAGCTGCCCCTCTCCTAAATATTAATTATCTAGTACAGGGAAAACAATTTCGAATTGAAAAAAATTTCGGAGTGTAACGAAATGAACGAAATTACCGAAATTTTGGAATTTCGGTTAAAATTTTGTTCAGTTTTCAAACAAGCGCTTAAAATTTGGCCGAAATTTGAATGTTGCCGAATTTAGGACGTAAGTTGTCCAAATTCAAATGTTTCCTAATTTTTAAAATGAATTGTATTTATTTCGGAGGGTAACAAAATCACCAAAATTTCAGTGAAATTGTTTTCACTGTTATATGGTGTACTAGCTGTCCCACTCCAAAAAATTATGTAGTATTCTAGCACTTGTATCTAAACTTATTTGTGGATACTCTGGAAGTCAAGAACCTGAAATAATTATTAACATTCTTAATTTCTCTGTGTATGTGAGTAGGTTACCCGACTCATGTGTGGAGGATTTGTTATTGGACTTCATATATGTCATAACATTGCTGATGGTTTTGGTAGCACTCAATTCCTCAAGGCTATAGCTGACCTGGGACGTGGTGAAGCAGCCCAAATGGTGTTGCCGGTATGGGAAAGGGAGCTCTTAACAACACGTACACCACCCCGCATAAATCCGGCATATGAGTCATTCCTTGACAGATTAGGTAGTACTATCGACGATGTTATGTTGTCAGCACTCCCTGAAACAATGGTTGGTCAATACTTTCTCTTCAGTCCAAAAGATATAGCGGCTCTACGTAACCATGCGCCTATGCATCTCGCACAATCAATCACCAGCTTTGAACTACTGACTGCAGTTATGTGGCGATGCCGCACAGTGGCATTAGGTTATGAGCTTCATCAGCGAGTACGCTTAATGTTTGCTCTGAATGCACGAGGAAGGTGGAAGCGCCACGCACTCATCCCACAAGGATTCTATGGTAATGCACTGTTCTATCCTGCAATAGACGCCACTGTCAGTGAGCTGTGTGGGAACCCACTTGGACACACACTTAAACTTGTCCGCCAGGCTAAGTACGACATGACTGACGAGAATATGGAATCGATGGTGGATTTTATGGCATCATTGCGTGGGCGGCCACCTTTCACTATGGACAGAATGTATGAAGTTTCTGACATAAAATGGGTTGGACAGGATGCATTGGACTTTGGGTGGGCAAAGCGGATTAGTGGTGGCGTACCAATGGTTGGTGATATCTCATCAAAGTCTGTAAGCTATCACATGAGGTGTACTAATGGCAAGGGTGATAACATAATTGCGGTATCAATGTTATTGCCAAAACTAGCAATGGACAAGTTTGCAAAGGAGATTGCAGTTTGGCTCAACTACTAAGACAAGTCGACCTTCCCTCTTTAGTGGATCTGAGGCTTACTTTAAAGAAGATTGTCTATTTAAGAGGGTGCAACATGCGTCAACAATAAATAAGAACCTTGTTAGTGGTTCTCTCCTATGCAGGAATGGTTTTAAGCTAGTAATTGAGTCAAATAAAGTTGTAATGTCTAAGTTTGGTAACTTTGTTGATGAAGGCTATGAGAGCGGAGGCTTGTTCCGCATAAGTGCTTTAGAATATTGTTATAATATGAATGTTGTAACTAGTTTGAATAAATGTGAGACCAATACATGGGCATTCTCATTTCTGTCATATTGGTTTTGATAGTATTGCTCGACTGTCCAGATTAGATTTAATTCCAAAATGTAAAATTGTTAAAGGATCAAAGTGTCAAACTTGTGTACAACCAAAACAACCTCGAAAACCCTTTAAGGGGTTACAGAAGGAAAACAACTTGGCACCATTAGATATTGTTCATTCCGACTTGTGTGAGATGAATGGATTGTTGACAAAAGGAGGCAAAAGATATTTTCTAACTCTTATTGATGATGCATCGTGATATTGTTATGTGTATCTACTAAAAATGTAGGACCGGAAAGGAGCCTAGAGGGGGGGGGTGAATAGGATCTCACCTTCTTTTCACCTCGTTCAAATTCAACACAATATCACTCCAATAGCTATAGAAAGCTATGAAGATCAACATTCAAGTACAGCAGAAGACTTGTTGTTGATTCTAAACCAAAATCCCCAAAGCACTGAACCAAAATGCCTCAAACCCTAAAAGGGCGGTCAGACCGGCGGCATAGGCGCGGTCAGACCGGGATGCGGTCTGACCGGCGTTATAATTTTGGTCTGACCGGCCCTGACCAGAAACAGTGCAGACAGCTCGGGATCCAAAACGAAAATCGATCAAACTTTTGATCTACACGGCCAAACTTGGCCAAACTTGGAACACACCTTCCTAAGGATATTTGGAACCTATTCCAAGCAGCGATTGAGTAGATCCACGTCAAAGTTTTGATCTTTTTTAGTTTTACCGAAGGAGGGTACAAAACTGAGCAGAACGAAAAACTTGATCCAACACTTGCTCGTGGAAGAATGATGATCTAGGTGATCTTAGATAAGTTCCCACATGTCACAGCAAGGTGGAAGAAGGCACGAAATCAACCAAAACCGAAAGGATCATGAAAAGACCAAAGATCACAAATATAGAGCAAGAACACAAAAGAGACTCATCTTTGGGAATCATCCATAGATTGATCTGAGGTTGAGAGGGTTTACAGCCACTCCATCCATGGAGGACAAAGCTCAAACCATGAGCACACAACTCAACTCATCTCTCTAAAGCCCTAAGCCTCTCCTCTTTCTCTAATACCCTAAAACCAAACTAGGGTTTACAAATGAAGTGCTTGGGTGCTGTTTGACAGTAGCCACCCATATTTATATGGAGGCCTAGCTTCTAGAGAGTTAACCCTAATGGGCTCCCGTTAAGGCCCAACACAAACGGGTCACACACGCACGTATTTTAAAGCGTCGTCTTCAACTCTCTTGACCTAATCCGCTTCACCACGCTCCGTCTTGCGCCGTGGGTTGGCAAAAGGTCACCAAGGCGGTATTTGGTAAAATTACCAAAATACCCCTTCTCGATCTTTTCCGAAGACCGAGTCCGAACTACGCGAAGCACTCCCATGCTTCGCCACGTGTAGGTTGATCCAGCGGCTCTCATCGTGTCGGCAAGTCTCTCGCATTCGGTTTCCACCAGACCACCATGGCACTTGCACCGACCCCCGCACCGCTTGATCAACCAGTTGCACCGAACTGCCCGTTCGGTTATCCTTGTCAATTCTGCGCCACACTTAAGTCCATTGACCTCACCCGGCATCCTTGATCGTTCTAGACCTCAGCTCTCCAAGTTTAGTCCCGATCCTCCTCGTCATTGACCGTCGTTGACCTCCAAGCAACCTGCACACCAATAGACAAGCAAATCAATCCGGAAACAAGTTCTTCACAACTTGATCCACGTTAGTGAAAACATGCAACATGCAACACATATGCACTGAAGCCCCTGCCCTTAAGCTCACCCAACAAGCATCGCCAAACAACTCGACAAATCAAGTCAAAATCGGTCAGACCGCCGTTCTTGTCGGTCTGACCGCCCCTGGGACTTAACCAGAAAATCCCTCGAGACATGGCTGGTCTGACCGCCAATGACCTGACAGAACTGAAACTCTACCGAAAACGTGAAATTCGACAAACCGCAAATGCCATTGCCAATTGTATCATCATCCTAAGATCATGCACATATCCCCATGATATCCACAATCTCCTCCTTGATGAACGCGTTGGCAATCTCCCAAAAATGCAAAGATTGAAGTTTGAAATAGTAATTACCTGACGTTTTCGCATAAAGGCACAACTTGGTCCAAATGCAAGAAAAAGCAATGGAAATGACCAAGCTAGCTCCAGAATAGCATAAGCAAGTGAGATAAGGCAAAAGAAGACAAGAAGGCTTCAATTCCCAGAAAATTCCAAAATCTCACTTAAGGTTCATATGAAAGAACAATTGTTCAAATTGACCTTTGATCATTGTGAGGTTCCAAAGATTGCAATCAAGTTCAGAATTGGCAATAAGACCAAAAGAAAGCAAATCAGGAAACTCCCCCTCACTATGATCCTTAGAAGAACTCAAAATCTACATCCAACACACTCTTTTTCTTAACATTTTTGCTATTTCTTCTCCCCCTTTGACAATGGATTCATCAAGGAATCACAACAGAAGCAGAAATTGAGAACGAAGCATAAGAAAGAGCATGCATGAAATGCAATGGAGTGGTTTCAATTTTTCATTTTTCAATTTTTGAGCACAAGAAGCTTTGGAGATTACCCAAAAGAGCAAGCTAGCATTTCTAAATATTGCACAACCATCATATCAAGCCTATCAGCGCTAGCAAGATCATGTTAAGACATATATATCAAAGCTAAGCATGAAGGCTCAATATAAAGCAATTAATTTTAACAATTTAAGCAATGTGTTAGATTTAGCAAGTTCATCAACAGTGATCCTAAAATGATTGTAAGACCAAAAAGCTAGTAAAGACCACTTAAGGAGACAAACAAGTACTGAAATGAATCAATTTCCTCAATTTAGCTTAAACGCCCATTTTTC
Source organism: Phyllostachys edulis (assembly GCA_036346405.1). Lineage (NCBI taxonomy): Eukaryota > Viridiplantae > Streptophyta > Magnoliopsida > Poales > Poaceae > Phyllostachys > Phyllostachys edulis. The sequence continues at coordinate 47,386,098 of CM070563.1, read as the reverse complement.
AACAATTTTTCATTTGCAAAGAATTTTGAAGTTGATTAATGGTCTATCTTAGTGAAGAAGATCCTAGACTAGGAGCCATCCACAAACTCTTCCTAAGCTTCGACCAAAAGGTATACCTTAGTGAAGAAGATCTTGAACTAGGAGCCATCCACAACCTCTTCCTAAGCTTCTACCCGGGTGACAAATCTTGAGGTTCATGTCAATTTTGACAAGCAGTCCCTATGAGATTGTCTGGATTATCAAACTATATCCAAGTTCATGTCTTGGACATGCAGTCTCGTGAGAGTAGTTTGGCACATTTTAACAAAGACAATCTTGCAATTCGATTTTTCTTTTTACACAAGAGCAGTTATAAATTCTCAGCAGAACAAGAAGCTCAAGTAATGATCAAAACTAGATTTAAGAGCTAACAAAGCAATTTTGACAGGGCCAGTGTCACAAAAGGAGCACTAATTGTGCAACTAGCTAAAAGATCCACAAATTACAGTTTTTCATTCAAGTTGATTTAATGTTCTAGCTCATTTAGCAAAGACTTAGCTATACATGTGAAAGCATGATAATTCTAGCAAGTCAAAGAACTAGACATGGTATTGAGCAAGAATTGAAATACTAAAGCTCAAAAGGGGTAATAAGCAAAGCTTCATCAATTAAAGATAAGCAGAAATCTTATATTACAATGCATCTTTTTGGATTTTTTATTTGAATGCAATAAGATACAATGAATGCAAAAGAGCAAACTCCCCCTCAAAACGGGCCAAAAGGACTAATAACTCCCAACTCTCCCCGTAAGAAAGCAAATCGAGAAGAATCAAGAGCCTTAGTAAAAATATCCGCAGCCTGCTGCTCAAACTCTACAAAGTGAAGCACAACATCACCCTTCTCTACATGATCTCTAAGGAAGTGATACCTGATATCAATGTGTTTGACCCTAGAGTGTTGCACTGGGTTTTTGGCTATGTTTATGGCACTAGTGTTATCACAGAAAAAAGGAACACTATCCAAAGACAACCCATAGTCCCGCAGAGTAGATAAGATCCAAAGAACCTGAGAACAACTACTCGCTGCAGCTACATAATCAGCCTCGGCGGTGGACTGTGCAACAGAGGACTGCTTCCTAGAAGACCAAGAGATAAGAGATGTGCCTAAGAAATGACACATGCTAGAAGTACTCTTCCTATCCACTCTACACCCCGCAAAATCAGCATCAGAAAAAGCTCGAATGGAGAGAGCAGAGTCGGAAGAAAACCAGAGTCCAAAGTCAAGAGTGTCCTGGAGGTACCTGAATATACGATGCACTGCTTGACGATGAGAGGTACGAGGAAGCTCGAAATCGGCGCCGCAGACACCACAACAAATCAGTATGTCGGCCTCGACGTCGTGAGGTAGAGGAGGGAGCCGATCATGCTGCGGTACTCCTTCTGGTCCACGGGCTCTCCATCCTCATCAGGATCCAGCACGGTAGAAGTGGCAATGGGAGTAGACATTGGCTTGCTGCTTCCCATGTCGAAGCGTCGAAGAAGGTCCTTTGTGTACTTACTTTGATGAATGAAGGTACCTTCTTTGAGTTGCTTGACTTGAAGACCAACGAAGAAAGTCAGCTCGCCCATCATACTCATCTCGAATTCCCTGCTCATAGAATCTGAAAATCTAGAAACCAAAGCATGAGAAGAACCACCGAATATGATATCATCCACATAAATCTGAACCAATAAAAAGCCACTACCATGCCTGAGAGTGAACAAGGTTTTATCTACCATTCCCATTTTGAAATCATTCTCAAGCAGAAAACTCTTAAGCCTATCATACCAAGCTCTAGGGACTTGCTTCAATCCATACAAGGCTTTAGAGAGCTTAAATACATGGCTTGGGAATTTGCGATTTTCAAAACCAGGAGGTTGCTTGACAAAGACCTCTTCTTCTATGAAACCATTAAGGAAAGCACTCTTGACATCCATTTGAAAAAGCTTAAAGCCCTTAGATGTCGCGAAAGCTAACAATATGCGAATGGCTTCTAATCTAGCTACAGGAGCAAAGGTCTCTTCAAAGTCTAAGCCTTCTACAGGAATAACCTTGAGCTACCAAATAGCCTTGTTACTTAACTACCAACCCATCCTCACTTTGCTTATTTTTTAAAATCTATTTTGTTCCAATAACATGTTGATTAGATGGGGGTTCAACTAAGGTCCAGACTTTGTTTCTTTCAAAAATTTCAAGTTCTTCATGCATGGCATTGACCCAAGAAGAATCGAATAAAGCATGGGTGACATCTCGGGGTTCAAAAGATGCAACAAAAGCAGAATGTGTATGAGATTCTGGAGAGATAAACCTGGAGTGAGTGACTCGCTCATGAAGATCCCCAATAATCTGCTCAGGTGGATGTTGTCGCTGAATATGAAGAGGAGGTCCTGGTGCAGATGTGGCCTCTACCTCATGGGCTGTGGAGGTAGGAGCAGAGCCACTCGTCGCGTCGGTGAAAGTGGGAGGAGGCTGCTCTCCTGAAGCTGGTGAAGTAGAAGCAGTCTCTCCAACCATCTCAGTAGTGCCTTGAGGATGGATTGGGTCCTCATCCTCAGAGTCGTCGTCGACGAAGATGCTTTCTCGAATATCAGGAACCTATGTACCTGTAGCATCGGGTCTAGTACCAGGACTAGCCTCATCAAAAGTGATTTCACAAGTCTCAACAATTTTGTTAGTATCCAAATTAAATACGCGATAGCCACGAGAATGAGCAGGATATGAAAGAAAAATACCATCATAACATCTAGATTCAAATTTATCCAAGTTGTCATGTTTAAGAATGAAGCACTTGCAACCAAAAATCTTGAAATGAGATACTCTAGGCCTATGACCAAATCTAAGCTCAAAAGAAATCTTGCCTATAACAGATCTGAAGAATACCCTATTAGACACATAGCAAGCAGTAGAGATCGCCTCAGCCCAAAAGCTCCTAGGAGTGCTATGCTCATCTAGCATAGTCCTAGCCATCTCTACCAGGGTCTTGTTCTTCCTTTCCACAACCCCATTCTGCTGGGGAACTCTAGGAGAGGAAAACTGGTGCTCAAGACCTCTCTCAGTGCAGAATGTGGCAAAGGAAGAGTTCTTGAATTCTGTGCCACTGTCACTCCTAATAGTTCTCAAAGCTCGAGGGAGGTCAACAGCTAGTCTAAGAACCAACTCCCTAAAGAAGCCAAATGTCTCATCCTTAGAAACCAGAAAATAGACCCATGAATACCTGGAGAAATCATCCACAATAACAAGCACATACCACTTTCCTCCTGCAGACTAAACTCTAAAGGGGCCAACTGTATCTAAGTGCAAGAGCTGACCAGGTCCATCAGTCATCACTAAAGTAAGAGGTGGATGAGAAGCAGAAACCATCTTACCATATCTACAGGGAGTGCACACAAGGTCTCTAACAGGCTTAAGCTTAGGCAACCCTCTAATCAAGTCCTTGCTATTGATTCTGGTCAAATGGTCAAAGCCTATGTGTCCAAGCCTACGGTGCCACAACACTAAATCATGAGAATCAGAAGCCACAAGACACCTAGGGCTGGAAGCAGAAGAGATACTGAAATTAGAACAAAAGATCTTCTTAAACCTAGAGATCTCAAAGACAAGCACCCGAGGAGTCTAGAACTTTATACTCACCACTCGTAAACCTCACTTCTAGACCCTCATCAAGAAGCTGAGAAACAGATAGCAGATTATATCTCAGCTTACTTACCAAACCAACGTCCTTAAGCATGAAGTTGTTGTTGACGCACACTGTGACCTTGGCTGTCACGGTCCCGGTAGAAGCATCCCCCAAATGTGATCAACTCGTTGCCGGATGGACGTGTGAGGGAGGAGAACCATCTAGAATCTCTAGTCATGTGTCGAGAACATCTAGAGTCAACAAGCCATATGTCCTCCTTCCTCGCACGACGGACCTACAGGGCATAAGTAGAGAACATCTGTACCTCAGTACTGGGGTTAGTGATAAAAGACTTGGGAATCCAGTACTGAGCCACATGAGCTTAGGAACAGCAGAAGAAGCAGCAATAAAATGGCTAGTGGGATAATCATAAGAATGCGCACGAGCAACACCTAGACCTCTCCGAATCGATCTACCAAAAGATCGGTACTCCCCCTATCTAGATGCTACCCGTGGTTTCTACTCACGATATCCTAACCCAAAACATTGCCTAGAGCCACCAAAGGAGTCAAAGAAGTCATCCTCAAACTTAGGCCTATGTCTAGCAGGAAAGACAGGCTGCCTGACTCTAGTAGAAGGTGAAGGAACTCCTCTAATGGACCTCAAAGCATGCACTCTCTCTTTCCTCTCGCTCTTTGCTCTACGGAAGCAAAACTCAACTATGTGGCCATCCTTCTTGCAAAAAGTGCAGTGATACTTGACCTTCTGAGAGGTCTAATCAACGGACTTAGAAGCATCTATCTTGCTAGAAGGGTTTTGGGCAAAACCCGCAGATCTAAAAATTATCTTAGATGACTCAAGAGATTCTACCTCAAATAAGCCACTCGTAACAGCTCTCACAACCTTAGGTGGATGTTTCTTAGAATTCTCCAAGGAATTAAATCCTAGGCCACTATTGTTGACACTCAACTTAGATTGATCAAGGATCATGTTTATGTTCTTCTTCCCACTAGTAAATCTCTCAAGAGTCGTGTTAAGGTAGTCATTTTCTTTAGCTAGCTCCTTACATGAGGCACACTTATTTGACTTGATAGCCCTATTATACCTTTCCTTATAGTGAGGTACCTCAACTTTCAAAGCCTCACAAGACACACAATAGTCATCCCTAATCCTATCCAACTGCTCTTTGAACTTAACTCTAAACGCTTCTTGTATCTTATCAACATTATGCCCAACTTCAATACAAAAAGCACAAGAATTAGAATCAACAACTTTCTTGGAAGCAGTCATGGACATGGATTGTTTAATTTTAGCTTTCTCCTCTAGAGTCTTGTTTAATGCATCATTCTCAATTGTGAGTTTAAGACAGTTTTCACATGAAGCAGTTTTAGAATGAAGAACCATTTCAATCATCTCCTTCATTTTAATCCTACTATCCTCACAATGAGAACACGTGTGACTAGCATCAAATTTCTGCAATTCCTTAGTAGCACTATCCAATTTCAACTTAAGTAATACACAATTTGAGCAAGATGAATGAATAGCATCTACAACAGTCACATCTAGAGCAATAGCATCCATGCAAACATGACTAGGACTCGACTTGAGAGAATCTAGTTCATCAAAAGCATCTTTTAGTTGATTAGCAATAGAGGAATGAGCAGATTTCAGATTTGCTAGTTCATTAGGCAAGCTAGAGCAAGAATCACAATCATTAGCAGGATTAATGGATTTGAGCCTAACCACTTCTAGGTTCAAGTTGTCAATCATGAAGTCCTGTTTCTTAATCATTTTAGCTTGCTTATTCAGTTTTCGTTCAGCAGCAATCAATGCACGTTTCATCTCATTTGGCAAGGGGCAAACCTCGTCGGGATCGCTGAAGAGCTCGTCGTCGTTTGAGGAGTCAATGTCGTGGCTGTCCCTAGCCATGAAGCACATACCGGTGAAGTCCTAGGCCTTCTTCTTGCCATGAGAATCATCCTCGTCGTCCTCCGTCCCCGAGTCCACAGCGCTCATGTAAACATTCTCAAGAGCGGCAAGGACCCGGTTGACGAACTTCCGGTAGTTGGGCTTCTTGGCTTTTGCATCTCGAGCTTGAGGACGCCTCCGAAGGTTTTTCTCCTCCTTGCCCTTCAGCTTTGGGCAATTGGACCGAATGTGGTTTGGCTCACCACACTCAAAGCAGGTAACAGGGCCACCTCTCTTCCTGAACCTCACCTTGTTGTAGGCTCTCGTGAATTTTATGGATAGGAGGGCTAGGTCATCCTCAGGTAGCTTCTCTAGCTGCTCATCGCTCAAGGAATGCAAAGCGAACAAAGAAAAACCAGATGAGCGAAAATCCAAAGAATCAGAAGAGCTACTCTTAGAAGGGTCAACCACTAGAGCCATCAGATCTGTCTTGGGAAGACGTGAGATGAAATCAATTTCATGCGACTTCAACCTCGAGTAGAGCTTATCCATGGTAAGCTCACTCATGACAGTGTTGTCATTGATGGAAGTGATCTTCATCCCCCAAACTCTCACGTCCAGTGCACCCAAGAACTGGCGTGCATTCTCAGACTCAGTGAAAACAAGATCTTGTAACACCCTGATTTTTGGAGCCTTTTTGAATCTTCAAAATAAAAAGAATCATTTTGTTTTGATGAGAATTCAAAGCTTAACTTGGGAATTTCAGAATGGGTTTTAATGGATTAACTTGAACTTCAGCTAAAAATCGCATGAGGTTATTTGGGTTGTGGAGTTTTGGTGGTCTCCTGTTTTCTGCGTTGGCTTTGTTTTCCTCTGTGTTCATAGGACCTCATTGGAGATTCTTTGGACCTCCTCTGAGCTTGGACCTTTCCATCTCTCTAATCTAGATTTCCTTTATTGGTTTGAATCTCTTTAAGGTTTAGACCTCCCTTCCTGTTTGAATTTACCTTTGGTTCTGACCTCTTTTCTTTTGGGTCACAACCCTCCCGTGGTTCTCTGCCCAGGTTTGTGTTTCAAACCCTCTTCTTTTCCGAAGAATCAAGCTAGGCTTAGTTTGCCCTTGCACTGGATCTCCTCCTGCCTAGACCCCCTTGGTGGGTCTAGGACCTCCCCATGTCTTCTACGACCTCCTCCTTGTCTATTTGGACCTCCCCGTGTCCTTCAGGACCTCTCCATGTCCTCTAGGACCTCCTACTTGTCTATTTGGACCTCCCCGTGTCCTTCAGGACCTCCCCATGTCCTTTAGGACCTCCCTATGTCCTTTTGGACCTCCTCCTTGTCTATTTGGACCTCCCTGTGTCCTTCAGGACCTCCCTGTGTCCTCTGGGACCTCCTCTATGTTCATTTGGACCTCCCTCGTACCCGTTCGAGCCCTCGTTTGATCCAGATCTCTATCGCTTGTGTACCATTCGATTTGCATTGGACGATTTGATCTTGGTGAGACGTTCGGATGGTCCGAACGTCCCACCCTCTTTGAGCCCTTAGATCTTTGCTGGACGGTCCGATTTGCAGGAGCGTTCAAACAGTCCGAACGTCCCAACCGTTTTGGGCCGCCCGATTCAGTTCAATGACTGAGATCTAACGTTAGCTCTGCTGGTCCGAACGGCCCAATCACTTTGGTCGATTCGATTGAAATCCAATGGCTCCCGCCACTCCCGCTTCTCATCCCGCTATCGCTCATCCCCCTTTGTTAGATCTGACCGTTAGGACCTCCCCTTTGGAGATACTAACCGTCCAGACATCCCCTTATTTAGATCTGACCGTTAGGACCTCCCCTTTGGAGATCCTGACCATCCAGACCTCCCCCTTTATTAGATCTGACCGTTATGACCTCCCCTTTGGAGATCCTAACCATCCAAACCTCCCCCTTTGTTAGATCTGGTTGTTAGGACCTCCCCTTTGGAGATCCTAACCGTCCAGATCTCCCCCTTTGTTAGATCTGGCTGTTAGGACCTCCCCTTTGGAGATCCTAACCGTCCAGACCTCCCCCTTTGTTAGATCTAACCATTAGGACCTCCCGTTTGGAGATCCCAACCGTCTAGACCTCCCCCTTTGTTAGATCTGACTGTTAGGACCTCCCCTTTGGAGATCCTAACCGTCCAGACCTCCCCCTTTGTTAGATCTGACCGTTAGGACCTCCCCTTTTGGAGATCCTAACCGTCCAGACCTCCCCCTTATTTAGATCTCACCGTTAGGACCTCCCCTTTGGAGATTCTAACCGTCCAGACCTCCCCTTGATTTAATCCGACCGTCAGGACCTCTCCATTGTGGTGTCTGTTGGACCTCCGGTCCATAGGACCTTCCCTTGAGCTTTGACTGGTCCTACTTGGCAGTCACACCTATTTTTCTTTGTCCTTTGACTATGTCCTTGTGCAAGGGAGTCTCCCCCACATTTAATGCATGTTGTATCGCATTAAATGCTATCACTTTTGCAGCACCCGTGCCATACTTTTATCACATCCCTTGCCTGCTTTCATTGTCCTTTTCACCAACTCATGAACACCCATACCTTGGGAAATCTTAATGGCTCCAGCTATATAAGCTTGGGCAGCCCTTCATCCTCATCTTTTTTCCCATATCCATTCTCCAAAGCAACCGAGCAGCTCTTCGACCTCCTCCCTTAAGCTTCGGACCTCCTCCAGCAAGCTCCTTGGACCCCCTCCAAACCGACCTAGCCTCTCTATTGGTTTATTTTGGAGTTTCATTGAAGTATTTTTGGGTTCTATTTGAGCTTTGTATTGAGTTGCTGTGGTTTCTCGTGTAGATTGTGGAGACACTGAAGAGCAAGAGCTCCTCGAAGAAGAAGAAGACATCCAGGGAGCAAGGCAAGTTACACTCTTGATCATATTGCACCCATTATTTCAACCTATGTATATACCATTTCAAATGTTAATGCATTGCTTACTTTATTTCAACCTATGTATATACCATTTCAAATGTTAATGCATTGCTTACTTTACTAAGTTATTTCAATGCCGTCTTTAAACTCATAGTTATGCCTAATTTCTTTGGTATGACCACTGTTGATCTTGAGCCGAACATGTTGTCACCCTAGGCAAAACTTTGGTTTCATGTCTGATGAACCAGACCTTTGAAAAACTAGAGCTTAGCCATGCTTAGAGAAGAGAATCTGGGTTTTGGGAGGTTTTGGCCAAAAACATCACTTGTCTAATTGATCTGGACCATGGCATTGGTGTGCCATAGGGGTTTGAAAAGCAAAGAAACGAGAAATGGATTTGGGCTTGGGCGGCATTGGTTGATTGGTTGGTGCAAGTCCATGCACGGGGGTCGTGCGATCCGATGCCCCAGGGTTGTGGTGGCCACCCGGGTCAGTTAAGGGCCGGTCTACTAGTGTATTTTGCTATGCCTCTCCGTGCAACCACATGTCCTGTATGGGCGGGACCTGGCCAACTAATTTGCAAAGTTATCACTGCGGTTGGTCCGACGGAATAGTGGGTGGTCTTTCATGACCTGTCTTTTATGACTTTGTTGTACCCACTGCTCAAGAGGGGCCCTAGGAAGGCGAAACCTCGAGTGGATGGGCTGCGGTGGAATGATGCATTGTAAAGGCCTTGTCACGTGCTCTAGACCTCTTACCATCAGCAGTGAGAGGTGGCAACGACGGGTTGTCAAACAAACTAGAGAAGTCGTGTCATGTGGGTAAAGTGTACAACCTCTGTAGAGTGCAAAACTATTCGAATAGCCGTGTCCGTGGTTATGGACATGCTAGCAAAGCTACTCAAAGTTAGGCCTCTGGCTTGTTTTCAGATTGGTTGGTTAAACTAGTTTGGGGATTTCTATCCCCATGGGTTGGGCGAGGAGCATGGTGACAAGAGGGTATCCTTCACCATTATTCTAATGAAAGTTATCCCAACTGCAACATGAGAATTTGCAAACGAATTTTAATTATTTGTTATAAGCTTTGGAACTTAATACTTGTATTTGAAACAAACTTGACTTTATGCAAACTAACCATATTATGCCTTCCTTGAGATATCCATTATGCATGTCATTACATTAATTGTGGGTGTAACTTGCGAAACACGGTTGTTGTGCTCACTCTTGCTTGATTAATGAATTGAGCAGGAGAAGACTTCTTTGAAGATGATGAGGACCAGATCAACTAGGTTGCGCCCTAAAGCCAATTACCTGTGGTGTATTGGATGGAGATGGTCTTGCTGGTTTTGCTTCCGCTGTGTATATTTTTGCCTTGTTGTCGTGGCTTGTAAGCAACTTTGTAATCAACTCCCTTGTTGTTAATAAAGTCTCGTGTGGATGTACGTTATAACTTGTAATTGCTGTGAGAACCAGCCATTGATCCTTGGGACTGGTTCGGATCACAAGAGGGTTAGGACTTTTCCAAGTCCCATGACCTCCTCAGGTTGGTCTTTGGACCTCCCCCAGGTCTGGTCGTGGCTCTTGGGGAGGTCCTGAGCCTCAAGACCTCCTTGAGTCAGTTCTTTGGACCTCCAAGAGGTCCGGCTGGACCTCTTAGGAGGCCTGAGTGGACCACTCGAGAGGTCCTTGGGACCTCCTGGGAGGTCCTAGCAGACTCCCAGGGAGGTCTTGGAGGGCCTCTCGGGTGAGGCCCCTGACTGGGACGTCATAGATCCACAGCACGTAAGTCATGAATGATCTTTGAAAACCTACCCAGCAACTCATCCAAAAATTCACCAGGCCTTTGTTCGATCTTTGAGTATTCTTTCTGAAGCTGGTTTTGTCTCACTTCCTTGATCGTAGTTGTGGGACCCCCAATTACTAGAATTGCGCCGAATTATAATTATACAGGTAGTATAATTCTTAATTAAGGAACAGTGCAATGTCCTTAATAAAGATCATACTAGAAGCATAATCATAACAAGTAACAATCCAACAATTAGGTTCCCGGATATATGCCATGCAATAGTTCCTGGATTAGTGACTATTGCACATATATCATAATCAACATTGCATCAATCACATACAAGTCATACATTCACATAATTATACATTAATAATTACATCTCAATTTTGGTTGCTACTGTACCAGGTTGCTACAGATGGCGAAATATGAACAGATGACCTTAGGTCATTAACAAAAGATCAACAATGAAGCGAAAAGAAAAACAACACCACCAATGGCCCCATCATCCCGAGCTATTGCGTGGAGGAAAGAACTAGCATCACTCGTTAGCGTCACCCTGATCGGCGCTAACGGGCATCTCAGAAAGAAAACCATCTTCATCTGCAACAAGGGGTCATAAAACCCTGAGTACGAAAGGTACTCAGCAAGTCTTACACAAACTAATAAAAGAAAGTGTTTGTTAGAACCTATACAAAGGAATAGAGATTTTATATGCATAAGATTGACAATAGAAGGTTTAAATGGTTTATTGTTGCATAAAGCGATACATCTTAACCTACAATTGCTATGTTTTGATAAAGAATTTTTAATAAATTGATTTGGACTAAAGCAAAGAATAAGTGTAATCATAAACATAAGCATTAACAAGAATAAATAACATTTCACAATTAATTGTACATAACAATCATCATGCGAACTTAACTCCCAAAACCCAAAATTAGAATAACTTCTATCTGGTGACATCAATTGAGCGTTGTCAAATAGCAGTGAACACGGCTATTGAATAGTTTTAACCTGCGGGGTGTACATCTTTACCCACATGACTTAGTTAGCAGTAAGCCATCTAGAACAATAGCACACTTCCTTTGGTATGCGGTAAGGTAAACTAAGATTTGGTATTTTCAACAAGCTTACACTATTGAGTTGGATGACCCATGTGAGATTAATCCGCTTAAACGGTGATAGCATACATTCAGCAGGGCTCACATATTATGCGAGGAATGCCGACCAGTCAATTAAATGCAAACTCGTGTTAGACACACATTTTACACATGATCGGGCCACTGAAGGAGCGTACATGCGATGTAACACATCTCGCCCTTACCCTTCTAAGAACATCGATATCAATATAAGCTCCACATGGCATACGACACGGCCCGAAGACTTAAGCATCTATGCCATATGAAATCAATACACATGTCCTTACTCTCCTGTATTCAACTCAATAGCATTAACCCTTTACTTAACCAAACAGCGCCCATACACTGCATGTGGAAGTACGTTGGGGCTTGAATTGGGCCGTCAAAGTTCAGTCCTTAATCAATCCAGACAAGACATCCACATTTCCCAAATCTCGTGCACAAAGGCACCATCACTAGCATCCACTTGTCCAGATTTGAATTAATTGATAACAGGATTTAGAAGCATTTCCAAATCAAATAAACTAAACAAGGATCAAATCATTATAAATCATTTGTTGTTCCCAAGTCTGACAAGCTAAGCTTGCCAAACTCTAACGTTCTATTATTTGCATGGCTAAGCAAAAGTTAAAATTAAGTATTATAACATCACAGACTACCTTAGGTTGAGTGTATGGTTGAATTAAGGATAAGCCACAAGTTAGGGTATAACTAACTAGAAAGCAGGGCATAAATAGATTTTTAGAAATTTGCATGCACAAGTCCTTTGTATTTTAGAAGTCTAAAGTTCAAAAGATTAGGTTCAACATGGTGCAAAGAGGAAGCTTGCCTTGACAATAATATATGACCTCTTGTTCAGGTTCTTGCAACTCAACAAAAGGTTCCACCAATTCGAAGGTCCAGATTCTAAAAGAAATAACATCCAATGAACACAAGTAAAAAAACAGGAACACAATGTGCATAAGAGAAAATATGATCAAGATGGTAATGTATATTTAACAATATGCTTAAGCTATACCTAATGTACTAAGAATAATAGCCCATATGTAGCATCTCTCAACACTTACTACCCAGATTTTATATTTAGTCTAAAGCTACGAGGATGTAATTTAGCTACTGAGGATCAAATTTTTTTATCTGAGAGCAGGACAACTTGCAATTTGATCAATTATCTAGTTTTACTTCATAAGAATGAATTCTGTCTGAAACTAAGTGTACTAAAGCTAATGTCGTGATTTCTTGTTTAGCTAATGCTTAGGAATAACAACCTAAAATCTTGGCCTCCTGCTTTGCTATTCTTTGTCGGTTTGATGCATTTGACTACTAACGAAAATAGCAACGAGCAATTCCTGATTTAATTTGCTATGGAGGGATGCACTAACCAAAAATTCTAAATGGTTTTAAGGGCTATCTGGAAGGTGGTTGAGACCATAAGTCCTTATTACTAACCCTAACCGCCCGAGTAAAGAAAGAATTGGAAATTAGCTAATTGTCGGTTTTGGCCGACAAAATATAACAGAGAAGAATTTAGCCCTACTAACTAAATGGATGATCTGATAAAAGAAAGATGGTCTATTTATGATACTAGGGTTCAGTTAGAACCTAAGCAAGATGATAAGTTATCATGAGAAGCCCTAAATTTTGAAAGCGACATGAAAGACCGAAAAGTTAAAATATAACTTTCCGGTTAAAGAAAGGTTGAAGCATCACATGATCGGTGAGTGATGTACACAGTGAGTGATGTTCTCAAAGAGCTTATAATGATATGAAGCAAAATGGAGACTTACCACTAGGGTTTAGAAAGAAAAGATTAGTTCTAGGTTAAGATAGTAAAGATTCAACTTTAATCTTTGATCGCACAAAAGAGAAAATGATGTATCTATGATGAAAAGGCCATTCGGTCACTTTCTTGATGGAAAAAGATGGACTTAACTCACCCGGATGAAGTTTTCACCAAGGTGATGCCCACGGTTGAAGTCGACCAAGGAAATGACCTTAAACCCAACCTACAAGAAATGCCCAAAATCATATTAGTATGTGATTTAGGCTTTCTTGAAGTTGAAACAAGATAGAAGAACAAGAATGCTTCCTTTGTGAAGAAGGACAAGGTCGAGAAGCTCTTTCTTTGGTCAACAATGGCGAGAGAAAAGAACTAGGGTTTATATAGAGATAAGGTCCTCTGCTGGCAGAATTCTCTAGAATGGGTTGAGGTGGCATTAAGGATAGAGATTTGGAGAAAATATCCTCCAAGGACTATTCATCACTACCATTTCGATCACCACAGAGCTTAAGGTGGAAAAACTAAGGAGAAAACAAAAATCTATCACTTACATGTGGGCCCCAAAGCCATGCAATGCACACACAAGAATGAATCAAAAAGCTAGTCCTTTGAGAGTGGGCCCTAGAAACATTCATGCCATGCAACGCACACAGAAAGCAAAACTGCGTGACATGTGGGGTCCAAAATCATTAGAGCCATCACGATGTACCAGACCAATCTCGAAAACAGTAGCCCTCGGATCGATCCACGAGCAATTGCGATCACGGAGGAAAAAGGCACACCGAATCGATATTGCGGATTATGGACCGTGCGATCTACCTCGGGCGGCCACGATCAAAGGAAGCTCAAGGTAGTCGAACCTTCAAACCCGTGAGCCACACGATTTCCAAATGACGACTCGGATCGGCGGGTCTGTGGCGGTCCGAAGGTTACAACTCACGCGAGCCGTCGGATTCGGGTTTAACGGTCGCGATTCAATGGGGAAGCTGTCGCGGTCGATCATTACATGCGTCTGGATGGTCCATTACGCATCAACGGTGGCCGGAGATGAGGAGGGCTTGAGAGATGAAGAAAGGATCGATGCGTCGAATTGAGATCCAACGGCTAAATTGGAGCGGAGCGGATGGTCAAAGTGCGCCGATCCGAGCGGTTCAAAGAGGATCCAACGGTGGAAATCGATTTGTGCGTGTGGGATGACCCGCATGGATCACAAATCCGTCCGTTTGCTATGAGATCAACGACTCACGTTTATTTGGAGGTTGGGATCGTCTTGTGAGCGTGTCGGGCGGACCAGTACCACTGGTTGGACCCAACCAAGTGAGGCCGAGTCGCTCGATACTAAGTTTGAGTTTAAGGTGGCGCTTTGACGAGATCTATTTGAATTTTAAACAGGTTTGGCCAAGGGCCTTTAAATATAGTAAATAAATTTGTAAAATCTTGAAATTTTGTAGGCTTGCTCTTTGGAATAATATATTCCCCAAATAAATTTTAAAATCACTGTTTCTTCTTTATAAATACATAATTAATTTATTTCAACCAACTAGGGTTTATTTAAAGACAATTGTTTTATGAAATTCAAAATAATTTCTAAAATTTCAACAAAAATTATTTTTGGCCATAATAACTTATCTGGTTTTTAATTAAAATATTTCCCAGTCAAAATTCCAACATTGGATTATATTTCCTTTTGAAATCTTTACCAAGTTAGAGTTTATAACAAAAACTTGGGAAATTAGTTGTAACAAGTTACGATTTGTTAATTTGAGCTGTAATGACATGAGCGATTGCTTAATTCTGTATATTAGGGTTGGGGTTATTCTGTGATGAGAACCCTCATGGTAGTCGGCGAGGTCTTCGGATCTCGTGAGTAGACCTCAAGTGAGCGACACGCTCAAACTCAGATCGACTAAGTCCTTGAATCAAAAAATTTCGAGTCTTGCTATTTGCCTCCACATCAGGTGTGATCACATCGTCATTGGCTGGCACTACATAAGTGCTTTTAACCTTAAGCCAAATTGAGTGCCCTTGAGCCTCGATGCAGGCATGCAATGCGAGCCTTCCAGTATGAAAAATTGACTCCATCAAACACAGGCGGTTTGGTGGAATACTTGTCAGACGCCATGGCTCCAAAGACCAGTTAAGATCTATGAGAAGAGCTAACCGGCTCAGATACCAATTGTAGGACCGGAAAGGCGCCTAGAGGGGGGTGAATAGGATCTCGCCTTCTTTTCACCTCGTTCAAATTCAACACAATATCACTCCAATAGCTATAGAAGCTATGAAGATCAACATTCAAGTACAGCAGAAGACTTGTTGTTGAATCTAAACCAAAATCCCCAAAGCACTGAACCAAAATGCCTCAAACCCTAAAAGGGCGGTCAGACTGGCGGCATAGGCGTGGTCGAGACCAGATCTTGATCGGCCGGCGTTATAATTTTGGTCGACCGACCACGACGAAAACAGTCTGAGACATTCGGGATCCAAAACGAAAATCAATCAAACTTTTGATCTACACGGCCAAACTTGACCAAACTTGGCACATACCTTTCTAAGGATATTTGAAACCTATTCCAAGCAGCGATTGAGTAGATCCACGTCAAAGTTTTGATCTTTTTCAGTTTTACCGAAGGAGGGTACAAAACCGAGCAGAACAAAAAACTTGATCCAACACTTGCTCGTGGGAGAATGATGATCTAGGTGATCTTAGATAAGTTCCCACATGTCACAACAAGGTGGAAGAAGGCATGAAATCAACCAAAACCCAAAGGATCAAGAAAAGACCAAATATCACAAATATAGAGCAAGAACACAAAAGAGACTCATCTTTGGGAATCATCCATAGATTGATCTGAGGTTGAGAGGGTTTACAGCCAGTCCATTCATGGAGGACAAAGCTCAAACCATGAGCACACAACTCAACTCATCTCTCTACAGCCCTAAGCCTCTCCTCTTTCTCTAATACCCTAAAACTAAACTAGGGTTTACAAATGAAGTGCTTGGGTGCTGTTTGACAGCAGCCACCCCTATTTATATGGAGGCCTAGCTTCTAGAGAGTTAACCCTAATGCTGTCCCGTTAAGGCCCAACACAAACGAGTCACACACGCACGTATTTTAAAGCGCCGTCTTCAACTCTCTTGACCGAATCCGCTTCACCACGCTCCGTCTTGCACCGTGGATTGACAAAAGGTCACCAAGGCGGTATTTGGTAAAATTACAAAAATACCTCTTCTCGATCTTTTCCGAAGACTGGGTCCGAACTGCGTGAAGCACTCCCATGCTTCGCCACGTGTAGGTTGATCCAGCGGCTCTCATCGTGTCGGCAAATCTCTCCCATCTGGTTCCCACCGGACCACCATGGCACTTGCACCGACCCTCGCACCGCTTGATCAACCAGTCGCACCGAACTACCCGTTCGGTCATCCTTGTCCATTCTGCGCCACGCTTGAGTCCATTGACCTCACCCGGCATCCTTGATCGTTCTGGACCTCAGCTCTCCAAGCTTAGTCCCGATCCTCCTCGCCGTTGACCTCCAAGCAACCTGCACACCAATAGACAAGCAAATCGAATTCGGGAATAAGTTCTTCACAACTTGACCCACGTTAGTGAAAACATGCAACATGCAACACATGCACTAAAGCCCATGCCCTTAAGCTAACCCAACAAGCATCGCCAAACAACTCGACGAATCAAGTCAAAATTGGTCAGACCGCCATTCTGGCCGGTCTGACCGCCCCTGGGACTTAACCAGAAAATCCCTCGAGACATGGCCGGTCTGACTGCCGATCTGGCCGGTCTGACCGCCAATGACCTGACAGAACTTAAACTCTGCCGAAAACGCAAAATTTGACAAACCGCAAATGCCATTGCTAATTGTATCATCATCCTAAGATCATGCACATATCCCCATGATATCCACAGAAAACAAAAGATGAAGCTTTAAACTATAAAATTTATAAGGCCAAGGTTGAGAACCAACTAGAAAAGAAAATTAAAAGGCTAAGGTCTGATCGTGGAGGAGAGTATATCTCTCATGAATTCTCCCAATTATGTTCTGAATATGGAATAGCCCATGAAGTTACACCACCATACTCACCTCAATCAAACGAGGTGGTTGAGTGGAATAACCAGACACTAACAAACATGGTGAATGCCATGTTAGAGAGTGGTCGTATGCCTAAGATTTGGTGGGGGGGGGGGAGCTATATTGACAGCAATTTTCATCCTAAACAGAGTAATCACTTAAATGTGTGAGATTACTCCGTATGAGGGATGGAAGGAGAGAAAACCCAATGTTAATTTTTTTGCGAACTTGGGGGTGTTTGGCAAAAGTCAATATACCATTGCAGAAAAAGCAAAAGACTGGACCTAAAACAATCGATTGGGTCTTACTAGGATATGCTCATAACAGCACAACCTATAGATTTTTAGTAGTAAAATCAGAAATTCCTAAGAATATTGCTAACACAAAAATGAGTCCAGAGATGCTTCATTTTTTTTAGGATATTTATCCTATGAGAAATGTAGGCTGTACTTCTCGAACTGAAGATAATCAAACTATAAATAATAGTAATTTTGAACCTATACCACTATCACTGAACCAATGGTTGATATACCACTAGTCTGTGATATTCCTGAGGAAGATAACAATTTAGTGAAAGAGACTCCTCGTAGGAGCAAGCGACAAAGGGTTAAGAAAACCTTTCGCGAAGACTTTATTGTATACCTCGTGGATGATGTGCCAAAAACTCTTTTAGATGCTTATGTATTACCTGATGCTGAGTATTGGAAAGAGGCAATCCATAGCGAGATGGATTCTATTATGGCTAACAAGACTTGGGAGATCACCGATCATCCTAGCGGGTGCAAACCTGTTGGATGCAAGTGGATCTTTAAAAAGAAAATAAGGCCTGACGGTACTATTGATAAGTACAAGGCAAGACTTGTTGCCAAGGGTTATACCTAGAAAGAAAGTGAGGATTATTTTGATACTTACTTTCTTGTTGCCAGATTAACCACCATTCGAGTGCTCATTGCATTAGTTGCTTCCCATAGTCCACATCCATCAAATGGATGTGAAGACAACTTTCCTTAATGGAGAGTTGGAGGAAGAAATCTATATGGAGTAACCGGATGATTTTGTGATTTCTGAATAGGAAAATAAGGTATGCAAATTAATCAAATCCTTGTATGGCCTAAAGCAATCACCTAAACAATGGCACAAAAAGTTTGATAAAACTTTAACATCAGCTAGTTTTGTTGTGAATGAGGCATATAAGTGTGTATATTATCATTATGGTGGGGGTCAAGGAGTGATTTTGTGTTTGTATGTCGATGACATACTTATATTTAGGACAAACACTACTGTTATTGACGAGGTTAAATCTTTCTTATCTACGTGCTTTGATATGAAAGACCTAGGAGAGGCAGATGTTATTTTGAATATTAAATTGATAAAAAATGAGGATGGGATCACTTGGAACCAATCACATTATGCTGAGAAAATATTGAGTCGGTTTGGCTTTGAGAACTGCAAGATTTCCCCAACTCCTTATGATGCTAGTGTTAAGCTTCGAAAGAATCCGGGATTAGGCAAAAAACAATTGAGATATTCACAAATTATTGGGTCTCTTATGTATCTATCTGGTGTCACAAGATCTGACATATCATTTGCTGTGAACAAATTAAGTCGGTTTACTTCTAACCTAGGGGATAATCACTAGGAGGCACTTAAGAGGGTGTTGCGCTACTTGAGAGGCACAACCTCATATGGAATTCACTATACTGGTTATCCATCTGTATTAGAAGGATATTGTGATTCAAATTGGATCTTTGATGCAGATCAGACCAAAGCTACAAGTGGTTATATCTTTACCCTAGCAGGTGCTACTGTTCATGGAGGTCGTGTAAACAAACCATATTGACGAGGTCAACCATGGAAACAGAACTTGTAGCACTAGACACAACCACTATTAAGGTTGAATGGCTCAGAGAGCTACTATTGGACTTGCCACTGGTTGAGAAACCAATACCGGCAATCCTAACATAATATGATAACCAAACAATGTCGATTAAGGTTACAAGTACTAAGGATAACATGAAGTCCTCCAGACACATGAAGTGTAGGCTTAAATCTGTCAGAAAACTGAGGAACTCCAGTGTGATTACTGTAAATTATATTTGCACTGAGAAAAATCTGGTAGACCATTTCACAGCGGGGCTAGCACAGAAGGCGATTTCCGTTACATCTATGGACATGGGAATGAGGCCCATAGGGGTTACAACTCAACAATAACCCATACCTTCTTGATCGGAGATCCCATGACTTACGTAATGGGAAAAACAAGTTGAAATTGTAATAAGAGAGTATAATTAATAATATTTGTACATGTGTTCTAATAGACAAAGTACTCTCAACTGTATGGAAGGGTGGCTTAAAGCTTTAATGTATTCTAGTGTCCACTGAGGGGAAAAGGTATTAGCCTACAGGATACCTAAAATGAATATATCTACTTGAGCTTAACTGTGAGATTGCAGTTCACGAGAATAGGTTATTCTCTATAAAGCTCATGAGCTGATAAGGGAGCATGACCAAATAATGCTCCATTAGGTGTAACGTCCCGTTTGTCCTAGAGTTTTTGCTAGTTTTCAAACCAGAAAGGAACCATTCGGTTTTATTGATTTGCTAAAGATTAACTTTGAATTTTGGAAATTTGGAGATTTAACTTGAATTAATCAAACTTCAATTAACCTTATCTAGTTTATCTTGAGTGTTGGTGTTCGCTGGCTTCTAGTTCTCCTTCTCTGTTTCGTCCCGAGTTTTCCCCAGCCTAGTTTTTCCTCTTCAGACCTTCTTGGTGTTTGGACCTCCTTTTAGTTCAGACCTCTCTTGACCGTCAGAACCTCCCCTTGTTAGATCTTGACCGTTAGGACCTCCCCCTTGTTAGATCTTGACCGTCAGGACCTCCCCTTGTTAGATCTTGACCTTCAGGACCTCCCCTTGTTATATCTTGACCGTCAGGACCTCCCCTTGTTAGATATTGACCATCAGGACCTCCCCCTTGTTAGATCTTGACCGTCGGGATCTCCCCTTGTTAGATCTTGACCGCCAGGACCTCCCCTTATTAGATCTTGATCGTTAGGATCTCCCTTTGTTAGATCTTGACCGTTAGGACCTCCCCCTTGTTAGATCTTGACCGTCAGGACCTCCCTTGCCTTCATCTTGACCGTCATGACCTCCCTTGCTTTCATCTTGACTGTTAGGACCTCCCCTTGTTAGATCTTGACCATCAGGACCTTCCCTTGTTAGATCTTGACTGTCAGGATCTCCCTTGCCTACATCTTGACCGTCAAGACCTCCCTTGCCTTCATCTTGACCGTCAGGACCTCCCTTGCTTTCATCTTGGCCGTTAGGACTCCCTTTTTTGGTTCTGACCTCCCTTTTGTTTGGACCTCTTCACTTGTCGATCCATTCCTCTCTCTTCGCATGGGTGCGCTCAGTTTGAATTGTCCAATCAAGCTTGGGCAGCCCGATTTGATGAAGCGTTCGGGTGGTCCGAATGTCACATCATTTTGGACCACCCAATCAAAATCAGACAGCCCCGCTTCGCTGCGCACTTCCTCCTCGACCCATGACCTCCTCGCCCTTGTGGTCTTTTTGCAAAGACCACCCTTTTGGGTCACGACCTCCCTTGAGGTCCAGACCTCTCCTTGGGTCACGACCTCCTTATAGGTCATGACCTCTCCTGTGGTCTTTTTGCAATGTCCACCCTCTGTTGTCCCTTTTTGCAAAGACCACCTTTGTGGTCAAGACCACCCTCGTGGTCAAGACCACTCCCCTATGGTCATGGCCTCCTCTTGGTCGGGACCTCCTTGTGGTCAAAACCACCCATGCGGTCACGACCACCTCTCTAGTGGGACCACTTTCTTAGGTCCTCTGCTCACCTTCTTCCTCCTCTCGTCGCGTCGTTGCTAACACCAGAGTCCTTGTGCATTTAATAATGCTGTTGCATCACATTGAATACTGTCACTTCCATTGTACCCTTTTTGACTCTGTTTTCACCTCCTTTACCTGCTCCTTTCTTTCCTTTACTTGCTCCCATCGTGTGCATTGTATGCACTGTCCTCCTTTCTCAGGACCTCCCCGTGCTTATATAAAGCACCCAAGAGACCTCCTACGTCCTCTTGTGTTTCTAGTATCTTGGATCTCTCTCTCTCAGCTCAGACCTCCTTATGAAGAGCTCTTTCTTCCTCGGTTGGAGCTCTGATTTGAGTGGTTCAAGTTCCTACTGTTGTCTTGATCCCATGCCTTTCTCTTTAGCTCTAGTTGGTTCTTTAATTGGAGTTTTTGTGGATTTGCTTTATTTATTTGGTTCTTTTCGCTCGTGTAGGATCTGGCTGCCCCAAAGAGTTCTTTGATCCAGCGACCTCGACTGAAGCAGCTCAACCCTTCACTAGAGGCAAGTCATAGATCTTTGATCATGTTGAACCCATGTTTGCAAAAGTATATTGTTTTGTTATGAACGTGCATGACTAGTTTTATAAAAATGGTTTCGGGCTTAGTTAATTACCTATCAGCCATTATGCCTCTATTAGTTGGATGTTCTTGTATACCAACATGGGTGCATTTTGTTTGCTTAGCTATGCTCTAGTAGACGTTGGTCTCTCATTCGCATGAATCAATAAATGTTATTTTACCCAGCGCACATGATTTGTGACATGAGTTGGCACGGTCTGTGTTACTGATTAATGCAAAGTGTGGCCTGTGTGTTGCCACGGCATCTGTTGCCGCTATAACTAAAATTTGTGTGCTAGGACTAGGGTGGTCCTCTGGCCGGGTTGAACCCAACAATGATAAACTTGACTAATGAACTATGGAACTGTTGCATGTGTTGCCACGGCGTGTGTTGCCACTAATAAAATTTGAGTACCATGACCTGGGTGGTCATTTGGCCGGGTAGAACCAGAAAAAAACGATTTATGTTCAGGCGAGTTGGCAGGAAGTGAGTAGTGGGTGTTGTGTGTACAGTGCTGTGTGTGCAGTGGGTTGTGCATAGACTCGCCTGAGCAGCGAACTAAGGGCTTAACCTTGTACGCCATTGATCTGGGTCATTCCCGTGCAACCACAAGTCCAGGATGGGGTGGACCTGGCCAACTAATTAGCAATACTTCGACTTGGTTCTGTTTTAGATGGGAACGGCGCAGGAGGGTGCCTATGTGGTAAAACCTTAGCGAGCAGAATCGATTCAGAGTAGAGCTTTGTAAAGACCTTGTCACTTGCTCTAGACTGCTTACCAAAGGAAGTGAGTAGGGCATCGACGGATGTCCGACCAACTAGAGAATTCGTGTCTTGTGGGTAAAGCTGTACACCTCTACAGAGTGTAAAATCTATTCGAATAGCCGCGTCCTCGGTTATGGACATGCTCGGATTCTTTCACGCAAGGGGTAGACGTTTTCTCAAATTGTGGTCGTGGTGGGTTCCGAGTGGTTTGTCTCACGACCTAGGTGGTCGTGGGTGGTTAGTGCTCACGGCCTGGGTGGTCGTGAGTGGTCTGGGCACTTGACCAGGGTGGTCGTGTGTTGCTTTCAAAGAAAACTTGTTTACTTATGTAGTATCTTTTTCAACTTATGCTTTGCAATCTACTTATGGTCTTTCCTCTAAATGCTGCTTTATGCAAACTAACCATACAGTTGTTCCTTGTCAAGCTTTACATAAATATTATGTGCATACATTTTCCCTATGACTTGCTGAGTACATTCAAAGTACTCATGGCTTGTGCCCTCTAGTTAATTAGCAGTTGATGACCTCCTCAGGAGCTCCGAGCTCTTTGAAGAAGAGTTCTTTGAGGACCATGCGCACTAGGGGTCGTTCCTCCACTCGATAGCCTGCGGCTCGTCGAATGGCCCTGCGAAGAGTTTTGTTTTTGCTGCAAGTGTTCCTCTGATGTTTGCCCTGCGTGGCACCTCTGTAAACAAGATTGACCGTAAGGTCTTTTGTTATATATATTAATTTGTCTGCTTTATATTTGGCTTGTTGCGTATGGTTGTGATGACACCGATGTTGAGCCTGTGTGAGCTAGCTTGCTAATCTTGGGACTAGCTCAGTGCACAGAGGCCAGGACGTCTCGGTGGTCTTGAGGAACCTCCGGGTGGACCTTCAAGTCCTCTTAGGAGGTCCTGGAGGCCCTCCGAGTGGTCCTGGGAGGACTTCCTGGGTGGTCTTGGAGGACCTCCCAGACCTCCGAGTGGTTCGGTTGGACCTCCTGGGTGGTCCTGGGAGAGTCCTCCGGGGGCTCCCAGGTCAGGTTCTCACATTAGGCGTGGTTCTTTTACAGCTTAGTATCAGTTGAGATTTCAAGTGAAATCTAATAAAAAACTATGAATTCAAGGCATAGTCCCTTCATCAGCTGTGAGAAGATGAATCTTGTTATTCTAGGTGCAAGTTCAATCCGTACGGTACTTACACTGAAAGACTGGTATATTAACAACACTTCAGCACAATAGTCCTTATCATTGTTTTTGCTGCTTGCCTTGGAATTGGTGGGGATTGTTAGAATTGGGCCCATATGTGCAAAGGCCCATCCATTCATGAAATTCCGAAGTATGCATGGTTTAGTCCCATATTGCCTAGCCAAGTGGTGGGAAAGCAATTTATAAGGTGGAGTCATTGCCACCCATCGAAACATGTGACATATGATATGGGTGACATGAGGAGGACTATAGCTAAAGTCACACACATGCACGTACGCACGCACGTGCGTATATTTGTATGGCAATCGCGTGACTTGTGACTTGCAACGCACGACTGTGAACCTGTCGTGAACCTAGTCTACCTTTCTTTTTTTTCTAACCATGCATTTCTCTCTCTCCTTGAAATAATGTGGTTGAAGCGATAGACTAGTGTGGTCGAAATAATATGGTTGAAACCATAGACTAGTGTGGTCGAAACACTGTGGTCAAAATAAAGTGGTCGAAACACAGTGGTTGAAATAACGTGGTCGAAGTTATAGACTAGTGTGGTTGAAACACTGTGGTCGGAACATAGTGGTCGAAGCCATAGACTAGTGTGGTCGAAATAAAGTGGTCAAAAAATAGTGGTCAGATCCATAGACTAGTGTGGTCGAAATGCACTGGTCGAAGCTGTAGACCAGTGTGTAATCAGGATCTAATAAACATTGCTTAATTACCATTAATTGGTTTTGAATTATCAGTTACTAATGGTTTAATATGTGCTTTACTATACAGTTACTAGAGAGTAATTGTATCGACCTTAAAAAGATTTAGAGACGTCCAGACCTGACACAATTTGATTTACTTCCATTTTCTTCTTCCACTCTGTTCTACTGTGCTTGAGTGTTGTGTTGTCAAACCAAGCCATCCCTTCTCCTCAGTGTGCACTGGGAAGGAGGGTGAGCGAGTATCTCCGAATCATTGTCGCAGAGTTCACCTACACGGGGCGGCAATAAGATTTTTGGACAGCGCATCTGCGTGACCACTCGCTTCACTACTACATCTACGTTCTGCACTACTTCAAGTTTGCGCTGCTTCTTATTCTTCATCAAGCCCGACTATAAGTTGGTTGTATGACCAAACTATTCTGCTATAGTCCTATTATTGTGTATGTTTAGAAGTGCAATTAGTTGCCTGATGTTAGTATTGCTTTATGCATATCTAGTTTTATGTGATCTTTGCCTCATAATAAAATCTGGAATTAAAATATTGTCCACATTTCCAACAGTTTTAACTAGGAGTTATCTCATGGTTGTATCTGATTTGGTATAGGAGGTATTCCAGTAGCTCAAAACAGAGCCTAGTGAGTCGTGTATTTAACTAGATGACTAGATCCTAGAAGTCTTTAACTTTTTAATTTCCACATTTAAAAAAATGATAGTAATAAATGTTTAAAACTGCAGGTACCGTGATCATTACAAAGGAATTGCTATATAACACACACATAAAATTTTTATGGATTTCAGTCAAATTTCATGCCATTGGATCAAATCCCACATCTATCCTAACGACTTACACGTGTAATACCCTTTCCCCTGTTTCCCCAACCCCATGAACTCATGTTCTAATTGCGTTGCCATCACCCCTCCCACAGCCTCCCTATGGCCCGCCACCTCCATCTTTACCATCTTAATCCTCCTCCTCGTCTTCCTTGCGCCACCTCTTCCTGTACCTTCGTCAAATTTGATCAAAACTAACGGCAACTGGCAAACGAAAAGTTGTTAATAGTACTACTGGATTGGATTCCCTTCGTAACAGAATTACTTGATTAATTAGACAGGCAAGGAAACATGCACATATCTACCTGGCTAATGGTCCATATTGATCCCATTTCTCATCCAGCTTCATCCTAACTAGAAGGTGACCTGTGTCAATGGCGCGGCTATGACCGGTGCTAGGGGAGAGGAAAGCAAGAATTTTTATGTGTGTTTTGGCGAACATTTTTTTAGCAAGTGATTATCTGTGTGAAATAGAAATGGCTATTGTTTGTTAGGTTTGGTTTTTATACGATGGATGTTTGTAAACATAAGGAAGGAAAAACATATGTAATATAAAAGGAAAAGTATAATATTTTGGCTGCTGTATAAAAAATATGAGGACATAAAGTCTGCAAACGCAATAATCAGTAGCATGGTTGGCAGAAGAGGTTATGGTTTAAGACGGTGAACAAATATCCAGTATGTTTGAAGTGTATGAACTTAATGTAAACAAAGCTCAATAGATACTGATAAATAAAGAATGATAACCGTTTAGCTAGGGTTCACTGGACTCATAAATGTCTTTTTATTGTACTCTTGGATTGGTATGTTTGACTTTGACCTTATCTTAAAAGAAGCAAAGCTATTACCTTTCAAAAAAAAAAGCAACATGAGTGTTTGAACTTTGAAAGTTTTTCAATGGGAGATCAAAACATCGAAGTGTATAACTAATCTTGTAATGTTGGGCGAGACTATTTCCTTCTAAGTGCAAAAATCACAAAAAAAAGTATGGAAGCATCTTCACCTAGCCTTCATAAGAATTATGCTAAATTTTCCCTAAACTGATCGCTAAACAAATAAGCTTATTTCTTTCTTTCTATATGATGCATACAGACGAACAATTAAGATTCCTCAAAAGCAAGCAAAACTACGTAACACAAAGAAATACATATCATCCAACTGAATCATGTTTGTAGTACCAAAATGATTAGAGTTTGGATTAGTAGAATCCCATAGTCTGAATGTTTTGACTCATGATTCATCTATATTTTTTGTGTTGGGAATGCATGTGTTACCTATAAGTTTGTGTTTGCAATTTGCCATCATATCCTGTCTTAAACCTTTTCTGCTGCAAAGGACGAAGCAACAGCACCTAAAATACAAAAAGAGCAAAGAGGTCATGTTGAATACATATATATTGTTCTTTAGATAATAGAAATAATATTTCGATACTGTAGTGCATTACTATATAAATTACATGTGCAGTACAACGCTAAGTAGCACAGGTAGTTCGAATTCACAACTATTATTTAAATCCAATCAGGTAAATAACCAAATAAATTTATAGATTAAATTATAAAAGTAATTCTCATCATCAGAGGAATATAATGCAAGCAAGTCTATACTACAAAAATGCATCATCTTGCCATTGCCACTTTCAGTATATACCTAAGCAAAAAGAGAAGACCAACCATCGGAATTTAGCTATATAAGGCCATTCTATGCGAGAGAAACAGTATATGATCAACGGTCATATGAAGAACGCTCAAAAGAACATGCAGATCAATTCTATACATATGTTCAAGTTATGTAAGACTCATTATCATCAAGCAAGCAACTCATTTCATATAATGATGACATTCCTAAGTAATAAAAAGATGATGTATATATGTAAGATGCTATAGAAAGTCTACGATGGAGCTAAAAAAGGAATAGCTACATATGTATGGGTGAGATATGTATTTATCTGTTAGAGGATGTGTTTTTTTTATCGCATAAAGTGTAGGTGTTGGTACCTTGTGGTATTAAATGTAGGTTTGGCCGAATGACGAAAAAGAATAGAACAAAAGCTAAATTGCTGTAGGAGACTAAAAAGGTGTAGCAAATATATGTATACAACCTTTTTAAAGAAAGGCTTTCTTTTTTTGAATAACTATAATACGAACTTTAGGTATTACTGTGTAAGTACCGAAATGATGCTGTTTTATGTAGCCTATGTATAGAACCGTTTTTTTCGCGTAAACTCTATAGGTGTTCCTCAGTGTCCATGGCTTGGTTCGCAGATGTCTAGTTAGGAAATCAAGCTTTACGAATAGTTTGCAGTAGAGGAATCTTTTTTTGTAATGCATTCAATAATACCCAGTGGGAGGCTTAGTGATAGTAAAAATATGGGGAAAAAAAGGAAATAGCACAGATGATCAAAGGAGTGAAGGACATGCCTCCTACACCAATACCTAGAAAGCTATTGTGGCAGTATCCTCTTAAAATTCATATCTCTAAAACATGCTTCTATAACTTCAGAAACCCTCGTAGTGCGGGCATTTGGCAATATTCCCTAATGCATGCTACATCTCTCTCGAAATATCTAGAAACAGATGCACCAAACCTAGAATCTAACATCCAAGATCTATTGAGTAAAGTCCTTTAAAAGGGGTAATCAGATCATGTTTAATAATACTCCAAACCTTTTGGTAGAAAAGAAAAGGAAGGCCATCTGGCCCAGTAGCACCTTGCCCATAAAAATCAAACAAAGCTCTTTTTATTTCTTCTTCAGTAAAATCAGTCTCAAGCATTTCATTTGCTTTGTCATCTACTTTATCATTTAAGCTCTAGAAATCATCAGATAATGAAGGGTATCTTCTACATGCCCATTAGGCCATGAAGCTCTTTTTCAATTTGTTCATTCATTCCACCTTCCAGGATGATCGCACGATATAAAAAAGATTGATAAAAGGAGGAAATTCAGACATAGGTGATCTTAGATTCTACACGACTATAAAGCTTTCCCACTAACATCTATTGGAAGAATTTCTTGGCATATTGATCAAGAACATCTATTGGAAGAATCTATCTCTGTAATAGAAATTTTCCTAATGCGGTGTTATGAAAAGAAATCTTCCTAGTAGAAGAATCCTAGGATCTTTCCTCCCTTTTTTTTCTCTGGCCTCTTCATGATTCATGATACCTACCGAGGTAGTAAGGACGATGTAGCCAAACTTCTGGAAACAAAGACAAAAGATTGAGCCACATTAACCTAAGTGTTATTTCCACATAAGGTGTTAGTACATTTTATGAATTAACTTTGACGTGAGGTAAGTAGCTTTGCGATCCAAGACTCAATTTCCTTCACTCCAACGTCAAAGCGTGGAATGATAACACCAAAGCGGTATACTCGAGGGCATCTTCCGAAGTCATAGTTCTTGAGCTTTTCCAACTACAGCAAAAGAAAGCAGGGTAACTTAGTAATCTGGTGAGATAAGATAGCAAGCATCTCGCGATGCTAATCAAAAGGCAGCTTACCATTGCAGGCAAACCCTTGCTGGTTAAGATGTATCGTGCATGAATTAATCCATACATCATCTCTGCAGATGACTCGATTAAATCATTTTGGTCCTGAGCGAACACTTTATACCTATTTGTAAATTTCTAAATACAGGAGGCATACACACACGTTGTTTGAATTTTGCTTCTTTAGGAAATGAAATTGATGTGAATAATCAAATAATGTTACAAAATAAGTAAGTGGTACGAAAAATGAAAGCTACAGATGGTAAGATTAAGAAATGGTATGTGAATGGTGTATTTATTATATATATTACTAAATTCATAGCTTTTTTAAGAAAAACCATCTCACCATTAGAAGAGTAAATATCTAAGATGAGATCAAGTACATAATCATAATATGACACCTGATTGCTCAAACCATAGAGGCTAAAATCATCCTGTATATAATCATCATCGATCTTACAAAAGAATTCATTGCCTCGCAAGGTACAAAACCATGAAATCCAAGATGGAGCTCTGACCAATAAAATTCCATTATTTTAATACTTTGACTTTGATTGTCCATCTATCCGCTTTTGCTATGAATGACCGAATACGCTTAGCATTGTACGCTATATTGTCCAGGCCTGTAAAAGTGGAAACAAAGGGATAAAGAATATAGTAAAGATACAATGACTGATAATAGATAGTAGATAAGTCGATATAGAAAAACCTACCATAAATGGAAAGATGAAGCCTAGTTTAGGTAGGCAATTATATGAGCCATTAGCACTATTTTTTTTGTCTCGATTAATTCTTTTTTGTCCTGAGTGAACACTTCACCTGTACATAAATGGTCACACTTAGATGAGTTCCATAGCATACCTAAATAGTACCTATTTGTAAATTTCTAAATATAGGAGGCATACACCCACGTTGTTTGAATTTTGCTTCTTTAGGAAATGAAATTAATGTGAATAATCAAAGAATGTTACAAAATAAGTAGGTGGTACAAAAAATGAAAGCTACAGATGGTAAGATTAAGAAATGGTATGTCAATGGTGTATTTATTATATATATTACTAAATTCGTAGATTTTTTAAGAAAAACAAATCTCACCATTAGAAGAGTCAATGTCTAAGATGAGATCAAGTAAATAATCATAATATGACACCTGATTGCTTAGACCACAGAGGTTGAAATCATCCTGTATATAACCATCATCGATTTCACAGAAGAATTCATTGCCTCGCAAGGTACAAAACCATGAAATCCAACCATGAAATCCAAGATGGAGCTCTGACCAATAGAATTCTATAATTTTAATACTCTAACTTTGACTGTCCATCTATCCGCTTTTGCTATGAATGACCGAATACGCTTAGCATTGTACGCTATATTGTCCAGGCCTATAAAAGTGGAAACAAAGGGATAAGAGAATACAGTACTACAATGACTGATAATATATAGTAGATAAGTCGATATAGAAAAACCTAACATAAATGGAAAGACGAAGCTTAGTTTAGGTCGGCAATGATATGAGCCATTAGCACTATTATTTTTTGTCTCCATCTTGCTAGTAATCAGTCAACCATACGTAGCACCTGCATCAAACAACCCCAAACAGATAAATAACCAAACCTTACAATACCATATGTATGCAATTGAAGAAAGATGGTTGTATTTGCTTAATACCTACCATAAGCGTGAAAAAAAAATCTTGCAAAGTAGAAAGGTAAAAGAAGAGGAAGGAAATTAACAGAGAAAGAACTCGCTGAAATTCTGTCGCTAATGTGTCCTCCGCGGCCCCGCAAACTGGCAAAATGGACAGATGGTCGTCATCTTCAAGCCGCATCAGCATTGCCATCAACCTCGATGTGTGATATACCATAATTTATGCAAAATTAGATAACTGAAATGTGCAGCCATGAAGATTGTTTTGAAAGAGCACTATAGCTTAGCTAAGTTACATCAAAAACTACAAATGTGTTATACATTGTCATATCAAAGTTCACTACATGAAGTATTTACAATTTCTTGCAAATACAATTGCAGAGCATTCTACACAAGCACTGAATACACGAATGCATTGAGCACCATACCATCAAAGATCTTAGAACCAAATAAGGAAAAAAACTAAAAGGATAGGATGGTACATAAGGTGTAACTGCTTACCTACTTAGGTTGTAGACAGCGGCGACCACATATGCAAATATTCAGACAATTTATATTCATCCCAATTAGTTTATGCACATGATTTCGTAGGCATCTCGTCGAGCATCTAGTGTACATCTGTTATGAGTGCAAATAGACTCTTGTAGACATTTTTTCAAACATGGCATGGGCAAAAAGTGCATGATTCATTATGAATAAATGTCAAAAGAGACTAACGCACTAGCTATCAACAGAGATCAAATGCACTGGTTGTGTTATGCTAATGTCACAATGATTTGTATGTTGGATTCCTTCGAGAGTAGCTCTATACCACGCTAATACATTCCCATACTATGAATACTACCAATCAAAAAATGTGGTGCGTGGTACCTGAAATTTCTGCACTTGCCTCTACGGCTCATCCTTCCACTGCCCCCACAAAGGTGCCTTATTACAGAGACAGTGGCGGCAAATGAGGCGAGGCGGTGGCGGTGTCTGGCCCGGAGCAGCGGCGGCGGCCGAGCGCCGAGCTCCTCCCTCAGCCCACCATGAGCTGGTGGGAGATTGGGGAGCAGAGGGGTGACGGCCGGATCCGAAGTGGAGGAGCTGGATCTGGGCGTGGACCGGTGACGATGGCAACTGCGTTGCCAGATCTGTGTGGGAGCAGCTGGGTTGAGGAAGACCACGGGGCGCAGGGGAGGAATAGGAAAGGGGCTGAGCACGCCATGAGAGGGGTTGTATCCGGGCGTGGATGGCTGGATCCGGCGAGACGACGAGTTGGTCAGTAGTGGCGAGGCTGGTGGCGGCGATTCTGCGGGCGATTCGTTAGCGAGATCTAAACGAGAGCGGCGGCCGAGGAAGACCGGGGCGCAGGGAGGAAGAGGAAAGGGCGCCGATCTGGCGGGAGCGGGCTGAGGAAGACCGGGGGGCGTAGGGGAGGAAGAGGAAATGGGGTGCTGATCTGGGTGGGAGCGGTCGGTGAGCCTCGGCCGGGGCGAGGGAGAGAAAGGGGTCTTCGGGATAACGCGAGCGAGGAGATGTTTCGCGACGCCGCAAGCTGGCGGGGCGATGTGGCCGAGCGAGCGCCGCGCGTTACCACCTAGTGCATCGCATCGGATCGTGCGGGCTCGAGCGCGCTGAAGTGGGATCGAACGGTCAAAATTTTTTTGGGCGACGTGGCCCTCGCAAAGGAGTGCACTTTCCTTCAGCTGTTAAATAGGTTAATTAAGACGTACTGATCCAATTTGTCACTATCTTCTTCCCGTCCCCTCCTCCACCCACCATGATTGTAATGTCTCTATTTTTAGAATCAGGCTGTTAATATTTAATTTGGCGTTCCGCAAAATTTTTGACCGTGTTTTAAAATTTTGCAGCATTTAATTAAAAGGTTGCTTTTAAAAAATATAAATAATATTAAATCGAATTGTTTGAAAGTGGTTGCAGGTCAATTAAATTGTATTGTTTTCTTGTTTTCGCATGCATTTCAAAAATCATATCATGTCATACATTCGTATCGTCGCCCTATCTGCCAGTTCGACCAACCGCAGACGAAACACTAACGACCTATCCTATTTTTCTGTTTTGCCCACATTCAATAGGAAAATCAAAACCTCCCCACTGCCACCTTTCCCCCCAAAGCCATTTCTTTTTCTCCCTCCTAGCACAACCATTCAACCACCCTCCTCACTGTCATTTCCAAACCCACACCCCATCATTTCTTCCCAAGACTTGAGCTCAAGTTCATTCACTTCTCTCCTCTCAATCCCAACCAAAAATCACAAATCACGTTACGCATGTCATATCGTTGCGATCACCATCGCACAAACGTTCCATTTTCTCAATCGATTCACGCATACGAGTTCGTTCCAGCAATTTGGAGAAGAGGGGAGAAAGACGACTGTGGCGACCCCGAAATCAGATCCCATTTCAAAGTCAAGTGATTGCACTGGCTACCAACAAGCCAGGGATCTACTTGCATACCACTGAAAGGCGTATACACCAAGTCAACCCCAGCTAGAACTCCGGATACCACACATACCACACTGAGGTGCATAAAGCATGACATCCATCGCACCGTAGCTTGAGGCACAACAATTAACAAGAAGGCACGACACTTAACAAGAGACGAGCACAATTTCAAGTACCCAGATATGTGTCTCATGTTAGCTCCCGGAGTCCACATCGCTCAAGGATTGCTCTCCAAAAGCGGCAAGGACCCGGTGAGCGGCCTTCATGAGCTTGGCAGCATTGTACTTGGGCTTGTTCCCTTGAGGCTTCTTCCAAGCTGGCTTTTCCTCCTTATGGTTGCTCTTACCTTTCAGCTTGGGGCAATTTGCCCGAATGTGATAAAGCTCTCCACACTCATAGCACGTCACAGGGCCACCTTTCTTCTTGTTTCTAACATTATTATATGCCCGTGTGACTTTCTCGACTAAAAGAGCTAAATCAGCCTCAGGAAGACTCTCAAACTCTTCTCCTTGAACAACAGATAAACACGCAAGAGAAAAATCAGA
The DNA here is from genome assembly GCA_036346405.1 of Phyllostachys edulis. NCBI lineage: Eukaryota > Viridiplantae > Streptophyta > Magnoliopsida > Poales > Poaceae > Phyllostachys > Phyllostachys edulis. The sequence continues at coordinate 47,352,818 of CM070563.1, read as the reverse complement.
AGAAGACTTAGAAGAACCATCAGGAGTCCCTTTGAGAGGATCAGCCACCAAAGCCATGTTATCCTTCTTAGGAAGGCTACCTCTCTTGATCTCATGAGTTTTGAGCTTGCTATAAAGCAGCTCCAAAGTGAGAGTAGAGGGATCGACGTTCTCTTTGTAGGACCAGAAAGGCGACTAGAGGGGGGGGTGAATAGGAGCTCGCCTAATTTTTCACCTTGTTCAGATTCAACACCAGGTTCACTTCAATGGCTATGGGAGCTATGAAGATCAACATACAAGTATAGCAGAAGACTTGTGTTGAATCCAAACCAAAATCCACAAAGTAAAGAACAAAAAGGGCTCAAGCTTCTTTGGACGGTCAGACCGGCGTTCATTGAGTGGTCAGACCGGGGTGCGGTCTGACCGAAGGCAAAGGAGCGGTCTGACCGGACCTAACGATGAACAGGAAAAACAGCTCAGGATCCAAAATGAAAATCGATCAACTTTTGATCTACACGGCCAAACTTAACCAAACTTGGAACACACCTTCCCAACGATATCTGGAACCTATTCCAAGCAACGATCGAGTCGATCCACGTCAAAATTTTGACCTTTTTCCATTTTACCGAAAGAGGGTTCAAAACCGTGTAAAGACGAAAAACTTGATCCAAAACTTGCTCGTGGGAGATTGATGATTAACTTGATCCTAGATGTATTCCCACATGTCACAGCAAGGTAGATGGGGGCAAGAAACCACTAGAAACCCATTGGATCAAAGAAACACCCAAAATCACCAAATAAGAAGGAAGAACACAAGAAGACTCATCTTTGAATAATCATCCATAGATTGATTCGCGATTGTTGCTAGTTACAGCCACACCCTCAAGGAGGACAAGAACTCAATCCATGAGCACTCAAATCAAATCAACTCTCTAAAACCCTAAACCTCTCCTTTCCTCTTTAAGCTCTAAGACAAACTAGGGTCTTGCAAATGAAGTGCTTGGGGGCTGTTTGACAGCACCCCCTCCTATTTATAGTGAGGCTTAGCTTCTAGTAGAGTTAACCCTAATGGGCTCCCGTTAAGGCCCAACACAAACGAGACACATGCACGCATCTTGAAGCGTCGTCTTCATCTTCTCTTGACCTAAACCATTTCTCCACGCACCGTCTTGCGCCGCGGTTTAGTCCAAGGTCACAGAGGCGGTATTTGGTGAAATTACCAAAATACCCCTTCTTGATCTTTCTCCGAAGACCAAGTCCAATCTTGGTGAAGCACTCACCTGCTTCGCCACGTGTAGATTGATCAACGACTCTCATCGTGTCGGCAAGTCTCTCCCGTCCGGTTCTGGCCGAAACTACCATGGCACTTGCACCGACCCCCGCGCCGCTTGATCCAACCCGTCGCACCGAACTGCCTGTTCGTTCATCATTGTCCATTCTGCGCCATGCTTGAGTCTCCTGACCTCACCCGGCATCCTCGATTGTTCTAGACCTCAGCTCACCTATCTTAGTCCCGATCCTCCTCGCCGTTGACCGTCATTGACCTACAAGCCACCTGCACAGCAACAGACCAAGAAATTGTTTCCAGGAACAAGTTCTTCACAACTTGACCCACGTTAGCCAAAACATGCAATATGTAACATATATGCAATGAAAACCATGAACTTAACCTAACGAACACACATCGTGCCACACTGACGAGCGAAACAAGTCAAAACCGATCAGACTGCCACCCTTATCCGGTCTGACCGCCCACTGGCCGGTCTGACCGCCCACTTGGGACTTAGCCAATTTTCCAACCTAGAAACCCGAACCTTCTCTGGAAATTTCAATCGAATAAAACTTTTCACAGGAAGCTCCAAAAAAATATGTGACCAAGTGCAGAAGAACCCTCTCACCTGCCTACACCCTCTTTTTTTGGCCCAGCTCAAAAATCCAAAGATCCTAAGAGGGCCGGTCCGACTGCTCAGCAGTAGCCGATTAGACCGCTCCTCTGGCCGGTCTGACTGTGGAAACCCGAGAGCTTTCTGAAAATTTCAAATGAATAGAACTTTTCACTGGAAGCTCTAAAAATTTTGAGACCAAGTGCAGAAGAACCTTCTCACTTACCTACACCTTTTATTTTTGGCTCAGCACAAAAATCCAAAGTCACCTTAACGGCCAGTCTGACCACTCAGGGGTAGCCGGTCAGACCGCCACACTGGCCGATCTGACCGCCACCAAGGTCGGTCAGACCGTCAGCCACCAAACCTGAAAAACGAACCAAGGCAAGGCGGTCGACCGCTAAAGTGGCGGTCGACCGCCATCGACCGACAAATTTTGAAACTTTGCCGAAAACGCATGATTTGACAAACCACAAAAGCCATTGCCAATTGTATCATCATCCTAAGATCATGCACATATGCCCATGATATCCACATCCTCAATGGCAGTAGCCGTGATCTCCCACTCCTTGGTGTTGATTGCAGCTAAGAGGTGGGTGGCATTCTCAGATTGAGAGTACTCAATGTCAACAGCTCTCATCTGATTGATCACCTTGTTAAAGCGAGTAAAACGTCATCGATGCTCTCGGTGGGACACATCTCGAATTTGTTATACTCTCTTGATGGTATCGCGACTTGCTTGATCTGGGACGATCCCTCATGGTAAGTTTTGAGGGTGTGCCAAATCTCATGTGCGGTCTCAAGGTTGCAAATCCTATCTTACTCCTGTCTACCAAGCCTAGCATATAGAAGGTTCTTTGCCTTGTTGTTGTTAGCCAAGAGGGTTCTTTGGCCGTGAAGCAACCGAACAAAAGAGTAGGGCTCGAACAACCTCCCATATAGCTTGTCCTTCGCTCTCAAGGAAGACTCGCATGCGATTCTTCCAACAGGCATAGTCGAGCCCATCGAAGATATGCGGCTTGGTCGAGTACTTATCCATCGCCAAGTTTAGTGACCGGTTAAGATCAAGATTAAACTAACACAGGGAGTCATTGCCATGCCTAAGAATGAACAGGGTCTTGTCTACCTTACCGATCTCAAAATCATTCTTAAGTAAGAAGGTCTTAAGTCTATCATACCAGGCTCTAGGGGTTTATTTAAGACCATACAAGGCTTTGGATAGCTTGAAAACACGATCAGGGTGCTTGGGATTCTCAAAGCCAGGGGGTTGCCTAACATACACTTCCTCCTCTATAAAACCATTCAGAAATGCACTCTTAACATCCATTTGATGCAACCTAAAACCTTTAGATGCAACAAATGCAAGCAAAATACGAATGGCTTCTAGTCTAGCAACAGGAGCGAAGGTCTCATGAAAATCTAGCCCCTCAACTTCGCTAAAGCCCTGAGCTACCAACCTAGCCTTGTTTCTAACCACAGAACCATCCTCATTTTGTTTATTTTTGAACACCCAACGGGTTCCTATAATATTATGACCACTAGGAGGTTCTTCAAGGTTCTAGACTTTGTTTCTTTCAAAAATTCTCTAACTCCTCATGCATGGCATTGACCCAGCTAGAATCAGATAAAGCATGTGACATATCGCGGGGTTCAAAAGAAGCTACAAATGTAGAGTGAGAGAAAAGACTCGGATCATGATACATGGAGCGAGTGACTCGCTCATGAAGAATACCAATCATTTGATCCGATGGGTGGTGCTTCTGAATGTGCAGTGGAGCGCCTGGGGGAGATAGCATCTCCTCAACCTCCGCAGGTACTGCTGATGATGAAGATGCAGCAGGAGCCTCAATTGGAGGTGAAGCAGTCGTAGCAGGTTCTGGAGCTTCGACAGGTGCATCAGCGGCAGGTGAAGGAGCAATATCGAAATCATCCTTATCTTCTTCAACAAAAATGCTCTCTGTCACTAGTATGTCACCTGAAACATCGGATCTAGCTCCAAGGCTACTCTTATCAAAAGTAACATTGCATGTCTCCTGGACAATGTTAGTTTCAACTTTAAAAACCCGAAAACCCCTCGAATGAGCAAGATAACCCAGAAATAAACCATCATCAGTCCTTGATTCAAATTTATCTAGGTTTCCTGTCTTGAGAATAAAACATTTTGATCCAAAGACTCGAAAGTGAGAAACGGAGGGTTTTCTGCCAAATTGAAGCTCATAAGAAGTCTTGCCCAAAGATGGTCTCAAGAAGACACGGTTTGAAATATGGCAAGCTGTAGCATTAGCTTCGGTCCAAAACCACCTCGGTGTGCTATACTCATCTAGCATCGTCCTAGCCATATCGACTAAGGTTCTGTTCTTCCTTTCCACGATGCCATTTTGTTGAGGGACATGTGAAGAAGAGAACTGATGCTCAATACCGCGCTCAACACAAAAAGAGGCAAAAGAAGAATTCTTGAACTCCGTGCCATTGTCACTTTGGATCGCTCTCAAGGCACCAGGAAGTTCAGAAGCCAAACGAAGAACAAGATCATGATAGTGATCAAAAGCCTCATCCTTCGAAGCAAGAAAGAACACCCAAGAATATCTCGAAAAATCATCGACTATGACAAGAATGTACCATTTGCCACCGACTAACCGAACCGTAGCAGGACCAACAGTATCCATATGAAGCAACTGTTCTAGTCCATCAGTCATGATCATAGTCAATGAAGGGTGTGAGGCGGCAACTTGCTTGCCATGCCTACAGGGCGTACATACAGCATCCTTGACAGCTTTGAGTTTAGGCAAACCTCTCATGAGATCAAGGCCGCTAACTCGTGTCAGATGATCAAAACCAATGTGCCCCAAACGTTCGTGCCAAAGCCAGACATCAGAAGAAGATGCAATTAAACACTTAAGAGATCCAACAAGAGATTCAGAAAAATTAGCTCCAAAGATTCTACCAACTCTAGAAATCCCAAAAACAAGCTCACCGGCAGAATCAAGCACACGACAGGCATTTTTCTTAAAATGAGTTTCGTAGCCATCATCTAGAAGCTACGAAATAGAAAGCAAGTTGTACCTTAGCTTGTCCACAAGAGCGACGTCCTTCAAGATGAATCTGTCATTCACCTTGATTGATCTCATTCCTTCAATTCGCCCATGTGTATCATCTCCAAAGGTGATAAAGTCATCACCCGTCGACCACATGAAAGAAGTGAACCATCTTGAGTCTCCGGTCATGTGGCATGAACAGCCAGAGTCGATGAGCCACGTTTTCTTCCTCCTTCCGCGGTGATCCTAAAAATCAAGGCATAAACGAACGATGTGTCTCAATACTGGGGTTAGTTAAAAGCGACTTGGGAACCCAGTACTGAGACACACGTCTGCGAGTAGTATGCAAAGCAGAAGTGCTATCCTTGATTTTATTTGCAGTTCTATTATGAGTAATGGTTACATGAACATGAGATGTATCCTGTCTAGGAACATGATGATGAGCATGTGCAACAAATCCTAGACCAGGTTTCTTCTTTTCTAAGTGACCATGTCTCATAAAAGCTCTAGGTTGATTAGATGAAATTCTAGCAATATGTTTCTTAGCATTCTTCAACCTACGCCAACAGAACTCAACCAAATGTCCACTCTTCTTGCAATAGGTGCAATGGTATTTGGTACCACTGGGAGAAGCACCTTTTGACTGAAAAGAAGGTTGGACAAACCTTGCAGATTTAAACACAGTTTTTGCAGGTTGGGTTTTGAATTCAACTAAGCCATTTTCCAAGACCTGAATGACATTATACTTGGATTTGTCCTGGACAGAGTTGTATCCTAAACCTTGCTTCTTATAAGGAGTTTTAGACGTGTCCAGAATCATGTTTAACTGTTTCTTACCTTTAGAAAAATTTTCTAGAGTGTCCTTAAGGTAAGCATTTTCTTTTCCAAAGTTAACACATTATTCACAAGTCTTGACCATAATAGCTCTAGCATGTTTCTCCTTAAGATGAGCAACTTCAAGCTTATAGGCTGCACATGAGGCACAAGGTATAGACTCAATTGTGTCCTTAAGCTTGGCATATTTAGCTCTAACTGCTTCTAGAATATCTTTAACTTCATGTTCACGTTCTAAGCAGAAAGAGCAAAAGCTAGATTTAACATTACCAGAGGCATCCAACTTACTAGACTGTAAGCATTTTTCACAGGGAGCAGATTTAACTTCAATTAGCTCAGTCCTAGCATTTTCAAGTTGGTGAAAAGCAATATCATGAGCAGATTGCAATTTGGATAGTTCAGAATGTAAAGCATGACAGGATGAGCAATCATCATCATCAAGAGTCTTAGCATTTGCAAGTTCTAATGTCAAATTATCTACTTGTGATTCCAAATCCTTGCTCCTAACCATGGTAAACTCTAAGGCCTTATCCTGACTCATGAGTTGCTCAAACATGTCGTCGCAACTAGCAGAAAGAACATCATAGGAGGGAGGTACCTCATCGTTGTCATTGATGTCTATGATGTTAGCCATGAAGCACATGCCGGTGAAGTCCTTGGCCTTCTCTTTCTTGTCTTGAGGGAGCTCCTCCTCCTTGTCCTCCTCGCTCTCGGAGTCCACATCGCTCAAGGATTCCTCTCCAAAAGCGGCAAGGACCTAGTGAGTGGCCTTCATGAGCTTGGCAACATTGTACTTAGGCTTGTTCCCTTCAGGCTTCTTCCAAGCTGGCTTTTCCTCCTTATGGTTGCTCTTACCTTTCAGCTTGGGGCAATTCACCCGAATGTGATAAAGCTCTCCACACTCATAGCACGTCACAGGGCCACCTTTCTTCTTGTTTCTAACATTGTTATATGCCCGTGTGACTTTCTTGGCTAAAAGAGCTAAATCAGCCTCAGGAAGACTCTCAAACTCTTCTCCTTGAACAGCAAATAAACACGCAAGAGAAAAACCAGAAGAAGACTCAGAAGAACCATCAGGAGTCCCTTTGAGAGGATCAGCCACCAAAGCCATGTTATCCTTCTTAGGAAGGCTACCTCTCTTGATCTCATGAGTTTTGAGCTTGCTATAAAGCAGCTCCAAATTGAGAGTAGAGAGATCGACGTTCTCCTCAATGGCAGTAGCCTTGATCTCCCACTCCTTGGTGTTGATTGCAGCTAAGAGGTGGGTGGCATTCTCAGATTGAGAGTACTCAATGGCAACAGCTCTCATCTGATTGATCACCTTGTTAAAGCGAGTAGAAACGTCATCGATGCTCTCACCAGGACGTATCTCGAATTTGTTATACTCTCGCTTGTAGACCATCTGGCGCACTTGCTTGTCTAGGAGGATCCCTCAGGGCAAGTTTCGAGGGTGTGCCAAATCTCATGTGTGGTCTCAAGGTTGTAAATCCTATCGTACTCCTGTCTACCAAGCCTAGTATATAGAAGGTTCTTTGCCTTGTTGTTGTTAGCCAAGAGGGTTGCTGCAGCCGGCGAAGCAACTTCGGGCAAAACGAGCGGGGCTCGAACAACCTCCCATATAGCTTGTCCTTCGCTATCAAGGAAGACTCGCATGTGATTCTTCCAATAGGCATAGTCGAGCCCATCGAAGACATGCGGCTTGGTCGAGTACTTATCCATCACCAAGTTTAGTGATCGGTTAAGATCAAGATTGAGCTAACCGTGCTCTGATACCACTTGTTGGACCGAAAAGGCGACTAGAGATGGGGTAAATAGGAGCACACTCACTTTTTCACTTTGATCAGATTCAACACAAATTTCACTCCAATAGCTATGGAAGCTATGGAGATCAATATACCAATACAGCGGAAGACTAGTATTGAATCCAATCCAAAATCCCCAAAGCAAAAGACCAAAAGGGCTCAAACCCCAATGGGCGGTCAGACCGGCGTGTATTGTGTGGTCGAACTGACGGGCAGTTTGACCGGCGACAAAATCATGATCGACCATTGGCGGTCTCGACCAGGGTTGTAAATCGATCGATCGGACGACTGAGAACCATGGAAACAAATTAAAAAATCAAACTCAAATCGGTCTAACTTTTGATCTATGCGACCAAACTCCACGAAACTTGAGACACACCTTCTAAAAGATATTAGGAACCTATTTCAATCAAGGATCGCATAGATCCATGCCAAAGTTCCTTTCTCTTCCAGATTGAACGAAGTGTGCTCCAAAACCGAGCCAAATATGAAATATGATTTAAAGACTTGCTCGTGGGTGATTGATGATCAAGATGATCCTAGATGGGTTCCCACATGTCACAGCAAGTTAGATCAAGACAAGAAACCAAGCAAAAACTCACGGATCAAAGAAAAACTCAAAATCACCAAATAGAGAGAAAGAAAGTAAATAGAATCATCTTTGAGAGAACCTTCTTTGGATTGATTTGATATGGTATTGGTTTACAGCCACTTCATCAATGGAGGACAAAGACTCAATACATGAGCACGAAATCAAATCCAACTCTCTAGAACCCTAACCTCCACTAATCCTCTCCCTAAGCAAACTAGGGTTTCAAAACAATGAAAGGGTTCAAGGGGGTGCAGCCACCTCCCTCCTCTATTTATAGTGGAGGCTTAGACCTTCTAAAAGCATTAACCCTAATGGGCTCCCGCTAAGGCCCACACACAAACGGGTCACATACACACGCATTTTAAAGCGCCATCTTCATCTCCTCTTAACCTAATCCGCTTCATCATGTGCCGTCTTGCGCCGTGGGTTGGCAAAAGGTCACCAAGGCGGTATTTGGAAAAATTACCAAAATACACCTTCTCGATCTTTTTGCAAAGACCAAGTCCCATCTTCATGAAGCACTTCCGTGCTTCGCCACGTGTAGGTTGATCCAACGGCTCTCATCATGTCGGCAAGTCTCTCCCATCCAGCTCCCACCGAAACCACCATGGCACTTGCACTGACCCCAGCGCCGCTTGATCCAACCCGTCGCACCGAACTGCCCATTCGGTCACCTTTGTCTCTCTTGCGCCATGCTTGACTCCATTGACTTCACCCGGCATCCGCAATCATTCTGGACCTCAGCTCTCCAAGCTTCCTCGCCGTTGACCCTCATTGACCTCCAAGCAACCTACACAACAATAGACAAAGAAATCAATTTCGGGAACAAGTTCTTCACAACTTGACCCGCGTTAGTCAAAACATGTATCATGCAACACATATGCACTGAAACCCATGAACTTAACCTAACCCAACACTCATCGCCACAATTGGCCGATGAATAGTACAAGATCGGTCAAACCACCACTTTGGTCGATGCGATCGCCGCCTTGATCGACCAAGTCCACAACACCCGTCGATCACATGCGCCAACGCCGGTCTGACCGCACTCAACCTGACAGCATTCCAAACTTTGATAAAAACACGTGTTTCGACAAACCATTAATGACATTGCCAATTGTAACATCATCCTAAGATCGTGCACATATCCCTATGATATCCACAATCTCCCCCTTGATGAACACATTGGCAATTTCCAACAAAAGCAAATTTTGAGGTTTGAAAAGTAAAAAATTGACGTTTTCGTACAAAGGCACAACTTGGTCCAAAAGCAAGAGAAAGCAATAGAAATGACCATGTTGGCTTCAGAATAGCAAAGGCAAGTGAGATAAGGCAAAAGAAAGCGAGAAAGCTTCATTTTCCAGAAAGTGTCAAAATCTCACTGTGAGCACCCGGATTTATTAAGCTCATAATACTTAGTCATCCAATTGACCCTAGTATTATCAACCAAATAAACCCAGTCTCGAGAGATGTATACTCCCCAGAATGCAGTATACATACCTCACAACAAAAGAATGTATCAATTCCATACAACACATAGTACATAAGCAACAAACCAGAAGTTAATAATAATAAGGAATAGGTTATTACAAAGAGGGCCTTACGGCCAAATAACAACAAGTACTACTAAGATAACAATGAAGCAAAAGTGCCATAAAGATGGCTATAACACAAAGCCAATCGGTGTGCCTTAACCCTAGGCATCGGACCGACCGCCAAGCTAGTCGTCAAACCCGCACATCTACAAGAGTGAAGCCCTTGGGGCTCACCTCCATCCTCTGCAACAAAAGCCACAAAAATGCCACAACCACGGGCAGATGAGTACATAAAGTACTCCGCAAGACTTACGTGTGAGATAACAGAATTATAAATAGCTACATGCAAGCTTTATTTAAGTGGATGAGGCTTTGGACTCATTTTAGCATAAAGCAAGTTTCATTTGCAATAACATAATAGATTGAAGGCAATTTGGCAAAACATTTTAATTGTTGAAATAACAACGAGATAATAACATAGTAACAACAATAAGATCAACCTGGAAGTGACTAACCCAATAGTCACCACAACAATAGCATGAACTCCCCGTTCATGCCAACCATGTCAAATTTTAATTAAAGGTTGTAGTCTAGTTCTTGAACGACCTTACCAAGCATGTCCATAACCTAGGACGAGGCTATTCGAATAGTTTTATCCCTGCAGGGGTGTACCAATGTACCCACACGTCAGACCGGCTTTCCTTTAAGCACACTACCTTTGGTATGCCGGCACGGCTAAGTCCTACGAGATATTTCCAATGGACAGTGCTAATTCGACCAAGACAACCCACGGGATAAGGACACAATAGACACCTAACCGGTGCCAACGCTCCATTCCCACACCACACACACACGCATTTTATCTTTAAAACACACCAACCGAAGCGACCCCAATTAGCACCGCCCAAAGTACTTAGTCAAGAGGGGCTCCATATACCCCTCGTGTGGTTAGTACGCAAAAGCGCTTGGCTTAGTGACCCAAGTAACTCGGTCCTTAGGGACCCAGGCATACCACCACATTCCAAAAACCGCACCATCCATCCAATATGCCCAAGTCTAAATCAATCTTTTATTTTCAGTTTTTGATTTTACAAATTAATCAAAGCACAAGTGCTGGACATATAGGAGTAATAATCAGTTTTGAGTGATCAAGACCATCGACTAAGTCGATGATCGCCCATTACTACCGATAACTAAGCATGGCTAAGCAATGTTAACGTAAACTACTAAGTGATAAGAGCTCATCCAACGAGCTCAAACCACAGCAAATAACCTAGGCTCATGGGTAGTAGAGGATAAACAATTCCTACAGATTATGCAACTATAGGATTGCTAGCGATATTTTAACACAAAGTAGCATGCATACATACAAGTAAAACAATATATTAAGCTTTAAAGGAATGGGACAATGATGGAAATGATCAAACTGCTTGCCTCGCTGTTGCTGGCCAATTTGTTGCTGAGGATCGCTCATGGAATCAATACACTCGTCGGCACCTAATCGAAAAGACGAAAAGATTCGATAAGAACGACGAAAACAACAAAGACAACACAGCAAACAAACTCCAAACACTTTGAATTTTCTACAGCAGAAAGAGGGTGATTTTTAGGGAATTTAGCAACAAGAACCAATTGATTTGGATTCTTGATGCAAAAGATATGATGAAATCAATTCTGCTCAGGCTAAAAATACCAAACTGCACTAATCACTAATTTAATTATGAGGCAACATTTTCTAGAAAAGTGGTGATACTGAGATTTTTACAGTAAAACAAGCACCTCATGATATGAGTAACACAATTGAGTTCACCTCATTTGGAGCTATGATGCATGTTTTATGATTTTTCAAAGATATGATAAAGAGCACAACTAAAATGCTCTCACCAAGCTTTTGAAAACAGTGACATGCCTAAATCCTATTCTAACATTTAGTGCATTCATAGAGGAAGCCAACAAAGTTGGAGTCACTCAAAAATAAGCTACAGAGAATTACGTATGCATTTTATAAGTTAATTTGAATTTTTAACGCAACATTTAAAGTTAGTTTTAAAACCTATTTACAAAACCATTTTCTGGAGCTGAACTGGGCTCATAACTATTTTTAGATTAGAGCCTGGTCCAAACCAGAGCTAACCCAGTTTGAAACACTACATTTGGATTTAGAATGAAAAAGATATGGAATTCTAAAGTTTATACCTTATTTCAGTTTATAATTAAGAGTTCACTGGAATTTCTAAAACCCACAAGGACATGGGAGGACATGAGCCACAGATCTCAGATCTAACGGCTCAAGACCTCCCAGGAGAACAACGCACATGCGCGAGGTGAGGGGAGGTCGTGGCCGTTGATACCGCATCCAACGAACCACAACACATGAGGGAGGACCGGGACGGTCCAGATCAAACGAGGGAGGTCTGAGCAGTGAGATCTTCCAAAGGAAGATCTAAACTACCAAGATCTCCCCGAGGAAGATCTACATCGTCAGGACCTCACAGGGGAGGTCTGGGCGGTCAGATTTTCCAAGAGAGGACCTTAATGGTCTAGATTGTCCCGTGGAGGATCTTAACGGTCAAGACAACAACAAAGAGGTCTGGGCGGTTCAGATCCACTTGGGTGGTCTGAACGGCCAAGATCTAACAAAGGGAGGTCCTAAGCGCCTCAGATTTCCACCGGGAGGTGCAGGCGGCTAAGATTTACCCGAGGAGGTCCACAAGGTTAAGAGGACCTAGGGAGGTCCTACACGTGGAGATCAACACAGGAGGACCTCAACGCTAAGATCTCCCACAAGGAGGTCCTAGCGGTCAAGATCGCCGGAGGAGGTCTGGGCGTTCCTGATCTCCTCGAGGAGGTCATGGACGCCCCAGCTCGCGACCACGCGCTGCTTGCGCGCGCACGGACATAGTTAATGCGCGCGGGATAACAAGGAGGTCCGCGCAAGGGATCTTAAATGCGCGCAAAAGGGGCAGGGTTAAGAGCGAATGGTGAAACCAATGATTAATGAGATTGGCCAATGATTAGCACATTGAAGGGAGGATCTCGTCTTAACGGCGACGCTACTTGGGCGTCCGTTCGACAAAACCTTCCCCGCGAAGACGTGGCCAATGCCGGGCGATGCGGACCTCGCCAAGAAGACCAATGGCACCAATGTGTGCGCAATGGCGTTGCGCACACTGCGATCACTCGGCGGCGTGGCGGCCTTAAATGCCGGTGAGCCGGAGATGACCACGACGACAAGCACGGCCAAAAGACGTTTGAAAAAGAAAAGCTCATGGCGACATTCAGCGGGTGCCCAAACAAAAGCTCCGCGACATCATACATCACGGGTGCCCAGCGCCTAGGACTATCGAGGAGTACACGGAGGTCCTAACGATGCCGGGAGGTCGAGGATGGCAATGGCCTGAGTTGGAGAAGATGGGAAACTCCGCTGCTTCAAGCCCAAGCTCCAACTCCAAGCTTCAAGCTCCACTAGCCCCTCCTGAAAAGGTCAACCTAACAATGAGTTAGGTTCAACTCAGGAGATTTTGGGGGAGCTTAATTGAGCAAGAGGTTGAGAGGGAGCCACTGGAGCAAGCCTTTACCAAGGGCTCCAAGCTTCTCGACAACGGCGGCCAAGAAGGGGAGGTCAGTGGAGGGGATGCTCAGCCAAGCACAAGCAAGGCCAAGCTCAATGGTGTGTAAAAGAAGCCAAGGGCAACAGTGGGGGGTTTTATAGCTAGGGCAAAAAGAGGTCCTGGACCACGGGTTAAGCTCATGGTGAGCTTAGCCCAAGGGAGGTCCACGGGAGGTCCATGGGGTTGGACAAGATGGATGGGACAGAGTAGGTCAGGACAGGGCATGGGCTAGGGGCGGAAAAGCACTGACATGCATTTAATGCCCCCAGGCACAGAGCCGTTGGATGTGACAAGGCTTTGACTTTGCCCATCGCCATGGCTGCGCACGCATCAAGGTAGGAGAAGAACAGGATCTCACATCCACCGTTGGATTACGTGGATGGGGAGGTCCTGGCCCTCGGATTTTAAGTTTGAACCGTTATGTTTTAAGTGACTGGGAGGAGGTCCCAGCCACACGATTTGGAAAGGGAGGTCGTGGCCTCCGATTTCCATAATCTTGAATCTTGCGTGGAAAAAGGGACAGGAGGTCCAAAGCGTTGGATCTCAATCCAACGGTGCGGACCTCCTGTGAGGTCTTAACCACACAGAACTTCAGAACCTGAGGGGGAGGTCATGGCCTTTGGACTTAAATCCAAGGGCACACAATGACCGGGGAGGTCTTAGCACTACGCGTAGCGCACAAGAGGTTATGGCCATCAGATTAAGATCTAATGGTGATGAGAGGGCGAGGGAGGTCTGAGACGTTGCGCAAAAGGCAAGGGAGGTCAGGACCTTTGGATTTTGATCCAGCAGTTACGATCAAAAGAGGGGAGGTCTGAGCTTGCAACGCACTGGGAGATCATGGTCTTTAGATTTAAATCTAAGACTACGACCTCACATCTTGTGGGAGGTCGAGATCGCACAAGGCACTAGGAGGTCGTGGTAGAGATTTTAAATCTAACGGCTACAACACACGATGGGGAGGTTGGGTGCGCTAGATTTTGAGGGAGGTCGTGGGTGTTGGATCGATCCAACGGCCACGACCTCAACAAAATGGGAGGACCTCGCAGAGAAAGTTTGCAGAGGAGGTCGTGGCCTTAGGATTGAATCCAACGGCTCGACCTCAAGTGAGTGCAAAAGGGAGGTCTCGAGTAGTTTGAGCGAGGGAGGTCATGGCCATGGATCGTTGATCCAAGGGCGATGACCTCATGTGAGTGGGAGGACTTGGCTGCGTTAGGCGAGGAGGAGGTCGTGGCGGTTGGATGTTAATCCAACGGCTCGACTGATCAAGGTGGAGAGGAGGTCTGCGAGCGAGGGGAAAAAAGGTTACCGGACCGACTTTGGGAAAGTGGCTAGCCCAAGGAACAATTACCAAGCTTTTAAATTCAATTTCAACAGCTGAGATTTTGCAGGGTTGTTTGGAATAGCAATTGAGCTCCAAAATTTATGAAATTTTAACAGGAACTTGCTGACAATGAGATTAACCTTACATAAAATTTCCAGAGGTTATTATGCAATGCATTTTTCTCAGGAAATTCATGAAGGTTGTTCAAGGATTTGTTTTACCTCCAAAATTTATCAAACAAGTTTTACAACTTGTGATATTTTTCAGAGGGGTCCCACATCAGTTTTAGGACCAAGAAAAATATTTTCCAAATGTTTGGCACAAGCTTTAAGATAATTGGAAAAGGAGTTTGACTTTTGGTCAACAAGAGCTTTGTGTTTTTGGATTACACAACTCTTGGACAAGAATTACATGAGTGTTTAGGGGTTTTCAAGGTGTGAGAAAAAGTTTTAATTTCTACACATATAATTATACTTGAACAAACCCTGTTTAGGTATTTGGGATGTTACACTCACTTAAGGTCCATATGAAAGAACAATTGTTCGATATGACCTTTGATCGTTGTGAGGATCAAGAATTGCAATTCAAGTTCAAAAAAGGCAATAAGACCATAAGAATGCAAATAAGAAACTCCCCCTCACTATGATCCTCAGATTTCAGAAAATTTCAAATTCTCCAAATTTCTCCAAAAGGCTTCCATTTTAACATTTTTATATCTATCTTCTACCCCTTTGACAATGGAGTCATCAAGAAATCACGCCTTCCTCTCGTCCAAAGATAACAAATGTAGAATGAGGAAAAAGCATAAGAAGGAGCATGCATGAAATGCAATGGAGTGGCTTCATTTTTTTGAATTTATCATTTTTTTTATTACAAGAAGCTTTGGAGATTACCCAAAAGAGCAAGCTAGCATTTCTAATATTACTCACTACCTATCAAGCCAGAAAGTGCTAGCAAGATCATGTTAAGAAATATATATCAAAGCTAAGCTAGAAGGCTTAAAATACAGTAATGAATTTTACATTTTAAGCAAAGCTTTGAATCTAGGAAGTTCATTAATAGGGATCCTAAAATGATAATGGCCATGTCAAAATGTCAATGTGAGATCAAAAAGGTAACAATGACCGCTTAAGAGACAAACAGATCGTGAATTGAATCATTTTGCTCAAATTTCTCAAACGCCTATTTTTCAACAGTTTTTCATTTGCAATGAATATTGAAGTTGACTAATGGTTTAATTTAGTGAAGAAGATCCTGCACTAGGAGCCATCCACAAACAGTCCCATATAACATATAACCTAGGCAATCAACTGAACAAGGGGACATCAACATTCAAGGAAGGCAATGCAGCAAGGAGGATATAACTAAATCTACCCATTTGACATACAAGTATTCGAAATTAAAGCAATGCATAGAATACTTGAAAATCAACATAAATACTTTTGAAACTAATAGGAGAAACATGGTCAAAGGAGGGGATTGCTTTCCTTTACTGGTACCACTCTTGATTACTGTCTGGTCACACTCACGAATTTTTCAGGAACGTCGAAAACCTATCGAAAGAGCGATATTGCAAATAAACACCAAATAAGCTGAAAAATTCAAAATTACATGAAATTTACAGAGAAGGTATATTATGATTTTAGATGAATTTAGAGACAAAATCATTTGATTTGGAGTTTGTGAGAGTTATGACCTAATGAAGATCTACCGGGAGAGAAAATCAAGAAAATAAGGTTTTGGTTATTATAGCCCGAATTACATCTTTTCGCACAATTTTCCAGAAAGTTGGTGGAGATAAATTTACATGGAATGAAAGAGAATAAAATGTTTTGAACAAAAAAAATTTAATCACCCTAGTTGGAGTTCATATGAATTTTCTATGCATTTTTGAAGTTATTTGAGTTTTTAGTGTAAAAATAATTCTTTACCGAATTTAATTCTAATATCAAAATTTTCTAGGATAGTAACATGTTCAAAACCTATTCGAAGTTATAGTTCAATAAAATTGAAACCCAACAAAATTAATTTCACTCAAATTGGAGTTGATTTGAATTAGTTATGAATTTTTGAAATTATTTAAATTTATAGTGCAAAAATTAATTTGTTTGAGAATTTCTAAATGAATTAAATACTTTTTACACCGAGGTGTAGGACCGGAAAGGCGACTAGAGGGGGGTGAATAGGAGCTCACCTAATTTTTCACCTTGTTCAGATTCAACACCAGGTTCACTTCAATAACTATGAGAGCTATGAAGATCAACATACAAGTACAGCAGAAGACTTGTGTTGAATCCAAACCAAGATCCCCAAAGTAAAGAACAAAAAGGGCTCAATATTCTTCGGGTGGTCAGACTGGCGTTCATTGAGCGGTCAGACCGAAGTCTTGATCGGCCGACCGACAGGATCGGTCGGACCGACTAACGATGAACAGGAAAAACAACTCGGGTTCCAAAATGAAAATCGATCAAACTTTTGATCTACACGGTCAAACTTAACCAAACTTGGAACACACCTTCCCAAGGATATCTAGAACGTATTCCAAGTGACGATCGAGTAGATCCACGTCAAAGTTTTGAGCTTTTTCCATTTTATCGAAAGAGGGTTCAAAACCGAGCAAAAACGAAAAACTTAATCCAAAACTTGCTCGTGGGAGATTGATGATCAAGATGATCCTAGATGTATTCCCACATGTCACAGCAAGGTTGTAGGACTGGAAAGGCGACTAGAGGGGGGGTGAATAGACGCTCTTCTATTTTTCACCTCGATCGAACTCAACACTACTTTCACTCCAATAGCTATAAAAGCCATGAAGATCTGTATACAGGCACAGCGGATGACCTGTGTTGAATCCGATCAAACCCCAACGCAAAAGACTAAAACCATATCACAACTGCAAAGGAAGATGTGTAAAGAATAACTAGCAGTTGTAAAAATGAGATGAATATGTCGAACCCGGGAGCGAAGGATCCCGAATTCTCTGTGTTCATACACTAGTCCAGGATTTCTAGTGTACACAGTTAAACAAAAGTGATAATCAAACATATCACGCACTTTATTAATAATTATTCAGAGTTTATTACAATCGGGCCTGAGGCCAAATAAAGTAAAACACAGCGGAAATAAAATAGTAGTAGTAGACCCAACGATTCACCACAGGCAATCGTCTGGGGGAGCGTGGCCTAAGCATCGATGTCCTCACCGTCTTGATAGAAATCTTTCTCTGAATAAAGATTATTCAGCAAGAGTAAGCACTACCACTGTGCTTGCAAGTTACACCAAGAAAATGTGATTGAATGCATGCATAAAGTGAGCAAAGGGTAATGGCAGGGTTTATTTGCGTAAGACAGTATTTTCAGTTTAAATACTCTTAGTAATTTCCAAGGCCATTTTTAGAATTTAAGAAGACCAAAATCATATTTCGATTTCTCAATGTCAAGTGCAGGATGAATCCTCCATACACAAATGGTGAAGGAATACCCCCCTTACACCAGGCTTCTGCCCAATCCCATTTTCATAAACCAGGTGATAAAGTCTTTTCAAACAAAACCAGAGACTAACTTCGAGTGGCTTCTGTTAAGCATGTCCATGACCGTGGACACGGCTATTCGAATAGATTATTACTCTGCAGAGTTGGTACAGCTTTACCCACAAGAGATAGTTTGCTTATTATGTCGGCCAATACACGCTTCCGTAGGCGTGCGACTAAGCAGCTATCACAAGGCCTTTACCCTACATTATTTCAACATAATTATGCCCGCTAAGGTTTAAGAATGTCGAAGGCTTCGCGCCAAACGACTACCCCCTCTTGCGCCATGTGGGTATCATCAATAAGTCTTCACGACTCCCACATCTTTCCAAGACATAACATGGTGAGATAATATAGCTTATTTGGCCAAGTCTGTCCCATTTCAGACTTGTGGTGGTACGAGTTTGGCTTAACATCCGCGGCCCGCAGACCGGTCCTTGCATGACTGGGTGACTTCCAAAACAAACCCTGGGTCTCAACCATTCGCTGTATTGAGCCCGTGCATGAACTTGCACCCACCATCAATCCAATTCACCCAAGTTTAAACCAATTTTATTTATTTTTCTTTGGTAAAACGTTTTCCAAACATCTATGGTAAAAGCAATACCATAGATTCATTTTCAAAACAACTTTGTATTTTGGCAAAATTCCCCAAATCATCTTTTGGTCTAAGCAATGACTAAGCATAAATATCTTAATTATTTTACTAAGGTGACAAGGGCATGGCATTCCAAGCATCAATATTGGCTATACAAAGGAATTGGCATAGCTAAGAATTAAAACAGGAATTTGAAATACTTGGATAAAAATATGCATGCAATAATAACTATAAAACAGAATTAATTAACTTTGAAATACTGGGATCAAAATGGTCAAGAATGTAACTTGCCTTCGTTGAAGTCTTGAGATTCTAAACCCTCTGAAAGATCTACCTCTCCGGAATCGTCAAAGTCTATCTGAAAAGTACGACAAATTCAAATGAAATTCAAATAAATCCAAAAGACAAATCAAATTAACTCCAAATGAAATAATTTATTTTATTTATCTAGATAATAATTTTCTAAGATTTTATCAATTTGAATCACTCAATTTGAAGTTGAGGTTCAAAAGATATGAATTTTACAAGTTTTAATCTAAATTTGATATTTAAAAGAATTTCTAAATTTAAATACAGATTCAAAATAGCTTCAAATTAAATAATTTTGGTTTAGTTAGCTAGATAATGATTTTACATGAATTTAGAAATTTGGAGCACCCAATTTGGAGATTGGATGCAAAAGTTATGAATTTTAGAAGTTTAAACCTAAATCTGAAATTTAAATGAATTTCCCGATTTATTTTTCTAAAGGAAAATCCATTTATTGTGCAAGCTGGCGTTAGCCACAGTGTTTCGGGATTTAAAAGAAATTAAATTAATTTCTGACATGTGGGCCCCATGTGTCATAGACATGGCTTACATGGACCAAGTCCATGTGGTGATTGGCTTGGGAGTTGGTCTTGTGCGGTGATGTGGCCGCCACATGGGCTCCACGTCGGACCCGAGGGTGAGGTGGCGCTGAATGGCGCCGACGTGGACTAGCCACGCCAGCGACACCGGCCGGCGATCTTGGCGACGAGCCCACCGGCGTTATCACGCCACGGCGAGGTGAGGATGTGCGCAAAGAGAGAGGTGAGATCTTGAATGTGATGCTCACGGAATTGCACCTAATGCACGGTAAGGTGGTGGCGACAAGGTCGGCGGCGGCGTCCTTCGGTTGTCGGCGAAGTGGGGCTCCGGGATCCTCCGGCGATCGATTCTTGCGCACGAGTTCGCGACGCAGCGGTGATCTTGATGGAGGTGGGGGCGAGGACGCGTCAGCGGAATGCCGGAATCGGAGAAAAGCGGAACCGGCGCCGTCGAAGATCCTTGAAATTGTGGCGCTAAGGGGAGGAGGTGAGTGTGGGTGGCGGCGTTGTGGTGTGGGAGGAAGGCGCACCTAGGGCTCCTATTTATAGGGCCCGGGCGTGGCCGGAGCTTTGTGTGACACACGGTGACCGTCTTGGCGATGGCGCGTGATTGAGGATTTGTGACGAGGAAAGGAAAGAGAGGGTCGTGTCGGGCGGAGGAATCAAGAAATTAAAACGCATGCAATCGGAGGAGATCGGCCGGATTCGTCTTGGCGTATGGAAGGTTTTTGAATCGCTTCAATGGCGGATGCACGCGTGGAAAGGAAAGCAGCGCGAGGAAGAAGGAAGGCTTGGGGACGATGCACTGTAGCGGGCCCCACTTGTCAGCGTCAGTGGAGAAAGGAAAGGAGAGGGTGCACCTCAGCCACCCGATCGTGATCTGACGGTGAGAGGATTAAGGGGGTCTTGGCGAGTGGGTCGTCTTGGCGTCGTGTGAAGAATGGGCCAGCCAAAATCGGCCCATTTACTGTTGAGGGATTTTCTTTGATTTTCCAATTGTTTTAATCCTGATAATTCAAAGAGGCTTTAGAAAATAGCAAATAAAATTCCAAAAATTCTAGAAAAATTCACAGAAATTCCTAGAATGATTTTGGACTTAAATAAAATAATTTCAACTTAAACTTGGTAATAGTTTGTGCATTTAAATTTGTTTTAGCTTTAAGGTTATTAAGGAAAGCTTTAAGAAAAAATCAGAAAATCCACCAAAATAAATAAGTTTTAAAATTTTTCTCAGAAATTGAAAATTTGGGCTGTTACAAACCTACCCCCCTTAAAGGGAATCTCGACCCCGAGATTCAGACTTGGTTAGCAAAAAGGTGGGGATACTCGGCTTTCAAATCTTTTTCTCGCTCCCAGGTGGCTTCTTCTTCTGAATGATTGCTCCACTGAACCTTGCATGAGCAGATGACTTTGCTTCTGGTGACTCGTTCCACCATATCGAGAATCTTGATTGGCTGCTCTACGTACGTGAGGTCTTCCTGAAGGTCGATGTTCTCAAGGGGTGTTTCTTCTATTGGCACTCGGAGACACTTCTTGAGTTGAGAGACGTGGAAGACGTCGTGGACTGCTGACAAGGAGGTTGGAAGTTCAAGCTTATATGCAACTTCACCTCTCTTGGCCAAAATCTTGTAAGGTCCCACAAATCTAGGTGCAAGTTTTCCCTTGGTCCGGAACCTTTTAACCCCTCGAAGTGGAGTAACCACGAGATAAACAAAGTCTCCTATTTCAAAGGTTAATTCTCTTGGCGGTTATCGGTAGAACTCTTACGCCGAGATTGAGCCACCTTCAAACATTCCCTTATCGCTTTAACCTTGCTTTGGCTTCTTTTATCAATTCGGTCCAAAGAATTGATGCTCTCCTACTTCATCCCAAAGAAGCGGAGTTCGCATTTTCTACCATACAAAGCTTCAAATGGAGACATCGTGGGTCGGCTTGGTAACTATTGTTGTCGAGAATTCTCATAGGGCGATTCTTATCCCAACTTTTCCCATAATCTAAGGCACGGGCTCAAGCATGTCTTCAAGAACTTGGTTGACACGTTCGATCGGCCGTCTGTCTGCGGGTGATAGGCGATCTTGAAGTTGAGTCTTGTTCCCAAAGCTTCGTGCAAACTCTGCTAGAATCTTGATGTGAACGAGAGCCTCTATCGGACCACGATCTTCTTGGGTACTCCGTGTGAGCAGACAATCTTG
Organism: Phyllostachys edulis; assembly: GCA_036346405.1. Taxonomy (NCBI): domain Eukaryota; kingdom Viridiplantae; phylum Streptophyta; class Magnoliopsida; order Poales; family Poaceae; genus Phyllostachys; species Phyllostachys edulis. Next base: position 47,331,056 of record CM070563.1, on the reverse strand, counting down.
GCCATATACAATTCCGCTAGTAGTATCGCTTCACGTAAGTGGTCTTGATGGAATAAAGTGAGCTACTTTAGTTAACCCACAATTATCACCCAGATGGAATCACATCTGTTTGGGTCCTAGGAGTCCGGTGATAAAATCCATACCAACTTCCTCCCACTTCCATTCGGGAATTGGTAATGGTTATAACAGAACCAATGGTCTTTGGTGTTACCTTGACTCACGACAAACATCACAACGAAGCGAACTTCGGCGATTTCTCGCTTCATCTTGACCCACCAATATTTCTCCTTGAGATCCTAGTACATCTTCGTGCTTAGGATGGATGGAGTATGGCGATCGTGTGCTTCCTTTAGAATCATTGTTTTATCTCGATGGTTGGGCACACATATGCGATCTCCAAACCACACTTGTTCCTTGTTCATCCTCAGAAAATCCTGGGGCTTTGCCTTTTCTCATATTCTTCTTGATTTCCTTGATGTCGTCGTCTTCTAACTATTTTTCCCTGATCAGACTCTGAAGAGTGGGTTGAACTTCTAAAGCATTCACAAAGCCTTGTTTGACAATTAATCTCCAAGTTCAGGTGCTTCAGTTCTTTATATAATTCTGGCTGATTATTCTGAACCAAAATGGTGTTGCAATACGTCTTTCTACTCAGGGCATCTGCAACAACATTTGCCTTGCCCGGATGATAATGAATTCCGAGGTCGTAATCTTTTATCAACTCTAACCATCTTCTCTGTCGGAGGTTGAGTTCAGACTGGGTAAAGATGTATTTCAGACTCTTATGATCCGTGAAAATCTCTAGCGGTTACCAATGAGGTAATGCCGCCAAATCTTCAAAGCATGCACAATTCTCGCTAACTTCGAGATCATGAGTTGGGTAATTTCCCTCGTGTGGCCTCAAGCGGCGGGATGCATAAGCCACGACTTTGCCTTCTGCATCGGGACACATCAAGACCTTGTCGAGATCGTCGCAGAAGATTTCAAAGTCCTTATGAATATCGGGTAATACTTGCAGTCTGCGAAACTAAACTCTTCTTGACTCTGGAACCTCTTCTCGAAGGCATCTGTCCATTCAAACTTCTTTTCCTTCTTCAGAAGTTGTGTCATAGGCCTCACTGTCTTGGAGAATCTTTCAATGAACCTGCGGTAATAACCGGCTAGCCCAAGGAAACTCCTTACTTATGTGACAGACTTTGGTTGCTTCCAATCCATAACGGCTTCAACCTTGGCTGGGTCTACAGCAACTCCTCCTGCTGACACGATATGACCAAGGAAGGCCACTTGCTTTAGCGAGTCGCTCTTCTGAATTTGGCGTAAAGTCTGTGTTCTCTGAGATTCTCCAAAATCATCCTTAGGTGCTTCTCGTGTTCTTCTTCATCCTTTGAATAAATGAGAATGTCATCGATGAAAACAACCACAAACTTATCCAAGAATTCCATGAACACTTTATTCATCATATTCATGAAGTGGCGAGGCGTTTGTCAAACCGAAAGACATGATTTGTAAATTCATACAACCCATATCCGGTCGTGAAGGCGGTCTTTGGGATATCTTCCGCGGATCTTTAGTTGATGATAGCGGATCGTAGATCGATCTTGAAGATGTTTGCTCCTTCAATTTATCGAGCAGATCATCAATCTGGTAGCGGATACTTGTTCTTGATCGTCACCTCATTGAGCGATCTATAATCCACACACATTCGCATACTATTGTCATTCTTCTTGACAAATATCTGGTGCTCCCCAAGGTGATGAACTTGGTGGGATATAACCTTTGCTCCTTAGTTCTTCAATTTGTTTCTTGACTCTGCTAGTTCATTGGTAGGCATTCTATAGGGTTAAACCGAGATTAGGGCGGTCCACGGACTAAGTCAATTAAGAACATTACGTCCCTATCCGGTGGCATCTTGCCGTAACTCATCAGGAAAAACATCTGGGTATTCTTGCACAACTGGTATGTCTTCAAGTTTTATTTCCTTCAAGCTTTGGTCAGGATGGAACTTCCTCCGGTTGAAGACTTGGGTCTGAATTCTACTGATTCTCCTTGTGCATTGGTGAGGGTGATAGATCTATTGGCATAGTCTATTTGTCCCTGATTCTTGGCTAGCCAGTCCATTCCAAGAATCACATCGAGACCTTGGGATTGCAGGACTATCAAGTCCGCTAGAAAAGTTACTCCGGATATTTCAAGGGTAAGGTTTGGGCATAGAGAACTGGTTCTCATTTGAGCCGGGGAGTGGACTATCATAGGGTTAACTAAAGAGAGATAGGTAACCCATATTTTCCCACAAATTTATTGGAAACAAAGGAATGCGATGCTCCGGAATCAAATAGGACAGATGCTGGTACTGAATTAACAAGAAACGTACCAAGAACGACATCTGGTGCTGCTTGAGCTTCCTCGGCGGTGATGTGGTTAACTCTGCCCTTCGCAAACTGATTTGTCTTTGTGGCGGCGGGGTTTTGCGATAGCTTGGACTCAGATTTAGGGCACTGGAAATGACTTCTTAGGACACCTATTGGCGAAGTGTCCCTTCTCTGACAATGATAGCAAGTAATCTCGAAGAGTTCTTGATTTGGGCCTCCTGCAGCGAGTTGTGGATTAGGAAGTGTTGGCCTTGTTGCCTTTGGTGCGGAGTTCTGAAGTGGTAGACTGAAATCTTCCACGCTGCGGAGGCTGAGGTTGAGCGAGGCGAGGTTTGGGTTGGCCTCCAGAGTTGAACCTCTGAGCGGCCATCCTCCGCTTGCGGTTCTCCATCTCTATATGTTTGCCTTCCTGGCGATTTGCCTTGTCCACCAACTGTTGGAAGTCAGTAAAGTCCTGAGAGATCAGTTGGACGAGATATCTCATCATTCGGTCCTTCCATGAACTTTTCACGCTGTCTTCATCTCTGCTCGTCATGCGGGCGTGTCGAGCAAGTGGTTGAACTTATGCAGTACTCGCTCACTGAGCGGTTGCCTTGGCGAAGCGCCCCGAATTCCTTCTTTTTCAATGCCATCATCCCTGCGGGAATGTGAGCATGACGGAAGGCTCGCACAAACTCGTCCCAAGTGATAGCTTGAGCGTTGGCATGGGTGATCTGAGAGGTTGTCCCACCACTCCGGCGGGACCACCGAGTTGGTGGCGGCGAAAGTACCTCTCGTGATCCGAGCACTGAGTAATATCCAACTTCTTCCCTATGGCACGGAGCCAATCGTCGGCGTCCATAGGTTCAGTACTGCTTGAGAATGTCGGAGGACGCATCCTCATGAACTCCGACATTGACAACTTTTGCGGGGGTGGGGGTGGAGGTGGAGCGTGAGTTGCGGCTTGTGGGTTCTGAACGTTGCTGAGTGACTGGGCCAGCAAACTCAACATATGCGTCTGGTGGGCCATTATCTGGCACCAATCAGGCTCTTCACTCGGTGGAGGTGGTGGCTACGGGACGGGATTTTCCTGATAATCCGCGTTCTCGTTCCACGACCTTGAAACCGCCACTTGCTTGCAGCGGGTGGTCACCATCTACTAGATGTTTCTAAGGATTTTTACAAGAGAGAGATAGAAAGAAAGCTCTAAAGGGGTAAATCTAATTAGCCCAAGAACAAACACAAGACAAAGAGCCAAAAAAATTTTCTAAAATAATTCTTTTATTATTTTATTTTATTCTTTGGTTATGGCTATCACAATGGTAACGATAGCTCATAATTCGCATCTAACGGTTACAATATGGGAAACAACTAAGGGGTGATTGGGGTATAATCCTGCTAACTAGAGCTACCCTCGCCGGCCTTGTAGCAAGCTAGCTCTTCTTCCATGGCCTTCAGCCTTTGTTCCACCTCTTGTAGGCTGTCTTGAGTGGTACGCAGGTCGTCTAGAGCATTTCCATAGGCATAGTCCATTGCCTTGCACAAGTTTACCTGATGTGTAAGCTCAGGGGAATCCTCGCCCTCGGTGGGCAAAAGGTCTTTATCGGCTGGTCTGAACGATGCATTGGATGGTAGTGAAACTCGGAGCCATGGAATCGATTGTTGTAGGTGTAGCGAAGGCGTCTTGTGGCTTCTCTGGCTGTGTCTTGAATGCCTTCAGCGAAGGTACCACGTCTTATTGGAGCGTCGATGATGTGGAAATCTCAGATTTGAGTTATGATTGGCGAGAGGATTACTTGACTCTCGGCGATATTGGCTTCCCACTTTATCTTGGTACCCTTGATAGGTTGGTCTTTCTTTGTAGTCCGGTGTTGCATCATCTTCCAAAGGAGTGCACCCAATGTCCCGCGAAAATTCCGTGGGAGATCCGGGTTGGTTTTTCGACCATCTACAATTTTAGAGAAGGAGATGAGTTAGTATTTGTTTTAAAGAAAGGTTGAAGACCCTTGAATAGACCCAAAATAGTTGTAGTTTTTGAAAATAAGTCCTTAAGGCATTTTCTAAGGCCACGACCTCTGATCGATATGGCTCGATACCACTTTTGTCGAACCCGGGGCGAAGGATCCCGAATTCTCTGTGTTCATACACTAGTCCGGGATTTCTAGTGTACAGTTAAACAAAAGTGATAATCAAACATATCACGCACTTTATTAATAATTATTGAGTTTATTACAATCGGACTGAGGCCAAATAAAGTAAAACACAGCGGAAATAAAATAGTAGTAGTAGACCCAACGATTCGCCACAGGCAATCGTCTGGGGGAGCGTGGCCTAAGCATCGATGTCCTCACCGCCTTGATAGAAATCTTCCCCTGAATAAAGATTATTCAGCAAGAGTAAGCACTACCACTGTGCTTGCAAGTTACACCCGTAAAGTAACATATTGAATGCATGCAGAAAGTGAGCAAAGGGTAATGGCAGGGTTTATTTGCGTAAGACAGCATTTTCAGTTTAAATACTCTTAGTAATTTCCAAGGCCATTTTTAGAATTTAAGAAGACCAAAATCATATTTCGATTTCTCAATGTCAAGTGTAGGATGAATCCTCCATACACAAATGGTGAAGGAATACCCCCCTTACACCAGGCTTCTGCCCAATCCCATTTTCATAAACCAGGTGATAAAGTCTTTTCAAACAAAACCAGAGACTAACTTCGAGTGGCTTCTATTAAGCATGTCCATGACCGTGGACACGGCTATTCAATAGATTATTACTCTGCGAGTTGGTACACTTTACCCACAAGAGATAGTTTGCTTATTATGTCGGCCAATACACGCTTCCGTAGGCGTGCGACTAAGCAGCTATCACGAGGCCTTTACCCTACATTATTTCAACATAATTATGCCTACTAAGGTTTCGTAATTGAAGGCTTCACACCAAACGACTACCCCCTCTTGCACCATGTGGGTATCATCAATAAGTCTTCACGACTCCCACATCTTTCCAAGACATAACATGGTGAGATAATATAGCTTATTTGGCCAAGTCTGTCCCATTTCAGACTTGTGGTGGTACGAGTTTGGCTTAACATCCGCGGCCCGCAGACCGGTCCTTACTTGACTGGGTGACTTCCAAAACAAACCCTGGGTCTCAACCATTCGCTGTATTGAGCCCGTGCATGAACTTGCACCCACCATCAATCCAATTCACCCAAGTTTAAACCAATTTCATTTATTTTTCTTTGGTAAAACGTTTTCCAAACATCTATGGTAAAAGCAATACCATAGATTCATTTTCAAAACAACTTTGTATTTTGGCAAAATTCCCCAAATCATCTTTTGGTCTAAGCAATGACTAAGCATAAATATCTTAATTATTTTACTAAGGTGACAAGGGCATGGCATTCCAAGCATCAATATTGGCTATACAAAGGAATTGGCATAGCTAAGAATTAAAAGAGGAATTTAAAATACTTGGATAAAAATATGCATGCAATAATAACTATAAAACAGAATTAATTAACTTTGAAATACTGGGATCAAAATGGTCAAGAATGTAACTTGCCTTCGTTGAAGTCTTGAGATTCTAAACCCTCTGAAAGATCTACCTCTCAGGATCGTCAAAGTCTATCTGAAAGTACGACAAATTCAAATGAAATTCAAATAAATCCAAAAGACAAATCAAATTAACTCCAAATGAAATAATTTTATTTTATTTAGCTAGATAATAATTTTCTAAGATTTTAGCAATTTGAATCACTCAATTTGAAGTTGAGGTTCAAAAGAAATGAATTTTACAAGTTTTAATCTAAATTTGATATTTAAAAGAATTTCTAAATTTAAATACAGATTCAAAATAGCTTCAAATTAAATAATTTTAGTTTAGTTAGCTAGATAATGATTTTACATGAATTTAGAAATTTGGAGCACCCAATTTGGAGATTGGATGCAAAAGCTATGAATTTTACAAGTTTAAACCTAAATCAAATTTAAATGAATTTCCGATTTATTTTCTAAAGGAAAATCCATTTATTGCATAAGTGGCGTCGACCACAGTGTTCGGGATTTAAAAGAAATTAAATTAATTTCGACATGTGGGCCCCATGTGTCATAGACACGGCTTACATGGACCAAGTCCATGTGGTGATTGGCTTGGGGAGTTGGTGCCGTGGCGGTGATGTGGCGCCACATGGGCTCCATGTCGGACCCGAGGTGAGGTGGTCTTTGGAATGGTGCCGACGTGGACTAGCCACGCCACCCGACACCGGCGGCGATCTTGGCGACGAGCCCAGCGGCGTTATCGCCCGGCGAGGTGAGGATGTGCGCAAAGAGAGAGGGTGAGATCTTGAGCGTGATGCTCACCGGAATTGCACGAATCTTGGCGGTAAGGTGGTCGGCGGCGAGGTCGGCGGCGTCCTTTCGGTTGTCGGCGAAGTGGGGCTCGGGATCCTCCGGCGATCGGGTTGTCGCGCTAGGTTCGCAGCGACGCGGTGATCTTGATGGAGGTGGGGCGAGGACGCGCGTCAGCTTAACGCGGAATCGGAGAAGAAGCGGAACTGGCCGTCGTCGAAGATCCTTGAAATTGAGGCGCTAAGGGAGGAGGTGAGCTGTGGGTGGCGGCGTTGTGGTGTGGGGAGGAAGGCGCACCTGGGCTCCTATTTATAGGGCGGCGTGGCCGAGCCGTCTGCGGCACGGTGACCGTCTTGGCGATGGCGGCGGTGATTGAGGATTTGCGACGAGGAAAGGAAAGAGAGGGTCGTGTCGGGCGGAGGAATCAAGAAATTAAAAACAGCGCAATCGGATGAGATCTGGCCGGATTCGTCGCAGTATGGAAGGTTTTGAATCGCTTCAATGGCGGGACGCGGCGGGAAAGGAAAGCGTGAGGAAGAAGGAAGGCTCGGGGGCGATGCATCATGCGGGCCCCACTTGTCAGCGTCAGTGGAGAAAGGAAAGGAGAGGGTGCACCTCAGCCACCCGATCGTGATCTGACGGTGAGAGGATTAAGGGGGGTGCGCCGAAATGGGTCGTCTTGCGTGCGTGTGAAGAATGGGCCATACGTAAATCGGCCCATTCTTTCGTTGAGGATTTTCTTTGATTTTCCAATTGTTTTAATCCTGATAATTCAAAGAGGCTTTAGAAAATAGCAAATAAAATTCCAAAAATTCTAGAAAAATTCACAGAAATTCCTAGAATGATTTTGGACTTAAATAAAATAATTTCAACTTAAACTTGGTAATAGTTTGTGCATTTAAATTTGTTTTAGCTTTAAGGTTATTAAGGAAAGCTTTAAGAAAAAATCAGAAAATCCACCAAAATAAATAAGTTTTAAAATTTTTCTCAGAAATTGAAAATTTGGGCTGTTACAGAATAGTAACAGCACAAGTAAAAAGGAGTAGCAGCTAATAAACAAATCTCAAAAACTCTAAATCGTTTTTCTCCAGGAGATACCACACTTGGGCTCTATTCTTGCGCACAAAATAAATGTCTTCAGGAGCCGCTGCTCGCACGGCTTGTGCTGCAACAATCCATGATAACCAAGAAGCAAAACGCTGCACTCCCAAGCCTACCTTTGCCTGCCCTTGATAATTGTGGTTTACAGACCACAGCCACAAGCCGCAGCAATCTTCAAAATACTGAACCGACAAGATAACACAGAGAAGCTGTAGCCTCAAGATTGATGTGGAGACAAAACAATAAAACGCAGTAGGCAAAACAACGAACGAGATTTCTGAGCAGCCGGCTAAACAGATTTCTGTTCCGCAGCTCCTAAATTTTTCGGGGTAGGCAGACCACACAAGAGCCAAGCCGACCAGTCAAAACAAATAACCAAGGCCTAAAACCGCAACCCGTAGGGAATTGAGATCAACACTTCACACGCACCAACAAGCTTTGCTACAGCTGCCGCCATGGGATCCTTTTTCTACGCAAGGATAGGCCACTGCTTGTTTCTACTGAGGGACAGCATACTGCAGCAAAGCAAAACTCTAACTAGAGCAGCAAAGGCACAGCAATAACCGCACCAATCGATGCAGGGGACGAATCAATGAAGGTAGCCAATCAATGCAACACAAACCAATGAAAAGCAAAACAGCAGCCGCTGCCAAGAATTTCTGATTCTCAGGGAAACCAGGCCGGCGGAAACATCAAGCATCCACTCAGATCTGGTACAAGCCTTCTTACACGCAAGAGGCAAAAACAGCTAGAAACCGAGCCGACAAGCAGGACAAGGAAGGCCGAACAAATTGCAGCCAAAGCAATAAAGTAATCCCAAGCAGCAAAATGCAAGAGGAAAAAATCGGCTATCAACTGCAGTCTTACATTTTCTGTCTGCTCATCAATTACAAGCGGCCGGCCAGATTTTCGAGAGAACTAAATAGGCACGCACAAGACTCTGGTTTTAGGCTGCCGCCGCCAGCTGCATTTTCCAACAGCGCCGCCAAGGGCTTTTCCCAGGGGACTCAACAGGCGCCGCCACCGGCACTCAATTTTTCAACAGACGCCAATTTTTTTGGGGGGCGCCGCCACCAGATCCTTCTCCCATTTTTTAGGGCAGCACTCGACTGCTTTTTCCTCACCAGCAGCCCCCAATGGCAGCTAAAATATCCCATCAACTGTTCCTTTTATAGGGCAGCCCTAACCCTAAAAACCTTAATGGGCTTCCGTTAAGGCCAACAACAACGGAACACACACGCACGCAAATTAAAGCGCCGTCTTCAATTCTCTTGACTTAAACCACTTTCTTTGCACCATCCCGCGCCGTGGTTTAGCCAAAAGGTTACCAAGATGGTATCTTGGTAAAATTCTTCACTTGAATAAACATTATTCAGCAAGAGTGAGCACAACTTCCGTGCTCGCAAGTTACACCTAGCAACAGAATATAATGCATGCAAGTGTAAACAAATGAGGCTAATAGGGTTATTTTGCATAAAGCAGCATTTTTAGTTTTAAATATTCATACTAAGATTTAAGGCAGTTTTTAATCTATAACTAAAATCAAGTTTTAAATTGTCACTTTTATAGTGGATAACCTCCACACATGAAAGGTGAAGAATACCCTCCTATATCATGGCTAACTACCCAATTTTACCACAAGGATTAACCATCCTAAAATTATTTGCTAAATTCATTTTAGAAACAAAACCAAATTCTAACTTTAGTAGCTTTGCTTAGCATGTCGTTGACCGTGGACACAGCTATTCGAATAGTTTTACACTCTACAAAGGTTGCATGGCTTTACCCACATAACACAATTTCTCTAGTTTGTTTGGTATCCATCGATACCACCGCTCACTACCTTAGGTAAGTAGTCTAGAGCATGTGTTAAGGCCTTTACAAAGCACCATTCCACTATAATCCTACCTCGCTAAGGTTTCGCTTCCTTTGGATTAACCATCCACCAGACCTAAGCCCCCTCTTGCACCAGGTGGGAATACATGAAAGTAGGTCGTACAGACACCCATACATCCGGATGACACGATCATGGTGAAACATTACAAATTAGTTAGCCCGGTCCTTCCCACTCAGGACATGTGATAGTACGACAGAGCAAAGCAAAATACGCTCGAAGACCGGTCCTTAAATAACTTGGGCAACATTCCTCAACCCTGGACTCGCTCATAGAAATGAATCGATCCTGTGCATCGACTTGCACCACACCAACATCCATTATGCCCAAGTCCAAACCATCTTATTTTATTTTGAATGCAAAAGCATTTTCTAAACCTTTCATGGCAAAACAATACCATAGACTCAATTTAAATCAAGTTTGAATATTTTGGCTAAACTCCCAAATACAAAACTTTGGTCTAAGCATGATCTAAGCACATAATCTTACAAATTTTCATTTTATTTTATCTATGGTGATGAGGAATAATAATTCAAATAGCAACATTGGCCATACAAAGGAAATAGACTAACTAGGAATTTTAAATCCAAAATTAAAATAACTGAATAAAATTATGCACGCAATAATAATTTAAAACAGAATTAAATAATTTAAAATAATAGGATCAACATGATCAAAGGTATAACTTGCCTTGCTCGAAGGACTCTTCTTCTTCTAATTCAAATTCTCTGGATTCATCGAAATCTATATGTGAAAATATGCCAAATTCAAATTAACTCCAAATTAAATAATTTTGGTTTAGTTGGCTATATCTTGAATTTATATGAATTTAGAAATTTGAATCGAATAAATCAGAGTTCGTGTGAAGGAGAACGAACCCTTGGAAGTTCAAACCTAAAGAAAAACCCTAATTCGGATTTTATTGAATTTGTCAAATTATTTTTCTAAAGGAAAATTGATTTACTATGCATGCTGACGTCAGCGATGGAAAATAAATTTCAGCTGAATTATTTTCTTACGGTAAATAGATCTAACATGTGGGCCCCACAGTCAATGGACTTAGTCTACAGCACGGTCAACGACCCACCGTGGACTAGCTCACGAAACAGTGCAAGGGGGGTGCGTGCTGGCGCAATGGCTAATGTGGCAGCCACGTTGGTAGCCACATGGGCTCTAGCGCCGATGTGGCGCTGACATGGCGCCTATGTGGATATGCCACGTAGGTCCGATGAGCAGCGGCACTACAGGCTCAGGCTTGCGGGCGCTTCACACCACGGCGAGCCTCACGGGTGTGCACAAAAGAGAGAGGGGGTGATAAGGGACTTGGTGCACTACCTTGCGGTGGTGGGGTGTGATAAGGTGGCCGTCAGCGAGGTGTATAGCTGCAGCGGCGTTAGGTCGACGCTGAAGAAGATGCTCCGGTGGTTCTCGGGTCGAAAGAGTGTGCGCACGAGGTTGGCGGTGACGTTGCGCAGTCGATGGCGTAGATGAAGAGGGCGGTGCGTGATGAGGACATCACTTCTTCGGATACACACAACAATTCTCCACTTGACATTCAAGGACCAATCACTAGAGCTCGCGCCGACAATTGAATTCTGGTGAGCTCGTTCCTAAGTACTTCTTTTGTTCATTTGAGAATCGATTGCTACCTAATGATTTAATTATGATTAGGAACCATGGAGAGGACCTGGAAGTACTTGGAGAAGGGCTACGAGGCGCACAAGTCCAGCGAGGGCGGTCGAATCATGTTGGAGGCCCAATTCGGAGTCTAGGACCAGGCCGCACTAAAACGGACGCCCAGATCGCATCCGGGCTCCGTTTTGGACGTTCCACATATGTATGGAAAGCTGAGAAGACGACCATTCCAATGGATCTGGTTCCATGTCAAAATTCCTTCTGAGTCAACAGGAATCGTCGAAACAAGTGGGCATTCAGAATCTGTCGGTGCTTGCGCCACCGTCTTTTGGGCCGTTCGGCTTTGTATCGTGTTGGAGCCCATTAGAAGCGGCGTCCAGGGTTTTGCCCCTCGGTCCTTTATATCCAGTCGCCACCCCACCATTAGGGTTGGGTTTTGCTTAGATTAATTCTGTCTTGAACAGTTTCGCCGTTCATCGGTTTGTGAGACCCCAACTTTCGAGTGCTAAAACAATACATCTGCAATTCCGTTGTGTTCTTCCTTGTTCTTGCTTGTGTTCTTCGATTCGCAGGCGAGGATTAGCCTTCTTGGCGAGGTCAACCGGGCTGCACACGGTTGATAACCTGAGGAGACGTGGTGCTGCGATTGCGGGGTTCGGAACGTGTTGTTCGGAAGCCGAATCGATTTGTGTCGCGCCTCCACTAAATCGAACATATCCAGAACCTGTTGGAAGATCGGGACCCCGTTCCCATCAGTGCGGGCTTGACGACGGCGGAATCAAAGGTTGAAGGAGCTTCAGCTGTTAGTGTTCAACCTCGAAATTGGGGCACTATAGGTAGGGAGGATGGCAATGGTTGGCGGCACTAAGGTGAGGAGGCCAAGTCAGAGCCGAGGCATGCTTAAATAGAGCGAGGGCGTGAGCGGAGCTGCTTGCGGCACAAGAAGGCCGTGCAGCAATGTTGGCGGTGATTGGAGCATTAAGGGCAAGAGAAAGGAAGGTGAAGGCCAGATCGGGCGTAGAAAGAATTGAGGTTCTAAATGCACCCGGAATTTCGGAGTTTATTGCCGGATTCGCCTGGAATTGGAAAGCTTCCGGATGTGGTAATGGCGGAGGTGTCCAAGTTTGAAACAGGGATGACAGGGAGGTAGGAGAAGGTGATGTGGTGCGGTGGGGCCCACCTTGCAAAGAAAGAGAAAGGAGTGGTGAGAGACAAGACTAGCTAACATGCGAGCCCCGCGTGTCAGCGAGAGAAGGAGAGAGAGGTGAGGACGCACGAGAGAAATGGGTCGAGCAGGCTGTCTTGTGTGAAAAAGAAATGGGTCGAGGATGTTTTGGCCTGCATTGTTTTGGGATTTTAAATGATTTAGCTATTTAATTAATTCTGTTAATTCAAAAAGGCTTTAGAAAATAGCAAATAAAATCCAAAAATTATGAGAAAATTCACAAAAATTCCTTGAGTTATTTTGGACTTAAATAAAATAGTTCCAACTCATAGTTGGTAATTAATTTTGTAATTAAATTATTTTGGCTTTGAAATAATTAAGAAAAAGTTTTTAAAATTCTAGAATATTCCAATAAATTAATTAAATTTTATTTTTTACTGGAGATTGAAAATTGGGCTATTACAAACCTATCCCACTTAAAGGGAATATCGACCCCGAGATTCAAACTTGGTCAGCAAAAAGGTGGGGGTAGTCGGCTTTCAAATTTTCTTCTCACTCCTAGGTGGCTTCTTCTTCTGAATGATTACTCCACTGAACTTTGAATGAACGGATAACTTTGCTTCTGGTGATACGCTCTGCAACATCAAGGATCTTGATTGGTTGCTCCACATATATAGGTGAGACCTTCCTGAAGATCGATGCTCTCAAGCGTGGTTTCTTCTGTTGGAACTCTAAGACACTTCTTCAGTTGGAAGACATGGAAGACGTCATGTACTGCAGCCAGAGATGCCGGCAGCTCTAACTGGTAAGCAACTTCACCCCTTCTTGCTAGAATCTTATATGGTGCAATGAATCTGGGTGCGAGTTTTTCTTTAGTCCGAAATCTTCTTACTCCCCTGAGCGGAGTAACTCTGAGATAGACAAAATCTCCTATCTCAAAAGTCAAGTCCCTTCGTCGATTATCAGCATAGCTTTTCTGTCGGGACTGAGCAACTTTCAATCGTAATCTTATTGCCTTTACTTTGCTTTCGGCTTCTTTTATTAATTCTGGTCTAAAGAATTGATGTTCTCCTACTTGATCCCAAAGGAGGGGAGTTCTACACTTCCTACCGTACAATGCCTCAAATGGCGACATCTGCAAGCTGGCTTGGTAGCTATTGTTGTAAGAAAATTCTGCATATGGTAGATTCTGATCCCAACTCTTCCCATAATCTATAGCACAGGCTCGAAGCATGTCTTCTAGAATTTGATTTACATGTTCAGTCTAGCCAACATGGTGTTGCAATAAGCCTTTCTACTCAGGGCATCGACTACCACATTCGCTTTGTCCGAATGATAATGGATTCCAAGGTCATAATCCTTTATTAGCTCTAACCATCTTCTTTGCTTGAGGTTAGTTCTGACTGAGTGAAGATATACTTCAGGCTCTTGTGATTCGTGAAAATCTCACAGCGGTTACCAATGAGATAATGCCGTCAGATTTTAAAGGCATGCATAATTGTGGCTAACTCTAGGTCATGCGTTGGATAGATTTCTTCATGTGGCCTCAACTAACGAGATGCATAAGCTACAACTTTTCCTTCCTACATCAGCATGCATCCAAGTCCCTAACGAGATGCGTCATAGAAAATCTCAAAGTCCTTATGGATATCTAGTAAGACCAAGATAGGTGCAGAAACTAGCCTTTTCTTTAGCTCTTGGAAACTCTGTTCACAAGCATCTGTCCATTCGAACTTCTTTTCCTTCTTCAATAGTTGAGTCATGGGTCTAGCGGTTTTGGAGAAACCTTCAATGAATCTGCGGTAGTAACCAGCTAAACCGAGAAAGCTTCTAACTTCTATGATGAACCTGGGTTGCTTCCAATCCATTACAGCTTCAACCTTGGCCGGATCTACTACAACTCCTCCTACTAACACAATATGTCCGCGAAAGGCCACTTGACTTAGCCAGAATTCGCTCTTGTTGAATTTGGCATAAATTTGATGCTCTCTGAGCTTTTTCAAAATTATCCTGAGAAGCTTCTCATGCTCTTCTTCATCTTTTGAATAGATGAGAATGTTATCGATGAAAATCACCACGAACTTATCCAAGAATTCCATGAACACTTTGTTCATCATATTCATGAAATAAGCAGGGGCGTTTGTCAATCCAAGTAACATTATTGTAAACTCGTACAGTCCATATTTGATTGTGAAGGCATTCTTTGAAATGTCTTCTGGCCTGATCTTTAGCTGATGACAGCCTGAACTTAAGTCAATCTTCGAGAAGATGCTGGCTCCCTTTAGCTGATCAAAAAGGTCATCGATCCTGGACAAAGGACACTTGTTCTTGATTGTCACCTCATTGAGTGATCTGTAGTCCACACATATTCTCATACTGTTGTCTTTCTTGATAACAAATAGTACTGGTGCTCCCCAAGGTGATGAGCTAGGCTAAATATATCATTTGTTCTGCAATTCTTCAATATGCTTCTTCAGCTCTGTTAACTCGTTAGCAGGCATTCTGTAAGGTCTCTTCGATATTGGAGCGGTCCCTGGGACTAGGTCAATTAAGAACATAATGTCCCTATTCGGTGGTATGCTGGGTAATTCCTCAAGAAATACATCCAGATATTCTTGTACCACGGGTATATCTTCAAGCTTCCCTTTAAACTAGTCAAGATAGACTTTTCTCCAGTAGAGGTCTTGGGTCTGAACTCTACTTCAATTCCTTGCTCAATGGTGAGGGTGATAGACCTATTGACACAATCTATCCATCCTTAATTCTTGGCTAGCCAGTCCATTCCAAGAATCACATCCAATCCTTGGGAGTGCAACACTATTAAGTCTGCCAGAAAATATACTCCAGATATTTCCAAGGTAAGTTTTGGGCAGAAGGAACTAGTCCTCATTTCCGAGCCCAGGGAATGGATTATCATAGGGTTATCTAAGGGACAGATAGGTAACCCATATTTTCCCACAAACTTATTTGAAACGAACGAACAAGAAGCTCCTGAATCAAATAAGACTAATGCTGGAATTGAATTGACGAGGAACATACCAAGAGCAACATCTGGTGCAGTCTGAGCTTCCTCTGTGGTGACGTGATTCACATGTCCCTTCATAAACTACAGTGTTGGCTTTGGGGTGCTGTCGGATGTTGGAACTCCTGAAGCTAGTCTGGCCGGTGCTATGGTCTATTGCTTCTTTGGGCACTTATTAGCGTAATGCCCTGTCTCATTGAAGTTGAAGCAAGTCACTCCTACGGTTGAAGAAGTAGTGTTCTTCTGGAACTGGCCTCCCGATGAATTGTTGCTGCAGAAGCCGGAGTTGTTGGGGCGTTGTGTTGGCACAGGGGCTCTGGTTGAAGAAGGCTGGAATCTTCCGTGTTGAGGTGGCTGATGTTGAGTAAAGCGAGGCTTGGGAAGACCCCTAGAGTTGAACTTCTGGGGCAACATTCTCCTCTTGCAGTTCTCCGTCTCCAAGTGCTTGCCCTCCTGGCGAATGGCCTTGTTTTACCAACTGCTGAAAGTCAATGTAATCCTATGAGATTAGACGAATGGAAAGATCATCGTTGAGTCCTTCCAGGAAGTGTTCCTGCTTGGACTCATCTGTCGCAACATCTTCGGGGGCATATCTATACAATTGGTTGAACTTGTGCAGATATTCGCTGATGGTGTGGTTGCCCTGACGCAGAGAGCAAAACTCCTTATTCGTTAGAGTTATCATCCCTGTGGGGATGTGTGCACGGTGGAATGCTTGCACAAACTCATTCCACAAAATAGCCGGAGCATCCGCATGGGCTTGAGTGAAGTTGTCCCACCATTCTGATGCTGGGCCATTGAGCTGGTGGGAGGCGAATAGGACTCGCTCACGGTCCAAGCATTGGGCAATATCTAACTTCTTGCCTATTGCCCTTAGCCAATCGTCTACGTACATTGGCTCTATGCTGCAGCTGAAGGTCAGAGGACGCATTCTCATAAACTCTAGCATGTTTGCCATTGGGTTGAACGGAGGTGGGGCCTGAACTGCTGCTATGGTGATTGCTTGAACTTTCTAAACGTTGTTCAAGGACTGGGCGAGAAGGTCAATCAGATGTGTTTGATTTGCCGTCATCTGGCACCAGTCGGGTCCTTCTGATGGTGGCGGTGGTGGCTGCGGAATTGGGTTAGCCCGATGGTCTGCTTGATCATTTCCTTAGCTGCTAGCGCTGCCGCTGCTTGTCCTGCGAGTTGTCACCATCTATTGGATCCTCCAAAGACTTAGAAAAGAGAAAGGAAGTTATAAGGAGGGTAAATCTAAAATAGCCTAAAAACCAAACTGTCGAACCCGGGAGCGAAGGATCCCGAATTCTCTGTGTTCATACACTAGTCCAGCATTTCTAGTGTACACAGTTAAACAAAAGTGATAATCAAAACATATCACGCATTTTATTAATAATTATTCAGAGTTTATTACAATCGGGCCTGTGGCCAAAAACAATGAAATAAAATAGTAGTAGTAGACCCAACGATTAGCCACGAGCAATCGTGCGGGAAGCGTGGCCTAAGCATCGATGTCCTCACCGTCTTGATAGAAGTCTTCTCCTGAATAAAGATTATTCAGCAAGAGTAAGCACTACTACCGTGCTTGCAAGTTACACCGTAAGGTAATGATTGAATGCATGCATAAAGTGAGCAAAGGGTAATGGCGGGGTTTATTTGCATAAGACAAAGATTTTCGGTTTAAATACTCTTAGTAATTTCCAAGGCCATTTTTAGAATTTAATAAGATCAAAATCATATTTCGATTTCTCAATGTCAAGTGTAGGATGAACCTCCATACACAAATGGTGAAGGACTACCCCCCTTACACCAGGCTTCTGCCCAATCCCATTTTCATAAACCAGGTGATAAAGTCTTTTCAAACAAAACCGAGACTAACTTTGAGTGGCTTCTGTTAAGCATGTCCATGACCGTGGACACGGCTATTCGAATAGATTAATACTCTGCAGAGTTGGTACAGCTTTACCCACAAGAGATAGTTTGCTTATTATGTCGGCCAATACACGCTTCCGTAGGCGTGCGACTAAGCAGCTATCACGAGGCCTTTACCATACATTATTTCAACATAATTATGCCCGCTAAGGTTTCGTAATCGAAGGCTTCGCACCAAACGACTATCCCCTCTTGCGCCATATGGGTATAATCAATAAGTCTTCACGACTCCCACATCTTTCCAAGACATAAACATGGTGCGATAATATAGCTTATTTGGCCAAGTCTGTCCCATTCCAGACTTGTGGTGGTACGAGTTTGGCTTAACATCCGCGGCCCGCAGACCGGTCCTTACATGATAGGCGACTTCCAAAACAAACCACAGGTCTCAACCATTCATTTGTATTGAGCCCGTGCATGAACTTGCACCCACCAACAATCCAATTCACCCAAGTCTAAACCAATTTCATTTATTTTTCTTTGGTAAAACATTTTCCAAACATCTATGGTAAAAGCAATACCATAGATTCATTTTCAAAACAACTTTGCATTTTGGCAAAATTCCCCAAATCATCTTTTGGTCTAAGCAATGACTAAGCATAATTATCTTAATTATTTTTCTAAGGTGACAAGGGCATGGCATTCCAAACATCAATATTGGCTATACAAAGGAATTGGCATAACTAAGAGTGAAAACAGGAATTTAAAATAACTTGAATAAAAATATGCATGCAATAATAACTTTAAAAACAGAATTAATTAACTTTGAAATACTGGGATCAAAATGGTCAAGAATGTAACTTGCCTTCGTTGAAGTCTTGAGATTCTAAACCCTCTGAAGGATCTACCTCTCCTGAATCGTCAAAATCTATCTGAAAAAATACGACAAATTCAAATGAAATTCAAGTAAATCCAAAAGGACAAATCAAACTAACTCCAAATGAAATAATTTTATTTTATTTAGCTAGATAATAATTTTCTAAGATTTTAGCAATTTGAATCACTCAATTTGAAGTTGAGGTTCAAAAGATATGAATTTTACAAGTTTTACCCTAAATTTGATATTTAAAAGAATCTCTAAATTTAAATACAGATTCAAAATAGCTTTAAATTAAATAATTTTGGTTTAGTTAGCTATATAATGATTTTACATGAATTTAGAAATTTGGAACAACCAATTTGGAGATTGGATGCAAAAGTTATGAATTTTACAAATTTTAAACCTAAATCTGCAATTTAAATGAATTCCCTGATTTATTTTTCTGAAGAAAAATCCCTTTAATGTGCAAGGCTGACGTCAGCCCTGGGATTTTCGGAAATAAAGGAATTAATTTAATTCTCTGACGTGTGGGCCCCGTGTGTCATAGACACGGTCCACGTGAACTGAGTCCACGGGACTTCTGGCTCAAGGGTTTGTGCAGAGGTGGTGGGGTGAGGGTGGTGTGGTGCCATGTAGGCGGCCACGTGGGATTCCACATCAGCACAGAGGCTGAGGTGGCGATGATGTGGGCACCGACGTGGTTATGCCACGCAGGCCCGGCGGAGGCGGAGCTCCGCTAACGGGCTCGCCGGCGCTACGCGCCATGGCGAGGGGAGTGAATGTGTGCAAAAGAAGGAGGGGACTAAACCGAACGTGATGCTCACCGGGGCTGCGAGAAAATGCGGCAGAAAGGTCGTCGGCGACGAGGTTGTGCAGCGGCGAGGTTGGGTCATCGGTGAAGAAAGCGTTGCGGTGGTCCTTGGGCGATGAGGATGCGCGCACCAGCTTCGCGGCGTTGAGGCGATGTCGTTGGTGGCGGAGATGAGGCGGAGCGGGCTCAGCGGTGGCGCAATCGGAGATGGAAGCTCCTTGGTCGCCGCGAAGAACCTTGAAATTAGGGCGCTAGGGGAGAGGATAGTGGCACCGGGTGGTGGTGTTGAGTTGTGTGGAGAAGGGCGCACCCTGGGCTCCCTTTTATAGGGCCGGGGAGGGGCGGAGCTGCGTGGAAAGCACGAAGATCGCTGCTGGGTCCGTGGCGGAATCAACGGAATCGTGGACGAAGAAGGAAAGGAATGGCTGGGTTGGGTGCGATTCGACGCGGCGATTTTAATGCGCGCGATGATTCGGGGATTAGATCGCGATTCCGCCGAGTATGGAAGCTCCCCGAGCTGCGTCCATGGCGGTGGCGCTGCGAAAGGAAAGAGGCGCAGGTTGAAGATGGAAAGGGGGAAGAAAGGCTCGGGCTTTTGGATTTCGATCCGACGGCGCAGAATGGGCGTGCGGCGTGTGTGCATGATGGTCATTCGATGATGATCCAGCGGCGGCGGTGAGGGGTAACGTGCGGGAGGGAGGCTAGGCCGATTGGGCCGCGTGCGTGTGCGAGGAGGGTTTGGGCCGGACAAGTTTCGGCCCAAACACTGTTAAGGAATTTTCTAATGTTTTACGAATTGTTTTAATTCAGATAATTAAAAGAGGCTTTAGAAAATAGCAAATAAATTCCAAGAATTCTAGAAAAATTCACAGAAATTCCTAGAATGATTTTGGACTTAGATAAAATAATTTCAACTTAAACTTGGTAATAGTTTTTGTAATTAAATTTGTTTTAGCTTTAAGGTTAATAAGGAAAGCTTTAAGAAAATTTCAGAAAATCCACCAAAATAAATAAGTTTTAAATTTTCTCAGAAATTGAAATTTTGGGCTGTTACACAAACAAACACAAGGCAAAGAACAACTTTTCAAAATAGTCTTTTATTAATTTATTTCATTAATCAATTGTGGCTGTCACAAGAAGGATTGACAACTCACAATTCGCATCTAATGAGAGATACTAAAAGTAAAACCTATGGGGTCGAAGGGGTGTAATCTGGGGAGTTGTTGGTACTAGCATCGCCTACCTTGTACTGCGCCAGTTCTGCTTCTGCTGCCACTAGCCTCTCCTGGGTAGCACATAGTTCATCCAACGTGTGCCAGTAGGCATGCTCCATAGCCTTCGTCAGATCTACCTGGTGTGTCAGCTCGGGGAAGTCCTCATCTCGGGCTGAACGGAACGAACTATTGACCTGGGTGAGGATGTGCATCGGATAGTAGTGGAATCCGGTGCCATGGAGATGGTGATCGTAGATGTAGCGAAGTCGACGTATAGCTTCTCTTCCAACGTCTTGTATACCCTCAGGAAAAGTGACATGTTGCATCGGGCGTCGAAGATGTGAAATGTTGTGTCCGGCTGCAAGTTCGAGTAGACTATTACCTCTACCCTCCAACGATCCTGATTGCCCACCACGTACTTGTATCCCTGGTACGTGGGCCTCTCCTGAAAGAGCAGGTGCTGCATCAACTTCTAGAGCGTGGCAACCCAGTGTCCAGCGAAGATCCCATGAGAAACGGCGTTCGGTGCTTTGGCCATCTACAAATTTTTTAAAAAGAGATGAGTTAGTAACTATTTTTATAGAGAAGGGTTGAGGAAGGACACCAGAAAGACCAAAGTATTTTTAGTTTTAAAAAATAAGGCCTTAAGGGTTTTATCCATTCCGAGGCCACGGCCTACATGTGAGACCCCGATGTTTATTAGGCTCATAATACTTAGTCATCCAATTGACCCTAGTATTATCAACCAAATAAACCCGGTCTCGAGAAATGTATACTCCCCAGAATGCAGTATACATACCTCACAACAAAAGAGTATATCAATTCCATACAACACATAGTACATAAGCAACAAACCAGAAGTTAATATTAAAAAGGAATAGCTATTACAAAAGAGAGGCCCTTAGGCCAAATAGCAACAAATAAAAAGATAACAGCGGAAGCAAAAGTGCCATAAAGATGGCTATAACACAAAGCCAATCAGTGTGCCTTAACCCCTAGGCATCTGACCGGACCGCCAAGCTAGTCGTCGAAGAAACTGCAACACGTGGCACAGAAGTAAGGCTCTTGGAGCTCACCTCCGTCCTCTGCAACAAATTTGTTAAGCAAAGCAAATGAGTACAATAACTTGTTTATTGTACTCGCAAGACTGACGTGTAAGATAACAGAACTATAATTTAGCTACATGCAAGCTTTATTTAAGTGGATGAGGCTTTGGACTCATTTGAGCACAAGGCAAGTTTCATTTGCAATAACATAATAGATTGAAGGCAATTTGATAAAGCATTTTTAATTGTTGAAATACAACGCGATAATAACATAATAACAACAACAAGAACAAACCTGGAAGTGACTAACCCTTAGTCACCACAACAATAGCATGAACTCCCCGTTCATACCAACCCATCAAGTTTTAATTAAAAGGTTGAGACTAGTCTTGAACGACCTTACCAAGCATGTCCATAACCTAGGGCGAGGCTATTGAATAGTTTTATCCTGCGAGGGTGTACCAATGTACCCACACGCCTGACCGCCTTTCCTTTAGGCACACGACCTTTGGTGTGCTTGCACGCTAAGTCCTACGAGACATTTCCAATGGGCGATGCTAATTACGAGCAAGAACCCACGGGACAAGACACATTAGGCAGCCCTAACCGTGCCAATGCTCCCTCCCAACACCACACACACAGATTTTATTAAAACATACCCACCAACCAGCTCATAATTAACACCTCCCAAAGTACTTAGTCAAGAGGGTCCCATATCCCCTCGTGTGGTTAGCACGCAAAAGCGCTTGGCTTAGTGACCCAAGTACTCGGTCCTTAGGGACCCGGGCATACCACCACATTCCAAAAACCGCACCATCCATCCAATATGCCCAAGTCTAAATCGACATTTTATTTTCAGTTTTTGATTTTACAAATTAATCAAAGCACAAGTGCTGGACATATAGGAGGAATAATTATACTTGTGTGATCAAGACCATCGACTATGTCGATGATCGCCAATACTACCGATAGCTAAGCATGTCTAAGCAGTTTTAAACGCAACTACTAAGTGATAAGAGCTCATCCAACGAGCTCAAACCACAGCGAATAACCTAGGCTCATTGGTAGTAGAGGATAACAATTCCTACAGATTATGCAACTATAGGAAAGCTAGCGACATTTAACACAAAGTAGCATGCATACATAGAAGTAAAACAAAGTAGTAAGCTTTAAAGTAATGGGACATGATGGGAGATGGTCAAACTGCTTGCCTTGTTGCTGGTCACTTTGTTGCGGAGGGTCACTTTCGGGATCACCACAAATGTCGAAACCTAACGGAAAAGCGATAAAGAACCGATAAGAACGACGAAAGACAACAAAGACAACACAGCAAAAGAACTCCAAATACTTTGAAATTTCTACAGCAGCAAGAGGGTGATTTTTAGGAGATTTTGCAACAAGAACCAATGGATTTGGATTCTTAATGCAAAAGATATGAGCAAAACAATTCTGCTCAGCCCTAAAAATACCAAACTGCACTATTCACTAATTTAATTATGAGGCAACATTTTCTAGAACAGTGGTGAGGCTGAAATTTTTACTGCAAAACCAGCACCTCATGAGATGAATAACACAATTGAGTTCATCTCATTTGGAGCTATTATGCACTTTCTATAATTTTTCAAAAACAAGAACTTGAACAAAATTATAATGCACAAGTCCTCATTTTTCTAACAGCAACATGCTCAAAACTAATTTTCTTAGTGAGTTCATTAATAGAGGAAACCAACAAAGTTGGTCTCACTCAAAAACAACCTACAGAGCAGTAGTTATGAATTTTACAAGCTAAGCATTAATTTGAATGTATATTTAAAAGGAGTTTTAAAATCTAGTGGCTAACTGTGCTCTGGAGCTGAACTCAACTTATAATCATTTTTAGATTAAAGTCAAGTTCAAGATAGAGCTAACACAACTTGAATGACCTCATTTGGATTTAAGAAGAAAAAGATATGAAATTTTAAAGTTTATATCTTATTCTGTTTATTATTAAGACTTTACTGGCATTTCAACACTCACAAAGACATGGGAGGTCGTGAGCCACAGATCACAGATCTAACGGCTCAGACCTCCCAAGAGAACAACACACACGCACATGGGAGGTCCAGAGGTCTGGACCTCCTAACCACGCACATGCGCGAGGTGAGGGGGAGGTCGTGGCCGTAGATGGGAGATCCAGCGGACCTAGCAGGAAGGAGGTCCGGAACGGACCAGATCTAAAGGGAGGTCCTCAACGGGAGATGACCTCGAGGAGGTCCCAGAGGAGGTCCTCAACGTCACAGACCTCCAGGGAGGTCTGGACGGCTAAGATTGCGCCAAGGAGGTCTTGGACGCTCCAGATCTCCTCGGAGGAGGTCTGGACATCCCAGAGCTCGTGCACGCGCATGTTTGGACAGGGCATTAATGCGCGCGGGACCACGAGGAGGTCCGCGCGCGAGGGGTTTTAATGCGCGCAAAAGGGGACAGGGTTAATGGCAGTTAAGACGCCAATGATTGCGATGATTGGGCATTTAAAACGGCGAATTTATGTCCTAAAAACGACAATGACATGCTCGGGACATCCGACAAAATCCCGAGCGTGAAGAAGTGATCCTCGCCGGCGATGTAGAGCTCGCCGGCGAGATCCAATGGTACCGCGGGTTCGCAATAACCATGCGCACTCAACGGACCTCTCAACGGCAATGACGGCCTTGAACGCCGGGCGAGCCGAGAGGACCAATACGTCCCAAGCGGCCTGTCTGAAAATGCAAAAACGAGCTCATGCGACAATCAAGCTTGTGCCAAGAAAAGCTCCGCGAGATCATTCATCTGGGTGCAAACATCTAAAGGACTAACAGGGGTTTACTGGTGGTCCTAAGGTCTTCGGGAGGTCGTGGAGGTGGTGGCGGAGTTGGGGAAGACAGGGCTCCACGGCCAAAGCTCCACCTTCAAGCCCGACTTTGTCCTCCTCTCAAAAAGCGCCCAAACAAACTAAGTTAGGGTTAACTTCCAGAGGTTTGGGGAGCACCAAATGAGCGAGGGTGGAAGAGGGAGCCACTTTGGAACCCTTGAGCTACCGAGAAGCTCCAAGGACATCAACAATGGCGCCACTAGTAAGGTGAGTGAGTGTTAGTGGAGGAGGAGCTCGACCACGCACAAAGTGCAAAGTGAGGTCAATTAGTGCAAAGGAAGCCAAGGAGGCTTCAAGGGTACTTTATAACCTGATTGAAGGTGATGAGTGGGGCTAAGCTCCATGGTGAGCTTAGCCCACTGGCCGGTCCATGAGGTGGACAAGACATGGGGGCGACAAGGCGCAGCTCGGGCTTGACTCGAGAGGCTAAAAGTGACTGCATTAAATGCTTGGTCGAAGAAAGTGTTGAAGTGTACCCCAAGGTCGACACGCATTAATTGCGCCGCCGAGTTTGCCCGCCCGGAGGAAGGAGAAGAACAGGGAGGACTTTATGGCCATTGGATAAGACACAGGAGAGGTCCTAACCATCGGATCCTATTTTGAACCGTTATGTTTTAAGGGCCGGAGGAGGTCCCAGCCACACGATCAAGGGTGAGGAGGTCGTGGCCCTCCGATCTCCTTAACGTGAAAACGACGTGAGGAAATGGACAGAGGTCCAAAGCGTTGGATCTCCATCCAGCAGTGCGGACCTCCGCTTGGGACTTAACATTGCTTGAACATAAGAGGCGAGGGGAGGTCATGGCCTTTGGATGCAAATCCAAGGGCATGGACCTCATCAAGGCGGAGGACCTTCTTGTAATATTTTTCAAAGGAGGTCGTGGCCTTTGGATGTAAATCCAGCGGCCACGACCTCAAGTGATACAAAGGGAGGTCGAGGCGGTTGGATGTAAATCCAACAAATGATGACCTCGCCAAGGTGGAAGGTGGTTTTGAGGTTGGATAACCATGGGAGGTCGGGCGGTTGGATCTTAATCAAGGGCCAAGACCTCAACAAGGCGAGGTCTTTGGGATTTAACGCATGGGAGGTCATGACCGTGGATCTTTGATCCAGCCGGTTTGTGACTGATGAGGTGGGGAGGTCTTAGCGAGAACGTTTGAGGAGGAGGTCGTGGTGTTGGATGTAAATCCAGCGGCCACGACCTCAACTAAATGCAAAGAGAGGTCTTACGGCCAGGTAACGCGGGGAGGTGGGGAGGTCCTAAGCAAGGTTGACCTGAGAGGAGGTCGTGGCGGTTGGATGTAGATCCAACAGCTACGACCTGATCAAGGTGGAGATGAGGTCTGCTGAGGTGCAGACATGGTTGGGCTGGACCAGCTTTGAACATGGCTAGCCCAAGGAACAGTGCAGGGTTTTAAATTTTGTTTCTCTGGTGAGACTTTGCCAAATTGTTTGGGCTAGCAAATGAACTCCAAATTTGATGAAATTTTAACTGGAGCTTACTGACATTAAGATGAACCTGTAATAAAATTTCCAGAGGTTATTATGCAATGCATTTTTCTCAGGAAATTTATTAAGGTTGTTTAATGATTCATTTTGCCTCCAAAATTTATCAACAAGTGCTATAACTCATGATATTTTTCAGAAGGGGTCCCATATCAGTTTTTGGGACCAAGGAAAAATATATTCCAAATGTTTGACACAAGATTTAAGATAATTGGAGAATGAGTTTGATTTTTGGTCAACAAGAGCTTTGTGTTTTTGAATTACACAACTCTTGGACAATAATTACATAAGATTTTAGGGTTTTTCAAGATGTGAGAAAAAGTTTTAATTTCTACACATATAATTATACTTGATTAACCCTAATTATACATTTGGGATGTTACACTACAGTCGATATAGCTCTGATACCACTTCTGTCGAACCCGAAAATGAAGGGTCCTGGATTCTCTGTGTTTCATACACTAGTCCAAGAATAGCTAGTGCACACAGTCTACAAAAGTGATAACAAAATCATATCACGCATTTTATTAATTGCTAATCAGAGTTTATTACATAATTGGGCACAAGGCCAAATATAAAAGAACATCGAAAACAAAATAATCAAGTAGGTCACACGATTCGCCACAGGTAGTCGTCTCGTGACGTAGCCTATTCATCCAGATCCTCTCCGTCTTGGTAAAATTCTTCACCTGAATAAATATTATTCAGCAAGAGTGAGCACAGCTTCCGTGCTCACAAGTTACACCTAGTAACAAAATATAATGCATGCAATTGTAAACAAATGAGGCTAATAGGGTTCTTTTGCATAAAGCAGCATTTTCAGTTTTAAATACTTATACTAAGTTTTAAGGCAATTTTTAATCTATTACTAAAATCAAGTTTTCAATTGTCACTTTTATAGTGGATAACCTCCATACATGAAAGGTGAAGGATACCCTCCTATCACATGGCTAACTGCCCAATTTTACCACAAGGATTAACCATCCTAAAATTATTTGCTAAATTCATTTTAGAAACAAAACCAAATTCTAACTTGAGTAGCTTTGCTCAGCATGTCCATGACCGTGGACACGACTATTCGAATAGTTTTACACTCTGCAGAGGATGTACAACTTTACCCGCACAACACAATTTCTCTAGTTTGTTTGGCATTTGTCGATACCACCGCTCACTACCTTAGGTAAATAGTCTAGAGCATGTGTCAAGGCCTTTACAAAGCGTCATTCCATCGTAGTCCTACCTCGCTAAGGTTTCGTTTCCTTTAGACCAACCATCCGCCGGACTTAAGCCCCCTCTTGTGCCAGGGGGGATACATGAAAGTAGGTCGTGCAGACACCCACACATCTGGATGGCACGACCACGGTGAAATGTTACAAATTAGTTAGTCAGGTCCTTCCTACTTAGGACATGTGATAGTATGACGGGGCGTAGCAAAATACGTTGAAACACTGGTCCTTAAATGAATTAGGCAACATTCCTCAACGCTAGACTCGATCATAGAATTGAATCGATCATGTGCATCGACTTACACCACACCAACATCCACTATGCCCAAGTCCAAATCATTTTATTTTATTTTGCATGTAAAAGCATTTTCTGAACCTTCCTTGGTAAAACAATACAATAGACTCAATTTAAATCAAGTTTGAATATTTTGGCTAAACTCCCAAATACAAAACTTTGGTCTAAGTATGATCTAAGCACATAATATTACAAATTTTCATTTTATTTTATCTATGGTCACAAGGTAATGATAATTCAAATAGCAACATTGGTTATACAAAGGAAATAGTCTAACTAGGAATTTTAAAACAGGAATTAAAATAACTTAATAAAATTATGCATGCAATAATAATTTAAAATAATGGGATCAACATGGTCAAAGGTATAACTTTCCTTGCTCGAAGGACTCTTCTTCTTCTAATTCAAATTCTCTGGATTCGTTGAAATCTATATGTGAAAATAAGCCAAATTCAAATTAACTCCAAATTAAATAATTTTGGTTTAGTTGGCTAGATCTTGAATTTATATGAATTTAAAATTTTGAATCGATGAAATCAGAGTTCGTATGAAGAAGAACAAACCGTTGGAAGTTTAAACCTAAAGAAAAACCCTAATTCAGATTTTATTGAATTTCCCGAATTATTTTTCTAAAGGAAAATCGATTTACTACGCATGCTGACGTCAGCGGTGGAAAACCAATTTTGGGTGAATTATTTTCTTATAGTAAATAGATCTGACATGTGGGCCCCACAGTAAATGGACTGAGTCTACGGCACGGTTAACGACCCATCATGGACTAGCTCATGAAACAGTGCAAGGGGGGTGCATGCTAGCGCATTCGCTAACGTGGCAACCACGTTGGTAGCCACGTGGGCTCTAGCGCCGATGTGGCGCTGACATGGCGCCTACGTGGATGTGCCGCTTGGGCTCGCCGGTGCTTCATGCCACGGCGAGCCTCGCGGGCTTGCGCAAAAGAGAGAGGAGGTGATAAGGGAATTGGTGCACTACCTTGCGGCAGTGGGGTGCGACAAGGTGGTCAACGACGAGGTGTTTAGCGGTGGTGGCGTAAGGTCAACGACGAAGAAGATGCTACGGTGGTTCTCGAGTCGAATGAGTGTGCGCACAAGGTTGGCGGTGACGTCACGAAGTTGATGGCGTGGACCAAGGGGGCAGAATCACAGCGGTGGAATTGGAGGTTGAAGGAGCTTCAGCCATCGGCGTTCATCCTCAAAATTGGGGCACTATAGGGAGGGAGGATGGCGATGGTTGGCGGTGCTGAGGTGAGGAGGCCAAGGCGGAGCCGCGACGTGCTTAAATATAGCGAGGGCGAGGGCGGAGCTGCGTGCGACACAAGAAGGCCGTGCGGCAATGTCGGTGGTGATTGGGCATTAAAGGTGAGAGAAAGGAACGTAAAGGTCGGATTGGGTGCGGAAAGGATCGAGGTTCTAAATGCACGCGGAATTTTGGTGTTTATTGCCGGATTCGCCCGGAATTGGAAAGCTTTCGAACGTGGTAATGGTGGAGGTGTCCGAGTTTGAAATAGGAACGATGGGGAGGTAGGAGAAGGTGATGTGGCGCGGTGGGGCCCACCTGGCAGAGAAAGAGACAGGAGTGGTGAGAGAGAGGAGTGGCTGACACGCAGTCCCCACGTGTTAGTGAGAGAAGGAGAGAGAGGTGAGGGCGCAGTGAAAAGAAATGGGCTGGAGGAGGTTTTCAGCCCAAGACTGTTTTGGGATTTTAAATGATTTAGCTATTTAATTAATTCTGTTAATTTAAAAAGGCTTTAGAAAATAGCAAATAAAATCCAAAAATTATGAGAAAATTCACAGAAATTCCGTAAGTTATTTTAGACTTAAATAAAATAGTTAGCAAAAAGGGAGAAGAGAGGGGGTTTTGTTCGGCCCCGAGGATGGAGAAGGTCACAATGTGAGTAGGCGGAGCTCTCTAGTTGGCTTTGGAGGGCGGTGGAGCTACGGCATCAGCAAAGGCATGACAGGACGGCATTGACACTCGCTGGGCGCGCTCTAAAAGTGATGGTGGCAACTCCAACTGATAGGCCACCAATCCTCGTTTCACTAGAATTCGGAATGGCTCGATGTAGCATGGTGCCAACTTGCCCTTAATGTGGAATCGATGTGTTCCTTTCAGCGAAGTGACCTTAAGGTAAACAAAATCATTCACCTCAAAGCTTAGTTCGCGTCGACGGCGGTCAGCATAGCTCTTTTGATGAGATTGAGCCGTCTGTAGTCGATCTCGGATCACACGGACTAACTCTTCATCCTTATTTGTCAAATCTGGGCCAAGTAATTATCTCTCCCCGGACTCAGACTAGTTGAGGGGTGTCCTACACCTTCTCCCATATAGCACTTCAAAAGGTGACATTTGGAGACTAGCTTAATAGCTATTGTTATAGGGGAATTCTGCGAACGACAAGCATTTCTCCCATTTCTTGCCATAGGACAGCACATATGCCCTCAACATATCCTCCAAAATTTGATTAACCCTCTCTGTTTGGCCTCCGGTTTGTGGGTGGTAAGCGGTGCTAAAGGATAATTGTGTTCCCATAGCCCAAAGGAGGCATTTCCAGAAATGTGAGGTAAATTGAGTGCCTCGATCTGAAACAATCATCTTTGGCACACCATGAAGACAAACAATTCTTGAGATGTACAACTCCGCCAATTGGCTTCTCGAATAGGTGTTCTTGACGAGAAGAAAATGAGCAACTTTCGACAATCGGTCGACAATTACCCATATAGAGTCATACCCTTGTTGTGTTTTTGGGAGTCCAGTGATGAAATCCATTCCAATGTCATCCCATTTCCACATGGGAACGGGGAAGAGCTAAAGCATGCCCGCTGGCCTTTGGTGCTCGGCCTTCACCCGTTGACATATGTCACACTCGGCAACGTAACGTGCAATCTCCCGCTTCATCCGAGTCCACCACAATTTTTGCTTCAAGTCTTGATACATTTTGGAGTTTCCTGGACAAATGGAGAAAGGATAATCATGAGCTTCATGAAGGATTAATCTCTTAAGCTTCGCATCATTTGGCACGACCAATCGCTTTCTGAACCACAAAACACCTTGGTGGTCTTCGGATAAACACTTAGCTTTGCCAGCCTTTATTTCCTCCTTTATTCTTTCTATTTCCTTGTCATTTTTTTGGGCCATCTTGATCTGGTACTCTAGGGTAGGTTTTACTTCCAAGGCAGCAAGAAATCCCTCGCTAACCATCTCCATGTTGAGCCGCTGAAATTCATTGCATAGGGCCTTCATTTCGAGCCGAATCGAAATGCAGTTGCATCACGATTTTCAGCTCAATGCATCAGCAACGACATTTGCTTTGCCCGCATGATACTGGAGTTCCATATCATAATCCTTGATCAATTCAAGCCATCTTCTTTGCCTTAGATTCAGATCGGCTTGAGTGAATATATTTCAAGCTCTTGTATCAGTGTAGACTTCGCAACGATTGCCCATAAGGAAATGTCACCACATCTTCAGAGCATGAACCACTACTGCAAGCTCAAGGTCATGAGTGGGATAATTCACCTCATGAGGCTTCAATTGCCTTGACGCATATGCCACAACTCGACCTTCTTGCATAAGAACACAACCAAGACCATGGCAGGATGAACCGCAATAGATATCAAAGTTTTTGTGGATATCCGGCAGAACTAGCACTGGCGCAGTGGTTAAAAGGTCCTTCAACATTTGAAAGCTTGCTTCACATTCCGCCGACCATTCATACTTTTTTTTCTTCAACAATTGGGTCATCGGTCTTGCTACTTTTGAGAAATTCTCAATAAAGCAGCGGTAATAGCCCGCAAGACCGAGGAAACTGCGGATGTCGAAGACAGACTTGGGCTGTCCCCAATTAAGCACATCTTGTACCTTGCTTGGATCCACAGCAACTCCTCCTTCAAATAGCACATGACCTAAAAAGGCCACCTCTTTTAGCCAAAATTCACATTTACTGAATTTTGCATAAAGTCGGTGTTCCAGAGCTTTTCCAACACAAGTTGAAGGTGTTCTTCATGCTCCCTTTCGGATTTGGAGTATATGAGGATGTCATCAACAAATATGATCACAAATTTATCTAAATACTCCATGAAAACAGAATTCATGAGGCTCATGAACATGGTTGGTGCATTCATCAAACCGAAAGACATGACAGTGTATTCATACAAGCCATATCGAGTTGAGAATGCCGTCTTGGCAATATCTTCAGATCTGATCCTAATTTGATGGTAGCCCAATCTCAAGTTGAGAATCCGTCGGCTTCTTTGCTTCTTTCCGGGCTGCCCCTACTGGACTTCATGCTGAGGTGGACGAGAAACTTGCATAGTAGATCTCGGAGGTGGTGGGGCTAGAAATTTAGAAGGGACGGGCTGCCATGTACGCGGTTCTTCAAAACTGCGGCTTACTGAAATTTGCGCCACCCACTCGCGTTTTCTCAATTCTACAACCGCTTGCATCTTATTTTCCACCACAATGACCATGTCAACCAATTGTTGTAATTCATGGATGTCGTGTATAGCGAGCTCTAGCTGCATCACTTCCGATAGCCCATTCAAGAACTGGTCTGGCTTCCTTGCATCGGTAGATACATCGTCCGGAACGTAACGAGCAAAATGATTGAACTCATAGAGATACTCCATCACAAACTTAGTGTTTTCCTTCAGTATGAGAAATTCACACCTCTTGATGCTCACGATGCTTGCAGGTACATGTGCCACTCGGAAAGCCGTCTGAAACTCGTCCTAGGATGGAACATGATTGGCGGGTGGCTGCATGGAGCAAAAATTATCCCACCATGCACAAGCTTCCCCTTCGAGTTGGTTAGAGGCGTAGACGACATTCTCATTGTCAGCGCATTGAGTGATAATCAACTTCTGCTCAATGGTTTGAAGCCAATCATCGGCCTCGAGAGGATCCTTCGAACGAGAGAACACGAGAGGCTTTATGCTCAAAAAATTAGCAAATCGAGAGCCGTTGGAACCGACACCTCCTGCTGCCATTTGAGCACGTTGGCCACTGGCGGTGTTTTGAGCAATTTACTGCAAGATCAAGGTCTAGTCTTTCTAACTCTGCTCCAACTGGGCCAGCACTTTGGCCACGGTTGGCTGCGGTGGAGACACCTGTTCTTGCCGACCTAAATGCTGAATTTGCGGGTTAGGGTGCTCCGGATTGTGCCGTTGAGGATTCGGGGGCTGATCATCGATGAGTTGGGAACCCACGAGCTGTGAGTCCTCCATTACCTTTGATATCAAATGCGTCTTTCAACCCGACATCCTTGACGAGGATTAAAACCTCTATGTATTATTTTAATACATAATAAAAGACTATACGTCTTCATGGTCGTAACCCCTAAGGCTAACGACCTCACTGGTCGTAAGGATTCCAGAGGTTACATAAGGGTACCTTGGTCGGACAACATCCTATACCTAGTCTCCGACCAGGTAGCTGCTCGGAGAAGCTATGAACTGGTATCTATAACTAATCCCAAGTATATTCTTACCATGCGATGAATATAATATGTGTTGTATACTTCATATCACATGGTTACATAGTTCTAAAGACACTGACAACAACCACGATACGGTTGAGTATCTCTAAGACACTTAACCGTAGAGCAGTTAACACATTGTTAACTGACGCCTCACCCCGACCAATCACAACGCTTCACCAGGGACGCCTTCTCCAGGAGTAACTACCACCTCTTCGGAAGTTATTTAAGGGTGGAGCACAGAAGACCAAAGGGCAGGCAGAGGGATATCAAGAAGCACATCGACAATCACAGTCTGGTTTGGGACAAGCAAGACAACATTATCAGATTAGAGCATAGCAATCTTCATATTTAGTGTAATTAGGATTAGCCCCTAGTCGGGTCGTAAGCATCCCCTGTAAATCGAGTTCATATCAATAAAGAGTGGCCCCATTCTATCCCAGGAAATATCATGTCATTTTCCTCTTTTATTTCGTAAGATCGGCGACTCGATCGTCGACAGCTGGCACTGTCCGTGGGGAAGAAGACGTAAGTTTCCTAAAGAAAATATCCGCTCATCAAATCCTCGCTCACTCCTCGTAATTGCTCATGCGACTATGGCCAGAGTGTGGGACGAGGAGAATTGGTTCGACCTGGTGGACTACTCCAACCTCGACATGGAAGGATGCATCCGTGCCATGCAAGAAAACGGTATGTCATCCTCCTCCTCCTCCTCCGCCGGTTCACATGTCACTGACGTTAGC
This sequence comes from Phyllostachys edulis, assembly GCA_036346405.1. NCBI lineage: Eukaryota > Viridiplantae > Streptophyta > Magnoliopsida > Poales > Poaceae > Phyllostachys > Phyllostachys edulis. Next base: position 47,297,573 of record CM070563.1, on the reverse strand, counting down.
AAAATCAACCGGATGGATGAGGATCCACCACTACGACAAGTGGCGCTTCCAGCCATTCTGACCAGCTCGAAATGTCAGAAGCCACTCCAAGCCCGGTCCTTCCGACCAGCGAAACAGGTGAAGAAAATTCAGCACCGCCACTCGAGAATCTTTATACTCTCGATGAAATCAAGGCTGAAAGGTACTCGCCACGGCACGGCAATTCGAGAGCCAACCGACATCTGTAGCAGTATCGATGAAGCCTCCAGTGCGTGAGGCCAAGTGGGGATGATAAGGCTCAGCATACGATCGGCAGTCCGCCGGATCAGGCTAAGCCCTCCAAGAAGACCTCAGGAGGTGCTCATCTCCGACCACTCTCCATCGTGGAAACTCCTAGTAGAAGCACTAGAAGGCTCTCCATTAGTTACAATGGAAGCTCATTAGAGGATCGTTGCTGGAGGCACGAGGTCAATGCGATCGGAGATGCAAATCAAGATGCCTTGCACGGTCCTACACACTCTGCCATGCTACCACGTGTTGGTGGAGATGTTACGAGCCATCAAGCACCAACTTTCGGAGGCAACAAAACTGATCGACGTCCATTAGTTAACTCGCCTGGCACTGCTCCTCCAAGAGTAGCTGGTCGAACGGAACAAATCCGGAGGTCAGGGGAAGGTTCAGACCTGCGTACACCTACTACCAGTATGAACCCCCCGAGAATCTCGGTAACTGTACGAAACCTGCAATGTGTTCAAGATATATTGAATAATTCTAACCCTATTCTAGCAGAAACCCCAAGTTTTGTACAGCTCGTAGGCCAAGTATCAGATATTCTACAACAGACCATGCAACGAACGGAAGCGTATCGGGAACAGAGGAATTCAGGAAGTCAAACCATGACATCGTCCCAATGCTCCACCCTCTGTAGAGGGCAACATGGTCATGTTGGGGAATAATCAATACCAAGGCCTCCTCGACTATTCCGACCAAGGAGTCATGAGGGAAGAAGGCTATTCCATGTAGCCACTCTCTCACCATATCGACAAGAACAATCGCTCGGACCTGACGATCTCTGACATCGTCTAAATCAAGCAGGCAGTCGAAGGCATCGTACCAATGTCTATGATCGGATGGGCACACCGGAGCTCCAGCGTTCCAACCCTAGGAACTGGTCTCCGACCGATTACAATCCGGCACCTTTCCAAAGAAGGCGCCATGAATCGATCACAAGTTGTCAAGCCTTCTCTGCAGGGCTCCAAGCTGTGCGTTGGCCAAACAGGTTCCGACCGGCCAACTTGGACAAGTTCAATAGGACTCAGAACCCATTAGAGTTTCGCCAAATATATACCACCGCCATCAGAGCTGCTGGTGGTGACGAAAATGTGATGGCAAACTATTTGCCCACCGTGTTCGAAGGGTCTGCCCGGTCGTGGTTACTTTACCTACCGGTCGGATCAATCTATACTTGGGAGCAACTCTGCGACCTTCTAATTGCGAACTTCCAGGGTATGTACGACCGCCCTGGAAAGGAGGACGACCTCCACCGAATCCAGCAAGGCTCTGATGAGACTCTCCGTCAATACATCAAGAGATTCGGCCAGGTTCGTAATTCCATACCAGAGGTTGCAGAGTCATCTGTTATCCAGGCTTTTAAAACATGTCTAAGGAATCGTCGGTTTACGGAGGATATAGCAATTAACCCTCCACGAACAACCGTCGAACTTTTCGACATGGCCGACAAGTACGCCACCGCTAGCGAAGCAATCGAGTGGTGTGAGGCCATTGATCGGAAGGACAAAATCCCCTAGCCTAGCTTAGACAACCAGAGAAAAAGAATAAGAAAGCTCTCAAGAAGAAGAAGAACCGCAGACCTGATGACAAAGAAGTCCTGGCTATCCCTGAAAAGTTTACAAAGGGTAAAAAGGACTATACCGGTCGAGGCAAAGCAAAAGCTCTGACCGAAGGATTCTAGAAAAACAAGAAGTGGTGTCCACTTCACCAGCAGGCAGGGCACGACCTCCGCACCTGCCAAGCCTAGCAAAAGAAACTGGAGGACTATTATGAAGGTAAAGGACCATTTCCCGCAATACAGGAGCTCGGAGAGACAAGTTCCAAAAAGGACAAAGATGGCGACAAAGAAATGGAGTACCAGGAGCCTCAACACACAGTCAACATGATCTTTGGAGGGTCTTCTTTGTACAAGTCGAGGCGTCATCTGAAGGCCATGGAGTGGGAGGTCAACCTCGTCGAGCCTCCGACCATCATCAAGCTATCAAAGTGGTCGAACACGACAATCTCCTTCAGCAAAGAAGATTGCCCCATCCCTTTAGCTCGACCAGGTAGGTTCCCTATTATTGTTAAACCTACTATTAATAACCGTAGGGTTAATCGAGTTTTGATAGATGGTGGTAGTTCTTTAAATATTTTATTTGCAGGAACTTTAGAAGACATGGAAGTTCCCAAGTCCAAGGTGAAACCAGTGAAATATGTCTTTCACGGTATAGTCCCTGGCTCCACTGCTAAACCGATAGGACAAGTTTCCCTATCGGTTACATTCGGAAGACCTGACAACTTCTGAACAGAAAAGATCCCATTCGATGTGGTGGATTTTGAATCCGCATACAATGGAATCCTTGGTCGACTAGCCTTAGCAAAGTTCTTGATAGCCACGCACTACGGTTAGCAAAGTTTGAAAATGTCGGGACCGAAAGGAGTCATCACGATTCGAGGAGATCAGAAAATGGCTTACATGTGTGATCGAAAATCCTTAGAACTGGTCGATGAACTTCCGACCAGAGAGGCTAATCCATCTACCGTACAGGTCAAGCACTCGAGGCCAAAGATAACGCCAAAGTCATCCGACCAGACAAAAGAGGTACCGCTCGACAAAGGCGCTTCTCCGAACAGCACAAAGTCGCCACTTGGGTCAGGAAACACTGACCCATCTACCCGCATGATACTGGTCGGGGCAAGACTTGACCACAAATAGGAAGAGTCGCTTGTCTCTTCCTACGAGCAAATCAGGACGTATTCGCCTAGCAGGCGTCCGACATGCCTAGAGTCCCTCGGGAGGTGATCGAGCATAGGCTACCTCTCCAGCCTGACAAGAAACCGATCAAGCAGAAGCTGCGGCATTTTGCACCTAATCGAAAGGAGACAATCTAGTCGGAGATTGACAAGCTCCTCGAGGCTAGGTTTATTCGTGAAGTTGACCACCCTCAGTGGCACGCCAATCCTGTAATGGTTAGGAAAAATCATGGGAAATGGCGAATGTGTATTGACTTTACAGATCTTAATAAAGCTTGTTCGAAGGATGATTTTCCCCTTCCACGCATTGACCAACTTGTAGACTCTACTTCTGGGTGTGAGTTACTAAGTTTTTTAGATGCGTATTCAGGGTACCACCAAATTAATATGTGTAAAGAAGATGAAGAGAAAACTTCCTTCATCACTCCATATGGCACTTATTGCTATGTTAAGATGCCATTTGGTCTCAAAAACGCTAGTGCAACTTTTCAAAGGTTGATGCAGAAAACCTTTAGTCCACAGATAGGTTGGAATCTAGAAGCCTACGTTGACGATCTGGTCGTAAAGAGCACCAACGCTAGCGATCATATTCTCGACCTACAAGAGACATTCAACAACTTGAGAAGGCATGACCTCAAGTTGAATCCGGAGAAGTGTGTGTTCGGAGTTTCTGCTGGAAAACTGCTCGGTTTCCTAGTCTCGGCTAGAGGTATTGAAGCAAATCTAGTAAACATATAGGCCATCGACTAGATGCACCCTCCGACCACAAAGAAAGAGGTCCAGAAACTAACCGACTGTATGGCAGCGTTAAGTCGTTTCATAGCAAGGTTAGGAGAAAAAGGATTACCTTTCTTTAAGCTTCTTCGGAAACATGGGAGTTTCGAGTGGACTAAAGAGGCAAACGATGCCTTTGAAGAACTTAAGAAGTACCTTACGAGCCCCCCGATCTTAGTTTCTCCAAGATCGGGAGAACCATTGCTAATTTACATGGTGCAACGCCACTGACAGTTAGCGGTGTACTAGTTGTAGAATGGGGTAGTATCCAACGACCAGTATATTACGTAAGCGAAGTCTTACATGGACCAAAGAAAAGATACCCACAGGTACAAAAGTTGCTCTATGGTCTCCTTATGTCTTCAAGGAAACTGAGGCATTACTTTCAAGCCCACAAAGTGGTCATACCAACCGGATATCCCCTTGGTCAAGTCCGTGGAAATAGGGAGTCATCAGGACGAATAGCAAAATGGGTGGTTGAGTTAGGGGTGTTTGACCTCCATTTCATCTCACGAACAGCAATCAAGTCCCAGGCAATAACAGAATTCTTTGCCGAATGGACAAACCCTGAACCCACCCAAGGGCCCGAGTACGAATATCCCGAAGAGTGGACAATATACTTTGACGGTTCCTTGATGCTAAAAGGCTCGGGGGCTGGAGTTTTCTTGATATCCCCTATTAGCAAACACATCAAGTACGCCATCTAGTTAAATTTTCCTGCCACAAACAACGTGACAGAATATGAAGGTTTACTGGCAGGACTCCAAGCAGCTCGTTCCCTCGGGATTCGCAGGTTACTAGTGAAAGGTGATTCTCAATTAGTAGCGAATCAAGTAGGGAAAGAGTATCAATGCTCGAGTACCAAGATGTCATCTTATCTGGCGAAAGTATGAAAAATTGAAAGCACTTCTTCGGTTTCTAGATCCAACATATTCCTAGAAAGGAAAACTTTCTAGCAGACCAGTTGGCACGGATGGCCTCCACAAGGTCGACCGTCCTACCCGGAGTTTTTCTTGAGCAACTCGATTCACCCTCGGTGGTCGAGCCTTCCGAGAACATACATAATTCTCTACAGGTCGTACAAACTGATCATGCAAACATGGATGCTCCACAGGTCATTGACGGTTGGCACTGTCACGATCAAGGTAGAGATTGGATGACATAGATCTACAATTATCTTCAGCATGACATAGTTCCAGAAGATGATGTAGAGGCTGATCCTCTAGCATGAAAAGCCAAATCATACACTCTGATCGAATGTATCTTGTATAAACGAGGATCTCATGGAGTGTTGATGAGATGCATATCTCAAGCGGACGGCATCAAATTGCTAACCGAAATCCATGAAGGAGTCTGTGGAGCACATCATTCCTACAGAACACTGGTCGGTAAAGCCTTTAGGCAAGGATACTATTGGCCAATTGCCCTTCATGATGCAAAAGAGCTCGTAACGAAGTGCGTACAATGTCAGTTTCATAGCCAACACAAGCCTTACAGACAATTCCTCTTTCTAGGCCTTTTGTAACCTGGGGACTGGACATTCTGGGACCTTTCCCAAGAGCACCCGGGGGCTTCGAATTCCTCTTCATCATGATTGACATGTTTACAAAATGGATCAAAGCCGAGCCTGTTGTTAAAACAACAACTGAGGCCGCTAAGAGATTTCTCACGAAAAATGTGGCTACACGATTTGGTGTACCCAGTCGTATAATCACAGACAATGGTGCCCAGTTCTCCAGCGGTCAATTCCAAGAATTCTGCGACAAACTTGGTATCAAAGTTCATTTTGCTTCTGTTGCTCACCCGCGGAGCAATGGAGCAGTTGAGCGAGCTAATGGTATCATTATGTAGGGGATCAAACATTGAGTGTTCGACCAGTTAATCAAACGGTCAGGAGCTTGGGTTCAAGAACTTCTGTCTGTATTATGGGCCGTTCGAACCATGACCAGTCATGCGACCGGTGAAACACCATTTTTCTTGGTTTATGGTGCTGAAGCGATGCTTCCTCCAGAACTAAAAATTGGCTCTGCTTGGACTGATTGTTTCAACGAAAACGATCAGAATGAACGATGACTTGACGACATCAATTTCCTTGAAGAACGACAAAATCAAGCCTTGGTACGATCCGCAGTCTATCAACAAGCCATGTGAAGGTACCATAGTCGCAAGGTACAACCTCGCAGCCTCGCTATAGGTGATCTGGTTCTTAGAAAAATTCAAAACCAAGCAAATCGCAACAAGCTTTCCCCTAAGTGGGAAGGTCCTTACATTGTGGTCAAATTCACCCGACCAGGTTCTGTACGACTAGCCATGTCGGACAGGCAAGTTTTGTCAAATTCTTGGAACATTGATCAATTGCGTAAGTTCTATGTCTAAATCTTTTGTACATTATTTCAATTCTTTTTCATTTCATTAGTACATTCATTCATTTCTTTTCGACAAGTGATATGGTTTATATATCTATGTCTATATTCTGGTCACATGCCATTGTTTGTTTGAGATGGTCGGAGAAGACAATTTTTCTCTCCGATATCCTTTATCAGGATCTCTGTTACTCTTTGGCAACAGCATCTGTGTCATACGTTGTGTAGGTCCTACTCATGATCATTTCATGAATGGTTCCACACGTGACCTACAAGTAAACAAAGCATAAAACAAATAACTTCATGTAGTGCCTTATACTGTTAAGATTATGAAGACTATATTTCTTCATTTCAAAATTCTATTCTACTCTCGTTTGGCTACTGGTCGGGACACGGAAAGCCTCCTAGTCGAAGTCTCTCCTTTTTTGCACATGGTCCTGCCCACTAGAAGGAGCTTCCTAGCGACGGTTCTTTTCTTACAATCCTCTCTACCAGTCGGACTTGAGCCTAAGCATGTTTTGCGAAATGTTTTTCTATATCTTCTGTTCTTAGTAGTATTTTCTGACCAGTTTTGGGTTGTATATATAAATACGATCACTTATCGCTTTTTTGCATACATTCTTGCATTTCTACTTTTGTCATCCCAACAAATCGTTTTTCCGACCATGTACAGTTTTGTTTGGTATTTTGATTATGACGAACAAAGATCTATAACTAGTCGAAATCATACACTGGTTTCGGCCAAAATGATTTCCTAGTATTGTTACGATCAGTTTTGTCTTATGATTAGTATATGCCTTCAAAACAATGGTTTCGACTTTTATTCTCTTTCTTGGCTAACTACTTGTCTAGTAAGGCTCTTCTACTACAAAGCAGTCAGGGGCTAGGAAGTATACGAGAATTTCAAAAGGTCAACGGGATAAACAAAAAGAATTGTTGATGATATAAAGGTAAGTTTTATATTCAATTCTTATATTATAATGTCCTACTCCAGAATGTCTCTAGATTGATTACTGCTTGATGGAGATTCGACATCCATCTCCTCCACAACCTTGTCTCCAAGTGGCTTTAGTTCTTTCATAAACTTGGTCGCCTCATCAGGCAGGCAATTGAAGTCGTCTTCAACGGCTTGGAGATCAATGGAGGGGTCGGAAGCCTTCAGTTTTGCCAGCGCAAAACTAACTCCATTGGCAACACCTTCTTTCATAGTCTGGGCATAATTTTCTCGAGTAGTCTTGAGCAGACCACTAAGATCTTCTAGAAGTTGGCCCAAGAAGTTCATTATTTCTATTGGATCTCTTAAGTCAGGCACACTTGATCCTGATCCCATATCAAAGATCATCTTGTTTAAATCATGAATCTTTTCATCAAGATTTTGCACAAGAGCTTCCTCCTTATCCTGCTCAAATTTCAGAGCCTTCTTTGCTCTGTTTAGCGCTTGTGTTTGCTCTACACGAATAAAACAAGCAGTAAGTAGAACATGATCAGAGGAGGATAATAAGTCAAGTCTACGACCTATTACCTTCAATTTTCTTGTCAAGAGTCTCATTTCTGGTCGACGCCTCTACAATTGACCGGTCCTTAGACTGATTTTCTTCCCCAAGTAGAGCTATTCTGGCTTTATCAGCCACGACTTCTTTTATTTTCTCCAAATCTATCGAATATGATAAGGGAGAATAATTAGAGAAGGACAAAGTATTGAAGAAGGAAAAAGGTTAAGAGGAAAGTTCTTACTTTCCTGTTCGGAGTGCTTTTTCTCCAAATCCTTAATTCGCTAGGTCGGTCCTCCGACCACAGCAAAGTTCTCGACCATATGCTACACAAATAGCATTTTCTCTTTAAGTTTCCTGTAAACTCTTAAAAGGGAAACTATGAAGCTGGTCGTAAATACTTACCCGAATTGCCACTTCGTTACAATCGGCAAAAATAATATCAGGACCTATCTTGATTTGATGGTCCAATATTCTTTCCCATACCTCATCAAGCTCCTAATCCTCGATAAATCGGGAACAAAAGGGAACTTGTTAGGTTGGGAGGGATTACCAACAGGGGTCGGAACTTGTTGAGGGCCTTCGGGGGCAACTACCTCCACAGAAGGAGTTAGGATCACCAATGAATCTAGCTCGACCGTTGGCTTCACCACTTGCTCGGAGGCTTTTTCGACCACTTTATCCTCAGGAACTTTGTCCTGGGATGTTCCTTGGACGAGGACATCCACGGGTGCCTGGTCCTCAGGAAGATTCTAGTCGAAAACGACCGGAACGCCAGACGACCTATACAAAACAAAGAAGGGAAGTTCAAAACACCTTATCACCAAAAACTATTACAGGTATGCAGTCATACGACCTTTTTCATTTGTACATACCTAGTTAATTTCTTGGATTTGACTTTGAAATGCTGTAGAGTAAACTCTATACTGCTAGCCTTCCTTTTCTTTTCAACCAATTTCGCCAGCTCCGAACCAGCAGGGTTGGTTAAACCCCTCACATCCTCAGCATGATGTTGGAAGAAATGTCCTCGATCAATTCATCAAGGGTTGCATTCCTGACCATCTGGTCGGAGGGAGTGGTTTCATCAACCTCTAGATCAGTTGTTTCAGTAACAACTATAAGGTCATGAACGACCAATCTGGAGTCTACAGCCTCTGTAGCTATGCTCTGCGGGCCTTCAGTCTTCTCCACCTAAATCAAAAAACGATTTTGGTTAGGTGATGAAAATTTCTATCTAAAGTATATATATTCTTCTTTTAAAATGCTCTATTACCTCAGGAGATTCATCTTCTTCTAGTGCATCTGGGCACGAATCGGTCGGAACCACGGTGGGATTTTGATCCTCACCGGATTGTATGACTCGCAATCCGACTGCCTACAAAAATAGAGCAAGATCAATAAACTGATTGGAGAATATGTATACATGATAAAAGAGATTTGATTATCTACCTTAAGTCTTGCCAGTCTCTCTTCAACAGAGACTATTGCCAAGATATTGGGGAATGCAGTCTTCTCACCAGGCTCCCCAGCGCAGATCATCCTGATCCGCTCTCTGATTCCCTCAGGATAAAGGGCTTTAAAAAAAGGAAGGAGACAAGAGTAGATTTTAAGGTGTTACGATAATCAAGTAATAAGTCATACTGGTCGGAGCTTCTTTCGAAGACTTACCACCTCGTGAAATAGCTTCATCACGACCAATGGACGGAAAGGGGAATGAGTCCGAGCTGAGAGGACTAATCTAGCGTTTGGTGAAATCTCTCACCACATGCCAGGAAGTCAAGCCCTTGATCTTCAGGTCATGGATGGCATCCACCCATCTTTCGACCACCCCTACCTTCTCCACGGTTTTCCTCCACTTAGGATTCTCGTTCGCCATAATTCCAACGAAGTAGAGGCCATCATCCCTCGTAACCGTCATGTAGAACCAGTTCTTTTTCTATGACGACCACGAGGATTTCGAGTACATTTGGATGTACTCATCGGCCTTCCCATCGTGAAGTCCTAGCGTGCATTCTCCAGGAGCCCCTGTGGATCTCCCCGACATCGCCATTCGATAGAAATACCTGAAGAGCCTCAAGTTTGGATGCACTCCCAGGTATGCCTCACATAGGTAGATGAAAATACTAATATTGGCGATGGAATTAGGGGCTAAATTCACCAATTCCACCTCGTAATACTCTAAATCGTGAGGAAGGAATTTGTGCACGGTACCCTCAACCCGCACTCGATGTGGGCGAGCAAGATTGGAATTTCCCCATCTTCGCAGCTCGGAAAGTGCTCCCCGGCCGCTGACCTCCATCCGATCAGATTCCTGTTTGGGAGCATTCCCATTTTCTCTAGCATCTCGAGCTTTTTCTCACCCAGATCTGAAGCCACCCACTTTGTGATTTGATTCGACATGGTGAAGATTCTCAAAGGGATGAGTAGTGGTCGGAGGAGGCTTTGAGGTCGGGAGAACGAGGTCGGAAAGGCTTTTTGTTAAAGGAACTGAAGGGGATTGAAGGGAGATCTGAAAGCATAAAAAACTCTAAAGCCCAGCAATGGAGATTTTATAGCTTCAGGTCTTTAACTGCAAATGGGAGTTATCTAAAAAGTTCAACGGACAAAAGCCTTTTTGTCCAACGTACAGAAAAATTCTTAGGTTCCCAAGGCAAGTTCTCAACTTTAAAGCGAACATAGACCACTTCGTATATCACGACATTAAATGGGGTCTGCCCGATATGACTTCATCGGGAGAAAAGTATTCACACGACCTGTTCATTTAAAGTTTGGGGGCTAGCTAACAAGGATTAAAACCTCTATGCATTATTTTAATACATAATAAAAGACCATACGCCTTCATGGACGTAATGTAATACCCCAGATGGATCCGAAACAGTATTCGAGAGAGAATATTTAAATTGGGGAGAAGGACTAAATAGAAAAGAGTTTAACAGAGGATTAGAGGGGGTTTTGTAATATCCCGAATATTCAAGTGATTAACCAACTTGTGTTGCCGAGTCTTATAAAGTATAATATGGCGACTGGTTGGTGGTGGACAAGTATATGATAGTGGTGAGATTTTTTGGTGACCAAGCTAATTGAAGAGCAGTAGAAAGTGAATTGGTTTTGACCTATAACACCTGGAGAGAATTCTATTTAAATGGAATGTTTGTCGATGAGATAAAATTGATTAGTGTTACAACTAGCTAAACCTATGGCGAATTATGATCCAGTAACCTTTGTCCATGCTGGGATATTGGGATTATTGAAAGTATGGACTCTTGATAAACTTATTAGAGTATCACAATTGGATACTTAGTAAGATTGTGTAGAAGAGTTGTGATGGTGAGGTTTAATGAGAGTAGCGGTGTGGAGAAACCTAAGCGTCGTGCTAATTAATGGGATAGCAGGAATTGTTGAGCTATTGTCAAGTATGACTCGGCCTTAGTGAGTAACCCTATGGGAGTTAAATTATCTCTAAGGATATCTTGGTCAAAGAATATATTTATTTATTGACATTAGTGATTGAGTATGTTTGAATCTTGGTCAATCAGTTAGGGTATTGCAAACGGGTATATTGTGGTTGTGTAACTGAATTGGATTGGTGTGGATTAGAGAAAGTCTAAGATTGGTGAAATAAATCGCCTTGGGGCGGTTACTTGATTAGTGAGAAATGTTGATATTAATGACTAAGGTTATTGTTGAGCTGTGTGAAATTTTAGTAAACGAATTTGAGGATTTCCTATCAATTATACCAGAAATTCATGGTAGGAGACTTGGAGGTTGAATTTGGGCTTTGTATTTTTATACTAGGACCTTGGAGACCCAATATCATGTGTAGAGGTAGATGAACAGAAGCAAATTTTGAATAGTGTGTTGATCTTTGATAGAATACTTTGGGTAAAGTAAATGAGTATGTGTGCTGAGAATTTGAAGTTGATTATCTTTAACAGAATGAGATGATGTGGTTGTAGGTGAAAAATCTTTATTGAGGTGTTGGAAACCATTTGTGAAAATAATTCCTTTGGTATAGGAGTGGACTAGAGAATTCTTTTGTGGATTAGTAGAGTCTCTCTAAATAAGTATGGTTGTTCTTTCGGTTTGAGGATCGTTTTGGGATTGTCGGTTAAGAGGAAGGAGTTAGTGTGATAATTCTGGACACTCATGATTTGGGAAAGGGTTTATTTCCGAAAAGAACATCTGAGAAAAGAATATTCTCTCGAGTAGAGAAGTGCTCTATTGGTTCTTGTTTGAGTTGGATTTTTATGATGGAGATCATGTACAATTTGAATTGACTTATGTTGACAAGGTGGTTCTGTCCGGTTCAGGAATATAAATGAAGTATTTGATTTGGGCATTCGAGCGAATCCACTTTTAGCTTATGTGGTGTTTAGTTGCAAACTGCCGAGTTGGAAGGATGGAAGGTTTTTGTGAAGAATATCTTATTTTGGATTTGAGTGTTTTGGGAGCAAAGTTGGAATTGCATTGTGAATCCTTGTTTTCAGTTGAATATGATTATTAAGGTTTGATTAAAATAAGTTGGGTTGCACGTCTCTACTTAATGGAGGATCTCCTTGTTATGATGAAGAGATCGACTGAAAGATGGAACAAGAGTTTCATATGTTTACGTGCAAGCTATGTGGTTTGGTCCCGAAAAGATAGATAGCCCAGAGTGTATTTGGTTGTTCTGGGAGTTGTGGGGGTTTCGGACGAAAGCAATTCGCTAGAACCATCTCGAGTCTTGGAGCGGGGTTTATAATGTTTTGGACGAACTGGTGTTGAGAGAATGCTTGAGGTATTTGGAGTGTGAGGTTTCATAAGAACCGTTGACCACTGAACATTTACCGCATCTTCGAGTCCTGTCTGTTGAGTGGTTCTGGTTAGGATGGTACACATGATGAGGCGTAGCACATCAGTTGCATCAATGTGCAGTGGTTCCAAAAGTCTGAAGGGAAAAGCGACTTGGAAAATGGAGACTCGCATGCGCGAGCGATATCCGGAATTACTCACAGCAGGTATGTGGTAATGTTAGTAAGTTTTTAGCTGTGATTAACCTTTGATGTTAAGCGTAGTTAGAATTCGGGGTCGAATTCTGTTTAAAGAGGGTAGAATGTAATACCCCAGATAGATCCGAAATAGTATTCGAGAGAGAATATTTAAATTGGGGAGAAGGACTAAAGAGAAAAGAGTTTAACAGAGGATTAGAGGGGGTTTTTGTAATATCCCGAATATTCAAGTGAATGCAATAAAGTTTAGAGAGAACAACATTAAATTGGAGAGGAAAATTACTCAAAAAATTCAGAATCTTTTAAGGGAGAATTGGAACTTAGGCTTTCGGCCCAAGGCGTCCTAACCAAATGGGCCAGCCTTTTCAGTAGAGTCAAGAGGGGGGTGCCTTCCCCCAAAACCCTAGCCTCTGCTACAGTACCCGCGCTGCACTGTAGCATGCGTACTGTAGCAGCCACCCCTCCGTGCTGCTCTACCAAGAGAAGGAAGAAGAAGAGAAAGGAAGGAGAGGAAGAAGCAGGGAGAAGAAGAGAGGAAAAGGGAGGGGAAGAGGAAGAAGGTGGGAGGAAGGTCTTCGCGAAGGTTTCAGCGGCATCCTGCATCGTTCTTGTGGGTAAATTCGTGATCCCCATTAGTTTTGGTAGATCGATCTTGTGCGTAATGTCTCCATATGTTAGATGGAAGCTGCTGCAGTAGATCGGTTTAATCTGCGATCCGTTGATGCGCGAATTTGAGATAGTTCTAGGCAGAATATGTGTTTAGGGTCTCCTGGAGTTAGATGGGTAATTGCGTTAGCTTTCCAGAAAGTCCTAATTCATAATTTTTGGATAAACTATGAATTAGTTATGAATTTTGCAAGACTGGGTGCTAATTTAGTCTCAGGACTTGTACAGCGAACATAGATTTGTAAATGTGATCTTGGAGATGGCCGAATTGGGTCAGCTGGTCTTCATGATATTTATAGGTATTTTCATTATAATTCCAGAAAGTTAAATTTCATAATTTTTGGATGTTTATATCAAAAGATATGAATTTTAGAACCTAATGCTGTAATCTGCCCCTCTCTTGTGGACAGAATAGTTTTACTGGACTGTTTGCAACCTTTGTTGCATAGTGGGAAAATTTGTGATAATTTTATTAAGATAGCTGGTTTCCTGTAGTTTTCATAGAGTATTAGAACAATGTGTTTTGTTGTGCCAAACAAAAGTTATGATTTTCCCAACTCAGATTTACTGAAGATGATAGAACAGTCTTCGAGATTAAAATCAAAGGATTAGATCTGGTAATTTGATCTTTCGATCACCTGAGAAGTTGTAGCTAGGATTGTGTAGGTTCTAGGAAAATTGGATTCATGGCTTTTGTAGTCTTGACTCAAAAGCTATGAATTTTTCCTTAACAGCGGTCTGTTTGGACAGATTTGGGAATTTGAGAGCATAATGATTAATTGTTCGGGTTTCGATTAGGGATGTTTGTTCTTGTTTTGTTCTATTGCAATGCTGTACTGTTTTGATTGGTGTACTTAGTATATTGTTTTACGGTTGCCAGGTGGTGATGAACACTGGGGCTAGAGCTCTTCTGTCGTTGTCTTCCGTCTCACGGTTAAGGCAAGTATAATGAGGGATAGAATAGATCCTAATGATTGGCATTGTTTGATAAATATCATGAGTATTTGTGTTATTCATGGTGGTAAGGTGGAATGAATGGTAATGCTCATGTTTTCTAGTGTTAAGAGTTACGTGCTATCCATTGGTGTTTGAAAGTTATGAAGTTATGATTATGAACATTGGTAGTATGAATAGGTTATTCATATGCAATGTTGTTGTGGATGCATGGTTGTGGTAATTTGAGATTTCATACATATGCATCATGAAAGCTTATTGAAGTCTTGGTCATGTGATGACCAAGCAATGATTTGAGGTCCCTGTCATGTATATGACGGGCTTGAGGTCCCCACACTTGTGGAGTGTGTGCTTGTGGTCCCAATTACTTGCGGAGTATTGGGCTCTTGGTCCCTGTGCTTGCGAGCACAGGCATGGGTATACATCGACGGTTGTATACCTTGCATTACCGGTAAAATGCAAAAAGAGTTAAAGAGAAAGGTTGCATTGAGCATTGCATAAGCATATGGCATGATGTATGGTAAAGATGTGAGAATGAATGCTGGTGTTTTAATGGTGTTTTATAATGTCACATTATTTGATACTTCTTTGAGTCTTTGGGCTCACTCTTGCTTTTGTTGTGCTTTTAGGTACCACTGCAAGAACGGCATGCGTGGGAGGGAGTAGGATTGCTATGGATGCACTCACTACCACACACTCTTTTAAAGATGAATATCATTTAGATCGTGCGAATAATAAGCAAACCGCTTAGGATTGATTTTGGCTATGCTTGTTGCATGGATTATTTGAGTTAATGAGAGTAGTAAATTTTGATTATGTTTGCTTATGCTTTAGCTGAATAGATTATTTGTGAATGCTTGATGAACTTTGGATGTTGAGATAGTGGTAATGATATTTGCATCTGTTGAAACCTCCGGTATACTTAGATATACAAAGGAGGTTATGCCGAAATTTAGTAAAAATGTCTTAGTTTTAAATTGTTATATTGTTAGTTTAGTAACATCCCAGGCTCATGTTGGGCTGGGGTGTTACACGTAACCCCTAAGGCTAACGACCTCACTGATCGTAAGGATTCCAGAGGTTACATAAGGGTACCCTGGTGGGACAAGGTCCTGTATCTAGTCTCCAACCAGGTAGCTGCTCAGAGAAGCTATGAACTGGTATCTATAACGAATCCCAAGTATATTCTTAGCGTGCGATGAATATAACATGTGATGTATACTTCATATCACACGGTTACATAGTCCTAAAGACACTGAAAACAACCACGATACGGTTGAGTATCTCTAAGACACTTAACCGTAGAGCAGTTAACACATTGTTAACTAACGCCTCGTCCCGACCAGTCGCAATGCTTCACCAGGGACGCCTTCTCTAGGAGTAACTGTCACCTCTTCGGAAGTTATTTAAGGGTGGAGCACAGAAAACCAAAGGGCAGGCAGAGGGATATCAAGAAGCACATCGACAATCACAATCTAGTCTGAGACAAGCAAGACAACATTATCAAATTAGAGCATAGCAATTTTCATATTCAGTATAATTAGGATTAGTCCCTAGTCGGGTCGTAAGCATCCCCTGTAAATCCAGTTCATATCAATAAAGAGTGGCCCCATTCTATCCCAGGAAATATCACGTCATTTTCCTCTTTTATTTCGTAAGATCGGTGACTCGGTCGTCATCAATCCTGTTGCCACACGAATCGTTAGCAACCGGGAAAGAAACGAGGGAAAAGCATAAGGTAAGTAAATGACACGAAGGGGGGAGGGTGACTTAACCTAGCATGAATGCAGCAACAAAATCATATTTATTCAACACAAAATAGGGCGCTAGACCCCAGGTGTCCAGGACAAGATACAAATAAACCACAGTTAGTTTTCCGACATCATTGCTATACATACTGCCCGTAGGCGATGTGCAACTACTTGGAACAAAAGAGAGCAAATGATCACACTACAAAATCCATCGTCTACAGGCTAAGGAATATAATTAGGGTGTATAAAATCTAAGAATAATCCCTAAATTAATCCTAATATCACAGCAAGGAAATGTCTTCTCGCCCTTTCACAATTGCTCTCACCAGTGGCTGCTTAGTGTGTCTATTGTTGGAAAAGAGAGACGAGCAATGGAGAAAAATTATTTTGCTTAAATCAAATGAATAGTGAGGTAAGAATTAGATGCTAGGATGGGTAAGAAATTTGGGATTATTTTGAGAATTGTGAAAATGTGATATTTTTAAAAACTTTTTGATGGATTTTGTTTATATTTGCTTTTCTGGATTTTTATTGCAAGACTTTTGTCTAATAAAGAAATGTAATAATCAAATTATGTGAATACAAAACTAATTAAGGATCAACATGAGTTGAAACAAAAGGTGATAATTAAAAATCTAAACTTGAGGTAATTATGCTAACAATAAAATAAGAGAATATTTAAAGCATGTATTGCAACTTTCCTTAAGTCCAACAATACAATTATATACAAACAAGATATTGAAAGATTTTTTAGATATAAATATGAAACAAATAAAATTCCACAAAAATTACAGTACGAACTAGACTATATCAAAAACCTTTTGCTTAAATTTTCATAATTATTGGACCTGTATTTCCATGTCAAATAATTCCCTAATCAGCCTTAGCATTTTTCAGCAAAAATCTGGAAACTTATTTTCTCTTCTCTTCCACTAACCACCTGGCCCCACATGCAGAGCTTCTTCTCCACCGCATCAAACCAGCTCCGGCCATGCATGGCCATGTGCCTTGTGTTGTGCCATGCCACTGCAGCCTCGCCCACAGTTTCCTCCCCTTGCCCACGGTATTGCTGTCCCCATGCCAGCCCGGTCAAGTCTTGTGCCCACGCCGCGTCTTCAATGCTACCAACCATGCTATCGCCCGTCAATGCCATTGTCTCACCATCGACATCACTAGTGTTGGTAATTTTTATTTTTAGTGAACTTTATTATAAAATTGGTTTCAAACATGTCCCTGTAACAGAGAATATAGTTTTGGAAAATGATCTATAACTCTATTATTTTTACAAAAGAAAAAGCTGGTAACTTTGAAAATGCATAAGTAATTCATAAAAACTCCAAATGAGTTGAACCAAATTATTTTGGCCTTATATTAATATTCTCTCTCCATCCATATAATCCTTATCCTCACCACTGCTCTACAAATTTTGACCAAATAAATAAATTAAATGAACAATAACCGATTGGAATTAAATTGGATTTTTTCTGAAAACTGATATTCAAACAGCTATAACTCACACGTATTAAATCCAATTGGAATAATTCTTTCACCTAAATTCATCTCAAATCATTAACTAGCCATTGTAGAAAAAATCATGCAATTTTTGAGCACTTCGATTTTTGAGGTATTTCTCGGTGTTTATTGATGTCATTAATTCTATAGATTCTGAAGCTATTGACATTGACTCGTATGCCACTGAGAGTGGGAAATCGAACTACCAGCAAGGCAAGCATCATTTGAACTTTCTTTTGCATCATATTTGATCCCAGTTTTTGAGTAGTTAAGTGCAATGATAATTGCTTGCATGCTAAATTTACTATGTCGCTATTTTTGTGATGTGTAGTTAGTTATATCCTATTCATGAGGTTATCCTTGAATTATTCCAGTACCTACATGCTTAAGTTAGGTTGCGTGCATTATATTGTACGGGATTGCTTAACCATGCAAGTCTAGATATGGTAGATTAGTTGTTGGGAATAACTCGACAATTAAGGGAGACACAAACTTTCTTATATTTTTTTATTCCAGATCTTCGAATCTGTTACTTAAGTTCAAACTTTGGCATTTTAAAAGAGTTTTGGGCTCTGGACAAGTAGTTGCTAGTGAGGGTACCTTCGTGCACGAGATCGGGTATGTGGTTGACTTGTCCGGACCAACAAGGACCGAACTTTGGTAATGTCGTTAATTCAAGTAAAACATGTGCTTCCACACGCGGGTTGGGAGCCGCTTGGTCAAGTAGGGGGAAGGTTTTGATTGGGTTGGGCCTCAGGTGGTGTGAGGACATTTGTGTTTGATCATTTGTTCATAGGAGTCAATGTAATTTTCTATAGTGTGCATGGGAGCACCATTTTCTTTATTTACATTGCATCGGTATATCCAACATAACTTGTGAGCCCGCTTAGCAAGCACTACCAGTCATTTGTACTAAGTTAGGGGTTCATCTCGCAAAGGGGACCTGGCTCAATACCACTTTCTTGCTGAAAAATACCGAATCTCGATTTCCCCGGCTGACACATCATACAAAGTGTGTTAATTCCAGTGGCTTACGGGCTAGTCAAGTCGTGTGAGTAAAGTAGTACACCTCTGTAGAGCTAAATCTATTCAAATAGCTGTGTCCACAGTTATGGACGATCGCTTGAATTCGAGAGTCACTATTGTTAGACTTTGAATTAAAATTTGTGGGTACAACTTGGTATTCAGCTCGAACGGGTGTTCGTGCATGTTAGTGTATCAAAGTGGGCTGCTACTTTGGGTTTTGATTGATTCATTTATTTATCAATGTATTACTTTATCACAGGATTTACTTCTACTTCAAATCTGTTTTTGAAATGGCATTTGAAAAATAGTATGTGTAGGTTGAAAATTGTTGCGTTTTCCGCAAAACTAAAGCCACTAATGCTATCCTTTGAATGTCCATTATGCATAACTAATTTTATCTTTGTGTAAGACTTGTGAGTACATTTTGTACTTAACCTGGCTGCAACAATTCAGGTGAAAAAGACTTCGAGCCCGATGAGCTCGTTAGTGTCAATTTAGGCGACACTGATGAGTAGTGCTATGATTTGACTTCCAGTCGGTTATCTTGGGTTATGGGCATACCTTGCTAGACTTTTGGTTTATTTATATCATTCCACTGCCACTCTAAGTGTTTAATTGAATTTGGCCGGTCGGCCCTTTTGTAATCGATGTAGACTTGAACTATTTTGATGTATGTTGTTCTTTATGTATGGATGTAATCAACGTTGAATGAGAGTATGTGCGTGTTGGTCGCTGATCTTGGGAGCCAACATGATCTCATACTCGCTGTTCATGAAATCCCTTTTAACTCATTAAGTGTAGTCTTGAACCGTTTAAAGAACCGATTATCATGTAGTGCTTGCGGAGGAGCAGTACGCATGATCGTCGGAGCTCTAGTTCGGGCAAGACCTCTCGCTTAGATGGAGTTAAATTGGAATCCATTTACCGGAGGCCCAGAGTTATTTTCATAAGACTGAGAAGGCCTCGGTCTTACAGAAATAACCCAGGGATCCTCACAAAGAAGAACCAATTCCCGATAACGCATACTTTGCACTCGGCACCGGATGGTACGACGTCAAGTCTTTTTAGGGTTTAGTCTTGTTGGTTGCCTGTGGGAATGGATGAGGCATGCCACTGAACCTTTTTGTTATTTACTTTGCTTTCTGCTGCTCTTTTCGATACTTGAGTTTATTTGGCCGGTTGGCCCTTTTGTAATGAAACTTGTTATGTAAACGCTTAAGTTTAAGACCTACTGTATCATGTTGTATGTATGAATTATGTATGGATGTGATTATCAATGTTGTGAATGTGTGTGCTAGCCACTGATCATGGGACTAGTACGGTGCACACGAGGATTTCAGATATTCAACGCCCGAGTCCGACAAGGTACTACCCTCCTATGAGGTGCTCACCTTGCGTTGTGAGAGACTATATGATCAAGTGCTTAGTTAGTATAAAGCTCTTAAGAAATTAATGGCTAAGGCTAAATAGTTAGAATCTCAAGCTTATAATCTGGTTGTTGCGAAGATCGTATCAAGCCAGTCAAAATGCATAGGTTATTTGCTACTAGAAGTTAACCCGCACCAATTAGCGCAGATGTGATTGTTTACAGGTTTGAGGAGGCTATTGTATTTCTTTTGTGTTCGTTGTCGGTCGTGAGCTTCACTAATAGATCATCTTTGTAAACAGATTATTTTTTGTAAATGTGGTCCTAGTAGTCTTGAGCATCGAAAGGAAGGGAAAATGAAATGCAAAAAAAAACCTTTGTAAAGTAAAAGTAAGGTATATAGTCTTACCTGTAGTTTTTTTCCCCATAAAAGAAGCAATTCAAATTATGGAATAAGAAGAAGTATAATTTCCTGAACCAAATCTATCGAACAAATAGTTTTTAATTTACGTCAATGAGACTGGATCGACAATAGGTAATACTAAATACCTTTGTAAACTAAAAGTAAGGTATATAGTCTTACCTGTAGTTTTGTTTTCGTTAAAGAAGCAATTCAAATTATGGAATAAGAAGTATAATTTCTTGAACAAAATCTATCAAACAAATAGTTTTTAATTTACGTCAATGAGATTGAATCGACAACAAGTAAGACTACACACATTTTTGTAAATATTATTGATAAAAAAATAAATTTAACAACATAGTGTAAGAGGACAAAGTTAACATGGTTCGCAGGTGAAGAGCACATAGTGCAATATATTCAAAAGCTAGCAAAAAGCATAGTAACAAAATGAGTTTGTTATTGACCACAAAACAATTTGCAATACAACAGAGAACATCGATTAAATGCTCATCAGCATTACTATTAAAAGTGGATTATATATTGTAAAGCTGGAACAGTGGAATAATGCAAAAGGGAATTTAAAAAGAATACGGCAACTTTAACATAGATGTATTGAAAAATTGATTGCAGCATCAGGCAACAAAGGAGCGCATTTTATGTTTTTTAATAGGAAAATAGTAAGACCAAGCTGGGCCTACTGTATATATTTATTAAATAAGAAGCAAAAAAACAATTACAATGGGAAAAGAAGAAAGGACATTCATCTTTGCACCAAATGTCCATTTCCAAGAAGGTTTCTCCCAGAGGGAATTCTCAATAAAAAGTATATGTGCAACAATGCTATGAGGCGACTTAGATTGTGAAATTATTGCCGTAGAAATAGTTTGAGAGCTCTGCAGTTCAAAGTAAAGGAATCACATATAATGAAGTTAAAGATAGTTCTCAAATATCAATGCAAAGATTTCAAATTGATAGAATACCTTAAGTTGATTTGTTTCAAGCCACTGACATGATGCTAAAATGGAAGCTGCTACTCCTGTTTGACCTAGCTCAAGCTGCTCGTTAATTTTAGGACCAAATTCCTCCCAGATTTGCTTCTTCTACTAAGAAACAAAAGAACTTTATTGATAAAGCAATATCAATTCATCAAATTGTAGCTAACAGATTTATGGTTGACAAACATTAGAAAGTGAAACAAATAAAATATATGCTCAAAACCCCCTATCCCATATACGTAGAAGGAAAGATGTCGATTTGGACATGCGTGTAAGCGCACACATAAGTAACTATCGCCTCCAAGATATGTAATGACTTAGAAATGGTAGCACTGTCAATTGCAGAAGAGATAGTTGAGCCGACATGAGATTATGCATGATCATTTATAGGGTTAGATCAATAAAACATAAATCTATATGTTTTCTGATTAACGAAAGGGCTCCTTGCTTATCACTAATGCAATAGAACATAAATTTATTGCTGTCATAAAGAGCTAGGTCTCCTATTTTGCAGAGCATGTCTTCAAGAGCAATTAGCATATATTTTGTCTAGAGCATCCACCTGTTGGCTGTTCATTTAGTTTCTTCTAGTCTAGGCTTGTCTAAGGGAACACACATGTACACAGAGATAATTGGCAGAATGACATGTAATAAACAACCTTGAAAACTCACATTGATGGATGGGTTAAAATTCTGGAATGACAAGCAACCCTTTACAGTTCCTGGATTAGGATTGCCCTCCATGATAACTATGCTAAATTAAGAAATTAGTATTGGTTTAGTCGCACTTAAAGATATATAAAAACTAATTGTGGATATCATGGGGATATGCTCACGATCTTAGGATGATGATACAATTGGCAATGGCATAGAAGGTTTATTGATTCATGCGTTTTTGTCAAAGTTCAAATGCTGTCAGGCAAGTGGCGGTCCGACTGGCCAAGGTGGCGGTCTGACCGGCCATGAGTGGCGGTCAGACCGACCTTTGGAAATCGGTTAGACTGGCTATAAATTGATTTTGAGTTTTGAAGTTGGGCCAAAAATAGAGGGTGTAGACAAGAGAGGGGA
Source organism: Phyllostachys edulis (assembly GCA_036346405.1). Lineage (NCBI taxonomy): Eukaryota > Viridiplantae > Streptophyta > Magnoliopsida > Poales > Poaceae > Phyllostachys > Phyllostachys edulis. Next base: position 47,275,211 of record CM070563.1, on the reverse strand, counting down.
TTCCACTACATTTGGTCTCATAATTTTTGGAGCCTCGAGTCAAAAGTTCTATTGGTTTGAAAATTCCAGTAGGTTTTGGATTTCTAGGGAGGAATTTTGTCTAAGTCCCTGCTGGCTAAAGTGGTGGTTTGACCAGTTTTCACTTGTTTCATCAGCCAACTTGGTGGCGATGGTTGTTGATTAGGTCAAGTTCTTGGGTTTTAGTGTATATCTGTTGCATGATGCATGTTTTGACTAACGTGGGTCAAGTTGCGAAGAACTTATTCCCGAAAATGATTTCTTGGTCTATTGTTGTGCAGGTTGCTTGGGGGTCAATGACGGTCAACGGCGAGGATGATCGAGACTAGGCTTGGAGAGCTGAGGTCCAGAACGATCGAGGATGCCGAGTGAGGTCAATGGATTCAAGCATTGTGCAAAATGGATAAGGATGACCGAACGGGCAGTTCAGTAAGACGGGTTAGATCAAGTGACGCGGGGGTCGGTGCAAGTGCCATGGTGGTTTCGATGGGAGCCAGATGGGAGAGACTTGCTGACATGAAGAGAGCTGTTGATCAACCTACACGTGGCGAAGCATGGAAGTGCTTCACGAAGATGGGACTCGGTCTTTGGAAAAGGATCGAGAAGGGGTATTTTGGTAATTTCACCTAAATACCACCTTAGTGACATTTTACCAACCAGCAGCGCAAGACGGCGCAAGTAGAAGCGGATTAGGTCAAGAGGAGATAAAGATAGCGTTTTAAAATACATGCGTAAGTGAAACTCGTTTGTGTGTGGGCTTAACAGGTGCCTATTAGGGTTTTCTTTCTAGAAGTGAGCCTCCACTATAAATAGGGGAGGGTGCTGGCCAGCACCTCCTTAACCCTTCAGTTGGAGAAACCCTAGTTTGTATTCTTAGGGCTTTGGAGAGATTAGTGGGAGGTTAGGGTTCTAGAGAGTTGGATTTGATTTCATGCTCATGTGTTGAGTCTTTGTCCTCCTAGATGGAGTGGCTGTAATCCAACATCATATCAAATCAATCCAAGGAAAGATTTCTCAAGATGAGTCTCTTTATGTTCTTGCTCCCTATTTCTTGATTTTGAGTCTTTCTTTGATCTGCGAGTTTTCTCTTAGTTTCTTGCCTTGATCTAGCTTGCTATGACATGTGGGAATACATCTAGAATCATCTTGATCATCAATCACCCACAAGCTTGTCTTTAGATCATATTTTGGTTTTAACTCGGTTTTGGAGTAATCTTCGCTCAAACGGAAAAAGATAGGAACTTTAGCATGGATCTTCATGATCCTTGATTGGAATAGGTTCCTGATATCCTAGAGAAGGTGTGTCTCAAGTTTGGTAAGGTTTGGAGTCACGAATTAAAAGATAGACCGATTTGTGTTTTGGTTTTCAGGTTGTTTGTCTTGTTCATCGTGCTGCCGGTCAGACCGCCTCATAGCCTCTGGTCAGAGCGCATCATAGCCACCGGTCAGACCGCCGAGTGTACGCCGGTCAGACCGCCCAACTCAATTTGGGTTTTGAGCTTTTGTGTTTTAGGTCTTTTGATTCAGGGTTCTGATTGGATTCAATACAAGTATCCCGCTGTGCTTGTTTATTGATCTTCATAGCTTCCATAGCTACTGGAGTGAAATCGGTATTGAATTCGATCAAGGTGAAAAAGTGATCGTGCTCCTATTCACCCCCCCCCCCTCTAGTCGCCTTTTCGGTCCAACAAGTGGTATCAGAGCACGGTTAGTTCAATCTTGATTTTAACCGATCACTGAACTTGGCGATGGATAAGTACTCCACCAAGCCGCATATCTTCGATGGGCTCGACTATGCCTATTGAAAGAATCGCATGCGAGTCTTCCTTCAGAGCGAAGGACAAGCTATATGGGAGGTTGTTCGAGCTCTGCTCGTTTTACCTGAGGTTGCTTCGCTGGCTTCAGCAGCCCTCTTGGCAAACAACCATAAGGTAAAGAATATCTTATATGTTGGGCTTGGTAGATAGGAGTATGATAGGATTTGCAACCTTGAGACCGCACACAAGATTTTGCACACCCTCGAAACCTACCATGAGGGATCGTCCCAAATCAAGCAAGTGCGCTAGACGGTCTACAAGCGAGAGTATAACAAGTTCGAGATGTGTCCTGACGAGAGCATCGATGACGTATTCACTCGCTTTAACAAGGTGATTAATCAGATGAGAGCTGTAGACATTGAGTACTTTCAATCTAATAATGCCACCTACCTCTTGGCTGCAATCAACACCAAGGAGTGGGAGATGAAGGCTACTGCCATTGAGGAGAATGTCGATCTCTCTAGTCTCTCTTTGGAGCTGCTTTATAGCAAGCTCAAGACTTATGAGATCAAGAGAGGTAGTCTTCCTAAGAAGGATAACATGGTTTTGGTGGCTGATTCTCTTAAAAGAACTTTTGATGGTTCTTCTGAGTCTTCTTTTGGATTTTCTCTTGCTTGTTTATCTGTAATCCATGAAGAGGAGCTTGAGAGTATTCCTGAGGCTGATTTAGCCTTTTTAGCCAAGAAAGTCACACGGGCCTATAATAATGTGAGAAACAAGACGAGAGGTGGCCCTGTGACATGCTGTGAGTGTGGAGAGCTTTATCATATCTGGGCGAGTTGCCCCAAGTTAAAAGGGAAGGTCAACCACAAGGATGAGAAGGCTGTCTAGAAGAAGCCTCAGGGGAATAAGCCCAAGTATGATGCTGCCAAGCTCATGAAGGCCACTCACCGGGTCCTTGCCGCTTTTGGAGTGCAATCCATGAGTGATGTGGACTCCAGAAGCGAGGAGGACAAGGAGGAGGAGCTTCCTCAAGACAAGAAGAAAGGAAAGACTAAGGACTTCACTAGCATGTGCTTCATGGCCGACTCCGTCGATGCCGATGACAACGATGAGGTACCTCCATCTTATGTTGTTCTTTTTGCTAGATGCGATACCATCTTCAAGCAACTACTTAGTCAGGATAAGGCTTTAGAGTTCACCATGGCTAGGAGTAAGGACTTGGAGTCACAAGTCGATAATCTGACATTAGAACTTGTGAATGGTAAGAGTCTTGATGCTGATGAATGTTCATCCTGCCATGCTTACACTCTGAATTGTCTAAATTGCAAACTGCTCATGATGTTGCCTTGCACCAACTAGAAAATGCTAGGACTGAGCTAATTGAAGTTAAATCCGCTCCTTGTGAAAAATGCTTAGAGTCTAGCAAGTTGGTTGTTTCTGATAAGGCTCAGTCTAACTTTTGCTCTTTCTGCTTAGAACATAAACATGAAGTAAAAGACATAATAGAAGCAATTAGAGCTAAGTTTGCCAAGCTTAAGGACAAAATTGATTCTGATTCGTGTGCTTCATGTGTGGCCTTTAAGCTTGAAGTTGCTTTTCTTAAGGAGAAACATGCTAGAGCCATTAAGGCCAAAACTTGTGAGTCATGTGTTAATCTTGGAAAAGAGAATGCTTATCTTAAGAATACTTTAGAAAAATTCTCTAATGGTGAAAAATAGCTAAACATGATTCTTGACAAGTCTAAAACCCCTTATAAGAAGCAAGGGTTAGGATACAACTATGTCCAAGACAAGTCCAAACCAAATGTCATTCAAGTCTTAGAAAATGGCTTAGTTGAATTCAAAACCCAACCTACAAAAACTATTTTCAAATCTGCAGGTTTTGCCCAACCATCTTTTGAGCCAAAAGGTGCTTCTCCCAGTGGTATCAAGTACCATTGCACCTATTGCAAGAAGGATGGGTATTTGATTGAGTTCTATTGGCGTAGGTTGGAAAACGCTAGGAGAAATCTTGCTAGAATTTCATCTAATCAACCTAGAGCTTTTATGAGACATGGTCATTTAGAAAAGAAGAAACCTGGACTGTGATTTGTTTCACATGCTCATCATCATAATGTTCCTAGACAGGATGCTTCTCATGTTCGTGTAACCATTGCTCATGATAGAATTTCAAATAGAATCGAGGATAGCAATTCTTCTTTGTATACTACTCGCAGATGTGTGTCTCAGTACTGGGTTCCTAAGTCATGTCTAACTAACCCTAGTATTGAGACACATCAATCTTTTGTGCCTTAATTTTCAGGATCACCGTTGAACGGGGGAAGACATGTGGTTCGTCGACTCCGGCTATTCACGCCATATGACCGGAGACTCAAGATAGTTCACATCCTTCACGTGGTCGATGGGTGATGACTTCATCACCTTTTGAGATGATACACAAGGGAAGATTGAAGGAACAGGATCGATTAGGGTGAACGACAAATTCATCCTAAAGGACGTTGCTCTTGTGGACAAGCTAAGGTATAACTTGCTTTCTGTCTCACAGCTTCTTGATGATGGCTATGAGACTAGATTTAAGAAGAATGCTTGTCGTGTGCTTGATTCATTGGGTGAGCTCGTTTTTGGGATTTCTAGAGTTGGTAGGATCTTTAGAGCTGATTTTTCTGAATCTTTTCCTGGCTCTCTCAAGTGTTTAATGGCATCTTCTTCTGAGTTCTGGCTTTGGCACTGACATTTAGGGCACATTGGTTTTGATCATCTGACGCGAGTTAGCAGTCTTGATCTTATGAGAGGTTTACCCAAACTCAAAGCCGTCAAGGATGTTGTATGTACGCCTTGTAGGCATGGCAAGCAAGTTTCCACCTCACATCCCTCACTGACTATGGTCATGACTGACGGACTAGGACAGTTGCTTCATATGGATACTGTTGGTCCTACTAGGGTTCGGTCAGTCGGTGGCAAATGGTATATTCTTGTCATAGTCGATGATTTTTCGAGATACTCTTGGGTGTTCTTTCTTGCTTCAAAGGATGAAGCTTTTGATCATTATCATGATCTTGTTCTTCGCTTGGCTTCTAAACTTCCTGGTGCCCTCAAAGCGATTTGCAGTGACAATAGCACGGAGTTCAAGAATGCTTCTTTTGCCTCTTTTTGTATTGAGCACGGTATTCAGCATCAGTTCTGTTCTCCACACGTCCCTCAACAAAATGGCGTTGTGGAAAGGAAGAACAGAAACTTAGTCGAGATGGCTAGGACGATGCTAGATGAGTATAGCACTCCAAGGAGGTTTTGGGCCGAAGCTATTGCCACAGCTTGCCATATTGCTAATCGTGTCTTCTTGAGACCTTCTTTGGGCAAGACATCTTATGAGCTTCGCTTTGATAGAAAACCCTCTATTTCTCATTTTCGAGTCTTTGGATCTAAGTGTTTCATTCTCAAGACAGAAAATTTAGATAAATTTGAGTCAATAACTTCTGATGGTTTATTTCTGGGTTATCCTGCTCATTTGAGGGATTTTCGGGTTTTTAATGTTGAAACTAATGTTGTCCAGGAGACATGCAATGTCACTTTTGATGAGATTAGCCCTAGAGCTAGATCTGACATTTCAGGTGATACACAGGCATCGGAGAGCATTTTTGTAGAGGAAGATGATGATGAAGTTGATATTGCTCTTCCACCTGTTGCTGATACTCCTATCCAAGCTCCAGAACCTGCTTCGAGTACTTCACCTCCAATTGAGGCTCCTGTTGCATTTTCATCATCAGCAGTACCTGTGGAGGTCGAAGAGATGCTTTCTCCCCAGGGTGCTCCACTATCACCCTCCGGATCATATTATTGGTCAGCTTCATGAGCGAATCACTCGCTCCAGGTATCATGATCCGAGTCTCTACTCCCATTCGGCTTTTGTTGCTTCTTTCGAACCTCGTGATATATTACATGCTTTATCTTATTCTAGTTGGGTCAATGCCATGCATGAGGAGTTAGAGAATTTTGAGAGGAACAAAGTCTGGAACCTTGTAGAACCTCCTAGTGGTCATAATGTTATAGGAACTCGTTGCGTGTTCAAAAATAAACAAAATGAGGATGGTTCTGTGGTTACAAACAAGGCTAGATTGGTAGCTCAGGGCTTTAGCCAAATTGAGGGGTTAGATTTTGATGAAACCTTTGCTCCTGTTGCTAGATTAGAAGCCATTCGCATTCTGCTTGCATTTGCTGCATCTAAGGGCTTTAGGTTGCACTAGATGGATGTCAAGAGTGCCTTTTTGAATGGTTTTATTGAGGAGGAAGTGTATGTTAGGCAACCCCTAGGCTTTGAGAATCCCAGACACCCACATCATGTTTTCAAGCTATCCAAAGCCTTGTATGGTCTTAAGCAAGCCCCTAGAGCCTGGTATGGTAGACTTAAGACCTTCTTACTTAAGAATGATTTTGAGATGGGTAAGGTAGACAAAACCCTGTTCATTCTTAGGCATGGCAATGACTTTCTGCTTGTTCAGATTTATGTAGATGATATTATCTTTGGTGGTTCTTCTCATGCTCTTGTTTCCAGTTTTTCTGAGACCATGTCTAGGGAATTTGAGATGAGTATGATGGGAGAGCTCAACTACTTATTGGGGCTTCAAATCAAGCAATGTAAGGAAGGGATCTTCATCCATCAAACGAAGTACACCAAGAATTTGCTCAAGCGTTTTGAGATGGGCGACTACAAGCCGATCGCCACTCCCATGGTGACTTTGACTGTTTTGGATCCAGACGAGGATGGAGAAGCCGTGGATCAACGTGAGTACCGTAGCATGATCGGCTCTCTCCTTTACGTGACGGCCTCAAGACAGGACATCCACTTCGCGGTCTGCCTCTATGCGAGGTTTCAGGCGTCTCCGAGGACTTCACATCGCCAAGCCGTGAAGCGCATTTTCAGGTATCTTCACTCTCCCTCCAGTATGGCATTTAGTATTCCTGCTCCTCTTCATTGTCCATTCGGGGGTTTTCTGATTCTGATTTTGTGGACTATCGGCTAGATAGGAAGAGTACCTCTAGCACTTGTCATTTCTTAGGCACTTCTCTTGTCTCTTGGTCTTCTAGAAAGCAGTCCTCTGTTGCAAAATCCACTGCTGAAGCTGAATATATAGCTGCTGCTAGTTGCTGTAGTCAGATTTTGTGGATGGTGTCCACTCTTAAAGACTTTGGGTTAGCTTTTGCTAGTGTTCCTCTTTTCTGTGATAACACTTCTGCGATTAATATTGCTAAGAATCTTGTGCAACATTCTAGGACTAAGCACATTGACATTCGCTATCACTTCCTTAGAGACCATGTAGAGAAGGGTGATATTGTGCTACATTTTGTGGAGTCCGAGGCTCAGTTAGTTGATATTCTCACCAAGCCTTTAGACCCAACAAGGTTTGCAACCTTGAGGAGTGAGTTAGGGGTAATTTATCCTTATGGGTTGGTTTGAGGGGGAGTTGGTTCTTTTCTGATCTTTCCTTGCTTTTTTTTCTGAACTTGTTGATCTTTTTAGGTTTTTTGAGCTTTTCTTGCATCTCATTGTATCATATTGAATTCATATGAAAATCACAAAAAGATGAATTGTAATAAAAGCTTTACTGCTTGTCTTTTAATTGATGAAGCTTTGCCTATTACCCTCTTGAGCTTTAGTATTTCAATTCTTGCTCAATGTCATATCTAGTTCTTTGACATGCTAGAATTATCATGCTTTCACATGTGTAGCTAAGTCTTTGCTAAATGAGCTAGAACTTTAAAACGACTTGAACTAAAAGAAATTTGCAATTTGTGGATCTTTCAGCTAGTTACGCAATTAGTGCTCCTTTTGTAACATTGGCCCGTCAAAATTGCTTTGTTAGCTCTTGAATCTAGAATTGACCATTACTTGAGCTTCTCGTTCTTCTGAGAATCTAAAACTGCTCTTGTGCAAAATGAAAAATCAAATTTCAAGATTGTCTTGTGGTTAAATTGTGCCAAACTACTCTCACGAGACTACATGTCAAAGACATGAACTTGGAGATAGTTTGATAATCCAGACGATACCATGGGGACTGCTTGTCAAAATTGACATGAACCTCAAGATTTGTCGCCTTAGTTGAAGTTTAGGAAGAATTTGTAGATGGCTCGTAGTCCAGGATCTTCTTCAATAAGATAAACCTTTAATCAACCTCTGGCTAAAGCTTAGGAAGTGTTTGTGGATGGCTCCTAGTCCAGGATCTTCTTCACTAAGATAGGTCTTTTATCAACTTCAATATTCATTGCAAATAAAAACTGTTGAAAAATGGGTGTTTGAGATAATTTGAGCAAAATGATTCAATTTAGGACCTATTTGTCTCTTAAGTGGTCATTGTTAGCTTTTTGATCTCACATTGACATTCTGACATGGCCATTATCACTTTAAGATCCCTATTGATGAACTTGCTATATTAGAAGCTTTGCTTAAATTGTTAAAAACTCATTGATTTATATTGAGCCTTCTAGCTTAGTTTTGATATATATGTCTTAACATGATCTTGCTAGCGCCTTCAGGCTTGATATGTATTGAGTAATTGTAGAAATTCTAGCTTGCTCTTTTGGATAATCTCCAAAGCTTCTTGTACTCAAAAATTAAAAAATACAAAAAAAAAATGAAGCCACTCCATTGCATTTCATGCATGCTCCTTCTTATGCTTTTTCCTCATTTCTGCATTTGTCATCTTTGGATGAGAGGAAGGCGTGATTTCTTGATGACTCCATTGTCAAAGGGAGAGAAGATGTAATAAAAATGTTAAAAGGGGAGCTATTTGGAGAAAAAGGGAAAATAAAATTCTCTTGGAAAAATGACAATCATAGTAAGGGGGAGCATTTAATTTGCATTCTTTTGATCTTATTACCATTTCTGAACTTGAATTGCAATTCTTGGAACCTCACAATGATCAAAGGTCAAATTAAACAATTGTTCTTTCATATGGACCTTAAGTGAGAATTTTGACTTCTTTCTAGAAATTGAAGCTTTCTTGCCTTCTTTGACTCGATCTCACTTGCCTATGCTATTCTGAAGCCAACTTGGTTATTTCCATTGCTTTCTCTTGCATTTGGACCAAGTTGTGCCTTTGCGCGAAAACGAGAGTATTTTCATTTTCAAACCTCAAAACTTACATTTTTAGGAAATTGCCAATGTGTTCATCAAGGGGGAGATTATTGATATCATGGGGATATGCTCACGATCTTAGGATGATGATACAATTGGCAATAGCGTTGAAGGTTTGTCGATTCACGCGTTTTCGTCAAAGTTTAAATGCTATCAGGCAAGTGGCGGTCTGACCGGCCAAGGTGGCAGTCTGACCGGCCATGAGTCGCGGTCAGACCGGCCTTTGGAAATCGGTCAGACTAGCCATAAATTGATTTTGAGTTTTGAAGCTGGGCCAAAAATAGAGGGTGTAGGCAAGAGAGGGGATTCTACTATACTTGGTCTCATAATTTTTGGAGCTTCGAGTCAAAAGTTCTATTCGTTTGAAAATTCCAGTAGGTTTCGGATTTCCACAGAGGAATTTTGGCTAAGTCCCTGTTGGGCGGTCAGACCGGTCAGGGGGCAGTCAGACCGGCCAAAAGTGGCGGTTTGACCGGTTTTCACTTGTTTCATTGGCCAACTTGGTGGCGATGGTTGTTGGTTAGGTCAAGCTTATGGGTTTCAGTGCATATGTGTTGCATGATGCATGTTTTGACTAACGTGGGTCAAGTTGCGAAGAACTTGTTCCCGGAAACGATTTCTTGGTCTATTGTTGTGCAGGTTGCTTAGAGGTCAACGACGGTCAACGGCGAAGACGATTGGGACTAGGCTTGGAGAGCTGAGGTCCAGAACGATCGAGGATGCCGGGTGAGGTCAATGGATTCAAGCACAGTATAAAATAGACAAGGATGACCGTCTGAGGCGATTCGGTCTGACAGGTTGGATCAAGCGGCGGGGTCGGTCTGAAATACCATGGTGGTTTGGTGGAAGCCGGATGGGAGAACTTGCCGACATGAAGAAAGCCGTTGATCAACCTACGTGGCGAAGTATGGATGTGCTTCACGAAGATGAGACTCAGTCTTTGGAAAATGATCGAGAAGGAGTATTTTGGTAATTTTACCTAAATATCGCCTTGGGGACCTTTTGCCAACCCGTGGCGCAAGACGGCGCAAGGAGAAGCGGATTAGGTCAAGAGGAGATGAAGACAACGCTTTAAAATATTTGCGTAAGTGAAACCTATTTGTGTGTGGGCTTAACGGGTTCCCAATAGGGTTTTCATTCTCGAAGCTAGCCTCCACTATAAATAGGGGAGGGTACTGGCCAGCACCTCCTTAACCCTTCATTTGGAGAAACCCTAGTTTGTATTCTTAGGGCTTTGGAGAGATTAGTGGGAGGTTAGTGTTCTAGAGAGTTAGATTTGATTTCGTGCTCATGTGTTGAGTGTTTGTCCTCCTAGATGGAGTGGTTGTAAACCAACATCATATCAAATCAATCCAAGGAAAGATTTCTCAAGATGAGTCTCTTTATGTTCTTGCTCTCTATTTCTTGATTTTGAGTCTTTCTTTGATCCGCGAGTTTTCTCTTGGTTTCTTGCCTTGATCTAGCTTGCTGTGACATGTGGGAATTCATCTAGGATCATCTTGATCATCAATCACCCACGAGCAAGACTTTAGATCATATTTTGGTTTTGACTCGGTTTTAGAGCAATCTTCGCTCAAACAGAAAAAGATAGGAACTTTGGCATGGATCTTCATGATCCTTGATTGGAATAGGTTCCTGATATCCTAGAGAAGGTGTGTCTCAAGTTTGGTAAGGTTTAGAGTCACGAATCAAAAGATAGACCGATTTGTGTTTTGGTTTTCGGGCTGTTTGTCCTGTTCATCGTGCTACCGGTCAGACCGCCTCATAGCCTCCGGTCAGACCGCCCTCCGATCAGAGCACATCAGAGCCGCCGGTCAGACCGCCAAGAGCGGTCAAACCGCCCAACTCAATTAGGGTTTTGAGCTTTTGTGTTTTAGGTATTTTGATTCGGGGTTCTGATTGGATTTAATACAAGTGTCCCGCTGTGCTTGTTTATTGATCTTCATAGCTTCCATAGTTACTAGAGTGAAATTGGTATTGAATTCGATCAAGGTGAAAAAGTGATCATGCTCCTATTCACCCCCCCCCCTAGTCGCCTTTTCGGTCCAACACTAATAATTTTCCATAAAGTTTTCGTTGCATAAGCTAAGTAGTTAGTAATGAAACGTTACATCTCATGAGGAAACAGGAAAACGAATTCCAATGAGGACATAATTAATTGAAAATGTTTGCTAGGTTCGTAATGTATCTTCAGGCTGGTAACCCATATGACGAACCTCAAAAGATATACACACAAGAATGTAACACTTTGGCAACACACTCCCTCTCCCGAACTGTGACTACACTTTCATAACTTACTCTTGCTACATACAGTGCCTGTCTAAGCATAATAGATGTTGTTCACTTTTGTTTTGGTGGGTCTTCCAGCATAACAAATATTTCAATCTAAAGGCACGCAATTTTCAACCAATTTAAGCATAATAGATGCCGTTCACAATTTGTTTTGGTGGGCTTTCCAGCATAACAAACATTTCAACCAAAAGGTGTGCACTTTTCTACCAATTTCCCCTATGCAACTCAATTTTGCTTGGACCAAAACTATGCCTGAGAACTCGAATATCTGCTCAATATCACTTACTATACTATACAAACTTGCCGTGATATACCGAAATGTAAATCTCGATAGTACTTCCGTAAATCCCAAATCTCTTTATGGCATTGTATTCAAACACAATAACATCAGGAGCGATTAAAATAAACCCGAAGCTTTTAATCCCCATACCACTTTCTGGCGACCCGAACTGACGACCCAACGCATCCACTCACCGCCATCACCATCTCCGCCACCGCCTATGCCTCCACCTCAGGCTTCTCCTCAGCCATCTTCTGTGCGACCGCCACACGCTGCATAAATCGCAGCACCACACACACAAACACAAAGGACAACAACAACAACAACAACCCATGAGATGCCAAGCATGGAGAGAGAAGGACCGGGGAAAAGGGGCTCCTCACCTTCAAGTTCGTGAGGGTGTTCGAGAGGTCCCGCTTCGATGGCATTTCTTTCACAAAAAAATATTACATATATTAAACCTACAGAGGCATTGAGAAATAAAAATCAAGTCCCCAACTGGATGATCATGGTAAAAGATGGCAAGGATAGCGACCTCCATAAGCCAATTCATTGGTAAATAGCATAATGACCTGACATAGGATCCTTGCATAGTATAAATGCGATCTTAGGATTAGGCTAATATACATATAGTTTTTACAGGGAGACGTATAAAGAGAGAATTAAGAGAGATTGGGATTAACCAAGATACCAAAATTGCTCCATCAAGTGCTATTGGCAAACCATTCTCGTGGCGGTTCAAATATCTGAAAATCAAGTATTAAAGGTTAGCTTTTCTCATTCTTTAACCTGTTAAGGAATACTGCTATACCAAAATTCCAAATGTGTGTTTAATACAAAAATAGAACATAGGTACGTTGGTTTTAACAATGAAATTTCCAATGTACTGGCACAGTAATATTCAGTATATATTTAAAAGTGAATGGTTAGTATTATGTGTCCTACCTCATTGAATTAGCACAGGTATACTCATTCTAAGAAATAAGAGTGATAGCAACCTCCTGGTCAAGATAATGACGTGTCTTACCCACTAAACATATAATGGTGTGCTACGAATGACACAACTATGTATAAGTCCTCTGCTGATTGGAGCAAAGCTCCATTGAAATGAACCTTGATTTCTCAGTTATGATTGTAACTATCAAAAAAAAATTGTTCTAGCCTAGCTGTTTAACAACCAATCGTCCTACATTGATGAGTGAATACTTCCCAAGAATCTAAGCCATGCTACCAATTTGCTGATTCTTGTGTGATATAGCGGTTGTTTGGGGGTAAACACCAAGTGATAGTCTCTCTGGAAAAGATTAAGCTTTGCCAAAAAGGAAATCTTTATTAGTCCTAAATCCTAAGCCCTGCGTTGCATGAATTCGCCTCATTGAGTTGCAAACTGCTTCGTTATCAACAACTCCGTGGGGGAAAACAAGCCTCTATCTACCTACAACTAGAAGCATCGCGAAACCAAAATGCCGAGACATGCAAGGAAAGCATGATAATATGAAATATGAAAGAGCAGTAGATGAAGTAGAGGAGATGAACAAGTGAAAGGCTTCCAATTATAGTGCTTGTTGAGCTACAGGGTGGGCTTGAGGGCCTTGGAGAGCTAGGCGACGTCGGGCCTCTAGCCCCTCCAGGGGAGGCTGGCATCCTCATCGTTGTCCTTTGACCCCTCCCTCGTGCTAGCCTCGGCGTCCTCCCTCGGGCTCTTAGCGCTTGCCTCCATGACTACGGTCGCCACGCCACTGCCTTCTTGCCCTTGTCCTCCTCCGGCTCGCTCCTGGCGGGGGTGGGCCTGGCGGAGAGGAAGCGGGAGAGTGCGGGCGGTAGGATGGGGCTGTGGAGGGTGCGGGAGAGGCCTCCCTCGGGCTCTTGGCACTTGCCTCCATGACCATGGCAGCCACGCCGCTGCCTTCTTGCCCTTGTCCTCCTCCGGTTTGCTCCTAGCGGGGGTGGGCCCGACGGAGAGGAAGCGAGAGAGTGCGGGCGGTAGGATGGGAAGGTGGAGGGCGCGAGAGAGACCTAGAAGTACTCCGACCTGCGCGAGGCATGGCGACGCGAGGAGGGAGGAGGGTGTCGTCGTGCGTTGGAGATGGGGTGGACGGGTCTGTGCGTGAATAGGGAAAAGGTAGACCCTTCGCGATGCGTGTGTGACGAGCGACGTGGGACGCGCTCGACCCGCGAAACACAAGCAAGCGGTAGCGTGGATTGACGAGGCGTCTTGCAAAACGAAGCGATTGGGTGGCCCATGATTTTGGGGCGACGTGGCTAGGGCGGGAGTGCGAGAAGTTCTTCGGTTATTAAATTAGGTAATACGGGAGCTCCAACGACAAAGATACCAAGCTAGGAAGATTCAGCCGTCACACGGGCCCACAGGTCATCGTGGGTCCCACCTGACCGCCACACGACGACCAAGCATAAATCTGGACTCCACATATTGGTGGTGCGTCAATATTTTTGTCTCGACCTGCATGGCAAAACGTGAGAAGGAATCAGCCAAGAATTCTACTCGTAGACATGCAAACCATGCGAGCCAACGGTGTTGCATTAGATACGATGTGAAGTGTTCTGGGAATGTGTAAACAGTATTTGAGGTGGCATACTAGTAAATTCTATAGTAATAGTGTGATATTTACCGTAGTAATTTTAACATAGCAGAAAAACGTTATAGACAAAACACTATAACTATATAAACATTTGATTTTTAATCGAGCGGTGTAGACCACTCACTGTTCCGGTATATGCTGAAACCATTTCCAATGCATGAGACCAGCACCCACTCGATGTTCGTGGGCAGCAGCAAAAGCCACTTTGTTGCTACACCCACATGGGCCCACACGGATTTTGTTGTCCATGTTAATCTCCATGACCGAGCTCAAGTCGAGTCTCTGCGGGTAGACCCACCATGCCATGGAACCGCCTTAAGACATCCTTCGCTACTCAATGATAATTGACAACAGTTTGCCACCTCTATTTCATACCGAATAGACAATACTTTGACCCACACTTTTCAGACAAAAGTGATAACACTCAACCATCTACTTTTCAGACCGAAATGATCAGACCCTAATTCAAGCTTTTCAGTCTTAGTTGAAAACACGCACCGGTTTTTCCTTGTGAATCGACAATTCTCTGAGCTATGCTGCACCCAAAGATTCCTTCTAGCAAACAGGAGTGACTTTCATTCACCACAATTGGAGGGGAAGCACAATTTCCAAGCACCCATTAGGAATTTTTTATGGCTCTTTAAAACTCCATTAAAAGTGAAAATTTTCCTATGGTATCTCAAAACAGGGGTAGTATTAACTAAAGAAAACATGCTTAAAAGAAATTAGAGGGGAAGCACAAAGTGTTGTTTCTGTATTAAGGAATAAATTAACAATTCAACATCTTTTTATTGATTGACCCTTTGCACGTCTTGCATGGTGAGTTGTTCAATGTGCATTTAATTTATCTCCCCTAGCGAGCTTAGCAAACATGTTTGGAAATTGGTTAGCTGGTCTTCCAAAAAGATTAAAGTCACAACTTCTAGTGGGAGTTAGTGCCTTATGTTGGTCTATTTGGTTATGTCGGAATGATGTTATTTTTGACAAAAAGATAATCACTAATCCACTGCAGGTTATCTCATTGAGTGGGTATTGGCTGAGAGCTTGGACAAATCTATAGAAATCAGCTCAGAAGGAGTCCATATTGGCCAGAAGCCAAAGATTGGAGTTTGTGGCGAAGCAAACCTCAAATTTCATGAGTGGAGGCTTAGTCGTAGGATTTGCAATTATTGAGTTTTATTTTCAGTTATCTTTTGGTTGTAAGGTTGCAAGTCATTATCTACAACTTGGTTTTTGATACTTTAGTCTCTTTAATAAAATGGGTTGTGTGTATCTTTGATGCAGAGGTCGGGGGAGATTTTTCTCTTCCATTATCTTAAAAATTCACCACAATTTATTCCCTCAATGCTATGCCCTAATTGCCTATAAAGCCAGGGTATACTCCACCACTACAGACAAGACTCCACTTGAGCTAGTTTGGGAAACCAGGGGAGGACGTAAAGGAAGAGAGAGGCACAGGAGGTCACACTGCCTGGTTTGGGGATGGAGGTCTAAGGGTGGATGCTCTAGGAGCAGAAATAGGATGCCAAGAAGGCAAGAGCATACTCTGATTGTTCTTGCAAGGATGCTCCTGTATCACCAGAGTTTCCACACGCGCAGTGCGACTGCAGTAACCTCACATGGATCATCCAATCTAGCCATCCTAGTATCGCCGCAAGGGCTTACTATATTTGTGGGGATTGCCGTGTAAGTCAATGCCACATATCGATATTTCACATTGCATGTTGTATTTTAAATATCGTGCGACTAGGCTTTCCTCGTCAGCTATTCGCTGGCTTACCGCGCGATTGGGTGTAGTTGCCTGGTGGGCCAGTTTGTAAGAAAAATATAAGTCGTGGTTTATTTGTGTAAAATGATTAAAAAATAGTTTCTTTTGAAAAGAAATCCCAAACTGCACGTGAACGATTCTTAGGCAAAAATATGTAATATCAAGAAAAGGAAGCCCTAACTAGCCGGGCCTTCCGTGACTGAGTTCATGGGCTGCTTCGTGCAAGTTTGTCTATGCCTAGTATGTTGCACTGTGGCTGGCGATGAGACTTACTTGGAGAGCGTCTCCAGCACAAGCTGTACAGCCTGCTACTGTTTCTCTTTCGTGGGCTGCTGGCTGCTAGCTTGCAAAGATTGGGGATAGTAGAGGTGGCCGAATGTGCGTCACTGGAGATTGCTCTGACAATCCCCCTCCACACTTGACTTCTTTTCACTTGTTGAACTCGGCCGAAAACCAATAGGCATGGGCTGGTGGTGATTTGGTGCATACGGCCTACAATCATTCAAACCAAAACACAAAGCATTTTCGTTTTAAGACCACGACTTTCTTGTCCCATTTCCTACCTCTAGTGATGTAGGCCTGCCAAAAGTTGAAGTTTCTTACCAGGTGTTGCAACATCAAGTTATTCGGGCGTACGTAAGAGTGATCTATAGGATCTCTGACCCGATCGAGGTCATGTGGAGGAGGGTTTTGAGATTTGTGGAGCACAGCAACCGTCTCCTCGTCGTAGTACGAGCTGGAGCCACCTGTCTGTCTAGCGTTTTGACCGCTGAAAACCATCTGAGACGGTATCACTTTGTACTACTTGCGTCACTAGTAATTCTGTCTTTGTCGGTAAAGAGACTCTTCAGTTTTTACTAATCCCATCAAGGCTTTGCCTCTCTTTTTTTTTGGTCCATACGGGTATGGAGTTATGGGCTAAAATAACACTCTTGTACAAAATAGCCAAAATAGTTTTCCCTACCCCGTGAGTGAATTGGCAAAAAAAAAAAAAAAAATAGTGCTGGTTCCGCACTCAAATGCCATGTTAGCTGGCCTGCCGCGCGGTAGGGGCGTGGTAGGGGGTCTGGGTGGTGGGGAGGTAGCAGAGGGCACGTGTCGCCTGCTGGCATGTCTGCGAGGCCATTTTTGCACTTTTGCTCATGGTGGCGGGGAAGGGGGGGCTATTTTTGCTTTGTTTTATCTCGGCGCAGATGTCGGTTAAGCCATACACACATGCGAGTGAACCCTTAGCACGCGCCTAGAAATACGGAGGCCAGAGATAAATCCGTGATCTCACAGAGTTCTTACGGAGATGCATTCGTCACTACTATAGAAAAGGTCTTCTGAGCGGTTCAAAACGTCGTCCTGAGGCGGTTTAGGATCCATCTGAGTTTATGGGTTAGTGATGACATGAGGTCATCACAAGCGGTTTCATGCTATCCGCAGCGGTTATTAACTCAAAACCGTGCAGTGATAGCGACTATCACAGATGGTTCATATTTAGAAGCTGCGTGATTGCTATTTATCACCGACGGTTAGTGTTTAGAACAAATGCATGATAACTATTCTCTATAAACCCTCAAGCATTAGGTAGCTTGTGCCTTTAAAACGCTTCATATATATATATATATATATATATATATATATATATATATATATATATATATATATATATATATATATATATATATATATATATATATATATATATATATATATATATATATATATATATATATATATATAGGCATATTTACTCTCAGGAGTATGTACTCACTTCAATATATCACTTAAACACATATATTATACTTATTTATCATTTTCAATATACTTAAATACCAATTATAAGATACTCCAATGCGACTTGATTGAAAAATTTCATTAGAGCCCTATGTTTTTTGCTATATACCCTTTTCATATATAAAAGAAGTATATACACAAATTTTGCTATAAAAAGTAGAATTTAATGAAATTTTCATGGAACTCACTTTGGGGTATCTTATAATCATTATTGAGTATGCTCAAATAAATAAAGAGGTATCATCAATGCGATTTAAGTGGTATATGAGAGGTGAGAATGCGTACTCTGAGATCTCATATATATATATATATATATATATATATATATATATATATATATATATATATATATATATATATATATATATATATATATATATATATATATATATATTGTTGTTGTCCCCACCACTTTGGGGGTGCGTGAGGAGGATGAGGCAGTGCCACGGGCAACCTCTAATCGAGCACTGCAAGTTCAAGAAGTATGGTGTGAGCACCCGGAAAATTCGACTTGTAATGCTTAACCATCCACTTGGTCCTAGCACACATAAACAAAATATCATGTGCCTCGAGATACATGTACTTCCCAAGGACTTGCAATACACATACCCCTTTACAAAATTATGCATCAATCTCATTCCACACATAGAATCGAAGCACAACTAAACAAATCAAAAGACATATAATATAGAGTTATTACAAAAAGGGGCCGACCGGCCAAATAACAGCTAAAGAGTTAAATAAACAGCGGAAGCAAAAGCCATAAGATGACGATAAATAAGAGCCAATTAGTGTGCCTTTAACCCACAAGGCAACCAACCGGGCCGCCAACCTAGTCGTCAAACCCGCCGCACAGCTCACAAAAGTGGATTCCTTGGGGATCAGCTTCCTCCTCTTCAATATTTAGTCAAGCAAAGCAAATGAGTACAAAAATGTACTCGCAAGACTTACGTGTAGTGTAACAGCCTATACATAGCTACATGCAAGCTTATTTGAGTGGAGGAGGCTCTAGACTCATTTTCAGCATAAAGCAAGTTTTCATTTGCAATAATTAAATAGATTCAAAGCAGTTTCACAATCTGTTTTTATTTGACAAAAACAGTGAAAAACAAGTAACAATAATAACAAGACATCCTGGAAGTGGCTAACCCAATAGCCACCACAACATTTAATTTATCTCCCCCAGCGAGCTTAGCAAACATATTTGGAAATTGGTTAGCTGGTCTTCCAAAAAGCTTAAAGTCACAACTTCTGGTGGGAGTTAGTGCTTTATGTTGGTCTATTTGGTTATGTCGGAATGATGTTATTTTTTTACAAAAAGATAATCATTAATCCGCTGCAGGTTATCTCATTGAGTGGGTATTGGCTGAGAGCTTGGACAAATCTATAGAAATCAGTTCAGAAGGAGTCCATGTTGGCTAGAAGCCAAAGACTAGAGTTTGTGATGAAGCAAATCCTCAAATTTCATGAGTAGAGGCTTAGTCGTAGGATTTGCAATTATTGAGTTTTATTTTCAGTTATCTTTTTGGTTGTAAGGCTGCAAGTCATTATCTACAACTTGGTTTTGATACTTTAGTCTCTTTAATAAAATGGGTTGTGTGCATTTTTGATCTGAGAGGTCGGGGAGATTTTTCTCTTTCATTATCTAAAAATTCACCACAATTTATTCCCTCAATGCTATGCCCTAATTGCCTATAAAGCCAGGGTATACTCCACCCTCTGAGACAAGATTCCACTTGGGAAAGCAGGCGCGGAGGTGGGAAGAGACGTAAAGGAAGAGAGAGGCACAGGAGGTCACTCTGCCCTAGTTTGGGGATGGAGGTCTAAGGGTGGATGCTCTAGGAGCAGAAATAGGATGCCAAGAAGGCATGAACATACTCTGATTGTTCTTGCAAGGATGCTCCTGTACCACCAGAATTTCCACATGCATGATCTTGATCTTGATAACCTCACATGGATCATCCAATCTAGCCATCCTAGTATCGCCGCAAGGGCTTACTATATCTGTGGGGATTGCCGTGTAAGTCAATGCCACACATCGATATTTCACATTGCATGTTGTATTTTAAATATCGTGCGACTAGGCTTTCCTCGTCGGCTATTCGATGGCTCACAGCACGATTAGGTGTAGTTGCACGGTGGGCGATCTGTAATAAAAATATAAGTCGTGGTTTATTTGTGTAAAATGATTAAAAAATAGTTTATTTTGAAAAGAAATTCCCAAACTGCACGTGAACGATTCTTAGGCAAAATATGTAATATCAAGAAAAGAAGCCCTAACTAGCCGGGCCTTCCGTGACTGAGTTCATGGGCTGCTTCGTGCAAGTTTGTCTATGCCTAGTATGTTGCACTGTGGCTGGCGATGAGACTTACTTGGAGAGCGTCTCCAGCACAAGCTGGGCAGCTTGCTACTGTTTCTGTATCGTGGGCTGCTGGCTGCTAGCTTGCAAAGATTGGGGATAGTAGAGGTGGCCAAATGTGCGTCACTGGAGAAATTGCTCTAACAATCCCCCTCCACACTTTGACTTCTTTTCACTTGTTGAACTCGGCCGAAAACCAATAGGCATGGGCTGGTAGTGATTTGGTGCATACGGCCTACAATCATTCAAACCAAAACACAAAGCATTTTCGTTTTAAGACCACGACTTTCTTGTCCCATTTCCTACCTCTAGTGATGTAGGCCTGCCAAAAGTTGAAGTTTCTTACCAGGTGTTGCAACATCAAGCTATTCGGGCGTACGTAAGAGTGATCTATAGGATCTCTGACCCGATCGAGGTCATGTGGAGGAGGGTTTTGAGATTTGTGGAGCACAGCAACCGTCTCCTCGTCGTAGTACGAGCTGGAGCCACCTGTCTGTCTAGCGTTTTGACCGCTGAAAACCATCTGAGACGGTATCACTTTGTACTACTTGCGTCACTAGTAATTCTGTCTTTGTCGCTAAAGAGACTCTTCAGTTTTTACTAATCCCATCAAGGCTTTGCCTCTCTCTTTTTTTGGTCCATACGGGTATGGAGTTATGGGCTAAAATAACACTCTTGTACAAAATAGCCAAAATAGTTTTCCCTACCCCGTGAGTGAATTGGCAAAAAAAAAAATAGTGCTAGTTCCGCACTCAAATGCCATGTTAGCCGGCCTGCCGCGCGGTAGGGGCGTGGTAGGGGGTCCGGGTGGTGGGGAGGTAGCAGAGGGCACGTGTCGCCCGCTGGCATGTCTGCGAGGCCATTTTTGCACTTTTGCTCATGGTGGCGGGGGAGGGGGGGCTATTTTTGCTATTTTATCTCGCGCAACAGTGTCAGTTAAGCCATACACACATGCGAGTGACCCTTAGCACGCGCCTAGAATTACGGAGGCCAGAGATAAATCTGTGATCTCACAGAGTTCTTACGGAGATGCATTCGTCACTACTATAGAAAAGGTCTTTACAGACGGTTCAAAAACGTCGTCACAGACGGTTTCCGGATCCGTCTGAGTTTATGGGTTAGTGATGACATGAGGTAATCACAAACGGTTTTCATGCTATCACAGACGGTTATTAACTCAAAACCGTCTGTGATAACTGACTATCACAGATTGTTCATATTTAGAACTGTCTGTGATTGCTAACTATCACAGACGGTTCGTGTTTAGAACCGTCTGTGATAACTATTCTCTATAAACCCTCCAAGCAATGGCTGCTTGTGCCTTTAAAACCGGCTTCATA
Organism: Phyllostachys edulis; assembly: GCA_036346405.1. Classification (NCBI taxonomy): domain Eukaryota; kingdom Viridiplantae; phylum Streptophyta; class Magnoliopsida; order Poales; family Poaceae; genus Phyllostachys; species Phyllostachys edulis. Next base: position 47,253,883 of record CM070563.1, on the reverse strand, counting down.
TATATATATTATATATACTGTTCGTTGTCCCCAGCCACTTTCAGGGGGTCGTGAGGAGGATGAGACAGCTGCCACGGGCAACCTCTAATCGAGCCTGCAAGTTCAAGAAGTATGGTGTGAGCACCCGGAAAATTCGGCTTGTAATGCTTAACCATCCACTTGGTCCTAGCACCGCAAACAAAATATCATGTGCCTCGAGATACATGTACTTCCCAAGAACTTGCAATACACATACCCCTTTACAAAATTATGCATCAATCCCATTCCACACATAGAAGCGAAGCACAACTAAACAAATCAAAAGACATATAATATAGAGTTATTACAAAAAGGGGCCGACCGGCCAAATAACAGCTAAAGAGTTAAATAAACAACGGAAGCAAAAGCCATAAGATGACGATAAATAAGAGCCAATTAGTGTACCTTTAACCCACAAGGCAACCAACCGGGCCGCCAACCTAGTCGTCAAACCCGCCGCACAGCTCACAAAAGTGGATTCCTTAGGGATCAGCTTCCTCCTCTTCAACATTTAGTCAAGCAAAGCAAATGAGTACAAAAATGTACTCGCAAGACTTACGTGTAGTGTAACAGCCTATACATAGCTACATGCAAGCTTATTTGAGTAGAGGAGGCTCTAGACTCATTTTCAGTACAAAGCAAGTTTTCATTTGCAATAATTAAATAGATTCAAAGCAGTTTCACAATCTATTTTTATTTGACAAAAACAGCGAAAAACAAGTAACAATAATAACAAGACATCTTGGAAGTGGCTAACCCAATAGCCACCACAACATTTAATTTATCTCCCCCAGCGAGCTTAGCAAACATATTTGGAAATTGGTTAGCTGGTCTTCCAAAAAGCTTAAAGTCACAACTTCTGGTGGGAGTTAGTGCTTTATGTTGGTCTATTTGGTTATGTCGAAATGATGTTATTTTTTTACAAAAAAGATAATCACTAATCCGCTGCAGGTTATCTCATTGAGTGGGTATTGGCTGAGAGCTTGGACAAATCTATAGAAATCAGCTCAGAAGGAGTCCATGTTGGCTAGAAGCCAAAGACTAGAGTTTGTGGTGAAGCAAATCCTCAAATTTCATGAGTAGAGGCTTAGTCGTAGGATTTGCAATTATTGAGTTTTATTTTCAGTTATCTTTTGGTTGTAAGGCTGCAAGTCATTATCTACAACTTGGTTTTTGATACTTTAGTCTCTTTAATAAAATGGGTTGTGTGCATTTTTGATGCAGAGGTCGGGGGAGATTTTTCTCTTTCATTATCTAAAAAATTCACCACAATTTATTCCCTCAATGCTATGCCCTAATTGCCTATAAAGCCAGGGTATACTCCACCACTACAAACAAGATTCCACTTGGGAAACGGGCGCCGGGGGAGGTGGGGAAGAGACGTAAAAGGCACAGGAGGTCACACTGCCCTAGTTTGGGGATGGAGGTCTAAGGGTGGATGCTCTAGGAGCAGAAATAGGATGCCAAGAAGGCATGAACATACTCTAATTATTCTTGCAAGGATGTCTGTACCACCAGAGTTTCCACATGCCGCAGTGCGACTGCAGTAACCTCACATGGATCATCCAATCTAGCCATCCTAGTATCGCCGCAAGGGCTTACTATATCTGTGGGGATTGCCGTGTAAGTCAATGCCACACATCGATATTTCACATTGCATGTTGTATTTTAAATATCGTGCGACTAGGCTTTCCTCGTCGGCTATTCGCTGGCTCACAGCACGATTCGGTGTAGTTGCCTGGTGGGCCGGTCTGTAATAAAAATATAAGTCGTGGTTTATTTGTGTAAAATGATTAAAAAATAGTTTATTTTGAAAAGAAATTCCCAAACTGCACGTGAACGATTCTTAGGCAAAAATATGTAATATCAAGAAAAGGAAGCCCTAACTAGCCGGGCCTTCCGTGACTGAGTTCATGGGCTGCTTCGTGCAAGTTTGTCTATGCCTAGTATGTTGCACTGTGGCTGGCGATGAGACTTACTTGGAGAGCGTCTCCAGCACAAGCTGGGCAGCTTGCTACTGTTTCTGTATCGTGGGCTGCTGGCTGCTAGCTTGCAAAGATTGGGATAGTAGAGGTGGCCAAATGTGCGTCACTGGAGAAATTGCTCTAACAATCCCCCTCCACACTTTGACTTCTTTTCACTTGTTGAACTCGGCCGAAAACCAATAGGCATGGGCTGGTGGTGATTTGGTGCATACGGCCTACAATCATTCAAACCAAAACACAAAGCATTTTCGTTTTTAGACCACGACTTTCTTGTCCCATTTCCTACCTCTAGTGATGTAGGCCTGCCATAAGTTGAAGTTTCTTACCAGGTGTTGCAACATCAAGCTATTCGGGCGTACGTAAGAGTGATCTATAGGATCTCTGACCCGATCGAGGTCATGTGGAGGAGGGTTTTGAGATTTGTGGAGCACAGCAACCGTCTCCTCGTCGTAGTACGAGCTGGAGCCACCTGTCTGCCTAGTGTTTTGACCGCTGAAACCCATCTGAGACGGTATCACTTTGTACTACTTGCCTCACTAGTAATTCTTTCTCAGTAAAGAGACTCTTAAGTCTTTACTAATCCCATCAAGGCTTTGTCTTCTTTTTTTTTTGTGTCCATACAAGGTAGACGGACATGGAGTTATTGGCTTAAATAACACTCTTATGCGACGAAATAGCAAAAATAGTTTTTCCTTTCCCGTGAGCGAATTGATAAAAATAACACCGGTTCCACTCTCAAATACCACATCAGCCGGCCTACCGCGCCCATCTGCCGCACGGTGGGGGTGCGGTAGGGAGATTCGGGCGGTGGAGACGCAGCAGAGGGCACGTGTCGCCTACCGGCATGTCCACGGTGCTATTTTTGCACTTTTGCTCACTGTGGGGGTGGAGGCTATTTTAGCTAGTTTATCTCGCGCAACAGTACCAGTTAAGCCGTACACACATGTGAGTGAACCCTTAGCAAACAACTAGAATTACAGAGGCCAGAGATAAACCTGTGACCTCACAGAGTTCTCACGGAGACACACTTGTGTGAGCGTAAAGATGAGCACCAGGATTTGAAGATTGATGCGTCGTACTAAGGTTTGGTTTCTCATTAAGTTTTTGATGCCATGGCTTAAAGAAAGCACTTTCACATACCACATGTTTAAGAGACCCCATAGAAGACTATAAAGGGGGATTTTTTTTTTGTTAATAAGTGCTCACGAGAATGAAATCTCTTGACGAGGGAGCAACTTTTCATGTAGAAGTCCTGCCCTTGTTTACTACCCCGCGTTGCATGTTCCTATAAAGAAAGCAAGCGCGGGCGTCGATCGCCTTTTCCTTTTTTGCAATACTTTTCTACGGCTGGCCAAAAGCAAAACGGAAAAGAAGAAATAATCAAGGCTTAGTGACACAAGAATCAGCAGTACTAATATTGGTCGTTGCGATGCATTGCACTGCACACCAGGCGTTATTTGCTAGCTCTTCCACTTGCCAGCTGCCGTGCGCAAATAGGTGTGGACTGTTCGTGAGTCCACTAAATATGTCCTACAATAAACAGTAAATGGACTCCTACAGACTAGCTTCTATTTTAAATGAACTTAAGTGGCAGCCCATATAGCCCACAAGTTAGCCCACGGAGCCCACCTCCTGTGCCTCGTTAACTATAGTCATATGTCCATATCTGCCTATCTCGCTATCTGCCTATCCCCGAATCCCTGACTCACGCAGTCACGCAGAGAGGGTGCCCAGGGCGGGATCCGACGAGGGTGCACGGGGCGGTGGATCCAACAGGGTGTGGCAGAGAGGGTGCACGGATCGACAGATCTGGAGGGGTGCCGTGGCAGGGCGCGCAGGGAGGCGGATTCAGCGGGGCTGCTGTTGCCGATGGTATGGCAGACGGCGAGCGCTCAACGTCTAGTGTGAAGAATATGGTGGGCCTCTCCATAGGCGGCGGGGAAGAGTCACTGGCGGTTGGCGGCGATGAGCAACGACATCCGTGCGACGGTGAGGTCCGCAACCGCGAGGAACCGCTACTATCCAAGAAGTTTGCATCCTCCCCTTCCCTCTTGCAGTTCTTAATTCATCATTTGCTAGTTTTTTTTTCTGATTTATTGTTGCCGTGTGCTTGTTCTGCAGATCTAGAGAAGAACAGAAGAGAAAGAAGCTGGAGAAGAGGAAGAGGGTGGAGGAGGATAGCTGACACAAGAAGACAGTGAAGATGAATAAGATGAATGTGTCTGCTTTGCATAACTATACATTTTTTATTCCCTTGCCTTCTCACCTCTCATACAGGATTCTGATCCTTGTCAATTTGAATGGGAGCAATGTGAGAAGACAGCATACGTTAATGTCCTCCTCAACACATAATGGAGTCCAGAGTATTTACTTTCATCAAAGCTCGCTAGACTTGCTATGTCACTAACAGTACGACTCATGACTTCCTACTCGTGGCTTTTTAACCACCCTGCTGAATAGGGAGGAAATCGGAAACATGAGCAAGGAGAATAGAATTGAGCCAATACATAATGGAGTTCAGAGTATTTACTTTCATCAAAGCTCGCTAGACTAGCTGTCACTAACAATACGACTCATGACTTCCGAACTCTCGGCTTTTTAACCGCCCTGCTGAATAGGGAGGAAATCTGAGACATGAGCAAGGAGAATAGAATTGAGCCAATAATGCCAACAGAGAGATTGCGCTTTCGTCGAATCCGACTCACTCTTTCCAAAAAAGAGAGCCAATAATGCAAAAGACTCTACATGTATGCTCTGGCTGCTCTCCACGGTCATGAATGACGGCATATGAGTCGGTAGAAAGTTAGAAACTGCACTCGCTTCTTGGTTGGCACTTACATGTCTAATTGATGATTTGCTGCTTTTTATCTCACTAATTCTGAACTGCAGAACCAAACGGGTAATTATTTCAACTGAACTGGTTTATCCTTGAGTTTTTTTCCTCCTGCTCTATTGCGCTTTCTCCCGCTAGATATGCAGTCCATTTGACTTAGGAACTAGCCAAATTGGTAGACATTTGAAACGGTGTGAAATGAGAATTAAAATGCTTGATATGGTAGATAAAATGTATTCTTCAGTAACTTCACCGAAAGGAGTTGTCTTGAAAGATTGGAAATTTGATCCTGATGTCCCGTGGAGAGAACTTGTGCGAATGGTTGTCCTCCATGAGCTGCCCTTTTCTTTAGTGGAGTGCGAAGGCTTTAGATCTTTTGTGGCTAGTTTAAACCCCCGGTTCAAAATGATTTCTAGAACAACTGTTCAAGCTGATTGTATTACATCTTATAAGGAGCATAGGCTGGTTTTGCAAGATTTTTTGAAAAACTACAATGCTATAGTATCATTGACCGCTGACATGTGGATCTCAAACCAAAATCTAGGATACTTAAGCATTACATGTCATTTTATCGACAATGAATGGAATGTTCAAAAAAGAATCATAAGATTTTGTCTTATGGCGACTCCACACGATGCATTGAACATGTATAATGTAATATTGAAGAGCATTCGGGATTGGCACATTGAGGATAAAATCTTCAGCTTTACATTAGACAATGCATCGGTTAACACTGCAATAATCAATTTCTTAAAAGAAAGTTTACTAGAGAAGTGTCTTCTACATTGCCAAGGTAAATTGTTTCACATTCGCTGTGCTTCTCATGTCTTCAATATTATCGTCCAAGATGGTTTAAAGGCAATGTATACTATGATTGATAACATTAGAGATAGTGTCAAGTATGTCAAGAGTTCACAATCAAGGAAAGAGAAGTTTGAAGAGATCATTGCACAGGTGAGTGTATTTGAGAAGCACCATTCACTTGGTGTAGCCACAAGATGGAATTCAACTTTTCTTATGCTTAAGCCGGTGTTGCCTTTCAAAGCAGCATTTCATGCCCTAGGAAAGCAAAACTCAAATTACAAATATGCTACCACATCTTTAGAATGGAAAAGGGCTATAGATACTGTTAATCTGTTGAGGGTTTTCTGCAATGCTACTAAAGTTGTTTCGAGTTCAAAATATCCAACATCCAACCATTACTTCCATGAGGTGTGGTTAGTTAAAAAAACCTTGGAAAATGAATCTAAAAGTAGAAACCCTACCATTGTGGCTATGGTGAAAGAAATGCAAGAGAAATTTGATAACTACTGGAAAGAGTCGTACTTGTCAAACTGCATACCTGTCATACTTGACCCGAGGTACAAATATGACTACATTGAGTTTCACTTGAAGATAGCATTTGGAGGACATGCTGAAAAATATCTCGATGAGGTTTATGAAGCTATCCAAGTCCTTTTCGATGAATATGCTGCTAAAATGAGAGACTCTCTTGAGCATTCATCACAAGGAGCAAATGGTGATGATGTGGAGGCTAAAAATGATCCTCTTGCCAATTGGGATCAACATTTAAGTGCAAAAAAAAGTCAAGCAAGCAATGAGCTTGACAGATATTTGAAGGAAGAATTGTTCCCTCGCAGAGAAGCCATTGATATTTTATAGTGGTGGGCAGTATAATCTCCAAAGTATCCCATCCTTTCTTGTATGGCACGTGACATATTGACTATCCCTGCTTCCACTGTTGTATCCAAGTTTGCTTTTAGCACTGGAGGAAGAGTTATTAGTGCTTATAGGAGCAGGCTCTCCAGCGACACCATTGAGGCCTTGATTTGTCTTCAAGATTGGCTTAAGGCAGATAGTAAGTTCTTTATTTTTTTTAACCTTGTTAGTTTATTGCCATATGCTCCCTTTCTATACAATGATCCTTTGGCCAGTTTGTACATGCATGCTCTTCGAATTAACCTATCCTTATGTTGAGGATCATCGGGCAATGTCCCTGATGCGAGATAAGTGGTCAATGGTTTTATCCACTCCGCATCTTGCTCTATGACTCTGACCTCTAAGGTGGTCGAACCCGTTTCCATTGAAGATTTTGTAAAGTATTCGAAAAAAAACACATGTAATCTTCCTTTACTAAAGCCGACGGACTCCGATGGATTTGGCTGCTCGAAGCCTGACAAGAAGTCCTTCATACTCTGTCATGTTGTTAGTGGCAGGGAACAGAAACTATATGACATACGGAAGTTGATCACCTTGTGGTGTTATCAACAAAATCCTAGCCCTTGAGCCTTTAAGCTCACGAGAGCCATCAAAATACAATGTCCAATGGTCGTTTGGTACATGACTAACTTGAGGTTGATCCTTAGTGTTCGTCCATTTAGCCACAAAATTAGCCAGGACTTGGCTTTTTATTGCTATTCGGGAAGTAAAATGAAGATCAAATTCTCTATGTTCTACTGCCCATTTGGTTATACGACCTGTTGCTTCTTGGTTATGAAGTATATTTCCAAGGGGAAAAGATGAAGGTACTGTGATATTGTGAGATTGGAAATAATGTCTCAGTTTTCTGGAAGTAATCAGAAGAGCATAAATTAGCTTTTGGACCTCGAGATATCTTTCCTTTAGTCCATGTAAGACCTCACTTACATAGTAGATGGGTCATTGAGACCCTTCCCTTTCTGCAATAAGTACTGCACTGAGCACATTTGGTGTTGCTGCCAAGTAAACTAGTAAAGGTTCACCCTCTAAAGGCGAGACCAATACTGAAGGATTTGAAAGATAAGCTTTTAAGTCTTCAAAGGCTTTGTTAGTTTCTTCAGACCATTGGAACATTTTATTACTCTTGTGGATCACCTTAAAGAAAGGTAAACAACGTTCTCTTGATCAAGGAATGAAACGGCTAAGAGCCGCTATTCGACTAGTTAAAACTTGGACCTCCTTCACAGTGGAAGGTGGTCGTAGTTGTTCAATGGCACGAATTTTCTCTGGATTAACTTCAATCCCACGAGAACAAACAAGGAAACCAAGCAACTTGCCAAAATTAACCCCAAAAGTATACTTTTTAGGATTAAGCTTTATTCCATGTTTGTATACATTTTCAAAGGTCTTTGTGAGATCTTTTAAATGGTCATATTTAATACTACTTTTTACTACAAGGTCATCTATATAGGCCTCTAAATTACGCTCCAGCTGACTACTGAAGGTTTTCTGCATCAAACGTTGGTACGTGGCTCTAGCATTTTTTAACCCAAATAGCATCTTGATATAGCAGTATACACCGAAGGTTGTGATGAAGGTAGTCTTCTGTTCATCTTCTTTCTCCATACTGATCTAATGGTATCCGAAATAAGCATCAAGAAAACTCATCAGTTCGCAACCCACGGTAGAATCAACTAACTGATCAATGCGAGGCAAAGGGAAGTCATCCTTTGGGCAAACAATATTTAAACTGGTAAAATCAACACACATGCGCCACTTACCGTTAGATTTATTGACCAGGATAGGATTCACAAGCCATTCAGGGTGATACACCTCCTGAAAAAAGCCAGCTTCAAGGAGCTTATCGAGCTCTGCTCCGATGACCTCTTAACGATCCAGGGTGAAGTGTCTCAGTCTTTGTTTGACTGGTTTTTTCTCAGGCTGAATAGCTAGCCTGTGCTCAATCATCTCCCTTGGGACTCTGGGCATATCAGATGACTTCCACGCAAAGACATCTGAGTTGGCCTGGAGGAAGGTGAGGAGCTCGTCTTCCTATTTCTCACTTAATCCTGCGCCAATGCGGACTATCTTGGATTGGTCTTCGGGGCAGAGTGGTACTATCTTTACCTACTCATTGGGCTGAGGAGTAGCCTTGGCTTTCGTGGCCTTCCCTATTTTATCCTCTAAAGTAAGATCTTTCAGAGGCAACTGATCGACAAGTTCTAGCAACTTACTATCACATAAAAGTACAACAGCCTAGTCACCTTGCACCATAATTACGCCCTTTGGCCCAGGGATCTTGATCTTCTAGTAGGTGTGGTGTGTAGCTACCATAAACTTTGTTAGAGATGATCTTCCTAAAATTGCATTATAGGCAGACTCAAAATCAACCACTTCGAAAATGATCAATTCAGATCGAAAATTAGCGGCCGTACCGAAGGTTACTGGTAACAATACTTGCCCTATTGGTGTAACAGACATACCTGGCACTATCTCATAGAAGGGACTTGTCATTGGTTTAATCTTAGAACGAGGAATTTGCATCTCATCTAAGGCATTAATAAATAATAGGTCTAAATAACTACCGCTATCTATTAATATTATCCCTACTCTGCAATCACTTATGGTAGGGGAAACTACTAAAAGTAATTTATGAGAAGTAGACATGCCTTTAGCTATGTCCTCCTTAGTAAAGGTTAGGGAGGTCTCTAACCATTTGCGGTATTCTGGACGACCAGGTGTGATCTCAACGTTGTTGACGTCCCTCCATGCCGCCTTGTACTACCGCTTGGAGGTGTAGGCGGCCGAACCCCCGTAAATGACATTGACGTGGTGATCCGTTCTTTGAAACGACATCTCTATATCCTTGTCATTGTTTTGGACCACTAGTGGTCCATTGTCTTCTAGTGGGACAGGCATTGGGCTTTTCCCATCGTAGTATTCCTCCATCTGCTTTTGCCAAGTACACTAGTTGTGAAGGTCATGGCTATGAACTTTATGCAATGGGCACCAATGCTCATTGATCCTAGACGTATTCATAGATTTTGGGGCAGTACGGTCCTTTAAATGACTTTGTTGCCTCCTTTTGGTTGAAGGACCCTTGTTTTTGTCGTAGGGTGGTCGCTGGTCAACGGCTGCAACCTCCTTGGTAGACTGCTTGGACCTCGCCTTCTCCTTCTTCTTGGGTTTTCCTTTGCTGCTCATGGAGCCTTCGAACCTCTTGGATTTCTTTTCTTTGACATCCTCGAGGCCTGACTAAGGAGGGGTGGTCCCCTTATCCACCATTCGGTTCCACTCCACTGCCTCATTAGCATCGGAGTACCAATCGGCCATGTCGAAGAGTTCTAACATGGACCTAGGCTGATTGATGTTGAGGTCTTCTGTAAACCTTTGATATGACACCGCCTGTTTAAAAGCTCAAATCACAAAGTCATCAGAAACATTTGGGATAGTATTACGGACTCCTAAGAAATGCTTTACAAACTGTCATAAATTTTCGTCGGTTTGGTAGAGCCGATGCAAATCATCCTCCTTATCTGGTTTTGCATAACAACTTTTGAAGTTGTTTTACAATGCATTACAAAGCACCTCCCAATTATATATGGATCCCTCAAGCTGGTTGAATAACCAGGTCCTAGCAGAACCCTTTAGAACTATGGGCAAATAATTAGCTATTACCTTATCATCGCCTCCAGCAGTCTGAATGGCCATAGTGTACACTCGGAGGAACTCTGACGGGTTTTGCATCCCATCAAAATTTTCCATACTCCCTGGTTTGAACTTCTCTGGCCAGGTAACATCTTTTAACTCGGGAGAAAAAGCTTTGCAACCTACATAAGGTTCAACACATTATCATACATTGCGATGATTATTACGACTAGTAGGAGATCTGGGATGTCTACTACGTCCTAAAAAATGGGTGTCATGCTCACCTTGGCCTTGAATGTGACGGCTAGAAGAACCGTCATTTTAGCTTTGCCTTCGGTGCCCAATTGAGGACCCTTCTAAATGAAAGTCCATTTTGGAAAGCGTAGTATGCGATCAGGTGGAGATATTCTTCGATGCATCATGTAGCTTTTGTGCAATAGCACGCATTACTTGCACTCCTTGCTCTAGAGTTAATCCTTCTGGACGACGTGCGATGGCGCTCGCTAAGTAGCGAACATGCTCCGCAGGGGAATCCTCCTATATGGGTTTGATAAGGCATTTAGATCCCTTACCATCGTTGCCCACGGTGGCGGCATATGCATCACCTGTTGTGGCACCCTCGTTGAGGAGCCAAGGAGCTAGAAGTTGCAACAATTTTGGAGTCTTAGGGTTCGGGAGATCAGGTTCACAAGCACTAGTTTGGTCATCTGCGTTCTTGTTAGCAATGTCACTAACTACTGTCTCGAGGAGCTGCGGCATTGGCAATCTAAGTCTAGCACAACGCACTGTCTCTAGGGGAACCACCAACACTGGGCTCCGCTCAGGGGGAATTGCGAAGCGTTTGGCAATCAGTGGCAGCAGGAAAGGCGGCATGGTGCATATGGGTGGCAATGGCATCACAATTGGAGTTTGTTGGCTAATCACCATTTGGAAGGAGGTGTGCGGCAGCAAGGCTGGTTCCTTAGAGTGATAATCAACAGCTGAAAGGAGAGCTAGAACCGGACCTTCCTCACTACTTGGTAACAAGCTGAATAAAAGCGGACGATAGCATTCTCTAGAAGTTGAACCAATTGGAATGTTGTAGTAAGGGAATGTAGGATCATCCATGTAGACTACATGGATGAACCTACCTTCCCTTAAAGTGAAGATTTACAAATGAAAGCAATCTGAAAGCATTTTTTAGTTTGCGATTACAGATTGCAATATACAGTGTAATTTGAACCAAACACTATGACGTATTTCCATACCATTGATATAAACCAAACAAACTCGGTTTAAAACCCATGCCCTTTGCATTTCCGGTGTATTCTGAAAACATTGATGTTTACCTTACAGTTTTTGAACCAAATACCACCATAAATGTATTATCCTACCTTTGTTGTACAGATAGAAACAAATAATATGCTCTTAAGGTAGCAATACATAGAACGTCATTAGGCTAAAAGCTATGGGCTTCCTTGAAATTTTTTCTTGTAATTCGGACTAGATTATCTTAGAATTAGTAGATGAGTCTGTCCAAAGTGATCAAGAAGTATGTAAGTTTGTTTGTTTGGTATATCAAAGGTGGGATAACCACCGCCGGTAGTAGAGTGGATTTTATATATATCAATGATGCACCATTACAAACAATGTTGTTAAAATCACGATTCTAGTCGTATAATCGTGCGATTCTATAATCCTACAACACCAATACGATTCAAATCGCACCTAGTAGAATCGTGGTAGAACCACATTCCTAGTCGTAGAATCGAGTAGAATCGTGGTAGAATTACGTTCCTAGTCGTAAAATCGGGTAGAATCACGTATCACCTCAAAATATAAAAGATTTAGGTGTTTAGCTGTGTGCTATCCCCCAATTCAAGTTGTATGATTAGTACCAAGTAATTAGTAGGAGGTTTGTAATAATAAATATTATTTTAATTATTTAATTATTTTACTTTTTATGTAAAATATTTAGGCAATGGCAAGGTTGCTAAAATCAATATTTTAGCTGTAGCTTTGAATAACATGGAATCTAAACTATGATTTAGACATTTATCAATCAAATTAAATGTCAAATGACCAAATAAGCACTCATATCAATCTTGGAATACACGACACATTAAAAAAAATATATTTTTGATAGAATCAGATAAAATCTTATATTCTAAGATTAGGTCCTAAAATACGATCATACCAAGTGTCTCCCATTCAATTCAAAATAACGGTTGGTTTCTGACGATCTTAATTACAAACATATATCTAAGATAAATTATTGTGATGGAGTGACGCATACGCACACTATCCCTCTCACTCACACAGCTCCTCTCGGCACGAGTCGCGCCCGGAGAGGCTTCTTCATGACGATGGTGAACTCGGCCTTCTCCGCGACGACGTCCACCTCCTCCCCCTCCGCCGCTCGCCACTCGAACGCGGCCACCAGGTTCGCAACGAAGTACTCGAGGTGCAGCGTCGCGACGCTGAGCCCCGGGCAGATCCTCCGGCCGGCCCCGAACGGCATCATCTTGATCTCCCTGGTGCCGGTGATGTCCACCCCCTCGCCGTCGCCTCCCGCCAGGAATCGTTCCGGCAGGAACTCCGTTGGCCGGTCCCACGTCCTCTCGTCCAAGCCCATGTCGGCCACCATGAAGTTCACCGTCGTGCCCTTGGGGATCACGTACCCACCGAGCTCCATGTCCTCTGCCGGCGCGTGCGGCAGCACCAGGTGCCCCGGCGGGTGGCGCCGGAGGCCCTCGAGAACCACCGCCTTCAGGTATGGCATCTTCTGCACGTCTTCCTCGGAGACTTGATCTCCCTTGTCGGAGGCACCAATAATGGCTTTGATCTCGTCGTAGAGCTTGTCCTGTATTGCCGGGTTCTTGACGAGCTCCGCCATGATCCACTGCAGCGCCGTGGACGTGGTGTCCGTCCCGCCGTTGAGGAACTCGGAGCACAGCGCCACCATCTCGTCTTCGGTGAGCGCGCGGCCACCGTCGTCGCTGAGCCTTATGTCAAGCAGCGTGTCGACGTACGAGTGCGGCAACGTCGTCTCCTTCTGCGGCGGCACCGCACCGGCTACGTGTGGCAGCTTCTTGTGCTCCCTCCGCGCGTCGATCAAGGGCAGGAAGATGTCCTTGAGCCGCCGGCGCATGGCGAGCATGGCCTGCATGCGGCCGCCGAAGAGGCGTGTCGTGACGGAGGGGAGGAACGCGAAGATCCTGAGCTTGGTCGACGAGTAGAGCAGCAGGGCGCGCTGCGCGGCGGCGATGTCCCGCACGGCGTGCTCGTCGAGGCGCTCGCCGAAGCACATGGCGACGAGGAGGCAGAACATGGCGTACTGGAAGGTCTCCACGATGGTGCCCGCGCCCGCCCCGTCGACGCCGTCCTCAGGCCGGCGCCGCAGCTTATCCGTGAGCTCCGCGAGCACCGACGCCCGCGCCGGTGCGAACAGCCGCAGCCGGGCCGGGTGCGCGACCTCGGCCACGAAGTTGCGCCTGAAGAGGCGCCAGAGCGGGCCGTAGCTTGAGTTGGAGATGGTGGCGCTGTTGAGGCCGAGGAGGGCGCCGCGGGAGGCGAACTCAGGGCGGTCGGCCAGCGCGGCGCCGCGCTCGACGAGGGCAGCGTGGGCGAGCCGCCGGTCGGCGACGGTGATCTCCAGGCGCGAGCCCATGCGGAGCGCGAGCAGCGGGCCATGGCGCGCGTGGAGGTCGCTCATGGCGCGCGATATGTCGATGCCCGAGTGCGTCAGCCACAGCAGGTTGCCGAGAACCGGCACGACGGCCGGACCCGGCGGCAGACGGCGGCGATTCTTGCCGTCTGTAGCACTAGTGTTCTTGCTATGGGAGAAGAGGAGGAAGACGAGAGGAAGGAGAAGAGTAGCGAGGAGGAGAGGCCATGTGAGCTCCATTGGTGCTTCTCTCGAGGTGTGAGATACTGAGATGGGGGGGCTTGGCGAGGTTTTATAGAGAAACAGGAAGTATTGCAGTAGCATGTAATTAGTAACCAATTTTGGAGTCAATTCTTTGAATGTTAGCTGTGGGACTTTGTGAGCTGTAGACTGTAGTTGATGAATCAAGATTTAGTATGGTTATGGCCATACTAAATACGTACTATAAATTTCATTCAAATTGAAAAATAGCATCACCGTGTCACTTACAAGTGGTCCAAGGTCCGTTTGTCAGCACCATCGTGTGACTAGTATTGGGGGCTATTATTTGGCTGACAAATGGAATGGTGTAAATTATGCACATGTGCTTGGTGAGGAAGGAAGCGAAGCTGCGCGGCAGCATACGGTTTGAACTAAATGCATGGAAAATTTCAATGACAGATGCGGAACGCGTGAGGGAGACGGAAAAAATACACTTTTCTGGGAGTTTTTATCTATTTTAGCACTATTTTGTGTGGAAATTACAAATCTAACCCTCTCTGAAAAGCCAAAAATATCACAACAACTTGTCGACAGGACGTATATAGCCTGCCGCGCCCCCGTGCGGCACTGGTCTATCGCGCCCCTGCCGCGCCGCAGACGCACTGCAACGCGTGCGCACAGTGGCTCGTCCTCGTACCTCGTCGGATTCCGTGCCTGCTGCTGAGTTTTGCCGGAAGAATCGAAAATTGACAGGAACGTGAGAAAATGACCTTGCTGTCAAAAGCTGCAATAACATAAATCCAAAGAGGAAATCTGTGTACTCTCGAGTTTTTACAGACTAGCAACTAGTAACTTTAGTCTAGAATAACCTTACCTGAATGATCCGTAGCCATTTAAAAAAAATCACTTTGAAACCTAAGAAATATGGTTCCACAGACTGATTTGAGAACACATCAGTTTCTTAAGCGCGATAGCGATACTATCATTGTTACGTAAAATGAATGCTTACTGATCAGAGTGTGGCTCAAGAGAAGATGTGATGACCAGGGTTCTGATAACCGGCCGAAAACCGGTTTTACCGGTTCTACCGCCCCCCCCCCGGTTAATCTACAAATCGGGCCTGAATAAGCCCGGTCTATTTCAAACAGCCCGGTCCATTTTGCTGCTCCCTTCGTCGCCTAGGTTAGCAGCGGCTGCAGCGCACGCAGTGCTCCTCCCGACTAGAGCATTCTTGGCGGCGGCGGCTCTCCCATTCCCCATTCTCCAAAGATCTTCCTCCTCCCCAATCTCTCCTCGCATCCGCTTTGGCGCCCGCAGGGCCTGACCTCCCTCCAACGCGTGGCCGCGGGGCTTGTCCTCGCCACGCTCGCCATGGCCGTGTCCGCGCTCGTCGAAAAGAAATGCTGTGACGTGTCGAACGGCGGCGGCTGCTCCAGTCGGGAGCGTCTTGGCGGCGGCGGCGGCTGCTCCAAGCCTCCAAGTCTCCAACCTCCAAGTCCAACTCGGCGGCGGCGGCGGCGGCGGCGAAGAGAAGATCTCCCCTCCCGAGCTCCAGCTCCACGGCGGCGGCGGCGGCTGCTCCAAGCCTCCAAGTCTCCAACCTTCAAGTCCAACTCGGCGGCGGCGGCGGCGAAGAGAAGATCTCCCCTCCCGAGCTCCAGCTCGGCGACGGCGGCTGCTCTTGTTTTTCAGGTTTTTGTTGAAAGGATTATGCTTGTACTGGAGTTTAAATTTCTCTGAATTTCTTCCGAATTTCGTCTGAATTTCTCTGAAATTTAAATTGTGGTTTGAAAATTTCGGCCGAAACTTGCCCAAAAAAACCGAAAATCGGCAAAATCGCTGCTATCGGACCGCCCTGGTATTTTTTTTTGTCCGGTTACCAGAACCCTGGTGATGACAGAAAAGACCATTTTGTTAGACTGATTTCGCACGTTGAGCGAGGAAAAGTGAAAAACAACAGCATGATGGAGTGGTGTTATATCTTACAGTGTTAACAAGACAGAGGACCTTCTTCCCTGACCCAACTGAATCCTTCCTAATCCACAAATGGTGTTCCTTGCTTGGTTTCTTTGACACCCTGTGACCATAATAAATACAAATTTATTTTGCTAGCTAATGAAGAACAGGTCATAATCTCATAATCTCTGGAGCAGTTGCAGCAAACTGAAAGACCCACATAAATTCAGATGGTGCATGCAAGTCAAGCATCTTCAGTATTCTTGAATCCTTCCTAATCCACAAATGGTGTTCCTTGTTTGGTTTCTTTGACACCCTATGACCATAATAAATGCAAATTTATTTTGCTAGCTAATGAAGAACAGGTCATAATCTCAGGAGCAGTTGCAGCAAACTGAAAGGCCCACATAAATTCAGATGGTGCCTGCAAGTCAAACATCTTCAGTATTCTTGGCCAAGAAAATCTAACATACGTGGTGCAAGTACTGAAGATTATTTCTTGAGCTTGTATGTAAGACTTTAATTGTTCTGATTAATTGTCATTCACAAAATAAGTTTTTAAGGTAACAATCAAGTCTTCAATAACTATTTTATTGTTTCTTCTGTTTTTATATCAACAATTTGTTTGTTTCTTCATTTAAAAACAAGCTCATCTTCTTTCCTCATCATCTCCTTCACATCACCTAAATACTGATGTGTCTATCCCTTAATAACAAGTGATATAGACTATTGTAGATGCTCTAACTAGTTTTAGGGACTATTTTTTAGCTGACGAATGGAATGTTGTAAATTATGGATGTGCTTGGTGAGGAAGGAAGCGAAGCTGCCCGGCCGGCAGCATACGGTTTGAACTAAATGCATGGAAAATTTCAAAGAGAGGGTGCGCCGAGACTCGAGAAAATCTTTGTGCGGACGCGACTACACTAAGAAGAGACTCGAGAAAATTTGAAAAGGCCACCCCTAGGATGCGGCACGAGCGACGGAGACGGAAAAGAATTTACTTTTCTTACTGCGGATACCCGTACCTGTTTTCTATGGATGGATATATTCTATATGGATGGATATGCGTGTAGTCACAATTAACTGATGAATGAGATATTGATGATCTCGCCTAGCCGCCCATGACGCACCCTTATTATACTATGTCATCTGTTTTCGTGGTTAATCTTAGTCTTCCTTAGAGCATTTTAGTGTATTAAATCGATATCGATTTAATATCATGTCACGTAAGTATTTTAAGAACTGAGCTTGTTTTTCTCCAATGTATTGAATCGATTCCTACTAATAACTGGAACCCACGTTACATTAAAAAACCATAAAATAATAATATCAACTCTCAACCGCACTCTCTCCTATGTAGTTGTTTAATGTACATATAAGTTGTTTAATGCTTTGAATCGACTCTTAAGTAGAGTCCGGTTCCATGCAATTTTTTGTTGGAATCGACCCCTCCAATGTATTGAATCGATTCAATGTCTTCTCTCTCCTCATTTGAACCAGCTAAAACACAACATTGAAGATGGTCTTACTGACTAAATTATATGGCTTGCTAAAGTTTAAAAACAATTCACTGGCACTACCTAAAGATGTGTAAAAGGAAAAGCTAATCAGAGAAGATTGGAGGTAAGTGCTAAAGGAATGAAATTAATGACAAAATGGATTATATATCTTTGAATGTTAGCCACGAGATTACAATTTATTTATTTAATTATTTTGCAAATTGGCCCCAAGATTACTATTAAACAACATGATAAATAGGAAAAAACGGAAAATCAATTATTTACCACCGTAAATATTGTCACTTCGTGAAATGTCACCACAAAGATTGTCATTTGTGACATGCCACCCGATTCATGAAAATAGTTAGGATTTGCCACTACTTTTCATATTATAGCATCTTTTTCAACTTTTTAGCCGAAAGTCGCGTGTCAAATGTCCTCTATGCGCCCATACTCCTCATTGCCTTCTTCCCCAACTTCCATCCCTTCCCCTCCACCTGCCATGACTGATCCAACTTCCTCTCAAGCTCATCCACCTCGCTTTCTCTACCACCGCTGATGGAGTCACAACCTCTAGGGCCTGCTCGAAGTCCTCGACGAGTAGGCATGGCGTGACATGGTGGCGGCGCGAAGAAGGTGTGGCGCACGGTCGAGAGCGTTTTTGATACGGGGGTGCCCGATCTTCACGACATAGGATCAACCTTACAGATTGATATGTGGCTAACCTGAAATCCCGTGAATTCTGATGAATGGAAGCACACGATTGCCTGTCTTGATTACAAACTCCTGTGTACCGGAATTCAACTAGCAACATGCTCTGGATCTCCGTCTTCTCACCATGCTAAGGAAGACGACCTTGCTGATCCATGAGGAACAACAAGAACACTGGTAACTGGTAATCTGGTGGAACGATAACTAGTCGGCTTTCCAACTCTTGTGGCAGCGCAAAACATAAACCAAAGAGCAAGAAATTGTTTATACTCAAAATTAATGTTCAAGGGTTATAGAGGGGCAGCGGCCAAGGCTTTATATCCCAACTAGTCTGGCCGACCACCAAATAAAAACCTAACTTAAACGGAAAGCAATATGAAGTGGCGGGCTGGTGGCCTTGGTTTGTGTAGCCATGAGGTGGGCCCCACGTGGTGGATGGCCCATGAGGGTGGCGCACAACTCCCTTGGCAACATCCCAACTTTCCTTGCAGTCCAAGTATTCGTTTTCAGCCTGTTTGAAGCTTCGGCTTCGCTATCACCTCAAAGCTGACCCAAAATGAATACTAAAGCCCAACACACGTATAATATGTCTTAACATAGATACAAACCAGCCCATGACACATGGAACTTGGCCAAAAACTCAAACGAGCTTAGAATTAAAAACTGGACACAATTGAGCTTCCGAAGCGTAGTCTTCTCCAGTCTTCAATCCGAAGCTTGAAAACTTGATTCCAGCAACTTGGTGGCTTCTCCCACTGATATAAGTGAAGTGTCGTTGTCTCGTTCTTTTGGACCCTCTCTTGGTGCATCAGCCTCCCTCTCCTCCCACTTGGTAGCACCAAGTTCTTACTTACCTAATAACCTGAGAATGCACAAAGTAGAAGCATTAGGTAGCAAGCTGTCCTTATCAGTGAAATAAAAGGAACTTAGAATCAGATTCACCTATTTAGTGAGTTCCCTTGCTCTAGCTCAAGTGATTGGTTTCTTGTACAATTCTTGCAAAGCTTCAGTTGAGGACCAACACTAGTCTTGTCATTATCAATGTTGTGTGAATCTGATGATGGAGGTGATGATGATGTGGATGAAGCCTTCATGATAGTGATGTTCTCATCATCCTCCCCCTCTTGAAAAGGAGTCGACCTCGACTCTACAGGGTTAGTAGAACTAAAGAAAGGCGACAAATCTGCAACATGGAATGTAGCACTAACACCATAATCATCGCCAGACAGTTCTAACTTGTAAGCATTATCATTTATTCGTTCAAGCACTTTGAATGGTCCATCTTCACGACTCATCAACTTAGACTTTCTTTTCTCCGGGAATTTATCTTTGCGAAGATGTAACCAAACATGATCACTAGGTTCAAAGATCATTTGTTTTCTATTTTTATTTCGTTTTTCAGCAATATAACGTGCATTTCGCTCTATTTCTTCTTTAGTTTTCAGATGTATACGCTTCACAAAATCAGCACATTTAGAAGCATCAATATTAACTCTTTCAAGGAAAGGCAACGACAATAAATCCAATGGTGTGTATGGCTGAAAACCATAAACAATGTCAAATGGAGAGAGTTGAGTTGTAGAGCGTACCGCCCTGTTGTATGCAAACTCAACATGTGGTAAACAATCTTCCCACTCTTTCAAATTCTTCTTTATCATGGTTCACAACATCGTTCCAAGAGTACGATTTACCACTTCAGTTTGCCCATCAGTTTGTGGAGGACATGTTGTGGAGAACAACAGTTTCGTACCAAGCTTAGCCCACAATGTCTTCCAAAAGTAGCTCATAAACTTAATGTCACGGTTAGAAACAATCGTCTTCGGTATGCCATGCAAACGTACTATCTCCTTGAAAAACAAGTTAGCTATATATGACGCATCGTCGCTCTTATGACAAGGAATAAAATGCGCCATTTTGGAGAATCTATCCATAACAATAAATATCGAATCTCGTCCCCTCTTAGTTCTAGGCAATCCCAGAATAAAATCCATAATAATGTCTTCCCAAGGAATTGTAGGAACTGGAAGAGGAGTATACAAACCATGTAATTTTAATTTCGATTTAGCCTTGTGACATGTCATACACCGCTGTACATACCGTTCAACGTCACGTCTCATCTTTGGCTAGTAGAAGTGATCGGCCAGCATGCTCAATGTCTTGTCGCGCCTGAAATGTCCCATCAATCCACCGCAATGCGATTCCTGCACAAGAAACAAACGAACGGATGAATCTAGAACACAAAGTTTGTTAGCGCGAAACAAGAATCCATCATGAATATGAAATTTATCCCATCCTTTCCCATGCAAACAACGAGCAAATGGTTCAGCAAAATCACAATCAACAGCTTATAACTCTTTCAAAATTTCTAAACCAAGCACCTTAGTATCCAATTGAGTTAAAAGAATGCTCTTTCGAGACAAAGCATCAACAACCACATTATCTTTGCCCTTCTTATACTTAACAACATGTTGAGCTCCATTCAATTTCTCAGAAAAATAAGTAATTGGCTTACCTTCCTGCATAAGAACACCACCAATACCTATTCCACTAGCATCGCATTCAATCTCAAGGGTTTTAGTAAAATCAGGTAGAGCTAATAGAGGCGCCTGTGTAAGATGTGTTTTCAAAGTATCAAAAGCGCTCTGTTGTGCCGCCCCCACACAAAAGGTACTCCCACTACTACAGAAAAGGTCTTCACAGACGGTTCAAAAATGTCATCATAGACGGTTTCGTGAGTTGTCTAAGTTTATGGGTTAGTGATGACGGTTTTCAAACCGTCTGTGATGCATACTGTCATAGACGGTTATTAAATGAGAACCGTCTATGATAGGCAACTATCACAGTCGGTTTGTAGTTGAAACCGTCTATGATGACTGATATATCACAGACGGTTTTGAGATGAAACCGTCTGTGATGATTTTTCTCTATAAATATATATATATATATATATGATGTCGGTTTTAAAGGCCTAAGCAGCCACTGCTTGGAGACTTTATAGAGAAGAGATTAGGAATGGAATGGTAGGACGTACCTGGGACGCAAGGTAGGAGAACTTGACTGGCATGAACACAGTTACACATACAAAGGTGAAATGAATAGCAAGAGATAGGTAAGAGGTGCTGTAGTAGTTTTTAACTCATTTGGTCTTATTTTCGAATAGAATACACACCAATTAATAAATAATTTGTATGTTAATTGTAGCTTTACAAATTAGCCTAACCTTTACAAATATGAAAATTTAATTGCAACCAAGCCCCATCCTAACCACATCCCATGTAAGCAAACCAAGCACAAAGAACCGGTATCAATAACCCTCAATATCCATCAGAGAGCATTAACCAAACCCACCATTTTGCCCCATTCATTTTTGTCAATTCGAACCCACAGCATGAACTAAGTAAAATGCACAGAATGCACATACACCAATAGCCCTCAGTTTACATCACAGATCAAGGGGGCTATTAATATGAACTAATTATCAATTCAATTTCAGCATAAGACTATTAACATCATTACATCACAGAGCAAGAGGACTTAATATGAACTAATTATCAATTCAATTTCAGTATAAGACTATTAACATCATTGAGCAGTTCAACAGCTAGTAAGACAGTAAGACCAAGGGTGTCCAAACCCACCACACCAATAGTAGCTGATGAGGATTGTTGACCAGTCAATTATCCAAGTATATCTTTATTTCGCTTATTAATAAGTAAGTACGGTTTTGCTGGGCCCAAGCTAGCTTTCTGGGCCCAAGATCAATCGAACAGTCGGAAGGTGGGCCTATAAAGTCTTTCCTTTGACCGTCCCCGAAACTCCCTCTAGAGGCCCAGCAAGACCTCCTCCAGGACTTCTCTGGGACCTCTTCAAGGACCTCTCCGAGACATCTCTAGGACCTCTCCCCCCCCCGCAGACGAGGTCCTAGAGGGCGGTTACCCATGTGCGATTAAAAGCGGTTGCACGTGGAGATATCAGCGATAACGTCATCACGAAGGGACGCGATGATTGGCGGGAAGAGACGCGACGATTGGCGCGAAGAGGCACCACTGCTAATAACTTCCGATGCTTGTAAAACTATAAATAGCTTGGCCTGAGTGCCCTTGTAACATAGATTCACATCCAAGCCCTAATCCACATGTATTTACAGCCACTTTCCCTATAATCAGAGCATACTCTTTGCAATACACATTCACCATTTTGAGTCCTTTGGCGAACAGATAGTAATCTCCATTCTTCTTTTATTATATTCTTGTTTGTCCGTCCTGTGATGAGAGTACCAGACGTCGACAGTTGGCGCTGTCCGTGGGGAGCGCTGTCATCATCTTCGCCTACTCGATTCTGGTAATGTGTGTTGTATTTTGCTAATGAATGACAACCTTCCTGCTTGGAGAGAAGAAAGCATTCTCGACATCTCTGACTATGATGAAGGCATGCAAGAAAACTTCGTCCTCGTGTCCGGCAACACCATGGTTCCTCCGGGACCGTTGCTAAGGCACCGTCGCCCACCGAACCTTTTGCCTCCGCCGACTCCATGCCGTCTGTGCCTTCGTCCACAGGTACCACTGTGGATGAATACTATCCCGAGCCTATCTCCTTTGGAAGAGGAGATTCGCAAGGTCCCTGGAGCCCAGCGAACCATGATGATCTCGCTGGCAGCATTCATCCTGAAGGCTTGGAGAGAACATCTGGGGAGAATCTTTTATTCACCCTACAATATGCCTCGTCCTCTTTCTTAGAGGACGAGGGCATGTTCACCCCTTCCGCATGTTCCAGTGGCCGTCAGATTGCCTCCGTTGGTGACATTCAACCCAATCCCGACGATAATCCCGGAACGTCTGGGCAACACCGGGAACAGGTGGAACAGGAACGCCTCCAACGAGAGGAAGAGGCCCGACAAGCCGAGATACGTGCTGCCACACAAGCACACATCTCGCATGTTCATGACCTCTACTACTAAGACGCCCTTGGCTCCTCAGCAAGGGTGCCACCGCCGGTGATGTGTACGCCACCGCTGCAGGCAACGATGGTAAGAGGTTCAAATGCCTTACCAACCCCCATGCAGGAGGATTCCCCTGCAGAGCACGTTCGCTATTTGGCAAGCACCCTCGCACATCCTCCAGAAGGATTGACTCCGGAGCAAGGAGTGCAAGTGATGCGTGCAATCGCACAGGAACTACAAGATGCGGCAGAGAACATCTCTGCCCGATCACCAACCGTTCTTTCCAAAACAGACTCGCGCCTAGAGGGGTCCTCAATCGGACACCGAAGGTAGAGTCGCAATCATGATGCACCTGGTCGTCGTGTCCAAGACCAAGGTGAGCATGACACTCGTTTTCCAAGATGTAGCAGACGTCCCAGATCTTCTGTTAGTCATAATATTCATCATAATACATGGCAATGTATTGGGCCTTATGCAGGATGCAAGGCTTTTTCCCTCGAATTGAGGGACGTCATCTGGCTAGAGAAGTTCAAGCCAGGGAGTATGAAGACTTTCTATGGAACACAAAACCCATCGGAATTCCTCCAAATATACACTACCACCGTCCAAGCTGCTGGAGGCGATGATAAGGTAATGGCTAATTACATACCCACGGTTTTAAAAGGTACCACCAGGACTTGGTTATTCAACCAACCTGAAGGATCTATACATAACTGGGAGATGATCTGTAATGCATTGCAAAATAACTTTAAAAGTTGTTATGCAAAACCGGGGAAGGAAGACGATTTACATCAGCTTCGTCAAACCCCCGAGGAAAATCTACGACAATTTGTAAAGCGTTTTATAGAAGTTTGTAATACTATCCCAAATATTTCTGACGACTATGTAATTCAAGCTTTTAAACAGGCAGTGAGATATCGAAGGTTCACGAAAGACCTCAACATCAACTCGCCCAGGTCCGTGTCGGAACTTTTCGACATGGCGGATCGATACTCCGATGCCAATGAGGCAGTGGAATGGAATCAGATGGTGGATAAGGGGACCAGTCCTCCTCAGCTGGGCCTTGAGGAAGTCAAGGAAAAGAAATCCAAGAGGTATGAGGGCTCCACGAGTAGCAAAGGTAAACCCAAGAGAAAGGAAAAGGGGAGGTCCAAGCAGTCCACTAGGGAGATCGTGGTGATTGACCAATGACCACCCTACGACAAGACCAAAGGTCCTTGGACCAAAATGAGGCAAGGAGGTCGTTCAAATGACCTAACGGCCCCACAGTCTATAAATACGTCCAGGAGCAATGGGCGCTGGTGCCCATTGCATAAAGTTCCTGGCCATGACCTCCGCAACTGTCGTACTTGGCAGAAGCAGATGGAGGATTACTACGATGGGAAAGGTCCAATGCCTGTCCCACCAGAAGATTGCGGACCACCAGAGGTCCAAGGAAATGACAAGGACGCGAAAATGCCATTCCAAAGAATGGATCACCACGTCAACATCATTTACGGGGGTTCAGTCGCCTACACCTCTAAGCAGCAGTACAAGGCGGCATGGAGGGACGTCAACAGCGTTGAAGTTCCACCTGGTCGTCCGGAATACCCTAAATGGTCAGAGACCTCCCTAACCTTCAACAAGGAGGACGTCCCAAAAGGTATGTCTACTTCTCGTAAATTACCACTAGTAGTTTCCCCTACTATAAGTAATTACAGAGTAGGGAGAGTATTAGTAGATAATGGTAGTTCTCTAGATCTGTTATTCGTAAACACTTTAGATGAGATGCAAATTCCTCGTTCTAAAATTAAACCAATGACAAGTACCTTCTATGGGATAGTGCCCGGTATGTCGGTTACACAAATGTGGCAAGTAGTTTTACCAGTAACCTTCGGTACAACTGCTAATTTTCGAATTGAATTAATTGCTTTCGAGGTAGTTGATTTTGAGTCTACCTATAATGCTATTTTGGGAAGACCTTCTCTAACAAAATTCATGGCAGCTACGCACCATGACTACCAGAAGATTAAGATCCCTGGTCCAAAAGGCGTGATCGTGGTGCAAGGTGACCAGGCCGTCGCGCTTTTGTGTTGTTGTAAGTCATTAGAACTTGTCAATCAGTTGCCTCTAAAAGATCTTACTTTGGAGGATAAAGCAGGGAAGTCTGCGAAGATCAAGGCCGCTCCTTAGCCTAATAAGGAGGTGAAAGTTGTACTACTCAGCCCCGATGACCAATCCAAGACAGTCAGGATTGGCGCGGGACTAAGTGAGAAATAGGAAGATGAGCCTCTCACCTTCCTTTGAGCCAACTCGAATGTCTTTGCGTGGAAACCATCTGATATACCTGGGGTCCCAAGGGAGGTGATAGAGCACAAGCTAGCCATTCAGCCTGAGAAAAAACCAGTCAAGCAAAGACTGAGACGTTTCGCCTTGGATCGTCAAGAAGCTATCAGAGTAGAGCTCAATAAGCTCCTTGAAGCTGGCTTCATTCGGGAGGTTGATCATCCCGAGTGGCTTGCAAACCCAGTCCTGGTCAAGAAATCTAATGATAAGTGGCGCATGTGCGTTGATTTTACCAGTTTAAATATTGCTTGCCCAAAGGATGACTTCCCTTTGCCTCGCATTGATCAATTAGTTGATTCTATTGCGGGTTGCGAACTGATGAGTTTTCTTGATGCTTATTCCGGATACCATCAGATCAGCATGGTGAAAGAAGATGAAGAAAAGACTGCCTTTATCACTCCCTTCAGTATCTACTGCTACGTCAAGATGCCGTTTGGGTTAAAAAACGCTGGGGCCACGTACCAGTGTTTTATGCATAAAACCTTCAGCAGTCAGCTAGGGCATAATTTAGAGGCCTACGCAGATGACCTCATTGTAAAAAGTAGTACTAAGAATGACCATTTGAAGGATCTCGCAGAGACCTTCGAAAATATAAATAAACATGGAATAAAGTTTAACCCTGAAAAGTGTACTTTCGGAGTTTGTTCTGGCAAATTGCTTGGTTTCTTTGTTTATTCTCGTGGGATTGAAGTCAATCCCGAGAAAATTTGAGCCATCGA
Source organism: Phyllostachys edulis (assembly GCA_036346405.1). Taxonomy (NCBI): domain Eukaryota; kingdom Viridiplantae; phylum Streptophyta; class Magnoliopsida; order Poales; family Poaceae; genus Phyllostachys; species Phyllostachys edulis. The sequence goes on along the minus strand of CM070563.1, from coordinate 47,227,705 downwards.
ATAATTGCGACCACCTTCCACAGTGAAGGAGGTCTAAGCCTTAACTGGTCGAATGGCGGCTCTTAGTCATTTTATTTCTTGATTAGGAGAATGCGGTTTGCCTTTCTTTAAGGTAATCCACAAGAGTAATAAGGGATTTCAATGGTCCGAAGAAGCTAACAAAGCCTTCGAAGGCTTAAAGTCTTATCTCTCAAATCCTCGATCCGGTATTGGTTTCACCTTTAGAAGGTGAACTTTTACTAGTTTACTTGGCAGCAACGCCAAATGTGGTTAGTGCAGTACTTATTTTAGAAAGAGGAGGGTCTCAACGACCCATCTACTATGTAAGCGAGGTCTTACACAGACCAAAGGAGAGATACCTTGATGTTCAAAAGCTAATTTATGCTCTTTTGATGACTTCCAGAAAACTAAGACATTATTTTCAATCTCACAAAATCACAATACCTTCATCTTTTCCTCTTGGAAATATACTCCATAACCAAGAAGTAATAGGTCGAATAGCCAAATGGGCAGTAGAGCTTAGAGAATTTGATCTTCATTTTACTACCCGAACAGCCATAAAAAGCCAAGTCCTGGCTGACTTTGTGGCTAAATGGACGAATGCTGAGGATCAACCTCAAGAAAGTCCAGGGCTGGACGATCATTGGACACTGTACTTTGATCGCTCCCGCGAGCTTAAAGGCTCGGGGGCTGGGGTTTTGTTGATAACACCACAGGGTGATCAACTACAGTATGTCATATAGTTTCTGTTCTCTGCCACTAACAACGTGGCAGAGTATGAAGGACTTCTAGCTGGGCTTCGAGTAGCCAAATCCCTCGGAGTCCATCAGCTTTTGGCGAAGGGAGATTTGTAATTAGTCATAAACCAAGTATCAAAGGAATACAACACGTCCGATGAGATAATGGCTCAGTACCTGGGTGAAGTGAGGAAGCTGGAAAAACACTTCAGGGACTTCGAAGTTCAACATATACCGTGCAAGGAAAACTCTTTAGCGGACTAGTTATCGAAATTGGGTTCCTCACGAACGCCAGTTCCAATAGGTGTTTTTCTCGAATACCTTACAAAATCTTCAATAAAAATAGGTTCGACCACCTCAGAGGTCGGGGTCATCGAGTAAGATGCGGAGTGGATAAAACCATTGACCACTTATCTTGCATCAGGGACATTGCCCAATGATCCTCAACAGAAGGATAGGTTAATTCGAAGAGCACACATGTTCAAGCTGGTCGAAGGATCATTGTACAGGAAGGGAGCACATGGTATTCTTATGCGTTGCATATCCCAAGACTCTGGGATAAAATTGCTAAAAGAAATACATGGAGGCTTGTGTGGTACAAACGCATCCTATAGAGCGATAGTTGGTAAAACTTTTCGACAAGGATATTACTGGCCCACTACTCTACAAGATGCTATACACCTTGTTAAGACCTGTGAGCAATGTTAGTTTCAAGCCAGACAAGTGCACCAACCATCTTATCAATTACAGACCATTCCCTTGTCATGGCCTTTTTTTGACTTGGAGCATTGATATAGTTGGACCACTACCGCAAGCACCCAATGGGTATAAGTTCTTGTTTGTGGCCATCGATATATTCATTAAGTGGATAGAAGCTGACCTAGTCGTTCGTATAACAACTGCAGCTGCAAATAAATTCTTTGTGCGAAACATTGTTGCAAGATTTGGAGTACCCAGTCGTCTTATCACAGATAATGGGAGCCAATTTATTAGTGACGTGTTTCAGGATTATTGCGATGAAATTGGCACTAAAATCTGCTTTGCTTCTGTGGCACATCCACAGAGTAATGGAGCAGTAGAAAGGGCTAATGGTCAGATTATGCAAGGTATTAACAAGAGAGTTTTTAATCGCCTTAAGACATGCTCAAAAAATTGGATGGAAGAACTTTATTCTGTTTTATGGGCATTGCGTACTATGACCAGTAGAGCAACTGGCGAAACACCATTTGCACTAGTCTACGGTGTAGAAGCAGTGCTTCCTATTGAGATTAACACACGTATAGACCTCTTAGATCAAATAAATCAAGGAGATTTACGTGAAGATGATGTCAATATGCTAGAAGAAAGACGTGATCGTGCACTATTAAAATTGGCTACCTATCTGCAAGGGCTGAGACGCTACTTTAATAGAAGGGTTCGTCCAAGAACACTTCATGTGGGAGATTTGGTCCTGCGACGCATCCAGAACCAAGCCAACTTGAACAAGTTGTCCTCTAGATGGGAGAGTCCATATACTGTAGTCTCTGTCACTAGGCCAGGTTCAGTTAGATTAGCTATGGAGGATGGTTGTGTTTTATCTAACACATGGAACATTGAACATCTTCGTAAATTTTATGTATAAGTATCTTTTTTTATATATTATATAAGTTCAATTGTTATTGTTAATATATTGAATTTTTTTAGCATAAATCTTTTCGTATCATTTCGCATACATGATCACTATTTTTTTAAGTGCCTACGGTTGATCAATTTCGCTCATGGATCACAGTGTCTTTACTCATCAGATGACCATCGGTATACATTTAGGAAATGACAACTGTCTGAGACCTCTTCTATAAGCCAATTCTCATTGCATGTGAGCTCAACAGTCTGACTTCATCTTTCTAAATACACACTGATTCAGATCATTGGTTTTGTAATAGATATACTAATCTTAGCACAATTATTCGTCCAAAACACTTCTCTCATTACCGGACAAAGTGTTCCAGGCAGGGGCCTACATATAGTGAAATATATGACTTTTAATTTGTCAAATGATAGTTTGCAAGACAAAGTCAGTTAATCTTTGATAAATAATCATAATTATCATACACACAATCCTATCATTATCTCATATCATTTAAAACAAAACATCTGTATCATTACAATGTGACTTTTGTACACTCGAGCCAGGAGTACTTGAGGGAAGGGTAGGAACGCTAGCTTCTATGTTCTTTATGATCTCTGCCACCACTAGTATGATCTTGGCTTGAGCAGCAATGCTTGCTTCTTTTGTTGTGCAGGGATAAACTTCTGGAGATCGACAGAATCTCCATAAAGGAGATCAGTCTTCAATAAAACTCAGTTTAAGGCTCGATTCATTGCCTTCATCAAAGATTGATATATGGTATTCTTCATGGCAGGTATGTGTTTTTGAATAAATTTAATTTGAGTATAAACATCATTTCTTAGTTCATCCAAGGTCATCTTGGTCGCAAGAGGAGTTACCGAAGCCTTCAGATGTTCTGCAATCTCTCGCTGAGAAACTAAAATCTAGGAAAAGTTGTTTCCAGTAACTATGGTAATTTCCTTGCCAGCCTTCATTAAGGTTTCCACCTTCTTTTCAATACCTTGTACAGCAATAAGACCTCGTCTTTCCACTTCCTTCAAGTCTTGAATCTAAAGATCTTTATTAGAGGAGTTCTTCTGAAGATCCTCTTTTGCCTTTTCTAGTTTTGAGAAAGAACAGGAAAAGAGAACAAAATTCATGCATAGCATATAATAAATTGAATGCTCTATAAATACAAGGGGGGTCCTTTACCTTCTTTTTCCTTAAGGAGTATTTTGTTCTATTCAAAGAGATCATGACTTTATTTAGATTGTTTGTTCAGGATCTCTTGGAACTTCTCATTCTTCTGAGTCAAGAGGTGGATTTTTTTTTCAGTTTTCTACCTCAGATAACTTTAATCTGAGAGCTTGAAATGCAGATTCAGTATTCGCTTGTCCTGCTTTCGGTAGTAAATACTCCCGATGAAGTAAATAAAGGCATAAGTTATTTATTAGAGTTAGAATCTTACGACTAAGAGATAACTTGTTATGCTTGCTCCTCTTTTTCCTCTGCAAAAGCTTTAATCTCCTCCACCATGTCAATATTGACTCTCCATTAGGGGTGTTAATGGGTTGGGTTGAAATGGGTTGAACGGGTTGGGTTTTAATTTGGGTTGGGTTGAAATGGGTTGTTGTAGTTAACGGGTTGGGTTGGGTTGGTGTGGGTTTAGAAATTTTGGGTTGAAATGGGTTCAACCCGTGGGATTCCTGTGGGTTGGCTTTGGATGGATTTCCAAACACGCATATACACTTGATGTGTTTCTCCCGCTGGCTGCAAACTAAATCCCGCTGGCTACAAATCAAATAGCTTCAAATCTGGGGGCCTGGTACAAATCAAATAGCTACAAATCAAATCTGCAAACTAAATCCCGCTGGCTACAAATCAAATAGCTTCAAATCTGGGGGCCTGGTACAAATCAAATAGCTACAAATAAAATCTGCAAACTAACACGCATATGCACTCCTGAAGAAGTCTGGTAGCTCGCCGCTTTGCTAGAACAGCAGCGCCTCTTGTAGCTAGGCACATCAGCTTCCTTGGCCAGGCTCGTCTTCTTGTGACTCTCATGTGACTCCTTCCGCCACTGTGACACCTGAATTTATTTTAGAATCTTTTTGGAATTTTCAAAATAAAAAGAACCATTTTGTTTTGATGAGAATTCAAAGCTTAACCTGAAATTTCATAATGGATTTAAGTTGACTAACTCAAACTACAACTAAATGTTCCTTGTTGGTTGCTGAGTTATTGGAGTTTTGAAGATTTTCCCTTCTCTGTCCATGTTCATGTCCCTCTCTGGTCTAGACCTCCCTTTGTCTGGGATCTAATGGCCCAGACCTCTCCTTCGTTTGGGTTCAAGGTTCGGACCTCCTCTGTGCAGTCCTCCTATGGTCCAGACCTCCTTAGGTCTAGTTCTTCCAAGCACTTGGACCTCCCTGGGTCCAATTTCCCCCTCTCGGGTCTTCTCTGGCTTGCAACTTCCCTAAGTCTGTGCCACCCTTGTGTGTATTTGAACTCCTTTGGAATCCTGTGTAGCTTTCCATGTTTTCTTGAATATCCTTCGTTGCTTGAAGCCTTGAAACCTTCTCTGGAGGTTCCCTTTGATACCAGTCCGGTAGTACCGCTCGTACTTGGTGGTGCTACCACTTCTTAAGACCTCCTCTTTGTTCACTAGGACCTCCCCTTACATTTATTTGACCTCCCCGTGTCCTTCGGGACCTCTCCATGTCCTCTAGGACCTCCCCTTACCTTTATTGGACCTCTCCTGTGTCCCACCGGACCTCCCCGGGTCCCCCAGGACCTCCTCCTTACACATCTGGACCGTTAAGACCCTCCCATTGGAGATCTTAACCGTCCAGACCTCCTCCTTGTAAATCGGGACCATTAAGACCTCCCTCTTGGAGATCTTAACTGTCCAGACCTCCTCCTTGTGGATCTGGACCGTCAAGACCTCCCCTTTGGAAATCTTGGCCATCCAGACCTCCCCCTTTTTGCAGATCCGATCGTTAGGACCTCCCCTTGGAAATCCTAACCGTTCAGACCTCCCCTGGATTGGATCCTACGGTTTTAGATCTCCCTTGCGGGTGAGGTTCTCCTTTTACTTTTGTGGACCTCCCCGTTTGTGCTTAATCTTGACCGTTGGACCTCCCCTTTGGAGATCCAACCGTCAGGACCTCCCTTGCGGGTGAGGACCTCCTCCTTGCCCTTGCGGACCTCCTATGGTGCGCTTAATCTTGGCCGTTTGGATCTCCCCTTTGGAGATCCAACCGTTAGTACCTCCCCGGTGGGTGAGGATCTCCCCTTGTTCACTGCAAGACCTCCTCAGGCCATTGCAGGACCTCCTTGGCGGGTCTTGGCTGCCCCACTGGGCAGTCACACACCCAGTTTTCTTATACATTTGACTGTGTCCTTGGGCAAGGAAGTCTCCGTAGCATTTAATGCGTGTTGTATCACATTAAATGCCCTCACCTTTGCAGTACTCATGTCATACCAATTGTCACATTCCTTGCCTACTCCCTTGTCCTATTTACCAACTCTTGTTGACTCTATCATAGGTCATGTGCAATGATTTCCCCTATATATAGTTTGGGAGAGCCCTCCTTTCTCACTTTCTTCACCACTTCTCCTCTCTGTCTCAACCGAGTCTACCATAGACCTCCTCACTCTAGTCTCTGGACCTCCTCCAATTCGTTCTTGGACATCCTCTCTAGAGTTCTAAGACCTCTCCAGCGAGCTCCTTGGACCTCCTCTTGACCTCCCAGCTTCTCTGTTGGTTTTGTCTTCAAGTTTATTTGGAGTTCTTTGGATCTTGTTTGAGCTTTGTTTGAGTTATTTGGTTTTTCACGTGTAGATTGTCAAGACCGTGGGGAGCCTGAGTTCAGTGAGGGAGAGGAAGCAGCTCGAGATCTTGAGCAAGGCAAGTTACACTCTTGAACATGTTGCACCCAATACTTCAAATTACTTATGTCATTTTCAAAGATATATGCATGCTTACTTTACTAAGTATTTCAATGCCTATATTTCAATCCATAGTTAAACCTACTGTTTGGTATGACCTCTATCCATGATTGAATCACCCTCATTGTCACCCTAGATAAAATCTGGTTCTTGCAATAGTGAGGACCCGAAGCTCCTGAAAAATGAGATGCTTAGCAATGCTTAGGCCAAAATCTTGATTTGGGAGTTTTGACCAAAGCTATCATTTAACCAAATGATTTGAGCCGTGGCATTGGTGTGCCATGGAGATTTCGGCCATGACATTGGTGTGTCATGGATGTTTTACTTATGGCCATGGCATTGGTGTGCCATGGAGAATTGAAAAGCAAAGTAACAGAAAAATGGTTATGACTTGGGCAAAGCTGGTTGTATGGTTGGTGCATGTCTATGCACGGGAGTCGTGTGATCCGATGCCCCAAGGTTGAGGTTTGTCGCCCAAGTCGGTTAAGGACCGGTCTTTGAGACACCACTTGCTAAGCCTATAATGGGCTATGCCAAAATTGTGCAACCACATGTCTCCAATATGGGGCATGGGACCTGACTAATTAATTTGCAAAGCTCTACCATAGTTTGCCCCGCAGACGCGGTGGGTTTGTCATGTTATGACTAGTTGTAGTCCCACCCGGCTCAAGAGGGGGCTTAAACCCGGCGGATGGAGAGTCCAATGGGAGCGAAACCTTAGAGTGGGTGGACTGTGGTGGAGCAATGCATTGTAAAGGCCTTGTCATGTGCTCTAGACCTCTCACCAAAGGAAGTGTGAGGTGGTATCGACGGATGCCAAGCAACCTAGAGAATTCATGTCATGTGGGTAAAGTGTGCAACCTCTGCAGAGTGTAAATCTATTCGAATAGCCATGTCCACGGTCATGGACATGCTGGCAATGTCACTCAAAGTTAGCTTTTGGTTTTGGATTTCAAAAAGTTATGAAAATGGTGTTGGTGGTTTAACCAAAATGGGTGTGGGCGGGAAGCCTTGTGCAGGAGGGTATCCTTCACCATTTCAATGATGAATATATCCAACTGAAAATGGAATTGTAAAACTGAATTTTAATTATGGTAACCTGCCTTGAAACTTAATACTTGTATTTGAAATAAAATTGGCTTTATGCAAATCAACCCTAGTATGCTGTACTTTGATGTATCCCTATGCATGTCATTCTGTTAATTGACGGGTGTAACTTACGAGCACGGTTGTTGTGCTCACTCTTGCTGATTCATATATTGAGCGGATGAAGATCTGCTATGATGACGAAGATGACCCGGCTCAATTAGGCCGCGCCCTCGGCCCGATCACTGTGGTGTAATGGGTGGACCATGTCTTTGTTCTCCATTTGTGTTTGTGTGTGCTCTCTGTTCTTTGGAGCTTGTAAGCAACCCTTGTAATCAAACCTCCTTTTCTTTGTCAATAAAGTCTTGTGGATGTTTATGTTATCACTTGTTTCTTTGTGAGAACGATCGATGATCTCTGGGGGCTGGTTTGGATCACAGAGGGCTTTAGGCTTGTCCCCAAGCCCCACGACCTCCTCGGGGTGGTTCCCTTCGGACCTCCCTCGAGTTGTGACGTGGAGTTTGGGGGAGGTCTGAGGTCCAACGACCTCTGCGGGTCAAGACCTCCCAGACCTCCGAGTGGTCCTCTCGGACCTCTCGGGAGGTCTGGCTTGATCTAGGGGCGTCTGGGAAGTCCTTTGCGGACCTCCCAGGAGGTCCTGAGGGACCTCTCGGGGCATCCTGGGGGCTCCTCTCTGGACCTCCCAGGAGGTCCTGAGGGACCTCCCGGGTGTGCCCGGGCAGTCATCCTCTGCAGATCGCATCATGGCGGCGGCTCTGGATCTGTGGGAGGGCCGGCTTGTGCACCGACGGCATGGAGGTGGGGGATTACGGGGAAGAGGAGGAAGAAATGGGTTAAAAATGGGTTACGGGGAGGAGGAGGGGTGGATGGATTATAGATGGGATGGGTTGAAAATGGGTTAGAAATGGGTTGAGCCCATATTGAGGATATTGGGTTGGGTTGGGTTAGGTTGGAGTTGCATATGGGTTGGGTTTTGGAGGTGGAGTAGTGGGTTGGTCTGGGTTGGGTTGATGTGCTGCATTGAAGTGGATTGGGGTGGGTTTGGGTTGGGTTTTAACCCATTAACACCCCTACTCTCCATCATCTTTTGACAGGTGTCATGAGATCCTGGAGGTTTTTCTTTTCGGTTTTAGGAGATGAACGTTTCGGAGGAATCTCATCCTCAGGTTGATCCAGTTGAAACTGATGAAAAACTTCTCTGGTTGGATCGATACTGGCACTCTGCGGCTCCTAAGACATTCTATGAGTAAGGATCTATACTGATAAATTTAAAGAAAGATTATCAGAATACAAGTCTTACCAAGGTATAATCACCTTCATCTTGAGTTTCGATGGTCTCATGGACCACCTTCTCTGAACGGATGGTCTCATAGACCACCTCCTCAGAATGACTGGACTCACGAACCACCACCTCAGAACGGTTGGTCTCGTGGCCACCTCTTTCGTTCGATCCTCTTGAGGAGATCTCTCCATCTGGACCTCCATGTCCAGCGGCGCTTCTTGGGACATCTCAGCAATTGTCAAGACATCTAGGTCCACTTCCTCAGTGGCCCTAGGAGGTCCTTCCATTAGCGGAATCTCTTCTGCTGGGGATTCTTCTACCGCCAATACAATTGGTGGCAAACATTGCTCTTGAGCAGTTAGTTGACCCCTTTCAGGGTCTGATGGCAAATCAAGGCTAAAAGAGAAAAGAAGACGTTAATCATTTTAAAACTAAAATTATAAAGGTACAATCAAAGAACTTACTCGATTTAAAAGCTGCTTTCATTGAGGAGTGACATAAAGTCCTCATTAACAGTGAAAGTGGGTCCTCTCCTCTGCTCTGACGAGGAAGGAATCAAGGCTAGCGAGGTCTTTGACCTTGGAACCCTCTAAATGGGGACCTCCTCCTCTGATTCTTCTGATGATCCTTCACCCTGGACTACCCCAGCCAAGAAAGTTGATATAGAAGACATTGGCTAGGGGTTAGAGACATATCTTGAAATAGAATTCTTGGCTTTTGTTTTTGATACCTTTCGGGTGGAAGATCTTGGAAGAGCGGGAACTGAAGGAAGAGATCTTAGAGAAGCTAAGGTTGAAGCAGGTGTGGGTTTTGTCTTCCTTGGCGCAACAGGAGGTCTGGAGGTAATCCTTGCACTCTTTGCCAAAGGATAAGAGCTCGCACTGACATCTGAGATGTGACGTTTCTTTGATGTCGCCTGTCCAGAAACATAAAAATTAGACATAATAAGTAAATTTGCTTATGTTTAATTAATTTCTATGAATACTTACCACTGTGCAATCTTTCCTCAGTGATAAAGTCGCCCCAATCAAGCTTGGGGGCTGCTCCTCCAAACTAGTTGGTTCATTTTCTAGAACCCGATCCTTTAATAGGACCGAGGTCCTAGCTAGGACCTCATCATTAGAGAGAACTGCAATACAATAAAAGTTACTTACTTTTACTATGAAATTCAGTTCAAGTAAAAAAGATGAGTAAAATATTACCATTCTCAGGGACATCACAATTTCAAGATAATATCTCTTTCTTCTGAAGAGGGAAGATCTCGTTCTTGAGGAAGTCATGAACGATCTTTCGTCCAGATAGACCTCCTTCAACCAGGTTACTGATCACCAGGACCACTTTCTTCTCATCTTCTGAGAGCTTAATGTCCTTATCAGCAGCTCGGTTCTTGGTGGACCACTCCGGTGGTGCACTACGATTGTAAGTAATCCTACTTTCTTTTGGAACATCGGAATAAAACCATTCCTTGTTCCATGACTGGTTGGCATCTTTGGTAGCTAAGAAGGGGAACGTCCTCTTACTAGCATCTTGAAATTTAAAATAAAAAGAACCCAAAGCACCAGCACCTTTCTTGTTGCGGATAATTTGGTAGTAAAACCTAAACAACCGTAAACTAGGGGCTATCCCTAAAAATGCCTCAAACATATGGGCAAAAACACTAAGTACCAGAACTGAATTCAGTACAAGGTGAACCAATTCGATTCCATAATGGTTGAGAACCTTAATTAGAAAATCACTCTCAAGCAAGCGGATGCCTGCCTAGAGGTAAGGCACAAAGAGTACTGTAAAACCGGCTGGAGGGTTTGGTTCAACCTCTCTCCCCGGTGCACGCCACTCGATGAGAGCCTTCTCTGGAAGATGTCCGTCTTGCTCCAGTCCTTGGAGTTCTTCTGCTGTCAGCAACGATGGCTTCCATCCTGCCATTGTCTTGATTCAATGGCGGACTGTAGGTTCCTTCTTTTCGAAGGTTCGTGGAGGACGAAAGGTACACGATGAAAAGAAGTGAAAAGCAACTAGGGTGAAAACGTGCCTTAGGGGAGGTAAAAGATCGGTATATATACCCCTGGCGCATTTAAAACCCACTACCTCAAGGATGTAACAACTGCACCTCAATTGGTGGTGACACGACACGTCACGATCGGTCAAGGAGGTTGTTCCGCACGTCAGAGATGTGTAAGGAAAAAGTAGTTGAAAAGTCTTTTCTTTTTCAAAACTTATCCTTACCTCATGTTCATTGACATAGAAGTTACCTTGATATATGTTTCAAGAGAAGATGACCTGGTCGTCAGGATTTTTCTTTCATAAACTTCTTGGAGATTTCACAGAATGAATTGACTTCTTGAAAACCTTGGAAGCATAAAATCCAGGGATTATGACATCAAGATTTTCAAAAAGTCAAATTTATTCTATAAAATCTATCTTCTTCATGATCTCTACTATCATGATACATCATCTACTCAAACTAAAGAAGTTTGAATGGAGAGTCTCTAAGAGGATGTTTCTTCTTCTTGCCCTTCTGGAGGTTATTTATAAGCCAATAATTTATGGTGGAATTAAATAAACCAGATGGAAGTTTAACAGATAAGATTTTATTAGAGTTTGTTCCTAATAAATCAATGAAGACTAAAACATATTTGTTCCTTTGGGAATTGCTTTCATAAATATGATTAATGCTCCTGTTTCTTAAAAGAAATAGTTATTTGCAACTCAAGTAAAACTATCTTCTTGACCAAGTCCAAATTCTAGTTAAAAACCGGATCAAGTAAGTTATTTCCACTTGAAGTTGAGGGGCTAGCTGACGTGGATTGTTGACCAGCCAATTATCCAAGTATATCTTTATTTCACTTATTAATAAGTAAGTACGGTTTTGCTGGGCCCAAGCTAGCTTTCTGGGCCCAAGATCAATCGAACAGTCGGAAGGTGGGCCTATAAAGTCTTTCCTTTGACCGTCCCCGAAACTCCCTCCGGAGGCCCAGCAAGACCTCCTCCAGGACTTCTTTGGGACCTCCTCAAGGACTTCTCCAAGACATCTCTAGGACCTCTCCCCCTGTAGAGGAGGTCCTAGAGGGCGGTTACCCACGTGCGATTAAAAGCGGTTGTACGTGGAGATATCAGCGATAACGGTCATCACGAAGGGATACGACGATTGGTGGGAAGAGACGCGACGATTGGCGCAAAGAGGCACCACTGCTAATAACCGCCGATACATGTAAAACTATAAATAGCTTGGCCTGAGTGCCCTTGTAACATAGATTCACATCCAAGTCCTAATCCATGTGTATTCACAGCCACTTTCCCTATAATCAGATGTATTCACAGCCACTTTTCCTATAATCAAAGCATACTCTTTGCAATACACATTCACCATTTTGAGTCCCTTGGGGAACAAATAGTAATCTCCATTCTTCTTTTATTATATTCTTGTTTGCCCATCCTGTGACGAGAGTCCCAGACGTCGACAGTAGCCATCGGCATCCATCGCAGAGCACTAGCCATTTTCATCACAGAGCAGGGGGGTAGAGACAAAGAGGGAGTAAGGTAGGGTGATACCTTAGTACAGCGCAACCACGGCGGCGACCCCACCACCAGCACAACCCTCATCCATCTCCTTCACCTTGCATAAATCACACAAACATCAGGACACAACTTAAGGCTCAAGCATAAAAATCAAACTCAACAAAAGACATTAAGCTAATAGGGAGGAGAATAGAGGGAGGATGGGGAAAGCAAAGTCAGGGGCGGCCAGGGCCCGAGCGCAACAGGTCGAGCAGGAGTGGGCCGCGCAGGAGAACCAAGCCAGGGACGTGGGCAGGCAGTAGGTGCAGGTGGCGGGGTAGGCGACACCTGGGGCCAAGCCTAGTGGCTTGGGTGGCGGCGTCACCGTAGTTGTGGCATGACCCTGACATTGAATAAGACACTCCTATCGTACGAGTGTCTTGTGCAATACAGAGTGGTGTCACAACCGGTAGCGACGAGAAGAAGAGTGGCGTTGGCGACGGGGTCGGGCGGTGGCGTCGAGGTGGGGAGGGGAACAGACAAAAGTAAGTGCATTAGGGAGTGACGAGTTAGGCCGGGCGCAAACTCTAGCGGCCGGCTCCTACTAATAAAGAGACTTATCACAAACGGTTCTATTACGGAACCGTCTGTGATATGCTTATTCTTGAGCTCTATGTTTTGAGCATATATATATATATATATATATATATATATATATATATATATATAAATAATTCAACATATAATTAATATAGTAACTTCACCTCCAAACTAGATTTTTTTTTTCATTTTGGAATTTTCATATGGCCAAACAGCTTGGTTAGTCACTTCTTACAAAGATTAAAAAAAAGTACAAACCTATAAATAAACAAAGTTTTTCTGGTGGCGGAGGTAGGCTGCTATCTCCATCTTCAAAACTTCGTAGGTGGCGGTGTTGGTGTCGGACGGTTCATGATCGAACAAAGCCTGAAATACATCCATCCGCTGACGCGCTCGTTCGAGTGTCTCCCGAAAACCCTTGGACTGTTGAATCAAGAAGAATTGAGCCCATAGGCTCTCTTCCCTTGCTTGAGGGGTCTTGGCCTAGTCGACTCAGTCGCCCGCCACCTCGATTAAGCAGTCCAAGTGACGGCAAGCCTCCTGGAGACGTGCAATGTCGTTGTGGAGGACCACGTCGATGACGCGGTAAACTCGCCGAAAGTGGGAGATCACCCGAAAGACACGGCGGAGGAGGATGTCAAGATGGCGGAAGGCAGCCGTCACCTGCTCCGGCAAATCCTCGGACAGAGGAGTGAAGACAATGTTGAAACAGTATTCTTCCGCAGCATCCGCCAACATACGGCCGAAGAGGTGCTCGTACAGTATGGCCAGGTAGGCCAACAATGCCAGTGATAAGGAAACAAAAGAGGGAGCTATTTCTGCTTTTTTAGAAGTAGTAGTAGAGTTATATGTGGGGATGATCATCTTCGATGGCGGATGATCATCCCTTTTATGAAACAAGGAATAAATTCGAAGCGTGAGACGAAGAGACGCATCGTAGAGCCGAAGCGGCATTGATGCGACAAAGAGACGCATCAGCAACGAAGAAACTCATTGGGCTTCAATGGGGAGCTGTAGCGATGTTATCACAGACGGTTATAATTATGAACCGCCTGTGAAGTCTGCAATTATCATAGACGATTTGTGTTTAGAACCGTCTATGATACTTCATAGATGGTTTTCAATGTGAACCGACTGTGATATTACCTCTTCACAGATGATTTTTAGCGCAGCCAGTAACATAGACGGTTTTCAATATGAACTGTCTGTGATGGCACCTAATATAGATGGTTTTGGTCAACCGTCTATGATGAGGCATCCAGTATGAGCCTTTTTGTAGTAGTGTCCCTTCTTTGTTAATTCATTTAACAGGGCAGCAATAGTACTAAAATCTCTCACGAAGCGACGATAAAAGCTAGCAAGACCATGGAAGCTATGCACTTGACTCACATTAATAGGAACATGCCAATTCTTAATTGCATCAATTTTTATAGTCATCAACTTTGAATCTATGTCCAGAAACAACAAACACAAGGAACACTATTTTATCGGTGCAAAACGCGCATTTAGCAAAGTTAGCGAAGACCTACTCAGTTCTAAGGACATCAAGTACTTGTTTCAAATGATCTAAGTGTTCAGCTATGGTTTTGCTATATATCAGAATATCATCAAAGTAGACTACCACAAAGTGACCAATGAAAACTCTTAAAACATGATTCATCAAGCGCATGAAAGTACTGAGTGCATTAGTTATCCCAAAAGGCATGACTAACCACTCATACAATCCAAAGTTTGTTTTAAAAGCAGTTTTCCATTCATCTCTTGGTTTCATGCGAATCCGGTGGTATCCACTTTTCAGATCAACTTATGAGAATATGTGTGCTCCACTAAGCTCATCTAGCAAATCATCAAGCCTAGGTATAGGGTGACGATATCTAACAGTGATATTATTGATAGCATGAAAATCAACACACATTCTCCGTGTACCATCTTTCTTAGGAACAAGAATAACAGTGACAGCGCAGTGAGAAAGGCTTTCGCGTACATACCCTTTGTCCAAAAGCTCATGCACTTGCCGCTATATTTCCTTGGTTTCGGTTGGATTGGTGTGGTACGATGGTCGGTTCGGCACTAAGGCGCCCGGCATGAAGTCAATCTAGTGCTCAATCCCACGAAGTGGTGGAAGTTCGGGTGGCGCCTCCTCAGGAAAAACGTCGTCGTATGCCTGCAACAACGACTGGACAGCACTAGGTAGAGTATTTACATCATTAGTTGTAAGCATAACCTTAGTGTCCTTATAAACAAGAACAAAGTGCATAACACTAGGATCATTGCTCGCCTGTTTTAGATCTGCTTTCGTCGCAATCAGAACCTTTTTAGTGCTTACCTTTGGCTTACCATGCTGAACAACATGCTGTGATTTCTCTTGTCATTTCTATTCAGAGGCATGTATTTGGGATGGAATAAGTGGTAGTAAAATCCTGTTCTTACCTTCCCACTTGAAGCTATAAGTATTGGCTCGTCTATCATGATGTACATTGCGATCAAACAACCATGGATGGCCCAGCAGTAAATGACATACTGTCATAGGCACAACATCGTATAAAACGATATCCTCATACTTGTTAACCTTGAAAGAAACTTCCACACGGTACTGAATTTTAACTTTACTTCTCTCACGAAGCCATTACACATAATATGGATCAGGATATTTATGTAATTTCAGGTTAAGCTTTTCACACATGTCAACACTAGCAAGGTTTTGGCATGAGTATCTTTCACACATGCTTTTCACACATGTCAACATATCAATGATCATTTTGATATTAGTATCTTTCACTTTAGCACTGTTCATGAACAAATTGCAATGTTGAGATAGGTTGTCTTCTTTAACAAGCATTGATAAACATGGAGTAACAACTAAAGAAAATTCACCTTCACCAGGACATTGATCATCAAAATCAGATTAATTCTTAGTGTTACTATCATCACATGAAATATGTTCAGTTTCAGAATCAGAAGCAGAATCATAACCAGTTTCAGTTACAATCATAGACTTAATATTAGGGCATTCACAAGCATAATGACCACGTCCTAGGCAGCGAAAACATTGAATTGAACTTGATTTAGTGTTAGAACCAGCAGATGATTGCAATGATTTAAAAGAACTAGTAGGTTTAGCACTAGTTAATGGAGCAGATTTCACATTCGAAGCATTAGACACAGCATGTGATTGTGTATTGGAATTCGAAGGTTTGTTGAACATACCTTTGCTGATGTCGATCTTGGGCCTATCCCTGGGCATGTAGGTCGAGGTAAATGGACGGCATGGCCTGGGCATGAAGGTGCTGCGCCTGGATTGCAATAGAGACTCATCCTTGAGCTGTTTTTCCGCTTTGATCATTAAGTGTTGCAGTTCAGTCATAGTGGAATATGGCTGAAAGTTGATTAGCTTGAAAATGTTGCGGTTCAGCCCATGCAAGAATCTCACCATTATTTGTTCATTGTCCTCCTGAACTCAGCCCCAAATCAAGAGTTGCTCCATCTTCTTGTAGTAGTCTTCGACAGATTGCGCGCCTTGCTTTAGCTCCTACAATTGGGTAAGAACATCACAACAAAAATGTACAAGAACAAAACGAGTACGCATCTCTCATTTCATTGCTTCCCACGTGATGATGGGAGGTCGACCATTGTCCCTGTGGTCATTCTGAACTTTCTCCTACCACATCAGCACATAGTCCTCAAATTCCAATGAATCAAGCTTAATTTTACGGTCTTCGCTGAAATCGTGCATACGAAAGATCTTGTCCACGCACATCTTCCACTTTTGATATGCTTCCAGATCTGCACCACCAACAAATTTAGGCATAGTAATTTTTACCTTAGTGAGAGGATCTCCCTCCTCGCGTGGCACTGGGAAACATCCAGCATGGCCACGTCCGGCACGGCCGCGGTAGTTGTCATGATCTATCGGTGCCCAGTTTGCATCGTAGTCAACCTCAAAGGCATCAGTGAAGTGCGCATCGTCGTCATCGGAGACTGGCCCGTAGCGACCAAGCCCTCCTCATAGGAAGCCTCCACGGGCGCCACCATGTGCAACGGATCTCCCACATGCGGCTCGTGGTGGAAGAAAATGTACATCCTGTGGTGTGCAAGGGAGACGTGCTTGTCATTGCAGGTGAGATTGCTCTTCCTCCCGTTGAACTCAGGCAGCCATCTCAGCATCGGTCTCATCGAGTTCGCGCTGCACCATTGTGTTTTCTCCTACAACAGAGTTAGTGACAGAATTGTTGCGCCATTCTTTTAGTTCTTGTAAGTTAGTACAAATATGTTCAAGCACTTCATTAAACCCCTCCACAATTCGCTTGACGTCATCCATGTTAGCAAAGCGATCACTAGGTGGTTGCTCCGCAGCTGATCTGTCCCCTAACATGGTTAACACAGCATGAAAATAACACAAATGATGTATACTATCCAAAGGAATACCTAATACTACCACCAGCCAAGTATCTTGTCAATTCCTACGAATAGCAATAGCACGTACCTGGGCGGTGAGAAAACAAGTCAGAGGTGTCACAAGCTGAATACCAAACACATGAGCTACACTCACCAAGTTTATGTGGAGCTGGGATAGGGTCAGTGTATAATCCTACCACAACTCAGATGCACAAGATGTTGTAAAGCTAGTAAATAGTCCACATAGTTATCAAAAACCTACTTGTAGTGTCCAAGATATAAGTGATGCACACGCACGCAACCGATTAATGTGACTTGATGTAAGCAAAAAAAAAATCCTCACACCAAGTTCTAGGAGAGACGCTAGCCAACTACTAAAACTTCTTTGTAGGTCACAAGATTGTTCACATGACGTAGAGCACAAAACAACAATATATCGGTATAATATAAACAACCCTCTAGTTTAAGCAGAAAACAACAGCTAGTCTCAAGCGATGAAATAGCAAAGTTTTATATGGCTTATATATGCTCTTTTGAAAGCTTTAGATGATATCTACAACTTTGTAGTTGAGGTGAACTCCAAATTCCGAAGGGGAGGCCGAAAGAAATGGCAAAAACAAAACCCAAAAACTTGTGACACGAATTCAGGAATGATGATGGCCGATTTTGTGGGTCTTAGAGGGTGACGAGCACAAGTGGGTCATTGCTTTTGGATGCACCTTGTCGTTAGCTTTCCAACAAGTACAAAAACATCGAATTCAGACTCCGTATGCAAAAGTTATGCCCGTTTTATTGAAGGTGTGTCGGAATCAGAATTGTACTCGGACTCGAAACCGACTCAGGCTCAATTTGAAACTGTTATATCTTTCAATCCCGTGGGCCAAACTTGCTCATTTTTTTGTGGAAGGTTGTGGATATATGTAGAAGGTCTCCACCAATTTTGACGCACTTTTATTTTCTCTTCTTTTTTTCATCCTACCATAGCTTTTGTTCTATGCGGTGACCTCTTTCTCCTTCTATTATTTTGCCGGCCCTAGGGTTTCAGATCACAGCAATCCTCTTGGTTCCGTCGTGAGTTCATCTTGAACTACAACAAGCTATTCGTTGCTACCAGATGGGTTCAGCCAAACCCTTCTCTTTGCAAGGTCAGGGAAAATTTTTGGTTGTGATTCAGGGAGTCTAAACCACTATTTTCAAATTATGATGTTTCTGTTTGGACCGAATTAGAGGAGTTTTAACCCACAAATTTTCTGTTTTAGATGCGAACCTAAAAGAATGATCAAGTAATGTGAAGGAAACACTAGATGCAATGGACATCAACTATGCAATTGAAACTAACAGATTGAAAACTAACAAAACTCACAAGATGCAAACGAATTGAAAACTAGGGCTACAATTTTTTTTTTGTATATAGGACAGAAATAAGAACTAAACTAGGGTTAAAGATTGATCCTACCATGTCAACCCAGCGCTCTGATACCAAGATGATATGGGGGTGCCCGATCTTCATGACGTAGGATCTCTCTTTACATATTGATATGTGGCTAACCTAAAATCCTGTGAATTCTGATGAACGGAAGCACACGATTGTCTGTCTCGATTATAGACAGGATGTACCGGAATTCAACTAGCAACACGCTCTGGATCTCTGTCTTCTCACCACGCCAAGGTAGACGACCTTGCTGATCCATGAGGAACAACAGGAACACTGGTAATCTAGTGGAACGATAACTAGTTGGCTTTCCAACTCTAGTTGTAATACTCCGATTATTTCTAAGGGAGGAAAGCAAGCAAAAGAGAGAATAAACAATTTAAAAAGGGGTTTTTCCACTAAAATCCGCCAACCTAGGCCCTAGGGCTTGGCCTAGGTGGCCCATGTGTGGCCGGCCAAGTTGGGGGCCTCCTCTCCCTCCCCAAAACCCTAGCCGCCCTATGCACCTCCTCTCCTCTCTCTTTGGCCGCCACCCTACTCCCTTGTGCCACCACCTCCCCTCTCCCCTCAAGGCCACCATTCACCCCTCCTGTCCAGTAGCTTCCAGTGCCTCTCCTCCATTGGTGGTGCCTCCTCACTACTGTCCAAGACTGCGGAAGAAGGGAGAAGCCGTGGCGTGCTCGTCAAAGGTGAAAGGAAGGGGACGGGGAAGAAGGAGTTCTTCGTAGGGGATCTCCAACGAGTGTCTTTAGTGTCTTCAAGGGTAACGATCGTCGTCCCTCTGTTTGGATCGAGATATATTCGTAATTGCCATCGATTAGAGAATTGTTGAACTGCTATGATTAAATTTAGTAATCTGTACCATGTTTAATCGTCATTTTTCATGTAGTTAATGACCGAATTAGAGGTTAGAGTCTCCTAGAGAATAGTGATAATTGTCTTCAGCTTTCCACAGGTTCTTAGATCACCTAATTCGGAGTTATGGTTTGGGAGATACGTTAGTTTCTTTACTACTATCTAGAAATCCCGACGAATTATAGCAGTCGTTTTGTTTATTAAATAAGGATGTGTTAATAGCTGATTCAGGGAGGTCTCCCAACACGACTTTCGTAGGAAATTTATTAAGCTTTCCATATTGTTAAAAATCATGAATTTTGGTTCAGCCATTTGAAAGTTAAGCATTTTCTTGTACTGCTATTTAATCTATCTGTCAGATTATAACTTTAGATTTTCAACTAACTATTAGACTCAGATGTGGGCAGAATCAGAGGATCTCACCAAATAGGTTATTGTAGATAATTTTTTTTATATTTCCAGAGAATCTGAGAATGTATTTTTACTATTTATAGAGCGAAATTTATGTAATTTATAAGACTACTGTCCAGTGTAGGTTCCTGATAGTTGTCGTCTAATTTGAGTAGATCAAATAGTTAGACCTTGGGTTTTGGGTAGGCGTGGTAGAGCGTTGCGAGTAGCGTCTTGTTACCATGTCGTTCTTATTTTGAGTAATTTAATTGTATAGGAGGAGAGGCTTCGGGATTAGTGGCATCTTCCTTGCATCCTAACGCGTCACAACGCGAAAGGCAAATACAACTTGGAATGTCTTGATTGTTTATTGGTTCACAGTGTTTGATGCTTATGATATGATTAAACTTTATGAATTGTGAGTAATTGCAATAATTCTTGTTTCCATTTATGGTTGTTAATCTATGCTTCTTGAGAGTATGTTCTTTTCATTACAATATGTTCATTCATTCATTCATTCGTTCATGATTCACCCACGAGAGTGGGTAATGAAGTCCCTTCATTCTAATATAGGTACGTAAGACCCATCATTCCAATATGGGCAACTTGGATCCTCGTTTGAAAGATTCTTCATACGTGCCTTGGATCCCCACATTTTGGATAATGCGGGCATGAGTGAACACTGACGGGTGTTCACTGGCTATACCGGTATAAGCAGAAGAGAAGAGCATATATTTCACTCTTGCACAAGTTTTCTGTCATGTTACTTATGTATTCGAATAATGTGAATGACATATTCTTGTTCCTGCATTTTTCATATAATTCTATTGTATTTGCTGAGTTGTGGACTCACTCTTGCTAGTGTTTGCTTGTTTTAGGTAAACACTGAAGACGACATGCTTTGGGAGGGATTAGTCACATGGATTACTTCACTCATTTCACATATTTCACCTTTTAGTTAATGAACTTGCTATTATCTTTCAGTTGAGTATTTTGGATTGTAATAAATGGTGTTCTGATGGTTGAGATTGTCTGTCGTTATGTTTTGGTTAAACTAGTTAATGATTTATGTTCATTAGATTTATTCATGATAGCATTTCTTTTGAATGGAACATTAAGTTTGAGCAATTAGAGTTTTGTTTTGTTGTTGAAATTTAATTCAAATTTTATAGTCGTTCTCTTGTATGTTGAGCTTTAACTGTCATTAGTTGATAGAGTGTTGAAATTAAATTGTATTGTTGCTTTGTGATAGTGTTTTAGGTAACATCCTAGCTTTCTCATAGCCAGGGTGTTACACTAGTGGGAGCGCAAAGCATAAACCAAAGAGCAAGAAATTTCTTATACTCAAAATTAACGTTCAGGTGTTACAAGGGCGGCGGCCAAGGCTTTATAGCTATCCTAACTAGTCTGGTCGACCACCAAATGAAAACCTAACTTAAACCAAAAGCAATAAGAAGTGGCGGGCTGGTGGCCTTGGTTTGTGCGGCCATGAGGTGCGCCCCACATGATGGATGGCCTATGAGGGTGGCACACAACTCCCTTGGCAACATCCCAACTTTCCTTGCGGCCTAAGTATTCGTTTTCAGCCCGTTTGAAGCTTCGGCATCGCCATCACCTCAAACCTGACCCAGAATGAATACTAAAGCCCAACACGTGTATAATATGTATTAATGTAGATACAAACCAGCCCATCACACATGGAACTTGGCCAAAAACTCAAATAGTCTCTTAATTGAAAACTGGACACAATTGAGCTTTCGAAGCGTAGTCTTCTCCAATCTTCAATCCGAAGCTTGAAAACTTGATTCCAGCAGCTTGGTGGCTTCTCCCACTGATATAAGTGAAGTGTTGTCATCTCGTCCTTTTGGACCCTCTCTTGGTGTGCCGGCCTCTCTCTCCTCCCGCTTGGTAGCACCAAGTTCTTGCTCACCTAATAACCTATGAATACACAAAGTGGAAGCATTAGGTAGCAAGCTGTCCTTATTAGTGAAATCAAAGAAACTTAGAATCAGATTCACCTATTTAGTGAGTTCTCTTGCTTTAGCTCGAGTGATTGGTTCCTTGTACAATTCTTGCAAAGCTTCAGCCGTAGGACCAACACTAGTCTTATCATTGTCAATGTTGTGTGAATCCGATGATAGAGGTGACGATGATGTAGATGAATCCTTCATGATAGTGATGTCCTCATTAGTCTCCATGGAGCTCAGCCTTGCCGTCACCAACACGGGCGTGCCCACCACCTCGTGCTCTAGTGTGGCACACCCTGCCCGAGGGCGCCTCTCCCCTCGGTTGACCACCGCGCTCCTGTTGGTGCTAGACGAGGATGACAGCGATGATTGTCTGTGGGTGTAGGCAGGGAAAACCCTTTCTATTCTGAAAAAAAGTTCGTTAAGGGACGAAATCAGTGAAATTTCAGAATTTCGATTGGAACTTTCGGCGGGTTTTCAAACTGACGCTTGAAATTTGGACAAAATTTGACCGCATTTTGTCCAATTTCAAATGTTGCCAAATGTAGGACATAATTTCTCCAAATTAAAATATTTTTGATTTTTTTTGAACGAATCATATTTATTTAGGAGGGGCCGAAATTTTGCCAAAATTGACCATGGGTGCAGGCCCCTACAAAGCCGAGCAACTCGACAGTACAATGGACCTCGGTGAAGTGCTTCCACTTGTGGTGGACCACGTTGCGCTGACCGCCGCGTCGCGGGAGGCGGCGTTTGGCTACGATGACAATTGAGGCCTCGAGCTTCCCAAATCGGTAGTTCGGTCGTTTGGTTCATCACTTGGTTGCTTGCTTGTGTTTTACTTTTCATGTTGTAGCATGATTCCATTAATAGGGTTTGGCTAACCGGTCTCAAATTTTTACGGAGTCCGGTAGGATCGGTTTGGCCGAAAATCGAAAAAATTTGGCTGAAAATTTCAAATCAAAATTTGAATAAAAAATAGCTGAAAATCGCTGAAAATATCAGCCGATAATTTTGAACATAAATGTTGGCAAACAAAAGTCTTCTATATTTGACAAAATTCATGCAAAACAAATATTTCGGGATCGGTTTGAACTTTTACCGGGGGTCCGATAGAACCAATTTTCACAGAAAATCGATGAAAATCGGCCAAAGTTTTGTTGATCCGAAGCTATGACACGATTGATAAATTGCTTCTTGCAATGTCGCTATTAATCCAGCCCTTAGAATGGTCGATCCAGTGTTATTGTCGTTCATGTGTTTGGTTGATCTCATCAAGTAGTTCTATACATCTGTGTTCTGTAATGTAGCAATGCGCGCATGAGTTGCAAATTGGAATCTTAGGTAAGTCGTGCATGTGTTTGGTTGATCTGATCCAGCTGGGCATGCAGGGCATCGTCCACTACTACAAAAGAGGCTATAGCAGACGCCCTATCATAGACGGTTAAAATGGAACCGTCTGTGTTGGGTCTGTCGGGCCTATCACAGACGGTTTGATCTACAAACCGTCTATGATACTGAGTCTATACTCAGTATCACAGATAGTTCTATTGAAGAACCGTTGGTGATAGTATCACAGACGGTTCTATTATAGAACCGTCTGTGATAATCTCCGGTATCATAGACGATTGTATTAAAAAACCGTCGGTGATAGTATCACAGACGGTTCTTTAATAGAACCGTTTGTGATAGTCTTCGGTATCATAGACAATTGTCAACAAAGACCGTCTGTGAACTATCACCGACGGTTCTACTAAAGAACTGTCTGTGATAGTACGTATTATAGACAGTTTGTAATTCGAACCGTTTTGGATATCCCCGCAGCACATAAAGTTCCCAACAGACCGCGCCCCTAGCCCATTCCCATTTGAGCCGCCGCCACAAGATCCTCCCCCCGTTGTGCCGCCGACAGAGGAAACTGTCTTAAGATCATCTCCTCCTTCAGCAAGTTTGTTATGTACAAGTAAGTTAGATAATTATTAATTCCTGTTGTCAAGCTAGTTATCTTATACAATAGCTTTGCTTTAGTTGGGATTGAAGAATGACCTTATTATTCTGAAATATATGACCTTTAGAAATACTCTGCAAATTCATTTGTGTAGCTTACAGTTGAAATGCTCTTGAAGAAATCAGTCTTTTTTACATGTACGTACCTCAAATGGAGCCACTGGAAGGTTTATATGAATACCATGAATTAGTGGAAATTCAATGCAAAGTTATAAAAGGAGCGGATTGTTGTTATAATAATTGGCTATTACATTATTCTATAGGATTACTAGAAAAATAAAGTTCTTTTACCCCTGCTTTGGATGAGATCTAGTTTTCTGACCTTTTTTGTTCTTTGGAAAATTGGAGGTTTGTAGTACCCTGACAAATCACGAATCATTTTCCCATGAAAATTGAACATGTAACCATTCGCATAACAAGAAGCTATCTCATGAATCCCAAATATAATTATACCAATTCATTATACACTGCATCTTGTTAATCATTTTGGAATTGGAAGAAACCTGTAAAAGCATTTGAATGAAGCAGGTGTTTTTAATACTATTTCCGACTATGATTAAATGTTCTATTCTTGATTAATACACATATGCGGCCCTATGTTCCTACGTCATATGTACCCATTCAAGAGGTACATGGGAATTCTGAAGTCCTACATACGGAATCGATCTTGACCGGAGGGCAGCATCATCGAAGGTTATGCAACCGAAGAGGTCATTGAGTTCTACGTCGACTACATGGTTTAGGTGGAACCGATAGGTGTGCCTCTATCTCGTCATGAGGGAAGGCTGGATGGTATCGGGACCATCGGAAGGAAATCAATCACTCCCGATCTGGATACGTACGCTCAAGCCCATTTCACGGTCTTGCAACACATGACCCAAGTGTTCTCGTACATCGATGAGCACAAAGACATGAATGCATATGAGAATCCGACCGGTCGGAGGTTTGGATCACGAGAGAGCACAACCGTCGGTTCAACGAATGGTTAAATGTGCGAATCACTGGGAGGTCATCAAGTCATGATACGCTGCTATGGTTGGCAAGAGGGCCACAATTTACAATTGTCACACAAATGGGTACACATTTTATACGGTAGCTCAGGATAGGAAGAGCATAGTCCAGAACAGCGGTGTCCACATAGATGCATTCAGTACCGATGGGCTGAGGAGCTCGTACTATGGGCAAATAGAGGAGATATGGGAGCTCGACTACGTGCTTTTCAAGATCCCCTTATTTTGGTGCCGTTGGGTCCATCTCCCACAGGTGAAGGTCGACAAGTACGGTGTCACTACCGTGGACCTCGAACGTGTCGGATACAAAGACGAACCTTTCGTACTGGCTAACCAAGTTGTTCAAGTCTTCTATATAACCGACCCGGCAAATAAGAAGCGCCACGTAGTTCTTCATGGAAAAAGGAGGATTATCAGAGTTGAGAATGTAGTGGACGAGGAAGAATACAATCAATTTGACGAGTTGCCTCCTTTCAGAGATGGCATCAGGCTCGAGTAAGAACCCAGTGAGGAAGCTAGCTATATGCGCGTCGATCATCATGAAGGGCTATATTTTAATTAAGAATTTACTCCATTGTAATTAATTTATTCCATTGTCATGTGTTAATGTGTTATGGACTTGTCATCTTTCATATTGATGTCAATATGGATGTTCATTGTAATGTGGAGTATCAAATTAAATTGGTTTCACTTGATTTGGAGTTGAGTTGAATTAGATATGAAGTTTTGAAGTCAAACGAATTGTCAGTGGATAAATTGATTTTCAGTCAAATTATTTGGAGTTGTGTTATGAACTTGTCATCATACTTGTGACCAGGTTCATATGGACTTGTCATTATTGTCATCAGTAGCTTGTCCACTAAGTTCATATATGGATGGGCCTATCACAGATGGTTCTATTAATAAACCGTCTGTGATGTGGGATATCACAGACGGTTCTATTAAAGTACCGCTGCGTGATGTGGGCATATCACGAGCGGTTTATTAATAGAACTGCTCAGGATTCCTTATCACGAATGGTTCTAGAATAGAACCGTGCATGATAAACCTTCATAACCCTCGCCTCATCCATTTATATCCCTAGTGCCGCCCATTCCTCTCCCGATGCTTAGCAGCTCGGCTCTCGCGCTTTCTTCGCCTCCTCTAGGGTTCGCCCGTTCACCTCCCCGTGTCGGCCTCCTCCCCTTCACCGCCACCTCCGACCTCGATGCCGCTGCCCCCGACCTCGACGACACCGCCGCCGCCTCGACGTGCAGCCTCCTCCTCGTGTCGGCGTCCTCCCTCTGTCGGCGTCCTCCCCGCGCCGTCCTCCTCCCCGTGTCAGCTTCCTCCCCTGCACCGGCCTCCTCCCCATGGCCCCTCCCCTACACTGGCCTCCTCCCCCACGCCGTCCTCCTCCCCACATCGTCCTCCTCCCCTGCACCGGCCTCGTCCCTGCACCGGCCTCCTCCTTGCACTGTGAGTATTGCAACAAAAGAATGTTAATTATATATCTTTGATAATCTGTGAATTGAATGAACAAAAGAATGTTAATTATATATCTTTGATAATCTGTATCCATGTATGCACAAAAGAATGTTAATTATATATCTTTGATAATCATGAATTGAATGAACAAAAGAATGTTAATTATATATCTCGATAATCTTTGATAATCTGTGAATTTGATAGTCTTTGATAATCTGTGAATTGAATGAACAAAAGAATGTTAATTATATATCTTTGATAATCTGTATACATGTATGCACAAAAGAATGTGAATTATATATCTTTGATAATCTGTGAATTTGATAGTTTTTGATAATCTTTGATAATCTGTGAATTGAATGGACAAAAGAATGTTAATTATATATCTTTGATAATCTGTATCTTTTATAAGGCTTATTGTTGAAATGATATTGTGATTATCTTGATATCATTGCTCTGTTCTGTTTTTCATAACAGATTGTCTTCTGTTGTCCCGGTGGATATGTTGACTCTAATAGTCAATTTGATATACTGTTAATTGGTTACTTTCGGTTGAAAGCTAGTTATTCTGATTCTTCTGGTTCTTTTGCAACTTTCCTTCTGAGAGCACAAACTATCATCAATCTTTTGCAACTCTGTGCTAATTTTATTCATATACATGTCGTATATGTTTAGCATTTCAATCAATTTAATTGACTTGAATGATTTACATTTGATTATGTTAATTTGGTCATTTAAATGCTGTTGGATTAATGCTTTATTGTTTCATATTTATGCTAGAATTAATTATGATTATTTGCTAATATTGCACATGTTGAGCGTTTGTACCTTATATAGATAGCAAGTGTTTAGATGGCGAGGCACTGTCTTCGCCACGTTGTCACCGATTTAATGATACGTAAGTGAGATGGCAGAGGAAAATCGAAATTGCCTACGGGCCGACTGATCATCACGGAGGTTAGTGACGTTAGGGTCCCTCTGAATCCCGCGAGATCAGCGGCAATATTCCGGATCATTTGCGGGATACTTGCAAGGGAACGGGTCCCTATCACCACACCAAAGTGGAAGTCTCTGACAAATGCTCAGAGAGGCGCGCTGTGGACAGAACTTTCAAGCAAGTTCACTATCCCAAAAGTAGACATGGCACGCGTGGAACAGCATGTGTTGCTCTCGATGGGTCAAGTGTGGAGGAACTTCAATAGCATTCTTGTCACGAGGTATGTGAACAAGGGTGAGACGCCCTTCACCAAGTATGGATTCTTGACGCGGGAAGCATGGGACGCCTTTGTGGCTATGAAGACGACGGCCGAATTTATGGCGCACAAAGCTCTCCAGACACGAAAGACTCACCCCCACAGACTTTGCACCACTGGGTACGCGGCTAAATCCACGCAATGGGCGACGGAGGAGAATCCATTTCCTGATATCACAGACCCGCATTCCCTAAGCTGGTTAAAAGCGAGGGCACAAGTCTCGTCTTCGGGCAGCATCTCTTTCACAAACCCGGCGGACCAGGAAGTGTCCCAACGTGTGGTAAATATATCGAACTACCTAGTTGTTTATAAGTCCATAACTTCATAGTGTCTATAATAACATGATGACCTCTTGCAGCGTGAATTGACTGTCCAAACTTCCCAAGGCTCCTTCTATGCAAACAGGGAGAAGGATATACTATCTACGGCCCTAGGAAACAAGGAGCACCCGGGTCGCACGTGAGGCAAGGGGGTTAACGTACCTTGGAGGGATGGATTCGCAGACGACTACTGCACGTGTAGGAGTAGGAAGAGATCCAAGACCGAGTATGACAAAGTGTTGGAACAGGTGCTTACTGCAAAATTTCAAGGACATATAGCAAGATTGGAGAATCGACTGAATCAAGTACTCCTCAACTAGACGCAAGCCGCCCCCGTTACTTTGGGAACCAGTCCTCCTCGACATCAGAGTAGCATCGCGTCCACGAAAGATTGTGATCATGATGACGTCCAATTACCTATTGACGACATCAAGGTAATGTACATCTCTGGAATGCGACAAAGATAGACCTATAGGACGCCTTAGCTAATTGCGTATCGTTTTGTAGGAGCCGACACCCTGCAAGCTCCTAGTGAGGCTCGTTGGGTCCATTTCTATTGAGGTTGGGCGGGGGATGGTGGGGCAGTGCAGCACGGTGCACAGCTGGCGCAGGGTTACGCCAGGGTCATGGTGGACATGGTACATGACAGTTTCATGGCCGTCCCGCTGGAGATTTGCCCGAACGAAGACATCAGAACACTCGGGGATGCCAGACACACTTTTATCCAGTGGCCCAAGAAGGACATCATCCTGAACCCAGTAGTGCCGCTATCTCGACATGACCATTCCTCTCCAATGGGACCCTCGATGACTCCACCTCATCCTTCGCCTCAAAAGGCCACCTCATCGATTCCCGTGGAGAAGACGCCGAATGAACAAGAAAAGTGTGCTACCGTATCGGTTCCCGAGTCGTCTCGCAGGAAGATGCTGCCAATCGTTAAGGCCAAATCGAAATCGATGAACATTAAGTCACCTCCCAAGTCCCAGAAGCCCGGGAAGTACTCCATCGGAGAACCGTTGTGCCCCGACACAGAATTAGGCCGTGCTGGATTTGCTTGTCAGGCTTTTCATGCCTGGTACATGCGGAAGACCAGAAAGAAGGGGTGCGATACTGGAATCACCGTCGCATACAAGGATGAGCATTTCTTCAACGGGACGGGCAACTTCGTCGTGGGCTTCAATGACTTATTCAACTTATTCAACCTCGAAGCCCTCGACGCCTCGCTTCTACGATGTTGGACACTGTAAGTGTGTACAATCAAGTTCTACATTCACGTAATACCGATAAATATCACAACTGATTGCTTATGTATAGATACATGATGAAAAATGCCCGACAAGGGCGAGAACCGGTGGGTTTCCTCGACCCACACGTGATATCTTTGCAAACCATCAAAACAGACCCGTCCTTCGTCGAGAACTACATAACGGCGGCATTGCTTCATCAGGACAACAAGGACTACATAGTGGTGCCCTACAACCACAGGTAAGTGCTTCACTATTTGCTATACAAATTTCAATTGTACTTAGGTTTAATGACTATAGCGACATACATGAGTAGGAACCACTGGATCCTTTTAGTCATTATACCCAGGAGGAACAAGGTGATATACCTTAATTCCCTAGTCAGAAACAATCACGACTTCAGCATTCTGCAAGGAATACTCGACAAGTATGCTCATTTCCTCCATACATAACTCTCTTGTAGTCTTCCTTCGTTTGAAATGGCCGAGGATAACTTTTTTTGAATCATGTAGTTCTTTCATCGCCTATGTTGGCGAAGAAGGACCATACAATGGATCCAGCGCCCAATTAAGACACAGGACGAAATTTTTAGTACACGCTACAACACAATAATCCTATATCATACTTCATAATAATGCGTCTTGAACTGACTATACATATATATGTAATTCTATTTTTGCAGTGCCACCAGCAAAAAAATGATGAGCTATGTGCAATCTCGTTTGCTATCATATGCGACAAATCATTAGTGCTAAGACGAAGAATCCCGAGGTTTGTCAATCTCGAAATAATTATTTTCTAATTGTAAAATTAAATATATATATATATATATATATATATATATATATATATATATATATATATGCTTACCATTTTTCTCTTCCTAGCGGCGTGACTTGACGATAGAATTAGATGGACTCGTTATGCAAGAGATCGTGGACATTCGAGGCGACTCTACAACTTTATCATGTCGTAAATAGTTAACCACAAAGGAGAGTTTCACTCATGTCACGACCAGAGTTTCACGCAAACAATTGACTCAATTGTAATCCAATTGTAACTATAGCGACAATACTTGAACAAATTCGATCTTTTGTAATTTATTTTGAGTAATGATCACTTTGAGTTGTCAACAATTGATTATCTATGATGTTGTCAACAATTGATTATCTGTGATGTATCTGTCAACAAAGGGCATGGTTAGCAATTCCTGAGGCTAGCCAAAAATCAGCAAAAAGTAGTTAGAGTTCTCAGAGTATCACAGACAGTTTTTGGTTAAAACCGTCTGTGAAAGCATAGTATCACAGACGGTTCTATTGACTAACCGTCTATGATATTCTCGTATCACAAACAGTTCGTAAATAGAACCGTCTGTGATATTCTCGTATCACAGACGGTTTTTAATAGAAACCGTCTGTGATACTATGCCTTCACAGACGGTTTTAACCAAAAACCGTCTGTAATATTCATACCACAGACAGTTTTTGAACCGTCTGTGATAACGCCGGTTCGAACTTTTTCAGACGGTTCGAAAACCGTCTGTTATGACGGTTCCGAACCGTTTGTGATGACATTTGCTGTAGTAGTGGTTGCTTAGCTGCAAACGGGAGGTTTAATGGTGAAATAGGAACAGAATTTACAATGACCCATGAGAGTGTTAGGGCATTTTTTAAGAGTAAATTTCACTTTGGACCATTTAATCTTACTTTGGTTTCACTTTGCACTACCCCAAGTAAATCTTTTCACTTTGCACATCTTCTTCTTACCATGTGTTACACTTTGCATTAGGGTAAGGATTTGACCACCTTAGTGCTCATCGAAGATGAACGGCAGCGCGGGATATGCCCTAGAGGTAATCATAGAGATGATTGTATCACATCTATGTTTATGAGTTATTGAATAAATGTTATTATGTTCCTTGAATGAATCATTAGTTATAAAGATTAACAAATATGAGACTTATTGGTGAAGCTCTTTAACTTATATGATGTCATTCTAAATGTATCCCTTGTCGGATATCACTGGTCGGAACACTAGTGACTTACCAACCAGCACATGTATTGACTGATGACCATGTTTCACCAGTCATGGATATAGAGATATCGAATCAATAATGTGAACACATGTTAGAGAACATGTTGTTGGATTGACCCACCTTGAGATACTGTTGAGATTGTTATGATTTCATGTGTCATCAGTTGGTCTCAAGCAATGATGATGTATAATCCTTAGACCTAAGATCAGCATAGTTTCCTACATGTGTAATAGTACACTTAAGGGTTGCCAAACGCTACTTCGTAACTAGGTAGTTATAAAGGTAGCTTTCGGGTATGCTATGAAACATGCGGAGGAATATGATTGGTCGGATATGAGATTTGCCCCTCTTAACATAACAGGAGAGATATCTCTGGGCCTCTCGATGTGGTCAGATAAAGAAAGTGCATGGCCATGCCACTAGTGGTCGAAGAGTCGACCACATAAAGTTATCCGACACTTGATCGAGAAAGTATTGACAGTCCATGGATGACATAATATCTCACCTGGAGTTCAACTAGATATCGTGAGGCAAAGAGAGAATACACGAGTAGGTCATTCAGTTCAATCAGATACGTACCAGTCGCATGGAGATACGAGCTAGTCGTAGACTGGTCGAACATGATCACTAACTAGTCGTGAACTGATCGTAAGGAGTTACAAACTGGTCATGCCCATATATGAGCTGGTCGTATAGAGATATGAGCTAGTCGTTAGTGATAAGGACCTGGTCGTAGATCATATTGCATTAAGGTTCGTCTGATGTAATTTATGTGTATTCGGGAATCGTTATGTCCTGTTAGGAACCGTTAACGACTCGTGGTCGGAAAAGGTTTCCGAGTCACAACCGATTACACATGAACCTATAGGGTCACACACTTAACGGGTTGGAACAAATGTGTTCAGATATGATATGTTATTGGCTCAGATAGGATATGTTATTGGCTCTATATAAGGAGATGCTTGAGACTGTTGGGATAGATGAGACAAACGCAACGTACGTGAGTTGCTCCACCGAAACCCTAGCCGCCATATTCTCGGAGAGCCTTCCCGTGCAACTTGGTGCTAGCACACCGGTGTACTATGTTCCTTTTCCGGACGTGTGGATACCATAGAGGCGCTACTGTGGTTTCTGTTGTGCTTAAGGATGATCCACGACTTCGCAAAGAAAACACAATTGGTTGCTGGAGGAGATGATCGACTACAGTGGATGATCGACTACGACCACTTCATCAACGCGCTCTATGTTGGATCAGGCTGCTCCAACTCTTCTTTCGCTGCACTGCGCGTTTAGTGG
The DNA here is from genome assembly GCA_036346405.1 of Phyllostachys edulis. Lineage (NCBI taxonomy): Eukaryota > Viridiplantae > Streptophyta > Magnoliopsida > Poales > Poaceae > Phyllostachys > Phyllostachys edulis. Next base: position 47,195,274 of record CM070563.1, on the reverse strand, counting down.
TAACAATCTATGATCTCTTGCTTGCAAGGCATTCTAGTTTATGTGGTAGAATGTTTCAATTGCCAGCTAGTGTAGCCTACCCGTATCCCTTCACGAGAGGCGTCGGCGAGGCATGGGATGGAGAGAGGGGGGGTAGATAGAGGTAGGAAATGGGTCGAAAACGGAGAAGAATAGCTTAGGAAATGGGAATTTGCATTTTTCAAAACTTGTACCATTTGTTAAATTGTTTTGCATTGTCGAGTCCTATGTAGGGTAGAAATACCTATGCAAGTAACATGTAAATATTCCTGAGGTTATAAACTATTAAAAAAGTACCACCTTAAAACTTGCATGCATTTTGAATTAAAGTTGATGATACGGGGGTCCCAATCTTCTCGACGTAGGATTGAAGATAACTTGCACGCTTGACTTGACAAATCGTAGTTGCTCACCCGATGCCAATGCATGAACTTGCAACTCTTTAATTAGCCTAATCTCACGTGTACTCCACTCGACCACCAAGTGGAGTTTTACCGATCCCTCAATTCCCAACGAAAAGACAGAACGGTCTTTGAAAGAAAACACCCTATTCCCCTTCGAGTCATTGGCTTTCACCAAACTTCTTGGAAGAATCAAGCGTTGATGCAAAAAGCAATCAAAATCGTTAATCGTGGTCTGAGGTTACAATGGGGTCTAACCCTCAATATATAGGCTCAATGAAAAGTGTAAGCATGAACAGTAATAAGGCCTGGGTACTGTTCATCGTGAACAGTAATCCGAATCGGGCACTGTTCACGTGAGCAGTGATTTCGGGTTTCCTTTTTTGTGTTTTCTTGGATTTAGGCTAAAATTGGTATGTTGGTTTCTCCTCTTATCTCTTTGCTTCTTCCTTCTTTCGTTCGTGCACTTCTTTCTTCATGCTTTCTTTGTTTTCGACCAAAACAAGTGCTACTTCTCTTGTTGATAGAATTGGACTGAAATCAATATATTGCTTTTCTCCTTTTTCTTCTCTCTTCATTTCGGCCAACCCTGCCTCCTCTTTGTCAAACCTAACTACACAGACATTAAGAGCTTTAGGTAATAGTCAATTCTCATGAGAATCAAAAGGAAACTCAGTTAGGAGAAGAGTCACCTATTGGTTAAGCTTCTTTGCACAAGCTTCACTCACAAGCTTCTCTTGTTCTTCAACTCTTTTAGTAAGCTCATATTGTTCTAAGGTACTTGATGAATTGAAAATACTATATGGAACAACATAGCTAAGGATATCCGCATCAGTTGAAGTGTGAGATTGTATGCAATTTCAGTACAAACTGGATGCAATTTCTTAACCTCGTCATAAAGTTTGTATTATGCAGGGTTCAGGTTATATTTTTTTTGTTTCTTTTTAGTGTGGATTCACCTTGCTTATGATTAATTCTGTCTAATTTAGGTTTATTTTTTGTTTCTATTTTTAGTATGGGTTCACCTAATTTAGGTTTATTTTTTGTCTACGTTAGAATTTAATATATGTTTCAGTATTCTATTCTCGGTGTGGGTTCACTAAGTTAGGCTTATTTTTGTAGATGTTAGAACTTCATTTATGTTTCCGTTTTCTGTTTTCAGTGTGGGTTCACTTAGTTTATTTTTTAATGTTAGAATTTAATCATATTTTAATGTGTCGTTTGGGTTCACCTATTGTTCACATATGAGTTATGAAATTCTCGTATTACATGATAGAACAATATAACGACCTCAGATATTTGTTTTAAAGCTTTTCCATGGCCAAGTTTAGCGATACCATATTTTTTTTAATCCATTCTTGGCTACATTATTGAATGATAGTATCATGGAAATCCAATAGGACAAGTTCACCGGTCTTCTTAGTTTGGAGAGCTAATTAGGGTTTTCGTTTGCAGTGTAATGGAAATAGCAGGATGTCAATGTAGAACATGGGAGGGACAAGGTGGAAAAAACTATCCGTAGCATAACAAGCTGGACTTGTTCTTTCTTCTTCTCCTTCGTTGTAGTATGTGGGATTCTATTCTTCGTCGATCTTCTTCACGATTGTTTCTTTTTTTAACCGGAGTTATTGCGGCCATGTGGGGCCAGTTTTAGTTCGAAAAATTGAGATTGAGCATTTTACAAGTTGTCTCTGTGCATTTTTTATTGCTGGAACGCAGTTTTGCTTTTTGTTTAAAGATGGTCCACGAGGAAGCAGACCCTTAACGGGTGGTCAGCAGGGCCTTAACGGTCTGCAACACAAAAATGCAGACCCAATAAGCAACAAAAACAGCCCACAAACTGAAACAGTGCAACAACTCAAACAACTCACGTGAGCCGGATGCAAAGGCTGAAAAAAGTGTCGATCTGGACATGAGTAGGTCATGCCACTCTTCCCGCTCCGCCGTTCTTCCCCATCCCAAACCTGCTGTATTCCCCAAACAATAATCTTCCTCTCCCTCTCTCTCTCTCTCTCTCTCTGTCTGCCTCACTTGCTCGCTCTCGATCTGGAAGCTCCTAAGGCCGAGCTCGCCGACGGCGGCCGGGCCTGTTGGCCTAAACCAAAATTGAACACATGCGAACACAAGAATATAAAAAAAAAATTTGCACCGTCGAAACAACAACTTTTCTGATTTTCTTCTTCTCTATTACTCTTGTTCTTACTTCTCTTCTTACAAAATCTGATTATATATGATCCCTTTTTATAGGCACAACAACTGCTACAGTACCCGAGCCCTGACTGCTGCAGTACCCATGTGATTGCTACAGTGCTCGGACTCGGACTTGGACTGCTGTGGTAATAAAAAATACTAAACAAAGATTATCTAACAACCACTCCCTAATATTTGTGCACTTACTTATTGAGCCAGTCGGTCTCAACTACGACTTGCCCAACTCGTACTCAACTTAGGATGGCGAAGACATCTCCTCAACTTCAGGGACTCGACTCAGGACGACGAACATATTTCCTCAACATCCCGAACTCAACTCTATAGACTCAACTCAGGATGGCGAACATATCTTCTCAACGTCCTGGACTCAACTCTAACTTGACACGGGATTACAACTCAAAAAACTCAGCCATGAGTAGCGCTAGCTCGTCATCTTCTAGCTTCTTTGCGAAATAAACCTTCTCTTCTTTCTTCTTGGAACGATGTTCTGAGGGAAAGTGTCCATAGTCCTGACAATTATAGCATCTCACCTTTGTCTTGTCGAATTTCGGATTCTTCCGGCCTCGGCCACCAGCATCGTTAGAGTTACCGAAGGAGCCCTCGCCTTTGCCTTCCGATGATCGAGCCTCCCACTCGGCAAGGGTTAACAGTAGGTGCTCATCTTCGCTGCTGCCAGATCCTCCGATCTATTCCTCGTGCACTTTCAAGTGCCCGATCACCTCCTCAACCATCATCACCTTGGGGTCGCCAAACTGCTCAATGGTGGAGACGATTTGCAAAAACTTTCCGGGGACTGCTGTAAGGACCCGAGATTAACACTCCCAAATCCTCTATATATTCCACACTAGTCCCGTGATCAGTAGATAGTATACACAGTTAAACAAAATGATAACAATCCATATCACATATTTATTGAATAATAATCAGAGTTTCATTACCAGAAAGGCTTACGAGCCAACAATGATGAACACAGCGGAAGACGAAGAAAAAGTAGTAGAGCCCAGCTAATCTGTCGCAGACAATCGACTAGGGTAGCAGCCTAGTCGTCGAGATCTTCAGCAGTTGCGATGTCCTTTTTCCTCTAATCAAAATTTTATTAAGTAAGATGGGTACAAATGAATGTACTCCGCAAGTTACACCCAATAACAGATTATAATGCACGAGGGTATAACAAATGATGGGTTATACGGTTTATTTTGCATAAAGCGATGTTTTCTTTAAATACTTGTACTAAGATCCAAGGCAGGTATTCTATAACTAAAATTATTTTATAAATTCTCAGTTTTATAGTCAGATAATATTCACACAAGAGTGGTGAAGGATACCATCCTATCACATGGCTACCTGCCCAATTTTCCATTTGGTTAAATCATTTAATAAAGTATTTTGAAAACAAAATCAAAGACTAACTTTGAGTGGCTTTGCTAGCATGTCCTTGATCGTGGACATGGCTATTCGAATAGTTTTACACTCTGCAGAGGTTGTACAGCTTTACCCACAGGACATGACTTATATAGTTTATTTGGCATCTGTCGATACCATCGCTCACTACCTTAGGTAAGCAGCCTAGAGCACGTGACAAGACCTTTACAATGCACCATCCCACCGTAGTTCCGCTTCGCTAAGGTTTCACTTCCTTTGGATTGAACCATCCGCTGGATTAAGCCCCTTCTTGCACCATGTGGGAATATATAAAAGTAGGCTATAAAAAATACCTACACAACCAGATGCACGACCACAGTGAGACATTGCAAATTAGTTAGCCAGGTCCTGCCTATTCAGGACATGTGGTAGTACGATGGGGTATAGCAAGATGCGGCTCAAAGACCGGTCCTTAACTGACTTGGGCGACTTCCATAATAACCCCTGGGCCTCAACCCTTACTCGAATTGAGCTCGTGTATAAACCTACACCCACCAAACATCCATTTCATCCAAGTCCATATCAATTTTCATTTTGTTTTGCTTTCTTCAAAAAATCATTTGCAAAAGTCCTATGGTAAAACAATAACATAGGCTCAATTAAATCATATTTGAACATTTGGTTAAATTCCCCAAATTCAATATTTTTGGTCTAAGCATGGCTAAGCATAAATTTTTCCAAATTATTCTAGTTCATACTATTACATAAACTAGATTTTCATCTAAGGTGTCAAGATAAGTTTATTTCAATGTCAAGATTAGCAGTACAAATGATTTAGGCATAACTATAATTTAAAAACAGGTATTTAAATTACATTAAGTAGAAATACGCATGCAATAGTAATTTAAAATAATGGGATTCAAACATGATCAAATGATGTAACTTGCCTTGCTTATTTAGTTGTCACTCTTAACGGCGTCGGAATCTGATTATTCAAATAACTCAGGTTTCCCTGGAGTCGTCGAAATCTATACGCGAAAACAAACCAAATTCAAATATATCCAAATAAAAGAAACACTTTGGACGAAAGTAAACATATCTAACAAAATTTTGAAGGACGGAAGTATTCTAGATAAAACTAATCGTACCTAGTGGAGCTGATGAAAGGAATTCTTGAGACGAAGTATATCCAAAGGGAGTTGATGAAAGAAATACTGTAGACGAAAGTATATCCAAAGGGAGTTGATGAAAGAAATACTACAGATGAAAGTATAATCAAAAGAAGTTGATGAAGGAAATACTTCAAACAAAGTATAACCAATGAGTTGATGAAGGAAATACTACAGACAAAAGTAGATAAATCTAACAAGGAGAGAGAATGTCTGTAGGAATATTTCTCAATGGTTACCGATATGGGAGAGACTACCTGATTAGGTAATACTCTCAGATTTGCTCTCGAATCACAAAGGGGTCTGCTACTGAGAACGGATAACGACGGATGTTACCTAGAGCCTAGGTGTTGTTGTTTTCCTTAACAGGTCACCTAGTACTCACAAATACTCTCTTCAGGTATTCTATGTATACAACCACGATGACCATCCAGTCAAAATCAATCCTCTTGTATGTTCTCATCATTATTTTAGCTATTACTTCCTTTTTACCAAGGAAGCTCCATACAAACTAGGTAAGACTTATGCTAAAGTAAACCTATCGTGTTAGGTTGATTTGCAACAACACATGCTAAGGGTTACCATGCCAGGACTACCCGAAGACACGTTGTTGTTAGATTACAACATATAACCTTATGTTCAATTGGATACTTCTAGACATAGGCTATAGGTTAATGGTGCTCGACTATTATCTAACTGCTCTACTAACTTTGTTTAACTATTTGATTAACTTATTATCTCTATTACTACCATAATGGTCTAGGGTTTACTAAAGTTAGATCATGTATGTGTGTATATCTAAACATAAGTATATCGAGAATTATGTTACACAAAGTTTATTTTCATTCTTACATTTTAATTAAAAGCTGGGGTACTAACTACTTGATCAAGACTCGACTTAGTGGATCATGTTACATAATATCACTTAACTTGTCTAAGTTGACATAACACTAATTGATATAAGTCTTCATAAACTAATCACTGTTTAGCTAACTGATAACTCACTAACTCACAGCTAACCTAACCCAAAATGGACTGGCTAATTATTCTTATCCATCCTCCTAACATAATCTTAGCTGAACACTGAAAATATAAATTTAATTTGTCTATTGACAGCCATTCTAGCAATTAGGTTTTGCTAACCAATTGATGAGTGGGCCCTACTGCCATACACACAAACATACAAAATGTCATATAACCAGAGAGACTCGGAGAGATGGGGAAGGAGGAGCAGAGAAGCCAAGGGGGCGGCTTGGGCACGACTCGACGCCGGCGAGAGAGACACTGGTGGTGGCCAGGGTTGGTCAAAATAGAACAGGGCAGCCGAGGCGAGCTCATGGGCAGTGGCCGCACAACACGAGGTGGCCGGTGGTAGGCTTGGGGTGGCTCGCGGCGGCCGGAGGTGGAGGGAGAAGGCGCGGTAGCACCAGAGAGGGAGAGGGCAGGGGTTAGGGGAAGCACGAGCATGAGTGAGGTGAGGGGGACTCACCCATGCTGTCGGTGAGTGCTGAGGAGGCCAGAGATGAGCTGGTGGCGGAAGCCGGTGGTGGTATGGCTGATTCATCGCGGCGGCAGCACTAGGAGGGGGAAAGCTAGAGTGGATGGTCGGGGAAGGTAGAGGGAGTCGAGGCGATGCCTCAGCCGTGAGGAATTACAGTGGGGCTTCATGGATGGGGACGACGAAGGTGGCGGCGAAAATTGGCCAGGGTTAGTGAAGATGGTGGCGCACGGCTCCTTGGTTGCGGTATCTTCAAATCGACCAGGCGTTGGGCTCCTGGGGTGATGAGGCGCAGCGTGACACAGTCGGTAAAGCGCGGGGATCACCGGAGCGACATGAGTGCTTGGAGGTGGCGCGGCGGTTCTAGCGGCCGCAGCAATGGCATTCGGCTCTTGGGCTTAGGTTGGTCCTTGAAGAAGAGGGAGGATTGGAGAGGAATGCAGGGGAAGGAAGAAAGCGAAGAAGAGGGGCCAGGGCACTTCTTAAGTAGCCGGGAGAAGGATGGGTAGTGGAGAAAGCAAGGCAGATCAGCAATGCGACAGCGCATGGAGCTTGGCAACGCAGTGAGGTGACAACAGACTGGACAGGGGCAGCTGGGCAGCTATCGTGGCGCTAAGGCGGCAACGCCATACGTAGGCGAGGCGCCAGCAATGGGTCGGTGTGGCACACATGCAGGTTGACAGGAGAGAGGCGTGGCGATGGCACTGTGCTAGCTCGGCCGAGAAGATGAGCAGGGGCGTGGCACGGTCGGATTTTGCTGGAGCGGCTCGGTTGGATGAGCCAACTAAGGTTGAGCCCGAGGAACAATAGAAAATCAAGAAAAGGAGAAAGAACATAGGAAAAAGCTTGGGGAAAATGTGAGGATTTTAACCAAGAAAATTCTCATGTGCTAGAGATAAAATCAGATAATCCCTAAGGGATTTGAATTGGGTTCTTGGACATTTGGAGTATTTAGGTTTTAATTTTTATGCTTTGATCTTTTAGGGTTTATGTTTCGTGCAATATTTAAATGGGCAATTTCTTAAGTTTATTTTGTTCTCATAATTCATGTCTCTAGGGTTTCGGTAATTAGAGTTTATACTCCTAGGGTTTATGTTTTCAATCCTTAGGGTTTACATTGCTAAGGTTTTTTGTAGTCACTATCTAAGTCGGCAAAAAGAAACGTGGCTCAAATATTCCCTAAGATATTTTGGACTTGGATAAAATAACTCCAACTTAACATTGGTACTTAATTTTGCAAATAAATTATTTTGGCTTTAAAATAAATAGAAAAAGCTTTTAAAATTTCAGAAAAATCATAAAACTCAAGGAAAATAATTAAATTTTATTTTTAACCAAAATTAAAAATTTAGGGTGTTACAACAGCCCGAAGGAACTTTCTCACAAGATAGTTCTCTTCCATCTTTTCACCCAAGACTCGGATCTGGTTAACAATAGTCGTCAACCTCACGACGAAGATGCGTCGTATTCAACGCCTCCCACGCAACTTTGGCCGTCTCCTTTTCGGCCAGTAGGAAGAGCGTTTCCTCTGAGATGCCTCCATAGATGGCCACCAAGGCTATCTGATTCTTGTGCACATCGACGTTACTGTCCTCGATTGTGTCCTATAATCCTTGAGCGCACATGTACACCTTCATCTTGATTGCCCATACGGTATAATTGCTCTTCGTGAGCATCGGATAATGCAGCAATATAGCAGAACTCTCCTTCACCATCGCAGCCGATGTTGCCTCGTCACCGGTGACACCACTTCCCAGAGAGCGCTGAATGATCTTAGGCATACACAGATCAAGAACTCAGACTCTGATACCAATTGTTGGCCTAAACCGAAAATGAACACACACAAATACAAGAGTGCAAGAAATTTTTTATGCACTTATTGAGGCCATTGGCTTGAAACTCGGACTGCTACAGTAAAAATTACTAAACAGAGATTATCTAACAGGGCTCGCCGCTGCAGCCCCCATCTTTGCCGTGCACACGGGAGTCGTCCACTGCATCAATTGCCGTCATCTCTCTCCGAGTTTAAGCTCCTCCTTGGCTTCACCTCCGTGGGCGCCGTCTGATCTCGCCGCCGACGGGACCCATGCCACCTCCAACGTCCTTACATGACTGCCATATATATCCCCTGATCTACTCCTTTCCGCACTCACATCCCCTTCTTGAGGCAACCGAAATTTTCCTTAATTACTGTCTTCTTCACATATTGCCAAAAGTCAGGATTTGTGACGACTCTGCAAATAAAAGAAAGAAAGTACATGCATATCAATCGGATCGTTGACTGACTGGATCTCACGTACATACATATGATACGGAGAATTAAGAATACAGCGTATACGCTTGGTGCCCAAGCATAGTTTTGGTCGGATTACGTACTTAGGCTTTGTTCTAGATGGAATTAATTTCAACGTGCTTTCAAAACCTCTAGATTGACGTGTCCAGCAGGAGGCGCCAGCGTATGGGATTGTACTACCTGTTGAATATATAAGTATTTTTCGTATTACTTTAATCCAAAAAAATACTAAATAAATCATAGAAATTACTCTAACCATTTTCACAAAGCAGGTAATCAAAAACACTATAGCCATACTAATTTCTAGAAGGATAGAAGCTAGCATACCTATCTCAGTGTTCAAGACAACAACAGATAATAAAGCTTACCAAGCAACAAGTGAGAGATAGCCATACCCAGATTCAGTGGAAGAAGAAGCAGCAGCAGAAATCTTGATGAAGTCGTCGTTCGTCTTTGCGCAATGGACATCGTAGTAGTAGTCGTACAATTGATGTAGACGTAGCAGAGAATCGGATGAAGAGGAAGCAACGAGCAGTCGCGCGAACGCTCCCCAAAAACCTTATTCGTCCTCGCTCGTGCAAGCCTTCAAGGACGAAGGTTCCGGAGGCCTGCTCTCCTGGTGCGGCCGTACACGCGTCTCACCAGGATGGAGATCTCCAGAGATAACAACAGTAGAGTTTTGTCTTAGTCTTTCATAGAGAGGAAAGGATCGGAGAAGAACCAATACTCTGTTCTTTTTGATAGCCAAAAACAAAGAGGCTAGAGGCTTTTAATTCGCTAAGGAAGCGGTCACCATTGATTCGCCATCAACCAGTGTTAACCGTAGCCATTACTCACTAGTAACTGAACCGTTACTACTAGCCATTCGTTAATGTCATTTATTACGAGTCGGTGCGTTTCAATTTTCGAATAGATAAAGAAAAACGCGTCTGTACCCGACACGCCTACGCGCGCACACGCACACGCACACGCACCGCACGGCTCGGCGAGCGAGCGAGCACGCGCGTGTATTGGCTCTCTCCAATTCTACAAGAGGGCCTACCATGTTCCACCTTATAAAATGGTGTAACTCTCCTTCATCCCTCTATTTAGGACTAAACAGTTTTAGCACGTTCACATGGGCCTTTGAGATTTTTCAGGAATTAATTAGAATTAAAATTGGGCCTAGCTGTATTAATTCCAACACTACCAATCACGCATCCACGCGTTGCTGGCTCGTGCCTGGGAAGCCTGGGCATATTTGGCCTCTTGGTCGTCTTCCCCACCCCCACAAATGGCTCTCACTCAAGTTTTTCCATTCATGGCCTCCTCCATGACCGCGGCAGCAGCGGCGTGTGACATCTCTTACCTACCACACTCTAGTACTATAGCAGGAGATAGCCACCACGGCATATCACCTACCGTGCTCTAGTACAATAGCAGGATGTAGCCACCGTAGCATCAATCGAGAGTGTAGCTGGAGTGGAGACCTCACCGTGGCGTGGAGACCTCACCGCGGCAGACCACGTACCGCAGCACTGTAAGGCAGCACTATCATGCTGTGTCGGACATGACCAGACTTTATTGTGAGCTTTGAATCCACCTCAAGAATATCCTTTTCACATGCCTCAAACAAAGCAAAATGTAGAATCTTGAAAACAAACATCACATGGGACTCGGGTACAGCAGCACCCACTTGCTGCGCTCAGGTGGTGCAGTAGGAGGCTTGTAACACCAGGGAATTTTTAGCTCATTACTAAAGTTTAATCTTGAAAGAAAGGGATCCCAACCAGCATGGACACGTCGTTAAAAAAAAATCCTCCGTTCGATCTCGCTCGCGGCCGCTCCGGCCCGTCTGATCGCGCCCAGGTGCTTCGTAGGCACGCGCGGCCTCGCACGGGCCACGTCGCTCGCTAGCTGCTCTGCAATGCAAAGCTTCATCCCTTCCCCTTTCTTCTCACGTCTCCTCTCTCGCCGCTCACCACGAAGCTTCGTCTCTTCCCCTTTCTTTTCGTGTCTCCGCTCTCGCCGCTCCTCCCGTCGCTACTCCCCCACCCATCTCTGTCCCGCGCCGCAGCACTGCCTCCTGGCCCACCCCTCGACGTCTCCCCTCCGCCGCTCCGTCCCGTGCCACAGCGCCGCCTCCTGGCCCTCCCCTCGGCTCCTCCCCATTGCCTCCGGTACTCTCCCTCTCCCTCCTCTGCCAGCACCGTTGGTCGCTTCCTCTTCCAACCCCGCAGCGTCGCCTCCTGGCTCCGTCCCGCACCGCAGTGCCGCCTCGTAGCCCTCCCTCTTCCTCTCCCGCTCCGTCCCGCGTGCCGCCGCTCCTCCCCTAGCTGCTTAGCTGCTTCCACCGCCGTCGCTGCAGATCCCCTGGCTGCTTAGCTGCTTCCACCACCGCTGCTGCAGATCCCTCCTTCCCTCTCTGTTCTCCGCCTCCCTCCCTCTTCCTCCCTCATTGTCCCTCCCGCCTCCTCGGCCTCCCTACCCATTCCTCTTCTTCGTTTCCCCACTCCTCCATTTAGGATTTGCGGTAGTACCGCTGTACAAATCTAGTACTACTGGAACCACTATTCAACGGTCGACTGTTGTTCATTAAATACTTCTGAACTAGCTGTTACAGTGTGATGCGGTACTACCACACTCATAAGGTCCGATACTACCGCTTGGCGGTAGTATCGCTCTGCTCAATCGGTACTACCGATTTGCAGAGGTTAAACAATCAAGAAAAACACCCTCTCTGAAAATAACGTACCGCCAAGTAAAATCCGGAACTACTGACCTGCGGTAGTACCGCGCAAGAAATGTGGTCATACCGATTGTTAGAGGAGATGAAAACTCAAAAAACAAGCTCTCTGGAATAAACATACCACCAACTAGAATCTGGTACTACCAACCTATAGTAGTACCGCTCATCAATTGCGATCATATCGATTTTTACTAAATAGTTCCAGAAGCAATTCTAAATGCAATGCATAACTCTTGGTTGATCAAAATAGCACAAAATAAACTTTCAAGCTATTAGCTATGATCTCTCTTTATAGTACAACATCTAACCTACAAATCCGGTCTTTTCTCCAAACACCGAGACCGGTAAAAACTATAAAAGGATCCTTAGGCTATACAACACCTTTGCTTTGAGCCATGTCGATCTTTTACCATCTTTGCATTGCCTTTTTCATGTCATCATTCAAATTCCAGGACTAAACCTCCAAAACATCTTAGCACACATATTAGTCCCACAACACATTGTTGACATTACCAAAATCATTTTTAGGGGCATAGATGCTTTCAATCTTCTCCTTTTTGGTAATTGATGACAACCTAAACAATATGAATGGATTTAAAGGTTTTGAATGTACACCAAGTTGTATATTCTTGTTTTTGACTTTTGATTTGCAACAAATTCTTGAGATGAGTTCAAAAGAATTGGAGAATTACTTGCTTTTAAAGTCAATCGATAAATAAACAAAACTCCTCCTAAATATGTGCACAAGGATTCATGAAGTGATTTTCATGCACATGTGTAGATTTTTGGAAATTATTAACGCGGTTTCCTTTATTTATTGAATATGAGGAACAATGAAATGATTTGTCATTCAAGCATAAGGATAATAATCATGACAAATATGCTTGAATGCATAAACTTTGACTAAACATAAGAGATGTAGCATAGCATATCATAAGAGTCATGAAGCATCATAAGTTTAACTCAGCTATTACAAGCATACATCCAACAAGTACAAATATAACCAAATAATTAAAGTCATTACATAACCAAGTTCTTCTAAATAGATATCATAATAAGATAATATAGTAGTAGCAGTCTTCGATTCTTCTTAGGCTTCCTTTAGAAGCTTCAACTTCTTCTTCCAGCTCCCCCTTAATCTCTCCCCCCCCCCTTGGCATCAAGTACCAAAAAGGAGTCACTCTTGAGGAGAAGGGGTATCCCGACGGCGACGGCGACTGTAATGCAGTGGTGAAGAATGTGCTGCTGATGAAGAAGCTTGCTCGAGCGCACCCACATGAATAGCTAAAGTAGCCAACTGATTGTTTGTTTCATTGCGAAATTATGCTTGTGCATCGCGAATCTCCACTATAACTGAATAAATCTGGGATAGAGAGATAGGATCTGCTGCAGGGGCATCTACTTGAGCCTGAGCTTCTTCTTCTTCTTCTTGAGCACAAGGAGGGACTATTGCAGGAACTAGAGCCCCGTCCCTTGGCTTGTAAGGCTTGTGCACTCCCGGTTGCGCTCCTAGATATTGAGTCTTCCTCATGATAAGTGCCATGATGTAAGGAGCAAAGTAAATCCTTTTGATTCTGTCATTCTTAGAAGAAGCTATCTCTCTGATGATAAGATCAATCACATCAAATTTCCATCCATGCATGATGTTATTTATGATATTCCAGTCATGTCCTCGGATAGTTTCAAAATTTCCACTCTTTGGGAAGAAGATATGATTGATCATGCGATTGATCATGCTTGGCAAAGGGAGAAGACCTCCAATTTTTCTGGGTGTGTATCTTGCATTGCAATCATAGAACTGACACCAAGCTGGGGTTCTGAGTGCTCCTCGATGATAAATCTTTTCTTGAGATCCCATGTAAGTCCTTAGAGAACGCTCAAAATCAGCTTTGAAAGCTTGTACCCTTTGAGTCCCTGTCATCCATATCAAGTCATCGAAGTCCGGAGAAACATCAACAGTAGCACAAAACTATCGAATCAAATCTTCATTATAGTCACACCTTAACGCTACTATCTCTTCTAGGCCAACTGCTTGAAATAGTCGGTAAGCACCATCAAAGCGGTCAATATTCTGCAAATGAGCCCAATCTACATACTTGTGATCAGCAAATTATCTGTGATGGTTGTAGAGTTGAGCAAAGACCTCTTGTTGAAATCGAGTATTAAATCTTGGGTCTGATGAGCTTCCTGGTTTCTCAAACTAATTTGGATGATGAAGCATTGCATAGCTGTCACTTGTAATTTGTATGAAGTTGATCACTGGTGCTTCTACTTCTGCCATGTCCTCATCATCGTCTTCATCCTCACTTTGTTCTTGGGAGAAATCCTCATCCTCTTCCTCATTGTCGTTGGATTCTTCTTCTTTAATTTCTTGAGTTTGCTTTGAGGATTGACCTTGATCTTTGGTTCTCATATCTCGCAGAAAAGGATCCGTTTCTGGATCACTATCCTCCCTTTGAGTTGCGGGAGTTCTCACGGATGCTGATTTCCGAGAAGTCGCCTTGCGGTGAAAGGTTCTAGTCGGAGGATGTGGAGGATCATAGCGTTCAACAGGTTCCCCTTCAGGAGTAGCACTCTTGCGAATTGAGGTTTTTGTGCTCGGCATGGTTGCTAAGATAAGATACAACAATTAGGATAATGATAGAATAGATTTAAGTAAAGGAGCATGACAAAACCAATTTTCTTCTGTAGGAGCGGTAGTACCGCAATTGGCATCTGGTTTTACCGACGAGCGGTAGTACCGCAACAACAGAAACTGATAAGGGCATTCGATCGATTTTGCATTTAGCAAGTATTTGGCATGAGATAAATCATGGAATAGACATCAAATGTCACCAAATATTAGTTTCTATCAATTTGCCCAAAAATGATTGATCAAATCATACACATTTGCTCAAATCCTAGAAATGGGATAAATGCCAAAATTGATGAAAAGAGATGATTCCAAAGGCTTTTACCTTGAGGGATGGACGAGATATGATCAAGAGAGACCTATATCAGTCCAAGATCCAAGAGAAATCCACAAAACCAAAGGATTTGAGATGGAGTTTTGTAGAGAAGAAAGAGAAGAGAGAGAGAGGAGAAGATGGGTCGGTGGTTCTTAGAAATGAGGAGCGGTTGCACCGCAGGGAGAAGGAGGCCAAGAGATAAGGTTTTGGCTGCAACCATTTTTAGGACCACCAGTCAGATGCGGTTTTACCGCACTTGAGGAGCGGTATTATCGGGCAGCGGTAGTACCAGCGGTAAACCGTGGTATTACCGTTTTGCCAAACAAAGCAGGAGCTGAATAGAAATGTAAATGATCCTTATTATAACACTCAAATAAATTCTTTTCAGGATCATTATACATGAGATAGATAGTAAAAACTCCAATTTAACATAGTTTTTATCAAATTATAGAATTTTGAGAAAGATTTTAAAATAATTTTCATAAATACTTCAAAAAATCCAAATGAGAGCAAATGACATGAGACACGAGTTTCAAGCAATATTAGAATGATCTATGACAGTTAACTCATTCCTCAACTTGCAAAATCGGCTCTCATCTAAAGGTTTGGTGAAGATATCGGCTAACTGATCATTGGTCCTTATGTGGCTAATCTTTATATCTCCTTTGCCCACATGATCTCTCAAGAAATGGTGATGGATATCTATATGCTTGGTTCTTGAGTGTTGGACCGGGTTATTTGCTATCTTCACTGCACAATCATTATCACACAAAAGAGACATATTATCAAATTTAATTCTATAATCCATCAATGTTTGCCTCATCCATAGCAATTGAGCACAACAACTACCCGCGAAAACATATTCAACTTCGGCGGTGGATAGGGCTACGGAATTTTATTTCTTGGATGACTTTGAAACTAAGGATCTTCCTAAGAATTGACAACTACCCTAGGTGTTTTTTCTATCCACTTTGCAACCCACATAATCGGAGTTCGAATATCCAATTAAATCAAATTTTGCACCTTTGGGATACCATAAGCCAATGCTAGAGTAATGCTTTAAATATCTAAGAATTCTTTTCACGGCCACTAAATGACACCCGTTTGGGGATGCCTGAAATCTTACACATGCAAACACTAAACATGATATCGGGCCTAGATACGTTAAGATAAAGAAAATTACCAATCATAGACCTATAAAGCTTTAAATCTACCGGTTTACCTCCCCCATTAAGGTCAAGATGACCGTTGGTTGCCATAGGAGTCTTGATGGGTTTTGCGTCCTCCATACCAAACCTCTTGATCAAATCCTTTACGTATTTTGTTTGGCTCACGAAGGTCCCCTCTTTGACTTGCTTGATTTGAAGTCCAAGGAAATAGCTAAGTTCTCTGATCATGGACATTTCAAATTCCCTAGACATCATATTACCAAATTCTTTGCAAAAATCTTGATTAGTAGACCCGAAAATAATATCATCAACATAGATTTGACATACAAAAAATTCATCATCTAGAACTTTTTTAAACAAGGTTGTGTCAACTTTTCCGATTTTGAATCCTTTTGAGAGTAGAAAATCTCTAAGGCATTCATACCAAGCTCTAGGAGCTTAAGATCATAAAGAGCCTTGGAGAGTTTATACACATGATTTGGAGTCTCAGGATCCTCAAAACTAGGTGGTTGCTCAACAAATACAAGTTCAGATATTTGTTTCATTTAGAAAAGCACTTTTAACATCCATTTGAAATAATTTAATATCAAAATATGATGCAAAAGCAAGTAATATCCGAATTGATTCAAGTCTAGCTACTGGAGCAAAAGTTTCACTATCCAAACCTTCGACTTGAGAGTATCCTTGAGCAACTAATCTTGCTTTATTTCTCACAACCATTCCACTCTCATCTTGCTTGTTTCTAAAGACCATTTTGTACCAATTACATTGTGTTCCTCGGGTCTCTTTACCAATGTCCAAACGTCGTTTCAGGTGAAGTTATTGAGTTCTTCATTTATTGCATTCACCCAATCTGGATCATCGAGTACTTCATCTACATGTTTTGGCTCAAAAGAAGAGACAAAATAGTAATGTTCATAAAAAGAAGCAACACGAGATCGAGTTTGGACGCCCTTACTTACATCACCCAATACTTGATCTATTGGATGATCTTTGGCAATTGCGTTGTGGATCCTTTGAGGTAGGTTTGTAGGTAGTTCATCTTCCTTGTTGTCCTCTTCATTGATTTGAATTTGACTTGACATGGAAGAGGTAGGAGGTTCGACTTGAGTAGAAGATGATGAGTTATTTAGGTCTTACTTTGGATTGAAGTCTCCTATTTGCATATTCTTCATTACTTGTCTCAACGCTTCATCACCTACATCATCTAAATTTTCTTGCTCTTCTTGAGAGCTATCAGTTTCATCAAATTGAACATCATGAGTTTCTTCAACTAAACCAGAATTTTTGTTGAAGACACGATAAGCTTTGCTATTTGATGAGTAGACAAGTAGGAAACCAACATCACATCAACTTGCAAATTTTGAAAGACGAACACCATTTCTCAAAATGTAACATTTGCAACCAAAGACACAAAAATATGAGATATTCAGTTTTCTTCCAACCAAAAGCTATCGGAAGTATTATATTCATCAAGCATTGTCCTAGCCATTTCAATTAATGTTTGATTTTTCCTTTCTATAACTCTATTTTGCTCAAGAGTGTAGGTGATGAAAAGTTCATGCTTTATTCCAAGTTCATCACAAAAATCTTCAATTTTAGTGTTCTTGAACTCGGAGCCATTATTACTACGGATTTTCTTGATTTTGAAATCAAATTCATTTTGAGCCCTTTTAGCAAAACTTTTGAAAATGCCGGAGGTTTCGGCTTTGTCATGTAGGAAGAAGACTCATGTATATCTTAAGTAATCATTCACAATGACTAAATAATAGCTATAACCCCGATACTCTTATAGGTTGTTGGCCCAAACAAATCCATATGTAAGAGTTCCAATAGCCTAGAAGTTGACATGATACTTTTAGAAGGATGAGAATTTATAACTTGCTTTCTAGCTTGGCATGCGCTATATAATCTATTTTTTTTTTATCAAACTTCACATCTTTCAAGCCAACTACTAAGTCATGTTTGAAAAGGTTTTTGAGTTGAATCATACCAACATGAGCTAGCCTTCTATGATAAAGCCAACCCAATGAGGTTTTTGCAATTAAATAAGTTTTCAAGCATGAGTCATTTGAAGAGAAATCTACCAAATAAAGATTTCCAAATCTAAATCATTTGAAAGCTAAAGAATTATTCTTTTCATTTAAAATGGAAACACCTTCTTGGGAGAAATTGCAAGATAAGCCAAGATCACAAATTTGAGCAACTGATAGCAAATTAAAATTTAGCGATTTAACTAATGATACATTAGATATTGAAACGTCATTTGAGATAGCAATTTTACCCAATCCTAATACCTTTCCTTTGCTATTGTCACCAAATGTGATCTTGTCATTTCCTTTTCCATTCTCGAATGTGGTGAACATTTTTCTTTCTCCGGTCATGTGTTGGGTACAACCACTATCTAGTACCTAATATTTTCTACCGGTCTTGTAGTTCATCTTGTCTTCTTTTGCCATGAGGCAAGTAGGAGTGGAGAAAAGTGACGACGCTTCCTTGATGGTGATGCTGACAAGTCCTCTCTTCTTTGAAGACCCATCCTTATCATCGGAGTTAGGGTTGGAATACTCCTCATCAGAGTTCCACTCTCCAACACATGCTTCATTCTTGCCATCCTTATGAAGCTTCTTGAAAAGTTTCTTCTTACCGTCGAATTCCTTCTTCTTTGATAACTTGCCCTTGTCATCCTTCTTGTTTGGGCTATGAGAGGCAATGTGTCTCTTCTCATCACACTCATAGCAACGAATATTGCTATAGCGCTTGTTGTCGTTGGAGAAGTGCTCCTTTTTTGCTCTTGTCAAAACTAGCACTCCGGAATGAGTGCCTTCTCATGAATTTTTTTATTCTCCTCACAAGGAGAGCGAATTCTTCTTCGAAGTCATCTTCTTCTTCCTTCGCTTCATTGCTTGATTTCGCCTTTGCTTTGAAAGCAGTAATCTTCTTCTTAGAGGATGATGGCTCCAAAAGTTCTTCTTTGTCCTTCTTGTACAACTCATTGGTTATGAGGTTGCCCAAGAGACTGGTTGACGTTATTCTTGGCAATTCGGATGAATTGAGAAATAGAGTCACCAATGTCTCGTATTTCTCTGGGAGAGCCCTAAGCATTTTTCGCACAATATCAACATCAATTAAGTTAGTGCCTAGACCTTTGAGCTCATTTATAATATTGTTGAGTCTAGAATACTTCTCAGTGAAGTTTTCATGAGGCAACATTGTAAATGTCCCATATTTAATCCGAAACCTATGCAATTTGGCTTCTTTAACCGTGGATGTGCCCTCATGAATTTTCGAGAGCGTAGTCCATATCTCATTAGCAGTTTCAAGGTTGCTCACTTGATTGAACTCATCCACGTTTTAAGCTCCAAAGAGAGTATTCATAGCTTGAGCATTGAGGTGAGAGTTTTGTTCCTCAAGATCTGTGGGATGTGTGGGATCAAGTGCTAGAACAAAACCCTCACTAACAATTCTCCATATGCTTGGCTTATGGCCTTTAAATAAATGGACATTCCAATTTTCCAATAAGCATAATTTAATCCATCAAATAGAGGAGCCTTGCCTATCGACATACTCTCACTAGCCATCCTTTCTCTCCTAGATGGTTAAGTCTAAATAATAGAGAGACCAAGCTCTGATACCATTTGTAGGATTAAGGATGACCAACTAGAGGGGGGGTGTGGTGAATAGGAGGTTATAAAAATTCTTGTGCTCTAATTAAATTTTTTAACAATTATGATCTTAATGAAAGAATTATAGCACAATTCAAAAGATATATTCCAAGAATTCACTAAGACACCTCAAAACTATGTCAATACTAAATACAATTTTATCTGAGCAATCTTAGACAAATAAATTGCTAGAAATGTAAATACGGAAATACTAAAGACAAGGGAGAAAAAACCACAATGAAGACAAGCGATGTTTTTCCCGTGATATCGAAGACTTGCCGGTCTTCACTAGCCCACATTGAGGAAACTTGAACAAATCAAGTTGGCTCCACACGAGCTTTTCGCTCGATCACTATCGTTGCTCTTCCTCCTCTCCGGAGATGGTGAGCACGTAACCACTTCGCAATTCCTTGCTGGGTCACTTCACAATCTTTTTTGAAGAGACCATCGCGCAAACACTTCTTCAAGCTGTCTAGGTGCCAGCAAGTACCAAGAGTAATAAACCACAGTGTTTGTTTGAAGAGATCAAGTGCCAAAATAATCAACCAATGCTGCAATAAGCATTAATGCTCTCAACTACCTCAAAATGAGAAATATGAGCAAATGGTTAGTATAAAGTGCACTAAAGGCTCAAATGTATTCAATGAGGTCAAAGATCCTGAGTTTGTTCCAGGTGAGGGGGTATTTATAGCCCCCAACCATAAAACTAGTCGTTTGAGCCAAAACCCAGAAAAATTCAGGATTTGCAGTAGTACCATTGTACAAACCCGGTCGACTGCTATTCATTAAATGCTTCTGAAGTAGCCGTTACAGTGTGATACGGTACTACCGCACTCACAAGGTCCGATAGTACCGCTTGGCTTAATCGGTACTACCGATTTCTAGAGGTTAAAGAATCAAGAAAAACACCCTCTCTGGAAATAACGTACGCCAAGTAAAATCCGGTACTACCGACCTGACGTAGTACCACGCAATAAATGCGATCATACCAATTGTCAGAGGAGACGAAAACTCTAAAAAACAAGCTCTCTGGAATAAATATACCGCTAACTAGAATCCAGTACTACCGACCTGCGGTAGTAACTGTAACACCCTGGCTATTCGGAAGCCAAAATGTTACCTAAAGGATCTAGCATACAACCATAATGAGGAAGAATTTAAACAATATCTCATCTAATGACATAAAGAGATTAACATTTAACAGAATAAAGGCAAGAACATAATTTGGATCCAAATAATTATATCAAAGGGGTGATCAAGGATCACAAGCAGAACTTAATCAACCATAACGTAGAAAAAGGTATCATCCACCATTTAACTTTATTTATTACAGTTCATCACTTAATGAATGGAAGACAAACCAAATCAAATTATTGAAACTTGAATATGGTGAAGTGAATGACTAGTGCGTGTCTACTCCCTCCCAATAATGTCATCATCAACCATCACCTAAAATAAACAACAAAGGTAAGAATGAGTCTGAGACTCAGCAAGTACAAAGAATAACTGGACATACAATAAATATAAACAAGACAATATCATTAAAGATTATGAACATAACACTGAAAGAACATATGAATGAATGTAATGAATGGACTGCACTCCTGCTTATACCAGTATAGCTAGTGACACACCCGTCGGTGTTCATTTAGGCCCGCATTTAACAAAATGCGGGGATCCAAAGCCCGTATGAAGAACGTTTCATATGGGAGTCCAAATCTGCCTACATTGAAATGGTGGGTCTTACGTGCCCATACTGGAATTGATGGGTCATTGAAATCCACTCCCGTGGATGAAACATGAACAATGGATGCATGTAATGAACTATGAATAATGAAAGACATCATCTATAAACATGGAGTAACGAATATGAAAGGAACATAAACACTGAAACTTCTCATGGATCATAGAAAAACACAGTGTGAATATCAACCATTCAGCATTCACTAGCCTTAAGAATATTAAAGTACTTGCCTTCCGTGTTGCGACGCGTTAGTAGGCAACGAAGGTGCCCCAAAACCCGAAGCCACTCCGCCTACACAAGTATGTACTTGAAATAAGAACAACATGGTACAGGACACTACCAGCAACGTTCTACAACACCTTTTGGACATCCCAAGAATTAACTATTAGACCTATTCTGAAACAGACAACACAATCATAGAAAACGAATCTGGACAGCAGCACGGAATAAATCATAACCGTTGATCTGATACTCGGAACGAGGTGATCCCAGATCCTAAGGAAACTTAACGAACATATCTACAAAAGTTTGGTTGGCGAGATCTCCCAATTCAGCCAAAAGAATATGCTAATAGGTAGATGAAAGTATAAGACAGATTCTGTCTAGACGAAAAATACAGCAGTAAAGAACAGATCACAACGTTTTATCTACAACTCCGATTAGGGAATTCTTTATCATTCTATGAAGGTTATAAAAATTTCTACAACATCCTAGTTGGGTTAAAACCCTGAATCTTCCATTAACTTAATCATATTTTAAAAGACAACTTGACAGTTCATTCTCGTCAGGGATTCAGAACAGCAGGGAAGATCATACCATAACTTTTGATTCGTACATCGGAATTAAGTGTTCTTGGTGGATACGGAAAGCTTAGAACAATATCTATATATCTCTAGGAGATGGAAATCTCTGATTCGGCTTCTAAGAATCCGAAATTGGCCATGCAACAATCTAGACAGATCTGAAATTCTAACAACAGCAATTTGATCCAATCCAACTAATTGAATTCGCATCTAACCATCATCAAACAGTGGGGAAAGCACCTCGTTACCCTTGAATACCCGCGGGAAGATGATGATCTATCCTCGAAGAAGCTCCTCTCCTTGTCCCTACTCCTTCCTCTCCTTCTTGATCGTCAACCCCGTAAAGACCCTCACCTTCCTTCACCAATGGCCAGTAGCAGGGGGGTTGGCACCAAGGCAGGGGAGCGGCTCCAGGAGGCAGGGGGAGGCGCCAATCACGAGGAGGGAGGGGTGGCTTGGGGATAGTAGGGGGCGGCTGCTTGGGGGAATAGGTGGCAGCCAAGGGAAGGGGAGAAGGGGAAACCTCCTTGGCTAGGGTTAAGGGAGGTGGGCAGCATGGGCCTTGAGCCCTTGGGCGCCTCCCCCTCTTGGCCCACTAGGCCAGCCACAAGGCTGCAAGCATGGGCCGGAGGCCCAACTCCTTAATTCCCCCCAAAACTCTAGATTTTTCACTAAAAGACCTTCCCCGATTAAATTCTCTCCAAATCAAAAATCGGAGTATTACATTCTACCCCCTTAACAGAATTCGACCTCGAATTCTAACCGTCGAAAAGAACACAAGAATGAATTGCCATGGAATTGGAATCAACGAATTTAACACGCATCAGAGCAAACAGTGCGATATTGCTCACAAGATGCGAGACTCTAGCTCCCAAGTGGCCTCTCTCTCAGTCTGATGAGACCACAGAACCTTGACATACTTCAAAGTCTTGTTCCTCAGAACCCGCTCTGACTCTTCTAGAATTTTCACTGGTCGAGACTCAAAAGTAATATCATGTTGAATGCTCAACGGTTCCAATGGAATAGCATGCTCTGGATCTCTCAAAAATTTCCTCCACATGGATACATGAAACACATTATGAACTCCGCGCATGGACTCCGGAAGATCCAAGCGATAAGCCAATTTCCCAATTCGTGCCACGGTTGGAAATGGTCCAGCGTACCTCAGGCTAAGCTTCCCTTTGGTACCAAACCGCACTACGCCTTTGGTAGGCGATACTCTCAACCGAACCTCGTCCCCCACCTCGAATTCCAAATCTCGCCTTCTGACATCGGCATAGCTCTTCTGTTGGCTCTGAGCAGCTAACAGATTCTTCCTAATCTCTGCTACTCTATCCATAGTTTGCTGAACCCAATCGGGACACAAAACTGCCCGCTCTCCAACTACATCCCAGCACAACGGGGATCTGCACTTCCGCCCATAAAGAACCTCAAACGGAGCGGCTCGAATGCTAGCGTGGTAATTGTTGTTATAGGCGAATTCTGCCAAAGCTAGGTGGTCTTCCCAACCTCCCTTCCAAGACATAATACAACATTTGAGCATATCCTCCAGTGTCTGAATGGTTTGTTCAGACTGACCATCTGTTTGGGGATGGAACGCGGTGCTAAGACGAAGCTGTGTGCCCAAAGCACTTTGCAAACTCTCCCAGAACTTGGAGACAAATTTGGCATCTTGATCATAAACAATAGTCTTGGGTACCTCGTACAACTGCACTATCTCTCGCACATAGAGAGGGGCCAAATCAGTCGCTGAATTGGTCATACGAATAGGAATGAAATGTGCAGACTTACTGAACCGTTCCATTATTACCCAAATAGCATCCTTCCCTCGCTGCGTGTGAGGTAAACCAACTACGAAATCCATGGAGATATCATCCCATGGCCAAACTGGAACCTCCAACGGTTGCAACAAACCTGCTGGTCGCTTATGCTCAGCCTTGACCCGTTGGCAAACTCCGCAAGATGCTACATACTGAGCGATATCGACCTTCATCCTTTTCCACTAGAAACTCTTCTTCAAGTCCTTGTACATCTTGGTCTCACTAGGATGTACGGTATATGGAGTACGATGTGCTTCCTTTAGAATCTCATCTTTGACCCGAGCCTCCTGTGGCACACAAAGGCGGCCTTTAAAACGCAACGCACCAGAATCATCTACACTGAAGTGGCCTTGTTTGCCCTCATCGAAGCGCTTCCTCACTCATTGGAGCATCCGATCATCTTTGTTGTGCTTCTCGACTCGATCCGAATGGTGACTCAAGAAGTAACCGTCTCGGTCATGGTACCATAAAGCAAAAGGAGATATCCATACGCTCAAAATCAGCAATAAGACAACTGAGAGTAGGAGGTGTCGCCTTGCGACTCAGAGCATCTGCTACAACATTCGCCTTGCCAGGGTGATACTAAATGGTGAGATCATAGTCTTTTATCAACTCTAACCACCTCCTCTGTCTCAGGTTCAAATCTTTCTGGGTAAAGATGTATTTCAGACTCTTGTGATCAGTGAATATATCACAAGATTCGCCGTACAAATAATGATCACCAACCTATCGTTTAAAGTACAGAAACTGCGCTCACACGCACTTGACCACTGAAATTTGACACCTTTCTGTGTCAATTGAGACAGCGGTCTAGCAATGGTTGAGAAACCATCCACGAAGCGCTGGTAATAGCCAGCTAAACCTAGGAAACTCCTCACTTCCTTGACATTGGTTGTCCTTTTCCATTCTACCACTGTTGAGATCTTGTTAGGATCAACTGAAATGCCCTCTTGATTGATTACATGGTCCAGAAACCCAACTTCAGAAATCTAGAATTCACACTTCTTCAGCTTGGCATAAAATTGGTTCTCTCTTAAAGTCTGAAGAACCAACCTCAGATGCTGAACATCATCCTCTTCCGTCTTGGAATAGATCAGGATATCATCAATGAATACCACAACGAAATCATCAAGGTATCGGTGCAGCATACTGTTCATGGCTTCCATGAAAACTGCAGGAGCATTTGTTAGTCCAAAAGACATAACCTTATACTCATAATGGCCATACCTCGTAGAGAAAGCCGTCTTCTCGATATCTTGCTCCCGAACTCGAATTTGGTTATAACCTGACTGAACGTCAATCTTGGAGAATATTTTAGCTCCCTTCAGTTGATCAAAGAGATCCTCAATGTAGGGCAAAGGATATTTATTCTTCACAGTAGCCTAATTAAAAGCCCGGTAGTCCACACACATACGCTAACTGCCATCTTTCTTCTTAGTGAATAGAACAGGCGCTCCCCACAGTGAAACACTACGCCGAATCATATCTTTGGACAGCAGATCGTCCAATTGCTTCTTCAACTCCTCCTGGAAGGGTCGTGCCAAATGGTATGGAGACATTGAAATAGGTCGAGTTCCCGGAATAAGATCAATTCGGAACTCCACCTTCGCTCGAGGCATCGGGGAAGTTCCACAGAAAAACATCGAAACTCATTCACCACAGAAATCTCCTCAATACGCAGTGAAGAATCAGTCTTCTCACTAAGAGACCAAATCAACCCAATGGTTGAGGCCCGACGACTGGGAAACAGACTAGCCAACACGAACAAGGAATCAGACGGTGCACTGCCCTGAAACACCAGTTCATCACCGGACGGGGCTTGCAAAGTCACTGTCTTCCAGAAACAACAAATCTTGGCACGGTAACTGAATAACCAGTCCATACCAAGAATAACATCAAAAGGTGACGACTGAATTACCATAAGGTTAGCAGCGAAGTTCTCATCATCAATAGTGATAGAACAGCCCGGACATGCTGTAGAGCTAGAAATAAGACCCCTGGAGAATTGACTACCACATACTCAGAAATACACTGCAAACTCAAACCCACCCTTCTAGCAAACTCCAGAGACACAAAAGAATAAGTAGACCCTGAATTAAAAAGAACAAAAGCCTCATGTGAATCGACTAGCAAAGTACATGTCACCACGTCAAGACGGCCCAGAGTCTCAGGGGTGGGCATGGCGTAGACTCCCGGTGGTGCCGGAGCAGAGGACGCACCGACACTCTGCGAAGGGTGAATAGGAACTACTGCAGGTGAAGCGAACGACGGCGGTGCAGACGAAATGGGGTTCCAATAGAATCCCGCAGGAGGTGCAGGAGTAAACGCTGCAGGAGGAACCCATCCGGAAGAAAACTGAGGTGCGGGAACAACAGCTAGGGTTTGAACTGAACCCCGAGGAGCACTGGAAGAAGACACTACTGGAACTTACTTCCACTTGATGATGCTCGCTGGGTTTTGTTTGCATACGGAAAACTTGTGGCCTTCTCGACCACACTTACGACATGTCCTTTTGAAAGAATACTCTGAAGCCCGGTGCCCCTCACCACACCTAAATCATTTCATACCTTGACCTGGAGCAGGACGCATCTGTGGTGTGGATGACGAAGAACGTGGCGCCGATCAAGAAGACTGCCACTGCTGAACAGGATGAGTGTGTTGACTCCCCTGAAACCTCTTGGGAGCAGGTCGTTGAGAAGACCCACCTTGACGAGGGTTAAAAACCTCTATGTATTAATTTAATACATAAAAGACCATACGTCTTCATGGTCGTAACCCCTAAGGCTAACGACCTCACTAGTCGTGAGGATTCCAGAGGTTACATGATGGGTACCTTGGTCGGACAAGGCTTTGTGCCTAGGCTCCACTGTAGCCGCCGTAAAAGCTATGAACTGGCATTTCTTATCGTATGATAAATGGAACACGTGTTATATGTTTCAAACCGTGCGATGATATAATCCTAAGACACTGACAATTAACTACCCTACGGTTAAGCATCTCACAGACAACCATAGGGTAGTTGGCACGTTGCTAACTGCCTTACTGTTCTGACCAATCATAACGTTTCGCCAGGGACGCCTTCTCCAGGAGTAACTGCCACCTCTTTGGAAGTTATTTAAGGGTGGAGCGTAGAAGACGAAGGGACGGGGACAACAACACACAATAAACAACAACAGAGCACGAGGCGACAAACACAGAAGCCTAAGCAGTGGAATTAGAAGCAAGACATTTAGTCTTAGACTCAGATTCTAAGCCTGATTACTTAGTTTAACATTCCCCACATTCAGTGTATTTAGGAGTAGTCCCTAGTCAGGTCTTGTAAGTCCAGTTGATATCAATAAAGAGCGGCCCCCATTCTATCCCAGGATACTTCACGTCATTTTCCTCTTTTATTTCATAAGATCGGCGACTCGATCGTTGATAGCTGGGGCCGTTCGTGGGGAAGAAGACGCAAGTTTCCTGAAGAAACTCTCTGCTCATCAAATCTTCACTCATTCCCCGTAATCGCTGATGCGACTATGCCCGGGGTTTGGAATGAGGAGAATTGGTTCGACCTGGCGGACTACGCTGACCTCGACATGGAAGGATGCATCCATGCCATGCAAGAAAATGGCATGTCATCCTCCTCCTCCTCCGCCGGTTCGCACGTCACCGACATTAGCGAAGTCGACCGGATGGATGACGATCCACCATTACGATGAGTGGCACTTCCAACCATTCCGACCAGCTCGGAATATCCGGAAGCCACTCCAAGCCCGGTCCTTCCGACCGGCAAAACAGGTGAAGAAATTTCAGCACCACAATCCAAGAATCTCTATACTCTCGATGAGATTATGACGGAAAGATACTCACCTACGGCTTCTAGCAATTCCAGGAGTGAACCGACACCTGGTGACGGTGTCGATGAAGCCTCCACTGGTCGTAGGCCACGTGAGGATGATCAGACTCCGCATACAATCGGCTGTTCGCCAAGTCAGGCTGAGTTCGCCAAGGAGGCCTCTAGAGGTGCTTATCTCTGACCGCTCTCCGTCGTGGAAACTTCTGGCAGAAGCACTGAGAAGCTCTCCATTAGTTACGATAGAAGCTCATCGGAAGATCGCTGCTGGAGGCATGAAGTCAATGGGATCGGAGATGCAAATCAAGATGCCCTGCACGGTCCTACACTCTCTACCACGCCATCACGTGTTGTTAGAGATGGTCCGGGCCATCAGGCACCAACTTCCGGAGGCAACAAAGCTGATCGACGTCAATCAGTTAACTCGCTTGGCATTGCCCCACCAAGAGTAACTGATAGGACAGAACAAATCTGGAGGTCGGGAGAAGGTTCAGACATGCGTACACCTACGACCAGTATGAACCCCCCGAGACCTTCGGTAACTATACAAAACTTGCGATATATTCAAGATATGTTAAATAATTATGATCCTACTTTAGTAGAAACTCCAGGCTTTGTACAGCTCGTAGGCCAAATATCCGAAATTCTCCAACAGACCATGCAATGCACAGAAGCGTACCGGGAACAAAGGGTTTCAGGGAGTCAAACCATGACTTCGTCCCAACGTTCCTCCCTCAGCAGGGGGCAACATAGTCATGCTAGGGAACAATCGATACCAAGACCTCCTCGATGATTCCGACCAAGGAGTCATGAGGGGAGAAGGCTATTCCAGGTAGCCACTCCCTCATCACGTCGAGAAGAACCACCGCTTGGACCTGACGATCTCCGACATCGTCTGAACCATGTAGGCGGTCGAAGGCATCATATCAATGTCCACAACTGGATCGGCACACCGGAGTTCCAACGTTCCAATCTTAGGAACCGATCTCCAACCGATTACAATCCGGCACCTTCCTAGAGAAGGCGCCATGAATCAATCACGGGTTGTCGAGCCTTCTCTGCAGGGCTCCAAGCTGTGCGTTGGCCTAACCGGTTCTGACCAGCCAACTTGGACAAGTTCAACGAGACTCAAAACCCATTGGAATTTCTCCAAATATATACCACCGCCATCAGAGCTGCTGGAGGCGATGAGAATGTGATGGCCAACTATCTGCCCACTGTGCTTGAAGGGTCTGCCCGGTCGTGGTTATTAAACCTACTGGTTGGATCAATCTATACTTGGGAGCAACTCTGTGATCTTCTAATTACAAACTTCTAGGGTACGTATGACCGCCCTGGAAAGGAGGATGATCTCCACCGAATCTGGTAGGGCTCTGATGAGACTTTACGTCAATACATCAAGAGGTTCAGCCAGGTTCGCAATTCTATACCTGAGGTCGCAGAGTCATCTGTTATTCAGGCTTTTAAAGCAGGTCTGAGGAATCGGCGGTTTACGGAGGACATAGCAATGAACCCTCCAAGAACAGCCGTTGAGCTTTTTGACATAGCCGACAAGTATGCCACCGCTAGCGAAGTAATCGAGTGGTGTGAAGCCATTGATTGGAAAGACAAGATTCCCCAGCCCGATCTGGACAAACCAGAGAAAAAGAATAAGAAGTCTCTCAAGAAGAAAAAGAACCGCAGACCCGACGACAAGGAAGTCCTAGCGATTCCTGAAAAGTTCATGAAGGGTAAGAAGGACTACACCGGTCGAGGCAAAACAAAAGCTCCGACCGAAGGATTCTAGAAGAACAAGAAGTGGTGTCGAGCTTCACGGTGAGGCGGGGGCATGATCTGCGACTGCCGAGTCCGCAAAAGAAACTAGAGGATTATTATGCAGTTAAAGGACTATTTCCCGCAATACAGGAACCCGGAGAGACGAGTTCCAAAAAGGACAAGGATGGCGACGAAGAGATGGAGTACTAGGATCCCCAACACATGGTCAACATGATCTTTGGAGGATCTTCTTTATACGAGTCGAAGCGTCATCTGAAGGCCATGGAGAGGAAGGTCAACGTCGTCGAATCTCCGACCATTATCATGCAGTCCAAGTGGTCGGACATGGCAATCTCCTTCAACAAAGACGACTGCCCCATCCTTTCGACTCGACCAGGTAGGTTCCCTATTGTTGCTGAACCAACCATTAATAATTGTAGGGTTAATCGAGTCTTAATAGATGGAGGTAGCTCTTTGAATATATTATTTGCGGGAGCTTTAGAAGAAATGCAAGTCCCCATGTCAAAGGTGAAACCAGTGAAATATGCTTTTCATGGCATAGTTCCTGGCTCCACCGCTAAACCGATAGGACAAGTTTCCCTACCTACGCGTTTGGAAGGCTCGATAACTTCCAGCGAAAAGATTCTGCTCGATGTGGTAAACTTTGAATCCGCATACAACGGAATCCTTGGTCGACCGGCCTTAGCAAAATTCTTGATAGCCACGCATTACGGTTATCAAAGTTTGAAAATGCTAGGACCAAAGGGAGTCATCACGATTTGGGGAGATCAGAAAATGGCTTACATGTGTGATCGGAAATCCTTTGAACTGGTCGATGAACTTCCGACCAGAGAGGCTAATCCATGTACCATGTAGGTCAAGCACTCGAGGCCGAAGATGACACCCAAGCCTTCCGACCAGACAAAGGAAGTACCACTCGACAAAGCTGCTTCTCCGAATAGCGCCAGGTCACCACCTGGGTCAGGAAATACTGACTCATTTACCCACAAGATTCTGGTCGGGGCAAGACTCGACCCCAAATAGGAAGAGTTGCTCGTCTCCTTCCTCCGAGCGAATCAAGACGTATTTTCCTAGCAAGTGTCCGATATGCCTGGAGTCCCCCGGGAGGTGATCGAGCACAGGCTAGCTCTCCAGCCTAACAAAAAACCGATCAAGCAGAAGCTGTGACATTTTGCACCTGATCGGAAGGAAGCAATCTAGTCGGAGATTGACAAACTCCTCAAGGCTGGGTTTATTCGTGAAGTCGACCACCCTTAGTGGCTTGCCAATCCTGTAATAGTTAGAAAAAATAATGGGAAATGGCGAATGTGTATCGACTTTACAAACCTTAATAAACCTTGTCTGAAGGATGATTTTCCCCTTCCACGCATTGACCAACTCGTAGTCTCTACCTCTGGGTGTGAGTTACTAAGTTTTCTAGATGCTTATTTAGGGTATCACCAGATTAATATGTGTAAAGAAGATAAAGAGAAAACTTCCTTCATTACCCCATATGGCACTTACTGTTATGTTAAGATGCCATTTGGTCTCAAAAACGCTGGTGCAACTTTCCAAAGGTTGATGCAAAAAAACCTTTAATCCACAAATAGGTTAGAATCTAGAAGCCTACGTTGATGATCTGGCCGTAAAGACCACAAACGCTGGCGATCACATTTCTGACTTACAAGAAACTTTCAACAACTTGAGAAGACATAACCTCAAGTTGAATCCGAAAAAGTGTGTGTTCGGAGTTTCTGCTGGAAAACTGTTCGATTTCCTACTCTCGGCTAGAGGTATTGAAGCCAACCCAGTAAAAATAGCGGTCATCGACTAGATGCGCCCTCTGACCACGAAGAAGGAGGTCCAAAAACTAACCGGCTGTATGGCAGCGCTAAGTCGTTTCATAGCAAGGTTAGGGGAAAAAGGATTACCTTTCTTTAAACTTGTTCGGAAACATGGGAGTTTCGAGTGGACTAAAGAGGCAAACGATGCCTTTGAAGAACTTAAAAAATACCTTACGAGTACCCCGGTCTTAGTCTCTCCGAGATCGGGAGAAACATTGCTAATTTACGTGGCAGCAACACCACATACAGTTAGCGATGTACTGGTCGTAGAAAGGGATAACATCCAACGACCAATTTATTACGTAAGCAAAGTCTTACATGGACCAAAGGAAAGATACCCACATGTACAAAAGTTGCTCTATGGTCTCCTTATGTCTTCAAGGAAGCTAAGGCACTACTCTCAGGCCCACAAAGTGGTCGTACCGACCGGATATCCCCTTGGTCAAGTCCTTGGAAACAGGGAATCATCAGGACGAATAGCAAAATGGGCGGTTGAGCTAGGGGTGTTTGACCTCCATTTTATCTCACGAAAAGCAATAAAGTCCCAGGCAATAGCAGAATTCATTGCCGAATGGACAAACCCTGAATCCACCCAAGGGCCCAAGTATGAACACCATGATGAGTGGACAATGTACTTTGACGGTTCCTTGATGTTAAAAGGATCGGGGGCTGGAGTGGTCTTGATATCCCCTACTGACGAACACAACAAGTACGCCATCCAGTTAAATTTTTCTGCCACAAATAATGTGGCAGAATATGAAGGTTTACTAGGAGGACTTCGAGCAGCTCGTTCGCTCGGGATTCGCAGATTACTAGTGAAAGGCGATTCTCAACTAGTAGCGAATCAAATAGGGAAAGAGTATCAATGCTCGAGTACCAAAATGTCATCTTATTTGGTGAAAGTACGGAAACTCGAAAAGCACTTCTTTGATTTTCAGATCCAACATATTCCTAGAAAGGAAAACTTTCTAGCAGACCAGTTGGCACGGATGGCCTCCACGAGGTCGACCGTCCCGCCCGGAGTTTTCCTTGAGCAACTCGATTCACCCTCGGTAGTCGAGCCTTCCGAGAACATACATGATTCTTTACATGTCGTACAAACCGACCAAGAGAACATGGATGCTCCACAGGTCGTTGACGGTTGGCGCTGTCATGATCAAAGGTAGAGATTGGATGACATCGATCTACAATTATCTTCAGCATGACATAATTCCAGAAGATGATGTAGAGACTGATTGTATAGCAGAAAAGCCAAATCATACACTCTAATCGAATGTACCTTGTATAAACGAGGATCTCATGGAGTGTTGATGAGATGCATATCTCAAACGGATGGCATTAAGTTGCTAACCGAAATCCATGAAGGAGTCTGTGGAGCACATTATTCCTATAGAACTCTGGTCGGTAAAGCCTTCAGGCAAGGATATTACTGGCCAACTACCCTTCATGATGCAAAAGAGCTCATGACGAAGTGAGTACAATGTCAGTTTCATAGCCGACAAGTACATCAGTCGGCACAAGCCTTGCAAACAATTCCTCTTTCTTGGCCTTTTGCAACCTGGGGACTGGACATTCTGGGACCTTTCCCAAGAGCACCCGGGGGCTTCGAATTCCTTTTCATCATGATTGACACATTTACAAAATGGATCGTGGCTGAGCCTGTTGTTAAAATAACAACTAAGGCCGCTAAGAGATTTCTCATGAAAAATGTGATCACATGATTTGGTGTACCCAGTCGTATAATCACAAATAATGGTGCCCAGTTCTCCAGCAGTCAATTCCAAGAATTCTGCGATGAACTTGGTGTCAAAGTTCATTTTGCTTCTGTTGCTCATCCGCAGAGCAACGGGGCAGTTGAGCGAGCTAATGGCATCATTATGCAGGGGATCAAACGCCGAGTATTCGACTAGTTAATCAAACGGTCAGGAGCTTGGGTTCAAGAACTCCCGTCTGTATTATGGGTTGTCCAAAACACGACCAGTCGTGTGACCGGTGAAACACCATTCTTTTTGGTTTATGATGCTGAAGCCATGCTTCCTCCAGAACTCAAAATTGGCTCTGCTCGAACTGATCGTTTTAACGAAAATGATCAGAGTGAATGATGACTCGACGACATCAATTTCCTTGAAGAACGATGAAACCAAGCCCTCGTACGATCAGCAGTATATCAACAAGCCATGCGAAGGTACCATAGTCGTAAAGTGCAACCTCACAGCCTTGCTGTAGGTGATCTGGTTCTCAGAAAATTTCAGAATCAGGCAAATCGCAACAAACTTTCTCCCAAGTGGGAAGGTCCTTACACTGTGGTCGAAGTCACCCGACCAGGTTCTGTTAGACTAGCCATGTCGGACGGGCAAGTTTTGTCAAATTCTTGGAACATTGATCAATTGCGTAAGTTCTATGTCTAATTCTTTCGTACTTCATTTCAATTCTTTATTTAGTACAATCATTCATTCCGTTTTCGACAAGCAATACAGTTTATATATCTATGCCTATATCCTGGTCATCTATTATTGTTGTTTAAAATGGTCGGAGAAGACAATTTTTCTCTCCGATATCCTTTCTTGGGATCTTTGTTACTCTTTAGCAATGGCATCAGTGTCATACGCTGTATAGGTCCTAGTCGTAATCATTCCATTAATGCTTCTACGCGCGACTATACGAGTAAACAAAGCTTAATATAAACAACTATGTATAGTTCATTATACTATTAAGACTATGAAGACTATATTTCTTCATTTCAAAAATCTGTTCTACTCTTGTTTGGCTACTGGTCAGGACACGGAAAGCCTCCTAGTCGAAGTCTCTCTTTTTTCGCACGTGGTCCTGCCCACTAGAAGGAGCTTCCTAGCGACGGTTCTTTTCTTACGATCCTCGCTACCAGTCAGACATGTGCCTGAACACGTTTTGCGAATTGTTTTTCTGTATCTTCGGTTCTTAGCAGTTTTTTCCAACCAGTTTTGGGTTGTATATATAAATACGATCACTTGTCGTTTGTTGCATACATTTTTGCATTTCTTCTTATGTCAATACAACAAGTCTTTTTTCCGACCATGTACAACTTTTGATTGGTATTTCGATTATGACAAGCAAGGATCTATAACTAGTCAAAATCATAAGCTGGTTCCGACTATAGTGATTTTCTAGTATTGCAACGATCAGTTTTGTCTTAACATCAACACATACCTTCAAAACAATGGTTTCGACTTTCATTCTCTTTCTTGGCTACCTGCTTGTATAGTAAAGTTCTTCGACTATAAAGCAGTCGGGGGCTAGGAAGTATATAAGAATTTTAAAAGTAAAACAGGATAAACAAAAGAATTGTTGATGACATAAAAGGTAAGTTTTATACATTTTCAATTCTTTTACATTTGCAGGGGCCTACTATTGAAATATCTCCAGACTAATTACTGCTTGATGGAGATCCGACGTCCATCTCCTCTACAACTTTGTCTCCGAGTGCCCTAAGTTCTTCCATGAACTTGGTCGTCTCATCAGGTAGGCAGTTGAAGTCATCTTCAACAGCTTGGAGATCAATGGAGGGGTCGGAAGCCTTCAGTTTTGCCAAAGCAAAACTAACTCCACTAGCAACGCCTGCTTTCATGGTCTGGGCATAGTTCTTTCGAGTAGTCTTGAGCAGACCTTTAAGATCCTCTAGAAGTTGATCCAAGTAGTTCATTTTCTCTATCAGATCTCTTAAGGTAGGTGGACTTGATCCTGATCCCATATCAAAGATCATCTTGTTCAAAGCATGAATCTTTTCATCAATATTTTGAACAAGAGCCGCCTCCTTATCCTGCTCAAATTTCAGAGTCTTCTCTGTTCTGTCCAACGCTTGCGTTTGCTCTACAAGAGTGAAACGATTCATAAGCACAAACATAATTGGAGGAAGATAATAAGTCAAGTTTACGACCTGTTACCTTCAATTTTCTTGTTAAGTGTTTTATTGCTGGTCATCGCCTCGGCGATCAACCGGTCCCTAGCTTTAATTTCTTCTTCAAACAAAGCTATCTTGGTTTTATTAGCCACGATCTCTTCTTTTATTTTCTCCAAATCTATCGAATATGATATGGGAGAATAATTAGAGAAGGACTAAGAATCAAAGAAGGAAAAAAGTTAAGTGGAAAATTCTTACTTTCCAATTCGGAGTGTTTTTGCTCCAAGTCCTTAATTCACTGGGTCAGTCCTTCGACCATAGCAAAATTCTCGACCAGATGCTGCACAAATAGCATTTTTTCTTCAAAGTTCCCTGTAAACTTTTATAAACAATATGGAACTGGTCGTGGATACTTACCCGAATTGCCAAGTCATTATAACTGGCAAATATCAAATCAGGACCTATCTTGAGTTGATGATCCGATATTTTTCCCCAAGCCTCGTTAAGCTCCTTGTCGTCGATAAATCGGAGAGAATTGACCAGGTTGGGAAGAATCACCGACATGGGTCAGAACCTGTTGAGATCCTTCAGAGGCCTTTCCCTCCGCAGGAGTTGGAACCACCAGAGGGTCTAATTCAACTGTTGGTTTTGACACCTGCTCGGGGGCTTCTTCGACCACTTTATCCTCAGGAACTCTGTCCTAGGAAGTGTTCTGGTCGGGGACCTCCACGAGTGCCTGGTCCTCAGGAAGAATCCAGTCGGAAGCAACCGGAACACCAGAAGACCTATGCAAAATGAAGAAAGGAAGTTCAAAATATCAAATCATCAAGGAACTATTAAAGGTATGCACTTATACGACCTCTTTCATTTGTACATACCTGGTTAATCTCCGGGATTTGACTTTGAAGCACGGAAGAGTAAACTCTGTGCCGCCATCCTTCCTTTTCTTTTCCTCCATTTTCGCAGGTTCCGAACCGGTTGGGTTGGTTAAAACCCTCACATCCTCCAATAAGATGTCGGAAGCAAAGTCCTCGATCAGTTCATCAAGGATTGCATTCTTGACCATTGGGTCGGAGGGAGTAGTTTCATCAACCTTCAGATCATTTGTTTCAGTAACAACTGTAAGGTCATGAACGACCACTGAGTCTCTGACCTCCTGATTCGCTCTGCAGGCCTTGACCTTCTCCACCGAAATCAAAAAACGAATTTGATTGGGTGATGAAATCTTTTGTCCAAAGTATATATATATACTTTTGAGACGCTCTATTAACTCAGGAGATTCATCTTCTTCCAGTGCATCCGGGCACGAGTCGATCAAAACCATGGTGGGATGTTGATCCTCACCAGTTTGTGTGATTCGCAATCCGACCGACTACAAAAATAGAGTATGATCAAAAATCTAATTGGAGAATATGTATACCTGATAAATGAAATTTTGATTGTCTACCTTAAGCCTTGCCAGTTTTTCTTCGGCAGAGACTATTGCCAAGATCTCGGGGAATGTAGCCTTTTCACCAGGCTCCCCAGCGCAGATCAGCCTGATCTGCTCTCTGACTTCCTCAGGAGAAAGGGTTGTGCAAGAAAAGAAAATAATGGCAGATTTTAAGGCATTACGATAATCAAATAAAATATACTGGTCGGAACTTTTCTCAAAGACTTACCACCTCCTGAGATAGCTTCATCACGACCAATGGACCAAAGCAGGGAATGAGTCTGGAGCTTCAGAGGGCTAATCTGACGCTTGGTGAAATCCCTCACCACATGCCAGGAGGTCAAGCCCTTGACTCGCAGGTCGTGGATCGCATCAACCCATCTTCCGACCACCCCTGCCTTCTCCACGGTCTTCCTCCACTTGGGGTTTTCATTTGCTCTAATTCCAGCGAAGTAGAGGCCATCGTCTCTCGTAACCGTCATGTAAAACTAGTTCTTCTTCCATGACGATCACGAGGATTTCGAGTACATATGGATGTACTCATCGGCCTTCCTGTTGTGAAGACGCAATGTACATTCTCCGGGAGTCGTCGTGGATCTCCCCATCACCATTCGGTAGAAATACCTAAAGAGCCTCAAATTCAGTGGTACTCCCAGGTATGCCTCACACAAATAGGTGAAAATACTAATATTGGCGATGGAATTCGGAGCCAAATTTACCAGTTCCACTCCGTAATACTCAAGAATGCGGAGAAAGAATTTGTGTACCGGCAACCTCAGCCCATATTTTATGTAGGCGAGGAAAACGGGGATTTCCCTATCTTCACGGCTTGAAAAGTGCTCTCCGATCGCTGATCTCGATTTGATCAGATTCTTGTCTGGGAGCATCCCGATCTTCTCCAACACCTCAAGCTTTTTCTTGCTCAATTCCAAAGGCAACCACTTTGTGATTTGCTCCGACATGACGAAAATCCTCAAGGATGAGTAGTGGTCGTAGGAGGTTTTGTGGCCAGAAGAACAAGGAAGAGGTCTAAAGGATTTTTTGGCGAGAAGCTGAAGGGGATCTGGAAGCGTAAAAACTCTAAGAGCCTAGCGATGGGGATTTTATAGCTTCAGATCTTTATTTACGATCGGAAGTTTCCCACAAAAGTCCAACGGGCAAAAACTTCTTTGTCCAACGGACAGAAAATCTCTTTAGTTCCCAAGGCAAGTTCTCAACTTTAAAGTAATCACAGACCACCTCGTATATCATGATATTAAATGGGGGTCTGCCCGATACGACTTCATCGGAAGAAGGTATACACACGACCTGTTCATTTAAAGTTCGGGGGCTAGCTGACGAGGATTACAAACCTCTATGTATTAATTTAATACATAAAAGACCATACGTCTTCATAGTCGTAACCCCTAAGGCTAACGACCTCACTGGTCGTGAGGATTCCAGAGGTTACACAATGGTTACCCTGGTCAGACAAGGCTTTGTGCCTAGGCTCTGACCAGGTAGCTGCTCGAAAAAGCTATGAACTGGCATTTCTTATCGTATGATGAATGGAACATGTGTTATATGTTCTAAACCGTGCGATGATATAATCCTAAGACGTTGACAATTAACTACCCTACGGTTAAGAATCTCACAGACAACCGCAGGGTAGTTGGCACATTGTTAACTGCCTTACCGTTCCGACCAGTCGTAACGTTTCGCTAGGAACGCCTTCTCCAGGAGTAACTGCCACCTCTTTGGAAATTATTTAAGGGTGGAGCGTAGAAGACGAAGGGACGGGGACAACAACACACAACAAACAACAATAGAGCACGAGGTGACAAACACAGAAGCTTAAGCAGTGGAATTAGAAGCAAGACATTCAGTCTTAGACTCAGATTCTAAGCCTGATTACTTAGTTTAACATTCCCCACATTCAGTGTATTTAGGAGTAGTCCCTAGTCAGGTCTTGCAAGTCCAGTTCATATCAATAAAGAGTGGCCCCCATTCTATCCCAGGATACTTCACGTCATTTTCCTCTTTTATTTCATAAGATCGGCGACTCGATCGTCGACACACCTCCAGAACAACCAGCAGGGACAGGGCCACTAGCAGCCTACCTCTACGAAGAAAGATCCATCTCCAGCTCCATTCCCCTAGCCTGTTCGACCACAGAGCTGAATTCACGCAAGACAGTCGCCCCCAGAACGTGGCGGTACTCCTGATTGAGGCCCCGGCGGAACCTCTTGGCCTTCTCCCGATCATCATTAGCCATCGCTGGTACAAAGCGTACCAGATTATTGAATCCAGTCCCATACTCTAACACTGACAGCTTTCCTTGAACAAATGTCAGCAGTGATTTCTCCATCCTCTCAAGGACGGAATCTGGATAGAATTTGGCCCTGAACTGCTCCACGAATACTTCCCAAGTGACTGGTCCCTACACTGGGGTCCTAGCAGATAGAACCCCTTCCCACCAGATATCAGCTTGGCCCTTCAGTTGGAAGGTCACGAACCGCGCCTTCTGCGCAGAAGTCATCTCTAATGCACCGAACTATCTTTCCATGTACCTTAACCAATCTGCAGCCTGAACCGAAGTACCCGCTCCATCAAAGGTGTCCAGACGAAGTGACATCCACTTGCGAAGATTCATCCTAGCCTTGGGTGGAACTGCAGCAGCAACCGGTTCCGTAACTAGTGTAGCTGCCACAGGAAGGGCTGCCTGCACTTGTTGACGGAGTTGCTGGTTCTCCCTCTAAAGATTCTGAATGATAATAGCTGACGCGACCTGAGCTTCTGCGGCTGGATGAGCAGTTGAGGCAACCTCCTCAGCGGCAGCACCAGCAGACTCCTCAAACGAAGATGAAGACATAGCCGGACCGCATCCACGACCACGGCCACGGGCCGCTTCACGACCACGGCCTCTACCTCTCGCCATCTAAGAACACCACAGCAAATAAAACTAAACATTTAGCTTAACAGTATAATAGAAGCACAAAAACAATTCAACAACTGCTCAATAAAATGAGACATATCAATGGAAATGTGGAAGCAATGAATTACCCAACCCCACCTACTGTGCATAGTGTGTCATTTTAATATATTTCTATTAACCACGAACCTAAAGCCCACTCTGATACCAACTGTAACACCGTGACTATTCGGAAGCCAAAATGTTACCTAAAGGATCTAGCATACAACCATAATGAGGAAGAATTTAAACAATATCTCATCTAATGACATAAAGAGATTAACATTTAATAGAATAAAGGCAGGAATATAATCTGAATCAAAATAATTATATCAAAGGGGTGATCAAGGATCACAAGCAGAACTTAATCAACCATAACGTAGAAAAAGGTATCATCCACCATTTAACTTTATTTATTACAGTTCATCACTTAACGAATGGAAGTGAATGAATAGTGCGTGTGTACTCCCTCCCAATAATGTCATCATCAACGATCACCTAAAATAAACAACAAAGGCAAGAATGAGTCTGAGACTCAGCAAGTACAAAGAATAACTGGACATACAATAAATATGAACAAGACAATATCATTAAAGGTTATGAACATAACACTGAAAGAATATATGAATAAATGGAATGAATGGACTGCACTCCTACTTATACCGGTATAGCTAGTGACACACTCGTCGGTGTTCACTTAGGCCCACATTTAACAAAATGCAGGAATCCAAAGCCCATATGAAGAACGTTTCAGGCGGGAATCCAAATCTGCCCACATTGGAATGGTGGGTCTTACGTGCCCATACTAGAATTGATGGGTCTTTGAAATCCACTCCCATGGATGAAACATGAACAATGGATGCATGTAATGAACTATGAATAATGAAAGACATCGTCTATAAACATGGAGTAACGAATATGAAAGGAACATAAACACTGAAACTTCTCATGGATCATAGAAAAACACAGTGCGAACATCAACCATTCAGCATTCACTAGCCTTAAGAATATTAAAGTAATTGCCTTCCGCGTTGCGACGCGTTAGTAGGCAACGAAAGTGCCCCTAAACCCGAAGCCTCTCCGCCTACACAAGTAAGTACTTGAAATAAGAACAACATGATACAAGACACTACCAGCAACGTTCTACAACACCTTCCCAACAACCCAAGAATTAACTATTAGACCTATTCTGAAACAGACAACACAATCACAGAAAACGAATCTGGACAGCAGCATGGAATAAATCATAACTGTTGATCTGAGACTCGGAACGAGGTGATCCCAGATTCTAAGGAAACTTAATGAACATATCTACAAAAGTCTGGTTGGCGAGATCTCCCAATTCGGCCAAAAGAATATGCTAACAGGTAGATGAAAGTATAAGACAGATTCTGTCTAGACGAAAAAGACAGCAGTAAAGAACATATAACAACTTTTGATCTACAACTCCGATTAGGGCGTTCTTTATCATTCTGGAAATTTTATAAAAATTGATACAACATCCTAGTTGGGTGAAAACCCTGAATCTGCCATTAACTTAATCATATTTTAAAAGACAACTTGACAGTTCATTCTCGTCAGGAATTCAGAACAGCAGGGAAGATCATACCATAACTTTTGATTCATACGTCGGAATTAAGTGTTCTTGGTGGCTACGGAAAGATAAGAACAATATCTATATATATCTAGGAGATGGAAATCTCCAATTCGGCCTCTAAGAATCCGAAATTGGCCACGCAACAATCTGGACAGATCTGAAATTCTAACAGCAGCAATTCGATCCAATCCAACTAATTGAATTTGCATCTAACCATCATCAAACAGCGAGGAAAGCACCTCGTTACCCTTGAAGGCCCACAGGAAGACGATGATCTATCCTCGAAGAAGCTCCTCTCCTAGTCCCTGCTCCTTCCTCTCCTTCTTGATTGTCAACCCCGCAAAGGCCCTCACCTTCGTTCACAAATGGCCAGCAGCAGGGGGGTCGGCACCAAGGCAGGGGAGCGGCTCCAGGAGGCAGGGGGAGGCACCAATCACCAGGAGGGAGGGGTGGCTTAGGGACAGCAAGGGGCGGCTGCTTGGGGGAATAGGTGGCGGCCAAGGGAAGGGGAGAAGGGGACACCCCCTTGGCTAGGGTTAAGGGAGGTGGGCAGCATGCGCCTTGAGCCCTTGGGCGCCTCCCCCTCTTGGCCCACTAGGCTAGCCACAAGGCTGCAAGCATGGGCCGATGGCCTAGCTCCTAATTCCCCCCCCCCCCCCAAACTCTGGATTTTTCACCAAAAGACCTTCCCCGATTAAATTCTCTCCAAATCAAAAATCGGAGTATTACAGTAACGCTCATTAATTGCGGTCATACCGATTTTTATTGAATAGTTCCAGAAGCAGTTCTAAATGCAATGCATAACTCTTGGTTGATCAAAATGGCACAAAATAAACTTTCAAGCTACTAGCCATAATCCCTCTTTATAGTACGATATCTAACCTAAAAATCCGGTCTTTTCTCCAAACACTGAGACCGATAATGTCGGGACCCAAAAATGTAATTCTGGACCCTCTGTGTATAATGCACTAGTCTAGGATCACGCTAGTGCACACAGTGTTAACATAGATCAATATCGATCCACGCAAGATGATTAAAAGCATAAATGTGTATTTGATAATAAATAACCATTTTAACCTTACGGTTGAGTTTACACTTATTAAGCCATGCAGGGCTGACAGAGAATTAAATAGCAGTAGAACAGATAACTTCAGTGGAATCCCATCAATTCGTCACAGGCAACCGACTGGGATCAAGATCCTAATGATCAAGCACCTTCGTTCAAATCCTCCTCAAAAGCAGGCGATGACTCCTCCACTTCTGTTGATTGATTTTAGCAAGTATGAGTACACAACCGTACTCAGAAGTCATACCACAGAATGCAATTATACATAATGGCTTATTCCAAAGGAATGACTTCTGTGGTTCTTTTGTAGAAATACAACATTTGCAATTGAATATGAATAATAGATTGAAAGTATAAAGTAAAACAAATAAACAGTAATAATTTGATCAGTTGTTTTCACAAAGACAAACAGCCTAAACAAGTTATTCACACAACCATATGACTTGGATCACACAGCTCCCTTCCCAAAGGTTTTATAAAAATCTACCCCTCGTGTGAAATCCCTGAGCATGTCCATAACCGCGGACGCAGCTATTCGAATAGATTAATTAACACTCTGCAGAAGTTGTACACTTTACCCACACGATACAACTAGTGTAGCTAGCACTAATCATAACAAAATATTTTAGAAACTTCATCTCAAGCATTGACACTCCCAGTGTGCTTAACCGCCATACCAACCTATACACACTGATTGGTACGACACACACCATTGGACAGGGAAGCGACGAACCGTCTCGCGATGTGACTACTTGGTAGCACACCTACACCCAAGCAACACAGCCTAACCTACTACCTAAGTAACAATGTCAAGAATCCATAACTTACTAAGTTAGGCCCGTCCCATCAGGCATGTGGTTGTACGAAAGGCCTAGTTCAATGGTGCACAACGTTAAGTCCTTAATTGACCAAGGCAAGACTTCCAATTTCTAACTATTAATCCCTATGCACACAACTTATTAGGCCCGTGCACACAGCTCCACCATATCTTTTAATGTCTACCACTTGCCTCAATCTAAATCCTTTCCCACCCTGTTGGTTAAGTGCAACACATGCCATTAACGAGTAATAGCACACAGTACACACAGTTTTATCACTTAATTCCATAATCACTTAGTCAAGTTTATAATTGCAACTTACATG
The DNA here is from genome assembly GCA_036346405.1 of Phyllostachys edulis. Lineage (NCBI taxonomy): Eukaryota > Viridiplantae > Streptophyta > Magnoliopsida > Poales > Poaceae > Phyllostachys > Phyllostachys edulis. Next base: position 47,151,946 of record CM070563.1, on the reverse strand, counting down.
AAATGATGACTCGTAGCAGAGCTAATCAATCTAATTGTATCTAACCAACCCACGTTGGTGCTACAATAATACTAACTAAATAACGAACCAATCAAGGGTGACAAAAGATTATGACATAACAATAGACAAGGTCGATATAACAAATTGGATTAATAACTACACCCAAAAGCATTTAAATAAATACTTAAAGTAAATATATTAATTTGAATCAAAGTATTTTGAAAACTGGGTTTAATGTGATCAAAGGTATAACTTGCTTTGAAATAGGTCTAGGTACTGATCTTGCTCTTGGGATGCTCCTTCTTCTTCAAATCTTCCCGAAGTATCGACGTCTACTCGCAAACGAAGCAAATATACAAAACAAATAAATAACAGAGGCAAAACAAACTCCAAAAAAATTAAATAAAATTTTTAGATAAATAGATCTTGAATTTAGATGAATTTAGAAATTTGAATGGGCTCAATCGGAGTTCGGATGCAAAAGATATGAGCTTTGAAAGTTTGAAACCCTAAATAAAACCCTAATTTGGATTATTCTGAATTATCTTTCAAAAGAAAATCCGAATTATGACGTAGCACTGACGTCATCAAAGAATTTTGGCCGAAAATAATAAAAAGGAAATTGATTTTCCCATGGGGCCCACTGTCATAGATATGGTGTACATGGACTGGGTGTATATGGGTTTGGATCTGAGTTATGTGAACCGTGCCACATGGCTGCTGATGGGGATTGACACGGGGATGCTACATGGGTCAAGGTGACGACGTGGCTGCTTAGGTGGCGGCTGAATTGGTTCGGAGCAAAAACAAGCAAAGAAGGAAGGCGGCCATGGCTGGCAACAAGGATGACGGTGGCGATGGTGACCAGAGACAAGAGTCTGAAATACATCTTCACCTAGTCAGAGCTTAATCTCTGACAAAGAAGATGGTTGGAGCTGATAAAGGATTACGACCTTGGAATCCATTATCATCCGGGTAAAGCAAATGTGGTTGCGGATGCCCTGAGCAGAAAGGCATATTGGAACTAATGACATTTGAATAACATAAGTTTGAGAGGTTTGCTACCATGGAAATATACTTCAATTATTTCTTCAATTACTCCATAGTATTCAATAAGTGTATTACTCCCATCTTGTCCTATAGTCACCAATCCACTATTAATTGTTGTTGCATTAGGTCGTTCCCTCTCATGTGTCGATGTTCGGAAGCGGTACCCATTCACATCGTAGGTACTATAGGACAACACCCGAGTGTGGCATCCTTGAGCAACTTGCCTCAATTCGCTGCTCTCCTTAGATTTGCTGCATACCCATCAGGAAACTTTAGGGTCTGAAACCATTCCAAAATCTCCTTCCTCTGAACCCTAGTTAGGCAATAACTAGCTCTTGGCTTCTCCCACTTGCCAGTAGCTGGCTTATGGATCATATTCAGAGAGGGCCTGTTGCAAAGCTCCTCCTGATCAAGGTGAGCCTTCACATTGTCCTTCGTCTTGTTTGGAATGTCAGAGAATGTGCTAAATATGGCCTCTGCAACATTCTTCTCATTATGCATTACATCTATGTTATGGGGAAGAATGAGTTTATGGAAGTATGGTAGCCGCCACAAACTTGGAATGTGAGTCCAATTGTGCTCCTCTCCATATTTCTCGAACCCATCACCATCATCAAGAGGCTTCAAAGCATCTAGCCGTGCACGAACCTCCTCACCTGCCAGACGATGTGGTGGTCCACTGCGGACAGCAATATTGGCCCTAAATCTAGTTGTGTCACTTCTGAATTCGTGGTCAATTGGAAGGAATTGACGATGACAATCGAAGAAGGAGTGCTTGCGACTATGCTTTAGCCAACAGCCACGCAACGTCTCCCTACAGATTGGGCATGGCATCTTCCCATGTAAACACCACCCGCAGAATATCCCGTACGCCGGGAAGTCATGCATGGATGTGTGGTACGCGACCCACATGGTGAAGTTCTGTTTCAATGCCCGATCGTATGTCACTATGCCTTGTTCCCAAGCATGTAACAATTCATCCACCACCGGCTCCATGAATACACTCATATTCTTCCCTGGGTATTCAGGACCAGGGATTATCAAGGAAAGGAATATATACTGCTTCCACATGCAAACGCCGGGTGGGAGGTTAAGGGGAATGACAAACACAGGCCAACAGCTGTATGGCACAGCCCCCATACCAAATGGGTTAAACCCATCAGTTGCAATTGCAATTTGAACGTTCCGAGGCTCCGCGGCAAACTGTACATAGTCTTTGTCAAATTGCTTCCATGCTTCACCATTAGATGGGTGGACCATCTTGTCATTATGGTATCGATGACCATACTTGTGCCATATCATTTGTTTGGCAGAAACCTCAGACATGTATAACCGTTGGATTCATGGCACAAATGGTAGATAGCGAAGTATTTTTCTGCCAATAGGAAGCTGCCTTTTCTGACCATCATCGGAGTCAACCTCAACAAACCTAGACTCACCACACTTATCACAGTGATCTTTGTCCACATTCTCATTCCTAAATAGCATGCAATGATTTGGACAAACATCTATCTTCTCATATAGCATATTTAGTGCGCTTATCAATTTCTTGGCCTCATACAAGTTAGCGGGCAGTTTGTGACCATCTGGGAGAAGGGTGCTAAACATGCTTAAGAATGCATCAAAGCAAGCAATGCTTGTGCTAAACTGAGACTTGACAGCAAGTAGTCGTGTGATGGCATCTAGTTGGGACACTTGTGTTTGCCCATGAAGTGGTTGACTTGTTGCGGACAACATATCAAAGAAAGCCCTTGTTGCATGCTCCGGTTCTTCCTCAACATGTGGCCCATATGCATGACGCACATCATCTAGCATGTCTTCTATCCTACTCTCATTGTGGCCGCCATCGTCCGTTTCTTCCCTTAGCACATCTGATCTGCTACGTTGTGACTCGCCGTGATAGACCCACACGGTATAGCCTGCCCTAAATCTGTACTTGCACAAGTGTACGGTCATTATTGCCCTCCTTTGTGGCCGTGTGTTCGAACAACGAGAACAAGGGCACAACACACCCCGTCCATTACTCCTAGCAAATGCTCGATCCACAAAATCTGTCGACTTTTCCATCCATTCTTGGCTACAGTCACCCATCACTCTACATCCAATGTACATCCAACTACGATCCTCAGCCATCCTAGTGTGCAAAACATAATGCATATTTTAATCCAACTTTTATTTGTGTCAAAAATTACAACTACAGAGCTAGCTACAAGCTACCATAGGATGCATGCCCTATATATGTACACTAAAACAGATTCATATGAAGACAATATACATGATCAACGGAGCATAAAAACACTTTCTTTCAATATATATGAATACCATTATAAATTAATATCATTATTTATTAACACGTTAATGTAGCATTGTAATGACAGCATATCAATCCACCATAAATGGACAACATAAAAGAAAATAAGCAAACTTTATTTCTTTTTCCACTTATCCACTACCTTACAGTACTTCTTGGAGCTGAGGGAGCTGCGGTGGGGAAGATGGCTACAGCTGTGTGTCGGTGGAGGCAGTTGGCGAGGGGAGGTGGTAGCAATCAGAGGCAAGTGCCAAAACAATCAAGCCTCGTAACTGTAGTATCTCTTGACTAGGGACCTGTATTGAAAACCATGAGCTATATTAGGACAGAATCGGCACTTAAGCATCGAAATTTAGACAAAACAAAAAAAATCCTTTAAAATGGACAATATCTATAGCACTGCCACAAATTTTCTGTAGCTTAATAGACTAGTTGACTTCTGTTACGAGAGAAGTAAATAAAACACATCTCTTTCTATAAGGAGTTTTTGTTCCTCTGACGGAAATTTCAAATAAATAGAACATATTCTTAGTGAAGTATTTTCTTTCTACCGGTTAGAAGTAAAGGAAAATGCTTGTCATAGAAGCACTAACCATGAAATAGCAGTACAGAGTGTCAACTGAAAATAAATAACAAACTTGCATGCATGAGGTTTCTCAGAGAAGAACCAAGACATAGGAGATATTCAGCCTACACAATCTACTCCTAGAAACAAGAAATGGCATCTTTCACTGCTTAAAATGGACAATATCTATAGCACTGCCACAGATTTTCTAGTTAAAGATTGACAACAGAACTGGCACAAAAAAAGGTATATAAGAATAGAGTCAAAACAATGGACTAATGCAGGTATCTACACATGGTATCTAAGGGATGTATATATAGCTTTTACTACTAAAAACACTAGACTATGATATACATTTAATCATTTCCATGTATTTTGCCAGTGTTGACACTTGACAATGATAACCATTAATCACACAAGTGGAGCAAAAAGGAAAAATAGGCATTACTATAGTTACCAATTGGATAACGCCCTACTCAAACTCCAAGGAACACAAGGATGCTACCAAACGTGCATTGGACTTCATGTATGGATGGTAAGTTTTCATCAAATCCAATACGAGATAGACTTCAGGTTCATCCTTCAAGTTTGAAGCTATTACCATTGGAAAAATTCTTGTTAAATTTTTTAGACACAGCTCAGTAACAAATTGAACAGGTTCATGGATCCTTTAACCAAGGGAGACTATCCACTCAAAGATGAGGACACTTTGGTTGGTAATAGATTACCAAGATTCACAAAAGAGCGAGCAAAAGTCAGTAAATGGATCATTCGACTTCATTGGCCTCAATTACTATACAGCAAGATATGCTCAGAATACTAAACACAATAGCAATAGTAACAAAAGCTACAATACTGATTCACTAACCAATCAGAGAGGTAATCATGTAAGCTATCTTATTTGTGTTCTATATTTGAATAACTTGGGTGAACTAATAGTTTTCTCTACATGCAACAACAGTGGAAAGAAATGGAATAGATATTGGTCGAAAGGTATGACTTGCTCACAGTGGGATCATCTTGCTACATGTTTGATAGTAGAAAGCGGGTAGATAATTAAAGACCCATTTTATAGTTAATTTAGCATAGAAAGATATTCCAAAAGCATGCTGAAAATAACACTGATTTACATTTGTATCCAGGTTGGTTCTTCTTGTCTCTACATCTATCCAAAAGGAATAGAAGAACTCTTGCTATACACCAAGAAGACATACAACAACCCTACTATCTACATCATATAAAATGGTACAACAGCCTAACTGCAAAGTATGACAATGTATTCCACTGCTGTCTAGTGAGATTTCCCACAAGTTTGAAATCAATTACCTTTTTAAAAGTTAGAAACAGAAGATATCAGATGCACTAAGCAATGAATAAAGAGCATCAACCAACAACGAGCACACACCATCGTCATCACCAGGCTGTACATGGAGTGTGCATACCATCTGAAACCAGCACCTGGTGTTGCCATCTGTGCTACTTAATCAAGAGTTTAGTTGTCTACATTATGTCTCTTGAATGGTTCACAACCAAGCATCTATTTACAAGGCATTGAGTCTAAAATGGAATCAATGACACCTTGCGTAACAAACAAACCAATGCGAGTCCTATATTTGCGAACTTCACAAGCTAGAAGCTAGCTAGTATCTTTGCTAATAATAATGGCAACACAATATGATAGTATTTGTAAGGCACACATCACACAGCCACTCCCTGGCACATACATACGACCAACATACTATTGGCACTAATTCTATAAATATTCATCAATAAAATCATCTTACAACCTAATAACCAGAACAGATGACCTGATGCAATCATTCATGCACACCTTAAGGGCAAAAGACTAGTTCACTAACCATAAGATACTACCTGCTGAATGGGAGTAGGAGGAGCGACAGCACCGGAGGCAGTGGAGGAGTGGGAGACGGCGGATAAGGTGGATCGGCGAGGGAGAAGGAGGATGAGGATCGGGAGGCAGCAGGATCTGCAGTAGTGGAGGAGGGGGTGGCGGGGTCGGGTGTGGCGGCAGGAGACGAAGGGGAGGCGTCGGGTGCGGCGGCGGCAGACGAGGAGGCGGCTGCAGAGGCGGTAGAGGAGGGGGAGACGGCGGCGGCGGAGGTGGTGGAGGAAGAGGAGGACGAGGGAGGCGGCGCTGGTCATGAGGTGGGGAGGAGACGAGGGGGCGTCGGGCAAGGGCGGCAGATGAGGAGGTGGCGGTGATTTCAGTGCTTGAGACGGTTGCAGCGGCGGTGGAGGAGGGGGAGGAGACGAGGGGGAGGCGGCGCCGGTCGCAGAGGTGGGGGAGGAGACAAGTGGGAGGCGTCGGGTGCGGCGGTGGCAGATGAGGGCGGCGATTCGGCCGTCGGCCGCAGAGGCGGTGGAGGAGGGGAAGACGGCGGCGGCAGAGGCGGTGGAGGCGGCGGAGGACGGGCAGCGCCCGGTCGTGGGGAGGAGAGGGAGCAAGTGGAGCACGCGGGATTGGGGAGAGAGGGGAGCAGCAGTGGAGGATTGGGGAGAGGGAGCAAGCAGAGGATTGGGGAGAACAGGGTTAGGAGTTAGAAAACGGGCGAAAAAACGGGCGCACGGTGTGGGGAAAAAATGACGCGGCCTATTTTTTTAGCTCCCGAGTGTCTGTAACGAACGACACTCGGGGAATCAGTTCTCCCCGTTGCTCCCGTTAAAGTTTCCCGAGTGTCCGATCGGACACTCGGGAAATGTTAATTTCCCGAGTGTTTTATTCGCGCCCCGAGTGTTTCATAAGGCACTCGGGAAGTTACCGAGTGTATTATTCAAAACACTCAGGAAATTTCTGAGCACTCGAGAAAATAGACGATTCTGGTAGTGAGAAACAAATAATATGCTCTTATGGTAGCAATACTTAGAATGTCATTGGGCTAAAATCTATGGGCTTCCTTGAATTTTTTTCAACGTAATTTGGATTGGATTATCTTAGAATTAGTAGATGAGTATGTCCAAAGTGATAAAGAATATGTAAGTTTGTTTGTGTGGTATATCAGAGATGGGATAACCACCACCGGTAGTAGAGTGGATTTTACATATATCACTGATACAGCATTATAAAACAAGGTTGTTAAAATTGCGACTCTAGTCGTAGAATCGTACGATTCTATGATCCTACAACACCAATATTATTCAAATTGCACCTTGTGTCGCACCTAGTAGAATCGTGGTAGAATTGCGCTCCTAATCATAGAATCGGGTAGAATCGTGGTAAAATCGTGCTTTTAGTCGTAGAATCACGATAGAATCGTGTAGAATCACACATCACCTCAAAATATAAAAGATTTAGGTGTTTGGTTGTGTGCTATCCCTCAATTCAAGTTGTATGATAAATACCAAGTAATTAGTAGGTTAGACATTAAGATTTGGAGGGTTGGAATAATAAAAATTATTTTAATTATTTATTTATTTTACTTTTTATGTAAAATACTCCAGCAATAGCAAGGTTGCTAAAATCAATATTTTAGCGGTAGCTCTGAATGACATGAAATCTAAACTACAATTTAGATATTTATCAATCAAATTAGATATCAAATGACCAAATAAACACTCATATCAATCTTGCAATACACGACACATTGAAAAAATGTATTTTTGATAGAATAAGATAAAATCTTATATCCTAAAATATGATCCTACCGAAGTGTCTCCGATTGTTGGAACTAATGTTGTTGTATGCATTTTAATTTGTTAAAGTTGAGTGATGCATGCGCATGCTTGAGATAATTAGCAGCATGTAGTTATTGCCAGCCGTGAGGTTAGTTAGTTGAGTTGTGTGGAGTCCGAGTCTTACGGCTAATAAGGTGAGTTAATTGCGGCAGTTTGGCCGCAAGTTAGTAGGATCTCTGATCCATTGGAATAGGAGTCAAATAGTGGTGGTTTAGTCCGTGTGTGTGTGCGTACGGATTATTTAAGCCCGTGTAAACAATCTACTAAGATGAGTTGAGTAGAAGAAAAAAGAGAAAAGGAGACCCAGTTGAGTTCAGTCTCACGAAATCATTGTATCTCTATGTTTTTTCTTCCCGTGCTCATCTTCTTCCAGGGAAAAGCGTGTGTGATTCCTGGGTGTGTTCCAACATTTGGTATCAGAGCCGGTGTTGTGATGGCGAGGATGGCGAGATCAGTGTCTCCGTTGTCATTGAGGCGTATCGTCGGTGGCCTAGAGGAGGTGGCCAATGACAGCATGCATGTGGCTAGCGGCAGCGAGCAGGTGGCTCGCGGTACGCCATTGGCACGAGACGAGAAGGAGGGGTGTGTCACGCTCTAGTACCCGTTATTGACTAGTAGCAACTATGTTGCATGGTTAATGAAGATGAAAGTGTACATAGAGGCACAAGGAGTGTGGGATGCCGTTGAAGAAGATGACATCGCAAGGCACCAAGATAGGAAGGCACTAACGGCCATCTACCATGGTGTGAGCGAGAAGACCCTTCTTGCTCTCAATGGCAAGAGGACGGAAAAGGAGGCATGGTCGACTCTCAAGTCCATGTACGTTGGAGTTGAGCGCGGGACGAGGACCAAGCTCCAAACCGCCAAGAAAGAATTTGACAACCTTCATATGTGTGAAGGTGAGTCAATTGATGCTTTTGCCATGAGGGTCACCTTCGCTCTCAACAAGATGCGAACGTTGGGAGAGAGGGTTGAAGACTCTTGCGTGGTGGATAAGGTGCTTTGGGTCTTGACACCGAAGTTTCTGCCGATCGTCTGCACCCTCGAGAACCACGAGGACTTGGATGTAATGTCGGTCAAAGAAGTGTTCGGGCAGCTAAAGGCATTCGAGCAGCGCCACATGGTTGGTGAGGAGGAAGGTGAGCACCTGCTGCTCACCCGTGCCCAATGGGAGTCCAGGGCTAAGAACAAGGAAGGCAGCTCTGGCTCCGGCAAGAAGAAGAGCACCTTTGACAAGGCGAAGGTACACTGCTACAATTGCCAAGAGTACAGGCAGTACGCTAAAGAGTGCCGCACGCCGAAGGAGGAGGCACATCTTGTTATGGCAGATGCCGATGATGAACCGGCACTACTTTGAAGCTCGGCGAGAAGCTACTCAAATAACAACAACAAGATTAGGGGGTGATTGTTGGAACTAATCTTGTTGTATGCATTTTAATTTATTAAAGTTGAGTGATGCATGCGCATGCTTGAGATAATTAGCAGCATGTAGTTAGTGCCAGCCGTGAGGTTAGTTAGTTGAGTTGTGTGGAGTCCGAGTCTTACGGCTAATAAGGTGAGTTAATTGCGGCAGTTTGGCCGCAAGTTGGTAGGATCTCTGATCCATAGGAATAGGAGTCAGTTAGTGGTGGTTTAGTCCATGTGTGTGCGTATGGATTATTTAAGCCCGTGTAAATAATCTGTTAAGATGAGTTGAGTAGAAGAGAAAAGGAGACCCAGTTGAGTTCGGTCCTGCGAAACCAGTGTATTTCTGTGTTTTTTCTTCCCGTGCTCATCTTCTTTCAGAGAAAGGAGTGTGTGATTCTGGGTGTGTTCCAACACCGATTCGATTCAGAATCGCGGTTGGTTCTGACAATCTTAATTACAAACATATATCTAAGATAAATTAATGTGATGGAGTGACGCATACGCACGCTATCCCTCACACTCACACAGCTCCTCTCGGCACGAGTCGCGCCCGGAGCGGCTTCTTCATGACGATGGTGAACTCGGCCTTCTCCGCGACGACGTCCACCTCCTCCCCCTCAGCCGCTCGCCACTCGAACGCGGCCACCAGGTTCACCACGAAGTACTCGAGGTGCAGCGTCGCGACGCTGAGCCCCGCGCAGATCCTCCGGCCGGCCCCGAACGGCATCATCTTGATCTCCCTGGTGCCGGTGATGTCCACCCCCTCGCCGTCGCCTCCCGCCAGGAACCGCTCCGGCAGGAACTCGGTTGGCCGGTCCCACGTCCTCTCGTCCAAGCCCATGTCGGCCACCATGAAGTTCACCGTCGTGCCCTTGGGGATCACGTACCCACCGAGCTCCATGTCCTCCGCCGGCGAGTGCGGCAGCACCAGGTGCGCCGGCGGGTGGCGCCGGAGACCCTCGAGAACCACCGCCTTCAGGTATGGCATCTTCTGCACGTCTTCCTCGGAGACTTGATCTCCCTTGTCGGAGGCACCAATAATGGCCTTGATCTCATCGTAGAGCTTGTCCTGTATTGCCGGGTTCTTGACGAGCTCCGCCATAATCCACTGCAGCGCCGTGGACGTGGTGTCCGTCCCGCCGCTGAGGAACTCGGAGCACAGCGCCACCATCTCGTCTTCGGTGAGCGCGCGGCCACCGTCGTCGCTGAGCCTTATGTCGAGCAGCGTGTCGACGTACGAGTGCGGCAACGTCGTCTCCTTCTGCGGCGGCGCCGCGCCGGCTACGTGTGGCAGCTTCTTGTGCTCCCTCCGCGCGTCGATCAAGGGCAGGAAGATGTCCTTGAGCCGCCGGCGCATGGCGAGCATGGCCTGCATGCGGCCGCCGAAGAGGCGTGTCGTGACGGCGGGGAGGAACGCGAAGATCCTGAGCTTGGTCGACGAGTAGAGCAGCAGGGCGCGCTGCGCGGCGGCGATGTCCCGCACGGCGTGCTCGTCGAGCCGCTCGCCGAAGCACATGGCGACGAGGAGGCAGAACATGGCGTACTGGAAGGTCTCCAGGAGGGTGTCCGCGCCCGCCCCGTCGACGCCGTCCTCAGGCCGGCGCCGCAGCTTGTCCTTGAGCTCTGCGAGCACCGACGCCCGCGCCGGTGCGAACAGCCGCAGCCGGGCCGGGTGCGCGACCTCGGCCACGAAGTTGCGCCTGAAGAGGCTCCAGAGCGGGCCGTAGCTTGAGTTGGAGATGGTGGCGCTGTCGAGGCCGAGGAGGGCGCCGTGGGAGCCGAACTCCGGGCGGTTGGCCAGTGCGGTGCCGCGCTCGACGAGGGCGACGTGGGCGAGCCGCCGGTCGGCGATGGTGATCTCCAGGCGCGAGCCCATGCGGAGCGCGAGCAGCGGGCCATGGCGCGCGTGGAGGTCGCTCATGGCGCGCAGTATGTCGATGCCCGAGTGCGTCAGCCACAGCAGGTTGCCGAGACCCGGCACGACGGCCGGACCCGGCGGCAGACGGCGGCGATTCTTGCCATCTGTATCACTAGTGTTCTTGCTATGGGAGAAGAGGAGGAAGACGAGAGGAAGGAGAAGAGTAGCGAGGAGGAGAGGCCATGTGAGCTCCATTGGTGCTTCTCTCGAGGTGTGAGATACTGAGATGGGGGGCTTTGGTGAGGTTTTATAGAGAAACAGGAAGTATTGCACTAGCATGTAATTAGTAACCAATTTTGGAGTCAATTCTTTGGCTATTAGCTGTGAGTCAATTTTCCATGCACTTGGTGAGGAAGGAAGCGAAGCTGCGCGGCAGCATACGGTTTGAACTAAATGCATTCAAAGAGAAAGAGATGCACGCGCGAGGGATATATATTTTAAAGTTTTTATCTATTTTGATACTGTTTCATGTGAAAATTGCAAATCTAGTCTCCTCCTATGTGAAATACCAAAAATATCATGAAGGAGACTAGATGGCGTGACATGGTGGCGGCGCAAAGAAGGCACGGCGCACGTTCGAAAGCGTCTCCATGGAGCTCAGCTTTGTCATCACCAACACGGGCATGCCCGCCACCTCGCGCTCTGGTGTGGCACAGCCCGCCCGAGGGCGTCTCTCCCCTTGGTTGACTACCATGCTCCTGCTGGTGCTAGACGAGGATGACAGCGGCAATTCTCTATGGGTGCAAGCAGGGAAAACTCTTTTGTTTCCAAAAAAAAGTTCGTTAGGGGACGAAATCACTGAAATTTCGGAATTTCAATTGAAACTTTCGGCTGGTTTTCAAACTGACGCTTCAAATTTGGATGAAATTTGATTGCATTTTGTCCAATTTCAAATGTTGCCAAATTTAGGACGTAATTTGTCCAAATTCAAATATTTCTGGATTTTTTTGGATGAAACATATTTATTTTGGATGGGGCGAAATTTTGCCGAAATTGACCATGGTGCAGGCCCTGCAAAGCCAAGCAAATCAACGGTACCATGGACCTCGGTGAAGTTCTTCCAGTGGTGGTGGATCTCGTTGTGCTAATCGCCGCATCGCGGGAGGCGGCATTTGGCTACGGTGACAATTGAGGCCTCGAGCTTCCCAAATCTGCAGTTCGGTCGTTCGGTTCATCACTTGGTCGCTTGCTTGTGTTTTACTTTTCGTGTTGTTGCATGATTGCATGAATAGGGTTTGGGTAACCTGTCTCAAATTTTATAGAGTCCGGTAGGACCGGTTTGGCCGAAAATCGGAAAATTTTGGCTGAAAATTTCAAATCAAAATTTGAATAAAAAATAGCTGAAAATATCAGCAAAAAAAATTCAAACATAAATTTCGGCAAAAAAAATCTTCTATATTTGACAAAATTCATGCAAAACAAATATTTTAGGACCGGTTTGAACTTTTACCCGGGGGCGGGGGGGCGATAGAACCGATTTTCACAAAAAATCAGTGAAAATCGGCCGAAATTTTGAACCGTGGCCATGATTGATCAAACATGTTAGTTCAATTGTGATCTCGACCGCCTAAGCTTGATGTGTTTTCTCACTCTTCTGATTGTTTTGTTGATCCGAAGCTATGACACGATTGACGAGTTGCTTCTTGCAATGTCGCTATTAATCCAACACTTAGAATGGTCAATCCAGTGTTATTGTCGTCCATGTGTTTGGTTGATTTGATCGAGTAGTTCTATGCATCTGTGTTCTGTAGTGTAGCAATGCGCGCATGAGTTGCAAATTGGAATCTTAGGTGAGTCGTCCATGTGTTTGGTTGATCTGATCCAGCTGGGGGCATGCAGGACATCGTCGCTTAGCTGCAAACGAGAGGTTTAATTGCGAAATAGGAACGGAATTTACAAAAATACTAGACAAAGATTATCTAACAGGGCCCGCCGCTGCAGCCCCCATCTTTGCCGTGCACATGGAGTCCTCCACTCTGTGGGCGCCGTCCGATCTCGCCGCCGACGGGACCCATGCCACCTCCAACATCCTTACATGACTGCCATATATATCCCCTGATCCAGTCCTTTCCGCACTCACATCCCCTGATGGCAGCAAGGCTAGGCTAGCTACTACTGCTTGAGGCCACCCGCCGCGTGCTCCTCGGTGCCAATCCGCCACGTGCCCTCTCAGTGCCGATTAGGGTTAGAGTTTCATAGATTTTATAGTATTTTAAAAATATAGCAAATTAGTTCAAAATATTATGAAATTTTACGTGAATGCTTGTAACACGGTCTACTTTCTTGTGTAATTTTTTTCATAATTTTGTTCTTTCAGAATTTTTCTCACAATTTCATGTAAGTTTAGTTTGCACAAATTTGTAAATGTAGAAAATGAGGTACAAAAATTATGAATTTTTTAGGCTCCTCATGCAGTGGACTTGATTGCGTACTATTTCGACAATTTTATATATCTCAAAAATAAAGGATTTATGTCATGAAGATTATGAATTTAGGTTTCGGAAATTAGGGTTTCACGATTTCATGTGACTTGGAATGTATGAGAAAAAAAAGCTACGTTAAACTCCATTGGAGACATCGATATACAATATGTTGTTTTCTGGAGACGTGCAAGGCATATTAGGGTTTGCAATGAATTAGGGTTTGGAATGAAGTTGCAATGTACATTTTCATACAAATAATTGTCGACATTTCAAGCGTTACAAGCATTACATGAAACACGCACGGGTTTATTACAATCGGGATGTAGCAAGAGGGGTCTTATCACAAGTAACCCGATCAAATAGGATACTCTTTGTTTATTTATCAGTTTAATGTGGATGATGTTCTTTAATACTATATTGTACGACAGGCTAGATAAGGTTGTGCATGAACCAACTAAGGAAAATACGTGGCATGTGGATCATATAACGATGTACCGTAACCTCCGACTCGTGTGCGTTTCGAAGGCTACGGTATATCGTTATATGATATGTACGTCACGCATTTCCCTCCATTGGTTCATGCGCAATGTTATCTAGCCTGTGGTACAATACAATATTAAAGAATATCATCCATAGAAAACTGATAAATTAACAAAGAGCGTCATATAGCATAAAAAAATAGGTGTGTGCAACTAGTCTCCGCGGTAATCTCTTTTCTTGCTGAGCTCACCTCATCACATAGCAGCACCTTCGATGCATGTTTAGGGCACAAAACATGACCATTATCCTATAGCATAAAAAATAGGCATGTTAGAACACTACAGTAGTGATGAGAAATAGGGAATTTTGAAGCACGATTGATTTCTGACTCTAAGTTCATAACAGTAAAAACTAAGAAGACTTCAACAGATCACCTCTGACTTGATAGATGCAAATGATTCGATTGTATTACCTGACTGATTCTAAATGAATGGCAGAGATTACATTCATCTTCAAATAAGTTGATTGGTGTTTGCAGTCTCTTCAAGCTAGTAGCACATTCGTTGTCTTCCTATGACATAACAAAAACGTAGCAAGAATGTCAGTACACCGTATAGTGAAGAACGTAGCAAGGATGCAAATTATGCATAACTCATACAAGTTTCGTTGTACATAAGAAAACAAGCTGAGAAAACATTACATTACGACACCGAATAACAACCAGACAGGCTCGGTCTGTTGGGACAATCCTTCGCTGAGTGCCCAGGGGTCTTGCATATCCTGCACTTGCTTGTGCGGCTAATACTGGTACGTTGGTTGGCATCCATGTCATTCTGGAAGCACCGCGTCTGCCATCACCCCTTCGCTGTTGTCTTCAAGTCCTTGTTCGGGCCCTATTGCACCATATCCGGCCAAAGATCCTTGTACTTCATTTCTAGGTCGTACGAGTGAAACTCTGTACTCTATGTAATGAAAAGGTGCTGCATGTCGTAGTACTCGGAGATGTACAGTGTACACATCTACCTTATTTGCACACACGCCTTATACACGTGCAAGCATGGCTTCTGCAGGAGCTTCGCCTTGTTGTAGGTGCATGTCGCCACATCACCCAGAGTGCTTGCCTGTTTCCTTTCCCCTGGTATGACTGTTGACGTGTTTATGCCAAAGCCTAATCTCGTACTTCCTCCTGAGGCGATCGATCACCCGGATGTCGTGCATCTGAGCCTTCTCCATATTCTGGTCCATGTGCCTTTGCATGTTCTCGGACCACTGCTTGTCTTCCTCCATCTGTCGCTTGGCTGCGGTGGCTTTATTGATGAAATAACCAACAGTGCGAGTTCATGTCTCCTCGATGATCGCGGTGATAGGGAGACATCGCACACCTTTGAGGACGCTGTTGTACACCTCGGACATGTTGGTCGTCATAATCCTGTACCTCACACCGTCTGTGTCATATAGAAGGGACCATTTCTCCAATTCAGGAGCATGGCCATTAATCCACTCCGAGAAACTTATGGCACTATGGGGTTGCTCTCCCTCTAGTACCTCTGGAGCGGACTCCCTTGTATGCCTCATAGTCCAGTGTTCGATGTCT
Organism: Phyllostachys edulis; assembly: GCA_036346405.1. NCBI lineage: Eukaryota > Viridiplantae > Streptophyta > Magnoliopsida > Poales > Poaceae > Phyllostachys > Phyllostachys edulis. The sequence goes on along the minus strand of CM070563.1, from coordinate 47,136,505 downwards.
CTCTAAATGGAGTCAAACTTCCACCTCTGGTTCTGCAGACACAATGCCTTGAACGTCTTCATAATGTCCTAACTGCGGAACCACTTAAATAAGTTAGATGCAAGATGCCTCATGCACCACTTGGATTGCACGTCATTCCACTGGTAAGGGGGGGCTGTCCCATGCTGCATGGTGTTGATGGCTGCCAACAACCTAGCATTGCGGTTTGTGATAAGGCATATGTTGGGCTGGTCTCCCACCACCGCTGTCTTCACGTTCGACAAGAACCACAGCCAACTGGATGTGTTCTTGCTCTCCACAATGACAAATGCCACATGGAGAAGCTGGTCATTCGCGTCGGCCGCCACCGCGGTGAGGATGGTGCCCTTGTACCTCCCTGTAAGGAAAGTGCCATCCATCGTCATCACAGGATGACATAACTGGAAGCCCCTGATAACCTGAGCGAAAGCCCAAAACACTCGGTCTAGTATGAAGTGATTGGGCCCTTTCTCAACATCTTCACACTCAAGCTTGTTTATGTACGTGCCGGGGTTTGATTCGGCAATTTGGTGAAGCAATTTCAGCACAAGGTTGTACGCCTCTTCGCATGTCCCGTACATGGACTCGGTGACCTTTTGCTTGTCTCGTCGGACCTTGCTATAGCTAACTGGATAGCCAACCTAATTGGCGACTTCAGACATTAGCAGCTTGGGGGAGATGGACACGTCTGCCGCAACTAGGTGCTTGATAAGGTTCGCTACATATGCGGAAGTCACGTTCTAATGTTGTCGAAGGGGCTCGCTAAGCTCACAAGTGTGGTCGGTCACCGCCTTGACCGCGAATACCAAGCTGAAGATCTTTACTCGGTGAGCACTGACCTTGCCAGGACAGCCTTCCACTACACACCTCACTGCGTAATGTCCGGGGTTGGAGTGGTGCACTCGACACACACAGCTGATGGACAAGGCATACCATGCTATAGCTTGTTTGTAAGGACCCGGGTTTAACACCCCAAATCCTCTGTGCATTTCTGAACTAGTCCCATGATCAGTGGCTAGCTCACATAGTAAACAAACATGGTACCACAACCATAATCGCAAATCTTTATTAATAAATATCACAGTTGATTACTATAAAGGCTTACGAGCCAACAATACAGAACACAGCAGAAGATGAAACAAGAAGCAGTAGAGCCCAGCTAATTTGCCACAGGCAATCGACTGGGGTAGCGGCCTAGTCATCAAGATCTTCAGCAGGTGCAAAGTTCTTCTCCTCTGAACAACATTTTATTAAGCAAGAGTGAGTACAAATGAATGTACTCCACAAGTTACACCCAATAACAGAATTGTAATGCCTGCAGGGGTATAAGAAAAGAAGGCTTATAGAGTTGATTTTGCATAAAGCAGTGTTTCTTTCCAAATACTTGTACTAAGTTCCAAAGCAGTTATTCTATAACTAAAATTCATTTTCTAAAGTCTCAAGTTTTGTAGTCATATAACATTCATCAACAAGTGGTGAAGGATACCCTCCTATCACAAGGCTACCTGCCCAATTCCCATTTGGATAGAAATCCAAAACCATTTGATAAGGTCTTTTGAAATCAAAACCAAAATCTAACTTGGAGTGGCTTTGCTAGCATGTCCATGACCACGGATACGGCTATTTGAATAGTTTTACACTCTACAGAGGTGTACAGCTTTACCCACATGACACGACTTCTCTAGTTTGTTTGGCATCCATCGATACCACCGCTCACTACGTTAGGTAAGCAGTCTAGATCATATGACAAGGCCTTTACAATGTGCCATTCTACTCGCTAAGGTTTCACCCCCTTTCGATAGAAACCCGCCGGGTTCAGGCCCCCTCTTGCGTTAGGTGGGAATACATAAAAGTAGGTCATAAAGACACCCACGCAACCAGATGGCACGACCACGACGGAACGTTGCAAATTAGTTAGTCAGGTCCCTCCCATTCGAGACATGTGGTAGTACGATGGGACTTTAGCAAAATGCACTCGAAGACCAGTCCTTAATTGACCTGGGCGACTTTCCATAAAACCCATGGGCATCGATCATAGAAATGATTTGATCCCGTGCATTAACGTGCACCATCCATTCCGCCCAAGTCCAAACCAATTTTTATTTTGTTTAACAAGTTAAATCTCTTCATAAATTCTATGGCATAGACCATACCATAGTATCATTTAAATAATAATTGAACATTTGGCTAAATTCCCCGAATTCAATATTTTTGGTCTAAGCTTTGTCTAAGCATAAAGTCTTTTAAACAAAAGCATCTTGTTAATACTATTGTATTAACCAGAGTTTCATCTAGAGCAACAAGGGGTGAGAGGTTCGATGTCCAAGAATTGTCAATTCCAAGATCATTCAATAATCCAATATCCATCAACAATCAATTTCTAGAATCCAACATCCAACCATCCGATATCTAACAATAATCTAGCTCTAGAATCCAACATCAACAATAATCTACTTCTATAATCCAATCTCCAATAATCCAATATCAACAAGAATCTAATCTTGTAATCCAATATCAACAATAATCTAATCCTGTAATCCAATCTCCAATAATCCATTATCAATAACAATCTATTCCTATAATCCAATTTCCAATAATTATATATCTATAATCCAATATCCATCAGTCCAATCTCCAGCAATTATATAATCCTATACTCCAATATCGATTAGCCCAATATCCACAATATCAGTCTATTTCTATGATCCGATTTCCATCGATCCAACATTCAACAATACTCTAATTCAATAGTCCAATATCCATCAATCCATTATTCCTTAATAGATTATTTCTAATAATTCAACATCCATCAATCCAAAGATTATGTAATCCTATAATCCAATTTTGATAATCCAATATCCAATAATCATCTATTTATATAATCCAATCTTCGATAATCCAATATCAACAATTATCTACTTCTAGAATCCGATATTCAATAATCGTATTTCTAATAATCCCATGTCCAACGATAATGTATTTGTCCAATCCAATATCCAACATTCATGTGATCCTATAATCCAATATCAAACATTAATGTAGTCTCATAATCCAATATATCCCCAATTATACATTTCTATAATCTAATAACAATATGTTTCTACAATCCAATATCCAACGATCATATATCTCTAAAAATCCAACATCCAACCATAATCCATTTCTATAATCCAATATCAACAATCCGATCTTAACGATGATATATTCTAATAATCTAGCAAAATATAAATGTATAATCCAACCGAGATATATTTCTATGATCCATCCAAGATTTATTTCTATAATCCCACCAAGATTTATTTCTAAAATCCAACATCCATCAATCATTTATTTCTATAATCCACATCCATCAATATTGCATTTCTACAATTCAATCTCCAACAATTATTCAAACCAATAATCCAACAATAAGGTAGTATCATAATCAAGCCTCTAACAATAATATATTCTTATAATCCACTCCTTTCAATTTCTAACCCTAAATACACCACATTCAGAAAGAATCTATATCTCAGTATATATTGACAATAAATGGCTATATATATTGGAATTGGGAATAATCGTAATGCTTAAAACAGGATTTAAATTACTTGAATATAAATACGCATGTAATAATAATTTAAAACAGAATTTAAATAATTTAAAATACTGGGATTTAAATATGATCAAAGGATGTAACTTACCTTGCTTATTTAATTGTTATTCTCGAACGGCGTCGAAATCCAAAAAAGTGTTGAAATCTGGTTCTCCGAAGTTGTCGCAATCTATACGCGACATGAGCCATATAAATATAACAACTCCAAATAAAATCCAAAAATTACCAAATTAGAACTAAAAGAAAGATATCAACTTTAGATGAATTTAAAAACAAGAATTGACAGAATCGGGCTTCGTATGAATGAGAACGAGCATCCGAAAGTTCAAAAATCACATGAAATATAGAAGTTATGGAGAGAGAAAATGCACACATGAATAGTGTAAGCTTGGGCAAAAAGGATGGCGCCGGCGAGGGAAAGGGAGGGCGGCCAATGAACTAGCAAAATGGAATTCCAGGAGTGAGACGGACCCAATAGCGGTGGTCGCGTCACCGGCGGAGGTCCGGTGTGGCAGCGGCGTGCAAAAAGGTGCATAGGGGAACAGTGGCGCCGATGAACCGGGGGTGCTTCGGGGGAAAGGAAGGAATGTCACGAGGGGTAGCTAACGGTAGTGACGACGTCGCCGGGGATTCAATGACGGCGGCGGGGCACGACGAAGAAGGAGGTTCAACCGGCGAGAGATAAAGCTCGATTGTGAAGAAACGAAAGCGAGAGAGGGGCAAATTCTAGGGATAAGAAGAGGAGGCCGAGAGGCTCACCGTGACATGGTCAGCTCGAGAAATGAGTGACCGAGGAGGGAGAACGGGGGGGAAGGAGGTGCGGCCAGAGCACTGGAGCTCGGTGGAGCTCATGGCCGGCGTACTGGAGCTTCGGTGGAGCTCGGTTGGGAGAAATAGAGGAGAGGAGGGAGTTGGGGAAGGATGGGGGAGACTGCCTATGTTGGTTTCAAAGAAGGAAGGGAGGAGGGAGCAAAGCAAGGGGAGGAGCATGCGGTCGACGGAGGTGAAAGAACCAGCGGTGGTTGGAGATTCAGTCGGAGCTCGCGGAGGACAATAGGGAGCTTGGGTGCGGCTTTAGGGGAGGAGAGGGGGAGGAGGAAGGAGGGGCGAGGTTGCTGCACCTTTAAAGGGGGAGAAAGGAGCACGGGATGGGGAGGCAGCACAGGGAGCCGGGCACTGGGCGCAGCGACATGCAGCACCAGCAGCCGCATGGGAGGGGGCAGGAGATGGGCAAGGGGCGGAGGTGGCGTGGGAGAGGGGAAGCCAGGGCATGGGCGGTGGTGGAGGGATGGCTCGAGGCATGGGCGTGGCAGAGGGATAGGGAGGCGGCATGGGGAGTCTTCAACGGGAAGATGACCAGGAAGAAAGCAACGGGAAGAATCACAGCGAAAAGAAAAAAAAGGAAGAGAGAGAAATAGAAAAGGAAGAAAAGAAAGAAAATCGAAAAAAAATAAATCCAAAAATTCAAGAAAATTTTATAAAATACTTTGGAACTTGAATATATCAAATAAAATAGTTTTGGATTTTTTAAAGTTTATTTTAACCAATTAAAATGTTTTTCCTTCAAAATTCAATTTAAGCTTTAAATTAAATCGAATAAAATTTGAGTAGTTTATTTTATTTTTAAAGCTTCAAAAGACTCTAGAAATAGAATAAAACAATTTGTTATTTAATTGGGGTTTATTTTACTCACGTTTAAATTATTTTTATTTCTAAAATTTCAAATTAAGCTTTAACGAATCAGAAAAATCAAATGGTGATTTTTATTTGGAAAACTTCAAAAGGCACGACAATCAAATAGATTAGCTTTGAAATAATCAAAATTACTTCCAGCTTAAAGTTGGCTTTTATTTTTGCACAAAACTATTTTTAATTTTTGAAACACAGGAAAAACCTTTTTAAATACCAGAAGATTCAAGGAATTAATTAAGTTTTCCTTTATAACTTTAAATCCAAGAAAATCTCAGAAGCTCGGTAAACTTTATTTTTGACTTTTTTAAAACTCAGGAAATAAAATAAAATAATATTTTATTAATTTTAAAATTGGTAACAGAACTTTAGGATGTTACATTATTGCATGACCTCCTTGCTAGGGAAGCGCTGCCCTACTAAGAGGGTCTCGACATCAGACCCCTAGTAGGAGCCTTCTTCTTGTGGCAGTACGAGCTTATGCACTCCGACATCATCAAGTCTCGATGCAACGTAAGGCACCTCTGATGACACAATTCCCCCGGTTGGACCAACGGCCTGGTGTGTGTCATCGTCGCTACCATCTGAGCTTGGGTTAGTGTCCTCGTTGCACTCCAGCCCGAGAGTCTAGTCCGGTAGATACTCGTGGTAGTTAATGAGGGCCGACCACCACGATTCGGCCCCCTCATTTTGCACAAAATTATGTGTGGGACAATCCTCCGAGGTAGCACATTCTGTGTTACCGTCTTCAGGCTCGGGCTGCGCTTCCCCGCTTATAGAGGCCCCAGCATCACCAAGGTGGCTCGGTGCCCTGGGTACGAAATTCACGTATACCATCAGCCTCCTGTAAATGGTTGCCTCGGGCTAGGAGGCAATGTGCATGTACTGGCTCCATGCTACGCTTCCAGCCACCTTGATGAGCTCCTACACATCATTCGTGCAGACGATCCCCTCGATCACAACTTTCTTCCTCGTTGCCTCCGTGATGAACTCCCTCTGGATGCAACTTCGAAGCTAGTGAATATTCATCGCGTCAAGCCCCTCCACCCGGACCACCTTGTACTGGCATCTCGATAGTTTTGGGTTATGGGTAGGCTACGATAGCACAAAACAAAAAAAATTCTACCGCGCAACCAAGGAACCTTCGCTAGTAATAGATCACGAGATTACCACTAGACAAGCTGACTCGTAGTGGAAGTAGAGTCGATGTAGCGAGTTGATGCAGTCGTAGTCATACTCGCCGCGTGTCTTCTCCTCCTGCTCTGATGATAGTCATGAGTTACGGATCATCCTAGTGCTGATAATTCACAACAACACCTCCAAGGTATCCACACGTACGGGACAGGGATACCACGTGCTGGAGTGCTAGCACCGACGGCGTGGTTGAGGAAGGCGTGACTATTAGGGTTTCGGGATTCTTCAAAAGATTGCTTTACCCCATGCCACCGCCCCTCTATATATAGGCATCCTTGATGGGTCTCAAACTTGAGGCCCATTAGGAACACGTGGCCTATAAGAATTCGGATCACCATCCAAATCAAATCCTAACCCTTTAACTGTGTGACCTATAGGTTCATGTGTAATCGGTTGTGACTTGGAAACTCTTTTCCGACCACAAGTCGTCAGCGGTACCTAGCAGCACATAACGATACCCAAACACACATAGAATATATTGGACGAACCTTGATGCAATATGATCTACGACCAGGTCCTTATCACTTACGACCAGCTCGTACCTAGTCACGACTAGTCCATACTTAGTTACGACTAGTACATAACTCTTTACGACCAGCTCATACTTAAGTACGACCAGTTCGTAACTCCTTACGACCAGTTAGTGATTATGTTCGACTAGTCTACGACCAGCTTCAATCTCCATATAACCAGTTTGTATCTAGTCGAAATGAATGACTTGCTTGTGTATTCTCCCTTTGCCTCACGACATCTAGTTGAACTCCAGGTGAGATAATTTGTCATCCATGGACTGTTCAATACTTTCTCGATCAAGTGTCGAATAACTTTATGTGGTCGACACTTCGACCACTAGTGGCATGACCATGCACTTTTTTTATTCGACCACAACGAGGGGCCTAGAGACATCTCTCCTGTTATGTTAGGAGGGGCAAATCCCATATCCGACCAATCACATTCCTCCGCATGTTTCATAGCATACCCGAAAGCTACCTTTATAACTACCCAGTTACGAGTAGCGTTTGGCACATATGAATAGAGTGCTATTACATATGTAGGAAACCATGCTGATCTCCAGTCTAAGGATTATACATCATCATTTCTTGAGACCAACTAATGACACATAGAATCATAACAATCTCAACAGTGTCTCAAGGTGGATCTTATCTAACACCATGTTTTCTAACATGTGTCCATATTATTGGTTTGATATCTCCATATCTATGACTTGTGAAACATAGTCATCAACCAATACATATCCTAGTCTATTCATATGTGTTCTTATATGTTTCTGACTAGGGAACGTTTAACAATAATCATCGCAGAAATACAGGGTTTCACAATCAAGTCTCATACTTGATAATAAATATTAACGATATTACTCTAGGAACAAGATAACATATTATCCAATATTATGAACATAACGAAATATAATCATTTCTATTATTGCCTCTAGGGCATATTTCCAACAGATAGGTCCAACCCGCTGGGTCCGGCCCGTACGAGACCATCACCATGAAAAACATACAATTCTTGCATGTTCGACATTATGTAAAGCCACAACAACCCAATCCGCGGTACATTTGTGTAATTAGATATGACAAATTGCATGCAAGTGATGGAGTACATATGTGTAATTAGATACAACTAATTATTTACCACTAAACTAATTAATAGAGACTAAACTAACTAATTACGACTATTTAATTACCACTAAACTAACTAATTGCAACTGCTTAATTACCACTACATAAATTATGAGTAATTTATTTGCACTAATTTAATATATGGGACTGATAACAACTAAACTAATTTTGACTAATTAATTAATTACCAGCGAACTAACTAATTACCTCTAAACTAATTAATTACCAGTAAACTAACTAATTCATAACCAATTAATAACCAGTACACTAACTAATTACGGTAATAACGACAAAAGCATCTGACAAATTACTTGCCCTTCGGGATAAGCTATCAAAAAAAACGAGCAATAAGCGACGAGCAGCAAGCAAATACTTGATGTCCAAAGAAATTAATTATGTTAAGTTCTCTAAGTTCTCAGCGATGAGCACCAGAACAAGAACCGAAACACAATTGGGATGAGTGAAGATTGACTACGAGATCTCGGTATTTATAGTCGAGCGAAGGAGGAGCCGCTACGTTGGCGCCGAGAATTTTGGATGTGTTGTCTACGCGCAGCACTATGGGCAAGGGGGGACAGCCGCGAGGAGTTGACAGATGTACGGAGGGGGGAGGATGGACAATTCAACATATGGCCACCAGAGGGGGGCCGTGTGGGAGGGTGGAGAGCAGGGCTGGCGGGACGGGGGCCATGCATGTAGGATGGGGAAGGGGTAACACGTGGCGGGATAAAATGAGTACACTTAAATGGAATTGCGAGGTAAAACCAGAATGAGGAAAATTATGGAAAAATTACACAAGAAAGTACGCCGTGTTACGAGCATTCAAGTAAAATTTCATAATTTTTTAAACTAATTTGCTATATTTTTAAAATGCTACAAAATTCATGGATTATCGGTCGAAACCCTAACCCTAACATGTGGCGGGTGTGCGGGGCCACCGCACAGCGGCCGTGTGGCAACGACGATGTAGCGGGCTGGGGTGGCCGCCACACGGCGGCCATGCGGTCGGGGTGTCAATTTTGCCAAAAAAAAAATCGTTACAGCTATTTTTGTAAATACAAAACAAAATCACACCAATATAGCCAAAAAAACTCTTATAACTTGCGCACTTCACATTTAGAAAGAGAGCACTAATCACAGCATCTCACGAAAAAAACCACTTACCCCACTTTAAGAATTTAGGCCCCATTTGGGGTGAACCTGATGCAGTTGTCCACACGTGGTCCCACCGGATTGATTGATTTCGATGGGCACGGTTAGGGGTGGAAACGAGCCGAGCCGAGCCGGCTAGAGCCAGCCTCAAACAAATGATTTAGGCCTCGTTTTGGGTGAACCTGATACAGTTGTCCACACACGATCCTACCCAATTGATTGATTTCGATGGGCATAGTTAGGGGTGGAAACGAGCCGAGCCGAGCCGGCTCGAGCCAACCACGGTGCTCCCCTGCGCCAAGTGAAAAAAATGAAAAAAAAACCAGGAAAAAAAATGAAAATTCCAAAAAAATATTGGAACAAGAAAAGATTTTTAAAAAATTGAATTTAATTGAAGTTTATTTTATGCATTTAAATTATTTTTTATTTTCTCAAATTTCCAATTAAGATCTAATTAATACAATAAAATAGAAATGATTTATTTTATTTTTTGAAGCTTTCAAAAGACTCGAAAAGGACAAGCGAAGAGAAATAATATCTTGGTCGCTACGATTGTTGATCACATTACTTCTAATTTTTTAAAATAATCTATTTTTTATTCAAATTATATAAATAATACTATTTAATTTTTTAAATAATCTATTGTATGATGTTATTTTTTAAAAGTGTGGTGACAACATTGGTTGGTCTGCATTTGTTATTTTAAGTAGAATATCAAGGGTACAAAATTTATTAGACTCGTAATAACATTTTGTGATCATCGTATATTGTTGTAGTGCGCTAAATTTGTAAAGAATTTTGTGAGGACGATTTAGATAGTAATGAGTCGTAAGTAGGAAGGTAAGTGATATTACGATGCACTAGAGAATAACACAGGGTGATAGGTGGTTAGAGGCTACCCCGTATGGTCTTGTCACTGTGCAAAACTGTCTCATCTGGTCTTCTCACTGCGCAAGGCTGTCTCCTTTGGCCTTGTCACTGCGCAAAGCTACCACATGTGGTCTTGTCACTGTCCAAAGCTGCCCCGTGTGGTCTTGTCACCGCGCAAAGCTGCCCCGTTTAGTCTTGTCACTACGCAAAGCTGCCCTGTTTGTTCTTGTCACTAAGCAAAGCTGCCCCGTATGGTCTTGCCACTGTGCAAAGCTGTCCCATCTGGTCTTGTCACTATGCAAGGCTGTCTCCTTTGACTTTGTCACTGTGCAAAGTTGCCCCATGTGGTCTTGTCACTACCCAAAGCTGCCCCGTATGGTCTTGTCACTGCGCAAAGCTCCCCCGTTTGGTCTTGTCACTACGCAAAGCTGCCCTGTATAGTCTTGTCACTGTGCAAAGCTGTCCTGTCTGGTCTTGTCACTACGCAAGGATGTCTCCTTTGGCCTTGTCACTATGCAAAGCTACCCCGTGTTGTTTTGTCACTACCCAAAGCTGCCACGTGTGGTCTTGTCACTACGGAAAGCTACCATGTTTGGTCTTGTCACTGCGTAAAGCTGCCCCGTTTGGTTTTGTCATCTGGAAGCTAACACATTACCCGTTTTGTTAGCCTCCCCCGCCCCCGGGGGGCTATAAAATGCGCACCCCACGCTCCGAAGTAGGACCACTCGACCCTTGAAACCATAGAAACAAGAACATACCATGACAGACGCCGAGGGACTAGTCCAACCGGGGTCGCCGAAGCAAGACCTTCCCCTCGAAAGGAGGGAGGACTTCGGCCCTAACTACTGGTTGATGCCGAACAAGCGTGCTCCGGCCGAAATGCGGACACAGGGAGGACACTGTCATGCAGGTCACGGATGGCCCTTTCGATGGTGGACGACGTTTCTTCCGATGCCCACACTCTGGGGTACAATTAGCAAATAGTTTGCTTCATATTACTGCTAATACATCCTCCATGTTAAACGTCCTTTGCTGCAGATGGCGAAATGCGGTTTTGTCCGCTGGATCGATCCTCCTCATGAATGACATGTTGTGATGTACGTGGAAACATTGTGGCACCGTATCTTTCAGTTGGAGGAGCAGATTGACAATCTCAACGAGCAAAATGATGACCTCCGCCAACAGATGTAGCGCGAGACGGGCAACAAGGAGGTTGTGAACATAGGAAGTTCCTATGATCCCACATGCTGCTATGCAAACCCTAGCTGCATATGTGTGTGCCACTATAATGATGGCCAGCCACGTCCGAGGTGTCCCCCTGTAGAACACTCTATGTGGGTAGCGAGAGACACCTTCTACCATTAGGCACGGGCGGAGAAGCTTGTACCTCGGTAGTCTCCCCTTCTGTACGCAATTATGTTCAATCTCCTAAAGCATGTAACTAAATGGTGGACGCGTCATTGCGGTTGCCTTTTATCGAGTTGACTGTTGTATCGATGTGTCGCGTGCTTTAAGTTATAGGCGTCGATATGCATTAAACAAACTCATTCATGGGTAGATAATGTTACTGGTTTATTCTCATTCATGACGGACTGCGATGCATAGATAAAGAGTGGACATTACAATCTCATTACAACTGAACTTCTACTTGGCAACAACAAGAAATAATAGAAGAAAGACCACAAAACTAACTAGCTTAACTAATTTCTGAAGTATGTTCTCAACTCTTTCCATCCTTTCATCTAGTCTTTTAAGTCTATTATCTTCATTCTGCGCTGGTGGGTCAAAGGGTCGAGCCACTGGACGAAATGCAGCAACACCACGAGAGTCATCTTGCAAGGAAGCAATTTGCATTGCAATATCTCGAACCACTGGGACAGCTTCGCCAGCCCACTACCAAAACCGACATGTTGTGCTCTGAAAAGGAAATGCAGCTTCAAGTGAAAAAAAACAACATGCTGTTTCGAATGGAATTCATTCGGGATGATTAGGCGCAAGTTACCATAAGATTTGAACACTTTATGAACACTTGGGATGGATTCGTTGGCGTATGCGAGGTGAACACATTCATTGGATCATTGCAACGAGGGCAAACTAGCTGCTGCCGCAGTGATTGTAATTGTCTACTCACTCGAAAGTTAGATGAGGCCGAAGACATCCCGTCTAAGACTGGAAGAAAGGAGAAGAGGAAATGAAGAGTAAGGTGAATGGCAGCCAAAGCATCCATATATAGCATGCGGCTAAACTGCAATTGGGTTGAAGGAAATTCGTGTCCGCGAGGTAGCGGGCCCGAGGAGGAATCGTGTGGCAGCGTTGCTTCAGGTCTTTTAAGTTTAGTACATAAAAATCAGGAGGTAGAGTTGTCATTTGTACTGAATATTTCGGAGAACATTTTGTGTCGATAAATCACAATGTCATACTTCACAACACTACATAAATTACAATGGCACAATACACAATGATATTACATAACATGCATTATATGACCATGACATTACTTATGGTACATCGTCCCGTCGCTTGCCCGGACGGTGTAGCTGATCCTCAGGGAAGGTGAACCTGTTAGGGGAGCGGCATACGTCTCGAAAGCCGTAGTAGGGGCGTTGCGTGGGAGGCGTCGCTGCGGTGATCTAAGTGTACGTGTCTGGTTCAAAGCTGAGCATATTGTCGATCCGCTCGTGCTCATCCTACAGGAAGGGTACTTGGTGAGTTAGTCCTCGGTTTTATGCAACGGGAAAATTGATGTAACTACGTTAAAACGTACCTGAGTAGGTTGTTGTGTGGACAAGGATCCTCCTGGCCAGTCTGTGCCCTAAGTAGGTTGTTGTGTGGACGAGGATTCTCCTGGCCAGTCTGTGCCGTAATGCTACCCGGTGTACCCATGGTATGTCTCGGCAAACCATTGGTCGCGCGCCCGCACGTGCGACTGAATGCCATGCGCCAATGATCCCAACCCATCGTCTCGGCGCTGCGGCGAGTAAGCGTCACTGTCTACAGTGGAACAGCGTCGCGTCAGTGAGGAAGTCCTATGCTACGCCTCCCTCCGTGATGACGACGGCTGAAGTAGAGTGCCGTCCCCTTGCAAGTGCTGCGCCTCTGCACCCGATACGTCTGACCAATGTTAATGGCGTATCTAGCAATAGCACGCTGGGTGGCACTCTTGTTAGGGAAGCACTGCCCTAGGAGCAGAGTGTCCTCATTGAACCCCCACTCGCCCCCCTCCGGCTATGGCAAAACCAACGATATCGTTGCAACATCGTCCAATCTTGAGGAGACATAAGAAATTTCGGTGGTCACAACACCACCAACTACACCTCCCGTAGCAGCTTCTCCGTCTTCGTCGTCTTCAGAACTAGGTTTTTCCACGTCCTCCTTCTCGCTTTCCACCTCTTCCGCCTAGTCGGCCAGGTACTCGTGGCAATCAATACGGGCTGCCCACCATCTCTCCACTTCTTCGTTGGGCTCGAAGTTGTTGGCACGCCTCCTTAGGTCTCACTTCCCTCCCCCCTCCCGCGTCTCCTCCAACACCGGAGACCAACGCAGGCTCCTCCTCACCAGCAGCTTCACCGGAACCACCCACGCCAGATGTCCCCGTGCTCTCCACGAACTGAACATAGACCATCGGCCGCGCATATATCACAGCAGCAGGGTTGCAAACAGCCTCCATGTAATAGGCCCATGAAGCGTCACTTGTCACCTTCATAAGTTGCCAAACTATCTCGTCTGCACCACCCACCACCGAGGCATACAACGCCTCGATGCGTAGCTTCTTCCTTGCAGTGGCGCAATTGAACGCGGAACGCACGCACCGCCTTAGCTCTGAGAGGCTCATGTCCTTCAAACCCGGTGCCCAGATCACGGTCCGGCCACAATTTAACAGGTCCGCCCCGTACGGCCCGTCGCATACGCGAGCGTCCCCGTGGAACACGAACAGATCTTGAATATCCACCATGAAGTACCTAACACAGGTGCATATGAAACCACTGATATGCAATGCTCGGAATATTTTGAAATTTTAGGTTCAAGTTCCTGACACTTCTGTAATTTGTTTATAATCTAATATAGTATTGGACATAAAATTTACATAGTTGCAGGTTCAATTCTATTTCTATTTAAACATCTCGCGAAAAATTACAGAATACTAGCAGAGATAAAAATTACATGGTTATCTACGGAATAAAATTTCATGACCAACAAAAATTGATTCATCTCAATTGCAGTTCATATGAATTTTCTATGAAATATTGAAGTTAATTTAATTTCTAGTGTAAAAATAATTCCTAACCGAATATAATTGCAATTCTGAAATTTTCTGTGGTAGTAACAAGTTTCAAACCTATTCTAAGCTAAAGTACAATAAAAAAGGAAACCAACAAAATTGGTTTCACTAAAATTAGAGTTAATTTCAAATAGTTATGAATTTTTTAACTTGTTCTAATTTACAATGCAATAATAAATCACTTCAGAATTTCTTAATGCATTTACAACTTTTTATACCCCAGCTACCTAGTCTCTACCACTAACATACGGGGTCTACTGCATAGTATTCTTTTTCGTTTAATTTCAAAATTAATAGCCTACTGACAGGTGGGACCCGTTTGTCATTGACTCGATCCATGGCATAGTGCATGGACCGAAGGTCAACATGCCTAGTCAAGAGTCCATAGACCACGCGCTCGGTGGGACCCGACCGTCAATGACTCTATTTCAATTCTATTTCTGTTTCCTAATCACATTGCTAAAACTATAGCCGAATGCGAATGACACTTACCTTTTCTAGGTGCTCACAAGACGATGCACAACTTCTGTAACTGAGCGAACTTCAACTTCTCTGGTTGGCTTCTCCCTTCTCTTCCGCGAGCTCTCTTTCTCTCTGGCTCTCTTCCTCTCTGGCTTGCAACTGAAAATGTCGCCACTGCGTTTGCGTTCCGCTCAATTTATGCATTCTTCACTGAAATGCGCAGGGGCAGCCAAAGCCAAGGCCAGACGGGGCCTGGAGTGGCCATGGCAGCGTGTGGCGCTCAAAATAGGCAAGCAGGCAGCAGGGACCGGGGCCAAGGTCGCGATCAGCGGCAGGCGTGTCGCGCAGGTGCGGCGTGGGCAGGCGTGGCACGTGGCGTGTGGGGAGGCAACTCTTTGTCGTGCCCGAGGGCAACAGGTGCTTGCTATCGAGCCCATCCATAGCAGCTTGGCTGCTGCCAAGCCCGACGGCAGCAAGTTGGTGCTGCGGTCGTATGGCGCAGCAGGTGAGTTGTTGCCGTCCCCGACGGCAGTAGGCGCTAGGAGGGGGGCCAAAAATGAAATTCTGATGGTAATAGAGCTAGTTTAGGAATTATGATGCTGTAGGGGCCAATTAAGTCCAAAATTCTTTCCAGATCTTACCACATGTGCTAGTAGCTACACAGACCATATCTCCTCTCTTTCTCTCATCAATGAACAATGATATTTTCTCTCTCTCTCTCTCCATAATGAAATTGTAGCTAATATTCCCTTTTAACTCACGCGCGCAACTTGATAAGGTCCTTTCATTCTACAAAGCAACTACTACTACTCTCAATTTGATGCAAATCCTGCAAGTGTTTCTTTCCTCCGATTCCATCTACCAGACAGGCAGGGAGAGGAACTAAAGCAACTGACAATCTAGTGGAATAGTGCTCGCGTTAGCGTGTAGTCCTGTGTGGGTATTATCGCACGTGGGGTTAGAGAACTGCTGCCACTCCAATCTTATCCAGTGGAGCTGTTAGGTCATGTATATTGGGTTTACATTAGCTGTCTATAGCCTCTGTTATGTAAGATTTAAGTTAATGTGGATGAAAGAGAATAAAGAGAGAGAAATGTGATATCTATAATCCTGCCGACCGTAACATCAGAACCAAGAAAAACATTAAAGGTTGTGTGTTGTCTAAAATTCTGTAACAGAATGTATCACTACAACCCGTTGTATGAACTGTGTTTGGTGCTGTCTATAGATGACATAAAAAGATATTATAGACAGCAACTATCTATATCATTATAGATACCCTAAGCTCTCGTAGTGCCCATCGAAATCAATCAATCGGGCGGGACCGCGTGTGGACAACTGCATCAGGTCCAGCATCTAGTTCTCGAGGAGCTTCAAGACAGCCAGAAAAAGACATCTGCAATGCAAAACACGGGAGAGAGATGGGCCTTCCCTACGAGGGCATATAGACGTTGATCTAAGGTTGTATTGGTTGTTTTGGCTTTACTAGCTAGCTGTACGTGAAACTTGTCGGGTTTCTGAGTTTTGACGGAAACGCGTCTGCGACACTCCGTTTAGATGTTGGAACTAGGCTGAATTTAATAATTGTATTATGGGTGCTACTACGGCTTGCAAGTTCCCACCATACGGTCCCAATACAACACAAAGAAAAAATAGGTGCAACATTTTTTTAGCTTGCTGCAACATATCAAATATACATATACAACATTGTCTCAAAATATCAGGATCAAGCAAACAAACATCCTCATAATAAAAAACAACACAACTATTATCATAAATCAGACACACAAACACATCTGCAGACGCCAAACATATAAAAAAAATACAACATCTCAGAATTTTGTATGCAACATTTTTTCCGTCGTATACAACAAATTTTCCCCTCGTGTTCAACAATTTTTTCCATGGTTGCAATAATTTTCCCTCCGACTCTCTTGCTCTGCTCCCGCGACCACCTCGCGAGGGACGGAGGAGACACGAGGAAGAGGGAGTCAGCGGGACTAGAGGGGAGGCTGGCGCGGAGGAGGCAGGCCAGCACGGAGGGTGTTCAACAACAACTTATATGATTCATTCAACAACAAACAGAAGATGAAATTTCAGATCTGAAATTTGTGTGAGGGGAGGTGGAGTCTTACCTCGCCGGACTATGGATGCGCAGAGCAGCCGGAGGGGAGGAGGGAATGGCGCTTGGGGAGGAGGCAGGGACGGCAGGGACGAACGAGCTGGCCGCCATTGGGGACGGTGACGGGCTGGTAGAGCAGCTGCCTCTTGGCGTGGGTCAGCGCGGTCCGGGAAGGCGAATCCGTGCTGGGGGCGGCGGGAGGCAGAAGCGAAGCAACCAGCATCGATGACCAGGCGGGAGGGAGGCGATAGGGCAGCGGGTGGATGGGGAGGCGCAAAGTAGACGACGCCTGTGGGGTAGAGGCAGGAGAAGGTGACCGGGTGAGAGGGAGGTGACAGGGCAGAGGGGGAGGTGGGCAGATCTGGCAGTGGGGGCAGGCAGAGGCGGCAACATCGGCGATCAAGCGGGAGGGCGGCGGTCGAGATGAGTGTGGGGAGAGGAAAGCAGTGGAGAGAAAGGGGAACCAGGGGGAGCAAGGATAAGAATGAGTGGTAAAGCGTGAGTTGGTGGTGAGGATGAATGCGTGGCTGTGAGAGCATGTGAGAACCCGGGGTATTTAACTTGTAATACTTAACCATTAAAATGATTCAAGCATTACAAATCAAATATCACGACTCTCAGCGTATATGTACTTCCCGGAATGCAGTACATATACCCCATACAAAAATTAAACATCAACTCCATTCAATCACATAGAATCCAAAATATGACATAAACGATCCAAAAGACATACAGTATAAAGTTATTACAAACGGGCCGACCAGCCAAATTCAACTAAAGAGTCTAACATAACAGCGGAAGCAAAAGGCCATAAGATGGCGATAACAAAAGCCGATTAGTGTGCCTTAACCCACAAGGCAACCAACCAAGCCACCAACCTAGTCCTCGAAGCCGAAGCACATCTCACAAAAGTGCAACCCTTGGTGTTCCACTTCCTCCTCTGCAACAATTAAATTAAAGCATAGCAAATGAGTACAAAAATGTACTCGCAAGACTTACGTGTAAGGTAACAAGCCTAATAAATAGCTACATGCAAGCTTCTTTAAGTGGAGCAGGCTCTAGACACAATTTCAGCATAAAGCAAGTTTTCATTTGCAAAATGTAATAGATTGAAAGCAATTTTACAATCTGATTTTATTTGCTAAAAACAGCGATATACAAGAACAAATAATAACAAGATATCCTGGAAGTGGCTAACCCAATAGCCACCACAACAATAGCATGAACTCCCCGTTCATACCACTCACATCAAGTTTTAATTAAGAATTCCAAAGTGTTGAGTCTAACTCCTGCAAATCCAATCCCAAGCATGTCCATAACCTAGGATGAGGCTATTCGAATAGTTTATACCCTGCAGGGGTGTACCAATGTACCCACACGTCAGACCGCTTTTTCGCCACTAGATTAGCACACTTCCTTTGGTATGCCGGCACAGCTAAGTCCTACAAGACATTTCCCATGGATGATGCTAATTAAGAGCCGCAACCCAACAAAGAGAAAGACACATTAGTCAGCTCAAGCCGATTTGCCAATGTTCCCCTCATAACACATCATTTCCTTTTTCAACCACCAACCAGCTCATAATTAACACCGCCCAAGGTACTTAGTCAAGAGAGGTCCCATATCCCTCTCGCGTGGTTAGCACGCAAATTATGCTTGGTTTTGGTGAAACAAGATGTTCGGTCCTTGTTGACCTGGGCAAGACATTCACAAACCCAATACACCACCATCCAACCACTTGCCCAAGTTTGAATCATTTCACTTGCACTTTTAGTTTTGAAAGCAATTTAGCACAAGGTGCTGATCAAAGAGTAATAAATGATTTGTGTGATCAAGGTTATCGACCAAGTCGATAACTGCCCAATTCTACCGGTAGCTAAGCATTTCTAAGCATGACACCGAAAAGACAATAAAAGAGCATAATTAAATCACCGAGCTCTAATTCACCAGCGATATTAATAACTTATGTTTTGTGGTAGGGGATAACAATTTAAGGGCAACCATGCAATAGGAATAGCTACCTCTAATCAGGAAAATTACTTTGACACAACAGCATGCATACATACAATTTGTAAACAAAGTAATAGACTTGAAAATAATAGGACATTTATGATCAAACTGCTTGCCTTGCTGCGGATTACCCTCTTGCTGTAGAGGAGCACTCTCGCAATCAATATTATCGTTTGAACCTAGCGAAAGAAGTCGAAAGCACAATAAGAACGAATAACACCAAAGAGACCCAAAAATTCAAATCATCCAAAAATTATGAAAAATTCACAGAAGGTAGATCATGATTTTATATGAATTTCGCAACAATAATCAATTTATTTGGATATTCTATGCAGAAGTTATGGCAGTTAGAAGATCAGATTTCCTGAAAATTCAATTTAATTGAGATCTGTTACTGTTCATTCGAAAATAATTCTTTTGGTGAAAATTTCCAGAATAGTGGTGCACTTGAAATTTTTATGTTATGAAGAGCACCACATGAGATGAACAATGGAATTTGATTCACCTCATTTGGAGCTAAGATGAAATTTCTATGATTTTTCCAAGTTATGAAAGTAGTACAAAAGTTACATGCAAAATAAGATTTTCAGTAACAGTATCATGTCATAACCTATTTTACAATAAACTACAGTAACAGAGGATTCTAACAAAATTGGGTTTGCTCTATTTGGAGTTACAGAGAAATACTTATGCATTTTTGAAGTTAAAGCAATTTTTTTTTGTGCAACAATAATACTAAACATAAAGTAGTTTTTTCCAAATGTGTTTTCTGGAACAGTAACATGGCTCAATACATTTTTACATTAAATTACATTTAAATATGAAACTTACAAAATTTTAATCATCAATTTTGGAGTTCTTATGATTTAGTTATACATTTTTAAAATTAACAGCAATTTGTAGTGTAAAAATAAATCATTTTTGGATCACTTTCCACAACCTATGTTTTCTGGGACAATAACAAGGTTGAAACCTATTTTAACATAAAGCTAGTTAAAAATTAAAATTATCAAAATTTGTTTCACTGATTTTGGAGTTAAAATGATTTAGTTGTGCAATTTTGAAGTTTAACCAAATTTCAGTGTGTAAATAAATGTATTCCAGATTTTCTTAAGTAATTAGTACTTTTCTTACCGACCTAGATCTAGCCAAAGCCTATGACATGTGGGGTCTAGCAAACAGTACCGTTGTTCATTTTATTTTCGATTTCCAATAAGCACTGACATGTGGGGCCCAACCGTCATACTCGAGGGTCCATGAAACAGTGTGTGAACCCACGGTCCACAGCACAGTGCACCGGTCCATGGACCACCCAGTGGTTTACTGTGCATTTAAGGATTTGGGCCCACCTGTAAGTGACTCAAGAAACCGCTAAACAGGGATTTTCCGACAAAGATTGCGTCATTAATAGTAATCATTGTCATTAATTGTTAATTAAACGCCGCAACAGTGATTTGCCGGGAAAATCCGACAACGCCATGCTCGCTCCTTGCACACGGCGGCAAGACCGGCGTTCAGCGCCACGGCAGCGCCGACCAAGGCCTGGGATGGGTCCTAAATAGCCTAGCGCAGCTACTGCTAAGCGTCACGGCGACGGGGGAGCACTAGGCTGCCGGCGAGCCGGAGTGGGGTGGCGGGACCGTGCTACGGCAAAAAGGAAACAGAGCCCCGACGCACCAAACACACACGACAAGCTCCCTTAGGCTACAAGGGGGACCTAGGAAGCTCACCCGAGAGTTTGGAGAGGTCGGGGAAGCTCGGAGGTGTGTCGGTGACGATAATGGCCGCGGCGGTCGAAAAAGGGGATCTTCCAAAATCCAAGCTACCCTACGATGCAAAGAAGAAATTGACCGAGGGGTTCCCTTAGATGCGCAACAAGGCTAGAGATGACACGCAATATTTTGTTTAAGACTCACCGACGGGGAGGTTGACACGAGTGTAGACCTCGGGAGTGCGCTCCCACTCTTCCCAGAGCGCGAAGATGGAGAAGGAGCTGCAAGGCAAGTCAAGCACTCGCATAAGCCAAAATGGAGAGAGCAAGGAAGGTAAAGGGGAGGAGGACCACGCGGTCGAAGCTTACCCCGGCGTGGCGCTCAGCAGAGCCTCTTCCTTCTCACCCCCGAGAGAAGGAATGAGCAAAAATGGAGGGTTCGGGGAGGTGTTATCCTTGAGCGAGGACGGAGATGGACGCGGCGTCAAGCAGGGAAGGCTCCGGATAGGCTAGCTTGGGCGGTGGCTTCACGGCATGACCTGGCGAAGACAAGGTCACGGCAGAGCGGCGCGGGCGTGTGGCGCATGCGTTTTGCACGACGCGACGGGAGGTTGAAGACGACGCTGACCGTGTGGGCCCAGTGCGTTAGCGGCACAACGGAGCGGGCGCGAGAGGGTGGCTCAGGGCGATCCAGAGCCGCACGATGACGATCGGAGGGCTGACGAGGGGTGCGGTTAGTTGGCTCGGGCGAGCCTACTCGCCGAGTCAAAACAGTAGGGTGGCTCGGCCCAAGGAACAGTACTGAGCCTGAGATTCAAATTGATTTGACCAACAAATGACAGGTTTGACTAGGGCTTTAAAATTAGAAATAAATTTCTAAAAATTCTAAAATAAATCAAGGGGCTTCTTGGGGCAACCTAGTCTCCAAATAAAATTTGAAACCTACTATTAATTACTTAATTTGTGTAATTTAAATTCAAACTAAGAATAGGTCTTTGACTTGTGTTTGAATTTTCTAGAGGTTGAATTTGGTTCTAAAAATTTGGGAAAAATTATATTAATTCATGATAATTATTCTAGTATTTGAATAAATTATTTCCAGACGATCAACATAAGTTTTTGCTCTTGCTTTCTTTTGGAACTTTAATTTGAGTTGTATGTTCCCTTTGTTTTCAATAATTTCAAGTCCAACAAATTATGCAAAAACTCCATAAAACCAATGCATGCTCAAAAGTTTTAATTTCTCCTCATTTTTATTACATTTGAAACACACACCACCGTTTGGGATGTTACAGAGCACGTGGGGAAAGAAAGTGAAGTAGGCGTCCGTTCCACCGGACGTTTGACACGTATCATTACCCTTGAATGATACCTCACGAATATTTACTGTTTGGGTGAGCAAGAAATTGGATTTGGATTTGGGATCCAATTCCTCATGTTTTGGCAGACAAATTAGGAGGGCTCGTCCCCAATTCACAGCTCCCACCCTCTTATTTGGGTGCAATTGGGCTTCGTTCGAAGATCGAGCAGGTGAGCGCTCATCTTCATCTCCACCCATGATCATTGTCTCAAGGAACTTCCGACGACCTCCTCTACCGGTGAGATTCCATCGCACTACCGACAGCAAGCTCCCTTCAACCACCACCACTGGCTATGAGCTGCTCAATCCTGCACTACCGTCGCCGCCAACAATTGTCGTCCAGATCTGGGTCGCCTATATCCCATCGCTTATATCCCATCATCCTCTTCGTCACCACCACAACATCTTATTCCTCGTTGTTAGCGCCACCACAACATGCGGCCACACGGATCTGCTGCTCCCATCTCTCCGTCGTGTAACATCCCAAAATATGGGCTTATGTTTCAAATGTATAAAAATGTGAGCTTTTAAAAATTTGGATGCATTATTTTTTCATTCAATTTCCCTGGATTTTCATTCAAGGTTTTAGTTGATTTTAAAAAAAAACTGAGCATCAATTTTGGGAACTTAAACCTAATGGATAAATAAAACAAATTAAAATGAAACTTGATAATTAAAAATCCAAACTTAGCATAATTATCTGGATATAAAATAGGAAATTAATTAAAGCATATTTTGGGAATTCTCCTCAAATGAAATAATAAAAGTAAAAGCAAACATAAACTTGAAAGATTTTTAGAGAAAAATATAATACAAACAAAACCCTAGAAAAATTTCACAATATTCTACACTATGTCATAAGCCTCCCCAAAAACTTTCATAATTTTTGGAACCCGGCAACTATGCTTAAAAATTCATTAAACCCCCTCGGCCTTTTAGGTTTTCTCGAAAACCTAATCTTTTTCTCTCCCACTAACTAGTGGACCCCACTGGCCAGGGTTCTTCCTCCACGCGCACGACACAGTGTAGCGCCAACTCGCCCGGGCGCCCATGCCGCTCTAGCACGCCAGCGCCTGCGCACCAGAGCTCGCTGCTGATTTTACCGCACCCCTAGTCCTCCCCCACCTTGACTGCATCGTTCGCGCCTATTACCTGCATTGGTCGCCTCACTGTCCACTTGACGTCGCTCGTGCTCCTGTCAGTGCACCGGAGCGCATCTATGCCCATGCTTGCGCTTCCTCTCAATTCCTCTGCCCCCATTGCCTATAAGAGGCCATCCAAGCCTCTGCACCCTTTCCTTTACCTCCCCGAGCCACTCATCTCTTTCCCTCTCCTTCTCACCGAACGAAAATGTCACTGGTGCTCCAGTGAATTCCTCTCCTCGCCACCCCTATCATGACATGTTCCAGAACACTAGGAAGTTTTGCCCTCAACTAACTCTGCGTTCCATTCATAGGAACCGCTGAATTTGTGTCTCTTCCCCAACTCCGGCCGTGTAACATCCCAAAATCCTAATTCTAGGATTATGTAATATAAATGTACTAGAGAATTTACATGAATATGAGGAATAATGAAAAAATTTGTCATTCAAACATAAGGATAATAATCATGACAAACATGCTTGAATGCATAAACTTTGATTAAACAAAAGAGATGTAGCATAGCATATCATAAGAGTCATGAAGCATCATAAGTTTAACTCAGCTATTACAAGCATACATCCAACAAGTACAAATATAACCAAATAAAGTCATTACATAACCAAGTTCTTCTAAATAGATATCATAATAACATAATATAGTAGTAGTAGTCTTGGATTCTTCTTAGGTTTCCTTTAGAAGCTTCAACTTCTTCTTCTAGCTCCCTGTAACACCCCAGCTCAACATTGAGCCTGGAATGCTTCTAAAATAAAATTAAACAATACTACTAAGACCATTTACCAATTTTTCAGCAGAACCTCTTTTGTATAATTAACTATACCGAGGTTTCAGCAATTAAATATAACATTAACAATAATTCAATAACCAAATTCATCCAAGCATGCAAGATAGTCTATTTCGGTAAAACAATAATAAGCATAATCCAAATTCGCAAATCTCATTATTACAAATAAGCCAAAGCATTCCACCAAAGCTATGAGTGAATCTCAATCGGTTTGCTTATTTATAGAGTATGAACTAAATGATATTCTTCCTTTAGGGTGAATGGTAGTGAGTGCATTCCAACAAAACTACTCCCTCCCATGCATGCTGTTCTTGCTTGTGGCACCTAAAACACAACAAAGCAAGGGTGAGTCTAAGGACTCAGCAAGTATTTATAAAAGAAGCATTCAACACACAGATATGGCATCAACATGTCAAAAGAAGCATTACACTAAAAATAACTCCCATGCTTATGTAATGCGAACATGCAATGCATCTTTTAAACTTTATCTCTTTTCGTATTTTACCGGTAATGCGAGGTATACAACCGTCGATGTATACCCTTGCCTGTGCCCTCTGGCACAGGGACTAAGAGCCTATACTCCATGAGTATAGGGACCATTGCCCATCATCTTCATGATGGGGACCTCTCCTCAATGCCCACATTCCACGAATGTGGGGACCACAAGCCCGTCATTTACATGACGGGGACCTCAACTGTATATACTTGGTCACCACGTGACCAAGTCTCAGATATGCTTCCAGTATGTGTATGTACTATGAACCTATCTTTCATGCATATGAATCAACAAGTACATACCACAACTTCATATCTCACATAGCATGTAAGGCATTAACAACATACATAGGAAAGCTTTAGCCATAAACATGCATTCCCCAAATTCTACTCATATTCATCACACTATCATCCATGTATGACTAATACGAGTAAACTCAAGCAATCACATCAAACAATCATAATTGTGCTACAAACAGGATACTTACCTCAACCATGCGGAAATGGTAGACGCGATGAGGGCGCTGCCCCTGGGACCAATCCCCCACCTGAACATAATTATGAACCAAGCTAAGAAAACCATACTGGACCCAAGACATAATTAATAGCTCAAATGAAAAAGCCAAACTCTCAAGCGCCTTCCAAACGTGCCACTTCTAACGATCGATCTGTCCCCTCTATGGATAGTCGACTTCTAAAATTCATAACTTTCACTAAAGGGGTTCAAATAAGGTGCTCTAGGACTTTCTGGAAAGGTAATTAAATTCCCCAACTAAACCTAGTTGAGGGGGCCTTCTGAATCGGCCATCTATTACCCCTACAAAGCCAATTTAAAAGACATCAATTTTCACATCGGGTTCTCTAGACAGTACACTAAAACCACCATAACGTTTGCTACGAGCGTCCAAATCTTACGTTCTTTAGCTTTCTGGAAAGGTATGGAAATTACCTACATTTTTCGTTATATGGAGATCCTCTGATTTCTTCTTTAACTAATGACTTAACCCAGTTTTCTACAAACTATCAGAAAACTGACAGATTAGCAGGACAGCGACACTAAAGAATTCGTAACTTGCTGACCGTTAATCGGATTTGGGCATTCTTGGCAGCCATGGAAAGCTAAGGCTGCTCCCAATGGGTAGTATCTTAGTGCAGATTCTTTAGTGCATGAGGAGTGTTAGGATACTATCTTCCCAATGCATGGTTTCTTATGGTGTAGTATCTTAGGCTGTTTCACTTAATTACATGCATGATCTTTACTAGTATTTGAGCATTATGGCCTATTTATGGCATGTACTAAAGCAATGCATGCATGATCTTCTCAATGCACGGGATCGATCACAATAAATTTTATGCGTTGGATTTCGAGATCGAACCAGTATCCAGATTAGATACTAGACTAGCCTCTCTCTTCATTAACTATGGTGCCACATCATCATTTTGCCTACATGGCAGGTTTAAGATACTAGCCAGGGTGAAGCACTGGGAGTAGCCTAAGGACATTACCCAACTATTTCCAAGAGATGGGATCCACGGAATCTGCCTCTAAAGACATCAAAACCGCCGTTCAATCTACTGGACAGAATGGGATCTACACAATCGGTATTGCTAAAACAACAAGTTAAACATCTAATCGACGGGAAACAAAGGTTACCCTCGACGAGCAGTTGAAGATCACGAGCTCCCGCTGGTGATCCCTCTTCCTTCTCTTCTCCCCCCTTCTCTTCCTTCCTCTTTGGCTGGCCACCTCCAAACGTCTTCTTCTCCGTCCAACTCGGCCGGCAGCGAGGATCTCCAAGAGTACCAATGGCAGGCCGGCTCCTGGGGAAGATGAGGCACCTTGGGGAGGGGGAGAGGAGAGGTGGAGGCGCAGGAGGTTCCTTGATGGGGGCAGCTCGGAGGTGGGGAGTGGGGCGGCTTGGAGGTGGGGAGGGGCTAGGGTTTGAGCCCCCCCCATAAGGCCTTGGCCGGCCTCCCCTTGGGCCTTGCGGCCAGCCCACTAATGGGCCTTCCGGCGATAGCCTGAGGCCCAGGTTGTCTAACAATTGTGAAACCCCCCCCCCTCGTTGGCTGCTTAATTGATTAATTCCCAAAGGATCTGTCCACTAAATCGACTTCTAAATAGTCATTCTTTTAACTCAAACTAATTCTCTCTCGGAAGTCCTTTCGAATACTTTCGGGGTATTACACTCCCCCTTAATATCTCTCCGCCTTTGGCATCAAGTACCAAAAAGGAGTCACTCTTGAGGAGAGGGTGTATCTCGACGGCAACGGCGACTATAATGCAGTGGCGAAGAATGCACTATTGATGAAGAAGATTGCTCGAGCGCACCCACACGAGTAACCAAAGTAGCCAACTAATTGTTTGTTTCATTGCAAAATTATGCTTGTGCATCGTGAATCTCCACTATAACTGAATAAATCTGGGATGGAGAGATAGGATCTGCTGTAGGGGCATCTACTTGAGCCTGAGCTTGTTCTTCTTCTTCTTGAGCACGAGGAGGGACTATTGCAGGAACTAGAGCCCCGTCCCTTGGCTTGTAAGGCTTGTGCACTCCCAGTCGCACTCCTCGATATTGAATCTTCCTCATGATAAGTGCCATGATGTAAGGAGCAAAGTAAATACTTTTGATTTTGTCATTCTTAGAAGAAGCTATTTCTCTGCTGATAAGATCAATCACATCAAATTTCCATCCATGCATGATGTTATTTATGATATTCCAGGCATGTCCTCGGATAGCATCAAAATTTCCACTCTTTGGGAAGAAGGTATGATTGATGATGCGATTGATCAAGCTTGACAAAGGGAGAAGACCTCCAATTTTCCCAGGTGTGTATCTTGCATTTCCATCATAGAACCAACACCAAGCTGGGGTTCTGAGTGCTCCTCGATGATAAATATTTTCTTGAGATCCCACGTAAGTCCTTAGAGCACGCTCAAAATCAGCTTTGGAAGCTTGTACCTTTTGAGTCCCTACCATCCATATCAAGTGATCGAAGTCCGGAGAAACATACACAGTAGCATAAAACTATCGAATTAAATCTTCATTATAGTCACACCTTAACACTACTATCTCTTCTAGACAAACTGCTTGAAATAGTCGATAAGCTCCATCAAAGCAGTCAATATTTTGCAAATGAGCCCAATCTACATACTTGTGATTAGCAAATTGTTTGTGATGGTTGTAGAGTTGAGCAAAGACCTCTTACTGAAATCGAGTATGAAATCTTGGGTCAGAGGAGCTTGCTGGTTTCTCAAACTTATTTGGATGACGAAGCATTGCATAGCTATCACTTGTAATTTGTATGAGGTTGATCGTTGGCTCTTCTACTTCTGCCATGTCCTCATCATCGTCCTCATCCTCACTTTGTTCTTGGGAGAAATCCTTGTCCTCTTCCTCATTGTCACTGGATTATTCTTCTTCGGTTTCTTGAGTTTGCTTTGAGGATTGACCATGATCTTTGGTTCTCATATCTCGTAGAAAAGAATTTGTTTCTGGATCACTATCCTCCCTTTGAGTTGCGGGAGTTCTCACATGTACTGATTTCCGGGAAGCCACCTTGCGGTAAGAGGTTCTAGTCTAAGGATGTGGAGGATCATAGCGTTCAACAAGTTCCCCTTCAGGAGTAGCACTCTTGCGAATTGAGGTTTTTGTCCTCGGCATGGTTGCTAAGATAAGATACAACAATTAGGACAATGATAGAATATATTTAAGTAAAGGAGCACGATAAAACCAATTTTCTTCTACAGGAGTGGTAGTACCACAATTGGCATCTGGTTTTACCGACGAGCGGTAGTACAACAATCCACAAGCTGTTGTACCGCAACAGCAGAAACTGATTAGGGCATTCGATCGATTTTGCATTTAGCAAGTATTTGGCATGAGATAAAGCATGGAATAGACATCAAATGTCACAAATACTAGTTTCTATCAATTTGCCCAAAAATAATTGATGAAATCATATACATTTGATCAAACCCTAGAAATGGGATAAAAGCCAAAAGAGATGAAAAGAGATGATTCCAAAGGCTTTTACCTTGAGGGATGGATGAGATATGATCAAGAGAGACCTATATCAGTCCAAGATCCAAGAGAAATACACAAAACCGAAGGATTTGAGATGGAGTTTTGTGGAGAAGAAAGAGAAGAGAGAGAGGAGAAGAGGGGTCGGTGGTTCTTAGAAATGAGGAGCGCTTGCACCGTAGGGAGAAGGAGGCCAAGAGACAAGGTTTTGGCCGCAACCATTTTTAGGACCACCAGCCAGATGTGGTAGTACCGCACTTGAGGAGCGGTATTACCTAGCAGCGGTAAACCATGGTATTACCGTTTTGCCTGACAAAGTAGGAGCTGAATAGAAATGTAAATGATCCTTATTATAACACTCAAATAAATTCTTTTCAGGATCATTATACATGAGATAGATAGTAAAAACTCCAATTTAACATAGTTTTTGTATATCAAATTATAGAATTTTGAGAAAGATTTTAAAATAGTTTTCATAAATACTTCAATGAATCCAAATAAGAGCAAATGACATGAGGCACGAGTTTCAAGTAATATTAGAATAATCTATGACATTTAACTCATTCATCAACATGCAAAATTGACTCTCATCTAAAGGTTTGGTGAAGATATCGACTAATTGATCATCGGTCCTTATGTGGCTAATCTTTATATCTTCTTTGCCTACATGATCTCTCAAGAAATAGTGGCGGATATCTATATGCTTGGTTCTTGAATGTTGGACTAGGTTATTTGCTATCTTTATTGCACTGTCATTATCACACAAAAGAGACATATTATCAAATTTAATTCCATAATCTATCAATGTTTGCCTCATCCATAACAATTGAGCACAACAACTACCCGCGAAAACATATTCAGCTTTGGCAGTGGATAGGGCTACGGAATTTTGTTTCTTGGATGACTATGAAACTAAGGATTTTCCTAAGAATTGACAACTACCATAGGTATTTTTTCTATCCAATTTGCAACCCACATAATCGGAGTCCGAATATCCAATTAAATTAAATTTTGCACATTTGGGATACCATAAGCCAATGCTAGAGGAATGCTTTAAATATCTAAGAATTTTTTTCACAGCCACCAAATTGCACTCTTTTGGTGATGCTTGAAATCTTGCACACATGCAAACACTAAACATGATATCGGGCCTAGATACGGTAAGATAAAGCAAACTACCAATCATAGACCTATAAAGCTGTAAATCTACCAGTTTTCTCATTAAGATCGAGATGATCGTTGGTTGCCATAGGAGTCTTGATGGGTTTTGCGTCCTCCATGCCAAACCCCTTGATCAAATCCTTCACGTATTTTGTTTGGCTTACGAAGGTCTCATCTTTGACTTGCTTGATTTGAAGTCCAAGGAAATAGCTAAGTTCTCTGATCATGGATATTTCAAATTCCCTAGACATCATATCACCAAATTCTTTGCAAAAATCTTGATTAGGAGATCTGAAAATAATATCATCAACATAGATTTGACATACAAAGAATTCATTATCTAGAACTTTTGTAAACAAGGTTGTGTCAACTTTTCCGATTTTGAGTCCTTTTGAGAGTAGAAAATTTCTAAGACGTTCATACCAAACTCTAGGAGCTTGCTTAAGACCATAAAGAGTCTTGGAGAGTTTTTACATATGATTTGGAGTCTTAGGATCCTCAAAACTAGGTGGTTGCTCAATAAATACAATTTTGGATATTTTTCCATTTAGAAAATCACTTTTAACATCCATTTGAAATAATTTAATATCAAAACATAATGCAAAAGCAAGTAATATCCGAATTGATTCAAGTCTAGCCATTGGAACAAAAGTTTTACCGAAATCTAAACCTCGACTTGAGAGTATCCTTGAGCAACCAATCTTGCCTTGTTTTTCACAACCATTCCACTCTCATCTTGCTTGTTTCTAAAGACCCATTTTGTATCAATTACATTATGTTCCTTGGGTCTCTCCACCAATATACAAACGTCATTTCAGGTGAAGTTATTGAGTTCTTCATGCATTGCATTCACTCAATCCGGATCATCGAGTGCTTCATCTATATGTTTTGGCTCAAGAGCTAGAAGAGATAAAAGATTAAGATTCACAAAAAGAAGCAACACAAGATCGAGTTTGGACGCCCTTACTTACATCACTCAATACTTGATCTAGTGAATGATTTTTGGCAATTGTGTTGTGGATCCTTTGAGGTAGGTTTGTTGGTTGTGCATCTTCCTTGTTGTCCTCTTCATTGATTTGAATTTGATTTGACGTGGAAGAGGTAGGAGGTTCGACTTGAGTGGAAGATGATGAGTCATTTAGGTCTTCTTTTGGCTTGATGTCTCCTATTTTCATATTCTTCATTGCTTGTCTCAACACTTCATCACCTATATCATCCAAATTTTCTTGCAATTCTTGAGAGCCATTAGTTTCATCAAATTGAACATCACGAGTTTCTTCAACTAAATCGAAATTTTTGTTGAAGACACGATAAGCTTTGCTATTTGATGAGTAGACAAGTAGGAAACCAACATTACATCGACTTGCAAATTTTGAAAGACGAACACCATTTCTCAAAATGTAACATTTACAACCAAAGACACGAAAATATGAGATATTCAGTTTTCTTCCAACAAGAAGCTCATAGGAAGCCTTTTTCAAAAGAGAACGCAAATAAAGACGATTTATGGCATGACAAGAGGTATTGATTGCTTCCACCCAAAAGCTATCGGAAGTATTATATTCATCAAGCATTGTTCGAGCCATTTCAATTAATGTTTGATTTTTTCCTTTCTACAACTCAATTTTGCTCCGGAGTGTAGGTAGTGGAAAATTCATGCTTTAATTCAAGTTCATCACAAAAATCTTCAATTTTAGTGCTCCTGAACTCGGAGCCATTATTACTACGTATTTTCTTGATTTTGAAATCAAATTCATTTTGAGCCCTTTTAGCAAAACTTTTGAAAATACCGAAGGTTTCGGCTTTGTCATGTAGGAAGAAGACCCATGTATATCTTGAGTAATCATCCACAATGACTAAACAATATCTGTTACCCCCGATAATCTTATAGGTAGTTGGCCCAAACAAATCCATATGTAAGAGTTTCAATGGCCTAGAAGTTGATATGATACTTTTGGAAGGATGAGAATTTGTAACTTGCTTTTCGGCTTGGCAAGCACTACATAATCTATTTTTCTCAAACTTCACATCTTTCAAGCCAACTACAAAGTCATGTCTGAAAATCTTTTTGAGTTGAATCATACCAGCATGAGCTAGCCTTCTATGTCAAAGCCATCCCAATGAGGTTTTTGCAATTAAATAAGTTTTCAAGCATGAGTCATTTGAAGAGAAATCTACCAAATAATGATTTCCAAATCTAAATTATTTGAAAGCTAAAGAATTATTCTTTTTGTTTAAAATGGAAACACCTTCTTGGGAGAAATTGCAAGATAAGCCAAGATCACAAATTTGAGCAACGGATAGCAAATTAAAATTTAGCGATTCAACTAAAGATACATTAGATATTGAAACGTAATTTGGGATAGCAATTTTACCCAATCCTATTACCTTTCCTTTGCTATTGTCACCAAATGTGATCTTGTCTTTTCCTTTTCTATTCTCAAATGTGGTGAATATTTTTCTATCGCCGGTCATGTGTTGGGTACAACCACTATCTAGTACCCAATGTTTTTCACCGATCTTGTAGTTCACCTTGTCTCCTTTTGCCATGAGGCAAGTAGGAGTGGAGAAAAGTGACGATGATTCCTTGATGGCGATGCCAATAAGTCCTCTCTTCTTTGAAGACCCATCCTTATCATTGGAGTCGGGGTCGTGTAACACCCCAGCCAAATAAAGGCCTGGAATGCTACTAAATTAAGTAAATTTAAACGTATTCAAACTAAAACATCTTACAAAATTTCGGCAGAACCTCATTTGTATAGTTACCTATACTGGAGGTTCCGACAGACAGTTAAAAGATTAAAGATAATCCAAAATTGCAATTTGATCAAGATGTAATCAAAACTGACTATTCGTTACTATAACATCCATAGTAACTAAGCATCTAAGAAATAGACCATGAGCAATCCAAACATCTATTTATTACAGACTAATCCAATCAAGCAATAATCAATATGAGTACTCTAAACAGTTCATTCATCTCCTAGTTGGTTTTCCTTTCATTCTATGGTGGGTAGTTTGTGCGGAAGTGCAAGAAGTCTAATTCTTCCTTTTCCCCATGCATGACGATCTCGTAAAAGTACCTAAAACACAACAAACAACAAGAGGTGAGTCCAAGACTCAGGAAATATAATAAATGGCATCAACAACATACAAGCATGTAAATCAGCAACTATACTTCACAAATCCACAAATCAATCACCTTACACACACATGCTATGCAATATGCTCAAAATGATCCTTTTCCTTCTCTTTCCCTTTTGCATTTTACCGGTAATACAAAGTGTGCATCCGTCGATGCACACCCATACCTGTGCCATCTGGCACAGGGACCATTGCCCATACTCTGCAAGTATGGGGACCAAAGCCCATGCTTTACAAGCATGGGGACCTTTAGCCCGTCATCAACATGACAGGGACCTCAAGAGTTGCTTGGTCATCACATGACCAAGTCTTCAATAAGCCAACATGATGCACATGTATGAATTTCTCAAATTAATACAAACATGCATCCGCAACACATTGCATATGAATATCCTATTCATACTACAAAGCTCATAAACATAGACTTCACAACTAGCAAACATCCAAGATTAACACATAACTTATATCTCTAGCAACCATGAACATTACCAACTACGCCATCATCACAACTCATGAACACGCAATTTCTCATAATATATATATCAAACCTTGCCATTCAACAATATATATTATAACCATCATTATACTTGCCTTAACCGCGAGAGAGTGAGGGACGCGCAGAAGGTGCTGCCCCCGGGACTAGTCCACCACCTGAGTAATAATTATTACGCACGCTAAGATGGCAGTAGCGGACTAAAACAAAGTATACAACAATAATCACTAACTTGCAAAAGCGTCTAACTCGATCCCAACCCCAATTCCTACACGTCGATCTGTCCCCTCGGTGGATAGTCAACTTCTAAAATTCATATCTATTGTTACAGGAGTCCAATTAAGGTTTTATTAGACTTTCTAGAAAGGTAATTAAATTCTCCAACTAAGTCTAGTTGGTGAACCTCTCTGAATCGGCCAAATAATACCCCTACCAAGCCAGTTAATAAAACATCGATTTCCCGTCAGGCTCTCTGGACAGAGCACTAAAAATACCATAACTTTCAGTACGTGTGTCTAAATCTCGAGTTCTTGAGCTTTCTGAAAAGCTGAGACAATTATCTACAACTTTGATTATACTAAGCTCCTTTGATTTCCCATTTAACTAATTGTTTCACCCAGATTACTAAAACCTGTCAGAAAACCCACAAATCTGCAGAACAGTCCCACTAATAAAATCATAACTTCTGCTACAGGGGTCCAAATAATGCGTTCTAGCACTTCACGGAAAGATGGCGATGTCCTCTACAATACTCTAGGAGACGTCCAGAACTAATTCTGTCTTTAACACATCAAAACCTCGATCTACTCTAATCTGTCCTGAGCAGCCCTAAATACCGACATTGCTAAAATAACTAAACACGCATCTAATCGGGGAAAAACAGGGATTACCCTTGACGAACCGCTGAAGATCACGATGCAGCCCGCGAATCCTCTTCCCCTTCCTTTCTCCCTTCTTCCCCTTCCTCTTCTTCTTCTTCTTGGCCGGGCAATCACCCGGGTGACCTTCCTTCTTCCTCCACTTGGCCGGTATCAACAAGGATCTTTTTCACCGGCAGTGGGGAGAAGGAGGCGCACTGTAGCAAGGCAATGTAGTGGCGGCATACTGTAGCTACAGTACGGACTAGGGTTTTGCCCCTCCTTTTATTGGTGGCTGGCCCCTCATGGGCCTCCTAGGCCAAGGCCTAAGGCCCAAGTTGCTGAAGAACTACAGAAACCCCCTTTTTCTTATGTCTAATTTCTCTTTTGAACGCTTTCTTTCTTAGAATAAATCGTAGTATTACATTCTACCCTCCTTAATAGGATTCGACCCCGAATCTATGCGAAAGAAAAATTGCGATTAGAATCTAACAACGGTAGAACACGTAACCGCGGTGAACAAACTCGGATACTGCTCGTGCATGCGAGACTCCAGTTCCCTTTTCGATTCTTGCTCATACTGATGCGACCATGACACCTCCATGGATACCAACATCTTATGCCTCAATGCTCGTTCCGACCTCTCCAGTATACGTACCGGACGAGACTCGGACGTGAGGTCTTACTCGCTGATCAACGGCTCTAACGAAACCTCAAAACTCCGAATCACCCAGGTACTCATTCAGCACTAGAACATACCAGACATTGCGTACTCCGCATATGGACCCCAAGGCGGTCCTAGCGATACGCCATCTTCCAAAATTCCCCGCAACTATCGGAAACAACCAATGTATACTTTGGGCTATCTTTCTCTTCGGGACCAAACCACATAATTTGCACGTAACATATGGAACTCTTGTTCCATCTCTCAGTCGACCTCTTCATCATAAGGAGAACCCCCTATTAAGCAGGGACGTGCAACACAACTTATTTTAATCAAACTTTAATAATCAGATTCAACTGAAAACAAAGGATTCACAATGCAGATAACAAATGCAGATACCAACTTTCCTCCAAAACCCTCAAATCCAAAATCGAAGATTCCTCATGAAAACCTTTCCGCACTCCAACAAGACAGTTTGCAAATAAACTCCACATAATCCAAAAACAAGTCACTCAAATGCTCAAATCAAACACTTCATTTATTTTCTGAGCAGACAGAACCACCTTGTCAACATAAGTCAACTCAAATTGTACATGATCTCCATCATAAAAATCCAACTCAAACAAGAACCAATAGAGCACTTCTCTACTCGAGAAAACATTCTTTTCTCGAGATGTTCTTTAAGAAATAAAACCCTTTCCCAAATCATGGGTGTCCAGAATTATCACACTAACTCCTTCCTCTTAACCGACAATCCCAAAACGATCCTCAAACTGAAAGATCAACCATACTTATTTAGAGGGACTCTACTAATCCACAAAAGGATTCTCTAGTCCACTCCTATACTAAAGGAATTATTTTGACAAATAGTTTCCATCACCTCAATAAAGATTTTTCACCCACAACCACATCATCTCATTCTGTTAAAGATAGTCTACTTCAAATTCTCAGCACACATTCTCATTTACTTTACCCAAAGTATACTATCAAAGATCAACACACTATTCAAAATCCGCTTCTGTTCATCTACTTCTACACATAATATTTGGGTCTCCAATGTCCTACCATAAAAATGCAAAGCCCAAATTCAACCTTCAAGTCTTCTGCCATGAATTTCTGGTATAATTGATAGGAAAACCTCATATTCCTTCACTAAAATTTCACACAGCTCAACAATAACCTCAGTAATTATTATCAACACTCCTCACTAATTAAGTAACCGCCCCAAGGCGATTTATTTCACCAATCTTAGATCTCCTCTAATCCACACCAATCCAATTCAGATACACAACCACAGTATACCCATTCGCAATACTCTAACTGGTTGACCAAGATTCAAACATACTCAATCACTAACATCGATAAATAAATAAATTCTTGACCAAGCTATTCTTAGAGATAATCTAACCCCCGTAGGGTAACTCACTAAGGACGAATCATACTTGACAATATCTCAACAATTCCTGCTATCCCATTAATTAGCACAACGTTTAGGTTTCTCCACACTGCTACACTCATTAAACTTCACCATCATAACTCTTCTACACAATATTACTAAGTATCCAATTGCGATACTTTAATACATTTATCAAGAGTCCATACTTTCGATAATCCTAACATAGGCAAAGGTTATTGGATCATAATTCGCCATAGGTTCCACTAGTTGTAACACTAATCAATTTTATTTCATCGACAAACATTCCTTTTAAATAGAACTCCCTCCAGGTGTTATAGGTCAAAACCAATTCACTGTCTTCTGTACTTCAAATAAGTTGGTTTCCAAAATCTCACCACTACCAAATACTTGTCCACCAACAACCAGTCGCTATATTACACTTTATAAGACCTGGCAACATAAGTTGGTTAATTCCTTTCTCAAAAGGAAGAAAGAAACCAAAAACAGGTTCCAATGCACAAGAAAACGTTGCTCCTCGGAGTGAGCACGAGACCAAGAAGAACAGTCAAATAGCAATGATCTCGGAAAGCAAAATACGAGTCCACAGTTGAGGGCACATGTCCCACAAGAAGGAATATCAAACCTCCATAAATCAAGATAAAACATTGCTATTGAAACTCAAGAAACTCTTAAGCTGTAACAACAGAAAAGTTGCAGATTACAATTCTTAACTCCAACCCCAAATGCTTATGGTACACATCTTCCGTTAACAAAGAAAACAATTTTCTTTGATTACAACATTACTTGCCAATCCAAACAAGAAATGCCTATAAAACCAAATAACATTAATCACTTAGGTACCAAACGGAACCTTCCCATACATCACATTGCTCAATTAATTCCATCTACTACGTAAATCATGAACTCCCAAAAGACCACGAATGCAAACTCCAAATATTTCCTTTAACTGATATTACACAAGGCAATTAACTTCCTTTCTCTCTAGAAGAATCACCACCACTACAACGAGTCAGAATCCCTTGTGGACAATCTTGCTAACATCAAGAATAATCTACTCTTAACAAGATTCGTTATCGTCAACTCTTCCTTTATACAGCCCCCAAAGGCTCACCAAAATGTTACATACCCCTTTGTCACCTCATCCTCAATTGAGTGTATACCAAATTCTTTCACTCTCCCTACAACAACCACTTTATTTTAGAGGGAAACTACTACACAATTTAAAAGGTTATTCCAAAACCCTTTCATCAAAGACAAAGTATTATTCGATAGTTCTACCATCATGTAAACATTGTTCATCCATTAAATCCCATCAGCTTATCTCTTAGTGATGCTCGACACCAAACTTTAATAGACAATAATTGCACCTAGCAATTACATATAGTCACTAAGTATCCACCAAAGGCTACTCCAAGATTAATATCCACTAAGACAATAATCTAACTCCTTTTGAACCTAACCATCCCAAACGGTTAGATTAATCCATTGAGACCTGTTAATCCAATTTACCAAAGAAGTTTACCAAATGTATCACTACTAATGATCAACTCAATTCATCAATGTTCCACACCTCTTATTAACTCTATTGATTACAATTAGGTATAGCCATACTCTTAATCACGGCTCGTCAAGAACTACTACAAATCACTTTCAAATTTATCAACTTTCCTTTCAAGGATCTTAGTTAAGATCGATCATGCACACACTGCAGACCAAACCTGATGATCCATATCATATCCATTAATTGCTTTGATTATAACCTCTCACTTAACCAAGACAAAACATCACTAAAGGGTTTAACATCTTCTTTCATAAAAGAAAACCATCAATCTTCGATACTCAAAATACCCAAGAGAGATACATTGAGTCAAAGCTTCCACGCATTAAAGGACTTGCAAAAGGAAACTTTCATTATCCAAATCATCAAGCGAAATAAATGGATCAAGTTTTTCCAATACGGAAGACAAACTCCAATACGAAGGTCAAACTTGACAATTAACCAAGTTCACTAGCTGCAAGAATAACTCATCGATTGGGAAAACATTGATTGCTTTATAGGGCAACTTAAACCAATAGGATCACAGCAATGTCTCTTAAAGAATCCCATCAACTGGAATGGACTACTAATCCAAGAGAAGTTCATCAGCCACAACTAGATAAGAGTTGACCAAATTCAAATTTCAAGGAAGAGAACAACTCTTCTAAATATACTCGCTATCAACGCCTATACTACGATATCTGGTGTGGACACTTCGCTAGTCCTATACCACGAACGGTGGTGTAACCTGGTACAGCCTAGGACCACAACCACGACCTCCACCTCTCAACGTAGGTTATCCCCACACATAATAACCATAGTATTATAATATAGATATATCAGATCATCTCATAATAGGAATCATCAATATAACTCAACGGAAGCGTAAATACAATGCAAAATCCATCCCCAACTACTGTGCTTAGTGTGTCAAGTTTAATATTTTCAATACCACGGACCTACAGCCCGCTCTGATACCAACTGTAACACCCCAGCCAAACAAAGGCCTGGAACGCTACTAAATTAAGTAAATTTAAACGTATTCAAACTAAAACATCTTACAAAATTTCGGCAGAACCTCCTTTGTATAGTTACCTATACTGGAGGTTCCAACAGACAGTTAAAAGATTAAAGATAATCCAAAATTGCAATTTGATCAAGATGTAATCAAAACTGACTATTCGTTACTATAACATCCATAGTAACTAAGCATCTAAGAAATAGACCATGAGCAATCCAAACATCTATTTATTACAGACTAATCCAATCAAGCAATAATCAATATGAGTACTCTAAACAGTTCATTCATCTCCTAGTTGGTTTTCCTTTCATTCTATGGTGGGTAGTTCGTGCGGAAGTGCAAGAAGTCTAATTCTTCCTTTTCCCCATGCATGACGATCTCGTAAAAGTACCTAAAACACAACAAACAACAAGAGGTGAGTCCAAGACTCAGGAAATATAATAAATGGCATCAACAACGTACAAGCATGTAAATCAGCAACTATACTTCACAAATC
The DNA here is from genome assembly GCA_036346405.1 of Phyllostachys edulis. NCBI lineage: Eukaryota > Viridiplantae > Streptophyta > Magnoliopsida > Poales > Poaceae > Phyllostachys > Phyllostachys edulis. The sequence continues at coordinate 47,097,146 of CM070563.1, read as the reverse complement.
CACAAATCAATCACCTTACACACACATGCTATGCAATATGCTCAAAATGATCCTTTTCCTTCTCTTTCCCTTTTGCATTTTACCGGTAATGCAAAGTGTGCATCCGTCGATGCACACCCATACCTGTGTCATCTGGCACAGGGACCATTGCCCATACTCTGCAAGTATGGGGACCAAAGCCCATGCTTTACAAGCATGGGGACCTTTAGCCCGTCATCAACATGACGGGGACCTCAAGAGTTGCTTGGTCATCACATGACCAAGTCTTCAATAAGCCAACATGATGCACATGTATGAATTTCTCAAATTAATACAAACATGCATCCGCAACACATTGCATATGAATATCCTATTCATACTACAAAGCTCATAAACATAGACTTCACAACTAGCAAACATCCAAGATTAACACATAACTTATATCTCTAGCAACCATGAACATTACCAACTACGCCATCATCACAACTCATGAACACGCAATTTCTCATAATATATATCAAACCTTGCCATTCAACAATATATATTATAACCATCATTATACTTGCCTTAACCACAAGAGAGTGAGGGACGCGCAGAAGGTGCTGCCCCCGGGACCAGTCTACCACCTGAGTAATAATTATTACGCATGCTAAGATGGCAGTAGTGGACTAAAACAAAGTATACAACAATAATCACTAACTTGCAAAAGCGTCTAACTCGATCCCAACCCCAATTCCTACACGTCGATCTGTCCCCTCGGTGGATAGTCAACTTCTAAAATTCATATCTATTGTTACAGGAGTGCAATTAAGGTTTTATTAGACTTTCTAGAAAGGTAATTAAATTCTCCAACTAAGTCTAGTTGGTGAACCTCTCTGAATCGGCCAAATAATACCCCTACCAAGCCAGTTAATAAAACATCGATTTCCCGTCAGGCTCTCTGGACAGAGCACTAAAAATACCATAACTTTCAGTACGTGTGTCTAAATCTCGAGTTCTTGAGCTTTCTGAAAAGCTGAGACAATTATCTACAACTTTGATTATACTGAGCTCCTTTGATTTCCCCTTTAACTAATCGTTTCACCCAGATTACTAAAACCTGTCAGAAAACCCACAAATCTGCAGAACAGTCCCACTAATAAAATCATAACTTCTGCTACAGGGGTCCAAATAATGCGTTCTAGCACTTCACGGAAAGATGGCGACGTGCTCTACAATACTCTAGGAGACATCGAGAACTAATTCCATCTTTAAGCACATCAAAACCTCAATCTACTCTAATCTGTCCTGAGCAGTCCTAAATACCGACATTGCTAAAATAACTAAACACGCATCTAATCGGGGAAAAACAGGGGTTACCCTTGACGAACCGCTGAAGATCACGATGCAGCCCGCGAATCCTCTTCCCCTTCCTTTCTCCCTTCTTCCCCTTCCTCTTCTTCTTCTTCTTGGCCGGGCAATCACCCGGGTGACCTTCCTTCTTCCTCCACTTGGCCGGTATCAACAAGGATCTTTTTCACCGGCAGCGGGGAGAAGGAGGCACACTGTAGCAAGGCACTGTAGTGGCGGTGTACTGTAGCTACAGTATGGACTAGGGTTTTGCCCCTCCTTTTATTGGTGGCCGGCCCCTCATGGGCCTCCTAGGCCAAGGCCTAAGGCCCAAGTTGCTGAAGAACTACAGAAACCCCCTTTTTCTTATGTCTAATTTCTCTTTTGAACGCTTTCTTTCTTAGAATAAATCGTAGTATTACAGGTCGGAATACTCCTCATCGGAGTTTCACTCTCCAACACATGCTTCATTCTTGCTATCTTTTTGAAACTTATTAAAAAGCTTCTTCTTGCCATTAAATTCCTTGTTCTTTGATGACTTGCCCTTATCATCCTTCTTGTTTGGGCAATGAGAGACAATGTGCTCTTTCTCATCGCACTCATAGCAATGAATATTGTTATAACATTTGTTGTCATTGGAGAAGTGCTCCTTTTTGCTCTTGTCAAAATTAGCACTCCGGAATTAGCGCACTCTGGAATTCCGCCTTTTCTTTGAGAGCGGTAATCTTCTTTGTCCTTCTTGTACAACTTATTGGTTATAAGGTTGCCCAAGACACCGGTTGATGTCATTCTTGGCAATTCGGATGAATTGAGAAATAGAGTCACCAACGTCTCGTATTTCTTTGGGAGAGCCCAAAGCTTTTTTCGCACAATATCAACATCAATTAAGTTAGTGCCTAGACCTTTGAGCTCATTTACAATGTTGTTGAGTCTAGAATACATCTCGCTGATGTTTTCATGAGGCAACATTGTAAATGTCTCATATTTAATCCGAAGCCTATGCAATTTGGCTTCTTTAACCATGGATGTGCCCTCATGAATTTTCAAGAGCTTAGTCCATATCTCATGAGCGGTTTCAAGGTTGCTCACTTGATTGAACTCATCCGCGTTTAAATCTCCAAAGAGAGCGTTCATAGCTTGAGCATTGAGGTGAAAGTTTCGTTCCTCAAGATCCGTGAGATGTGTAGGATCAAGTACCATAACGAAACCCTCACTGACAATTCTCCATATACTTGGGCTCATGACCTTTAAATAAACGGAAATTCTAATTTTCCAATAAATATAATTTGATCCATCAAATAGAGGAGCCTTGCCTATCGACATACCATCACTAGCTATCCTTTCTCTCCTAGACGATTAAGTCTAAATAATAGAGAGACCAAGCTTTGATATCACTTATAGGATCAAGGATGACCGACTAGAGGGGGGTGAATAGGAGGTTACAAAAATTCTTATGCTCTAATTAACAATTTTAACAACTATGATCTTAATGAAAGAATTATAGCACAATTCAAAAGATATATTCCAAGAATTCACTAAGACACCTCAAAACTATGTCAATACTAAATACAATTCTATCTAAGCAAACTTAGACAAATGAATCGTTAAAAATGTAAATGCGGAAATAGTAAAGACAGGGGAGAAAAACTACAATGAAGACAAGCAATGTTTTTCCCGTGGTATCGAAGACTTGCCGGTCTTCACTAGTCCACGTTGAGAAAACTTGAAAGAATTAAGTTGGCTCCACATGAGCTCTTCCCTCGATCACTATCATTGCTCTGCCTCCTGTCCGGAGATAGTGAGCACGCAACCACTTCACAAATCCTTACCGGGTCACTTCACAATCTTTTTTGAAGAGATCACCATGCAAACACTTCTTCAAGCCGTCTAGGTTCCAGCAAGCACCAAGACTAATAAACCACAGTGTTTGCTTGAAGACAACAAGTGCCAAAATAATCAACCAATGATACAATGCACTTTAATGCTCTCAACTATCTCAAAATGTGAAATATGAGAAAATAGGTAGTAGTGAGTACACTAAAGGCTCAAATGTATTAAATGAGGTCCAAGATCCTAAACTTGGTGCAGGTGAGGGGAGGGGGTATTTATAGCCCCCAACTATAAAACTAGCTGTTTGAGCTAAAACCCTGAAAAATTCAAGATTTGCGATAGTACCGCTGAACAAACCCGGTACTACCGGAACCACTGTTCAATGATTGACTGCTATTCATTAAATGCTTCTGAACTAGCCATTACAGTGTGATGCGGTACTACCATACTCACAAGGTCCGACACTACAGCTTGGTGGTAGTACCGCTTGGCTCAATCGGTACTACCAATTTTTAGATGTTAAAGAATCAAGAAAAACACCCTCTCTCGAAATAGCGTACTGGTACTACCGACCTGCGGTAGTACCGTGCAAGAAATGCGATCATACCGATTGTCAAAGGAGATGAAAACTCTAAAAAATAACCTCTCTAGAATAAATGTACCACCAACTAGAATCCGGTACTACCGACCTGCGGTAGTACCGCTCATCAATTACGATCATGCCGATTTTTACTGAAAAGTTCCAGAAGCAATTCTAAATGTAATGCATAACTCTTGCTTGATCAAAATGGCACAAAATAAACTTTCAAGCTACTAGCCATGACCCCTCTTTATAGTACGACATCTAACATACAAATCCAGTCTTTTCTCTAAACACCGAGACTAGTAAAAACTACAAAAGGATCCTTAGGCTCTACAATACCATTGCTTTGAGCCATGTCGATTTTTTTACCTTCTTTGCATTGCCTTTTTCATGTCATCATTCAAACTCTAGGGCTAAACCTTTAAAACATCTTAGCACCCATATTAGTCTCACAACACATTGTTGACATTATTTTTAGGGGCCTAGATGCTTTCAGCCACGCCCGTGTCGGCGCCATGCGTACTCCCACCCGCGCCGACTATGCCTGTCTGAACAGTCACCACTCACGTCGAGCCGTCGTCAATGCACGCCATCAATGCCTAAGTAATCAATTTCCCTGTTGTTTTCTAGCGCTTGAGCAAATTCATGTCCGAACAGAAACCGTCACCCAAATTTGGTGCACGTTCCTCGTCGTTTCACTCCCCGTCTTCACCCTATAAAGAGAGCATCGTGTTTGCCTTGAACTCCTCTTCGTTTCACCTCAAACCTCACTTTCTCTCTCAACTCCATTTGGCCAGAATGCGTGATGCCACCGCCTTCTTCCTCAAGTCCGGCCAAGTCGCCTTCACCTCGATCTCCCTCTTTGGTACACTTTTGGAGGAATTGATCACGTCATAATGTGTTCCCGACCTTCTTCTACCCATCACCCACCTCGGTTCGGCTAATTCATGGCTGTGAAGCGCCGCTAGTACCACCACCACCTCCCCACCGACGACCGCCGTTGCCCTGCCTCCACAGACCCCCTCCAACCTCCCCAAGCGGCCCGGTGTGCTCCTCGAGCCCTCACCGAGCTAGTGCTCACGCTGCCTCTGCCCGTCCACCGCTGGAGCGCCACGCGCCGCTGCCTCCCTACGCATCCCCGGGATGCCACCGACCCATTTTGTCAGTCATCCAGCCCTCCCACACTGCCATTCATCGGCGCCGGTGCTGCCTAGAGCCACCATTCCCCTCCTTTATTTTCTTCTTTCTTTGTCTCTTGACTCACTAGCAAGTGGGGCCCTTATGTCAGCTAGTTGATTTATTGTGTTATTTCTGAAAAGGAATATTCCAGGGAATATCCCCCTTCTCAATTTTCAGCAATTTCCTATTCCAACAAACTTCCATACTTTGTGGAAAGCTGTGTGCAGTATGTTGTCCGTATAGTCGATATACCAAGTTTTCGTTGCAAACCCCGAGATATTATTACTACGAAGGATAACCAAAGATCAAAACGTCTGATTCAAAATTCTATTGCTTCATCCGACCCGGGGAAATTGCCAAAGCATTTGACGATTGACACATTGCAATATAAAGGACGAGTTAAAAAAATCCTAGATAGGAAGTGGGTCGGTCTCAAAATAAATGAGTTGTTAGTTGTAGAATATTACTCTTGTCAGACTTGAACTTAACGAAAAAAGGAAAAGTTCATAGAATTTTCTTCCCCTTCCCGTTTCCCCGAACTAAATCGACCTAAGGCCCTTAATTCGTATTTTCCCATTCAACTAGCATAAATGGATTAACCCTAGGATCACTAGTCGATGGCATGTGTTGCACTTAACCAACAGGGTGAGAAAAGATTTAGATTGAGGCAATTGGATAGAATTTTGATATGGTGGAGCCGTGTGCACTTGGGAAAATATGAATGTAATAGTTGGTACAAATTGGTAGTCTCGCCTTGGTCAATTAAGGACTTAACTTTGTACTCCATTGAACTGAGTTGTAATTGTACGACCACATGCCTGGTATGGGACATGACTAACTTAGTAAGCTACACAGTCTTGACAATGATTACGCAGGCATATAGGTTAAGCTGTGTGCTAGGGTGGAGGTGTGATTATGTCTGTGTGATGATTCACATTTATGAGCGGCTCACCGTCTCCGGGTCCAAAGATGTGCATCAGAATAAAGCACTTCGTTAGGGCTGGTATGACAGTAAAACACATCGAGAGAATCAATTGTCGAGACGAAGTTTCGAAAAGGTTTTGTTATGATTGGTGCTAGATACACTAGTAATATCTTATGGGTAAAGTGTACAAACCTCTGCAGAGTGTTAATCAATCTTTTCGAATTGCCGCATCCGTGGTCATGGACAAGCTTGTGGATTTTTCACGAGGGGTAGATTTTCATAAAAACACTTGGTAAGGGATAGCTGTGTCGTTAAACTCATATAACTATGTGAAAGAAATTGATTAGACTTTGTGTTGTTTGTGAAAATAATTGTTAAACTACTATTGTTTATTTGTTTTAAATTGTGCTTTCAATCTATTATTTGTATTCAATCGCAAGTGTCGCTGTTTACAAAATAACCATAGAAGCTATTTCCTTTGGAATAAGCCATCATCTATAATTGCATTCTATGGTACAACTTGTTGAGCACTCGGAGTACTCATTCCTACTCAATCAGTCAGTTGAACTGGAGGAGTCTTCTCTTGCTTTCGAGGAGGGTTATCGTTAGGTCTTGATCCCAGTCGGTTGTCTGTGGCATGTCGATGGGTTCCCGCTGGAGTTGATTTCGTTCCGCTGTCGTCTCTTTATTTAGTGTCAGTCCTGCATCACTACTACAGAAAAGGTCTTTACAGACCGGTGAACTACAAAACCGGTGGAAAATATTGGGTGCTTGATAGTGGATGCACTCAACACATGACCGGTGATAGAAAGATGTTCACCACATTCGAGAATGGTAAATGAGTTGACAAGATCACATTTGGCGATAATAGCAAAGGAAGTAATAGGATTGGGTAAAATTGCTATCTCAAATGACTTTTCCATTTCCAATGTATCTTTAGTAGAATCATTAAATTTTAATTTGCTATCCGTTGCTCAAATTTGTGATCTTGGCTTAATTTGCTCATTTTCTAATGAAGGTGTTATAATTTTAAATGCAAAAGATAGTTCTTTAGTTTTCAAAGGCTTTAGATTTGGAAATCTTTATTTCGTCGATTTTACTTCAAATGAATCATGCTTAAAAATTTGTTTAATTGTAAAAACCTCATTGGGTTGGCTTTGGCATAGAAGGCTAGCTCATGTTGGAATGATTCAACTTAAAAAACTTTTCAAACATGATTTAGTTATTGGCTTGAAAGATGTGAAGTTTGAGAAAAATAGACTTTGTGGTGCTTGTCAAGCTGGTAAATAAGTCGCAAATTCTCATCCTTCCAAGAGTATCATGTCAACTTCTAGACCATTGGAACTCTTACATATGGATTTGTTTGGGCCAACAACCTATAAGAGTATCGGGGGTAATAGCTATTGTTTAGTCGTTGTGGAAGATTACTCTAGATACACATGTATATCCTTCCTAGATGACAAAGCCGAAACCTCCAACAGTTTCAAAAGTTTTGCAAAAAGGGCTCAAAATGAATTTGATTTCAAAATTAAGAAAATCTGTAGTGATAATGGTTCCGAGTTCAAGAACACTAAAGTTAAAGACTTTTATGATGAATTTGGAATAAAACACGAACTTTCCAAAACCTACACTCCGGAGCAAAATGGAGTTGTAGAAAGGAAAAATCGTACATTAATTGAAATGGCTAGGATAATGCTTGATGAGTATAATACTTCCGATAGTTTTTAGGCAGAAGCAATTAACACCGCTTGTCATGCCATAAATCGTCTTTATTTGCATCGTCTTTTGAAAAAAAGACTTCTTATGAGCTTCTTGTTGGAAGAAAACCGAACATCTCTTATTTTCGTGTATTTGGTTGCAAATGTTATATTTTGAAGAAGGGTGTTCGTCTTTCAAAATTTGTAAGTCGTTGTAATGTTGGTTTCTTACTTGGTTATTCCTCAAATAGCAAAGCTTATTGTGTCTTTAACAAAAACTCCGGTTTAGTTGAAGAAAGACATGATGTCCAATTTGATGAGACTAACAGCTCTCAAGAAGAGCATGAGAATTTGGATGATGTAAGTGATGAAGCCTTAAGAAAAGCTATGGAGTACATGCAAATAGAGGACATCAAGCCTAAAGACGATCCATCATCTTCCATTCAAGTTGAACCTCCTACCTCTTCCACAAATCAAATCCAAATTGATGAAGAGGACAATAAGGAAGATGATCAACCATCCAATTTACCACTAAGACTCCACAATGCAATTGCAAAAGATCATCCAATAGAGCAAATATTAGGTGACGTAAGTAAGGGCGTTCAAACTCGATCTCGTGTTGCTTCTTTTTGTGAACATTACTCTTTTGTCTCTTCTACTGAGTCAAAGCACTTGATGATCCGGATTGAGTGAATGCAATGCATGAAGAACTCAATAACTTCACCCACAATGAAATTTGGACATTGGTGGATAGGCCCAAAGAACACAATGCCATTGGTACAAAATGAGTCTTTAGAAACAAGCAAGATGAAAATGGTATGGTTGTAAGAAACAAAGCAAGGTTAGTCGCTCAAGGATATTCACAAGTCGAAGGTTTGGATTTTGGTGAAACCTTTGCTCTCGTAGCTAGACTTGAGTCAATTCGGATATTACTTGCTTTTGCATCATGCTTTGATATTAAATTATTTCAAATGGATGTTAAAAGTGCTTTCCTAAATGGAAAAATATCCGAACTTGTCTTTGTTGAACAACCTCCCGGTTTTGAAGATCCAAAGAATTCAAATCATGTCTATAAACTCTCCAAGGCTCTCTATGGTCTTAAACAAGGTCCTAGAGTATAGTATGAACGCCTTAGAGATTTTCTAGTATCAAAAGGATTCAAAATCAGGAAAATTGATTCAACTTTATTTACTAAAGTCCTAAATTACGATTTCTTTGTTTGTCAAATTTATGTTGATGATATTATCTTTGGGTCTACTAACCAAGATTTTTGCAAAGAATTTGGTGATATGATGTCTAGGGAATTTGAAATGTCTATGATCGGAGAATTAAGCTATTTCCTTGGATTTCAAATCAAGCAACTCAAAGATGGAACCTTCGTGAGCCAAACAAAGTATGCAAAAGACTTGATCAAGAGATTTGGCATGGAGGATGCAAAACCCATCAAGACTCCCATAGCAACCAACGGTCATCTTAGCCTAAATGAGGGAGGTAAATCGGTAGATTTAAAGCTTTATAGGTCTATGATTGGTAGTTTGCTTTATCTTACCACATCTAGGTCCGATATTATGTTTAGTGTTTGCATGTGTGCACGCTTTCAAGCAACTCCAAAAGAGCGCCATTTGATGGCCATAAAAAGAATACTAAGATATTTAAAGCATTCCTCTACCATTGGCCTATGGTTTCTCAAAGGTACTAAATTTGATTTAATTGGATATTCGGATTCCGATTATGCGGGTTGTATAGTGGATAGAAAAAGCACCTCGGGTAGTTGTCAATTCTTAGGAAGATCTTTAGTATCATGGTCATCCAAGAAACAAAATTCCATAGCTTTATCCACCACCAAAGCCGAATATGTTTCTGCGGGAAGTTGTTGTGCTCAATTGCTATGGATGAGGCAAATTTTGATGAATTATGGAATTAAATTTGATAAAATGCCTCTTTTATGTGATAATAATAGTGTAGTGAAAATAGCCAATAATCCTATCCAACACTCAAGAACCAAGCATATAGATATTCACCACTATTTTTTGAGAGATCATGTGAGCAAGAGAGATATTGAAATTAGCCACATCTGGACCGAAGATGAATTAGCGGATATTTTCACCAAACCATTAGATGGATGTCGCTTTTGCAAATTAAGGAATGAATTAAATTTCATAGACTATTCAAATGTTGGTTGAATTCTTGCCTCATGCATTTTGCTTCATTTGGTGTTATTTGAAGCTTTTATGAAAGTATTTTCAAAATATTTTATTTAAAAAAATCCTATGTTCATAAAAATTATGTTTTTAGATAGACATTAGTCTATTCAATGCATAATAATCCTAAATAATATTTATTTGAGTGCAAAACTAAGGATTATTTGCATAATTCTCAAAATCCAAAAGTCTTTCCTAAAGTTCCAGGTGAATCGGAACTACTGGCGGGTTAAGCGCGGTATGACTGCAGTGCGGTACTACCGGCACTATAACTACAGTACTACCGGTGGTCTAAAGGCGGAACTACTACGCCAGTTAGTAAAATGGCATTAACTGCCTTGCGGTTTTTACCTCGTGCCCACTTACCACCGAACGGTTCGACCGCAACCTACCATCCGCTTCAGTCCCCCTGTGCTTTTCTCTCTCCCAACCGAAGAACCCTCAACTCCTCCTCGAAAATCCACAAATTTGCTCCGTGATTCTTCAATCCCTGTTGACTTCGTGCATCTTTAGGGTTTCACTCCTTCAATCTTCAAAGTAAAACTCTTTTTCTTCCTCGTTTTACCCTAGTTTGAAACCCTAGGTCACATTTAGGGTTAATCTTGAAATGTGGGTGATTTGATTTGTTCTAGTTGGGCAAATTGATAAAATTGGTGTTTCATGAAGAAACATCAAAAATCCCAATCTAAATCATGCCCTAGAACTCAGTCTGGAAAAGCGGTACTACCGCTCTTTGAGCGTGGTACTACCGCGATGCGGTCGTACCGGCCTGACAATGGCGGTACTACCGTATCCCGGTACTACCGCCCAAAGAACGGAGGTACTACCAATTTTCTTGACAGAACAGGAATGTCATTCCATTCAAGATTAAGTCTATTTAGTGTGATCATTTGAACTCCCTGTAACCTATCCTCTCTGTGTGAAGATGCCAAGGACAAGAATCATTAATCGCAAGTCGCATAGACTGCCTCAAGGACCATCTGCTTCCTCTCAACCTCCTGCAGCTCCAGTTCAAGGAACTCGAGAGGTTCGCCAGAAGGATGCTCATGACAAGGGCAAAGGACAATCAGCTAGCGAGTCTGAAAGTGAGGAAAGGTCCTCACAAGCTGAGTCAGGTTCTGAGTCTGACTCTGAGACAGAGACAGAAGTTCAGGCAGTATCAGATGAAGAGATGGGAAATGCAGAAGAACCTCAGGTTGATTTGAGGACAATTCCACCTGATGACTATACTATCTTGAGACACAGTGATTAGTATCTTTATCCTTCGAATTCCATAAATCCAAGGTTTCACACTAAGTTTCAAGAAAAAGTTTATGAGCAGCTTTATGGACCCAATAAAAAAATTTCAGATCATAAGTGGATCAAGTGGCAGCACATCAATTCTCTAGATAAGTATGAAGGTGTGTATCGGCCTTTTCAAAGAGCCGGTCTTCATGATATCGTAGCACTAAGGAATGATTACGATGAGGAGATTGTGAGATAGTTCTATACCACTGTGCATGTTTCTCTAGATTGTGAGACAGTTCTATGCCACTATGCATGTTTCTCCAGATTTTTCCAAGCTAAAATGGATGACAGTGACTAGATATATAGAGAGCAGCAAGGAAGATTTTGAGCATTTTCTAAGAACACCATCTGGAAACTAGGAGAAGCTCTTTGATAAGACTACTTTGCTAGATCCTGCTTGGACAGATTTCTATGTCTAGAACATCAGGTACACCCCAGGGAAAATTCATGATCTCCAACCCATTCTTAGTCTGATTAATAGAATTATTAATCATACTATTCTTCCCAATAGTGGGAACTTTGATACTGTGAGAGGGCATGCATGGGACATTATTGATAACATTATGCATGGGAGAAAATTTGATGTGGTGGATGTCATAATTAGGGGCATAGCTTCATGAAAGAATAACAGGGTCAAGAGAATCTATTAAGCTCCCTATATTATGGCTCTGGTCCTCAGCAAGATAGAGTACCATGGAGGTTTGGGATCACCCCATAAGGCATACAAGCCTCGAGAAGGCTCTCCTATTCATACTGAGGATGCTCCAAGGGAGGCTACTGCTTAAGAGGATGCTCCTGCAGAAGGTCAGGTAACACTTGCTCAGATTCTCAACAATCAGCAGATGATTCTTAACAATCTGCAAATGGTTATCACCAATCAGCAAGAGCTTAAGGATACTCAGCAAGAAATGAAGACAGCACAGATCGAGTTCCAGAATGAGACCCACAACAGGATAGCTGCCCTTTCAGAGTGTGTCTTTTCTCTGGAGCAGATTTTGACTACTCCTTAGCGCTACACTCGTCGTCGCCCTAACACTCCTCCAGGGGCTTCTACTTCATCTGCTCTATCCACTATTCCTCAGGCCCCTGCTACTGTTCCTCCTTAGGCCCTAGTTACTCTCCCTCCACAGGCCCCAGCTACTCAGGCTCCAGCTCCTCAGGACCCAGCCACTTGATGTTTTTGGTATTTTGATGCCAAAGGGGGAGAAGCCAGAAGAGAAGCATAGGAGAAAGATTTAGGGGGAGCAAATTTGCTATCATATTATATACTCTATGTGTTTTGTGATGTGTTATTATTATTGTTGAACTTGTTATGGTGGTATGCTTGGGCTTGTAATAGTTTAAAACTATGTTGCGTTATTGTTATCTTGTTGAACTTGATTGTTCATATTATGCTTATGATATTCTCTTGCAATACAATCTCTACTATGGTCATATTACAATATTGCATTTCCCCTCAAGTTCCAACAAGCAAAAGAAACTCCCCCAAAATTTCTAAAAATCTACATGTGCTTGCAAAGATTTTCTATCTTTTATATGCACATGTTTAGGGGGAGCTTTCTTTAAATTGGCTTTAACAAGAAAATAATTCTCAAAACTCATTCAAGCACATTGCAAGAATTATTTTATTGTTAAGTCATCAAAAGAATATACACTCGTTTCACAATAAGTAGTATATTCAAAACAATCTTTCTCACATATTAGTTGTACTGTCATCAATTACCAAAAAGGGGGAGATTGAAAGCATCTAGGCCCCTAAAAATTGTTTTGGTAATTAATGATAATATGTGAATATGGGATTAACATGTTTATTGAGTGTTTACAAGGTTAAGTCCCATTGGTGAGTTTGATAACTTAAAGATGCCTGCTAAAAGACAACATGAAGATCAACATGGCTCAAAGACAAGGTACAAGTAGTGTAGGATCCTTTTTATGTTTTACCGGTCTTAGGAGAAATGGATAGAAGACCGAATTTTAGGTTAAATGCCGTACTATTAAGAGGGATCATTACTAGTAGCTTAATAACATGTTCTTGTGCCATTTGGATCAATTTAGGATCATGCATGCATTTGGAATTTGATTTGGGAAGCCAACTATGCATTGTCAAGAATTTCGGTAGTACCGATGTTAAGTCGACGATATTACCGCTCAGCGGTATGACCGGGCACGTGGTGCGGTACTACCGCAACCCGGCTGTTCCGATTTTTAGTTGGCGGTATGTAATTTCCAGAGAAGCACCTTTTTGGCTTGGATTGGAAACCCTGTGAACGGTAGTACCGCAGTTGTTCAAGCGGAACTACCGCACTCTGGTATTTCCAAAATGTCAAGCGGTACGTTTTTTTTTCCAGTAGGTACCCTTTTGGGTCCTTTGTGAAACGGTAGTACCGTTCTCAATTGGCGGTATGACCGGCCAGCGGTAGTACCGCATGATGGTTGGCGGTAGTACTACTCTAGGATTTTCAATGGCTATGTCAGAGCAGTTAATGCTAGTGTTATAGCCGTTACTGTGCTCTTACAGAGGTGCGGTAGTACCGTGCCATGGTTGGCGGTAGTACCGCAAATCGTTGAAAGTTGGGGATTTCCTCCCCAACGGTCATATTTGTTAGCGGGGGATATAAATACCCCTCCACCTGCTCAAAGACAGTATGCTAGACCAAATTTAACATTCTTAGAGCCTTGAGCATCCTTTCAACTACTTAAATACACTTGTGTATTTATTGTGAGGTAGTTGAGCCCAATTCAAGTGCATTCATACTAGATTGATCTACTGCACTTGAGTGCCGTCAAGCGAAGATCATCGGTTTATTACTCTTGGTGTTTGCCAAACACCTAGACGGCTTGGCGGAGGTTGCACGGTGATCTCTTCAAGAAGATTGTGAAGAGGCCCGATGCCAAGATTGTAAGTGGCTTGGTGTTCGCCATCTCCGAAGCGGAGGAAGAACAACCACTAGTGATCGAGAGAAGGCTTAATTCGTGGAGCTAGCTTGATTTATTCAAGCTTACTCAACATTGACTAGTGAAGACCGGCAAGTCTTTGATACCATAGGAAAAACATCGTTGTCTCTATTGTGGTTATTTCTTATCTTTACTTTCCACATTTACAATTCTCGCATTTATCTTGTGTTGAATTGCTTAGCTAGAATTGTATCTAGTTTAGACTTAGTTCTTAATTGACTTAAATTGTTATTTAGTCAAAAAGTTTAAAAACCTCCTATTCACCCCCCTCTAGTCGGTTATCCTTGATTCTACAAGTGGTATCAGAGCTTGGTTTCTCATTGATTTAGACTTAACCGTTTAAGAGAGAAAAGGATGGCTAGTGAGAGAATTGCTATAGGAAAGGCTTCTTTGTTTGATGGCTCTAATTATGCTTATTGGAAAATTATAATGTCAATTTATTTAAAGGCCATGAGTCCAAGCATTTGGAAAATGGTAAATGAGGGTTACGTCATGCCTCTTAATCCACTACTTCCTACGGATCAAGAGGGGCGTAATGCTCATTTAGATGCCCAAGCCATGAATGCTCTTTTTGGTGCTTTAAACGTAGATGAGTTGAATAGAATGAGCAATTTGGAAACCGCTCATAAAATTTGGACAACCCTCTCGGAAATTCATGAGGGAACATCCACGGTCAAAGAGGCCAAATTGCATAGGCTTCAGAGCAAATATGAGACATTCGTAATGTTGCCTCATGAAAACATCAACAAGATGTATTCAAGACTCAATAACATTGTGAATGAACTCAAAGGTCTTAGCACCAACCTTCTTGATGTTGATATTGTGCGCAAGATACTTAGGGCTCTACCGGAAAATTATGAGACGTTGGTGACATTGTTTCTCAACTCTCCCGAGTTACCAAGAATGACGCCAATGGGACTCTTGGGCAACCTCATAACAAATGAGTTGTTCAAGAAAGACAAGGAAGAGCTCTTAGAGTTGTCTTCATCAAAGAAGAAGATTACCGCTTTCAAGGCCAAAGCGGAATCAAGTGATGATGAGGATGAAGAAGGAGACTCCGAAGAGGAGTTTGCTTTTCTTGTGAGAAGAATGAAGAAATTCATGAGAAGACGCCCACATAGAAGCTTTAACTTTGACAAGAACAAGAAAGGGCAATCCTCAAGTGACAACAAACACTGTAGCAACATCCGGTGCTATAATTGCGAAGAGAAGGGGCACATTGCCTCTCATTGCCCTGCAAAGAAGGATGACAAGGGCAAGTCATTCAAGAGGAAGGAATTTGATGGCAAGAAGAAGCTTTTCAAGAAGCTTCACAAAGATGGCAAGCATGAAGCCCACATTGAAGAATGGGATTCCGATGAGGAGTCAACCGACTCCGACTCCGATGAGGATGAGTCCCCCAAGAAGAAGGGACTCGTCGGCATCGCCATCAAGGATGCTCCATCGCTATTCTCCACTCCTACTTGCCTCATGGCAAAAGGAGATAAGGTAAAATCCATTAATGATAATGAACCAACATATGATGAATTAATGGATATGCTTAAAGACTTGAATGAATATCTTGGAAAAGAAATGTCAAAATATAAAGTCTTAAAGAGAGAGCATATCTCTCTAAAAGATTCTTATGAGGAGCTAAAAGAAGCTCATGACTTGCTTATCCAAGAAAATTCAAGCAAGTCTTGCTCTAATGTAGGAATTACATGTACAACAAGCTTGTCCTATGGGTAAGACTCCATCTCTTGGAATATATGATTCATGTTATATGCTTGGAAAAACTAAGGAAGGTAAAATCATTGCTAGATTTATTAGCACTTCAATCTTAGGCGCTACAAAGAATACTATTCGGGTGCCTAAATCTTTGGTCACTAACCTCTAAGGACCCAAACAAATTTGGGTACCTAAAAGAACTTGATTCTTGTTTTGTAGGTGAACTACAAAACCGGTGGAAAACATTGGATGCTTGATAGTGGATGCACTCAACACATAATTAGTGATAGAAAGATGTTCACCACATTCGAGAATGGTAAAGGAGTTGACAAGATCACAGTTGGCGATAATAGCAAAGGAAGGGTAATACGATTAGGTAAAATTGCTATCTCAAATGACCTTTCCATTTCCAATGTATCTTTAGTAGAATCATTAAATTTCAATTTGCTATCCGTTGCTCAAATTTGTGATCTTGGCTTAATTTACTCATTTTCTAATGAAGGTGTTACAATTTCAAATGCAAAAGATAGTTCTTTAGTTTTCAAAGGCTTTAGATTACAGTGCAAAAATAAATCACTTCAGAATTTCCTAATGCATTTAAAACTTTTTATACTTGAGCTACCTAGTCTTTACCACTGACATGCGGGGTCTACTACATAGTATTCTTTTTCGTTTAATTTCAAAATTAATAGCCTACTAACAGGTGGGACCCGTTTGTCATTGACTCGGTCCATGGCATAGTGCATGGACCGAAGGTCAACATGCCTGGTCAAGAGTCCATAGATCACGCGCTCGGTGGGACCCGACCGTCAGCGACTCTATTTCAATTATATTTCTATTTCGTTAAACGACATATTTTGATATTTTACGGTCAAGTTCCTCACACTATGCAAATCACCGAGTTAAAATTTACAACACTAACAACAATAAGTCTGCTAAGTCAACTAATTACAGGCTAATCACATCGCTAACTACTAAGTCTTCTAATTTTATGTTCGAACACTAAGTCAAAATACACTGACTACACAACTATAACTACTCAGTTGCTACAATAAGAAACTACAAATCATCTAATTATATCCTAATCACATTGCTAAAACTATAGCCGGATACGAATGACACTTACCTTTTCTAGGAGCTCACAAGACGATGCACAACTTTCGTAACTGAGCGAACTTCAACTTATCTGGTTGGCTTCTCCCTTCTCTTTCGCGAGCTCTCTTTCTCTCTGGCTCTCTTCCTCTCTGGCTCGCAACTGAAAATGGCGCCGCTGCGTTTGCGTTCTGCTCGATTTATGCATTCTTCACTAAAATCCGCAGGGGTAGCCAAAGTCAAGGCCAGACGGGGCCTGGAGTGGCCATGGCAGCGCGTGGCCCTCAAAACAGGCAAGTAGGCAGCAGGGACCGGGGCTAGGGCACGATCGGCAGCCGCGTCGCGTAGAGAGGAGCAACGGGCGGGCGTGGCATGGCGCGCGTGGCGGGGAAGGCAACTGCTATGCGTCCGAGGGCAGCAGTGCTGTGCTGCCGCCGAGCCTAGCCAGCGACTTGGTTGCCGCCAAGCCCGACGGCACAAGTTGGTGCTTGCGGTTGGCCAAGCAATAGTGAGTTGATGCCGTCCCCGACGGCAGCAGGCGCTAGGAGGAGGCTAAAAATAGAATTCTGATGGTAGTGAGGCTAGTTTAGAAATTATGGTACTGTAGGGGGCCAATTAACTCAAAAATTCTTTTCAGATCTTACCACTTATGCTAGTAGCTACACAAACCATATCTCCTCTCTTTCCCTCATCAATGAACAATGATATTCTCTTTCTCTCTCTCCATAATGAAATTGTAGCTAATATTCCCTTTTTACTCACGCGCGCAACTTGATAAAGTTGTAGTGCCCATCAGGTCCAGCATCTCCTAAGCTCTTGTAGTGCCCATCGAAATCAATCAATCGGGCGGGACCGCGTGTGGACAACTGCATCAGGTCCAGCATCTAGTTCTCGAGGAGCTTCAAGACAACCAGAAAAAGACATCTGCAATGCAAAACACGGGAGAGAGACGGGGCCTTCCCTACGAGGGCATAAAGACGTTGATCTAAGGTTGTATTGGTTGTTTTGGCTTTACTAGCTAGCTATACGTGAAACTTGTCGGGTTTCTGAGTTTTGACGGAAACGCGTATGCGACACTCCGTTCAGATGTTGGAACTAGGCTGAATTTAATAATTGAATTATGGGTGCTACTACGGCTTGCAAGTTTCCACCATACAGTCCCAATGTAACACAGAGAAAAAACAGGTGTAACATTTTTTTAGCTTGCTGCAACATGTCAAATATACATATGCAATATTGTTTCAAAATATCAGGATCAAGCAAACAAACATCCTCATAATAAAAAACAACACAACTATTATCAGAAATCATGCACACAAACACATCTGGAGACGCCAAACATATAAAAAAAATACAACATCTCAGCATTTTGTATGCAACATTTTTTCCGTCGTATGTAACAAATTTTCCCCTTGTGTGCAACAATTTTTTCCACGGTTACAATAATTTTCTCTCCAGCTCTCTTGCTCTGCTCCCGCGACCACCTCGCGAGGGACGGAGGAGACACGAGGAAGAGGGAGTTGGCGGGACTAGAGGGGAGGCTGGCGCGGAGGAGGCAGGCCAGCACGGAGATAAGGTCCTCCATAATGAAATTGTAGCTAATATTACCTTTTAACTCACGCGCGCAACTTGATAAGGTCCTTTCATTCTACAAAGCAACTACTACTACTCTCAATTTGATGCAAATCCTGCAAGTGTTTCTTTCCTCCGATTCCATCTACCAGACAGAGAGGCAGGGAGAGGAACTAAAGCAACTGACAATCTAGTGGAATAGTGCTCGCGTTAGCGTGTAGTCCTGTGTGGGTATCATCGCACGTGGGGTTAGAGAACTGCTGCCACTCCAATCTTATCCAGTGGAGTTGTTAGGTCATGTACATTAGGTTTACATTAGCTGTCTATAGCCTCTGTTATATAGAATTTAAGTTAATATGGATGAAAGAGAATAAAGAGAGAGAAATGTAATGTCTATAATCCTGCCGACCGTAACACCAGAACCAAGAAAAACATTAAAGGTTGTGTGTTGTCTAAAATTCTGTAACAGACTGTATCACTACAACCCGTTGTATGAACTGTGTTTGGTGCTGTCTATAGGTGTTTGTATGCAATATTTTTTCCGTCGTATGCAACAAATTTTCCCCTTGTGTGCAACAATTATTTCCACAGTTGCAACAATTTTCCCTCCGCCTCTCTTGCTCTGCTGCCGCGACCACCTCGCGAGGGACGAAGGAGACACGAGGGAGAGGGAGTCGGCGGGACGAGAGGAAAGGCTGGCGCGGAGGAGGCGACAGGGCAGCGGGTGGATGGGAATGTGCGAAGTAGACGACGCCTGTGGGGTAGAGGCGGGAGAAGGTGACCGGGTGAGAGGGAGGTGACAGGGCGGAGGAGGAGGTGGGCAGATCTCGGGCATGGCAGAGGCGGGAGCAACGGTGGCCAGGATCGGGAGGCGGCAGAGAGATGAGCGTGGGGAGAGGAAAGCAGTGGAGAGAAAGGGGAACGGGGGGAGCAAGGA
Organism: Phyllostachys edulis; assembly: GCA_036346405.1. Classification (NCBI taxonomy): domain Eukaryota; kingdom Viridiplantae; phylum Streptophyta; class Magnoliopsida; order Poales; family Poaceae; genus Phyllostachys; species Phyllostachys edulis. Next base: position 47,077,873 of record CM070563.1, on the reverse strand, counting down.
TAAGAACGAGTGGTAAAGCGTGAGTTGGTGGTGAGGATGAATGTGTGGCTGTGAGAGCACATGGGGAAAGAAAGTGAAGTAGGCGTCCGTTCCATCGTACGTTTGACACGTATCATTACCCTTGAATTATACCTCAAGAATATTTACAACTCACGAAGGGATGACAAGAACCACCCAGGATGAACTAGCCGAGTGCACCTCAGAGCAAGAGAGGAGGCGCACCGGGTTGGAGGAGAAGGCGATGGCTCGAGCTCGGGGAGGAGGAGGTGGGCTCGGGCGAGGAGGCACGTCGGGCTGGAGGAGGAGGCAGCGGTTCATGCTCGGGGAGGAGGAGGCTCGTCGGGCTCGAGGAGAAGGTCTGTCGAGGAAGCCGGTGACGTCTCTCGGGGAGCGCGCCAGGCTCGAGGGAGGTGGTGGCTCATGCTCGGGGAAGAGGCGGCGGGCTCAGGGGAGGAGGCGCACTAGGCTCGAGGAGGAGGTGGTGCCGGGCTCGGGAAGATGTGGGAGCTCGAACCCTAGCGCGCTGTGATGAAAGTTAATCATTTGAGTGGGAGACGCGGGCAAACCCTAGAATCCGAATATAAATAGGGCTAGACATCATAGACGGTTCTAAAGTACAACCATCTGTAATAAATACACATCAGAGATGACTCTAAAGTAGAATCGTCTGTGCTAAGTACACATCACAAATGATTCCAATATAGAACCGTCTGTGATAATATACATAAATACAAATTCAGAATATATATGACACATTCACATATTAGTAAAGCATTAATTTGAACTCAAAGTCTGACACACTCGAGGGCAGAACTAAGAAAAAATCACTCACAAACTTCTTCCCATCTTTTCTTACTTCCATTTCTTCTTGAAGTTCTCATTTCCATACCCTTCTAATAAGACAAAATTCACGGAAAAAATTAACTTCCGATCAATTGAGCACTTCACTGTCTATGATGTGTAACTTCCAATCAAGTCGGAAGTTACACATCAAAGTCAACAGTGAAATACTTACACAAACGAAACAAGGTGCCTACCGGATCACATATTTTCTGTTTTCTTCTGTTGGAGATCAACTTCGACCACTTTAAAAGATCAGTCCTGAGGAACTGGTTGTCGGAATTGGCTAACCAGTCGTTTCTAATTATAGACGGTTCCAATAAATAACCATCTGAGAATTTAGTAATATCACAGATGGTTCTTCAACATGAATAGTCTGTGATACTTCACAGACGGTCTTCAACATGAACCGTCTGTGATATTACCTCTTCACAGATGGTTTTTCGCATAGCCAGTAACACAAACGGTCGCTAAACTAAAACCGTCTGTGATTGTATTTAATATTGACGATTCCAATAAACCGTGTGTGATGAGGCGTCTAGTATTAGTCTTTTTGTAGTAGTTCGTGGCTTAATAAGTGTAAACTCGATTATAAGATCACAACCATTATTTATTAATCAAATTAGTCGTTTATTCTCATATTCGTCTTGTGTGGAATGATATTCATCTATGTTGGCACTGTGTGCACTAGCGTGATTCTGGACTAGTACATTATACACAGATAGTCCAGATTTGCATATGTGGGTCAGACGCTTTGGCTAATTTGGTATGTTTTTTATTTGTAATAGCAAAATTAGCCCATGCTCGCATGCAATTGGAAAAAATGACACCGCAGAAGGGTAGGTAAGTCACCTATCACACTCCCAGACTGTGGTAGGAAGGCGACAGGTGACCTACCGTGCTCTCAAAGCACATCACGTCGGACGAGTGCACTGCTTACACTATTTAGCATGGTAGCGAATCACTATTTAGCACTGTAGCGAAGACTATTCAGCATTGTCCGGCAATGTGCGCATCATCGATTTGTTTCTACTCCGCAGACCAAAAGTGCGGTAGGGACCTTCTGCGGTGCCATTTTTGTATTTGCGTACGAGCGGGGGCTACTTTTATCATTATAAATAAAAAAAGTACCAAATCATTCACGAACTCCCTCCTACGGTACTGGAGTGTGGCAGGTGAATTTTGTAGATAATGAAAGAGAAATTCTCTCCCGGCCTCTGCATCAAGGAAGCACACAGCCTAATTTATTAACGGCCTAAAGTACAAAGATAAACACAACTGTTAAAACTGGCTTGAAGCCTTACAATCAAGCGATGACCAAAAAAGCTTAAGCATTACATATCCTGTGGCTAAACCGCCACCCATGAATGCTTAACAATTGCTTCGCCACCAGTTCCAACCTAACGCTTCCAGCCAACATAGACTCCTTCTGGGTCAATTTCTGCAGAGATGCCCATGCCCTCAGCCATTGTCCACTCAAAAAAATAACCTACAATGGATTAGTGACAATCTTCTTATCAAAAACAACAATATTCTGGCATAACCAGATAGACCAACATAAGGCACTAACTCCAACTCCCACCAAGAGTTGTGACTTTAAACTTTTTGGGATACTGTCTAACCAATTCCCAAACATGTTAGCTATACTCGTAGGAGGAGATAAATTGAATGCATATTGAACAACCCACCAAGCAAGACGTGCAAAAGGACATTCAATACAAAGATGATTTATGTCGCCTGCCACTGTTGTCGCGGTTATGAAGGGGGCTAAAGGAGGAAAATCGTGAGCATGGGGCATTGGTGAAAAAAAAAATGCACTCATGGCTTGTTTGACATCAATTGGGAAGGGGAACGGGAGTTTAAAGGAGGGAGTTTGCAGTGGGATTAAGCATGGGAGTTTGCTTTTTAGACCCAATCCCTTGTTCAGCAATAGAGAGAAAATCACGAGGAATTAGTCTGTAACTTGCGAGATATTCTAACATTAGTCATGATGAAGGGCTGAGATACGTTAATATTTCGTTAAAGAGTAATTCCCTCCCAATTCTCACCCCATCCCGAGTTTAAAAAGATGGGAGCTGGACACTCAAAACTCCCAATCCTCTTCTCACTTAAATTAGGATGCCCACCAACCAACCAAATAAGAGAATTGATAAACTGAATCACCTAAATTCCCATTCCCTCCGACCAAACACAAGCTGTCAGGGGGCCAAATACGCCCGGGGCTCCATAACTGGGGTGCGGGCTTAGAGTCTGCAGGCAAGGGCGGTTGGGCCATGCATGCTTTCTTTCTTGTTCTATTTCTTCTTCTCGGCCCATCTAATGTATGAGGAGATGCATGTTTGGGCCTGTCCGAGGGGTGTAGGCGTTGGCCTGAAGCCCAAAAATGGCCATCGTCTTCCCACAACCCCACGCGGCGAAGTCTAGAAATAAGGCCTCTTTTTCCATGCACCTGACACACTTCCGAAACGCAAGTGGAAGCATCGCTACAGCAATAGTGAAATACTGTCACAAACCAGGATAATACGAGTTTCTTCGATTACCCATACGTACATACGTTAAGTATGTACTTCTAGCACACGCTTATAAAGACGAAAGCTAGTGATAAATACGTGACCTCACAATATTTCTACTTAATCGAACTTACGTATGTAAAAAGATGGATACCAGAAAATATTTCTACTTAATCGAACTTACGTATGTATTTAAAAAGGTGGATACTAGAATTTGAATCGTGGTAGAAGAAGTTATACATCTACAACTGGATCACCCAACAAGAGGCGATACCCGATAAGATAATATGAGTTAGCGTTCACCTTTGATTGAAAGTGTCTACGCATGAGTCCTTTTTTTAGACACCTTTTTGGATGAGTACGTTCTGCTAATAGAGTAGCACTAATCCTATCCTATATTCCTATACAAATAATCGCACCAACTGCAACCAAGGAAGCATATTATCTCATCTGAGAGTGCGCCACATCGTCAGTAATTAATCTGGCCATTGGATTAGAATTCAGCGTCCAAGACTTTCCAGCCCACCCAAGAGGTCTCTGTCTTGAATTAGAAGATGTTATTATTTTAATTAACAAAGTGTGTTCCGGTAAATACATAAGATTTTACAGTGTTCATTAGCCGAATCACAGTTTTGCACCGTGTTCGATGTCCAGAGCAGCCATTTTCCTTTTTTCTTTTTAATCGGAGGAAGCAGTGATTACTAAAAAGAATTGCACACCTGATACGAGTGGCCCGCATAGTATATCGGTGTTCTGACGCTCGACTCACTACCAGATTATGTAACTTCCCCTGGTGGTTAATATTTCCCCTACACCCTGTTTTGGCTCCCATGATTTGAGTTTATTCCTAGAATCAGATTCTAGTTCATATTTTACTAGGATTTGAATTTGATTTAAGCCAATTACAAATCCAGTTTTTCTGTTTGGGTGTCATCCATTGGAATTTCGAATTAGATGTTCTTTTAAAAAGATCAAAATCGAGAATCTTTAGTATAGTACATCTTATCATAGCAACAAAGGTGGATGCTAAATGATAGAGCAAATTAGCAGAGCTAAGAAGAAGAAAAGCTAAGGAAGCGAAATGGCGCACCTCAGCACACTTTCTAAGTAGGGAAATTTTTGTTGGTGCCATAGGAAAGATGTGCGATATCGGTTCTGCCATCGGAAATTCGACCATGTCGTTTTTGCCATTAACGTCAGTACCGGTTAGTTTGACTGGTACAATAGATCTTTTGTCCGCAATTTCTTTGTTATATTTTTCCAAAATGACGTCCAATACCCTCTGCAAGCTTGTGGGCCCGTCCGTCATTTCTCTCTTTGCCTCTCTTTATGCGGTGGTGGGTGCACAGCGGTAGCACGTCCGGGCGCTAGTGGCAACTGTGGAGCGCACGGCAGTGGGCCGGCTGCGGGCGGCGAATGACACTACTACATAAAGGGTCATCACAGATGGTTCTAAACAGTCATCACAGACGGTTTCTCAACCGTCTAAATTTATGTGTCTGTGATAACAGACAGTTATCACAGACGGCTTTTGAGCCGTCTGTGATAAGAAACAACACAGACAGTTTTCTGTTATAAACCGTCTATGAAGACCAACTATCACAGACGGTTATATATACCAACCATCTGTAATTAGATACATAACACAGACGGTTATTAAAAATAATCGTCTATGATATCATAAATATCACTGACGGTTTTTGGCAGTAACCGTCTGTGATATCTGACATATCACAGATGGTTGTTGGTGGTAGCCATCTGTGATTGGATACATATTACAGACGTGTGTTAGTAGTAGCCATCTGTGATTGAATACATATCACAGACGGTTGTTAGTACTAGCCATCTGTGATTGTATATATATCATAGATGGTTAGTAAAAATAGTCGTCTGTGATATCTGACATATCACAGACGGTTGTTGGTCGTAACCGTCTGTAATTAGATACATATCACATGCGGTTAATAACAATAACCATCTGTGAGATCCTATATATCACAGACGGTTTTTTGGTGGTAGCCGTCTATAATAGTATGCATTCACAGACGATTTATTCCACAAAACCGTCTGTGATAGTTTGTTCTATACCTAAAAAATTTGGTTTTTCGGCTAGCCTCAGGTAATGCTAGCCATGCCCTCTAAAACCAAGCAAGCAAAAAACAGATATATCACAATTGATTTGATATAGAGCAACTCAAAGTGATTTAAAACTCAATATCAATTACGAAGTGATTTGAATTACAACTCAAAGTGAATTACAATAAATCGGTGTCACCGGTTTGAAACTCTCCATTCTTGTTAATGATCTCCCCCGTGATGAAAGCGACGAGTAGTCCTCAAACGTCCGTGAGTAAGTCCAGATAGAAGACACTTTCTTCGATTGTAATGCCCTGTCGCTAGCAAGAGTAAAGTAGTAAGCATATATGTATATATGTATATATATACATATATATTTAAATTCATAATTACGAAATAATTATTGCGAGATTGACTGACAGACCTCTGGATCCTTCATCTTAGCACTCATGATTTTCAGCATATGACGACAAACATAGAATGCACATACGTTGCCTTATAGTAGTTGCTAGTGGCACTGCAAAAATAGAAGTGCGATATAGGATATAGGTATAGTCAGTTCGAGAGGCCAGGTTACGAAGTGTGATATAGGATTATTATGCTATAGCGGGTACCGAAAATCGTGTCCTGTGTCGCAGTGCGGCGCTCGGTTCCTAGTGTGTCCCTCCCCCAGCAACATATGCGCTAAGCAACCTATGTGATTCCAAAAAGTTATCCTCGGACATTTCAAACGAAGGAAGACTACAATAGAGTTACGTATGGAGGAAATGAGCATACATATCGAGTACTTTTTACACAATGGTGAAGTCGTAGTTTTTGCCAACTAGGGAATCAAGGTATATTACCTTGTTCCACTCTGGTACAATTACTAAAAGGATCTAGTGGAACCTACTCATGTATGTCGCTATAGTCATTAAACCTAAGTTCGTGTTGCGTATAAAGAACAAATAAAATTTGTATAGCAAGTAGTGAAGCACTTACCCCTGGTTGTAGGACACCAATATATAGTCCTTGTCACAGTGAGTAAGCAATCCCCTCGTTATGTACTTCTCGATGTAGGATGCGTCTTGGGTGTTGCGCATTGCTCAAAGATCAATTGTGGGTTGAGTAAACCTACCGGTTGTCGCGATCGCCGGGCTTGTTGCATCATGTATCTATACATAAGCAATGAGTTATGACATTTATCGGTATTGCGTGAATGTAGTACTTGATTGTACACACTTACAGTGTCCAGCATTGTAGAAGTGAGGCGTCGAGGGTGTCGAGGTTGAATAGATCAAATAAATCTTTGAAGCCCACGGTGAAGTAGCCCGGCTTGTAGAGGAAATAGTTCTGCATGTAATCGGCGGTGAATCCAAGAGGCGGTCTTCCTCGCCTCGTCGGTCTCATCAAGATGTACCGCATGCAAAGTCCTGCAAGCCAAACCAATGTGTTGTAATATTGTGTCGGAGACCAACGACCACTACTACAGGAACCGACATCACAGACGGTTCGGAACCATCATCACAGACGGTTTCCGAACCGTCTATGTTTGTTGGTCTGTGATAACAGGATATTATCACGAGCGGTACAAAACCGCTCGTGATACGAAATATCACGATTTGTTTTATTAAAAACCGCTCAGCGAAGTCAATATCACGAGCGGTTTCAACCGACAACCGCTCGTGATTCGAGAATATCACGAGCGGTTCTAAATAAAACCGCTCGTGATAGGAGAATATCACGCAGCGGTTCTAAATAAAACCGCTCGTGATTTGTGCCTATCACGCACGGCTTTTATATAGAACCGTCGTGATATTCTCCTATCACGACGGTTTGCGAATAAACCGCTCAGGATATTTGCCTTCACTGCATTTTTAACAAAAACCGCTCTGTGATAGCTCATACCCCCCCACAATTTGTTTGTTTTCTGGCTAGCCTCGGAATTGCTAGCCATGCCCTCTGAAAACAAGCATTCACGTAAATGATTCAAGCAATCACAAAACAAAGATTTCACAATAACAGATTCAAGCGACCATGACAACTCAAAGTGGTCATTACTCAAAATAAATTACAAAAGATCGCATTTGTTCAAGTATTGTCGCTATAGTTACAACTAGATTACAATTGTTTTGCGTTGAGAGGTTTTAGTGGGGTGATGCTCGGGTTGGCGACGAGTGAAACTCTCTGTTGTCGCAATGATTTCGAGTTGATAAAGGCGTAGAGCTTCCTCGAATGTCCTTGATCTCTTCCGCAACGAGTGAATCACATTGTAAATCCAAGACCTGCCGCTACCAATTAAGTGGTAAGCTATATATATTTAAATTTATAATTAGGAAATAATTATTTCGAGATTGACAAACCTCGTGATCCTTCTTCTTAGTCAGAAGGATTAGTCGCATATGATAGCAGACGAGATTGCACATAACTTATCATCTTTTTCTTGGCGACCGCAAAAATAGAATTACATATATAGGTATAGTCGGTTCGAGACTCGTTATTATGAAGTATGATATAGTATTATTGTGTTGTAGCGTCTTCGAAAATCCATCCTGTGTGTTAGTTGGGCGCTTTTTCCATCGTATATTCCTTTGTTGGCAACATAATTGATGAACGACCTACATGATTCAAAAAGTTATCCTCGCCATTTCAAACGAATGAAGACTACAATAGAGTTATGTAAGGAGGAAATGAGCATACCTCTCAAGTATTCCTCTTAGAGTCTCAAGTCGTGCTTGTTGCGGTTTAGGGAATCAAGGTATATCACATGGTTCCTCTTGGGTATAATAACTAAAAGGATCCAATGGTACCTACTCATGTATGTCGCTATAGTCATTAAATCTAAGTTCGTCTTTGCAGATAATGTACAAATAAAATTTGTATAGCAAGTAGTGACACTTACCCTCGGTTGTAGGGCACCACTATGTACTTCATGTTCCTCTGAGAAGCAATGACCTCGTTATGTATTTCTCGGCGAAGGATCTAGTCTTGTAGGATGGTTTGCAACGATACCACGTGTGGGTCGAGGAAACCCACCGGTTCTTTTCATTCCCGACATTTTGCAGCATGTATCTATACATAAGCAATGAGTTGTGATATTTATCGGTATTAGATGAATGTAGAACTTGATTGTACGCACTTACAGTGTCCAACATCGTAGAAGCAAGACGTCGAGGCCAACGAGGTTGAATAGTTCAAATAAATCATTGAAGCCCACGACGAAGTACCTCGTCCCGTTGAAGAAATGCTTGTCCTCGTATCTGACGGTGATTCCAGTATCGGACCCCTTCTTTTGGGTCTTGTCCAAGTACCAGGCATGCAAAGCCTGACAAGCATGTCCAGCGTGCATTAATACTGCGCCGGAACACAACGGTTTTCCGATGATGTATTTCCCGGGTATCGCGGACTTCCGGACTTCTCGGACTTCCCGACTTGGGAGGCGCTATAACGCTCGTTGATTTCGACTTGGCCTTAGCGATTGGCATCGTTTTTGTGAGACGACTCGGGAACCGACGCCGGCACACTTTTGTTTGTTCTTTGGCGTCTTCTCCACGGGAATCAAGAGGTGGCCTTTTGAGGCTAAACATGAGGTGGAGTCATCGAGGGTCCCGTTGGAGAGGAATGGTCGTGTCCGATCGCGCAGACCGCCGGGTTCGTAGCGATGTTCTTCTTGGGCCATTTGGATAAAAGAGAGGACGGCATCCCCTAGTGTTGTGATCTCTTCGTTCGGGCAAATGTCCAAATGATGGCTCGAAATTGACATGTACCATATCCACGGACCTTGGCGTAACTGTGCACCGGGCACCGTCTTCAAGACCGCCTTCCTCGTATGGATACACCATCCCTGCGCAGCCTCAATACAAAGGGACCCATCCATCCTCACTTGGAGCTTCTGGTGTCGGCTCCTACAAAACGATCGCAATTAGCTAAGGCGTCGTTAGGGTCTATCTTTGGTGCATTCCATAGATGTACGCTACCTTGATGTCGCCTATCGGTAATCGGACGTCGTCATGTTCACAATTATGCTTGACGCCGACGCTACTCCGACGCCGAGGAGGACCGCCTTCCAAATTAGCGGGCGGCTTATGCATCACCGCTCATGAGTATATCCATTTGACTCGCAATGCCGCCATCTCTACTTGAAATTGGTTAGTAATCATCTGTACTAACCGGTTGTCGTGCTCGCCTTGGATCTCTTCCTAGTCCTATACGTAGTAGTCGTCCGCCAATCCATGAATCCAAGGCACGTTAACCCCAAGGCTTCGCGTGCGACCCGGTGCTCCTTGTTTCCCAAGGTCGTAGATAGTATATCCTTCTCCTCGCGCTCGCACGGAAGGAGCCTTGGGAAGCTTGGGCAACAAGTCACGCCGCAAGAGGTCATCACGTTATTATAGACACTATGAAGTTATGGACTTATTAACAACTTAGTAGTTCGATATACTTACCACACGCTGGGACACTTCTCGATCCGCCGGGTTTGTGAAGGAGATGTCGCCAAGACGAGACTTGTGCCCTCGCTTAACCAAATTTTAGGGAACGCGGGTCCGTGACATCGAAACGGGTTCTCCTTCTCCGCCCATTCTCAGATTTACCCGCTGCACCCAGCGGTGCCGAAGTCCAGTCGGGTGAGTGTTTCGGTCCGAGAGCTTTGTGCGCCGTGACTTTGCTCCTTAAATTCGCCGATGTTTTCATAGCCACAAAGGTGTCCCATGCTTCCCAAGCGTCAAGAATCTATATCGCACGAAGGGCGTCTGACCCGTGTTCACGTACTTCATGACAAGAATGCTCTTGAAGGTCCTCCACGATTTACCCATCGTGAGCATCGCCGTCCGTCGCACGCATGCCACATGTGCTTCTGGAATAGTGAACTTCTCTCAAAGTTCTGTCCACAGCGCGCCTTTCCTTCGCTTCTTCGTCAGTCCTTCCACCTTGGTGTGGTGATGAGGACCCGCTCCTTCCAAGTATCCCGCAGATGGTCCGGAATCTCGCCACGATCTCTTGGGACTCAGAGGGACCCCAAAGTCACCGACCTCCGTGATGACCACCGCCCGTAGGTATTTTCGATTGTCCCCGCCATCTCGCTTCCGTGTCATTATCGCCGACGGTGACGGGCGGCCTCGTCGGCGCCTCTTCCATCTCGCGGGTCGGTGTTGGTGGCCTCGCTCGGCGCCTCTTCCATCTCAAGGGTCGGTGTTGGCGGCCTCGTCGGCGCTTCTTCCATCTCGGCGGCGCTCGTGTGGCGGCGAAGACGATGCCTCTGCCATCTCGCTTACTTGCTCTCGTGAAGAAGTACAGAGGTTGACTATAGAGATCAAGATGGCAAATGAAGAGTTGAATGAGCTCATACTGCACTACTAACATTCCTAACACTCCTTAATCCACGAGCTTCTATTCTAACACTCCTAACACTCCTTAATCCACCAACTTCTCTTGTGATCTTTGTATAGATAGAAACTAGTGATACAAATCTTTTGCCCGAGCCTACTTCTCTAAGGAAATGCGATTGATGATATTATGTGCTCTCGTAAGGAGAGTAGCTAAAGAACAAGTCTTTGCCATCTCAATCCTATTGTCTATACTCTTCATGAAATGAATATGATAATATAAATTCAAACTATGAGCTCTAAACAATACTTTGCTTAATCACAAATGATCTCAACTGTTAATGAAAACAGATTAAACTTCCAACAAATAGAGGTTGACTACAGAGATCAAGATGGCAAATGAAAAGTTGAATGAGCTCATACATACTACTAGAAGAATCACAAACTAGTCAATACAACCGATCAATTTGCAATAGAACTATGAGTCAACCGAAAGTAACCAATTAACAAGACAACATATTGACAAGAGTAAGTAATACAATAGAGCTCAAGTATGAACTAACTATCACATTCAATCTCAAGATAAGACGTAGTTCATCACGAGCATGTCAACAAAGCCTCATCGATCAATTTGCAATATCTTCAAGATTAGACTCAAAAAATCGAACTAATACGAGATCAAGGTATCAACTAGCACTATAAATATATATATATATGCAAAGATCAACCGAATCGCCACAGAGGAGCAATACTCACAGAGAGGATGCCGGAAAAGAACTCACGGTGCATGCATACTATTCCAACATATTAATTGATGATATTATGTGCTCTCGTAAGGAGAGTAGCTAAAGAACAAGTCTTTGCCATCTCAATCCTATTGTCTATACTCTTCATGAAATGAATATGATAATATAAATTCAAACTATGAGCTCTAAACAATACTTTGCTTAACTCACAAATGATCTCAACTGCTAATCTAAAAACAGATTAAACTTCCAACAAACAGAGGTTGACTACAGAGATCAAGATGGCAAATGAAAAGTTGAATGAGCTCATACATACTACTAGAAGAATCACAAACTAGTCAATACAACCGATCAATTTGCAATAGAACTATGAGTCAACCGAAAGTAACCAATTAACAAGACAACATATTGACAAGAGTAAGTAATACAATAGAGCTCAAGTATGAACTAACTATCACATTCAATCTCAAGATAAGACGGAGTTCATCACAGAGCATGTCAACAAAGCCCATTGATTAATTTGCAACTAGCAACATATATATATATATATATATATATATATATATATATATATATATATATATATATATATATATATATATATATATATATATATATATATATATATATATATATATATATATATATATATATATATATATGCAAAGATCAACCGAATCGCCACAGAGAGCAATACTCACAGAGAGGATGCCGCACAAGAACTGGGGAGGCTAGGTGGGGAGGAGGCCGATGCGGGAGGAGGAGCTGGGGAGGAGGTCGACACGGGAGGAGGACGGCGCGGGAGAAGGCCGGTGTGCAGAGGAGGAGGCCGACATAGGGAGGAGGACGGCGGCCGAGGTCGGAGGCGCCAATGTCTGGGGGCGGCACCGAGGTCGGCGGCGGCGACGCCGGGGCTTACTACCGGGAGGTGAACGGGGCGCCGAGGTGGGGCGGCGCCACCGAGGTCGGCGCGCCGAGGTCGGGCGGCGGCAGAGGTCGGGGCACCAATGTCGGGCGCGGGCGCGCCGAGGTCGAGTCGGCGGAAGGCGAGCCTAAACCCTAGAGGAGGCGAACGAGCGAGAGCGTAAGGGCGCGGGAGAGGAAGTGAGAAGTGAGAGGAAAACCCTAGCGCTTCCGCCTTATAAAAGTATATCACGAGACGGTTCAAATGAGAACTGCTCAGGATAATATCACGAGCGGTTCTCATTTCAACCGCTCAGGATATTATTTCCTGCACGGTTGTATAATAAAACCGCTCGTGATAGCCCACAACCTCGAGGCCAATTTATGATATCCTCGACAAAACATATTGAACTCGGTGAGACATAAATATCCTAAGAAAACATAGTGAACTCCTTTGAGACAAGTATGATGACAATTATGACAAGTCCATATGAATTCTAACCCGTGACAAGTATGATGACAAGTTCATAACACATTTGACTTCAAAATTTCATATCTAATTCAACTCAACTCCAAATCAAGTGAAACCAATTTTGATACTCCACATTACAATGTACGCCCACACATTGACATTAATATCAAATATGACAAGTCCATAACAAGTTCATAACACATTTGACTTCAAAATTTCATATCTAATTCAACTCAACTCGAAATCAAGTATGATGACAATTTTGATACTCCACATTACAATGTACGCCCACATTGACATCAATATCAAATATGACAAGTCCATAACACATCAACACATGACAATTTCACGTTGACATCAAAATATATGAGAGATTACAAGTCCATAACACATGATGTTATGGAATAAATTAATTACATTGGAGTAAATTCTTAATTAAGATATAGGCCTTCATGATGATCGACGCCAAGATATAGCTAGCTTCCTCACCGGGTTCTTCCTCGAGCCTAATGCCGCTTCCAAAGGAGGCAACTCGTCAAATTGATTGTATTCTTCCTCGCCCACTACATTCTCAACTCCGACAATCCTCCTTTTTCCATGAAGAACTACGTGGCGCTTCTTATTTGCCGGTCGGTTACATAGAAGACTTGAACAACTTGGTTAGCCAAGACGTAATGGTTCGTCTTTATATCCGACACGCTCGAGGTCCACGGTAGTGACACCGTGATTTGTCGACCTTCACCTGTCGAGATGGACCCAACGGCACCGAAATAGGGGATCTTGAAAAGCACGTGGTCGAGCTCCCATATCTCGCCTATTTGCCCATAGTAGGAGCTCCTCATCCCATCGGCATCGAATGCATCTATGCGACACCGCTATTCGGATTGTGCTCTTCCTATCCCGAGCAGCCAGATAAAATGTGTACCCATTGATGTCGATCCTTGCCATGTGACAATTGTAAATTGTGGCCCTCGTACAACCATAGCAATGTATCATCACTTGATGACCTCCCGATGATTCGCACCTTTAACCATTCGCTGAACCGACGGTTGTGCTTTCTCGTGATCCAAACCTCCGACCGGTCTCGATTCTGCATATGCACCATGTCTTTGTGCTCGCCGATATACGGGACACTTGGGTCATGTGTTGCAAGACCATGAAATGGGCTTGAGCGTATGTATCCAGATCGGAGTTATTGATTTCTTCCGATGGTCCCGATACCATCCAGCCCCCTCATGGCGAGATAGAGGCACACCTATCGGTTCCACTCGAGCCATGTAGTCGACGAGAACTCAATGACCTCTTCGGTTGCATAACCTTCGATGATGCCGCCCTCCTACGAGATCGATTCCGACGTAGGACTTGAGAATTCCCATGTACCTCTCGAACGGGTACATATGACGAAGAACACAGGTCAGATATCTTTATCTCTCTCACAAGGTGAACAATGAGATGGACCATGATATCGAAAAATGACGGAGGAAAATACATCTCAAGATGACATAGAGTGGTCACCACCTCGCCTGCAGAGCATCTAGTCCTTGGGGATCAATGATCTTCCGAGCAATTGAGTTGAAAAATAACACACCTCAAGATTGCCACTCGACCTTGTTCGCAAGATACTTCTAATTGCAACAGAAGCATTTGTGTCATCAAGACATGACAATCATGAGACTTCATACCAATTAATTTCAAATCTTGCATAGAAACAAGGTTCTTAATGTTAGCGGAGTAACCAGATGGGACTTTCACTCCATGCAAGCTCGCACGCTTCATTTCTCTCGCCTTGATAGAGTGTAGCAAGTCGGGGAAGGTACGTTCGTCTCAGACGGTCTCTCACCGTGCTAACTCAGTCCTTATGTTCATATCAACCAAGTCACGCCGCATGCGTAACACCATCCTTTGTTTTGCCACTAATGTTCAAAGAAGAGACCAATCAAGCTATCACATACATTCTTCTCTCGCATGACATCGATGCAAAGGCTAACTTCTAAGTGCTCCCAATAAGGCAAGTCCCAAAAATTGACCGCTTCTTCCAGATGTTCTTCTCACGGGTTCTTAATTTACGCCCCTTCCCAAGCACAACATCGATATCCTTAACCATATCATAGACCTCTTTCCTCTAAAAGCCCTTGAGTCAATCGTTCTCCTTATTTCCGCTTAATTATTTTTTCATCTTGCGGTATGGGTGACTCTGAAGGAACCTACGGTGACGATATACACGCTTTTCTGTGAGTTGTTCAAATGCATACACTCTCTCGAGCATCTAAGCAAGGCGACGAGCTTTGGCTCCTTTTGTATCAAGTCTTACAGTTACCAAGGGCAGGAAAATCATTGATGGTGCGAACAACATGGCGCCGTAAAGTGAAGTTCTCTCGCTTGTACGCATCCCATACCTGCACCTTCGCTCCACAAAGGTCACAAGATCTTCCAAAGAATGGTGCTAGGTACACATCAATATCATTCCCAAAGTTGCTTCGCCCTTGGATAAGTAGTGACATCAAAATGTACTTCCGCTTCATACACGTACCAAGGAGGAAGGTTGTACATACATAGATTCACGGGCCAAAGCTATGTCGGCCGCTCATGTTACCGAAAGGATTCATTCCATCTCAGACTCAACCCTAACCTTATGTTCCTCGGTTCGACCGAACTCTTCAAGTCGATCGAAGTTTCTCCACCGCGTAATCAGCAGGTGTCTTAGCTTTCCATCTCTTACGCCTCTCGAAAGTGCCAACGCAGCAATCTTAAGCGCCTTTGCGCTCGCAAATAAACGCTTCAAACGTGGGATCACAGTGCAGATACCACAACATCTTAGCAGGAGGTCCTTGCTTCACCTTAGCAAGATTCGGACGCTTGTATCGGGATGCTTTGCACACAGACATACATGCATGTCTCGCATACTCTTTACTGTAGAGGATACAATCATTCGACATGCATGTATTCTTTCTACTTCCATTCCCAATGGACAAATAACCTTCTTTGCTTGATAGGTGGTGCCGGGCAACACGCTTCCTCTCGAAGGATGTCCGCTAGAGACCTAACAACGCCGTGAAACTCTTATCGACCAACCATTGCTTGCCTTCAATTTCAGCAGCTCAAGCACGGTTGACAACCTTGTATATTCCGCTTGCAACCAGGAACAAAGGTCTCACCGAGTCCTCCTTAAGCCCTCGAATTTACAAAACTCTCTCTCAGAAGTTCTCTTCTACATCGCAGTAGCATCCGATCCAGATTGTCATCGTGTGACATATCCTCATCAAAAGCAAGATACCCACATCCGCGATCGTTGACTTCCTCAGCGGTGCCGCCATTACTAACTTCATGTGTAATAATCTGCTCTTCACCGTGACTGGTCCAACATGTATACCCTTTTGTGAAACCCCTTCGAATCAAGTGCGCTTCTATTTGCGCCGCGTTGTTAAACATCTTCAAATTACCGCAATCAATGCATGGACAGTACATAAAATTTATCTCCTTCTTCAACATATCCTGCTCAGCGGCTCTTCTAAAAGCAACCACGCCATTAATGTACTCTTGACTCACACGGTTCACACTGTACATCCAGCTTCGATCCATCTACACTACGCATGTAACAAATTAGTGTCAAAATTGATTAGCGATTAATTTATAGCAAATATAAAGGGTTATAGATCGTTACCCTCGGAGGTCACGAAGAAAATACGATTCTCTCCTTTCCTTCTCCTCTCTAAGGTGGCGAATGGGGAGGAGGTGGCGGTGTTGGAGGCGCTAGGGCAAGGGTCCAACCTTCTCTCTCTAAGTCGCGCGAACGGATAATTATTGATTATCTCGCATGATTGTTGATTAGATACGAGACAAAAGACAAGAGGAAGATCCTAATTAATAACTAGCAAGTTGGTCCGAGCGATTGCGCGGGTATCCGTTTTCATATAATTGAAACAATAAACCACTGTGATGACGTTTCTTCATGGATATAAATGGAGGAAATATAAAATACATCATTGCACATGTGACTTATCTTGGTGTGTCATAAATTCTTCTTTTTAATCTGTTCTAGAAAACTACTCATGAAATTAGTTCTGATTAAGACTTTCACTTCTTTGCACGTACTTACTCGTTTTGTCTCATCGCTGCACAAAGGAATTACACCAGATTAATTAAAGGCTACATGTTTTGCTTTTCATTTTCTACAAATAGGGTCCATCAAATTGAGAGCTAGATGTACGTGCGCTTTTGCCTTTTTCCATCAAGTAGTATTAATTGAAACCTAAACCCTATACTTCCGATTAAGGAATACAACAAAGAAAACAAAACATTAGCGTCTATGTACAGAGTAGCAAAGTCAGGGAAATTCACTAATCAATAGAGTGGAAAAAGGATAATCAAGATACTTCATCTGCTTAATTAGGGAGAAATCGCAGTTGGAGGAGCTAGGGAGGAAGTGGCTCGCACTGGGAGGAGAAGCTAGCTACGGATCTAAGTGGAGCCCAAAGAGCAGAGGCCGGTTGATTATATTTATCCAAACAGCACACAGCAGAGAAGTGGCAGAGGCACGATGGCAAGGCGGCAAAGGGACACAATAGCAAAGGCGGCGAGGGATGTGTCGCGCTCAATTTATACGCTAGATGGGCATATCACGACGGTTCTTAATAAAACCGCTCGAGATAGATGACTATCACGCAGCGGTTTGTAAATAGAACTCGTATGTGATATTACCTGACGGTTCTATTCACAAACCGTGCTGTGATAATCACCAAATCACGCACGGTTTGTAAATAGAACCGCTCAGGTGATATTACTGCACGGTTATTAAATAGAACCGCTCGTGATTGGTGATTATCACGATTTGGTTTGTGAATAGAACCGTCAGTAATATCACTGCATTTGCCTTCTATTTACAAACCGCTCAGTGATAGATGACTATCGCGAGCATTTCTAAAAATACCGCTCGTGATATTCTTCCCGCCACCCGCAGTGCGGCAATGGCCAACACAGACGGTTCCAAAGGAACCGTCTGTGATGGGGCGTCTACTATAGCCTGTTTTGTAGTAATGGACATTCCAAGGGAGAACGTCCCAGGCTTATGAGGTGCCTT
Organism: Phyllostachys edulis; assembly: GCA_036346405.1. Lineage (NCBI taxonomy): Eukaryota > Viridiplantae > Streptophyta > Magnoliopsida > Poales > Poaceae > Phyllostachys > Phyllostachys edulis. The sequence goes on along the minus strand of CM070563.1, from coordinate 47,059,946 downwards.
AATCTTCTTTGATTTTGTCCTTAGCGCCTCACGTTCTATTTGTCTTCCTGGAAGATGACTCGACAAACTTTTCTTGTTTTTTTTGGCGTCGTCTCCACAATAGCTGACACAGAGGCCTTCTAAAGCGGGGGTTGAGGTGGAGTCATCAGGGGTACTATTGGAGAGGCATGGTCGTCGTGTGGAGATCGCGGCACTGTAGGGTCAAGGGTGATGCCCCTCTTGGGCCACTGGATATAAGTGTATAAGGCATCCCCTAGTGTTATGATATCTTCATTCAGGCGCTTCTCCAGCGGGACGGCCATCAAATTATCATGTACCATATCCACCTGGACCTTAGTGTAACACTGGGCTAGGTGGGCACCGTGCACCACTATCCCTTCCTGGCTTGGATATACCAGCCTCACTTGGAGCTTGCAGGGCGTGGGCACCTACAAAACGATACACAATTAGATAAGGTGTCCTACAAATATATCTTTGGAGTATTCCAGAGATGTACATTACCTGGATGACGTCGATAGGTAATTGGACATCGCCAAGTTCAGAAAGTGCAGGTGTGGACGTGACGCTACTCCGTTGTTGAGGGGGACTAGCTCCCAATATCACGGGGGCGGCTTGCGATTGGTTGATGAGTTGATTCATTTGTTCCTGCAATGATGTTAACTGTAATTGAAATTGTTCAGCAATTCATGCACTAATCTCCTCTTTCAACTGTTCCTCGCGCTCGGCCTTGGATCTCTTTCAACTCCTATACGCCTCAGAGTCGTGTGGGAATCTATGCATCCAAGGTACATAAACCCCAAGGCCTCGCGTGCGACCCGAGTACTCCTTGTTTCCCAGGGTCGTGGATAGTATACCCTTCTCCCTAACTGCTTCAAAGGAGCCTTGGAAAGATTAGGTACTCAATGTTTGCTGCAAGAGATCATCATGTCATTTTAGACCCTACGAAGTTATGGACTTATTAACAACTAGGTAGTTCTACGTATCTTACCAGGTGTTGGGACACTCCCTCGTCTGCTGGGTTTGTGAAAGAGATGGCACCCGACGACGTGGTTGAGGTCATCGCTCTTAACCAGTTTTGGGCACGATCGTCTGTGATCTCAGCAAACGGCGGAGAGACCTCTAACCGAATTGCCACATCATCCTCGCTCATCCATCCCTACATTTTACCCACGTACCCTGCGGTGCCGAGTCTGTGGGGGTGAATGTTTTGTGCCTGGATAGCCTTGTACGCCGCACTTTGCTGCTAAAATTCATTCGTCGTCTTCATCTGCACAAAGGCGTCCCATGTATCCGATGACACTAAATGATACTTCGTGCAGGGCATCCGATCCTTGTTCACGTACTCCGTGACAAGCTTGCTCTTGATGGTCTTCCAAGCGTGTCCCATCATGAGGAACACTTGCCATCGCACGAGTTTGGAGACTTCTGGTGGGATCTCGAACGACGTTGTAATTTCAGTCCACAGCTGCGCTTTCTCTATGGCCGTCAGATCTTTCCATTTCTGTATGGTGATGGGAACCCGTTCCCTTCCAAGTATACCGTAGGTGGTCCGGAATGCTGCCGCTGCTTTCTGGGGAAGCAGAGGGACCTCAGCGGTACTGACGGCCGTGATAGTCATTCGGCCCACATGCATTTTAGATATTCCTCTGGAATGTCGCTTAGGTACCACTTTTCTCAGAGATCCAAACGCATTCGGTGACGTCGATGACGGCGGAGAAGATGGTGCGGACGCCATCTCGCTTACTTGCTATCTCGCAAGATTAACAAATCAGTATTGCATCAATAAATGATATTACTACAAGATCAACAAATCAGTATTGCATCAATCAAGATAAAATGCTCAAAAGATAGAACTTCACAACAAAATAAATCATCAATTGAGAGTTCATTGTCAATATTTCAATTGAACCCAACTACGCAATATTTTAATTGATAGGAATATAAACAATGACTGAACAATAATCATAGTGAATAGAAGCTACCAACAGAATGGAGCAAAATGACCAGACAACATCAACATAATGAAACAGAGGGATCTGATGAGCATGAATAACATGACACAATATTAGAGAATCCAAAGCGGTGAGCTCGTATCTCTCACAACATTACAAAACAATATATCCCAGTGCTAAAGTTAATCAAATCAGCACAATTTAAAACTTCCACTAGCACAATCCAAAGCCGTGAGCTCGTACCTTGACGGGAGGCGTGGACGAAGAGGGAGCCAAGGTCGGGGGAGTGAGGCGTCGTCGAGGTCAGGGGTCACAGAGGGAGGACACCGGCACGGGGAGGAGGAGGCGCGAGGATGACGGTGGCGTAGGGGAGGAGTACGGCGCGGGGACGACGGTGCGAAGAGAGGAGGCTCGGGGATGACTGCGGAGTAGGGGAGGAGGACGGCGTGGGGACAATGGCACGGAGAGAGGAGGCTCAAGAGGAACACAAGAAGTAAGGGCGCTGGGGAGGCGGACCGGAGAGTGAGCTCTAAGGAGCAAGGATGCAAACCCTAGCGGGGCCCTACTTATAAATGCATATCACAGAACAAGAACTGTCTATGATATTATATATCACAGATGGTTCTATTAAAGAACCATCTATGATAAGTGCATATCACAGACAGTTCTATTCTAGAACTGTCTGCGATAAGCGAGCATATCATAGACGGTTATATTTAAGAACCGTGTGTGATAAGTATCACAGACAGTTTTATTATAGAACCGTCTGTGATGCTCAGCGCCGGTGGGGGAAAAATTTTGGACACGTGCATAGGAGGTGAAATATTTTGGCACCTTAGAAATCGTCTGTGCTATATATATCACAGACGGTTTGTTCCACCAAACCACTTGTGATAGTTCCTTCTATAGCTAAAAAATATTCTATTTTTCGGCTAGCCTCAGAAAATGTTAGCCATGCCCTCTGAAAACAAGAAAGCAAATACAATCACAGATGGAATAATTTCTTAATTAGTGAATCAATTACAATGGAATAATTGCTCAATTACATGTCAAGTTTCTTAATTACAATGGAACAATTTTCTAAATAGGTGTTCACCGTGTGGGATCATTCCACTTGGCTATTTCATTTGAAAAAATAGTCCTTCATGATGATCGACGCACATATAGCTAGCTACTTCACTGGGTTCTTCCTCGAGCCTGATGCCGTTTCCTAAAGGAGGCAACTCGTCAAATTGAGTGTACTCTTCCTCATCTACTATATTCTCAACTTTGATAATCTTTCTTTTTCCATGAAGAACTACGTGACAATTCTTATTTGCCGGGTCCTCTACATAAAAAACTTGAACAACTTGCTTAGTGAGTATGAATGGTTTGTCCTTATATACGACACATTCGAGGTCCACAGTAGGGACGTCGTACTTGTCGACTTTCACATCCTGTGGAAGTTTGACCTAATGGCACCGAAACAGGGGGATCTTGAAAAGTACGTAGTCGAGCTCCTAAATCTCCTCTACAAACCCATAGTAGGAGCTCAACCTAGCGGTACTGAACTGCTCGTGAAACGCATCTATGTGGACACCGCTGTTCTGGACTACGCTCTTCCTATCCTGAGCTATCGTATAAAATATGTACCCATTTATGTTGTATCCTTGCCATGTCATAATTATAAATTTTGGCCCTTTTGCCAACCATGGTAGCATATCATCACTTAACGACGGCCTCCTAGTGAATCGCCACTTTAGCCATTCGTTGAACCGACGGTTGTGCTCTCTCATGATCCAAACCTCCGACCGACCTGGATTCTGTTGGTGTACCATGTCTTTGTGCTCGTTGATGTATGGGGACACTTGGGTCATGTGTTGCAAGACCGTGAAATAGGCTTGAGTGTACGCGTCGAAATCAGGAGTGATTGCTTTCCTTCCAATGGTCCCGATACCCTCCAGCCTCCCCTCATGACGAGATAGAGGCACAACTATCGGTTCCACCTAAGCCATGTAGTCAACACAGAACTCAATGACCTCTTCGGTTGCATAACCTTCGATGATGCTGCCCTCTGGCTGAGATCGATTCCATACATAGGACTTGAGAATTCCCATGTACCTCTCGAACAGGTACATATGACGTAGGAACACAGGGTCGCATATATTTATCTCTTTCACAAGGTGAACAATGAGATAGACCATGATATCGAAAAATGATGGAGGGAAATACATCTCAAGATGACAGAGTCGTCACTAGTCCTTCGGGATCAATGACCTTTTGAACAATTGAGTTAAAGAAATAACACAGCCTCATGATTGTCGCTCGGACCTTGTTCGGCAAAATACTTCTAATTACAACAGGAAGCATCTGTGTCATCAGTACATGACAATCATGAGACTTCATACCAATTAATTTCAAATCTTCCATAGAAACAAGTTTCTTCATGCTGGCGGAGTAACCGGACGAAACTTTCACACCATGTAAGCCCTGGCATAGTTCCTTTCTCTCAGCCTTAGATAGAGTGTAGCAAGCTGGCGAAGGTACGTTCATCCTTTATCAGTCTCTTTCGGTGCTAATTCAGTTCTTATGTTCATATCAACCGAGTCACGTTGTGCGTTGACACCATCCACTACTACAGAAAAGGCCTTTACAGACGGTTCGTAACGCCATCACGAGCGGTTCCGCGGTAAGCCGCGAGTTTATGGGTCGATAATGCTAATGGTCATCACAGAGCGGTTTTGAACCGTCTCGTAATACATACTATCACGACGGTGCAGTAGATGCAACCGCTCGCGATAGTCGACTACCACGCGATGCGTGCAGATAAAACCGTCGTGATATTCGACTACCACGCACGGTCCGTAGATAAAACCGTCAGGATAGTCGATTACCACGAGCGATCTCGTAGATGAAACCGTGCAGTGATGATGTCGACTACCGCGAGGCGATGCGATATGAAACCGCTCGTGATAGTCCACTATCACGCAGCGGTTTCATATCGCTCAGTGTAGTTCGATCTATATCATTTGGTTTCATCTACGACTCGTCTCGTGGTAGTCTTTGCATTACTAAATCTATTTCGCTTATTGGCTAGCCTCAGAAATGCTAGCCATGCCCTCTGAAACAAGCACATCCAATTCTCATTCATTTCGTAGCACATCAAAATTGCATTCATTTCGAAACAAGCACACATCCAATTCACAAATCAATTAACTAAATTTAACCATTAATGTACATTAATTTACACACATGTACCATTATGTTCAATCTATCTCAATCAAGTTCAATCTGCTACATCGTGGAAACTCCCATTTGGATTTATGACCGTCTGCTCGGGAATGACGCAAGGTGTGATCGAATTTTTATGAGCTCGCTCTGCTCCAACGCAGCTTTAATGATGTTCGCAACTTTGTCGATATGAAGGTTAAATTCGGGCTTATATAAATTGGTAAGTATATATGAAATAATTGTTGAAAGATTGACAAACCCGAGGATCATTGGTGATCGCGAACCGATGAGTAGTTGCATGTTGTGGCAAACATAGTATCCACAGACGCTATGCCCGGCTTTGGTAGCCGTGGCACCGCAAAAATAGAATTGGTTAGTTCGAGAGGCATTGCTAGGAAGTGTTATATAGGATTAATGTGTACTAGCTAGCAAGTACCGGAATTTTTGATCATGTGCCGTCCTTCCTTGATATTCCATCCTCTAGCATGTAACACGTCGAACACCCTCGTGACTCCAAGAAGTTAGCCTTAGCCATTGCAAAGGAAGGAAAGACTACAATAGAGTTTCTATGGAGGAAATGTGTTTACGATGATTAAACTCCTGATAGTCGTGAAGTTGTGAGTGGCCCTCTGAGGGAATCTAGGTATATTACGATTTCGTTTTGGTATAATTACAATTAGAATCCAATGGAACCTACATGTATGTCAAGATGGTCATTAAACCTAAGTTCGTGTTGCTTATAAAGTACAAATCAACAAGTATAGCCAGAGTGCAACACTACTTACTTCGGTTGTAGGGCAAAAGTATGAATTCTTTGTTGCGGTGAGCCATGAAAAATCTATAACGTAATTCTCGGCGAATGTTGCATTCGCCGTGATGCTTTGCTCGGAGACAACGTGTGGGTCGAGGAAACCTACCGGTGATTTCCTTCTTTCGCTTCACGATCATGTATCTATTATACAAAAGCTAGGAGTTATATATAACATTTATCGATATTACACTAACATTGACCGTGATTGTACACACTTACGATTGTCCAAAGATCGTATGATTGAGACGCCGAGCTCGCCGAGGTTGAAGAGAGAGAACAAGTCGTCGAAGGTCACCGTGAAGACAGCGTCTTGATACATGTGGTTAAAATGATGCTCCTTGAACTTGACGGTGACACCCGAGCATCGTTGATCAACCGGCTTGTTGGACTGTTCCATGTACCATGCATGCAATTCCGTGCAATCCAAATCCTAGGGTAGGGTCGTTTAACTTCTCGAGCAACGGCTCGCCTGCTTGTATTTCGGGCCAACGGCAAGAAGGGGATATTAGGAGAGGACTCGATCGTCTTGATTTGCCCTTGCCCTTGCTCCTCGCTTTGTATAGGTCGACTTCACAAGAGTCGATCGAGCACGAGGTGTAGATGCATGTGATGCAATGGGCCCTTGCCATGTCGGTCTGAGTAGCCGGTGCGGTCGAGTCCGTGGACTTGATGCCGCTGCAGACATTCCTGAAGTTGACACCGAGCGGTAGCTCCAGCAGATGTCCTCCTTGGGCCATTTGGATGAATGTTCCAACGGCTTGCCCTAGAGTCATGACCTCATCGTTTGGGGAATTTTCACGGACGACCTCGAAATTGGCACAAACACCGCCCACATTCACTTTTGCGAAACTTGGCGCTAGATTTGCACTGCACCAAAGCTCCGACATGGGATGGATACACCGCCCCAAGCATCTAGGGCAACAGAGACATATCTCACTTGGAGCTTGCACTTCAGAGCCACCCACGCATATAACGATACAAAATTAGCTACTCCAACAGCCTATCAATGGATTGAGCATTCCGAGATAATAATTATTACCGGATGTCATCGACGGAAAATCTGTCATCACCTATTGTGGTAGGGTTAGGGTTGGACGCAGTGACTACTCGGATGTTTGGGGGGTGGCTAAGCGGTATAGTAGGGTAGGGCTTCCAACCGACTTGGCATTTGCAATCCCTTAATCCTTTCCTCAAAGGTCTCTATCTGCTTTTGCTCGAACGCATCTAATCCTTTCCTCAAAGGATTGATTGAATTTTTCAGTGAGCTCATCTCGAGGATGCACGAAGATCCTCTCGTAGCTTTGCATCGTGCTCGGCTTTGGCTCTCTTCCTACTCGCACGATCCGAGTCCGCTTGGAACCATTGTTCCCATGTAACAAAACACCGGCGCCTCTCGTGCGATTCGGATGCTCACTTGCTTCCTAGGGCCGCAGAGAGTATATCTTTCTCCTATCCGCTGGAATGAGCCTTGGGAAGATTGTGCACTCAACGTTATCTCGCAATATAGCCCGACATGTCATTTCACTTCCTATGAAGTTATGGAGTAATTACAAACTAGGTAGTTCGATATCTTACCAGCGTTGGGACACTTCACGGTCTTGGGGTTTGGAAAGTACACTTCCCGTGGGCGAATACATAACCTCGCAAATAACCACCGTCGGTAAGACATTAGTGATCTCGAAATAGCAGGAGAGATTCAAACTACTTGCTCGCTGTTCTGATCCCTCCATATCGGGCTTTACCCGCATACCCGCCGTGCCGAAGTCCGTGGGGTGCTTGTTTTTGCTCGAGGGCCGTAGCGCCGTGACTTTCACTCTTAAATTCATCTGTCGTCTTCTTCGCCACAAACTCGGCCAGACTCTTCCAAGAATAGATACTTGTGGAAGGGCGGCGAGATCCTTCTCCACGTAGTTCTTGACAAGCGTGCTTTTGAAGTTCTTCCACGCTTTGCACGCCAGTAGCAACGCGTGTCGTCGCCGGAGTCCAGAGTTCTTCCGGATCTCGAACGATGCGAGAATTTCCGCCAAAGACAGCGGCTTTTCGATGGTCCGGCACCACCTTCCACGAATCATAGGTGATCTTGACCCGCTCCGTGCAACTATTCCGACCATTCTCCGGAATGCGGACGCCTTTCGGCGAGGATTGATAGGGTCCTGATCGATCGACCTGCGTGATGGTAAATCGGCCCGTGGGCCTTTTCGATATTCCTCTTCTTCTACCGCGGTTGGATATTGTTCCAGAGGATGGTGCATCATCGGACACATGAGGCGATGACTCGTAATGAGCGGAAGACATCTTCACAAGAAATAGAATTATCATTGCAATGTATTCCAAAGAGCAAAGATCAAAACAAATACCATATGAATAACGGACTAGAACAAATACAAATTCCTAAAACATGTACAATTATCATGAAGGACCATGACAGATTATTGATAGAAATAGTTAGGAAAGGGCGTGGGGGTCGATCGGTAACTTCGGCATTGGTTACCTTTAGGCCGACGAGACGGACGAAAGCAGGAGCAGATCTGAGCAAAGCAGGGCGGCGTCGAAGGGGAGGCGCCACTGCTCGGGGGAGGAGGAGGCGGCGGGCTCAAGCGAGGAGGCGCGTGGGCTCGGGGGCCTTGGGTTGGAGGAGGAGGCTCAGCGGAGCTCGGGGAGGCGCCACGGCCGAGGAGGAGGCGGCGCGGGATCGGGGAGGAGAAGCGCCGGGCTCGAGGAGGCGGCGTCGAGGACGGTGGCGACGGGCTCGGGGAGGAGGAGCGAGAGGAGTTGAGAAACTTAATCGCTTGAGAGTGGCGCGCGGCAAACCCTAGCTAGAGTCCGAATGTAAATAGGGATGGATATCACGCAGACGGTTCTAAATTAGAACCGCTCAGGATATTATATCCTGCACGGTTCTAACTTAGAACCGCTCGTGATATGCGATGTATCATGAGACGGTTTTAATAAACAACCGCTCGTGATATGTGATGAATCACGCACGGTTTTAATAAACAACCGCTCAGTGATATGTGATATCACGAGCGGTTCTAACTTAGAACCGCTCGTGATATATGATGTATCACGCAGCGGTGTTAATAAACAACCGCTCGTGATATATATGTAGCATGACGGTTTTGATAAACAACCGCTCTGTGATATACATGTGAGACGATGCGTAGTTCAAACCGCTCGTGATATTATTTTGTATTGGTTAATATCTAGATCGATCATGCTTATTGGCTAGCCTCGTGAAATGCTAGCCATGCCCTCTGAAACAAGCGTAAAAGACAACAAGTACATGTATATACATCCAATTCACATTCATTTGAGAAACAATCACATCCATTTCACAAGACAAATCAATTAATTAACTCAAATGAACTAAAATTAACCATTCATCGTAATGTATATACATATACACACATTGTTCAATTAATCTTTAAAAATTAGCCCTTCATGATGATCGACGCGTATGTAGCTAGTTTCGTCATGTTCTTCTTCCTCGACCCTTATGCCGTTTCCAAAGGAGGCAACTCGTCAAATTGATTGTATTCTTCCTCGCCCACTACATTCTCAACTCCGACAATCCTCCTTTTTCCATGAAGAACTACGTGGCGCTTCTTATTTGCCGGTCGGTAACATAGAAGACTTGAACAACTTGGTTAGCCAAGATCGAATGGTTCGCCTTTGTATCCGACACGCTCGAGGTCCACGGTAGTGACGCCGCATTTGTCGACCTTCACCGTGGGAGATGGACCCAACGGCACCAAATAGGGGATCTTGAAAAGCACGTGTCGAGCTCCCATATCTCCTCTATTTGCCCATAGTAGGAGCTCCTCACCCCATCGGCATCGAATGCATCTATGCGACACCGCTGCTCGTTAGTGCTTTTTATATCCCGAGCATGCGTATAGAATGTGTACCCATTTATGTCGATCCTCGCCATGTTACAAGCAGTAAATGTTGGCCCTTTTGCCAACCATGTCAAGATATCACTTGACGAGCTCCTAGCAAGTCGCTCCTTCAACCATTGGTTGAACCGCTCATTGTGTTGTCTCGTGATCCAAACATCCGCCGCAGCGGATTCATTGCTGTCAAGCACGCCCTTGTCCGGGTCGATATACGAGGACACTTCACCATGTGTTGCAAGACCGTGAAATGGGCTTGAGCATACGCATCCATATTTGGAGTGATTGCTTTCTTCCGATGGTCCCGATACCCTCGAGCCTCCCTCATGGCGAGATCGAGGCACACCTATCGGTTCGACTGAGCCATGTAATCGAGGCGTAACTCAATGACCTCTTCGCCAGCATAACCTTCGACGATGCCGCCTCTCCGCCGAGATCGATTCCGTACATATGACTTGAGAATTCCCATGAACCTCTCGAACGGGTACATGCTACGAGGAACACGGCCCGCACATCTTTATCTCCTCACAATATGAACAATGAGATGGACCATGATATCGAAAAACGACGGAGGGAAATACATCTCAAGATCACATAGTGTCGCCACCACCTCGCCCCGCAGAGCATCTAGTCCTTCGAGATCGATGACCTTCTCGAGCAATTGTGTTAAAAAATAACACGCCTCATGATTGTCTCTGACCTTGATCGGCAAAATACTTCTAATTGCAACAGGAGCATTTGTGTCATCAACACATGACAATCATGAGACTTCATGCCAATTAACTTCAAATCTTTTATCGAAACAAGTTTCTTCATGTTGGCGGAGTAACCAGACGGAACTTTCACGCCATGCAAGCACCGGCACAGTTCGGTTCTCTCGGCCTTGGACAGAGTGTAACAAGTAGGGGGAAGGTACGTTCGTCCTTTATCGGTCCTTGTTGGTGCTAACTCAGGTCTGATGTCCATATCAACCAAGTCAAGCCGTGCGTTGACACCATCCTTTGTTTTGTCACGAATGTTCAAGAAGAGACCAATCAAGTCATCACATACATTCTTCTCTACATGCATGACGCCGATGCAAAGGCGAACTTCTAGGTGCTCCCAATAAGGTAAGTCCCAAAATATTGATCTCTTCTTCCACATGTTCTTCTTACTTGTCCTCGATTTACATCCCTTTCCAAGCACAACATCTAAATCCTTAACCATATCATAGACCTCTTTTCCGCTTAAATGCCTTGGAGCTGAACTGTCCTCCTTCTCTCCGTCGAATTGTTTCTTCATCCTGCGGTATGGGTGAGCCCTCCGAAGGAACCTACGATGACGCATGTACACGGTTTTGCGCGAAAGTGATTCAAACCACACACTCTCGGTATCATCTAAGCAAGTGAGTCTGGTGCTTTGGCCCTTTTGTACTCGGCCCGACAGTTAGCAAGGGCGGGATAATCATTTATGGTGCGTAACAACAAGGAACGTAAAGTGAAGTTCTCTCGCTTGTACGCATCCCATACCGCACCTTCAATCCACAAGATTTTAGATCTTCCATCAATGGTGCTAGGTACACATCAATATCATTCCCGTGGTTGCTTCGCCCTTGGATAAGTATCGACAACAAAATATACTTCCGCTTCATACACAACCAAGGAGGAAGGTTGTAGATCTGAGCGTCACGCAGCCAAGTGCTATGTCGGCTGCTCATGTTACCGAAAGGATTCATTCCATCTGTACTCAATCCAAACCTTATATTCCTCGGTTCCGCACCGAAGTCTGCAAACCTCCTATCGATGTTTCTCCACTGGGCGGAATCAGCAGGGTGTCTTAACTTTCCGTCATTCTTACGCTCCTCTGAGTGCCAATACAGCAGTTTTGCATTCTTTGGGTTCGCAAAAAACCGCTTCAAACGGGGAATTACAGGAAGATACCACGCCACCTTAGCAGGAGGTCCTTTCTTCACCTCGATTCCCTCGTCGTCATCTGATTGCTTCTTACGCTTGTATCGAGATGCGTTGCACACCGGACATACATGCATGTTTGTATACTCGTTACGGTAGAGGATACAGTCGTTCGGACATGCATGTATTCTTTCTACTTCCATTCCCAATGGACAAAGAACCTTTTTGGCTTTGTAGGTGGTTTTGGGCAACTCATTTCCCTCCGGAAGCATGTCCGCTAAGAGACCTAACAACTCAAGTGAAACTCTTGTCGGACCAACCGCTGCTTGCCTTCAATTTCAGCGCTTTAAGCACGGATGACAACCTTGTGTATTCCGACTTGCGGCAGGGAACAAAGGTTTCTCCGAGTCCTCCATCACGCCCCGAATTGAACATACTCCTCTCATCACGCTTCCTTCGCATCGCTAAGCATCCGATCTAGATTGTCATCGTGCGGCCCTATCCGAATCGGAACCACAATCGACATCATTCGCAGATATCGTTGACTTCTGTATAATATGCATATCGTTGACTTCTGTATAATATGCTCTTCACCGTGACTGGTCCAACAAGTATAACCCTTTTTGAAACCCCTTCGAATCAAGTGTGGTTCGATCTGCGCTCGGTTGTCAAACATCTTCAGATTCTCGCAGTCAATGCATGGACAGTACATATATTCCACCCCCTTATTCAACATATCCTCCTCGGCAGCTCTTGTAAAAGTAGACACGCCATTAATATACTCTTCACTCACACGGTTCTCAGTGTACATCCAACTTCGGTCCATCACACGGTTCGTATTGAAAACCCCGAAAATAAATAAAAGGTGATGACTTTCAAAGCGTATTTTACGAGGCTTAATTACGATTTTTTCATTTTTACATTTTTTCGGATTTTATTAACTTACATGTGGGCCCTACTTGTCAGTGACTCATTTTTTATTTCATGATTTTATTTATAAAATCTATGGCGGTCCCACATGTCATAGACTCGTTAGTTTATTAACTAAATGATTAAAAACAGTAGGATTAATTTGAAGCTCAAACTGGGCTTAGGGGTGACATCGCATTGCTATATAGTCGTGGCTCTCGGCCCTAAGGTCTCGCCTGAGGCGAACCGACGGTGATGTCCCACATGGAGGCGCCTGAAACTAGCGATTTCGGCGTAAACGCCTGAAACTACTCAAATTAAAGGATGCTTATGCTTCAGTATCTCACCTCGATCACGAGGAAGGTGTCAATGAAAGTCGGGAAGGTCGGCGCGGGTGGGTCGTCGATCGGTGAACAGAGGCGACGGCAAGCTCCTCGGCGACAATATACAGCTGAAATGGACCAGGCCGGCTCAGTGAGGTGAGGCGATGTACTCAAACCGGGCACGGAACGGCGATGGACCTATCGTAGCGCCAGAGATATGGAGATCAAGAAGACTATATCTGTTTTGGCCGGGGAGGCGGAGCTATATATATACGTCTGTGATGAGTTAATTATCACGACGGTTTTATCAAAACCGCCTCGTGATATTGGGCAATATCACGAGCGGTTCATATTTGGAACCGCTCGTGAAGTATCACAGACGGTTCTAAAAACCGCTCGTGATATTGGGTAATATCACGAGCGGTTCATGTTTGGGAACCGCATGAAGTATCACTGACGGTTCCAAACATGAACCGCTCGTGATATGACATCTTCACGAGCGGTTTTAGCGCGAGAATAACACGACGGTGGGTAACAAAAACCGCTCGATATTGTGTTTATCTGAGCGGTTTCGATGAACCGCCTGCGTGATCAAAGCGTCGATATTAGCATTTCTGTAGTAGTGATCCTTTGTTTTGTCACGAATGTTCAGTAAAAGACCAATCAAGCTACCACATGCATTCTTCTCCATGTGCATGACGTTGATGCAGTGTTGAACTTCTAAGTGCTCCCAATAAGGTAAGTCCCAAAAAATTAATCGCTTCTTCCAAATGTTCTTCTGACGGGCCAAGGAGGAAGGTTGTACTTATATAGATTCACGGGCCAGGTGCTATGTCGGCTGCTCATGTTACCGAAAGTATTCATTCTATCTGTACTCAACCCAAACCTTATATTCCTCAGTTCCGCACCGAAGTCTTCGAAGCTCCTATCAAAATTTCTTCACTGGGCAGAATCAGCAGGGTGTCTTATCTTTCCATCTTTCTTACGCTCCTCCGAGTGCCAATGCAGCAATCTTGCCTTCTTTCGGTTCGCAAATAAACACTTCAAACTGGGAATTATAGGAAGATACCACAACACCTTAGCAGGAGGTCCTTACTTCACCTCGATGCTCTTGCCGTCATCGAAGTGATTCTTACGTTTGTATCAGGATGCTTTGCATACCGGACATACATGCATGTCTACATACTCTTTATGGTAGAGGATACAATCTTTTGGACATGCATGTATTCTTTCTACTTCCATTCCCAATGGACAAAAAACCTTCTTAGCTTGGTAGGTGGTTCTGTGCAACACGTTTCCCTCTGGAAGGATGTCCGCTAGGAGATCTAGTAACGCCGTGAAACTCTTGTCGGACCAACCTTTGCTTTCCTTCAATTTCACCAGTTCAATCACGGATGACAACCTTGTGTATTTTGGCTTACAGTCTGGGAACAAAGGTTTCCTTAAGTCCTCCATTAAGCCATCGAATTTATCAAACTCTCTCTCACTATAGTCCCTTTCTGCATCGCGTAGCATTTGATCCAGATTGTAATCGTACGACCCACCCTCATCGAAAGCACAGTCCACATCCGGCATATCGTTGTCTCCCTTGACGATGTTACTACCTTTCAGTATAATTTACTCTTCACCGTGACTGGTCCAACATGTATACTCCTTTTTGAAACCCCTTCGAATCAAGTGCCCTTCGATCTGCGCTAGGTTGGTAAATATCTTCATATTTTCGCAATCAATGCATGAATTGTACATAAATTTTATCCCCTTCTTCAACATATCTTGCTCGACAGCTCTTCTAAAAGTAGACACGCCATCAATGTACTCTAAACTCACACGGTGCTCAACGTACATCCAGCTTCGGTCTATCTGTGCTACACACGTAACAAATTAGATTAATGCACGTAACTACTCTTCCTATTGACCAAACATACTACAAATGGAATAGCGATTAACCCAGAGCAAATAGAAAGGATTACAGATCGTTACCCTGGGAGCTCACCACGAAGATCCCAAATATCCCACGAGATCTCTTCCTATTGACCAACCTCTCTTTCTTCCTCATTTCCTTCTCCTCACTTCCTCCTTCATTTGACATAGTCAGAACTGAGGCTCACTATGATGTAAAATAGTATTATTTTACACAATACATGACAAGTCAATGTATATATATACATGCTAC
Organism: Phyllostachys edulis; assembly: GCA_036346405.1. NCBI lineage: Eukaryota > Viridiplantae > Streptophyta > Magnoliopsida > Poales > Poaceae > Phyllostachys > Phyllostachys edulis. Next base: position 47,044,786 of record CM070563.1, on the reverse strand, counting down.
TCATTGTTCTATTGTAAATCTTAACTGCCAATAATCTCCTTGGATGATTAACCTAGCTATCATCGATATCTCTAGATTATAATGCATATAATTAGAAGCAAATACTAACCTTAAATCACCAAGAATAAATAGATCTACAAGCACACTTGCAAATCTACGGTATTTAATTCTTTCACCAAATGCCCTAGAGCCATCCGCCACCTTCAAAGTAGCCGCATATCAGAGACAAATCTCACTATAGACAGATTTGTCTGGAGTCGAGATGACCAGATATTTAATTACGCATATCACAGACAATTCTTAAAAAGAACCGTCTGTAATACGTATCACAGACGGTTTTAAATAACCACCGTCTGTGATAATCGTAGGCCTCACAGACAGTTCTTGTTAAGAACCGTCTATGATACATATCACAGACAGGTCTTAACAAGAACCGTCTGTGACATTCGGAAACCTCACTGACGGTCTCTGAATTATGACAGTCGGTATTTATTCAAAACCGTTTGTAATACGTATCACAGATGTTTTTTTACAATAATCATCTGACACACTCTCCTAGCAACCATGCTTCTTGAACTTGCAGGGGCTAGTCATACCGTGATTGTATTCTGGCTTGGCACACTCTTACTTCATTAGCATTCTCTAGCTGGTCGGTATGACCAGCCCCTGCAAGTTCAAGAAGTATGGCTGCCAGGAGAGTGTGTCAGGTTCGATGAGGTTGGCCGTGGCTGTTGTCTCATCCTCCTCATGCTGCGTGGATGACCCCTCGAAAAACAAAATCATGCTTCGTGGTGGGCTTGGTTGCTTTCTTAGGCGTACTCGCCGTCTTCTTCAAAGTAGTCATGCTTATCAGAGATGGTTCTTGTTAATAACCGTCTGTGATAAATAAATGTCACAGACGGTTCTTGTTAATAACCGTCTGTGATAATTATATATCACAGACTGTTGTAGTTTATAACCGTCTATTATACATATCACAGATGGTTTATTCCACTAAACCGCCTGTGATAGTTCTATAGCCAAAAAATATTCGCACGCCAGCATAAGTAGGCCCAATCCTGAGCTTTCTCATCTTCTTATGGTACTTGAGCTCAGCCCTTTCTCATTCTAGTCTCACCTCACCTCATCTCCTCCTCCATGGACAGAGCAAGGGAGCACGGTAATACAGAGCAAAGGATGGATTCTGGGCTAGAGCAGAGAATGGAAGTTGTTCTAGAGCAAAGGCTAAACATACTGGAGTTGAAGATGGAGCGCATTCTAGACCATATCAAGTGGCTGGAGAAGATTGTGCGTGTGTATTATTGTTGTAATTTATGGCACATTTGTGAAGTAGTTAGTTTCCTATAGTTGTATGCAAAATAGACTTTGTTCATATCATAAACGGTTCCAACCACAAACCGTCTGTGATAAGTACATATCACAGACGGTTATTAAAACCGTCTATGATAATTATATCACAGATGGTTTGTTCTGCTAAACCACTTGTGATAGTTCCTTCCATATCTAAAAAATATTCTGTTTTTCGGCTGCTAGCATCAGTAGTATCACTAAAAAACTGTTAATTTTGCAAGTAGTTTAATGCATGTGCAAAGAACTTGGCGTACTCATGCCTAATCCTACAGACGTTGCTGCAGAAGACGATGTAGTCGTCCCACCCTTCCATCACACCACAGCCCGTGCTCGTGCACCGGTGGCCATCCTCCGACAGTGCCCACACCCAGCCCGACGGCCCAACCATCTTCCTCATCGCCACCTGGACCGTGTCCATAGCGAGCCTTCGGCACCGCTTGCACTTCCGGTTGGTCCTCTTGGCTACCTTGCACCCGTCGGCTAGCTCGCCCTCGATCTGGCTGATGTATTGCTTCCAAACATCATGTGCCTCGCCGACCGTGTAGACGAGGAGGCCGAGCACATAAGCTGTGGCCTTGTGGCCGGTGACAGCCCCCCGTTCGAGGAACACGAGGCCGTGATTCAGCTCCTAGTGCACGAAGATGAGCATAAGGCCAATGATAAAGCAGGCCTCCGAGTTGCCAGCGCCAGCCAGGTGATTGACGACGGTGAGGTAGCGGTTGTTGTCCAGCCACTTCATCACCTCCTCCCGCTCCAGTGCCATGTGCCTCCGCATGGTGCGCTCCTTGCTCGCCTTGTACATGGCCTTGCAACTCCAATATACTTACACAATTCAAGACATCAGAATTACTCCGTAAGAGAAAATTAAAATTAAGGCCAAATTAAGGGCGTTGCTAGTCAGACTAGTGACATGTTTCTCTAGTCAAATTAAAAGGCTAACATGTATGCATGCATGGATTGGTTGCCACAACAAACAGTAGTATGTATTTTTGTAGGTATATAAATACGTACGTGGCTCGTAGGCTGTAGAGGTCAACCATGGGCTAAGGAGAGCTCACGGCCACGAGGTCGACGATGTTGACGACGACATCGTGAGGAAGAGCGATGGCGATTGCCGACCTCCTCGCCTTGGTCCTTGCCGTCATGCTCCGTATGCTCACCAGGGCGCGCGACGTAAGGTCTGTGATTTTTCAATACCGTAGTGATCAAGTTTTTTTAACTCTACTGGTTGTTGATGGAGGGTGCGAAAGACATGATCATTTTTTTAAAACATATCATAAACCGAGACAAATCGTAACGTCAGCACGCGAGATGAAGAGACGATTCGTAACGTCGGCACGCGAGACGAAGAGATGCATCGCTCGGGAACCGAAGGGATTAAAATATCACAGACGGTTCCAACCACAAACCGTGTGTGATACAAAAGTATCACAGACAATTCTTGTTAAGAACCGCCTGTGAATTATCACAGATGGTTATATTTAAAACCCGTCTGTGATATTTATTAATATCACAGACGGGTTTCAACATGAACCATCTGTGATATTACATCTTCACAGACGGTTTTTACCGTAGCCAGTAACATAGACGTGCGCTAAACTAAAACCATCTGTGATTGTATTTAATACTGACGGTTCCGAGGAACCGTCTATGATGAGGCGTCCAGTATAGCCCCTTTTTGTAGTAGTGTGAGTGTGGAGGGGCAGGTGTGGATGGGCATCACCAAGAGCCACCAGGCCATCGCCGTTGGCCTCTGTGCCACCCTGGACCAGCTCCTCCAATCCCCCTGCACCGCCCCAGTCAGCGCCGATGGCATCCAAGGTATCGACGCCGTCGTGCATGGCTTGTGGCGAGGGCGAGGCGTGCGTGCTACTCTCGAAGGCAGGGCGCCGCCGTCGGGGGGAGAGCACGAAGGCAGGCAGCGAGGCGGACAACGGGGTGGAGAGGAAGAGGAGGCAAGGGGCGCGATGGCGGAGAGGAGAGGAGGAGGTAGCGGCACGATGACAACGTGAAGAGGAGGAAGAGGCAGGGGGTTGGAGGCAGGCGATGAGGCAGGCGGTGAGATGGAGAGGAGGAGGATGAAGGGGGCAGAGGCGGGTGGTGGGTGGAGAGGAGGAGGCAGGGGCGTGGCAATGGAGAGGAGGTGGAGGCAGGGGTGCGGCCGCCCGGGTGGAGAGGAGGCAAGGCGCCGCCACCGGGGAGAGGGTGCAAAGGCGAGCGGCGTGGCGGGCGTCTGGGTAGAGAGGAGGTGGAGGTAGGAGTGAAGAAGAAGAAGAAGAAGATGAGGAGGAGGAGGAGGAGGAGAGACAGGGGGAGAGAGAGAGATAGAGAGAGGAGGGATAAAGAAGATGAAGAGCAAAAAGGGTAAATAAGTCTTTTTGTACACAATTGGCAGTCAAAAGCCTTTGACTGACGGTAATGGCAAAAACGATATGGAGCCAAAATTTGTGTAGCAAAAACGATATGATTGCATTTCTGATGGCCGAACCCAAATTGCATATCTTTTTAGTGCCATCAACAAAATTGGCCCTGTTTGGTATGGCTCCAACTCCTAGCTTCGTAGTTGGAGTGGGTCGAGCTGTGCCAAACGGGAACGCTCCACAAAATTTTTGGAGTTGGAGCAACCGGAAGCGGAGCAGCCCGTAGTACAAATTTTGGGAGCGGGTAGAACCTTGCCCCAAGTGGGGAGCTGTAGGCCAACAAATCAAAACACCCATAGAAGTTGAGAAAAATTACCCGCAATATGCCACTTGACTACCTTCGTTCGCACCACGTCCCCTCGCCTGGCGAGCGAATATTCGCACCACATCCCCATCCCCATTCCCAAATCGTCTCCCCAAAGATAACCTTAGAGGGCGGCTACCAGGGCGACGGCGGCATCCTCGTCCTCTTCCCGGCCTTGACCTCGGCATCTTTCGGCTCCAGCTCTAGGGTTTCACCTCCCGATTCGAGCCGGTGGAGGGAAGCCGGAGACAAGAGCGACGTGGCGGCGGGAGGGTAGGCGCTGACGGCGTGGTGTCCTTTGGCCCGCCAGTGGCGTGGTGGGCAGGCTCGGGCAAGGCCGTGATGGCGGTTTGTGAGATCTTGGGGAAGGCGGTGAGCATGGTGGTGATGTGGTGGCGGGCGCGTGGCCGTGAGTTCGGGTCATCTGGCGTGGCGGCGGAGCGGCGGCGACGGCGCCGCGAGGCCATCTGCGAGGTCTCCAACGACGATCGGTCGCCACGCGGACTCGTGGTCCATCAAGAGCGACTACGGTAGCACCCTCGGCGACGAGCGCATGCTCTGCCGACGCCACCGAGGTCCTCCTCACCTCCTCCTCCTCCGCCTCTGCAGACTCGCCCTCGCGTCGGTCTCCACCAACCCTCGTCCGACTTGGTGGCCCGATCCATTCCGTTCCCATGGTTCATTGGTTCTTAACTTCTTATGCCGTGAAATGGGTGTGACATTTGTGATCTAGTTCATACATTTGGGGAAAAAGGGGACTATTCTTTCGCCCTTAAGCATGCGATTTGGTCCAATGATCTCGCGGCAATTGCGGGTTTGGTCTTGAGGTCATGGATGTCCTTGTAGGCTAGACCAAAACACGTGTTCCAAAAAGATTTGCCCAATCAGTGGCGTGCTTGACATAGGAACTAGGAGTGGTCAACTCTTGCAGCAGCTTGCAAAGCAAGGGTATGCTAAGGAAAAGGAAACCGTGACTTACCAACTTGCCATTTTCCATTTATCAAACCTCATCTTAACATTAATTCTTTTATTGTTGCATTTTGTGATGGGTTTGAGCACATTAATTTCTTGGTGAGTTTATCAGTGGAGCATTGGATGTCCACATTTGCATGCCCTTGTTGTGCTTCAGTTTATAATATATCCTCCTCCAGGACCATCTGGTTGTATATTAGGTACTGGATTAGCATATTTCAAGGTTGTCCAGCTAGTTATGTAGTCCCTTGAAAAGTTCCTCAAAATTGAAAGAGGAAGAGAAAACCATTTCATCTTATATGAATGTTGTTGTCGTAGGTTGATGATGTGTTGGAGTCAAAGTTGGAGAGAAGATTTGAACTTGTGATGGATGAAGGAACTCTAGATGCAATTGGGCTCCATCTGATGGACTGTAAAGAGGTAAATGCATGTTTAGGGGTTGATATGACCTTAATCCTTATGAATGATTATAAAAAATCTTAGGTTTTCATTGCATAGATTTTACACTTTAAATTGCTTGAATTTTTTAATGATGAAAGGGTGAGGTCACTAGTTTTCCATGTGTTGATCTATTTTCTTTTCTTTGCATTTGAGAATGATATATTGGCGATCGATTCTTTGGCTTGGTTTACTTTGGTGGCATCTTGGTTAGCGACTAAATTTAACTAAAAACTCTGCATTGGTTGGCGGTACATTTCTGACAAAATATAAACCGCTATGCATTTTATATTGATGGTATTTTGAACTGCATCGAAATTGCTTGAATTTGAATCGCTGCAATACCCCCTTTATCTATATACTTTCACCTGTTACAGCTTACAGCAACTATTTCTTAATCCTTTGGTGATTAGCATGTCCCTGTATGAGAAAGATGGCTAAGCAAAAGCAAATGGATCAGCCTCTGATGTCACTTTCACATATGTTTAGGTTATCACATCATGTAGTAGAACCAAGGATGAGTTGGTGCAAGAGGTAGAGAACTTCAACCAAAGGAAGCTGGGTGCTATGGGCTCTGAAGGACCGCTGGCCATGCTGCGATGTTCAAGTACCTCGGCCATGTCCAAACTTACTCGAACGTGGATAGTTCTTGCATCACGACCGTTGCTTTCCTGCATAAGTGAAAACATATATGTATGCCCCTTTTTTCACCTTTTTATCCCTAACTTATCATACTTGTGAGTAACAATGTACCCCTGTTACTATTGTTCTTCTCTAGATGATATTTAGTTTGTCGATATGTTCTTGATTGTTATCTTTGCTTTGTTATGCATGTATGGTTGTGCTCTTTGAAAGCGTGTCAAGCAACTATTACAATCAGATATACAGAAATTTTTATGCTCGGAAAAACTGAACCAGCAATCCATTGATCAAGACAATAAAATCACGGAGGTAAAAAATCTGATAAAAATAAACGAAGGGTACTCTCGTCTTTTTACATAGATTATTTTCATTCATGGAGTGGGAGTTAGCTTTGTAACCAAACACCTCCTCAGACTACTCTAACTTCTCAAAGGAGTAGATCTAAGAGCGAAGTTAGAGTTAGAGTTTCTAAAACTTAAAGCAGAGTCATATCAAACAGGACATTAAGTGCTTAGGGATTTAAATGCCCGTATGCCGTAGCACGTGGGGCAGATTAAATTCTACCAGACCTGGCGTCCAGTGATTTAGATCACAATCCAACCATAATGAGAAGGGGTGTAAAGTGGAAGCCGTACGTCCCCGATAAATTTGAATTGTTTCGTGCTAAGGGTGCCTTGTAGTCCAGTTATATGCCATATACCAAAAGGAAGTCTAGTTATATGCTAAGGGTGAATTTTAGAATTAAACCTGACATAAAGTTTGTAAATTCACGAGTGATTACATATTCCAAAAATATTGCGACAAATTGCAAGACCAGAAAAAAAAATCATATTCAACTGATGCATGCCGTGCGCCGTTATTCAATTTTCGAATGAGTACTGGAACCAACTAATTTTGTTCAGGTACACATTCCAAGATAGGATCGATACAATCCACAAATTAATAAAAGGTCAGGAATTTACTAAGCACAAAATGGTGCATCATACATATCACTCATATAGTAACAAGCATAAACATCTTGATCTTGATATAAGGCAATTAAAAACACACCCCATCAAGAACTCAACTATGAATACTATGTAAACCCTTAGCCTTACCTTAGGTTTACTTTTACCTGACACAACTCTCAGAAAAGATTAAAAAAAGCAACGAAAATTACAACACATACTCTTTTTTATCATAACATTTCTTCCATCCAAAGAAAAAAGTCTTGGAGAAAGAAAGGGTAAAAGAAAGAGACAATAACCATGCATGAACCCCCGGCCATGGCATGTGGCACTTGCACCACGCCATGCATGTATATAGCGGCGAAGGAGGAGGCGGAGGAGGTCGTACGTCGTCGGTGCTCGCCGCCTGCCCGTGCGCTGAGCCGTCCAGCGGCTACACGGTGCAGGGCGCGGCGGCCTTGGCGGCGGCCGCCCTGACTAGAGAGAACGTGGGCTGTGGCAGGCTGCTCGGCGGCGGCGCGAGCGCGTGCAGCAGGTCCTCGACGAAGCCCCGAGCCACCTCCTGCTCCAGGTCGTCGAGCGCCTCGGCCATCGCCGGCGCCGGGGGCAGCGGCGCGGCCCTCTCGAGCGGCTTCCTTCGCTGCGCCCTCGGCGGCTCCTCCGTCGACCTCGGTGTCCTCGGCTTCTTCCTCTTGTACTCTCCCATCTTCCTCGGCGCCGCCGCCGCGGTCATCCCGGTGGTAGTCGTGGTGTTGACCTTGGTGGCGGCGGCCGGAGGAGGCGGGGCCGGCCGGTAAGGGAACGTGGCGTTCATGGTCATGGCCGCCGGCGGGAGGGGCAGGAGAGGGGGGTGGTGAGACGGTAGGAGAGGGAGAGAAAGAGAAGAGTACATGTTATAAGGAGTGTACTGAAATGGAGCAGCTGATGTATAAGGGAAGGAGTTGTAGGCGCTGCGAGGCGCCGTCGAGCTCACGGCGAGCCTCCGGCAGCCACCGCCAACCGTCCTCCGGCGGAAACCGTAGCCACCTGTAGATTGGTCGATGAGAACATTCTCCATCCTTGAGACAAATTTTGCAAGAACAACTTGTAGAAAAATTGCAACAAGTTGCTCAAAAAAAGACTATTGAACAAGGATGAACGGAAAGGGACGTGATTTGATCAAGAGAGGGAAATTAGAAAAGGCAAAGATCTGAAATAACTTGTAGGCTAATTAAGTTGAGAGGAGATAGATGATTGTATCTTCTTGCTTGATCTCAAGGGAAGAGCTGGAGGCAGAGAGAAGAATAGGCTACTCTAAATTAAGCAGAGGGGGAATGAATTAGTAGCCGTACTCACTCACCTCCGGGCGAGGGCTCGGAGGTGACGCCGCGCGCCGCCTTTTATAGAGAGGGGAATTGAGGTGCTACTGTTGATTTCCAAGCCGCCCTCCTGATTTCCGTCTAATATGTTAGTAGCAAGTGCTTTGCACATGTTAATCTTTAATCTCAAAACTGACATTTGCTTGTTGCCCCTCTAGGATCTTGTTAATTAATTATTTGGTGACCTCGTTTAGCATATCTGTTCTTGTGATCCTTCCCAACATAGTGATATTGATCGAGTATTGAGCAATTGATAAGAGCTAGGGCGAGGTTTTGTTCCAGCATTCTAGCAGCACATATTCCCTTTTAAGAGAAACAACGGTCTCCCAAATTTAAGTGCAACAAAAAAAATAGACAATCTTATATTTGTTGTCTATTATTAAGTCCTCAGGCTTACATGGATTCACTTACTGCACTATCGATTGTCAGATTAAAGTGATCTTTCTCGACTACGATTAAAGATCATATCATCTTTAAAAACTAAAAGAATCCAACAATAACATACAGTGGTTGACCCAGAACTAAAAGGAGGTGTTTATGGGACTAGTCTTCTTTTATCTCTAGAATTGATGGCTTACTTACTCCATGGATGAATGCGGGTGTTCGAGGGGGTATCCATTGTCCGGGCAGAGATAGGATGTACTCTAGCCTCAACAGATACACCGTTAGATCCACCCCAGATAACATAGCAAACCAGGCTAAAAAAGAAAAATAATCCCGGACTCCACCCGGGGTTTTTCCTGCAAAATAAGCTACCCCAAGCAACTTGCATGTTTTGGAAAAACAAAACCACCGACCAGTACGGCCTGATAGCTTTGGACCCGGCCTACCATCACAACTACCACCATATATGCAACGACAGTGACACGGGCACCTAGCACCTCCTCACTGACAGTGGGGCCAGCGATCCCATGGCCCCACATGGAATCGAATCGGGTGGCTCGGCACCACACGATATCTCGTGTGGCTGTTGGGATTTTCCAAACGTGGCGGGAATCTGGCGGGCTACGGACATGTGCAGGTGAGGCGACCAACCGCCAATCCGATGCTGGCCGTCGGATGGGGATCTTGGAAGGCGACGCTGAGCTCCATCTGGCCGCCCATTGTTCCATCTCTCTTCCCCACATGTACTACTGGTATGCCCATTGAGAATTCTTTTCATTATTTAATTCTTTTTTTAAAGTTATTTTAATGATAACATATTTTTAAATTTATTTTCGATTCAATTCTTTGGTCACGCCATGGCCGCATGCGTGACTAAATCAGCTATAATATCACGCCCACTCTTCTTGGCGTGGCGGACTTAATCTAAGCGGATCGTCCAAAAGGGTTGATGGCGTGACAGCATAGTTTGGTCACGCCACGGTCGGTAGCGTGACAGCACAGTTTGGTCATGCCACGAGCTATGACGTGACCAAAAGGGTCAGAATTAGAAATAAAGTTAAGAAGAGACTATCTTTAAAATATTTTTTAAAAAAGATTAAAAATAATAAAGGCTCTACCATAGACTGATTGGGGTCCACTGTTTGTGCTACATGAGAGCAATTGTTCATCACATAACTTTTTGGCATGGAACTTTGTATCTGATTGGACTACTTCGTGAGATGTACTCCAATTCTTTTTTACTTAACATTTTTTACTTTTTACAGTTTTCGATATGCGACTCTGACCATTACTTTATAACTTTGCATTAAGATGAACTGATTAAATTATAATATTCTGAAGGCATTTTTAACGATATATCTAATAATATAATTTTCATATAGTCAACCTAGATAATTTTAAACCTATTAGCGGTCAAACTTTAGAAATTTTAATGGCACGGTTCTAAGATGTCGAGTAAAACGGAGGGAGTATTCCACTTTCGGGTATAATGATACCGACTTAATTTTTTGTAATTCAATTGCATAGGTGCAGTAGTACCTAGTTGCAAATCAAAACACTGTTTTACTCTACATTTTTTTAACAAGCACCTTTTCCCATCTTCAAATAGTTTTTTGCTAGTGTGAAGTGTGAAATTGCTGATATTTTCAAGCTAAGAAATGCCCAATCTGATATTTTTTTTTAAAAAAAAAGCAAGCAGAAGTGGTGCCCATTATATTAATAAAGAAGGAGTGCAGCAGAAATCTGCAGGGGAAACATGTTTTTAGGATAGGGTCTTAATTAAAAATTTGGAATTGCTCCAAACATTTTGCCGCTGCAAGGGACCACGTTCTTCCTTCCTCTTTTATCTTTGCCGGGAGGTCCATCAAAGAGGAAGAAGTATTGCAGAAGATTCTGGTGTTACGTTCCTTCTAGAATTCCCAGGTTACTAGAATGAGGACCATGACCGTTGCCCTTCTAGGGAGTCCTCTCAACTCATTGATCTTCACCCACCAGTCTTGAGAGGACCGGTACACCCCCTATTTAGACGGCTTGAATTGATCGGTACCCAGCCAATCTGCCATAGTAGTCCAAAAGTGAGTGGAAAATCTACAGTGGGCGAAGAGGTGCAGAGCTATTTCTGGATGATGCATGCAAAGAGTGCAGATACCCTAGTTGGGCTAGCCCCTCATTGCCAATCTATCAGAGGTCCAAAGCCAGTTTTCGATGGCTAGCCAGGCAAAGAATTTGCACTGGGTCTTGGGGGGATTTCAATATTACTTGTTGGTAAGGCATTGTTGTGGAACCAAGGAAGCACGGAGCATAAGCGGATTTTGACGAGTAAGCTCCTCCTGGGGTGAGCTTCCAGGTGATCTTGTTTGGGGTATTTGGGTCCAACTAGATTTAGCTTATTTTTGTCCAAAGCTCTACGAATTGTTGAATATGCAAGGTCGTCAATCCCCCTAGGATATTAATGTCTTGTACACATCTCTCGTCCTGGAGTGCAGCATTGGCAGTTGTGTTCTTCCTTTTGGAAATTTGGAAAATTTCTTGAGCCAGGTCTTTGGGGGGGCTGCTCCTTGAAGCCAGGAGGAGTGCCAAAATTGCACTTCCTTTCCATTGCTGAGAGAAACCCTTATGGCCACAGCGAGTAGGTGCTGGTCCACTTCAATGCACGGTAGTTCCATGCCTACCCAAGGTTTGTGTCGGGCCTTCCATTCTTACCATAGCCAGTGGAGCCTAAGGGCCGAGGAGAGGTGCTGGAGGTTGAGGATGCGGAGGCCCCTGGCCAAGTCAGGTGGTAGACCTTTTCCCATCTGATTTTACATTTCCCTCCGGAGATCACCTCTTGGCATGCCCAGAGGAATCAACGTTTGGTATGGTCCAGGGCACGGAGGACTCCCTTGGGTGGCTTGAATATTGTCACAAAGTATATCAGGATCGAGGAGAGAACCACTTTGACTAGGATGATTCAACCAACTAGAGTTAGAAGCTTGCCCTTCCATCTATCCAGTCTCCCTCCCACCTTGTCCACTAGGGGATGGTAATCGACTATGGAGTCTTTTGTATATGAGTGGCAAATCCAAGTACTTTGTGGGGAAGGTTGAGCAAATAGTAGGGAAATTGTTTAGAACAGTGTCGAGATCCGTGTGGTCATAGCAAATTAGGTGGACTATGCTTTTTTGCAAGTTGGTCTGCAGCCCTGTAGCCATCCCAAAGCTTTGGAGAAGGTGGGTCATTGTGGTGACCTCTCCCTTTGTTGGGGAGATGAAGATTGCCGCGTCATCCACATATAGGGAAGTCTTGAGGCTTGCGAAGTGGTCACGGGTGCGTTCAAGATGGCCCAGCTTTGGAGAAGGTGGGTCATTGTGGTGACCTCTCCCTTTGTTGGGGAGATGAAGATTGCTGCGTCATCCACATATAGGGAAGTCCTGAGGCTGGCGAAGTGGTCGCGGGTGCGTTCAAGATGGCCCAGCTCTGTTGCCATTTGTAGCATTCGCTGGATGGGGTCAATTGCTAAGATGAAGAGGAAGGGGGGAAAGCGGGTCTCCTTGCCGCAAGCCCCTACAGTTGTTAATTGCCTCTCTTGGGATGCCATTGAGAAGAACTTTGGAGAAGGCATACGCTAGGAGGGCTGAGATCCAGTTCATTCATCTAGGTGGGAACCCCCTTCTTTGAAGGAGATCCAGGAGATAGTGCCATCTAACTGTGTCGAACGCCTTGGCTATATCTAGTTTGAGAAACAACGTCGGGGTTTTATATCTATGAAGCCTTCTTATTAGGTTCCGAATGTAAAGGAAGTTGCATTGAATGCTCCTGGTTTTCATGAAAGTGTGCTGGTTTTGGGACACTAAACAGTTAAGGTGGGGCGCCAGGCGCAGCGCCATTGTCTTTGAAATCCATTTCGTGATACCGTGGATGAGGCTGATTGGTCTGAAGTCTTGCACCCTGTCTGTGCCATCCTTTTTGGTAGCAGAACAATGTTAGCAATGTTTAGGGGATGGAGGTTCATCGAGCGGAGGTTGTTGAAGCAGTGAAAAACCGCCATGACATCTGCTTTGATGGTAGCCCAACAAGATTTGTAGAAGTTGAAGGTGAAACCTTCCAGCCCGAGGGCTTTGTCTCCTGGTAGCTGGTCTAGAGCATTGAGCACTTCCTCTTTTATGAAAATGTTGTCTAGGCTTTGAAGGTCATACGCCGACAGATCCATTGGCTCCTAGTTGAGATCCAGATGATAGCGGCTTGGCACGGATAGTGAGCCTTGGAAGTGCTTTAGGATTGTGGCTTGTTTCTCTTCATGTGAGATGGCCCATCCCTGGTCTTTTTGGAGCCTTTGGATGTGGTTTCTGCGCCTTCTAGAGTTGGCTTTGAGATGGAAGAATTTCGTGTTGGCATCTCCCTCTTTCTAGTTGGTAACCCGGGAGCTCTGCCTTTTCCTGGAGTCCTCAATTACCGCGAGCCCCATCATTCTCTTCTTTAGAGCGACCCGTAGGACTTTCTCCTAGGGTGAGAGCTCCCTGTGCTCTTGGGCTATGTCAAGTCGAAGGATGATTTCTATAGCCATGTGGAGCTGTAATTTTTCCTAGGGGAAAAGAGCTCTACACCAGGACTTAAGTTTCGATGCTGTGGCCGCCAATTTGTGTTTGAGGCAATGCATCGGTTCTGTGTGGGGGGTGTTGGCATGCTAAGCGGTACATGTGCCTCCTGAAACACAGCATCTGATCTAGAAGTTTTGAATCGAAAAGTATCTGATCATGGCGGTCCAGAACTACTTGAGAGGTGGAGGGGGCAGTGGTTTGAGATTGAGGAGGACATCGCCTGGAGGATGTGGTTTTCAAAGTGGGTATCCCAACTTTCGTTACAGAAGACCCTATCAAACCTAACTACCGTTAAGCTATGGCACTCATTGCTCCATGTGAATTTCCTGTTCTGAAGGTGGATCTCTTTTAGCTCGCAGTCGTTTAGGGTGGTGCAGAATTGGCCCATACGATGGCGGTTTATGTTCGAGTTGTTTTTATCGACCGCATGGTAAATGAGGTTGAAATCCCCCAGGACTAGCCAGCTGGTGCTAGTAGGGGGTTTGAGTGATGTGATTTCTTGGAGGAAAGTCGATTTGTTCCTATCGCGGGTGGGGTCATAGACGATCGAGATGCGAGAGACTATATTGCATTCTTTTAGAGTGACAGTCGCCGATAGGGAGTAGGCGTTCCGCTACACGTCTTCGATGTCTATGAAGGTGTCGTTCCATAGTACTAAGATGCCACCCCTCGTGCCAGATGCCGGTTTTTGGGCGAAGTTGTGAAGGTTGTAGGCTCCTAGGTAATAAGCTAGAACCTAGTAGACATTACTCAGCTTTGTTTCCTGCAGGCAAGTTAGGTGACAAGTTGTGGAGGTAAGGGTCTCATGCACCGTCATGCGTCTAGCCAGAGTGTTGAGGCCTCTCACATTCCAGCAGATGACGTTTCGGATTTTTCCAGTCATCTGACTTAGCGAGCTATGTGCTCCTGCTGGCATTGTTTGGGTTTGTGGCCGACGGCTGGAGGCACGCGGGATGCACGGGGTGCGTGGCACAGGGACAGGTGGCCGAGTGTGACACCCGGACTACGTTAGGGGATGGCATCAGTGAGAGGAGGCTGTGTGGTTTAAGCAGTGACAGCTTGGTTGGCCTTTGGCCAGGCACGGCAGGACTCCATAGCGGGGGAGGATTCCACAGTGAACAACAACCAAATCAACTTTAGAGCATAAAGGGTGGACAGGCCAAGGACAACACATGTTGCATCCAGTATCCTGGATATAGTACAAAAGGGTAGCGACGACAATTGTGCAAAAATAGAGAGGTTAGGAGAAATGAGCGTGGCGATGGTGGACATTGTCGATGTCATTTTGGCTCCTTCCCGCTTAGGCCGCCACCAATATGACTCCTACGCTAGCGAAAATGATCGGAGTCGACGACGGCCCCGGGTTCGCTGGAGTAGAAGCTAGGTCATGTCCGTCTTGCCCACCCAGCTCGAGGAGGGTGCTGTCAGCTTGGGTTGTGAGTTGGCAATCGAGTTTGAACAGGTGGGTGAGGGCTTCCATGGTATCTTGAGGCAGGGGGGCATCGTACATCGCTAGGTACTCCTTGATGGCCTCTTCGGAGAGGGCTTTGTCCTTTGGTAGGATGCCCAATTTATGTGCAAGCATTTCTTGGGCTCGGTGTAGCATGGAGCCTGAGCGTCGCTTGATAGCCAGACGTGAACTATGGCGGACGTTTGAGAGGTCGAAGTATCTTGTGGATCACTTGCTCTTGTGCTGAGTGGGTGTCCGCATGATTACTAGCGGCACCACTAGGGGGGGGGACGAAGAGCACGGCCTCCAGGTCTTGCACAAGCTGACGGCTAGTGGAATAGCTGCTTAGGTCTTCAACTGGTTCCTCAGGGAGTGCTAGGGGCCCGGCACCAGTGGCAAGTGTCCTGGAGTAGTCTCGCCATCCGTGGCGAGGCTTCAAAGGAAGGTTTGCTTTGTCGGGGCGTGGGGAGCTCGAGCAACAGGGATGGCTAGGTCATCATGATGGCTCTGTTAGCCCCAGGGCTACCACTGTCACCAAGGGATAGGGCATCGCTGTGAGAACCCGCATAATTAAACCAAGCTTATCAACAGTAATCATGTAATTAACATAAGTAAAATTTTAATTAAATTAATTTCAAGCATAATCTCAGTAATCATTTTATTATGTAATTAACTCAATGAACTTGGGAATTTTGCAAACATCAGTTCATTTCATCACAGTTTTACAACAGTCCAATTACAAAATCGAATTAACAATATTACAATCCAATGCTTAATTTAGAATTAATATTACAACTCTTTTACAAACACTAATTGCAAGAATTAAGTAATTTACAGCTGAAAGTGCTTGCATTCAATTCGTCGAAGCTTCCTTGCTATCTCATCCAACCACCCTTCGTTTTTCCTGTCTTTCAACCAAAAGCTCAAGGAGTTGTTAGTAAAACCAAAAGCAGTAGTGCTAGCTAGAGTAGAGGAGGGGGATTGCCGTCAGTATACCCAAAGTTCAGTAGGTCTTCCATACTAACCTAGGTTACCAGGTCCCTCAATCGCCAAGATGACCTGACCAACCAAAGTTAGTCGGCACCTGTGGTAACCAAGATATCCAAAACCAACCTAAGCTAGTAGGCACCCGTTACTTTTGGGGTTTTCATCATTCGGCGTCGTGAGAGCCAACACCCACCTTATTTCATTTGCCGCAACCACATTAGAATCCAACAATGCATTCCCGTCCTTTTCAGCCCTCTGTTCAAAACATCATTGGGCAACCGAATCCAACACCCAAAATATATTTCCGATCAATTGGAAAGCCCATAGTGGTAGCCACATAACCAATTGTACCAAGTATTTAGTTCATATGCCTCACAATGGAGAGCAGCCAAGAATAGGAGGTAATAGGAATTAGGGTAAATAGGGTTTTGGTAAATAGAAATAGGAAGTAGTAAAAGCGAAATTACCACAAATGAGGATGAGATCAACCTCGACCAAGGATAAGACCAATCACAAGCACCATCCCAATCCCCATTCTCGATTATCTTAGCCACAAGAGGAGGAGAACACAGCAGAGATAACCCAGTAAAGGCGACCCAATCCATTCCCCACATAAGCCACATTCCATTCACAAACCCCTCTGCCATTCCCCAAGGTCAAGGCAACCCGAGGCATCAAAGGCTGACAAAGAGGAAGAGCCCAACATCCACACCACCACCACCAAGCCCCAAACCGCAGGGGAGAAGAAGGAGAACACCGATCTGAGGGTGTGCGCAACCCTCTTTCCCCATCTCGAGAACCCAACCAAAGGTAATCTCAGTTCACCCCAGATCATCACCATCACAGAGTAGTAGAGGGGAGGAAGTAGAGGAATGGATGTAGGGGAGGTAATACCTCAGTGCAAATCGGCCGAACCACCACCATCATTATGCATATGCATCCACCAATCTCTAAAACAACACAAGTAAATCTGAATCAAACCAAAGCTTGAAAATCATGGGTAGCAGATTAGGGTGGAGAGGTAAGGGAACCAAGGCGAGTGCGAGCCAGAGGTGGCAAGCCGGCGGCCGGAGGCCGAGCCGACGGGGCTCCATGGAGGGGTGGCGCCAGGGGGGAGAAGACCGCAGCGAGCAATGGCCTGAACCTAGAGGCAAGAGGCGTGGGCGCTCAGTCTGTGGCCCCTGTGCCAGCCGGGACCGAGGGAGAGAGAGGTCACCGGCGATGGCGGAGGAGCCAGCCATGGCGAAGACCCGCAACAATGGCGGCGCGCCACCTGTTGGGCCATGGGGAGAGAGGAGGCGCCGGCCATGGAGAGGAGCACCGTGGGGGAAACTCCCGGGAGGCGGCGCCAGTGGGGGGCGGCAGCGGCTTTAGTAGATGAGGAAGGAGGAGGGGAAGTAAGAAAAGGAGTTGGGGAAAATGAATTGGTGACCAGGGTGTCGGCCGAGTGAAGTTTAGAAAAGGGGAGTGTGGCCGGTTGGTGAGGATGAGAAGGTTAGGGTTTAGGTGATCTAAAGGTTAGTTAGGTTAGAAATTAGGATTTAAAGTGTTAACTTCTGAACATACTTGTGTTAAATCATTAATTTGTTATCTTAGCAATCGTTTAGTTAGATCAGAATAATTAAGATAATTAATTTGTGCCTAGTTTGAAAGTTGAAGTTTTTACTTCCGCACTAAATAAAATCACATAGATGTTTGAGCGTACATAAAATTTGTTAGAGTTGCTAATATTCGGTCATGTGTAGCTTTTCTCGTCGTTCTTTAGATCGTATGTATCTTTCGTCCTAACTCTAGAACGGGTATGCTCGAACGAAAGTAGCGGGGACGGCTAACATGGCGATAGTCGAAAAGGGTTTGTTAACAAAAATCCACTAATGAAAAGAATCATCTAACTAATATACCTTTAGTAGCACCAAAATGTCACTAAGTATTTACTTAAATATTTATTATCCGTTTCGTCGCATATTTGCAGCAGACGAGCCGACGCAAGCGGCAGTAGTTGAATCGAATTTTATCGATAGTGAGCCTTTCTACTCTTTCAAAGGCAAGCTACTCCCCTGTTCATTAATATAGCTATATTAAATGTAAACATTACTTTGCTCTACCTTATATGTATTGCATCAAAACTATTTCTCAAAAACTCAAATCAAGTAAATGAGATGAGAAAGATGTTAGAGGTAAAAGAGGATAGAGGAATGAGATATGAGAGGTATTGTAGAGTAATATTATGGTTGGTAAAGGGGGCCCGTGGTCAGGAAGAGAGAGGGCAAGAGGTGGGACCCTTTACATATGGTTCTAATATAAGGACAAACAAAACTCTTACTCGGTCAGAGGCCGTAAATTCAGTACCAACCATTTTCCCGTTTTCAATGGGCAGAAAATGCTACCTTGTTATGTGATTTCACTCTCCACGCCGGGTATGTAATATGTGTGAGTGTGGTGTAAGAAGAGGTGCTATAAGCATTAGGTGGAGTGTTGGGTGCGAAGAGGATGAATTGGCCCAACCAACATTACCTGAACTCGGTGGTGGCCAGGTCAGCACCGACGAAAAGTAATGGGTGGAGAAAAATATTCACGTAACTAGGAAAATGTTCTGTATTCTGAACCCGAAATCGCATCAAAGGAAATGCGATGGACCCAGTATAAAGAGGGTTCAGGGTAGCTGTGGGTAAAGTGGTACAAGCTGCTTGATGCTAAATAAAATCATGAATTCATGCCGGTCTCTGGATTGGAGTCTCTGAGGAACCTTTGGGGTCTATTTTCTCTCCGAGTAATCAAGTAGTCTCTTGAAATTAAAATTGCAACCTAATGTTTTAATGTCTATTTTCAGAATAAGAGAAGAGGTAAGAATATTGCTAAGGACGAAAAGTTAGAGTCATCAATTGCATTTTAGCTACTAATGCTTGCTGAGTACACTATAGTACTCAGTCTTGCTATCTTTCCCTTGCTTAGCTCCTAATCTGACCGGGAGCTATCCCGAGTGGGATGAGGATTTGTTGCAGGTACCGAAAAGGCCGCTGAGGACGTGGGCTTGGGTTACGAGAAGCCGGACAAGGTGGACGCCCTATTCGACTCGTGAGACGAGTAAATTGCCAGAGAAACCTAGCAGGCAAACGCGGGAAGTGTATTCCTATTTGTGTAATTAAATAATTGTATTCAAAACCCTAGTCTTGTGTGGCTACTGTTGTAATAAAGAGCAGTTTCTATTTTATTGTTCTGCTGCGTTAACTCTGGTAAATGGCTTACTATTCGTTGGAGCAGTGTTCTACTGGCAAACGAATAGTAATCCGTATGCTTAAGTGTGATTACCTCCTGGGTAATGACACAGGGCGCTAGAATCGCGGTCCCCCAATCAGGGAGGCTCATAGAGGTCCGACTGTGGGGGCGGGAAGGCCATGCTCTTTCGGGTGGAGCTCTAGGATCCTGGAGGATGGCCCCCTAGCCCCTCCTCCTCAAAGTGGTCCGATAGCTGGTAGAGGGCTGGTTCGGGGACTTTTAGGTCAGAGAGCGATGCTGAGGTGCTTGCTGCGAAGGTGTAGCTAGTGGGAGCTTGCACTCCCATAGGAGCCGACAGAAGGGCGGCTACCGAGGGCCCCATAGATGCACTCTTCGCCACAGTAGGCAACTCTACCTCCCGATATGGTGCTAGGCCCAGTCTGACGGCTGCGTTGCTCATGGCCTTGATGTAGCGCTCCGCCTTGCGAAGCCACTCGACTCATGCTTCCTACTCGACTCGTGCTTCCTCGAAGGGGCAGGGAGGTGGGTTGTGGGGGTGAGGGAGGGCACTATCGAACACTTCGAGGAAGGCTTGTCTCAGGTACTTGGCGTAGGAGGAGAAAATCACTTGTAGGGTACAGTCTGCTCTTGCTTTGAGCTCTTGAGGTGACGTCTTGTGGGGGGGGAAGCAATCAGGGCCCGCCGAGGGTGTCCTGAGGTGGGGAGTCACATCTCCAAGGTTGGCCCTACGCAGACCGCCATCTCTGTGGTGACGATCCGCTTTGCCCACGGCGGGCGGCGATCGTGGTAGCGGCTTTGATCGGCCGCATCCGTCGATCCCGCAAGGAAGCGGCCAAGTGATGCGGATGGGTTGGCCGGTTGTGGTGGCTGTCATCTCCATCAATGTCGTCCTCATCCTTGCGTGTGCGATTGAAGCGCGATGAGTGGTTGTCTTCAGTCGGTCGGTAGCGGGGTTGACGGCGCCCATTTGCATTGCGACGTTCCTCCCTAGTGAGGTAGTAATTAACCTCCCCCATTTTCCGAAGTGCTTGGGGGGAGGGGGCAAGCAGCTAGGCGCCCCTTTGGATTCCAGCGTGTCGTCGACGACTCCGAGGCTCCACGGGAGCTTGGAGGTGATCGGCTCATAGGGGACCGTGTCCACAGAGGGAATGAAGTCGTCCAACGGCGTGGTAGTGTGGCCTTTGATGTAGTCGAGGTGGAGGATCACCTGATGGGTGAGGTCATGCTTCCACTTGTCTGGCAGGTAGGAACTAACTTCTGGCAAGGAGGGGGGTTTGTCGCCACTACGGTGGGAGAAGGTGATCCAGGCGACCTTAGCAATGGTGCTTGGGTTGGATGTCCAGGTCCAAAGGTTGAGCGTTTGTGTGTCTTCTTTGCTCGCTGACACGCCTTCCAATGCTTGCAAGGAGCACTTCCTGTCGATGAGGTGCGTGGCAATGTCTGATGTCCAAGCGTACACCGGGAGCCCCTCAAGGAAAAGCCACACGTGAAAGAACATTTGCCGCCCTGAATGTGTGACCGACTGTGTGCCATGGTCGAACATGGAGCTCCTAGTCTTCGTGGTGGAACTTCTTAGCGTCCAGCACTCTGTCCCGAGTCTTGCTATCAAACTTGAGGAGGTATTCCTATGGGTGGTGAAGGGAGACAATGACTTCGCCTCGGTGCAGGCCGAACGGCCGGCGAACCACGTTGCGACCGTCCTGTCGTCTGCACCGGAGCCACCCTTGAGCACCCAAGTGACGAGTGCTGTCTCCTCCCATTCTTCGCGGTCGCAGTTAGGCTGGTGAGTGTTGTTGACGATGTAGTAATATTCTTCTGGATGTCACTACTACAGAAAATGTATTCACAGACGGTTCAAAAACGTCATCACAGACGATTTCGTGAGCCATCTGAGTTTATGAGTCAGTGATGACATGAGGTCATCCCAAACGGTTTTCAGCGAAATGCGTGTGCATACTTTCACGAGCGGTTATTAATGAAACCGTCTGTGATAAGTACTTATCACGAGCGGTTTCATCCTAAACCGTCGTGATATGTACATATCACGAGCGGTTTAATGGATGAAACCGTATGTGATGACTTTTCTCTATAAAGCTAGCGGTGGTGCTTGTGCCATTAAATCGATATCATATATATATATATATATATATATATATATATATATATATATATATATATATATATATATATATATATATATATATTCTAGTCTCTCGGCCACTTTGGGGATCGTCCACCTTGATATGAGAAGGATGAGACAGTAGCCACGGGCAATCTCATTGAGCCCTTGCAAGTTTAAAAAGTATGGATGCCAAGAGAGCGTGAGGACATCCAATTACCTGGATGTTGTTGATAGGTAATTGGACCTAGGTTCAGAAAGTGACGTGGATGAGTATTCGGTCGGAAGTGGCATCATGTATCAGCAACTAACCATTCTTGAGAATGTAATCGTCTTTAAACCCAACAAGAACACCAAGCAACCATTCTCACATTTCAAAAGAATTCTCAACTTGTTGCTTGGTGTTCTTGTTGGGTTTAAAGACAATTACATGCTCAAGAATTGTTGGTTGTTGATAGATGATGCCACTTCCCAGTCGGAGTACCTGCACATCAACGTCACTTTCTGAACATAGCGATGTTCAATTACCTATCGACAATATCCAGGTAATTGGATATCCTGACGCTCTCCTTGCATCCATACTTTTTAAACTTGCAGGGGCTCAATGAGGTTGCTCGTGGATACTGTCTCATCCTTCTCATGTCAAGGTGGATGACCCCTAAAGTGGTGGGGACTACGAACAATATATATATGATGTCAGTTTTAATGGCACAAGCAGCCACTACTTGGAGACTTTATAGAGAAGAGATTATGAATGGAATGGTAGGACGTACCTAGGATGCAAGAGGTAGGAGAACTTGACCGGCATGAACACAGTTACACAGACAAAGGTGAAATGAATGGTGAGAGACATCATAAGACTATTAACATCATTACATCACAGAGCAAGAGGACTATTAATATGAACTAATTATCAATTCAATTTCAGCATAAGACTATTAACATCATTACATCACAGAGCAAGAGGACTATTAATATGAACTAATTATCAATTCAATTTCAGCATAAGACTATTAACATCATTACATCACAGAGCAAGGAGACTATTAATATGAACTAATTATCAATTCAATTTCAGCATAGGACTATTGACATCATTACATCATAGAGCAAGGGGACTATTAATATGAACTAATTATCAATTCAATTTCAGCATAAAACTATTAACATCATTGAGCAGTTCAACAGCAAGACAATAAGACCAAGGGTGTCCAAACCCACCACACCATAGTAGCCCTCGGCATCCATCGCGAGCACTAGCCATTTTCATCACAGAGCAAGGGGTAGAGAGCAGAGAGGGAGTAAAGTAGGGTGATACCTCGATCTGGCAAACCATGGCGGTGACCCCACCACCAACACAACCCTCATCCATCTCCTTCACCTTGCATAAATCACACAAACATCGAGGACACAACAAGGCTCAAGCATAAAAACCAAACTCAACAAAAGACATTAAGCTAACAGATCTAGTGGAGAATAGAGGAGGATGGGAAAGCAAAGCCCGCCCAGTCCGAAGCGCAGGAGGCCGGCAGAGAACCAAGCCATGGCGGCGCGGCGACACGCTGAGGTGGCGGCGTCACCGTGGTTGTGGCATGACCACGACCTTGCACAAGACACTCGACTATCGTGCGATCTTGTGCGGTCGCAGTGGTGTCACAACTTGCGGCGATGGCGGCGGGTCGGCGGCAGCAGCGATGGGGTCGGCGGCGGTGTCGAGGTGGGGAGGAATGGGCGAGTAAATCTTGCCGGGAGTGACGAGTTAGAGGCGAGCACAAACCCTAAGCGGCACTGGGAGTGACGATTAGAGGCGCGCAAACCCTAGCGGCGGGCTCCTACTAATAAAGAGACTTATCACGAGATGGTTCTATTATGGACCCGTTAGTGATAATTCTCACGAGCAGTTCTATAATGGAACCGTCGTGATATATCCCATATCACGAGATGGTTTCCATAATGGAACAAATCGTGAAATGGTTTTTCTCAAGTATATTTATCTTGTATATGCACTTACATGACATGAAGAAATTACATGGTTATATGTCAATTTTGTCATTTAAATACAATGAAAATTATATATATATATATATATATATATATATATATATATAATTTGTTCCACTAAAGCTGTCTTTGATAGAATTAATATTAATTGTAACTTCACCTCCAAACTAGATTTTTTTCCACAAAACCATCTACGATATATATATATATATATATATATATATATATATAGTAATAATTCAACATATAATTAATATAGTAATTAACTTCACCTCCAAACTTTTTTTTCATTTTGGAATTTTCATATGGCCAAACAGCGTGGCCGGCCGGTCGCTTACAAAAAGATTAAAAAAGTATAAACCTATAAATAAACAAAGTTTTTCTAGTGGCGGAGGAAGGCTGCTATCTCTGTCTTCAATACTTCATAAGCGGCAGCGTCGGCGCCGGACGATTCACGATCATCGTGACGAAGCACAAATCGTCCACCCGATTGGCGCTCATTCGAGTGTTTTCCGAAGACCCTCAGACTATTGAACCAAAAAGAATTGAGCTCATAGACTATCTTCCCTTACTTGAGGGTCTTGGCACAGTCGACTCGATGCATCTGCCGCCTCGATTCTGTGATCCAAGTGACGGCAAGCCTCCACGGAGGCGTGCAAAAGTCGTTTTAGAGGACCACGTCGATGGCGCGTAAACTCATCGAAAGTGGGAGATCACCGGGAAGACGCGGGAGGAGGATGTCAAGATGGCGGAAGGTGGCGTCACTTGCTCAGCAAATTCTCGGTCGGCGTAGGAGTGAAGACCTTGTTGAAGCAGTGTTCTTCCGCACCTGATTCAACATCTGGCGAGAGGTGCTCGTCTGATCGCGGCGAGTAGGCCATCAATGCGGCGACAAGGAAGAGGTAGCCATTTCTATTTTTTATAAGTATGTGGGGATGATCATCTTCGATGGCAGATGATCCTTTTTATAAAACAAGGTATAAATTCGGAGCGTGAGACGAAAAGACGCATCGGGGAGCCGCAGCGGATCGATGCGACAAAGAGACGCATCGGGGAGCCGAAGCGGATGGCGGCGAAGAAGAAGGCATGGCGATATTATCACGAGCGGTTATAACAAAAATAAATGCGTGATGTTTCACGAATAGTTCTTTGTTGAAAACCGTCGTGATATGTAGAATTATCACGAGCGGTTATTAACAAGAACCGCTCGTGATACTTCATAAACGGTTTTCAACATGAACCGTGCGTGATATTACCTCTTCACGGGCGGTTTTAAGCGCAACGATAACACGAGCGGTCTCTAAACCAAAACCATACAGGATTGCATATATCTGAGCGGTTTTGGTCAACCGTCTGCGATGAGGCGTCCAGTATTAGCCTTTTTGTAGTAGTGGGTGTCAGGGCACTGAGGAATGCCATGCTTGGAGTCGGAGGCTTGCAGTGCCCTTGAAGGGCCAAGAGCTTGCAGTGGACTTGGTGAGCAGGCAGCTCGCAAGGGGCTTGAACAGTAGGGAGTATCGGCGTAGGGTGGCGAGGCCGATGCCCTGGCGAATGGTCTCTGTGCTATGGGGTGGAAGAAGGTGGCGGGGATTATGTCAGCAGGAGCATGCCCCTGTGGCCACTTTAGAGGCAAATGAAGCATTTGAAGGGGTCTTGACAGGCTGCAGCTTTGTGGTCAGAAGCCAGGCAACGGAAACACCTTCCTTTTGTTCTCGCAAGGAAGAGGCTGGATGGGTCACCGGGGGGAGCGTTGAATGCATGATGTAGGATAGGGGGGCTTCGAGTAGGCTACTCTGCACGACGCCCGACACGATGCCACCAGTAGCCGCTCTTGACTTCCTGCCACTCGGACTCCTCTTTGGGGATGATTGCTTTGCTCGACGAGAAGCATGGTACAAGAGGTTGTGTGACCTCCGCAATGGCACGACGATGGGATGTTGGAGCAATCGGGTGTCGAGCTAGGATGACAGAAGCAGTAGGCGAGTGGGGGTGGCAAGTTAATGCACATCTATTGTTGGGTGGAGGTAATCGGCAACTCGACGCAGTGATGAGGGAGGCCAGATGCAGTTGGGGAGTGGGGCCCAGCTTGGGCGTCGGGCGTTGAAGGGGAGTAGACTTTGAAGCTTGTGGTTAAGGGAGCTTGAGTGGTTGGGGGAGCTTGGCCTTGGGGGAGCTGGGCGGAGGGCATGAGGGCGGCCTGGAGACGCATCCCCTGTAGCGACACAAGAACCTCATCGCCGGTGGAGGGCAGCCTGGGGGTCGGCATCGAGGGAGAGGTAGGCCATACCAGATTCGGATCTGGGCATGGAGTGTTAGCCATAATCTTGACAAAGAGTATTTGCATGTGACGTGGAGTCTGTTAGTTTGTTTTGGAGATATTGTTAGTTAGTTGGCTGTTAGTCAAACAGCTCGGTTGTTAAGTTTGCTAGTCTGTTAGCACAAGAGTCCGTACTGTTTAGTTTGTTAGTTGCTTTTATCACGCAGTTTGTTAGTGGTTGTTATAGCTCCTGAGATTGAGATTGTTTACTATATAAATGAAGGAGAGAGACAGAACAGCTGTGGCTTTTCCAGCACCAAAAAGTATCTCTTGTTCTCGCGTACGCGAGTTCCAGAGGGTCTGCTTCTATCGGCTACTAGCAAGATCGGTTTTCTGTGTATCGCTTCCAGTACTTGGCTTCCATGCACATGTTTGTGTGATTGACTTCTAGTCTTGCCTACAGACACGTGTGCTTGTGTTCCTTCCATCAGAACGTGTGCGTGGGCTTCCACAAGGATCGGTGTCCAGAGTTTGGTCGATTCTTCTTCGACTTTGCTCCAACAGGGAGTAGATGGGGATTTGCGGCAGCCTTGGGGGGCTTGGTCGGGGCGGGATGGTGGAGAGCGGGGGGATGGTGGGGCGGGTGAGGATGGTTGGGCCGGCGATTGGCTGTTGGAGGTGTGTGAAGGGGAAGGGCGGTGGCCGGGGGAGGGGGTGGGGGGGGGGGACATCACTCCTAAACTATTAGGCTTCTCCAATCCGATAATTAGTTGCCTGATCATCAGCGACATCACAAATTACCCAAAAGAAAGTATCAATGATCAGTGACATAAAGGATATTCATATACCTTATTTTGCTTTCCACTTTTGAGGCACGGACATGCATATGCAATGTGTTTCCCCCACACATGGATTTCGATAAAGATCCCTTACCTTTAAGAAAGTGAGAAATGCCCTTTTGGGGCTTTTGCTCTACATATGGGAAAGATCATCTTCGGTCGTGGCGAGAGCAGGTGTGCACAAGATTGGTTCAGCACCGACCATGTCCAAGCCGAAAGGGAATACGTGGATCAGAGATCGGATTAAAAAAAAGTACATGTGGAGATGTGCTTGATCGTACAGTTGAACTAATATAGAATTAGTTATTAGTTCTGACATATATGAATTGCTTTAGTTTAGATATCCCACACATGCATGGAATTATGGAAATGATCAAATGTTGGTTCAGGAATAATTTGATATTGCAGTTTACGTAGCTAGAATTGTTACAAGAATATAATATTAGACATGAATGGATTATTGGGAACGTAAATGAGAACTAAATCTCAGTTGTTTGATTGAATATCAAATACTGAGTGAGCTTCTCAAAAAACGCTTTACATAATTCGAAATTACAAAGAGTGGCTTATTGTCCTCGTTCTTGTAATCAAGTTGCGCATGTGATGTTATGGTATGATACGGTCCCTGGCCTTGTAAACTCTGTGGTGCTTACCGATTTGTCGGCACCTATGGTTCCATCTAAAAAAAAGACAATATTTACGCCATTCCACCCTCGAGAGAGATAGGAACCACATTAATCTACAGCATTTAAATCAATTTTTAGGACGAGATTAGAGTTCTCATTACCGATTCACTGTTTGCATTTTCATTAAACTAACAGTTTAATTCTGTGGAATCCCAGAATTAAACTACTACAAAAGAGGCAATACTAAACGTCTCATCACAGACGGTTCTCCAGAAACCGTCAGTATTGTAATTATCACAGACGGTTTTACAACCGCGACCGTCTATGTTACTGGCGATGTGTAGAACCGTCTGTGATACGTAATTATCACAGAATGATAATTCCCAGACAGTTCTTAACAAGAACCGTCTGTGATTATTGCAGACTTCACAAACGGTTTTTAAATATAACTGTATGTAGAACTTGACATCAAGGAATGGTTGGTTGCTGATACATGATGCCACTTCGCACCAAATTGCTGATACAGGATACGGTGAGGTCATCCTTACATATAAACAAGAACTCAAGTTGTTTAGTGTTCTTGTTGGGTTTAAGACAATTACATGCTTGTAAGTAATAACTTCAAGTTCAGTTCTATTGTTATTACTTTTGAGGCCGTGGTTTAGAAGCATTCTACAAGCACTTAGAGGATTGGCATGAAGCAAATCGCATAATCTAGTGTGTTAGGTTTGATGAAGTAGGCCGTGGTTCACCTGCACGTTTAGGATGAACGCCCAAGGAACGAGCTATCTAGCTGAATTCAGGCCTCGAGTTAGCTAACAAGGGACTACGAACTATATATGAAGCCGGCTTTAAATGCACAAGCAACCACTGCTTGAAGATTTTATAGAGAAGAGATCAATCACCGTCGGTTCTTTAGGACAAACCGTCTATGATATATCAGCTATCACAGACGGTTTCATCTACAAACTGTCTGTGATAGTAAACTATTACAGACGGTTCTGAGTTAATAACCGTCTGTGATGACCTTATATCATCACTGACCCATAAACTCATACAGTTCACAAAACCGTCTGTGATAACGTTTTTTAACCATCTATGATAACCTTTTCTGCCGTAGTGTTTCTTTGCACTCTAACTTAGTCACTCTGGTTAAGCATCACCCTTAAGTCTTAACTATATTGAACACATTTTGTCATGCATTAGGTTCCACGTATTGTGACACCTGTAGTAAATAGTTATTATTTTTTATATTGTCCAGCAACTATTTGCACAAATATCAAGCAAGGTTTGGCCATGAGTACGTGTAGTCTAGAATCTTCAGCTGAGCTCATGAGCTAGCAAAGTCTAACCATACTCCAAAGCAATCTGGAAACTTTAATTACCAAGAATCCTTAAGATGTAGACTACTCGGCTCACTAGATCCAATGGCCATGGGTTACACCAAACTTAAAAGTCTCCAAATCTTTGGGAGGTTGTGAGTAAATGTTAGCCTGAATTAATTAATTCATTAACTTAATCGCATGCCCATTGTTGGTCACAGAGACTTTATACGGGCACGTACAATGATACAGATCGATACTGTCTATAACAACTCTCTATATAATCTGTAGAGAGCATTATAGACAACGCATACTCATACAATTAGTTGTCTTTTCACTTGTCTTTATAGATGACATAATCTTTTAATGCTTTTGTGGACCTAAGATATTTTTTCCTTGGTTCTGGTAATATAGTTGGCTATAGAATTATAGATAACACATTTCTCTTTTTTTATTTATCTTTTATCCTACATTATCGTAAATTCTACATGATAAAGACTATAGACAAACTGATGTAAGCTCATTAAACATAACCTACGTAAGCAACAAGAAGTCGGTCACTGGTGTCTAGGTCTGCGGATGTAACTAATTTGTCGACAAGCAGAGATCCGACCAGACAGGTTTAAGCCTAGCTAGTTCAAGTCAACTGTTCCGTGAACGGAGGTTTATTTTGTAATTTTGGAGACCATAACGTAGTACTCCTCCGTTCTTTTTTATTTGACACTCTAAAATCTATACGGTCAAATTTTTCAAAGTTAGATAACCAATATGTTTAAAACTATATGAATTAGCTACATAAAAACTATACCATTAGATTTGTCGTCAAAAATACTTTCATAATATTATAATTTTATTGGTATGCTTTAATATAAAGTTATAAAAAAGTAACGGTCAAAGTCATATCTCGGAGACTATGAAAAATCAAAAACGTCAAATAAAAAAGAACGGAGGGAATATAAGAGAGGAGACGCCTTTAAATTGAAAAGGGGCACTAGGATAACTAAAAATGCTTAAACTGTTGAGGAAAGATGTTCATTTATAAGATTCACACACTTCACGGAAAGATAAACTATATATATTACATCAGTTCCAGAATAGATGTTGCCTCAAACATATCACCACGGTCTCTAATGTACACGTTTGGCAATTACTTTTCTCCCGTCATGTGTCAGCGAAATTATATAAAATATTTTGTTATGGAAGTATTTTTATGATAAATCTACCAGTATCATTTCCACGCAAAAATTTTAATTAAATAATTTTGTGTATATCAATGGCCAAAGCT
Organism: Phyllostachys edulis; assembly: GCA_036346405.1. Classification (NCBI taxonomy): domain Eukaryota; kingdom Viridiplantae; phylum Streptophyta; class Magnoliopsida; order Poales; family Poaceae; genus Phyllostachys; species Phyllostachys edulis. The sequence continues at coordinate 47,015,271 of CM070563.1, read as the reverse complement.
TCAAAACTTTAAATACACGTATTCTAAAATGATATATAATTAGGAATTGAGGGATTATTCATGAGTTCGTCCGGCTTCAGTTTGTTTATTCTATTCAATAAATCACTTGGGACTCAAAATTTTTAATGCCAAGTTGAGCATGGTCAAAAGTCTTTTGGTGCATCATGAAAACCTTAGATTTTGGCTGAATTGGCACTTTTTTATTCGTAATAGCAAAAGTAGTCTTTATTCGCACGAAATTGTAAAAATGGCACCGCACCAGATTAGGCGTGTTACCTGTAGCACTCTTAGACCGCGTCAGAATAGAATAGCGCGATAGGAGGGAGAAGGCCATGTACCGTGCTCCCAGTCCACGAAAGCCACATACTACACGTCTAGGCCGCGGAAGGAACATAATGCACTTCCAGTCCACGATAGGAATGGCGGCATGCATACTGAATCACTTAATTACTAAAGGACAAACGACTTAATCACTAAATGATAGAAAACTTAATCACTAAAGGACAAAAAAACAAACCGAGTGCTATGCTTTCGTGGACTAGGGGCCAATTTGCTTCCAGGCCTGGTGGCAAATTGCCTTGCCAGGACAGCACTGGAAGCTGTCCATACGGTGTTTGCTTGCCTCCCAGGCGAGTTGCCAGGCCCAGGCATAGAAAACAAGCACCTGGGAGCCAGGCCTCATAGGCTGTTTGATCCACCGTTGATAACTCGATCAAACGTTCTATTTTTCATTCACCAATTTCAGGCTTATGCTTCTAACCAAATAACTCATATTCAGGTTTGCCTAGCTAAGCAAAAATCATCTACTTTCCAGACTATCTCCAGGCACTACTTTTTTTCGAAGCATATAATCTATGGCACCAACCAAATAAGCTCTAGAATTGCGGTATGTGGCTTCTGTTGACTGGGAGTGTGGTACCTGGCTTCTGTGGACTGGGAGCACGATATATGGCCTTCTCCCTCCTACCACGATGTTTCATTCTTCCCATGGTCTGAGAGCGCTGCAGTTAACACATGGTGCCTGACTAACCTACCACGATGCTATTTTTATAATTTCATAATAGCGGATGTTACTTTTACTATTACAAATAAAAAGTATATCAATCCAGCCCAAGGCTGCCAGAACCTTTCAGTCGGCTTCCTTTTAACTAGAGCCGGAGAGCTAGTAGCAAGCAGCCTAGCACCGTCCATTTGAGTACATCCACAAATATGTTCCCCGAGTTGGTCGCTACGTACGTCAGGGCAAACGGCGTCCAAACGCTCACGCACGCAAGTGGAAAATGACCTCACTCACGCATGGGCATATATATATATATACATGCTAGCTTCATTTAGGACTTGTTTGAATAGGAAGGGATTAAAACCAATCCCTTCGAATTTGAAAAGATTTTAATTCAAATTCTCAGTCAATCGAAAGGAATTGAGTCAGATCACACTATCCAAATAAGTCTTTAGTGGGGAGCAAGAAATTTTTAGGAGTTAGGATAAGCTTATAAACCCTCACACAAGGAATTTTGGTTCTCTCAGCTCCCTCGAAAAAAGCCTATACCGGCAAAACTTTCATAGGCTTTTAAATTTTTTCGAACCCAAATGGCCCATTAGGCCCGTTTAGTCCTCCCGTTAATTCTTCACTCCCACAACTCCATCTCCATCCCGATTTGGCGCGACGGCGGCATGGCGAGGGGCATGGATGGGGGCGTCAGTAGGGAGAGGGGAGCAGAAGGCTATGGAGGCAATAGAATTTGACGATTTTGAATTTGAATTTCCCTTGCGTATTTGAATTTTTCGGTCGAAAATTTCTAGTTTTCGCATAAATTAGTTCTCTCGGAGGTGTTCAAAATTTTTAGGGTTATGTCAAGTTTAGTTTTGGAATATGTGTTATTTATTTAAATGTTTTAGCGTAATAATGCTAGGCTACCCCCACTAAGTAGATCGATTGGTAGAAGACCTAGTCTACTTAACTTTAGATCTGCATGATCCAGGGATCCCGATTTTAGTGTATTTGTAATTTTTTAATTTAATTGAACATTTACGGTCGTAAATTTTTAACTTAGTTGAAATAGAGAGTATTTTGATATGCACGGTAGGATTTGGTTTTCGTTAGACTCAACGTAACACAGTTATTTAGCATGCGTTCTAAATATTTTGAGTCGTGTGACAGGTATGTTAGGTCAACGTTTTTTCATAGTGTCTTATGGACAGGGAGAAATTCGTGAGAAGCCATGTAGGGTTGATTTGAGCAGTTTTCCGTAGACCACAATGTATCACCCAAACCTGGATAATCTTAATCAGGTCAACATTTTTTCATAGTGTTTTACGGACAGGGAGAAGTTCTTGAGGAGCCATGCGGGGTTGATGTGAGCAATTTTTCGTAGACCACAATGTATCACTCGAACCCGAATAATCTTAAAATCTGGGAGGTGTTGCATTGGCTGACAAGTAGCTTCTTGGTGGACCCAGCACTGTATGTATGTCACTGTGAGATGCTTGTGGAACCATTCGTCAGACGTGGTCCATTGGTAGTTAAGGCCGATGGAGTGAACAAAGGCATGGTAGACCTAGTTTGAAGTATATAGGCGTCATGGCTATGAACGGGTGTTGTTGGTGCAAGCGTGTCCGAGTACACTTGGCATTGCTCGTGAAGTGGGGAAGAGTAGTGCGGGTGTGCTGGTGAAAGTTGAGAATGGTGGTGTAGATGCAGTTGTGGTGTCAGACAGGCATGTCGATCCCAGTAGACAGACAGGCAAAGGGGGTGACATTGAATTCGCAGTGGATAACTTGGAGTGAGAAGACCGGAGGGCCAGGGCCGAAGAACAAACATTGGAAGAGGACGAGGAGGATGATCACTTTTCAGATTATGATGATGTCCCCGATGCACCGGTGCCTGATGCTTGGAATAGACATGTCCCAGGGGGTCTAGTAGTGATTGATCGCCACGATCCCCGATGGGAGTATGGGCATAATGTAGTGCATGTTAATGACATGTTTGTGGATAAGTCAGCTCTGCAGGATTGTGTCAAATTGTGAGCGATGTCAATGCAAAGGTAGTTTAAGGTTGTGAAATCAAACAAAGGGTAGTACACTATGAAGTACGAGAAAGATGGGTGTCCTTGGTGTGTTCACGCCTACAAGTCGAAGTGTGCAGTGCACTAGATTGTGTTGAAAGTGGAGGACCACTTGTGTGTTCCGAGCAATGTACTGCCAAAGCACCACAACCTCACTTCTTCTTTCATTACAAATGTCATGTACGGGGAGATTGTGGAGAAGAAGGACATGGAAGCACCACACATCATGCTGGCCATTGAGTGGAGGTACAAGTACAAGATCAACTATGAGAAGTCGTGGAGGGCGAAGCGGAAGGCAATGGAGAGAATGTTTGGAATGTTTGAGTCGGCCGACGACAATCTCCCTCAACTACTTGAGGGGCTAAGGGGTAGAAACCCCGAAACATACATCATTGTGAAGGATAAGGTTTCAAAAAAACCAGAGAGGCACATGGTAATGCAACATCCTTTCCTTGCATTTGGTGCCTATGTTGATGCCTTCCGTCACTTCTGTCCACTCATGTTTATGGATGGAACATTCTTAACAGGGAAGTACAAGGGGTAGATCTTGATGACAATCGGCGTGGATGCCAACAATTAGATCTTTCCCGTGGCTACTACATTTATGGAGAACAAGAACTTCGATAATTGGTTGTGGTTCTTCAGACACCTCAAGGTTGGAGTCATTGGTGAATGCCCAAGCATTTTCATAATACATGACCGACATGTTGGGTTGATTAAGTCCATAAAAAAGCTGCAAGAAGATCTAGATGAATCTTTTCCATGGCGTGACCTACAAAACCGTTGGTGCATGTGGCACTTAGGGGCCAATTTTTTTCAAGTAGTTTGTGAGCAAGAGGTTGTGCAAGCAGAACCAGAAAAGGAAGTTCGATGCACTCAAGGAGACGCTTGATGAGTTCACCACCAAGCACGTCGAGGAGAGAATAAGCAACCTACTGCAAACACAGCCAATGTACCGAAATGATTGACGCCATTGACTGAGATTGACCCACTCAATTTGAGAAGGAGGACAACGAGGAACATCAAATGATTCTCGCATTGGATCAAGGTTGAGGCAATAGAGAAGTAGGCATTGCTTTACGACATTGACGGCGCAAGGTACATCGTAATGATGACCAATCTGGTCGAGGTGTACAATTGGGTGATCATGGGCCTACACATCATGCCCCTCATTACAATTGTTGACCGTATGTTGCATGGTATACTCAAGTATTTCAAGAAAAGACATAGTCCTACTGCATTGCATATGCTGAATGTAGAGACACCCTATTGTACCAAGATGATGGAATACATGGCCGAGAAGAGCGACAAGGCCCAAATGTACTCAGTCTTCCTTATGGGCACCATGGAGCTTCGGTTCGAGGTATTCCTAAGGAATCGTAGTGGTACGGGAATGGCATGTGGCATCGTCATGCACGAGGTGAGCCTTAGACAGGAGGGCAACAACAATTGTCATTGCACCTGTAACTAGCCAATGCTACTCTATAAGGCATGCTCTCATGTGTTGGCTGCATGTGGCATGATCAAGATTGACTCCACGCGGTACCTATCGGTCTTCTTCATGGAGGAAAATGAGGTTCAGAATGGTTTAATGGGATTTTTGTTAAAACATGTTGGCAGATCATTTCACATGATGTTTTTTTAGCTTTGTGGTGTTTAAAGCAAGGATGCCTTAAACTTGCAAAGTTTGAACACCTCACACATCACTTTGGTCCCTAAGAAACACTCTTTGAGAATGTGAACGATTATAGACCGGTTTCTTTGCTAAACCTGACACTTAAGCTCATCACAAAGGTTATAGCTGGTAGACTTAAAAAATTATCAGCCTAGTGCATGTCAACAAATATGGCTTCATACAAACTCGATCGATATAGGACTGTCTAGCTTGGGCATTTGAATACTTACATCAATGTGAGTACTCTAAGAGGGAAATTATTCTTCTCAAGCTGGATTTCAAAAAGGATTTTGATACATTAGAACATAATACCGTTCCACTGATGCTTGAGAAGAAAGGTTTCGATGCAATTTGGATTTGATGGGTAAGAAGCATTCTTAGCTCTGGCACTTCGCCTGTTTTACTCAATGAATTGCTTGACAAAACCTTTTATTGCAAGCGAGGAGTTCGACAGGGTGATCCCTTATTGCCGCTCTTATTTGTTATAGCTGCCGACCTATTACAAACTGTAGTTAATGAAGCTCGTCAAAGAAATTTGCTTCAACTGCCAATTCAAAAAGAGGATCACATTGATTTTCCCATCATTCAATATAATGATGATACCCTCCTCTTCATGCATGCTGATTCATGACAACTCATTTGTCTCAACTGTCTTTTGGAAATTTATGCCTAATCAACTAGTCTTCGTGTAAATTACATGAAATCTTGTATGGTTCCAATCAACATTTTTGATGAGCGCATGACCAACCTTGCTGGTGTCTTTGGTCGTCAAATTGGAACATTACCATTCACTTATTTAGGTCTCCCCCTAGGAACCACTAAATCAAGAGTACAAGATTTTGCACCACTTATTAATAGAGTGGAGAGACGATTGGTAGCTTGCTTAGAATACCTTTCTTAGGGATGTCGATTAAACAGGGTGAATGTTGTGGTTTCCTTGCTGAAAGCATCTAGGCCCCTAAAAATTGTTTTGGTAATTAATAATAATATGTGAATATGGGATTAACGTGCTTATTTAGTATTTACAAGGTTAAGTCCCATTGGTGGTTTTGATGACGTAAAGATGCATGCTAAAGGATAAATGAAGATATACATGGCTTAAAGACAAGGTACAAGTAGTCTAGGATTCTTTTATTTTACCGGTCTTAGGAGAATTGGTTGGAAGACCGGATTATAGGTTAAATACCGTACTATTAAGAGGGATCGTGGCTAGTAGCTTGATAGCATGTTCTTGTGCCATATGGATCAATTTAGGATCATGCGTGCATTTGAATTTGAATTTGAAAGCTCAAAGTGCATTTGTCAGAAATCGGTCGTACTGAAGTTAAACTGGGGGTTGTACCGTTTTGTGCGGTATGACCGCACTTTACTTGGCGGTACTATCGAATTTTGAATGCTTCGCTAAGCGGCGCTAATCTTGATGCGACCGGCTCTTTGAGCGGTACTACCGCATTGCGGTCATTCCGATTTTTAGTTGGCGGTTCAATAAAACCAGAACAGATGCATTTTGGCTCAGAGCTCTCTTTGATAATCGATCGTACTGCATTTGAGAAACGGTCGTACCGATCTGTGGTTGTATTTTCCAGAGAGCATATCATTTCGGCAAATTTGGAAACCCTACGATCAGTTGTACCACTCGTCAATGTGGTATGACCGGGCGATGCGGTTGTATCGCGTGTTGGTTGGCGGTCGTACAGCGCCGAATTTTCAATGGCTATGTTAGAGCAATTAAATGCCTCTGTTCTAGCCGTTTCTGCGCTCTGACATGGATGCGGTCGTACCACGCTCTAGATGGCGGTCATACCGCATTTCGCTGAAAATTGGGGATTGCCTCCCCAACAGTCATATTTGTTGGTGGGGGTTATAAATACCCCCCACTACTCAAGGACAGAGAGAAAGTGTTCATTTTACATATCTAGAGCCTTGAGCATTCACTCAACACCAAAATGCCCTTGTGCATTCATTGTGAGGTGGTTGAGTTCATTCAAATGCATTCATTCATCCTAGTTGATCCTATTGCACTTGAGCGCCGTCAAGCGAAGGTCATCGATTTGTTACTCTTGGAGTTTTGCCAAACTCCTAGACGGTCTTGGCGGTGGAGCACGGTGATCTCTTCAAGAAGATTATGAAGAGGCCCAGTGCAAGCTTGTGAGTGGTTTGGTGTTCGCCATTTCCGGAGTGGAGGAAGAACAACCATAGTGATCGAGGGAAGGCTTAATTCGTGGATCCGGCTTAAGTTGTCAAGATTCCTCAACGTGTACTAGTGAAGACCGGCAAGTCTTCGATACCACGGGAAAACATCATTGTCTCATTGTTGTTATTTCTAGTCTTTACTATTTCTGCATTTACATTTCTAGCTTATTTCGTGTGTTGAATTACTTAACTAGAAGTGTAACTTGTTTAGACTAAGTTATTAATTGGCTTAAATTGTTAATTTGTTAAAAAGTTTAAAAACCTCCTATTCACCCCCCTCTAGTCGGTTATCCTTGATCCTACAAGTGGTATCAGAGCTTGGTCTCTCATTGATTTAGACTTAACCGTCTAAGAGAGAAAAGGATGGCTAGTGAGGGAATTGTTATAGAAAAGACTCCTTTATTTGATGGCTCTAATTATGCTTATTGAAAAATTAGAATGTCAATTTATTTAAAGGCCATGAGTCCAAGCATTTGGAAAATCGTAAATGAGCGTTCTGTCATGCCTCTTAATCCACTACTTCCCACGGATCAAGAGGTGCGTAATGCTCATTTAGATGCCCACGCTATGAACACTCTCTTTGGCGCTTTGAACGCGGATGAGTTCAATAGAGTGAGCAATTTGGAAACCGCTTATGATATTTGGACCACCCTTTTGGAAATCCATGAGGGAACATCCACGGTAAAAGAAGCCAAATTGTATAGGCTTCGGATCAAATATGAGAACTTCATAATGTTGCCTCATGAAAACATCAATGAGATGTATTCAAGGCTCAACAATAATGTGAATGAGCTCAAAGGCCTTGGGACTAACCTTCTTGACGTTGACATTGTGCGTAAGATTCTTAGGGCTCTTCCGGACAAGTATGAGACGTTGGTGGCATTATTTCTCAACTCTCCCGAGTTGCCAAGAATGACGCCAATGGGACTTTTGGGCAACTTCATCACCAATGAGTTGTTCAAGAAGGACAAGGAAGAGCTCTTAGAGACATCTTCCTCAAAGAAGAAGATTACCGCTTTCAAGGCCAAAGCGGAATTAAGTGACGATGAGGATGAAGAAGAAGACTTCGACGAGGAGTATGCATTTCTTGTAAGAAGAATGAAGAAGTTTATGAAGAGACGCCCAATAGAAGCTTCAACTTTGACAAGTACAAGAAAGGGCAATCCTCAAGTGACAAAAATCGTTATAGCAACATTCGGTGCTATAATTGTGAAGAGAAGGGGCACATTGCTTCCCGTTGCTCCGCAAATAAGGATGACAAGGGCAAGTCATTCAAGAAAAAGGAGTATAGTGGCAAGAAGAAGCTTTTCAAGAAGCTTCACAAAGATAGCAAGCATGAAGCCCATATTAGAGAGTGGGATTCAAATGATGAATCAAGCGACTCCAATTCCGATGAGGATGAGTCTCCTAAGAAGAAGGGACTCGTTGGCATCGCCATCAAGGAAGCTCTATCGTTATTCTCCACTCCTACTTTCCTCATGGCAAAGGGATATAAGGTAAAATCTATTGATAATGATAAACCAACTTATGATGAATTAATGGATATGCTTAAAGACTTAAATGAATATCTTGGAAAAGAAAAGTCAAAATATAAGGTCTTGAATACAGAGTATATTTCTCTAAAAGATTCTTATGGGGGGCTAAAGGAAGCTCATGACTTGCTTATCCAAGAATATTCAAGCAAGTCTTGCTCTAGTATAGGAACTATATGCGATGTTATTGATGATATGCCTAGTATAGAAATTGTTAAAACTAGTGCATCTATTTCATGTGATGATCCTATTACTATACCATGTTGCTCTAGTATTAATGCTAATCATGTTAATGTTGAGCAAAATGATGCTAAGCTTATTTTTGAGAACAATGAGCTAAAAGAGCAAGTAACCAAGCTAAGCAAAAGCTTAGAAAGGTATTTCAAGGGTAAGTCTACTCTTGACAAGCTTTTGAGTAAGCAAATATGCTCATTCAATAAGGAAGGTCTTGGGTATGTGCCTAAGAAAGGTAAGAAGCCGGCAAATAAGCCTACAAGGTTTGTGAGGCAAAATGGTAAGTATTGCCATAAGTGCCGGGAAATAGGACATGTGCAACAAAATTGTCCTAAGGTAAGATGCCATCTCTTGGTATATATGATTCATGTTATATGCTTAGAAAGATTGAGGATGGTAAAGTAATAGCTAGATTTGTAGGCACTTCAATTTTAGGCGCTAAAAAGAATGCTGTTTGGGTGCCTAAATCCTTGGTTACTAACCTCCAAGGACCCAAACAAATTTGGATACCTAAAAGAACTTGATTCTTGTTTTGTAGGTGAATTATAAAACTGGTGAAAAACATTGGGTGCTTGATAGTGGATGCAATCAACACATGACCGGTGATAGAAAGATGTTCACCACATTTGAGAATGGAAAAGGAGTAGACAAGATTACATTTGGCGATAATAGCAAAGGAAAGGTAATAGTGTTGGCTAAAATTGCTATCTCAAATAACCTTTCCATTTCCAATGTATCTCTAGTAGAATCATTAAATTTTAATTTGCTATCCGTTGCTCAAATATGTGATCTTGGATTAATTTGCTCATTCTCTAGTGAAGGTGTTATAATCTCAAATGCAAAAGATAGCTCTTTAATTTTCAAAGGCTTTAGATTTGGAAATTTTTATTTGGTTGATTTTAGTTCAAATTAATCTTGTTTAAAAACTTGTTTAATGGCAAAAACCTCATTGGGTTGGCTTTAGCATAGAAGGCTAGCTTATGTTGGAATGATTCAACTCAAAAAGTTTTTCAAACATGATTTAGTTGTTGGCTTGAAAGATGTGAAGTTTGAGAAAAATAGACTTTGCAGTGCTTGTCAAGCCGGAAAACAAGTCGCTAATTCTCATTCTTCCAAAAGTATCATGTCAACTTCTAGACCATTGGAACTCTTACATATGTATTTTTTTGGGCCAACAATCTATAAGAGTATCGGGGGAAATAGCTATTGTTTAGTCATTGTGGATGATTACTCTAGATATACATGGGTATTCTTCCTAGATGACAAAAGTGAAACCTCCGGCATTTTCAAAAGTTTTGCAAAAAGGGTTCAAAATGAATTTGATTTCAAAATAAAGAAAATCCATAGTAACAATGGTTCCGAGTTCAAAAATACTAAAGTGGAAGACTATTGTGATGAACTTGGAATAACGCACGAACTTTCCACAACCTACAGTCCGAAGCAAAATGGAGATGTAGAAAGGAAAAATCTTACATTAATTGAAATGGCTAGGACAATAGTTGATGAGTATAATACTTCCGATAGCTTTTGGGCAGAAGCAATTAACACCACTTGTTATGCCATAAATCGGCTTTATTTGCATCGTCTTTTAAAAAAGACTTCCTATGAGCTTCTTGTAGGAAGAAAACCGAACATCTCTTATTTTTGAGTATTTGGTTGCAAATGTTATATTTTGAAGAAGGGTGTTTGTCTTTCAAAATTTGCAAGTCGTTGTGATGTTGGTTTCTTGCTTGGTTATTCTTCAAACAGCAAAGCTTATCGTGTCTTTAACCAAAACTCCGGTTTAGTTGAAGAAAGGCACGATGTGCAATTTGATGAAACTAATGGCTCTCAAGAAGAGCATGAGAATTTGGATGATGTAGGTGATGAAGCCTTAAGAAAAGCAATGAAATATATGCAAATAGGCGATATCAAGCCCGAAGATAACCCTTCATCTTCCACTCAAGTTGAGCCTCCTACTTCTTCCACAAGTCAAGTACAAATTAATGAAGAGGATAACAAGGAAGATGATCAACCATCCAACCTACCATCAAGAATTCACATTGCAATTGCAAAAGATCATCCAATAGATCAAATATTGGGTGACGTGAGTAAAGGTATCCAAACTCGCTCTCGTGTTGCTTCTTTTTGTGAACATTACTCTTTTGTCTCTTCTATTGAGCCAAAGCATGTAGAAGAAGCACTTAAAGATCCGGATTGGGTGAATGCTATGCATGAAGAACTCAATAACTTCACCCGGAATGAAGTTTGGACATTGGTGGATCGACCCAAGGAACATAATGTAATTGGTACAAAATGGGTTTTTAGGAACAAACAAGATGAGAATGGTATGGTTGTAAGAAACAGGGCAAGATTGGTCGCTCAAGGTTATTCACAAGTCGAAGGTTTGGATTTTGGTAAAACCTTTGCTCCCGTAGCTAGGCTTGAGTCAATTCGGATACTATTTGCTTTTGCATCATGCTTTGATATTAAATTATTTCAAATGGATGTTAAAAGTGCATTCTTGAATGGTAAAATATCCGAACTTGTTTTTGTTGAACAACCTCCCGGTTTTGAAGATCCTAAAAATCCAAATCATGTCTATAAACTCTCCAAGGCGCTCTATGGTCTTAAACAAGCCCTTAGAGATTTTCTAGTCTCAAAATGATTCAAAATCGAGAAAATTGACTCAACTCTATTTACTAAAGTTTTAAATGATGATTTCTTTGTTTGTCAAATTTATGTTGATGATATCATTTTTGGGTCTACTAATCAAGATTTTTTTTTGAAGAATTTGGTGATATGATGTATAGGGAATTTGAAATGTCCATGATTGGAGAATTGAGCTATTTCCTTGGACTTCAAATCAAACAACTCAAAGGTGGAACCTTCGTGAGCTAAACCAAGTATGCAAAGTACTTGATCAAGAAGTTTGGCATGGAGGATGCAAAATCCATCAAGACTCCTATGGAAACCAATGGTCATCTTGACTTAAATGAGGGAGGTAAATCGGTAGATTTAAAGCTTTATAGGTCTATGATTGGTAGCTTGCTTTATCTCACCGTATCTAGGCCCGATATCATGTTTAGTGTTGGCATGTGTGCACGTTTTCAAGTAACTCCAAAAGAGTGTCATTTAATGGCCATTAAAAGAATACTAAGATATTTAAAGCATTCCTCTAGCATTGGCCTATGGTTCCCCAAAGGTGTTAAATTTGATTTAATTGGATATTCGAATTCCGATTATGCGGGTTGTAAAGTGGACAGAAAAAGCACCTCAGGTAGTTGACAATTCTTAGGAAGATCTTTAGTTTCATGGTCATCCAAGAAACAAAACTCCGTAGCTTTATCCACCGCCGAAGCCGAATATGTTTCTACAGGAAGTTATTGTGCTCAATTGCTATGGATGAGGCAAATATTGATGGATTATGGAATTAAATTTGATAAAATACCTTTTTTGTGTGACAATGATAGTGCCGTGAAAATTGCTAATAACCCTGTTCAACACTCAAGAACTAAGCATATAGATATTCGCCACCATTTCTTGAGAGATCATGTGAGCAAGGGAGATATTGAAATTAGCCACATAAGAACTGAAGACCAATTAGCGGATATTTTCACCAAGCCATTAGATGAAGGCCGCTTTTGCAAATTGAGGAATGAGTTAAATGTCATAGGCTATTCAAATGTTGTTTGAACTCTTGCCTCATGTATTGTGCTTCATTTGATGTTATTTGACTATTTTATGAAAATATTTTTCAAAATTTTTATTAAAGATAAGTATGATCATAAAAATTATGTTCTTATATAGACAATAGTCTATTCTATGCATAATGATCCTTAATGATATTTATTTGAGTGCAAAATTAAGGATCATTTGCAAATATTTCCAATTCCAAAGAAAATCCAGAGTTGTTCCTTGAAGCTCCAAGATGATCGGAACAACCGGCGTTATAAGCGATGATGCGACCATTGTCTTGTCTGACCGGCGTTATAACAATGATATGACCGGTCTTGATACTACCGAGGTCTTTTGGCGGTACGACCGTGTCGGTTTGTGAGAGGGCAGTGACTCCTTGCGGTTACTGTTCCCCCGAGACTTTACCCCTACGTAGCGGTTCAACCGAAACCCACACCGTTTCATTTCCTCTCGAGCGTTCTCTCTCCAACCCAAGGATGTCTCAAAACCTCCACTCAAATCTTCAGTGATTCTTCACATTATTGTTAATCCTTGCATCTCTAGGGTTCACCTCCTCCAAATCTTAAGGTAAAACCTCATTTGATTCAAGTTTTTACCGAATTTGGAACCCTCAGTATCCTTTTAGGGTTAAATGGAAATGTAGATGATTTCTGTAGTTCTAATTGGGCAAATTGACATCTTTGATGACTAATGATGCTTGCGCATCCATACCATGGATTCACTTCATGAAAAATCATCAAAAATTCAATCTAGCGTTTGCCCTAGAACTCGATCAGGACGATCGGTACAACCGATTCTTGAGCGCGGTTCAACCGTAGTGTAGTCGTACCGGCCATATAACGGCGGTATGACCAATCATCCTGACAGAAAAATAGAAGTTCATCTCTTTTCACTTAATTCTATTTTGATTAATCCTTTGAACTCCTTATAACCTATCCTATCTGTGTGAAGATGCCTAGGACAAGAATTTTGACTCGAAAGTCGCATGGACCACCAAGAGGAGGGCAATCTCCATCTCAACCTCCAGCAGCTCCATCCCAGCAAACTCCAAGAACTCGACCTGTAGCTCCAGTACAACAAACTCGATCAGTTCGACAAAAGTTAGTTCATGGCAAAGGAAAAAGGCCAACACCTGAACCTAAAACTGAAGAAAGTGAAGAAGATGATTCTGAGTCTGAGACTGAGTCAGAGCAAGAAACTCAAGCTGGTACAGATGAAGATTTGTGAGACCCTCCAGAGCCTCCAACTGACTTGAGACTTCTTTCACCTGATGATTATGCAATCAAGCATCATGTAAATCAGTATCTTTTCAAATCAGACTCAGTTAATCCAAGATTCCATACTATTTTTTAAGAACAAGTTTATGAGTAGCTATATGGAAATCACAGGAAGTTTGCAGATCACAAGTGGATTAAATGGCCTCACATAAACTCTTTGGATAAGTACAGCGACGTTTACCAGCTCTTTCATCGAGTGGGTCTTCATGACCTTGTGGCACTAAAGCAGAATTATGATGATGAGTTTATTAGGCAATTCGAGTTTTAAGGATACAGTTTGGCTCTTGGGAGAAACTTTTGACAGGCACCTTTCTTGGCTCTGCTTGGTGACTATTATGACTCCACTGTCAGGAATAAGCTAGGAACAATTACTGGACTTAAGCCTATTCCAAGCATGATTAACAGGATTATTAATCATACTTTTTACCCCAATAGTGGTAATTTTGATGCAGTCAGAGGCTATGCTTGGAGTATTATTGACAATATTATGAAGGGGACAAAATTTGATGTTGTGGATGTGATTCTCCAGGGCATAGTTTCTTCCAAGAATGATAGGATTAAGAGGATTTACTATGCTCCATACATCATGGCATTGATTATGAAGAAAATTGAGTATCATGGTGGATTGGGATCAGTTCATAAGTCTTACAGGCCTCGAGACGGCCTTCCTCCTCGTCATGGTGGTAATGAGGATGATGCAGATGCTGCTGCTACTGCTGCTGATGCCCCTGCTGAAGGTACACTTGCTCAGATTCTTCAGAATCAATAGTAAATTCTTAGCACTTTGGCAGAAATGAAGACAACCCAGATAGAATTTCAAAATGAGACACACAACAAGCTAGCTGACCAGGAGTTGTCACACAATGATTTCTTTGATGAGACTCATAACAGGATTGCTGCTATGGCAGAAAGCATTAACGAGATGGAGCAGATTTTGAGGACTCCTCAGCGATATACTCGTCCTCCTCCTCCACCTTCTAAGGCCTCTACTTCCTCTACTGTTCCTCCTTTGGCCCCAGTTTCAGTGCCTCCAGCTCCTGTCTCAGCTCCTCCAGCACCGGCTATAGTTTCAATGGCTCAGGATCCCGTACCAGTTCCTCCTCCGGATCAAGCCACAGCTTCTCAGGACTCAGCTCCTCTAGCCCCAGTTCCAGAGTCTAAGGATTCAGCTGCTCTAGCTCCAGCCTCTCCAGTTCCTCAGGCTTAGGACCTAGCAGTCTGAGATGTTATTGGTACCTTGATGCCAATGGGGGAGAAGTGAGAAGAAATGAGATGACAAAGATTTAGGAGGAGCAAGTTCTTTTGCTACTAGTACCATATATGGGCATATATGTGTTTTGTAATATGGTTTTATTATTGGTACCTTGTTGAACTATGTTGCTTATCATGTTGAACTTGTTAGATGTTGTTTATGCTTATGATATTCTCTTGAAATGCAATCTCAATTATTGTCATATCTCATTATTGCATTTCCCTCAAGTTCAAACATGCTAAAGAAACTCCGCCAAAATTTCAAAATTTTCTTCATGTGCTTGTAAAGATCTTCTATCATTTATATGCACATGTTTAGAGGGAGCTTTCTTTAAATTGGATTTAACAAGAAAATAATTCTCTAAACTCTTTTGAGCCCATTGCAAGAACTATTTTATTGTTAAGTCATCAAAAGAATATACACTCTTAATATATTCAAAACAATCTTTCTCACATATTAGTCGTGTTGTCATCAATTACCAAAAAGGGGGAGATTAAAAGCATCTAGGCCCCTAAAAATTATTTTGGTAATTAATGATAACATGTGAATATGGGATTAACGTGCTTATTTAGTATTTACAAGGTTAAGTCCCATTGGTGGTTTTGATGATGTAAAGATGCATGCTAAAGGATACATGAAGATCTACATGGCTTAAAGACAAGGTACAAGTAGTCTAGGATCCTTTTATTTTACCGGTCTTAGGAGAATTGGTTGGAAGACCGGATTATAGGTTAAATACCGTACTATTAAGAGGGATCGTGGCTAGTAGCTTGATAGCATGTTCTTGTGCCATATGGATCAATTTAGGATCATACATGCATTTGAATTTGAATTTGAAAGCTCAAAGTGCATTTGTCAGAAATCGGTCATACCGAAGTTAAACTAGGGGTTGTACCGTTTTGTGCGGTATGACCGTACTTTACTTGGTGGTACTACCGAATTTTGAACGCTTCTGCCAACTAAGTGCTAATGCGGTACGACCGGCTCTTTGAGCGGTACTACCGCATTGCGGTCATTCTGATTTTTAGTTGGCGGTTTAATAAAACCAGAACAGATGCATTTTGGCTCGGAGCTCTCTTTGATAATCGGTCGTACCGCATTTGAGAAACGGTCGTACCGATCTACGGTTGTACCGATTTTTATAAGGCAGTACGTATTTTCTAGAGAGCATGTCATTTCGGCGAATTTGGAAACCCTACGATTGGTTGTACCGCTCGTCAATGCGGTATGACCAGGCGATGCGGTTGTACCGCTTGTTGGTTGGCGGTCGTACCGTGCCGAATTTTCAACGGCTATGTCAGAGCAATTAAATGCTTCTGTTCTACCCGTTTCTGCGCTCTGACATGGATGCGATCGTACCGCGCTCTAGATGGCGGTCATACCGTATTTCGCTGAAAGTTGGGGATTACCTCCCCAACGGTCATATTTGTTGGTGGGGGTTATAAATACCCCCCAACTGCTCAAGGATAGAGAGAAAGTGTTCATTTAACATATCTAGAGCCTTGAGCATTCACTCAACACCAAAATTCCCTTGTGTATTCATTGTGAGGTGGTTGAGTTCATTCAAGTGTATTCATTCATCCTAGTTGATCCTATTGCACTTGAGCGCCGTCAAGCGAAGGTCATCGATTTGTTACTCTTGGAGTTTTGCCAAACTCCTAGACGGTCTTGGCGGTGGAGTACGGTGATCTCTTCAAGAAGATTGTGAAGAGGCCCAGTGCAAGCTTGTGAGTGGTTTGGTGTTTGCCATCTCCGGAGCGGAGGAAGAACAACCATAGTGATCGAGGGAAGGCTTAATTCGTGGAGCCGGCTTGAGTTGTCAAGCTTCCTCAGCGTGGAGTAGTGAAGACCGGCAAGTCTTCGATACTACGGGAAAAACATCATTGTCTCATCGTGGTTATTTTTAGTCTTTACTATTTTCGCATTTACATTTCTAGCTTATTTCATGTGTTGAATTGCTTAGCTAGAAGTGTAACTTGTTTAGACTAAGTTATTAATTGGCTTAAATTGTTAATTTGTTAAAAAGTTTAAAAACCTCCTATTTACCCCCCTCTAGTCGGTTATCCTTGATCCTAGACTTGCTGCCCACGTATTACATGTGTGTTCTCAAACTTCCAACCACGGTAATGTAGAATATTGTCAGAGTTAGGATATATTGTTTGCGGAGAGGATCTGATATGAACTCTAAAAAGCAATCATTAGCAACTTTATGGAGCTTTATCATGCGCTTCTCATTTATATGACTTAATCGACAATGCCAAATAAAAGTGGGATTCAATTCATTAGGTTGAGGTCTCTTAGCAGATATGTTATAGATAGGCATATCCTCAAGATTTAAAATATACAATCCATTCACCAATGGAGCATGGCCATAAAGCATATCTTCAAAATAAATTGAACAACAGTTATTCTTTATTCTGAACTTATAACCTTCTGCTCCTAAACATGATGCAGAAATAATATTTTTACTTAAGGCAGGAACATAATAATAATTATTTAGTTCCATAACTAATTCTGAGGGTAAAACTAATGATAAAGTGCCAATAGCTAATGCAGCAACTCTTGCTCCATTGCCCACACGGAGATCAACATCTCCTCTTACCAAACTTCTATTCCAAATTAGTCCCTGCATCGAATTGCAAATATAAGCAACCGATCTGGTATCAAATACCCAAGAACTAGTTGGAGAAGTGGCGAGATCAATTTGTATCTCACTTCCCTTGTTCTTTTCCATCTCTACTAAGTACTTGCAATTTCTCTTCCAATGCCCAAATAATGCCTTGGAGGTATCAAACCTCTCTTCCCTTGCTAAAACATACCCTTCAGACCTACAATCATATTGTAAGCGTCTATGGTCTCATATTGCTTCTAAAGCTTAGAGTTCACGGTCGCAAGCATTAGGCAATGCATTTCGACTGCGTCATTGCAACGCTTCTCATAAGCATTCTTTTCAGTATGAGTAGCATCAGCATTTGGCTCCTTGGGATAGGGACCCTTTAGAACATATTCCTTCTTTTCTTGTTTGAGAATAATTCTCAAAATACAAAACTAGTCAATAAAGTTGGTTCCATTCAGTTTTTCTTTCTCAAGAACAGATTGCAAATAAAGGTAGGTGCAGAAGAAGTAGGTGCTAAGATCTACAACAAAAATATATGCAAAGATTCAACACTATGTTTATGTAAGATCTTCTATTAGACATTTCTACGACTAGCTCGTATCCTTATACGGCTAGTCTTTTTCTGGTCTAACTTAATCATCAACAGTCAATAAAAGATACTCCCACTATAAACCATGTTTCCCTCAAACAACATATAGTGAGTTCAAGATCCAAAAAAACATTAAGTCCTAGTGAGCTTTGGCATCATTGCTAGAAACTTAGTGATTTTAAGTAAGCAACCATTTGCTAATCATATCTCTATATGGCTCTTGTTGTTGGGCAGCATGTCTATACTCTAGCACCCAACCCTATGCCCCAAAGTCCATAACCATTATGATAACCTTGTCAAGTTAAACCAATGCTATGTGTGTGAGTGTCCGACACAAACCCATCTAGTCAATGAAAGTTAATGGCACTCTGCTTTTGCAAGACCTACTATTAAAATACATCACTTTGGATGGTGCAGCTAATTGGGAGGGCATCAATTTAGCTTAATATTATGTGAGGGAATTTTTATTTCTACCATGTTAAAAGCATCTAATGATAAAACATGATCAAATAACATGACAGGAATAAACATTCATAGATAATCAAATTAAACTGTGAAATAGTATGGTCCTTATTATGCTTCCTTTGACCATCATGCTTGAAATCTTCGACCACAATCATCTACTAAGCAATTACTCCTAAAAGCTAGTAATGATTTGTAGACGATAATATCAAGCATCACATGTCGGTACACAGACCATTATACAATAATATGTAGCTTGATGGCTATCTCACAACATGACACGCAGGCCATGAGAAAATCCATACATGTATCACATACACAATGGGCCATATTATTCATATCAATCCCTGCAAAAATGAGTTATGCATAGAATCCAATTCTATCAGGTGACATGGACACATAATACCATATAACGCAGCTACAACCATGGCAGTCCCTATTCCGATCCAATGTGATCACTGCCTTGATACGACCACACACTGTGGCACACTCTGATGGCGGAATTCCGACCGGTAGAAGTATTATCCAAGTTAGTCGAAAACAAGTCAAGTAAATCATCTGGTGCTCTTAACTTATACCTCTTCTCAAACCCATCTACTACCGCCAAAACCCGATCGATCTTATCGACCAATGCCTAGATCGTTCCATCCATATGAACCGATCTAGGTTATCAGACCAAACTAGAAATAGATCCAATCTACTACTACCGCATATCTATTATACGTGACCGATCTAGATCAATAACTATACAGGATGGCTCTGATACAATTGTTGGGAGATAATTCAAAAATTCTACCATGTAAACCAGGATGCCATGCAAGCAAGAGATCACAGATCGTTACCACCAGACGCGTAGTGCGAGTTGGAGCATCCTGGTCCAACAAAGAGCACGTCAGTGTAGTGGTTGTAGTCGATCGATCAACGTAGTCGATCGTCCTTAGCAGCGATCGTCTCCTCCGGAAACCAATCTAGTTCCTCGCTGAGATCGTGGATCATCCTCAAGCGCAACAACGTAGTAGAGCCTCTACGGTATCCACACGTCTAGGGCAAGAATGCTATACGTCGGTGTGCTAGCACCAAGTCGCACGGGAAGGCACTCTCAAGAAGATGGTGGCTAGGGTTTGGAGCAACTCACGTCAACTCTTACCGTGTGTCTCCTCTATTACACCTCTATTACCCATAGCCTCAAGCATCCCCTTATATAGTGCCTGTGACAAATCCTATCCGAACAAGTTTGACAAATCGTATCCGTACTGGTTGTTCCAACCCATTAAGTGTGTGACCCTGTAGGTTCATGCGTAATCGATTGTGACTCGGAAACCTTTTCCGATCACGAGTCATTAGTGGTACCTAGCAGGACATAACGATTTCTGAATACACACAAATTATATTGGACGAACCTTAATGCAATATGATCTACAATCAGGTCCTTATCACTTATGACCAGCTCGTATCTAGTTACGGACAGTTCGTAACTCCTTACGACCAGTTAGTGATTATGTTCGACCAGTCTATGACCAGCTCGTATCTCCATACGACTAGTTTAGATAAGACCAGTGTGGTCAGAACACTATGGTCGAAACAAGTGGACCATAAGACCAGTGAGAGTTTTCCTTAGATCACTCTTAGACCTCCTCGGGAGATCCTCTTGGACCTCCTCGAAAATGCTTGTGTATTCTCCCTTTGCATCATGACATTTGGTTGAACTCTAGGTGAGATAATTTGTCATACATGGACTATTCAATACTTTCTTAATCAAGTGTTGAATAACTTCATGTGGTCGACACTTCGACCACTAGTGGCATGGCCATGCACTTTCTTTATCCGACCACAAATAGGGGCTCAGAGACATATCTCCTGTTATGTTAGGAGGGGCAAATCCCATATCTGACCAGTCACATTCCTCCGCATGTTTCATAGCATACCCGAAAGTTACCTTTATAACTACCTAGTTACGAGTAGTGTTTGGCAACCCCTAAGAGTGCTATTATACATGTAGAAAACCATGCTAATCTCACGTCTAAGGATTATACATCATCATTGCTTGAGACCAACTGATGACACAAGAAATCATAACAATCTCAACAGTGTCTCAAGGTGGGTCAATCCAACACCATGTTCTCTAACTTGTGTTCACATTATTGATTCGATATCCCTATATCCATGACCGGTAAAACATGGTCATCAATCAATACATGTGCTAGTCGTAGAGTCACTAGTATTTCGACCAGTGACATTCGACCAAGGATACATTTAGAACGGCATCATCATCAGTTAAAAGAGCTTCACCAACAAGTCACATACTCATTAATCTTCATAACTTATGATTCATTCAAGGAATAGAATAACACTTAATCAATTAACACATAAACATAAACGTGATATCATCATCTCCATGATTGCCTTTAGGGCATATCTCCAACATGAACATCCAAGACCCTCAGGCAACCAATAAGAGACAAAGCCTAGATACACCCGTCATCAAACCCTCCGGTTCCTGGAGCGAAGAAAGAATCGTCAGGCATTGGCTCATCATCTAAGTCGGAACAACAATTTAAGTAAGATTGAGTACAATGCGTACTCAGCAAGACTTGTAGTGTATCACAAAATTTATATAAACACAAGGTTAACAAGAGGTGCGGCTCTATGCTACATGTTATTTTCAGCATTAAGCGGATTTTATTTGCAATATCGTTACATAGTATTTTGTAACGTAGTTTGAAAGAGCAGTAAATAGATACAGGACATTAAGTAAGTAATTGAATGAATAATAACAACAACTCGCAACCCTCCTCAGCTACGAGCAATATTTCATTTTCAGACATAGACATGGCAACCAACTCAAATATAAACCACAAAGCATTTCCCTAGTTTTTCCAACGAAGAGTCATTTTTTATGAAAAACCAAGTCTATACCCGATGTGACCGCACTAGGCATGGTCATGACCGCGAGCATGGCTATTTAAATAGATTTACACTCTGTAGAGGGGTACTACTTTACCCACAGCACACGAATTCTCTAGCTTGTTTGTTATCCGTTGATACCACTGCTCACTACCTTAGGTAAGAAGTCTAGAGCACGTGTCGAAGCCTTTACATCATCTAGTCCTATCCTTGCACTAGCCCAGTGAATGTACACCCTTACTTCGCCTAGGTACACCCCCGTCGAGTGAGGCATTCACCGTTGTGTCAGAACGCTTTGTGCCCAACGCCTCGGCGAAGGGAGCCCACTCGGACATGCCTACATCTGGTCACGCCCGCACTACTATGGCCTACCAACGTGCAAGGCTAGATTTCAATGACTTAATTAGCTAGTATCGTCCTATACCAGCACATGTGGTTGTACGCTTAGGCTTAGATTGATGGTACCAGCGTTTGGTCCTTAAAAGACTCAGATGAGGATCTCCCTCTATCTACTAGTGAGGTACACCCCCTCACTCTTCTCAGAATATAATATAACTTGCCTGTGTTGAAAGCTAGGTTTTACATTTTTATTTTTATACAAACTAATAGAGGTACACCCCTTTGGACATTCTTTTCAAAATCACCCAAACCCATGTTTATCATAGTCCTTTCACAAGTTTTAGAAAAGACTATTACTCTATTAAGCATTTGGGCGACGTTCGCACTTAAAAGTCCCAATTGATATTATATATTACCTAACCCATATTCTAATGGCTACAACAGTAAGGGCATCAATATTTCAAGGAGATTCATGCATCAAATAGGATCTATGATTACCGTTATCCCAAACATAGCAATTTCATATCAAATATATACACATGCATAATAAATTTCTCAAAACAAAGTACAATAATTAAAACAGTCAGATCAACATGGTCAAAGGGGTTGCATGCCTTGCTCTAGTTGTTTTGAATAGGAGCATGGATTGTCGTCAAAAATATCATTTGAATAATCGATGTCTAATCAAAAGAGCCGAAAATGAATTAAATAAGGCAAAATAATTTCAACAGTAACCAAATCCAAATATTTTGGCATATTTAGGTATAGCATAATTTTAGATGAATTTAAAAAAAAATAATCATCACATTTGGAGTTTTTATGAAAAAGTTATTAAGGTTTCAATTTGATTCGGTTTGAAAATTCTAGAGGAAAAGAAAAGATGACGTTAATGGCGTATTTTCCGAGTTTTGCGCTTTTCAGGAGAGGAAGCATGTTCTCTTCTACGTCCTACGGAGGTTTAAGCTTTCCAATAGAGAAAGCGTATTCTCCTCAGGAATGAAAGCGTTTTTTTCTTATTTTCTTTTGATTTTAATTAATCTGACATGTGGGGTCCATTTGTCAGTCACTTGGTCCACATGTCAGTGCCTAGACCAGAGGTCGACATGTACTGTACTAGTCTACAGGCCGGTCTATACTGTGCACTTAAGGTGGTGGGACCTGATTGTCATAGACTCATAACCAATTCTGGTTTTAATTAGTTTCTCGTTAACTCTTCCTCGGCCCACCTGTCAATCTAACAGAGGTGTAATTAACTCAACTCTAATAACTCCTTTGTCGTAAATGACAGGGATTTGGTCTTAATGACCTGGCTACAGTGCTGGTCTATTTTTGGACAAGCAGAGCTGCGGGAGCGGGGCTCTCGATGGTGCTCGCCGCCAATGATGCAGGCACGAGGCGGTCCAGGACATGGCCAAAATAGGTTGCTCTCTTGACGGTGATGCCACCGGGTGGTGGTGGAGGCCGGAGAGATGACCGGAGGTGGTGCTGTTGGAAATATGCCCTAGAGGCAATCATAGAGATGATTATATTTCATTATGTTCATTATATTGGATAATATGTTATCTTGTTCCTAGAATAATATTGTTAATATTGATTATCAAGTATGTGACATGATTGTGAAACTCTATATTTCTACGATAATTATTCTTATACGTTCCCTGGTCGAAAATATATGAGGACACGTATGAATAGACTAGCATATGTATTGGTTGATGACTATGTTTCACAGGTCATGGATATAGAGATATCAAACAAATAATATGGACACATGTTAGAGAACATGATGTTGGATTAGACCCACCTTGAGACACTATTGAGATTGTTATGATTCGATGTGTCATTAGTTGGTCTCAAGCAATGATGATGTATAATCCTTAGACATGAGATCAGCATAGTTTCCTACATGTGTAATAGCACTCTTAGGGGTTGCCAAACGCTACTCCATAACTGGGTAGTTATAAAGGTAGCTTTCGGGTATGCTATGAAATATGCAGAGGAATGTGACTAGTCGGATATGGGATTTGCCCCTCCTAACATAACACGAGCGATGTCTTTGGGCCCCTCATTGTGATCGGATAAAGAAAGTGCATGGCCATGTCACTAGTAGTCGAAGTGTTCGACCACGTGAAGTAATCCGACACTCGATCGAGAAAGTATTGAACAGTCCATGGATGACACAACATCTCACAGAGTTCAACCGACATCGTGAGGCAAAGGGAGTATACACGAGTAGGTCACTTAGTTCGACGATTCTGAATTTGGTCGTATGGAATCTGAGCTGGTCGTGAGGCGGTCGAATGTAGTCATAGGGTGGTCGTAACCTGGTCGTAAGGAATTACGAACTGGTCATGACCAAATACGAACTAGTCATATAGAGATAGGACCTGGTCGTAAGTGATGACGATCTGGTCGTAGATCATATTGCATTAAGGTTCGTCCGATATAATTTGTGTGTATTCGAGAATCGCTATGTTTTGCTAGGAGCCGCTACGACTCGTGATCGGAAAAGGTTTCTGAGTCACAACCGATTACGCATGAACCTACAGGGTCACACACTTAACAGGTTGGAACAAACCAGTACGAATACGGTTCGTCAAACGTGTTCAGATAGGATCCGTCACGAGCACTATATAAGGAGATGCATGAGGCTGTTGGGAGGTACGCGTGAATCACCACCGAAACCCTAGCCACCATCTTCCTGAGAGCTTTGCCGTGCAACTTGGTGCTAGTACACCGACGAACGGTTGTTCCTTCCCTGGACATGTGGATACCGTAGAGGCACTACGGCGACTGTTGCGCTTGAGGACGATCTGCAATCTTCATAAGGAACTGCAGACGTTGCTGGAGGAGACGATTGACTCGTGAGGACGCTGAACGATCGACTACGACCACTACATCGACGCGCTCTACGTTGGACCAGGCTGCTCCAACCCTTCTTCCGCTGCTCTGTGCGTCTGGTTGTAACGATATGTGATCATCTACTTGCTTGGCTTCCTGGTTTGCGTGGTAGAAATTTTTGTTTGTAGCTATCGTAGCCTACCGCGTGGCCCAACAGGTGCTTCGCTGGAGAAGGGCGGCGGAGCTCCTCGGCTCAGAAATGGTTTTTGCGTTTGAGCTAAATCGGCGGCAATTTAGTGTGTCCATTGACTTCAAGGGGTCATAGTGATGCCGTCGACAACGGCTCGGGGACCAAAGGTCACCGGAGTGGCGCCGACATGGTCTTCCATAGTGGCGCCATGATCGGCTACCATGAAACCTACGCTACGGTGGCTAAACCTTTGATCTAATGCATGCTTAAGCTTAAGAGAACTAATAGAAGCTCACCTGAGGCTTTGGAGGCCCTGGAGGACGATTGGTGCAACAGAGCGACAATGAGCAATGGCGGTGCAAAGGAGGCTACAGTCGACAGTGTGCTACAGCGATGGGAATGCTACAAGAAGGTGCCCATAGCTTCTTAGCATCCTGAGAATGGTAAAGCCCAAAGGAATCATTAGGAAACTCACCGTGTCAGAGGCTAACTAGAAAATGGCTACAACATCTGGAATTGGGGAAGAAGATCAATCACGATTGAAGCTTCATTAACAGAGGGGAAAGCATCAGTGGTGTATAAGATACGATATGACGTGAGAAAGGAAGGTTCAAGCTCACCGATTTCCAAAAACGAAGATGCTCCAGAACGGATGTGCACCAGAAGTGAGGAAGACGATGGCGTGGTGGAGCTAAGGGGTCCCCGGAGCTACATCAAGCACAGAGAGAGAGAGTATTAGTGAGGTAAGGGACGTGTGATGACGTAGTTGGCGAGGGCAAGGAAGCTCACACGAGGAAATGGCATCGCACGGTGTAACATCCCAATTTTCTAAGCTTTAAAAATATTTTGAATAGTTTAGTAGTTGGAAAATTTACCCAAGGAGTTTATTTGAATTTTATTCAAAGCTTAATATGGACTTTTAATTGCGAAAAAATTTAATATGATTAATATCACCATCAACAATTGTCAAAACTATTTTATTTGGGTTCTATGTGCTTGGATATATTTTCTAGAATTTTCCCAGTTCATTTTCTATTTGCATTTTCTGGTATTTCTAAAATAGAAAATGTATATAAAATCTCATAACTCAATCAGGCCGATTCTCTTCGGCCTAGTTTAATTTTCCCCACGTGTGGCCCACTTGGCGGCCCAATCACGCGTGTTTGCACTAGCCCGCTCGCCCGCTCCCTCGCTTCCACTGTCTGGTGGGCCACACCGCGTCATCTCCTTCCTCGCGTCATCGTCCTCTTGTGAGCTCCATTTGTAGCTGCCATTGATGCTCTTGGAGCTTCGTTCAACAATGGCACAAACAGCCTGGGTTTTTTGATTTAATGCTACCATCTAGAAGCTCTATCTTCTCATAACAAATCCCATATCGTATCTTCCTCAATTTCCGTTTGAACTTCCTTATATCCTCCCGTGTCTGAGAAGAACTCCGCCACCCATATGCCCTCTCGGCCAAGCCCTCGGCCTATAAAAGGACCCCTGAGATTCACCATCATCCCCTCATCCCGAAACCCCAACCCTCTCCACCTCTAGAACCCTAGCGCCGCCGCAAGTTGGAGTTCTAGGGTTTCGTCCGAGGTTCTCATTTTGCGAATTGCATCACCGCCGTTGATGCCTCGTCGACATCGACTGCACCGCTGAGTCCGCCATCGCATGGGCTACCTCAGAGACCCATCCCCGCCGCCGCAGCGTCGTCGGAGTACTTTCCCGACAACGATCGAGCTTCTCCGCCGCTCAAAGCTCGCCGCCGTCCGCCACCGTTGTCTTCGATGACCCGCAGCGCACCAATGAGTTCGCATTAGCATTCTCGACCCAATGGTACCGCTCACCACCGGCAAGAAGCCTCCGTTCAGTGGTTTCCTTTAGAACCCGAGCTGTTGTAGCCGTCTGTCAGACCCCAAATTTGGAACTTGGGATCCACTGTGCATAAGGTGTCATTCCCTGGATCAGTAGCTAACAAGCACAATTACATTTAAGTTCACTCGCATAACTACGAAAGCTCACAGCAAACACACACTTAGGTTCATAGCCGTGACCACATTTATACATGAAGGACGTCTAGGGAGGTCTTGATGAGGTACTGGGATGGTTCTATAGTGATCCGTGGAGGTCCTGAGAAGGCCTTGGGACATCTGGAAGTGATCTTTAGACCATATAGGGGTGGTCGTGAGATAGCTGGTTGTAGTCTTAGACTATCTAGGGGTGGTCGTGAGACGTCTGGTTGTAGTCTTCGACCATCTAGGGTGGATCGTGAGACATCTGGCTGTGGTCTTAGACCATCTAGAGGTGGTCATGAGACATCGGGTAGTGGTCTTAGACTATCTAGGGGTGATCGTGAGACATCTGGTGGTGGTTTTAGACCATCTAGAGGTGGTCATGAGACAGTAGGTAGTGGTCTTAAGACTATCTAGGGAGACATCTGGTTGTGGTATTAGACCATCTAGAAGTGGTCATGAGACATCTGGTAGTGGTCTTAGACTGCCTAGGGGTGGTCATGAGACATCTGATTGTGGTCTTAGACCATCTAGAGGTGGTCATGAGTCATCCATTTAGAGTTGGTATGCCCACTGATCGTGAACTTTGCTAAATGAAAATGATACTCAAAATGAACAGTGCATGCCCATTATATATTACATAAATATCTGGCCGAGCGGCCATTTGTTTTTACAAAAGCGCCCCTTAGGCGAGAGTTTTACAAAAGTCCAGAACACAGAGTAGAAAGCAAGTACGGAAGCAAAATAAGTTGTGGTGGATCCATTCACTCTGCCACAAGCAAGTGACTAGGGGTCCCGGCCTAAGCTTCGTTATCTTCACCACCATCTGGTTCATCCTCCTTGAAGTACTGGTAGGGGTCTTGGTCATTTGGGTCTGAAAAGATTACATTGGTAGAGCCTGAGTACACAATCGTACTCGCGAGCCAACCCACAATGCAGTTCTTATAGATGCAAGGCTAGTCAAGGGAGGTTCAGAGTTCTTTTATTTGCACAAAGCCAAGTTTGAATTAAACTAAATTAGAAAAATCCTAAGACCTAGCATTTTAACAAATCTGTTTTCAAAATGAGTTTTCATTTGAAAAGTACTAGTGGAGGTCCTACCTCCTATACCATTGAGTGGCTTCATCCACCAAATGCTCGGGCTATCCCGTAATTACCACTGGTCCCCGACCAGGCCTTTTCCAAATCCCTAGTGTCCCACCCTAGCATTCCCTTTTCATCACAAATGGTTTTGTAAAAATGAGAGCTATATCCAGCAAGTTCTCAGCACCGCTCTTGACCATGAGCACGGCTATCATGATAGTTTTCTTACTCTGCAGAGTTCGCACACTTTACCCACAAGAGGTAATCGCCTTGATATACACACACGTTTCCTTGGACATGCGAATCAAGGGGAGATTACCACAAGGCCTTTACAATGCTCATTCCTCGACGCAACCCCACCAACTAAGGTTTCCACTGCCCAGTGCCAAGCACTTCTAGGAGGCCCCCTCTTGCGCCATGTGGTTTCTCTGTGGCTCCCTTTCCCCTTTACCCACGCCACATTCCTCCAATGGTGAGGTCACGCCGAGGTGAGAAAATTAGTTGGCCAGGTCGTACCCAATATAGACTTGTGGTTGCACTGTTTTGGCATGAGAGGTCATTCCAAGATTCGGTCCTTACTGGACCAGGGCGGCACATCCACATACCAACATATTCTCGTGCGCCAGGCACCAGCCACTCTTTCTAGCCGCTCCAATCGAAAACAATTTTTCAAGCTTTATTGTTTTCGGAAATATCATTTACTTCAACATAACAGGCATGCTCCCAGCCTTACTGCCCAAATCATTTTCCAAAGTTTTTAAGTATTGTGGTTGGGCAACTTAATGCCCTGATGACAATGTATCTAAGCAAGGCTAAGCATGACACTTAGATACAGACCTATCGACTAGTATGTAATCCATTAAGTCTAGGGTGACAATGGATAATGTCCAAGTTCAAGGGTTGGAAGTTTATACACAAGTATATGTTAGGGCACTAACTATGATCTAGACAATTTAGTTTGATAAAACATAGCAATGCTGTTTTATAATTTAAAGCAACATAATTTGCAAAAAGTAGGTGCAACATGGTCAAGGGATTGACTCGCCTTGGTCATTGTCCTGATAAAGCTCTACATCCTAATATTCACCCTTCTCGATATCCTGGTAATAATCTCGCTCAACGTGCTGATAATCATCCTGTTCAATAGCCTGACCATCTTGATCTTGTTGGGATTGTGGTCCCATCACAGTAGAGTCAAACTCATGACTACGATCAAACCCAAAAGCAACTGAAAACGACCAAATGAAATTCAATAAGTCCAACTTTATGCCATCAACCGAAACGCTTCAAATGGGCACAAAACATACCTAACGACAACTCAACAATACGACCAGGCCATTTCCGTAGATATGGCGCGGAAGACTCCCTGGTCGACTAGGCCTACATGTATGTAAGCCCCCTCGACTAGAGACTGGTCGTAAAAGAATTCACGGCCAGGTGGTGGTCGTAGAAAGGCTTACTACCACAGACTGATTGTGGGAGGACTTACACTTGGGGAGATAGATGTGGAAAAGCTTACGACCCTCTACCATATGGATAAGGGGTATACTCACGAGAAGTGAAAGGATATTGCTAGAAATTTTAGATAAATGAATAGGAGGGGGATTATTGGATTCCTCGGCAATGCTCATCGGGTGTTGATGAGGGTAACACTTCAGACGACATATAACTAAGAGAAGTTGATGAACAGAATACTTCAGACGAAGTAAAACCAAAGAAGCTGATAGAGGAAGTACTTCAGACCAAAGCGGGTAAATCTAATATGGATTGAGAGAACATCCATAGGAACATTCTTCAATGTTTACCCAGATGGGAGAGATTACCTGGTGAGGTACCATTCTCATATCTACTCTTGGATAACCAGGGTTCCTGTTGGAATCGGGTACACATGTGTAAAGGCCCATTCATTATTATAATCCCAAGTAATGCAAATCCTTAGACCAAAAGTACTAGACCAGTGTGGTTGAAGCTAAGACCAGTATGGTCAAATTAATCTGGTTGAAGCCATAGACCATTGTGGTCGAAGGCATAGACCAATAAGGTCAAAGACTTAGTGGTCGAAGGATCTGTAGTGGGCATAGCGACTACGATTAATAAGTCGAGGGTCGATGGTGGTCGTAGGATTATTGGTGGCCGTAGGGGCTACAATGTTGCAAAAGGATACAACTGGGAGGTCGTGGAAATACTATAACTAGGGAGGTTGTTGTGGCCGTACCACCTATGACCAGGTGATCGGAACTCTCCGCGACCAGTCCAAACTCTTACGACCAAAATGTAGTCAATCCTCCTCTCCCTACGACCACGAGCAGCTCGTAACCTTTCAACCAGCACTCGGGATAAACAATACTCGGATGAATAGTGTTCAGGTAAACAGTACTCGTATGAACAACACTCGGTGAACAGTGCTCGAATGAATAGTGCTCGAGGCGGAAGAAATACACGATTGGTTTCGGGATCAATTGCTCCACTTTTTGGTTTTACTGCTTTTTTTTCAACTGTCGACTTCTTACATCGATACAAGACTATTATATAGGCTTGAGTACAAGGACTCAACACCAGACTTGGACACATTTTCTACGAGTACGACTCGGACTCATCTACAAACTGACTTCAACTCAAAATAGGATTGAATAAATCCAATACATGAAGCATTAATTCCAACAGTCATGACCAAGAGGGTGGTCTTTGTAAAAAGGGAGGTCTTGAGAGTGTTAAGCCATGTGTAGTCGAATGAGAGAAGTATTCAACTACACAGTAGTGGTTGAAAGAACAAAGGCTTGACTGCTTTGACGCAATCAAATCGAACCATAGCAGAGCCAGAGGAAGAACCAGAGAAACCTTAGAGAAAGAATAGGGTAGCTCAAACTAGGAGGAGTATCTGGCCTTTAGGAACATACCGGCACGGAGCTGGTGGAACGGCTAGCCAGAGCTAAACTGTCACGGTGGTCCTCAATAGCGAGTGAACTCTGCGCTCTAGTAGTGGCTTGAGGAAGGAAGGTGGTCTTCGATCCCCAAAGTAGCTCCATTAAAGCCGGTAGATGATCCTGAAGGGAGGTCTTGGAGCCTTCTGGTCAGATAGGAGGAAGAGCGATGGCGATAGCGGCTTCGAGGGGTGACAACGACGAAGGTGGCGATGTGGTGATGCTTGGCCGGAGCGAGCGGTTGACCCTAGCTGAAGCTCAAGCTCACTTGGGGAATGGAAGAAAAAGTGGGGCTAACACTGGAATGGCAGAGAAAAGCAACGAAGGGCTCGGAGCAACTATGTATAAGCACTTTGTCCCGACACGATGATGTGGTTGGTGCTGTTGACAGAGTGGCTAGCACAGGGCAGCTGAATGATGGCTTGGGTGACGGCCATTAATGGCCAAAAGATGTTTCCCCCAGCACACCGAGGAGGAGAGAGAAAGAGAAAGGGGGAAGTGCAGCTGCTACTGGTCCTATGACCAAATGGTTTGTCCTAGCTGATCTTGATTCAGCCAGGAGCTAGTCTGGTCAGACCAGGACCAGTCAAAATAGTTCTTAGCCAAAGGGAAAGTAGGGAGAAAAGGAAGGCTAAAAGAAATGGGAACAGGCAGAACAATAGAATTTTAGACTTGCTAAAATTCTGACATTCGCTTTAAGGAACTCTTATGCGATAATAAATGAAATTATGATAGCAGAAGAGAGAAAGGTACACAAGCAACTCTCCGAAATGCAGGCGAGAAGAACAATACTAGCTATCACGTAAAAAGTTTTAAAAATCCCACATTTTTGCATTTATGGATTTTTTGGCTGTTACAAACCCTACCCCCCTTAAGAAAAATCTTGACCCCGAGATTTCGGTTGCACGGGTGTAAGAAGATAGAACGAAAGTGTAACTAAGGACACTGAAGTGCTCTTGGTAGCTTGCCAACCTTTATGTGACTTCTTGGCAGGTCCCCGGTACTGTTGATCCTGGTTTCTGGAATATACAGCAAGTTGATAACCAAGAGTCCTAGGAGGGATAAGAGAACTCCCGGGAAGAGAAAGGAGAAACAGAGAGGCGGGGAACATGGAATGGCTACTTAGGGCTTCATTTTATCGATCATTACCCAGCTCCTTACGAGACCATCGCTTATACCTCTCGTGAAGTGGCGATGAAGTAGAAACAGCGAGATCAACGAAAGTTGTGGTGAGCGATGAACGGCAATTCTCGAGACTGGGGATTGTAAACTCCATCATCCTTGTGGATTGTAACATCTAGATTAATCCCTACCTAGATTCTGCATAAGTCCTAATGATCCAACTTCGAATAGTTATGGTTATTCCTACCGATCCACTACCCTTCCGTTGATCTTAATTACACACAGTTTGTATTTGATTCCACCATTTAACACATGATTCATTACTGTCTAGTTTACTCATGCAGAACTAATGCCTTAAGTGCAAATCAATTTTTTTCCAGTACCATTTTGATTATGTCAATTCCTCCGACATCCAATTTCTAGAATTAACTAATAATCCATTTATCATTCACATTATGTATATACATTCAATTTTTTTTTTCTTTAGTATCACTCTAATTATATTTATTAAATTTGGTAACCAATTATTTAATCCATCAATAACCCTTTACCATTCACACTGTTTTATAAATTCAATTATCTTGGTTAATTCAATCCAAGAGTGGTCTTCTGAGGTTGCCACAAGCTCTTATAATTATGGTTACTTCAACAATATGCCACATGTTTGATTTATTCTCAAAACCATAAGGTACTCTTTATTCATTTGAACTAACTACTTATCTTACCGTCCTCTATGACATCGACTAGGCACGAGGATACACGGTGTCAATCCATTGTCGAGCTACCTTATGTACTGTTTGGTGGTGAACTATCTCCATGGCAGTTTGATAGTTGGACAATTCTGTAGTGCACTAGTTGAGGTAGCATCCTCCCTCACCTGACCTTGATCTTCATGATCGCCTTGTTCGACTTCTTTAGACGACAATTCCGAGCGAAGTGCCCTACTTCACCACATCGGAAGCAAACAAATGGCTTTTGCCTCTTTCGCTTGTCAGGGCAATGGGACACTAAGTGGCCCACCTTGCCACATCCGAAACACGTGGCAGTGTGTTGAATCTCCTTTGACGGGCGGTGACGCTTAAGGGTCTTGTCTGGATTATTGGGGCCAGGGTTGGCAACATTCGACGGGGCTTTGTCTTGATCTTGCATGCTTGTTAGGTGGGTCTTGCTATCTGCGGTTGCTTTCAGCAAGGAAAGAGGGAAAAACATGAGATAAGAGGAAGATCGTGGAGATAAGGTAACTAAACCCATTTCCCTTTAAAACTTAGGATTTTAATATACAAAAAACCGGGGAGGCTCAACCAAATCACACAAATATTTTAAAACAAGCTTTTCCAGTGACTGCAAAATACGATGCCAAAGGGGCAAAATAGGCAGTACACAGGTTCCAAATGAAATCTTGTGACAGTACATCGTCTACTCGCAGTATCACACATGGGGGTGCACAATTCTGCGCACAAGGGTTACTCAAAATGAGATTGCCCTATCCTAACAAGCCATCACGTTCCTAGACTTACACTTTTGAAGCTTTAGGTAAGGGAAGAGGCAACCAATCACCCTTTTGAAATCAAAGGAAGATCCATATAGATAAGAGAGAGTAACCTTTAAGAGGGGTGCGAATGACCAGTACTACTTATATTTGTCACAAAGCTTTTGTAGGTGAAGATAGGTTTTGAAAACTGAAACTAATCAGCTATGCTAACTAAGGTCACGACCTAGAGTCGATATGCTCTGATACCAAGTCTGTCAGACCCCAAATTTGGAACTTGGGATCCACTGTGCATAAGGTTTCATTCCCTGGATCAGTAGCTGACAAGCACAGTTACATTTAAGTTCACTCGCATAACTACGGAAGCTCACAGCAAACACATACTTAGGTTCATAGCCGTGACCACATTTGTACATGAAGGACGTCTGGGGAGGTCTTGAAGTGGTCCTGGGATGGTTCTATAGTGATCCCGTGGAGGTCCTGAGTAGGCCTTGGGACATCTGGAAGTGATCTTTAGACCATATAGGGGTGGTCGTGAGATAGCTGGTTGTAGTCTTAGACTATCTAGGGGTGGTCGTGAGACGTCTGGTTGTAGTCTTAGACCATCTAGGGTGGATCGTGAGACATCTGGCTGTGGTCGTAGACCATCTAGAGATGGTCATGAGACATCTGGTAGTGGTCTTAGACTATCTAGGGGTGATCGTGAGACATCTGGTGGTGGTTTTAGACCATCTAGAGGTGGTCATGAGACAGCAGGTAGTGGTCTTAGACTATCTAGGGGCAGTAGTGAGACATCTGGTTATCGTATTAGACTATCTAGAAGTGGTCATGAGACATCTGGTAGTGGTCTTAGACTGCCTAGGGGTGGTCATGAGACATCTGATTGTGGTCTTAGACCATCAAGAGGTGGTCATGAGTCATCCATTTAGAGTTGGTATGCCCACTGATCGTGAACGTTGCTAAATGTAAATGATACTCAAAATGAACAGTACATGCCCATGATATATTACATAAATATCCGGCTGAGCGGCCATTTGTTTTTACAAAAGCGCCCCTTAGGCGAGAGTTTTACAAAAGTCCAGAACACAGAGTAGAAGGCAAGTACGAAAGCAAAATAAGTTGTCATGGATCCATTCACTCCACCACGAGCAAGTGGTAGGGGTCACAGCCTAAGCCGTTATCTTCACCACCATCTGGTTCATCCTCCTTGAAATCTTGGTAGGGGTCTTGGTCATTGGTGCGAAAAAGATTACATTGGCGAGCTCGAGTACACAAGCTGCTTTCATGAGCCAACCAACAATCTGAGTTCTTATAGATGCAAAGCTAGTCAAGGGAGGTTCGAGTTCTTTTATTTGCACAAAGCCAAGTTTGAATTAAAATAAATTAGAGAAATCTTGAGACCTAACTTTTTAACAAATCTGTTTTCAAAATGAGTTTTCATTTGAAAAGTACTAGTGGAGGTCCCACCTCCTATACCATTGAGTGGCTTCATCCACCAAATGCTCGAGCTATCCGTAATTACCCTTTGGTCCCCGACCGTGCCTTTTCCAAATCCCTAGGGTCCCACCCCAGCCTTACCTTTTCATCACAAATGGTTTTGTAAAAATGAGAACTATATCCAGCAAGTTCTCAGCACCGCTCTTGACCGTCAGCACGGCTATCATGATAGTTTTCTTACTCTGCAGAGTTTGCACACTTTACCCACAAGAGGTAATCGCCTTGATATAAACACACGTTTCCTTGGACATGCGAATCAAGGGGAGATTACCACAAGGCCTTTACAATGCTCATTCCTCAACGCAACCCCACCCGCTAAGGTTTCCACCGCCCGGTGCCAAGCACTTCCACGAGGCCCCCTCTTGTGCCATGTGGTTTCTCTGTGGCTCCCTTTCCCCTTTACCCACGCCACATTCCTCCAATGGTGAGCGCACGCCGAGGTGAGCAAATTAGTTGGCCAGGTCGTACCCATTATAGACTTCTGGTTGCACTGTTTTGGCATGAGAGGTCATTCCAAGATTCGGTCCTTACTTGACCAGGGCGGCACATCCACATACCAACATATTCTCGTGCGCTAGGCACCAGCCACTCTTTCCAACCGCCCCAATCGAAAATAGTTTTTTAGGTTTTATTGTTTTTGGAAATATCATTTACTTCAACATAACAGGCGGCTCTCAGCCTTACTGCCCAAATCATTTTCCAAAGTTTTTAAGGATTGTTGTTGGGCAACTTAATGCCCTGATGACAATGTATCTAAGCAAGGCTAAGCATGACACTTAGATACAGACCTATCAACTAGTATGTAATCCATTAAGTCTAAGGTGACAATGGATAATGTCCAAGTTCAAGGGTTGGAAGTTTATACACAAGTATATGTTAGGGCACTAACTATGATCTAGACCAATTTAGTTTGATAAAACATAGCAATGCTGTTTCATAATTTAAAGCAACATAATTAGCAAAAAGTGGGTGCAACATGGTCAAAGGATTGACTCGCCTTGGTCATTGTCCCGATAAAGCTCTACATCCTGATATTCGCCCTTCTCGATATCCTGGTAATAATCTCGCTCAATGTGCTGATAATCATCCTGTTCAATAGCCTGACCATCTTGATCTTGTTGGGATTGTGGTCCCATCACAGCGTCAGAGTCAAACTACGCAGACTACGATCAAACCCAAAAGCAACTAAAAACGACCAAATGAAATTCAATAAGTCCAACTTTATGCCATCAACCGAAACGCTTCAAATGGGCACAAAACATACCTAACGACAACTCAACAATACGACCAGGCCATATTCATAGATATGGCATGGAAGACTCCCTGGTCGTCCAGGCCTACATGTCTATAAGCCCCCTCGACTAGAGACTGGTCGTAAAAGAATTCACGGCCAGGTGGTGGTCGCAGAAAGGCTTACTACCACAGACTGATTGTGGGAGGACTTACGCTTGGGGAGATAGATGTGGAAAAGCTCACGACCCTCTACCATATGGATAAGGGGTATACTCACGAGAAGTGAAAGGATATTGCTAGAAATTTTAGATAAATGAATAGGAGGGGGATTATTGGATTCCTCGGCAATGCTCATCGGGTGTTCATGAGGGTAACACTTCAGACGACATATAACTAAGAGAAGTTGATGAACGGAATACTTGAATTTAAGTAAAACCAAAGAAGCTGATAGAGGAAGTACTTCAGACCAAAGCGGGTAAATCTAATATGGAGTGAGAGAACATCTATAGGAACATTCTTCAATATTTACCCAGATGGGAGAGATTACCTGGTGAGGTACCATTCTCATATCTACTCTTGGATAACCAGGGTTCCTATTGGAATCGGGTACACAAGTGTAAAGGCCCATTCATTATTATAATCCCAAGTAATGCAAATCCTTAGACCAAAAGTACTAGACCAGTGTGGTCGAAGCTGAGAGCAGTATGGTCAAATTAATTTGGTTGAAGCCATAGACCATTGTGGTCGAAGGGATAGACCAATAAGGTCAAAGACTTAGTGGTCAAAGGATCCGTAGTGGGCGTAGCAGCTACAGTGTCGTAGGGTCAGTGGTGGTCGTAGGATTATTGGTGACCGTAGGGGCTACAATGTTGCAAAAGGATACAACTGGGAGGTCATGGAAATACTATAACTAGGGAGGTTGTTGTGGTCATACCACCTATGACCAAGTGGTCGGAACTCTCCGCGACCAATCCAAACTCTTACAACCAAAATGTAGTCAATCCTCCTCTCCCTACGACCATGAGCAGCTCGTAACCTTTCAACCAGCACTCGGGATAAACAATACTCGGATGAATAGTGTTCGGGTAAACAGTACTCGTATGAACAACACTCGGTGAACAGTACTCGAATGAACAGTGCTCAGATGAATAGTGCTCGAGGTGGAAGAAATACACGATTGGTTTCGGGATCAATTGCTCCACTTTTTGGTTTTACTGCTTTTTTTTCAACTGTCGACTTCTTACATCGATACAAGACTCTTATATAGGCTTGAGTACAAGGACTCAACACCAGACTTGGACACATTTTCTATGAGTACAACTCGGACTCATCTACTAACTGACTTCAACTCAAAATAGGATTGAATAAATCCAATACAGGAAGTATTAATTCCAACAATCGTGACCAAGAGGGTGGTCTTTTTAAAAAGGGAGGTCTTGAGAGTGTTACATCGTGTGTAGTTGATTGAGAGAAGTATTCGACTACACAGCAGTGGTTGAAAGAACAAAGGCTTGACTGCTTTGACGCAATCGAATCGAACCAGAGTAGAGCTAGAGGAAGAACCATAGAAACCTTAGAGAAAGAACAGGGTAGCTCAAACTAGGAGGAGTATCTGGCCTTTAGGAACATACCGGCACGGAGCTGGTGGAACGGCTAGCCGGAGCTGAACTGTCATGGTGGTCCTCGACAGCGAGTGAAATCTACGCTCTAGTAGTGGCTTGAGGAAGGAAGGTGGTCTTCGATCCCCAGAGTAGCTCCATTAAAGCCGGTAGATGATCCTGAAGGGAGGTCTTGGAGCCTTCTAGTCGGAGAGGAGGAAGAGCGATGGCAATAGCAGCTCCGAGGGGTGACAACGACGAAGGTGGCAATGTGATGATGCTCGGCCGGAGCAAGTGCTTGACCCTAGCTGAAGCTCAAGCTCACTTGGGGAAAGGAAGAAAAAGTGGGGCTAACACTGGAATGGCGGAGGAAAGCAGCGAAGGGCTCGAGCAACTATGTATAGGCACTTTACCGATAAGAGGATGTGGTTGGTCTTTGTTGGCGGGTGGGCAAAGACCTGAGCGGTGAATAGCGGCTTGGGTGACGGCCATTAATGGCCGAAAGATGTTTCCCCCAGCACACTGAGGGGGAGAGAGAAAGAGAAAGGGGGAAGCGCAGCTGCTACTGGTCCTATGACCAAATGGTTTGTCCTGGCTGATCTTGATTCAGCTAGGAGCTAGTTGGGTTAGACCAGGACCAGTCAAAATAGTTCTTAGCCAAAGGGAAAGTAGGGAGAAAAGGAAGGCTAAAAGAAATGGGAACAGGCAGAACAATAGAATTTTAGACTTGCTAAAATTCTAACATTCGCTTTAATGAACTCTTATGCAATAATAAATAAAATTATGATAGCAGAAGAGAGAACGGTACACAAGCAACTCTCTGAAATGCAGGCGAGAAGAACAATACTAGCTATCACATAAAAAGTTTTAAAAATCCCACATTTTTGCATTTATGGATTTTTGGGTGTTACACTGTCGAACCCTCCTAGATGTCCACCTTAGCAGCCACGTAGACCTCAGAGCCAACGTGTCATCCACGTGACGCCCAGTCAGCACCACGTGTGTGTGTGCGTGTCACAGATCCAAACCCTAGATTCATAATCCCAAATAGATCTAGTTCACCATAAACCAAGTCATTGACTCGTGGGTCCCATATGTCAGTTGACTATTTCATAAACCCATAGACTTATAGGCCAATGAACTCCTTGCGTGGACCTGGTCCATAGACCATGGGTCCACATGTCAATCTCTGTAGGTTTTTCCTCGGATTTATTTTAATTCCGAAATTCCAGGGCTGATGTCATGCTTGTGTCATATTCCAATTTTTCAATAGAAAAATAAGTTGGAATACTCCAGAAATTCCTTTTTGAGTATTTTCTTATATTTAGATCTTGCAGAAGCCATATCTTCTTCATTCGAATTCCGATTGAGCCCATTCAAATTTCTAAATTCATCTAAATTCGAGCTCTATTTTTTTATATTTTATTTAATTTTGGAGTTTTTTCTCTCTGTTATTTATTTATTTTGTTTATTTACTTCGTTTGCAAGTAGACGTTGATTCTTCGTGGAATTTTGAAGAAGAAGGAGATCACCAAGACCAAGACCAGTACCAGGATCTATTCCATGGCAAGTTGTACCTTTGATCATGTTGAACCCAGTTTTTCAAAATTACCGTGAATCAAATTATTGCATTTACTTTGAGTATTTTTTTAAATACTTTGGGATTAGTTATTCATCCTATTTGTTTATATCCACCTTGTCTATTGTTATGTCATGATCCATTGTCACCCTAGATTGGTTCATTATTTAGTTGGTATTATCATGGCACCAACGTGGGTTGGTTAGATACGAGTAGTTTGCTTTGTCATGCAATGAGTCATTATTTCATGTGAGTTGTAAATATAACTTTGATTAAATGATTATGGGACTTTGTGATAAAACTGTGTGCTGTGTGTCATTACTCGTTGGTGGCATGGGTGACACTTAATCAATAGGGTGGGTAAGTGGTGGAAACTGTGTGATATGGTGGAGCTTTGTGAATAGGAATGGTAATATTCGTGTCATAGTTAGAAATTAGAAGTCTTGCCTTGGTCAATTAAGGACTTAACATTGTGCACCATTGAACTAAACCTTACTATACGACCACATGCCAAATGGGATGGGCTTAACTTAGTAGGTGGTGGATTCTTGGCATTAACTACTCAAGTGGTAGGTTAGTAATGGGTGGAGGTGTGGACTGTTTTGAAAGTCACATCGCGGGACGGTTCGCCGCTTCCTTGTCCAACGGAGTGTGTCATGCCAAAGCACTGTGTTTGGGTTGGATGACGAGAAAGCACATCGGGAGTGTCAATTGTTGAGATGAAACTTCTGAAACGTTTTTTATGATTAGTGCATGCACTACACCATGACATAGAATTAAGGGCAATTAACTGCCGGCAAAAAATAGGATGAGTGGCAAAATATGTGCCGGCAATGTCCAAGAGATTGTGGGTCCTATTATCTGCCGGGAATAATTAGTGTCTAGAACAACTTATCTGCCGGGAATGTTTTTTTATTAGCTACAATATATCTGCCCTAAAAAAATCAATCAAGTCAACCTAACTGTCGGGAAAAACAATAGGCGGGAAATGAAAAAATTAATCGTCTTAAAACCGAACTGTTCGAGCTCGTATCTGCCAGCGAAAAAGTTTAGGCGCCAAGGTGAAAAAATGAGCGGCGCCGCACCTCCACCTTATCTCCTCCAAAAGCCCTCCTCGCGCCTGCTCCTCCCGACGGCCGCCTCTCCCCGCGCCTCCCCTCGCCGCCCCTCCTCCTCGCACCGCCCCTCCTCCCGACGGCGCCTTCCACCCAGTGCCGCCCTCCTCGGCCGCCTCTCCTCCCCCTCCCCCTCATATTGTTGTGTTGTTTTTTTTAACCCGCAGCCTCCAACCCGATCCACCAGCGTGGCGAGGACACAACCAGCCTTGAACGCATCCGTCGCCCGCTCCCCAACCCTAACCCACACGTAGATCTAATCCCGCCGCCACCAACCTCGCCGAACCCTAGCTTCCCCACCTGGAGGTGCGATCGGCATCCTCCCACCGTGCTCGTGTGGGCAAGTTGGGTAGGGAAGGGTAGGAGGATCTGCGGTCCCCTCGGGGCGAGGTCCATGGAGGTGGGCGCACACGGCGGGCGGCGGCGGCGCGCAGCCGGCGCGAGGCCAGAGACGCCGGAGGAGGAGGCGCCGAGGCGCAACACCGCTGCGTTTACTTCCTCGCCTCGCCCCTCACTGCAAGAAGGTATACTACCATCTCAATGAGACCCTTCCTCTCTTTCTCCTGTGAGCTAGTTTGGTTTTTGGGGTGGTGTTTTCTGCGATTGGAGGTTAGATTTTTGTTTGGGACAATTTGGTTTGGGAATCGGTCGGGGTAGGATTCTGAGCTCGGTACTAGAGGAATTTCACGGTGCAAGATCGAATTTTTCGACAGTTCTTCCTGCATCCACGTTGTTTTGTGGCGAGAACACAAGAATATAGGATCATATCATGTTGTGATTGGCGCTTTCGGGATATTTTATTCCTCTGCGTGCAAGCTTGTGAGTTTTAGGTTTGTAATGCTAGGGCGAGTCAAGTTGTGATCCAGTTGCTTAATTAAAAGCTGTGATAGTAGGCTTATAGGAATTGAAACTCCCGAGAATGAAAACAGTAGCATTCTTGTGAGATATTTCCCCAACACCTAAGCATTGCGTTGATTATATGCCTTTTAGTTGTGGGGAGAACGTGGCGACAAGAAATCTAGTGTCTGCTTTTCTCACCGGATGCCAAATTTGTGCAAGCTGTTTACCATTCACGGTTCTTATGGAAGATTACTTGATAGGAGTTTGTTATTTCTCACTAGGGATGCTTGCTTGTTGCAAAATTTAATTTGCTCCTAGTTTTTTTGAAAAATATGTTATCAATATCAAATTAAACCAAAAACTATTCTGATAAACTATTGTTATATGCAAAAAGTGTACACTTGCTTTGTAACAATCCAAATCAAGTATGTATGCATGTTTATCAATATTTAGATGAGGTAGTCTCAATTTTTTTTAATATATGTGCTGCTTTTAGCCTTTTACAATTCCAACACGCTGCGACTCAGGCATGCCTAGTCTACCTTCCAAGCTCATACTTCTTTTGTTACCGTTCATGCATTTGTTGTCTTGTTTCATTCAGTGCTCCTACCTGTGGGATCTTAATGTATTGTGTCCACCTAGGACTTTCCTTTGTTTTCTACCTTTGAACACCCTATGTGGTGTATATGCTTCCATGAGCTTAGGTTTCTTGCCAGTCAAACACATATTTGACACAGGCTTGACTCCTCACTTTGCTATTCATTTTCTTAATTGTCTGTTACTTTGTTGGCTTCATTTTCTATGGTGATATATTGTTAGTCTTAATCTCATTATCAACACTATCCAAATCGTACACATTGTTCATCATAGACCGTGATTTCTTATTTATCATGCATATTTTTACATCATAGTTTTGTTATTAATTTCGATCGAGAATCTTTTCACTAACCATACTTCTTTATTACTTCTATCGGGGAATGAATGTGATTTTAGTTCTGATGAGGGTGCGAATGAACCCTAGAGACTATTGGTACTTGGTTAAATGGCAATTGTTTGAATCCAAAATGTTCATTTAGCCATCCGGTATACTCTTTGTCCCTTCCATTTTATTTGCTTATTTACTACAAATTTTACATCAAAATCGCTAGCAGCGTCATTGATAAATATTAAATTAAGCTGTTATCTTCATTGCTCATCGAAACTAACAAGACATGCTCATAGGACGTAAGGCCCAAGACAAAGAAGTGCCTTGAGGATATTAATAGCTTTATCCGTGCAAATCATCCTAAAGAATGTGGCATCATATATTGCCTTTCGAGAATGGACTGTGAAAAAGTGGCTGGAAAACTAAGGGTTATTTCTTGAGACTTTAAATTGTTCAAGCCTGCTTTTTTATTTAATCATTTAATCTTGTTCATTGGAGTTAATTCTTCCATACGCAAGCCAGCTTTTGGAGAAGGAACATTCTGCATGTCATGCATTGCTTCGTGATGACAAGGTTTCATGGAGAAGCTCTTTCTTAATAGTATATTAGCAATATATAAAACCTGTTGACATAATATCTATGCAATCTTGTAGGTTGAGGATCTCTCTAGAATGTATAGGTTGACATAACTACCTTCATTCCTATCTTCTTTGTAAAATGGAACAGATGTGCAGTGTGTTCAAGGTTTGCCATTGTGGTGCGAGAATTCTTCGTTGATAAATCGTCATTTGTTCAAGGGTTATAAGGGTTCGAATAAGAGGAGAAGATCAAACGAATTCCTCACTGGTAGCCTCATCTGAATTTAGTTTTTTTTCAACTGTATCAATGAAGTGGGAGCTCTAGTTCTTTGTTGAGCAAATATCTTATTTTAGGATACATTTTTGCAGGAAGCATAACCATGATACAAATGCCCCAGAAGTTTAGATAACTAGCTTCCCATCATTGACCTAATTTAAATTTTCTCAATTGTTCATGCGACTTTAAGATGCACGGTATCCTTTGTGTAAATTTGTTGTCCCGTATTGAAAGCTGGTTATGCTTCCTCCCTTTGTGTCGGTGCTAGTCTTCTTGTATATCGACTTATCGTTTATCGCTGGGTTTATAAATTTCTTGGACCTGTCATTTAAATCACGAATTATACGTGAGTAGTCTCCTATTGTTCCTTCCAAATAAATATAAAAATTTATTTCATGATCACCACTCATATTTTTGACATTGACGTTGCGAGGCTCTATCTATACTTATTCTTGCTACTTATCCCTTTATGACATACCTATCTCGGAGCCAAACTTTCTTTTGCTCTTTATTCTGCTGACCATGACAAAAGTGTTCTTGCGATAAGCATTCCTAAGCTCTCGCTTTCTCTAAAAGTTTGAACTACTATATATTATCTCACCACCATTTGTATGCTAATGGATGGGATTAAGTTCATATATATCTCTCTTTACGTAACAATTCCCTACTTTTTGCTCTTTTTGAGCTCATGTGTTGATCAATAGTCAAGGTAGAGGCGAATGATCTATCACCTCGCAAACTAGGAAGATCTAACTCGGTCTAGAATATAACAAATTCAACAATAACCGCTTGACCTTTGCTTGGGGAAGACTGACCTTGGGCCCTTTTGTATAGTATCATTTTCTAGGGAGTTAGAGCGACATAATAGAGAAAAAAACAGAGGTTTACTATACTTTTACTAGTATCCAAGTCTATCTAATCTTTGTCTTTTACAAACTGTATAGATTACTATCAACACAGAATTTCCTTCTTGAAACAATCTTTGTGGTATGTATAAAATCAAGCTGAACTTGTTGCGATAGTGTGTTTACTTAACTAAAATAAAACTATGTCTTGTTTACGAAATTCAATACCGGCGTCAAGAACAAAGAGCCTTTGTAAATGGTATATCAACAACCGCCATGTCATTTTTCAAAGCGATTGCTCGATGGGGAGGTGTTTTGTGAGTACCTCCTTTTACCATTTCTTCTTTTTTTTCGAACACAATGCATGAGTGAAACATCATGAATCGACACGATTCACAATTTTCTATGCCTAATCTTACTGAACACATACTGATCAATGCAGATTCTCATGGGCACAAAAACGTCAAGATGCCACCTTCGTCCCAGGTAACCTATCAATCTTTCTATATAAATCCTTGCGAACTCTGAGCCCAACCAGAGTATCCACGTCGACAGTTTGTTGTGGGCCATCGGTTTGTAGCGTCTGCTTCGGTCTTGCGTCCGTCGTCTCGCTCGTCCTCGCCGCTTCGATCCGGCCAGTGAGGCTTTTTATTCACAGCGTATTGGCCGTCGGCTTCAGATATTTCCTCCCCCTTGCCTTCTTCCGTCTTCATTTCCTCCGCTGCTTCCCCCTCTCCTTCTCCATTCCCCTGCTGCTTCGTCCTCATCTGTTGGCTCCGCCGCTGCTTCGTCTCCCCCCTCCCGCTCCCTCGCCCCCGCTTCCCCGTCCTACTCCCCCTCCCTGGCCCCCGCTTCCACCACCAGCAGGCGAGGCCTCCCTCTTCTCCCCTTCTCCTCCCCGGCCCCGCCCCCATCTCCTATATCTTAGTTGTGGCCATAGTTGCTCGACGCG
The DNA here is from genome assembly GCA_036346405.1 of Phyllostachys edulis. Lineage (NCBI taxonomy): Eukaryota > Viridiplantae > Streptophyta > Magnoliopsida > Poales > Poaceae > Phyllostachys > Phyllostachys edulis. The sequence continues at coordinate 46,970,372 of CM070563.1, read as the reverse complement.
CCGTGGCGGAGGCCGTCGAAGTCGGATTTGAAGTCTTCATCGTTCCCGTGCCCCCTACCGAGCGCGCCGAGGCGGCTGCTATCGACCTTGCTCTCCTTCTCAAGGACGCAGCGCACGCTGCCCTTGTCCTCCTCCATGGGCAAGCGGGGGAGAGGGAAGACGAAGCAGCGGGCAACTAGCCTACACGTTCTTGTACTGGCTTCCATTCTACCTGAGCCCAACTGGTATGCCCAAATAATATTTTTTTACATGATTTTTTTCGAATTGAATTGGGCGCAATGATGCGCATTATCACATTAAATCGATATGAATTGTCAACTTCCATGTGTGCATTAGATTCTATTAATATTATTTGTTACGAATAGTTCAAGACATGCATGTGGTTGAATTAGGAGCAGCAGGAGGCGGAAGAGGAAGAAGACCATGAGGCTGAGGAGCTCGAGGCACTCACTAACGAGATCGACGAGGAGTCGCAGGTCATCGGGGAGGTCCTCCGCATCAAGGACCTCCTCTTGCACAAGGAAGACCACGTATGGACTCTCTGTCTTCAGTTCTTCTATTGCTAAAGTTGTCATTTGCCAACTCAAGGGAGTACTTAACATTGATCTGAACTAAAAATTGTGTTGTTGCAGTCAGATTGCTACTCTGTTCGAGTCGCTGAGGAGGCTGCAGTTGATGCAATTGTCCATCTCCACGCTGAAGGTATTGATTGGATAGTCCATATGAGCTATGTGATGTGTCTAAGGATATTTGGTTTGCTAATCTTTAGGGCTGTTCGTTGTACGCTACTGACATTGGGAGGACTGTTAATGGGATGTGGAAGCATAGATCGCTACAGATTCATCACCTCGTGTGCACTCGTATTGAGTAAGCTTCATGTACTTGTACTGACTTTCGGTCTCTAGGGCTAATTCATGTTTGAGTTTAAAGAACTTGGTGAAACAAATTACTACTCAAATGTACCAAGAAGATTTTGACTAGCAAAACATTCTACTACTCCAACTACATACTCATAAGATGCATGATCATTGTTACTTTGCAAAAAAAAAAAATCAAAAGTCTTTGCCCATCTTTTCATACGACTATAGATTATGTGTATAAAGATGCATACTAATGATTAATGAAAATAAGAAGGATATTTCATATATTGCCCTATTTATCAATTAGGTGATTGATTCTGCAATGGTCTAATTCCTGATCTTGATGATCAATATATTCTCCAAGCAACAGATGTATTGCATGTTAATTTACTAGATAGGCTATATCCTGCGGATTCAAGGACTTGTGTAACCATGCTTGTCTTGGTTACACTCTGTTCTATCATGAAAACTCAAATGTTGAATTCACATCCGATAATCCCTCTGTAGTAGGCAAAGGCCACTTTCTAAATTCAGTTTACCAATTAAAGCATTGTTATGGGTTGCCAAATTTGTGTGTAGCTAGAAAGTACCTATATTCAGTTATAGATTTGTTAGAACTCCAGATCTAGCTAGATCGTCTTTTATTTTAGGACTTAGACTATTTTATAAAACAAATCCTTTGATCTCGATTTTTTAATACAATGTCTTCCTACTATGTGGTCTCTGAATCAACGTACAACACTCTTACTTTCCCAACACAGTCTCCCAGCTGCCTAATACAGAGATACTAAGCCATTAAAACGCACTCAATTTTTTTCTATCAATATGTTTTTACTTAAGATGTGATAATATATTTCCTATTAGTTTTGCTACATCATATTTTTTAAACCTTCTAATTAGTCACTCCTCTATCAATATCCTAATTTTGCTCTTCGTTAGTGTCCCATTTCCACTTTTCATCGCTATTTTTTCTTCGCTCCTACATATAACGAATGCGCGCCCAGGTACCTAGTTTGTACTGTACGTTGCATTTTTAGTAGTATTTCAAATTCGTTTCCTTGATAAACATTCATATCATTCAATATTGTACCTTGTATCCTATTTTATTTTGTTGGGTTGGAAATCTGCCCGGAAGAGACGTAGGAATAGAACTTGTGATTATATAGTTGATCCAATTTGGCTTGTTGAATCTGCAGGTGATCAAGTGGTGTTCTTGATGCTGAATTTGGTGGAGCTCCTTGGACTCATGTTTACCTTCGAACCTTTTCTGGTGTTACCTACCGTACTAGAACAGACTATACAATGCAGTTAGGACATAGGAGTAGAGATTTTTCACCTGTGAATTTGTAACAGTGATAACATTTAACCCTCGGACAGGGATACTCGGGGGGTTTGAATGTATAGAAATGTTCCACTAATTGGAGACATATGCAACCTTCATTAGTATCATTCGATCACTAGTATAAGATGTCGTGATCATTTGAGGGGACTCCTCTCGAGTATAAGTGATTCGATTTGAGGATTGGGCGAGGTGGTTATGATTTGAGGCAGGCTGTATGATGGTGATGATGCTGATGCTCAACCAGTTCGAGTTTGTGACAAATGCATGGTAATGTGCTTTCATTCTTTCTATTGCATTTGTAATCCTAGTTATGATTTATGTTATGCAGACCTTTTTGGTGTTTACCGTGCTTAGAGGACATGGACATTGAAAAATGAAAAATAAAACTTGTCACTTGTGTGATATAATATATACTGCATAAAAGTTGCGAGGTTGAGACACTAAATAGCTACTAGTAGTTTGACTTGAGACTTCATTGCTCATTTGAAGCACTGAGGTTAGGCTTGGAAAATGTCAGACTTATGGGATTGGAATTTGGAATTATATCTGTCTTTTCTCAATAAAAGGTATGCTATTCTTCCTTATTCTTTGCCTTCTTTGGGAAATAAATGAGGAGGGACTTTCCACAATTAGTGCGTTTTACGGTCTTGAAAAGAGAGTGTGGTATTGTAAAGTTGTGTTTCACCAATACCTACATTTTTAATGGAGTATCACCTTTAAGGACAAAATCAGCTGTGAGCTTTTAACATGAATAGTGGTATATGGTGTTCAATGTTGAGACCGGTAGCCTCCTTTTCTCTCTGCGAAGTGGCCTATCTGATGTTGCTGTCACGACGATGATAAATTGATAATGTTACAAATTAGGAACACTGTTGATTTATGGACAAACTGAAGGTACAATTCTAGACCGTGATGGTTTCTGTGATAGAAATTGTTTGATCTGACATTTGTCTGTGTGCACTATATGTAATTATGTCCAGTTGCTGATAGTACAGTTTGCTGATGAAATAGTGTGAGTAAAATCCATCTTTGTATTTGATTTCTGAGGTGTCTTTGTGCACTTTTATTTACCATTCTTGTTTTGCCTAACTGTGTTTAGTTAAATGATGATAGTATTATTCTCATGCATTCTAGTAATAACATAACTAATATTTTTACTAATGATTTTTGTCAAGACTTGCAATTCATTTGTTTGGCCTCTACAATTGCTCTGCTTTAAATGTTGTCTTTTAAGTGAACTACAAGGTTTAGGCACTTTTTAGCTTTCACTACATTAATAAACTAATTTATCACCAACCTACATGATCTACTTGATGGGTCAATCGGCGAGGAGCACATATCGCACATCGCTCTCTTGGAAACAAGCGGTTAAAGAATCTAGAGGAGGCGCATTTCTTGGAGTGTTACTCAAATAAAAGCATATTTTGGTATGTAAAATACATTGGTATTATCATATTATGATAAGGATACTTAATTTATTATTGTTACGACTACAAGATTTTGGTATGTAAAATAGATTGGTGTTATCATATTATGATAAGGATACTTGGAGATCTCAATACACTTTTTATTGACTACACTTAATTTATTCATTTGTTAGAACTCCAACATACAGTTATATCCCTAAACATCAATGGACATCTTTCTGCATTTCTTTACACTAATTGTAGGCATTTCCTACAAATATTATAGCTTATTTCCTCTTGATTGCTCACTTTAAGCTTTTGTGTATGCTTGAAAGAGTATGGATGGCTAGGTGCAGCTAGCATTTGATATTGCCGTTAAGTGCTTGATAAGTCATGGAGCTGCTTATGGTTAAATGGTGCAAAAGACAATTGAGGCGGTTTAGCTGCGCCGCAATACGCCTAATCGCCGAGAAAAATCGATAATCGAGGCGGTTTAAGCTATGCCGAAAAAAAACTTATCTAGGGCATAGCTGCCGGAAAAAAACTTATCTAGGGCATAGCTGCCGGAAAAAAAACTTATCTAGGGCATAGCTGCCGAGAAAACATGCAATCGAGGGCAAGTTAATCTGCCGGCAATACATATAATCTGTAGGAAAACTCTAGCTGGAAACTCTAGCTGAGAAAAAACGACTTTTCTAGGGCAATTTATCTGTAGGAATGCACATATCTGTAGGAAATGTTTTTCCGTGACACTTTCTGAACAAGCAATAAGTCTTAGGAATACACATTCGGCGAGATAAATTGCCGAAAAGAAGTTTTTCGGCGATTGCATTGCCCTTAATACTATGCCATGGTGTAGTGATGCTACACTAGTTATATCATGTGCGTAAAGTGTACAACCTCTGCAAAGTGTTTAAATCAATCTATTCGAATAGCCACATCCACGGTCATGGACATGCTCAGGGATTTCACATGAGGGTTAGACTTTCATAAAACATTTGGGAAGGGAGCTGTGTGATCTAAGTCGTATGGCTGTGTTAATAATTTGATTAGACTTTGTGTCCTTTGTGAAAACAATTGTTAAATTACTATTGTTTATTTGTTTGAAATATTGCTTTAATCTATTATTTGTATTCAATTGCGAATGTTGCTCTTATGCAAAAGAACCATAGAAGTCATTCCTTTGGAATAAGCCATCATATATACATTGCATTCTGTGGTATGACTTGCGAGTACAGTTGTGTACTCATGTTAGCTATAATCAATCAACAGAAGTGGAGGAGTCTTCGCCCGTCTTTGAGGAGTTCTATGAAGGTGTTGAACACTAGGTCTTGATCCCAGTTAGTTGCCTGTGGTGAATCGATGGGTTCCCGCTGAAGTTTATTTTGTTCTGCAGCTACTTATTTAATTATTGTCAGCCCTGCATGGCTAAATAAAAGTAAACTCGACCATAAGGTAACAACGGTTATTTACTATTCAAATTACTCCTTTATTCTATAATTCATCTTGTATGGATTGATATTCATCTATGTTGATATTGTGTGTACTAGCTTGATCCTGGACTAGTGCGTTATATACAAAGGGTCCAGAATTGCATTTTTGGGTCCCGACGCGCGGCTTGCTCACCAGCGTCGGGAATGACGCACTCGTTCCCGACGAATCAAGGCACAAGGTGAGTTGATTCTGTGCGGGGAGCGAGAGTGGCGAACTAGGATCTCCGTGACACGGTTGGAGGGTTATATACAGGGGAGAAAATGCAAGAATTGCGATGAGAATGAGGCGGCTATGGCTAGAATCTCGTAGACAGCTCTGGTCTCTTCGCCCGCGTGGGATTTGGCACCATAATGGAGGTGGGCAGCGTGGGTGGATGTAGGTGGAGGTGACAGGAGTAGTTGAGTGGCAAAACTGTGGGTGGTGCGGCAAAAGCGATGGATGACGGTGAAGCCCTCATGGCGTGAGCAGCCGAGGGCGAGCGGAGGTGGAAGAAGGAGTCTGGAAAGCAAGACCCACTTGCCAGCAAGAGGTGAGGGAGAGATTAAATCAGGATTTTGGATTTAAAGGCTGAGGATTTGATGCGAATATCCTTAGCTATGTTGTTCCATATAGTGTTTTCAATTTATCAAGTACCTCAAAACAACATGAGCTTACTAAAAGAGTTGAAGAACAAGAGAAGCTTGTGCAAAGAACCAACAAGTGAATATATTCCATGAATTTCCTTTTAGTTTAGTTGACAATATTATAATACCTAATAGCGGGTCATCGCTTATTGTTAGGTTTGAAGGAGATGGTTCATGGGTGCATGAGACAAACAATAGATGGCACGGAACTGATCTTGAAGTTCACAACAATCTTTGCAGCAACTCGAAAGGATCTAGCATGCACAATATATATATTTGGAAAGCTTATCAAGTCTACTTTCCAACGGATCAAACAACATGTGATTTGGAGCTGTCTATAAAAAGTTATGGCTATTCGAGTGCATGCTGCACATTTAAACCGACCGACGCGCGAGAGTTGACAAAGTTGATGATTCTGTGGCTTGTACGACATCTTAGGAGGATATCCAGCTATGGCATGACTTTCCAAAGGTTTACAAGAGTCCTTTTTTCAAGTTTGACATGGATTCAAGTCGTTTCAATTAATGAAATTGAAGATAGGAAGATTTGGATTCAATTTGGATTTGGAATCAGTATCAAATTTGGATTCGGAATCAACAACACAATCCAGCTTAAAAATGCCATAACTTTCACAAACGGAGTCCAATTTGGGTGTTCTTGTGCTTGTTGGAAAGATAACTTCAAGCCCAACCCAATGAAGCCTTTCTCAGTCTGAAATTCATCCTATGTCAGGAGATATGTCTAAAAAAATATGATGGTTGTAAAATTAGATTTCTCTTTTTGTTTTAGATTGTGTCCGAATTTGGAGTGGGAGCTCTAATTCTGAATTAACTAGGAGTAGGGCCTTTTGGCCAGCCATAGGGGTGGAGAGTAACCCTATATACTGAGGGGTAGAGCTCCATTGTAATCCTCAGGCCACGATTAAAGATTTTGATTGCTTTTTGCATCAACGCTTGATTCTTTCAAGAAGTTTGGTGAAGACCAACAATTTGAAGGGGAATAGGGCATTTTCGACCAAAGATCGTTCTGTCTTTCCGTTGGAAATTGAGGGATCGGTAAAACTCCACTTGGTGGTCGGGTGGAGTACACGTGAGATTAGGATAATTAAAGAGTTGTAAGTTCATGCATTGGCAACGGATTAGCAACTACGATTTGTCAAGTCAAGCGTACAAGTTATCTTCGATCCTATGTTGAGAAGATCAGGCACCCCCCGTATCATGATTTTTTTTGAATTTTTGCACTAAGAAAACAAGGTCCAAATCTTGTGAAAATGTTTGTGAGGGCTCCTAAATTAATGTAGTTGCTTATGTAAATTTTTCAAAAGTTTATCTTGTATGTGATTTTCTCTAAAATTCTTACAAGTTTTTGCTTTCATGTAATTGCATTTGTTACGCTAAATGAAAATTACAAAAGTTACTTAATAAATTTTTGTCTAAGGAAATATGCCCAAATAAATCTCTCACTTATTTTTATTCCATTTTCTCTAAAATTCTTATAAGTGCATGTTTGTATGAATTTTATTATTTGCTATAAACAAGAGTCAAAAAAATATCGTGCATGATTAATTTCCCATATGAATTATGCCCAAAATTATTTTCCCACTGTGGATATCATGGGGATATGCCCATGTTCTTAGGATGATGAGACAATTGGCAATGGCGTTGAGGGTTTGTAGAATCACCCGTTTTCGGCGAGGTTCAACTGCTGTCAGGCTTCTGGCGGTCTGACTGGCCAAGGGAGCGGTCAGACCGGCCACGTCTCGAGCCATTTTTCTGGAATGTGCACTGGTGGTCCGACCAGCCAGAATGGCAGTCAAACCGGCCAGAGGAGCGGTCTGACCGGCTACTGCTGAGCGGTCGGACCGGCCCTTTTAGGATCTTTAGATTTTTTAGCTGGGCCAAAAATAGAGGGTGTAGGTAAGTGAGAGGGTTCTTCTGCACTTGGTCTCATAATTGTTGAAGCTTCCAGTGAAAAGTTCTATTCATTTGAAATTTCCAGAGACCTCTCGAGTTTTCAGGTTGGAAAATTGGCTAAGTCCCAAGTGGGCGGTCAGATCGACCTTTTGTTGGCGGTCAGACCAGCCAGTGGGCGGTCAGACCAGCCAAGGGTGGTGGTCTGACCGGTTTTGACTTGTTTCGCTCGTTAGTGTGGCGCAATGTGTGTTCGTTAGGTCAAGTTCATCAATTTCATTGCATATGTGTTGCATATTGCATGTTTTGGATAACATGGGTCAAGTTGTGAAGAACTTGTTCCCGAAGACGATTTCTTGGTCTGTTGTTGTGCAGGTGGCTTGCAGGTCAACGACAGTAAATGGCGAGGATGATCGGGACTAAGCTAGGAGAGCTGAGGTCCAGAACGATCGAGGATGCCGAGAGAGGTCAGGAGATTCAAGCATGGCGCAGAATGGACAAGGATGAATGAACAGGTAGTTCGGTGCGACGGGTTGGATCAAGCGGCGTGGGGGCCGGTGCAAGTGCCATGCTAGTTTTGACGGGAGTCGGGCGGAAGATACTTGCCGACACGATGAGAGCCGTTGATCAACCTACACGTGGCGAAGCAGGCGAGTGCTTCACCAAGATTGGACTTGGTCTTTGGAGAAAGATCAAGAAGGGGTATTTTGGTAATTTCACCAAATACCGCCTCTGTGACCTTGGGCTAAACCATGGCGCAAGATGGTGCGTGGAGAAGCGGTTTAGGTCAAGAGAAGATGAAGACGGCGCTTCAAGATGCGTGCGTGTGTCCCGTTTGTGTTGGGCCTTAACAGGAGCCCATTAGGGATAACTCTTCTAGAAGCTAAGCCTCACTATAAATAGGAGGGGGTGCTGTCAAACAGCCCCTAAGCACTTCATTTGCAAAACCCTAGTTTGCCTTACGGCTTAGAGAAGAAAGGAGAGGTTTAGGGTTTTAGAGAGATGGATTGATTTGAGTGCTCATATATTGAGTTTTGTCCTCCAAGTTGGAGTGGCTGTAAAACATCAATCCTCAACCACAAATCAATCCAAGCAAGTTCTCTTATTTGAGTCTCTTTTGTTCTTGTCTTCTATTTTGGATGATATGGAGTTTTTGATGTTCCATTCCTTTTCTCTTGAATCTTTGCGGTGTTCTAGCTTGCTGTGATGTGTAGAAACCCTTCTAGGATCATCTTGAACATCCTTTACTCACGAGCAAGATTTAGATTCTGTTTTTCGTTTTTGCCCGGTTTTGAAACCACCTTCGTTCAAATTGAAAAAGATCAGGACTTTGGCATAGATCTGGATAATCGTTGCTTGCAATAGGTTCCTGATATCCTTAGGAAGGTGTGTCTCAGGTTTGGTCAAGTTTCATCGTGTAGAACAAAAGTTAGACCGATTTTCGTTTTGGATTTCAGGCTGTCGCACTATTTCTGGTAAGGGCCGGTCAGTCCGATTTTACAACGCCGATCAGACCGACCTCCAGTCTGACCGCTATTTTCCCGCCGGTCTGACCGCTCCACCAGATCACTTAGAGCCTTTTGTGTTTTGCTTTTGTGGTTTTTGTTTGGGTTCAACACAAGTCCTCTACAGTACTTGAATGTTGATCTTCATAACTTCTGTAACTATTGGAGTGATATTGACGTTGAATCTGATCAAGGTGAAAAATTAGGCTAGCTCCTATTCACCCCCCTAGTCACCTTTCCGGTCCTACAAGTGGTATCAGAGCCCGGTTAGCTCTTCTCATAGATCTTAACCGATCTTTGGAGCCATGGCGACTGACAAGTATTCAACCAAACCACCGGTGTTTGATGGAGTTGATTTTGCTTACTAGAAGGCTCGCATGCATGCCTACATCAAGGCTCAAGGGCACGCAATTTGGCTTAAGGTCAAAAATCCTTATGTTGTGCCAGCCAATGATGATGTGATCACTCCAGATGTTGAGGCAAATAGCAAGGCTCGAAACTTCTTGATTCAAGGGCTTAGTCGATCTGAGTTTGAGCGTGTCGCTCATTTGAGGTCTGCTCGTGAGATCTGGAAGACCCTCTGTGATTACCATGAGGGCTCTACTACAATCAAGGAAGTGAAACAGAATCAACTCAAGAAAGAATAGTCAAAGATCGAACAAAGGTCTGGTGAATCTTTGGATGAGTTGTGGGGAAGGTTTTCCAAAATCCTTCATGACTTGCGTGATGTGGATCTTGTGTTTACTGAGTCTGAAAATGCACGTCAGCTCTTGGGTGCTCTTGATGTGAAGGTCTGGGGGATGAAAATCACTTCCATCAATGACAACACTGTCATGAGTGAGCATACCATGGATAAGCTCTACTAGAGGTTGAAGACGCATGAGATTGACTCCATCTCGCGTCTCCCTAAGACAGAGTTGATGGCTTTAGTGGCTGACCCATCTAAGGGTAGATCTTTTGATTCTTTGAATTTTGGCTCATCTGGGTTTTCATTGTCTGCTTTACGCTCTTTGAGCGATATGAGCAGCTAGAGAAGGTACCTGAGGATGATCTAGCACTCCTATCAATAAAATTCTCGAGAGTTTACAACAAGGTGAGGAATAGAAGGAGAGGTGGCCCTATCACTTGCTTTGAGTGTGGTGAGCCAAACCACATTCGCTTCAAGTGCCCCAAGCTGAAGGGCAAGGTGGAGAAGGACTCTCGGAGGCGTCCTCAAGCTAAGGATTTGAAAGCCAAGAAGCCCAACTATCGCAAGTTTGTCAGTCGGGTCCTTGCCGCTCTTGAGAGTGTTGATATGAGCGATGTGGCCTCGAGGACAGAGGATGACGACGATGATTCTCATGGCAAGAAGAAGGACCAGGATTTCACTGGCATGTGCTTCATGGCCAAGGACTTGCATGACGTCGACTCCTCCAACGACGACGACCCTTTTAGCGATCCCGATGAGGTATGTCCCTCACTCAATGATATGAAACGTGCTTTGGTCATTGCTGAACAAAAACTAAAGAAGCAAGCTAAAATGATTAAGCGACAGGACACCATGATTGATAACTTGAACCTAGAAGTTGTTAGGCTCAAGTCCATTAATCCTGTTGATGTTTGTGATTCTTGCTCTAGCTTGCATAATGAATTGACCAATCTGAAATCTGCTCATTCCTCTATTGTGAATCAACTTAAAGACGCTCTTGATGAACCAGAATCTCTCAAGTCTAGTCCTGTGTGCATGGATGCTATTGCTCTAGATGTGACTGCTGTAAATGCTATTCCTTTACCTTGCTCAAATTGTGCTTTGCTTGAATTAAAATTGGATAGCGCTACAAAAGAATTGCTGAAATTTGATGCTAGTCACACTTGCTCTCATTGTGAGGATAATAAGATTAAAATGAAAGAAATGACTGAAATGGTTCTTCATTCTAAATCTGCATCATGTGAAAATTGCCTTAAACTCACAATGGAGAATGAAGCTCTAAACAAGACTCTAGAGGAGAAAGCTAAAATTGAACAATCCATGTCCATAACTACATCCAAGAAAGTTGTTGATTCTGCCTCTTGTGCTTTTTGTACTGAAGTTGGGACAAATTTAGGTGAGATACAAGAGGCGTTTAGAGTCAAATTCAAAGAGCAAGTGAGTAGGATTGAGAATGTTTCTTGTGTGTCTTGTGAAGCTTTAAGGGTTGAGGTAGCTCTTGATAAAGAAAAGCTTGCTAGGACAGTCAAGTCAAATAGGTGTGTCACCTGTAAGGACCTAGCCAAAGAAAATGATTACCTCAAAAAGACCCTTGAGAGATTTTCTAGTGGGAAGAATAACCTCAAAATGATTCTCGACCAATCTAAGGTGAGTGTGAAGAAAAGTAGCCTACTATTTAATTCCCTAGAGCATTCCAAGAACCATCCACCTAAGGTTGTGAGAGCTGTTGAGAGTGGTATGCTTGAGGTAGAACCTTCTGAGCCATCTAAGGTAGTTTTTAGATCTGCAGGTTTTGCCCAAACCCCTTCTAGCAAGACATGTGCTTCTACTTCATCAGGTCAGACCCCTCAAAAGGTCAAGTACCATTGCACCTTCTGCAAGAAGGATAGCCACATCGTTGAGTTCTGCTTCCATAGAGCTATGATTGAAAGGAAGGAGAGGATGAGTGCCTTAAGGACCATTAGAGGAGTTCCGTCATCTGTGACAGTCTCTAGAGCCAAGCAGCCTGTCTTTCCTGCTAGACATAGGTCTAGATTTGTAGATGACTTCTTTGACTCTTTTGGTGGCTCTAGGCAGCATTTTGGGTTAGGATATCGTGAGGAGAGACCGCGGGTAGCATCTAGACAGGGGGAGTACCGATCTTTTGATAGATCGATTCGGAGAGGTCTAGGTGTTTCACGTGTGCATTCTTATGATTTTTCTCCTAACCATTTTATTGCTGCTTCTACTGCTTTGCCTAAGCATCGTGTGTCTCAGTACTGGATTCCCAAGTCCTTTATCACTAACCCCAGTACTGGGGCACAGATGTTTCCTGTTCATGCTCTGTAGGTCCGTCGTGCGAGGAAGGAGGACATATGGCTTGTTGACTTCGAGTGTTCTCGACACATAACTGGAGATTCTAGATGGTTCTCCTCCCTCACACGTGCATCCAGCAATGAATTGATCACATTTGGGGATGCTTCTACTGGGACCGTGACAACTAAGGGCACAGTGCGCGTCAACAACAAGTTCATGCTTAAGGATGTCGCTTTGGTAAGTAAGCTGAGGTATAATTTGCTATCTGTTTCTCAGCTTCTTGATGAGGGTCTGGAAGTGAGGTTCAAGAGTGGTGAGTGTAGAGTTCTTGGGATCTCCAGGTTTGAGAGGATCGTTTGTGCTAATTTCAGTGTCTCTTCTGCTTCTAGTCCTAGATGTCTTATGGCTTCTGATTCTCATGATCTAGTTTTGTGGCATCGTAGACTTGGACACATAGGTTTTGACCATTTGACCAGGATCAGTAGCAAGGACTTGATTAGAGGTTTGCCTAGACTTAAGCCTATTAGAGACCTAGTGTGCACTCCCTGTAGAGATGGTAAGATGGTTTCTGCTTCTCATCCATCTCTTACTTTAGTGATGACTAATAGACCAGGTCAGCTCTTGCACTTAGACACTGTTGGCCCTTCTAGAGTTCAGTCTGTAGGTGAGAAATGGTATGTGCTTGTGATAGTGGATGATTTCTCCAGATATTCATGGGTTTATTTTCTGGTTTCTAAGGATGAGGCTTTTGGTTATTTTAGAGAATTGGTCCTTAGACTAGCTGTTGATCTTCCTGGAGCTTTGAGAACCATTAGGAGTGACAATGGGATAGAATTCAGAAATTCTTCCTTTGCCACTTTCTGCACTGATAGGGGACTTGAGCACTAGTTCTCTTCACCTAGAGTTCCCCAGCAGAATGGTGTTGTAGAGAGGACGAATAGGACCCTTGTAGAGATAGATAGCCAGGACCATGCTAGATGAGCATAGTACACCTCGGAGGTTTTGGGCTGAGGCGATCGCTACTGCTTGTTATGTGTCAAATAGGGTTTTCTTGAGATCTGTGATTGGCGAGACTTCTTTTGAGCTTAGATTTGGCCATATGCCTAAAGTCTCTCATTTCAAGATTTTTGGTTGCAAATGCTTCATTCTTAAACATGGCAACCTGGATAAATTTGAATCAAGATGTTCTGATGGCATATTTCTTGGATATGCTGCTCATTCTCGTGGCTATCGTGTATTTAATTTGGATACTAACAAAATTGTTGAGACTTGTGAAGTCACTTTTGATGAGGCTAGTCCTGGTACTAGACCCAATGATGTAGGTACACAGGTTTCTAAGAGTATCTTCGTCGATGATGACTCTAAGGATGAGGACCCAATCCATCCTCCGATCACTTCGAGATGGTTGGAGACCCCGCTCTACTTCTCGATTTTAGTGGCGACCTCCTCCTACCTTCACCGACGATTTGAGTGGCTCTGCTCCTACCTCCACAGCTCATGAGGTAGAGGCCACTTCTGCACCAGGATCTCCTCTTCACATTCAGCGACAGCATCCATCTGAGCAGATGATTGGAGATCTTCATGAGCGAGTCACTCGCTCCAGGTTTATCTCTCCAGATTCTCATGCACATTATGCTTTTGTCACGTCTTTTGAACCCCGAGATGTCACCCATGCTTTATCTGATTCCTCTTGGGTCAATGCCATGCACGAAGAGCTTGAAAATTTTGAAAGAAACAAAGTTTGGACCTTAGTTGAACCTCCACCTAAACATAATGTAATTGGAACAAAATGGGTTTTCAAAAATAAGCAAAGTGAGGATGGGTTGGTAGTTCGCAATAAGGCTAGGCTTGTAGCTCAAGGTTATTCCCAGGTAGAAGGCTTGGACTTCGAGGAGACCTTTGCTCCTGTAGCTAGATTAGAAGCCATTCGCATTTTGCTAGCATTCGCAGCATCTAAGGGATTTAAGCTTTTTCAAATGGATGTCAAGAGTGCTTTTCTTAATGGTTTCATAGAAGAAGAGATCTTTGTCAAGCAACCCCCTAGTTTTGAAAATCCCAAATTCCCAAACCATGTGTTTAAGCTCTCCAAAGCCTTGTATGGATTGAAGCAAGCCCCTAGAGCTTGGTATGATAGGCTTAAGAGTTTTTTTGCTTAAAAATGATTCCAAAATGGGAATGGTTGATAAAACCTTGTTCACTCTCAGGCATGACAGTGACTTTTTATTGGTTCAGATTTATGTGGATGACATTATATTCGGTGGTTCTTCTCATGCTTTGGGGTCCAGATTTTCAGATTCTATGAGTAGGGAATTCGAGATGAGCATGATGGGCGAACTGACCTTCTTCCTTGGTCTTCAAGTCAAGCAACTAAAATAAGGTACCTTCATTCATCAAAGCAAGTATACAAAGGACCTTCTTGATTAGCCCGATATGGGAAGCGATGAGGCCAATGTCTACTCCCATTGCCACATCCACCGTCTTTGGATCTGATGAGGATGGAGAGCACTGTGGACGGAAGAGTACCACAAAGATGATTGGCTCTCTTCTCTACCTCACGGCCGAGGCGGACATACTGATTCTTTGTGTATGCATGCGCTCGATTCGAGCTTACCCTCGTGCCACTCATCGTCAAGCAGTGCGTTGCATTTTCAGGTACCTCTAGGACACTCTTGACTTTGGGCTTTGGTATTCTTCTAATTCTGCTCTCTCCATTCGGGCTTTTTCTGATGCTGATTTTGCGGGGTGTAGAGTGGATAGGAAGAGTACTTCTGGCACTTGTCATTTCCTAAGCACATCTCTTATCTCTTGGTCATCTAGGAAACAGTCCTCTGTTGCACAGTTCACTGCCGAGGTCGAGTATGTAGCTGCAGCCAGCAGTTAATCTCAGGTTCTCTAGATCTTGTCTACTCTGCAGGACTATGGGTTATCTCTGGGTAGTGTTCCTCTTTTCTGTGACATCACTTCTGCCATTAACATTGCCAAAAACCCAGTGCAACACTCTAGGACCAAGCACATTGATATTAGATATCATTTCCTTAAAGACCATGTAGAGAAGGGTGATGTTGTGCTTCACTTTGTAGAGTCTGAGCAGTAGGTTGCGGATATTTTCACTAAGGCTCTTGATTCCTCTTGTTTTGCTTCTTTGCGGGGAGAGTTGAGGGTTATTAGTCCTCTTGGCCTATTTTGAGGGAGAGTTTGCCTTTTCTGCATTCATTGTACCATAATGCATTTTAAAATTCAACAACTTGCATTGTAATATAAACTTGTGGAGCTTTGATTATTATCCTTGTATGACTTGATTTCATACTTTATACCTTGCTATATCTTGTGCTAGGTTGCTAGACTTCTTTTATGGCTTTTCATGTATAGCTTAGCTTTTGCCGTGCTAGCTTTTTTATCTGTGAGAAAATTGAATCAAAACATGACTTGTTGTATCTTGTGACTAGTTTTGCTATAGTGATCCTCTCATGATTCACACCATGTCATATAAGCTAAATTGAGTCTTGAACTTATTTTGAGTTTTAAATTGAGCTATGATAGTTCTTAAGTCAAGCAAATCAAAAATAAGTTTTTCTGTGTGAAAAAACTGATCTCACCAATTCTTTCTCATGAGACAGCTTGCCATTGCACTAGGAATGAACTCAGGGGGAGTTTTGGATGACCTAGACCACACTCTTAAGCTTCTTGCTTGAGATGGTCGCGGCAAGACTTGAGATCTAGCACAATGCTAAGAAAACAAATTGTCAATTGGTTGAAGCTTAGGAGGCAGTTGTGGGTGGCTCCTAGTCCAGGACTTTCTTTACTAAGATAAAACCAAAAAAATTTCAGCAAAATGCTCAATGTGCAAAATTCCAAATGCTTGAGCAAATTGATTCATAACTGCACTCATAGTGCTCAAAATTGACTCATTTTCTAGTTTCTGGGCTCCATGTTGCTTTTAGACATGGCTTGACTCATTTTTGGATACTTGTAGCTAAACTATGATCTTGAGTACCTTGTTATGCTAAAATTTCATTTGATCTCAGATTATTGCTCTTTTGTCCTTAGCTTTGCTGTACATGTTTTGCCATGATAGAACGTAGCTTCTTCACATAATATGGCTTAGTGTAATACTTGTACAGTCCTCTTAGATAATTCTCATGGTTCCCTTTGCTAAAAATTGAATAAATTGTAGCCATTCCATGTCATTCATGCTCTCTATCTTCCTCTATGCACCTTGATGAATCCATTGTCAAAGGGGGAGAAATGGTAAAAATGGACAAATAGGGAGAAATGAATTTTCACGAAAATTGATGATCATAGTAAGGGGGCATCTCATATGCATTTTTGTGATCTTATTGTCATTTCTGAATTTGATTTGCAATTCTTGCAACCTCACAATGATCAAAGGTCATGTTGAACAATTGTTCTTTCATATGGACCATAAGTGAGATCTTTGTCACTTCTCTGGAAATTTAAGCTTTTGTGCTTTCTTTTGCTGTATCTCACCTGCCAATGCTATTCTGAAGCCAGCTTGGTTATTTCCATTGCTTTCTCTTGCATTTGGACCAAGTTGTGCCTTTGTGCGAAAACGTCGAGTTTTTTTTTTACTTTTCAAACCTCAAACTTACATTTTCTAAGAAATTGCCAACGTGTTCATCAAGGGGGAGATTGTGGATATCATGGGGATATGCCCATGATCTTAGGATGATGAGACAATTAGCAATGGTGTTGAGGGTTTGCGGAATCACCCGTTTTCGGCGAGGTTCAACTGCTGTCAGGCTTCTAGCGGTCTGACCGGCCATGGGAGCGGTCAGACCGGCCACGCCTCGGGCCATTTTTTGGGAATGTGCACTGGCAGTCCAACCGGCCAGAATGGCGGTCAGACCGGCTAGAGAAGCGGTCTGACCGGCTACTACTGAGCGGTCGGACTGGCCCTTTTAGGATCTTTGGATTTTTGAGCTGGGCCAAAAATAGAGGGTGTAGGTAAGTGAGAGGGTTCTTCTGCACTTGGTCTCATAATTTTTGGAGCTTCCAGTGAAAAGTTCTATTCATTTGAAATTTCCAGAGACCTCTCGGGTTTCCAGGTTGGAAAATTGGCTAAGTCCCAAATGGGCGGTCAGACCGGCCTTTTGTTAGCGGTCAGACCGACCAGTGGGCGGTCAGACCGGCTAAGGGTGGCGGTCTGAGCGGTTTTGACTTGTTTCGCTCGTCAGTGTGGCGCAATGTGTGTTCGTTAGGTCAAGTTCATGAATTTCAATGCATATTGCATGTTTTGGCTAACGTGGGTCAAGTTGTGAAGAACTTGTTCCCAAAGATGATTTCTTGGTCTGTTGCTGTGCAGATGGCTTGCAGGTCAACGACGGTCAACGGCGAGGATGATCGGGACTATGCTAGGAGAGCTGAGGTCCAGAACAATCGAGGATGCCGGGTGAGGTCAAGAGACTCAAGCATGGTGCAGAATGGACAAGGATGAACGAACGGGCAGTTCGGTCCGACGGGTTGGATCAAGCGGCGCGGGGGTTGGTGCAAGTGCCATGGTGATTTCGACGGGAGCCGAACGGGAGATACTTGCCGACACGATGAGAGCCGTTGATCAACCTACACATGGCGAAGCAGGCGAGTGCTTCACCAAGATTGGACTTGGTCTTTGGAGAAAGATCGAGAAGGGGTATTTTGGTAATTTCACCAAATACTACCTCTGTGATCTTGGGCTAAACCGCGGCGCAAGACGGTGCGTGGAGAAGCGGTTTAGGTCAAGAGAAGATGAAGACGGCGCTTCAAGATGCGTGCATATGTCCCGTTTGTGTTGGGCCTTAACGGGAGCCCATTAGGGATAACTCTTCTAGAAGCTAAGCCTCACTATAAATAGGAGGGGGTGCTGTCAAACAGCCCCTAAGCACTTCATTTGCAAAACCCTAGTTTGTCTTAGGGCTTAGAGAAGAAAGGAGAGGTTTAGGGTTTTAGAGAGATGGATTGATTTGACTACTCATGTATTGAGTTTTGTCCTCCAAGTTGGAGTGGCTGTAAAACATCAATCCTCAACCACAAATCAATCCAAGCAAGTTCTCTAAGATGAGTCTCTTATGTTCTTGTCTTCTATTTTGGATGATATGGAGTTTTTGATGTTCCATTGCTTTTCTCTTGAATCTTTGCGATGTTCTAGCTTGCTCTGATGTGTAGAAACCCTTCTAGGATTATCTTGAACATCCTTTACTCATGAGCAAGATTTAGATTCTGTTTTTCATTTTTGCTCGGTTTTGAAACCACCTTCGTTCAAATTGAAAAAGGTTAGGACTTTGACATAGATCTGGACGATCGTTGCTTGCAATAGGTTCCTGATATCCTTAGGAAGGTGTGTCTCAAGTTTGGTCAAGTTTCATCGTGTAGATCAAAAGTTAGACCGATTTTCGTTTTGGATTTCAGGCCGTCGCACTATTTCTAGTCAGGGCCGGTCAGTCCGATTTTACAACGTCGGTCAGACTGACCTCCGATTTGACCGCTATTTTGCTGCCGGTCTGACCGCTCCACCAGATCACTTAGAGCCTTTTCTGTTTTGCTTTTGGGGTTTTTGTTTGGATTCAACACAAGTCTTCTACAGTACTTGAATGTTAATCTTCATAGCTTCTGTAGCTATTGGAGTGATATTGATGTTGAATCTAATCAAGGTGAAAAATTAGTCGAGCTCCTATTCACCCCCCCCCCTCTCGTCGCTGTTCTGATCCTACACCCACGTATTTCTATTATGTCTTCCCAAAATGTGAATTTTGGGATGTTACACCGCCGATTCCGAATTGGTCATTTGCGCCACGCGCCACCTCAAGGTCGCCCTAACCCTATAAAAGGGAGCCCCTGCATCACCATCTCCTCTTCATCCCAACCCCACAAACCACACTGCCCCTCTCGCTCTCACGCCACCAGAATCTACAAGTGAAGCTCGCCAACCGAGTGTCTCTCCTTCGCTGATTCTGACGCTGTCGACAGTGCCCCGCTGCCACCTTCGTCACCGTTGGCATCGCCATCGTGTGTTCTACGTTGGGCGCACCTCAACATCGCCAGAAGAGCGTTGGAGCTTCATCTCCGTCAACAAACCGATCTCGCTGCCAGCCATCCCCTCACACCTCTCTACCACAATCATGCGCCAGTGACCTTCGGGCTCTATGTGCCGCTGTCGTCCAGTGTGACGTGGCCACCCACGTGGCACCACCTGGCGGCCACGCAAGTGCCACATCACCTTTTCCGCCCATGTCACCACCTACGTGGCAGCCTACGCCAACACATGCGTAAACCCATCACTGTTTCATAAACCCAGTCCACCATGAACTCTTGGCTTTTTGTGGACCTAGTCTGTGGACCATGGGCACACTTGTCATTGATAGAAAAAAAAATTCCCATATGAAATTAATTTGGCCAAAAAATAAATACTGATACTGACATCATGATGGCATCATAATTAGATTTTCCTTTAGTAAAATAATTCCTAAATTCCGAAAAATTGAGTTTAGTTAATTTCTTGAGGATTTAATCTTCCGAGGACTCGTTCTCCTTCATACGAGCCCTGAATTCAGTGATGCAAATTCCTAAATTCATCTAAAATCAAGATCTAGCAATGTATACTAAAATTATTTAATTTGGAGTTCATTTGATTTTTTATTTGAATTTGTTTGAATTTGGCTTGTTTCCGCGTATAGATTGTGATGACTCCGAAAGGCCTAATTTATTTGACGAGTTAGACCCACAATATTTTTTGAAAGGCAAGTTACATTCTTTGATTATGTTTGATCCCAGATTTAAAATTATTTAAATTCTGGTTTAAATTATTATTGCATGCTTATTTATATTCTAATTAATTTAAATTCATGTTTTAAATTTCTAGTTAATCCCTTCTCCTTTGCATAGCCAATTTGGTATTTAATTAGTTATTTACCTTGTCACCTTAGTTTAAAATCTAGTTGGTACACTAGTATGAACTAGAATATGTTGGAAAATTGTGCTTAGTCAAAGCTTAGACCAAAAATATTAAATTTGGGAAATTTTCCCAAATTGTTCAATTATGATTTAAAAATGAGATTATGGCATTGTTTTTACCATAGAAATTTAGAAAATGTTTTGACAGGAAAAATAAAATAAAACTGGTTTGGACTTGGGCGAATCAGGAAAGTTGGTGGGTGCGAGTTTATGCACAGATTCAATTCAGTCAATGATTGAGGACCAGGGGTTGTTTTGGCAGTCGTCCAGTCAATTAAGGACCGATCTGTGAGATGTAGATTGTTAAGCCATAATCGTACTACCACAAGTCTGGTGTGGCACAGACTTGGTTAATTAAACTATACTATTTCACCGTAGTTGCATCAATTAGAAGTGCGAGTGTCGTGAAGACCTATTTTTAATACCCACATGGTGCAAGAGGGGGTTACCGTTCGACGTGAAACCTACGGTAATGAAACCTTAGCGGGCATAACTAATTTGAAATAGTGTAGGGAAAGGCCTCGTGAAATTTGCTTAGTCGCACGCCTTCGGAAGCGTATCGTGGCTGACATATTAAGTAAACTATCTCTTGTAGGTAAAGTTATAGAAACTCTGCAGAATATTAAACTATTCAAATAGCTGTGTCCACGGTTATGGATATGCTGAGCAAGCCTTTTGTGGATTAGACTTGGTTTTGTTTTAAAAATAATTTTAAACTCAGATGATTTTGGATAGTTCATCCAATTGGTAAATTTGGGTAGAAAACCTAGTGTAAGGGGGTTCATCCTTGACCATTTGCGTGTGGAGGTTTATCATACACTTGAAAATTGATGACTAAAAATAAAATTTTGATTTTAGATATAAAATAAATTGCTTTGGAACTTAGTAAATGTATTTAAAACTAGAAATGTAGCTTTGTACAAAACTCAGCCATATAAGCCTTCCTTTGACAGACCTAAATGCATTATATATGTTATTGGGTACAACTTGCGGAGTGCAATTACTTGTACTCACCATTGCTTAACAAATTGTTGTTTAGAGTACTTGGAAAACTAGGCTGCGTCCCCAGACGATTGCTGTGGCGTATCGTGTGGCCTACTTTATTTATTTAAGCTTTTTGCTGTATTTTTCTTTTGGACTTATGCCCTTTTTTAATAAAATCTTATTATTATTCAGTAAAATTCATGACATGGATTTGCTTTCCTCGTTTGTTTGACTGTGTACACTAGCTGCTCCTAGACAATTGTGTGAGGCATAGAGAATCCGGGTGTCGGACCCCAATTTTGGAACTTGGGATCTCCTGTGTATACTTGTGTCATTCCCTGGATCAGTAGCTGACACACACAGAATACCACATTTGCTCAAGCATTTAACTACAGAAGCTCCATGCGGACGCGAGTGTTGGTTTGTAGAAACGGCCACATTTGGTTAAAATATCAATTTAGAAGAGTCTTAAGGAGGTCCTAGTATAGTTTTATAGTGATCCCAGGGAGGTCTTGAGTGACCCGAAGGAGGTCCTATGGTGGTCCCGCAAGGGGGGGTCCGAAGGGGAGGTCCTGAGGTGGTCGAGAGAGGTCCCGGGAGATCTAAACGGGGTAATGGGGCCGTAGGAGATCCTGTGAAGATCCTAGAGAAGTCCTGAGGAAGTCCTATAGTGGCCCTGGGGAGGTCTGGTGGAATGCTGCAGAGACATCCCAGGGAGATCCTGAGAAGTGCGATAGAGACATCCTGGGAGGTCCCGAGGTGTCCTGTAGAGACATCTTGGGGAGGTCCTAAGGGACACTATAGAGATGTCCCGGAGGTCGTGAGAATACGAAAACAGAGGTACAGCACGTCCTACGGAGGTCCAGAGAAGGAGGTCCTGGGTTGCGACAGAAGAATACAGGACGTCACGAGGAGGTCCAAAGGAGGAAATCCTGAGGAGGTCCTGGGACGCGACAACAAGGGGTATAGGAGGTCCTGAGGGAGTCCTAGGAGTTTCCGAGGAGGTCCTGGAGGTCTTGGGATATCTAGAGGTGATCTTGAGACCATATGGGGGTGGTCGTGGGTCTCCTCGAAGTGGTCATAGATCATCTAGGGGTGGTCGTGAGACATCTGGTAGTGGTCTTAGACTATCTAGGGGTGGCCGTGAGACATCTATCTAGAGATTAGGCACAAACTGATCGTAAACCTTACTCAATATGAGCAATGCTTGATATGAACAGTGCAAGCCCATAATATATTACGTAATTATCTAGCCGTGCGGCCAATTGTTCACAAAAGTGCCATTTAGGCGTGAGTTTTACAAAAGCCAGAATACGGAAGCCAAACAGGTACGGAAGCAAAATACATCATAGTGGATCCATTCACTTTGCCCACAGCCAAGCGACTGGGGGTCCCGGCCTAAGCTTTGTTATCTTCACCACCATCTGGTTCATCCTCCGTGAAGTACTGGTAGGGGTCTTGATCATTCGGGTCTGAAAAGAATATATTGGCAGAGCCTGAGTACATAACCGTACTCGCGAGCCAACCCACAATGCAGTTCTTATATATGCAAGGCTAATCAAGGGAAGCTTTAGAGTTCTTTTATTTGCACAAAGCCAGGGTTGAAATAGATGAGTAGTAGTAAATCCTAAGACTTAGCAATTTAACAAATCTGTTTTCATAAATGAGTTTTCTTTCGAAAAGTACTAGCGGAGGTCCCACCTCCTATACTCGGGTTTTCTCGTATTTACCACTCGTCCCGACCAGGCCTTTATCAAATCCCTAGGGTCCCACCCCAGCTTTCCCTTCTCATCACAAATGGTTTTTATAAAAATGAAGACTATATACAGCAAGTTCTCAGCACTGCTCTTGACCGTGAGCACAGCTATCATGATAGTTTTCTTACTCTGCAGAGTTCGCACACTTTACCCACAAGAGGTAATCACCTTGATATATACACACGTTTCCTTGCACATGCGAATCAAGGGGAGATTACCACAAGGCCTTTACAATGCTCAACCTCAACGCATTCCATCCGCTACACTAAGGTTTCCACCGCCCGGAGCCCATTCCCGAGGCTCTTCGGGAGGCCCCCCTCTTGTGCCAATGCAGTTTTTGTGGCTTCATTCTCCCCCGGCTATCCACCCGCAATCATCCCAACAACGGATCTACGCTGAGGCGAGCAAATTAGTCGGCCAGGTCGTACCCATTATTGACTTTTGGTTGCACTGTTCTCACATGACAGGTCATCACAAGATTCGGTCCTTACATGACCAGTGCGGTACACCCACATACCAACATAGTCTCGTGCCCCAACCACCAGTCACTCTTTCCAGCCACCTCGGTCGAAAACAGTTTTTCAGGTTTTTATTGTTTTGAAAATATCATTTACCTCAGCATACCAGCCAAGCTCCCAGCCTTACTACCCCAAATCATTTTCCAAAGTTTTTAAGGATTGTGGTTGGGCAACTTAATGCCCACATGACATTTGTATCTAAGCAAGGCTAAGCATGACACTTAGATATAGACTTATTAACTAGTAGTAATCCATTAAGTCTACTGAAGCTCAAGACCATTCTCATTGCTAGGGGATGGCAATGCTATAACACATAGTGAAGTCGAACCGACAAGACACCATTCTGCCGTTCTAGGGATGACATTGCTATAACACCTAATGAAGTTTGAATCGACAAGAGACCAAGCAGCGGCGGTGCTTGACAATCCCGCTGTGGTGGCTTTATCACTAGTAATTCAATGTGTCGCATCAACTAAATCAAAGGTTTGGAAGGAACCGACAAAACACCATTCTCACGTGCTAGGGGATGGCATTGCTATAACACCTAATGACTCACGGTCATGTTTTCTAAGTCGATGATTACGCTTTCAAAATGGGCAAATCATCCGCATCGCTTAATCTCGAGAGGTAACCGAGTTGGGGTGATTGGCTCTGCGGGTGATGTGGCCGGATTTACCACGCGAAGTCGCTTTGGGATTCGTCATAGCGAGAGACTCAAGATGCGAAGTTCGGTGATAAAGACTTGGTACAAAAGGCTATGAGGCGTCGCAAGTTCGTAATCTCGAACTTGATCCAAGTAAGTCCGCAATAAAATGTCATTTCGTCTTTTTCGATGAGCAATTAGTTGAAAAGATTGCTAGCATTGGCATTTCGTTAGGTGGTGATAATGTAGAGATTGGTAATTCCATTAATGACCTTAAAACTCGGAAGTAGGAAGATTAAAGAATAAAACAATTGTAGATGTCGAAGAGATGAAGGATGAGAATATAGATTACAGTGATATCTCATCTCTTAATCATCTTTGTAGTGATTTAGATGATGATTTGAAGGTTGACCAATCTGATTTTACTGTGGTGATAAATAAAAAGAGGTTGAAAAAGAAAATGCAGAATAGACCTATCAAATTAAAGTTAAAATGAAAGGTCTTTTTTGGAATAGCAGAGGTCTGGGAGACTTGGCTAAACATCGTTATATTAGGGATTTGGTTACGGAACAGCATATAGATTTTGTGGCCATTCTTGAAACTGGTAAAAAAGATTTTTCAGTGGCTTGTCTTAACCATCTTTGTGGTGGACGAGATTTTTTGTGGCATTTTTCGCCACCTCAAGGAAGGTCGGGGGTATCCTTTTAGGTGTGGATTCTAAGGTTTTTGATATTTGGGTCTATTGATGCTGGTGATTTTTATGTTAAGTTTCATTTAAAAAATAGAGACGATGATTTTCAATGGGTTCTTGTGGCTGTTTACGGTGCATCTCAAACTCATTTCAAGGAGAAGTTTCTTAATGAACTTGTTCATGCTTGTAGGAAAGAATCACTGCCTATTTTAATTGGGGGTGATTTTAATATTATCAGGCATTCTGGTGAAAAAAAAATAAAGATAATTTTGAGTCTAGATGGCCTTTCTTGTTTAATGCTGTGATTAACAACTTAGATTTAAGAGAAATAGTTTTATCGGGTAGGCAATATACTTGGGCCAATTCGTTAGATAACTCAACCTTTGAAAAGCTAGATAGAGTCTTATTAAGTACTGATTGGGAGCATAAATTTCCTTTGGTTACAGTTAATGCTCTTGAAAGATCTTTGTCTAATCATACACCGCTTCTTTTAAATACGAGAACGGCTTCTTTTAGAGGACGCCAACCCTTATTTAAATTTGAATTAGGTTGGTTGGGTAGAGAGGGTTTTAGGGAGATGGTGTCTGATGTTTGGAATTCCAATACTAGGGGTCCTTCTGCCTTGCAAATTTGGCAGTGTAAGATTAGATCTCTCAGAAGCTTTCTTCGTGGTTGGGCTAAAAGTACCAGTGGAACGTATAAAAAAGAAAAAAATGAGCTTAATTTATTAATTGATGAGCTTGATAAAAAAAAGCTGAGGTTGTGAGATTGTTTGATCAAGAGCTTAATCTTAAAAGGGTTGCTAATGAGAGATTGGCGCATCTTCTGAGAGAAGAAGAAATTAAGTGGTATCAGAGGTCTAAAGCGAAAAAAATTTTGGAGGGGGATAGAAATACGTGCTATTACCATTTAGTTGCGAATGGGAAGCATAGACGTCAAAGAATTTTCCAGCTCGAGTAGGAGGAAGGAATTTTCCGGGCTGATGTACAATTAAAAACATATATCACTAATTATTATAAAGTTTTGTTTGGACCTTCCGAAAATAATCATCTATCTATGGTTGATTCTGTTGTGAATGATATACCTCAAGTTTCTGAGGTGGAAAATAATTTCCTTACAGAACCTTTCACTGAAAAAGAGGTGAAGGAAGCAATTTTTCAAATGGACCATAACAAAGCACCTGGGCCAGACGGCTTTCTTGCCGAGTTCTATCAGGTGTTTTGGGATATCATTAAATATGACTTGCTGGCTATGTTTCAAGATTTTCATAAGTGTTCACTTCCTCTTTATAGCTTGAATTTTGGGATCATTACATTGCTTCCCAAAAAAGCGGATGCTAAACAAATACAACAGTATAGACCGATTTGTCTTTTAAATGTTAGTTTTAAAAATTTTACCAAAGTTGTTAATAATAGGCTTATGGGGGTAGCTCAAAAGGTGGTTAGACCTTCCCAGTCGGCTTTTATGCAGGGGAGATTTATTCTTGATGGAGTTGTTATTCTCCACGAAACCATTCATGAATTACATAAAAATAATTTGGATGGAATAGTTTTCAAGATAGATTTTGAGAAAGCTTATGACAAGCTTAAATGGCCATTTTTAATTCAAACTTTAAGGATGAAAGGCTTCTCTGCTAAGTGGTGTTCCTGGGTGGAAAGTATAGTTAAGGGAGGGAGTGTTGGAAGAAAAGTTAATGATGATCTTGGCTCCTTTTTCCAAACTCAGAAGGGCCTTAGGCAAGGCGATCCTATGTCTCCTATTCTTTTTAACATTGTAGGGGACATGCTTGCCATTTTTATATCTCGTGCTAAAGAAGCAGGCCTTTTATCTGGCATCGTTCCTCACTTGATTGAGGATGGTTTGTCAATCTTACAATATGCTAATGACACGATCCTCTTTTTGAATAATGATTTGGAACAAGCCAAAAATCTGAAGCTTATTCTTTGTGTCTTTGAACAATTATCGGGTTTAAAGATTAACTTCCATAAGAGTGAGATTTTTTGTTTTGGTTCTGCCAAAGCTGTTGAAACACATTTTACACTTTTATTTGGTTGTGAAGTGGGTACTTTTCCTTTCAGGTAGTTGGGCATACCTATCCACTTTAAAAGGTTAAGAAATAGTGATTGGAAAGCGGTAGAGGATAGAATTGAGAAAAAGCTCAGTAGTTGGAAAGGAAAAAATATGTTTGTGGGGGGACGGTTAGTACTTATTAACTCGGTACTAAGCAGCCTGCTTATATTTATGTTCTCTTTTTTTGAAGTTCCTAGACAAGTCCTCAAACGACTAGACTTTTATCGTTCTAGATTCTTTTGGCAGAGTGACAATCATAAATGTAAATACAGACTTGCTAGATGGAGTGTAGTTTGTTCGCCCAAAGAGCATGGCGGACTAGGGGTTTCTAACTTAGACGCAAAAAATAAAAGCTTACTTGGGAAATGGTTATTTAAACTTCTGAATGAAGAAGGTGTTTGGCAATCATTGCTAACGAGGAAGTATTTGGGTGACAAAAGTCTTTCACGGGTGGTTAATAAGCATGGGACTTCTCATTTTTGGTCGGGTCTTATGAAAATTAAAGATCATTTTCTTCGGTTCGGGTCTTTCCAGGTTCAAAATGGAAGGCAAACTAGATTTTGGAAAGATATCTGGTTAGGAGATTACCCTTTGAAAAGACAATACCCAATTCTTTATAATGTGGTAAGGAGAAAGGAGGATACTGTGGCAACTGTTATGAGATCGACACCTTTAAATATTTCCTTTCGAAGACCTATTATTGGTCCCAAGTTACAAGCTTGAAATGATTTAATTTTGAGAATTGCTAATTTACAATTAAGCTCTCAAAAGGATATCTTTAAATGGAATTTAAATAAATTTGGCCTGTTTACGGTCAAATCTTACTACGGTGCTCTAATTAGCAATTGTCGAGTACCTATTTGGAACTTATTCTGGATAATTAAAACTCCCTTAAAAGTTCAAATTTTCCTATGGTATCTCAAAAGAGGGGTAGTTTTAACTAAAGATAACCTCCTTAAAAGAAATTAGAGGGGAAGTAAGCAATGTTGTTTCTGTCTTAAAGAGGAAACAATTCAACATCTTTTTATTGATTGCCCATTTGCGCGTCTCACTTGGTGGGTTGTCCATTGTGCGTTTAATTTATCGCCCCCTGTGAGCATAACAAACATGTTTGGGAATTGGTTAACCGGAATTCCAACAATTTTAAAGTCACAACTCCTGGTGGGAGCTAGTGTCTTATGTTGGTCTATCTGGTCATACTGGAATGATGTCGTTTTTAATAAAAAGATTGTTACTAATCCATTATAGGTTTTCTTTTTGATCGAGCACTGGCTAAGGGCTTGGGCAAATCTGCAGTAAACCGACCGTATGAGTCCATCTTTGGTGGAAGCGATCGTCTGGAGGTTGTGGCGAAGCAAATTCTATGTGCTCATGGGTGGCGGTTTAGTCACAGGATTTGTAATGATTGAGTTTAAATTTCAATCATCATTTGCTTGTAAGGCTTGATGCTAGTTTCAACAGTTTGGCTACTTGGTGTTTTAAATTTATTAATAAATTAGGCTGTGTGCATCCTTGATGCAGAGGCCTGGAGAGGTTTTCTCTTCCATTATCTAAAAAGTAGTTGCTAAGGCATTATCTATGATCTAGACCAATTTACTTTGTTAAAACATAGCAATGCAGTTTCATAATTTAAAGCAACATAATTTGAAAAAGGTAGGTGCAACATGGTCAAAGGATTGACTCGCCTTGCTCAGGGTGCTGCTGATCAGGATCTTGTTCAACGAACGGTTCTTCGGTCACCTCGGCTTCTATAATCGCAAAACAATCGAAAAGGCAAATAAGCAGCTATTCCAACTCAAATTGCTTTCAAATGAGCAACGAATTCCAAATAATGCAAAAGCGTAGATTTAGAAATATGAGACCAACATAGTTGAAAACCCAGTGGTCGTCGGATCTGTGGTGGTCGCAGCAACTACTTTGTTTCGAGAAGGATACGGCAAAGAGGTCGTGGAAGTACTATGATTTGGGGTGGTCCTGGAGGTACTGTGACTAAGAGAGGTCCTGGAGGCACTGTAGCCAGGGGAGGTCCTAGAATCACTGTACCAGGGGAGGTTCTGGAATTACTGTGCCAAGGGAGGTCCTGGAATTACTGTTTCGGGGGAGGTCCTGGAATCCCTGTAGTCAGGGGAGGTCTTGGAATTACTGTTTCAGGGGAGGTCCTGGATTTACTGCACCAGGGGAGGTTCTGGAATTACTGTTCCAGGGAAGGTCGTGCGAGTGCTAAGACTAAGAAAGGTCGTGGACCATGAGGGTGGTCTTTATAAAATGTTCAAGAGGGTGGCCTTTTGTAAAAAGACAAATAGAGAGATCTAACGAGAGGGAGGTCTGACCCTCAGATTTAATCGAGGAGAGATATGAACCGTTAGATCAAAACGAGAAGAGGTCTGGACCCTTAGATCTAATGAGAGGAGGTCTGGACCCTTTGATCTAAATGAAAGGAGATCTGGAACCTTAGATCTAAAAGAGTAGAGATCTGGACCCTTAGATCCAAACAAGGGGAGGTCTGGGTCGTTAGATCCAATCGAGGGGAGGTCTGGATCATTAGATCCACTCGAGGGAAGGTTTGGATTGTTAGATCCAATCGAGGGAAGGTCTGGATCGTTAGATCCAATCGAGGGAAAGTCTGGATCGTTAGATCGAATCACGGGGAGGTCTGGATCGTTAGATCCAATCGAGGGAAGGTCTGGATCGCTAGATTCAATCATGGGGAGGTCTGGACTGTTAGACCTAAGCGAGGGGAGGTCTGAGCCTTTAGATCCAGGTAAGGGGGGGGTCTATACCCTTAGATCTAAGCAAAGGGGAGGTCTGGGCCGTTAGATCTAAATGAAGGGAGGTATGGACCATTAGATCCAAACAAAAAGAGGTTTGGTCCGTTAGATCCAAACGAAGAGAGGTCTGGACCATTAGATCTAAACGAAGGGTGGTCTGGACCATTAGATCTAAAAGAAGGGTGGTCTGGACCATTAGATCTAAACGAGGGGAGGTCTGGGCCCTTAGGTCTAAGCGAGGGGCGGTCCCGACAGTCAAGATGAAACCAAAGGAGATTCTGACGGATACGATAAACGCAAGGGAAGTCCTGACGGTCAAGATGAACACTAAGGAGGTCCCAACGGTCAAGATGGAACCAAAGGAGATCTTGACGGTCATGATTGTACCAAAGGAGATCCTGATGGTTACGATGAATGCAAGGGAGGTTCCGACGGTCAAGATGAATGCCAAGGGAGGTCCCGACGGTCACGATGGAACCAAGGGAAGTCTCGATAGTCAAGATGAACACAAGGGAGGTCCCGACGGTCATGATGGACGCCAAGGGAGGTCCCGACGGTCAAGATGGAACCAAGGGAGGTTCTGTATAGAATTTCCAAATAAGCTTTGAACTCCCATCAAAACCAAATGTTTCTATTTATTTGAGAATTCAGGGAAATAGAGATGCTACTGGGAGGTCGCGGGAGACGCTACGACCAAGGGAGGTCGTGAAAGTGTTATGACCCGAGGGGGTCATGCGAGTGTCATGACTAGGGGTGGTCGTGAAGGTGGACGACCAAGAGGGTGTCCTTTGCAAGAGGGGAGGTCATAAGATAGAGGGTGGTCTTTATAAAGTAGGAGGTCGTGCAAGTGTTACGACCGGCGGGGAGGTCGTGGGAAGAGCTTTTAACCGTGCGTAGTCGAATGAGAAAGGTCTTTGACTACACAACGGTGATTGAAGAAAGTCAGGTTTGACTTCTTCACGCGATCGATCAACCAGTGAAACAGCCAGAGGAAGAACCAGAAAAACAACAAAGAAGGAACAAGGTGGCTCAAAACTAGGAAGAGTATTTGGCCGCTAAGAACTTACCAATATGGTCTGGGGAAAGGGCTAGCCGAAATTTAGCCGTTGATGGTGGACCGCGACCAAAAAAGGACTCCGCATTGTAGTGGTGGCATGAGGAAAGGAATTAGTATTCAATCTTCAAGGATGCTCTGTGGAAGCAGGCAGATGGTTCTTCTAGGAGGTCTTGAAGTGTCCTGGTCTGAGGTGAAAGGAGGGTGGTCTCCAAGGCTATTCCGATGGATGCCTTCGGCAAGGCGGTGGAGTAGGGGCGCTTGACAGAGACGAGCGATTGAGCTTGACTGGAGCTCAAGCTCTCTTAAAGGTGGAAGAGAATGTGGCTAGGTGCTGAAAAGTAACAAGGAGGCCCCAAGGTCTTGTGTCCCATATATATATATATGAACGACCTGACTAGGGAGAGTGGTCAGAGTGGTTGGGGTTGTTGATGATATGGCCAACACGGTGTAGAGGTCGTGTGGCTGGGGTGACGGGCATTAAATGCCGAATGACATCCAAAAATAAGAATTGAGAAGATGCAGTCCACATGAGAAAACCCAATCAAGTCCAATATGAATTGAAAAGGGGGTAATTCAGATATGTAACAATAGTTGTTATACAAAAAATTTTAAAAATCCCATATTTTTGCCTTTATGGAATTTTGGGCTGTTACACCGGATACTTCTCTCCCGGGTTCGACAGTGAACCACGGTAGCATCTTCTTCTCCAACAGTGGATGGGTAGAGGGCTGGACGGTCCACTGTGGAGGCACGAGGATGAAGATAAAAGACTGAACCCTTCAACTCGTCAGCATAGATGTTGCACACTCGTAGGATGGCAAGACGCGAAGACTCCTTCTGGATCCCTTCATCGAAGATGATCCTCTGAACGGTGATGTTCATGGGACGACTGGCCTTAGTATCCTCTCGGGTGTAGATCGTCTGTCGACATAGCACACCACGACTCCGACCATTCACCTTCTAGTTGGTGCCTCGATAAAGTGGCCTCTCGAATCCTCTAAGTGCTTGTAGAATCTTCCACAACTCAACAGTGAAACCTCTTGTATGCTCTCCATTGGTGTGAAGCTGTGCCATCTAACAAAGACAGGCAAAAGGTAAGAACCAAATTAAAATCAGCGAAGAGAAGACTTTCAACAGTAGATGAGTCAAGAGTGACAAGATAACTCAAGCAATTCATTGATCTTGCAAGTTAAATTTTTGCTTTAGAAAATTGTTTTGAATTCTTATGGACGGCCGTTTTAACTAAGGTCAAAACCTACAGTTAGTATGGCTCCGATACCACCTCTGTCGGGACCCAAATATACAAATCTGGACCCTTTGTGTATAATGCACTAGTTCAGGATCATACCAGTGCACACAATGTCAACATTGATGAATATCATTCCACACAAGACGAATATAAGAATAAACAACTAATTTGATTAATAAATAACGGTTGTGACCTTATAGTCGAGTTTACACTTATTAGGCCATGCGGGGCTGACACTAAATAAAGAGACGGTAGCGGAACGAAAACAACTCCAGCAGGAACCCATCGACTTGCCATAGGCAATAGACTAGGATCAAGACCTAGCGGTTACCCTCCTCGAAAAACTCCTCGAAAGTTGGCGAAGACTCTTCCATTTCAGCTAAATGATTGCAGCAAGAATGAGTACTCTGAGTACTCAACAAGTTGTACCACAAAAATACAGTTATACATGATGGCTTATTCCAAAGGAAATAGCTTCTATGGTTATTTTGCAAAAAGCGACACTTGCGATTGAATACAAATAATAGATTGAAAACGTAATTTAAAATGAATAAACAATAGTAGTTTAACAATTGTTTTCATAAAGAACACGAAGCCTAATCAATTTCTTTCACATAGCCATATGAGTTTAAATACACAGCTATCCATTCCCAAGTGTTTTTATGAAAATCTACCTCTCGTGTGAAATCCCTAAGCATGTCCATGTCTACAGATGCGGCTATTTGAATAGATTGATTAACACTCTTCAGAGGTTGTACATTTTACCCACAAGATATAACCAATGTTGCTAGCACCAATCATAACAAAATATTTCTGAAACTTCATCTTGACAATTGACCCTCCCGTTGTGCAATACTGAAGGCACCAGAACCCCACACAGGTTGTTGGCCCGTCACACACCGTTGGACTTGGATACGGCGTACTGCTCATGAATATGAATCGTCACATGGACATAATCACACCTCTAACCTCACACACAGCTTAACCTATCTGCCTAAGTAATCAATGTCAAGACTTCATAGCTTACTAAGTTAGGCCTATCTCATACCAGACATGTGGTCGTACAGTTATAGCTCAGTTCAATGGTGCACACAGTTAAGTCCTTAATTGACCAAGGCAAGACTACCAATTTCTATGAACTATCACATTCAAATTTTCCCAAGCACCCAGCTCCACCATATCACAATTCCATCCACTTGCCTCGGTCTAAATCTTTTCTAACCCAGTTGGTTAAGTTCGACACATGCCATCAACGAGTAACAGCATGCTGCACACATCTTTCCATAACGTATTCCATATTCACTTAGTCAAGTTTAGTTTTACAACTCAAAATGATATCAATAACCCGTTGCATGGCTAAGCAGACTATTCATGTCTAACCAACCCATGTTGGTGCTATGTTAATAACAAATAATAATTAACCAAGATAGGATGACAAAAGATCATGGTAATACAATGAGCAAAGTAGATATAATCAAATGGATGTATAGCTAATCCCAAAACATTTAAAGAATTAAATAATTGAAGTAACACACAATAATTTGAATCAAAGTAGTTTTGGAAAAACTGGGTTCAACATGGTCAAATGTACAACTTTCCTTGAAACAAGTCTTGGTATTGGTCTTGAGCTTGATCAACTCCTCCTTCCTCGAAAGCTCCCGAGGTTTCAAGTCTACTCGCAAACGAAAGCAAAAACCCAAATAAACAGCATGGTATGGCTTGAATTTATATGAATTTAGAAACTTGAATGGGTTCAATCGGAGTTCGTATGAGGAAGACCGAGCTCTCGGAAGATTTAAATCTAAGAAAAGAGAAAGAAAACACTATTTCAAATTTTCAGGAATTTATTTCTAAAGGAAATCTCAAAATATTGCATCAGCATGATGTCAGCAATAAATTTCAGAATTAAAGGAAAATATAGAAAATAGGGAATAGAAGCTGATAGGTGGGACCCACAGTCTATGGACTGGGTCCATGGGTTTGGCTCACGGGTGCATGGAATAGTGGACCTGACATGTGGCTTCCACATGTGAGTGGTGGGTCTATCGTGGACCAAGTCCACATGGATTATTTCTGAAGTTTTGCGGGTGGAGTTGATGTGGCACTAACGTGGCGGACACATGGGCGTGAAGCTGATGTGGCACTAACGTGGTTGACAGATGGCATCCACATTAGCTTGACGGTGGTGTGGCTTAGGTTCTGATGGTCATTGACGTTTAGGGCCATGGTGGAGCAAGTGGTGGTGCACTTTAGGTAGCTGGTGCGACGGGGAACTCGATGGTGTACTCACGGACGCAAGGGGATGACGGAGTTCGCCGGTGGCGAGGTCGAAGTGATGGAGGCGCACGGTTGTCAATGGAAGTTGGGTTCCGGTGATGCTCTAGCAACTTCGAGGTGGCAGCAGTGTAGATCTAGTCCTTGCGATCCTAACAGTGGTGACAATGAGGCTCGAGGTGCACCGACGGCAGAGGAACACAACGATGAAGGTTTCGGGGGTAGCTTTTCTTCCCCGAGAGATTCTAGAGGCTAGGGTTAGGGATTTTAAGTGGCGACGGTGCAGTTGGGATGCGGAAACCGAGGGCTACCCTTCCCTTTATAGTGTGGCGACCAGGAGAGTCCCTAGCATGAATGCCAAGAAACCGGGGTGGTGTTAGAGTCCGAGAGTGAGATGGTGGCGAAGACAATCAACGATTAAAGGGGTGGGGCCCACACGTCGTGATGGTGGCTCAAGTAGCACGCGATCGAAACGACACATGGGTGGTCGACAAAGGGGCCAAGGCGCAGGCAAACGGGATAGAGAGGAAAATAGGCGGCATGCGAAAATGGGCTAGAAGCGAGAGAAATGGGCCAGGGCAAAAGGTATTCGGCCTGAAGGATTTTCCTAAGATTTAAATAGCTTTTCTGTTTTAGAAAATACCAAAAAATCCAAATGGCAAATTAAAAATAACAAATGAACTCAGAAAAATTTGGAAAATATTTCCAAGCACAAAGAACTCAAATAAAATAGTTTTAGAATTAATTGATGTTTAGATTAGTCACATTAAATTGTTTTGACCTTTGAAAATTCCACTTAAGCTTTATTAAATTCAAATAAAATTGGTGAAAATTTTCAATGGACTAAACTACTCAAAAAGGTTTTTGAAACTCAAAAAATTGGGATGTTACAAATAGCCAGGCAAACATATACACCTAACCAGACCCTATGTGCCATGTATGGTCAAGTGTTATGCCAGATTTGCAATGTCATCTTTGTTGCTCCATTATCATCAAGCTCAAACCGAAGCTTAAAAAAATATTTTTCCAAATTTTGGTCATTTGTGTAATAACTTACAAGGTGAACATCCATGTAAAATGATTAAAACATGATTTATTTACAAACTATTTCAGTGAGAAAACTCTAGCTCTTTTACCACTAACAATTATTCACAAACAACTCTTCCAACTATTTAATTTTGTAAAATTAAAGCTCAGTTTATTTAAATTATTTAAAAAAATAGCATTGTTGGACCCCGTGCATTGAATACCGAAAACCCTCGTGTGTGTACCCTACTAGTCCCAAGATTAGTGTCTAGTACAGACATCCACAACATTGGCATACACATCCATACACAATTACATACAACACGAAACAAATATGGTGTATAACTTAAGCGATTACATAGTTTACAATACAAGGGCCGACCAACCAAATAAAAGTTCAAGTATCAGGAGTAGCAGCGAAAATATAATAGATTAAATACAAAAGTCCAGTGGTATGCCCATCCAAACCCTCAGGCAACTGACAAGGAGTAAACCCTAGAAAGACTCGTCCCTGTGCCCCCAGAACCAGGAGCGAAGAAGGCGTCGTCCGGAATCGGCTCATCCTTGTAGTTTGATCAACAATTTAAGCAAGATTGAGTACATTTTGTACTCAGCAAGACTTATATTGTATCACAACAAAATAATACATGCAAGGCTATCAAAGGATGAGGCTTTACTCTAAAAGTTATTTTCAGCATTAAGCAAATTTTATTTGCAATATCGATATGTAATAGTTTGCAACGGAATTTGTAAAAAGCAGTTGACCAATTACAAAATAACAAGTATGTAACTCAATAATAACAAAATCACAACCCTCCTCGCCTGTGATCAACATTTCATTCTCAGCCATAGACATGTTACTCACACAAATCAATCATCCCAATTGACCATGAGCACGGCTATTTAAATAGATTAACACTCTGTAGAGGTGTACAACTTTACCTATAGTATACGAATTCTCTAGTTTATCCGACATCTGTCGATACCACCACACACAATATTATAGTATGCAATCTTGAGCACGTAACAAAGCCTTTACATCACCTAGTCCTAGCCTCACACTAGCCCGATAGTGACAACCCTCACTTCAATCCAAGGTACCTCCCGTCAAAGTGAGGCATTCACCACTGTGTCGGCAAGCTTCATTCCCGACACCATGATGAAGGGAGCCCCTTCGAACATGTCTACCCGGTCATGCTCACACTACTGTGGCCTACCAACTTGCAAGGCTAGTATTGTAATATCCCGTTCAAATATAAAATATATAAGTGACTAGTATTAGAATTAAATATAATTAGAAAGGGAAAATTCAGAATTTTAGAGAAGTTTTAGAACTCGGGCCTTTGGCCCATAGCTCTTTGGGCCCATGTGGGGGGAACCAAAACCCTAGCACCTAAGTACTGTAGCACGGGTACTGTAGCACCACCGTCACTGTAGCACGGTGCTACTGTAGCACTCCCCTCCCCTCCGGTGCATCTCCATTGTTGCCGGCCATAAGGAAGAGGAAGGAGAGGGAAGAAGAGAGGAGAGGAAGAAGAAGAAGGTGGGGGTGATCTTCACGAGGGCTTTGCGAATGTTTCAGCGGCATCTCACGTCGTTCTTGTGGGTAAATTCGTGATCCCAATTAAGTTTGATAGATAATTCGTATGCGATTCGTATTCATTAGATGTTCTGAGATTTCTATAGTAGATCGGTTGAATCTGTCTTCCTGTTGACGCGCGGTTTTGGGTTAGATCCGAGCAGATTCAGATATTAGTGTCTCCTGGAGATAGATGGGAATTTTCGTTATCTTTCCATAAAGTTCTAATTCATAATTTTTGGATAAACGATTAATTAGTTATGAATTTCGCAAGACGGAGTGCTAAATCAGTCTCAGGACTTGTGCAGCGAACATAGATCTGTAAATTTGATATGAGAGACGGCCAAATTGGATGAGTTGGTCTCCTTGAGAGTTGTAGGTATTTTCATTGTTATTCCATAAAGTTAAATTTCATAATTTTTGGATTTCTATATCAAAAGTTATGAATTTTAGAAGCTCAGGCTGTAATCTGCCTCTCTGTTGTGGACAGAAGAGTTTTACTTGACTATTTACAACATTTGTTGCACAATGAAAATATTTGAGATAATTTTATTGAGATAGTTGGTTTCCTTTAGTTTCCAGAGAGTATTAGAAAAATGTGTTTGGTTGAGCCAAACAAAAGTTATGAAATTCACAAGTTAGTAGTACCGGAGATGGCAGATCGGTCTTCGGGATTAAAAACAAAGACTTAGATGAACTAGTTTTATCTTTTGGTCACCTGAGAAGTTGTAGCTAGGCTTGTGTAGGTTCTAGGAAAATTGGATTCATGGATTTTGGAGTTTTGACTCAAAAGTTAAGAATTTTTCCTTAACAGCTGTTCGTTTGGACAGATTTGAGAATTTGAGAGAGTTTTGATTAATTGTTAGGATTGCGTTTAGGGACGCTTGTTCTTTTTCTGTTTCATTGCATTGCTGTACACTTTTGGTTGGTGTACTTAGTATATTGTTTTACGGCTGCCGGTGGTGGTGAACCCGGGCTAGAGCTTTCTATCGTTGACTTCGAATCACGGTTGAGGCAAGTACAATTGATTTGTCTTGTTTGTTGTTTGTTCCACTTGATTGATGAATATGAAATGGGTAATTTCGTATTCCTTGTTTCCTTCATAGTCGATATACCATGATTCTTCAATAATAAGACTACGTTCCTTACATTCATTCGTTCCTTTGCTCCTGTTCACCCACGGGAGTGGGTAGTGAAGTCCCATTATTCCAATATGGGCAAGTACATTGTGTGATGTACTGCTGTCGATTGTTCATAATATTTTAAGTTCATGCCATGACTGAGTACTATGGTATGTGAGTAGGTTTCGTTGACTTCTACTTCGTTTCATGTATGTGAATCATGCTTCTTGAGTTTTCTTCTTACAAATTCATATATATTCATTCATTCATGGTTCATGATTCACCCACGGGAGTGGGATGTAAAGACCCATCAATTCCAGTATGGGCACGTAAGACCCACCATTCCAATGTGGGCAGTTTGGGACACCCGTATGAAACGTTCTTCATACGGGACTTGGATCCCCGCATTTTGTTAAATGCGGGCTTAGGTGAACACCGACGGGTGTGTCACCAGCTATACCGGTATATGCATGTGTGTAGTCCCTTCATTTCATTCAATTCATTCATTCCATTCATTCAAATATTCGTTCTGTGATTTATTCATATTCTTCAATGATGTTGTCATGATCATGTTTGTTGTATGTCCCATTTATTTTCTGTACTTGCTGAGTCTCGGACTCATTCTTGCGTTGTTTGTTTTTTTAGGTGATCATTGATGTTGGCTCTATTGGGAGGGAGTAGACACGCACTACTCATTCACTTCACCTTAATCAAGTCCAAGATTACGATTTAGTTCTATTTTTCATTCATTAATGATGAACTGTAATAATTAAATCTAGGTGGAGTTGATAACCCTCTCTATGTTATGGTTGATTAAGTATTGCTTGTGATCTTCAATCACCCCTCGTTATACTTGCTTAAATTCAGAATATTTTCATGCCACGGTTCTATTAAATAGTTATCTCTTTATGTCATTGGATGATATTATTCAAATTCTTCCGCATTATGGTTGTGTGTTAGATGATTTAGGTGACATCTTGGCTTCTAAATAGCCAGGGTGTTACAATTATTTAATGACTTAATTAGCTAAGGCCATCCCATACCAACACATGTGGTTGTATGCTTAAGCTTAGATTGGTGGCACTGGCATTCGGTCCTTAATTGACCCAGACGAGGATCTCTCTCTATCTACTTATGAGATGCACCTTTCAGATTATAATATAACTCACCCACATCACAAAATAAGTTTTCAATTTTCATTTATACACAAAATAATAGAGGTAAACCCCTCTGGCCATTATTTCAAAATCTTCCAATTTCATATTCAACATTTCATCCATTTTCCAATTTTAGTAAATCTAGAGCCCGACTAAGTATTTGTGCGATATTCTCACTCGAAATACCCAAATCGACATCATCTATTTCCTAAACCATAACCTAATAGCCACAACATTAAGGATACCAATTTTTCAAGAAGGATCATGCATTTAATAGGAATATAACTACCGTTATCCCCAAATATAGCAATTTTAAGCAAACATACACACATGTATAAGAGATTTTGCAAAATCAAGTCCAATAATGAAAATAGTGGGATCAACATGGTCAAAGGGGGAACTTGCCTTACTCTGGTATCTCTAAATATGAGGATGGAGGGTCATCGAATAATTCGTTCACGGTATCAACGTCTATTCAAAAGAACCAATAACAAATCACAAATACAAAAATAATTTCAATAGAAACAAAACCCAAATATTGTTGCATATTCAGATAGAGCATGATTTTACAAAAAATATTCATTCAATTTGGAGTTCATATGAAAAAGTTATTAAGGTTTTATTTTTCTTCGGTTTGAAAATCCAAAAAATAATAAAAAGGGTGACATCGAAAGCGTATTCTCTGAAGTTTAAGCTTTCCAATTGAGAAAGTGTATTTTCCTCTGAGTTTCTCTGAGGTTTACGCATTCCAATAGTGAAAGCGTATTTTTCCTCTGAACTTAAAGCGGTTTTTCTCATTTTTCTGAATTTTATTAACTTACATGTGGTGCCTACTTGTCAGTGATTCATATTTTTATTTTCTTGATTTAATTTATGAAAACAGAGGCAGTCACATGTGTCATAGACTCGTTATTTATTAACTATTGATTAAATGTATTTTTGATTTTAATTAACTGACGGCTAGGCTCCACATGTGTTTTAAAACCAAAACAGTGAATGGGTCCCACATGTTAGTGACTCATTTACTAAACATGTTTGAAATTACATTTTGATTATCTTTTCAACTGGTCCCACACGTCATAGGCTTAGTGTATTTAACCACAGTCATTTAGTGCTAATTAGCTCCAAATTATGTGGGGTCCACTGGTCAGAGAGAAAGAGAGAAGGAAAGCAGGGCTGCGCGCCACTGGGCACAATGGCGAGCTTGCTGGCGGCAATATGTGCGGCGACTTTGCTCGAGGATGGCCAAAATGGGTTCCCTTCTCGACGTTGATCCCACTGGGTAGTGGTGGAGGCCTGAGAGATGAACGGAGATAGCGCTACGACGGCGATAAGCGGCGGAGCTCCTCGGGTCTGAAATGGCTTCCGCACATGGAGCAAATCGACGGCGAAAGATGGTGCGCATTGGCTCTTGGGGGCAACTACGATGCTATAGGCAGCGGCTCGGGGACCAATGGTCACTGGAGCAGTGGCGATACCATTTCCTGCGGTGGCGCCATAGGCGGCCATGGTGAACTCTCTATGCTACGCTAGCTAATCGTCCAAACTAATGCACGCAAAAGCTTTAGGGGACTACCAGAAGCTCACCAAGGGTGTAGATGGCATCAAGGGATGCCCGGGGAGCTTGGAGCTATGATAGGCAGTGGTGTCGGCTGTAGCTTCAAGGTGACACAGCTCCTTGGTGGAGGATAGTTGAAATGGAGCTATGCATATGCTCACGGATGTGCTAGGGATGGTTAAGGTAGAAGGAATTGGCTAGTGACTCACCGGGGTGGCGGCGAACAGAGAAAGAGTCAGTAGCAGCTGGATTTAGGGAAGAAGCTTGATTCGAGTGATTCCCTATGCGTGTGTTCATATCAAGCAAGGCAGAAGCATTAGTAGAGTATGGAACGTAATGTGACACAACGGGATGAGGTTCAAGCTCACCAGAGCGTCGGGAACATGGAGGCTCGAATCACGGTGTGCGTCAGAGATGAAGGAGATGATGACACGATCACGCTACAGAGCTGTGAGAGCTACATTGAGTAAAGGAGAAGGATGAGTGAAGTGAGAGGCGCGTGATGACGTGGGTGTCGTGGGCAAGGAAGCTCACCATGAGGTAATAGCAGTGGAAGGCTTGCTCATCAGTGTCGAGAACGATGCTCTCGTTCATAGGGAACCAAGGAGCGAGAAGCTCTGGTTCTTGGTGGGAGTGGAGAATGGTGAGCTAAGGAGATAGTGACGTATTTAGGAGCTTACGTACGACTGAGAACGGCGTGATATTCATGGCGAGATTGCGGTGGGTGCGGTGAGAAACTGGTGCCCTCCTTTGGCATCTCCGCCTGTTTGGGGTTAGGTGGAGACAAGTGAGTGACTAGCATGGGCGTTGTGACGTACGGCGTAGGAGGAGGCGATGGGAGCAGTTGGAGCACAAAACGGTGGGGTGGCGGTCGCAAACTGAGGGTGGAGCAAGCGAGTGCGCTAGCGCGCAGGCGCGCGTGTGCGGGCGCGAGGTGGAAGAAGACTTCTGACACGTGGGCCTGTCGTGTCAGCAAGAGGGGAGAGGGGTGCACTGGTGTGGGCTAGAGAGGGTGCGAAGAAATGGGTTGGTGCAGATTCGGCCCAATGGGCAGCAAAATACAAATAGAATTTGAAATTTCTAGAAAAGGATGAGACTTTACCCATTTTTTTAAAACCTATCTAACTTGCTCCAAAATTTATAAATTTTTTTGGAGAGGCTCCTGACATTGTCTAATTTATTATGTAAATTTTCCAGAATTTTATGTGTTCTATATTTTTCTCAAAAATTCTTTCAAATTGCTGTTTTCGTATAAATGCATAGTTGCGTTTGGTGAAAATGTTCAAAACATGCTCAAATAAAAAATTTCCCACATATAAACTGGCTATAAATTATTCCCCATTTATTTTCATTATACTTTCCCAAATTAGGAGTTTTGGGATGTTACAAGCCTATTGTCGCCAAGTGAGAACGCGACTGGGCTCAATCGATGGCCTGATTTTTTACTGACCTCAGTCGTCTTATGGCCCAGCAAGTGCCCAGGACGGGCCTTAGTCACGCCACCAACTCGCGACAGACACATGTTGCAGACCAAGGCCTCAGTCGTGTTTCCGTCGCGTGACTGAGTGTCCCAAGTTAGCTAATCGCTGCGACACCGAGTGATTGGGTGCAGTCATGTGGTGTCCCGGCTATTGTGGGTTCTTTTTGTAAAAATATTAAAATGTGGTTTATTTGTGCAAAGCAAATTCATAAATGGTTTATCTTGAAAACAAATGGTCATATATATGGCTTTGAGTTGCGGCAGAACAATGGCGAATGCCCACATCATCTGACATAAGTTCTTTAAGTCACTGGCTCCGCCCGTTCCATTCAAAAGGAAGAAAAAAAGAAAGACAAAAACCGCATGTCAAGTCACAGCACTCGCATATACTCCGCACTGAATCTCTTTTTTTAAAAGGAAATGGCAGGAGCTCTGCATTTCTATTAAGATAGATAGATTAGTGTCCGCACGTTGTTGCCAAATACCAAATAAAATTATTTCTTGTGTTGTATAGTAATAAAACC
The DNA here is from genome assembly GCA_036346405.1 of Phyllostachys edulis. Taxonomy (NCBI): domain Eukaryota; kingdom Viridiplantae; phylum Streptophyta; class Magnoliopsida; order Poales; family Poaceae; genus Phyllostachys; species Phyllostachys edulis. Next base: position 46,927,846 of record CM070563.1, on the reverse strand, counting down.
ATTAAAAGTATGCGAAAAATCATCTTCCATTCGTTAATCATTATGCTATAGCGTACGAGATTCAATGAAAAAATACACAAGGAACAAATTAGTGTGGGTAGTGGACACGGATGTGAGTTTGTATGTGTGTGCCATGAGTGAGGTGTGCGTGTGGTGTGTCTCCTCGGTGTATTCTCAAAAACAAATTACCAGATGGAGAGTACGTCCACTAGCTATAATTGTGTTCTTCATGTTTCTGCAGGCAAGCATCGTGTTGTTGCCATCGAATGTAGTGAGCATGAGCATGATCAAATCTTATGATGATTCTCTTCCCAATGAAGACCCCTTCTATTCTAGATATGCTAAGGCTTCGATTCTATGAAGAACCATAATGAAGTAATTATAGCAAGAATAAAATTCACAAAATAGTGAAAGACCCTGTAAAACATATGACAAATTTGGAGCATTAATCATGTATGTTGTGTATTCACCCATTATTACGATGAAGGCCGAAGCAACAATGCCTACCGTGAGGTCAATCCCCATAGCATCCATGTGTTGGACACCGAGAGGTTCTAGAAGCTGATCTCATTGTCCATCGTAGGCATTGGTAGCTTCATCCAACACTATAGTGATGTTCTTCATCCACAGAGACACAGCCGGGCGGCAGAGTAACCTGCTCGCTTAGTGATGTTGGCCCCATACGCCACGCTGCCGCCTCAGCTGCACCATCCCTGCCCTATTTGCTCCAATTGCATTGCTGCCTCACGCTCCTCACGTCCCCATCAGTGCCTGCCGTCACCTGCTTTGCTCCCGAGCGCTGCCGCTGACGGATCTCCATGCCACAAAGTGCTTGGGTGTCGCTGCCTCATCGATCGCAGCTAGCTTGTTGTCACCCATGTGCTGACATCAACACATCGCTACACGAGGCTAGGAATGACATGAATTAGAAAGGGAACCGGAGAGAGGAGGTCATCGTGAGGGTGACATGGGAGATTATGATCGAGAGCGCATGAGTTGTTATTAGAGATCGTAAGGGAAGGTGATAGTTTGTTAGGAGAGAGAGATTTGTTCGGGAGAGACGATAGGTGATTCCTCGTGAGAAAAAAAATCAGGTGAGCAAAGAAGGCCCACCTACCTGTTGGCACCATATTTTTACGTTAGGAGGGAAGGGGAGGGGCATATAGAATGCATCACTCATCACCACTACAGTCTTTTTAAGTAGTAATGATAGAAATATTTTTGTTGGCAGCCCAGTAAGATATGAAAAGAGAATTACCGACTAGCCATCATCTAACTAATTTTTGTGAAAAAAAAATCAGTGGAACTTGTGGACCATTGGATCTCCATCCAATGTACCAAATTAACCCCACCCACCCTCACAAGCAACACCCAAACCCTAACAACCAGCCCCTAGCCCAGCAGCCACCCTCCCACCACCCCCTAGTCGGCCTCGCCTCGGGCGCTGCTGATGCCCTCTCCCGCCTCTACCGCCTCCCTTTAAAACCAGGCCCAGTGAACCCAAAATCCTAACCCAATTAACCCGAGCCCTAAACCTCTTCGGATCTGCACCAGAGATGGAGATGGAGATGGGCTAGAGCACGAATCGTGACACAAATTCAACGGTGAGATATTCGACTGATTTTCACAAAAAAAAATTAGCTCAGTGTTATTTAGCAACAATCCCCAAGAATTAATGTAGTAGAGCCAATCGGGGAAAAGCTGAAGAAGAACAATGTTTCTCTTGATATCGTTGACTTTGGTGAACCTGACAACGAATAAATAAATAAAAGCAGTGAAGAAATTTTATCATGATCATGAGATCAGGAAAAGAAATTAAAGTCATTACACTTCTATGGCAACACTGATCGTACTTGTGCATTGTGTGTACTATATATTGCTAATTAAAATAAATGAGCTAGCTAGATAGGTTTGCTAGTGGAGGTATCTCAGGCTAGCTAGCTAGATAGGTTTGCTAGTGGAGGTATCTCAGGTATCTGTTGACGACGTCGTCGATCATCATCTTGTAGGCCTTCTCGGTGGGGTGGTAGCTGTCCCAGAACACGTACTGCGCCGGGTCGTCGCACAGCGGGCTCGCGAAGTTGCACAGCACGGCGGACGCCAGCCCGATGTACCCGCAGCACGCGTCCCTCCCGTTCTTGAACCCTTCATCCATTTCATCCATCCATCCATGAATCACTCGGCGATACAATGCAATGCTCGTATGTATTTGAGATGATTTCGATGGTGTTAATAATTAGGTGCTTACCGAGGGCTTGGTAGCGCTGAATCATGTCGGCGAGGATGGAATAGAGGTCCATGTAGACGATGTTGACGCCGGGGAGCCTGCCGGCGAGCTTGTTGATCTCCTGGTTCAGCTTCCGGTTGTACAGCAGCGCCAGCTGGTTGCGGTCCGTCGCGCACTGCCGTCTCACCCCTCCGGCGATCAGCCGCTGCGACGGCACGCACCCGACCGGCGGCGCCCCGGCCACCGCGATCTGCCGCGCGCCCAGGCTCACCAGCGTCTACACACACATATACATATGCCGATTGATCCTAAGGTTGATGAGAAAGACCGGATGCATGGTCGAGGTTACGTACAACTGATTAGTAACTACGTACCTGGATGAAAGTGGAAGCTCTTTGGGCCATGAAGTCGCTGTAGTCGGGCTCGGTCTTGCCGTCGGCGAAGGTGAAGTGATGGACGACGTCGTTGCTGCCCCAGCACACGAGATAGAGCGCCCTGTCGGGGATGCTCCCCACCTTCGCCTTGTACTCCAAGAACAGCTGCAGCTGCCGCTCCACCGTCATCGCCGACTAAATGCAATGCAACCAGCAAGTTAACGATCGATTAATCGGTATTTTGCATCGATGGACGGACGGATCGATCGTGCCAATCGCTCACCATCGTCTTGCACGTCGCGTTGTCGTAGCCACTCCCCGCCGACGCGAAGCTCACGCCGGTCCTGAGGTCCTCCAGGGTGAGGTTCTTGTCCAGGTACGGCGGGAGCATCTCCTTCACCCCAAGTGCAGACGCTGCAAATACCATGCAACCGTAAACAGGATGATCGTTGTCAGGTGCGGACCCAACACTCAATTTAACTCACACACTCACAGAATTTTGCGCAGAAGTATTCAGAAACTCTCTCTAACAAAATAGTATGTACAAGAGACACATACATGTTTTATAACACCTCAGAGTTTCAAGATTGTGACAGCCCAATTTTGAACCCAATTTAAAATTTCACGATTTTCATGAATTTCAAAAAATATTTTTGTTGCATTTCCAAAAGCTTTGCCTTGCAATTTAAAACAATTTCCTTGTCTCAAATTTGGATTTGCAAAAAAAAAATCTAAAAGTTTAATTGTGTGCAAAACTATTTCATAAATTGAATTCAAATTCAAATCAGATTTTGAATGGACAATAAAATTTTAAACCCTTTCATTTCCCTCTCTTCTCCTCGGGCCGAAACCGCCGAGCCGGCCCAGCCGCTGCCTCATTTCCTTCTCCCCCTCCCTTCCCCGCGATCCAGCCTAGCCGGCCCACACCTTCCCCTTCCCTCCTTCCCTTCCCTCGGGCACCGTAAACAGGCCGAGCCCACCAAGCTGCCACGTCCACCAGCCTAGCTCCTACTCCCTCGCTCTCATGTGTGCTCTCACTAACTGGCGGACCCCAGCCCCAAACTAGCAGGCCGAACGGAGGAGAAGTATTGTGCTTGTTCGTCCCCACGGCGTCTTGCTCTCCCTGTTATGATCGTTGCCGCCATACGCACGCACGCCGCATGAGCCAAATATTGCAGCAGACCCTGCACCTCGAGCCTCTCCCCCTCTCACACCCCGCTGCATCCTTGTCACCTCATGAGCACGCCCAGCTCACTCACGCGCCGCTTGCAAGATCTGGCGCCCGAGCCGAGCCATGTCGTTGTGCTTGTCTCCGCTCTTGTCCTCTCTATTTAATCCATGGCCGAGCATGTCATCTTGCTTGGTCGCTCCTCCGTTGCATTTCACCCAATTTCTCCCCTCCTCTTTGCCTTGGGTGGAGAAGAACACGAGCCACGTCGAACACCTACTCCAATTTCGGCCACCGGCTTTGCATGTCGATTTCCACCATTGAGGTGAACTTTCGCCTTCGTTGTCTTGTGCATCGTGGTCACCTCGACCTCTAATGTGTGTCTTCTTATTGCTTACGGTCCACCAGAGCCGCCGAAACATCTTCATCCCCGTCGCCGGCCCAGAGCACGCAAACCTCCCCATCGCGCTCGATCTCCTTCCTCATCGGTTTCCAGGTGAGCTTGTCTGTTACCTTTCATTCTAGTATGTTCCAAACTTGGTATGCTAATCAATGTCACGCCTAGATGACCATAGCACTGCCACGCCGTAGCACCTCATTGTACCGCCGTGGAGAGCTCCTCACAATGCCTTGTTCTTGAGCACCGAGAGCACCCCTAGCATCATTGTAGCCTATAGATGATGTGTCAATCTTCAAGTTGTAGGTTCTAGCCGTGGGTAGTAATTATATATGTTCACAGTAGTGTCGCTGCCATCCTTGCTGTCATGCCGCTGCCTAGCTCGTCTCCCGTCGCGCCGTCGCCACCATCATTGTCGCCTTGGTCCCTACAACCCATTTTGGGGTTCGTAAGTGATCGCTGGAGCCTTCACCGCCAACACCAAGCTCACCACGATCCATCCATGGCTACCTTGTCCTGCTCCTCTATTCCCAGTGGAAGACAACAACCGTAGTCACTAACAAGTGGACCCTACTTGTAATATTAGGATTAAGTTAATCGTTAATTAGTTAATTTTTAATTATTAGGTAATGTTAGTATGATATGTGAGCCTGATATAATTACAAAAACTATTTAAGGCGCAGTTTAGTGGCTGAGTCTATGACATGCAGGCCCCACCACTTAAAACACTCTATGTAGACTTAGTCCGTAGACCAAAGCCGCTAATGTGTGGGCCCTTGGCCCTATGAACCGCCGGGTGGAGCGAGTCCATGTGGACCGTGGTCCTACCTGTTAGCCTATCGGGTTTTTTGAATAAAATTAATTAGAAAAGAAATTAAAAACCCGGCTGGACCCCACCTATTAGCCATAGAGGACTTTTTGAAATAAAATAAATAAGAAAATAAATTAAAATCCTAGCCAGGCCCACCTGTCTTGAATTTCAGATTTTTTGGAATTTCCTCTCAATTCAAACTTTGGAGAGCCCATTCTCCCCCATTTTAAATTGAAATGATTTTATTTTATTTCTAAATTCATATAAATTCAAAACATTTCCAACAATACCAAAATAATAACTTTTGAGTTCATTTGAATTTGTGTTGAATTTGGTTATGTTCGCAATTATAGACTTTGACGCTTCGGACGCCACTGTGGCTGTTGATCAACAAAAAAGTGATATCCATTGCTGAGCAAGGCAAATCCTTATAATTGATCATGTTGAACCTTATTTTCAAATACAAATTATTTTGCTTTAATGTATTACTTGGATGCTTATTATTATTTATGAAATGCTTTGTTAAACCTTGATGCCTAGTTACTCCATATGTTGGTTAATTACTATTTCCCTCCTTGATTTTTGACATTATGTCTACCGTGTCACCTTAGGTTAATTATCATAATAAGATTGTCCTTGGCTAACTAAATAGAAAAATGTTTTATAAAATGGTGGAGACTTGGGCGAGTAGGTTGTATAAGATGGGTGCTATGATTGCACGAGATATGGATTTTTGGATTGTCTCGTCTGGGTCAATGAATGACCGAATCATGTGTCGTATCTCCAAAACTAATAATCATGCAACCTCAAGTCTAGTATGGGATAGACCTAATTGAATAATTTGCCGAGTCACGGTCCTATCACCATATTGCGGGCAGTTTGGATTGGGTTGTTGGACCTGGGCTATAGGAGGGTGTGTCTCTATGTACACACACATTGAATATTATGGTGGTACTAAGTTGGGATAGGTCTACTCCCCCAATTGTGGTTTCTTTGGAGTTTAATGTTGTTCTAACACTCGAGGATTGAACTCATTAGATAGTGTAGTGTTATGGCAAGTAACTGTAAAGGCCTTGTTATGATCTTCTTAGTCGCACACCTTCGGAAGTGTGTCAGCCGGACATCAAAAGTTGATCATATCTTGTGAATAAAGTTGTATAACCTCTGCAGAGTATATAATCTATTCGAATAACCGTACCCCCGGTCATGGGTATTGTGAAGAATGCCACACTTGGTTAGTTTTGATAAAATGTGGGATTTAAAACATGTTAACTTAAAAATGGTTGTAGCAATGAGATAATTCTGGGTGGATGGAACCTCATATCTACAGTCAGGTGGATAGAACCTGATGTGTAGATTCAGGTGGATAGAACCTTGTGATCTAGAGTCAAGTGGATGGAACCTAATATCTAGAGATAGATGGATAGAACATGATATCTAGAGATAGGTGGATAGAACATAAGTAGCAATAGGTGGATAGAACCTCATAAGTAGCAATAGGTGAATGGAACCTTGCCTTATGATAAAACTTGTGTTCAAATAACACTTTGATTTTAAGTTGAAATGACACTTTGGTTTTAAGTTGAAATAGCTAGGTCATAGGCTTGGAAAAATAGTTACGATATTTTAACTAAACTTGCTTTGTGCTAAAATAACCATAAGACCCCTCATTTTCCAAGACAAGCATCTATATATTTGCATTTGGTATAAAAATTTGCTGAGTACATTTGTACTCATTGTTGCTCAAATATGTGGATTTAAACTGCGAGACTAAAAACCCGGTATATGGATATTTCTATGCGTCCGGTTTTGGGAATGAAGACACCAACGATAACTAGGCCGTAGCCCCAATCAATTGCTTGTGGCAGATCATGGAGGCCCTTTTGTTTATTTGTCTTTTGCTAATGTTTACTCTTTTGGATTCGTCGGCCTATCGGCTCGTTACGTAAGAACTTGGCTTTATGGCTTATTTGCAACTGTTTATGTTATATTAAGTAGTCTTTTACTTAAGCATATGTATGGATGTGATGTTCATCAATGTTGTACTGTGTGAACTAACTACTAATCATAAAACTAGCTCGGTATACACACATGGTATGGATGCAAATCCGGGTCTGATAAAGATCAAACTCAATCGCTATGCAATAGCGGATCTACAATGGGTCAAGGGTGTTCAGCTAAACACCCAACATATTTTGCAAAATACCCATTATTTACTATGTTCGTTAGAGAGATATATAATTAGATCAAATACTTCGTATTGTAATTTTTCTTAATTATTTTGTAATTTGTCTAAATTATTGAGATGTTGTCTTTAATTCGAATAATTTGTACTTTGATTTTTGCTATTGTGGGCCTTTACTTTTACCATTGAACATATTTTGCTAATTCCGAACATCTATCTTGGAAATTCTGGGTGTGCCACTGTCGCTATGGTCCTATCCTTGTCTACCTATATACACTGGGAAATTGCGGACGTTTTAGACTGCACCTGAAAAAGTTCATGACCCAGAATGTTTGGAACGCAGTAATTTTGTCAACTCCGTGAAAAATTGCACAAGTCTATACGAAACTCATGTATTCCATGTAGGTCCAGCTAATAGTCTACATTGACCATATATATATATATATATATATATATATATATATATATATATATATATATATATATATATATATATGCCCACAATTAAATACGCCGTTCTAATTAATTTTTCCAAGTGGTCGATCAAGAACGCCAATAACAGTTTTTTTTTTCTCAATGTAACAATTCACATTTGCATGCAGTTAATTACTATATACAGTACCGGATTGATCTTGCCGTGCGTGTGCGTACCTAAGAAGTCTACGCTGATCTTGCCGTCGGAGAACCTGCCGGTAGCCTTGTGCCCAGGGAAGTCCTTGCCATACGGCGGGAAGTTGGACCTGACGATGGTCCGGATGTAGTTGTTGTTGCCGGTGTCCACCACCGAGTCACCGAAGGCGAGGATGGCCGGCACCTTGGGCCCCGCCCCTGCCGGAGGGGGAGCCCCCACGACGTCGCCGCGCACCGCCGCGGTGACGACTCCGGCGAGAACGAGCAGGACGGAGATCAGGTTTGGCAGGATGGTAGTGGACGCCATGTTAGTGAGGGTGAGTCGAGACTCGAGTGGATGCGCACACGCATGACTAACTTGTTTGTAGTGTGATCTTCACTATGAATAGGCTTTAATTGGTCACTCACTACTCACCATGCAAGCGACTTTGTCTAAATTAATGGCTGTAGCATGCAAGACAGATCATGAGACTGCTTGTGCAAAAGACCCGGTGTTTGTTCTTGGCAGGCTTACATTTGTGCAAGGATGCGAAACACCCGTTAGGGGATGCATGCATATAGTTGGGCTATGTTGAACCTGTTGTGTTTTAAGACATGCTCTGATTTTCTGCTGCTGCTATACGGTTTACTACTAATCTCAAAAGAAAAAATACGGTTTAGCAACTACATGCCAGGGTTATGGCGTCTGATGGGGTTTGGTACACCATTAATTCAGGTCATTGCCTACAGATGGTTGTAGTTGGCACTGATGACAGATCATACTGGAAAGAGGTCAAGTCCACAATAACAATGCAATAGTGGTACATAATTAATTTGGTGAAACAGGAGACTATACATAGTATCATACTTAGCAACATTAGATGCAAAAGGTTGCACAGCAGGCTAACATTTTCATTGGCATATGGCAATTTTGTATGTGGTCGACTGGTACCTACAAATTACTTAAGTAGGTGGCATACCAACACAAAGACCACTCGTTAATTGTCATGTATACCCCATATCAAATTGGAAATTTGGAAGTACCAGGTGAGACATGTGCAGTGACTATTGAAGTTCTCGTCAGTCCTGGTGGTGAATGAGCCATGGAAACTTGAATTATTTGATATCAAGGTACCAGATAAGTCAGTAGCAGTTTCTAAATATCAACAGGATAAAGGAAACTTATGCCAAACTCTGTTATTTCCTTTGCTGGAAGAATAGTTTGTTCAGTTCCAACAGAGATGTAACCTTCACAACATAGCAGCAGAATAATATCCTTGTTGTGATATAGGTAGGTTACACTAGCACAATATAAAAATTTCTACCACGTAAACTAGGAAGCCATACGAGTAAGAGATCATAAATCGTTACCACTAGATGCGCAATACAGCAGAAGAAGATTTGGAGTAGCCCGGTCCAACGTTGCACGTGTCAATGCAGTGGAAGTAGCCAATCATCCAATATCTTTGGCCGCCGATCGTCTCCTTCAGCAGCTACTCTTATTCCTCACGTACATCACGAATCGTCCATGATCAGTGCAACAGTGTCTCTACGGTATTCACACATCTAGAGATGAAACACCATGCGTTGTGTAATAGCACCAGCGCGCATGGTAGGGCCTTCGAAGGGTGGCAACTAGGGTTTCGGTGGATATTGCGACATACTCCCAAAAAGCCCCACGCCTCACCTTATAAAGTGCCCCCTTAGTGGAGCCCTACACTAGGGGCCCATTAAGATGTGAAGCCCACAAGAACGGATAATATCTGAACTGATTAGTTCCAGCCCATGAAGTGTGTGACCCTCTATGTTCATATGCACTCTGTCGTGACCCGAAAACTCTTTTCCAATCACAATTCGGTAACGGTCCCTAGCAGGACATAACAACCCCAGCTGAATACCCATAAAAATCATATCAGATGAACCTATATAGTTCTCATGTGTTGATCTCGCACGGACTATGTATGAGACCAACTGATGACACTTAAGAATATCACAATTCCCGTAGTATCTCAAGGTGGGTCCATCCAACATATGTCCATATTATTGATTTGATATCTCATATCCATGATCCGTGAAACATAATCATGAATCAATACATGTGATAATCTATAAATCATAAGTATCCACATAATTATGTAAGATCGAGGATATTTATAATAGCATCATAACATAAATAAAGAGTTTCACAAACAAGTCAGATATTTGTTAATCAATATAAATGATAGTTTATTTAAGGACAAAATAACATATTATTCAATAGTTCATAAACATAAAAACGATACAATCATGATTACCTCTAGGGCATATCACTAACAATCTCCCACTTGCATTAGAGTGAATCATGCAATTATCTAATACCCATATGTCTTGTGTGCACCTAGTGCTTTGGCTGCGGGAGAGACTTTGTTAACAGATCATTGACATTCTAGGGCTAGAGTTGCCCTCCTCTCCCTCTCGGTTCTATCTCCTCGGTGGGGCCAAATCGTTCAAGTTGAGCCCACATGGTGGTGTGCCCTACCATTACAGGTGCAAACAGAATGCATAATTTCCATTCGGCCAACCGAAGGCTTGCGGAACGAATACGAAAGTGAGAAATGGGTATCCAGCACTATCCTTGTCCGATACTGACCCTGAGAAAAATATACGGCATAGGAAGCAAGACTAGCGATATCCATCCGTATTTGCTCTGATTCCAAAAAAAACCATGTACGGGCTACGCGGGCCAATCACGACCCGTCAAGTTAACTATGTCTGGGCTCGCCCGAGATGCCGATGTGTTATGCTTCGATCGGATCGACACAGCATGGTCTACACAGTCAAACGGACCGACCAAGCTAGACCTAATCGCACCGTGCTGGGACGGGCGACCCGTTTGGCCACCACTCACGGATGTATCTGTTTAGTGCGCTCGTCACGAGGATTCATTCACACCATTCACGAGTCACGACGGACAAAGAATGATGTATCCATTTAATGCTCACACCAAGAAATGACATGTTCATACCATTCATGGCTGGCTACGAGCGATGCCCCTAAGGGCATCTCTAATAGTGTATTTATTGTTGTCTTTTAACTATGCCACGTCAGCAAAATCCTACGTGGAGGAGAGAGAGGAAGGCGAGAGAACACAAGTCGCCTCTTCCTGAAGAGATGATTGTGCACGCGAAACAAGACATAATACATTAATCTACTCTAGTTGACATGTAGGACCGTTTCAAAGGAAAATTATAAAATACAAATATTGGAGAGCGTCCTAGAGACTATCTATTGGAGATGTTGTCTCTAAAGATGATGTAGCATATGTTAGAGACAAGGTTATCTCTAACTATTGGAGATGCCCTAATACAAATACCCTTTGTATTGCTCTGTAAGACCAAGAGGTTTTTGGTCATGATATTTGATGATGAATACATTGCCAATAAGTAAGACTTAGTCTTGGGGTTTTAAGTTGAATACATTGTATTTGGAACATGCTTGTGATCTTAGTTGCTGACTGCTATTGAGATCTGTTGTTTTCTGTCGAATATTAGTTTTTGTCAGGCTTTGCGGTAGTACTGCCTTGTGTCTCATGAACTACACGAGAGGAACAACCATGCGATTCTTTGGTGGTATGGATTTTCCCAAAGACTTGCGTTTCGCTTTTGGATTTTCTTGAAATACGGTAGTACTCAAGAATGTGGGACTAGCACGACCGTAGGAAGGTAATACCACAGGTTGAACGGCGGTAGTACCGCACAAAGGTATGACCGCAAGGATGTGGTATGGAATTTCCAGAAGAGATGTTTTCGAGAGTTTTGAGTTCAAGTGAAAAAACGGTAGTACCATGACTTGGTGCGGAACGACCTCGGATCGATATTACAAGCATGTTGAGCGATGGTAGTACCGCATGGCAGTAATACCGTTTGAGAGCGATATGGTTTTTACAGAATGCTTGTTCTTGGGAAGTTTCTGTTGTCTCTAGGAATCGGTAATACCATTTGGAATTTGCGGTAGTACCACACATCGTAGTACCGTTGTGTTTTTATCGGTATGGAAAAACTAGAACACTTGTTTCTTTTGGACATTGAATTTCTTCCTAAGCGGTATGACCGCGCCATGGATGGCGGTAGTACCGTGATAGGTTTTTCAGAGAGAGAGAGTTTCTGGCAGGTACTGTTAAGTCAAAATCGGATTAACCGAATTCTTGAAGCAGTTCAACCACTGGTCGGTAATACCGCGCTCTTAATGGCGGTAGTACTGTTAGTCGGTATGATCGTTTGATAAAGGTATGGAATTTCCAAAGAGTGTGTTTATGGAAGATTTTGAGTTTTCCGAAGAGTGGTACTTCCTTGATGTGCTGAAGCGATGCGACCGCGTCTTGATAATACCGAGGCTAATGTGGCGATAGTTCCGTTTATGCTCTGAAATATTGTCGTTTTGGGGATTTGACTGAGGACAAGCTAAAATCGTGAGCTTTATCGAGTTGCATGTTGCATGATAGTGTGTATGGGTGTGTGTGAGCTAATGGATGGTCAAGTTGGAGAACTTGTGCCAAGAATCGGGTTTCCTTGGTCTTTGCATGTGCAGGATGGGCGTAAGGATGAATCACGGTCGGTGACGGAGTTTGACTCGGATTAGGATGGGGAGATCTGAGGTCTTGGAAGTTGTGGATGTCACAAGGTGGTTTGGATCACGCTAGAGCACGTGGAGATCAAGGCGTGCGCGCTGGAAGCTACGGGATGGAGTCCTGGAGGCTTGCGGCGTGGAAATTTGGAAAGACTGTTTTGGAAGGAGTTCCAAATCTGGTCGTTTTGAGATAGAGTCTGTGTCGGTGTCGTGTTGGACATGGATAGGACTCTAGGGTATAAATAGAGGAGGGATAGGAGCCAACGGTGGGGGTTTTTAGATTGGAGGTCGTGATTTTGAGTCACGGTTTTGAGTTGAGGTTTTTGCTGTAGCCTTCTTGTTGTTTTGTGCTATGGTTTAGAGGTCCTTCGAATTTGGACTTTTAGGGGTGCTTGTTGAGCACTTTGTAGACACAAATCAACACTGAGATATAAAGATCAGATTCATTCAATCTCTGTCTTTGATTTGGTCTTCTTGCTGTGCGGCTGAGAAGAGGTTCTTGCTGAAATTTGGATTCGATTGTTAAATTGCTGCAATCATTCAACCCCCCCCTTCTGATTGCCATTACGATCCTATAAGTGGTATCATAGCGAGGTTGCAATGGCATCAGATCGAGATCGATTCTCAGGTAAGCCACCGTACTTCGATGGATCGGACTACATCTATTGGAAGACTCGTATGGAAGTTTTTCTGCAAGCTCAAGGTAATGTTATTTGGCAGAAGGTAGAAGTTCCTTATGAAGTCCCTGCTGTGATCACCAATAACAATACTGCTGATGTTGAAGCAAATGCTAAGGCTAGAAATATTTTGTTGCAAGGTTTAAGTAGGAATGAGTTTGTTAGAATTACTAATATAAAATCTGCTAATAAAATTTGGACAACACTTGCTGATTATCATGAAGGTTCAAAATCTGTTAAAGGTGTTCATCAAAACCAATTCAAAAAGGAGTATTCCAAATTTGAGATGAAACCGGGTGAATCTGTAGATACTCTTTTTGATCGCTTCAATAAAATCATTAGTGATTTGCAATCTGTTGATGTGATTTATTCCGATTCTGACAATGCTAGACAGATTTTGAATGCTTTGGATATGTCTGTTTGGGAGGTCCTAGTCACTACAATCAATCATTCTGTTAATATGGAAACACTCACTTTGAATGATCTCTATTCTAAGATGAAAACTCATGAGATTGATATTTTCGCCAGAATAAACAAGTCCAATTCTTTGGGTTTAGTGACTAACCAAACTGATAGTTCTTCAAGTTCCTCTAGTTTCTCTTTTTCTGCTTTAAGTGCTATTTCAGATGAACAATTGGAGGAGATCCCGAAGGAACAGCTTGTGCTCTTCTCAAATAGGGTGACTAAAACAATCAATAATGTCAGATCAAGGAGAAGAGGAGGTCCAATCAGATGTTTTGAATATGGTGAGCCTAATCACATTAAGGTGAATTGTCCCAAATTGAGAGGCAAGGAAGCTAAGGATGATAAAACACCATTTCGGCGTTCAAAATTCAAGTTTGATTCAAGCAAAAAGCAAAATTATCGAAAGAAATTTGTCAACAAGGTTCTTTCAGCACTTGAGGAAATTGGATTAAGCGATGTTGATTCAGACAGCGACAATGAGGAAGACAAAAAGAAGGCAAAAGAGGCTGATTTCACAGGGATGTGCTTTATGGCAAGTAGTGAAAAAATTAATGATGATCTCTACAGTGACCCTGATGAGGTACAGCAATTGAGGAAGGGGAACTTTTGGTTAGTTGATTCAGGATGTTCTAGGCACATGACTGGTGATTCAAAATGGTTCTCCTCCCTCACTAAGGCATACAGTGATGAATTGATTACTTTTGGAGATGCTTCAACTGGAATTGTGATGGCAAAAGGTACTGTGCGCGTTAATGACAAGTTTGTTCTTAAAGATGTTGCCTTAGTAAGTAAATTGAAGTATAACCTACTTTCTGTGTCTCAATTATTGGAAGAAAATCTTAAGGTAAGCTTTAAGAAACATACTTGTAGGGTTTTAGATGCCTCTGGAGATCTTGTTTTTAATATCACTCGATTAGGGAGAGTTTTTAAAGCTGATTTCAATCATTCCTTTTCACCTAATGTTAGATGTTTGGTAGCTTCTGATTCTAGGGATCTATTCTTTTGGCATCGTAGACTAGGACATATTGGTTTTGATCATCTTGTTCGAATTAGTGGAACGGATCTTATTAGGGGGTTACCTAAGCTTAAAGGTGAGAAAGATTTGGTTTGCTCTCCTTGTCGTCATGGTAAGATGGTTGCTACTCCATATTTTCCTATTTCTGTAATCATCACAGATGGCCCTGGACAATTGTTACATATGGACACTGTAGGTCCCTCAAGAGTTCAATCTGTTGGAGGTAAGTGGTACATTCTTGTGATTGTTGATGATTATTCTAGGTACTCTTGGGTGTACTTTATGGTGTCTAAGGATGAAGCTTTTGGTCATTTCAAAGATTTGCTTCTCAGACTTAATAATGAATTGAATGGTGCTGTGAAAGTAATAAGAAGTGATAATGGTACTGAGTTTAAGAATTCTTTATTTGCTTCTTTTTGCTCTGAACAAGGTTTGGAACATCAATTTTCCTCTCCTCGAGTTCCTCAACAGAATGGTGTAGTTGAGAGGAAAAATAGAACCTTGGTTGAGATGGCAAGGACTATGCTTGATGAACATGCCACTCCTAGGAAGTATTGGGTAGAGGCAATCTCAACTGCTTGTCATGTTTCGAATAGAGTGTTTTTGAGAGCCTCTTTGCACAAGACTTCTTATGAGTTGAGATTTGGCAAAAGGCCCAGTGTCTCACACTTCAGAGTTTTTGGTTGCAAATGTTTTATTCTTAAACATGGTAACTTGGACAAATTTGAATCTAGATCAACTGATGGCATATTTCTTGGATATCCTCTTCACTCTCGTGGCTATCGAGTGCTTAATCTTGAAACTAACAAAATCATTGAGACTTGTGAGGTTACTTTTGATGAGGTCGGTACTTGTACTAGAACTGACATTTCAGGTACACAAGTTCAGGGGGAGTCTGAAAGTATATTTCTTGATGAAGAAGATGATGTTGAGCTTGGCAATGATGTTTCTCCCATGCCATCACCTGATGATCAGCCACTTGCTGATGCGCCACCACCAAGTGAAGAACAGATAGCCGAAGGTGCTCAAAATGGCGAAGCATATTCAGAACCTACTGCACCTTTGAAAATTCAGCGACTTCATCCTCCAGAATTGATGATTGGTGACATACATGAAAGGGTAACACGTTCTAAGTTTACTTCTCCTGACTCACATGCTCATTCTGCTTTTGTTGCCTCCTTTGAGCCCAATGATGTAAGTCACGCTTTATCTAATGAGTCTTGGATCAATGCCATGCATGAAGAATTAGAGAACTTTGAGCGTAACAAAGTCTGGACCTTAGTTGAACCTCCTCATGGACATAATGTAATTGGAACTAAATGGGTTTTTAAAAATAAACAAAGTGAGGATGGTGTTGTTGTGAGAAATAAGGCTAGACTTGTTGCTCAAGGTTTTTCACAGGTGGAGGGTCTTGACTTTGGTGAAACTTTTGCCCCTATCGCCAAATTAGAAGCAATTCGAATTCTTTTAGCCTTTGCTGCATCTAGAGGATTCAAATTGTTTCAAATGGATGTTAAAAGTGCTTTTCTAAATGGCTACATTGAGGAAGAAGTTTATGTTAAACAACCACCTGGCTTTGAAAATCCTAAGTTTCCTAATCATGTCTACAAACTCTTAAAAGCCTTGTATGGTTTGAAGCAAGCTCCTTGGGCTTGGTATGAGAGGCTCAAGCTGTTTTTGCTAAAAAATGATTTTCAAATGGGCAAGGTAGACAAAACTCTTTTCACTTTTAGACATGGCAATGATCTACTACTTGTTCAGATTTATGTGGATGATATCATCTTTGGGGGCTCCTCTCATGTTTTGGTTTCCAAGTTTTTAGATACTATGAGTAGGGAGTTTGAGATGAGTATGATGGGGGAGCTAACTTATTTCCTAGGCTTGCAAGTAAAACAGACCAAGCAAAGCAATTTCATTCATCAAACCAAGTATACTAAAGACTTGCTTAAGCGTTTTGACATGGCAACTAGCAAACCCATCTCTACACCAATGGGGTCTACAACTGTTCTTCACCCAGATGAAGAAGGTGAAGTAATGGATCAAAAAGAATACAGGAGTATGATTGGATCTCTACTCTATTTAACTGCTTCAAGGCCGGATATACACTTTGTTGTGTGCTTATGCGCTCGATTTCAAGCTTCACCTCGTGTATCTCATCGACAGGCAGTGAAAAGAATTCTTAGGTATCTCCAATCCACCTTAGAATTTGGTCTTTTCTATTCATCTTCATCCTGTCTTTCTTTGCATGCATACTCAGATAGTGATTTTGCGGGGTGTAGGATTGATAGAAAAAGCACATCTGGCATTTGTCACTTTTTAGGCACATCGTTAGTGTCTTGGTCCTCTAGAAAACAATCTTCTGTTGTTCAATCAACTGCTGAAGCTGAGTATGTTGCTACTGCTGCTAGTTGCTCTTAAGTCCTTTGGATTGCCTCTACTCTCAGAGATTTTGGTTTAGATTTGGGCACTGTTCCTCTTTATTGTGATAACACTAGTGCTATTAACATTGCTAAGAATCCTGTGCAACATTCTAGAACCAAACACATTGATATCAGATTTCACTTTCTTAGAGATCATGTTGAAAAAGGTGATATTGTTCTTCATTTTGTTGAAACTGATTTTCAAATTGCTGATATTTTCACTAAGCCGCTTGATACTTCTCGATTTGTTCGTTTGCGGAGTGAATTGGGTGTTGTTCATCCTATGAGCTTATTTTGAGGGGGAGCTAGTTGGTTAAAATTTCAGAAGCTTTGATGATTCATTAAGTCCAAGCCATTGAAATAAAAGGAGTAGTAGACTTTCTTTATCATATTTGTTCATATGCTATGAAGCTTTGATCTGGGTGGTTTACTAATCATGCTACATAATGAACTAAAGCTTGACATGGCTGAAATTTTTGACTAGATTGATTATTGGTATCACTTTGTGCTAGTTATTGAAAAAGATAAGCTTGTTTGTGAGTCTTATTTTAAATCTTGGATTTGAAGCAAAATGTCTCTCACTTCAATCCTGTGTTGCTCACTCAATTTGGCATGTTATAAAAGATAAAAGGGTTGAGAAAAGGAATATGCAAAGATGTGTGCTTCAAGCATGCCATACATAGCTGTGTATCACAATAACAAAAAGGGGTACATAATAGTGCTCAACTGACAAGAAGTATGTTTCAAGCATGCCATACCCAGCTATGTGTTTTTGAAATAAAAAAAATGCACAAAAAGTGCTTCATCAGAAGAAGTATGCTTCAAGCATGCCACCCTGGAAAAGATGTATGCTCCAAGCATGCCACATGCACATAAAAATTGAAAGTGAAGCAAAAGGATGATTCATGAGACTGTAGCTCATCCAGTTTTTAAAGTTGGTCTCACTGTTTGGCTTTCACTTCTTGATGACTTCTATTTGTGGTCTTATAATCTTTTTAGTCATTGTAAATGCTTGTCATGAATCTAAATTGATTTATCACTTTGAAATACTTGTCTAGATATTGCTCTGTGGTATATGCTTTTATATGATCTTGTTAGCTCTACTCACCAAATTAGCTTGGTTAATCCATTAAATAGATTTGCATAAAGCTTCTGGACTTTTACACTTCTTGCTTCTCTATTTTCGAAATTTGAAGCTCTTGATGATCACATTGCCAAAGGGGGAGAAACTGAGTGATTTGCAAGAAATTTGATTTTCTTCTGTTAAAGGAAGGTTTCAGCTGCTGTTTTGTTGCTTGGCAGTTTTTGAACAGTTTTTGCAACTTTGACACTTTCTGTTGCTCTCACTCATTTCTGAATTTTTGGAAGTGTTGTCAATGTATTCATCAAGGGAGAGATTGTAAGACCAAGAGGTTTTTTGTCATGATATTTGATGATAAATACATTGCCAATAAGTAAGACTTAGTCTTGGGGTTTTAAGTTGAATACATTGTCTTTGGAACATGCTTGTGATCTTAGTTCTTGTTCTTTGTTGAGATCTGTTGTTTTCTGTCGAATATCGAGTTTTGTCGGGCTTTGCGGTAATCTGCCTTGTGTCCACGGAACTACTCATGAGAGGAACAACCGCGATTCTTTGGCGGTATGGATTTTCCCAAGACTTGCGTTTAGCTTTTGGATTTTCTTGAAATCTGATAGTACAAGAATTGTGGGGCGATGCGGCCGTAGGAAGCACGTATATCTAGTAGGTTGAGCAGTGATAGTACCGCACAAAGGTATGACCGCAAGGATGTGGTATGGAATTTCCAAAAGAGATGTTTTCGAGAGTTTTGAGTTCAAGTGAAAAAACGGTAGTACCACGACTTGGTGCGGAACGACCTCAGATCGGTAGTACCGCATGTTGAACAGTGGTAGTACCGCATGGCAGTAATACCGTTTGAGAGCGGTATGGTTTTTACAGAATGCTTGTTCTTGGGAAGTTTCTGTTGTCTCTAGGAATCGGTAATACCATTTGGAATTTGCGGTAGTACCGCACATCGTAGTACCATTGTGTTTTTATCGGTATGGAAAAACCAGAACACTTGTTTCTTTTGGACATTGAATTTCTTGTTGAGCGGTATGACCGTGCCATGGATGGCGGTAGTACCGTGACAGGTTTTTTAGAGAGAGAGAGTTTCTGACAGGTACTGTTAAGTCAAAATCGGATGAACCGAATTTTTGAAGCAGTTCAACCACTGGTCGGTAATACCGCGCTCTTAATGGCGGTAGTACCGTTAGTCGGTATGGCCGTTTGATAAAGGTATGGAATTTCCAGAGAGTGTGTTTATGGAAGATTTTGAGTTTTTCGAAGAGCGGTACTTCCACAGTGTTTGAAGCGACGACAGCGCGTCTGATAATCTGCCGGGCTAATGTGGCGGTAGTTCCGTTGATGCTCTGAAATATTGTCGTTTTGGGGATTCGACTGAGGACAAGCTAAAATCGTGAGCTTTATCGAGTTGCATGTTGCATGATAGTGTGTATGGGTGTGTGTGAGCTAATGGATGGTTAAGTTGGAGAACTTGTGCCAAGAATCGGGTTTCCTTGGTCTTTGCATGTGCAGGATGGGCGTAAGGACGAATCACGGTCGGTGACGGAGTTTGACTCGGACTAGGATGGGGAGATCTGAGGTCTTGGAAGTTGTGGATGTCACAAGGTGGTTTGGATCACGCTTGAGCACGTGGAGATCAAGGCGTGCGCGCTGGAAGCTACGGGATGGAGTCCTGGAGGCTTGCGGCGTGGAAATTTGGAAAGATTGTTTTGGAAGGATTTCCAAATCTGGTCGTTTTGAGATAGAGTCCGTGTCGGTGTCGTGTTGGACATGGATAGGACTCTAGGGTATAAATAGAGGAGGGATAGGAGCCAACGGTGGGGCTTTTTAGATTGGAGGTCGTGATTTTGAGTCACGGTTTTGAGTTGAGGTTTTTGCTGTAGCCTTCTTGCTGTTTTGTGCTATGGTTTAGAGGTCCTTCGAATTAGGACTTTGAGGGTGCTTGTTGAGCACTTTGTAGACCTAAATCAACACCGAGATATAAAGATCGATTCGTTCAATCTCTGTCTTTGATTTGGTCTTCTTGCTATGCGGCTGAGAAGAGATTCTTGCTGAAATTTGGATTCGGTTGTTAAATTGCTGCAATCATTCAACCCCCCCCCCCCCTTCTGATTGCCATTACGATCCTACATGCTCCAAATGAAATAAGATCAACTATCATGAGTTTGTAGAGACACCTTCAGGCTCAGACCTTCATTTTTGGCTCGAAGGTCCGGTGACCGAAAAAACTCGACAATGACAATAAAAATATTTTAAAAAATATTTTTATTCCCAAAAATGAATTAAATATTAATATTTATTTAAAAATAAAAATATTTTATGGGAAAACACATGTTTTAGGCTGGGCTTAAGCCTACCAATTCAAGACCGGGCTTTTCTAAGCCCGACCTGAGGTTTGATTAGGTCTAGTTGGGTGTAAGGATTGGATCTTCTCTAAGTGAGAGAATCTTGCTTTTGGGGTGGGTCCAATCCTCGCACTCCACCAAATGCACATGAAGTATCGATATCGGCTACTACCTGTACACATGCCAGTGTAAGATCCAACATATGTAGGCCCTCTTTGGGACAGCTTCGGCTTTAAGCCGGAAGCTGCCTCAAATGGGCGGATTTATTCAATGCCTTTTGGAAATGCTGGAAGCCATTTATAATGTAGGAAAGCATAAATCCGCCTATAGGCATCTTCCCACAGCTTTAGCGACATTGACATCCGAAATTGCCCCTAGAGTTTGGTTGTAATTACCTGCATTACCACTCAACAAACCCCATCCCAGCCCGAACCCTAACCTATCATACCCCAAATTTGAAATTTGGAATCTTCTGTGTTCACAGCACTAGTCCCTAGATCAGTTACTAGTGCCCACAGTTACATCATTGAATATCAATTACATATCACAAATATGTAAAGCTATTGCATAATAATAAACCAAGTGTAAATATAGCTTATAGCTTTTGTCTTTCAGAATGACCGACCAGGCCAAATATCGATAAAGAATCAACAGCGGAAGTGGAATTGAAATACAACACATGGAACCCTCACGATAGACCCATAGACAATCGACTAGGGCCCACGACCTAGTTCTTGGCCATCTTAATCTTCAGTCTTGATGAATGCTCATAAGTACCACTACTACATAAAAGGTATTCACAGACGGTTCAAAAACGTCATCACAGACAGTTTCATAAGCCGTCTGAGTTTATGGGTCAGTGATGACATGAGGTCATCACAGACGGTTTTCAAACCGTCTGTGATGCATACTTTCACAGACGGTTATTAACTGAGAAGTATATATCACAGACGGTTTGTGGCTGGAACCATTTGTGGTTGAAACCGTCTGTGATAATACTTATCACAGACGGTTTGTGGCTGGAACCGTCTGTGATGACTTTTCTCTATAAAGCCCCAGCGGTATTTGCTTGTGCCATTAAAACAGCATCATATATATATATATATATATATATATATATATATATATATATATATATATATATATATATATATATATATATATATATATATATATTATTGTAGTCTCTCGGCCACTTTGGGGGATGCGTCCACATGACATGAGAAGGATGAGATAGTAGCCACGGGCAACCTCATTGAGCCTGCAAATTTAAAAAGTATGGATGCAAGGAGATCGTCGGGACATCCAATTACCTGGATGTTGTCGATAGGTAATTGGACGTCGCTATGTTCAGAAAGTGACATGGACGCGTAGGTATTCCAACTGGGAAGTGGCATCATGTATCAGCAACTAACCATTCTTGAGCATGTAATCGTCTTTAAACCCAACAGGAACACCAAGCAACCATTCTCACATTTTAAAAGAATTCTCAACTTGTTGCTTGGTGTTCTTGTTGGGTTTAAAGACGATTACATGCTCAAGAATTGTTGGTTGCTAATAGATGATGCCACTTCCCAGTCGGAATACATGTGCGTCCACGTCACTTTCTGAACATAGCGACGTCCAATTACCTATCGACAACATCCAGGTAATTGGATGTCCTGACGATCTCCTTGTATCCATACTTTTTAAACTTGCAGGGGCTCAATGAGGTTGCCCGTGGCTACTATCTCATCCTTCTCATGCTGCGTGGACAACCCCCCCCCAAGTGGCTGGGAACTACGAACAATATATAATAGGACATACCTCGGACGCAAGGTAGGAGAACTTGACCGGCATGAACACAGTTACACATACAAAGGAGAAATGAATGGCGGGAGACAGGTGAAGAGGTGTTGTAATAGTTTTTGACTCATTTGGTCTTGTTTTCAAATACAATACACACCAAGCCTAAACCTTTACAAATCTAAAAAGTTAATTGCAGCCAAGCCCCATCCGAACCACATCCAATGTAAGCCAACCAAGCACAAAGCTAGAACTGGCATCAATAACCCTCAGTATCCATCAGAGAGCATTAACCAAACCCACCATCCCCATTCATTTTTTTCAATCTGAACCCACAGCATGAACTAAGCAAGATGCATATATATAGAATGCACATACACCAATAGCCCTCGGTTTACATTTCACAGAGCAAGGGGACTATTAATATGAACTAATTATCAATTCAATTTCAGCATAAGACTATTAACATCATTGAGCAGTTCAACAGCTAGCAAGGTGCCACTAGCCAACAAGCATCTGCATGATCATTGCACTCATTATATTTAAGATTTCTCTATACTTCTCTCTACATGTATGTATTACACATTTACACTTCTCTGCAATGATGCACTTCTCTTCATGTATGTATGTATTACATATTTAGCATCTGGGCTCTGGCCAATGACCATCACCATTAGTATCAACCAACAACCAAACAACATCAAGAAGACAAGAAGGGGACTTATGCGTTAGTGGGAGAGCCGGAGAGGTTAGAGGTGTGAGGGAGGTCCGAGGTAGCGCAACGAGCCGGCGGCGAGAGGGGGGAGGAGCTGGAGCTACGGTGTAGGGAGGAGGAGCCAGGGCTGGCGGCACAGCGAGGGGTGACTGGGAGTTTGATCCGGCGGCGTAGGGAGGAGGGAGCTTGATCCGGAGGTGCAAGAGCTGGCGGCGAGGGAGGAGGAGCTCGGTTCACATGAATACTAATAGCACAAACCAATAGGTGATAGATCTGTCTTACCTCGACATCGCCGGTGGAGAGGTAGCCGGGGGTCGCGTACGCCGTGGGGAGGAGGAAGAGGGGAAGGCGTGTGGCGTCACAGTAGTTGTGGCACAACAGTGACACTACAAAAGACACTTCTCGTACGAGTGTCTTGTGCAGTGAACCGTGGTATCACAACCATCGGTGACGAGAAGAATGCATGGCGGCGTCGGCGTCGGCGACGAGGTCACTCGGGTGGCGAGGGGAATGGACGAGAGTAAGGGCGGCACTAGGGAGTGACGAGTTAGAGCGCAAACCCTAGCAGTCGGGCTCCTACTAATAAAGAGACTTATCACAGACGGTTCTATTACGGAACCGTCAGTGATACTTATCACAGACGGTTCCACAATGGAACCGTCTATGAAATGATTTTTTCTCAAGTATATTTATTTTGTATATACACTTACATGACATGAAGAAATTACATGTTTATATGTCAATTTTGTCATTTAAATCTTCTTTGAAAATTTGCTTTAACTATATATATATATATATATATATATATATATATATATATATATATCTAGTGCTAATGGGTATTTAGGTGATAAGGTGCTAATGTCAACATTAGATGTTAGATCTGAATTGAACAGCCAAGATTTGAGTGCTAATCCCACCTCCAATCCACTTAACCATTTTTCACTAAACCCCCTCCTATCCCCTTTTTTCAACCGACCAGTCCAACCCAACCCTCCTCTTCATGATCCCTGGCCCATCGCCTCCCTGGCTGCTGCGCCGCCCTCCAGCGCTCAAGACCACCGCATCTCCAAGATGGTACGGTGATTCGATTGTGCCTTCTTTTACCTTGCAGTCCCCCAACTCATTCTTTATGGTACATGCACATCAGCAAATCTCTCTCTCTCTCTCTCTCTCTCTCTCTCTCTCTCTCCCCCCCCCCTCTCGTCATGATTGAATGGTGCACACCACGTAGGATCTGTAGGAGATAGTCCTTTATTGTGTCGTCGATGGGTGTCACAGGCTCTAATTGTGCGTTACCTTTGTGTTCATGTGTGCGAGGATGTCAAGTGCGGGGTTGCGTTCCGGCGGGTTGAGCAGGTCGATGTCGTTCTGCAGCACCTGCTCCGATTCCCAACCCGAAACACTAAACAGAATCAAGAAAAGAAGTCACGCACCATGAATAATCTCGGATCGAACGAGCAAACAAGAAAATAAATTCAACATAATAGGTAAAAGAAAGCACGATCGAATCACCATACCATCTTGGAGATCGATGGTCTTGATTGGAGGGTGGCAGCACGGGTGATTATGAAGAGGAAGGGTTGGGTTGGGTGGCGGTTGAAA
This sequence comes from Phyllostachys edulis, assembly GCA_036346405.1. Lineage (NCBI taxonomy): Eukaryota > Viridiplantae > Streptophyta > Magnoliopsida > Poales > Poaceae > Phyllostachys > Phyllostachys edulis. Next base: position 46,903,359 of record CM070563.1, on the reverse strand, counting down.
GAAGGGGATTGGAGGGGGTTTAGTGAAAAATGGTTAAGTGGATTAGAGATGGGATTAGCACTCAAATCTTGGCAGTTCAATTCAGATCCAACGTCTAATGTTGACATTAGCACTTTATCACCTAAATACCCATTAGCACTAGATACGTTCCCATATATATATCACAAATCGGATATATATATATATATATATATATATATATATATATATATATATATAATTAATTAATTTGTTCCACTAAACCGTCTACGATATAATTAATATTAATTGTAACTTCACCTCCAAACTAGATTTTTTTCCACAAAACCGTCTCGATATATATATATATATATATATATATATATATATATACACACACACACACACACACACACATATACACACACACATATACAGAGAGAGAGAGAGAGTAATAATTCAACATATAATTAATATAGTAACTTCACCTCCAAACTTTTTATTTTTTTCATTTTGGAATTTTTTTCATATGACCAAACCGCGTGGCCAGTCACTTACAAAAGATTAAAAAAGTAGAAACATATAAATAAACAAATTTTTCTAGTGGCGGTAGGCTACTATCTCCGTCTTCAATACTTACGTGGCGGCGGCGGCGGCGGGCGGTTCGTGATCAAGCGAAGCTCGAAATCGTCCACTCACGACGCCATTGCTCGTTCAGTGTCTCCAAGACCCTCGGTGTTGAACCAAGAAGAATTGAGCCTATAGGCTCTCTTCCCTTGCTTGAGGGTCTCGGCCTAGTCGACTCGATGCTTCTGCCGCCTCGATTCTGTGAGTCAAGTGACGGCAAGCCTCCACGAGGCGTGCAACATCGTTTTGGAGGACCACGTCGATGACCGCGATAAACTTCGCCGAAAGTGGGAGATCACCGGAAGACACGGCGGAGGAGGATGTCAAGGCGGCAAAAGGTGGCCGTCACCGCTCCGCAAATTCTTGGACAGAGGAGTGAAGACACTGTTGAAACAGTGTTCTTCATGACCGCAGTTCAACGTCTGGCGAGAGAGGTGCTCGTACAGTGCGGCGAGGTAGGCCATCAATGCTAGCGACAAGGAAACAAAAGAGGCAGCCATTTCTGTTTTTTTGTATAAGTGGGGATGATCATCTTCGATGGCAGATGATCCTTTTTATAAAACAAGAAATAAATTTAGGCGTGAGGCGAAGAGCGCGCCGGGGAGCGGCGCGGCGTGTCGCGACGAATTGAGATGCATCGGCGAAAGAAACTCATCGGGCTTCAACTAGGAGTGTGGCGATATTATCACGAGCGGTTATAACAAAAAACCGTCGAGATTTGTAGTAATATCACGACGGTTATTGTTAAGAAAATGCAGCGATGTTCCTGACAGTTCTTTGTAGAAAACCGTGCGTGATATGTAGAATATCACGAGCGGTTATTAACAATAACCGTCTATAATAAGTCACAGACGGTTTTAGATATGAACCGTCTGTGATATTTCCTCTTCACATACAGTTTTTAGCGTAGCCAGTAACACAGACGGTCTCTAAACCAAAACCGTCTTTGATTGCATGTAATACAGACGATTTTGGTCAACCGTCTGTGATGAGGCGTCCAGTATTAGCCTTTTTGTAGTAGTGTACCCACATAGCCTTCTTCTTTTATGCTTACTAAATAATAATATATTGAGTGAGCATGAGTACACAACCATACTCACGAGCCAATACACAGAATCCAGTTATATAATATGCAAGGTTGATCAAAGGAATGGCTTGTTGTTCTTTTGTTTGCATAAAGCCACTTGTTGAAATGGATAATGTAGTAGAAACTCCTGAGACCTAGCATTTTTAACTAACACATGTTTTAATAAAGTTGAGTTTTGTTGCAAAATACTAGTGGAGCCTCCAACCTCCTATATCATAGAGTGGCTCAATCCACCCAATGCTCACGTTCTTTCTCGGGTCACACCCTATACTTATCACTGGTTCTCAACCAAGCCATCTCAAATCTCTAGGCTCCAACCCATCTCAAATCTCTGGGCTCCAACCCATCTTTTCATTCCCTCCCATAAATTATTTTATAAAAATAAAAGCTAATTCAAGTAAGTTCTCGGCACCGCCCATGACCATGGGCACGACTATCCAGATAATTTTTAGACTCTACAAAGCTCGTACACTTTACCCACAAGAGATAATCAACTTATAATGTCCATCTTGACACACTTCCATAGGGGTGCGACCAAGATGATTATCACAAGGCCTTTACAATGCCCCACCTCAAAGCAACCCCACACACAAGGTATCACCTCCTTGGGCCACGCCCCCAGGAGGTCTCCCACTTGCGCCGTGTAGTTCAGTGGCTCGTGGCTCCCTTACCCTTAATCCACACCACACACCCACCAATGGCGAAATTGCAATGAGGCGAACAAATTAGTCAGTCAGGTCGTACATATTATAGACTTGTGGTTGCACTATTTTTACATGAGAATGTCTTTACAAGAACTCGGTCCTTTATTGACTTGGGCGGTGCTTCCCTATAACCACTCTATCGTGCTCTTCCCAGCACCCGCCACGCTTTCCAGCCACCCAAGTCGAAATATGCTTTTTGTTTTCTTTTGCTTTGAAATATTTTTGTACTCAACATACCAGCCAGGCTCCAACCTCAACTACCCAAATCCAGTTTCAAGTTTTAAATGATGTTGGGCAAATCATTGCGCGCATACCAATGTACCTAAGCAAGGCCAAGCACGATACTTAGGTACGGACTTAGTAGCTAGTATATATGCCATTAGTCTATGGTGACAAAGAATAGTGTTCAAGTTCACGGATTGGAAGTTTATACGCAATTATTACTAAGGTAGTAGCTATGAGTTAAATCAACATATTTGTATAAATCATAATAATGCAATTTTATAATTTAAATCAAATATAATTTGTATTTGAAAGTAGGCGCAAAATGATCAAAGTGTTGACTCGCCTTGCTCAATGTTCTGATAATTGTCTTGCTCAATGTTTTGATAATCTTGATCTTGTTCTTGCTACAACTCGAACTGTTGCTCTGTCATAGCTTCAAATTCTAACTACGCGGAATACGATTGAACACAAGAACGTCTTAAAGCATCCAAATGAAATCTAATAAATCCAAAGACATTCAAACAAACAGAAACACTTCGAATTAAAGTAAACATATCTAACAGCATCTTGAATGAAGGATGCATTCCTAATGAAACTAAACCTACTTACTGGAGTTGATGATGGAAATACTCCAGACGAAGTATATCCAAAGGAGGTCAATGAAGGAAATACTCTAGACGGAATGAAGTATATCCAGGGATATTTGGAATGAAGGAAATATTTCGGACCAAAGTAGATAAATTCAAATCCTATTCATCTGGTCTAGTGGTGGGGTTTTGGTTTGATAGTCGGACTTAGGGTCAAGTGATCGTTTGATCCAGAGTGAAGGCGAGAGGGATCGGCTCTCGAAAGGTCCATTCGTGTCGAAAGCTATGAATCATATAGAGAGGGAGATAATGTCCATAGGAACATTCCTTAACAGTTACCTAGATGCGAGAGATCACCATGCTTGGTATGATTCTTCAATCCACATGCAGGTCATGAATTGTCCTTCTACTGGGAACAGATGACGATGGATGATAGCTGGATTCTATATGAGGTTGATTGGTGGTTGATTACTATCATGCACCTGGAGACAACTTATTGATGCTTATCCACAATGCCTAGTTCACTTAATGATTCCTTTAGTTATTACTTCCTATTTATCGAGGAAGTTCCATGGGCCTTAGCTAGAACTTCCAAGCATTAGCTAGACACTAGCCTTACATCTGTCGTGGTGTTTATGGTTGTGGGCTTCATCTTGGAGGTGATCTATACCTAGTCTTACTACTTACGTGGCTTGGCATACACTAAACTAAACCTGTCATACTATGTTGATCCTTAGTCACAGCACATGCTAATGACTACTTCTCATTAAGTAGATAATTATACTACAAGACCTATGGGCTCTTGCCTTCTAGCCTTGTTTAGCGATCAATCCTATCATCTCGATTACTATTACTAGCATGAACCTAAGTCATAGCTACCGCTAACCTCTATGACTATCTAATGGTACTATTATTACTCCTTAATGTATAGGTCTAGGTGTATAGGTTTAGGTGTCGGTGACGTATCATAGCCCTAGTTAGATATCGACCATAGTGATCACTTGTGAGGACCTCTTCCCAAACAAAGTGGGGAGTCCAGAAGGACCATTTTTTTTCTTTTTGCCGGTACTACCGCGTATAGTGCTAGGTAGTGTTGCGGCCAAGATCTTGCCATGTCAAGGACAGCGGTGGTACCTTCGCAACCCAGTACTACCGCCGAAGGAACAGTAGTTCATTGGCTAAACTGAGTAAGCCTTGCCAAGCTCGGGGAGGCCCGGAAAGACCGCCCGGAGCGTTCGGTAGTACCGCAGTCCGGAAGGACCGCTAACGAGTCCGAGAGGAGGTCGCGGGACCTCGAGATCACCAGACCTCTGGAGGTCTTGGCCCTGTGCACACCGAGCTAGTCCCAGGATACAGGTGCTAGCTCGCACAGAATCACTTCGGTACAACCATAACCACACGATCAAGACAAAAGATGAAGCAGGCAAATTAAACTTAGTATTAAACAAGACCTTATGATCCAAGCTTGTTTACAGAGGGTTTGCCACTTGGGCTTACAAACCGCAACAAAAGAACCTTGGCAGCAGGAAACACCCAAAACGCATAGATGGCCACCGGCAAGCCCACAGGTTGTCGAGTGGAGGACGTCCTAGGCAGCGGGATCATCAAAGAAATCCTCTTCAAAGAGGTCAGAGCTTCCTTACACTTGGTCATCCTCATACACTTCTTTGACACAGGGCTTAGAGCCATAAGTACTTTAAATGTACTCAGCAAATCACAGGGAAACACTTATGCAGTTATTATTCATGCAATGGCTTACCAATGGAGGAGCTGTATGGTTAGTTGTACAAATGCAAAGTTGACAGCAAATAACATAATAGATTGAAAAGCAGCAAGTGAAAACAATATTTCATACATACTTTTATTGGAAAGGAGGGGAGTGAGCACCAACTCACATCCGACCCACTTGGGGGAGGTCTGGTTGCACCCACAGCCTGGACCTCTCCCAAGACCTCTCTAGAGCACCAACTCTAGAGCTCGATCCCATCCCCTGGACCACACCCCAAGTTAGCCATGACCCCTCTAAAGCTGGTCAAGGTCTCTTCGAGGCAAGGCCACAGCCTCTCGCAGGAGGGCCCAGGGAACACAAATTTCTCAAAAACTACCCCTTGCACCACTTCTCCGGGAGGTGTCCATAACCAAGGACTTGGCTATTTGAATAGATTTAACGCTCTGCAAAGGTGTACAACTTTACCCACAATCCACGATCTCTCTAGCGGGATGGGTTCCGGAAAGACCCTTGCTCACTTCCAAAGGTGAGCAGTCTAGAGAGCGCGACAAGGCCTTTACAAAGCTTTGATTTGGCTAGGAGCTGCCCGCTAAGGTTTCACTTCTGGATGGGTTGCAAAGCCACCAGATTTGTGCCCCCTCTTGCGCCGTTGCGATAAAACTCGCTCAACCACAACAGCACCAAGCCATCTCATTGCTAGTTATTCGGCCCAGGCCATCCCCATAAAATGACCTTGTGGTTGCACGGATTACCCGGATCCACAAACACAAAGTTAAGTCCTTAGTTGTGCTCAGGCAAGACTTCCACTTCCCATGTGCAAAGCACCCACTTCTCACTCCCTGCCATCTTGCCCAAGCCAAACCAATTTGGTGATTATCCCTACCAAAAGGCCACCCAGCCTTGGCACACCAGTTTTTAAACAAAGTGGTCTCACACCACCATCAACACAACATACGGCATCCTGCCATAGTTGCTTAACAGTGGCACCAACCACAGGTTACATAGATCATTAGTCAAGATTATTAATTGATGAAGCAAAATTCTCGAAACCCACGGTTCTAAAGCAAGACTAAGCATAACTTACGGTCCCCTGTTGGCAATACCAAAAAGGTGCCAACTAAAGTACCCAACCTAGAGCTTCCCAAAGGGAGTATGTCAACATGTCCAGCAACAAGTTCAAAGGAGGCATAACATCAAGTGAGGAAGAGTAACTACTGCCCAAACATTTTCATATAAAAGTAGCCATGCATAGTAAGGTAAAACAAAATATATTTCAAAGACTAGGCTCAACATGATCAAGGGCTGTGACTTGCCTTCGTCAAGCAGTGCGGGTCCTTCGGTTGAAACTGCCGGGTCCAAAAACTCTTCAAGCTCGGGATCTACACGACCGCAAAGAACTAAATAAGCAAAACTGCTCTAGGAAAAAGAACTTAAAAGACTCAAAAGAACCTAGGCAAAACTTCAACCAAAAGGAACCAATAGACTGGGAGCACCGCTCGGCTTGGAGAGCTTCAGAGGAGGACTTGAGCAATAAGGAGCCCAGGCAAAGGAGTTAGAAATGGGCCAAAGGTGACAAGGGAGGGCTTGCCCAGGCTATTTATAGCCAGGGTTGGCAAGGCACAGAAGGCTTAGCCAAAATGTGTCAATGATCAGAGATGGCCTGGTCAGGGCTAGGACAGGGCAGGTCCTAAAAAGAAATAAACAATGCACCCTAGAAGTGACTGCATTTAATGTGATCCAACATGCATTAAATGAGCCCAAAGTTTCAAGGCGGCAGGAATGATAAAAGGTGGGTGAGGCTGACCAATGGGGCCGATCCAAGAAGTGCACGACCAGTCAAAGAGACGGTCCTCACCAAACAATTGTCTTTACAAAAAGACCACGGGGAGGTCCTATCGACAGGAGGTCCAAAGGCACTAGGAGGTCTTGGACAAGGGATCCAGAGACTCGAAGGGGTTCGAAAGAGGGACACGACATCTTCGACGGTGGTAATACCGTACTCAAGAAGGGGTACTACTGGATAACGGTAGTTCCGGGTTTAGGGTGCGGTACAACCGTAAGCCGGGAAGGGCCTCGATGGCTGAGACAAACCAAGGAGAGATCTCAACGGCTTAGATTCTTGAAAGGAGATCCTAAATGGTTAAGATCAAGGGCAAGGGGGAGGTCCTAACGGTAAGATCTCCAAGAGGGAGGTCCTACGGTCAGATCTGATCAAGGGGTTTTATGTGACTGAGACCATGCTCGGCGGTAGGTCCATAAGCGAGCAGAGGGTCCGACACAGGAAGTCCTATGGACACGGAGAGGTCCAAAGGAGTACAGAGAGGTCCCAAGGTCACAAAGGGGTCTGAGGGTTAGATTTCTCAAATGAGATCTCAGCAGTCAAGACCAAAGCAAGGAGAGGTCATGAAAACAAAGATCTGTGCTGAAAAAACTAGGGCCGTTAGATCAAGATCGAACGGAGGCAAGCAAAGGGGCCGTTCGGAACGGACGAACGCTCCTTCAAGATCGGGCCGTCCAAAACATCAACAGTCCTGAGACGAGGAAAGTTAAACCCTAGCGGTACGACCGCAAAACAACAGCGGTAGGTCCGCAAGGGCACAAGGATGTCTTCAAGGAGTCGAGGGAGATCCTTTGGACTCTAAGGAGGTCCAATGGCAAGGGAGGCCCAAAAGACTCAGAGGAGATCTTACCAAAGGCGGTAGTTCCGAAGGAACAAACGGTAGTACCGCCAAGGCAAGCGGTAGCACCGCACAGGCGCGAGGGAGGTCAAAGGAGCTCCACATGGTCATAGGGAGATCCGAGAAGGCTCAAGGGAGGATAGTTCCGACACTACCACAACGGTACGACCGGGGGTCGGAAATACCGAAACGGGAAAGGTAAAACCAAAGCTAAGTGCCGCACTTGAGCGGACGGTACGACCGCTAAAGGGATGGTGGTAATACCACAACCCGGATGAACCACCCCAAGGAGGTCGGAGGAAGGAAACAAGGCGAACTTGGCTTTGAGAACCCAAAGGGTTTTGAAACACAAACCCGAGTGGTCCCTCATTTGGAGGTCCAAGACAAGGGAGGTCTAAGCGGAGAGGAGGTTTTAATCTCAAAGAGATTCAAACCAACAAAGGAGGTTTGGAGGAAGGTTAAACCGAGAAGCACACCGAGAACTCGGAAGAAAACAAACCAAGGAACACCAAAGAACAACAAGAAGCTCCAACCAACAGAGAACACCAACAAGGGACTTAGTTTAGGTTTGTTTAGGTCAAGTTAAACTCTCCAACTTCCTAAATACCAAGTTAAGCTTGAACAGCCAATTAAACCAAATGGTTCCTCTTTTTTTTTTTGAAAGCTGGCAGGAACTCTAGATTAAACGGGATGTTACATCACTTTATCTATCCGACAATTTGGAAAGAGCCTACTTGTAAGTGTATGTTGTTATGATGTATTACCTTATTACTATTCTACTAGTGAGTGTACATGCCATTGACGCGTTGTCGTTATTATCATTTATCGTTGTGTGTCAATGGCCTAGGGTCTACTTAGTGATTGGATCATGTGTGTATGTATATGCCCTAACATGTCTAAGTCATCTTAGGTTATAGCTGCCTGGGTTGATTACTTTAGTTTTATTCTTTTAGTTAGTTTACTTACTACATGATCGTCTATTAAAGGTCTAACCCGTTGCTTATTGAAACATCGACACGGTCAACGATTTTAACCTAAGTCGTGAATGTAGAGTTTGGTTGAATGTGTTGTTCTAACTAAATACTAACTAATATTGATCACTAGTTACTTGAAACCATGTTTTATTTGCTAATGGCTGGTATATACTCAAATCATCACCCCTATTATCTTGCTAATGGGTTTAGTTAAAGAAGGTGTCTAGTGATTGAAACCTACCACTACACCATGGCATGGTATTAAGGGCAATAATCTACCGGGAAAAAATTGGATTAGTGGCAAAACATGTGCCGGCAATATTCAAAAGATTAAGGGTCCTATTATCTGCCGAAAATAATTATTGTCTAGAGCAATTTATCTGTCGGCAATAATTTTATATTACCTACAGTATAACTGCCCTAGAAAAAGTCATCCAAGTCGAGCTATCTGCCGGGAATACTAGCGGCCCCTTTGGCGGGCAACTGAAAAAAATTTGGACCGAGCCGCGCAACCCAAATTCCCAAATTCCTTCACCCGCCCACTTCCTCTGAAACCTCTCCCAGCGCTCCTCCTTTCCCCAATCCCCGTGCTGCCTCCCGTCCTTCTCCCTCCTGCCTGCCCCCCCCAAAGCTCGGCACCTTCCTCCTCCTCCGCCCCCTTTGCCCTCCTCCTCGGCACGTCCGGCTCCCTCCTCCTCCGCCGCTGCAGTGCCTCCTTCCCTGACTCCCTCCTCCTGGCCTTGCTTCCTCCTCCTCCCGGATCTGGCGCCTCCACTCAAGACGCGCCCTTCTCCTCCTCCTCCTCCCTCCTCGGCCCGCCTCCCTCCTCCCGGGACTGGCTCGGCTCATCGTGGGCTCCACCCAGGGGCTCGAGCACCACAATGGCGCCGACCTTCTCTGCGTGGTCAGGCGCTGCTCAGAAGATCCGCCGCCGTGTGCTCGTCGGGGCCGTCGGACCGACCGACCGCGGATGATCGAGGACGTGTTCGGCCGGAGCGAGGTTGCCGACCCTCCGTGGCAAGCGTCGACCAGCTCGTCGTGCTCTTCTCGCTGACTAGCCGTGGCTGAGCCTACCACGCTCACGGGTTCCTCGTCGGCCGAGTCTCTGAGGATACCGTTCGTGCTCGTCTTCAACATGGTCGAGCTCGTAAGCGAACAGTATACATACATATATAAGATGGTTCTTGGTTTGAATTCCTTGCTAAATTAGTAAATTGTTACTCATTACGTAGTGTGTTTTGAATTAGATAGGCGGATTGTAGTGTAGTTCACTGCATTGGAGATGATGAGGTGTGGGTAAGGATATATTGGTGCTCATTGGATGGTTTCTTTGAGATGTGCTCAATAAATTGGAAAGAAGGGCTAATTTCTATTTCACTAAAGGCATTAAGGTCTTTGTCTCTCATGTTTAGTGTTTTTGCTTCTCGGGAAAATGGTTGGGCTTGCACTCACTTGTAGGACCAAGTGCCGAGCATTGGCACAGTAGTTTGATCTTGTCATGTATACATGACACACATGTAAATACATATCTCTTTTAGTTAATTATCAAGTATCGAGTATTGGTAGTTTATGCGTTCCCAAAGATATCAACTAGCATGTGCAATTGATCAACTCCCAATTCATCGATTGTAAAATTCTTTACAAGTTAATGCATTTGTCGTATGCCGTCTTGTGTTGAATTAGAGGTTTTACGGTTTTATTTTCCATCTTGCTATTTCCCCATTTTTGTTTTCTGGGTGAACAATATGCAGATTGGGGGTTGGTAGTTTTCTATGTATGTTGATTTGTGCTAATGTGACTTATGCCTTATTTAGGTGGAAATCTATGAGGACAAGGACAATGCTAGGAAGGATGAGATCACCACCCATCTTCTTTAGCGCTAGTGCAAAATGATATCTTTAACAATTTCTATGATGAGACTCAAAGAGGTAAATAATCTATTGTAGTTAGCCTAGTTGTGTCAAGTAAATGCATGAAGCTTAGGCATGTCATGGAATCACAACAGTTGAAAATGGCAAAATGCTAACCAAGCCTTTGGATGGTGCGAGTTCATGTACTAAAAAACATTATATGCTACTTTCTTTTAGTGGTAGTGATGTGCCTTTTAACTAGTTGACTTGAGGACTATTTTACATACCCAAAATTTAGATGATTGAATACCAAAATGGTTTGATAACAAGCTAGATTTTGACCTCGAGGGTATCTCCATTGTGATACGTGTATTTTAATTTCTGCAGATTGTTTGATTCCTCTTGTAGGATCTTGGTGAATACGCATGGTAAGATTTAGGTTAATGATTTTATACTACGATGGAGCATGAACCATAACTAGAGAATCATTTGCTTGACTAGCTAGTATGTTGTGTATCCTAGCAAAGGCTTTTTTCTGTCGACCTTTTGCAACTTCGTGGTCGTTAATGACAATGATTCTAAATGTTAGTATTTGATATGCTAGTTAACTTAAGATGTGCCATGCGTAAAGGTCGCAAACATTTGAACTCCGAAAACATTTTTTTCACGAAAGTTCATCGTGACAAGATTCAAATAAATCATTGTTATTTGGTTTTGGATTTCCTAGGTCCAAGTGTTTGAGCCATAGAGCATTCTTGGATCGGAACGAGGGCATCTGAGTCGATATCAAGAAATCGTCTTTGAGGCTTTCTATTCAATATCATCTGATAAAAATTTGCATACTCTTGCCCTTGATGATAACGGTTATTTATTTGTCAAGGTCATAAAGGTATACAAGGAATTATGTCATGCATCAAACTCTGTCCACTTATTACTACTTTATGAAGCTTTCTCTAGCTCCAAGGTATGAACTTACAAACACCTCATTTTAAAAATTGGGCATTTGGATTTTCCATTTCTTGTGAGCCTTGCGGGTTGGCATGACATGATCTGTTGCTTTAGTAGATTTTATTGTTGAAATGAAACACTTACGCCATCATCGACATCTGAATGTTAGACATGAGAGTAATAATCCCATGAGCACCTTTGGAGCATGTTTGTAATATCCAAAATTCACGTTATGATTATTGTCCTTTGTTTGAGGCTTTGAGTATTATGATATGATCCAATAAGCAAGAATTGTTTTTGTTATTTTTGCTTTTGTGACTTAAGTTAAGCATTTTGACTTTTGGGCATAATATAGTTGCACAATTCATATTTTATTTTATTTTATTTGTATTTTATTGATTGGAGGAAAAAATTAACATTATGTGTGTCCAAAAACTCTTGTAAATTGATCGTCACATATTCACATGACCAGTTCTTTTGGATGGCAAGGTTTAGAGTCGCAGAAACCGTATTGGACTAACGATAAAACCTCCTTCATGCAAGTTTCAACTGTAATGTTTACAATTTAGCCGAGATCCTGTAGTTTGCTCCTTGGTTTTCCTCCGGAATGAAGGTGAAATTGATTCACATGCGATTTATGCTCAAATTCTGCTGCAACCAAAAACAGATTTGAACATTAGGTGCAAACTTCAATTGACCATAATTCATCTAATCTGAAAGGCTTGATTTGTTTTCTGAATTTTCTAGAGGAAATATTTTTCTTTCTTTCACCCTCTTGATTTAGGTTCACCCCATCCAATGTGTTGTCATCTATTACATTTGTAGTTTGTCATCGTCGACCATCCAAATTGAAACATTTCTCCTACAATTGGAATTTATTGTGTACAATTTTGAGGTTTCTTTTTACGTGTGTGAGATCCTAAGAGAAGTAGTGAGCTAGATTGGGGAAGGAGATTTCAGATAGTCAATGGGATTGCTCGAGGCCTACAATAAAAGCATATTTTGGTTTATCTGGAGGGTGAGCTCTTAAATGCCTCATCATCTATTTTTCATTATATGTCTACATGATGATTTTTCTTAATCAACTATTATATCCTTAACTGCCTCTTAGGACCACCAGTACATACATGTACTGATTTGATACAAGCACGAAAACTGCTATTATGATATTACTAACATTTCATGATTTCTTTCATATGATCATTTTAAATGAGATACCCAAGTAAGCTATTCTACCCCCTTTGGCATTTTGAATGTGGTTGTGGAGAAGAGTATGGTGTTGATAAATAGTGGAGAAGAGTAGAGGTATTGGAGGCTTATGAAGGTACATTGGGTAGCTATCCTTTTGGTTGGAAAGGTTGCTTTGTTTAAGGACATGATAGTAATGATCTCTTCTTGGTAGCTATCCTTACTAGCTTGTAATATATTTTCTCTTTCTTTTTTGCGTATTATGGTTATTTTGAATAGTCATGTCTTACCATATATTTTCTCTTCTTGGTAGTAATCCTTAGCAATGCTTAGCATGTGACTATTCTTGTAATTGTTGTATTCCATGCTTTTAGTCCTCTCAGCTTTTGAGCAAAAAAGAAAAGGTTACGTTACAATTTCAATTCACCAAACTGAATGTGTGGTAGTGAGCTAAACACCCCTTAATCAAATTCATCTTACAAAGATTATAAAACTAGTAGTTGAGCACAAGTAGCACATTTTTGGTACAAAAGAAATTGTAGTACATTTAGGAACTCACATGGGTGGCCACAACCTTAGTTTGCTCAATTAAGAGCTTGGTTTAGCTTCTTTTTTTTGTTTGCATAAAATACTATGTAGCTCCGATAATGGGAAAAATATGGTATGCACATTCATACTTTGTCAAGACCACCATACTTTTTTTTGTTGCATTCAAAGAATATCTGGATGATGCCAAATAGTGTGTAGGCTACTATGGTGCAACTTGTGGTTGTAAGCCAATGAAAAGATAAACATTAGAATTTAGTCCAGTGACATGTTTACGTTCCACTAGTTGCGATGGTATGAACGTGCATACTATCTTTTGCCAATTGAATGGCTCAAGTTGCATTCAAATGAATGCTCTTTAGATGTTTAGACTTAGAGCATATCTGTCATAAGTGGAACTCAATAAGGAGCTCCTTAATATGTCATATCCCTATTGCATTGCTAGCCTTTTGATTTACATGTGAACTCCATAGTAAACTTATCTATCATTTTAACATTTTAATGCATTGCTATTTGATACAAAAGAAAGGATTCTTGGGCAGTAAACAGCGGCAAGGTGCTTGGAATATGCTACATGGTCCTTGGAGGGAGGTGGAGCACCTCTGATGGCCTCGGTTCTTGGTTATTATTTTGTACTTACAAATGGTCTCTGCAGGATTTATGTACAATATGTCTGATTTTATAATTTCGAGCTTTGGACATCAAACTTTTTACAATATCAGGTTAGTCCATTACTGTTAAATGGCTTGTCTTTGGGATCATATATATTGATGAGAACATTTTTTTATAATGAAATAATCATAATTTGTCTCCTCCTTAACCATTTTGGCACCCTGTGCACACTTTGGTGTTGGCATTTGACAAATTAGATATTTTCTTTCGCACTACAATGTGTGTCCAGTAGGTTTCTTCTGATAAATATTGACTTTGACCCATTCTTGTGCCCAGATAGAAGTAGAACAATGGTTATTAATGTAGAGTATAATCAGCTCGATCCACTCCTACAGTCCTACGAGCAACTGGACATCCTGATGGCGATGTAAACTGTGAGACGGGATATTCTCCATATCCTGGAAATATAAACCAGGTGAAGTATTTCTTCTGAAAACCTTTTACATTAAAGCGTATGTAAGTTTGAATATGGCCCGTTGATCCATTATATTCTTGAAATAGATGAAACATGGTTCTCAACTTTGAATCTTGTAAAGTCATGATCTTTTAATGCAGTGTTTATGATCTGGAGTGTAACATCACAAGTCACAATGCGTTAACTAGCCCTCCTTAGGTATCAGAGCATTTGAAATAGCATTGTTGGTATTCACACTTTGATTGCTTTAAATAGTTCATATTTCAAAGAGTCTTTTGATATCTATATATCTACACTTCTTGTTACAAATTGAATACCCTTTTTATGAGACTTGCGTTCTTTATATCTCGTCTTCAAGGATTTCGTCTGATAACTTACTTTGTTTGCTCTTGAGCTTTTGCGATTGATCCTGGAGCTTGGTCCATACATTGAGGAGCTTAGGAAAACACATGGCGTCATTTCAGAATTTGTGAACCCAAAGTAAATTATCTTGTTTGTAAATTATCCATATTTGAGCATTTAGTAAAAAATTGTGGAAAAAAGAACAAATATTTGTCATGTATGTTTTAGTAAGGCAAACAATTATTTAAGAAAAGAAATGGATACAAATTACGATCATACATGTTTTAGTAAGGCAAACAATTATTTAAGAAAAGAAATGGATACAAATTACGATCATGCAACATGTTCTCCCTCTCTTCTAGCATTTCACGTTCTTCACCTCAAGCGTGTAGATTCTGAACTTATTTATCTTTGCACTTGTATTATCTGGAGCACAATCTCACTATTTATGTTTCTTTTTAGGTTATCGCAGAGGATTCCAAACTTACGTGCGATAGCTCTAGCACTTTCGATGACTTAGGGTATGTCAAACCTATCGATTACACTAAATTCCCTCGTACTTTGGGAATATATGATGCCATTTGGTGTTAGATTAGATTCTGGTGATCTGGCTTATTTGTCTATTGAAGCTCGAAAAGTGTTTCGTGCAATAGGTTGTAATGCTGCCTAGGGCCTCCTTTTTACTCAAGTAGCTAGTAGCTACTAGTCTGGCTAGTAGTAGTGATTGACAAAACCCTGTACACTATCCTTCCCTAACTCCTGAAAACACCGATGTAGTAACTGCTTGGCATTCGATTTCAATAAACTGTGTTAGTGTTTTTTATTTCCTGCAGCTCTTCTAGGTCTTATATGCATATTTGTGATTAGATATTTGATTCACGAATATACTATGGTGATGCAGATATTATGCTTTCATTGTAGTTGGGATGCATATTGCGTGATCCAACTTGAGTATCAATAACTCCTTATCTGGTAAAACAGAGAGCTTGATTGTACATGCATACTCTACAAGAAACCTTTATCATAGTCTTGTGCTGGAACTTAAAATAAAATTTTGATAATACGATCTCTCGACTCTTGCTATCTCACCATTGTTTTATGGCAATCGGGAGCAACTTTGTTGCTTATTTGAATTGTTTACATTTGAATATTGAACAACATAAAACTATTGAGTGCGTCCTTACAAGAGGAGAGAGGTTTGGATAGCTTGGTTGAGAAAAGCATCCGATCTCTTCTCAAATGAGCAGTATATAAACTGTTGCTCTGAGCAATTGCAAGTATTAAATTGTTCATTCGGATACCTAATTGTTGTGTATTGATGTATCATTTTCTTTTGATGTTGTCGAGTTACTGATAGTACATCGTTGGTCTTACTGTCAAAAGTGTGATTCCTCCGTTTGGTTTCAACCATAAAATTATTCAACTTGGTGCCTATTGTTTTCAATGTTTGTGTTTATTATAGGTTTTGAAATGGTGTCTTTACTGTATGTTGTCTTGAGTATTCTGCAGATAAAAGCATATGCCAATAGATGTACTTCAACATCATACGCCAATAGATGTACTTCAACATGTTTGCGGTCTTTTATTTTTTTTTTTGTTAACCCTTCTAAGTTCTTAATATGTTAGGTCTCATTATTCTTGTTGATTTTTATGAAGAAAGTATCACCAGTTTATGTTTATCATCACTAGCCATTTGTGTTTGCTAGCCCATGCTGCCCAGATTGTGTTCTACTGCATTAACATAGATTTTGTTAGGATTATTAATAGAGCACTTTAACCATTTACCAGATGTTTTTTTTAAATTTTCTCTAGTGTTCGATCTCGAAATCATTGGACTCATTAAGTACTGAGGCAACATGTTTTTTTTGGGGTTTCTACTGCGAGTAAAATCCATCTTTGTATTTGATTTTTGAGGTGTCTTTGTGCACTTTTATTTACCATTCTTGTTTTGCCTAACTGTGTTTAGTTAAATGATGATAGTATTATTCCCATGCATTCTAGTAATAACATAACTAATATTTTTACTAATGATTTTTTTGTCAAGACTTGCAATTCATCTATTTGGGCTCTACAATTGCTCTGCTTTAGATGTTGTCTTTTAAGTGCACTACAAGGTTTATGCACTTTTTAGTTTTCACTACATTAATAAACTAACTTATCACCAACCTGCAGGATCTACTTGATGGGTCAATCAGCAGGAGCACATATCGCAACATCGCTCTCTTGGAGCAAGCGGTTAAAGAATCTAGAGGAGGCGCATTTCTTGGAGTGTTACTCAAATAAAAGCATATTTTGGTATGTAAAATAGATTGGTGTTATCATATTATGATAAGGATACTTAGTCATATTCTTTATTACGACTACAAGATTTTGGTATGTAAAATAGATTGGTGTTATCATATTATGATAAGGATACTTGGAGATCTCAATGCACTTTTATTGACTTCACTTAATTTATTCATTTGTTAGAGCTCTAACATACGCTTATATCCTAAACATCAATGGACATCTTTACGTATTTCTTTACACTAACTGTAGGCATTTTCTACAAATATTATAGCTTATTTTCTCTTGATTGCTCCCTTTAAGCTTCTGTGTATGCTTGAAAGAGTATGGATGGCTAGGTGCAGCTAGCATTTGATATTGTTGTTAAGTTCTTGATAAGCCGTGGAGCTGCTTATGGTTAAATGGTGCAAAAGATAGTTGAGGGCAGTTTAACTACCGGCAATACGTCTAACTGCCGGGGAAAACCAACTTATCTAGGGCACTTTAACTGCCGGGAAAACATGTAAACGAGGGCAAGTTAACTGCCAGGAAAACATGCAATCGAGGGCATGTTAACTGTCGGCAAAACATACAATCGAGGACATGTTAACTGCCGGCAATACATATAACTGCCGGGAAAACTCCAACTACCGGGAAAAATCTAACTGCCGGGGAAAACCAACTTATCTAGGGCACTTTAGCTGCCGGAATACACATATCTGCCGAAATGTCTTTCCCAGTAGCACTTTACCCGCGCATAATAAGTGCCGAATACACATTCGGCAGATAAATTGTCGAAAAAAGCCGTTTTTAGGCGGTTGTATTGCCCTTAATATTGTGCCATGGTGTAGTGTACATCAATAATCTAACTTAATCCTTGCTTAACACTAATCAGTCACCTATACAGTAATGAACTAACCACTTACTTGAATGGGTCCACCGGTCAGTTACATAATCCCTGGACACTAATTGTCAGCCATCGGTTACTTACAGGTGGGCCCCTATTGCCATTTTAGGCATTTTCTAACAGAAGATTATACTTCTATTTTGGATCCAGTGAACTTCTATTTTAATATGAATGCTAGTAAAATATTATTTAATCTTGTTATCATGGTCAATTTCATATGCTCCCATTATTATTATTAACCTTTTAATTATCTATTATTTATTAATATTTATTTTAAGTTAAAATGAACTTGTTAATTATATTTAACTTACTAACCAATTAACATGCTAACTAAACTAGTGTTTGTCTTAGCTACTCACTATACGGGGGGCATTGTCATACATGCATGCATACATAGAGAGAGGTGCCCACAGAAAGCTTATGGGGGGCCATGTGTCATTTCTAGAGAGGGAGAGAGATAGAGAGGGGGAGAACAAGGCAGAAATAGGGGAGGGTATAGGTGGTTCGGGCGGCGCTTGTCGTTGACGATGGAGATAGCAGCGGTGGCCGTGGGTGGCCAAAATACAACTGGAGAGGGAAGATGGTCCAAAGTGTGGTGGTGATGTGGAGGGAGGCAATCAAGTGGCTGTGCGTGGTGACCGGCCGTGGGGAGGATATAGGAGCGGCGGTGCTGGAAGAGGAGAGTGGGAAGAGTAGAGGGAGCATGAGCTCGAGGGGGGACGAGTGGAGTCCACTGGACAAGTTGGTAGGGGCAGGGAGCGACCAAGGTGGCTTGGCGACAGGAGGCCGAGGTGGCGCGGGTGGTGGCCGGAGCCGAGGGAGGAAGAACTGGTGGTGGTGCTTGGGTGGGGGAGGGAGAAAGATAGGGCATCCATGGGCACGGGGTGACCAAGGGGAACTTATCGGCGCACACAGTGAGGCAAGGGAGCAGCCGAGGTGGTCCGGCGATGTGGGCCATAGGCGGCGCAGCGAGATCCTCATGGTGGCGGCGCGGAGAAGGTGTGGTGATGGAAATGGCGACTTTGGCTGGGGATGGGGAAGACAGGGCCACTGGTGAGAATCGAAGCAGCGATGGTGTGATGGCGGAGTGGTGGCCGAAGCAGAGGCAGCATGTTCCTTCGCGGATGTGCTTGATGAAACAGAGGGAGATGAGGGGGAATGGCAGGGAGGGGCAAAGGAGGCTCGGACTAGCCATTTATAGGTAGGAAAGGGGATGGAGGGCCGGTGGCAGAGGCGGACTGATGGGATGATGTGTCGTTGGGGTGGCATGGAAACAGCGATGCGGAGGGATGGGAGTGAGCAACGAGGTGATGGCGCCGGGATGTTGCAGACATGAGGAGCATCGCCCGCGTTGGCGTCACCCTCGTACGAGCTCTAGGACGGCACGACAAGCTCGTTGTGGGCTGGAGGCATGGCGCCAGTGATGGGGACTGGGTCAGTGAAGGAAGTAGGGGAGGAAGGAGAGCGGAGGGGGCGCTGTTGGGTGGGCCTAGGTGGCAAGAGGAAAAGAAAAGAAAAGAAAAGAAAAGGAGATAAAAGAAAAAAAAGAGAAAAGAAAAGAAAAGAGAAGAAAGAAAAGAGAAGAAAGAAAAGGAAAAAGAAGAAGAAGAAGAAGAAGAAGAAGAAGAAGAAGTGGGGCTAGGTAAGATGGTTTTCGACGCAGACCAGATTTTAGGATTTTTGGCTTCTGAAAATTTTTATTGCTTGATAGCTAATTCTAAAATAAAATCCTAAAATTCGAACATCATCAAGATGTTTCCAAAAAGTTTTAAAAATTCCATATTTTTAAACAAGTCCAAATGCGTGGAATTTTTGGGCTGTTACATAACCCTAGCCGTCGCCCTGCCCACCCGTGCCTCCTCCGCTCCTTCCTCCTCCTCCTCCCGCGCCAGTGCCGTCGCCCTACCTCCCCCCCTTTTCCTCCTCCCCACACATGGCCGCCGCCCTCCTCTTCCTCCCCCGTGGCGACCACCGCCGCCGACATCCTCCTCCCCAAAAGCCACCGCTAGCCTCCTGCCAACGCCGCCACTGGCTTCTTTTTATTTTCAAATTTTTAATTGTTTATTTTTCTTTTTTTCTGATATAAATGAATTATTTATGTAATCATTGAATTTATTACTTGTTTAACCATGGAATTATATCAATTGTCCTTAATTGCCATCAATTGCATTAATTGTCATTAAGATTTACTTTGTGCAAATTGTCGTTAATTGCCATGAAGTGTAGTTAAGATTTACTTGTATGCAAATTATCGTTAATTATCGGTAGTTGTCATAAATTGTCGTCAATTATCATTAATAGTCGTTAATTGCCATTAATTATCATTAATTGCCGTTAATTTCCGTTGAACGCATCAAACAAGCCATCATTGCCTCAAGGACATTTCAGACATTTCCCAAGTCATAAGCTCTAGCCAACATACCTAAAAGCGAGACTGCCAAACACCCAACCTCTTCATTTCGAATCGTTGAACACTGACCACTTGCGACCTTAGTGGCAAAAGCTGATTTTTCCAAAAAAAAAATCACAGCCATGCCAAACAGACAAGCAATTCATCCCTCCCCACTTCCTAGGAAGAATATTCCTATTCCTTGTCCCCAAAGAGCTACTAGTCCCTTTTGGGTTTCCCGCTATGGTAGGAACGAAGGGCAGATCTGGCCCAAGGCAACTCTCTTCGTTTCACAATATTTGTCCATAGCCCATCATGCAAACAGACATATGAAGCATTACATCTTTAAAAATGTTAATAGAAAATGATCGTACATACTCATAATAAATGACATACTACAACCACTCAAAGCATTTAAGTAGGGGTAGAGAGTGAAAATATTATAATAACTACACTCTCGATTCCCATAATGGACAAATATTTTGAAACAAAGACTACCGAGGTGAAAATTTTTAAATAATATTTGTTTTAATTAAAAATTAAAAAATAAATAGTCAATTTTTTTTCACAAAAATGGCTCCTGTCGCTTGAAATGGCGACAGGAGGGCAATAAATACCTAGTTGTCGGTTCAACCCCTTGTCACCTGTTCAACTGGCGACAGGAGTTGAATAGTGTTCTAATCTCCACTTCAACTGGCGATAGAATCTAGCCAATATAAACCCCTAAATTCGGTCGAAAAGTCATTTTAATTTTGATAAAAAGACAAGACGGGGAGAAGGGAGAGGAGGAGGGGGTAAGTGACATAGCGAAGCGCTGCCGGTTCATAGTAGAGGAGAGAGACAGAGAGAGAAGCATATTCGGACACCCACTTTGCAGGTAAAAGTTCTTGCAACTTTGTCAATAAATTCGAAACCCTCATAGTTTAGCAAATAAAACTATCAACATAGAATTGATTTCATTAGATAATTTTAGTTGTAGTGTAGTCTGTTGTAGTACATCATTTTAGTTGTGTAGTTTAGATTACCGTATAGAAGTTATTTATGGTGCAGTACTTGAATGATTTAGATTAAATCTACAAAAATACCAAACAAAGCTAAAAGAAAATTCTAGGTTTTCATTTTTGCACGGTAAATAATTTTGAAATGCTAAAAATATTTTTTAAACTAGGAAAATAGCAAGATAGCTCTAAAAAATCTATAAAAATTTCAGAGTAGTTAAATAGGGTGTTTAGAGCCTAATTAAAATATTCTCAACTTCAATTTGGTTCTCATTTTTGCACGGTAAATATTTAGTAAATGCCGATAATATCTTTTAAACTAGGAAAATAGCAAGATGGCTCCAAAAATTATATCAAAATTCCAGAATGGCTAAATAGGGTGTGTACAACCTAATTAAAACATTCTCAGCTTCAATTTGGTTCTCATTTGAGCATAGTAAATATTTTCTAAATGCCAATAATACCTTTTAAACAAGGAAAATAGCAAGATAGCTCTAAAAATTCTACAGTAGCTAAATAGGCTGTGTGGATCTTAATTAAATTATTGTTAGCTTCAATTTGGTTTTCATTTTTGCATGGTAAATATTTTGTAAATACCAAAAATACCCTTTAACCAAGGAAAATAGCAAGATAGCTCTAAAATTATATTAAAATTCCAAGATAGTTCTAAAAATTATATTAAAATTCTAGATCTTACTTACTTTTTTTCAACTATTGAGTGAATTACATACTTTTATATGCAATGTATTGCTATGTCCTATATTGTCGTGTAGTACGTTGTTATAGTTGGGTCTAGATCAGTTCCGGATATGTCACTAATTGTGCAATAGTTTTTTTTTGTGAAGTAATTGAATTAATTAGATATGTCCCCTTTTATTACTTTTTGTGTATGTTTCATAGCGTTTACAATGTACGCACTAAATTTTCAAGTATGGCGGTCCTAGGAGACGTTGCATAATGGCCGTATGAGTTGTTTGACCTGGCCGTTGACGCAACTCACCGTAGCTACCTCAGTACCATCCTCCCTTAGGAGGGCAAGGAGCCCATTGAGCTTGGCACATTGCGGCTACGCACACCCATGAGGGCATAGAGAGTGGGCCCATATTGGGTTTCGAGGTACGTGTAGTTGTGACCTTCGTGTACTCAATTTCAGTCTGACTCGTGTGGGTGGACTCACGTATGTTCTTAATCCTTTCAACGTAGGTTGAGAGCAGCAGACCTCCTTCCACTAGCGAGGATGGTGGAGGCAACGTGGAAGGACGAACAGGATGATGTAGGCGGTGGTCGTATGTCGAGGTGATTTCCATACGACTGGTGCCTCCTGATGACGCTAGTTGACCAGGGGAGGGCGGAGACGCACACATTCCACCCTCCGTGCGCAGAGATGGCGCCGACGCTTCAGGACGTGGGCTTCCTGACCGGGTTGCCTTGCGCGGACTTCCCCTTGGCGGCATACGACGTCCCAGCCACGTGATGTACGAACCTCCTCCTGAGGTTCTAGGGGGTTCTGCTGGCCAACACGGGCTACAAGGAGTACAGTAGTATGCATAGGCCGACATTGAAGTGGATCTTCTAGTTCTACATAAGTATATATAACTCTAGTGTTTCCTCTTCAATTGCTTTGTTCAACTTAGTGATGCGCCTCTGTCTTCTTGCAACCAGAGCATATGGCACAAGATGCACACAAGGACACAGTGAGGTGGTAGTTCGAGGCCTACTTACTGTAGTTGTTTGGGTAGGTCATGTTCCCAAGGTCCCACAGCGACAGCGTGGACAAGCACGTGATCCGCTACGCATGGGAGCTAGCGGACCTGGAGGTGGAGGCAGTCTAACCGTACGCCTGGGGCCCAGTGGTGCTATGCGTGACATTCTGCACCCTGTGCGATGTGTGCCACCCGGTTTGGGATAGCTCCAACCCCTCCGGATGCCCACTACTTCTTCAGTTGTAGCTCTTTGAGCGTTTCCATATTGGATGACCACAGCTGGATCTGGGAGCCTACACCGATGTCATGTACACCACCGACAACGATGTGGACCGGCTGACCATGGGTACGTTGTGGTGTCATCAACAAGTAAGTTTTTTGAACCTTTAGTCTTTTTTGTAATGTAATTTAATTGCATGTGCTAAGTTTTTGTTGTTCTATTCCACATGTCACCTTCACTCCGATATGCACTCTTCCTACCCAAACTAAGTTGTTATGTTCAATCAGTTGACAGATGACCATGTCATCTAGACACCACACACTCCCGAGAGGGTATACGCGCGTGCACCCCGAGGTGTGTCCAGCTTGTGCACATGAGACTGGCGGTACTGGTACACATGGAGAAACTTCGTGCAGGACATCTTCGTGGAGGATTACCATGTGCGCTGGGTGATGCGCCAGTTCAGTCTATGACAGGAGGTCCCAGTGCCCTAGGGGCAGCGGTTACCGTCGAACGTCCATGGGTAAGTTCACGTTTTATTTCTGTCGTAGCCTTTCCCATACGAACTTATGAATTTATCATTTTGCCTTCCACAAGTACACCACGAAGGGAGTACCTGGTAGGACTTCCTAGGCTGACAAGATGGCCCCTTGGGTTGAGCGGTGGCTCCACACTTGGAGGACATGGTCCGGGAGGATGTTCCCTACGACATCGGGACACATAAAGAGTACATCAAGTGGTACTCCACTCAGACGAGGGTTCGTTGCGTTAGGTTCGTGGATGACCCACCATGACATGAGGCCACGATGAGCGACACGTACCCACCCAGTCTGACTCCGTATTCCGTCATGTGGTATGTATTTAATGGTTCATACTTCTTATGTACAACACATGTTTTCGGTTTCTAACTTGTTGATTATGTGTATAGAACGATCTACAATGGGAGATGCATGAGTTTGCGACCTTCATGCATAGTCTGACGCTCAGGGAGAGCTTCAACACAACGGTGCAGGAGATCAGAGAGGTCATGGATCGATTCCTAGAGAAGATGATGCAAGGCATCCAACTTTACATCGTGCCGTAGGGCGAGGGACGTGGTGGACCCACCTGTGCGTAGACAGGGGTGAGCCACGGTGCATCACGCCCCATGGCTCCTCACCCGGACATGGCAGGCGGGTCCTCGTGGCACCGTGTTGGGAGTACCCCAGCAAAAGCACAGTACGTAGGTACACCTGAAACAATTACGTCTGGTGAAGAATCTAGCCCACCATTATATGTTAATGGAGTGTTTTGGTGATTAATGACAAATGCATTTGTGAGACTAACATGTTTATTGATATACTTATTATTTAGTCTCAATTGGATATAAAGGTGATAATCATGAAGGCATGTATGTGATTAATGACAAATCAAATTCATTGGATAAACAAAAGGAAAATCCAAACAGGTATGCATTTATAATGACAAATCTATTTATGAGACTAACTCTCTTATTGTTATATCTTATGATTAGTCTCACTTGGGTATAAAGAACAAAAGAGGTATGCATTCTACTTTGTATTCTTATACCACTGTTGCAATTCCTCGGATCCAAAATATAGGTTGAACTTCACCAAAAGAATTAACCTAAATATGTGCATATATTCTTACTACATATTCATGTATGCACACATATAGGGGGAGTTCATTCTATATTTTGAGGTTTCATTAGTATTGATCCATATTCCTGTTTCCACATATATTTGGGATCTTTACTTTGAAACATATCCTGTGAATATATTTAACTTGCATAGTTAATATATTCATATGAGTATATAAGACTTGTGTAGTCTAAGTATACTTATATGTGAGTATAACATAACTTGTGTAGTTCATGTGCACTCACATATCCTTGAATATAATTAACATGTGTAGTTAATATATTCATGTGTGTATATGAGACTTGTGTGCTCATATATCCTATGAGTATATACAACTTGTGTAGTGCCTATATACTCATACCAATCTACATTCAATTACTTGCAATTAAAGTAATTATCATCAATTACCAAAGAGGGAAAGATTGTGGTATCTTGTCCCACCATTATGAGTTAATGGTATGGCGTGGTAATTAATGATAGTCATATTATAGAACTAACACTTTCCATTAGTTGGATGAATAGGTTGAGTTCTATAGTTGAAGACTTTAGAATATCATCATGTGTTGATGATATTGAAGTCAAGAGCCTGGTGTAAAGGATGCATCATATGTTGATGTGGATCAAGTTCAAGAAGAGGAGATGATCATAAGTTGATCATCAAGTCAAATGAAGACCCATCATGTGTTGATGGAAGTCAAGTGAAGGATGCATCCTGAGTTGATGCATATCAAGTCATGAACCCGGAGTTGAAGCAAGGATGTGTGTCATCAAGCTTCAAGTGGTTGCGCAAGGTAAAGGTATGACTAGCTAGGGCTAAGGATGTGTTCCTAGCCTTTTACCGGTCTTGGTGTTTGGTTGGAAGACCGGATTATTAGTATAGGTTGCCGTACTATTAAGAGGGGTCTTTGACTAGTAGTTTGAGTTAGTCATGTGTTGATGGCTCATTGTGTTTGCTCTAGCTCATCTTAACATGTTGCCAATATTGGCGAATGTGTTTTGCAAATAGTTGTGGCTCATGGATAACCCTTGTAGCATGAGACTTAAGTTTGCGAATGTGTTTTGCAAATGGTGTAAGTCCATGTATCTTATTCCTTGTAGTGTGATTCTATAAGTTGGCAAATGGGTTTTGCAACTTGTTGAGAATCTCACTTGAATCTTTGTTTGCATCGCGCATCAATTTGGAAAATGTGTTTTGCAAATTGAGTTGAAGCGGAATGCAATTTGAGGCATTGATTCTAAAAGTTGGCAAATGTGTTTTGCAACTTGTTGAGAGTCTTGTATTTAACCTTATGTGCATCTTGCATCAAATTAGCAAAATATGTTTTTGTACATTTGAGTTGTGAAAAGTCAAAATGCACTTGTTGGTTGCTGGCGGTCTAACTGCCAGTATCAGCGGTCTGACCGCTTGTGGCGCGGTTGACCGGCGTTGTTGGTACGGTCTGACCGAACCTCCGGGTCAGGAGACCCGGTCAGCTTTTTCTAGAGAGGTGCTTTTGTGGTCCTTAGCCACTTTCTATGGAGCGGTCTGACCGGCATTTATGGGGCAGTCTGACCGGTGGGCGGTCTGACCGGCCATTAGTTGGCGGTCAGACCGGCTGTGAGCTTAACGGCTAGTTTTATAGCCGTTGGAGCTAAGAGCGGTCAGACCGGCCATTACACGGCGGTCAGACCGATTTTGTCCAGATTCTCTGGAATCTTTTCCCAACAGGTAGTTTTTGTGTGTGGGCTATATAAAGCCACCTTGGCCGGTTGGGAGAGGTTGCTGGTTGTGTGTTGGTGCCCCTAGACATTCCTTTGAGCAAAGAGCAAGCCTCTCATTCTCTTTTGTGCATGTGTTGCACTTAGTGAGGTTAGAGAGCAAACCCTAAGTGCATGTGTTGCCTTAGATAGTGGATTTCATATCCATTTGAGCGTAGACACTTGATTGGTTCAAGTGAGCATTGGAGACTTGTTACTCTTGGTGTTTGCTAACACCTAGATGGTGTGGTGGAGTCGTTGCGCCGGTGAGCTTCTCAAAGAAGATTGTTAGAAGACCCGGGCGGTTTGTGAGTGGTGTGGTGCTCGCCATCTCCGGGGTGGAGGAAAGAGCAACCCTAGTGGAGCGAGGTGTTGGTTCGGTTTGGAACCGGTCTAAATGGTTGGACTTACCTCGGAGGCGGGTGCTCAATTTGTGGAGCCAGTCCAATTAGTTTGGGCTTGCCTCAATGTGGATTAGGGGAGACCAGCAAGTCTCCGATCACCACGGGAAAACATCGCCGTGTCATTGTGGTTTGATTACTTGTGCTTTACATTGTGCAATTTACATTACTTGTATTTAAATTCCTTAATTGTATGTGTATGATTGCTATCATTTATATAGTCTCATATTGTTGGTGCACTTAGTTGAACCTAGTTGATGTAGGTTTAATTGTGCAAAACCGTATTTGTTTAGCTTCCGCATTAGAAATCGGTTTTAGCCAAAGAAGTTTTTAAAACGCCTATTCACCCCCCCCCTCTAGTCGGCCACCTCGATCTTACATCTGGTTGTTTATTTCGAACTCCACTAGATACTAACAGCAATTTCTTCTAACAGGTCCTCAGTACATTCTATACCCTAGTCAAGACTACACCGAGCTGTCCGGTGCGATGCAGCGACCAGATATGTCTATGTTGTTTATTTGCATAACATACTATTTCAGCATTTCCTTCTTGTTTACATGCATAATGTATTGTTCCACAGAACGTACACACCTATAGGACGAGAAGCTGGTGTCGCAGGAGGGAGCACACTCCGAGGACTACAAGTTTGACCAGGAGTGGGTGCTACTACTAGGTCACCGTTGAAGCTTCACAGCTGCACCGTGCGCCCGAAGCAAGCCAGTTGACGCAGCACCCTCCCGGGACACCCTCTCTTGCAACACCCTGTCAGGCAACTAGCATCGGTAGGGTACCTTGGCCACTAGAGCCTTTGACGTATTTAGACCAGCGCCCACAGCCGCCCTGGACGAAGCCAAGGGCCACATGTGGGGTTTGCCCAAGATGGCCCGTAGGTAGATATTTGTTCTTGTAAATGCCAGTCATGTCATGAAAATACTAATTTCTATACAAACTTACATTATGTTAGTCTCGTGTTTCGATACTTATTGTTCTTGTTGTGTGTACAGGTAACCATGTGAGGGAGTTAGCATCACGACACCCTACACCACCCTAGTTCTACCTTTTTTGTACGCGAAATGACCACACCCTGGTTGCAAAGTCATTATCTTTCGAAGGTTTCATTTGGTACACTCAAATAAATCGAGGTATTTTTGTTATCGTGCTGCTGAAGGGGGTTATTTTTGTTATTGTGCCACCGAATAGGGCTATTTTTTATATTGCGCCACCGAATGGGGCTATTTTTTTATATTGCGCCGCCTAAAACGCATTACAAATATATTTGGTCACACCGAAACTCCTAAATTGTTCTCTACTTCATATTTCCTTATCTTTTCAAAAATTATCAGCTACGTTGATACTAAAAGATATTACCAACATTAAAATAAAATTTAATTTTGAAAAGGGGCTCCTGTCGCCATTTGAATTTGTGACAGCACTGTTTCATTAGCGACAGCCCTCCTGTTGTCATTTCAACTAGTAAGCCCATTTTTGTAAAAAAAAAAAATCGACTATTTATTTTTGCAATTTTTAATTAAAAAAATTCCTCCCAAGGTCATGAACAAATTACTAACATTTAAGCTTGGTGGAAAGGGAGGCCTCCGACACTAGCTGCGTCACCCCGAAAAGACCAGCCGTCGGATCGTGTCCTTGTTGCCTCCGGACCATCGGATTTCGCTCGGTGCACTTCGTGGGAATGAAAGGCA
Organism: Phyllostachys edulis; assembly: GCA_036346405.1. Classification (NCBI taxonomy): domain Eukaryota; kingdom Viridiplantae; phylum Streptophyta; class Magnoliopsida; order Poales; family Poaceae; genus Phyllostachys; species Phyllostachys edulis. Next base: position 46,874,868 of record CM070563.1, on the reverse strand, counting down.
CTCACGCGGCCACGTCGCCCCAAGGGTTGTTGTGTCGCGAGTCGAGCCTCCATCTCGCTCCTCTCTCGCATCTCGCTCCGTCCCTCCCTCTCCCTCCTATGCCACCACCAGTCCTCCCTCCAATGTCAAGCGGCCGCGTTGCTCTCCCTCTCCGGCTCCCGTTCCCCTCCCTCTCCCTTCTTCGCCTCCATCCCTCTCCACCCGCTGCCCCTACCTCACGTTCTCGCACCGTATTGTCCTCCCCTGTAGCCGCGGCGTTCTCCCTCTCTAGCAAGGCGAAGGAGGGGACCCCTACGCCACTGCGTAGGTGGCGCCGATGCAAGGCAGGAGACAGTGGTGACTCTCTGCCGCCACTTCCAGACCACCTCCGGTGCCGCCAAAGTGATAGGAAAAAGTGGCATTGCCAAGCCCGCACGCTCCCCACCGTCGGCTTCTGCGAGTACCACTACGCAAAGACCAACAAGGGCAAGAAGCCACCAGCGGACGGGGAGGTCCTTGCTGTCGCTCTCCAATGGCAGAAGAAGAACAAGAGGAAGGGCACACTACTACCGAAAAGGCCTTCACAGACAGTTCAAAAACGTCATCACAGACGGTTTTATGAGCCGTCTGAGTTTATGGGTCTGTAATGATATGAGTCATCACAGACGGTTTTTGAACAAGAACCGTCTGTGATAATTACTTATCACAGACGGTTCTTGTTTAGAACCGTCTATGAAAATAGACTATCACAGAGCGGTTACGAACAAGAACCGCTCGATAATTATCATGCAGCGGTTCTTGTTGAACCGCTCAGTAATAGTTTTTTCCATTGCAAAAAAAATCGGATTTTGAGCCAAACCAATCAAGTGCTAGACAAGAGTTTCCATATGCAACCTCTAGCAAGACAACTAAAATCCAATTAAAATTTCGATGGCAAACACATTATAGGAAAGGAAAACCAAAAGGTTTCTAGCGTCCCTCCGAATGGAAAAAAGAATAAAGTTACAAAGTTAAACTAGCTAGAAACCATCTATGTCTCCAAGCTCTGAAGAACTCATCGGCTTCTTGGATTGGTCTTGTGAGCTCCTCTCAGACCTCACCAAAGATATCACAAGATGTTCTTGCATGTCGCCGAAGTTCGACTCAAGCTCGTCGGCAAGGAGAGACGATCGAAAACCTCCAAATGCACTCAGACCTTAGGTAACACAAAATTAAGATAATTTTCTTTACAACAAACAACCAACAAATTATGTATGTTATGGGGATGTACACGCATTCTTCCGGTAGACAGGGGAGCTCCTCGCATCCCTCCTCATCGTCATCGTCACTTGTGTCTCCTCATTGAACTACTGACGGGGAATCGAGGTGGTCGTTGGAGCTCGGTGTGGGGAGGAGAGAGGAGAGACTGATGGAAAACAAGGCTGTGTCTAATATATAAGGAAAGCGCCAAAATATTTTGCCTCCCGCGCGCGTTCAAAATTTTCAAACTCCCATGCTGCGAATCACAGACGGTTTCATACAAAAACCGTGCAGGACGACATATCACGAGCAGTTCTTAATACGAACCGTGCAGTGATATGATACTATCCTGAGCGGTTCGTATAAGAACCGCTCGTAATATATATATCACAAACGGTTCGTATTAAAACCGTCAGGATATATATCTTATCACTGATTTGCGGTTTTATTAAGAACCGTCTGTGACTTGGAATTTTCCTTACTCTGCAATTTTACCATGGCTTGAAATCACTAACACTCCGATTTTACCATGGTTTGAAATCACTAACACTCTGATTTTACCATGGCATGAAATCACTAACACTCTGATTTTACCATGGCATGAAATCACTAACACTCTGATTTTACCATGACATGAAATCACTAACACTCTGATTTTACCATGACATGAAATCACTAACACTCCGATTTTACCATGGTTTGAAATCACTAACACTCTGATTTTACCATGGCATGAAATCACTAACACTCTGATTTTACCATGGCATGAAATTACTAACACTCCGATTTTACCATGGTTTGAAATCACTAACACTCTGATTTTACCATGGCATGAAATCACTAACACTCCGAAGCCCACGGGGTTAGTGGGCCGGGGTTGCCGAGGAGCCAGGAGGCGGCCGAGCCACACCATCGAGAGGACCGAGCGGCGGCCCTAGGGAGGCTGAGCCGACCCGGTTGGCGACGGTGTTGGCCTTCCGACAGCACCGAGGGGAGGAGCCCAGTGGCGCGCTTGGCGGCCGGCCCGCACGGAGGTAGGAAAGCGAGTGGCGGCGTAGTGGTGGCGCGCCGCCGCTGGAGGTGGGGGAGCCGGCGGCGGAGGCGGCCGGATCAAGGCGGGTTGCAGCGATCGCTTGACCAAACCAAGCGATGGCGGCCGAGCGACGGTGGCATGGGCTGGCCGGGCCGAGTCGAGGGGAGACGAGGCCTTGCTGCACAATGGGCAACGCTGGGCACGCCATTTGGCCAGCCAGGCCGGGGCGAGGGTGGGCCGGCCGGGCGGCGACGTAGGGTTGAGGAAGAGAGAGGAGAGCTTTGGGGGAGAGAGAGAGACAGAGAGAGAGAGAGAAGGAGTTGGGGGAAGAAGGAGTGTGGATTTGAGGGAGGCTGTGCGTGATGGGGATAAGGGTCGGCCCGTGTCTCATTACCCAATGAGTCAGCATTGCGCGACGACGTGACCTAACGAGTCAGCTTTGCACAGCGACATGACCCAACGAGTCTCCTGAGAGCCGCTGCCTCGCGGACACGAATTTCCTTCAAACGAATTACAATTCAGCCGCGTACGCAGCGCCGGCTCGGCATATAAGTACTACCCCTTCCACGTCGGGTTCTCCTTCATCCAGACTTCAACACAATCTTCCTCTGATAGACAAGCACTGGGAGGAGATCCATGAAATGCAAAGGGAGTATGCAGTCTAGGAGGAACAAAGGGAGCGTGCAAGGAGGCCACCTCCCCGCAATGACGTCGCCCCCCGTAGCAGCAACCCCTACCACAACATCCCAACCGAGCACTCACCGCAACACCCGCCCAAAGGGGAAACACCGCCCCTATGTTGGTGTAGGGACATATGCAAGTTCTTTAAGTCCAAGCACCGACTCAGCCTAGGCATGCGTTACTGGGGTTGCGTGAACTACTCCTGCGACTATCCCGACCACCGTTGGGACACGAGTCGCTATCGGCAGCCAGTAAAGACAGGTTACAGTATGTTCCTCTACCATTTCTCTTTCAAAATACGCACTAACAACCTCTCTCCTCTACCCGTAGTCCCCAGATCCGCTATGTGGCTACCGCAAGTGGATCGACCTAGAGATCCACCCACACGACTAGTAGACTCTCGACTGCAAGGAGTGGGATGCCAACAGGGATTGCGAGAGAAGGGAGGAGGAGCGCCGCACCGAAGAGCACAATAAGCATATCCGGCGGACGCAGGCCCATCTCGAGGCATGCAGGCGTAGGGAGCGCGAGGCTCGCGAGAGGGAGCATGAGAAAAAGAGGGAAATGACGGCCGCGGCCGAGGTGGCCGGCGAGGAGTACAACGCCGAGCTCGCAAGGAAAGGCAAATGGCCTCGGTCCACGCAGTAGTCCGACCCTCTTCATCCATATGCCCCATGTATTTCTAATTCCCTAAAGGCATGCGTGTGCCATCCTTGGTTCGTTAGTCTGCTTGCCATGTAACCCCTTATCGAATCAACTGTCGTGTTGTTATCGTTGCACCATTTCTCCAAAGTTCTCCACCATGTATGAATTTCCTAGCGCATCACAATATCACTTACATTCGTACTTACGAATCATTGCTACCTCTATCGTCCTCACAAAATTCTTCAGAAATTTAGTGTACTACAACAACATACGACAATCACAAAATGTTATTGCGAGTCTCACAAATTTCGTACCCTTAAGATTCTACGAAAATCACAAACGGACCAATCAACCTTATCACCAACCTTTTATTTTTCAAAAAAATCAATGTTCACCTAGGCGCTAGGCGGAAGGCAGGCGGAGGGTGGCCGCCTAGCGCCTAGCCCGCCTAGGCGGCTGAACAGAAACAACGAGGGAGCTCTGCTGGGAAGGGGAGAAGAGCAAAGAAGAAAAGGATAAAAGAGAAAAAAAAATAAAAGAAAGGCTACTGTTCATAAATGGGCCGGCCCATTACGAGTGATTCTCTCTCGTCCATAAAAGAAAGGCCAACACCGATGCGTTTGGCCGACGCTCGCCCATATCGTGAACAGTATGGTCGATGCGTTCAGTCGACGCTCGCCCGTATCGTCTTCGCTCTTCCCCTGCCCTCCTCACTCTCTCTGCGTCGACGTCGACGCCGACGCCGTCCTCTCCCAGATCCAGTCTCCCTCTCCCGTCCTCTTCCCTTCGTGATGGAGGGCTGAGGAGGAGACGACGGCGCGCGATTGGGGCCAGCGCAACAGGAGAGCAAAAGGGGATGAACCAGCCAAATCGGGTAAGGTTTTCTCTTACCTTGTATATCGATCTGCTTATTTTACGCCTCGGCGCCCAGGCCACCTCGTGCCACCAGTTACGCCTCGTCGCCAAGGCCACCAAATTACTTAGCACCGCCTTGGTCCTCCTAGGACCGGCGTTGACCGCATAGGCGGACTGAGCGCCTAGGGGGAACGCATGTGCCAAGTCGCAACGGGGAGCCCACGCCCAGCGTCTAGGCGGCCTAGGCGCCCGCCAGAGATCATCAAAAAAATAACATCATAGAAACAGGATTTGCTAAATGTATTACCTACAAAATTTGACATTTATTCCCACACAATTATTCCAATCGGATTAATAAAATAGTGAAGTTATTACTTAAATCACCCAATGGTTCGGCGACTTTATAGGAGTCGCTCAACCAGAGGGCGACTAACTGATGTCGCTCAACCAGAGGGCGAACTGATGTCGCTCAACTAGAGGATGACTGAACCTATGTCGCTCTGTCGTTGGGCGGCTTTTTTTAGTCGCCCAACGGTACGACGACTGATGATTATTTCTGTGAAAAAAAATAAAGTAGTATTATTTCTATAATTCTGAATAAAAAAATAGATTATTTTAAAAAAATTCCTCCAACATCTAACCAATGCCCTTAAGGTCCCACCGAAACCCAAAACTTAACCAGGCAAACCCTAACCCCTTAGCATCAGCGTTGTGGAATTTTTTTTTTAAATAATATTATTTCAAAAGATAATTACAAAAATAAATAGTCATCCCAAAAAATTGCAAAACTAGGCTCATGTCGCCGTTTGAACTAGCGGCAGGCTCCTGTCTCTAGTTCAACAGTCTAAAACAGTCCCTAGAGCTCCATGTCACTAGTTGAATTGGTGATAGGGACCTTCAACTGGCGATAGGGACTCTCCTCTATAAAAGACCCTTGAAACCCTAAAATTCGACACATAACTCACTTTTATTCAGAAAAAAGAGAAGGAGGGAAGGGAGAGGAGTAGAGGGGAGGAGAGAAGCTAGCGAAGTGCTGCCCGTCCGATCACCCACCTGTGAGGTAATTTTTTTTAACCGAATGGATTACATAGTTTTAGATGTACGGTTACGTAGTGTAGTATGTTGTACATAATACTTTTCGGTGGGTAGTCTAGTTTGAGATATGTGGTTAATCGTGAAAATATTCCTTACGGTGTAGTGCATCAAATATGTTGGACGTCACCAATTTCAAACTTCACTATGGTCAAGGGACTATTCTTGAGGGTCCCGAGGTGATTGATTTACGTTATTTCCAATTGGCGACCGTGCCCCTGCCAAAAGCAGAGGAGCGTACATGGGGCGCTATGATGCGGTGGTTGTTTCACTCATTCCAAGTGGACCATGATGTATATGATATGAGATTGAGTTGTCTTGCCTCCCGAGCAGCACAACGTATATTGTAGGACCGGAAAGGCGACTAGAGGGGGGGTGAATAGATGCTTTCTCTATTTTTCTCCTCGATCGAACTCAACACTACTTTCACTCCAATAGCTATAAAAGCTATGAAGATCTGTATACAGGCATAGCGAATGACCTGTGTTGAATCTGATCTAACCTCGAAGCAAAAGACCAAAAACAACTCACACCCGCATGTACAAAATCCAAAGCATCCTCTCACGGCAGAGCACAAGCAAAAACCAAAAGGGTCCTAACTAGAAACAAACTAATGACTAGAACAAAAACTAGTGAATGAAATTGAATGCATCAAGATTCTGTATTCTCCCTTGCTCATCACACACAGGCCAACCAAACACAGCTGCAATTGCCTGCCATGTGCTTGCCCTCAGCCTGCAATAGTCTCCACCGCTAGCATCCAATATGCAAACCGAAAGAAAATAGTAGATCAAAAAGTACTTTGACTCCTCCAAAATCAAAAGCCCTAACACCTGATAGGTTTGCAGGATAGCACACCAACAGTCGCCATGCACACACCAGAAACCAAGGTGCTGCTGCATACATTCACCTCCAGAGAAACAAGCCGCTGTTCACATGTCAAGCAAAAAGGCTGCAGCCAAAATAAACAAATCTAGAAATCAAGCCGCTCCTTTTGCAAGCACAAGCTCTTTTGTTTATTCCCTCAATGCAAAAGCTAGTGCTGCCACAAACAGGATCAGACATACAAAGATTGGTTTTCCTAGAGCTCCAAATAAATCACAAGCACAACAAGAGCAAGCACTTCACGTAAGACAAAAATATCAACCAAAAGATCAAGAAGAAAAACACATTTTCATTAATGCCCAAGACAAAGAGGCTGCGGTTGCAATGGTCACTACATGCATCTGGCCATTTCTTTGCCTCAATCAAACCACACAGAGCCAGCCTACAAGCATGTACAAGCTAGGCAGTAAACAAATCAAAAACAGCAAACTGCTAGCACTCAAAAACCGAAGCCTTGGTCGGTTCATTGATGGCAGCCAAGCAAAAACTGATCAACAAGAAACTGCAACTGCTTGCTTTACAAACCGCACGCACACATACAGGGAAATAGCACATACGCACACCTGCAGCAAATCTGTCCGATCGGCCAGCACAGCAAGAAGGATTCAGTCGAATCGGAGATGGTAACCCAAGCTAATAAACAAATCCAAAACAACCAACAGAGGGAAAGAAATCAACACCTCCACGCATAAAAAATGGCAGCCAAAAACAGGATCTTGCAACAGCAAACAACCAGGAGCATCTTTAATGCAACATCATATCAAACACAGGCGTATCTTCTTACATGCAAAAAGCAAAATCGGCCGTAACTACAGCCGCCGCCTAGGACTTCTGTTCTCTCGGGGGACAGGCCGCCGCCACAAAACCCGGTTTTTGCGGGCACGCCAAGCTCTCTGCTTTTCTGCCTAAGGCAAGAGACCGCCGCCACCGGCTCCTGATTTTACGGGCGCACCACACAAATATCCCATCTCCATCCTTTTATATGACAGCCACCAACCCTAAAACCCTTTTAGAATTAGAGCTTCTAGAAGATTAAACCTAATGGGCTTCCGTTAAGGCCTAACAACAACGGAACACACACGCACGTATTTTAAAGCACCGTCTTCACTTTTCTTAACCTAATCCACTTCTTGACACACCGTCTTGCGCCGCGGGTTGGCATTAGGTCACCCAGGCAATATTTGGTAAAATTACCAAAATACCCCTTCTCGATATTTTCCGAAGACCGAGTCCAATCCTGTTGAAGCAATCGCCTGCTTCGTCATGTGTAGGTTGATCCAGCGGCTCTCATCGTGTCGGCAAGTCTCTCCCATCCGGTTCTCACTAGACCACCTTGGCACTTGCACCGACCCCCGCACCGCTTGATCAAACCAACGACCGAATCGCCTGCTTGGTCATCCTTGTCCATTCTGGCCACGCTTGAGTCACTTGACTCACCTCCGCGTCCATGATCGTTCTGGACCTCAGCTCTCCAAGCTTAGTCCCGATCCTCCTCGCCGTTGACCGTCGTTGACCTGCAAGCCACCTGCACAGCAATAGATAAGCAAACACGAATCCGGGAACAAGTTCTTCACAACTTGACCCACGTTAGTGAAAACATGCAACATGCAACACATATGCACTATAGCCTATGAACTCAATCTATTCCAAAGCCAAATTTCCAAAATGGCTGAAGATCAGCCTTTTAACTTTGCCGAAAACGCGTAAAACTTCAAACCAAAAGCAACATTGTCAATTGTTTCATCATCCTAAGATCATGGGCATATCCCCATGATATCCACATATATATTGGGAGTTAGTGCAGCTCAAAGGAACATGGTAATGGTAGTCATATGTATGCATGCGCGAGGAAGGGAGGGTGGGATTTGGTCCTTCTGTGCCAAGCATATACCAAGCCCACTCCTGCATCCGTGGCTGAACAAGAAGGGGGCGGTGATGCCGAAAAAGAAGTCAGGGACTCTAGCCACAACGTGACGCACACAATGGCTGAAGGTCCGGGAGTAGCTGGCCTTGTTGATGAAGACCCTGTGGAAGGAGCGTGGCGCACACAATGGCCGAAGGTCCAGGAGTAGCTGGTCCTATCGATGAAAACCCTGTGGAAGGAGCTCCTTCAGTCAGGCAAGCTAGTTGGCTTGCTGACGAGGGTGAGGAGATGGAAGCCCTAGTGCAAAGGATAGATCTCAAAGTCCGGGACTACATGGCAATATCAGAAGATGAAGGATCCGACGGCGAGGATGATGTGGACCAGTAGGTGGTTCCATCCGAGTGGAACACATACTAGTTCGACAACCTCGTCGTCAACGAAGGCTCCTATGTGCTGTAGGAGTACGACCAAAGCGAGGTCAGGCAAGAAGCTATGTACAAATGCAAGGAGGCCATACAGGAGGCGGTCAAATTCTGGGCCTTGTCGGTGCGGCGTACATTTACAGTCGTGAAGTCTAACCCAAGATGCTACGATGAATGCAGCATAGAGGGATGCCCTTGGCAAGTGCACGCATTTCACCCACTAGAAATGCTCTATAGTTGTCCCACACACATGAGTCGTCGCTGAGTCAGTGCAGTCCCACGGGAACCTGTCATCAGACTTCATCGCCAACCTTATGTACGGTGAGATCGTGGATAATCTAGATTTTGAGCCACGGTCCATCATTCAGATGGTTGAGGCAAGATTCCAGTCACAATCAGCTATGCCAAGGTTTTCTCATTTTGAGTTTTTACTTGGCGAAGGTTTTAACAAGGCAGCCAGTTGGACATTAATAAAGCTCTTTATTATATTTTCAATATGATTGTCTCATTTTTAAAATTTCATAAATATTTCTGAATTCTACACATTATATGATTTTTTTGGATTTTTATTTTGTTTTTTCGAACCCAGCGAGTTAAATGGGCTGACCTTGGCCCGCTAGGCCGAACAGGCTCGGGCCCTCTTTGGTACATGGACCAGTACGAAACGATCTATCTAATAGATGGGACAGATGGGCCTTGGCCCATCGTGCTCATGCCGGACCGCCATTTGGGTAGCACTACCAGACCAGTACTGTACAACTGACCAGGCGAGTCATTCGAGTCCACTTGACAACACGCGCGAACATGAGCGAGACGGCGCCGCCCTGCCGCCGCCGCCGGCGCGGCTCCTCGCCGTCGCCGTCGTTCCCCCCGCCGGACGAAGTCCTGCTCGAGATCCTCCACTGCCTCCCACCGGACCCGTCCTGTCTGCCCCGCCTCTCCCTCGTCTGCAAGCACTGGCGCCGCCTCGTCTCCGACCCGTGCTTCCACCGCCGCTTCCACTCGCACCACCACCAGACACCTCCCCTCCTCGGCTTCTTCCACAACTCCTTCCACCTCCCCTGTTTCGTCGCCTCCGGGGACCCCCCCGACCGCGTCCCGGCCGAGGCATTCTCCCTCCGCCGCCACCCCGGCCGCTGGCTCTTCCTCGGCTGCTGCCACGGCCGCGCTCTCCTCGCCTCACCATTCTCCACCTGGAGCCTCCTCATGGTCTGGGACCCCCTCACCGACCACCGGTCCGACGTCCCCGTGCCATCCACCTTCCACCAGCGGTACTTCCGCGGCGCCGCCCTGCTCTGCGACGCCGGCGACTGCCACCGCCCAACCCCCTTCCGCGTGGTCTTTGCCTTCGTCGACCAGGATCGCCGCGCGTCCGCCTGCGTCTACTCCTCGCAGTCCGGCGCCTGGGGCGAGCTGGTCTCCGCGGAGGGGGAGATTCCGGCGGACATGCACTTGCAGTATAGAGCTCTTGATGACATCATATCCGGGGAACAGCTACCTGGTAATGACATGAAGCCTCCTATTCTTGTGGGGAACGTTCTGTACTGGTTGCTTAGGAGCATCTGCATCCTTCAATTCAACATGGATACCAAGAGATTGACTGTGATCAATGGGCCGGATCTTATGTATTTTCTGAGTAAGAGTTGGAGCTGGCAGATTATGCCGGCGGAGGGTGGTGGCAAGCTTGGCCTTGCTGCCATGAGCATGTTGTACCTACACCTGTGGGTGCGCGAGATCGGCTTCAATGGCGTTGAACAGTGGGTGCCTGGCAGGATTGTTCGACTGGACATGTACCTTCCGCTGGAGGCGCGATCGATGTCGTGGTTTCGGTTACTTGGTTTTACTGAAGATGGTAGTGTAATTTTTCTTCAGACGATGGTTGGTGTCTTCATGGTCCAGCTCGATGTAATGAAGTTCAAGATGGTACTTCCACGTGAGATATTGCATGCGGTTTATCCTTATTCAGGCTTCTATTTGACAGGTACTAGTGTGTAATTCCAGTGCAGGAATGACCTGAATTAGTTGTTTCCTTGGTTGGCTGCTGAATACCGATCCTTGAAACGGTGAACAACAACGTGTGTCGGATAATAATAGATGTTATGTTCGTTTGTCAGTATAGAGACTTGTAGAATCGTTGCTTTTGATGTTGTCAGTCAGTCACTGAATAATTGTGGATCTCCCTTTGGAAACCATCACCGTTAAGTATGTATGACTTGCTGGAAGCCTGGAACCATATTGACCATTTACATATATCTTGTATGAAATATGTAGCTAAGCACTCCTACAGTCCTACTTATCTTTAGAAGGACCATACTCCGAATTACTAGTCGTTTTATATGAGAGCAGATTCAAATTAGGTTTGTTTTGTTCAGTCTTATGTCCATCCAAATATAGTTAGATCTAGTCAAGCAAGATCGTTTTTCTTACAGAGCTTGACTTTCGTACTTATAGACGGTTTAATTTGTTTCTTCCTAATGCTGATGGTAGATGGACCCGTGCTTTTTCCTAATGCTGATGGTAGATGGACTTGTGCTTTTTATCCATTGCTTGATTTTCTGATAGTTGGGCCTAATTTTTTTTTTCTCTTGCTGCTGCTAGATGGTTGCGTTGGTAATGACTACTTGACTAGTGAGGTGGGTGATGGACCTAATAATGGAACCAAAGTGTAATGGTTGGTCATGCGATCATCTGACTACATGGATGCTGTGTTGGATGGCATGTAGCACATGCTCTTGCTCAATATGCTATGAGGTCGAGGATGTGCTGTCTGTTTGGCGCACAATTTTGATTTCATTGCTGATATATTTCTTAATGACTTTCGCAAAAGCATGCAATAAAATCTCTCATGTTCCTCGAAAAAAGAGAATAGTTTGACTGAAGCCTGAAATAAATCTTGATTGCATTTGATATGTAATTGTTACTGAGGTGCCTGTTTTAGTTTTTCCAAATTAGTGGCACAATGTAAATATTAACCCAAGAAATTCCGTAGTTTGCACAATTAGCAATGGCTTCTTGCTACTTTGATGGCTAGCAGTATTTTTCCTTTTCTAGTAATTTTGAAGCCTTTTGGTAATAATACCACTTTGAAAAGTATTGTTCAAGTTATCAGATGACCTTGATGAATAAGTCTCTGTACTTGTTGGATAAGTCTTGTGTGTTTGCTTTTCTTTGCCCTTCAAGGACAAAGATCTTAGAGGACAACATCTTAGGCCGCTTTTAGGACAACATATTAGGCGCTTTTAGGACAAAGATCTTAGACCGCTTTTAGGACAAAGATCTTAGACTAGCATCTTAGCATATGCTTGGTGGTTAGCGACCTATAATTTGTATCCCCAACCCTCAAAGTTGGCATGGCATTGTGTGAGAAATAAACAAAGAAAATTGCCCCATCTCCAAGTGTCATCCTCCCAATGAGAGTAAGGATCTTGCTATCACCAAGTGCAAGAATCCAATGACTAACAAGTGGTATCGAGCCGGCCTATCACGCAACTTTGAGCATCTCTGCTCAATCCCTTCTCCACCTCGCTTCGGCCCATGCTGACCCCGAACCAAGCGGCTCTCTCTCCACGCAGTTAGCCCGGTGGCACGCCATGTCCGCAGATATCTCGGCCTTCGATGCGCCTCGAGGCTGAAGAAGCAAACTCATTGTGGCGAGAACGCGAGCGAAGGGCGACATGCGGCCGCGAGCGAGCTGAAGGGCGCTGAAAAAGCGTCAAAATGGCCGGCAGCGGTGGCGAGCGGCAGGCGGAGGCGGAAGCGGCGGCGGCAGATGCAGGCAGCGTCTGGCGGCAGAGGTCGAGGTTCTGGCGGCAGCAGCAGCTCCATCTCGCGATGACAGCCGACGCGACCTTGAGCCGCCGGAGAGGGAGGCGGCGCGAGCGAGTAGTGGCGATGGGCAACCGCGACACGCCCACGAAGCGCGGCAGCCAGACAGCCAGGCGGACGCCGCGGCGCTCTCGAGGAGACGCGCGCGCGGCGGCGGCAGACGTCGGTCGGCGGAGAGCGCGCTTCACAGCGACGCGCTCTCTCCCGGTTGCATCGTGGTCACCACGAGTACCAGTCGCCGTCGAGGACGTCGGCCCCGGCGGTGGCCTACCTCACCAAGACCAACTACGCCGAGCGGGTCATGCGGTGATGAGGTAAAGCTCAGTCAGCGGCATATGTGGGATCTGATCCAGACGGAGACGCCGACCACGACCAGGATCGGCGGTATGGATGCTCTCATCGCCGCGATCCCCGCCCGAGATGCGCTTCGCTTACCAACAAGCAGATCGCTAAAGAGGCTTGGGACGCCATCGCCGCAAAGACGACGGCAGCGGCCCGCGCGCGCAAGTCTACATTGCGCACTACGCAGGAGTGGGAGAACACGCCTTCAAGCGGTGAGGACGTTGATGACTTTGCTCTCCGTCTCAACACTCTGTTGCGAAGTTGGTGCGCCAGCGGCGACACCTACGGCGAGGAGAGAGCAGGAGAAGCTCTTCCATTGCGTCCCCGAGAAGTACAAGCAGATGGCTCGCTCGATCGAAGTCTCGCTGGACCTCTCCACGATGACGATCGAGGCGGCGCGGTCGCCTCAAGGTCGTTGATGCCGATGAGCCCTGGCGTCCCTCGGGACCCGTCACCATTGGCGGAAGCTCCTCACGCTCGGGAAGCGGTGGGTGCCGCCAAGGTGACAGAAGAAGAGGAGTCTTCTTCCACGACAAAGTGACGCAAGCGTGGCAAGCAAAAGCCGCGAGACAACTCTTGCCACAATCGCGGCAAGCTGGTCATTGGGCCAAGGATTGTCGATGACCACGAGGTGATGACTGTGGAGGCGCCAGTATGCTCTTGGCAAGCAAAAGCCGCACGAGACGACTCTTGCCACAATCGCGGCAAGCTTGGTCATTGGGCCAAGGATTGTCGATACCACGACGCGCCAGCCCACGTCGCAGGAAGGAGGAGGAGCGGCCGGCTCGTTCATTGCTCATGCGAGCATCGAACTACCTCCACCGCACCGGCCATAGCGGCCTTCCTCCACCTTGACGAGCCAAAAGCACATGCCCTCGCCGGCGACGCTTCGCAACGACAAGACCGACGGGCGGTGCCTCGACACGCGCCACCCACCACATGACCGGCGGCGGAGTTCTTCTCCGAGCTCGACTCAAACGTTCGAGGTCCGCAAGTTTGGGGCGCCCGGCGTGAAAATCAAGGGCGTCGGCTCCGTCATCTTCACCGCCAGTGTCTGGAAAGCACAGTCGCCACCGGCGTCTACTACATCCCCGACTGCAGAACTCCATCATCGGCTTGGGGCATACCGGATGAGAACGGCTCGCGTGTTCAGATCGAGCACGGTGCCGCGGATTTGGGATCTTCGCCGCCGCTTTCTTGCCAAGGTAACCAGAGGCGCAAATAGACTCTACATCCTTCACGTGCAGTGGCACAACCCTTCGTCTCGCCGCTCGTCGGGACGACGAGGCGTGGCGATAACATCGCAGCGCTTTGGGCACCTTCACTTCGAGGCCACAAGCGGCTCGGCGCCACGGAGATGGTGCGAGGCCCGCCGTCCCTTGACCATGTGGAGCGATTCTGCGGCGTCTGCGTGTTGACGGCGGCGAGGCGACTTTCCCAAAGAAGGGCGAAGTTTCCGAGCCAAGGAGAGGCTTCGAGCTTCAGACGGGACTTGTGTGGTTCGGTGACACCGGCCACACCGGGAGACGACGCCATTTCTGCTGCCGTCGACGACCTCTCCCGCTACATGTGGGTGATGGTCCTCGGCGACAAGCGGAGAGGTCATGACGCCATCAAGCGCACGCTGCGCCGCGAGGCGAGGCCGTAGAGTCATGCAGCGTCTTTAGCGCCAGAACAACGGCGGCGAATTCACGGCGTTGGTTAATTCGCGTCATCAGGTCTTGATATTCACATTCATTCACTACTCACACCGTCTGACCGCAGCAGAGCAGCGTCGTCGGCAGCGCAACTGCAGCGGTTGTGGGGATGGCTCGGGCCTCCTCAAGCGAGAGGGATGCCACGTTGTCTTCTGGGGAGAGGTGGTGACGGCCGTCTACATCCTCAACCGCCGCCTACAAGGCACTCGGCGGCAGGACGCCGACGAGGTTTAGCATGGGCGCAAGCCGGCGGTTTCACTTGCGGGTCTTGGCTCCCTCGCGTTCGCCAAGGAGCTTGGCCACTTCGCAAGCTCGACGACAGAGCACTCGGGAGTGTTCATCGGCTCGCGGAGGGCTCGAAGGCCTACCGCATCCTCGACCACGACACAAATAAGGTCGCAAGATCTCGCGTGACGCTGTGTTCGACGAAGGCGGGCCGACATGGGACAAGGCGGTGGGCGACGATTGACTTCGATTCCTGTGGACTTCGTTGTCGACTACGCCCATTTCGAGAGAGCGAGAGCTAGCAATTGCCTCACCGAAGCTCGACATCTCGCCGCCACCAGCTCGGCGAGTGCTCCACCACCTTCGCACCAGCTACGCCCCGCTTTCACCACCGCCACTCCCGCACCGGCCACCACTCTCGCACCGGCAGCCACACCACCGGATCGGCCCTAACAACCGGTCCACGGCAAGCGGCAAGACGTGGAGTTCGCTATTCGCCGTCCCACGACGAGGATCGTGTCGACGCCTACCACGACGGCGAGCCTCTGCGCTACCGCACCATGGATAACATCTCGTGAAGCCGCCTCGCCTCGATCGGGCGCGGCCACGATTTCGGCGAGCAGCGATTTGGCGCGGCGACGACGGCGAGCCCCGCCTTTGCCGAGGCGAGGAGACGCGGCGTGGCGTGTCGCGATGAAGCAAGAAATGGACGCCGCCGAGCGGAACCGGGCGAGCCGGGCGGATCTTCCCGCCGGCCACCACGCGATCACCCTTAAGTGGGTGTTCGCCGAAGCGGGATGGCCGGCGCCATCGCTGCACAAGGCTCGCTTGGTGGCACGAGGCTTCATGCGGCGAGAGGATCGACTTCGACGACGCTTCGCGCCTGCTCGCGCGCGTGGAGTCCGTTCGCCTTCTTCTCGCACTTGCGCCTCAGAGGGTTGGCACGCCCATCACATGGACGCTAAGTCCGCCTTCCTCAACGGCGACTTGAAGGAGGAGGTCTCGTCCGTCACCGCCGGATTCGTCATCCCCAGGTAAGGAGGCAAGGTCCTCCGCCACGCAAGGCCTCTTCACGGCTGCGGCAGCACCACGAGCCCGAACGCTAAGTCGGACTCCACCCTTATGCAAATGGGGTTCCAGCAGAGCGCACACGAGGTCGCGGTCACCGGCGGGCAAGGGCGGCAACGCCTGTCAAGGGCGCTCACGCCGACGACTTGGGATCACCGGCTCCAAGGAGGCCGAGGTCGGCGCTCAAGGCGAGATGAAGACCGACTTCGGATGAGCGACTTGGGGCTCCTCTCCTTCTACAGGGGATCGAGGTCCACCAAGACAGCTCCCAGATCTCCCTTCGCCAGACCGCCACGCCAAGCGATCGTTGAGTCGGGCGGGCTCGCCGATCGCAACCCAAATTTCACACTCCTGGAGGAGAGGTCAAGTCGAGCCGCGATAGCATCGCGGAGGAGGCGGACGCGACGCAAGACGGCCAAGATTGCGGGCGTACCTTCGCTACCTTGTCCACACGCCGACCGACTTGGCGTTCAGCCGTCGCCACGCCGGTCGGTTCATGCAATGACCGACGACGAGCATCAAGAAGCCGTGAAGAGGATCCTCCGCTTCGCTGCGGGCACCTCCGACCACGGCTTGCACTACCCGAGGTGTCCCGACGCGGCGACTTCATCGCATGCGGCGACAATGACCACGCAGCGACATCGACACCAAAGAAGAGCACAAGCGGGATTCTCTTCTTCCGGCAAGTGCCTCGTTAATTTGCAATACCAAGCAAAGCGGTGGTCTCCTGTCCACTTGGAGGCCGAGTACATAGCGGCCTCCACCGCTTCACTCAGCGCCTGCTCGCTCGATCGCTTGGTGATCTCTCGGCAGAGACATCAAGCGGTGGCGCTCGGGGTGGGCAAAGAAGTCCGCTCGCTCGCAAAGAACCCGTTTTCCATGAACGGAGCAAGCACATCCGGGTGAAGTACCACTTCATCCGAGGTCGTTTGGATGAAGGCAAGATCAAGGCGAGCTACATCAACACCACGGATCGCCTTATGGACTCGCTTCACCAAGCCTCTTGGGAGGGTCAAATTCCTCGAGCTCGCCTCCAGATCTGGATGGTTCAACTCTCCCACAAGACGCACGACAAGACTTAGGGGAGAATGATGAATAAGTCTCTGACTTGTTGGATAAGTCTTGTGTGTTTGCTTTTGTCGCCCTTCAAGGACAAAGATCTTAGATCGCTTTTAGGACAAAGATCTTAGACTCGCTTTTAGGACAGCATCTTAGACTAGCATCTTAGCATATGCTTGGCTGGTTAGCAGCCTATAATTTGTATCCCCAACCCCTCAAAGTTGGCATGGCATTGTGTGAGAAATAAACAAAGAAAATTGCCCCATCTCCAAGTGTCATCCTCCCAATGAGAGTAAGGATCTTGCTATCACCAAGTGCAAGAATCCAGCGACTAACAGACCTCGCACAGATAAATTAATTCTTTTAAGAATCAATTGTATACTCATTAAAATATGTTGCACTTCAAGTTCTCGCCAGTCTGATATTTTGATAGATTAGCTGAAGCACTTTGGCATTGGAGGAGGATTACTGAGTGTGGGCGTGTGGCCTGCTGTTCACGCTGAAGTTTGTCATCCACATTTGTTGTTCAGTCTGAGTTTAATTCATACACTCTGCTATGCAATTAAATGTAAAAAAACTCATCTAGAGAACAGCATGCATGTGCTTATCTAAGTTAGGTTCTTGATCATATATCTTTATTTACAACGGAAATAAGTAAAAAACTTGGTGATTTCTTTAGCAAAACTTTGCATCCCATTTTATGAATTTTGGGTGAGTTGCTTAAATACGTGTGCCCCATCACCTTTGATGGTATTGCCTTTACTGCTTGCTTGATGGGAATGTCATATCGTTGAGTTTGATTTGGATATGCATAGCCTTGCTGCGACTGAGCAGCCACATGATGCAAATGTTACCAAAAATGTTATCAGAAAGTGGAACTTTCAAATTGTGCCAACAAAAGGCGGTTATGTGATTTTTCTGCTGCTGATTATTGGCTTATTCATGGCCTAGCTGGAGCAAATGCAGTTCAGGAAGGTGTTTCAAGGCAACAACACCGACATCACACTTCCCTATGCAAGCTTCTACACTGCAGGTACATACTGGCATGCGTCTTTCTGGCGCACAAATGACTCCTGTTATCTCCTATTGCTGACTTCTGGACTATTTTTACTTGATTCCTTCAAATGTTAAATAGCATTTTAAGTTCCAAGTCGCGCATTATGTTTCTTTGTCAGCAATTGGCCTAATGTCAATGTTGCTTTTAGTATAATATATCATTGAAATGTATGATTGTCTCAAGAGCAAACTTCTTTCATCAACGTATTCTATAGATGGGTGCAGATACAAAACTATTTGTTAAGAGATTGGCATGTTTATTTACTGTCAATTGTTTTATGCATTAACTGTGTTCTGTTAGTGGATGGAGCTCTTAGGTTTGTTAGCTATAGTACTAAAGGTACTTAATCCTTGCAGCAACTTAGAAATTGTCAAACCTCCTCTTCTGAAATCACTAAATGCGTAAACTTTGGAAGATGACAGCAATTACACTAGGCTTGTACAACTTAAGTATAAAAAAGTAAGTTGGTTGGCACATTTAAACGCTTAAAGCAAGTTACCTCCTTTTGATTAAATATTTTCCAAAAAGGTTGTAACTTGTAACCATCTAGCTTACTCTTGCTATGGAACATGTCCCTTGCACCTATCTTACCTTTTTCCCTTTTTTGGATCAGATTAAATTTGAAATCATAAATGTCGGTGTTTAGAAAAGCATAATAGATCACATATTGGTACGATACATGTTACCTTTTTGTTAAGATTAGGGGTAGGTATTGCAGTTCATGGATATCCAGTGGGACAGCCCCCAACCGTTGGATCACCTGATCCAGTAGCTGAGATAATACAAAAAATCCCCATTTATTCATCTCCTCTACCTCCTTCCGCAATCCTGCGATCCCCTCAATCTGTCACATCGCGCCGCCATCCCCATCCCTCACCCCCACCCTACTCGTCTCCTATCGCAAGTGCCAACACCAGATCTGCCGCTGATCACACCAGTGCCACAGCCCGTGTCTCCGACGCCACTCTCCAGGACCTTGATAATCCGCACTTTTATCTGTCCCACCTCCCAGTTCCTTCGCCGGCAAGCCCATCCAGAGACAACGCCATCCTCCTTCCCTTTCCCCCTCCTGTGCCACCTCCCACCACTTCCATCTGCAACCGGTGGAGTTATTTCACCTCGCCGCACTTCCAGTACCCACCGTCTGTGGCCTAATCGCCCGGATCTAACATTCGGGGGAAGAGGGTCAACTCTTGAGGATCCTAGGTGTATCTCGCGGCTTCCACTGTCCTGTTCCATGCTGTTGGTGATGAAAAAAATGGTATTCCGATTTTTATGTTTGCTTTTCTCCTGTTTTCGGGCCAATCCACTTCCACAGCAAGACACAGTCAACATGAGTGAGCCAATAAGTAACCAGGCCCACGGCTGCTCCTCCACCTTGTGATGCCTCCTGCCGGATGAGATCCTTCTTCGCCACCCACCGCACCCTTCCTGCATTCTTCGTGCCTCACTCGTCTGCAAACATTGGCGCCGCCTTGTCACCAGCCACCATTTCGTCAATTGTTTTCATGCATCCCATCAAATGCCTCCCCTGCTCGGCATTTTCACAAACCCTACTTGGATCCCCCGCTTTCTCCCCACTGGGGTCCCTCCTGATCATGTTGCAGCACCAGCCTTCTCCCTGCCCGACCCGTACTGGCAGGTCCTCAGCCGCCGCCACAGTCGCGACTAGTCGACGATTAGTCGACAAGTCGGTACACAACCTTCGACTAGGAGGGCTAGTCGCCCGACTTGCCGGCTAGTCGGCGACTAATTGCGACTAATCGAGATTTGCTAGCCACCCGACTTCAATTTCAAAGAAATTCATTCATCAAGAAAGATTTGTTACGATCAAAACGAGTAAGTCATCAACTCATCATCGTGATTACGTTGTTCTTCTCTTTATTTCATGATTTACAATATGTATATGTGTTTAATTGTTATACAACTTAGTATATTACATACCCTGTTTAAATACTTTCTAGTCTGTGGACTAGTCGTGGCTAGTTGCGACTAGTCGGTCAACTAGTCGACCAAGTCGACAAGTTGCCCCTCTTATGACTCGACTCGACTTTACGACTTAATAACCTTGGTTGGATGCATTCCTTCCGCTGGCAGTGGCATCTCTACCATCGACGACTAATCGTTTGGCTGGAAGGCCTCCGTGCAGGATATTGGGTCTTGTTGAGTATGATGATGTGGTTTTTGTATGGACGATAGCTGGTGTCTTTGCAGTCCAGCTCAAGTCAATGAAGTTTAAGAAGGTGTTTGAGACCGATGTCTCTGTAACTATTTATCCCTATTCAAGCTTTTATATCGCAGGTACATACATCAGTATTCTTTGCCTGTACTTTGTGCTCTGTTCTCTGTTTTATCCATGCATGCACATTGCTGAATTTAAGAAGGCACGAATTTGGTATTAGAGCATTTTTCATACTTCTGACCCTTGCAGTGGGTAGTAAAAATAATATAACCAAAATATTTAACTCGAATAAGTTGTTTCATTCTCAGCAGATGGACTTGGGAAATGTTCACTTTTATGTTTATTCTGTGGAATCCCATACTGTTAGTGGTAGGTATGACACCATGCATACGAATATTGGCACACCTATTGGAACAAAAATAGATTTTTTAATGTACTAACAAATGCATACATTTCTTTTACAAACTCAGAAGCAACACAACATTGGACAATGACTGTAGGAAGCAACACAACATTGGACAATGACTGTAGGTATACTTATCTGATGAACCATAACTTAGTTGGTGCAAGGATCACAGAACCGGTACCGGACCGAATCCCGGCAGGGGGCGGGAACGGTAACCGGCCTGCCGTTCAAACCGGAAAAATTTCGCATGAATTTCGCATGAATTTGCTTAAAAATCAGCCGAATTTTAAAAATTGAAATTTGAATTTGACAAACAGGAAAGAAACCGTCCGGGATTTTGGATCCCGGACCCCGGCCGGTAACCGACGGTTACCGGCCGGGAATTTTTTCCCTGAGTTGGTGCATTCACATTCCTAGAATAAATATCCTTGTTTTGATTCAATTTTGTCCACTGTAATATTTAACTTCCTTTACTAGTACTTGTTTTATGAGCTTGTCCCTACCTGATATAAGTAGTAGGTTCTGCTAAAATGGGGGGTAGTGCTTAATGGTTTTTTTAATCTTACGATGGTCTGTCAATTGCTTTGGTTTCACATTGCCATGTGTGCAGTGAGGCTGTCAAGTCC
Source organism: Phyllostachys edulis (assembly GCA_036346405.1). Taxonomy (NCBI): domain Eukaryota; kingdom Viridiplantae; phylum Streptophyta; class Magnoliopsida; order Poales; family Poaceae; genus Phyllostachys; species Phyllostachys edulis. Next base: position 46,853,686 of record CM070563.1, on the reverse strand, counting down.
TATGTTTTATTTTCTATTCTTTGACCAATAGAATGGGAAACGATTGTCGATGCACAGGTTCATTTTCCCCACCACAATGCACGTGTATGTACTTTAATCTACTATGAATGGGAGAACTTTTTTGTTGGTGTTCTATGTAACATCATAAACTAGCTTTAGCGCTAGCCTGGATGCTTACTAGCGATTCCTTATGAGGGATACTTGGTAAATAGACTGATCATGAATGTCATCTATTATGGGAGAGATGGAACGTTTCTTGCTGAAGCAAATTGTAGTCTTGCGCAGACCAACATCCTGTTTTGTAGCGTGTTATTAGCATTTCTTATCCATGTTTGTATTGCACATTTTCACCTTTTACTGCTTGATTTTCTTCTGATTGAGCCTAAACATGTTTGTTTTCCCCTGTGCTGGTAGGTGCTGCGGGAGGTGCTGGTGAAAATGCTGGAGATGAACATGGAGGTGCTGGTGAAAATGCTGGAACTGAGCATGGAGGCCATGGAGGTGATGGTGAAAATGCTGGAGCTGAGCTTGGAGGTCATGGTGGTGATGGCCATGAGGGTGGTGGTTGCCCTGACGGGTTGTGATGCGTTTTACTGCTGAGTTCCTTTTGGCTTTTGTTAAGTTGTGTCAAGATTAGAATCAAGGATTCAAGATAGACATCATGGCAGTACTAGCTGGTGCTTTATGGACACCTTTGGCCGGTTTATTTTGCGAATTTACGTTAGTTATGTTTTGTCACATGCTTTACATTTTGCGTGTAAGGTCTTTTAGGATGGCACTTGGTGTGGAACTTTTTTTATTAATTAACTTTTTTTAAAATTTTATTTTAAAGTAAACCCTAGGCGCACTTTATTTCCAAATCTGTCCTCTTTGGTCACGCTATCACTCACGGTGTGACAAAACAACACTGCCACGACACAGAATAAGTCCGCAAAATAGCATTTTTGGTCACACCACTGGTCGTGGTGTGACCAAATAACACTGTCATGCCACCATCCATGGCGTGACAAGACCAAAAGGGTTAGATTTAAAAATAAAATGTACCGGGGGTTAACTTTAAAATAAAATTTTAAAAAAGGTTATTTAATAAAAAAAATTCCTTTGTGTGTGCCATTTGTAACCTCGGGATTTGGGCCGGTTAAAGTGGTGACTATGGATATGCACCTCCTCCTGTGAACATTTTGGCTTGAATGCTTTACTCATTGTTTAAGACTGCACTGGTGCTAGTGCTACACTTTGGTGTACCGCTGTACACTCGTGATGATGCTAGTTTGCCTGTCTGCAGAAGTGCAGATTTTCCATATGGCTTGCGAACACCACCTTCACCTCGAGGTGGCCTAACGGTCGTGCCTGTCGGACGGCCTGATGCACAGTACTTTTAGCCTGGTCTAGGCATGGTATAATACTATTGGCCTAGTCCATACATGACGTGCTGTGCCCTAATTGGGTTATGACCCTGGCCTGGTGCACAGTGCTGTGCTAGGTCCAAGCATGGCCCGACTAGGCACGGTGGTGGTGGTGCCATGGCTGGCGAGGAAGGAGGCGGTGGTGCATCAGCCGGCGAGGGAGGAGGCGGTGGTGCGGCTCACGTCGCCGAATGAGGAGGTGGTGGTGGTGTTTTAGAACGAGGAGGTGGTGTTGTTTTAGGATGATGATGAGGCGGCGCGGCTGAGATTCTTCCCCGTCGCCGGCAACCCTTTTTCCCTGCCGCTACCTCCGTCGCCTGAGGTGGCGGTGTCAAACAATGGCCGCCAGGTTAATCGTGTTCGGGCTGGCATAACACAACCCGTTTAGTTAGTTGGATCAGTCGGCCTGTGCCAAAACGGCCTGTGCTGGACAGGTCATGCCGCATATTTTGCCACCTCCACCTATGATGCCAATATCTCGAAATGCTGGATTTTTTCCTCAATCCCGTGGGAATCGAATTGATTTTTTTTTAAATCAGTTAAATTCTCTTGCGCTTCAAACGGGTAAGTGTTTGTTCTCATAGAGTTGTCATTTGTGAGTGATGTGATATCATAATCCAAAGTACTTTTATTTCGATAATAAGCAGTTTTTTTTTGTTTTATTTGGATTGAAGGGACCGGCTGGTTTCCAGATTCGAAAGAAACGATGAGAACTGAGCTCCAGCTCAGCGGGGAAGCGCTGCTGCAGTGCAGCCTCCTACCCGTGTTCGAGCCTAAGGCTATGTGCGTGTCTCGCGAGGAGGGCTGAGCTGGGGCTCAGTGCCTCAAAGGTGGGGGGAGGAGGGGGTTGCTTTCTTCTTTAATGTGAGCTAGAGAGGTATCCCGGACATCTAAAAAAAGGGAATGATCGACGGGTGCCTTCCTTCTATATTAAGATTCGACTCGTTATTTAGATATAATAGAAAAAAGCTACCACAAATCCTTCATAGTAGTCGAAGAAAACGGCCACTTTAGATGGATTTGTATCCTCTCATTAGTAATGTAATGGTAAAGGGCTACAATATTGTGAATTTAATTGGTTTTAAGATGTTCTACGAAGATCGAAGGTACAAGATGGATTGGTACAATGTCATTTTTCTTTTTCTTTTTGATAGAGTGCATGATCTCATATCATGCACCACTAGTGTCACGGGAAATGTCATTACTATTTTGGCATTACTTGTGGATATCCGATTTCGACGAATTGAACAGATACACAGGCCGAACTCAACCCCACTGTATAACACTCGAATTCATATTAATATTCGAGCATATTCGTATTTGTATGGCTACGCGTTTATAAAAAAGTATGGACACGCAATTAGTGGCGTGGTTTAATCCCTATTCAATTGTAGTAGCATAGCCCCCCAACAAGCCCAAAGCCCACCACCCTCCCCCTCTCTCTCGCCGGTGGCAGCCTCCCACTCCCCGCATCTTCTACCGCCAACCACCACGATCCCCACCACTCTCGACCCTCAAAGGCTACGTGGTCGGCGGAAGCTGCGGCCGCCTGTGTCATTATGTGTTAAGCAAAATACTGAAGAAGTTCAGAGTCTGCAACTTCAGAAGAAGTCGGCGGCCAATGTAACGCTTCGGCGATTTCTCTTTTGAACGCCTGAATCCATCTGTATCGTAGGAATTCAGGGTTAAGGAGATCGCACGGTTCAAGTTAGAAGGAGTAACTTTGGCCAAGCACTGTTGACGTCATTTACCTTGTCGTTAACGAAAGTTATCTTGGTTGTTTTAATTTTACTGCATAGAACTCAGTTAATCTGATTTTGGCTGTAACTTTGAGAACTATATAAGTGAACTCTCAGTAATGAAGAATCAGATTTGATGAAGCATCTTCTTAGCGTCTCATAGAGTAAAGTAGCTATAGGTTTTGCTTTATCAGTTCTACCCCAAATCACTACTGAAATCAAAAACTTTCTGTCGGATTTTTGCGAATCCTGACAAAGGTATCAGAGCATAATCGATTCTTGGAAGTGAGGATCCAAATCTGTGAAGGTTGGAAGTGGATTTCAATCACGCCGTGAAATCCTCGAGCGATTGATCCGCGCTCAACCCAGACGGCGAGTGGAAGGAGGTTGGCTTCGTCAAGAAAATCCTCAACTCGAATCAGGAATCCAAATATATGGTACCCAAAACTCGTCCCGCAACAAGATGGTCAGTGAGGAAGGGGCTTTTGATGCGAGATCCGGTTATGCTATAAGAGAAGAACCGCGAATCAAGGGATTGAAAACGGAGATGGCAGAAATCAAGTCTCTTCTAAAAAGGTTCTGTCCACCAGATCTAGAAGGAACAAACACACACACTGCAACCAGTGAGGTAAATATTTCCGCGCCACCACCTATTACTTCGAAAGATAGAGCTGTAGCTGAGCCAGTGAACAACAATACTAGAAATGATACTGCATGAGTACAATTTCACATCGAACCGAATATTGTTATTCCGTCTTTGGTCCCAGTTTACCCCAATGCTAATAGAACCAACTCGCAAGGCGGATTGAATGTACAAGCCCGGCAAAATGGTGGCCAATACCAAGTTGAAAATGGAAATCACTATGGCATTAATTGGAACCACCCCTTCATGAGCAACCATCAATATAATCCTATCACTGGACAATTTTTGGATATGGAAAATATTCTGCAAGCCTCAGGAGTTAGAGTGCTGGATTACCAAGGGCAAGGAACTCATCAACCTGGTAATATGGGTAATGCATCACATTATGCTGAGGCAGTGATCAAAGGACCCAGACTAGAGATTCCCTATTTCGGTGAAGACGATCCTGTTGAATGGTTGAAACAATGTGAGCAATTCTTCGTGTTCTCAGGCACCCCAGCTGAACAGTGGGTGAATTTGGCTACCTCTCACTTTCAAGGAAGAGCAGCCAGGTGGTTAAAGGGAATTGGAATTCCCTGGCAAATCTTGAACTGGAGTCAATTGTGTTCAATGGTGGTTGATCGGTTTTCGGAAGCAAATGCATACGATGCGGTTGAACAACTACAAAATATGAGACAAAGTGGATTGTCGGTAACTCAATATATTGACAAATTTGAGGAATGTATGGCATTAGTTAAAAGAGACCACCCATATTTGCAAGAAGCATTTGTGATGAGCTGTTTTGTAGGGGATTGAGAGCAGAAATTAAACATGATGTGTGTGGGCAAAGACCACAAGGACTGATGGAAGCTTATTGGTACTCTAGAGTATATGAAAAATGTACTGCTGTAAGGAAGTCTAACTAGTTTGGAGGGTATAACAAAAACAAGTTTGTCTCGGGGAACAACAACAGCTATAAACCCACACCAAAGCAGATACAGCAGAATACGGACAGGACTACTAGCAACAAAATTGTACCTCAACCTGGAGAAAGGGAGAGGAGACCTTGTTGGTATTGTCAGGAACCGTGGTCTATTTCACATAAATGCAAGGTGAAAAAAACTATTCATGCTCTGCTGTTAAGAGGAGATGAGGAAGACACAGTAACTGAAGAAGAAATTAAATTGGTAGAAGAAGGGTACACTACTGCTCCTAACAGTCCGAAGCAATCTAATGAATTAGAAACCAAAGAAGAACTCATGCACTTGTCACAGCAAGTAGCGCAGGGAACTTTTGGGCCGGCTACTTTTCTCCTGAGGACTATGATTGGAGGAAAGAAGGCTATAGCTTTGGTGGATAGCGGAAGTACTAACTCATTCATGGACCATGAATGAGCCGTGAGAAGCAAATGTCAGTTCAGCTCTGTAGTGACTAGAAGAGTGTCTGTCGCTGGTGGCGGTGAACTAAAAACTGATGCATTAGTGGAAGGTATATCTTATAAAATCCAAGGGAATATATTCAAGAACTCATTTAGATTGTTGGCACTAAGGAGTTATGACCTAATATTGGGAGCTGACTGGATATATGAACACAGTCCTATTGTGTTGGATTTGAAGAAAAGACAGCTATCTATTAACCAAAGAGGAAGAGTGGTAACTCTCACAGATATTACTGAACCTAAAGAGAACTACAGGATCAATTCAGTGAAGTTGGAGAAGATGGCCAGAAAGGGAATGATGGGATGTATGATCTATGTAAGGGAGATAAAAGATGATGTAGAACCCAAAAACTACCCAGTCCCAGCTGTGATTGCAGAACTGCTCAGTCAATATACTGATGTATTTCAGGAACCGTATGGACTACCACCAGCAAGAGACTGTGATCATTCGATCCATCTTAAGGTGGGTGCTGAACCTCCCAACCTTAGACCATATAGAACTCCTCATTACCAGAGAGAAGCTATGTAAAACATTATCAACCAATTGATGGAAAACAATGAAATCAGGAATAGTGTGAGTCCTTATGCATCTCCAGCAATCATGGTTAGGAAAAAGGATGGATCATGGCGTATGTGTGTGGACTATAGACAATTGAATGCAATGACTATCAAAAATAAGTTTCCTATGCCTGTTATTGAAGATCTGCTAGATGAACTCAATGAAGCTTGTATTTTTACCAAGTTAGATCTCAGATCGGGGTATCATCAAATTAGAATGAATGAAATTGACATTCCTAAAACAGCCTTCAAGACTCACATGGGACATTATGAGTACTTAGTAATGCCATTTGGGCTAAACAATGCCTCGGCTACTTTCCAAGCTTTAATGAACAACATTTTTGGTTCATATCTAAGGAAGTTCATCCTGGTATTCTTCGATGATATATTAATCTATAGTAAAAATATGGAAGGGCACATAGAGCATCTTCGGATTGTATTGGATATACTAAGAAGCAATCAGCTTTCATCAAAAAGAAGCAAGTGTGTATTCCCTGTGGGACAGGTTGGATATCTGGGCCATGTAATCAGCGGAGTAGGCGTGACCACTGATCCTAAGAAGATCATTGATATTATGAAATGGCCAAGGCCACAGACCATAACTCAGCTCAGGGGATTTTTGGGACTGACGGGGTATTATAGACGGTTTGTTAAGGGATATGGCCAAATATGCAAACCTCTATTTGATTTGTTGAAGAAAGATGCTAGTGAGTGGCAAGAGAACCATACTGAAGCTTTTGAAGCACTAAAGAAAACTATGACTGAATGTCCGGTATTGACCCTTCCGAATTTCTCCCAACCATTCACAGTTGAGACAAATGCTTGCGGTGGGGGAATTGGTGGAGTTCTGATGCAAAAAGGGAAGCCCATAACTTATTTCAGCAAAACCCTGGGGGTTAAAGTGATGGCACAATCCATTTATGATAAAGAAGCTATGGCTATTTTGGAGGCTTTGAGAAGATGGATGCATTATTTCTTGGGTGGCAGATTGATTATAAAGACGGATCAACAAAGCCTCAAGTACATAACTACCCAAAGAATCAATGAAGGTATCCAACACAAACTTCTCTTGAAGCTTTTAGAGTTTGATTACATAGTTGAGTACAAAAAGGGAAAAGAAAACATTGTGGCTGATGCACTGTCCCGAAGAGATACTCCAATACATGTTACAGAATCAAACTGCTATGTCATAGTGACTGTACTTCCCGAGTGGATCAATGACATAAAGGAAAGTTATATGGGAGATATGTTTTGTCAGAAATTAATGGAAGGATTAACTGACCACCCCGAAACAATGGAGGGCTACACATATGTATCGGGCATCATCAGATAAGGGCAGGATAATGGTGGGCAGTGGAAATGAAATGAGGCAAAAACTCTTGACAAACTTCCATTCTTCAGTCTTTGGAGGACATTCTGGGAAGAGAGCCACTTATCAAAGGATAAAGAAGTTGTTTTATTGTCCGAAGCTTCAAAAGAGTGTAGATGACTTGGTCAGCACTTGTCCAGTCTACCAAGTAGTGAAATATGAAAATATACATATTCCAGGATTATTGGATCCATTGGAGGTACCGGACATGGCATGGTCACACATTTCTATGGACTTCATTGAAGGTTTGCTGAAATCTAGAGGGAAGGATGTTATTTTGGTGGTGGTTGACAGATTAACAAAGTATGCACACTTCATTTCTCTATCTCATCCTTATTCAGTACAACAAGTAGTCCAGCTGTTTATGGCTAATGTGTTCAAACTTGTGGATGTCATGGGGACATGCTCATGATCTTAGGTGATGAGACAATTGGCAATAGTGTTGAAGGTTTGTTGAAATCTGGAGTTTTTAGCAAGTGTCAGTAAAATCGGTAGTACCGGCGTTGAAGCTGCGGTACTACCGCAAGTTTGTTGGCGGTATGAAAATTCCCGAAGACATGTTTTTGGAATCTTGGGTTTCCTCGGGAATCGGTAGTACCAGCTTGTTGGGAACGGTGTTACCGCAGTGCGGTATGACCACGAGTTTGGAGCGGTGATACCGCAAGGTTGATCTGAGCCGTCCACGTGGCAGGGCGTTTGGTTCTAAGGCTTTTGAGCATTTCTGTGAAGCGGTAGTACCGCAGGGCAAGTGGCGGTAGTACCGCGATGTGGTGATACCGGACTTTGTGTGGCGGTTGAAAAAATTCCAGAAGGGATGTTTTGGAGACTTTGGTTTTCTCCTAGAGCGGTAGTACCGCATGTTGAATGGCGGTACTACCGCATGTTGGTGTAACCGCTTGAGAGCGGTATGGAATTTCCAGAGGAGTTGTTTTGGATTTCCTTGAGAAGCGGTACGACTGTAGGTATATGAGCGGTACGACCGCGGTGCGGTAGTACCGGGCATTTCATGGCGGTAGTACCGATTTTGTTTTGAAGTTTGGCCATTTTGGAGAAATAGTTTTGGGTTAGATCAAGTTCATGGGTCTTATTGCATAGATGTTGCATGATGCATGTTTTGGCTAACGTGGGTCAAGTTGTGAAGAACTTGTTCCCGGAAACGATTTCTTGGTTTATTGCTGTGTAGGTGGCTTGCAGGTCGATGGCGGTCAACGGTGAGGAGGATCGGGACTAAGCTTGGAGAGCTGAAGTCCAGAACGATCGAGGATGTCAGGTGAGGTCAATGGACTCAAGCATGGCGCAGAATGGACAAGGATGACCGGACGGGCAGTTCGGTGTGATTGGTTGGATCAAGAGGCACGGGGGTCGGTGCAAGTGCCTCGGTGGTTCCGGTGGGATCTGGACGGGAGAGACTAGCCGACGTGATGAGAGTCGTTGATCAACCTACACATGGCGAAGCATGGGATTGCTTCACGATGATTGGACTCGGTTCTTGGAGAAGGATCGAGAAGGGGTATTTTGGTAATTTCACCAAATACCGTCTTGGTGACCTTTGGCTAAACCGCGGCGCGGGTCGGCGCATGGATAAGCGGTTTAGGTCAATCGAAGACGAAGACGGCGCTTTGAGAAGTGTGCGTGTGTTTACCCGTTTGTGTGTGTGGGCTTAACGGGTGCCCTAATGAAATATTCCCAAGATACTAGCCTCCATATAAATAGAGGGGTGTTGTGTGCACCAGGCTGCTGCTTGAGCCAAAGCCCTCATTTGAGATGCCCTATTTTGGTTTTAGGGTTTTGTGGAGAAAAAAAGGAGAGCTAGGGTTTCTAGGGTTTGGATGGAGTGTGTGCTCACGTGGTGAGCTTTGTCCTCTAGGTTGGAGTGGCTGTAAACCAAACAATCATCCATCTATCTGAAATCAATCGAAGCAAAGATTTCACAGATGAGCCTCTTTATATTCTTGTTCTCTATTTGATGATTTTGGGGCTTTCTTTGATCCTCGAGTTTCTCTTTGGTTTCTGGCCTAGATTTGGCTTGCTATGACATGTGGGAATACATCTAGGATCACCTTGATCATCAATCACCCACGAGCAAGGTTTTAGATCAGTTTTAGGTTTTGACTCAGTTTTTGAAACAATCTTCGTTCAAATAGGAAAAGATTGGAACTTTGATGTGGATCTACTCAATCTTTGATTGGAATAGGTTCCTAACCTCCTAGAGAAGCTATGTTTCAAATCTCGTAGAGTTTGGCCAAGTGGATCAAAAGTTGTGCCAATTTTAGTTTTCGTCGTCGGGCTGTTCCAGGGAAATTGGTACAACCGCCCGTTTGCCTATGGTTGTACCAAACATTGGTACAACCGCCAGTTTGCCTACAGTTGTACTGAACATTGGTACAACCGTCCGTTTGCCTACGGTTGTACCGAACATTGGTACAACCACTCGTTTGCTTGCGATTGTACCGATTTCTGTTTCTTCAGCACATTTTTGTGTTTGTTGATTGCTATGCTTGGGGGTTTGGAGTGGATTCAACATAAGTCTTCCATTGTGCTCTATTGATCTTCATAGCTCTCATAGCTATTGGAGTGAAATATGTGTTGAATCCAATATTTAAAAGAAAAATTGATTGAGCTCCTATTCATCCCCCCTCTAGTCGCCTGTTTCGGTCCTACAAAACTTCACGGTATGCCAGTTGTCATAGTCGATCGGGTATTTACCAGTAATCTTTTTCAAGAGATCTTCAAGACTCTCAAGGTATCTCTACGCTTTAGTATTGCATATCACCCTCAAACGGACGGTCAAACGGAACAAGTAAATCAGTGTTTAGAGGCATATCTCCGGTGTATGACATTTCAAGAACCCAAAGAGTGGCTGACTTGGTTAACTCTCGCGGAATGGTGGTATAATACCTCTTACCACACTTCTCTGAAAATTACACCATTTCAAGCATTATATGGTTACCATCCTCCTCAGATTGGGGAACTGACCATACCTTGTAATATCTCAGCAGAGGCAAGGGTATCAGTAGAGGAAAAAGAACAAATGACGTTGAAAATCAAGGAGAATCTGCTGCAAGCACAAAAGAGGATCAAACACTTTGCAGATAAGAGGAGAACCGAGAGATCCTTTAAAGTGAGAGATATGGTCTACTTAAAAATGTAGCCTTACCGACAAAATACGTTTGGGTTGAGAGGTACTTTGAAACTGAGGTCAAAATTCTATGGGCCATTTCGGGTTATGGAGAAAATAGGAAGATTAGCTTATAAGTTGCAATTACCAGATGATGCTCATATTCACCCAGTATTTTATGTTAGTCAACTTAAGAAGCACCTTGGACCAAATGTTGTTCCTTTTCCTAGACTACCTCTAGTAGGAGTTGACGGAAGGGTGAAAAATTATCCTATAGCAATTCTTGATCGGAGGATGATACCCAGGAGGAATGAACCGGTGATTCAATGGTTAATTCAATGGGAGAATCTAAGCAGTGCAGAGGCGACCTGGGAAGATGCATCATTCGTCCAGAAAACTTTTCCTGAATTCAACCCTTGAGGACAAGGGTGAAGTCCTGCAGGGGGAATTGTCAGGATGTGTTAAGCAAAATACTGAAGAAGTTCAGAGTCCGCAGCTTCAGAAGAAGTCGACGGCCAATGTAACGCTTCGGCGATTTCTCTTTTGAATGCCTGAATCCATCTGTACCGTAGGAATTCAGGGTTAAGGAGATCGCACGGTTCAAGTTAGAAGGAGTATGTCGTTAACGAAAGTTATCTTGGTTGTTTTAATTTTACTGCATAGAACTAAGCTAATCTGATTTGGCTGTAACTTTGAGAACTATATAAGTGAACTCTCACTAATGAAGAATCAGATATGATGAGGCATCTTCTTAGCGTCTCATAGAGTAAAGTAGCTATAGGTTTTGCTTCTATCGCCTCTCCCCAAATCACCACCGAATCGAAAAATTTCGCCGGATTTTTATGAATCCCGACACTGCATGAGCTCCGGCCCTGCTTTTGAACTCACATGGGTGTTCGACGGATCGCGCGAGCGCGTCCCCGTCGGCGTCTCATCGTGGTCTGCGCCGGTGCGCCTCTGCCAGCGCCGTCAACCGTCTAGTCGCCCTTCGACGATCCGGTGAGTTCTCCCGCTCGAACACGGTGCCTTCAGATTCATTCCATCGTAAGCATGCTAGGGTTAGGCTTAGGCGCTACGAGGATTGGACCAAGCAAGATGAAAGTCCACCTCAACATCTAGCGCTTGATTGGCTTCGCCATGGGTGTGCGTTCATGCGTGAGCCGGAACCTAGAATTTGCTTTAGGATGGATTATTTTGGAACCACCTCATGCTTATCTTGGCAAATGTACTTGCAACTAAACAAGAATTTTAGCATTCCAAAGTTAAACAGCTCTTGTGTGGGGAGTTGATCTTGTTAGGTTTCTTAGGATCTCCTAGGGTTTAGATCTAGCGGGTTCTTTCTCTTTTAGGGTTTGTGAGAGAAACAGAGAGGGAGAGAGCATTAGAGAAAAGGGGTACCAACCATCCGATGTAGAGGAGAAGGAGTTGGCCATCGCGGTTCGCTTGGTCTCCCGCGGCGGGCGATCTCAGAGGAGGTAGAGGTGGCGGTGGTAGATCCTGTCATTTGGGAGCCCTCTCTTAGATCGGGTCTTAGGGTTTGTTGGTGGGGATGGTGGCGCACCGTGAACCTCGCCCTCCGTGCCGCCTCGCCTCCACCTCTCTTTTTATGTGGCGCCATGACAGGGCCCACCACCACTCATGGGCGCCCGATCGTATGCTGGTCAAAGGGTGGCATTTGGTCATTGGGCCAAATGCCCGAGATCACTCTAATATTCTCCCCTTGATCTCAATCTATACTTTATCTTTAATTACTTTTGACTTTACACATTCCATCACGATTAGTGCATAGAACATGTCTCATCGTCACGGCCAATCGCCGATAGATTCAACACCTACAATACACCTCTATAATTGAAATAGTTACTTTAATCTTTTGGGCCATCTTTTAGTCCAGAATCATAGGCTTTCCTTAAACCCATGCCGCTACATGTTCTCTCAACATGTTGGGTGGTAAGCCTTAGTAAGCGGATCCGCTAGCATCTTTATGTACTTATATGCTCAAGACTTATAATTTGATCCCGAACTTTATCTTTCACAACATAGTACTTTATGTCAATGTGTTTGGCAAAGACCACTTGACTTATTGTTGTGGGCATACGCTCTCGTGGGTTCATTATCGCAAAGACAACTTAAGTGGTCTATTGATGTCGCCAACCACTTTCAAACCGGTATGAACTTCTTTAGCCGCCACACCGCCTGTAGCCTCATAACATGCTACAAACTCGGCATACATTGTGGACGATGTAGTGACGGTTTGCTTTGAGCTTTTCCACGATATAGCTCCTCCCACGAGAGTGAACACATATCCGGATGTAGACTTTCTATCATCTCCCGCAAAATCGAATCAGATACCCCACTATATGGAGTAAATCGATCTTCAGATGTCATCATGAGGCCTTTTGTTCCTTGCAAATAACGCAAGACTTTCTTTATCAATTTCAATGTTCTATTCCAGATTGCTCGAATCGCCAAGTAACCCAGAACAAATGCTAAGTCGTATGCAGTACACTTGAGCATACCGTAAGCTTCCGACAATTTGAAGCATATGGAACCGCTTTCATTTGATCGATCTCATATCGTTCCCGGGCATTGAAAACCCCATATCTGTCGCCCTTGACTATAGGTGCAGTGAAGGACTACATTTATGCATCCCAAATTTCTTTAAGACTTTCTATGTATGTCTTTTGTGATAGTCCCAATATCCCTTTGTTTCTATCCCTGAATTTCGATCCCTAGAACGAACGAAGCTTCACCAAGATCTTTCATATCAAAGTTTGAGGACAAAACTTCTTTGTCTCCAAGAGTGCATCGACATCACTACTAGCCAAGAGGATATCATCCACATACGTGATTAGGAAGATAAACTTCCCATCTTTAAACTTTGCATAAACACGCTTGTCCTCTACATTCTCTTTAAACCCAAATTTTCTTATTGTCTCACAAACTTCAAGTACCACTGCCTTGAAGCTTGCTTTAACCCATAAATCGATTTCTTTAGGCGGCATCCCATTCTTTCATTTCCTTCCATGACAAAACCTTTCGGTTGTACCATGTAAACATTTTCCTCCAAATCCCCATTAAGAAATGCCGCCTTTACATCCATCGATGTAACTCTAAATCATAATGTGCTACTAATGCCATTATGATTCTCAAGGAATCTTTACATGAGACCGAGAAAAGGTCTCATTGTAATCAATCCTTCTCTTTGCGTAAATCCTTTTGCCACAAGTCGCGCTTTGTATCTTTCTACATTCCTTGGGAGTCAAGTTTTGTCTTGTAGACCCATTTACGTTTTCTTACGCTTTTGGCTCCTTTAGGAATAATTTTCAAGTCCTGCACTTTATTAGTCTTCATGGACCTCATTTCCTCTTCCATGGCTTCAAGCCATTTTGAGGAATTTTCGCTTCTCATGGCTTCTTCAAATGAGGTGGGATCATCCTCCATTTGATATTCCTCTCAGATGATAAACTGATAATCATCAAAAATAGCCGATCTTCTTACTCTTTGAGACCTCCTGGCCTCCTCATTTGGTACATCTTCGCTTGAGGTCATGTTGTTCCCCTCATCTGTGGGCAATAGGTTCTATAGGATCCTCAAGAATGTGTTCCTCATTATCATTCATTGTTGCCACAGAGGAACAATAACAGTCTTGGCACCACGTTGTCTTGCATCGTGTCGGCAAATGACAAAGCAGTAGTGTGAAGAATGGCTCTTGAATCATCTGAGTGGGCGATACACCCGCTTCTCTTCAAGATCAATCTCACGAGCTACCATACTTCCTCTCATCATTTCATCCTCTAAGAAGACAGCGTGTCTCGCTTTCTACAAACTTTGTATATCTGTCTCGACAAGAGAAACGAAAACCTTTTGACTTTTCGTGGTAGCCAATGAAATGGCAACTTCATCGCTTTTGGGATCAAGCTTCCCAAGGTTTGGGTTAAATACTTTAGCCTCAAAGAGACTCCCCACACACGTAAGTGGTTTAATGAGGAACTCTTCCGTCCACAACTCGCACGGTGTTTTGGGCACCGACTTACTAGGCACTCGTTGAGAATATGAATGGCGGTTTTCAACGCCCATCCATAGACTCAATGGCGGTGTGGAATAGCTCATCATGCTTCGCACCATATCCATCGAGTACGGCTATGCTCTTTCACTACTCCATTTTGTTGAGGTTCGCCTTGTAGAATATCACTACTATACCATTTTCCCGTAAAAACCTTGCAAAAGGTCCAGAACTTGTCCATATGGGGTATGTCGATCGTAGTACTCCCCCACGCATCGATCGGACTATCTTAATCTTTAAATCGTGTTGGTTTTCAACTTCACCTTAAATATCTTGAATTTATCCAAGGCTTCATTTCTTTCTTTGATTGGATAAATATATCCATAACGGAGTAATCATCTCGTGAATGTTATGAACGAGTCATAACCATCCACACTTTTCACAGAAAAGGACCACAAATGTCTGTGTGAACAATTTGTAGAACTCCCGTGCTTCTTTTGGCGCCTTTCTTAATTTTCTTTACATATTTTCCTTTAATGCATTCTCTCGCATTGTTCTAAGTCCGAGAACTCTAATGGAGGAAGAATGTCATTCTTAACTAGTCTTTCTATTCTCCCCTCAAATATGGCCTAAACGACAAGGCTATAATTTCGACGACGATCTAGAGTTCTCTTCGCTTTTACGCTTACATTTGTAGACGAGGATTCATTCACTTTCGCACGCGACGCTCCCATTATCGCACACGACATTCACATCATCACGTAATGATAACAAATAAAGCTCATTTTGTAAGATGGCAAGACCAACACATTCTTTATTAAACATTATTTCACACTTGCCGCTTTCCAAAATGACAATCATAACCATTATTGTCCAAACATGAAACACTAATCAAATTCCTTTGTAAAGAGGGAACATAAAGAACATCTCTAAGTAAAAGAGTGAAGCCATCAGCTAGCTCTAATGAAAGATCGCCAACGGCTTCAACTTCAGCTTGACTCCATTTGCACTTTAACGATCTTTCTTTTCTTTGCATAGTCCTCGTTAACGGAATCCTCAGAAAGAATTAGCAACATGAACAGTTGTTCTGAGTCAATCCACCAAGTAGATTTCTAATATTGTACATACAGGATTCATTTATAAAGGTAATAATGTTCTCACCTTTCTTTGCCATTATCATCTTTAAGTAATCGGACAATTCTTCTTGTAGTGTCCTCTTCTTCTGCAAAGGAAGACACCGATCTTTGTCTCTCGCAAACTTATTTTGTTGAGGCCGATGGACATGAGCTTTTCCCTTGTTCTTTGAGGAGAAGTTATCATGAAGTTCTTTTTCTTGTTGTCCTTCACATAGTTGATAGAACCACCATGTGAGGATTTAAATCTTTCCTCCTCTTGCACACACATAGCTATGCATTTTTCTAAGTCCCATTTCTGTCAAGATGTTATAGTTGACAACAAAGGTGTCAAACTTTTCCTAAGAAGGAAGCAAAAATCAAATGAATAAGGAACTCATCCTTGAGAGCCAAATCCATTGGTTTAAGCTTGATGCCAAATTGCTCATCCTTAGTATGTGCTCTCTTATGCCACCGCCACCACCAGAGTACCTTTCACACAAGTCGCTTAATTAGTCAGGTAGCATAAGTCTTTGAAGAGCCAAGAACCGACTCTTTATTTTCTCAAGGTACTCAGTGACAAGAAACACTCTGCGATTGAGCCTGCAATGCGTGCTCAATCGTAGTTTTTTATCACACCCATACATTTCTTGTTGGTCAGGGTCCATTTCTTATGCTCAAGGTCATAAGACATCCGTAAGGGAGCATGGTCCTCTGCTCTTTTCTCGCCAAGCAAGTCGCCCTCATTTTCTTTTTCTCACCGGCGCCAGCTCAAGGGGACGTGGCTGTGGTGAGGACCCACCCACCTCACCAAGATAAACGCTAAGTCTATCTTTTTCTTCCACTCCCCATAGTTATCTCCTTTGAGAGCTGGATCTCTTGATACAACTCATCAAGTTGTATCCTTTGAAAAATAATTCAAATAAAAGTGAGAACATAACAAAAAAATTATATGCCTTATTTCCAACGCTGGTCAAAAATACGACATACAATTTTAATCTATACATTAAATCTACATCACCGCTAGCGTAAATAGAAATAATGCATAAAATCAATAATTAAAATTATAATATCGTTATTATCAACGCTGGTCGAAAATAACAATATCATAATTATCTCGAAATTGCATCTATATTTTTCCAAAATTAAATTCTCCGCTGGTTCAATTTAATAATGAAAAGGTAATCAAACATTAACTTTTGCAATGAAACCGTAATTATTCTAAAAATAATTCATTATTCAAGCATTATATCAGACACATTTAATCTCAAAAAAATTAACACGTTGGTGCAAAATTACGAGATTTGAATCAAATTCTATTCATTGATTTAGGCCACCGACGGAGCGTAATGAGGTCTGTCACCGAGGCTTAGGGCCGAGCGAGCGAAGTCTCGAAACGCCTATCGCACGCCCGCACTTGGGGACGCTGGGCGCGGGCGGCCTCACAGTATTGATCAAAATTCAAATTTCAATCAAAATTCACTCATAAAAACTTCAAATGATAAACTTTCATTTTTTTTTGAAAATTATCGCAAAACATCAATCGGCCTAATCACAAGCCATATGGCCCACGGCGTTCGCTTAAACCGAAGTCAAGACGCTGCTGCTTCGCTACCAAAGCCGCAACTGGGCTCGGGCCGCGAGCTAAACGCTGGGCCATAAGTGGCCGAGGGACCACGGCGAGATCTCACCTTGGTCGCCATCCGACGGCCGAGCGGCGTTGCTTCGATCAAAACCTCACAAGCGACTCTAAAAACCCTAGCTCATTCTCTCTCTCTCTCTCTCTTGGCGTCGCATTGATTGTGATTCATAGATCCTCGGCGCTTTCGACTCCATGTATCTCTGCTCTGATCCACAGGTGCCGTAAAATCCACCGACCAAAAAAGAATCCCGGAAATCACACATGAGATTCAAATTACGTTCACGGGAATCAGATGCGGATGAAAGGCGAAACGGATGGGGGTGAGGATTGGAGGGCAACCTGGTCGTGGTCCGCAATTGCGAGGTGGAGCAGCTCGAGGAAGAGATGGTGCGGCGAGCACGATGCCGTGTCGGGGAAGCAAATACCGAATACTTAGCAGCAGAAGGGGCGACCGGTGGCAGTCGCCGGGCACGTCAGGTGGGCAGGGTCGACGAAGTGGACGTAGATGGCGTTGGTGCCGTTGTTGGAGCAGAGGAATTAAGCCTGCTGCCAGATGATGTCCTCATCGAGATCTTTCTCCGCCTCCCACCACACCCCACCTGCCTCCTTCGTGCGTCCCTCGTATGCAAGCGATGGCGCTGCCTCATCACAGACCGCCAATTCATCCCCCGCTTTCGTGCATACCATCAAACACCTCCTGTGCTCGGCATCTTTACCAACTCCACTCGCATCCCCCGCTTTCTCCCCACTGGGGAACCCCCTGATTGTGTCAACGCAGCGGCCTTTTCTCTACCTGACCCCTGCTGGCAGGTCCTTGGCTGCCGCCACAGCCGTGTCCTCCTTGTTAGCTCAAGTTGGAACAAACTCCAAGTGTGGGAAGCCATGCTGCAGTGGTTTGCACAGCTGGCCACAATGACCATGGTGATTGCCACTCTTGCTCTTCTTCAGAGTATGGGTATTCATCAACACAGGCTATTCTTATGCCTCTAGATACTCGTCAGAGAATGGCACCTGGGACCTGTTGGCGTCTTCACCGACACAATCTGTGGTTGATTCCAGGCCTAGTAGTATCCTTGTTGGGAACGTCTTGTACTGGCCGCTTAAGTCAAAGTATATCCTTGCATAGGAGTTGGGCACATGCAGTTTTTACCATATTGAGTGGCCACCAGATACGCGAAATGTACACAGGAGGAATGTCCACATCATGAGGACAGAGAATGATGGGCTAGGCCTTGCTGCCATGAGGGGAGTTCAACATGCGCCTATGGGCATGGGAGACTGATGATGAGGGTGTTCAACCTGCAACATCAACAGGTACCAGTAGGGTAGTAGGGTGTCTGTGTGTTGCAACAGAGTCTTAAAAGATGATAAGATGTACTAGTAGACAAGATCCTAAACCGTGCAGGAAATATCAATTTCTGACGAGCGTGTCGATGGCGACGGTGGTGGTTGACTGGAGATGTGAGGTCGGGGCTCGAGCCACTGCCGATGCGGGTCGACGTGACGAGCCTCCGTCTCCCTCGCATCCCCCGCCCTCTCCTCTCCTCCAGACCTGCCGCTGCCTCCATCTCCCTTCCTCGCTAGCGCCTCCGTGTGTCGATGGTGACTGTGGTGCTTGACCGGAGATGTGGAGCAGAAACGAGGTCGGTCTTAGGGGTGGAGGCAGTTTGGGTGGGCGAGGGACTCGTGAGCAGTTCGGGTCGTTGGATTTTTTTTTCGTATGAGGGGTGTTTAACAAGAAGTGGAATTAATTTACTCTTAACCGTTTGGGAAATGCAGAAGAGGTAAAGGGCAGCAACTTTGCACAAATGTCATCTAAAATTGACGAACAGCAGAACTTTAAGCATAACGCTTTGCACTTCAATAATTCATACATAAAGAATAAGTTTCCCACCATTACTGCATTGAGTAAATTGCAACGTTCTTCAACACTCTCTCCAAGGCCAAACCCTCCAATCCAAAAGCCTGTATGAAACTTCGCAACAAAAATACTCTGATGTACACATAAAGAAACAAAAACGACTTTTTTTTTTCTAAAAAGGAAATCAAATTTGTTTTGTCTTTTTTGTTTCTCCTAACGTACGATGGATTTTTAGTTGAATTTTAACACGATGCTTGAGTACATCATGTGTGACCAATTTTTTTTCGAAATTTTTATGACTATTTGCATTGTGCGTTGAAGAGAATGCACCGGAAATAACCTCCTATGTACACGGGAGGGGTGGGGAGTTGGGGCTTGCCAAGTCGGCTCACCTCAAATAGACATGTAGTTAAGCCCAAAGCCCACACCATCTTCCTCCCCTCTCCCGCGGTCCCGCCGGCTGCTGCCACCAACTCCCTGCCTCTCCCACTCCCCCTACCAGCCGCCCGGAACCTCACCTTCGTCGACCCTAGGAGGCTACGTGGCCACAGGCTGCCGGACCCCTCCGCCCGCTCCTTCTGAGCCCCCCGCTCGCGCCGCGTCCTAAGGCCTTGTTTCTTTGGAACCTGCACGCTAGGTGTTCGACGGATTGCCCGAGCCCATCCTCGTCACGCTCCGCCTGCGCCTGCACCCGTGCCCCTCTGCCGCGGAGTTGCGGGACCTTCCGGCACCCCTGGCAGTCCGTGTTCCCAGCGCTGACTTTCACGCCGCCCGGCCGTAAGAGTCACCTTTCGGCGACGTGGTGAGTTCTCCCGCTCGAAACCAATGCCTTTGCATATGTTGTTTATGCTGTGTCAGCCATTAGCTTTCTCCAGTAATTCTTGAGGTATGCTAGGGAAACATTTGGACTTTGGAGTGCGAGGGAACACACATGCCTACAGTATTAGGATTGGGGCTTTGGCGCGCCGATGGATTGGGCCAAGCAGGAACAAACTATACTTCACCATCTAAGCCTACTAGCCTAATCTGAGGGATTGGCACGCTTTATCATGCCTCAGAGTTGCAGTGAACTTGCTCAATTTTGAACCTATTTGTGCAAGTGTGCAAGCGCAATTTAAGCTAAATAACCCAAGTTAACTGGTCAAGTGGTCATATGTTTCAACTGCGAATATTTCGTAAATCATATGTTAAAATGAGTTTTACCCTAGCAAATGTTAAACTTTAGTGCAGAATTTGTGTAGTTAAGTGCTTGTAAACTCGATCTAAAAAAAGTGCTTTTAAATATTTCATCCTGGGCTGCAAACCCTTGGCTTTTACTAGCGACAAGTGAATGGGTCCTAGCAAAGCTGTAAAACAGCATATTGGGCATTAGAGGGGAACTTGGCATTTTTGTTGATTTTTTGAATGGGACTTAAGTAACGCAAGAAGTTGGCTGTTTGATGAAAAGGCTTGATTAGTTATAAGTTACTCCTAACACATTATTACATACAAAACATGCTTGCTGACTATCAGAAATGGCTTCGTTAGGTGTGTTTACAGGATCGAGGAGTTAATCAATAACATTTGAGTTAGGAGATATGACTAAATAAACTCTTAAGTGCATTTTTTTATGAATTAGATGAGTACCTTTAGTATTGTTAATTTGTCATACTAGACTGATGTCAATGCTTGGTATTAAGTTCAGAATTTATGCATGTGCAGGTCGATTATCCTCATCAGCAAAGTTGGAAAGTAGCAGAGATCAAACAGGTTGCGTGTTTCTGGCTCAAACTAAAAGGGCCAACATACCAAAGGTTGTGCACACAGTAAAGTGTGGTGAAGGTCCTAAAGGGCAGGATGCGGTTTGCAGTGACAAAAGTGTGCGGTGGTGGGGCAAAGGCACGGGCAGGCGTGCTCCAGATTGGTGGCGGCGGCATTGAGACTCCAGCGCTACTGCTGTCCACACGCAAGGGGCTGCCAGCGTTTGTGTCTTGTGACCTCCTTGCCTCCCTCCCCCTCCCCGACTCCCTCCTCCTTCATGTCTGCCCAACCCACTTGTTAGTTCCCATCCTCCAATTCCTTTCTGCCTTGGCCTTGTATTTTGCTTGATAAGATACCATCAAAGAGCTAGAGCCTCTCTCCAGGGGCAGGATGGTCCCTTTCTTCCGAGTATTTGACTAAATGAATTTGATCACCTTTGTTTTTCTTTTTGCAGTATAGAGGGCCCTTCCTCAAAAACAATATCAAATATTGGTGGTTTACATCGTGTGGTGGGTCTGCCTGATCATATCCTTGTAGCTGCAGCAGGTGATTCTATTGACAGTTTACCATCAAGTGAAGCCACCAATAAATTCGGTGCCTCCTTTGAAACACCAGCAGGTCGAAGACTGGTCGGTAGCTCTAATCCTTTCATTTTCAATTCAAGGTTGCATATTTTGATTTACTTTCTCAATTAAATTTCCTTTCAACTTTTTAGGTCAAACCGTCAGACTATATGGAATTGATTTCCTGCATGAAACCTAATTTGTGGGCAAGTTTGGCGGATGAGGTTCCAGCTTGGGTTACTGAGAAACGGAATAAAACCTCTGTTGAGCGAACATTACGCTGGCTTGACGCATGTATTGCTTTGGATGCGGTATGATGTTAAGCTATTTTCATCTGAACCGTTTTTCCTGGATTTTAGGTATATGTTTTTTTTTAACTATTTGAGGAGTTTACAATTGTCGATTTCCTTTTGAATTCTTTGTAGCAGAGTCAAAAACAAATGACTAAGTGACACTTCCCAAAATAGTTTTCAGGTTTAGGGGACCTAAGTGACACTTTGCTACAAGTTTAGAGGCCTCTACTAGTCTACTGCAAACTTTTCAAAAGAAAAATAGAGAAATAACTTGTGAATTCTTTGTAACGTCACCTTAATATTTCTCTCTCTCTCTCTCTCTCTAATGCATCCCTGTGTGTCACTGTGTTGTTTGGCTTATATTAATGGAAACATATCTATCAAGCTCATACAGTTGGATTTTATTATTCAAAACTTTTTTTATGTGTAACTCACGATTTCAGGCTGCTGGAGCAAACACTTTAGGTGTAGTTGTAGGTGGATCCAGTATAGAACAGCGAAAGCTATGTGCCACTGAAGTGTCAAAGCGGGACGTGTCAGGTTATTTTCATTTATCATTCCATAATATTAACTGTGTAGTTTTACTGCCTATTTACTCGTTCCCTGGGACAAGCATGGAGCCTAACCTTTGCTCAACTTTGTACTTTTCTTAATTCAGAAATTGACTTAATGCTGATGTTTTAATTACTTCGAAAAACCATTATATGTTTCTTCTGCTGAATTTTTGTTGCGGAGTTTCATACAGGCTTTTGGATTGGAGGGTTTGGCCTTGGAGAGAGTGTTGAAGAACGTTGCAATTTACTCAATGCAGTAACGGTGAGAAACTTATTCTTTATGTATGAATTATTGAAGTGCAACGGGTTATGCTTAAAGTTCTTCTGTTCGTCAATTTTAGATGACCTTTGTGCAAAGTTGCTGCCCTTTACCTCTTCTGCATTTCCCAAATGGTTTAGAGTAAATTAATTCCACTTCTTCTTGTTAAAGCTGCATTTTACACTAAAAAAACATTTTCAAATGAAAACATGCGAGAGTGAAGCCAGGCAAAATTAAGAAAATAATAATGCATTTATAACCTGTATGAACTAAGTTGCTATAGCTGGTTCTCACTCTTCACATTGACAACATGCCATGCTAAACATTGTTGGATTGAGCTTGCTGAAATAGCAGAACCGACTTTAATATGCAATATCATTTACTAAAGTTCTCATTGGGCATCATGTACCTGTTAATGTTGCATGATACGTCATGCTATTTTATGGGTTTTGATTTTTGAAGTTAGCATTGAATGGTTATGTTAACCTGCAATGGTGCTGCCAGAATTTGCATTGGTCTCAGATTACCCCCATGCCCCCACCCCTCTCTAGCCTTTGGTTGTGGTTAACAAGCTAAAGCCATTGTAGTTTATACTTTATAGAAGTATTCTTTAAATTTGTTGAGAAGTGTTCTTTCTTTTGTGTACATGCGACTTTAGTCACTTGTTCTTTCTTTCAGGATTGCTTGCCACCGGAGAAACCTCGGCTAGTCTCTAGGCTTGGTCTTCCAGGTGCTTGTGATGTATCTTGTCCAGTAGCTTTGGATTTGGATGTGTTACTTCCATTGAAGACGTATCGGTGCATCATTGAAGTTTATAGCCTAATAGCTTTCATTCATAGGTCATTGGTTGTTGTTGGCTTCTGTGTCCACCTGGACCAAGACCAAAAGTTTTGCTTTCTTTTCTTTCACCCGTAATGTTTTATTACATTTTAGTCTCATCATCATATATCACAAGATAGGGCCTAGAGCCGATAAATTTATCCAAATGTTTAACCTATCTTTTTATGGAGGTTTGCAAGTTAATTGATCATATTTGTTTTCCAATATGAAATTACCTAGCCCTTCCTGAGTTTTCTTCATCTTACAAAATTGTTGTTACATTTATAACAAGTTTGACAATTTCAGTACTTTGTATCTCTTCTAGAGGAGGTCTTGGAGGGTGTAGCTGCTGGTTTGGACCTTTTCGACTCCACGTATGTACCTTCATCTTTGCCCTATAGCATTTGTAGTTTCATTAGCTTGTTGAACAAATTTTTTTCATACTTTGGAAACGGCAGGTACATTTACCAGCTAACTATGGGTGGTTTCGCACTGATCTTCCCTGTTGACATGGTTGAAAGAGAGATGCAGATGCAGAATGGTGTACTCAACAATAGTGGTGGAGATTTTACAAAGATTAACCTGCGTGCAACAACATATCGGTAAGAGACCTGTTCTATGGAAGGAGCCGCTTTTTACCGTTTAATTATTTTCTGTGCATTTGCACTTGCTAATTGAATGTTTTTTTTCAATATTAATTGATGGTTGTGAAGACCAAAAGCTTGCAGTATATTTGAAAGAATATATGTGAATTTGTTGTATCTACATGCGGTTGAGAACTAATGACACATTTCACAATTTACGAGTAAATCGTCTTTGTTTATGTTGGGCTTATGAACTTTTGCTGGTCACAATTTTAAAGTGCTATTGTCGTGGAGTTTGGACAAAATGCTCCTTAGTGTTTTGTTTAAGGAATGTCTATATGCACTCTGCAGATGTTCTTGCCTGCATTCAAACCTGTGGACAAATCTAATAATCTATACATCCATTAAACATACCTAATTCTTCCAGGAAAAATTATTGCAAGTACTCTTTTGCTTTGGAAGCGTTTGGGCTACTATGGTCCCTATGTTTCGGGGCCTTGAGTAGCGCTCATTTTTGCCTTCAAAAAAAGAGTAGTGCTCATTTTGAATTAGAGTTGTCAGTCTTTACAGATACTGAAGAATCTTCACATCTAAATCTTTGTAAAGCGACTCAGTTTTTTGGTATGTTTGTTTATTCAGGAAAGACACGTCACGGATAGTTGATAGCTGTAGCTGCTTCACGTGCCAAAATCACACTCGTGCTTACCTCAATCATTTGCTCAATGTCCACGAGATGTTGGCTCAGATCCTACTTGAGATGTAAGCCAAGTCAGAAATTCAGTCATACATTTCAGTAGGGTAATAATATTTTCCATGTGAATGACATCTCTGTTTTACCAATTTTGTAGACATAATACCCATCATTATCTTCGCTTTTTCCGGTCGATACGAGAGGCGATCAAAACTGGAGAGTTTGATCTATTTCACCAGCAGTTTGTTCAAAACAGACGTGCCCATATCGCCGCCGCTGTGCTATAGAGTTGTGGCTAATGACCACAGTTCGAGTATTTATGGATTTTGTAGGATTCAATCGTGTGACTTTTCGGTTACTTATTCTTAAAAGAGATTGGGTTAAACCAATTGCACGGTGCAGCCTTTCTCGAAAAAATCTCATATTTTCGTCTGTTTTTGCCTTTCTATAGATAACTTCAGTGGGTAATACTTCTAAAGAAGCAGTTTTTTTGAAAAAAAAAATCTCTCAAAGCTCTAGCAGTGCATTTGTATGTAAGTTCATCTTGTCCTACACTCGAATGTTTTTACTTCATTCAACAAATACAACTTGAAGAGGATTAGAACTAAATGGCACATGAGTACTTTTAGTAAAAGGCGAAATAATAGTTTGCATAATAAGTACTTTTAAAGTCTCAATTGACAAGCGGAGCATGTTATATTTATAACTTAGAAGAAATGAGCTGTACGCTCGTTATCTTGGCCATGCCAAGGAATGAATAACTTTGCTAATGTTTGTTGGATACATCGTACCCAACAAATGTACCTGGTAGCACACTGCTTTATAGTTGACTTCTTCCTTTATTAATCAAGTTTATCAATCAATTCCGATATCGACCAGAATATGCCATATTGGCACCCAAAGCGGCACACATAGCCTCAATTCCGTACCGTTCTCAATATTGGTTCATTCCAGTCTATTCTGGTCCTATTCTGGTCGTTCTGATACTGGACATAATTGATGTGACCACTCATTTGAATCTGTTCGGAAGGCTCAGTTTAATACTACTTTATCGGTAAGTGAAATTATGTTAACTAGTATGCTAAACTATGGTAAAATATATGAAGTTATAAACTCGTGTTATATTATTTAACTATGTACGACTTTTGTATTTATGAATTCACTGAACTCCAAGCAGCTCGACAGTGCCCAAAAGAAAGAACACTATTTTGTCACCTACTTACAAAAGAAAAGTAGAATAATTAAACAAGAAAATGCACACAATAGATTGAACACAGTACAAATACAAAAACTGATATGGAAGTAGTGATCTCTTTCTTTATTTCTTTTTTCTTTTCTTTTTGATGTAGGGTGAAGATGTGATGTGGGATATCATGGTCATAGTTATGCTCCCCACTTAAAAATAGTATTATGCAGTCAGAGTTTGGCTAAACATGGTCTGAACTTAGCATGCAACACTGGCTACGAATTTTGTTGGTTGAAGTCAAAGAAATTTAATGATGTTGCCGCTGCATTCACATAGGAGCTTTCACAGTATTTTTTTCAAAAAAAAATAGTTGTCATGAGTCATGACTCATAAGACATCAGAGACAATCTCCACTACACATCTTTGACTATTACCTTTGCTAGTTATATGCAAGTAACATATTAAATATAATGACATGGAAGTACCTTTGATAACAAATATACATGTCTTTTTCCACGTGACAAGTATAAATACTTTTTTGTATTTCAGTTTAAAACTTTTATTGCACGCATTCTTTTTTTTTAGAAAGGAAGGACCTGCTCATTTAGATATCGTATTTACATCCTAATACTAAGGAGTGCTGTGTACATCTAGCTTTGAGGCATCTAAGTATAAGAATGAGTCCAGCCAGTTGAAGGAACTTTGCCCTTTCATTTTTCCAATATAACCTATGTTCTATGTTATTTTGAGATCTTGGATTAGATCATATGTCTTTTGGGAGCCTGATATTAGTGCATTGCTTTCTTTGGCTTTGTACGTCTCTAGAATGGTATCTAGCTCAGCATGTTAAAAAGGATCCTTCAACAATTTGTGTTGTACATTTGTAGTAGCAAAGTGAGCTATTATTCCTGTATGATCGTGTCTGCTTCAGGATGGGTGAACTCCATATGCCATAGGCACGAACCTTGGACCAAATTTGATGGTCGAACATAGTGTCAGCAATTTTTTTAAAATAGTAACATGTTCATTTTTGATGAAATTTATGACATCTTATATTTAAAAGAAGAGGTATGTCAACACATAGCTTATTTAATTACATATACAATAAAAGTTTATTTAATTACTTCTACATAGAGTGCAACACATTTACCTGGACAGAAGATAACGTGTTGGCGATTTTGTGCCCATGAAAACCTGCGTGAACACAAACCGATTAAGCCAAGTAGACCCAACACACATGCCAATTCAATCAAGCAATATAGCATACTTATGATGAGGGAACCATCAGTTGAAGAATTGTTCAACTAACAAAAATCCATTCTTTGCGAAGAAATACATTCCTATCATGGGAAAGCATGTACACTTTATATATATAGCTTAACTACACCATCATATTTATAGATACAATAACTAGAATAAACTAAAGACTCTTATAAAATGAATACACCATCATATTTTTTATTATTTAACTTTTTTTAGTTTTTATTTTAAAGTTAACCCTCGGCGCACTTTATTTCCAAATCTGAACCCTTTGGTCACGCCACCACCCGTGGCGTGACAAAATAATGCTGTCACGCCACGGGATAAGGCCCTAAAATAGCACTTTTGGTCACGCCACTGGTCTTAGCGTGACCAAACAACACTGTCACGCCACGAGTGGTGGCGTGACAAGAGCTTCCCAGATACGGTCAAGGCGTGATAATAAGTGTTTTGTCACGCCACCACCCGTGGCATGACCAAAGGGGTCAGAATTGGAAATAAAGTGCGCCAGGGTTAACTTTAAAATAAAATTAAAAAAGGATTAATTAATATAAAAATTCCATAATATGCTATATTTTTCCATTTAATAGATGCTTTGTAAAACTTGTTTACTATAAAATATCCTGCAGCTAGCTTATTGTAGAACAGAACATCATGCTGAACAAAATGCTACAAGAGATAAACATGCACATTCCATACTACATCGATAAAATGGAAATTTTGATGTAAGTGACTACTATAAAACTGAACTAAAATCAATACTCTTTTTCATTCAAGACATACATACACTGCTCATTTGGGATTTCATGGAATTTATATTTTGTAACTATAACCAGAGTTTGAAACTTCATAC
This sequence comes from Phyllostachys edulis, assembly GCA_036346405.1. Classification (NCBI taxonomy): domain Eukaryota; kingdom Viridiplantae; phylum Streptophyta; class Magnoliopsida; order Poales; family Poaceae; genus Phyllostachys; species Phyllostachys edulis. The sequence continues at coordinate 46,826,013 of CM070563.1, read as the reverse complement.
ATGTATTATTTCAAAAACTGAATCTGGAAGGAAATCCTAAATGAAATTGCTGACTATCTGGAAGTATTAGAAGTTTCAAATTCATGTCAACTTGAATGTCTCAAATAGAATGCATGCTTTTGTTCCTATTAACAAATACTAACATATCACACACACAATTCCAGCCCCTGCTGGAGCCAATGCCTTAAAAAGGGACATTGCAGTGGTGGCTAAGCCATATGCGGTTGCTCTTTGATCCTGACACTGTTAGTTTCATTAAAAATTAACTGAAAGTTTGTGTACGAAAGGGTAAAGTAAATTGATAATTTGGATACATACCACAGCATTATTGTGACAGCCCTAAATATCTGCTTCCTGTTTGAAAGTGCATGAAACATTTTGGCTTGAATTTTGAACTTTTCTTGCTTTTCCTAATAAATTAAAAAGCCTTCTGTAAAAGCTGCAGCAACAACATAATTTTCAAGAAAAACAGAAAGCTTATAAATTAGCGGGGTTAATTTTAATAAAAACTAGCTAAAGTCAGGAGCATCCCCAAAAAAATTCATAATTTTTGGAGTTCGTTTGCTATATTTAAAAATTCATCAAACTTTTATCCTATTAAAAAATTCCCAAACCTTTTCTTTTTCCCGCCCCACCTTTTGGGCTGCCAGCCTGCCTCGGGCAACTTCTCTCGCTCTAGCCCAAGCCGACGTAGCCCACACCACCACCTCGCCCCCGTTTCTCTCACGACGCTATTGGAGACGACCGTTGTCGCCCTGGTCTCACCTGCTTCGCCCACCGTTTCACTCCGCCTGACAACCATTGCCGCTCGAGTTACTCGCGAGAAACCAAGGATGGCTGCGAGTTCCTGTCAAACTATTCATCCCCATCTCGCCATTTAAAGGTCACCCGACCACACCAAAAACCTTAGCCGCCATTGCCGTTTCTATTTCGGCCCTTGCCGGTGAGTTTCCTCCACTGGTTCGACCAGAACGCACCATTGTCCTGAGCTCCGACGTGCATGCTCTGCCGAGGCCCAAACCTTTTTCGGTGAGCAAACCCCACGACATGCACGTCATCTTGCGCCAACTTGCCTACTCTCTCAAATCCCTTACTTATTTTACCTTCTAGTGCAGTGTAGCTTCACATCCACGCCGTCTTCCCCAACTTTGGTGCTGTCAACGCCGTTGAAGATCTCGGTGCCCGGTGAGTCCCTAGACGCATCATGGTCTGTTTGTGACTGGCCTCGCCTTCCTGAACCAGCTTGCATGCTCCTTTGCAGCTATTGTCGTATGTGCTTGGCCGTCACCGTGGTCGACCCCTTCATTGTCGCCGCTGTCATTGATGTCCTCCCTTCTTTGGTGAGTCTCCAACCTCACCAAGGTCACTTCCAAATCCCTGTGCCCTCCTGAACCCTATTCCTATGCTCCATTGCAGCCCATTCCCTCCGAGGAACTCAGCCCCTGTGAATCCTGCCATCGCTGCCTTTGTCCATCGTCGTCCGATTGCCCCAAATCATCTCCGACCTCATCAACACCACCCTGGTGATCTTGGTAAGCTACTAATGCAGAAGCACTCCTCAATTTGTCTCAAGCGAGGCGTTTATGCCATTGTCACCAATGCTACCCATGGCGTCGCCACTTGACATCACCCCTGGCTCGCTCCCAACTACCCTAGGTCCTCGAGCCACCTTCCTTAATGTCGGGACTCAAAAATATAATTCTAGACCCTCTGTGTATAATGCACTAGTCTAGGATCAAGCTAGTGTACACAGTGTCAACATATATGAATATCATTCCACACAAGATGAACATAAGGATAAACGACTAGTTTGAATAATAAATAATGGTTTTGACCTTATGGTCGAGTTTACAATTATTAAGCCACACAGGGCTGACACTAAATAAAAAGCAACAATAGATACCCATTGATTCGCCACAAGCAACCGACTGGTATCAAGACCTAACGATCACCATCCACATACAGCTCCTCCTCGAAGGCAGGCGACGATTCCTCCACTTTAGCTGAATGATTGCAGCAAGAATGAATACTCCGAGTACTCAACAAGTTGTATCACAGAATGCAATTATAGATGATGGCTTATTACAAAGAAAATAGATTTTGTGGCTATTTTGCAATAAAGCAGCATTTGCAATTGAATACAAATAATAGATTTAAAGCGTAATTCAACACAAATAAACAATATTAATTTAACAATTGGTTTCACAAAGGACACAAAGCCAAATCAATATCTTTTACACAGTCATATGAATTAAATCACACAGTTGTCCCTTCCCAAAGTATTTTATGAAAATCTACCCCTTGTGTGAAATCCCCGAGTATGTCCATGACCGCGGACATGGCTATTCAAATAGATTATTTAACACTCTGCGGAGGTAGTACACTTTGCCCACACGATATAACCAGTGTAGCTAGCACTAATCATAATAAAACCTTTTCGAAACTTCATATCAACAATTGACACTTCCGGTGTGTTTTACCGTTGTACAAACCCCAACACAATGCTTTGATACGACGCACACCGTTGGACCTGGAAGCGGCGAACCGTCTATTGATGTGACTTTCAGAGTAGTCTACACCTCCGCCCATCACTAAGCACCTAACCTACTACCTGGGTAATCAATGTTGAGATTCTGTAACTTACTAAGTTAGGTCCGTCCCATACTAGGCATGTGGTTATACAGTTGTGGCTCAGTTCAATGACGCACAAAGTTAAGTTCTTAATTGACCCAGGCGATACTGCCAAATTCTAACTAAGTAACCACAATTCATATTTTCCAATCACTAAGCTCCACCATATCACACAATACCATCCACTCGTCTCAGTCTAAATCTTTTCCACCCTATTGGTTAAGTGCAACACATGCCATCAACAAGTAACATCATACAACACACAGTCTTTACATGAAGTTCCATAGTCACTTAGTCAAGTTTATATTTGCAACTCAAATGATGTAAATGACTCGTTGCATGGCTAAGCAAACTATTCGTATCTAACCAACACATGTTGCTACTATGATATTACCAACTAATAAATAACCAAACTAGGGTGACAATAGATCATGACAATACAGTAGACAAGGTGAATATAGTCAAATGGTGTGTAACTAATCCCAAAATATTTAAATACATACTTAAAGTAGAATGCAGTAATTTGAATCAAAGTAATTTTAGAAAAACTGGGTTCAACATGGTCAAAGATACAACTTGCCTTGAAACAAGTCTTGGTACTTGTTGGACCGAAACGACGACTAGAGGGGGGGTTAAATAGGAGCACGATATCTTTTTCACCTTGATCAGATTCAACACGTTTTTTACTCCAATAGCTATGAGAGCTATGAAGATCCATGTACAAGCATAGCGGAAGACTTGTATTGAATCCAATCAAAACCTCGAAGCAAAACACTCAAAGACACCAAAAACTCAATTCACAATGAGTTGAGCGGTCAGAACTCTCAACATGGGTGGTCTGACCTTTAGCCTAGCAGTCTGACCTCTCCAAGGGGTGGTCTAACCTTAAGCCCGATGAATAGTAAAATCAACACGAACTCGAAATCACAAATCGGCTCAACTTTTGATTCGGTGATCCAAATCCCCTCAAATTTCAACCATAGCTCATCAAGAAGGTTAGAAACCTATCCCAATCGATGATCGGGAAGATCAAAGCTAAGGTTCTACAAATTTTAAGGATGAGGGAAGGAGGGCACAAGAACCGAGCAAAACCTAAGATTGATCCCAAAACTTGCTCGTGGGTAGAATATGATCAAGATGATCCTAGATACATTCTCACATGTCACAGCAAGCAAGATCACGGCCAGAAACCAAAGGAAAACCAAAGAATCAACGAAAACCCCAAAATCACAAAAGAGAGAGCAAGAAAAAGAATAGATGCATCTTGAGGAAATCTTCCTTGGATTGATTCAAGATTGATGTTGGTTTACATCCACTCCAGCATGGAGGACAAAAGCTCAACACTTGAACACACAATCAATCCAACTCTCAAAGAACCCTAGCTCCTCCACTTTCTTCTCCTAACCCTAAAACACAAATTAGGGTTTCTAGGCTATAGGGGTTGGAAGGTGCACAACTAGCACCCTCCCTTTTTATAGTGGAGGCTAGCTTCTAGAGTGACAACCCTAATGGGCACCCGTTAAGCCCACAGACAAACGGGTTTCACTCACGCATGCTTTTCAAAGCGCCATCCTCATCTTCTCTTAACCTAAACCACTTCTCCTTGCATCGTCTTGCGCTGCGGTTTAGCCAAAAGCTATCAAGGCGGTATTTTGGTGAAGTTACCAAAATACCCCTTCTCGATCCTTCTCCAAAGACTAAGTCCAATCTTCATGAAGCAATCCCATGCTTTACCACGTGTAAGTTGATCAACGACTCTCTTCATATCGGTAAGTCTCTCCCATCTGGCTCCCACCGAAACCACCGTGGCACTTGCACCGACCCACACACCGCTTGATGCAACCCATCGCACCAAACTTCATGTTCGATCATCCTTGTCCATTTTACGCCATGCTTGAATCCACTGACTTCACCAAGCATCCTTGATCGTTCTGAATCTCAGCTCTCCAAGCCTAGTCCTGATCATCCTCGCCATTGACTGTCGTTGACCTCTAAGCCTCTTGCACAACAATAGACCAAAAAAATCAATTTTGGGAATAAGTTCTTCACAACTTGACCCACGTTAGTCAAAATATGTATCATGCAACATATGCACTGAAACCCATAAACTTGACCTAACTTACAAACATCGTCGCCAAAATGGCCAATAAACAGGCAAAACCAATGATCGCCACCCATGGTCGGTCTCGACCGCCCCCGCCACCGATCACAAACAAGGACTTAGCCAAATTTCCTCACTAGAAATCCGAAACCTCTCTGGAAATTTCAAACGAATAGAACTTTTGACTTGAAGCTCCAAACATTATGAGACCAAGTGTAGGAGAATCCACTCGCTTGCCTACACCCTCTATTTTTGGCCTGGCTCCAAACTCGAAAGTCACCTTTCTAGCCAGTCAGACCGCTGCCTCTTGGCCAGTATGAGCGCTAGCCTCTTGGCTAAAGCCTTGGCCGGTCTGACCGCCAGATTGGCCAGTCTGACCTCCACACAGGCCGGTCTGACCGCCTCCCTGGCTGGTCTGACCGCCTAGAGCCTGACAGAAACTGAACTTTGCCGAAAACGCGTGTTTCGACAAATCTTCAATGCCATTGCCAATTGTATCATCATCCTAAGATCATGAGTATATCCCCATGATATCCATAGTACTAGTCTTGGGCTTGATCAACTTCTTCTTTGAAAACTCCCGAAGTATCAACGTCTACTCGCAAACGAAAGAAAATAAAAACAAAACAGAGAGATAAAAAACTCCAAAAATTAAATAAAAATCTCCGGAAGGTAGGGCTTGAATTTAGAAATTTGAATGGGCCCAAACGGAGTTCGTATAAGGAAGAACAGACTTTTGGAAGATCTAACCCTATGAAAAATTAAAAAATGATTAGAGTTTTCTAATTTCCCGAATTAACTTTATACTGGAAATTATGATTTATTGCGTCAGCATGATGTCAGCAATTATTTTCAGAATTAAAACAAAATCCAAAAAATCAGAAAAAAAGGCTAGCATGCGGGACCCGGTGATGAACCCAAAGGTCCTGTTTTTAGCCCGATCTTTCGATGAGACGATAAGTTCGGTAGTCGTCGCTCAACTCTCACGATCCTGGCTATGAACTCGCAAGGCTCGAAACCATGCAATCGCTGAACTGATTGACAAGTCGTTATCAACCGTGCACGAATACCCGGATGACCTGACCACGAAGGTCGATTCCTGCATACACCGAAGAAGCACGCAAGAACAAGATAAAGCAATCTGAAATTGCAAATAGGAATTGAAATATTTGAATTGAGTTGGGATTCTGAATAAGGATTATGATTGGGTGGTCTAGTCGACACACGCAAAAGATACAAGTTGCAACGAAGGCAAACTAAACATAAACAAAATCCAAGGAAGCTGGAGGGAGTGCGGCCTCCTTAAATAGGGGATGAGGAGCCACAAATCTAATAGAACTAAGGGGGTGGTACTAATCATGTTTTACTGTTTATGTGAATAGTGCACGCCCCCTAGGTGGCCAGCCGGTATATGGGCCAAGTTGAGTACGATTACAAAGCCCAAATTAGGCCAAACAGGTGATATGACATCTTCTTTTGATTATTTCGGTCCATACATAAAGAATTTGGAGGTGAGGCTAGATCTGTTGGAAAGAGGACAAAATAAGCTTTCCATCAAGTACTCGTGGACCTCCAACGGACTCCGTATGTGAAAGTTATGCACGTTTGAAGTTGATGCTATCTCCGAAGGCCGAACTGGATTCCAAAACATATCAAGCTTGAACTCTTGCTTGGCACATACAGTAGCACCATGGCATGTAGACATAGTACCATGGCATGTAGATGTAGCACCATGGCATGTAGACGTAGCTCGATCCAATTGGGTAATATGGCATTGCATTAGCCGAAAGTCCTATTGGAGAAGATGTTGTTGAAGTAGAGGATGCAGTGCAGCGGGTTGAAGCAGTGGTTGCATCCTTAGGTTTGATGTCCTCATCATCCTCCCTTTCTTGAATTTGAGTCGTCCTCGACTCAATAGTTGTCTCCAAATCATCACTTTCCTGCAAAAAGTTAGTAGCAACAGGAGACAAAGAAACATGCATATCTTCTAAAGGACACAAAGATTCTTTGCAAACCATAGTAGAGCATTCAGATTGATATTGTTCCAAGTCAATGCAATCAGATTTTGTAGCTAACATAACAGGTGCTTTCAATTTAATTTCACTTGGAGCTATAATCTTATGATCATCTTTTGTGTTCTCCTTACTTGTTCTCTCAGTTCTTTCTAATTCATCATTTAATATGGCAGCAGAAGACATTGGAAGTAAAGTGATTTTCTTTTCTTTATATGTGAAAGTACAATGATTAGATCTACCATGATGTTCAGTGTATCTATCATATTGCCAAGGTCTACCTAATAATAATGAGCGTGCTTGCATAGGTACGACATCGCAATCAACATAATCATGATATGATCCAATAGAAAAGTGTACGCGCACAAGTTTAGTCACCTTCAACTTACCACAAGAATTCAGCCATTGAATGTAGTAAGGATGAGGGTGTTGAGTTATGGTCAAGCCAAGCTTCTCGACCATGTCTATGCTAGCAAGGTTGTTGCAACTTCCGCCATCAATGATGACTCTACATAAACGTTCCTTGATGATGAACTTGGATTGAAACAAAGTGTTGCGTTGATTTTGTTCAGCAAGTTCCATTTGAGCACTTAGCACACACTGAATAACTAGGCTTTGGTATTTGTCAGATGTCTCATGGCCTAATTGTTCCTCCTCGCCATCACCGCATTGTTAGTTGCAACCAAAACATGTTCTTCCTCAATATCGCTAGTCAAGTGTACTCACCATTGTCCTTGATAAGCAAAGCTCACGACTTGGACAATCGCGATCAAGTGCCCAAATCCTTTGTAACGGTGACATTGTACATCTCTGGATCGCCCTGTAGAAACAGCAGAAGAAACACTTTTTGTGGGAACTTGTACCTTTGCTGATTTGTTTGCCTCAAGGACATGTGCAGGAGTGGAAGGAACAGCAGGGGCGCACGGTTAGAAGTGGAGGAGGGTGCCATGTGTTGTCTTGCAGATTATCGACCAAGAAAAGTTCCTCCAATATTGCCCCTAGAGCGAGATTGTCGACCCTGCACTTCTCTTTTAGCTTTGTAAGCAAGATGAAACAAACAAGTGTTACAATTGTATTCTTTATAATCGAGTATGTCCTGAATTTCACGGTTTAATCCTCCCAAAAATCTAGCCATCTTAGCATTTTCAGTTTCTTCTAAACCACAACGCAACAAACCAGTTTACAATTCTTGATAATAGTCCTCTGCAGAACTACTAACTTGTCTTAAGCGCTGCAATTTATTAAGCAAATCACGTGAATAATATGAAAGTACAAACCTATGTCTCATTGCTGTCTTCAAAGCATTCCATGTTCTAGGTATATCCTGATGAGTACGACCATATTCACTCCACCAAATAGATGCAAAATCAGAAAACTCACTAGTAGCAGCCCTAACTTTCTTCTCTCCAGGGAATTCACGACAAGCAAATTTTTGTTCTACGGTAAGCTCCCATGTGAGATAAGCGTTAGGATCATATTTTTCCAACAAAAGAAGGCATAGTGAATTTAAGTTTACCAAATGCATCATTATGGTCATGTACCTCACGTTGCTTTCTTCCCATACCTTGACGATTGTGACGAAACCAACGATTGTTGCGATCATTATGAACATTGAATCCATCGGTTTCGTGTCGTCAAGAACATATGGGTTCGCTTCATCTTCTACCTCATCGCCCATGAGCTAGCAATGATGGGTTACTGCGCAGTTGTTGTGCAACGCGACAAAGAAGGGCGGCAATAGGAGGTGGAGTTTCTCTAGCTGCTCCACACGTAGCCATCGCAGAAGATCGTTATTGGTGCGATCTAGAACCCCCTCAATACGCTCCGAATGTTGATTCAACAAGCGTGAAAAGCACTGCATGATGTCTTTTGTGCGAGGCGTGAGGGGTGCTTCTTCCTCAATGTTGGGCCTACTATTCACCCCTTGTGACCATGAACCTGTCATTGTTAGTATCAAAGCAAAGAACAAATCACAAGGTGTATATGTCCCTATGAACTACTAGGTTCGAGTTTCACAAGTCACTCACACTCAAGCTTATACCCGCCTACAAGTTCTTACCAATGTAGCAAGGAAGTGGTACAACCAAGGGTCGGTTCGTGATACTCTCACTTGCGATTAGCCCAACGATTATGCAGGAACGGCTTTCGCCGAGTTAGTAGGAAGTGGAGCTTGGAAGGCTAGTATGTAGCAAAGGAGTAGCAATTGTTCAAATCAGTATGCAAAGTTGAAAAGCAGTTCAAAGTACTAGTCACAAGTGCTTGTCCTAGTTTAAACCAAGCCTGGCTAGAGCAACTCGCAAGAACGACTAGTAGTAACAACGGAAGGCTAGCACAAGAACTATCAAGGCAAACGAGCAATGGATGACTATACCAAACTGAACAAGGAAATAAGTCAAGGAAAGAGGCAACTCTGAATTTTTTCTCTTATTCTTCTCTTTCGTTCTTCTTTTTCTTTTTTTCTTCTCTGTCTTTCTTTTTTTCTGTCTTCTCTGTCTTTTTTTTTCTTCTCTTTCCTTTTTTTTCTTCTCTTTCCTTTTTTTATACCTCAGAAGCTACTTTAATTGGAATCAACCCGTGAATCAACCAGAAATGAACTCCCTGATGCGGTGGCGACGACTCTCCGAAGTGGCCTCCGGATGGAGTCAGCGGCGGCGGCTCCCCGAGCGGCGGTATCGTCTCGAAGCGCGGCGGCGGCTCTCCAAAACGGCTCTAGATCGGCGCCAATCGCCTGCGAAGCGCTTTCCCGAAGCGCCCGAAGCGGTGTCGCTGCCTGAAGTCCCGAACGGCGGCGACGGCTCTCCGAAGCGGGCTCCAAATGGAGTCGGCGGCGGCGGCGGTGGTTCGAGCGGCGGCGTTGCTGCGCGGCGGCGGAGTTCGGCACAAGGTGGCGGCGCCAAGAAGGCGGTAGCTATTCGGCGCAAGGCGGCGGCGGCACATTCGACGGCGGCGGATGCAAGCTTCGGCGGCGGCGCCTATGAGGAGGAGCAACACGGGGTGGAGCTAGTTGCAGAGGACCCCTGGGTTCCTCGAAGTCGCAGATTGCAACCCAGGCAGAGATGGCAGAGGCGCACCTGCCACTGCCATACCGCGACCAGTGTGCTCACCTCCTCATCCCCCTCGATAAGTGCCGTGTCTTCGAGTTCTACCTCCCCTGGAAGTGCGAGCCCAAGCGCCACGCCTACAAGAAGTGCCAGTACGAGCTCGTCATGGGGTGGATCCGGCGATGAGCCGGCGTCGGGCGTCTTGAGGCAAGGATTTGAGCCGGCGTCGGCGCGCATGGAGGCGGAAGCGACGAACCGGCGTCGGGCGCACGGAGGCGGGCTCGGCGATGGTGATCTGGATTTGGCGCATGGGGAGGCTGCGGAGGACGAGGAACCGCACGCGTCGCGGGAGCTCGAGGATCCAGCTCGGAGGCTCGGAGGCGATGATTGGATCCGAAGGAATCCAAGGGCGGCAGCGACGGGAAGGATCAGCCCGTCCCGGGCGACACGTGGCAATTTGGTGTAGTAGAAAAAAAATGAGGCGAATAGCGGCCGTGGTGATCTTGGTGTTCGCGGCAGGGAGGAAGAACAGAACTAGACGATTTGCAAGAGACCCTAAACTAGACCAATCTAGGCAAGAAACCAGCACAATGAGTCGACGACGCAATGAAAATTCAACAACGCAAACTAAAAAGAAAAATTGCAAAGGCGCAGATTGGTTTGGACGATGAACTAAACCTATATTTTTTTATTTTCGTGGCTATTTGGACTGTAGGAAAAAATTTCTCACCGATGAACTGTAGCTCTGATACCACTTGATGAACCTGAAGGTCCTTGTTTTTGGCCCGATCTTTCGATGAGACGATAAGTTCGGTAGTCGTTGCTCAACTCTCACCATCCTGGCTACGAACTCGCAAGGCTCAAAACCACGTAATAGCTGAACTAATTGACAAGTTGTTATCAACCGTGCACGAATACCCGGATGACTCGACCATTTAAAGTTTATTCTCGTGATACATCAAGAAGCACGCAAGAACAAAATAAAGCAATCTGAAATTGCAAATAGAAATTGAAATATTTGAATTGAGTTAGGATTCTGAATAAGGATCTTGATTGGGTGGTCTAGTCGACACACGCAAAAGATACAAGTTGCAACGAAGGCAAACTAAACATAAACAAAATTCAAGGAAGCTAGAGGGGGTGCGGCCTCCTTAAATAGGGGATGAGGAGCCACAAATCTAATAGAACTAAGGGGGTGGTACTAATCATGTTTTACTGTTCACTTAAACAGTGCACGCCCCCTAGGTGGCCCGCCGGCATATGGGCCAAGTTGAGTACGATTACAAAGCCCAAATTGGCCCAAACAGGTGATACAACATCTTCTTTTGATGATTGCGGTCCGTCCAGAAGGAATTTAGAGGTAAGGCTGGATCCGTTGGAAAGAGGACGAAATAAGCTTTTCATCAAGTACTTGTGGACCTCCAACAGACTCCGTATGTTAAATTTATGCACGTTTGAAGTCGGTGCTGTCTCCGGAGGCCAAACTGGATTCCAAAACGTATCCAGCTTGAACTCTTGCTTGGCACATGCAGTAGCACCATGGCATGTAGACATAGTACCATGGCATGTAGACGTAGCACCATGGCTTGTAGATGTAGGTCGATCCAATTGGGTAATATGGCATTGCATTAGCCGAAAGTCCTATTGGAGAAGATGTTGTTGAAGTAGAGGATACAGTGCAGCGGGTCGAAGTAGTGGTTGCATCCTTAGGTTTGATGTCCTCATCACCCGGGGTCTATGGACCAGGTTCATAGATCCTGGTTCATGGGTCTACGGCTCACAGCTTATGGAACAGTAATGCTGACAAGTGGGGGCCACATGTCATAGGCTTGGTCTATCATGGACTAAACCCACATGGGATTTGGATTTGGTTTAGGGTATGTGTGATGCAGGTACTGACTGTGTCGCTAACTCGGCTGACACGTAGGCTCTAGGGCTGATGTCGACACTGAGGTGACGGCTAACACGGTGGCCACGTTGACTTCAATGGTGGTGAGGCTCTGGAACCAAGGGTTGCCGATGATTGGCAGCTCTCCGGCGATAGCAAAGTGGCGCATCAGGTAGCCCAAGCAACGACGAACACAACGAGATACCTACGGTGGCCGAGGCTGAACAGAGGTGGATGGCGGTGAGGTCAAGGCAAAAACTAGGGTTCGAGCTTGACGGTGATAGTGCTAGAGAAGTTCTCCGGCGACGGCAAGGGCGGTTCTGAGATGCGGGCATTGTGACAATCCCGATGGTGGCGTCCAAAGGCGACGATGTCTATTGGAACAGCAGCAGTGACAATCGAGTTGTTTGGCCGGCATTGAAGAAGAATACGAAGTCTAGGGATCTAGGCGACACTCCGACGGTGGTGGCTAGGGTTTTCGAGGTCGGCGCGTCTCGGGGTGCTCCCCTTGAGGGTCCTCTAGGCCTTAAATAGCCCTGGGAGACGGGCCCAGCACGAACTCCGAAAATGGTAGCGACGGAGCTACAATTCGAGGCGGAGATGACATCGTATACATAAGGTGATAAACGAGCCTGACATGTGGCGACGCGATTTGATGCTAGGCAGAATGACGCCGACAGCGGGCCCACCTAATCTGGTGGTGGTGACGTTGCATGAAGCGAAGCGGGTGGCACGGTGAAACGGGCCGACGAAGATGGGCTGGGCTTCGGGAGAAATAGGCCAAGGAATAGGGTTTCAGTCCAAAGAGTTTCTGAGATTTTTAATTAGCTTTTGCAATTTAGAAATAGCAGTAAATCCAAATGGCAAATGGAAAATAGCAAATGAACTCGGAAAAATTCCAGAAAAATCTGGAAAATATTTCCAAGCACAAAGAACTCAAATAAAATAGTTTTAGAATTATGATGTTTAGATTAGTCACATTAAATTGTTTTGCTATTTAAAGTCCAAATTAAGCTTGATTAAATTCAAATAAAACTTGGTGTATTTTCCAAAGGGCTCAACTACTCAAAAAGGGTTTTTGAAACTTTAGAAAATTGGGATGTTACACTTAACTACACTGAGACCTCTTGGCCCTATCCTAAGTCCTATATCCTGTCATCTCTAGCTTCCTCGTCGAACCTATCTTGAGCCCGAGCCGCTTGGCTGCTTCTCGCTGCCATAGCGCTACCCCCGTCCACCTCTCAGGCCGTTATCACCTCCCAAAGCATCGTCGTGACCTCCACATCCTATTCCCAAGCTCCCCACATGCCTGACCTGCCATCGGCGAGGTTAGGAACGAGCTCGGCCATGGTAGGCCTCGACCCCTGCTCTCTCTCTCAGACCAGTGGACCCCTCTGGTAGATTATATTAATGCTAATTAAGTAAATTAAGTCAATGACATGTGAGACCGGCTAGTTAATTAATCAATAATCTAATTTAACTAAGTTTTGGAAATTATGTCATTGACATGCGGGCCCCACTACCATGAAAACGTGTTCATGAGCCATAGACCAGACACCACCTATCAGATTCCTAAGCCAAGTTAAGGATTTGATTAAGGTTAATTACTTAATTAGTGACTAATGAGTCATTGACATGTGGGGACACTCACTGTTTTTCTAATTAAAACATGTTTTAAAACCTGAGAGGCTGACATGTAGGACTCACATGCAAGTAAATGATTTTCAGAAAAAATGGAAAATCCACTTAAAGTTATAAAGAGTATGACTTCTTTGTTAGAAAATGATATTTCAGAAATTACGCCTTCGACGTCATCACCTTTTCTGATTTTCTTGATTTTTCAAACCGAACCAAATTCAAATATTTATAACTTTTGCGTATGAACTCCAAATTAAGTGAAACTTGTTTCTAAAATTTTATAAAATCATCCTCTTTCATATTATACAAAAATATTTGAATGTGTTTTCTGTTTAAATTCTTTTGGCTCTTATTGGTGTTATTTGTCATTATGTGTGTAGATGCCGGCATCCAGAAAAAGAACCAGCACTCAATGAGCAAGGCAAGTATACCCTTTGATCATGTTTATCCCATATTTAAAATGTTATGTATTTTTTTACAAGTATTTATGCATGCGTGTATTTCGATAAAAACTGCTATGTCAAGTAGGGACAAATCCCATTTGTTGCATTGCCATGCCTTGATAAATTGATATCCTCACTGTTGTCACCTTAGTAATAATATCCCCAATAGGTACTATCAACTCTGAAAAATGTAGATTATCCGAGTAGAGGAAGCTTAGCCCCGCTAAGATCGATATCAGACTAGTAGTCTGGAAAACAGTCATTATTATAGATTTGGGAGAGACAAATTATTATGGCCTAGACGGGATTACCTCTGTTATTTTTTATAACAAATAAAATCTAAAGGTTGTTTAAGACTTGGGCAGATGCAAGTACGAACCAGTGTAGATGCACGAGAGTTTGGTCAATAGTATCTCGCCCGGGTCACCAAGGACCGATCTTTTGTGCCATAGACCCAAGTATATCCATGCAAACCACATGTGCCTGTATGGGCAGGCCCTAGCATAATAAGTCGATGTGTTCTAGCAATCAAACCGCAAGTAGTGGCTAAAGGAAGTAGCTTTAGGCTAGTGCGGGCATGGAGGTGTATCCGTGTCCATAGGGATCTTGACCGGTGTAGGCAAGATCTACCAACACAACGTTGAGCCTTGGGATGATGAAGGGTCACTCCCCATCCTAAAGGTGGCTGGTCAACGGGTGAGTTTATTGCTGGAACATGTGATATAAAAGCCCTTTCATGGACTCAATCGGATACCGAAGGCATTGCGTGTCATGCACGACATGGTGGGATGTTCATGTCGTGTGGGGGAAGTTATACGACTTCTACAGAGTGTAAATCTATTCGAATAGTTGTATCCCGGTTATAGACATCGCTTGGTTATGTCACACATTAGTAGTTTTATGTTTTGAAATGAGCTGGGAAAGGTATGGATAAGGAAACTCATGTGAACCGTGGTCGACAAAAGAGATTTTTGTTGTTGTTTTGGTTTTAGGGCAGCAAGCCCTTGGTCTAAATATGGTTATTTATACTATGATAATTACTTCTTTAACAACATCAAGTTCTCTTACAAATGCCGGTTGCAATCTACTATACTACTATTGCAAATAAAAGGATCGTGTTGTACCAAATCAAAACTAGACTAGCTAGCCTCCTTTGACTAAGCTTGCATGATATTACACTTTGCTTAAAAGTCTTGCAGAGTATATCATTGTACTCACCATTGTTTGTTGAACATATTCAGAGGTTGTAGAAGAAGACCCGTCGTATGGTTACTTTTACACAGCGGGTTTTGTCGACGTTGATGTCAAGTTCTAAGAATTCACCTTGTCGGATGCATGTGGGAATGATGAGGCATAATTACTAGGTTTTGATGCCTCTTTTGTCTATGTTTTCGCTGAACTTATTTTTATCATGTGTATGATTTGGCCGATCGACCCTTGTGTTGTAAACCTCGCCGTGTAGGCATATGTTCAGTTGTAAATTATGCGCTACTTGTTTAATATATCGTGTATGGCTGTGATATTTCAATGTTGTAAATGTGTATACTAGTCACTGATCATGGGACTAGTACAATAAATACATAGAATTTTGGGATTAATTTACCAGGTCCGACAATTATTCTGAAGGATAAAAGAGCATGTAATAATAGTAACCTGGTCAAGATGTAACCATGCAAAACATGGGTAAAAACATCGATACCAATATCTATGCTATATCTTTTTACGTAATCATGGTAAATAAAATAATGGAAAAAGAACAAATGTAACATCCAACTAGACAAACCTTGAGAGAAACCCATCATTAAATATATTCCTATTTAAGCCTATCAGTCATATTTACAATTCTTCGTATTTTGCATTTCATAGAAAACAATTCTTCCAGTTTTACAAATTGGAATTTTCTTTTATTAAAAAATACGAAGAATGACATATTGTTATGCAACTTGTACTATACTATTTTGTTCGACTAGAGAAGCACTACAAAAGCAATGTACATGTGAATATTGGAAAACTTTTCATCGTTCTAACATAAAGAGATGAAATATAATGAATCTAGAAACATCACGTAAAATGTTTCAAGCATGCATATGTAGAACTAGAACTTCGGGTTCTGAGGGTACTCACAACAAAATTATTTTTCAGCACTATATGCAATGTTTACTGATATTGATAACCCAGGTCCTGAGAGGTATGTCATAGGTGGATAAGCAAAAAGAAGCAAGATAGACAGGATCTGCAAAATAAATCACTATATGCAAAACATTTTTCAAAGGAAATAAAAAATTGTTCGTTGAAAATCATGGTAACTTGTGCTCACAGCTGCAACACGGAAAGTATTGATTGGTCCAAGAACTTTCACAATGTGAGGATAAAGGAATGTTTGATGAACAATAAGACTAGCACCAGTAACATAAGTGGTGAGAGGGGACTGTTGACTGGTGACACATTACAACAAAAGTTGATGTTGAAGCAAGGTCTCTGATAAAACTAATTTCAATTAAATAAATTTTCCATATCATAGTGATTTATACTTGCCAGAGTCTCTTTGTAATATGAAACTATATTTAGCGAATTCAATTAGCTATTACTCAGTGGTGGACACACCACAGGGCACGAGGGGGCTAGCGCACGGGCTCTAGGCCCCGCACCCCTGGTACACTCTAATACCTTGGGCCATTTTGGGCGGCATTCATGACGAAGCATCAGATAGTGGTGGCCCAAGAAGCAAAGAAGTAGAGCTCAGGCAAGATGCAGAGGACTGAGGAGTGAGGTTGAAGAAGACTTGAGGCCTTGAGGGGAGAGTTGGGGATGTTTGGGGGCTTTGGGCTTTGTTATTTCCGTGTCATAAGGCTCATCGGATGATAGAGACAAAAGTTAAACCCCAAGTGGCCAAGACCCATTCCCCCAAATCCCTGTTTTTTGCTGCTCTCATGCTCCTTCCCAGCGGCGACGGAGCGGCGGGTGTGTAGCTGAGTTGTGGATGGGCAGACACGAGCGCACGGCTTGGCAGCATCGACGAGCGCTCCACACACGGCCAAGCGGTGGTGAGTGGTGGCGGGGCTAGCCTGTGGTCGCGTAGAGGGGCGGCCAGCGACGACCGGGCAAAGTGAAGGAAGGGCGAGCGACGGGGACGCGATAGGGCATTCTTGTCCCATGGCGATGGAGGGTGGCGCGAATCTTTGGGTGACGGCACCAGATAGCACAGAGGCACGACGCCAAGACAGCCTGAGCAACAAAGAGTCACTAGCCAGCAAAGACGTAGCAATCACTTATTATGTTCGTATTTACTCACAATTTTCTTATTGTTTCACTAATTTAGCTACTTTAGTTCTACAGATTGCTACTCGCACGCATTTATGGGCATTTGGGAGCGTTGTATTCATTAGCAAAGTACTCCCTTAAGTGTATTTTATATTATAGCTTTGTCTCTTGTCTATTTATTGTCTATTTATGTATGAATTTGGATTACACTAAATAGCTCAATATATGTTTGGTACGGTTTTACCAAATTAGCTTTCTCCAATGAGCACATCCTCTATTTTTGTCGTGCGTATGCCCCTGTTGTTACTTATGAAGTAAAATAAGAATGTGTGAACTTTGAATATCATATATCAAGATACATGAACCGAAAAGTTATTTTTCACCCATTAACTGTAGTAAAGTTCTTAGTCTAACATATAAAACTACAATTGAATTTCTTTAGTTAAAAATATGGCAAATATTTGGTCACGCGTTCACATGATAGCTAATATATATATATATATATATATATATATATATATATATATATATATATATATATATATATATATATATGTGTGTGTGTGTGTGTGTGTGTGTGTGTGTGTGTGTGTGTGTGTGTGTGTAACTCATGTACTGATTTCCATAATCAAAGATAGTGTAACTTTCCTCACTTACATGGTACCAGAGGTGTTCGCATCCTGCGGCCACCGTTTTTGCTAAAACATAGCTGCCACTACACACCCATGGCCAACGACGACACCACTGCACGCCGGCGCGAGGAGGAGGCTACCCGCGAATGTGAGGAGGCCGCTGCACGTCAGCACGCAGAGGCTGAGGCCCGCGCTCTCAATGAGGCGGTCGCCCCTTTACGCTAGGAGGCCGACGCCCATGAAGAGGAACTTCACCACGTGATGCTCCTCCACGAGGCCACCTCCATCGCCAACCTGCATGCACAGGCCGTCGCCGTCCAGAACATCCGGGCCCTTGTGACCGTGGTTCTCGATCTCGTCACTCCCAACTACAGCAAGTGGCGGGGTCGTTTTCTCACCACCCTCGACAAGTACTCACTCTCCGACCACGTCCTCACTGACACCGTTCACACTGATTCCGCCGACTGGTGTTGGATGGACTGTGTCGTTTGTGAGTGGCTTTACGGCACCATCTCCCCCGATCTCCTTGAGATCATCATGGTGCCCCGCACCACCGCACAGCTCATGTGGCTCGGCCTCGAACAGCAATTCATCGGCAACCAGGAGACGCGGGCCCTCATCCTCGACGTCGAGTTTCGCTCCTTTGTCCAAGGAGATCTCAACATCACCGACTATTGCAGGAAGTTGAAGAGCATTGTTGATGCCCTCAGGGACCTCGACGAGCCTGTCGCTGACCGAACACTCGTTCTCGCTGTCTTGAGCGGTTTGAACGACAAGCTCGCTTACATGGCGGCCCTCCTCAAGCGCCTACGGTTGTTCCCCACCTTCCTCGAGGTCCGATCCGATCTCCTCCTCGAGGAGATGACCATGGCCTCGCGCCCATCAGGACCGTCCACTGCCTTCCTTGCCACTTCAGCCACGACAGGCCAATCAAACAAGCCCCCTGGTGGCGCCACTGGCGGTGGCTCCACGGGTGGCCCAAACAGCGCCACCCGCCCATCTACCCACCGGCAGCTCCAACCGGTGTCGTCGTCGTGGCAAGAATGGCGGCAACGGCAACGGCAATGGGGGCGGCCCCGGCTGGCCCTCCTTCTACAATCCATGGACAGGGATGGCCCGGTCCCCACCCTGGCAACCAACCCGGCGCTTGGGGGCATGGCGGGCGGCCGCAGGCGCCAGATACCAGCAGCAGCCGCACTCCCAAGATCCCTCACAGCGTTCTTCGCAGATCGCCTCCGACCTCTTCTTCATGCCATCACAACCGGCCTACCCGCCCATACAGGCGCCTGCACCACCGCCAGCTACGCAGCCACCTCCCGGCACCTGGACTCCACTGACCGGCTCATGGGACCAGCAGTCCCTGGCGAACGCGTTCAACACCATGACCCTTGCTCCGCAAGCCTCGACTGATTGGTACATGGACTCCGGGGCATCCTCGCACATGACATCCGATGCCGGTAACCTATCCTCCACTCATTCTCCACGGTCCTTTACTCCTTCATCAATAGTTGTCAGTAACGGGTCCCTTTTGCCTGTCACCTCTACTGGCTCCACCGCTCTCCTTGGTCCCTTTCATCTTCATAATGTTCTAGTTACTCCTAGCATTATTAAGAATCTTATTTCAGTCCGCCAGTTTACCACTGACAACAATTGCTCTGTTGAGTTTGACTCGTTTGGCCTCTCTGTGAAGGATCTTCGGTCTTGGAATGTGATCGCCTGGTGCAATAGCATCGGTCCGCTTTATCCTCTTTTCCTGCCGGCGCCGTCCCCTTGTGCTCTCGCGGCTGTTGCTCCCACCACCCTCTGGCATTGTCGTCTTAGCCACCCTAGACATGAAGCCATCTCCAAGCTTGCCAGTATTTCCGCCATCTCGTGTAACAAATGTGCTGATGATCTTATATGCCATGCTTGTCAACTTGGTAGTCATGTACGGTTGCCATTTGCCACTTCAAACTCTAGAGCTGCCACCAAGTTTGATCTAATTCATTGTGATCTTTGGACATCGCCCGTTGCTAGTGTGTCCGGCTACAAATATTATTTGGTCATTCTTGATGATTGTACTCATTTTGTTTGGACGTTTCCTTTACGCCTAAAGTCCAATACCTTTTCCACCATCTCTAACTTTTTCTCTTATGTGGCAACTCAGTTCGATACGATAATAAAGAGCATCCAATGCGAAAACGGACGGGAGTTTGACAACTCTTCCACCCGCACTTTCTTCCTCACGCATGGCGTCAACCTTCGCATGTCATGTCCCTACACCTCCCAGCAAAATGGCAAAGCTGAGCGGATCATACGTTCCATTAACAATATTGTGCGCTCTCTTCTCTTTCAAGCAAGCTGCTCACCATCCTTTTGGGTAGAAGCACTTCACACCGCCACATATTTGCTCAACCGTCTCCCAACAAAAACCCTCAACCACTCCACACCTTACTTTGCCCTCTACGGAGTGCAACCAACTTATGATCATCTTCGTGTGTTCGGCTCCAAGTGCTACCCCAATTTGTCCGACACCGCTCCACACAAACTAATGCCTCGCTCCACCTTGTGCATCTTTCTTGGATATTCCTCGGACCACAAAGGTTATCGATGTATTGATCCTTTGTCCAATCGAGTCATCATATCTTGACATGTAACATTTGATGAGACATCATTTCCCTTTGCCGAGTCGAACACTCCATCCACTAATGATTTTGATTTTTTGTCATCTCTTGAGAACGTACTGGTGCCCATCGGACGTAACGCCCTTTCTCTCTGCAGTACCCTACCATCGTCGCTGGGCCAACGGCCACGCCAGAACCCAGCGCCCAAGACGCTGGGACGCCCGCGCCTCTGGCTTATGGACCGATCGTCACGTCCCCGAACGCTGCGTCGCCGGCACCTCTGGCTGCTGGGCCAGTTCCTGCGCTCGGCCCTACGCCCGCGTGTAGTACCTCATCGGCACCTCTGGCGGGGCCGGATCGCCGCACAAGGCATCTCACCGTCTGATCGCGATCACCCCGGTGGCCACACTCTCCTCGCTCCCTGGTACACATACCCGATCAGGTACTCTCCCTGACGGTGCGGTTCCGATCCCGCCAGTGAGCAATTCCCACACTATGGTCACTCACGGCAAGCACGGGTTTCGACAACCAGTTTCTCGATTCAGCTTTCATGCTGATGCACTGTCACCAATCCCAAAGACCTATCGGTCTACCCTGGCCTATCCAAACTGGCGGTGTGCCATGGAAGCTGAGTGTGCTGCTTTGCTTGCCAACAACACATGGGATCTTGTTCCACGACCTCCCAAGGTGAATGTTGTCACTGGCAAATGGATTTTTCGGCACAAGTTTACTGCTGATGGCACTCTTGATAGATACAAAGCTCGATGGGTTCTTCGTGGTTTCACTCAGCGTCCTGGGATTGATTATGATGAGACCTTCAGTCCGGTTGTCAAGCCGGCGACCATGCACACAATACTCTCTCTGGCTCTCTCTAAGAACTGGCCTATTCATCGGCTGGATGTCAAAAATGCATTTCTTCATGGCACTCTATCTGAGACGGTTTATTGCACCCAGCCGACAGGCTTCGTGGATTCTTCCTGCCCTGACTTTGTCTGTCGTCTGAACAAGTCTCTCTATGTGCTTAAACAGGTGCCGCGTGCTTGGTACAGTCGCTTCGCCTCATATTTGTTGTCCCTCGGGTTTGTAGAGGCCAAGTCAGACATGTCGCTGTTTATCTATCACCGTGGTGCTGATACTGTTTACTTGCTTCTTTATGTTGATGATATCGTCTTGACAGCATCCTCTGTGCCTGTTCTCCACCGGACGATTGCCGCCCTCCAACGAGAATTTTCCATGAAAGATCTCGGCGCACTTCATCATTTTTTGGGTATCTCTGTTCAACGGAGTTCGAGTGGCCTCTTCCTCTCTCAACGACAGTATACTTTGGATATTCTGGAGCGTGCCGGGATTTCAGACTGCAAACCTTGTAGTACGCCTGTTGACACTCATCCCAAAGTGTTTGCCTCTACTGGCTCCCTAGTGAGCAATGTTACTCGAAGACTGAGTCTTGTTTGAGCTCTACAAGACTGACCTTCACAAGACCAGATATCTCCTATGTCGTCCAACAAATTTGCCTTCACATGCACGACCCTTGGGAGCCTCATCTTACGGCGCTCAAACAGATCCTTCGGTATCTACACGGCACCCTTGATTATGGTCTCCAGCTTCACTGATCACAGTCTGCAGACCTCATGATTTATTCTGATGCTGATTGGGCAGGATGTCCAGATACGCGCAAGTCCACATCAGGCTACGCTGTGTTCCTCGGTGATAATCTTGTCTCCTGGTCATCCAAGTGTCAGAATACTGTGTCTCGCTCCAGTGCTGAGGCTGAATACAGGGCAGTCGCCAACGCCGTCGCGGAGGCTTGCTGGCTCCGTCAACTGCTCCATGAACTCCGCAGCCTTCTTCGTCGCGCCACTGTGGTTTACTGCGACAATGTGAGTGCCATCTATTTATCGACGAACCCGGTGCAGCATCAGCGCACCAAACACATCGAGATAGACCTTCACTTTGTCCGGGAGCGCGTGGCTTTGGGGGATGTTCGCGTTCTTCACGTCCCGACGACATCACAGTACGCCGACATCTTCACCAAGGGGCTGCCGACTTCCGTCTTCACCGAATTTAGGTCCAGTCTGAATGTCCGCCTTGGCGACGTTTCGACTGAGGGGGTGTGTTAGACAGGATTTCCATGTATGACCTTTCTCCTTCCATGCATGACCTTTGACCTATCTCCTTCCATGCTGGTGCCTCGGCTTCCGAGGGATCACGCGTTCACATGATAGACGCGTTCACATGATAGCTGTAATCTATATATATGTGTAACTCATGTACTCTGATTTCCATAATCAAAGACAGCTTAACTTTCCTCACTTACAGTCTGTTAGGATATGCGATTTCTTTTCTAAGCCTTAGGATTTAGTTAAAATTTGAACTAAATAAAATCCCCCTCATGTAGGATAAGCAAGGATGAGCTAACACATTCTTGGGATTGATCTTGGGGTTAAAACTGTTTAGAAAATGATTAGTCGTGATTAATATAGATACTAGATACCATATAAAATCACCTTCCCTCAACAAAATGTATTTTTCCCATCTGAAACCATATAAAAACCTCGTGAAGCATCTCAGGAGACAGAACACACAAAAAAGGAGACCTCTACAGTGAGGAACTACTTGAAGAATTGTTGTATCTTGAATTCTACTTTAGATATCTTGAATAGGCTAAGAGAAGAGCAAAAACACTAACTGAATATTTGAGCAGAAAACACTAATTAATATGCACGACCATAAATTGATACCTGTAATGGAGAGCACTTGGCCTGCACCATCAGAAGAGACTTAGCCCACCATACTTTTTGTCACTTTCAGCTCATAAAGAAAAAATCTGAAAAGTGTTTCAAATATTAGAGGTCAGCCAGTAGAAGCTAACTTCTTTCGGGAAAAAGAGCAGAATTTAGGATCAACAAAAGCCAGCTAGCTTGGTGCTAGATTGATTATTTCTATATGCATACAACATGGTGATCTGAATGAAATTAAACGATCAGATGCAATAATCATGACAAGAAAATAAGAAAGGAATTATTAAGTTTAACTGAGAAATAGTAAACGCATACCTCTGTGTAAGCCATATCATCAAAGGCGATGATACAGGAGAATGATGGATGACATCAATGGCCAATTCTTAAACAAGTTCTCCTTTGTAGTTCAACTAATACTTTGGTCAATAAATTCTTCAGAACTAGTCAAATGTGGCACCAAAGTTTCAGCTGCTTGATCTTCTATTTTATCAACTTTGTGCCTATGCAGCGTCTCCAGAAAATGATGTAAAAAATTGCATATCATGCGTCATGCAATAGTCTTATCAACCTTCCCAGACGCAGTCTCGGCAGAGCTGCTTTAGAGATGGGTTTGCATGTATCAATGCAATTGATATTGTGTTTTGACTAATCTCAAAAATATTTCAAGAAATAGATGCATAGAACAAAGAATCAGAAATATCAAAATATTAATGGGAATATTTCCCTTGATTAAATTGCACATACCGGGAGCCACATGCAGCTTATAAGAATAACAAATCCGAAAATCGATATACATAAACAGGGTAGGAAATATGGGAACCTATAGAAAATTAGAGGTAGTAAGAGTAATCCTGTACAACTAATTCACATGTAAGACAAAATCACAATACATACCTTCCAAAGAATGATCAGCTGGCAGGAAACAACTTTGGATATTTTTCTGTTGGCTACCAGATGAAAGAAAAGTATCATATTAACATAAACATATAGACAAAGAATAAATAATGCCTTATAGAAAGAATAAATAATGTACTTTGTCACATAATTTTTAATTTATTTAATAAAATGTTATCGACTAATTCGGTGCATACCTGTGTGAGATATAACAGCCCAAAAATTTAAATTCTCTGTTATTATGTCTAAAATATTAATGTATGCGTTTCTAAGCTTTTCTCTGCATTTTCGATATTTATTCAAACCTTTCTCTATTAAAAACAGCACAATTGAATTTTTGACAAAAATTAAAAGCTGGAAAAATTCTGCAAATAATTTTCCTATATACTAGATGGTATCGGGGCCTCTCCAAAAATGTTCATAATTTTTGTTGTTGGTTTCCTAGTTTTATAAATTGATACTCGCTTTTTGAATAAATTTATTTGGAAAAGAATTAAAATCCAAAATACTTCCCGGGCCATAATAGTAGCCTTTGTCCAGCCCATCGTCTCTTTTGGCCCAGCAATGGCCCATGCACCATCCTCGGCTAAAGCCGCACTCTCCGCTCCGAATTCCGAATCCTTCGTGCGAAAGCGTCTTTTTGCCGAATGTGCCTTCTCTCCCTTGCCTTCCTTTGCTATCGCTGACCGGTGGGCCTAGGCCCCACCTATCGATGGTCATCTTCCAACTTGTGTCGCTCTATTCACCCCCACGTGGCCAGGCACGCCAACGCGGAGACACACTCGCCTCCGCCCACCTCAGTTGCGTCGCTGCCTAGTGGAACCCCAGGCCCACACCGCAGTTGCCGTCGCCCACCTCAGCTTTCCACCTCCCATGCGCGCCTATTACTGAGCAAGTACGTGCCACATCAATGGCACCGTTCCGATCGTATCCACCCACTCAGACCAAAATCTCCAACCATGCTCGACCCGTCCTGTCACCGCGTCCGCTCTATCGTGACGCGCTTGTGAGAAATCACGCCTAACTCCTATTCTTCTCCTCCTTATTTAAGTCGAGCCAATCGCGTCATTTCCTCTATCTCTCCCTTCCAGCTCCCCCTCCAAGAACTGGAGCTTGAGGTCTCGGGATTTGCCAGGAACGACACTATCTTCCTCAGTGCCAACGAGCATGCCACCGCACCATTGCTGCCCTGGTGAGCTTCCTTGCTCGACTTCTAGAGCTTTGCTCACCCCCTTTCACGTGCTTGTTCTTGCAGTTGGAGCCATGAGAAGCTACATCATTGTCATCTTCTTTCTCTCCAATGCACACGCCCGTTCCAAGTCTTTCTGTTGACTTTGGTTTCAAGCTGTCCACGCCACATCGTGTTCCTTCTCCCACTTTTGCAAGCCCTCACTTAATGTCCTTGTTTCCGTAGCGAGTCATCGAGACCGCTTGTCTTCTGTTGGACCAAAAAGGCGACTAGAGGGGGGGTGAATAGGAGCACAATCACTTTTTCTCCTAAATTGGATTCAACACGTTTTCACTCCAATAGCTATGAAGATCAAAGTACAAGCACAGCGGAAGACTTGTGCTGAATCCGATCAACACCCCAAAGCAAAACAACCAAAAGCTCACACCACAAGGAGCTGAGCGGCTGATCATTGGCGACACTGGGCGGTCGACCGGTGGCTCGATTGGTCTGACCAACTGATTTGGCGGTCGACCCTTTGGACTCGAGCAGAAAAAACGACCGCAACCCAAAACACAAATTGGTCTAACTTTTGATCTGCGACTCTAAACTTGACCAAACTTGAGACACACCTTCTTAAGGATGTCAGAAACCTATTCTAAGCAACGATCATCAAGATCCTTGCTAAAGTTCTGTCCTTTTTCTGTTTGAGTGAAAGTTGTTCCAAAACCGAGTCAAAACGAAAACATGATCCAAACACTTGCTCGTGGGTGATTGATGATCAAGATTATCCTATATGTATTCCCACATGTCACAGCAAGTTAGATTAGGGGCCGAAACCAAAGGAAAACTGAAGAATCAAAGAAAGCCCCAAAATCACAAAATAGAGAGTAAGAACACAATGAGACTTATTTTTGAGGAATCATGCATAGATTGATTTGTGATTGTTGATGGTTTACAGCCACTCCATCCTAGAGGACAAAAACTCAACACACGAGCACACAATCAATCCAACTCTCTAGAACCCTAACCTCTCCACCTTTCTCCCTAAGCCCTAAACACAAACTAGGGTTTTCAATAAGCAAAAGGGTTAAGGGGGTGCAGCCACCACCCTTCTCTATTTATAGTGGAGGCTAACCTTCTAGAAGAGTTTCCTTAATGGGCACCCGTTAAGCCCACACACAAACGGGTTTCACTCACGCACGTATTTTAAAGCGTCGTCTTCATCTCCTCTTGACCTAATCCGCTTCTCCTTGCACCGTCTTGCGCCGCGGGTTGGCAAAAGGTCACCAAAGCGGTATTTAGGTGAAATTACCAAAATACCCCTTCTCGATCCTTTTCCAAAGACCGAGTCCAATCTTCGTGAAGCACTTCCATGCTTCGCCAGGTGTATGTTGATCAACGGCTTTCATCATGTCGACAAGTCTCTCCCATCCAGCTCCCACCGAAACCACCATGGCACTTGCACCGACCCCTGCACCACTTTATCCAACCCGTCGCACCGAACTGCCCATTTGGTCATTCTTGTCCAATTTGCGCTATGCTTGAATCCATTGACCTCACCCGGCGTCCTCGATCGTTCTGGACCTCAGCTCTCCAAGCCTAGTCCCGATCATCGTCGTCGTTGACCTCCAAGCAACCTGCACAACAATAGACAAAGAAATCGATTCCGAGAACAAGTTCTTCGCAACTTGACCCACGTTAGTCAAAAATGCATCATGCAACACATATGCATTGAAACCCATGAACTTGACCTAACCAAACAATCATCGCCACCGAGTTGGCCGATGAACAAGTGAAAACCGGTCAGACCACCATCCTTGGTTGGTCTGACCGCCACCTAACGGTCGGCCCGACCGCCTCGTCGGCCTCGACCGCCTCGGCGTCCCGACCGCCATCTCTGTTGGCGGTCGACCACCCAGCTGGGACTTAGCCAAATTTCCACTTTGAAATTCTGAAACTCTCTGGAAATTTTAAACGAATAGATCTTTTGCCTGGAAGCTCCAAAAATTATGAGACCAAGTGTAGTAGAATCTCCTCTCTTGCCTACACCCTCTATTTTTGGCCTAGCTCCAAACTCCAAGAAATATTATGGCCGGTCAGACCGCCACCCATTGGCCAGGCTGACCGCCAGCTACTTAGCCTGAGCCTGACTTGAGGCCTGGCCAGTCTGACCGCCAATGTGGCTGGTCTGACCACCAGTGACCTAACAGAATCTGAACTTTGCCGAAAAACGCTTGTTTCGACAAACCTTCAACGCCATTGCCAATTGTCAGATTATCCTAAGATCGTGAGCATATCCCCATGATATCCACAATCTCCCCCTTGATGAACACATTGGCAATTTTCTAGAAAATGCAAATTGGAGGATTGAAATTAGAATTACTCTCGTTTTCGCGCAAAGGCACAACTTGGTCCAAAAGCAAGAGAATGCAAAGGAAAAGACCAAGCTAGCTTCAGAATAGCATAGGCAAGCGAGATAAGGCAAAAGAAAGCAAGAAAGCTTCAATTTCCAAAGAAGAGTAAAAAATCTCACATAAGGTCCATATGAAAGAACAATTGTTCAATTTGACCTTTGATCATTGTGAGGTTCCAAGAATTGCAATTCAAGTTCAGAAAAGACAATATGAGCATAAGAATGCAAATTAATAACTCCCCCTCACTATGATCATCATTTTTCACAAACATTTATTTTCTCCCAATTTCTCCAAATAGCTCTCCCTTCAATCATTTTTACTATATCTTCTCCCCCTTTGACAATAGAGTCATCAAGGAATCACATCTTCCTCTCATCCAGAGATAACAAGTGCAGAAATGAGAAAGAAACATAAGAGGGAGCATGCATGAAATGCAATGGAGTGGCTTCATTTTTTGTATTTTTCAATTTTTGAATAAGAAGCTTTGGAGATTACCCAAAAGAACAAGCTAGTATTTCTAATATTACTCAATACATATCAAGCCTGAAAGCACTAGCAAGATCATGTTAAGACATATATATATATCAAAGCTAAGCTAGAAGGCTCAATATAAAGCAATGAATTGTAACAATTTAAGCAAAGCTTCAAACTTAGCCAGTTCATCAACAGGGATCCTAAAGTGATAATGGCCATGTCAGAATGTCAATGTGAGATAAAAAAAAAAGCTAACAATGACCACTTAAGAGACAAACATGTCCTGAATTGAATTGTTTTGCTCAAATTATCTCAAACGCCCATTTTTCAACAGTTTTTCATTTGCAATGAATATAGAAGTTGATAAAAGACCTATCTTAGAGAAGAAGATCCTGGACTAGAAGCCATCCACAAACTCTTCCTAAGCTCCAGAGGTTGATTAAAGGTCTATCTTAGTGAAGAAGATCCTGAACTAGGAGCCATCCACAAACTCTTCCTAAGCTTCAACCAGGGCGACAAATCTTGAGGTTCATGTCAATTTTGACAAGCAGTCCCCATGAGATTGTCTGGATCATCAAACTATCTCCAAATTCATGTCTTTAACATGCAGTCTCGTAAGAGTAGTTTGGCACATTTTAACCACATGACAATCTTGAAATTCGATTTTTCATTTTGCACAAGAGCAGTTTTTAGATTCTCAAAGAAACAAGAAAAGTAATGATCAATTTTAGATTCAAGTGCTAACAAAGCAATTTTGACAGGGCCAATGTCACAAAAGGAGCACTAATTGCGCAACTAGCTAAAAGATCCACAAATTGCAAATTTATTTTAGTTCAAGTTGTTTTAAAGTTCTAGCTCATTTAGCAAAGATTTAGCTACACATGTGAAAGCATGATAATTCTAGCAAGTCAAAGAACTAGACAGACAATAGCAAGAATTGAAATACTAAAGCTCAAGAGGGTAATAAGCAAAGCTTCATCAATTTTAAAAGACAAGCAGTAAAGTTTATATTACAATGCATCTTTTTGGATTTTCATATGAATGCAAAATGATACAATGAGATGCAAGAAAGACTTAAAAGCCTAAAAAGATCAAAAAGTTCAGAAAGTTCAAAACAGATCAAGGAAAGATCAGATGAACAAGAAAAGTTCAGATGAACAAGGAAAGTTCAGATGAACAAGATTACCCCTAACTCACTCCTCAAGGTGGCAAACCTAGTTGGATCTAAAGGCTTGGTGAGGATATCCGCCAGCTGAGCCTCAGACTCCACAGAATGCAGCATAATACCACCCTTCTCTACATGGTATCTAAAGAAGTGATAGCGAATGTATATGTGCTTGGTCCTAGAATGTTGCACGGGGTTTTTAGCAATATTAATGGCAGAAGTGTTATCATAGAAAAGAGGAACACTAGCAAAAGCTAACCCATAGTCTTTAAGGGTGGACACCATCCACAAAATCTGACAACAGCAACTAGCAGCAGCTACATATTCAGCTTCAGCAGTCGATTATGCAACAGAGGACTACTTCCTAGAAGACCAAGAGACAAGAGAAGTACCTAAGAAATGACAAGTGCCTGAGGTACTCTTCCTATCTAGCCGACAGCCCGCAAAATCAGGATCAGAAAACCTCCGAATGGACAAAGAAGAAGAGCAGGAATACCAAATGCCATACTGGAGGGTAGAATGGAGGTACCTGAAAATGCACTTGATGGCTTGGCGATGTGAAGTCCTCGGAGACGTCTGAAACCTCGCACAGAGGCAGACCGCGAAGTGGATGTCCGGTCTTGAGGCCGTTAGGTACAGAAGAGAGTCGATCATGCTACGGTACTCACGTTGATCCACGGTTTCTCCTTCCTCATCTGGATCCAAAGTAGTCGAAGTTGCCATGGGAGTGGTAATCGACTTGCAGTCACCCATCTCGAAGCGCTTGAGCAAATCCTTAGTGTACTTCGTCTGATGGATGAAGATCCCTTCCTTGCATTGCTTGATTTGAAGCCTTAGAAAGTAATTGAGCTCTCCCATCATACTCATTTCAAAATCCCTAGACATGGTCTCAGAAAAACTAGAAATAAGAGCATGAGAAGAACCACCAAAGATGACATGGTCTCAGAAAAACTAGAAATAAGAGCATGAGAAGAACCACCAAAGATGACATGGTCTCAGAAAAACTAGAAATAAGAGCATGAGAAGAACCACCAAAGATAGTATCATCTATATAAATCTAAACAAGCAGGAAGTCATTGCCATTCCTAAGAATGAAAGGGTCTTGTCTACCTTACCCATCTCAAAATCATTCTTAAGCAAGAAGGTCTTAAGTCTATCATACCAGGCTCTAGGGGCTTGCTTAAGACCATACAAGGCTTTGGATAGCTTGAATACATGATGTGGATACACTTCCTCCTCTATAAAACCATTCAAAAAGGTACTCTTGACATCCATCTGATACAATCTAAAGCCCTTAGATGCAGCAAATGCAAGTAGAATGCGAATGACTTCTAATCTAGCAACAGGAGCAAAGGTTTCATCAAGGTATAACCCCTCAACTTGGCTAAAACCTTGAGCTACCAATCTAGCCTTGTTTCTAACCACAGAACTATTCTCATTTTGTTTATTTTTGAATACCCAATGGGTTCCTATAACATTATGACCACTAGGAGGTTCTACTAAGTTCCAGACCTTATTCCTCTCAAAATTCTCTAACTCCTCATGCATGGCATTGAACTAGCTAGAATCAGATAAAGCATGTGATATATCGCGGGGTTCGAAAGAAGCAACAAATGCAGAATGAGAGTAGAGACTCGGATCGTGATACCTGGAGCGAGCGACTCGCTTATGAAGATTACCAATCATCTGATCCGGAGGGTACTGCTTCTGAATGTGCAATAGAGCGCCTGGGGGAGATAGCATCTCTTCGACCTTCGCAGGTACTGCTGATGAAGAAGATACAGCAGGAGCCTCAATTGGAGGTGAAGTGGTCAAAGCAGGTTCTTGAGCTGAAGTAGGAGCGTCAGCAGTAGGTGGAAGAGCATCATCAATTGCATCCTCATCTTCCTCAGCAAAAATGCTCTTTGTCATCTATATGTCACCTAAAATATCTGATTTAGCTCCAGGACTAGTCTCATTAAAAGTGACATTGTATGTCTCCTGGACAATGTTAGTTTCAACATTAAAGACCCGAAAACCCCTCGAATATGCAGGATAACCTAGAAATAAACCATCAAAAGTCCTTGATTCAAATTTATCCAGGTTTCCTGTCTTAAGAATGAAACACTTGGCTCCAAAAACTCGAAAATGAGAGACAGAGGGTTTTCTATCAAAACGAAGCTCATATGAAGTCTTGCCCAAAGACGGTCTTAAGAAGACACGATTTGAAATATGGCAAGCTGTAGAAATAGCTTCGGCCCAAAACCTCCTCAGTGTGCTATACTCATCTAGCATCGTCCTAGCCATCTCGACTAAGGTTATGTTCTTTCTTTCCACCACGCCATTATGTTGAGGGACGTGTGGAGAAGAGAACTGTTGCTCAATGCCATGCTCAGCACAAAAAGAGGCAAAAGAGTCATTCTTGAACTCCGTGCCTGTCGCATCCCCAAGTTAATAAAGAGGATTACTATGCATCTCATGAGCATGCATCATTGTTTTCAAACATTTACATTATTTATTGCACTAGGAAAATCTCAACAAGAGATTAAACCTACACTTCAAATTTTAACTTCAAAAGAAAACCGAAACAAAACATTATGAACATCTTCTGGAAATGAGTTATTCAAATACTAGAATAATTATAATGAATTAATATAATTGTTTCCCAAATTTTTGGGACTGGTTTGAACCCTGATAAAAATTCAAACACAATTTAATGACCTACATTAAGCTTGAATTTAAATTATACACATTATATCATGAACAGTAGTGTTCGATAATTTTTGTGGACACTATACCTTCCCAAGAACCCCTCTGAATTATTTCATAATTTTTAGAAATTTATTTCTATTTTTAGAGCCCTAGTCAAACCTGACTTTTGTTTGGTCAAACTGATTTTAACCTCAGGGTCAGCACTGTTCAAAGGGCTAGAACCCTACACTGTTGCCCGACCCAAGCCAAGCGGCTTGACCGAACCAACTAGCCACAACACCCACATCTGGACCGTCCGATCGTCATCGTGTGGTCCAAATAAACCCGCACCCGACGCCTTTTGGTCCAGCCACACCGTCTCGCCCACACCCACCCATTTCTGTCTCTGGCCAGTGGGACCGCCCTACGCATGCGCCCGTCTTCAACCTCAGGCAGGCGTGAGCAGGAGCTCAGCACCACGCGCCCACCGAAGCCTGCACGCCTTCGCCCACGCCGTGACACACCGCCCATCTCGACCAACCCGTGAGCACCACTCACTCACGCCGCTTCCACCTCGTCATCTCCTTGAGCTTAATACCACTCGCATCCTCCCATTTCGGCCATTCTCCCTCTTGGTGGCCAAGGGATAAGGAGCTTTTCTTACTCTTCTTCCCGGGTAAGCTCTGCTCCCCGTTGTCCCTTGTCTTCCTCTATCACTGCCGTGTCCATTTTTACTAATGCCAGCGTTTGTCATCGCTTGTAGTGCCCGGAGCGCCTTCGTGCCTTTCTTCGTCCTAGAGCGCGCACCAGAGTAGCGAGCCGGGTCCATCTTTGTCATTCTCACCTCGGGTGAGCTTTTCTTTCGTTCTTTCGCGTCATCTTGAGTCTCAGAGCATAATTAAGAAAAACCCCTCAACTAATTTGTCTAATGCACCACAGGATCACTGGAATTTGGACCTAGCCCATTTTTCGGCTGCAAGCCCCCTTTTCTTCTTCATCTCTGTTGTAGTGAGGCTCGACCCAATTCCCGGCGTCAAGAGCATCGTGTGGATACCACGGAGTTTCCTCAATCGTCGCTGAAGCTTTTCTTCCTCTCCAGCCAGCTCTCCGCGGTGAAGCTTCCATCGCCGCCGTGAGTCTTCGTCATCAGCCATCCTCCGGCGAGCTCCAACCACCCGCGTCTCTCCGGTGAGTTCACTGGACCTCGTAGATACTCGTGCGCATGTAAATTCTCTTAATGCATCGTCGGGTGGACTCAGCCACTTTTGCCGTATACGCGCCGCCGCTGCACTCCGCCGTTGGGGTCGCCACCAGTACGAGTAGACTCACACGGCTATTGTACACCCATTCCTAGCCTTGGCCGACGCCGTCGTGGATCCTGCAGCTAGAGACGCCGCAGCAAAGCTTCATGACATGTGTGCTCTCTGTTGTCGGAACTTGCTGACCACACTGTAGCGGCGTAATTAGGATTTAAATGCAATGATTAGCACTTAAGGATGTAATCTGTGTCGTAAATCAAAACTTAACTGAGTTAATGATTACACTTAATAGACCTAGAGTCACTTACGTGTGGGCCTGGTCCCCTTTAAGTGCGATGTGCACATAGACCGTGAACTAGGTTCACTAGACCGAGTCAATGACTTGGGGGTCCCACCTGTCAGTTTAACTGGAAATAAAATGGAAAATGAAAAATAGTACTGTGCACTGGCCCCACCTATAAGTGACCATGGCTAGATTCTTCTCGGTACAAAAAGTACTAAATGCGTATAGTAATTCCGAAATGGATTATTTGTGCAATGAAAATTGGTGATAACTTTGAAAATGTATAACTAAATCGTGTTAACTCCTAAAACAGTGAAACCAAATTTGTTGATTTTAATTTTAAATGAAATTTGTTATAAAATTGGTTTCAAACATGCCACTGTCCCAGAAAATATTTTGGTGGAAAATGATCCAAAACTAAATTTATTTATACACTAGAAAATGCTTTTATCTTTAAGAATTCATAACTAGTTCATCTCAACTCCAAAATGGATAAATCCACTTCTGATGATTTTAATTTTTAATTAACTTTATATTAAAATTGGTTTTAAACTTTTCTCTGTAACAGAAAGTATTGTTTTGAAAAGTGATCCATAAACTTATTATTTTTACAATAGAAAAAGGCGGATAACTTTAGAAATTCATAACTAAATCATAAAAACTACAAATGAGGCAAACTCAATTGTTTTGGACTTGTAATAATATTCCCTATTTATCTATGAAATCCTTGTATCCTCCACTACTCTACAAATTTTGGCCAAATAATTAAATTACTTAAGTGAGGATATATTGAAATCTGAAATTCAAACCTCCATAACTCTCACATACTAAA
This sequence comes from Phyllostachys edulis, assembly GCA_036346405.1. Lineage (NCBI taxonomy): Eukaryota > Viridiplantae > Streptophyta > Magnoliopsida > Poales > Poaceae > Phyllostachys > Phyllostachys edulis. Next base: position 46,791,860 of record CM070563.1, on the reverse strand, counting down.
TCCAAATGGAATAATTATTTCACCTAAATTCATCTAAAATCATGACTTAGCTACTGTAGAAAAATCATGTATTTTTTAGCACTTTGATTTTTGAAGTATTTCTCGGTGTTTATCGATATCATTATTTCTCTAGATTCCAGAGAAATCGATATTGACTCCTACACTACTGAGAGTGAGCAACTAAGCTACCACCAAGGCAAGCATCATTTGAACTTTCTTTTGCATCATAATTGATCCCAGTTTTGCTAAGTTAGTGCAATGATAATTGCTTGCATGCTATTTTGATAATGTCGCTATTTTTGTGATGTGTAGATTAGTTATCTCCTATTCATTGAGGTTATCCTTGAGTTATTCCAGTACCACATGCTTGAGTTAGGATGGTTGAAATATATTGTTCGGGTTTGCTTAGCCATGCAAGTCTAGAACCGGTAGTTGATTGTCGGGAATAACCCGACAATTATGGGATAAACACAACTATCATTATATACTTTTGTTTCAGATCTTCGTATCTGTTTTATGAGTTAAATTTTTCATTTTAAATGAGATTTTGGTCTGGACAAGTGATGGTTAGTGATGGTGTCTTTGTGCACGAGCTTGGGTAAGTGTTTGACTTGTCTGGACAATTAAGGACCGAACTTTGGTAACATCTTTGATTCAAATAAAACTCGTGCTTCCACACGCGGTGTATGGGCACTGCTTGGTTAAGTAAGGGGTTGGTGTTGTTGAGTTGATGACTGGTGGTGTGAGGACATATATGTGTTCTATCGCATATATGTTTCGTAGGGTGCCGATTGCGATTCTTTAATGTGTGGGTGAGCCCTACTTAAGTTTTATTAATTGGGTCGGTATTCCTGGCACAACTTGCGTGCCCATTTGGTTGGTAGGTGGTATAACCTACCCTAAGTGGGATCACGTCACGCATGGGCGATTCAACTCAATAATGTCAATTTGCTGAAAAATACCGAGTCTTAGTTTACCCGGCCAGCACACCACAGAAAGTGTGCTATTTCGGAGGCATCTGGAGGCTTACGGGCTAATCAAGTCATGTGGGTAAAGTAATACACCCCTGCAGGATATAAATCTATTCGAATAGCCGTGTCCACGGTTATGGACGACCACTTGAGTTACATGGTTGCTATTGTTAGACTTGGAATTAAAATTATGGTTATAACATGGTATTCGTCATAAATGGGATGTTTATGTATTTTGTTGTATCAAAGTGGACAGCCACTTTGTTATTTGTATGATTCATTTGTTATTCAATTTACTACTTTTTCATATACTTTACTTCTACTTCAAATCTGATTTCGAAATGGCACTTGAAAAACTAGTATGTGTAGGTTGTAAATTGTTGCGTCTCTTTTGCAAAACTAAGCCAATATGAGCCATCCTTTGGAACAACCTCTAGCATAACTAATTTTTATTTGTGTAAGACTTGCGAGTACCTTTGTACTCAACCCGGTTGCTGCAATTTTAGGTGAGGAAGGGTATGAGCCCGTTGAGCTCGTTAGCGCCGATTTTGGCGACGCTGACGAGTAATGCTATCATTTAACTCTCAGTCGGTTGCTGATGGGATATGGGCATACCACTGCTGGTCTTTTGGTTTAATTACTTGTTTCCGCTGCTACTTTACACTCTTATTTGAATTTGGCCGGTCGGGCGTTTGTAATAGTTGTAGACTTTAACTATTATGTTGTATGTCTTTTGGACTATTAATGTATGATTGTTGTATGGATGTGATCAACGTTGCATGAGAGTGTGAACATATTGGTCGCTGATCTTGGGAGCTAATATGAGTTCATGCTCGCTGTTCGTGGCTTCCCATTTAACTCTCTAAGTGTAGTTCTTGACTTGTTTGAGAACCGACAATCATGTAGTGCTCGCAGGAGAGCAGCGCGCATGATCGTCGGGGCTCTAGTTTTCAGTTAAGCCTCTCGCTTAGATGGAGTTAAGTTGGAATCTATTTACTTGAGGCCCAGAGTTATGTCCTTAAGACCATGCCTAGTCTCGGTCTTAAGAAGATAACCCAGGGGTCCTCACAGTGCCATTGTCACTACGGATTGCTCTCAAAGCACCAGGAAGTTCAGAAGCCAAACGAAGAACAAGATCATGATAATGATCAAAAGCTTCATCCTTCGAAGCAAGAAAGAACACTCAAGAGTATCTCGAAAAATCATCGACTATGACAAGAATATACCATTTGCCACCGATTGACCGGACCCTAGCAGGACCAACAGTATCCATATTAAGCAACTGTCCCGGTCCGTCAGTCATGACCATAGTCAATGAAGGGTGTGAGGCGGCAACTTACTTGCCACGCCTACAGGGTGCACATACAGCATCCTTGACAGCTTTGAGTTTGGGAAAACCTCTCATGAGATCAAGGTTGCTAACTCGCGTCAGATAATCAAAACCAATGTGCCCCAAACGTCAGTGCCAAAGCAAAAACTCAGAAGAAGATGCAATCAAACATTTAAGAGATTCAGCAAAAGATTCAGAAAAATCAGCTCCAAAGATTCTACCAACTCTAGAAATCCCAAAAACGAGCTCACCCATTGAATCAAGCACACGACAAGCATTCTTCTTAAATCTAGTATCATAGCCATCATCAAGAAGCTGTGAGATAGAACGTAAATTATACCTTAGCTTGGCCACAAGAGCGACGTCCTTGAGAATGAACTTATTGTTCACCCTGATTAATCCAGTTCCTTCAATCCGCCCTTATGTATCATCTCTGAAGGTGATGAAGTCATCACCCGTCGACTACGTGAAGGAGGTGAACCATCTTGAGTCTCCGATCATGTGGCGTGAATACCCGGAGTCGACGAACCATGTGTTCTTCTCCCTTCCGCGGCAATCCTGAAAATCAAGGAACAGAAGAACGATGTGTCTCAATACTGGGGTTAGTTAAACATGACTTAGGGACCCAGTACTGAGACACACGTTTGCAAATAGTAGACAAAGCAGAAGTGTTATCCTTGATCTTATTTGAGTTTCTATTATGAGCAATGGTTACATGAATATGAGAAGCATCTTGTCTTTGAATATGATGAGCATGTGAAACAAATCCTAGTCCAGGTTTCTTATTTTCCAAATGAACATGTCTTACAAAAGCTCTAGGTTGATGAGATGAAATTTTAGCAAGATTTTTCTTAGCATTTTTCAACCTACGCCAACAAAACTCAACCAAATGCCCATCCTTCTTGTAATAGGTGCAATGGTATTTGGTACTACTAGGAGAAGTACCTTTTGGCTCAAAAGAAGGTTGGACAAAACCTACAGATTTAAAAATGGTTTTTGCAAGTTGGGTTTTGAATTCAACTAAGCCTTTTTCCAAGACCTGAATGACATTAGGCTTGGATTTGTCCTGGGTAGAGTTGTATCCTAACCCTTGCTTCTTATAAAGAGTTTTGGACTTATCAAGAATCATGTTTAACTATTTCTTACCTTTAGAGAATTTTTCTAATGTGTCCTTAAGGTAAGCATTTCCTTTTCCAAAGTTAACACATGAATCACAAGTTTTAGCCTTAATGGCTGTAGCATGCTTCTCCTTATAAACAACAACTTCAAGCTTAAGAGCTTCACATGAAGCACATGTAGAAGAATTGATTTTGTCCTTAAGCTTTGGCATATTTAGCTCTAACTGCTACTAATATGTCTTTCACTTCATGTTCACGTTCTAAGCAGAAAGAGTACAAGCTAGATTCAACCTTACCAGAAGCGACCAACTTGTTAGACTCTAAGCATTTTTCACAAGGACCAGATTTAGCATCAATTAGCTCAGTCCTAGCATTTTCAAGTTGGTGCAAAGCAACATCATGAGCAGTTTATAATTTAGCAAATTCAGAGTGCAAAACATGGCAGGATGAACATTCATCAGTTTCAAGAGTCTTAGCATTTACAAGTTCTAAAGTCAAATTATCTACTTGTGACTCTAAGTCCTTGTTCCTAGCGATGGTAAACTCTAAGGCCTTATCCAGACTCATGAGTTGCTCGAAAATGGTGTCACATCTAGCAGAAAGAACATCATAGGATGGAGGTACCTCATCATTGTCATCGGCGTCGACGGAGTCTGCCATGAAGCACATGCCGGTGAGTCCTTTGCCTTCCCCTTCTTCTTGTCTTGAGGGAGCTCCTCCTCCTTGTCCTCCTCGCACCCGGAGTCCATATCGCTCATGGATTGATCTCCAAAAGCGGCAAGGATCCGGTGAGCGGCCTTCATCAGCTTGACAGCATCATACTTAGATTTGTTTCCTTGAGACTTCTTCCAAGCTGGCTTTCCCTCCTTGTGGTTGCTCTTCCCTCTCAGCTTGGAGCAGTTTGCCTGGATGTGATAGAGCTCTCCACACTCATAGCAAGTCATAGGGCCACCTCTCTTCTTGTTTCTTGCATTGTTATATGCCCGTGTGAACTTTTTAGCTAAGAGGGCCAACTCGGCCTCAGGGATACTCTCAAGTTCTTCTTCATGGATTGCAGATAAACACGCAAAGAAAAATCCAGAAGAAGACTCAGATGAGCCATCAGAAGCTCTCTTGAGAGGGTCAGCCACTAAAGCCATATTTTCCATCTTGGGATGATCAACCCTCTTAACCTCATGAGTCTTGAGCTTGCTATAAAGCAGCTCCAAAGTAAGATCAGAGAGGTTGATATTCTCCTCAATGATTGTAGCCTTCATCTCTCACTCCTTGGTGTTAATTGCAGCCAATAGGTGGGTGGCATTCTTAGACTGAGAGTACTCAAGGTTGACAGCTCTCATCTGATTTATCACCTTGTTAAAGCGACTGAATACGTCATCGATGCTCTCTCCAGGACGCATCTCAAACTTGTTGTATTTGTGCTTAAAGACCGTCTGGCGAACTTGCTTGATTTGGGACGAACTCTCATGGTAGGTTTCGAGGGTGTGCCAAATCTCGTGCGCGGTCTCAAGGTTGCAGATCCTATCATACTCCTGTCTACCAAGCCTGACATACAAAAGGTTCTTTGCCTTGTGGTTGTTAGCTAAGAGGGCTGTAAAAGCCAGCGTAGCAACCTTGAGCAAAATGAGCGGGGCTCGAACAACCTCCCATATCACTGGTCCTTTGCTCTGAAGGAAGACTCGTGTACGATTCTTCTAATAGGCATAGTCGAGCCCATCGAAGATATGTGGCTTGGTGGAGTACTTCTCCATCACCAAGTTCAGTGACCGGTTAAGATCAAGATTGAACAAACTGGGCTATGATACCACTTGTTGGACCGAAAAGGTGACTAGAGGGGGGTAAATAGGAGTATCACTTTTTCTCCTAAATTAGATTCAACACGTTTTCACTCCAATAGCTATGAAGATCAAAGTACAAGCACAGTAGAAGATTTGTGTTGAATCCGATCAACACCCCAAAGAAAAACAACCAAAAGCTCACACCACAAGGAGCTGAGCGGTCTGACCGGCAACACACTAGCGGTCTGACCGGTGGCCCGACTGGTCTGACTAGCCGATTTGGGTGGTCTGACCGCTGGACCCCCGAACAGTAAAAATAGCCTGCAGCCCGAAACACAAATTGGTCTAACTTTTGATCTGCGACTCTAAACTTGACCAAACTTGAGACACACCTTCTTAAGGATGTCAGGAACCTATTCCAAGCAACGATCGTCAAGATCCTTGCCAAAGTTCTGACCTTTTTCTATTTGAGTGAAGGTTGCTCCAAAACCGAGTCAAAACGAAAACATGATCAAAACACTTGCTCGTGGGTGATTGATGATCAAGATGATCCTAGATGTATTCCCACATGTCATAGCAAGCTAGATTAGGGGCAGAAACCAAAGGAAAACCGAAGGATCAAAGAAAGCCCCAAAATCACAAAATAGAGAGCAAGAACACAATGAGACTTATCTTTGAGGAATCATGCATAGATTGATTTGTGATTGTTGATGGTTTACAGCCACTCCATCCTGGAGGACAAAAACTCAACACATGAACACACAATCAATCCAACTCTCTAGAACCCTAACCTCTCCACCTTTCTCCCTAAGCCCTAAACACAAACTAGGGTTTTCAATAAGCAAAAGGGTTAAAGGGGTGCAGCCACCACCCTTTTCTATTTATAGTGGAGGCTAACCTTCTAGAAGAGTTTCCTTAATGGGCACCCGTTAAGCCCACACATAAATAGGTTTCACTCACGCACGCATTTTAAAGTGTCGTCTTCATCTCCTCTTGACCTAATCTGCTTCTCCTTGCGCCGTCTTGCGCCGTGGGTTGGCAAAAGGTCACCAAGGCGGTATTTATGTGAAAGTACCAAACTCGATCCTTTTCCAAAGACCGAGTCCAATCTTCGTGAAGCACTTCCATGCTTTGCCACGTGTAGGTTGATCAATGGCTCTCATCATGTTGGTAAGTCTCTCCCATTCGGCTTTCACCGAAACCACCATGGCACTTGCACCGACCCCCGCGCCACTTGATCCAACCCGTCGCACTGAACTGCCCGTTCGATCATCCTTGTCCAATTTGCGCTATGCTTGAATCCATTGACCTCACCCGACATCCTCAATCGTTCTGGACCTCAGCTCTCCAAGCCTAGTCTCGATCATCCTCGTCGTTGACCTCCAAGCAACCTGCACAATAATAGACAAATAAATCGATTCCAGGAACAAGTTCTTCGCAACTTGACCCATGTTAGTCAAAACATGCATCATGCAATACATATGCACTGAAACCCATGAACTTGACCTAACCAAATAATCATCGCCACCGAGTTGGCTGATGAACAAGTGAAAACTGGTCAGATCGCCACCCTTGGCCGGTCTGACCACCACCTGTTGGCCGGTCTGGCCGTCCGGCTAGGACTTAGCCAAATTTCCACTTTGAAATTCTAAAACTCTCTGAAAATTTCAAACGAATAGATCTTTTGCCTGGAAGCTCCAAAAATTATGAGACCAAGTGTAGTAGAATCTCCTCTCTTGTCTACACCTTCTATTTTTGGCCCATCTCCAAACTCCAAGAAATATTATGGCCGGTCAGACCGCCACCCATTGGCCGGTCTGACCGCCAGCTACTTAGCCTGAGCCTGACTTGAGGCCTGGACGGTCTGAGCGCCAAACTGGCCGATCTGACCACCAGTGACCTGACAAAATCTGAACTTTGCTGAAAAAGGTTTGTTTTGACAAACCTTCAACGCCATTGCCAATTGTCACATCATCCTAAGATCGTGAGCATATCCCCATGATATCCACATCTTCCCTGTTTTCGGTTGCTGCCGCCATCTCCATCAATTTCCGCCGTCCTGACGAGTCTCAGGTCGATTCCTTCCATTTTGACCATCTTCCGCATGCATGCAAGCTAACGCACATCTTCTCGTAGCTTCTTTTTCGCCATATCCTGTTGCTACCGTGAAGTCGTCGTCGCTGCCCCTGTTCTCCATTGCTACACCACCTCCGACCATCTTCGTTGTCACCGATCGCAGTGGTGAGCCTCTAGTAGTCCCCTAGTGCTAATGCATTTGTTAGATTTTGCACTTAAAGTCGTTTGCCTATAGTTCACCATAGCCGCCCATGGCATAGCTGCAGCTACATGTCACCAGCATGAATCCGGTTACCATTGGTTCCCGTCCCGAGTTGGTTAGCATTGTGTTCACCCACTGAACCCAACGCGCCTAACCCCTGGGCGAGAACCCGCTCCTTTCGTAGAAGCCATTGCAGCTCGAGCCGCCCCGCCACTTGTCAACACTGTCGCTCGCATTCTAGTGGTCTCCAAGTGTCTCCATCACCACCTTTAGCTTGGTCGTCGTGCCGTCGCCCCATTTTACTGCTTCCGAGGCCCGTGTCATCATCGCTCTAACACCAGAAAGCTCGGCCATGGCCGCTATCGCCTCCCCCCTCTCTCTTTGGTAGGTGGGCTCAATTTGATGGATTAAATTAGCATTAATGATGGTAGTTAAGTTAGTGAGTCGCTGACATGTGGGGCCACTAGAGTAATTAATTAGATTTTATTTTAAACTGGTTTTAAAATTCGAGTCATTGATACGTGGGACCCACAAGCCAATAGACTCGTTGTGAACTCGGTTTATCGTACATCCGACCCCATCTGTCAGCCTAATCATACAATACTAGTAGGGCGCCCGTGTATTGCAACGAAACCCAAAAGAGAGTGATACATATCAGTAGATGGGATCCTAATCCGCATAATAAGCATCAATTTTCTTTCACACGCACATAAAAAGAAATATTAACTCTGCCTATTGCATCACCAACTACTACTACTACCCGAAAATTTAAATTTTGAGCTCATAGATTGTTTACCTTTGGAAGTTGAAGTTGATGTCGACCTCCCTCTCTAATGTGCTGCCCATTTTCAGCCATTGCCGGTTGACAAGGAAGAGGGCAACGCGTCGATGGTCACCTTCTTTCACCCTAAACCCAAGCCACGACTCGGTTCTCATGGCCATTGGCCCTCTGCAGCCCTTGCCAGTCACATTGCGGCAAGGAGGTGGGAGACCGGGGGAGGAGGTGATGGGGAATCGTGGTGGTAAGTGAGGTGGAGGCGGCGATACTTGCTCAGTTGGCGCGGAGCAGGAGGTGGCAGTGATGCAGGGGAGGATTTGGATGAAGAGGACACGGTGCGGTGAACTCAAGATGATGGCACGTCAAGGGAAGGACACCTTCATCTTTGTCTCTTCCTCATGCGCCATCGCCACCTCCCCTCCCACCATTCTCCTCCAAGGTACTGCCTCCTCCTCTCCTCCCTTTCCTCCTAGTGCCTTCTCCTGTCCCCAACGCCACCTCCCCTTCCCGTACCTCCTCCTGTCACCGGCACTACCTCCCCGTGCCGCCACCTCCTACGCTGTTGGATCCCCTCATTTTCGTGCACACCGTCATTACAACCCGCAGATTGAGTGCTAGTGGGGGTTGAGATCTCCAAGGCACGAAGCGAATGTCGGACGGATGCAGGTGGCGAGTTGCAACGCAATATAGAAAGGAGTGGGACGACGATGAATTTCGGTGTGTGCATGTGAAGAAGAAGTGGAGCGGCGACAATTTTAGTAGTTGCAAAAGAAGTGGGGGCATGGATACGTTCGCGAGTCACATGGATGGTGGGGCGAGAGCTTGTTCCTGTCAGGTTGAGTCCACATGTTGGTACGCCTCGATAAGGAATTTGAGAGGGGTGGGAGAGGCCAACCGCACGCACGGGACAAATGATATCGTCCGGTTGGGGGGTAAACACCTTCTTTTATTAGTTAAGAGATGGCCACCTTCTTCCACCCTAAATCCAAGCCATGACTCGGTTCTCATAGCCATTGGCCCTCTGCAGCCCTCGCCGAAAACTTTGGTTGATTCTAGTGATCGTTGAAGGCATCATGCATGAGATGGAGTAATACATGTGCATCATATGCAATCTTTACACGTGCATTCTTTATTTAGTTTGCTTTCACTAAATTTAGAGGCACGATATTTCCATTTAAAATTTAATATTATACTTGATTATTATTAGTTTAATGATTGAAACTTTGGTTGATTTAATATTAGTTTGATTTATTACTTGTTATCATCCTATGTCCCCGAGAGCATGGTTTCAGCGCTTCTCGGGCACGTGTGACCTGAGTTTTCTCGAGCGTCTGTGACTCGAGCATTTCTCAGGCACGTGTGACCCGAGCGTTCTAGGCGCATATGACCAAGCTGCGAAAGTTAATCCTTTATGTATTTATATTGTTGTGTTCGTTGTTAGGCGACCCATCGTGGGGTTTTATTTTAGAGAAATACTATAGAACGCTATACCGTCCAAGCTCATCCCAATAGAATAGGTCTCATTCGTCTAATTTTATGCATCTAACGACTACCATGATTCCATCTCGATTCTTCCTCTCGTTGGTTTTTCTCGCCATGACTCTGTCACGCACTAAGCACCGCTCGCCATTCTTTTCCCCTTTCTCTGTCCACAGTGACCAGTCCGCCGCTCGATTCATTGCAACCGCCAGCAGATCACATCGCTGGAGACCCCAATCGTCATGCCAAGCTCGCTCCAATTCACCCCCCTCGGTTTCCTCATCTGATTTAGCCCCTTGTGTGCTCAAACATGGCTTGCTGGCTCTCTGGCGTGCTCGCAGAGCAAGTGAGGAGGCATAGGCTGGCCGGCGGAGAGCGAGCTAGAGGATGTGAGGTAGGCAGTAGCTCGACATTCTAGATCACGAGCGAAGCAGCATCCTGATGACCACACATGGGCAGCAGCGCGTACGGATGCCGCTGCGAGGTGCGACGGCAGCCAAAGGTGGGCTCCAGCAACAGAGCACAGGGGAAGCGACTGCCCGAGCGGTGTGAGCAGGCGGGCATGTGACCTCTAGCTAGTACAACCCCGGCCTCCAAATCCATGAAACTTGCTTTTAGTACATGTTTATTCTGTTTTCTTCTTCTGATACTTCCCAAATTTCTTTGCTGAAACCTGATGAAACATGGATAAAACTTTATTCTTGGAAGTTTTATCTCAAGTCATATGAAGTTTCATCCCAAATTTCATCGTGTTTCATCAAGTTTCATGAAGTTTCCATCCTAAGTCTTATGAAGTTTCATAAAGTTTCATGCAGTTTCATCGTGTTTCATCAAGTTTCATAGTCTCATTAAGTTTTATCCCATGTCTCATGAAGTTTCATCCCAAGTTTCATCGTGTTTCATGAAGTTTCATCCCAAGTCTCATTAAGTTTTATGAAGTTTCATTCAAAGTTTTATGAAGTTTCATCTCAAGTCTCATGAAGTTTCATCCCAAATTTCATCGTGTTTCATTAAGTTTCATGAAGTGAAACTTTGTAGAAACTATTTGAAACTCTCTGAAACCTAGTGAAACATAAGGAGACATAACGAAACTTCATAACAAAGAGCCATCTGAAACTTCATGAGACATAACGAAACTTCATGAGACTGTTATACCGTTGGAAGTGCTTCCAACGGTATAGCATTGTGTAGCAGCCCCCTTATTTTATGCATTACTTGTTGGAGTTATTGTTTAAATATATTTTAAATGGTTAGTAAGATTGATTTAAGTGATTTTTTGGGCTCAATAATGGATGAGGGTGTTACAAAGGAGTCGAGCAGTAGCAGAGTTAGTGACAGATCGGTGGTAGCCACAACAGAGGGAGTCAAGATTAATGGTAGGAAGAAGGGTGGGCAAAGGACGACGGATCTGGTCGGAAATAGAGAAGAAAAGGGAGACCTGGGGAGGAAGTCACCACTAGAAATCGCAAGTTTCCCTAGTGCCACGTACACCAGGAACAAGCAAAAAAAACCATAGGGATGTCGTTTCCCGAGTGCCGATCCCCACGGTCCGGAAGTGACGTCTGATGCGGCGGTAATGTTTGAGCATGCACAACGTGGGATTGAAAGAGGGTATCAGAGAAGAGAGAAGAGGATGGAACCTCATTACAACAAAATTTGGAAGAAGGTCTTAGTAGGGAACGGGGGCCTCCACCGGAGGGTGAGATGGTTCCTATTTTTTTTTAAGGATTTAATTGATATATGCCACTGCTTAGATGATGTTTTACAAATATGTCACTGAAAAGTTTTTTCTTATAAAAATATCACTCCTTAGTGTAAAGTTTTGCACTACGGAGTGATATTTTTAGAAGAAAAAACTTTCGAGTGGCAGATTTGGAGTGGTGAACTAAGCAGTGGCATATTAGAAAATTTCCCCCTTTTTTAATTGAACTTAGGTCCACCAACCGGTTCCACACATTAGAGCAAATTTTATAAATTTAGACTACTTCCTATGTGTCAAGTTTAGACCCCTTGAAGGGGTCCAAACATTGTGGATGCTCTAAGAGCTCCAAGTTGGCTATCGAGCTAGGAACTTGTTCTACTGAGCTTTTTTTTTTCAAAATTAACATAATTTGATTTAATATCGTTTTATTTAAGTTCTAAAATATTTAAAACCGAGCTAACGAGCCAGAGCGAAATCCAATTTCATTCGAAATTGATTCATTTCAATGTTTAACAAATTAACAAGTATAATTAGAGTAATTTTAAACCGAACCAACGAGCCTCACTAACGAGATTTTTTTTCCACCCCTAGCTCCAACCTTCATTGGGCGCATGTGTCAGCTGCGGGTGTGGTGAAGACCGATCCAAGGGCAATATTGCCATTCCATTATTTCTTGATTGCAACAAAATGCGAAAAATTCGAAACGTGCTAACAGATGGTGATGGAACTGTTAGGGGAAAAAAACAACTAGCTGAGGGGAAGTTCGACGGTATTAGAGTGAACCAAATTATTTCAGTGATATTTGCTAAGGTTGTCATTTTTGGATGGTACAGAACTATTTTTTTTTCTAAAGAAAAAAGGCAGCGAAGTTTTGCAGTGACATTGAGCAAAGTCTTGAAAGGCATAGTTTGAAGTGGCATGACGCAACTAAAAGTTTCCTAGTAACAAAGCCAACCGTCCGACGTTGGTGACGAACTGAATGACAGGACGAGGGCAGGATGGATGCTCTGGAGATAACTAGTGCGAAGTATCATTGGATGCGGCCACCAGTAGGTTTTCTTAGGATCAATGTGGATGGGGCTTTTATTCAGCACTCCGGGCAAGCCGGCATAGGCATTATTATGCGAGATGCGGAGGGCCAACCAGCCCTGTCCTGTCCTGACATCTTGGAGACTGCCGTGATGCCGAGGAAACTGAAGCTGCGGCGTTTCAATCACTTGGGGTTTGTTGCTAGCAAGTAAATGGTTGGACAAACCGGTCGGTCATACTTGAAACTGACAGCGCTTCAATCTTCACCAAGCTTTCATCATCTCCTGTGTTGGATCGTTCTTCGATAGGGGTCTTCATTCAGGAGGCAAAACGAAGCAGGTCAGTTGCCGGTAGGCCTTAAGGTGGAAAATATTAGGAGAAAACAAAGTTGCGTTCCTCGTGACTTAGCTCATTTTGCGATGAAATCAGGTGAATGCGGTGTGTCGCTTGCACATCCCCTGATTGCATCAAAGTGTGACTTTGTAATGGTCTGATTGTTCTTGACCTATAAAATCTCCAGCTCTTCCCTCGCAAAAAAATAACGAAACTGCTCAACTCTGTCGAATGTTTTTTCCCCTGATATCAGTCCTTTTTTTAGCCGTCTGATTCGCTTTGAGATTTGTGTTTTATTTTCCGGGTCCGCGAGCCCGTTTGCTCCCGAACGGCCAGCGCTAGCACTACTTTTCATGTCCGTGAAACCTTGTGTGAGTCCAGTGCGTGATGTGACCTAGGCTAACCTCGCGTGAGTCAATTGTTTTGAATAATTTTTGGGTGGGTTGAGTCCCGTGCGTGATGTGACCTAGGCTAGCACTGCTACCTTGCGTGAGTCCATTGTTTTTTAATAATATTTGGGAACCGCGCTAACGCTGCTGTGCTTGTCCTGGGCGGATGCTTTGCTTTGTACTGGGCGGCTGTCTCGAGACAGGGTCACGCCACGGGCGGGAGAGCTTCGCTCGTCCTGGGTAGACACTAGTCCTGGCGGCTGCTTTGCTTGTCTTGAGCGAAGTCTCGAGACGGTGTCACGGGCGGAGAGAGTGGTGTCCGGGCGGAAGTCTCGAGACGTGGAGAGAGGCGATTTCGAAGCGATTTTCACTAGCTATTTGGAGCGTGGTGGAGGCGATTTTTGTGGTGGTGTTTCGGCATCGGTGTCGGCATCAGTGTCGGCGTCGGTAACGTCCTCGCCGATGGAGTAGCGGCGGATGAGGCGGAGTTAAGTTGCTTCGTTTTCGTCATGATTTGCTTCGTTTTCGTCGGTGTTTGGCGTGGTTTTCACTAATAGAGTCGCAGAGGCGCGGCGGAGTTCAGTCTCCGTCCTTTTTGGCGTCTTCTTCACCAGGTTGGGCGTCGGTGTGCGCGTCGGGCTCGGTGTTTGTTGTTGTGTGGTTTAGTTCGTGTTAGTTACTAGTTACTATGATTTAGTGATTTGATGTTTTAGGGCGAGTGACTGATGTGTGATGCAGTGGTACCAAGTATGTATCGGATTTGTTAGGTCTTTGGATTTGTGATGCGAATAATGAGAGAGAGAGAGAGAGGAGAGAGAAACGATGGGGGAAGCTCGTTGTCTGTCCTGTTGATCTCCCGAAGTATTGTATTTGTGCATTTGTGCATTTGTGCTTATTCTGCATTGTTTGTTGTGCTTCCCGGTCCAAATTCCTTTTGTGGCTGTGCTTTTTTTGTTTGAATCCAAACGCTGCAATGTTGCATACTATCTTGTTTTGTTGTATTGGGCTATGGATTTCGCAAGATCCAATTCTTCAATGTTCAACTAATGCATCGTTTTTATCTTGTGGTCATTTTTTTTGGTACACACTTACGAGCTGTCATGTAAAATTCTTAGATTATGTAGTTAGATTATTTTTAGATTTAGCCCAAAAAATGACTGTTGGTCGATTTCAGGAGTCATTTTGTTCCTGATGCTTGTTATGCCGAACAAACTATGCTCCAATTAATACTCTCTATCAGGATTTTTAGAGCAACTGATGCAAATAAAATTCGAATAAATATTTGTACATTTATGCAAGGATTACTTCTAAACAGGTCAGTGAAAAGCTATTATCAAGTATAGTTTTCTGAAAAAATGTTTTAAATGCTGGACCATTGCCTTCTATTTCGAGCATATTCTTAATTAGAATATTTTTTAGCAGCAACATAGCTTAGGACAAGCATTTATAGATGACATCTGAAAACTATGTACATAAATGTTTTGTATATTGCCCTTCGATTCAGAATCCATTGCCCTTTGCTTTATTGAATTGTATTGAATCTATTTGTTGTGCTGCCAAGATAAACCTTAAACTTTGGATAATCCCCCTAGCGTCGTGTGTGTTTGGTGCAAGTGCCATATTGAGTTTTGTAGTTATAGTAATCCAAAACTGAAGTGAGTATGCAAGTACTTTGTATATGTTGCACATACAGTCCCAATTCTAGTGCCAAATGCTACGTAGAAAATAAGGATTTGATAAAGTAAGAGCATCGAATTTCAAGTCTCACTAGATATAAGTCATATAACTAGAAGGTTTAGGTGGTTTCTTTAGATTTTATCTCTTAATGTTTTTTTCTACTCCGATATTTTTTTAGATTTGTCTCACTGGATAGAATCATTTATTTTATTGACGATGGCAATGGTCAGAGTACATGGCCGAATGGTCCTGATGATTCACTCCTTTCCATTTCTAGTTGGTTACTTATCTTGTATATACAGGACTATTGCTTCCAACCATTTTTGTCCTGACTGAGAATAATAGGCAGAGCAGTGTGTAGGTCTCAGAGATTTAGACTTCAGGGTTTTTTTCCCCGTCTAGCTAGCTATACAAGTTCACTAGCTCTTCAGTGTAATTGATTTTGCTGCTCCCACTTTGCGTAGCATTTATCAATAATTTCAGGTTTTCAGCAAAATGAAAAGGTTACATTGTCTCTGAGTTTGCAAAGTAGAGTTT
Source organism: Phyllostachys edulis (assembly GCA_036346405.1). Lineage (NCBI taxonomy): Eukaryota > Viridiplantae > Streptophyta > Magnoliopsida > Poales > Poaceae > Phyllostachys > Phyllostachys edulis. The sequence continues at coordinate 46,776,464 of CM070563.1, read as the reverse complement.
TCAGCAATACTAGACATTTGGGCAGTACTAGGTGTCGAGATCTAAGTTTTTTTTTGTAAGACAAGCTATTATCTGATCAATCGTAATGTTTTGTTAGTGCAAATCCAATTGTTTTATCTCTCCATTTCGGTGTTTGTTTTGTCTGAGAAAAAGGAGAGGGACAGTACTGTTGAGACAAGTACATGATTCATATTGCAAATCCAAATGTTTTGTGTCTCCACTTCTGTGTGTGTTTTGTCTGAGAAAAAGGACAGAGAGACAAGTACTCTTGAGACAAGTACATGATTTGCAAAAGACAGTAGTGTCTACTTCATGCTTGTCAAGCAGCATACTTTGTTCAAAAGATCAGTACCAATTGTTCTAGTGTAACATATGTTCAGTACTTTCTTGCCCATGTTTTTCTGAATTAGTGCTAATTAGTACCAGTAACCTGGAAGTTTTCTGCAGTTATTTTAAGAAATGTTTTGATGTGCCTATAACTTAGGTTAGTGTAATCAGAGTCATAGTATATTTTTTGGTTTTAGAAGTTAGTATAAAAAATGTATGGTTTTCAGCATGTTTTTTGAAGTTTATTCGAGTCTATGAATTTCAAACATTTTTTGGGGGGTTATTCCAAGTTGTTTTGTTTGCTTAGAAATGTGTGCTTTGTTCAGATAAGTGTCAAGGCAGGCTTGTCTAATGAGTTTTATCAATTAAGCTGGTTTTGTTAGATTAGAAAATTAACATTGTTCAGTTAAGCTAGTTTTGTTAGATTAGAAACAAGAGTAAATTTCTCATGACACACAACCAGATTTTTAATTCTTAGCGGGTTATTTGTGCTGGTTTGTGAGTGTTCAAAACACTTTGTAATTTATTTGTACATCTTTTCTTCTTTTTATTGTTTTTGCTCAATATATTGAAGTATATGTTAGTGTAACACCCTGGCTCAAAATCCGCTCAATGCCCAGCCCTCCGTGGGGCGGACCCGCGCACACATAACACCCCACTTACACTTTCGTCCTCGCTTCATGTAAAAGGGTTAACTCGGAGGTGCTATGTTTGGACCCAACAGGCATTATATACTACTACAACTCACTTTAGACAAGCAATATGGGACTAATCCCACCACATGATTCCTCATGGGCCACATGGGCCGCACTACGAGTAGGCCGGGGTATTACATTCACCCTCAAGGGTGACGCCTCGGCGACACCAGCATCGCTGCAAATGCCTGAACCACCTCTCGGTACACGTCCGTGCATCTAGTGCCGGCACATATGCCATGCCATGTGTCCACTCCGGGACCACACGCGCCATGCGCCATATGCCCGCGCCCCTGTCCCGCACGTGCTCGTGCAGCGAAGGTTGATGCTTTGATACCATCTGTAACACCCTGGCCCAAAATCCGCTCAATGCCCAACCCACCGTGGGGCGGATCCGCGCACACATAGCACCCCACTTACACTTTCGTCCTCGCTTCGTGTAAAAGGGTTAACTCGGAGGTGCTATGTTTGGACCCAACATGCATTATATACTACTACAACTCACTTTAGACAAGTAATGTGGGACTAATCCCACCACATGACTCCTCCCGGGCCACATGGGCCACACTATTAGTAGACCGGGGTATTACAGTTAGATTTTGAATCATGGGATGGAAATATGAGTTATTAAAACGTTCGATAATAATTATGGTGATCAAGAACAAAAATTACATAAATAAATTACTGTAATTTGTGTATAATGAAGTTGTAAATGAACTAAAATTTGACTGACCCTATATCGGAATTGTTAATTTAGTTATTTTTCTTTGTTGTTGTTTTATTCTTTTCTTAATGGTTGATTCTTTTGTTCAGATACTTATTTTGGGAAAATTTTTTTGTTGAAATTTATAGGAGTGATTCAATTAATTTGAAATTCAAATTTGTGTTTTTTAGAATATAGTATGGACACAAGGAATATTCATTTTGATAGCGTTAAGATATCTTTGACAAGGAGTATATTTCATAGGCAGTTGTTTGAACGGTTTTCCTAAACAACATTCAACTTTTTTTTTTGCTCATTCTCTCAAAAGTTTTTGTAGTCAGTTGTTTGAACGTTTTTGCTAAACAACATTTGACTGTTTTCTTTTGTAATTTTTGTTTGCTCAATCTCTCAAAGTATATGTTAGATTTTGAATCATGTGATGGAAATATGAGTTAATAAGAGTTTTGAAAATAATTACAATGACCACAAACAAAAATTACATAATATATTTATTGTAATTTATGTATAATGAAGATGTAAATGAACTAAAATTTGACTGTTTGAAGTTGGTTAATTTCTTTTGTAACTGTAGTTGTGTCATGTTTTTAGTTGAGTTTTATTGAAACCTAATTTCATTATTATTTAGATCCTCATTAAGTATCTTATTCTTTCAATTTCTCAGCATTCACCAGAGGTTCAAGTGATTTCTCCGAAAAGTAAACAAAAAACCATCTTAAAGGAAGCTCATGATTGGTTTATACTCAATAAGGACAATAAGGCCAGGCCTGTCAGTGTTGAGAATGTATGTATGTCTACCATTGTGTTTTCTTATTAATTTACAGTTCATTTCTGCTGTTTTTACAGTTGTTAATGTTATGTAAAATTCATTAATTTATTTTGTACCGATAGTAGTGTCATGATTTTGTTTTCTATTTTATTGTAACCTTATTCCATTAATTTATTTTTCTTGTTGTGGATGACTTGGTTACCATTAATGTAAATTTTGAAATTCCTAATTTTGTAATGTCATATTCTTGTTCTAAGTGCAAACTCATGTATACATGATCATTCTGAACTCATCAGATGTCATTTTTGTGCATCCTGAGAATTGGGAGTATTAGTACATGATCTTGATTACATTTTAAATTTAAGTATCTAGTGTATGGTTAATTTCTCATTAGAGTGGGTTTGGTTCATCGTTATGATTATGTATTTACATGTAAATTTATATGTTTTTACACTATTATTATTTATGTAATTTATAATTACTTGGGATTGTAAATTTAGAAATTCTTAATTTTGAAATGTCATATTCTTCTTCTGAGTACAAACTCATGTATACATGATCATTCTGAACTCATCAGATGTCATTTTGTGCATCCTGAGAATCGGGATTATTATTAGTACATGATCTTGATTGCATTTTTATTTAATTATCTAATGTATGGTTAATTTCTCATTTGAGTGGGTTTGGTTCATCATTATGATTATGTATTTACATGTAATTTTACACTATTATTATTTATGTAATTTATAATTATTGAGAATGTAAAGTTTGAAATTCTTAATTTTGTAATGTCATATTCTTGTTCTGAGTACAAACTCATGTATACATAATCATTCTGAACATATGTAGAGTAGATCCTTTCCTTTTTTAGTGTAGATTCTGATTCATGTTAGTTAGTAACTACTATTGTTTCAAAATCTGTGCAGCTTCTTTGTCAAAAAATATATAACTACTACTCAGAATTCATATACATTTCCTATTTTTATGAACTAGCTATATCTAACAAAGTATCACCATTTCTGACGCAGGATGTCAAGGACTTTGCAGGCCTGTGTCTCCTATGATGTGCTACCAGATCAAAAATATGATGTGGTATGTAATTTTTGTAATATTATATTCATGTCCTGAGTTCAAACTCATGTATACAGAGACATAAGATATTTCGAGTACAAACTCATGTATCCTAACAACTCAAATCTAGATTATGTATCGTGAGATTCGAGTAATTTAGTACATCCCTCCTTGCAAGGAAGACATTAATTGTTCCAGTGCTAAAATCTTCAAGAACCAATAACCACAGACAAAGTTGTTTTGTTGGAGTAGCAAAGACGATTTTGCAGGAAGACAACAAATTCCAGTGCAAGAGAATTGATAACCACCTGTTGCATTGTCGTGAAAGAATAATTTTCAGCGACTTCCAAAATTTTAAACCATACCTTTGCTATCTTCCATGTTTTTCCTGCTATACCTCTCTTCTTTTTTGTTCTCTTCTCCCATGCTCTTTCATATTTCTTTTTGGTTTTCCTCGATCGATTGATCAGAGGTTTCCATGTGTTTGTTACTCTTCTTTTCGTCCATGCTCTTCTAGATTTTTTTTTTGGGTTTTGTCAATCAGTTGATCGGAGCTTTTCATCTATTTGTTACTGGGCTTGACGGCCAAGTTTTGTTACTCTGACTAGCAGACCAGCGCGCGTAAGCGCGCCATGCAATGAGAGCGCGCCCGCGCGAAGCAATTAAAGCAAGCGTAGGCTGGGGCCCACGGCATGGGGCAGCCGCCCGCTCAACCGGAAATCTGAACGCGCTCGGAAACATCCAACGTCGAAGAGGCATCGAACGGCTGATAGCTGCGAAGGAAAGCGCAGCCAGTGAAACCAGGAGGAATTTGGACGGCAGCGAAGGCATTCCGCGTGGGATCCGACGGGGGAGACAAATCGGGCGACGTGGCATGTGTCCTTGCGTCTCAAATCCGTCTCCAATTATACCGAAGGATTGTAGTATATTTTTGGTGTCTTTTTTTTGTCCAATTGGGTTGGCAGAAAGAGAAAATTTTTTATTAATTAATCTTTTTTTAATTTTATTTTAAAGTTAACCCCCGGCGCACTTTATTTTCAATTCTGACCTCTTTGGTCACGCCACGGGTGGTGACGTGATAAAACAATGCTGCCATGCCAGCCCGTATCTAGGGCAAGCTCTTGTCACGCCACCACTCGTGGCGTGACAGTGTTGTTTGGTCACATAAAGACCAGTGGTATGACCAAAAGTGCTATTTTAGGGACTTATCCCGTGGCGTGACAGCATTGTTTTGTCACGCCACGGGTGGTGGCGTGATCAAAGAGGTCAGATTTGGAAATAAAGTGCGCCAGAGGTTAACTTTAAATAAAAACTAAAAAAAGGTTAAATAATAAAAAAAAGTTCGCAGAAAGATGATTGGGCTTTTGCGAATAATGAAAATAAAAACGAAATAAAGGCCCATAAATCACAGCCCGTTAAGAATTTCTGATCTGTTAAGTTCTACCGGCTCATTAAGCATGTGTCATGCTTTGTTGGCAATGTGGAAGCAATTCAAGGTAAGTTGGTTGTCACCCTAAAAAAATCAGTCGAAACATCTATAAACGCTCCTAAAAATAAAAATAATCAATTATTCCAAAAATAAAAGAACACAAGTACACAAGCCTGCATGGCTGCATAGAGTCCAAGCTCCAGAACTCTTCATCTATTTGTTATTCGGCTTGACGGCCAAGTTTTGTTACTCTGTTTATAGTATTTTTTTGGTGTCTTTTTTTTTGTCCAATTGGGTTGGCAGAAAGACGATTAGGCTTTTGCGAATAATGAAAATAAAAACGAAATAAAGGCTCATAAATTATAGCCCGTTAAGAATTTCTGATCCGTTAAGTTATACCGGCTCATTAAGCATGTGTCATGCTTTGTTGGCAATGTGGAAGTAATTCAAGGTAAGTTGGTTTTCATTCTATGGCCTAAAATCTGGTTGGTTTGCTAAAAAAAATCAGTCGAAAGATCTATAGACGCTCCTAAAAAATAAAAATAACCAATTATTTCAAAAATAAAAGAACACAAGTACACAAGCCTGCATGGCTGCATAGAGTCCAAGCTCCAGAGTCCGACCCGAGCCTGGCCCATGCGCATGCTGTTTGAGTTCGAGTTTGACTTCGGTTTGCGTCGCGTCGCGTCACTCACTGGACAAGACCAAGTCCGAGCGAGTCCAACCAAGTGAAGCGATTCGATCCGGTCCGACCCGACCCAGACCGACCGAACCATATATTCCATTCCTCATCCCCGGCCCACCAACGGATGTGGCAGGGGAAAAGTGCACAAGATATCCTCGTCCCTCTGCACTCCAGCGACTGCCCGCGGCCGCCGCCTCGCCGACTTCGCTGGCTAAGCTTCCTCCGCTCGCCACCTCCGACGCTCTCTCTTCTCGCCCAAGATCGCTGGATTAGTTGAGGGTATGAACCAGCTCTGTCTCTCTGATTTCTATTCGATCCATGGATGACATGCGTTCGACCACGCGAGTTTCAGATCTTCCAAAGGAAGATTCCCTTTGTTTCTTGCTCGTTTTTCCATCTCTGGTTTGTGATGCCTCCTCCTGATGTGATCTTTTCCTTTGGGTGAAGCTAGCACGAGGGAGGGACAGGACAGGAGGATACGGCAGGTCGGAATTGTTCACCTACCTACCTAGCTCAGCAGCTCATCAAGCTCGTTGGTAATTATTCATTATTCTCTTCTCTTACTCCTTATGAATTCTCCTTGTGATTTCTTTCACCCAGTAGTATGCAGTTTCTTGCTCTGCGATTTATCTACACCATGGAGTTGTATTGTTACATATTCAATTACAATTTCCCTGTGCACAGTCAGATCAAGTTTGTTGGCCACTGGCATGCTAATTTCCTCCCTAGGTCAGCGATCGCCTTCTAATTGTATAGAAAGATCAGCAAAGTTGATTTATTATGGCTTCAAATTGTACTGACTAATCGCACCACTCTGTGTATGTATCTGTACAACCCCGCTGAATCGTAAAATCTGGATAGATCTTTGGATTGCTCTGTTAGATATGTCTCTTGTATGGGTGTTCTTTGCATATTTACCTACACCGGTAAAGTAACATGTATATTTTGACCTTTGACCTATTAGAATAAATCAATGGTTCATTCCAAGATGGTATCAGAGCCATGGCTCTGTCACCAATCCTAACCCTAGCCAACCACTGTTGCCTCTCAGTGGCTCCCCTATCCCGGATCCGTGCCGCCGCCGCCTCTCGGTGACTCCTCAGGCTGACACCGCCTCCTCAGCTCCGCTTGGCGCTGTCTCTGCTCTGCCCAGCTGCCTAGCTTCGCCCCTCTGCTCCGGATCCTTTGCCTCGCTGCCCAGCGTCACCTCCTCTGCTCTGCCCGGTGTCACCTCTGCTTTGCTCGCCCATCCCGCCGTCGCCTCTGCCTCGGGCTCCTCGACCGTCTGCCATCGATGGCTACTGTCGATGGCTCTTCACTATCCCGCTCCCCATGTTCGGTTCGACAGATTTAACTTCGAGAGTGGGTTTGTTCACCTAGGATTCACCTCAACGACCCGGCGTCTCGGGTCACCCCATGGCGAGCAACCCATCCGCCTCCCCTACGTGCGCTCGCTCGCTTTCTGCCGGTGCGAATCGATCGCTTGGGAGGTCTTGGAGCTCAACCAATCTGAGCTATATTCCTACGAGAGATGGCAGGATGCCGAAGCTCGTGCTACCGCCATCCTAGTGGGCAGCATGCCTGTGGCCATCTCCACAGATGTCACAGAGCTGCCGACAACTCAGTTGATGTGGGAGTGCCTCCGAGCTCACTACCAGCCGACGAGTGATGCTATGTACTTCTCCTTCATGCACCAAGCACACTCCCTTTAGTAGCTCAATGCCACCGTGGACGACTTCTACTAGTAGATGTTTGCAGCATGGCGTCAGCTCGACTCTCTGGGCGGTCGGATGTCTGCCGATTCTGTCCCTGCTGTGTGCGACTCCGTGCTCACCAGGAGACTCACCGTTTCTACGAACTTCCTGACGCGTCTCTGGCCTGAGTTCGAGACCGTGCGTGCTCAGCTCCGGACTCGCCACCCGCGCTTGACCTTGATGGAGGCACTCACGGGTGTTCGTGCTGAGGAGACCCGTCTTCGTGGCGCGGCTCAGATGCAAGTTGTCTTGTCTGCTTCAGCGCCTGTTCCTTCAGCATCGACCATGGTCCCTGTAGCTCCCGCGGCACTAATGGTTGCTGTCTCTACTACAGGTTTCCGCTGCACCTACTGCCAGCGTGATGGCCACGACCATTGGCATCTACTATAGCTGCGATGTCTGAGGAGATTGTTGCTTTGGAGCGTACTAGCACTTGGGATCGTATGCCCTTACTTGCGCATGTCACTCCTATCATGTGCAAGTGGGTGTACAAGATCAAGACCCGCTCGGATGGCTCTCTTGAGTGCTACAAGGCTCGTCTTGTGGCGTGTGGTTCTTAGTAGGAGCATGGTCATGACTACGATGAGACCTTCGCTCATATCGCCCATATGACCACTGTTCGCACTCTCCTTGTTGTGGTCTCTGTGGTCCATCTGTGGTCCATCTCTCAGCTGGACGTCAAGAATACATTTCTCAATGGTGAGCTGCGTGAGGTATGCATGCGGTCGCCACCTGGGCATTCTGTCTCTGATGGTATGGTTTGTCACCTTCGTCGCTCTCTATGGGCTCAAGCAAGCCCCTCGTGCTTGGTTTGACCACTTCTCTATTGTCACTGTTGTCGCCTTCTCGATCACGACACTGCCCTCTTTGTACACATCTCTCCTCGGGTCGGGCGCTCCTCCTCTATGTGGATGATATGATTATTATTGGGGATGACTTTGTACATTGTTTTTGTGAAGAAGCGTCTAAGTGAGTTGTTCTTGATGTCTAATTTGGGGCCTCTTCGTTACTTCCTTGGGATTTATGTCAGTTTTACGTCTGAGGGCTACTATCGCTCCCAGTAGAAGTACATTCAGGATATCCTTGCTCGTACTTGTCTCACCGATCAACGTATGGTGGACACTGCTATGTAGCTTAGTGTTCACCTTTGGCCCACTGATGGGGGGTTTCTTGAGGATCCCACTCGCTACCTCCATCTTGTCGGGAGCCTCGTCTACCTTGTGATCACTTGACCTGTCATATTTCACCTAGTTCATATTCTGAGTCAGTTTGTTTCTGCTCCCACTCAGCTCCACTACAATCACTTTTGTGTTCTGCGATATTTTCGCGGGACCATGAGTCGTCGTCTTTTCTTTTCTCGCTCTAGCTCTCTACAGCTTCAAGCGTACTATGATGCGACTTGGGTTAGCGATCCTTCTGATTGCCGGTTTCTTTCTGCCTATTGTGTTTTCCTTAGTTCCTCCCTGATTGCCTGGAAGACCAGGAAGCAGACTGTCGTTTCCCGTTCGAGTGTTGAGATTGAGTTGCGAGCTATGGCGGAGTTGACAGCTGAGATCACTTGGCTTCGGTGGCTACTTGAAGATTTTGTTGTTTCGGTTTTTGTACTGACTCTTCTGTTATCAGATAGTACTGGTGCGATCAGCATTGCTCGAGATCCAGTGAAGCATGAGCTCACGAAGCACATTGGAGTAGATGCTTCGTAGATGAGATCGTAGGAGCAGAGCCACGTTATTGCTCTTCAGTTTGTGCCTTCGGAGCTTCAGTTAGCAAATTTCTTTACCAAGGCACAGACTAGAGCTCAGCGCAACTTCAACCTCTCCAAACTCAATGCTGTTGATCCACCATGAGTTTAAGGGAGGTGTTAGATATATCTTGTTCTTTGCATAGTTACCTACACTTGTAACATGTATATTTTAGCCTTTAGTCCATTGTAATAGATCAAGATCTCATTCCAACATGCTCTTTGTAAAATTGGGATAAATCTTTTGACTGAAGCACCTTTCTTTATGTTATGTGAAACATTGAAGCAAATAAAAGTCTTCATTCGTCATACTATCCGTTTTGTGTCGTGGAGCAAGTACCATTGTTCCTTCACACAATTGGACTTGGTCGCAGTGTGAGAAAAAGAGTAACAGAAGCAAATTTCAAAAGGTCGAATGAAACTTTAGTCGCTACTTTAAGATGGTAGTCCATGCTATAGGTGAGCTTCGTGATGACATTCTTAGGCTGTCTTTTCAAATTCAGCCAAAATCTTAGCAAATCCAAGGTGGTATCCTTACTTTAAGGCTTACGCTATGGCCTAGGTACCCTATATTTTTTTTTCAATTTGCACTCTTGGAAGTTCAATTGATCACATTTTGTTGTTCATAATATAGGTTTGTATCGGATCTATTGCCTGTACTCATGTACGTGCTACTGTCCCCAAGTCCTGTCAGGCAGATTTTCGAGGTAGAAAGAGAAATATAACCTACAGTGATGGCTGTTGTAGACTTTGACCTTCATTTCACCTATGTGCTGGCTGGTTGGGAGGGCTCAGCACATGATGCTGTGGTTCTTGCTGATGCCTCACAATGGCCAAATGGTCTTGTTGTCCCTGAAGGTAGTCTCTAGTACTGTGTATATAGTACACACCCTAGTGAGATGGAATTCTGTTTCCTAATCTAGTTGTCACTTGTTGATGTTATAGGAAAATATCAAGTTGACAAAAGGAGTACCATTGGAGCAGCTTTGTTGTTGTGAATTGAGATATTAAAAACCAGCACCATTAGAACAAATTATCAAGAATAATCTTGCATGGCCTAGTGAACAATAATTACTGTATGTTAACTTGTTAAGCTATCTGGACAATTTTATGGTTGTGTACTTGTTGGTACCTTTTGTCATCTTGTATTTGCGTGCTATATTTTCTATTTTACTGCATAATTTCCTCTTTTTTTTGCACCAATATAGGATTGTTTCTGTGTAGGGCTATGAGAAACAAAGTTTTAGTTTCAAACAGCAGATAGAGGATAGCCTGGAGTAAGCTTTTCAATCAATATAGAATGGGTGGCTGCTGCTGTTGTTCATCAAGATCTGAAGCAGTTAGAGCACCAGTTTATATCTATGTATGTAGACCCTGATTTGTTCTCTGTATTAATGGTGTTATCTTATTTTTTGTGGCATAATGCTTTACCAAATGACCTAAAGATAATGATAATGTCTGGGAGGTATCTAGCATCTATCGGACTTTCCTGTCAAAAGATTGAGCTGAACTAGCAGTAAATTTATTATTCTCCTTTTCATAACTGCAAGATAACCTTCGTATGTTTTATGAAGGCCACATCAAATTTCATGTGATCATGCTTCTCATATATTTTTATTCTGATTCCATTAAAGCTTCTGCACATGTAATATTCTGACATTTGAGAGTTCTAGATTTTGCTGGAGTGTTATTTGCAGATGCTAACAATAACTGAATAGTTTTTGTATTCCTTTGCAGTTTCAATGCAACAGTAGAAATAAATTTTACTGGTAGTGTGCATTTCCCATTCTTATCAACCCATCAACCCACGATGATTCAGCACTCAAATTCTCTAGACATTATGCACTTATGCTATTTGCTATAATATAGTTTATGTGTTACTGATAACATCCTTTGCAAAGAACCACAATTGATTAATAAGTTGACTTGGTGATAGCTTCATGTATTTGTCAGCCTTTTGCGTTGTTAATTACTTAGCTCGTTATTTCACTGATCTTCTTGGCTTTGTATTATTCAGCATCAACAAAATCTAGAGGAGCATGAGCCATTATCTCCAGCTTTTAATGGATTATCGCCGGCCTCTGCAATAGTTGCAGTAGACACAAATCTGGATACATCTACTCCTGACACTTATCGAGCACCGCCTGCACCTTTGCCTTATGATGTTGGTTTGGCAGTTACAGAAGATAACCCTGGTAAAATAAAATTGACTAGCTGTGGGCATGAGCAATGATTATTAACCTCCAATGTTACTGATCGAAGCTTAGAGTTTCAAATTCATGTGCAGCTTTGGAGAAGTCAGACATTAAGAGCAAAATTGATGATCAGCAGAACTCCTTAAAGGTGGATGAGAATGAGTCATGTAAAAAAGGTGTCCCCGGAGATAAGCCTGATGAGGAGGATGTTTGCCCAATCTGTCTTGAAGGTTGTGCTCCTCTTGTTCAGTGGAAAATTATTTCTTTAGATTGACAGGATCTTAATTGAATACTTGTTCAATGCTATCTTTACTTGGGACTGAATGCGTGTGTTCTTGCTACTCTTACAGTCTTAATTCCAGACCTGCTGTTTTCTTGTTATCAGGGTAGAAGTGGTTAGTATTCAGTGGGAACCATAGCTACTCTCAATTCTCATTTCTCATCTGCATAGATGCATTCAGTTGGATGCCATAGAAAACATTATTACACCTTTGAAATAATGGTAGAGGAATACCTAGAGTCTGCCAATAATGTAATTGCTAGTCTGTGATTATTTGTTTTTCTGCATTGGATGCAGTATGCATGCATCCTTTTTTCACATGTATGGGAGAATAGAAAAACTTAGAAGTTGGTGTCTTTGTCACTTACCCCGTGTCGGGACCCAAATATACAAATCTGGATCCTCTGTGTATACTATACTAGTCTAGAATCACGCTAGTGCGCACAGTGACAACATTGATGAAATACCATTCCATATACAAAGATAACTAATAAATAGGCAATTAACATAAATCATCAGAGTAATGACCTTAAGGTCAGCTTACAATTAATGCCTTAGAAGGCGAGTAACTCAAATAAGTTGCAGCGAAAAGAAACATAATAACTTCAGTTATGCTCATCCATATCTCCATAGGCAATCAACTGGGGTAGTGCGACCAAGGTTCCAGAAATCAAGGCTGGGAGCCGACTAGGCGCCGCTTATCGCATAAGGCGAAGTCTTCTTCTGGCGATTTTCGCCAAGCTGGCGGGCTAGGCGGGAGGCCACCTTGGGCCGGCTAGGCGGTCAAAGCGGCCTCTCGGCAAGGCGGGCCTAGGCGAGGCGACTTGAGGCGCGCCGAGGCGGAGCTAAGAAGGATCAGGCTCGACGCCCAACCCCATCCAATCGTCATGCGCGACTAGAGTTCGCTCCGCATGGCGCCTCATTCTTAGAATCGAGCTCGCCCTGGGTTCCAGCCATCTTGCATCGCCGATTCGACCTCGCCGCCGCCGAATCGAGCTCGCTCAGCCATCTCTGTCGTCGAATCGACCTCACTGCCTCCGAAACGCGGTCGTCCCGCCATCTACGCCGCCGAATCGAGGTATGCTGCTCCTCTCTGCTCTGTCTTGCCGCCTCCGATGCTTCATTCTTCGCTCTCTCCGCCACCGCCGCCTCTCCCTGCTGCCGCCTCTCCTCCGATGCTCCCTTCCCTTCTTTGCTCCACCCTCAAGCCGCCTCTCCTCTCTTCCCATCGCTTCTAGCGCCGCTTTACTTGTCTCTGCTCTCTAGCACCGCAGCCTCCTCTCCATCGCTTCGCTTCTGCCCCTATCCTGCTTCTGCGATGTCGTGATGGTGCTCTGTCGCCGCCAAATCGAGATCTGATGTGATGGTGCTCTGCTATTACTATTTGAGTTGTGAATACTGAATTATTCCTGATGATGCTTTGCTTGCTTTCTGTGATATCTGACTCCTGAATACTACTCTGCTGTGATTTGCTTGCTTTTTGTGATATGTGTCCTGAGCATACAAGATATGTGTGACTCCTGAATACTGCTCTGCTGTGATTCATAATTTTGATGATTTACTGGTGCTTCTATGCACTCACATCATTTGTTGCATATCCATATTTCATCTTTATCTGGTCGACCTGACTCATCAATGTTTCATCATCAGGTTTTTTATTCCTTGAATTCACCTTTTCTTGTGTCCTGGGCTTCAACTTTCTTGCATATCCATAATTTGAACAACTTAAAACTTTTTTCATAGTTGTATTAGAATGCTAATTTTACAAAGCCATACCTTGGATTACAAAGTTACATATGAAGATCTTACTATTTTACTTTATTGACCTCTAAGAGTTTGGAGTCCCTTGCTGATTTTCTGTTTGCTTAGACTTGGGAAGTGTGGTCCTTTCTGCTTCTGCATATCCATAATCTGCACCGTAGCCAAGCCGACCGTCTAGGCGCCGCCTAGTCACCGCCTAGACGCTAGGCGCCGGGCCACCGTCCGCCTAGCGCCTAATGCTCTCTTGAACCTTGAGTGTGACCTAGTTCTCCACTATCCTTGAAGTAGACCTTGTTGACCAACGATGAACCGATGTAGTCTTCTTTAACTGAACAACATTGTTTATAACAAGAATGAGTACATAGAGTACTCAGCAAGTCACCACAGAATGTAATTATAGATGATGGCTTATTCCAAAAGATATGACATCTATGGTTCTTTTGCATAAAAACAATAGCTGCAGTTGAATATGAATAATAGATTGAAAGTAGAGGTGTTCAAATGCCGGGTCGGGCCTATTGTGGACTCATATTGGGGGAGGCACTATCAAAGATGAAGTCATTCAAATACATCGGCTGCAGCTTCGGTCAACACTCCTGGAACTAGCGGAGCAATACCCGAATAGGACTCTGTAGTTCATACGGCAACTTGATTGTAAAACAGCAAGAGTTCTTATTACTTTCCGAGTAGGTAATACGTTACAGTTTGTATGACTCGGGTTAGCCAGATAGCCTTTAAATACTGCTAGCAAGCCTGTAATCGAGAACAAGAAGAATCAATCTATTGTCTTCCAATTGCTTTCCTTGCACCCTCTGAATATTCTCTTGTCTTTCCCCGTTATCCTGCTACGTTCACCACGGCGCCTGTGCGTCGGACACTTCGGCCTCGGTTGTCATCGAATCATCCATATCACCTATGCAGCAAAGGCAGGATACATCATTTGGTATCAGAGCCGATCGTCATGTCTTCCGGTGCGGACAAGAACGGCAAGACATCGGAGGTGATGGCGCCATCGGCCGAACTAAAGTCGAATTGAGCAAGCAAATCGTGATGTTTTTCTTCCTCGGCTTAGAGTAGTGGCGTTGGAAGAAGCGTCCATCCAATCTCGACGAGCGATCAAGAATCTAGAAGATCAACCCTTATTCGGTATTCTCGGCGTTTCGATCACAACGGAACCTCGGCGCCCATGTGAGAAGTGCCATTATCAGAAGCCAAGGGGGACACCTGGAACTTGTCGGCTCTAGAGACGATCCTTCCGGCACCTCTTCCGATGGGAGCATTTCACAGGGCCGGGGCTCCGGCGTTTCCAAATCATGGCACGACTTCGTTTGGAAAATCCATGCCAGCAGGCCCGACGTCTTTTCCCTTCATATCCAAACAGGTTTCACCAAGGGTGGCTATGCCTCAGATACCAGCCACCATTGCTCACGACGGGGACACAGCGGGAATTCCACGTTATCACAAACTCGATTTTCCAACGTATGACGGCAAAGATGATCTGCTCGGGTGGCTAAATCGATGCAAGCAGTTTTTTTGGGGGCAACGCACTGATGAAGGGTACAAAGTCTGGCTGGCCGCATATCATATGGTTGGCGCAGCGCAGCACTGGTACATTCAGTTGGAACGCAACGAGGGGACGCCCAATTGGCCACGCTTCAAGGAATGCTGCAATCTTCGCTTCGGGCCACCAATTCGCTCCAATCCTCTCGGGGAAATAGCCAGGTTGAGGATGACGAGCACCGTTGCAGAGTACTAGGAAAAGTTCTTGGCGTTGCTTTGCCGGGTTAGGCCATTGACCAGCGAACAGCAAGTACAACTATTTACTTCGGGTTTGCCGGAGCTCTTGTGCATTGACGTCGAGCTACAGCACCTACCCGATTTACAGGTAGCTATGAGCTTTGCACGAGCTTATGAGCAACGGGCGGTGGTGGCAGCCTCGCAAAATCGGCGTTCATGGCCACGTAATATCGGCGGGGCAAAGCAGCGAGCTCCTTCTAAGGGTCGAGGGCACCACCATCGACGCCTCGGCCGAGCGCGTCGGCATGAGCGGCGACAGCCTGGCATTGACAAAGAAATGAGATGGCGAACAAATGTGAAAAAGGCTTGTGTTTTAATTGCGATGAGAAGTTCATTCGTGGACATCGATGCATTTACTGCCTGGAGGTTGTGCAGGACGATGAGCAGGAGGTGACTGATGAACTCAACGACGGGGGCGACCCTCATGTCTTGCTACATGCACTCACGGGCATTTTTGCGGGCCGAACACTGCAAGTACGTGTTCGAGTTGGCACAACCGAATTACTTGCACTGATTGACTCCGGATCAACCCACTTCATCCAGGATAAGGTGGTCGCTCAATTGGGACTCCTTTTACATCCTCGGCGCGATATGAATGTTTGGGTGGCAAACGGCGAAAGCGTCTTCAGCAAGGGAGTGCTCCGTGGTCTTTCCATTGAGATAAGTAACGAAAAATTCACTGCCGACTTTTATGATCTTCAGTTGGATGGATTTGATAGGGTACTGGGAATTCAATGGCTTCGTGGTCTCGGACCAATCATTTGGGATTTCGCTTCACTGACAATGTCGTTTTGGCATGATGATCATCAAGTTTTATGGCATGGTGTACCAGGAACACGGCCTGTGATGCAATTCCAGAGCTGAGGGATAGGATCTGATGGCTACGCCTCATCAATTCTCGATCTTTTCTCGAGCCTCTGAGATTACCACCTCTCGCCTCTGTGATCACAGTATCCATTTGCGTACCGACATCCTCCAAAGGTGGTTCTACCAGATTGGTACCCGATCTTTGCAGAAAGCGTAGTTGAACAACAAAGGCTAATCAATGCCGACTAAGGATCATCCGCCGTAGTACATCGGCTTATTCTCACCAATATATTGGTCAAGAATCGATAATTCGTGGAGGTTTTGTGTCGACTATCGAGCACTCAATTCAAAGACTGTTAAAGACAAGTTTCCAATCCCGGTTATCGACGAACTTCTCGACGAACTTAAGGGGCCCAGTTTTTCTCTAAATTGGATCTTCGCTCGGGCTATCATCAAGTTCGTATGTGTGTGGAGGATGTGCATAAGACAGCTTTTCGCACCCATGAAGGTTTATTCGAGTTTCTAGTTATGCCGTTCGGATTGACGAACGCACCGGCCACTTTTCAAGCATTGATGAATGAGGTGCTACGCATGTATCTCTGTAAATTTGTGCTCGTATTCTTTGATGATATCTTGATTTCCAGTCGGACTTGGTTGGAACATCTCAAACATGTGCAGTCCATTCTTCGTTTATTGCAAGACAATCAACTCCACCTTAAACGATCCAAATGTTTCTTTGGTCAAAACTCCATTTCTTATTTGGGCCATGTGATTTCGACCGAGGGAGTTGCCATGGATAGCAGTAAAGTGCACGCGATCATGGATTGGCCTATTCTGCGTTCCATGCGAGCTTTACGGGGATTTCTGGGGCTGGCAGGATATTATCGAAAATTCATCCAAAATTATGGTCTTATTGCCGCACCGCTCACTCGTCTTTTGAAGAAACAGGCGTTTGCTTGGTCAGCCGACGCTTCTCAGGCATTTGATACACTCAAACAAGCTATTGTGGTCGGTCCAGTTTTACAATTACCAGATTTTTTGCAACCTTTTGTGGTCGATTGTGATGCTTCGCATGTGTTTTGGGGCGATCTTGCATCGTATGAAGCGCCCATTGCTTTCTTTAGTTGACCAGTTGCTCAACGCCATTCCAAGTTAGCGAAGATATGAAAGAGAGCTCATTGGGTTGGTCACAGCAGTGCGACATTAGAGACCTTATCTTTGGGGTTGACAATTTGTCGTTCGCACCGATCATTATAGTTTGAAATTTCTTTTGGATCAACGTTTATCAACTATTCCACAACATCGCTGGGTAAGCAAATTATTTGGTTTTGATTTCCTTGTGGAATATCGTCCGACTAAGAAAATTGTGTTGTGGATGCTTTATCACGAAAGCGAGGAGGAGTCCGTAGCAGTGTTGGCTCTTTCGATCCCTCAGTTTCAATTATTTGATGATATCCGTCAAGAGTTCCAAGATGACCATGAGTTGATCACTTTACATCAACAAATTGAGACAGTCGGTTAGGATTTCCTTGGGCCATTGTCGATGGAGTGGTTACCAAGAAGGCGATTTATATTCCATCGACCTCTGATAGTCCGTAAGATCCTTGCGGTACCGCCCATGGTGCAGGTCATGAAGGCACCACGAAGACATTGCATCGTCTTTCGCGGATTTTTGCATTGCCGGTGATCGCAAACCGGTAGCCGATTGGGTTCAATAGTTGTGCCGCTTTGTCAACGTAATAAAACCGAACATTTGCATCCCGCAGACTCCTTCAACCATTGGAGATTCCTACACAAATTTGGTCCGATATTTCCATGGATTTCATTGAAGGTCTTCCAACAATTGGTGGGAAATCGGTAATTTTATCGATGGTGGATAGATTTTCCAAGCACGCCCACTTCATCACATTATCTCACCCATATACAGACTAGTTC
This sequence comes from Phyllostachys edulis, assembly GCA_036346405.1. Classification (NCBI taxonomy): domain Eukaryota; kingdom Viridiplantae; phylum Streptophyta; class Magnoliopsida; order Poales; family Poaceae; genus Phyllostachys; species Phyllostachys edulis. The sequence continues at coordinate 46,758,497 of CM070563.1, read as the reverse complement.
GGTTGCCCATACATTCTTTGGTTGAAATTGTTCGTTTACATGGTTTACCATCGCCCATTGTAAGCGATCGTGATCCCAAGCATTTACAAGCCATTTTGGAAAGACCTTTTTCGCTTGTCGAGTTCACTCAATTTCGATTCGAAGATTTCATCCGCAAAATGATGGTCAGACCGAAGTTATTAATCGCATAATTGTCATGTACCTTCGGTGTTTAGTGGGTGATCGTCCACGCGATTGGATCAAGTGGTTACCATGGGCCGAATATTGTTACAATACAAGTTTCCAACGTAATTAAGACTAGTCCGTTTAAAGTTGTTTATGGTCGGAGCCTCCAACTATTACATCTTATGAACCTGGACTAGCCAAAGTCAATGTCGTGGACAGATTTCTGCTTGATCGGGATGAATTTTTGTTGGAAATCAAGGACCGTTTACACCTTGCACAGCAGACTATGAAAGATCAACACAATTCTCAACATAGACAAGTTGTATCTATTACTGCCAGGAAATATTCGAAGCTTGCCCCACGTTATTATGGTCCATTTAAGATTCTTGAGTGGATTGGTGATGTGGCTTATCGTTTGGAATTGCCATCAAATGCGCGGATTCATCATGTTTCTCATATTGGGTTACTCAAGAGGTTTCATGGTGACCCTCCAATGGCACTGCCAGTACTGCCTCCAATTATGCATGGGCGGGTTGTTCCACTGCCTGTGAAGATTCTACAAACTCGCCTCCGTAGGGATACATGGGACTTGCTTGTTCAGTGGCAAGGATTTCCAGAGACCGAAGCTACATGGGAGCCTCTGGATCAGTTCAAACGATTGTATCCAGAATTTCAACTCGAGGACAAGCTGTTTGTCTAGGGGGGAGAAATGTTGTGGACTCATATTGGGGGAGGCACTATCAAAGATGAAGTCATTCAAATACATCGGCTGCAGCTTCGGTCAACACTCCGGAACTAGCGAAGCAATACCCTAATAGGACTCAGTAGTTCATACGGCAACTTGATTGTAAAAGCGAAGAAGAGTTCTTATTACTTTCCGAGTAGGTAATACGTTACGCTTTGTATATGACTCGGGTTAGCGGATAGCCTTTAAATATCGCTAGCAAGCTCAGAATCGAGAACAAGAAGAATCAATCTATTGTCTTCCAATTGCTTTCCTTGCACCTCTGAATATTCTCTTGTCTTTCCCGTTATCACGCTTTCGCTCACCACTGGCGCTTTGTCGTCGGACACTTGACCTCGGTTGTCATCGAATCATCCATATCACCTATGCAAAAAAGCGCAGATACATCGGTAGGGCTTGAAAAGCCTTAAATAAATTTATGTGCTGAGCCCACTGGCAGAAAAGTTGATTTTCTTAATAAAATATATTATTTTAATCTTTTTGGAATAAAAAATATTTTTTAATTCATTTTCAGGATTAAAATAATAGTTTTTCATTTTTTAATTGTTTTTTGGAAATTGGTAGGCCGAAGCTTCCTTGATCGGGCGGGCAGCCGCCGTGAATGTGTCTAATTGAAAGCGTAATTTAAAAGAAATAACAATAATAATTTTAACAAGTATTTCACAAAGGACACAGCCAAATTAGTTTCTTTTACACATCTATATGAGTTAAATCACACAGCTGCCCCTTCCCAAGTGTTTCTTTTTATGAAAATCTACTCCTCGTGTGATCCCCGAGCACCGCGAGCGCAGACATGATGAGTTAATTGTATCTTGTGGGTAAAGTGTACAACCCCTGCAGAGTTTGTGTCAGGTACAACTTGGTCAAAGGTACAACTTGCCTTGATATTGCAATGTTTGTGTTCTTTTATCTTCGATCTTGTACTTTCTTTACCTTCAGCTTCTTCGGAACGTTAACGTCTAATGAGAGAGAAAGCGCAAAAACAAAAAATAAATAAATCAAAAAGACAAATCAAATAAACTCCAAATTGAAACTGAATGGTATTGAAAGGTGGGGCTTGATTTTAGATGAATTTAGAAACTTGAATGGGTTCAATCGGAGTTTGTATGAGGGAGAACGAGCTCTCGGAAATTTGATCGGGAAAGAAAATGCTGAAAAAGAAAAGGGAGAGAGAAACTCATAGGGTGGGGTCCACGGAATATTCCTAGAATATTTTATTTTCGGAAATTCGAAAAATAGCCAAGTGTGACATGTGGGACCCACTGATATTTATGGATTTTCAAGAATTAAAATAATTCCAGAAAAGAGGGAGTGATTGACAAGTGGACCACTGGTCCACAGATCAGGTCCACGGCAAGGGGGGAAATGTTCACCATGAACCGGGTTCATGCGGCTAGGGTTGACCAAGTTTGACTAACATGGGGGGGGGGTGTAAGTGACTTGGCTCACGTGAATTTGGTTTACAGAAGTTTAGGTTTAGGGTTTGGGTTAGGTGGCTAACACGTAGGCGATGACAAGGCTAACACGTCAGCGATGGAGGTGAGGTGGTAGGGACGTGGCAGGTGATGACATGGCTGACACGCGGTGGTAAAACCGATTAGCGAGGTGGCTGCCACGCGAACATGACGAGGCGGACACAGAGGCGAACACGGTGAGGTGCTGGCTGACGAGGCGAGGACACGTCATGGTGTGGACGACGACGCTCGGGCTCCAAGGCTCGCTGGAGTTGCGAGTCAGGGTGGAGGCGAACGGAGGGTCAAAACGGGGAGATGAGAGTGCGGTGAAGATGGTGACATAGGTGCGGCGGTGAGGAGCGGCGGCAATCGCTGGCGGCGAGGGAAAAAGTGGTGGCGGCTTTCACGGTGGTGACGCGCTACGACGATGCTCCGGCGAAGTGGAAGAGAGCATCGGCTTGAACGCAACGCGAGGAGTAAGGTGGTGGGGAGGATGAAGGATGGGGGCTCACCGGAGAGGCACAATTGGCTGGTGAAGGGCGGCGGCCGAAGAGGGAGAAGAAGAAAATCTCGAGATATGATGGACCAAGTTCAAATCAAAAGTGGAGAATTGTAGATCGGGGGCTAGAACACGATATGACATGGAAAGATTTGAGAGGGTTTACTGGGAGACGAGGAACACGACGGAAGCGTTTCGGGTGGTGGAGCGCAACCGAAGGCGGGGAAGAAGGAGATGGCGCCGGTTAGCGGCGCTAGGTGGTATGAGAGACCGAGGCGAGGCAAAGGCGATCGCTGATGATCAGTGGGACATCCCGAGGAACCAAGACAGCGGAGAACTGAGCGAGGATGGCGTCGCTGGTGATGGAGAAGATGATCGGAGTTGCGGCGGTTGATGGCATCCCGAGCGGAGAGGGTCTAGGGCACAGAGCCGGCTGGTTGGGGCGAAGGGGATGCGCATGGGGCGGTGGCTTTTATGGATCTGGAGGCCATGTGCGCACGGATCTTTGAAAGCGGTTCTTGTGAAGGCAATGCCCGGATGGACACGGAGCCAAGATCGCACGCGTCTGGCGGCGGCTTGGGCGATGAAAAGAATCTCGCCGAAATTTCGGCGGTTTCCGGTGGTATCCGGTGGGGGCCAGTAAAATTCAAAACAGCCCCGAAAAGTTTGGTTTTGATGAATTGTGTCCAAAAAAATTCGAATTTGCTTGAATTTTGTTCGAATTTGATTTTTTTTAATTTAAAATCCAAAAAAATCAGTTTTTTTTAATTCCGGCCGAAATTGATCGGAATTTCCGGTTACCGGTAACCGGAGTTATCGCTACCCTTCGAATTTTTTTTTCAATCGATAATGTGAACCACCTTGTGGTCGCTAAGCGGCCCGGCAAGGCAGTAAAGAGGCGGATGGGTCGAATTTGGTGGGTCAAGAAAGAGAGGACGGGATGGACTGAACGGATTTGGCCCACGAAGCAAATAGGAAAAGGAAATTGATTTCCGAATTTCGAAAAAGGATGAAAATCCAAATGGGTTTAACTAAATAGCAAATAAACTCAAAAAAATCCAAGAAAAATACAAGAAAAATTCCTTGGAACACAAGGAACTCAACTAACACTGTTTTTTCTTTTAATGGATGCTTACATTAGTCAAATTAAATAGTTTTAATTTCGGAAATTCCCATTTAAGCTTTATTAATTCAAGGAAAATCGGTGAATTTTTTCAGGGACTTAAACTACTCAAAAGATTTTTGAAAACTCAATTTTTGGGACGTTACACCCCCTATAATTCGTTTGGGTTCATTGATACTCCCACAGGCCATAAGTCATTTTACTGTCCAAATACCCACCTATGTCCATTACCCTCATATTACAGACAATTTCTTGTGAATTTTTTCGTCAAATTGTGTCACATCAGCGGCCATGCAATCATCCCCACATCGCATGACACATTGGAACCACTAGAGATGGCATCGCTACCATCAACAGCAACATCATGGTGAAGAAAAACGGAGGTTACCGATGAGGAAGGGGAGAAGAGAGAGAGAGAGACCAGGACAAGTTGCCTACTGAATCTGGTGTGTTCATGACTGCTGATGTGTCATGATTTCATGAGAAATTTGTTAGAAATTAGCGAAAAGACGGAGAAAATGGAGTTATAGGGGGGGTGTATTCTAAAAATGACTTGCGGGGGTGTCAATGAACCAAAATGACTTGTAGGGGGGTAGGTGACAAGGGCAGCAACTTCTAGGAATTTTTTTTGGATTTACCCCTATGGATTATTCTGTACTGATGATGATCTTAAGCAGTTCACTAGTTGAGCTTCTAAAGGGATAAAATAAGTTCCAGAGGAACTCCCCACCGTGCAAATGACTTGTTGCTGGTTGGAACATTTTCATGCATTTTGTTGTAGATTACTAGATATAGTTGCTGATGTACATGTACTCTGATTATCCTCCATTGATGCAACGATTGATGCTCTAAATCTAGGTCATATGTTGTATTGGACCAGAAGACTCCTGCAATAATGTTTGTCTCTCTTTCACCAGAATATGATGAAGAAAATCCCCGCTCTATAACTAAATGTGAGCATCATTTCCATCTTTGCTGCATACTTGGATGGATGGAGCGAAGTGATACTTGCCCAGTTTGTGACCAGGTTAGTACACCAAAACCAATTTATATCAGTTGAAATATGTTTCTAATGTAGCACATGGATGGGTTTTTCTGTTTTAATTCTTTCTATATGGTAATCCATTCTGAAAGCTTAGGAACAAACTTATCGACCAGTATGGAGTAAAGCCAATATAAATAAAAAGATATGGACTTTGATATTTGGGATTGTGTTTCTGATGGTGTATCAATTATTACAAAATACAAATTGTTCTATTAATCTAAAGTCCCAATGTTGGATACTTCTATTTTTGCACAGAATATTTGATGAAAATATGATGTCTTTCTTTGCTGTAAGTTGCATATAATATCTTGCAGATAACTTTGATAGATGAGATGTTTGAATAGCCTTGGTGACCCGGTGGATCCTCTCTTGGAGCTCGTGTCTATTATGGAAGTGCTGTCAGCAACTATCTGCTCGTGATACTGGTCTATTCTGGTGGAGCTGTGGAGGTGCTATTGGAAATGAATTGAGGGAAACAAATAAGGAAAGAATTGATAGAAGAAATGGCATGAAATTAGTTCAAATCGTCTCTGTTTTTTACCTTCTGTGTCAAGCTTTAGCTATTTATTAACAACAGGAGGATTAGGAATCTGCTTGGTTGCAATATGCGTATCGATCACAGGTTCATTCAGTTGAAAGTCCAAACCTTGAAATTAACTCCCTGTTCTTGTTCTGAATTTGATTCTGGGATGCCTGCTGGTTCTTTTTCCGGTTTGTTTACTGTCTGTATACCATACATTAGGTAGGTGACAGGGAAAAGTGGTCTTTGTTTAGTTTCCTTTTGGATAATCCAAGCTGTACATACCTGTATATGTCCTTTTTCTGATTAGTCAGGACAATTCACTGGGATCATTTTCTGTTCTAAAAAAATGCTAATATCTCCAAAGTGATACCAGCTATACATACATTTGCCAGGTCCAAAATCTCTTTTCGCTGAATCAGTTTGTGCAACTCGCCTGGGTCTATTGCTTTAGGGCCTGTTAAGTTTTGAAGTCGGCATTTTTGTTCACCTTATGTTTCCTGTTGAGTTGGTTGAAGTTGCTTAAAATGTATTTAGCTGATATTGTTGCTTTTTACAAACATGGTAGAGCTTTGCCTGTCTGTATTTGACTGAAAAGTGCAAATTTACCAATGATGCTGCTGCTTGTATGCCCGTGAGTTTGGAAAGGTCAGGATGTGATTGTTTTGTTCTGTTCTGTATTATTGTATCATCACAAGGATGGTTGAGAATTAGCTGTAGCTGCTCAAGGTGGTTGAGAATTAACGTGTAAACGATGCTACCATGCTGGACGATACACAAATCTGGACAAGACTCCAGGGGAACTCCCCATCCTTTTACTTGGCTTCACATCTGGCTCTCCAGTGTATTGTAAGTTGTCTCCAATGGATCATCGCCTCATAGCTGTCAGATGGCTTTTGCCCGCATGCACACCCGATTTTACCTGCTTCACACTGGCATCCCAAAAGCTCCCTCAATCTCGCCTGCAAAACTTTACATGCTTTACCATTCTGCTATGCCGCGCATTGCCTCACTCGTCGCGATCGTCGCCTTCGCCGTGCGAACGGCAGAGCCACCACGGCGGACTGATCTAGCGATTTTCCAACGTGAAAGGTGGATTCGAGTTGAAATTCTTCGGAATTTTTCGTTGGAAGGTAGGTTTTTTTAGTTGAAAGTTGTTGGGGGGGGGGGGGTAGCTAATTTCAAATTTATGCCCATACAAAAAGGGCCAACAGGTTTTGCCCATTGTTTCAAAGAAGTATGAAAATTTCCTTGGATGTGTATTATTATTCTGGATTTGGTCGGTTGTATTATATATGTACTTTAAAAATAAGAAAATGGAGCATTCTACTGTCAATGAAGTACGTACTCAAATTTGGAAATGTTGAGCTCTATTGTTTGGAATAGGCTCGCTTCATCCTCGACGGCATATCACATGTACATGCTTATATCTATGCACATAAGCACATGGCTCATCCTGTCCATCCATTTCGGTTCATGTGGTTCAGATTCGGGCTCCCCTCCCACTTGCGTCATTTTGCGAAAATACCCCCGCACAAAATGCTTTCCTCTCATTTCTAACCTTCGTTCTCCCTTCCTTCTCCACCCCAGCAGATCCCACCGCGCCGTCAAGTAGGGGTTGGGCCCTCTTGTCGTCGTCCGTGAGCCCCGAGCCCTTGCCTCGACGCCGCCCTTGCCCGCCACCTTGCGCCTCCCTTGCACTGCCCTCTCTACGCCGCCCGCCGCCATGCCCTCAAGACCTCTCTCTCTCCTAAGCGCCTCCCTTGCGATCAAAGGCCAAGCCGCTTCTCCCACTGTTCAGTCTTGGTCGCTTTGGGTGCGTATGTTCTCCTGTGAATACTTTCCCACCGGTTTGATTTGAGTGTGTAACTAGAAGTTTATCTTATTGCTAAAGTTTTTGCTTGAGAATTCGATCTCCTTTAATGAATGCTTACCCCTCAGTATGTCCGTATGTTCATTAAGGGGCCTTCTGAATTTATTTTTCGATCACGAGGTCGTTTCAAAGAGAAAGGCATTTACTCCACATGTATTACTTATAAATCAGGGAGAGGTATGCAGTCCATCTTCTCAAGTTGCAAATTACAAGCCAGGCATATTTTTCTTTTGTCATTGTGTTTTTTTACTATTTATTGCCTTAGCTTAATATGAACTTTCGGTTGCTGAGCAGTGTTCCCATTTTCTCATTCTGACCTGATTTAGTGTGTTTCTGGGTGCTTGAACTTGGGGATAGGATACTGTGTGATGTGTGAAAATATATGATATTATCAGTTTACTGTTCTTTGGAGTGTATTATCTCATTATCTGCAACATGATCGATGCTAAAAATTTTTCAGCTGACATTTTTTTACTACCATCTACCAAATTCAGATGAGTCTGAACTTCATGCTACTATTACTACATGTTCTCAACGTTAACTTAATATTTAATTGACTACCATAAGGCTATGATATAGAGACTCTCTGCAGAAAGTTCTAGATTAAATCTTTTCTTGTATGTTTTTCCCTCAGGTGATTGCTCGAAGCTTCAATTACAGGGTGACAGAGGCAAAGAATGCAAAGATAATGACAACCAACTTACTGAGCTGAAAGTACCTTGGGAGATGGAAGATGCAAGCTATCATGCTACTGCAGTGGCCAAACCCATTTCACCTCTGCATCAGTTTGGGTGGTCTAGGATTGCAGATGTCAAGCTTGGGCACCATGGCATTGACCTGGCCAATGGTTAGCACTATGTATGAAGATAGCCTTGCATGATGGAAATATCAAACAGCTGTTACAAGGGTTGAGCTGTTGAAAGCCCACAGATAATCACAGATTTTGTAGAGGGAAGAGTACTTCCAAACTCTAATACATAGTTCGCTTATTCAGAAACAAAAAGTGTACTTCTAACTTTATATCCCGTATATCTGTATGGGAACTATATGAGGCATAGCAATTCATATTCTGAAGGAATATGATATGCACATTGAGATGGTGAGGCATCTTCTGAGCATTTGTCATGGCCGAAGGGTCTTCTTTGTGTCATGCGAAAATATATGCTGAAGCAGCTAGCTGCTCTGATTCATCGTAAACCGTTGTAATGCGCTAGAGTAGGGCATTACAACAGGCTGGATCCTGTGTTATGCATAAACACCTATTGGTGGCTGTGACAAATTAGATGCATAGTTGCATTATGACATCAAGCTGATGCAGTAACGTGACAGATTCTGCTCCTCAGAAACTTTAAGAACCCAAACAACACAGTGATCCAATGAACGCCATACCGAACAGATACAACACGGGAATTCATTAACAGGAGATATACAAGTACACAGTAGGATGCAAGGGAAATATAGCAAATGCAACCTCTGTAATGCTAGCACAATGTAATGGAAAATATGCTTATTGATGCAAACCGTGACAACTCATTATCCAGAACATTAAAAAATCTGACATTTGGTGAAATGGAACATGTCCAATTCCATACAACATATTACAAGTCCATAAGACATATTACAAGTTGCTTAACTGCAGAAGTGCATGTAAAATACAACAAATCTGACATTTGGTGAAATGGAACATGTCCAATTCCATTACAAGTCCATACAACATATTACAAGTCCATAAGATATAGTACAAGTTGCTTAACTACAAAATACAACATGCAGGGCACTTCAACAAAGCAAATATGACAACTCTTGCTTATCCACCTCCTTTGCAGCCACCTACAAAGCAAATATGAATACTGAACATGTTAGACAATGAGTACTAGAACAAAATATCAATAGAATGCTATAAAGTGAGTATAAGTCATACCAGAATTCCGTATGGGCATAATTATATTGCATTCATCTGGATTTGTACAGAAAGACAGAAGTTAATATGGAAAACCATATGAAGTAGTGCTTACAGAAAGATGCTACATGCTTGCGTTGTTTTGGCCAGAACCAGAAGACAGCAAAGTGATTTGATAAAAGACAGACAGATGTCTGCCAAAACTTACATGGAGAGAATTCCCCTGACATGCTTGACACTACTAAATTCACCAACTATGGTTTTCTCCACCTCTTGTTCCTGCTTGTCATTCATAGGGGCTGTTCTACAACAGCAGCAACTTGTGCAACGAAACCCTTTTCGACCTGCAACAATTCAGTATGGCACGCGAAACCTATTTGCCATAGAACACAGAGTCTAATGGCCTAATGGGAGTAATAACTGAGAACCACACTCACTGATCCTAGACTCGTAGTATACAAACCTTGTACTCCTCCCAACTATTAATTCCAATACAATTCTGGCCACATCGTCCATGCTAAACCAATTCTTGAACGAATCTCGCAAGAACAAGGGCAACGGCCCCGAAATTCTTCTGTCGATCCTCATTCACAGCTCACGATTCCCAATCTCTCGACAAATATAGAGGATTTAACAGTGCGAAAACTGATTCTCGGACCAGTTTCCTCCCCACAAACACTAGTAAAAATCACTCTTTTCGCACGAATTGAAGGCCAAACATCTGGGGGCATATCTTGCAGTAACAGAAACAAAGAACAGGGGAGCAGGAGGGAGATCGTGGAGGACCTGGAAGACGACGCGGGCAGAGCCGAGGTTTGGGTCTGAGGCGTAGAACGTGGAGGCACCGGCGGTGGAGGCGTCCGCGACGAGGAAGAGGAGCGCGGCGGCGGCGGCAACGTGGCAGAGCAAACCGGCCATTTTCCCATTTTCTCCTTTACCTTTGCTCCTTGGTTTAGCTGTAGTACAGAGGCGGCGCCGGCTTAGGGCGATCAGGCACAACGGCTTGGGGCGGCAGATGGTGGTCTGGGCGAGCGAACTCGGCCGTCCTACGAATAGGGCGGAGCAGAACTTTGGCGGCGGTCTTGCAGAGGAGGAAGGCGGATCTGGGGCGTGGCGCCAAAACCCTAGCTTCGCCCTTCTCCTGCGAATGGGGCAGACCAGCGCCGCCTCTTGTGAATGGGGCATGGGGGGATGCGAACAAACGAAGGAACCGCCTGGAGGAGAATTGGGGGGGGGATACGCAGGGGCTCGCGCGCAGGAGCACCCCCAACCCTAGACTGCCTGGAGGAGATTGGGGGGGGGGGGCGGCGACGCGGGGCCTCGGGAGGAAGAACGCCGTCTGCGCGGGGGCGTTATCACAAAAACTCAAAAGGATGCTGCAGGGTGGACTGAAGCCGTTCGATTTTGGAGCAAAGGCTAGGATCATCCATGTGCACATGTCCACCAAATGGGACATGTGCACTCATGGGCGGATCCACGCTGGTTCATGGGTGTTCACTTGAACACCCAAATATTTTACAAATTCATTAGAATCCTGAAACAAAAGTAGTTCTGTCTAGTTGGTTAGTGGTCCTTTCTCTCATTCACTAGGTCCTGAGTACGATTCCCAGTGACCTCATATTTTTTCTTGTTTTCTTCTCTTTATTTTGATTGTTGTGACCTCATAGTTTTTTTGTTTCCTTCTCTCTTTTGATTTGTGAGTTATTGAGATCTTTTTTTTGTTGTTTAAATGTTTATTATGATTTGAATAACTTTACATTTTATTTCAAAAAATAATATATATAAATACAATGCATTTTATAAATTGCAAGGGCAATAAGATTACTAATTCGCTATTGTATGTTCCCACTTTCCATCTGCTCTATCAAATTTTTCAAAACTAATATTTGCATCTTCTACTGCATACCACCTTTTACACCTAATATTTCTCTAAATTATTTTGCGATGTTGTCCCTAGTGTGAACAATTTGTATTTTGATTTTTTGCTATTGTGTACCTTGACCTTTTCCATTGAATAATACTTTCTCTGTTGATAAGACGCCAACGTATTTCGAGATTCAAACTTTGTAATGTTTGATTTAATAATTAGCTCAAGAGCATATAGGTTTAGTTTCACAAAAGTGGTATTGTTAGATTCAGTATTTGAAAGTACTTTCATACAAGTTTGATTTTATAGTTGTTCACGATATAATGTAAAATAAATCAACAAATCACCATTCAATTTTGGAGACCGTGCAAAGTCAAACCGTGTCTAATAAAAATCAACGGAGGGAGTATTTTGTTGACTCAACACCCATCCCGAAAATCTCGGTCCGCCATTGTGTGCCTTTGGATATGCCGCTTTCATCCTCCCGCCTACCGATATCTCCCGTCTTTGCTTTCGGCATGTCCCACCATCTGAGCTAACCTAACCTGTCTTGGACAACACTCAATATCTCGCAGTGGAATATGTCTACCAGAGTAAGCTCCGCAAAGCTCCTCACTCAGCACACAATCTATATCCAAGTCCCCCATCGCACTCCACAAGTTTGGGATGACCCCTTTCTTAAGGGAGAATTGATTATTTGCCACTACAAAGAATGGTATTTTATTATTTGCCACTGCTAATATTGTAATTGTTTATTTGCCACTACAAAGAATAGTTGATTAATAATTTGCCATTTTGGATTTTTAATTACATTTTCTCAGATTTCACCCTTTTTACCTATATGAAATGTCCAAACTACCCTTGATTCATAACACATACACAGAGCCCATCTCGCCCTCGCCGATACAACTTCTGCGGCCGATAATGATGCCATCTCCATTTTTTGCTCTTGCAAGTAGCCCGTTTGGGTGGCTGTAGTCCATCCCAAGGAAATCCCAGCTTTGGGTCGTATGTGTTCGGTGGATTTGGTTCTTTCTCACGCTCACCACACCAGGCAGTGCATGTCACCAGTCAACAGCGTCTAACGTTGCATGCTTTGCCCACAGGCGATGCACGAGGAGGGATGTAGGGAGTAGCACAAAGCATGAGAGGGTTCTTCCTGCACACGCCGATCGAACCCCATGGCCTCCGCCATGTCCACCTCGTCCACGCCGGGAGGCAGCGTCCAGTCGAAGTGGTATAGGAGCTGCAGCAGCGTCAGCTCCATGCCGGCGAGCCCGTAGTTGTACCCGGGGCACATCCTCCGCCCCTGGAGAAGAGAGGCCGCAGAAGTTGTATGGCGAGGACGAGATGGGCTTTGTGTATGTGTTATGAATCAAGGGTAGTTTGGACATTTCATATAGGTAAAAAGGGAGAAATCTGGAAAAATGTAATTAAAAATCCAAAATGGCAAATTATTAATCAACCATTCTTTGTAGTGGCAAATAATCAATTACAATGTTAGCAGTGGCAAATAGTAAAAGACCATTTTTTATAGTAGCAAATAATCAATTCTCCCTTCTTAATGGTGCCTTAACACAAGGCTTCCCTACTAAACCAGTACACTAAGTACGGGGTCACTACTCATGACCCCTTGGTCTTCATAGTCCTCGAGAACACGATCAACAATGTCTCCCATACATTGTATGACGAAATGCCTCCTCACTATCCAAGGCAAGTGCATGGTCTATCACCCATCACTTAAACCACTGTCATATATAGGTATCCTATCTCATCTTAGAGTTCCCTTGCCTTCAACAAGCACCCTTGTCTATCGACCAGGTTTTCAGACTACAAATCCCCACACTTAGATAGCATCCAAGTATAAGGCCCTCTCGACTGAGCATATCATCTAGGATCCACTCCCATATGCACAGTCTACTCAACTAAACAACACGTCCAGTCTAAGAAAGTTGACCATAAGCCATCCTTTATCTTGTAGCCTGTCTAAGAAAGGAACAATAAATAGCTCATAGTTTCCTTGCAACTGCCCTAAGAGTTGTTCTTCTATCATCAGCGAGAGTTTACTTTGCCGTCGATGCAGGCAATAATAGATGGATTTCTGTACATAGTTGGGCCTAGGCTAAGGCTAAGAAATAAATAATAAATGGATTCCTCCCCCTTTAGCATATGCTTATGTAGCACTCCTATTTTGAATAAGCTTATGGGCAAATACTAGAATATGCTTTTCTCCATTCGGAGTAGGCTTTCTTTCTCCTTATTTTGGAAAAGAAGTTTTTCAGCAAGTGAGCAAGCCATACCATTCATCCTCCACCTCCTCGTCCATGAAGTCCGTTGACTTTCTTTTTCCGGTAAAGGCAGCATATGCCCTAAGTGCCTATACATTTAAAATTCACGTTTTGAAAGGTACTAGAAATTCAATTTGAAAATTTGAATGTTTGGAGAACCGGGATGCAATCAGCAATTTAATGTGATTAAGGACGTGCTGCAAGATTATGAATCCACTACAGAGGAGGACCAGTGGACTTGTATTTGGAACAATGCTACATTTTCTTCAGTTAAGGTGTACAAGATCTTCATGGGACATTCAAACACCCCCTTCTTTTCAATGGTTATGGAAGAGCTGTTGACAATCTAAGCACAAAGTTTTCTTTTGGCTGCTTCTTCGAGACAGGTTGAACACTCAAAACTTGCTTAGAAGAAAAAACATTCAAATGAGGGATTATACTTGTGTGCTTTGTGGGCAGGGGCTGGAGAAACCCTTCATCATCTTTTCTTTGGTTGTTCTTTCTCGCACCAATGCTGAGGCTATATTTGTCCTTCCAGACTGAGGAATCTGCCACTTCAGGATGCTTTGCTTGATCAAAAAGTAAGAATTCAAAAGCCTTTTTTCATGGAGATTGTTATTTTGGGAGCCTTGAGCATTTGATCACACGAAATAAGAAATTTTTTCAAAATGTTGATCCCTCATTTGAAGCATGGCAAAGGAATTTCAAGCATGAATTTGCCTTGGTTATCCATAGGGCAAAAAGAAAGTATTTCCCAGAAATTGAAGAATGGCCGGCTAACTTGACTTAGCTTGAGCTTTTGTTTTCCTTTTTTTGTATTTTTCTCCTTTAAATTTTAATATATTTCTACAGTAGGGTCCTTTCCCACTGTTTCCCTCGAAAAAAAGGAGAAGTAGGCTTCGAACAGCAGACGACAGATGCATGGTTTCAGTCTTTAATATGAGATATTGTCGCTAAATTGCTGCTTACATCCACGCCTTGTCGGCGTCGCTTGTCAGCCTCAACCTACAGAAGGTCAGATGATCACCCAGCTGCCGATAAACCTAAGCAGGAGGGCACTTTATGCAGCACGAGAAATAGTGCCGAGGCCGAAATAAATATCGTTACCTATCAAGATTAGATTTTGCTGCCTCTGCAGCAAATTAATTCCATCCATCATACGTATTTTGAACCCTACAGAAGAGCGTCGTTCTCAATTCGCGTCAACTTTGATAAGTATTTGTATTTACCGACCGCACCAAAATAAATTAGTATTTACCGATACTGAACCGTATTTTTTAAAAAAATCGTATTTACTGCAATAACAATACCGTATTTACCGAATGTACCATATTTATCGAAAATACCGAACGAACAGCCCTACAAAAAATTGGCACTCAAATTCGAGCTGAAGAGAACTCGAACATGGATGACAGGGTGTACAACCACACCTCTCACTCAAATTCTGACCTACGCAGCTGCTTTAGTAGGAGCAAAATTGAGGTCGAATAGGTTCTTCACTACTTCAATGTAAAAGCTACATTGGCATTTGTTTTTTTTTAACATTTAAATGGATTAATAAATTTCCCCGCTAATAAAAACTGGGAGAATTAACTTAGCAACACATAAAAAATGTGTAATTATCATAATAAGACCACAAAAGGATTTGTGCTGATAGATGGCTGCGAAAGTAAGTTTATGTTGGAAAATAACATTACCATTTGAATAAGTTTATGCCAACATTCCCCTAATAAAATTTTATGCGAACAACATATTGATATTTTGCAGTTTTATGGTTGCACTTTATTACGGTGGTACCTGATTTGCTTAGCTAATTTTCATACTAACAACTGCTTACTATTAAAAAAATTGTTGTCGATTTATACAGGTTTATCGACCTACATACCTTCTTTCTCATATTTAAGGATCTAACATCTATACTACGGCCATATTTAATAATTTCACTGTTTTTTTTTTTCAATTCTCAGTAAAGCAATGGTGTTGCTAGTGGCTGACAATTTCACGGTAACCCAATAAGGAGATTATTGATGATTTGCTATTAAATTCATATGCAATTGTAAAAAATACTACTCTATGTCTCGCTGACATGTGAGACCTGAAACTATATGTTTGTGAGACATAGAATGACATTTTGACAATTACACATGAACTGGAGTGACAAATCTGCAAATGCCCCCACAATAAGCACTTGCGTTTCCTATTTCCCCTCTAGGTCTACATAGTCCACATGAACGAAAGTGGGATGACCTTCCTCTGCCGCCGCGACGGCGGCGCTCCGGCTGGAGGACGACGACCTCGTCTCGGAGATCCTCCTCCAATCGGAAATGAACGGAAGGATCTGAGACATTTCTGTACAAAACCCCCTGGAGAAAATGCCCATTCTCATTTATGTACCGCAGCCCAGGACATTTTGCGTTTAGCCCCCCGATTCGTTCCTCCCCCTCATTTGGGCTCCTTCCCATCAACACTCCTCCGACCTCGCACCGCTCGGCCGCCGCCACCACCGCACTCCCCCCTCCCGGCTACATGCGCCCCCCAATCCACATGAGCGAGGAGAGCGACGAGATGAATCGCCGCCGCCGCTGCTCCACATCGCTGGCGCCGGCACTTCTGCTAGACGAAGACGACCTCCTCTCCGAGACCCTCCTCCGCCTCTCCCCGCAGCCCTCCTCCCTCCCCCGTGCCTCCCTCGTCTGCAAGCGCTGGAGCTGCCTCGTCACCGACCCCGGATTCCTCCGCCGCTTCCGCGCCCACCACCGGAAGCCCCCCTCATCTGCGTTTTCGTGGACTCCTGCGGCCGCGAACCCTTCTTCAGGTCCATGCTGGACCCGCCGGATCTCATCCCGCCCGAGCGCTTTTCCTTGCGGCTCGACGACGTCGAAGGTGGCGGCGTGGGCGGCGGCTGGCACTTCCACGGGTGCCGCCACGGCCGCGTCCTCCTCATCAACCGGAGCTTACTCGGCTGCCGCCAGGTCCAAGTTTGGGACCCCGTCACCGGCGACCAGCACTGCGTAGCCGTTCCCCCGGAGTTGGATTACTGGAACGTGCACTTTGTCCAAGGTGCGGTGTTCTGCGCAGCCAGCGACAAGGGCCACGTGCACGGCGGCTGCCACTCGAGCCCCTTCAAAGTGGTCTTGGTGTGCGCCGACCAGCGCGTTGCACAAGCCTTCGCCTGTGTTTACTCATCGGAGACCGGTGTATGGGGCAATCTCATCTCGACAGAGTCGACAACAATTCAATATACGATTTCTGTTAGATCTCGAAGTATCCTGGTTGGTGATTCCCTTTACTGGACGCTTTCTAGTTATCAGGATGCCATCTTTGAGTTTGATTTGGACAGGCAGAGCCTAGCTGTGATAGAGGTGCCATCGGATGTCTCTGTCGAGTGTCGACCACCATGGCCTCTACTTGATTGCACCGGCAGAGGGTGGTGGGATTTGCTTGCTCGTTATGTCATACTTGAGCGGGCAGTCATGGGAGTGGAAGGTCGATTGTGATGGACTGATGGTGTTGCTGGATGGCTGCCGGGAGAAACAATTGAACTGGACAAGCTTCTTTCGCTGAGATCATGGGTGGGGACAAATCCTCCAAGGATACTGGATATTGGTGGGGATGATAATGTGATGTTTCTACAAACTTCTAGTGGTGTCTTCATGGTCCATCTCGAGTCAATGCAGTTTAAGAAACTTTTTGAAAGCCCCGTTTTCACTGTCAGTCATCTGATATCCACTTCCTATTATCCATTCACAAGTTTCTGTGCTGCAAGGTAATCGCATGCTTTTACATTGCGAGTATAACAAAATATAGTTATTTCCGGTAATTTGTTTCTGGAATGCCTTTCATATCCTTTGAGTGTTAGACAACCAGCGTAGTTGTTTTTATTATTATTATTGTCGAACTATGCAGTTCCATTCAGAGGTATCAAACTGTTTTGATCAGTTATGCTATGAACTTCCATAGATTGGAACCATGAACATAAAGATTGGCATTTTCTTTCAAGAATATCATATCTAAATTTTATAGCTGATTGTCTATTTTCGTATGTGTAACTTGTGTTACGGTAGTATTCATATTTACATAGCTATGGTACAGATTTTCTCCGC
Source organism: Phyllostachys edulis (assembly GCA_036346405.1). Classification (NCBI taxonomy): domain Eukaryota; kingdom Viridiplantae; phylum Streptophyta; class Magnoliopsida; order Poales; family Poaceae; genus Phyllostachys; species Phyllostachys edulis. Next base: position 46,740,915 of record CM070563.1, on the reverse strand, counting down.
ACGAGACTCATTACAGCTAGAAATTGGAGACAACTACATGAAAAACTAAGCTTGAACCAACTGAAATGTCAAATTAGTAACTAAATTGGTACTAATGGAAGCTTAAATCTAGTTACGTTCTTTCAATTCATACAACACGTTTATCTCTGTTGATCTTGATATTAGTCTTAAATCTGTAATAGCAACTTGCTTTGATCTTGCCTTATGAAATTTTAGTTCTTTCTATCACTCGTTGATGTCTTGCTGCAAGTAACAGTCCATATTTATCATTAAATAAACAAATCGATTTTTTTATCTTTTATCAGGATAAATTTATTTAAATCTGAATAGTCATGGTCATTTTTGTTTCTGGAGTTTAGTAGTTTGAGCCTATTTTTAATTTTGCCTGCTACATGATGTGGGATGGGCACTTAAGAATAATTATGGATAACATCTTTGTTCTGATATGTCAAATAGTCCGTGCATGTTCTTCGTTATTAGGTATTGAGTTTACGAGTTGTGAGTATACTTTGTTGAGTAATATTCTTTTCATCTGACAGTAGATGTGGTTTTGTTTATCTATTCCTAACATTGTATCAAAAGTTAGTTATTTTTCCCAAGTTGTAGCTGTGGGTTCATCTAAATGTGTCACTGTTGCCCTCCTCTCTTATCTCTTTGGTTTTTCTTCAGAGTTGTCATTGGTCGCTTGACTTCTTATGCATGTAGGCATGGGCACTGGCGATGGACATGATGGAGCAGAAATTTTCCATGACACATGATGATTTGTTCAGTTAGAAATTCTAGCGTACTGTATTGGTTGAACAGGTAAGGTTATCTTCCAAATGTAGTTTGATTTGAAGGATCTCAACTGTTATTTAGTGCTTGGCTGCTTGCCAAATTCCAAGAGAGGACCTCCATATTGTCTCTGTAACCCTTTTCTCAGCTGTTGTCTGCCTCCCATCATACCTTCTATTCTTGGCAGTCTGCCTTCTATCTCTTTTCTCCAGGCCCTGCTTCTTCATCCTTTGCTCAGCACCTCTCCATTCCCTTAGTCATGGTCTGCTCACTCTCTCAGATGTGCTCTTTGAATCACTAATTTTTTTGTTGCTACTGAGATAGTGAGATGTAGACAAAAATTTGAGAGCGTGTCAACAGTAGAAGTTGAAGATACCCCAGCACAATAGCTGTTCTTCTATTGCTTTTCTCTGTTTCTAATGACGGTTTTGCCCAATAATAATGTAGATTTTATACAAATTGGCCCTTTTGTGAATTTATTTATAGAATTGGACCCGTCTTGAAACTATTTTCACAAATGGCCAACTCCTGGCGCTGAGGTAAAGCATCTCAGCACCGAGGTCATTGGCGTTGACCTTGGGAGAACTTAGAGCATGTACAATGGGCTTATGTCAGTTGTCTATAGCCATTGCTACGAAGAATTTTTGCTGACATGGATGAAAGAGAATGAAGAGAGAGAAAGATGCTGCTTACAATCCTATAGTCGATTATAGCATAAGAAACAAGAAAAACATTAAAAGATTGTGTGTTCTATAAAGACAACTAAAAAGACAGCAACCGTCTATACCATTGTATAAGCTGTCTTTAGTGCTGTCTACAAGTGACATAGATAATTATTATAGATAGTAGCTGTCTGTATCATTGTACATGCCCTTAGTGCTGAGCTGCATAGTCTCAGCACCAGTGTTCTTGGCGCTGAGTTTCAGCGGCTGTGCTAGAACATGCTTGTCTTTGATTAATGCACTGACACATTTCTGTGATGGCATGTTTTGCTGATCTGATGAAGGCTCATTCATGTGAAGGATGGTCTGCTATTTTATCTTTGTGACAAGAAATGCGTTGACGCTGAATCCAGCAGCCATGCAACTGGGAAATGATTCACAAGTTGTTGAGTGTTTTTTTAGAGGGGGCATCATGAGCGATGGCTAACAGTAGAACACAGGTCTTTGAAAGTAGCTTGTTTGTTAGTACATTTGAGCTCCAGAAAGCATTCATTGCCTTGGGAATCTTTCTATTGACAAACGTGGGTAGAAACGCTACTGATACAAACTTCCTATTGCAAATACAAATGTCCTATGCAAATTTAGAAATAATTCAATTCTTGTAGCCTGTAGATAATTCAGCAGTACACTTTGTCGTTAACTCTAAGCACTTCAGTTCAAATCCAGCACTGATTTGTGTAGGTTGCGAACAACTCAAACACACTTTAGTAGCCACTTGGATAATGTTTAGTGATTAGCATAAGTACAAAGTAACAAAAAGAGCCAGTTTTTAATGCATCATACGTATGTTCCTGGCTTCCTGTCCTTGTTATTTGCCCATGTGAATATTTTTTTTAACGAATGTCCATGGGCAGGTGGCCTGCCTGGCGTTTTCGTATAGTAGGGGTGCTATTTTTGCTATTTCATTAGTGTGGGATAGGGGTAATTTTGCTATTTTGCTTAAAAAACGTGCTAAATAAGCCAAAAACTTGTTCGAATGGTTTATTAGTAGTAGTACTCTAGTAGTAAGAAAAATGAGAAGTTGGTGAATGGCTTTGCATAGAATCTTCAAATACCTCTGGTTTTGTTTTCGATAAAATATCTGTAAATTTCTACATTCCAAACATACCTTCAATGGTGTAGTGCAAAAGGTTCGGATTGCTTAGGAACGGCAATCCACGAATGACAGGGCATAGCTCGGCCATGAGATCAGTCAATCACTGGGATCTAACTATTACATAATAAGAGACGAATCGAGAGAACGGGAGACATGAATTTAATCATGCTGATCTTAGGTTTAAGAATTATACATCATCATTGCTTGATCCAATAGCTGAAGCATATAGAATACCATTCATGCGGTCTCGCTCATCAGTAGTCGAAGGATACTGACTCTTGCTAAGACTTATGCCATGTGACATAGGCAAGAACCCTTTCTTGATATTTTGCATGTTGAACCGAATCAACACCTTGTCAATATAAGTACTTTTGACTTAATCCAATTAGCCTTCTTGATCTATCTTTATAGATTCTTATTCCTAAGATATATGCTGTCTCTCCTAGGTCCTTCATAGAAAAACTATTTTTCAATGATGCCTTAACGGATTCCAGCATAGGAATGCCATTCCTAATCAATAATATGTCATCTACATATAAGATTAGAATTACAAGTGTGCTTCCACTAACCTTCATGTAAACACAAAGTTCTTCTTTGTTTTTGACGAAACCAAACCTTTTGATCTCCTCATCAAAACGTATATTCCAACTCCGAGATGCTTGCTTCAATCCATAAATGAACTTCTAAAGTTTGCACACTTTACTAGCATTATTTAGATCGACAAAACCTTCAGGTTGTGTCATGTACACATCCTCACTTAGGTTTCCATTAAGGAAAGCTGTTTTGACATCCATTTGCCATATCACATAGTCGAAATATGCAGCAATAGCTAGAATGATCCGTACAGATTTAAGCATTGCTACCGGTGAGAAGGTCTCATCGTAGTCAACTTCTTGAACTTGTCGAAAACTTTTTGCGACTAGTCGAGCTTTATGAATGTGAACATTTCAATCCATATCAATCTTTTTCTTATAGATCCATTTGCACTCAATGGTTTTAACACCATCAATTGGATCGACCAGGTTCCAAACTTGGTTGTCTCTCATGGAGTCTATCTCGGATTTCATGGCTCCAAGCCATTTCTTAGAGTCTGGGTCCATCATCGCTTCATTATAAGTGTTAGGCTCATCATTATTCAATAATAATACGTCATGCCCATACCTTATAGGCAATTGACGTGGCATTTTAGATCTACGTGGGGCTAATGCCTCATCTATAGGTTCAACAACATTTTGTTCATCCTGTAGAGGTTCAGTAGGAGTTGAAATACTTTCAGATGTTTCTCGAATTTTTTCGAGTTGCACCTTTCTCCCACTGACCCTTTTGGAAAGAAACTCTTTTTCTAAAAAGACACTATTTCGGGCAACAAACACTTTGCCCTCCTCTTGGTTGTAGAAATAATATCTTTTGGTTTCCCTAGGATATCCTATAAAGAAGCATTTATCCAACTTGGGTAGGAGTTTATCAGACGTCAAACGTTTAACATAGACATCACATCCCTAAATCTTTAGAAAAGACAAGCTAGGACTCTTCCTAGTCCATATCTCATATGGTGTCTTATCTACTGATTTAGATGGTACCCTATTTAAAGTGAAAGCGGCAGTTTCCAGAGCGTAACCCCAAAAATACAATGGCAGATCAGATTGCCTCATCATCGATCGAACCATGTCCAACAAGGTCCTATTACGCCGCTCGAACACCCCCATTCCATTGTGGAGTACCCGGTGGCGTAAGCTGTGGAACAATTCCACATTGTTTCAAATGATTACCAAATTCCTGGCTCAAAAATTCACCTCCATGATCAGATCGCAAAGATTTGATTGTCTTGCCAAGTTGATTTTGTACCTCATTCTGGAACTCTTTGAACTTTTCAAACGATTCCGACTTGTGCCTCATTAAATAGATATATCCATATCTACTATAGTCATCTATGAAAATAATGAAGTACTGAAAACCACCTCTAGCTGTCATGCTCATTGGTCCACACACATCAGTATGTATGAGTGCCAACAAGTCGGACGCCCTCTCATTCCGACCAGTGAAAGGTGTCTTGGTCATTTTCCCGAGTAGGCTAGATTCGCACGTTTCAAATGATTCCAAATCAAATGAGTTTAGAATTCCATCATGATGGAGCTTCTTCATGCGTTTCTCACTTATGTCACCAAAACGACAATGCCATATGAAAGTGGAATTCGTATTATTAGGCCGAAGCCTCTTTGCATTAATATTAAAGATGGGTGCATCATCAAGATTTAAAATAAACAACCTGCTCAAAACAGAGCATAGCCATAAAACATATCATTCAAAAATATAGAACAACCATTGTCCTCAATAATGAATTTATAACCCTCTCGCCATCAAACATGAGGCCGAGATAATGTTTCTACTCATGGCTGGAACGTAATAACAATTATTTAATTCTATAATAAATCCCGAAGGCAAAAACAATGGTAAAGTCCCGACAGCTAATGCAGCAATCTTTGTGTAACACCCCAGCCCAGCACTGAGTCTGAAATGCTACTAAACTATCCTTTTTAAACAATATTCATCAACACACTAAAAAAAATTTCAGCAACCAAAGCATTAATAAAATCCAACCACGGGTCACAATAGAACATGAATAAATAATGATTAAGCATGAATAAATACGCGAGGGAAACATAGCAAGATATTAAGTCTAAAACAACACCAACCAGTAAATCCAAAAACCGTGGAACCAAATAGACTAGTCCAAACATTCATCTAAGCTTATTCCAAATTCTAACATGTTCTAAAAAGTATCCCAAAGCAATAGTGAATTAAATAGTTCTCATGGCAACTAGTCATGTGATTGAAGTATAAAATTATTCCATGTGCTCTAGTCCTCTCAAGCGTGGCGCCTCAAAGATCACCTAAAAACAACAAAGAGCAAGCGTGAGTCCACGACTCAAAGAAATACATCAATAAACCACAAACAATGATAAAACAATAGTATTCAATAACTTCATTATCATCACATGTCCTTCTATTAATATTCTCATGCCATTCTCTTCTCTTTATTTTCACACACATTCATATCATATCTCAATGCAACTCTACTCTACATGTCCACATGCACTTCTTTCACAGATATCAGATAGCATGAGTGAACGCTCGCGACAACGTTCACTCTCAAGCCTGCTCCTCCTCAAGGATCGGGACCTCCTCCACTCCGTGGAGTTGTGATCAATCATGATCACCTTCTCATATGCAAAGATGCTTATGAATGCAAAGATGCATAATTCCATCATATTCATCATATCCAATTTTCCTCATGTTCATCAATAAGATATAATCATACCATTCCATTGCTTGCAATTAAATAAAAATAAAAGCACAACAATAATGGTAATGACGATAAAGAAATACAGTGATCAATCATTGATCGTTGTCTACCATGTACTTGCCTTTACTAGTTGCGACGCACGGTCTGGCTAGAAGATGGCAACAAGTATGACGTCTCTCCTACAATAAACACTTAAATCTCAATACAAGCTATAGCATCACAAGAACAACAATTAATTTAACATCGCCCCTACACGTCCCCCAAATCCACCACGCTTCCCCAATACCGAACCGTCACGCCTTGCTGTCCTGGTACTAAAAAGGGCGTAACTTTTGACTCACAAGTTCGATCATGGCAAACCACCCTATTCTGGAATTTACACAAACTTCCCCACCTTTTCTTATATTACCATGACTTCTCATTAAATCATCTAACCCCTTGTTTTTATCCCAGAAGACCGATATGTTATTTTCTGGACAGCGAGCCTTACTAAATTCATAACTTGAAAATTACTCGTCCGTTCGATATGATTAAATACTCTATAGAAAGATACCAAAATTATCTACAATAAACTAGAAGATGACATTCCCAAAATTCGCCATTAAGATGTCCGTAATAATTGTACACAGAACAACAGACTAAACAGATCTACTAATCGGCCCCTCAACTAGAAAATTCTAAAACCCCTCTCTAATTAATCTCGATTCAAATCTCTAATTAAATATCCCCCAATATACTGTTTAAGGCAGCATGCATCATACAAAGCAAAATTACACTACTGATTCATTTCTATCGCTAGTCTACTACTAATTAATTGTTAGCACTAGTTGCACTACTAATTAATTGCTAGCAGCCTTGCACTACTAGACAATTCTAGCGCTACTTGCACTATTAGATAATTTAGCACTAGCTAATTAATTCTCGCAGCCACTAGATAACACACGCACAACATAAGAAGATGATTCCTTACGTGAGCAGCAGTAGCACAAATTGGTTGGGCGTGCTGGTCAAATGGCTATGTAGCGGCAACAAAAGGCAAAGACTTCACGCAGCAGCAACCAACGCAGGCTGTCGAGCGAAAGATCTTCCACGTGTGGGCAGCAACCGATGCAATCGAGTCGGCGAGTTCCACGCTACGCGCAAAGCGGTTGGCGACAACAACCGGGTGGCGACCACGCATAGGCGGTGACGCCACGACGGCACGCAGAATGCGGATGGGCGCGAGCAGCCACCCAACACGCACGCCACAAGACGGACGGCAGCGACTCCGGCGACGGCCTAGACGCTACGAGCGAAAGAGAACAAGATGCGCGCGACGGGTGGGAGATAAAAGAAAAAAAAGCGCTAGGGTTTTAGAATCCACTCTCTCACGATCCTTTTATTTAGGCACGAGTGACTCCTCTAAAACTCTAAAATATTCCGCTTTTTCGATCCCTTTTGTTTATTTACGCATTGGTCCTCAAGAGGTTTTTTATTTATTTTATAGAATATTACATTCTACCCCCCTTAAACAGAATTCGACCTCGAATTCTACTCGTCTTCTACACGAAAGAACCACCACAACTGAAATTGAACAACAAATCACACGTACCCGACGTGAACAACTCCGGATATTGCTCGCGCATGCGAGACTCCAACTCCCAAGTCGCCTCTCTCTCGGACTGATGCGTCCACAGCACCTTGACGTATACCAACGTCTTGTGCCTTAGTACTCGCTCGACCTCTCTAGAATACGACCGGACGCGACTCAATTGTGAGGTCTTGCTCGATAGTCGGCGGCTCCAACAAAACCTCATGCTCGGGTCTCTCAAAACTTTCTCAAAGATGGAGACATGAAACACATTGTAAACCCCACAAGATGGACTCGGGAAGGTCCAAGCGGTAAGCCAACTTTCCAATTCTTGCAATAATCGGGAACGGTCCAACGTACCTTGGGCTAAGCTTCCCTTTGGTACCAATCGGACAATGCCTTTGGTGGAGACACTCTCAAGAGCACCGATCACCCACCGCAAACTCCAAGTCACCTCCTCACATCTGCATAGCTTTTACATGCGCTCTGGGTCGCTAGCAAATTGCCTCACCATGGCCACGCGCTCAACGGTCTTGAATCCAAATCGACCCAAACCGCCTTCTCCCCATCAGATCCCAACAAAGTGGCGACCTGCACTTCCGCCCATACAGAACCTCGAATGGCGCGGCTCTAATACTAGAATGGTAGCTATTATTATAAGCAAACTCTGCAAGAGGTAACTGATCCTCCCAACTACCATTCCAAGATAGAACGCAAGACCGCAACATGTCCTCCAAAGTCTGAATGGTGCGCTCTGACTGCCCATCACCGAGGGTGAACGCAGACTAAGACAGTGTGTGCCCAACGACTCGCAGACTCTCCCGAACTTGAGACAAACTTCAGATCCCTATCGAAATTATGGTCTTTGGCACACCATGCGGTCTCACTATTTCACGCACATAAATAGGAGCTAGATCACTCATTGAACTCACAGTGCGAATAGGAATAAAGTCTTGCAGACTTGTCTGAACGATCCACCACTACCCAAATTGCATCATTCCTCGTGGTGAACGAGGCAAAGCCACCACAAAGTCCATAGTGATATCATCCCATGGCCACTGGGGAACCTCCAAAGGCTGCAACAACCTGCGCAGGACGTTTATGCTCGGTTTTCACTTGCTGACAAACACCACAAGAAGCCACATAATTAGCAATATCCACTTTCATCCTTTTCCACCGAAATTTTGTTTCAGATCTCGATACATCTTAGTCTCCCGGGATGAATAGTGTACGGGTGCGATGAGCCTCCTCAAGATGTCATCCTTGACCTCGCCTTTTGTGGCACACAAAGGCGGCCTTTAAACCGCAAAGCACCGATTCATCTATGCTGAAATCTCCTCCTTGCCCTCATCCAGACGCTTCTTGACCTCCTGCAATAATCGGTCACTCTGCTGTGCTTCCGCAGACACGATGCGGAATAGCCGATCAATGATCAACTGTGTCTCAACATGTGCTGTGCCCGCATAGCAATAGGATATCCCCATGCGATCAAAATCAGCAATGAGGCAATCTAGAGTAGCGGAGTCGCCTTGCGACTAAGAGCATCGAGAACAACATTGGCCTTGCATGGGTGATACTGAATAGTAAGGTCATAATCCTTGATCAATTCTAGCCATCTCCTTTGCCTCAAATTCAGATCCTTCTGAGTGAAGATATACTTGAGACTCTTATGATCTGTGAAAATATCACAAGACTCACCGTACAGATAATGCCTCCAAATCTTTAGAGCAAAGACAACCGCAGCCAATTCCAAGTCATGAGTGGGATAATTCTGCTCATGCTTCTTCAATTGCCTCGATGCATAAGCAATCACCTTACCGCCTTGCATAAGTACACGCCCAAGACCCACTCGAGACGATCTGAAAATCGTGAAACGCTTCGCTCAGAAGAGTGAGAATAGGTGAGGTCACCAACCTCTCCTTCAAAGTCGTAAACTAGCGCTCACACTCATCACCCTTCGAATCTCACACCTTTACGAGTAGCCGACATCGGCTTGGCGATGAGAGAAATCTGCACAAAACGCCGATAGTAACCAGCCAAACCCAAGAAACTCCTCACCTCCTTCACATTAGTCGGCCTCTTCCAATCCACCACCGTGGAGACCTTGCTAGGATCAACAGCAATGCCCTGAGGATTTATCACATGACCCAGAAAACCCACTTCTGAAATCCAGAACTCACATTTCTTCAACTTAGCATAGAACTTGTGCTCTCTCAAAGTCTCTAACACTAGCCTCAGGTGACGCTTATGATTCTCATTGGTCTTGGAATAGATAAGAATATCATCAATGAACACCACCACGAAGTCATCCAGATACTCGTGCAACATGTTGTTCATGGTCTCCATAAAAACGGCAGGTGCATTAGTTAGTCCAAAAGACATAACTTTGTATTCATAATGTCCATACCTGGTGGAGAAAGCTGTCTTCTCTACATCTTGTTCACGCACACGGATTTGATTATACCCTGACTGGAGATCAATCTTGGAGAACACCTGAGCTCCATTCAACTGATCAAACAAGTCCTCAATGCGTGGCAATGGATATTTGTTCTTGATCGTGATTGCATTAAGCGCACGATAATCAACACACATGCGCCAACTCCCATCCTTCTTCTCTGTGAACAGAACTGGAGCTCCCCATGGCGATACATTACGCCTAATCAAACCCTTAGCCAACAAATCGTCCAACTGCTTCTTCAACTCATCCTGAAACGGACGTGCCAGTCGATATGGAGACAACGAGATGGGTCGAGTGCCCGGAACAAGATCAATGCGAAACTCCACGTCTCGCGCAGGTGGCATGCCCGGAAGCTCAGCCGGAGAAACATCTGGATAATCACTAACCACCGGAATCTCCTCAATCCGCTGGCCACGCTCGGTTTCTCGGCAAGAGCTAGGAGAAGCCCGCTTTTAACATGCCACGACCGGAAACAAATCCGCCAACACCGAAGAGAGCGCGGGGCGCTCTCTGAAGGTCAAAGTCTCTCCGGGCGAAGTGCCGCAGAGATCGGCCCTACGTAAACAGATATCACGGCTCGGTAAGAGTGCAACCAATCCATGCCCAAGATAACATCAAAAGGTTCCAACTGAATGACCATCAGATTCGCCGTGAACTTCTCCCCATCGATAACAATAGAGCACCCAGGACAAACCATGGAGCTCGCAATAATACCCCCAGGAGAACTGACCAACACTGACTGAGAAATCAACTGCATACTCAAGTTTGCTTTTCTCGCAAACACCATCGAGACAAACGAATAGGTAGCCCCTGAATCAAAAAGGACTAAAGCATCAAACGAATCCACAAGCAAAGTACATCACCACGCCAGACGACCATGACTCGGTGAGGCATGGCGTACACCTGTGGCGCCATGGCGAAGAAGACGGCGTCGGGGCGGCGAGAGCCCCAACCATCTGGCGTGGCGGTGCGGTAAAAGTCGGTCGCGCAACTGAAATGGTGCGAGGCGGCGGTACCGAGAGTACCCAGTGAGGCGCCTAAGTTGAAGGAAGTGGCAATACAGAGCAGCCATCATCCGGACAGATCTCGAGCAGGCCCATCAAATGAAGCCGGGATAGGCTCCACTTGATCACACTAGCGGGTTCTCGGCGACACACCGCTCCTTGTGACCCTCGGCCACTGCGACGACAATCTCCGCCCAGAGCACTTTCGGAAGACGGTGACCATCACCGCGCGAAACAAAGCATGCCCCGCCTGCGCGACAGATCGAAGAGCCGAGTACTGCAAAAGGACGAGACGTCGAAGAAGAAAATGTCTTCGATCAAGTAAACTTGGAGGACTGCAGTCCTCCTTAAATTTCTTAAAAGCGGTCATTGAATGCAGACCACTCCTCACCAGAGCTCCTCTTCCGGTCACCACTAGAAGCAACCACCCACCAGAGGCTTGTCGCCCTTAGTGAGTGCATCTCCAACTCCATGCCCTTGGCTTGCTCCACAACAGAGTGAAGTCACGGAGTGGAGTGGCTCCCAACACATGGCGGTACTCGGCGCTGAGACCCCGACGGAACTTCTTGGCCTTCAAGATCATCGTTTGCCGAAGGGACAAAAGCGAACCAAGCTGTTGAACTCAAATTCATACTCAGCAATGGACCTTTTCCCCTGAACAAAAGTCGTCAAGGCAACCTCCATCTTTTCAATGAAGGAGTAGGGGTAGAACTTTGCCTTGAATTGATCAACAAAGTCCTCCCAAGTGACTGGCCCCTGAGCGGCGGTCCTCGAAGACACCACGCCGTCCCACCAAATGTCCGCTTGCCCTTTCAGCTGAAAGGCTACAAAACGGACCCTCTGAAGTGAGGACATCTCCAAGGCTCCAAACTGCCTCTCCATGTAGCGCAGCCCGGTCCATTGCTGACGGTGTGCTCGACCACAAACGGGTCCAACCTCAACCCCATCCACTCTCGAAGCGTCATCCGCGCCTCAGGTGCAGGTGGGGGAGCAACAGGAGCAGCAACAGATGTCGCAGCAGCAGGGGCTGCCGGCGCCTGTTGACGGAGAGCACGGATCTCTCCCACCAACTCTCTCAGCAAAGCGGGGGTTTCATCTTGGCCCCTAACCGGAGGCGGGTCAACAACCCTCCATCGCAGCCTCCGCCCCCTCACCATCGACTAATCGCCACAGGTGGTGACTCCACGGACCACGCCATGGCCCGACCTCCACCACGGCCTCCACGATCATGCCACCACGACCACGCCCTCTACCCCCGGCATAGCTATCAACCACAATCAATAACACACAATAAGCTCAAAGGTCAATACCCAATCATGCATCAGTATACAACATAACATAAGCATAAAGCGATACTCGTCCCACTCTCTAACCTATTGTGCACTAGTGTGTCAAAATTTTAAATTAGTTTACCATTAGCAAATTTTAGTTGTTTTACTAATCATAAAACAAATTTTAGCAATTTTAGGTTACCTAAGTTGTTAATCTATTCACCATGGACCTAAAGCCCGCTCTGATACCAACTGTAACACCCCAGCCCAGCACTGAGCCTGAAATGCTACTAAACTATCCTTTTTAAACAATATTCATCAACACACTAAAAAAAATTTCAGCAACCAAAGCATTAATAAAATCCAACCACGGGTCACAATAGAACATGAATAAATAATGATTAAGCATGAATAAATACGCGAGGGAAACATAGCAAGATATTAAGTCTAAAACAACACCAACCAGTAAATCCAAAAACCGTGGAACCAAATAGACTAGTCCAAACATTCATCTAAGCTTATTCCAAATTCTAACATGTTCTAAAAAGTATCCCAGCAATAGTGAATTAAATAGTTCTCATGGCAACTAGTCATGTGATTGAAGTATAAAATTATTCCATGTGCTCTAGTCCTCTCAAGCGTGGCGCCTCAAAGATCACCTAAAAACAACAAAGAGCAAGCGTGAGTCCACGACTCAAAGAAATACATCAATAAACCACAAACAATGATAAAACAATAGTATTCAATAACTTCATTATCATCACATGTCCTTCTATTAATATTCTCATGCCATTCTCTTCTCTTTATTTTCACACACATTCATATCATATCTCAATGCAACTCTACTCTACATGTCCACATGCACTTCTTTCACAGATATCTGGTATAGCATGAGTGAACGCTTCGCGACAACGTTCACTCTCAAGCCCGCTCCTCCTCAAGGATCGGGGACCTCCTCCACTCCGTGGAGTTGTGATCAATCATGATCACCTTCTCATATGCAAAGATGCTTATGAATGCAAAGATGCATAATTCCATCATATTCATTATATCCAATTTTCCTCATGTTCATCAATAAGATATAATCATACCATTCCATTGTTTGCAATTAAATAAAAATAAAAGCACAACAATAATGGTAATGACGATAAAGAAATACAGTGATCAATCATTGATCGTTGTCTACCATGTACTTGCCTTTACTAGTTGCGACGCACGGTCTGGCTAGAAGATGACAACAAGTACGACGTCTCTCCTACAATAAACACTTAAATCTCAATACAAGCTATAGCATCACAAGAACAACAATTAATTTAACATCGCCCCTACACGTCCCCCAAATCCACCACGCTTCCCCAATACCGAACCGTCACGCCTTGTCATCACGGTACTAAAAAGGGCGAACTTTTGACTCACAAGTTCGATCATGGCAAACCACCCTATTCTCGAATTTACACAAACTTCCCACCTTTTCTTATATTACCATGACTTCTCATTAAATCATCTAACCCCTTGTTTTTATCCCGTAAGACCGATATGTTATTTTCTCGACAATGAGCCTTACTAAATTCATAACTTGAAAATTACTCGTCTGCTCGATATGATTAAATACTCTATAGAAAGATACCAAAATTATCTACAATAAACTAGAAGATGACATTCCCAAAATTCGCCATTAAGATGTCCGTAATAATTGTACACAGAACAACAGACTAAACAGATCTACTAATCGGCCCCTCAACTAGAAAATTCTAAAACCCCTCTCTAATTAATCTCGATTCAAATCTCTAATTAAATATCCCCCAATATACTGTTTAAGGCAGCATGCATCATACAAAGCAAAATTACACTACTGATTCATTTCTATCGCTAGTCTACTACTAATTAATTGTTAGCACTAGTTATACTACTAATTAATTGCTAGCAGCCTTGCACTACTAGACAATTCTAGCGCTACTTGCACTATTAGATAATTTAGCACTAGCTAATTAATTCTCGCAGCCACTAGATAACACACGCACAACATAAGATGATGATTCCTTACGTGAGCAGCAGTAGCACAAATTGGTTGGGCGTGCTGGTCAAATGGCTATGTAGCGGCAACAAAAGGCAAAGACTTCACGCAGCAGCAACCAACGCAGGCTGTCGAGCGAAAGATCTTCCACGTGGGGCAAAGAACCGATGCAATCGAGTCGGCGAAGTTCCACGCGACACGCCAAAGCGGCCGGGCGACAACAACCGGGAGGCGACCACGCATGGGCGGTGACGCTTGCAAGACGGCACGCAAAGAATGCGGATGGGCGAGCAATTTCCCGCCAACACGCGACGCACAAGACGGACGGCAGCTCGGCGGACGGCCTAGACGCCGAAAGCGAAGAGAACAAGATGGCGGCGCACGGGTGGGAGATAAAAGAAAAAAAAACTGCTAGGGTTTTTAGAATCCACTCTCTCCACGATCCTTTTATTTAGGCACGAGCTGACTCCCCTCTAAAACTCTAAAATATTCCGTTTTTTACGTATCCCCTTTTGTTTATTTACGCATTGGTCCTCAAGAGGTTTTTTTTTATAGAATATTACACTTTGCTTTATTCCCGACGCGAAGATCCATCTCGCCTCTTGCAACTCTCCTATTCTTTATTAGACTCTGCATCGAATTGCAAATATGAGCAATCGACCCGGTATCAAATACCCATGAGTTAACAGAAGAATCAGCAAGAAAAACATCTATAACATTAATACCTGAAGTGGAAGGTTTAGTCCCACCATTCTTTTTCAGATCAGCTAGGTATTTCTTACAGTTCCTTTTCCAATGTCCTGATTCCTTGTAGTAAAAATATTCATTCTCTTGAGTTGGGCCAGACTTATTCTTGGGCTTAGGCTTGTTAGTTTGGATCCCATCCGAAACTTTCTTGCCCTTTCCTTTGACCCAAGTTCTAGCCTTCTTCTTGAAGCTTGTACTCTTTTGCACCATCAGCACATGACTGTTGCTTTTCTTAATGCTGTCCTCTGCAGTCTTAAGCATCATATGTAGTTCAGTGAGATTCTTATCTAAGCTATTCATATGGAAGTTCGAATGAATCGACCATAGCTTGCGTGAAGCGAAGCAAGAATCAAATCTGTAGCCAACTCTTGACTAAGTGGAAAACCAAGTTTTTCCAAGCTCTGTGTGTAACCAACCATCTTGATCACATGTGGGCTCACCGGACTACCCTCAGCTAGCTTACACCAAAACAAGTTCTTTGAGATCTCATATCTCTCGGTTCTTGCTTGTGTCTTAAACATGCTTTTGAGCGCCACGATCATATCGTAGGCCTCAATGTTCTCAAACTGCTTCTGAAGGTCTGAGTTCATCGCAGCAAGCATGAGACAGCTAACATCAAGGGACTCATCACATGCCTTTTTATAGGCGGTTTTAAGAGTAGCAAAGACAGATTATCAAGATGCACATCTGGAATTGGTTCCTCTAGAACATGTTCCTTTTTATCTTTCCTAAGAACAATTCTTAGGTTGCGGGACCAATCAGCAAAATTTGTTCCATTCAGTTTTTCCTTATCAAGTACCGAACGTAAAGCAAAACTGGATGTTGGTACAGCGATTGGTGCCATGATCTACAACATAAAATATGCAAAACTAAGATATATGTTCAAGAAAAGTAACTTCTATTAAATAATTTAATAAAGATACTCCCACTAAATACCATATCCCTCTTATGACATTTAGCGATTCAAGATCCACAATCAGATAATCTACTAGTGAGCTTGGGCATCACTGCTAGAAGATTAGTGAATTCGGTAAGCAACCCTTTGCTAATCATATCTCTATATGACTCTTGTTGTTGGGCAGCATCTCTATGCTTCGGCACCCAATCCTATGCCCCAAGGTCCATAACCGTTATGATGACCTTGTCAAGTTAAACCAATGCAATGCGTGTAAGTGTCCGACACAAACTCATCTAGTCAAGGAAAGTTAATGGCATTCTGTTTTAGCAAGACCTACCATTAAAATACAAGACTTTTGATGGTGCAGCTTATTGGAAGGGCATCAATTTAACTTAACATTATGCGAGGGAATTTTACTTTTATTATGTTAAAAGCATCTAATAAAAAACATGACTTAATATCATGACAGGAATAAACACAAACATTCACAGATAATCATATCACTGTGAAATAGTATGGCCCTTAACATGATGATCTCCATCAGCATGCTTCCTGTCCTTTGACCACCATGCTTGAAGTCTCCGACCGCATTCATCTACTAAGCAATTACTCCTAAGAGCTAGTAATGAATTACATAGGATATTATCAAGCATCACATGTTGGTATGCAGACCGTTATACAATAATATGTAGCTCGATGGCTATCTCACAACATGACACGTAGGTCATGAAAATCCATACATGCATCACATACACAATGGGCCATACTATTCACATTAATCCCTGCAAAAACAAGTTACGCATAGAATCCAATTCTATCGGGCGACATGAACACATACTACCTATAACGCGCAGTACGATTAGCCAGCACGGCGGTCCCGCTATATTGCTGCCTTGATACGACCACATAATGCGACATACTCCGATAGCGGAATTCCAACCGGTAGGAGTGTCATGCATGGTAGTCGAAAACAAGTCGAGTGAATCATCTGGTGCTCTTAACTTATACCTCCTCTTATACCCATCTACTACCACCGAAAACTGATCGATCTTATCGACTAGGGCCTAGGTTACCAGACCTGACCAGTAATAGATCCAATCTACTACTACCACATATCAAGTATATGCGATTGATCCAGATCAAAAACTACGCAGGATGGCTCTGATACCACTGAAGGGATACGGGTAGGCTACGATAGCAAAAATTCAAAATTTCTACCACATAAACCAGGAAGCCAAGCAAGAAGATGATCACAGATCGTTACCACTAAATCTTGAGAGCGGAAGAAGCGTCGAGCGGCTGGTCCGACGAAGAGCGCGTCGATGTACTGGTCGTAGTCGATCGTCCAACGTCAAGCACGTTGATGCAGTGGTCGTAGTCGATCGTCCAGCGTCCTTGCGAGTCGACCGTCTCCTCCAGCACCTCTGCAGTTCCTTGCGAAGATCGCAGATCGTCCTCAAGCGCAACAACGTAGAAGCGCCTCTATGGTATCCACACGTCTAGGGAAGGAACAACCGTACGCCGGTGTGCTAGCACCGAGTCGCACGGCAAGGCTCTCAAGAAGATGGCGGCTAGGGTTTCGGGAGAGCAACTCACGTCTACTCGTCTTACTCCCAATAGCCTCATGCATCTCCTTATATAGTGCCCGCGATGGATCCTATCCGAACACGCTTTACGAATCGTATCCGTACTGGTTTGTTCCAACCCGTTAAGTGTGTGACCCGTTAGGTTCATGTGTAGTTCGGTTGTGACTAGGAAACCCTTTCCGACCACGAGTCGTAGCGGTTCCTAGTAGGACATAACGATTTCCGAATACACACAAATTATATCGGACGAACCTTAATGCAATATGATCTACGACCAGGTCCTCATCACTTACGACTAGGTCCTATCTCTATACGACCAGTTTGTATTTGGTCACGACCATTTCGTAACTTCTTACGACTTGGTTTCGACCACTCTATGATTACGTTCGACCGATCTCGACCAGCTCGTATCTCTATAATGATTAGTCCAGAATCGGCTGAACTAACATTTACTCATGTATTCTCCCTTTGCCTCACGATATCTGGTTGAACTCCAGGTGAGATGTTGTGTCATCCATGGACTGTTCAATACTTTCTCGATCGAGTATCGGATAACCTTATGTGGTCGAACTCTTCGACCACCAATGGCATGGCCATGCACTTTCTTTATCCGACCACTTCGAGAGGCCCAGAGATATCTCTCCTGTTATGTTAGGAGGGGAAAATCCCATATCCGACCAGTCACATCCCTCCGCATGTTTCATAGCAAACCCGAAAGCTACCTTTATAACTACCCAGTTACGAGTAACGTTTGGCAACCCCTAAGAGTGCTATTACACATGTAGGAAACAATGCTGATCTCAGGTCTAAGGATTATACATCATCATTGCTTGAGACCAACTAACGACACATACAATCATAACAATCTCAATAGTGTCTCAAGGTGGGTCTTATCCAACACCATGTTCTCTAACATGTGTCCACATTATCGATTCGATATCTCTATATCTATGACTGGTGAAACATGGTCATCAATCAATACATGTGCTTTGATCGTAGAGTCACTAGTGTTCAGGCCAAAGTGACTTTCAACCAGGGATATCTTTTAGAACGACATCATCATAAGTTAAAAGAGCTTCACCAACAAGTCACATACTCGTTAATCTTCATAACTGATGATTCATTCAAGGAACAAGATAACATATTATCAAATATTGTGAACATAATGAAATATAATCAACTCTATGATTGCCTCTAGGGCATATTTCCAACAGGTTTCACTTAGTTGGGCATGACCCCCCGGATTCGTTGCCCTCTTGCGCCAAGTATGAATCAAGACACACTTCCACCACAAGTAACCGCACCAAACCATTGCTAATTATTTGGCCCAGACCACCCCCATAAAATGGTCTTGTGATTGCACGGTTGACCCGGAGCAATGAAACATAAAGTTAAGTCCTTAAACCCCTCAGGCGAGACAACCTCATCCCAATGTGCGTATAGCACCCCCTTTATTACACGATCACTCGCCTGAGTGAAAAACATTTTGGGTTTTACCCAGCCAAAAGACCACCCTGGTCTTGGCACAACAAATTTTAACAAGAGCGGCATCGTACCACGATCAATACAGCTGCGGCATCAACACCACAGCTGCTCAATAGTGGCACCAACCACAGTTCCATAGTTCAATTAGTCAAGTTATTAACATTGATTCATGGTTCTCGAGACCAACGTATCTAAAGCAGGACTAAGTATAAATACGCTCCCATGTTGGCAATACCAAAATAAGACCAACTAAGATTACCCATTCTGAGGTGTCCAAGGGGAACATGTCAACATGTCGAGTTCAATCATTCAATGAGACATATTGTCAAGTAGAAGCTTAGGTACTGCCCAATGTAGGACCGAAAAAGCGACTAGAGGGGGGGGTGAATAGACGCTTTTCGATTTTTCTCCTAAAACCCCGAAGCAAATAACTGAAGACCGCACACACAAGCACAGGGATTAAGACCAAGTCAAACCCACAGGGAAAAACTGTAGCAAGCAATAAACTACTCTAAAACAGTAAACAACAGAAATAATACACTGAACTTTGAGACTCACAAATTGATGAGACAAGAAAAAGCAGGAGTTGTCGCCAACATCAAAACAAAAGGATGTAGATCAATACACCCTCCGTCCAGAGACAAGCACCGAAAAATCCAATCATTAGACAGCTGCTGTAGGCTCTTTCTTTTCTGTCAATAGCGCTGCCAACAGCAACTGCCTCCAGATTTTCCAAGCACCCGAGCCAAGCAGCCAAGCATAAGAAAACAGCTGTAAAAAGAAACTAAACAGATCTCATAGGAAATGCCACGCATAATCTCCTCAGCCAAATAATCTGGTCACCACCCCTGTGAATAGCATCAGCATGGAGAACTACATCACAGACCTCAATTGAATCAGGAAAGGTAGCCGAATAAAAACTAGAGTAGCACTCGGATGAAGGGGCTCCTAATTCTCTGCCGAGTTCTGCGGGCAGCAACATCAAATCAACAGAAAATTGCCATATCTTACACCAGCTACCAACGAGCACTTTAAAGCAAAATCAAATCAAACAGGGGTTCCTGTTTTCAAGGGCAGGACTGGTTGCCACAAGTTTCGGATTTTGCAGGGCTCCCTACAGGCGTCACAGCGCTCTGAAGTTTCTCAAGCACACACAAAAAAAATGCAAATTGCCGATCAAAAACACACGGAACAGCCTGGCAATAAAAATTAACACAGCCACCCGCTGCAAACACACGCGGATCAACGAGACTGTCTGAGCGCCATCACACACACAGAAATCGATCTGGATCAAATGACAGCCAAGACAGTAAAAAAAAACTTGGTCACAGCAGCAAATTTTTCTCCAGCGGCGCGCCGACCAGGGACTCCTAAATCTACAGGCCGACCAGATCAAACCGCACACGCAACAAGAAAGCTGCTCGCCTAATCACAGCAGCAGGGACAGAATGAAGCACCAACAATCACCCACAAGGAGACATCAGACAAAGCAAAAAACAAATCTCAACTTAATGCAAAAGCAATGTACTTCAGATCATACAAGATGAGATCTATCCTCGAGAATACAAATCGGAATTATCTGTAAGCGGCCGCTCAGAGCTCAGATTTTTGTTGGGGGCCGGCCGCCGCAGGAACTGGTCCTTTTTGTGGATACAGGCGCCGCCCAGAGATTCTTCTTTTCGCACACCAGAAAATGGCCGTCACAGGGCGCTGCCGCCACACTCGGCTTCAACAGGGGCGCTCAATCTTTTCTCTCCTGTTGGAAACGGCCACCACAGTGTTCCCCCTTTCCTTTTTTCAGTAGCTAACCCTAATATCCATCTACTATTTCTTTTTGGGCAGCTACCAAACCTAATGGGCTCTCTCAAGGCCCAACAATTACAGAACACATACGCACACAATTTAAAGCGTCGTCTCCAAATCTCTTGATTAATCCACTTCCTGACGCATCGTCTTGCGCCACGTGTAGGTTGATCCAGCAGCTCTCATCGTGTCGGCAAGTCTCTCCCATCCGGTTCCCACCGACCACCTTAACACTTGCACCGACTTCGCACCGCTTGATCAACGATCGCGCGAATCGCCTGTTCGGTCATCCTTGTCCATTCTGCGGCCACGCTTGAGTCACTTGACCTCACCCGCATCCATGATCGTTCGGACCTCACTCTCCAAGCTTAGTCCCGATCCTCCTCGCCGTTGACCGTCATTGACCTGCAAGCTACCTGCACAGTAATAGACAAGCAAACACGAATCCGGGAACAAGTTCTTCACAACTTGACCCACGTTAGCTCAAAACATGCAATATGCACTATAGCCTATGAACTCAATCTATCCCAAAGCCAAATTTCGAAAAAGACTAAGGATCAGCCTTTTAACTTTGCCGAAAACACATGAAACTTCAAACCAAAAGCAACATTGCCAATTGTTTCATCATCCTAAGATCATGGGCATATCCCCATGATATCCACACCCAAACCATTTTTATACAAATAGCCATGCATGATAAGGTAAAACAATATACTTTTTGAAATGCTGGGTTCAACATGATCAAAGGTCCGTGCCTTGCCTTCGTTGAAGAGTGGCGAGGCTTCGGTAGAGGCTGCTGGATCCAAGTACTCCTCCACGAAATCGGGATCTACACGTTCGCAAAGAACCAAATAAGCAAAACAACTCTAGGCAAAAGAACTAAGAAAGGACTTAAAAGAACTTAAACAAATCCAACCAAAAACCAGAAAATGGGAGATCCTAACGAACAGAGAACCCAAGCAAGAGGAGGTGGTCTTTGCAAAAAGGCTACAAAGACTTAGAGGTGGTAGGGCAAGTGTTACGACCGAACTGGTGAAGGACAATCAGAACATGATATGCTGAGAAGGAAGGGGATAAGGAGGGAGAATAGGGTGCCACGCAAGGGGTCCATGTAAGTGACCACATTTAATGTGACACAGCGGGCATTTTAATGCGCCAAGATTTTTGTGGCGGAAGAATTGACAAAGTGAGCAAGACTGACAAGTGGGGCCAGTCAAACTCGGTAAATAGATCAGTCAAAGGGGCGGTTGCGACCAAAGGGGAGGTCATGACCAACAAGGGTGGTCTCAACCGCAAAGGTGGTCTTTGCAGAAAGACCAGAGGTCCCAAAGGCAAGGAGGTCCTGAGGAGGTCATTCCCGCAATGGTGGTCTTTGCAAAAGAACCAAAGGTCATGACCACGAAGTGGTCCTGACCGCAAAGGTGGTCTTTGCAAAAAGACCACATGGAGGAGGTTGCGGCAAAACGACAAAGGAGGAAGTCACGGCCTCAGAGGGAGGTCACAACCCAAGGGGGTGGTCTTTGCAAAAAAGCCAGGAGGGTTGTCTTCGCAAAGAGACCACGAGGAGGTGATCTTTGCAAAAAGACCACAAGGGCGAAGAGGTCCAAACAAGGGGAGGTCTGGACAGCCAAGATTAATCAAAGGGAGGTCCTGACGGTCAAGATCTAACAAGGGGAGGTCCTGACGATCAAGATCAGGCAAGGGGAGGTCCAAATGAACGCAAGGGAGGTCCAAATGAACACAGGGAAGTCCAAATGAACACAGAAGGAAAGAAGGTCAATCGATAGAAACAGAGATCTGGAAGGGAGAAATTCATCCTAAATTAGAATTTCAGATTTCAAGGATGTTTGAAACACAAACCTGAGCTAGAACGCCTCGGGGGTGGTCGTGACCCAAGAGGAAATCAAACCGAAAGGGGTGGTCTGAACTGGGAGAGTGGTCCGAACCACAAGGGAGGTCTGGATCCTCAGATCCAAACAAAGAGAGGTCTAGACTTAGAAGAAGTCCAAACAGAAGGCACAAGGGGAGGTCCAAAGAAAAGTCAAGAGAGGTCTGAACCTACAGGGTGGAGGTCTGAGTTAAAGGATAGTCCAAACAAAGGACACTAGGGGAAATCCGGAGTGGTTAAGAGGAGGTCTTGGACTAAAGGGTGGTCCAAGCACAAGGGAGGTCTAAGAAGGAAAAGCCAGTGAATACCCACACTCAAGATAAACCAGATGAGGTTAATTGCAGTTGGATTAATTCAAGTTAAATCTCCAAATTTCCAAAATTCCAAGTTAAGCTTGAGTAATTCAATAAAGCAGAATGGCTCCTTTTTATTTTAAAAACTAGTAGAAACGTTAACCTGCTCCTGTGCCCATCACGTCTCCCACGCCCATGTCTTGCCGCTTACTCTGCTAGCGTTAGCGCATCACGCACCAGCGCGTCTTATTCTTGCCACGCTGTCTGTCGTTATGTCGCGCTCGTCATCGCCACTAGGGTCAGTGTCGCCGCAGACACCACGCCGCCATTCTTTGCCACCAGCTCCTCCTTTTTCCCTCGGGCCCACGCGCCGGCCCCTCTCTTCCTTCCTCCTCACTCTGTTTTTCCCGGCACCTCCACGCGCCTGCCCCGTCGCCTCTGCCCGTCAAAGCCAGCACGCCAGCGCCCTGGCGCCATGCCGCGCCACTGGAGCCGTGTCACTTCATCGCCATGCCGTCGCCATAGTGCTGCTCGTCTGTTCTCCCATCGCTGTACCTGTCACACACGTCGCCTGCCTTGCCGCTGTAGCCATGCCGCCGCTGCGTCATCGGCGTCCTTGCCCAACCACCACCCCGAAGACCCACACATGCCCTCGTTGTTCCCACGTCGCCGCACGACCGCACCATCACCTCGCCTCCCACTTCTTAAGCCGCAGCCGAGCTTGCCTTTCCTCTCCCTGCCCCTTCTCTTTCTCTCGTAAAGCAGCGCCATAAGGAGCTCAAGCTCGGTCATGGCCGTTGCACGCCTTTCAAGCCGCGTCGCCGCTCCGGTGAAGACCCGACCCGCACCAATGTGCTCCCTAGCATCACCTCGGCTCCCTCTTGCCCGTGCGTGCCCCTTCTTCCTCTCTCGGCATCCTGAGCGCTGGCAACGCCGTTGCCGCTCCCAGCTTAATTGCCCCCCTCCCCCCATGTTGCGCGCCGCCACTGCCTTGGTGATGAGGACATCGACCCTAAGGATGCAACCACTGCTTCGACCTGCTGCACTGCATCCTCTGCTTCAACAACATCCTCTCCAATACGACTTTCGGCTACTGCAACACCATATTACCCAATTGGATCGCGCTACGTCTACATGCCATGGTGCTACGTCTACGTCCACATGCCATGGTACTATGTTTACATGCCATGGTGCTACTGCATGTGCCAATTAGGAGTTCAAGCCGGATACATTTTGGGCAGATCAATTCGGAATCAGCGACAGCACTGACTTCAAACGCCCATAACTTTCACATCGGCGTCCGTTGGAGGTCCACGAGTACTGATGGAAAGATGATTTCGTCCTCTTTCCAACGGATCTGGCCTCACCTCCAAACTCCTTCTGGACTGATCGTAATCATCAAAAGAAGGCGTCATATTACTTGTTTGGGCCAACCGGGCTTTGTAATCATACTGAAACTTGGCCCATCTGCCGGCGACCCACCCCGGGGCGCGGTTACTGTTCACGTGAACAGTAACCGCGGCCGTTAGTACCACCTCACTAGTTCGTTAGTTTTATGGCTCATCGTTTCCTATTTAAGGAGGCCGCACCCCTTTAGTTTTTCCTTGGATTTTGTTTAAGTTTAGTTTGCTTACGCTGCAACTTGTATCTTTTGCGTGTGTCGACGAGACCACCCAATCAAGATCCTTATTCAGAATCCCAATTCAATTAAATCTTTCAATCCTATTTGCAATTTCAGATTGCTTATTATCTTGTTCTTGCGTGCTTCTTGGTGTATCACGAGAATCGACCTTCGTGGTCGTCAAGCTGGGTATTCGTGCACGGTTGATAACGACTAGTCGATCGATTCAGCGATTGCGTGGTTTCGAGCCTTGCGTGTTCGTAGCGAGATCGTGAGGGTTGGCGACGCCACTGGACTTATCGTTTCTCATCGAAAGATCGGGCCAACAAATAGAACCTTAGGGTTCATCAGGTGGTATCAGAGCTACAGTTCATCGGTGAGATTTTTTTCCCCCTACAGTCCACATAGCCGAAAATCAAAAAAAAAGGTTTAGTTCTTCGTCCAAACCAATTTGTGCCTTTGCAATTTATTTCTTTTAGTTTGCATTATTGAATTGTCGTTGCATCGTCGAGTCTTTGTCTTTGGTTTCCTATCTAGATTGATCTAGTTTAGGGTACCGCAATTAAATCTAGATCATTCTTTGCAATAAAAAAGGATCGTATTTGTTGTATTAGGGTTGGCGAGAGATACAACAATATCATATTTGTTTCATTGGTAGGGAGGATACAAGCCAGCCTGACTGTTTTCGTTCGATCCACAACTGCGTGCCTTCCTATTTTCCCTTTGCCCTTGGCATCAATTCATACCATCGGCTGACATCTGAGAGGCAAGCAAAGCAGACACACAAAAAAGAAAGAGAGCGGTCGGTTTTCTTTTTAGGTCGCCGCTTCTGAAAAGCCGACGCCGCTAACGGAGCCGCAGCGCGCCGTTCTTTGCCTCCACCGGTCCTTGCGTCGGACCCTTCGCGCCGCCTCAAACGCCGCCCGTCCGGCCTGCCGCCGCCGCCCCGCCCGCTTCGGCCAGCTCCACAAGCGCCGCCCCTGCGCCACATGCGCTTGCCGGACACAAGCCGCTGCCACCGCCGCGCCGAGCGCCAAAACCGCCGCTCAGCGCCAAAGCCGCTGCCTCGCCAGCGCCGCCGTTACTGCCAGCGCGCCATTACTGCCAGCGCCAGCGCCACCGCCGTTGAATCCGCCTCCTCGGCCATTGCCCACCGCCTACTCGAGCCGCCACCCGAGTCGCCGCCACAGAGCTAAGTTGGGAACAAGCTCTGTGTTTTCCTTGTGTTGATCGGTTCCAAAGACTTGTGATTCCAGAGGCTTCTTTAGCTTTTGAGTTGTAAAGAGAAAAGGAAACAGCCGAGAGAAAAAAAAAGAGATAAAGAAAGAAAAGAAAGAAAAAAAAAGGAAAAGAAGAAACAGAGAAGAAAAAAAACAGAGAAAAAAAAAGAAGAAAGAAAAGAAAATTCAGAGCTGTCTTTTTCTTGACTTATTTCCTTGTTCAGTTTGGTCTTCCGTTGTTACAACTAGTCGCTTTTGCGAGTTGCCCTAGCTAGCCTTGGTTTAGACTAGGACCAGCACTTGTGACTAGTACTTTGAACTGTTATTCAACTTTGCATACTGATTTGAACAATTGCTACTCCTTTGCTACATACTAGCCTTCCGAGATCCACTTCCTACTTACTCGGGTCTGCCGTGCCTCGCAATCGTTGGGTGATCGATCGCAAGTGAGAGTATCACGAACCGACCACCGGTTGTGCCACTTCCTTCTGCGTTGGTAGAACTTGTAAGAACGGGTATAAGCTTGAGTGTGAGTGACTTGTGAAACTCCGAACCTAGTAGTTCATAGGGACATATACACCGTGAATTGCTCTTTGCTTTGATACTAACAATGGCGGGTTCATCGTCACAAGAGGAGCATAGCAGCCCAACAATGAGGAAGATGCACCTCTCGGTCCTCGCACAAGAGAAATCATGCGGCGCTTTTCTGCATCTTTGGATCAACATTCAAGGCGTATGGAGTTGATTCTAGATCGCACCAATAGCGAACTTGTCTGCGTTGTCTACGTGTGGAGCGACTAGAAAGAGCTCCACCTCTTGTTGCCGCCCATTCTTTGTCGGCGTTACAACCGCGCCAGAACCCATCCGTTGCTCGCTCATGGGCGATGAGGTAGAAGATGAAGCGAACCCATATGTTCGCGTCTGGTCCGATGGTGGTTTCAATCCCATCAATGATCGTGATCATCGACAGCGGCGCTTCAACCAACAAGGTATGAGAAGAAACCCACAGCGTGAGGTGCGTGATTATAATAATTCACTTGGTAAAATTAAATTCACTATACCTCCTTTTCTTTGGTAAATATGATCCTGATGCTTATCTCACATGGGAGTTAGTTGTGGACCAAAATTTGCATGCCATGAATTTCGACAATAAAAGGTTAGAGTTGCTACTAGTGAGTTCACAGATTTTGCATCTATTTGGTGGAGTGAATATGGTCGTACTCATCGGGACATACCTAGAACATGGAATGCTTTGAAGAGAGCAATGAGGCGTGGGTTTGTACCTTCATATTATTCACGTGATTTGCTTAATAAATTGCAGCGCTTCGACAAGGTAGTAGTTACGTGAAGACTATTATCAAGAATTGCAAAGCGGTTTGTTGCGTTGTGGTTTAGAAGAAACGAAGATGCTAAGATGGCTAGATTTTTGGGAGGGTTAAACCGTGAAATTCGGACATTTTAGATTATAAAGAATATGATTCTATCAACCGTTTATTCCATCTTGCTTGCAAAGTTGAGAGAGAAGTCTTGAGGTCGACAATCTCGCTCTAGGGGCAATATTGGAGAAACTTTTGCGAGTCGGCCAAAGCAAACAACATCACATGGCATCCTACTCCACTTCGACCGTGCACCCCTGCTGCTTTGCTTCAACTCCTATACATATCCCGATGCAAGCAAACCGACAAAAGTACAAGCCTCCACAAAAAGTGCTTCTTCATTTGCTTCTCTGAGCGATCGAGATGTACAATGTCACCGTTGCAAAGGATTTGGGCACTTGATGTGCGATTGCCCAAGTCGTGAGCTTTGCTTATCAAGGACAATGGTGAGTACACTTGACTAGCGATATTGAGGAAGAACATGTGTTGGTTGCAACTAACAATGTAGGTGATGGCGAAGAAGAACATATAAACCATGAGGCATCTGACATGTATCCAAGCCTAGTTGTTCAGCGTGTGCTAAGTGCACAAATGGAACTTGCGGAACAAAATCAACGCCACATTTTGTTTCAATCCAAGTTCGTCATCAAGGAACGTTCATGTAAGGTCATCATTGATGGTGGGAGTTGCAACAACCTTGCTAGCATAGACATGGTCGAGAAGCTTGGCTTGACCACAACACAACACCCTCATCCTTACTACATCCAATGGTTCAATTCTTGTGGTAAGTTGAAGGTGACTAAACTTGTGCGCGTGCACTTTTCTATTGGATCATATCATAATTATGTTGATTGCGATGTCGTACCTATGCAAGCATGTTCATTATTATTAGGTAGACCTTGGCAATATGATAGATATACTGAACATCATGGTAGATCTAATCATTATACTTTCACATATAAAGAAAAGAAAATCACTTTGGTTCCAATGTCTCATCTTTGCCATATCAAAGGATGAATTAGAAAGAACTAAGAGAACAAGTAAGGAGAAGACACAAGTTGATCAAAAGATTATAGCTCCAAGTGAAATTAAATTGAAAGCTCCTGCTACATTAGCTACAAAAATTGATTGTATTGATATGGAAAAACATGAATCTGCATGTCATACTATGATTTGTGAAGAAACTTCATTATCCATTAGAAGAAGTGCATATTTCTTTGCCTCCTATTGCTACTAACCTTTTGCAGGAGAGTGATGACTTAGAGAAAATAAATGAGTTAGGGACGACTCAAATTCAAGAAAGGGAGGATGATGAGGACATCGACCCTAAGGATGCAACCATTTGCTTCGACTGCTTTGACTTGCATCCTCTGCTTCAACAACATCCTCTCCAATCGACTTTCGACTCTTGCAACACCATATTACCCAATTGGATCGCGCTTCGTCTACATGCCATGGTGCTACGTCTCGTCCACATGCCATGGTACTATGTTTACATGCCATGGTGCTCTTGCATGTGCCAATTAGGAGTTCAAGTTTGGATACATTTTGGGCGAGATCAATTCGGAATCAGCTGACAGCACTGACTTCAAACGCCCATAACTTTCACATCGACGTCCGTTGGAGGTCCACGAGTACTGATGGAAAGATGATTTCGTCCTCTTTCCAACGGATCTGGCCTCACCTCCAAACTCCTTCTGGACTGATCGTAATCATCAAAAGAAGGCGTCATATCACTTGTTTGGGCCAACCGGGCTTTGTAATCATACTGAAACTTGGCCCATCTGCCGGCGGCCCACCCTGGGGCGCGGTTACTGTTCACGTGAACAGTACCCCGCGGCCGTTAGTACCACCTCGCTAGTTCGTTAGTTTTGTGGCTCATCGTTTCCTATTTAAGGAGGCCGCACCCCTTTAGTTTTTCCTCGGATTTTGTTTAAGTTTAGTTTGCCTACGCTGCAACTTGTATCTTTTGCGTGTGTTGACGAGACCACCCAATCAAGATCCTTATTCAGAATCCCAATTCAATTAAATCTTTCAATCCTATTTGCAATTTCAGATTGCTTATTATCTTGTTCTTGCGTGCTTCTTGGTGTATCACGAGAATCGACCTTCGTGGTCGAGTCAGCGGGTATTCGTGCACGGTTGATAACGACTAGTCGATTCAGCGATTGCGTGGTTTCGAGCCTTGCGTGTTCGTAGCCAGGATCGTGAGGGTTGAGCGACGCCTACCGGACTTATCGTTTCTCATCGAAAGATCGAGCCAACAAATAGAACCTTAGGGTTCATCACTTGGTCTCATCATTCCGGTCGACACGGTATTCCCCTCCTCAAGATAACTATGTCACGACGCATTCTAGCCCCCGATGTTCTATTGCTGTTATCTGTTTCTAATGATGGTTTTGCCTAATAATAGTACTGAAATGATACTGCATTGTAGATTTAGTTATAAGTCCCACAACGATGATTTACTGTTTGAAACGAACGAAATTTTTGAGATGTAGCTTTTGCATCAATGAGCAGCAAAATTAGGTCTGACTGATGAGATTGTTTGTTCTGCAGGTATCTAGTGTTGTTTGCCGGTTGCTAAGATGCATAAATGGCTTATTGGTGCAGGTTCTTCCATTTTGTTTGCTATGGCCTGTGACGTGGACACGAGGTCCATGCTGAAATAGACCTTCTATGTATAAGTACTTGTCAACTATGAAAAGGACTTCTAGGAATCATCGTCTAAATTGCTGACTCTTGGTGTTATTCAGTGAATTCTGTAGACATTAGTTAATTGGCATGACACAGTGAATTACTTCTATTAATGCAATAGCTTTGGTTCTTTTGGTTGATTAGTACCCTCATTGGTTCATTTGCTTGTCTTCTGAGCAGGGAAGAAAAAACCGGCTAGTTACTGGTCTTACCGGTGGGGTCCGGGAATCACAAAACCGGACAATTTTGTTCCGGTTTAGCAATTTCAAATTTTGAATTTTGGTCGATTTTTATGTAAATTCAAGCGAATTCCATCCTTTTTTTCCGGGATTTTTGATGTAGGCGGTTACTGTCTGCATCACATACGGCTGGGAATTCCTCTGGTACGGGTTTTGTATCCTTGCTTCCGAGCACATAGTGCATGTATTATCTGCTCTCCTGATCCTACTTGCTTGCATTTTTTTGTTAGTTAATATTTTTCTTATGGTGGATGTTTCGGATGGGTATTTCCATCGTTTCAATATCGGTGATAGTCTATTTCTTTTAAGACCCTGCAGGTCCTTATTTCTTATGTATGTTCAGGCTTATCCTAGTGGAAGTTCAGGCCAGAGCAACAGAGTTCACTTATTTCATATGCTAATTGCTCTGTTTGGCCTTATGCATGTGACTTTTTTCGCATTTTTTATTCAAATAAATATTATGTGCTGACTTTTTGTTTTTGACATTGGAGTGCCGTTTCTTAAACATTGATCTCTGTATGAATGCTTTAGTAGGGCAAATGAGAAGTTGGAGAATGGGTTATGGACCATTGAGCCTTGAAGGTTTGTCTGTTCTAAGCCAGCCTGTTATTGTTGCCGTTTAGAAGCCATCTTCTTGCATAAAGCTGGACGATTATATTGCGATCTAGCGGTTGTTGTAGCCTTGCGGGGATACATCCAGAAATATTTGGAGAAAATTGGATCTAGGGGTACAAAGGGTTTAGAATCAAGCGAAATTGGCAAGGGTGATTTTTCTATTCGATTGATTTGTATGGACTTCTGAATTTTCCTGAAAAATCTGGAACCAATTTGTTTCCAGTTTTGTTAACATGGTCCCATGTAAGGAACACATCTATATGGATAGGAGATTTTAGTTCAAAATTCTGGTCCATCCACATAATTCCTGGTCAGGAATAGCATTTCCAATCAAGCCCTTACGGAGGAGGTGTTGTCCATGGAAAGCTAGTTAGTGTACTAAGAAGTGTCGCACGCATGTTACTATGAATGGGATAAAACAAAATCAGCGGTAACTGGCCGATTAGACCGGGAAAAACATACCGGTCGGGAAGTAGTGATTTCAGACTAATTTGAATGAAGTCTTGATGTTAATGTTTACAGAAGGTTAAGCAAACATAATTCTTTGAGGACAATGATGTAGAATTGAAATTGAAAACCGGAATAGACCGGAAACGGACTAGTTATCACTCGGTTACCGGTTACCGACCTACATCCGGTAAATTTTCAAAATCCGGTTTTTTGATCCTCGACTATAACGACGAACCAAACAAAACAAAACAAAAAATTCCAAAGTTGCACAATTTGACATGTCAAACTATGCAATTCTAAGGCCTCGTTGAATCTAGAGAGCAAACAAAAAATTCAAGGTTGCACAATTGACAATCAAGTTAGGCCATTCTAAAGCCTCGTTGAATCCAAGCAGAGCAAAGACGCAGGACACGAGCTAGCACAACATTATAAATGCAAAACGACCCTCTCATCTCTTACAAAACTCATTATTAATAGTTGAGTTATTAATCGATTCGAAGGCATTTAGCACGTACAACGGTATAAACAACTGTTATCTATAGTATCCCTTCATGTCATCTATAGACAACGCTAAAAACAACTTCTACAATATATTATCTTTTTATCTGTCTCTATAGACAACTCATCCATGACAACGTATCTTGTTTCTAGTGTTACAGTCAATTACTGCATAAGAGATGATCCAATTTTCTATTTTTACCCTCCTTCTTCACATCATACCATATCCTACATATCAATATTTATAAATAGCTGATGTCACGCACCTTGTACATGTTTTTAGGCTGCTCCCAATGTGCAGTATTTTAGTGCAGTTTCTTTAGTGCATGAGGAGTGTTATGATACTATCTTCTCAATACATGATTTCTTATGGTATAGTATCTTAGACTGTTTTATTTAATTACATGCATGATCTTTACTAGTATTTGAGCATTGTGGCCTATTTGTGGCATGCACTAAAACAATACATGTTTGTTGACACACACAAACGTAAATACAGGAATCGATCACAATAAATGTTATGCGTTGGATTTGAGACCGAACCGGTATCCAGATTAGATACTAGAGTACAATCTCTCTTTATTAACTATAGTGCTACATTATCATTTTGTTTATATAGCGGACTTAAGATACCAGTTAGAGTTAGAGCACTGAAAGCAGCCTTAGCAACCGGATGGAGACGGCATATTTGATACTCCTGGAATTTCCCGGAGTAACGTGGTGGAGACGAGAACGGAACCGTCACGGCACGGGATTCCTTACTTCCCGTCCCGTACAGACGCATCTGCTCCCAATCACACCAGAGGATCCATTTCCATCCCTACCCCCAATCCGGTTCTTGCAACTTGCAAGGCTCCTCCCTCCTCCTCAAGGTACGGCGCTTGCTCCCCCTCTTCCATCTCCTCTAGATCTATCTGCTCGGTGGTTTGTGTTCTTAGGTGTTCGATCCGATGTTATGATTTGTTTGGATGGTTCTGTTCGTGCTTCTTGTACTCGTGATGCGCGTATGGTTCGTGTCGATCTGGCAGCCCTGGGTTGTTTTTAGGCGATGGATGGATGGAAGATATCTCTCGAGTAATATGTGTGGCTCGTCATATTATGCGTGTTTAGATCTGTTCGTCTTTTGGCTTGATTCCTATTTCCTGATGCCCGTATGGTCGAGTTCGGTCTGTTAGGTGCGCCTGGCTCGTCCTAATCCTTTTTAGTCTTGTGATCCCTTGCTCTAGATTAGATCGGAGCAAGATTATCTCGACATGCCTTGTTGAGTCCTAGAAGCTAGGTTTGTAATTTAGCAGATCTGAATATTTGTCACCTGTGTATGGTTTCCTTTAGATAGATGATGATACACGCTGCTATTTTTCTTTCGTTTGTAGATACTTTCTGGTTTCATCTTTCATGTACAGAGGCCAATAGTATCTGTTTGATGTAGATATATTCTGCTGTTGTTTGTTTGTTCTGTGTTTTGATGTATGGATGCTTATATCCTGGTTAATGCTTGTTGATTGATCCTGCTTGTGTGTCTTCAATCTACTGATGGAGACTTACCCTGGTTGTTTGGTGATTCTTTCTTGGCAAAATTTGATATATGCCATTAAGAATCTTGCCACTTCGAGTTATGCCACTGAGTATATTGAAATTCGAAATATGCCACTCCAGTTTCTTTTCTCATTGAAATTTGCCATTCTCACCTCTCTTCTACCTTCCTCCTCCAGCCGCAACGGCGTCTAACCCTCTCGTTCCAGTCCATTACGGTGCGGTGGTCGTCGGCGAGGTGAGCCGGTGGAGGATGGCGAAGGCCGGCGGGGGTGATCTGGGCGGCGGCGGAGGACCTGGCGTGAGCCGGCGGTGGTGCTGTCGTTGTACCGTCAGATCCTGCAGGCGCTCAACTCACCAGCGCTGCCGTTGGGGCGCGCGCGCGCTGGCCAAGAAGGCGGAGTGCCGTGCCATCTTCATCTTCGCCGCCCGAGGAGAGGTCGCTTCACAACATCCGCGACCTCCTCGGCGCCAATAACACCCTCGACCTCCTTAACTGGCCGCCTCCCGTGGGAAGATCGAATCTTCACGAACTACTCGACTTGAGCCTAGCGCCCAACCCCCATGGGTATCTCGTCTTTTTCAGATTCCTTCGCTATGTTCGATTGTAATATCTGGTTCGTTTCTGTGTCAGGGAATGGTTATTGATAAATTGATGTTGTTTGTTCTTCTTGTGAACTACTCCATATGCCTAGTTGTTTCTGTATGTGAACTACAGAACATATATATTGCAATGCAAAAGGAAAGAAATTGCCCGTATGGCTTTGCTATCACTCAATGATGTTACTGAACAGTCTGTGTTATTGCTTTTCAATTCAATTTGAGATAATGAGATCATGGTTCTGGAAGGTATTGTTAAAGGAAGTAGCAAACTTGTAGCATTCAGGAACTAGCATGCGTTTGCATTGCCCAAATGTCCGATGTATTACACCATTGCTGTTGCAGTAGTGTTTAGTTTTTGCCTTTTGGACGACAGTGTGATCGAGTATGACCTTTACACATCGGTGGGAGGTCCTGGGAGGTCTTGGAAGATATCTCTCGAGTAATATGTGTGGCTCGTCGTATGCGTGTTTAGATCTGTTCGTCTTTTGGCTTGATTCCTATTTCCTGATGCCCGTATGGTCGAGTTCAGTCTGTTAGGTGCGCCTGGCTCGTCCTAATCCTTTTAGTTTTTTTTTCTTGTGATCCCTCGCTCTAGATTAGATCGGAGCAAGATTATCTCGACATGCCTTGTTGAGTCCTAGAAGCTTAGGTTTTGTAATTTAGCATATCTGAATATTTGTCACATGTGTATGGTTTCCTTTAGATAGATGATGATACACGCTGCTATTTTTCTTTCGTTTGTAGATACTTTCTGGTTTCATCTTTCATGTACAGAGGCCAATAGTATCTGTTTGATGTAGATATATGCTGTTTCATCTTTCATGTACAGAGGACAATAGTATCTGTTTGATGTAGATATATTCTGCAGACTGCGGTTGTTTGCTGATTCTGTTTTGATGTATAGTAGCATATCTCCTGGTTAATATTCATCTGTTTGGTGAAGATATATGCTGCTGTTGTTTGTTGGTTCTGTGTTTTGATGTATGGATGCTTATATCCTGGTTAATGCTTGTTGATTGATCCCGCTTGTGTGTCTTCAATCTCCTGATGGAGACTTACCCTGGTTGTTTGGTGATTCTTTCTTGCAGATGCAGATCTTTGTCAAGACCCTTACCGGCAAGACCATCACCCTTGAGGTGGAGTCTTCTGACACCATCGACAACGTCAAGGCCAAGATCCAGGACAAGGAGGGTATCCCCCCGGATCAGCAGCGTCTCATCTTTGCTGGCAAGCAGCTCGAAGATGGCAGGACTCTCGCGGACTACAACATCCAGAAGGAGTCCACCCTTCACCTTGTCCTCCGCCTCAGGGGAGGCATGCAGATCTTTGTGAAGACCTTGACTGGCAAGACCATCACCCTTGAGGTGGAGTCTTCTGACACCATCGACAACGTCAAGGCCAAGATCCAGGACAAGGAGGGTATCCCCCCGGACCAGCAGCGTCTCATCTTTGCTGGCAAGCAGCTCGAAGATGGCAGGACCCTTGCAGACTACAACATCCAGAAGGAGTCCACCCTTCACCTTGTCCTCCGCCTCAGGGGAGGTATGCAGATCTTTGTGAAGACTCTCACTGGCAAGACCATCACCCTCGAGGTTGAGAGCTCGGACACCATTGATAATGTCAAGGCCAAGATCCAGGATAAGGAGGGTATTCCCCCGGACCAGCAGCGTCTGATCTTTGCCGGCAAGCAGCTGGAGGATGGCCGTACCCTCGCCGACTACAACATCCAGAAGGAGTCTACCCTCCACCTTGTGCTCCGCCTCCGTGGTGGCCAGTAGATTGTGCTGCTGCTGTCAGTGTCGGTGCTGCTGCTGTACCTGGGTCGTCCGGTGCCTCTGCGTGCCCTCCATGAAGTATCTGTGTCGTTTGTGTCAAGTCTGGTTGTATCTGGTTAATGGACCATCGAGTCGCTATGGTGTGTGTTTGGTTTCAAACAGTTGCTGAGGTACAGCAGTTTGGTTTTAAGTATGAATAAGTGAGACTTCGAAATTATATGTGCTCAGTTTGCTTCTTTGCATCCATTATGGCTTTTGATTAAGTCGTTCTAGCCTATGATATTGCTTAATATTGGTTTGCTTGATCCCAATTTGTATCTGACGTGGAAGTCTGGAAACATATTTTGTTAGTGTGGTATTCCCTCCAGGTTCTGATTAAACCGCTGCTTATTAGTTTCTGAGAGTGAATTATGGTCATTGTTCCTGTTGGTGGAAAGAGAAAACAATACTCAGATTGAGGCGTCTCTGTTTATTTAGTTTGAGGTTACTCTGGACTGATGTTGCAGATTTGGATGATGCATGCTGTACTAGTTATCTATTTGAAGCCCTTCTGTGGATTTGGGTAATTTAGGACATCATGAGGATTTTCCATTGTTATTGTTTTCTGAATGCTGCTGCTTTGGAGAAGGTGAAGCTTGGGAAATTGGTGATATTCAGTTTGAAACGGCGGTGATTTAGGATGCTATCAATGTCCCCCTTTTCTGTCTTCACAAAATGATGTGCCTGACTATCAAAACTGCCACTTTGATCACACTGGGTGCTTCATCTCCTGCGGCTGACAACCAATTATCAGAAACAAAATGCTTGCTTAGTCCTCCTCAGGTAGTCGTAAAGTACTTATTTTTCTAGATCAGTCATGCGCAGTACTTAGGCCAGTAAACTCGCATATGAACAGTGCATGTAAACAGTACTTTTGCTAACTAGTTTCTATTAAGTCCAATCACCACCGCCCTGTCTGTGCATGTATAGATTAATTAGTCAGAGACCGGGTAGAGATAATTGCCTTGCAGCTGTCCTAGGAGTAGTGGAAAAGTGTTCTTGTGTGTGTCATGTGCGGCAGTTTAGGAGGAGGCGCAGCTGGCCCTAGCAGCAGTTCAGGAATACTCAAATTAGGAAGTTGTAATTAGGCAAGTTTACTATAGAAAAGTCTCATTAGGGAAGTTTGCATTAGGAAGGGTAATACTTTCCAAATTAGTCTTTATTGCATTAGGAAGGATGATACCTTCCAAGTCAGTTTGTATTCCTTTATATACGCAGCATATGTATCAATGAAAATCAGCAAAAGATTGGGTTATTCCCCAATCTCCCTTGCGCCAAAACCCATTGCTCCCTACTGTTCATCCGAGTACTGTTCATCCGAGCACTGTTTTGTCCGACCGCTGTTCATCCGCGCCGACCGCCATTGCTTCCTGACACAATCCGCATCCGCCCAAGTTAATCCTTCCCTTTTGCCTCCGCTCCCAACGCTCATCTCCTGACATCTTGGTATCAGAGCCAACCATTGCTCCTTCTACCATGTCGAGTAACGGTGGTAACGAGGATTTCCAATAGATGATGCGCCAATTCGCCAAGGATACGGCAAACACTCTTGCTAGTATCCTGGCACGCATGGAGGGACATCCCGCCAATAAGGAGGGCAACGAAGATGGAGAAACCGCCGCACGGACAGGGGCCGAGGGGGAGTTGCCGCCATCAAGACCGCCTCCCGAGGCTCGGGCGTCGCCGACCCAACCAACCAACACAAGATCACACGCGGCGGCGGCCGTGGGGAGCTCAAGGAGGAGCTCCTCGCGGAATTTCCACCGGTCTTCAACGACCCACGTGGGCTCCCACCGCCGCATGGTCGCGACCACCACATCCACCTCATGCCAGGCACCAACGCGGTGGTGGTTTAGCCCTATAGATACCCACTGCAAAAGGATGAGCTGGAGTGTTAATGCGCTGCCATGTTGGCACAGGGCATTATCCGGCACAACAGCTATGCCTTTCCCGCACCTGTGCTTTTGGTCAAGAAGAAGGACGGCTCTTGGCTCTATCGCGCCATCTCCAAGATTAATGAGGTCGCGTACCGCTTGGACTTGCCCAACTCGGCACATTTACATGATGTTTTTCATATGAATCTCTTGAAGAAGTATGACGGCCTCCCTCCTCAAGATCCACCACCATTGCCGCCCCTCCTTCATGGCCAAGTTATTCCCACACGCGGCCACGGTGATCCGTGCCCGCCTGTCTTGAGATAAGCGACAAATTTTGGTTCAATGGGAAAGACTTCACGTTGCTGATACGTCATGGGAAGACGTTATCGCATTTCAGGCATCTTATCCCTCTTTTCAGCTCGAGGACGAGCTGTTTGTCAACGGAGGGAGAGATGTCATGTGCGGCAGTTTAGGAGGAGGCACAGCCGGCCCTAGCGGTAGTTTAGGAATTCTTAAATTAGGAAGTTGCAATTAGATAAGTTTACTATAGGAAAGTCTCATTAGAGAAGTTTGCATTAGGAAGAACAATACCTTCCAAGTTAGTCTTTATTGCATTAGGAAGGATAATACCTTCCAAGTCAGTTTGTATCCCTTTATATACGCAACATATGCATCAATGAAAATCAGCAAAGGATTGGGTTATTCCCCAATCTCCCTTGCGCCAAAACCCATTGCTCCCTACTGTTCATCAGAGCAATATTTCACCAGAGTACTGTTCATCCGAGCACTGTTTCGTCCGAGCACTGTTCATCTGTGCCGACCGCCATTGCTTCCCGACACAATCCGCATCAGCCCGAGTTAATCCTTCCCTTTCGCCTCCGCTCCCAACGCTCATCTCCTGACAGTGTGGGATACACTAAACATTAATTCTAGACCATGAAGGTTGATATGTGAGAAGCATTGTGTTTCCTAAATCTTTGTACTGATACTGTATGTATTCATTCTGTGATTGTTAGAATAGGACTCTATTTGTATTTCCTTATCTGTATATGGCAACCCCTTTTGTACTCCCTATATATTGCCCATTGGGCCCTCTTGAATATACACACAATATTCATAACATGGTATTAGAGCTAGGATACTAACCTAGCTCTCTCCGCTGCCAAATCCACTTCTCGGGCACGCCCGCGCTCGACTTGCCACGCCAAGACTCAGTCATGACATGCCGTACCTCAGTCGCTTGCCGCCCCTCGAGTTGCCACCGAGGCACCTTGGGCATGCCGCCGCCGGTTGCTCGGCTGCCGCCGAGCTCCTTCGACTGTCGCCTTTGTCGCGCCCGCGATCGCGCGAGGGCCTCTGTCACCATCGGTAGGGCCGCCGCCCATCTGCGTTAGGCGCCCGCTTCTTGCCGGTGAAACGCCGCTTGCCGCCATCTTTGGGTGAGCTGCCGTCGCCAGGTGAGCCGCCGCCACCGAGTGAGCCACCGCTTGCCACCGTCGCTGGGTGAGCCGCCGCTTGCCACCGCCGCCAGGTGAGTACCGCTAGGGGAACCCTAGTTCCCCGTGCGGTTCCCCGTGCATCTCTCTGCTGGGCCGTTGAAGGCCCATTTTTATTTAGTGTGTGTCGGCTGCCAGCCGGCCCGCACACATTAAAAGAAAGAAAGAAAGAAAGAAAGACAATACGTCGATCTAACCGCCGCGCCATCCAGCACCGCCTGTTAGACTTCGTTATCTTGGTCGTCGCGCCGTCCATTGCCGTCTACCGATGGCCTCCGTTCCATTCGCTGCGATCTCATTCTCAGGAACAAAGCTTAATGGGACGAATTATAGGTTGTGGTCTTCACTCATGGAGATCACGCTAGATGGTCTCCGTCTCTAGGGACATGTTACTGGTGCCTGACCTTGTCCATCATCGCCGGTTCAACCTCCTCCCAGACAACCTCTTTCCGCATCTCCTGCAAAAGATGAGGCCGCCAAGAAGGAGGCAGAGGCTGCTGCTACTGCTGATGCTGCTGATGAGGCCTTTCAGTATGCCATAGATGCTTTTGAACGCTAGTGTGCTGATGAGGCCTGTGTTCGAGCCATCCTGGTGGTCAGCGTCGACGACTCCATCCAGCCAGACATCATTGGTCTGCTTGCCACTCGTCAGCTCTGGGACTACTTGCGCGAGCGATACCAGCAGAGCAGCGATGCTCAATTCTTTTAAACCAAAGATGAGTTGGAGACAACCGCTAGGAGGACTCCTCCGTCGATGACTTCTTCCAAGCCCTGGCCGCTCTCTGGCGCCAGCTAGATGAGCTGGCCTCTCCACTCTGCTAGGAGTGTCATAAAGTGCAGAAGGTAGATCGTGATCGCCTTATCCTTTATGACTTCGTTTGCCGTCTTCGCCCAGAGTTTGAGCCTGTTAGTGCTTAACTGCTGAGCCGCTCACCACGACCGATAGTCATCGAGGCTCTTTCGACGCTTCATGCTGAGGAGCTTCACCGCGAGTTAGTAGCACAGTTTGTTTCAGCTGTGCTTACTACCCCTTCTTCTTCGACTACTCCGACGGTTTCTGCTTCGACTATAGTCCCTCCGCAGGTGTCTGTTTCTACTCCTGTTTTTGCACCAACTGGGGTTCAATGCAATTATTGCAAGAACTTCGGGCACGACTGCCAGTGTTGTGCGGTGCAAAAAAAGCATAATAAGGTGTGTGGAGTTGGACGCTCCAAGGGAGGGCAGGGAGGCCCTTCCTCGACAGGAGGACAGACCAGCACGTTAGGATCTTCTCAGCGAGGTGACTCTGTTCAGCCCGATTACGCGAGCTATTCTTGGCTCTTTTCTCACTCGAAGGTTACGCTAGTCTAGCTCAGACGTCTCCTCCAGGTACTTGGGTTCTGGATTCTGGTGCCTCTTTCCATATGACACCGGACTCCACATCTCTCACTTCAGTAGGACGTCCTGTTTTTCCTATCTCAGTTCAGACAGCCGACGGTACTCCTCTGTCTGTTAGCAGTCAGGGCACTCTTTTGTTCACTAACTTTTCTGTTCCAGCTATTTCTCATATTCCTCAGCTTACCATGCAACTTCTCTCAGTGGGTCAGCTCACTGATCTCGGCTGTAGGGTTGGTTTTGACTCTCACACCTGTTTTGTTCAGACCGATAAGCAGGGACAATGCTTGGGGCCGGGTTGGCGCCGTAGGGATCGTCGAGTCTCTACATTCTTGACCGCCTCCACCTTCCGTCCCACTTCAGCTTGCTCCTATCACCTCTACATCCACCGCCATTCTTTGTCACCACCTCTGGAGTTTTTAAGCGATGGCATCATTGTTTAGGTCACTTGTGTGGGTCTCGTCTTTCTTCATTAGTTCGTCAGGGTGTTCTTGGAGGTGTTCCTGTTGACACGTCCATGTTTTTCCAGGGTTGTAAGCTGGGCAAGCAGCTCCAACTTCCTTATCATTCTTGTCGTAGCAGGGCACCGAGGGGTGTCTCGCACCCTAGGGTCGTCAGGGATATCGGTGTGCCGTCAGGAATACCGTACATGTACAAACCTACTCTGTATCGTA
The DNA here is from genome assembly GCA_036346405.1 of Phyllostachys edulis. Classification (NCBI taxonomy): domain Eukaryota; kingdom Viridiplantae; phylum Streptophyta; class Magnoliopsida; order Poales; family Poaceae; genus Phyllostachys; species Phyllostachys edulis. The sequence goes on along the minus strand of CM070563.1, from coordinate 46,699,915 downwards.
TAATCAGGCCATTGTACCAAAATACCCTCTCTCTCTCTCTTAACATTGTGAGGGCAAGAAGGTAAATGTCCCTTCTTGCCCTCCTATAAATAGAGCCCCAAGGGCATGAGTAGGGGGGGCTCTCATTTTTCCTCCATTCATAGACACAATGCAACACATAAGCAATACATTCATACATATGAGTCTTTGGCTCCTCTCCCTTCGGCCCATTCCCAAGACAAATGGTACCCTGTATCCACTGTCTAGTCTTTTTACTATGACAGTTGGCGCCATCCGTGGGGTCCGAACAAAGAGCTACATGGAAGAGGAGCCGAAGACACCTTAACCTTCGGCCAGAGCAAAACACATGGCCGAAGCCCCCCATATCCCCAAAGTACCTTCGGCCAAGCAAAATGCATGGCTGAAGCCCCCATATCCCCACAGCACCTTCGGCCAAAGCACAAGACATGGCCGAAGCCCCACATCCCCGAACAAACACCTTCGTAGAAGAAGAATACGGTGAAGCCCCCTCACTCGAAGCTTGCTCACCAGTATTGCCTCGTTAAGCCATGGCGACTCGAATCCTCCAAACACTTGACGCAAAGACCCCTCGCGACATGTGAGACCATCCTCACCCTTCGCCAACCTTCTAAGACAGACCGAGCCCCACAGGACCCTTTCACGCCGCGGAGATGCGCGGGGAGCCCCTGCGTCGCCGAAGCCGCTGCAACCCTTCGCCGTTGCTGCCGCCTGGGGAGGCCCTCTACCCGGAGCCGCTTGGGACCCTTCGCCAACCTTTGGCACAGACTCGGAGCCCCCTGGGACCCTTCGCCGTTCTTCGCTGCGTAGAGCCCCTTCACACCGGTCGCCATGACCCTTCGCCACATTACTCACTGGGGAGGCCCTCCACCCGGAGCCCCTCGGGACCCTTTGCCGCCAGCACGGAGACGCACGGGGAGCCCTTTCGTCGGAGACCGCCATTCACTGCCGAGGCCCTCAGACGCAAAGAACGCCGGAGCCTGCATCCTTGGCACTTGCCACCCCTCGGAGCCGCCTAACGCCCAAGGCATCGCGCGCGAGGCGCCCATGGCCACCATCAGGCGCCATGCAAAGCCCTCGAGGCCGATGCCACCCAGCGCCCACCCCCTCCGCCTCGCGCCTGTTCCCATCTCCTCGGGCGCCTTGGTGCCGGCGGCCGCCCGGGGTCCATTCACTGCTCCAGGACCTCCGCTGCACCCACTTCGCGCCCCTCGACCAGCGTCTCCGCCGCCCTCGGAGGCCCTTCGACCCTTCGGCTCTGACACAGCACCACCTCGGCGCCCCCACGCCCCTTCGAGCTCCCCTCGGAGTGACCCTGCACCGGCCGCCCAGAGCACCTCGCCTCCGGCCCTGGCCCCTTCGCCTCCGGAGCATCCATCGGGGACCTCGCCGCCACCGAAGGAGAAGCAGCAGTGAAGGAGCTCAGATTGCCTACTAGCACCTCGCCGCTCCGCTTGTGCCACCAGTGGCTACATCAACCGGTAGCCTTCGGCCGCTCCCCGGCCTCGGGCGGCCCCGGAGCCGCCCCTCGCAGCATTGGCGTTCACCTTCGGCCTCCACCTCACTAGCCTTAGAGCCACCGCGCGTACGGCGTACACACCAATGCTGGCCAGACGCGAGCTTTAAAGTTCAGAGGCAAGCACCCCTATCTTCGAGTAGTCTTGCGCTTTAAAAGGCTTGCTAAACAACTAGGCAGTAGCCTGCACCTTGTATTTTCCAAGCAGCGTAACGTGTGTGGGCAGGAGGGCCACCACATTAATTGCCAGCTAACTAGTCTAGGCTCCTTTAATACTGCTTGCTCTCCCTTGCAAGAATTAGTACTGCACACGAAAAAAGAATTCCATGCACACAGACACTACGCACTAAACAAAAAAGCTGCAGCGAGTTAAGGATTAAATGTGCTCGTGCTAACTATCACCACCAGGCCGTATGCATGCATATGGCATTCTTGCGAGGCTCCATGTTGCTGTAGAAAGAAGACTCAAATGAATTTTGCCTAATCATTTTTAAGAAAGACGCCGCGCATGGCCCTGAGCCCCGGTGCACACTAACTCACCCTCCGAGGTGTGAAGTGTATAAACAAGACGCCGCGCATGGCCCCGAGCCCCGGTGCACACTAACTCACCCTCCAGGTTGTGAAGTGTATAAACAAGACGCCGCGCATGGCCCCGAGCCCCGGCGCACATCGATGCCCTCCGCAGGCACGAGTGTATAAACAAGACACCGTGCATGACCCCGAGCCCCGGTGCACACTAAATCACCCTCCAGGGTGTGAAGTGTGTAAACAAGATACCGCGCACGGCCCCGAGCCCCGGTGCACACTAACTCACCATTCGGGGTGTGAAGTGCATAAACAAGACGCCACGCATGGCCCCGAGCCCTGGCGCACACCGATGCCATCCGCAGCCCCAGTCGTTCCGGAGGCCCCGCCTTGACGACTAGGGAGTCTCCCGCCTCGAGGACCTCTCCTCAACGGAGACATTTTTCACATCGCGCTCAAACGCACAGCCCTAGTCGTTCCGGAGGCCCCGCCTCGGCGACTAGGGAGTCTCCCGCCTCGAGGACCTCTCCTCGACGAAGACATTTTTCAGATCACGCTCAAACGCGCAGCCCTAGTCATTCCGGAGGCCCTGCCTCGGCGACTAGGGAATCTCCCACCTTGAGGACCTCTCCTCGGCAGAGATATTTTTCACATCGTGCTCAAACGCGTAGCCCCAATCGTTCCGAAGGCCCCGCCTCTGCGACTAGGGAGTCTCTCGCCTCGAGGACCTCTCCTCGGCGGAGACATTTTTCACATCGTGCTCAAATGCGTAGCCCTAGTCATTCCGGAGGCGCCGCCTCGGCGACTAGGGAGTCTCTCGCCTCGAGGACCTCTCCTCGGCGGAGACATTTTTCATATCGTGCTCAAATGCGCAGCCCCAGTCGTTCCAGAGGCCCCGCTTCGACGACTAGGGAGTCTCCCGCCTCGAGGACCTCTCCTCGGAGGAGACATTTTTCACATCGCGCTCAAACGCGCAGCCCCAGTCGTTCCGGAGGCCCTGCCTCAGTGACTAGGGAGTCTCCCGCCTCGAGGACCTCTCCTCGGCGAAGATATTTTTCACATCGCACTCAAACGCGCAGCCCTAGTCGTTCCGGAGGTCCCACCTCGGCGACTAGGGAGTCTCCCGCCTCGAGGACCTCTCCTCGGCGGAGACATTTTTCACATCGCGCTCAAACGCGCAGCACTAGCCGTTCCGGAGGCCTCGCCTCGGCTACTAGGTAGTCTCCCGCCTCGAGGACCTCTCCTCGGCGGAGACATTTTTCATATCACGCTCAAACGCGCAGACCCAGTCGTTCCGGAGGCCTCGCCTCGGCGACTAGGGAGTCTCCCGCCTCGAGGACCTCTCCTCGGTGCAGACATTTTTCACATCGCACTCAAACGCGCAGCCCTAGTCGTTCCGGAGGCCCCACCTCGGCGACTAGGGAATCTCCAGCCTCGAGGACCTCTCCTCAGCGGAAACATTTCCCATATCGCGCTCAACGCGTAGCCCTAGTTGTTCCGGAGGGCCCGCCTCGGCGACTAGGGAGTCTCCTGCCTCGAGGACCTCTCCTCGGCGGAGACATTTTTCACACTGCGCTCAACGTGCAACCCTAGTCGTCCCGGAGGCAGGACCTCGGTAACTAGGGAATCTCTCGCCTCTCGAATCAGGCACCAGCACTCCTAATCCTTCGAGCCCAATAAAAAAAAGAGAAGTCGGGGGATGGCGTTCTCGGCTTCGCCTCCCCCGCGCTAGCTTTGGGCTTCGCAAGCGAGCCCAATTAAAAAAAAGTCAGGGGACGGCGTTCTCAGCTTCGCCTCCCCCGCGCTAGCTTTGGGCTCCACAAACGAGCCCAATCAAAAAGTTGGGGGATGGCGTTCTCGGCTTCGCCTCCCCCTCGCTAGCTTTGGGCTCCGCAAGCGAGCCCAATCAAAAAGTCGGGGATAGCGTTCTCGGCCGCCTCCCAGCTAGCTTTGGGCTCATAAACGAGCCTAATCAGAAAAAAGTTGGGGGACGGCGTTCTCGGCTTCGCCTCCCCCTCGCTAGCTTTGAGCTAAGCAAGCGAGCCCAATCAAAAAAAGTCGGGGGACAGCGTTCTCGGCTTCGCCTCCCCCACGCTAGCTTTGGGCTCCGCAAACGAGCCCAATCAGAAAAAAAAGTTGGGGGACGGCGTTCTCGGCTTCGCCTCCCCCTCGCTAGCTTTGGGCACCGCAAGCGAGCCCAATCAAAAAAAGTCGAGGGACGGCGTTCTCGGCTTCGCCTACCCCGCGCTAGCTTTGGGTTTGCAAACGAGCCCAATCAAAAAAAAAGTTGGGAGACGGTGTTCTCGGCTTCGCCTCCCCCTCGCTAGCTTTGGGCTCCGCAAGCGAGCCCAATCAAAAAAAGTCGGGGGACAGCGTTCTCGGCTTCGCCTCCCCCGCGCTAGCTTTGGGCTCCGCAAGCGAGCCCAATCAAAAAAAGTCGGGGGACGGCGTTCTCGGCTTCGCCTCCCCCGCGCTAGCTTTGGGCTCCGCATAAAGAGCCTAATCAAAAAAAAAGTCGGGATCGGCATTCTGGCCGCCTCCCGCGCTAGCTTTGGGCTCATAAGCGAGCCCTATCAAAAAGTCGGGGACGACGTTCTTAGCCGCCTCCCCTGCGCTAGCTTTGGGCTCATAGCGAGCCCAATAAAAAAGTCGAGGGCGGCGTTCGGCCCGTCTCCCAAGACCGGCTTTGGGCTCATAAGCAGCCCAATAAAAAAAAGTTGGGGGCGGCGTTCTCGGCCGCCTCCCCTCGCTAGCTTTGGGCTCATAAGCGAGCCCAACAAAAAGTTGGGGGCGGCGTTCTCGCCGCCTTCCAGCGCTAGCTTTGGGCCCTGCAAACGAGCCCAATCAAAAAAGGTTGGGGAGGGGACGGCGTTCTCGGCTTCGTCTTCCCCGCGCTAGCTTTGGGCTCTGCAAACGAGCCCAATCAAAAAAAGTTGGGGACAGTGTTCTCGGCTTCGCCTCCCCCGCGCTAGCTTTGGGCTCTGCAAACGAGCCCAATCAAAAAAAAGTTAGGGGGACGGTGTTCTCGGCTTCGCCTCGCCTCGCTACCTTTGGGCTCCGCAAGGAGCCCAAACGTGATCATGCAATCGCCTCCTCAAGCAGACGAGCATCAACCCTTCACACCACTCTAGTCATGGGCGCAACCCACTGAGAGCGGCCGAAGGGGGGGACGGTACCAGGCCCCCAGTAGGAGCATTGCGATCGGTCATACCAAAGCAACCAGATACGAGGGCAACGAAGACTGCCACGACGCGCCGACCGCCTTGAGGCTATCGCCTCGACGTGGCGGCTCCGCGTCGACTTCACCCCCACGGGCTCTGCCGCTGCTCACCGCCCGACTCGAGGTTATCACCTCGACGTGGCAGCTCCGTGTCGACTTCATCCCCACGGGCTCCGCCACTGCTCACCGCCCGCCTCGAGGCTATCACCTCGGTGTGGCGACACTGCGTCGACACCGCCCGCCTCGAGGCTATCACCTCGGCGTGGCGGCACTGCGTCGACACCGCCCGCCTCGAGGCTATCGCCTCGGCATGGCGGCTTCGTGTCGACTTCGCCCCCATGGGCTCTGCCACTACCCACCGACCGCCTTGAGGCTATCGCCTCGGCGTGGCAGCACTGCGTTGACATCGCCCACCTCGAGGCTATCGCCTCAGCGTGGCGGCACTGCTTCGACACCGCCCGCCTCGAGGCTATCGCCTCAGCGTGGCGGCCCCGCGTCGACTTCGCCCCCACGGGTTCTGCCGCTGCTCATCGCCCGCCTCGAGGCTCACCGCCCGCCTCGAGGCTATCACCTCGACGTGGCAGCTCCGCGTCGACTTCGCACCCACGGGCTCCGCCACTGCTCATCGCCCGTCTCGAGGCTATCACCTTGGCATGGCGACACTGCGTCAACACCGCCCACCTCGAGGCTATCGCCTCGGCGTGGCGGCTCCGCGTCGACTTCGCCCCCACAGGCTTCGCCACTGCCCACCACCCGCCTCGAAGCTATCGCCTCAGCGTGGCGGCACTACTTCGACACCGCCCGCCTCGAGGCTATCGCCTCGGCGTGGCGGCACTGCGTCGACACCACCCGCCTCGAGGCTATCGCCTCGGCGTGGCGGCCCCGCGTCGACTTCGCCCCCACGGGCTCCGCCGCTGCTCACCACCCGCCTCGAGGCGATATGCATCGACACCGCCCACCTCGAGGCCATTGCCTCGGCGTGGCGGCAATGCGTCGACACCGCCCGCCTCGAGGCAATCGCCTCGGCGTGGCGGCACTGCGTCGACACCACCCGCCTCGAGGCTATCACCTCGGCGTGGTGGCTCCGCGTCGACTTCGCCCCCACGGGCTCCGCCACTACCCACCACCCACCTTGAGGCTATCGCCTTGGCGTGGCGGCACTACGTCGGCACCACCCACCTCGAGGCTATCGCCTCGGCGTGGCTGCACTGCTTCTACACCGCCCGCCTCGAGGCTATCACCTCGGCGTGGTGGCACTGTGTTGACACCGCCTGCCTCGAGGCTATCACCTCGGCGTAGCGGCACTACGTCGACACCTCCTGCCTTGGGGCTATTGCCTCGGCGTGGCGGCCCCGCGTCGACTTTGCCCCCACGGGCTCCGTCGCTGCTCATCGCCCGCCACGAGGCTATCGCCTCGGCGTGGCGGCTCTGCGATGACACCGCCTGCCTCGAGGCTATTTCCTCGACGTGGCGGCTCCACGTCGACTTCGCCCCCACGGGCTCTGCCACTGCTCACCGCCCGTCTTGAGGCTATCGCCCCGGTGTGGTGGCCCTAACACGGATCTTCCTCCGGCACCCCCTCGACGCTCCGCCACCGGCCGCCTCTGGAGTGCCCTCGGCGCTCCGCCTTCAGCCGTCTCTTGAGCCCCTTCACCGGTTCACCCACGTCTCCCGAGGTATCCCGACTCCAGAGGGGCTGGGGGCGACAGGATTGCGACATAAGCAATACATTCACACATACGAGTCTTTGGCTCCTCTCCCTCCGGTCCATTCCCAAGACAAAGGGTACCCTGTACCCACTGTCTAGTCTTTTTACTACGACAATTCTAGTGAGTCCTTGTCTTCTCGCCCTTTTGATTTAGTTCATTCAGATGTATGGGGACCTGCGCCTATTATCTCTAAAGGCGGGCATAAATCTTATGTGATCTTCATTGGTGATTATTCCTGTTTTACATGGATTTTTCCTATATCTAATCGTGGTCAGTTTCTTCCGATCTATCGTACTTTTCATTGTGATTCTGTTTGGTGAGTACTTGCTCGGTGCTTTTAGATTAGTTTCTTTACGAAAGGGGCACTCTTTACCGATCTTCTTGTCCCGGTGCCCATGCTCGAGAATGGGGTTCTTTGGCGCAAATATCGTCTTCGATTGAGATCGCTCAGACTCTTCTCCTTGCCTCTCATGTTCCACCATAGTTACGGTCGAGGTCATTTTTACTACCAGTATATCTCATCAATATGCAGCCCTCCACCGTTCTTAAGGGTGTCAGTCCTATAGAGCGTCTCTACTCTCGAGCCCCCCAGTACACTCACCTCCGTGTTTTTAGCTATACTTGTTTTGTTCTACTGCAGCCTCGTGAATGCACTAAAATATTGGCCCAGTCAATTGTGTGTGTGTTTCTTAGTTATAGTTCTGAGCATAAGGGTTATCGTTGTTGGGATCCTTCTGCTCGACGGATCAGGATTTCACGAGACGTTATCTTTAACGAATCTCGACCTTTCTTCAATCAAGATTCGGCTCCTCCTGTTTCCATCTTTGAGTCGATTTCATGGTTGTCTCTTTCTGACTCTTCAACTATTTCTCCACTATCACAGTCTTCCCCTGGTCTGTCTCTAGTGGTTCCTTCTGTACCTCTGCCTCCTGTAGCACCGTCTCTTGTTCCTGTAGCACCACCATCTCGTTACTCTAGTGTTCACTACTCTAGGCATCCTCATCCTTCACCAGCCTCCTCTCCTGGTATCTTGCCGATACCCATATCTGATCCTCCTGTTGATGCTCCTCGTTACGTCCTTCGTGACCGAACATCCCTTCGACCTCCTGATCGTTTTGGATTTGCTCCGATAGCTCATGCTCTCTCTGTCACTGAGCCTAATTCTTATCGTGAGGCTGCTCCTCATTCTGAGTGGCAGCTCGCTATGGCAGAGGAGCTTGATGCTCTTCGACGTGCGGAGACTTAGGATATTGTATCGACACCTGTGCATGCTCATCCGATCACGTGCAAGTGGGTGTACAAGATTAAGACCTGATCTGATGGTACTATCGAGCGCTACAAGGCTCGTCTTGTGGCTCGTGGCTTTCAGTAGGAGTATGGTCGTGACTATGATGAGACTTTTGCCCCTGTTGTCCATGTGACCACTGTTCGCACTCTTGTTGCGGTTGCTTCTATTCGTCGGTGGTCTATCTTGTAGCTAGATGTTAAGAATACTTTTCTTAATGGTGTTTTGCATGAGGAGGTCTACATGCAGCCACCACCTGGGTATTCTATTCCCGATGGGCACATCTGTCGTCTTCGTCGTGCTCTTTATGGGCTCAAATAGGCTCCTCGTGTCTGGTTTGCTCGTTTTACCTCAGTGATTACTGCTGTCGGTTTCACTATCAGTTCCCATGATCCTGCTCTTTTTGTTCATATCTCATCTCGGGGTAGAACACTGCTTCTTCTGTATGTTGATGATATGATCATCACTGGTGATGATTCCTCATTCATCACATATGTGAAGAACCATCTCAGTGAGCAGTTTTTGATGACTGATCTTGGTTCTCTTACGTACTTCCTTGGGATTGAGGTCTCTTCCATGCCTGAGGGCTACTACCTCTCCCAGCAAGTATGTCCAGATCTTCTTGATCGGTGCAGTGACCGACACTCGCACCGCTGAGACTCCCATGGAGCTATCTCTCTGACTCCGTACATCGATAGTGATATTCTTGAGGATCCTACTCGATATCGCCATCTTGTTGGGAGTTTGGTGTACCTTGTGAGCACTCGTCCTGATATTGCTTATGTTGTTCATATATTGAGTCAGTTCATGGCTCGTCCTACCCATCTTCACTACAGTCACCTTCTTCGTGTTCTTCACTACTTGCGTGGGACTATCTCTCGTCGTTTGTTTTTCCCTAGCTCTACCTCACTACAGCTTTAGCCGTACTCTGATGCGACCTGGGCTAGTGATCCTTCTGATCGTCGTTCTCTTTCTGCTTACTGTGTTTTTCTTGGCTCCTCCCTGATTGCTTGAAAGACTAAGAAGCAGACTGTAGTTTCCCATTCGAGTGTAGAGGCTGAGTTGAGAGCTATGGCAACAGTGACAGCAGAGATTACTTGGTTGAGGTGGCTACTTGCAGATTTTGGAGTACCTATGATGGGATCTACGACTCTTTTGTCTAACAGTACAGGTGCTATCGGTATTGCTCGGGACCCAGTGAAGCATGAGCTCACCAAACACATTAGTGTGGATGCTTCATACACTCGCTCACAGGTGCAGGAGGGAGTACTTGCTTTACAGTTTGTGCCATCAGAGTTACAAGTTGCTGATTTCTTCACGAAACCACAGACTAGGGCACAACATTTATATTTTCTCTCCAAACTTAGTGTGTGTGATCCACCATGAGTTTGAGGGGGGGGTATTAGAATAGGATTCTATTTGTATTTTCTTATCTGTATATATCAACTCCCTTTGTACGCCCTATATATATTGCCCATTTAGGCCTCTTAAATATACAAATAATATTCATAACAGTGATAACCTGTCACGCAAATTAAGAGCTGCTAAAAATTTCTGGACCGGCCAGTACAAAGAATACAAATGCTCAAGTCCCTATGCTGACACATTCGGAATGTATACGTTAATAAGTGCCAGTACTTATATATCGTCAACGGGCAAGAACTACTTATGAAATTACAACAAAAATACACACTAGCGACTCAACTACATAAAATCTGTCCAATTGCAGGTTTAAAATTAAAATGGATATCAGACTTAAGAATTGGTAATAATAATAAACTGGAAGCCAACGAAAAAAAGTCATATAACTGAAAATAAGGTATGTAATGTTTCTGATTTATTGCAGATGTGCAATGCAGCATAATTTGTAACCAACGAAGAAGCTAAACTTCAGAAATTAATCAATTTTCCAAAGAGATGGCAGATGTGCAGTGCAGCATAGTCTTTCTGCAACCAACAACGAAGCACCCACATTCCTACAGCACCGCCATCCAATCTAGTTATGTCCGTTCCAATGGTGTACACCACTGCTACCTACCTTCAGAATTAAGAGAGATTAAAAAACATTAAAGCCAATCGTTACAACATAATAAAGTACGAAATAAAACGAGATCACATGCCTGATCACCCATGGTGCATGGTATATATTCTGGGCGAAGGTGAAGACTGAATTCTATGTTTGTGCCTGATCAGATAAGAGAGGAATCAAACATGAACAAGAACAGCAGTACGGTATATAAACTAGATGAGCTAGACCCTTGCAATATTATTAGTCATTAAGTTTATCAAAATTCATATATGTGTAGGTAATGTGATTTATTTTTCAGAAACTAATTCTATCTAGTATCCATTCCAAATTCCAATAGTCACTAATCAATACAGAAGTATTTCATCGCAAATGATGATGAAATGAAATGAAATGAAAGGAATGAATGAAATAGATGCTATTACCTAGAAGAAAGAACCTCTTGTAGGGATATATATTTTCCAGAATATTGTTGTCAAACATCTTCTTGCACTTCGATCCTTTCATTGTGCTCCCGTAAATCTCTGTGTGTGTGTATCCAGAGTCTTATATCTTTCTTGCCGTGTGTGTCGTGAAGAGCACAAGTGAGAGAAAAAGAAGAGATCCACACTCTCTGTGTGTGTTTGTGAAGCACATATTTAGTGCAAAAGGAAATCCCTGATTGATTTCCATCATGTCATGAATATATATACTTAGTTGGCCCTATGGGACTTAGTTCAACACGAACCGTTGGATGCACAAAAATCAGTGGCTACTGTTTCTGGGATTTGTGTGTCTTCTGACTCCTGGATTCGTCGGATCAACGGCTGAGGTTTTTCAAGTGGAGTCAAACTGAAAATCCAAACATTGGTACACTATTTACTACTATAGATATAGATTTTTCAGAACTTATTCACAAAGAGAACATTGGTTAGGAGATGCTAAGAGAAAATAAATCAATTAACTAGTTTGCTACCTAATTAATTACTTCCAGCAACACTGTTCTGAATATTTCTCAAGTCTATTTCACAAACAAAAGAACAGTAAGCAAAAAAAAAAAAACAAATAACCCATGATGTGCCCTTGTACTGCTTTCTGTTCCTATCTATTTCTGCTTTTGTATTAATTTTCTTTTGTTGTTAGAATTAAAGAATAATAAAATAAGTATCATGAGCATTATAACTTTTGCCTCTCTTTTCTCTCTCTAGAATACCATCTATAGGCACTCTTGTTCCATTAGTTGTCCTTGAGTTCGATTCTTCTTTTACCGGGCTGGCAGAGCAAGTTGGATCCAGATTACAATGCTATCAAAACATTACAAACTTTACATTTTAAGGAAGACTGGGCCAAGTCTCTTCAGTACACAATCGAAGGGCTTATGGCACCTTAGGAGAGTTCACTTGAACCTCTAAAAAAATTTGATCTGGTGTATGTGCGGTTGATGGAGGATGCTCTCTCACCATTACATTTTGTTTCTTTTTCCTGTTTATTTACTTTTAGATTCTACATCTGTATGCCGTCGGAAAACGCCAGAGCTTTAACGTGGATCCCAATGGGCGCAGTTCCTTCTTGATCTGACAAATTAGGTAAATCATTTTGCTGCGGAGTTTAGCTTAAATTTGATAGATACAAAACTTATCCTACATCTTCCTAGATAGTAAATGACGCAGTATGTAGTTCATCAACATATATGATTTTTTTTTCTGAATGGCATTACGTTTCCTCCTCATTATTGAGCCTACTGAAATGCACTATGGAGGTCCCAGCTACTTGAATCTGCATTGGGACCTTGGATGCATATGAATCACATACAACTCTCGGATCAATCAATAATGTAACTTACATGACTAATAAGGTTAGAATTTGGACAAAATTCAGTAATTTTGTTCTAATGTTTTAGTTTTGAATGGATCATATTGGTGTTTTATTAAGATTTTATAATTCAGTACCTCACAATCTCACTTTATGATATATGTTAGTTTTCTTTTTCCATCTTGTAGGTGGATAATGTACTTATTTGACATTGTCATAAACAATTGAAGGTTCACTAAAATCGACAACGATACCGGTTGCTCTGGACTATAAGAACAGAATTTGCGATTAGCAAAAGGTGCACCAAAGAAGCAGATGAGAATTTTACAGTTTACAACGAAGAGGTCAATACTTCTGCTATGGAGCGCAAAACCATTGTGAGATCATTGAGCACCGGAATTTCCAATGCTTCTTCCATGCCGCTTAACTAAAGAACAATGCCAGCATTTACATAGAGCAAGCAGCCAAGCAGCTATGCGGTGGAAAGACAGAGACTAAGTACAAGGGAAACGGTACATTGATGAATGGTGAGTATCTCTCCTGCATCTTGGCCAATGCACTGAGAATCTATGGCTCTTGCCAGCTCCATTCCGCTTGCTTTACTTACTGCCACTATTGCCGTCCTCCCAATTTATTATTGCAGATACATCATCCTTTTCCTTATTGCAATATGCAATTTATTTCCGTCAAATACGCATGGCTACAAAACCCAGATTTTCAAAGACCACAAAACTGCTTATTCAACTGCTTGAAGCTGGAATTGGTGATGCTCAGTTTTAGCAATTAGATCATGAAAGTAGACAAGATTATAGAAACTGGAGAGTTTATTTAACTAATCAAAATGGACAGTTTCCATTTAAATTGTTGTATTCTTATGCAAGAGCTAAGCTGCGACCTATTGATACAAAATCGCCTTGCATATGGTATATTTATAGAACTAGATAGATCTGTTCATTTTTTATAAGAGTAAAGAGAACTGTTATAATCACTTCCCGCTGCCGTACAAAATTCATAGATCAAAGACTCAACGTACAACCAACGCCATCGTCAAACTATAGACTTTTTAGCGTCAGAACACGTGCGCCCAAGGGCGCGCCCGGGCTACTAACTGACACCAATGATGATTTGATACATGTTGGAGATTAGTTAATTTATTTTCTTCAGAGGGAAAGTCACATGCAATTTGACAGGTGTGAGATAGCTGCATGCATGACTAAAGTCAGCAGTTAAGATGCCAATCAATTTTGCTACAGGATGCTTCTTTATCAAGAGCTGTCGAAGGTGCAATGGCGATAAAGCTTTGCGCTGGAAGATTGTTTACCATGAGCTGTAAAAAGGCCAAGTGAATGGCGGTAAAGAAAGAACAAAAGAAAATTTGGATTTGAGTACCATGTAGCTTAGTTGTTTGTTTACTGGAAATGAGTAAGCTGCTTAGTTAAACTTGAGCTGTAAAGGACTTTATGTACATGAGTTGGTTAGTACCATGTCGGTTCATGAGACTAAATAGAGATGCATACATCATTCGTAATGTAATCTTGCAACCTTGATGATCAATGAAATGTAATATGAGCAGGGGCAGAGGCAGTGCCGGCCCAGGCCTCGGGCTGGCTAGTGCATTTCGGTCCAATGTGATATTTCAGCTAGCATTTTATGTTTCTTATTTTGATTTTTAACAGGTATTTTTTTGCTGGGCCTCTGACCATTGCCCGAGAGGCCCAGCTCCGCCCTGAATATGAGAGTTTGAGAATTACAATCCTCTGTTTCTTATTACTCTGCCCCATGGCTCCTTGAGCTAAATTCCCCAACTGTACACACTGAAAGTGTGTGTGTGTGTGCACGATTGTGTGAGAAACAGAGTGTGTAGAGAGAGGAGGGGAATCAGTTATTTATTTCCAACAAGTGCGCGCCCCACCCCCCAACTAAGCTGCAATCGCTACGGCCGCAGACGCAGCATGCACAGGAACAACAATACAACAGCTACACTAGATGAAATAGACCGTACCATTGCAGTATTAAATCTTAAGTTTATCAAAGATCATGTATATGATAATGTGATTTATACATCCGATACTAATTAGAAAAATTCACTGGTGACAAAATTTCATAAAAATATATGCTATTACCTTGAAGAACAAAATCTCCAGCAGGGATATATATTTTCCAGCATATTGTTGTCCAACTTCTTGCACTGCATGGAAAGCCACTTTGCCGTCCTCATCCTGCCCCAACATCCGAACACGCATGGCTGCGAGGCCGAGCATGCCGTCCTCCATGACGAGCAGGTTTCCTTCCGGTGGCATCCCAATTTCATTTATATTGTTGGTGTCCAGTCCGAACGCAAGGATCCTGTCCATGGCTAGTGTCCAGTAGAGGACGCTCCCCACAAGAACGCTTGGTTGCCGTTCGATCGCCCAAGAGACCTCACAGGAAGCCGCTAAGCACTGTTGGCTCAGACCGAAGACGAACACATATGAACACAATGGAACCGTAGAACGCGAACGCAAGAACACAAGAAATTTTTTTGTGCCGCCGAAGCAACAGTAGCCTTTCTGAGTTTTTTTTTCCTCTGTTGCTTTTATTCACAAAATTTGATTATAGATGTGTCCTTTTATTGAGAGCAAACGACTATTCGTATCTAGAAAGGATTCTACATATCCTGAAGGGACATCACACAAACTCTAGTATCTATAACGAATACTGCTTAAATACGAAACACAAACTCTCCCTAAAATCTAAATATGCCATATACACAAAGATTACTTAACAATAACTCCCTGATCTTTGTGCACTTACTTATTAAGGCAGCCGGTCTCAACTACGACTTGCCTAACTGTTACTCAATACAGGACGGCAAACACATCTCCTCAACGTCCCGGACTCAACTCAAGACGGCGAACACATCTCCTCAACGTTCTGGACTCAACTCCACGAACTCGACTCGGGACGGCGAACATATCTCTTCAACGTCTCGGACTTAACTCTACGGACTCGACTCGAGACGGCTAACACATCTTCTCAATGTCCCGTACTCCTTGAGCGCGCATGTACACCTTCATCTTGATTGTCCATACTGCATAATTCCTCTTCATGAGCATCGAATAATGCAGTAAGACGGCAGAACTCTCCTTCACTATCACACCCGACATCGCCTCGTCACCGGTGACACCACTTCTGAGAGAGCGCAACATGATCTTGGGCATACAAGGATCAAGAACTTAGGTTCTGATACCAATTGTTGGCCTAAACCGAAGACGAACACACACGAACATAATGGAACCCTAGAACGCGAACACAAGAACACAATAATTTTTTTTGTGCTATCAAAACAACATCATATTTTCTGATTTTCTCTTGCTCTATTACTCTTGTTCACAAAATCTAATTATAGGGGTGTTTTTTTATGGAGAGCAAACGACTATTCGTATCTGAAAAGAATTCTACGTATCCTAAAGGAATACAACACAAACTATAGTATCCATAATGAATACTGTCTAAATACGAAACATAAACTCTCCCTAAAATCTAAATATGGCATATACACACAGATTACCTAACAAGCTCCGCTCTTTGCCCTGAGAGAGTAGACGAACACGGTTACGAGCACCTCATCTTCTTCAATGGTCACGAAGATGACCTGGAACGGGCAGTCGGCGACGTGGTCGCCGTAGCTGCCGGTGCAGACCACGGTAGCGTTGCTGGAAACGTAGTCGACGCCGGAAACCAGTGGCGCGGGTATTTTCGGCCGGCGGTGGGTCATCGGGTCCCAGACAAGGAAGAAGAGCTTGTCAGGGGTTTGAAGGACTACTCTTGTATTGAATGTGAGAGAGCAGAGTGGTTGCATTGAGTCCATTCTTTGTGCTCCCGTACGTCTGTGTGTGCGTATCCATAGAACTATATCTTTCTTGCCGTGTGTGTTTGTCGTGAAGAGCACAAGCGAGAGATGGAGAGGAGATCCACACTCAGTGGGTGTGTGTGTGTGTCTATATATTGAGTGGGGGTGTGTGTGTCTGTCAGTGTGAGTCTATATATTTAGTTGGCCCCATGGGACTTAATGCAACACCAACCATTAGATGCACAGAAATCAGCGGCTACCGTTGCTGAGATTTGTGTGTCTTTTGACTGCTAGATTCATGATATCAACGGCTGAGATTGTTTGAGTAGAGTCAAATTCAAAATAAAAAATTGGTTCACTATTTACTAGTATAGATATATATTTTTTGGAAGTTTATTCACCAAAGAGTGCATTGGATAGGAGATACTAAGACAAAAAATAAAACATGCTTTGCCATCATTTGCATACGTGGGGATCCATGAAAGTCAAGAACAACCTATATCCATCATCAAGACCTAACTTGTCTTCATTACACACAAACCAAAGTTAGTCTTAATGATTTAGGAGTCATTAATCACCAAAACCATATAAACAATGAATTAAGGACCTAGATGCTTACAGTAACGAAGAACGTGTAGCTTACTTGCGGATTGCGGCTATCTCAAACATTGAAAGCAGCAGCTCCATTCACTAGCTGCAAAACAGCCTATATACTGTGCGTTTGGAAGGATGGTGACGGCGTTGGCCAACAACGGAAGACGGCTGTCATGTTCCCATCATCTGAGTGAGTGTTTGGCAAATCCGTTCGCGTCACATCGTGTTCCACCCATTTCTCCTCCAAATACCGATGTTAGTTTGATTATTTTGTTTGCAATAGCCCGAATGGACCAATTCTTTCCTTGCCTCTTGTCAATGTTTTTTGGCCACCGTTCGTTGCCATCGGTGAGCCTCCATCTGATTCCCTCACACCTGAGCATCCCCTCTTGTCTCCCTACATTTTGACGCGCTCACCTATCACTCTTGTCCACCGTGCCAATGCCACCATGCTTGCCCGGGCCATCTCGACTCCGATCTCTACTGTCGGCATGTTTCCGGTGCTCCTGACGCCGAAACGCAACCACCACTAGCTTTGCATCGACGTGGGCAGTACGTTTTGCCTATCCCCAAAGTGTTTTCAAGAGTTTTTTTTTTTTTGCGTTTGCGATAGTATTTTCAAGAGTTTTTTTTGTGTTTGTTATGGTATTTGTATGTCAGACCCCTGGGCGTGGAATACCCAAAGGTATTATGTGTATACCGTACTAGTCTCATGATCAGTAGCTAGTACACACATTCACAACATTTGGCATTCATATCCATACACTCATATATACAAAATAAAGTAAAGTGGTACTTGACTTAGGCTATTACAAGTTATTACATCAATGGCCGACCGGTCAAATAAAAGTAGGTATCAACAGAGTAAAAGTAGCAGCGAAAGAAGTAATAAAAGTAGCGAAATTCCAGCAGCATACCTATCGAATCAAACTAACATCGGTAAGATTTGACAAGTGTGAGATAGCTGCATGCATGACTAAAGTCAGCAGTTAAGATGCCAATCAATTTTGCTACTGGATGTTTCTTCATCAAGAGCTGTCGAAGGTGCAATGGCGATAAAGCTTTGCGCTGGAAGATTGTTTACCATGAGTTGTTTGTTTACTGGAAATGAGTAAGCCGCTTAGTTAAACTTGAGCTGTAAAGGACTTTATGTACATGAGTCGGTTAGTACCATGTCGGTTCATGAGACTATAAATAGAGATGCATACATCATTCGTAATGTAACCTTGCAACCTTGATGATCAATGAAATGTAACATGGGAGTTTGAGAATTACAATCCTCTGTTTCTTGTAACTATGCCCCATTGCTTCTTGGGCTAAATTCCCCAACAGTACACACTGTGAAAGTGTGTGCGATTGTGTGAGAAACACAGTGTGCAGAGGGGAGGGGAATCAGTTATTTATTTCCAACAAGTGCGCGCCCCACGCCCAACTAAGCTGCAATCGCTACGGCCGCAGCCGCAGCCGCAGCATGCACAGGAACAACAATACGACAGCTACACTTGATGAGATAGACCGTACCATTTCAATATTAAATCTTAAGTTTATGAAAGCTCATGTATAATAATGTGATTTATACATCCGATACTAATGAGACAAATTCACTGGTGACAAAATTTCATGAGATAAAAATATATGCTATTACCTTGAAGAACAAAATCTCCAGTAGGGATATATATTTTCCAGCATATTGTTGTCCAACAACTTCTTGCACTGCATGGACAGCCACTTTGCTCCAAACACGCATGGATGCGAGGCCGAGCAGGTTTCCTTCGCAGACACTGTGATCTTCCGGTGGCATCCCAATTTCATTTATATTGTCGGTGTCCAGTCCGAACGCAAGGATCCTGTCCATGACTAGTGTCCAGTAGAGGAAGTTCCCCACAAGAACGCTTGGTTGCCGTTCGATCACCCAAGAGACCTCACCGGAAGCCGCTAAGCTCTGTTCGCCCTGACCGAAGAAGAACACACGTAAATACAATAGAACCTTAGAACACGAACACAAGAACACAAATTTTTTTTTGTGCCACCAAAACAACAACTTTTCTGATTTTATGTTGCTTTATTGCTCTTGTTCACAAAATCTAATTACAGACGCGTCTTTTTATTGAGAGCAAACGACTATTCGTATCTAGAAAGCATTCTACGCATCCTCAAGGGACACCACACAAACTCTAGTATCCATAACGAATACTGCCTAAATACGAAACACAAACTCTCCCTAAAATCTAAATATGTCATATACACAAAGATTACCTAACAATAACTCTCTAATCTTTGTGCACTTATTGAGGCTGCCTGTCTCAACTACAACTTGCCTAATTGTTACTCAATACAAGACGGCGAACACATCTCCTAAACATCTCGGACTCAACTCCACAGACTCAACACAAGACGGCGAACACATCTCCTCAACGTCCCGAACTCAACTCCATGGACTCGACTCAGGACGGCTAACACATCTTCTCAATGTCACACACTCCTTGAGCGCGCATGTACACCTTCATCTTGATTATCCATACTGTATAATTGCTTTTCGTGAGTATTGGATAATGCAGTGTGTGGATATCATGGGGATATACACACGATCTTAGGATGATGAGACAATTGGCAATAGCTTTGAAGTTTTGTCGAAATTGTTGTTTTCAGCAAAGTGTCAGGATAATCGGTAGTACTGGCATTTAAGGTACGGTAGTACCGCAGTGCGGTAATACTGCAAGTTGTGTGGCGGTAGTACCACAGGGCGGTAATACCGTTTGATACATGGCAGTATGTAAATTCCAGAGAAGATGTTTTGTGGAGTTCTAGTCTTCATTGGAAAGCGGTACGACCACAGTTATTGGAGCGGTACGTCCGCAGTGTGGTAGTACCGTTGGTAACATGGCGGTAATACCGTTTGTGTTGTGATTGTCGACCTATGTGGAGAATTGGCTTTGGGTTAGGTCAAGTTCATAGGTTTTAGTGTATATGTGTTGCATAATGCATGTTTCGACTAACGTGGGTCAAATTGTGAAGAACTTGTTCCCGGAATCGATTACTTTGTCTATTATTGTGCAGGACGCTTGGAGGTCAACGACGGTCAAAGGCGAGGATGATCGGGACTAAGCTTGGAGAGTTGAGGTTTAGAATGATCGAGGATGCTGGGTGAGGTCAATGGACTCAAGCATGGCACAAAATGGACAAAAGTGACCGAACGGGCAGTTCGGTGCGACGGGTTGGAACAAGCGGCGCGGGGGTCAGTGCAAGTGCCATGATGGTTTCGGTGGAACCGGACGAGCGAGACTTGCCGACATGATGAGAGCCGTTGATCAACCTACACGTGGTGAAGTAGGCATTTGCTTCACCAAGATTGGACTCGGTCTTCGGAGAAGGATCGAGAAGGGGTATTTTGGTAATGTTACCAAATACCGCCTTGGTAACCTTTTGGCTAAACCGCGGCGCGAGACGACGCATGGAGAAGTGGTTTAGGCCAGGAGAATATGAAGATGGCGCTTTAAAATGCGTGCGTGAGTTAAACCCGTTTGTGAGTAGGCTTAACGGGTGCCCAATGGGTATAGTCTTCTAGAAGCTAGCCCTCACTATATAAAGGAGAGGGTGCTGTCCAGCAGCCCCCAAGCCTCATATGCAAAACCCTAACTTGTGTTGTTAGGACTAGGAGAGGAAAGTGAGGTTCTAGGGTTCTAGAGAGATGAAGTGATTGTGTGCTCCTTGGTTGAGCTTTGTCCTCCAGGATGGAGTGGCTGTAAACATCCATCAATCATGAATCAATCTAAGCAAGTTTCCCAACGTCGAGTTTATCCTTGTTCTTGCTCCCTTTCTTTGATGATTTTGTGATTTTGATGTCTTGTTGGTTTTCCCTCAAGTCTTTGTGGTGATCTGGCTTGCTGTGACATGTGGGAGTGCATCTAAGACCATCTTGATCATTCTTTACCCACGAGTAAGATTTAGATCATGTTTTGCTTTTTGACTCGGTTTTGAAACGAACTTCGTTCAAATGGAAAAAGGTTGAAACTTTGACGTGGATCTTCTCAATCTTTGATTGGAATAGGTTCCTAACCTCCTAGAGAAGACATGTTTCAAGTTTTATAGAGTTTGGCCAAGTAAATCAAAAGTTGTATCCTTTTTTGATTTCGTCGTCAGGCTGTCCCAGGACAATTGGTCGTACCGCCCGTTTACCTACGGTTGTACCGATTATCGGTAGTACCGCCCATTTTCCTACGGTAGTACCGATCTTCGGTTGTACCGCTCATTTGCTTGCGGTCGTTCCGATTTCTGGTTCTTCAGCACATCTTTGTGTCTGTTGATTGCTTTGCTTGGGGGTTTGGAGTGGACTCAACATAAGTCTTTCACCATGCTTATTTATTGATCTTCATAGCTCTCATAGCTACTGAAGTGAAATATGTGTTGAATCCAATCTAAGCGTGAAATTGATTGAGCTCCTATTCACCCCCCCTCTAGTCGCCTTTTCGGTCCTACAAGTGGTATCAGAGCCCGATTAGCTCTTCTCATAGATCTTAACCGGTCTTAGGAGCCATGGCATTTGACAAGTATTCTACCAAACCACCTGTGTTTGATGGAGTAGATTTTTCTTACTGGAAGGCTTGCATGCATGCCTACATCGAGTCTCAAGGGCACTCAATTTGGTTTAAGGTCAAAAATCCTTATGTAGTGCCAGCCAATGATGATGTAATCTCACCCGATGTGAAGGCAAATAGCAAGGCTCAGAACTTCTTGATTTAAGGGCTTAGTCGATCTGAGTTTGAACATGTCGCTCACTTGAGGTCTGCTCACGAGATCTGGAAGACCCTCGCTGACTACCATAAGGGCTCTACCGCGATCAAGAAAGTGAGACAGAACCAACTTAAGAAAGAATATTCAAAGATCGAACAAAGGCCTGTTGAATCTTTGGATGAGTTGTTGGGAAGGTTTTCTAAGATCATTCATGACTTGCGTGCTGTGGATCTTGTGTTTACTAAGTCCGAGAATGCACGCCAGTTCTTGGGTGCACTTGACATGAGAGTTTGGGGGATGAAGATCACTTCCATCAATGACAACACTGTTATGAGTGAGCTTACCATGGATAAGCTCTACTCGAGGTTGAAGACGCATGAGATTGACTTCATCTTACATCTTCCCAAGATAGAGTCGATGGCTCTAGTGGTTGACCCTTCTAAGGGTAGCTCTTCTGATTATTTGGATTTTGGCTCATTTGGTTTTTCATTGTCCGCCTTCCACTCCTTGAGCGATGAGCAGCTAGAGAAGCTACCTGAGGATGACTTAGCCCTCCTATCCACAAAATTCATGAGAGCCTACGATAAAGTGAGGAGCAAAAGAAGAAGTGGCCCTGTTATATGCTTTGAGTGTGGTGAGCCAAACCACATTCGGGCTAAGTGCCCCAAGCTGAAGGGCAAGGAGGAGAAGGACTTCCGGAGGCGTCCTCAAGCTTGAGATGCAAAAGCCAAGAAGCCCAACTACCGGAAGTTCGTTAACCGGGTCCTTGCCGCTCTTGAGAATATTGATATGAGCGATGTGGACTCGGGGACGGAGGACAACGAGGATGATTCCCATGGCAAGAAGAAGGCCCAGAACTTCACCAGTATGTGCTTTATGGCCAAGGACAACCACGACGTCGATTCCTCTAACGACGACGATCCCTTCAGCGATCCCGACGAGGTATGCCCCTCACTCAATGAGATGAAATGCGCTTTGATTGCTACTGAACGAAATCTGAAGAAGCAAGCTAAAATGATTAAGACACAGGATATCATGATTGACAACTTGAACCTAGAAGTGGTTCGGCTCAAATCCATTAATCCTAATGATGATTGTGATTCCTGCTCTAGCTTGCATGATGAACTAGCAAATCTGAAATCTGCTCATTCCTCTATTGCTAATCAACTTAAAGATGCTCTAAATGGACTAGAATCTCTCAAATCCAGTCCTAGTCATGTTTGCTTGGATGCTATTGCTTTAGAGGTGACTTCAGTAGATGCTATTCCTTCATCTTGCTCAAATTGTGCCTTGCTCGAATTGAAATTGGATAGTGCTACTAAGGAATTGCTGAAATTTAATGCTAGTCACACTTGCTCTCATTGTGAGGATAGTAAGATTAAACTGAAGGAAATGACTGAAATGGTTCTTCATTCTAAGATTGCTTCATGTGAGAACTGTCATAAACTCACAATTGAGAATGATGCTCTAAACAAGACTCTAGAGGAGAAATCTAAAATTGAATAATCCATGTCCATGACTGCATCCAAGAAAGTAGTTGATTCTAATTCTTGTGCTTTTTGTACTGAAGTTGGGCATAATGTAGATGAGATACAAGAGGCATTTAGAGTCAAGTTCAAAGAGCAGTTGAGTAGGATTAGAAATGCCTCATGTGTGTCTTATGAGGCCTTGAAGGTTGAGGCAGCTCTTCTTAAGAAAAAGTATGATAAGGTAGTTAAGTCAAATAAGTGTGCCTTATGTAAGGACCTAGCCAAAGAAAATGACTACCTCAAAAAGACTCTTGAGAGATTCTCTAGCGGGAAAAAGAACCTTAACATGATCCTCGATCAATCTAAGGTGAGTGTGAAGAAGAGTGGCCTAGGATTTAATTCTCTAGAGTATTCCAAGAACCACCTACCTAAGGTTGTGAGAGCTGTTGAGAGTGGCAAGTTTGAGGTAGAACCCCCTGAGCCATCTAAGTTAGTCCTTAGATCTGCAGGTTTGGCCCAAATCCCTTCTAGCAAGACAGATGCTTCTATTTCAGCAGGTCAGACCTCTCAAAAGGTCAAGTATCATTGCATTTTCTGCAAGAAGGATGGCCACATAGTTGAGTTCTGCTTCCATAGAGCTAAGAGTGAGAGGAAGGAGAGAGTGCGTGCTTTGAGGTCCATTAGAGGAGTTCCTTCACTTACGACTGTCTCTAGAGCCAGGCAGACTGTCTTTCCTACTAGACATAGGCCTAGGTTCGTAGATGACTTCTTTGACTCCTTTGGTGGCTCTAGGCAGCGTTTTGGGTTAGGATATCATGAGGAGAGACCACGAGTAGCATCTAGACAGGGGGAGTACTGATCTTTTGGTAGGTCGATTCGGAGAGGTCTAGGTGTTGCACGTGTGCATTCTTATGATTATTCCACTAACCATTTTATTGCTGCTTCTACTGCTATTCCTAAGCATCGTGTGGCTCAGTACTGGATTCCCAAGTCTTTTATCACCAACCCCAGTACTGAGGCACAGATGTTCCCTGCTAATGCCCTGTAGGTCCGTCGTGCGAGGAAGGAGGACATATGGCTTGTTGACTCTGGGTGTTCTCGACATATGACTAGAGATTCTAGATGGTTCTCCTCCCTCACGCGTGCATCCAGCAACGAGTTGATCACGTTTGGGGATACTTCTACCGGGACCGTGACAGCTAAGGGCACAGTGTGTGTCAACAAGAACTTCATGCTTAAGGACGTCGCTTTGGTAAGTAAGCTGAGGTATAATCTCCTATTTGTCTCTCAGCTTCTTGATGATGGTCTAGAAGTTAGGTTCAAGAGTGGTGAGTGTAAAGTTCTAGACTCCTCGGGTGAGCATGTTTTTGGGATCTCTAGGTTTGAGAGGATTTTTAGTGCTGTTTTCAGTATCTCTTCTACCTCTAGTCCTAGGTGTCTTGTGGTTTCTGAATCTCATGACTTAGTGTTGTGGCATCGTAGGCTTGGACATGTAGACTTCGACCATTTGACCAGAATCAGTAGTATGGACTTGATTAGAGGTTTGCCTAAGCTTAAGAATGTTAGAGACCTAGTGTGCACACCTTGTAGACATGGTAAGATGGTTTCTGCTTCTCATCTACCTCTTGCTCCAGTGATGACTGATGGACCTAGTTAGCTCTTGCACTTAGACACGGTTGGCCCTTCTAGAGTTCAGTCTGCAGGAGGGAAGTGGTATGTGCTCGTCATTGTGGATGATTTCTCCAGGTATTCATGGGTATATTTTCTAGTTTCTAAGGATGAGACATTTGGCTGTTTTAGAGAGTTGGTCCTTAGACTAGCAGTTGACCTCCCTGGAGCCTTGAGAACCATTAGGAGTGACAATGGCACAGAATTTAAGAACTCTTCTTTTGCCACATTCTGCATTGAGAGAGGACTTGAGCACCAGTTCTCCTCACCTAGAGTTCCCCAGCAGAATGGGGTTGTAGAAAGGAAGAACAGAACTCTTGTAGAGATGGCTAGGACCATGCTAGATGAGCATAGCACACCTAGGAGGTTTTGGACTGAGGCGATCTCTACTGCTTGCTATGTGTCCAATAGGGTGTTCTTGAGATCTGTCATAGGCAAGACTTCCTTTGAGCTTAGATTTGGTCATAGACCTAGAGTCTCTCATTTCAAGATTTTTGGTTGCAAGTGCTTCATTCTTAAACATGGCAATTTGGATAAACTTGAATCGAGATGTTATGATGGTATTTTCCTTGGATATCCTGCTCATTCTCATGGCTATCGTGTATTTAATTTGGATACTAACAAAATTGTTGAGACTTGTGAAGTCACTTTTGATGAGGCTAATCCTAGTACTAGACCTGATGGTGCAGGTACACATGTCCTTGGTGATCGAGAGAGTATCTTCGTCGACGACGACTCTGACATAGAGGGTGCGGACCCAATCCATCCTCTAGTCACTCTTGAGATGGTTGGAGAGCCTGCTTCTACTTCTCTATCTTCAGGAGAGCATCCTCTTCCCACCTTCACCGGTGCTTCGAGTGGCTCTACTCCTACCTCCACAGCCCATGAGGTAGAGGCCACATCTGCACTAGGACCTCCTCTTCATATTCAGCGACAACACCCACCTGAGCAAATAATTAGGGATCTCCATGAATGAGTTACTCGCTCTAGGTTTATCTCTCCAGATTCTTATGCGCATTCTGCTTTTGTTGCGTCTTTTGAACCCCGAGATGTCACCCATGCATTATCTGATTCCTCTTGGGTCAATGCCATGTATGAAGAGCTTGAAAATTTTGATAGAAACAAAGTCTAGACCTTAGTTGCACCTCCACCTAATCACCATGTAATTGGAACAAAATGGATTTTTCAAAAATAAGCAAAGGGAGGATGGGTTGGTAGTTCGCAATAAGGCTAGGCTTGTAGCTCAAGGTTATTCCCATGTAGAAGGCTTAGACTTTGAAGAGACCTTTGCTCCTGTAGCTAGATTAGAAGCCATTCGCATATTGCTAGCTTTCGCGATATCTAGGGGTTTTAAGCTTTTTCAAATGGATATCAAGAGTGCTTTCCTTAATGGTTTAATAGAAAAAGAGGTCTATGTCAAGCAACCCCCTGGTTTTGAAAATCACAAGTTCCCAAACCATGTGTTTAAGCTCTCTAAAACCTTGTATGGATTGAAGCAAGCCCCTAGAACTTGGTATGATAGGCTTAAGAGTTTCTTGCTTAATAATGAGTTCAAAATGGGAATAGTAGATAAAACCTTGTTCACTCTCAGGCATGGCCGTGATTTTTTACTGGTTCAGATTTATGTGGATGATATCATATTCAGTGGTTCTTCTTATGCTTTGGTTTCCAGATTTTCAGACTCTATGAGCAGGGAATTCGAAATGAGTATGATGGGTGAGCTGACTTTCTTCCTTGGTCTTCAAGTCAAGCAACTGAAAGAAGGTACCTTCATTCATCAAAGCAAGTACACAAAGGACCTTCTTCGGCGCTTCAACATGGGAAGCAACAAGCCAATGTCTACTCCCATTGCTACTTCTACCGTGCTGGATCCTGATGAGGATGGAGAGCCCGTGGACCAGAAGGAGTACCGCAGCATGATTGGCTCTCTCCTCTACCTCACGGCGTCGAGGCTGGACATATAGTTTACTGTGTGTCTGTGCGCGACACTCTTGATTTTGGACTCTGGTATTCTTCTGATTCTACTATCTCCATTCGGGCTTTTTCTGATGCTGATTTTGCGGGGTGTAGAGTGGATAGGAAGAGTACTTCTGGCACATGTCACTTCTTAGGAACCTCTCTTATCTCTTGGCTATCTAGGAAGCAGTCCTTTATTGCACAATCCACTGCCGAGGCAGAGTATGTAGCTGCAGCCAATAGTTACTCTCAAGTTCTCTAGATCTTGTCTACTCTGCGGGATTATGGGTTGTCCTTAGATAGTGTTCCTCTTTTCTGTAACAACACTAGTGCCATAAACATTGCCAAAAAACCTAGTGCAGCATTCTAGGACCAATCACATTGACATTAGATATCATTTCCTTAGAGACCATGTAGAAAAGGGTGATGTTGTGCTTCACTTTGTAAAGTCCGAGCAGCAGGTTGCAGATATTTTCACTAAAGCTCTTGATTCTTCTCGTTTTGCTTCTTTGCGGGGAGAGTTGGTGGCTTTTTAGTCCTCTTGGCCTGTTTTGAGGGGGAGTTTGACTTTTTTTTGCATCCATTGTACCATATTGCATTTTAAAATAAGCAAACTTGCATTGTAATATAAGTTCACGGAGCTTTGATTATTATCCTTGTGTGACATGATTTTATGCTTTATACCTTGCCATGTCTTGTGCTAGTTTGCTAGATTTATCATGACTCTCCTTGTGTAGCTTAGCTTTTGCCATGCTAGCTGTTTTAAATGTGAGAAATTTGAATTAAAACATGACTTTTTGGATCTGGTGACTAGTTTTGCCATAGTGATCCTCTCATGATTCATGCCATGTCAAATAGGCTAAGTTGAGTCTTGAATCTAATTTGAGTTTCAGATTGAGCTATGCTAGTTCCTAAGTCAAGACAATGAAAAATGATTTCTTCTGTGTGAAAAAACTGATCTCATCAATTCTTTCTCATGAGACAGCTTGCCATTGCACTAGGCATGAACTCAGGGGAGTTTTGGATGACCTAGACCACTCTCTTAAGCTTCCTTCTTGGGATGGTCGCGGCACGGCTTAAGATCTAGCACAAGGCTAAGAAAACAAATTGTGAAAATTGGTTGAAGCTTAGGAGGCAGTTGTGGATGGCTTCTAGTCCAGGACTTGCCTTGCTAAGATAAAACCAAAAATAATTCTTAGCAAGTGCTAAATGTGCTAAGTTTGCTTAATTCCAAGTGCTTGAACAAATTGATTCATCATTGAACTCATAACACTCTAAATTGACTCATTTATAGCTTCTTGGTTCCATTTAGTTTATTGACATGGCTTGATTCATTTTTGGATACTTTTGGCTAAACTATGATCTTGAGTACCTTGTCATGCTAAACGTTCATTTAATCTCCGACTATTGCTTATTTGGCTTTAGCTTTGCTATATATGATTTGTCTTGATATAAAATAACTACTTCACATAATATGGCTTGGTGCAATACTTGTACAGTCCTCTTGGATAATTTTCATAGCTCCTTTTGCTAAAAATAAATTAATTGCAGCCATTCCATTTCAGTCATGCTCTATCCTCTTCCATGCACATTGATGACTCCATTGTCAAAGGGGGAGAAAGATTGGTAAAAATATTGTTTTGGAGCTTTTTAATACTGTTTTGGAGCTTTTTCGAGACATAGGGAGAAAATAAAATTTTCTGTAAAAATGATGATCATAGTGAGGGGGAGCATCTCATTTGCATTCTTATGGTCTTATTACCTTTTTTGAACTTAAATTGCATTTCTTAGTTCCTCACAATGATCAAAGGTCAAATTGAACAAATGTTCTTTCATACGGACCTTAAGTGAGATTTTTGTTTCTTCTCTAGAAATTGAAGCTTTCTTGCTTTCTTCTGCCTTATCTCACTTGTCGATACTATTCTGAAGCCAACTTGGTCATTTCCGTTGCTTTCTCTTGCATTTGGACCAAGTTGTGCCTTTGCACGAAAGCATTGAGTTTTTCTTTCTCAAACCTCAAAACTTACTTTTTTGGAAAATTGCCAATGTGTTCATCAAGGGGGAGATTGTGGATATTATGGGGATATACACATGATCTTAGGATGATGAGACAATTGGCAATAGCTTTGAAGTTTTGTCGAAATTGTTGTTTTCAGCAACGTGTTAGGATAATCGGTAGTATCGGCATTGAAGGTGCGGTAGTACCGCAGTGTGGTAATACCACAGGTTGTGTGGCGGTAGTACCGTAGGGCGGTAATACCATTTGATATATGGCGGTACGTAAATTCCAAAGAAGATGTTTTGTGGAGTTCTGGTCTTCATTGGAAAGCGGTATGACTGCAGTTATTGGAGCGGTACGACCGCAGTGTGGTAGTACCGCTGGTAACGTGGTGGTAATACCGTTTGTGTTGTGATTGTCGACCTATGTGGAGAATTGGCTTTGGCTTATGTCAAGTTCATGGGTTTTAGTGCATATGTGTTGTATAATGCATGTTTTTACTAACGTGGATCAAGTTGTGAAGAACTTGTTCCCAGAATCGATTTCTTTGCCTATTGTTGTGTAGGACGCTTGGAGGTCAACAACGGTCAACGGCGAGGATGATCGAGACTAAGCTTAGAGAGCTGAGATTCAGGACGATCGAGAATGCCGGGTGAGGTCAATCGACTCAAGCATGGCGCAAAATGGACAAAAGTGACCGAACGAGCAGTTCGGTGCGATGGGTTGGATCAAGCGGCGCGGGGGTCGGTGCAAGTACCATGGTGGTTTCGGTGAAGCCAAACGGGAGAGACTTGCCGACATGATGAGAGCCGTTGATCAACATACACGTGGCGAAGCAGGCGTTTGTTTCATCAAGATTGGACTCGGTCTTCGGAGAAGGATCGAGAAGGGGTATTTTGGTAATGTCACCAAATACCGCCTTGGTAACCTTTTGGCTAAACCGCGGCGTGAGACAACACATGGAGAAGTGGTTTAGGCCAAGAGAATATGAAGACGACACTTTAAAATGCGTGCGTGAGTTAAACCCGTTTGTGAGTGGGCTTAACGGGTGCCCAATGGGTGTAGTCTTCTAGAAGCTAGCCCTCACTATATAAAGGAGAGGGTGCTGTCCAGCAGCCCCCAAGCCTCATATGCAAAACCCTAACTTGTGTTGTTGGGACTAGGAGAGGAAAGTGAGGTTCTAGGGTTCTAGAGAGATGAAGTGATTGTGTGCTCCTTGGTTGAACTTTGTCCTCCAGGATAGAGTGGCTGTAAACATCCATCAATCATGAATCAATCCAAGGAAGTTTCCCAACGTTGAGTTTATCCTTGTTCTTTCTCCCTTTCTTTGATGATTTTGTGATTTTGATGTCTTGTTGGTTTTCCCTCGAGTCTTTGTGGTGATCTGGCTTGCTGTGACATGTGGGAGTGCATCTAAGATCATCTTGATCGTTCTTTACCCACGAGCAAGATTTAGATCATGTTTTGCTTTTTGACTTGGTTTTGAAACGAACTTCGTTCGAATGGAAAAATGTTGAAACTTTGACGTGGATATTCTCAATCTTTGATTGGAATAGGTTCCAAACCTCCTAGAGAAGATATGTTTCAAGTTTCATAAAGTTTGGCCAAGTAAATCAAAAGTTGTATCCTTGTTGGATTTCGTCGTCGGGCTGTCCCCGGACAATCGGTCGTACCGCCCGTTTACCTGCGGTTGTACCGATAATCAGTAGTATCGCCCATTTGCCTGCGGTAGTACTGATCTTCGGTTGTACCGCTCATTTGCCTGCGGTCGTTCCGATTTCTGGTTCTTCAGCACATCTTTGTGTCTGTTGAGTGCTTTGCTTGGGGGTTTGGAGTTGACTCAACATAAGTCTTTCTGCATGCTTATTTATTGATCTTCATAGCTCTCATAGCTATTGGAGTAAAATATGTGTTGAATCCAATCTAAGCGAGAAATTGATTGAGCTCCTATTCACCCCCTCTCTATTCACATTTTCGGTCCTACACAGCGAGACGGCGGAACTCTCCTCCACCATCGCACCCGATGTTGCCTCATCACTGGTGACACCACTTTTCGGAGAGCGTGGTATGATCTCGGGCATACACGGATCAAGAACTCAGGCTTTGATACCAATTGTTAGCCCAAACCGAAGACGAACACAATGAAACCTTAGAACGCGAACGCAAGAATACAAGAAAATTTTTTTGCCACTGGAATAACAATTTTTTTGATTTTCTCTTACTCTATTGCTCTTATTCACAAAATCTTATTACAGGAGTGTCCTTTTATTGAGAGCAAACGATTATTTGTATCCGGAAAGGATTCGTGGTATCATGAAGGGATACCATAAAAACTCTGGTATCCATAACGAAAACTAGCTAAATATGAAACACAAACTCTCCCTAAAATCTAAATATGTCATATACACAAAGATTATCTAACCAGCTTCACTCTTTGGCATGAGAGAGGAGTAGACGGACACGGTCACGAACACCTCATCTTCTTCAATGGTCACGAAGATGACGCCGGTGCAGACCACGGTGGCGTTGCCGGATACGTAGTCGACACTGGAATCTAGTGGCGTGGGTATTTCCGGTCGGCGGTCGGTCATCGGGTCCTAGACAAGGAAGAAGAGCAGAGTAGTTGCATTGAGTCGATTCTTTGTACTCTCGTACGTCTGTGTGTGTGTATCTTTCTTGCCGTGTTTGTCGTGAAGAGCACAAGCGAGAGATGGAGAGCAGATCCACACTGAGTGGGTGTGTGTGTCTGTCAGTGTGAGTATATTTAGTTGGCCCCATGGGACTTAATGCAACACCAACCATTAGATGCACATAAATCAGCGGCTACCATTGCTGAGATTTGTGTGTCTTTTGACTGCTAGATTCATGATATCAATGGCTGAGATTGTTTGAGTAGAGTCAAATTCAAAATAAAAAATTGGTTCACTATTTACTAGTATAGATATATATTTTTTGGAAGTTTATTCACAAAAGAAAGCATTGGATAGGAGATACTAAGACAAAAAATAAAACATGCTCTGCCATCATTTGCATATCTGGGGATCCATGAAAGTCAAGAACAACCTATATCCATCGTCAAGACCTAACTTGTCTTCATTACACACAAACCAAAGTTAGTCTTAATGATTTAGGAGTCATTAATCACCAAAACCATATAAACAATGAATTAGGGACCTAGATGCTTACAGTAACAAAGAACGTGTAGCTTACTTGCGGATTGCGGCTATCTCAAACACTAAAAGCAGCAACTCCATTCACTAGCTACAAAACAACCTATATACTGTGCGTCTGGAAGGATGGTGACGGCGTTGGCCAACAACAGAAGACGGCTGTCTCGTTCCCATCGTCTGAGTGAGTGTTTGGCATATCCGTTCGTGTCACATCGTGTTCCACCCATTTCTCCTCCAAATACCGATGTTAGTTTGATTATTTTGTTTGCAATAGCCCGAATCGACCAATTCTTTCCTTGCCTCTTGTCAAGGTTTGTTGCCACCGTTCGTTGCCATCAGTGAGGCTCCATCTGACTCCCTCGCACCTGAGCATTCCCTCTTGTCTCCCTACATTTTGATGGGCTCACCTATCACTCTTGTCCACTGTGCCAATGCCTCCATGCTTGCCCGGGCCATCTCGACTCCAATCTCTACTGTTGGCATGTTTTCGGTGCTCCTGACGCCGAAACGCCACCAACGCCACCACCACTTGCTTCGCCTCGTCGTGGGCAGTCCATTTTGCCTACCCCCAAAGTGTTGTCAAGAGTTTTTTTTTGTTTTTGTTTTTGCGTTTGCGATGGTATTTTCAAGAGTTTTTTGTGTGTTTGTGATGGTATTTGTATGTCAGACCCCTGGGCGTGGAATACCCGAAGGTCTTATGTGTATACCGTACTAGCCCTATTATCAGTAGCTAGTATACACATTCAGAACATTTGGCATTCACATCCATACACTCACATATACAAAATAAAGTAAAGTGGTACTTGACTTAGGCTATTACAAGTTATTACATCAATGGCCGACTGGCCAAAGAAAAGCAAGTATCAATAGAGTAAAAGTAGCAGCCGAAGAAGTAATAAAAGTAGCGAAATTCCAGCGGCATGCCCATCCAATCCCTCAGGCAACCAATAAGAAACAAGACCTAGATAGACCCGTCACCGAACCCTCCGGTTCTGGGTGTGAGGAACTTATCATCGGGTGTTGGATCATCTTCGAACTCTGAATAACAATACAAGCAAGATTGAGTATAATGTGTACTCAGCAAGATTTGTAGTGTATCACAATTTTTTTTTTATATAAATGCAAGGCTATCAAAGGATGAGGCTCTACTCTATAAGTTATTTTGCTTACAGCCATTTTTATTTGTAATATTCATAAGTAGTACTTTGCAACGGAATTTGAAAGAGCAGTTAAATAGATACATGACAATAAATAGTTCTTCAATAAACAACAAACAACAACAACAACAACTCACAACCCTCCTCAGCCGCGAGTCACAATTCAGTTTCAGCTACAACATGGCAGTTAACTCAAATAAAAACCCACAAGTCATTGCCCATGTTTCCCCCCCAATAAAACAGTTTTTTTAAAATAAAAACAAACCCATATCGCCCGCACTAAGCACGCTCATGACTACAAGAACTGTTATTTAAATGATTTACACTATGTAGAGATGTGCAACTTTACCCATAGTACACGAATTCTCTAGTTTATTCGGCATCCGTCGATGCCACCGCTCACTACCGTAGGTAAGCAGTCTAGAGCACGCGTCAAAGTCTTTACATCACCTAGTCCCTACCCTTGCATTAGCCCAGCGAATGTTGTTCCTCACCTCACCTAGGGACACCACCGTCTCGGTGAGGCATTCTCGGTTGTGTCGGCAAGCTTTGTGCCCAACACCTTGGTGAAGGGAGCCGCTTCGAACATGCCTACCTGGTCATGTCCACACTCTACAGCCTACCTACGTGCAAGGCTAGTTTTCAATAACTTTTTTTTTCAATGACTTAATTAGCTAAGGCCATCCCATACCAACTCATATGGTTGTACATTAGGTCTTAGATTGGAGTTGCTGGCGTTCGGTCCTTAATTGACCTCAGGCGAGAATCTCTCCCTATCAACTAGTGAGGTACACCCCTCACTCTTCTCAGAATATAATATAACTCGTCCGCGTTCAAAACTAGGTTTTGTATTTTTATTTTTATACAAAATAATAGAGGTACACCCCTCTGGACATTTTTAATAAATCTCCTAAATTCACGTTTATCATATGGTCCTTTTATAAATTTTTAGGAAAATCCATCGCTTTAGTAAGTAGTTGTGCGATAACTGCACTCAAAAACTCCCGAATGACATTATATATTGTCTAACCCATAATATAATGGCTACAACAATAGGGGATCAATTTTTCAAGGAGATATATGCATTGAGTAGGATTTACAACTACCGACTTCCCGAACATAGCATTTTCATATCAAGCAAACACGCATGCATAATATATTTTTTCAAAACAAAGTACGGTAAGTAAAATAATGTGATCAACATGATCAAAGGAGGTGCTTGCCTTGCTCTTGCTATTCTGAATATATGGATGGTTCGTCGTCGAAATAATCGCTCGAGCAATCGACGTCTAATCCAAGAAGAGCTGGAAACGAATTAAAAAATACAAATAAATTCAACAGCAACCATATTCAAATATTTTTCAATATTATGGTAGATCATGATTTTAGATGAATTTAGAAGCAAAAAATATTTTAATTTGGAATTTTTATGCGAAAGTTATTAACGTTTCAATTTGGTTCGGTTTGAAAATTCCAGAGAAAACAAGAAATACGCTTTCCAGCAGAAAACAAGAAATACGCTTTCTAGCAGAGAAAGCATATTCTCTCATACATTCTATTGAGGTTTACACTTTCCAGTAAGGAAAACGTATTCTCCTCTGGACTTGTTAAGGTTTATGCTTTCCGAATAGAGAAAACGTATTTTCTCAAAACAAAAAGTGTACTTTACATTTTCTTCTGATTTTCTTTATTTCAACGTGTGGGGTCCATTTGTCAGTGACTTGGTCCACGCAAATAGTGCGTAGAACGAGGGTCCATGCGCATAGTGCACGGGTTCACCGAGATGTTCACTGTGCACTTAAGTGGTGAGATCCGCGTGTTAGTGACTCATTTAGAATAACATTTTGAATTAGATTTTCTTTAATATTTTGGCTCGGTCCCACATGTCAGTGACTCAAGCATTAATTAACTAATCATTTAGATGTGGATTTGTCTTGAAGACCGAGATTACATGAGTTAATGGTGCTACTATAGTGCTTGTTTGTTTCAACAACAGCAGCGGCCTTCGGGCGCCATGCCACACTCGTTACCAATGCGGTGGCTCATGGTGATGCCAGGGAAAGCCCAAAATGGGTTGCCCATGCACTTGTGCACCTGATGGTGCCAGCGGGGAGGGTTGGGGTGACCTGACACGGTGGCGCGGCAGAGTTGAGCGATGGTGAAGCTACGACTTCAAGCCAAATACGAAAACGTTGACGCTCTTGGCTAACTAGTGAGCGCACGAGCTACTAGGGATTACTAGGAGCTCACCGGACAAATAGGGTTGCCGGAGATGGACGGGGAGAGGGTAGCGACATTGAACCGAGGTGGCGGCGAGGTGCTACACGTGGAGAACTCGCTGGAGGCGATGAGGAAGCCCAACGAAGCTTGGGGAAGGTTGATGAAGTCCTCGGGATACTCCTGACGTAGTCAATCGGTCCAAGACGCAGTGGAGCTCCAGAGGTGATTGCGGTGGTGGAAATAGCCAGAGATGGGGACGAAGCAATGATTCAGCGGTTCCTACGATGGAAAGGAGAAATTGAGTAAGGGGAAAGGATCCTCATTCTCTGGAACATAAGATGACATAGATGGAGCGAAGAAAAAAACCTTTGGAGCAGTGGAAATGGCGGTGGTGGCATGGCGGCCGAAGTAGACATCGAACTCTCTAGGTGTTTGAGCTCAATGGAAGAGGGAAGAAGGAGAGGGAATGAGTAGAGTGGTGAGGAAAGGGAGAGAGGAGGCTCAGGATGGCTTTATATAGCCATGAGGGCGGAGAAACTCGCGAGAGGGAACGCATGCCCATGGGCAAGGGGCGGCGAAGCTCTCGGAGGCGGCGACGAGACACCGGGCAAGAGTGGGTGAGCTACAGCAGACATAGGTGAGCGGAGGCGACGGGGATGGTTGGGCGTGGAGAAGAAACTGGGGGCATGGTCGAAACGGTGAGCGCTCCGACGGAGAGCTCGCGAGCGTGTGCTGGCGCTTGGCGAACCAAAGTGGACGATGAACCCTGCCAGTGGGGCCCACTGTCAGCGAGACGGAGAGAGAGATTAGGTTAGGGTTTTGGATTTTCAAGCTGAATTATTTGCTGAATTTTTGTACTTATCAAACGAAGACCAAATATTATGAAAAGTTTTGTGAGGGCTCCTGACCTAATATAGTTCCTTATGTAAATTTTTCAAAAGTTTATCTCTTCCGTGATTTTCTCTAAAATTCTTCTAAGTTTATGTTCTTATGCAATTGCATTTATTATTCTTAACAAAGTTTCACATAAGCTGTTTAGTAAATTTTTCCTGGGAGATTATGCCCAAAATAATTCTCTTACCTATTATTTTTATTTTGTTTTATCTAATTCCTTTTGAGTGCATGTTTGTTTGTATTCCATGATTTGCTTTTAAACAAAAGTTCAAAATTCAAACATAAAGAGATTTTAAGAATTACAATCCTCTGTTTCTTATTACTCTGCCCCATTGCTTCTTGAGCTAAATTCCCCAACAGTACATACTGTGAAAGTGTGTGTGTGTGTGTGTGAAACACAGTGTGTAGAGAGAGGAAGGGAATCAGTTATTTATTTCCAACAAGTGCGCGCCCCACCCC
Source organism: Phyllostachys edulis (assembly GCA_036346405.1). Classification (NCBI taxonomy): domain Eukaryota; kingdom Viridiplantae; phylum Streptophyta; class Magnoliopsida; order Poales; family Poaceae; genus Phyllostachys; species Phyllostachys edulis. The sequence goes on along the minus strand of CM070563.1, from coordinate 46,663,676 downwards.
CCCAAGTTCCCCAACTAGGCTGCAATCGCTACGGCCGCAGCCGCAGCATGCACAGGAACAACAATACGACAGTTACACTAGATGAAATAGACCGTACCATTGCAATATTAAATCTTAAGTTTATCAAAGTGATTTATACATCCGATACTAATTAGAAAAATTCACTGGTGACAAAATTTCATGAGATAAAAATATATTAACCTTGAAGAACAAAATCTCCAGTAGGGATATATATTTTCCAGCATATTGTTGTCCAACAACTTCTTGCACTGCATGGACAGCCACTTTGCTCCAAACACGCATGGATGCGAGGCCGAGCATGCCGTCCTCCATGGCGAGCAGGTTTCCTTCGCAGACACTGTGATCTTCCGGTGGCATCCCAATTTCATTTATATTGTCGGTGTCCAGTCCGAATGCAAGGATCCTGTCCATAAAGTTTTAAAGAAATTTGAAGTACAATTTAGGATGTGTATTTGCTGGGGCTTGGGTATAACTACTGCAGTTGACTGAAATGTAAATCATGTGCGGAATGTGAGTAATTGACAGGAAATGTGTATTCACTTCTCAAAATTGTGTTACAGATTGTACATATTGACTATATTGTACTTGGCCACTTGCTGCCTAGGTAGTAATATGCATCAATAATTGAAGAACATGGTTGAACTTTGAATTTTGTAATTTTGTTCACATGCCTATTTCATATATACCTTTGCATTGCATTCAAATTTCATCAGAGTCTAATGTTTTGGTTACAATTTCATCAAATATACCTTTCCATAAGTTTTGGTTCTAATGTTTTATTTCATGAGAGTCTTTTTAAATGGGTTTAGATAGTTGTGGTATGTTGAACCAGAAGGTTTATGTATCAATTGAAGGCTGATCGAATTGGTTTGCATGTGCTCTTGCAGAGAGGTTCGCTTAAATGGAGTCTCACAATGATGAGGCTGATGACTTGCCGCCACCGCTCCTATGTCACGAGGCTAGGAGATGTTTCCACTTGAAAGTAATAAACTTTGTTTAACTGGACACTTGTAAAATGGGTCATTCTTTCCAGAGTATTTTTCAAACAGATTGACTGGACAATCAAGTTTGGTGATTTCTAGCTTTTCCCTTTGGAAGTATTGCTCACTTGACTCAAACAGTTCAATATCCTTTGTTTCGTAAATAACTACTAAATTGTTTTAGTGTCTCTTGCTCTATGCTTAAAATGTCTTTCTGGTGTATATATGTGAAATGAAACGTCTTTTGGGTGTATATATGTAACTGTTGTATTGCGACGGCCAGTGAATTGTTGGCTTCAAAGATTGAAATAAAATGTCTTTTGGGTTGGTATTTCCCAAGTGTCCTTGATTGACATACACTCGGGAACAACCAACTATTCCCGAGTGTCCTTGGTTGACATACACTCGGGAAAGTATTCTGTTAATTTTTCGGATATCCTTGGTTGACATACACTCGGGAACAACCAACTATTCCCGAGTGTCCTTGGTTGACATATACTCGGGAAAGTATTCTGTTAATTTTTCGAGTGTCCTTGGTTGACATACACTTGGGAACAACCAACTATTCCCGAGTGTCTTTGGTTGACATACACTCGGGAAAGTATTCCATTATAGTAGTTGAACCCGTTGCGCCAACTATTCTCCCGAGTGTAAATCCGAACACTTGGAAAAGTTATTTTTCCCAAGTGTAACTATCGGGAAACCAGTTTTTACCCGACTAAACGATCCCGAGTGTTTTTTCCCGACGACCGACCTTCAGGAATTAGTATCCCGAATGTTTTGGGCACTCGGGAAATTAACGGTTTCTGGTAGTGAAACTTCTGCTCCATATTTGCATTACTGAACTATGCACAGTATTAAAGTTGAAAAAAACATGAAAACAGTGTGCTATATATATTCTATGCCCAAAATAACGCGGGGGGTGGTTCGATTATTCACCAAGTTGGTCAATAAATCATTCATTTAGTACTCCAAAACTCATAGCTCAGTTGTAACTAAATAAAGTACATGTGTCAATCAACTCGCTAGAACTTACAACACCAATAGCATGTTGAATGACAACAGCAGAAGAGGGCAAAAATATGATAAGCCCATAGCACACGAGATTTATTGTTATTTTGGTCTTTAGCAGCTTGTAATTATTTTGGCATGCCTTTTCTCTGATACAGAGTGGCTTGCATTCAATGGATGATGAATACATTATCGGTCAGCAATTGTTTTCCGAAAACAAGCACCTCAATCTGAGGTAAGTGCTATTTGCCCCCAGCCTTTATTAAAAAGTTTTGTTGTACGAGTGAGTTTGTTTGGGATGATGTTTTATAAGTGGTATAGATTCAAATATTTGGTTGACTGAAACATTTTCTTGTAGTTTGTTAACAATGTGTACATTTCATATCTATGGTTTATAGCTATGATAGCTCTCCTTTAATTATTTTGATTACTTAAACTGAAATGTGCTTTTTGAAAAGAGTTCTTAAACACAACATCTTAAATGTGCTTTCCGAAAAGCTTTTTTAAACTTCATAGCAGGAAATTAAAATTTCTATTTATAGTTGACTTCTGAAATACCATGTCTCAAAGTTATGAAGTATAGGTACAAAGTTTTAAAGCAATTTGAAGTACAATTTATGGTGTGTATTTGCTGGGGCTCGGGTATAACTCTCATAGCTTGACTGAAATGTAAATCATGTGTGGAATGTGAGTAATTGGCGAAATGTGTATTCACTTCTCAAAATTGTGTTACAGATTGTACATATTGACTATATTGTACTTGGCTACTTGTCACTGGTATTAATATCCAGCAATAATTGAAGAACGTGGTTGAACTTTGGATTTTGTAATTTTGTTCACATGCCTATTTCAAATATACCTTTGCATTGCATTCAAATTTCAACAGAGTCTAATGTTTTGGTTCTAATTTCATCAAATATACCTTTCCATAAGTTTTGGTTCTAATGTTTTATTTCATCAGAGTCTTTTCAAATGGGTTTAGATAGTTGTGGTATGTTGAACCAGAAGGTTTATGTATGAATTGAAGGCTGATTGAATTGGTTTGCATGCGCTCTTGCAGAGAGGTTCCCTTAAATGGAGTCTCACAATGACGAGGCTAACGACTTGCCGCCACCACTCCTGTGCCACGAGGCTAGAAGATGTTTCCACTTGAAAGTAATTAACTCTGTTTAACTGGACACTTGTAAAATGGGTCTTCCTTTCCAGAGTATTTTTCAAACAGATTGACTGGACAATCAAGTTTGGTGATTTCAAGCTTTTCCCTTTGGAAGTATTGCTCACTTGACTCAAACACTTCAATATCCTTTGTTTTGTAAATAACTACCAAATTTTTTTAGTGTCTCTTGCTCTATGCTTAAAATGTCTTTCCAGTGTATATATGTGAAATAAAATATCTTTTGGGTGTATATATTTGAATGTTGTATTGTGACGGCTAGCGAGTTGTTGGCTTCAAAGATTGAAATAAAATGTTTTTTGGGTGTGTATTTCCCAAGTGTCCTTGGTTGACATACACACGGGAAAGTATTCTGTTAATTTTCCGAGTGTCCTTGGCTGATATACACTCGGGAACAACCAACTATTCCCGAGTGTCCTTGGTTGACATACACTCGGGGAAGTATTATGTTAATTTCCCGAGTGTCCTTGGCTGACATACACCCAGGAACAACCAACTATTTCCGAGTGTCTTTGGTTGACATACACTCGGAAAAGTATTCCATTATGGTAGTTGAACCCGTTGAGCCAACTATTCTCCCAAGTGTTGGATGTTTCCCGAGTGTAAATCTGAATACTTGGGAAAGTTATTTTTCCCAAGTGTAACTCTCGGGAAACCAGTTTTTACCCGATTAAACAATCCCGAGTGTTCGGGAATTAGTATCCCAAGTGTTTTTGGTATTTTCCCGAGTGTTTTGGACACTCGGGAAATTAACGGTTTCTGGTAGTGAAACTTCTGCTCCATATTTGCATTACTGAACTATGTGCAGTATTAAAGTTGAATGCTATATATATTCTATGCCCATAATGCGGGAGGAGGGGGGATTCAGATTATTCACGAAGTTGGTCAATAAATCATTCATTTAGTACTCCAAAGCTCATAGCTCAGTGGTAGCTAAATAAAGTATATATATGTTTCGATCAACTCGCTAGAACTTACAACACCCATAGCATGTTGAATGAGAACAGCAAAAGAGGGCAAAAATATGAAAAGCCCATAGCACATGAGATTTATTGTTATTTTGGACTTTAGCAGTTTGTAATTATTTTGGCATGCCTTTTCTCTGATACAGAGTGCCTTGGATTCAATGGATGATGAATACACACTGGCTACAGCTTCTTTTCCTGAAAACAAGCTGCCTCAATCTGAGGTAAGTGCCATTTGCCCCCAGCCTTTATTAAAAAGTTTTGTTGTACGAGTGAGTTTGTTTGGGATGATGTTTTATAAGTGGTATAGATTCAAATATTTGGTTGACTGAAACATTTTCTTGTAGTTTGTTAACAATGTGTACATTTCATATCTATGGTTTATAGCTATGATAGCTCTCCTTTAATTATTTTGATTACTTAAACTGAAATGTGCTTTTTGAAAAGAGTTCTTAAACACAACATCTTAAATGTGCTTTCCGAAAAGCTTTTTTGAACTTCATAGCAGGAAATTAAAATTTCTATTTATAGTTGACTTCTGAAATACCATGTCTCAAAGTTATGAAGTATAGGTACAAAGTTTTAAAGCAATTTGAAGTACAATTTATGGTGTGTATTTGCTGGGGCTCGGGTATAACTACTGCAGTTGACTGAAATGTAAATCATGTGTGGAATGTGAGTAATTGGCAGGAAATGTGTATTCACTTCTCAAAATTGTGTTACAGATTGTACATATTGACTATATTGTACTTGGCTACTTGCTGCCTGGGTAGTAATATCCAGCAATAATTGAAGAACATGGTTGAACTTTGGATTTTGTAATTTTGTTCACATGCCAATTTCAAATATACCTTTGCATTGCATTCAAATTTCAACAGAGTCTAATGTTTTGGTTCTAATTTCATCAAATATACCTTTCCATATGTTTTGGTTCTAATGTTTTATTTCATCAGAGTCTTTTCAAATGGGTTTAGATAGTTGTGGTATGTTGAACCAGAAGGTTTATGTATGAATTGAAGGCTGATTGAATTGGTTTGCATGCGCTCTTGCAGAGAGGTTTGCTTAAATGGAGTCTCGCAATGACGAGGCTGATGACTTGCCGCCACCACTTCTGTGCCACGAGGCTAGAAGATGTTTCCACTTGAATGTAATTAACTCTGTTTATCTGGACACTTGTAAAATGGGTCTTCCTTTCCAGAGTATTTTTCAAACAGATTGATTGGACAATCAAGTTTGGTGATTTCAAGCTTTTCCCTTTGGAAGTATTGCTCACTTGACTCAAACAGTTCAATATCCTTTGTTTTGTAAATAACTACCAATTTTTTTTGGTGTCTCTTGCTCTATGCTTAAAATGTCTTTCCAGTGTATATATGTGAAATAAAATGTCTTTTAGGTGTATATATGTGAATGTTGTATTGTGACAGCCAGTGAGTTGTTGGCTTCAAAGATTAAAATAAAATGTTTTTTGGGTGTGTATTTCCCGAGTGTCCTTGGTTGACATACACTCGGGAAAGTATTCTGTTAATTTTCTGAGTGCTCTTGGCTGACATACACTCGGGAATAACCAACTATTCCCGAGTGTCCTTGGTTGACATACAGTCGGGAAAGTATTCTGTTGATTTCCCAAGTGTCCTTGGTTGACATACACTCGGGAACAACCAACTATTCCCGAGTTTCTTTGGTTGACATACACTTGAAAAAGTATTCTATTATGGTAGTTGAACCCGTTGAGCCAACTATTCTCCCAAGTGTTGGATGTTTCCCGAGTGTAAATCTGAATACTCAGGAAAGTTATTTTTCCCAAGTATAACTCTTAGGAAACCCGTTTTTACCCGACTAAACAATCCCGAGTGTTCGGGAATTAGTATCTCGAGTGTTTTTGGTATATTCTCGAGTGTTTTGGACACTCGGGAAATTAACGGTTTCTGGTAGTGAAACTTCTGCTCCATATTTGCATTACTCGACTATGTGCAGTATTAAAGTTGAATGCTATATATATATATATTCTATGCCCATAATGCGGGGGGAGGGGGGATTCAGATTATTCACCAAGTTGGTCAATAAATCATTCATTTAGTACTCCAAAGCTCATAGCTCAGTTGTAGCTAAATAAAGTATATATATTTTCGATCAACTCACTAGAATTTACAACACCAATAGCATGTTGAATGAGAAATATGAAAAGCCCATAGCACACGAGATTTATTGTTATTTTGGTCTTTAGCAGCTTGTAATTATTTTGGCATGCCTTTTCTCTGATACAGAGTGGCTTGCATTCAATGGATGATGAATACACACTGGCTGCAGCTTGTTTTCCTGAAAACAAGCAGCCTCAATCTGAGGTAAGTGCTATTTGCCCCCAGCCTTTATTAAAAAGTTTTGTTGTACGAGTGAGTTTGTTTGGGATGATGTTTTATAAGTGGTATAGATTCAAATATTTGGTTGACTGAAACATTTTCTTGTAGTTTGTTAACAATGTGTACATTTCATATCTATGGTTTATAGCTATGATAGCTCTCCTTTAATTATTTTGATTACTTAAACTGAAATGTGCTTTTTGAAAAGAGTTCTTAAACACAACATCTTAAATGTGCTTTCCGAAAGGCTTTTTTAAACTTCATAGCAGGAAATTAAAATTTCTATTTATAGTTGACTTCTGAAATACCATGTCTCAAAGTTATGAAGTGTAGGTACAAAGTTTTAAAGCAATTTGAAATACAATTTATGTTGTGTATTTGCTAGGGCTCGGGTATAACTACTGCAGTTGACTGAAATGTAAATCATGTGTGGAATGTGAGTAATTGACAGGAAATGTGTATTCACTTCTCAAAATTGTGTTACAGATTGTACATATTGACTATATTGTACTTGTCTACTAGCTGCCTGGGTAGTAATATCCAGCAATAATTGAAGAACTTGGTTGAACTTTGGATTTTGTAATTTTGTTCACATGCCTATTTCAAATATACCTTTGCATTGCATTCAAATTTCAACAGAGTCTAATGTTTTGGTTCTAGTTTCATGAAATATACCTTTCCATAAGTTTTGGTTCTAATGTTTTATTTCATGAGAGTCTTTTCAAATGGGTTTAGATAGTTGTGGTATGTTGAACCAGAAGGTTTATGTATGAATTGAAGGCTGATTGAATTGGTTTGCATGCGCTCTTGCAGAGAGGTTCGCTTAAATGGAATCTCACAATGACGAGGCTAACGACTTGCCGCCACCACTCATGTGCCACGAGGCTAGAAGATGTTTCCACTTGAAAGTAATTAACTCTGTTTAACTGGACACTTGTAAAATGGGTCTTCCTTTCCAGAGTATTTTTCAAACAGATTGACTGGACAATCAAGTTTGGTGATTTCAAGCTTTTCCCTTTGGAAGTATTCCTCACTTGACTCAAACACTTCAATATCCTTTGTTTTGTAAATAACTACCAAATTTTTTTTAGTGTCTCTTGCTCTATGCTTAAAATGTCTTTCCAGTGTATGTATGTGAAATAAAATGTCTTTTGGGTGTATATATGTGAATGCTGTATTGTGACGGCCAGTGAGTTGTTGGCTTCAAAGATTGAAATAAAATGTCTTTTGGATGTGTATTTTCCGAGTGTCCTTGGTTGACACATACTCGGGAACAACCAACTATTCCCGAGTGTCCTTGGTTTGCAAACAGTCGGGAAAGTATTCTGTTAATTTCCAGAGTGCCCGTGGTTGACATACACTCAGGAAAAACCAACTATTCCCAAGTGTCTTTAGTTGACATACACTCGGGAAAGTATTCCATTATGGTAGTTGAACCCATTGTGCCAACTATTCTCCCGAGTGTTGGATGTTTCCCGAGTGTAAATCCGAATACTCGGGAAAGCTATTTTTTCCCGAGTGTAACTCTCGGGAAACCCGTTTTTACCCAACTAAACGATTTTGAGTGTTTTTTTCACGATGGCTGACCTTCGGGAATTAGTAACTCGGGTGTTTTTGGTATTTTCCCGAGTGTTTTGGGCACTCGGGAAACTTCTACTCTATATCTGCATTACTGAACTATGTGCAGTATTAAAGTTTTTAAAAAACATGAAAACAGTGTGCTATATATATTCTATGCCATAACGCTGGGGCCGTGGGGGGGGATTCAGATTATTCACCAAGTTGGTCAATAAATCATTCATTTAGTACTCCAAAGCTCATAGCTCAGTTGTAACTAAATAAAGTACATGTGTCAATCAACTCGCTAGAACTTACAACACCAATAGCATGTTGAATGACAACAGTAGAAGAGGGCAGAAATATGATAAGCCCACGAGCCCTCACATGGAGCCCTCACGATATACAACACATGGAGCCCTCACGATATACCCACGAGCAATCAATTGGGGCCCTCGATCTAGTTCTTGGCCTTCTTGATCTCCTGTCTCGACGAGTGCTCATAAGTGCCCAGATAGCCTTTTTTTTTTCCTTTTATGCTTATTCAGTAATGATATATTGAGCGAGTATGAATACACGACCGTAGTTGCGAGTCAACACACATAATGCAGTTATATAATGTGCAAGGTTGATCAAAGGAATGACTTGTTGTTCTTTTGTTTGCATAAGCCACTTATTGAAATAGATTATGTAGTAGAAAATCCTAAGACCTAGTATTTTTAACTAACACAGGCTCCAACCTCGACTGCCCAAATCCAGATTCAAAATTTAAATGATGTCAGAGCAAATCATTGCCCGCATGTCAATGTATCTAAGCAATGCTAAACATGACACTTAGATACAGACTTAGTAACTAGTCATGTATACCATTATTACTAGGGTGACAAAGGATAGCGTCCAAGTTCAAGGATGGGAATGATATATTCAATTATCATTAAGGTATTAACTATGAGCTAAGTCAATATATTGGTATGAATCTTAGCAACGCAATTTCATAATTTAAAACAATATAATTGTATTTCAAAAGTTGGTGCAACATGATCAAAGTATTGACTCGTCTTGCTTAATGTTTTGATAATCTTGGTCTCGACCTCGTTCTTGTTGGGACTGCGGTTCCATCATGGCTTCTGATTATAACTACACAGAATACGATTGAACCCAAGAACTTTTGTGTCAGACCCTGGGCTTTGAATACCCGAAGCCCTTGTGTGTGTACCGTACTAGTCCCCTGATCAATGGCTGGTACACATGTAACATCTTTTTGGGAAGACATAGTGAAAATAAATGGAAAAGTAATTCTGAGCTTATTCTATAAAGAAAATTATTTATGCAAGACTTCTAAACCTTTTGTATGCAACAAAGAATGAAATTTCACACAAGCAACAACTTGTAAGAATTTTTGGGAAATCACAAAGCACATAAAATCCTGGAAAATTTACATGGGGAACTAGACGTTGTCAGAAACCCTCACAAAAAATTTCATAAAGTTTGGAACATATTTGATAGGTTTACAAATTCACCAAAGAATCAGCCAAATTTGGGAAAAAAAAATCTAAAAACGAATTCAAATTTGCCTCTCACCCTTTGGGCCGAAATTGAGCCGGCCCAAACTCCTTCGCACTCAGCTCCAGCCCACGCCAAAGCACTCGCTCTCCCTCGCTAACAAGTGGGCCCTGCCTGTCAGCACCCTTCATCCACCTCGCCCTCACCCTCCGCTCGCCAGCACGCTAGTACACCAGCGCGCACCTTCGCCCGCTTGCCCATGGATTTCCTTGCTGCTCACCATTTTCATGCCACACCTAGTACCGTCACCTCCGCCTGGCTCCTCCCATGCTAATCATCCCCTTAATGATGCCCAACGCCCGCTCTGGCAGAGACGCCGAAGGCGGGAACACGAGTTCTCACCACGGCCGTTTTTCTCGTCGATATTCCCGTGTTCTACTCACTACTACTTAAGCCCATGAGTGGGTCACCATCTCTTCAGATTGCCCCTTGTTCCCTCTCGCGCTTTCTCTGAGTTCTAGCTGCCTGAATCGCCGAGAACGAGTGTGTTGTTCTCGACGCCGGCGAGCAAGCCCCACAATGCTTCTAGCTTGGGTGAGCTTCCTTGCCTTCACCGCCTGTGTCACTATGTGTCTCTTACCTCACTGATACCCCTCCTTTGCTTAATATAGCTCCGGGAACCCCATAGCAAGGACGAGCCATTGTCTTCTTCACCTTCGGCGCACAACCCGCTCTGGACCTTCGTGTTCCCGACGTTTTGATGAGCTCAAACCTCACCTGACCGTGTCACTTCATGTCTTATACATCACTGATGTTTTTCCCTCGGTTGATGAGGACTCACACATAGGGAATCCCCTGAATGAACGTTCTTCCTTATTTCTGGGCGCCGCAACCTTTTTCTAGTTAGCCACCACCTCGGTGAGTCCTTGGTCGATTCCTTCTACCCCTACCATCCTTAGTGTGCATGCAAGCTAATGTGCACCTCCTTGTAGCATCTCCATCCCGACAGCACATTGTCACCGCTAGCTTCCTTTGTGCTACCACTGCTCAACATCGCCAAGCCACTCCGGTCATCCCCCGACGCCGTCAAGGACCTTGGTGAACTTCCAGTAGTCTCCTAGAGCTTTTGCGCGCATTAGATAGGAGGATTAGCTAGTGTAGAATAGACTTCACCATAGCCGAGCATGGCACTGCCGCTGCTCCGGTGACCATTGGTGCCCGAGCCACTGCCAATAGCATCATAGTAACCCCCTAGAGCCAGTGCGCACCACATTTCGCCACCGATTTGTTCCAATCGCGAAATCCACTTCGGACCCGAAGAGCTCCACCGCTTCTCACTAGCATATCACTGCCTCCGGTCATCTCTCCGACCTCCACCACTACCCGGTGGCATCGCCATCGAGAGAGGAACTCATTTTCCCCTTAACCTGAGCCTCCCTGTGCCTACCTCGCCACCGACGAGATCGCCATAGCGCTCGGCCATACACGTGCCCAGCACCTCCCTTCATTTGTCTCTGCTAGTGGGACCCACGTGTTTAAACATGGATTAGCAATTAATGACAACAGTTAAGTGTACCCAGTCAATGACAGGTGAGACCGACTTAAAAGATAATAAAAAAAATCTAATTCTAAACATTTTTAGTAAATGTGTCACTAACATGTGGGACCACGCACTATTCCCGGTTTTAAAACATGTTTTAAAACTGAGAGACTGACATGTGGACCCCAGCTGTCAGTTAATTAAAAACAGAAATATGCTTAATCATTAGTTAATAAATAATGAGTCTATAAAATGTGGGACCGCCTTTGTTTTAGAAATAAAATCAATAAAACAAAAGAATGAGTCACTGACAAGTAGGACCCACATGTAAGTTAATAAAAATCTAGAAAAATGAGAAAACCGCCTTTAATTAGTTCTGAGAAAAATACGCTTTCTCTGTTAGAAAGTGTAAACCTCGGTAGAACGCAGAAAAGAATACGCTTTCTCTGCTAGAAAGCGTAAACTTTGAAAAATACGCTTTTGACATCACCCTTTTATTTTTTTCTGGAATTTTCAAACCGACGCAAATTGAAACCTTAATAACTTTTGCATACAAACTTTAAATGATATGAATCTTTTTTATAATTTTATATAAAATCATGCTCTACCTGAATATGCTGCCACTGGGAGTTCATGACGTGTGGGGCCCTCGGCGGCCACCAGTACGCTAATCGTTAGGCACGCGCCTTGCAACAACATCTAAACGGCGGGCAAGGGCATGAGAATGGGCGTGGTTGTCGGGACTCAAAAATATGATTCAGAAACCCTCTATATATTCTGAACTAGTTCTAGATCAGTAGCTAGTTCACATAGGAAACAGTGATGAAATACCATCCATTTATTTGATTTAACTAAAAAGATCTCAAAGTAATAAATAATAATAATAATTGGACCTTGTAGTCAATGTTTACTTAACTTGCCACGCAGGGCTAAAGAAACAAATAAACTCTTGCAGCGAAACGAAACTCTTGAAAAGGGCAATCAATATGCCCACAAGCAATCGAGTGGAGAACACATGCTAATCCGCAAAACCTTCATGGTACTCTTGGGCGAAGAACTCTTGAGCAGCTTGATATTCTTCAACTGATCAACAAAGGCCTAAAACCGTGAGTATATAAAGCGCTCAGCAAGCCGTAGGGAAATGTATGCAAATAGTATTCATACACGGCCTGACAAATGTTAGCTATATGGTTCTTTTGCAGAAAGCAGCATTTACGATAAATACAATAAATAGATTGAAATACGTAGTTGAAAACAATAATAAATAATTGAACAATTTCTTTGAAACAACCAGTGAACTAGCCATTCACTTCTCAACCAAACCAATGATAAGTGAATCCCTAATTCACCAATCGACATAAACCACCAAGTGAATTACCCGTTCACCAAACAAACATTATATTCATCAAGTGAACTTCCTATCCACACTCCGACACATTTTATGAAAAACTCTAGCTCTCGTGTGAAATCCCCGAGCACGTCCATAACTACGGACACGGCTATTCGAATAGTTTTACACTTTGTAGAGGTTGTACAGCTTGACCCACATGACACGACTTCTCTAGTTTGTTTGGCATCCGTCGATACCACTGCTCACTACCTTAGGTAAGCAGTCTAGAGCACACGACAAGGCCTTTACAAAGTTCTGCTTTGACTCAGTTCTGCTCGCTAAGGTTTCACCTACCGGGCCCCCTCTTGTGCCAAACACAACCCAAATAGAACCAAATTAAAACATCGCTAATTAATTAGCCAGGTCTGTCCCATACCAGACATGTGGTTGTACAGTTAAGGCCCAGTTCAATGGTGCATAATATTAAGTCCTTGACAAGTTACTCAGGCGAGTCTACCACAAACCCACAACGTGCTAAACCACACCCTCAATCTTATCCACCATCCACTCGCCCAAGCGAAAACCATTTTTGTTTAATCAAGACCAATGACAAACCCCTATCGTGGTACACAAATTTTAATAACAGCAGTGGCTAACCACCACGATTCTATAATTCATTAAGTCAAGATTAATTATTATGACACATGTGATAAAGAACCCATCGTAAGTAAGCTGAACTAAGCATCTGTACGATACCCATGTTGGTGATATAAATATGTACAACTAAAATTATCCATGCTAGGGTGACAAATGATTCATGGCATTCAAATAATCAATGGAGGTATAATGACAACAGGTAATAACTAATCCTAAAACAATTTGTATAAAGATAGCAAGCAATTGTATAAAATAATATACTTTTCAAATCATACGTTCAATATGATCAAAGGACTACAGCTTGCCTTGAAATAAATCCTGGGATTGATCTTGATCTTGATGTACTCCTCCTTGCTCAAAGCTTCCTGAAGTATCAACGTCTACTCGCAAAACATGCAAATAAACCAAATAAATAAATAAATAACAGAGACAAAAACAAACTCCAAAAATTAAATAAAAATCTTAGATAAATAGATCTTGAATTTATAAATTTGAATGGACTCAATCGGAGTTCGGATTCAAAAGATATGGGTTTTGGAAGATTCAAATCACATAAAATACTGAAAATAAGAATTTATGGATTTACTATAATTTCATTTTTGAAGGAAAAGATATTTATGACATTGGCATTACATCAGCAAGGAGAATTCGGCTGAAAAAGAAAATAAGGAAATTGATTTTGTCTGTGGGACCCACTGTCAATGGCTTGGACCATGGTGCACTGGGTTCACGCACAAATGGCTCGGGTGGAGTTTTAGGTGTGCCATTTGGACTGCCACCTAAGCAAATAGGTGAGGTGGAGGGAATAGCTGGCTGCCATGGTGGTGCAGGGAGAAAACCGAGAGGGAGAACAGGAGCTCTGGCCGGCCACTCAAGCTTGTCGTCGACGGCGATGGGCGGCAATGAAGGTTCGGCGAAGCGGCAAAACGGACTCCCGGAAGTGCAAGGATGCTTCTGGATGTAGTGGCTCGGCAAGGGCGGCTCTAGCTCATCGGCGGCAGCAACTTGGGTGGCGAGGAAGGCTCGGCCGGTGGTGACGACAATGAAGCAGTGGCGCCCGAAAGAAACAAAGAGAAGCACCGCGAAGGGAGGGAATCGAACGAGAATAGCGTTGCACACAAGATGACACGCAAGGATGGGAAAAAGGCTCACCGGAATTAGTAGATTGAGGAAGGTGGCCGGCGGCCGGTTGTCGAACAAAAATGAAAACGGCGATTTGATGAAGCTCCGAGGGAGAAGATAGCGTCACGGCAAAGAACACGAGCTTGCGATTCCAACAGAGGTGACGACACAGCTTGGGGCGCTTCGACGGTGATGCAATCTGAGGACGAATGGCTTCGACGGCACTCGGTCCTTGGCGAAATCCGGCGCGGTTGAGACGAGATCGGAACCAGCTCTTTAGGGTTTCGGTGGAGAGGGAGGATGCGCACTATATGACGCGGAGGGGCCCCTTTAAATAGTGCCGAAGGGAGGTATGTAGGTTGGGCACGATGGCGGCAACGTGAAGAATACGGACTCAAGGATTCCTGGAGAGCAACAAGGAAGACGATGCCAGCATAAGGGGGCCACATGGCAGTGAAAAGAGGAGGCAAAAAGAAAAGGGAAGGTGGGCTTCGGCTCACGCGCAAGGAAAACGGCAGGCCGACATGGGCCAGAAGCGGCAGGATGGGCTGGGAGGTTAAGGAATTTGGCCCGAAAGTTATCTGAGATTCTTAATTAGTTTTTTTAGAAAATAGCCAAAAATCCAAATAGCAATTAGAAAATAGCAAATGCACTCTGAAAAATTCTAGAAAAATCTAGAAAATATATCCAAGCACATAAAATCCAAATAAAATAGTTTTCACAATAGTTGATGTTGACATTAATCATATTAAATTATTTTTTATTCATGAAAGTTCATATTAACCTTTTGACTTTAGT
The DNA here is from genome assembly GCA_036346405.1 of Phyllostachys edulis. NCBI lineage: Eukaryota > Viridiplantae > Streptophyta > Magnoliopsida > Poales > Poaceae > Phyllostachys > Phyllostachys edulis. The sequence continues at coordinate 46,648,661 of CM070563.1, read as the reverse complement.
AGAAAAATTCAAATAGTTATTTTTCTTTCAAAACATCAAAACAAACCAATTTTTTGGGATGTTACAGTGGCCGTATCGTTAGTGGCACGCAACTCAAACAGCATCAGGCACCCTAGCAACTCTATCAATCAGAAATGGGAGACACGGCCAACAGGTGCCTCTTCAGATACCAATCCAAATGGCTAACAACTCTTTTCCCACAGGCTTTGTGCTGGTGCCGACGACCTTGCAGCAGCTGCCCGCCAACTATGTCTGCGGCGGCTATGTGCAATTGTCGGCCAACAACATAATGATAATGTGTGTGCGTCACAAAACTACCAAGTTCATCTTCCTTGTTCTTGTGATTGTGTGAGAAACACAGTGTTGAGAGAGGAGGGGAGTTAGTTATTTATTTCCAACAAGTGTGCGCCCCACCCCCAGCTAAGCTGCAACAATACGACAGCTAAAGTATATGATATAGATCGTACCATTGCAATATTAAATATTAAGTTTATCAAAAATTCACTTGTGACAAAATTTCATGAGATAAAAATATATGCTATTACCTTGAAGAACAAAATCTCCAGTAGGGATATATATTTTCCAGCATATTGTTGTCCAGCAACTTCTTGCAGCGTAAATATCCCATCCTTCGTCTGCAGGACAGCCACTTTGCTGTCCTCAACTTCTCATCCTATCCCATCCTCCGTCTGCAGGACAACCACTTTGCTGTCCTCATCCTACCCCAACATCCGAACAAGCATGTAGCCTGCCGTCGATGATGGCACCAGCTCCACATCCTTGCGAAGCCCCCATTGTGCAGCGCCGTCACTGTCTGTAAGATGCGCCCACAGGTAGAGACTGCAGTTCTTCATGGATGCAGTAACGAAGAACGTATAGCTTACTTGCGGATTGCGGCTAGCTCAAACCCCGAAAGCAGCAGCTCCTTTGACTAGCTACAAAGTTGTCATCGAACATTTATCTTATCAATAACCATTTATTTTCTCAACCTGAAGAACATTGCAGTCCATATCCAAACCTTTACTAAATCCCTTGGGTTGCAGATCTTCCGAAGAACCGACTTGGCAAAGAAGCTTCATTTCAACCTCTATAAAACATTTCAAAAGTAGACTATGCCAACTGAAAACTATATACAACCCAAAACGCATACAGGTTTCTACATCATCACAACTCCATCTTGATAGAAAGCCTTGCAGGTTCTTAACAGATGTCAACTCCACTTTGACAAGTAGCTCATCCCATAAATAGTAACATGGTGTTGTTCAACTCCCAAAATTTCATCTGTCTGCATAGAGGAGAAAAACAATCACTACAGAGAACACTAACATTGTGTACAGCTAGAGGACAGTTGAGAATGAACACCATAACTCCATCCTTGGGCATACATAGGCAAAAGAACTATTGTTGTCAGCAGCACTAGTACTGGGTAACATGAAATATTTATGGGATGACATGTACAAAGACTATTAAAAAACAAACCTAAACATTACAAGATCCTAAAACAAGTATAAGACAAGAATGTGAATTTTACACAACCTTTTGTGCTATAAGATCTAGAATTAACCTGAGAATTAAAATCACAAAATATTTCATGGGGAATATGTTTTATTGCTGTATAAGAATTTTACTATGAACACATCACTTTTGCACCACGACGCAAAATTTTAGTGCTCTGCAGTATACACAAGGGGAAAAAGATATATTGATTGGATAAAGAACTGACTTGCCTGCTTTTATGATAAAATAAGGTCAAAAGTAAATTCTTTTCTCTGTTCCTCAAAGTTACTTTGGCAAATATGAATTTCTGATAATAAAGTGACAATGCATATATTAAAGAAACACATAAAGATAGACCTGTATAATCATTGTTAGAGCTAACCCTATTTTTAGAAATTTTGTGCCCACAACTATCAATCTCCTTGCAACCAGTCAAGTGTCTCTGCTGCTAATGTTGTACAACTGTTCAAGAATCCACCAAGGATAGAAAAAAAGCCTTGAATTTCCTGATAGAACTTGCATTGCCATGGAGTTGACAATCCTATTTTAATAGTTTTTCACACTCCTGAAACTTGGTTATAAATGGATGTGCAGATCATAGTTGAACAGTCTATAAGGCAGAGTAAACAATCAATTTCTCTCAGCCAAAATGATTAAAGTAGGAGCTCGAGATGTAAAGTAAGGCACAACATCATCCTAAATAACTTGTTGATCCTTTGGAGAAATAAATTTCTAGATAACATAATCACAATACCTAGAAAAAGAATCTCATTCTCATAGAGGCATTACAACAAACACATGATGGACAGGTGTTTTGCACAAACCTGCTAACTCCTCGCATGTACAAGAACCCATTTTATCACAAGCAACCAGTAATGAACTTTTGTCACAAGAGATTGTAGTTAACCAAAAGGATATACCATAGATGATGTAATATCTATCCAACAAAAAAATTAATCAAATTAGGTGTGCTCAGGGATGGGAATGGAGGGGCTTACACATTGTCAGATTGGTAGCAGGCAGACACAGTTCTATCTATCCAGTGGCGGAGCCGCAGAGGGTCATCGCCACTGCTAATGCCATAGCCAGGGATGAGGTGGCGAGCGTGACGCTGACGTTGAGTGCGCTGAGGGTGTAACACCCCAGCCCAACATAGAGCCTATGATCACTACTACAAAAAGGCTAATACTGGACGCCTCATCACAGACGGTTGACCAAAACCGTCTGTATTAAATACAATCATAGATGGTTTTGGTTTAGTGACCGTCTGTGTTGCTGGCTGCGCTAAAACCGCTCGTGAAGAAGTAATATCACGAGCGGTTACGTGTTGAAAACCGTCGTGATACCATCACGAGCGGTTCAACAAGAACCGCCGTGATATCAGCAAATATCACGCAGCGGTTCTTGTTCGTAACCGCTCAGGATGGTATCACGACGGTTTTCAACACGAACCGTCTGTGAATTCTCGGCTCATCACGGCACGGTTCGTGTTGAAAACCGTCAGGAAGTATCATAGACGGTTCGTATTAAAAACCGTCTATGATACATATCTTATCACAGACGGTTTGTATTAAAAACCGTCTGTAACTTGGAATTTTTCTTACACTCTGATTTTACCATGGATTCAAATTACTAAATTTTACCATGACATGAAATCACTAATACTCTGACTTTACCATGGCTTGAAATCACTAACACTCTGATTTTACCATGGCTTGAAATCACTAACACTCCGATTTTACCATGGCTTGAAATCACAAACACTCTGATTTTACCATGACATGAAATCACTAACACTCTGATTTTACCATGGCTTGAAGATTTTACCATGACAAGAAATCACTAACACTCGATTTTACCATGACATGAAATCACTAACACATGCCATGGTAAAATCGAGTGTTAGTGATTTCAAGCCATGGTAAAATTGCGAGTAAGAAAATTCAAGTCACGATTTCTTAATAAAACCGCTCAGCGATAAGATATATATCACGACGGTTTTAATACGAACCGCCTATGATATATATATATATCGCGAGCGGTTCTTAATACTGACCGCTGCGTGATAAGTATCATATCACGATGGTTCGTATTAAGAACCGCTCAGGATATAAATCCTGACGGTTTTGTATGAAACCGTCGTGATTCGCAGCGTGGGAGTTTGAAAATTTTTGAACGCGCGGAGGCAAAATATTTTGGCGCTTTCCTTATATATTAGACACAGACCTTGTTTTCCATCGCTCTCTCTCTCCTCCCACCGAGCTCCAGCTGACCACCCTCGATTCCCGTCGTAGTTCAATGAGGAGACACAAATAACGATGACGATGAGGAGGGATGCGGAGGAGCTCCCTGTCTACCAGAAGGTACGTACGTGTACATCCCCATAACATACATAATTTGTTGGTTGTTTGTTGTAAAGAAAATTATCTTAATTTTGTGTTACCTAAGGTCGGAGCGCCGCTGGAGGTTTTCAGTCGTCTCTCCTTGCCGACGAGCTTGAGTCAAACTCGACGACATGCAAGAACATCTTGTGATATGCTGGTGAGGTACAGAGAGGAGCTCACAAGACCAATCCAAGAAGCCGATGAGTTCTTCAGGAGCTTGGAGACATAGATGGTTTCTAGCTAGTTTATCTTTGTAACTTTATTCTTTTTTCCCATTCGGAGAGGACGTTGTGAAACCTTTTGGTTTCCTTTCCTATAATGTGTTTGCCATCGAATTTTAATTGGATTTTAGTTGTCTTGCTAGAGGTTGCATATGGAAACTCTTGTCTAGCACTTGATTAGTTTGGCTCAAAATCCGATTTTTTTGCAATGGAAAAAACTATTACGAGCAGTTACTCAACAAGAACCGCTCGTGATAATAATTATCACGCAGCGGTTCTTGTTCGTAACCATCTGTGATAGTCTATTTTCATAGACGGTTACGAACAAGAACCGCTCGTGATAGTAATTATCACGAGCGGTTCTTGTTCGTAACCGTCTGTGATAGCATTTTCACAGACGGTTCAAAGCCGTCTGTGATGACTCATGTCATTACAGACCCATAAACTCAGACGGCTCACAAAACCGTCTGTGATGACGTTTTTGAACCGTCTGTGAATGCCTTTTCTGTAGTAGTGGATGCCACCATTCTACTCTACTAAAACAATTAATTTCCATCTTTTAATAAACAATCAACGAAACATTCATCCATGAATGACATAATTACAATATTCTAATATTCAAGAACTAGCATAATCTACAATTAGTCAAGATAAAGAATATCATCTAACAGTTGAATATAATCCAAGCATGAATTCTTCTCTTTATCAACCAAGTCTAAACAAACCATCCATGCTATGCAACAGTAGCAGTTATTTAAATGGTTATCTCTAAAGCATCAAGAATCATCAAAGCTATGAGGAGGATAGTACAATCCAATTAATCAATTTATCCTATCAAACAGAATTAAATGAACTCAATAATGGAGGTTTAAGAACATAAATAGAACATCCATGCATACGAATAAGACATCCACCATGAAGGATAGTCACAATCTGAATCTAAAGGAATAATCATGAATTCAAAGTTTAGATAAATGATCTAGTTTATTTATCATGGGTTGTGTAATCATGATGTGCATCAAGTCTACCCCTTCTCATGCATGTCGCTGCCTCGAGAGGTACCTAGAAAGAACAACACAGTAAAGATGAGTCCACGACTCAGAAAAGTGCAACAGAAATAAAACGTAACCTCATAACCAGCCAATGAGGATAATAGACCTCCTTATAAACATCAGCAATGAATCACAAATCCATATCTTATGCATGTATGCAATGCATATGTCAAGAATGCTCTTTCTTCAACTTTTTTGCAATTACCGATAATACCGAGTAGTGCATCCGTTGATGCATACTCAAGCCTGTGTCCTTAGGCATAGGGACCTCATGCCCACACTCCACGAGTGTGGGGACCCAAGCCCGTCCAATGCATGACGGGGATCTAATGCCCGTCTAATGCACGACGGGGACCTCAAAGAAACAACCCTTAGCTACCACGTAGTCCAAGGTTCAAAAATGAATGTCATGATGCAAATCGAAACTCACATTCTCAATCCATCATGAGAGTATAATGCTTAGCGATATTAACAAAACATAAAACTTCATAATTAAATCATGGCAAATAACATGAATGAAATATCGCTATTCGTTATCACTGCTTGCACTTGCCTCAACCGTGAGGTGGAAAACAACGATGGAAAGCTCTAGCTCCGGGGTTCACCACCACCTGAAAATCATAAAATATACTAAGTATCAACCAAACGTGTACAACATTGCAATAGAACAAAATGAAATCAATTGTTCCTACACAAAACCCGAAAATTAACCGATATACCCCCAAAATCCAAATCTGTCCAAACAGACAGCTATTAAAGGAAAATCCATAACTTTTGAGTTAGAACTCCAAAAGTCATGAATCCAATTTTCCTAGAATCTACATAAGCTTAGCTACGACTTATCAGGTGACCAAAAGATCAAATTATCAAATCCAATCCTTTGATTTTAATCCCGAAGACTGTTCTGTCATCTTCGGTATTTCTGACTTGAGAAATTCATAACTTTTGTTTGACACAACCAAACCCATTGTTCTATGACTCTTTGGAAACTACAGAAAACTAGTTTTATTAATAAAATTATCAAAATTATTCCCACTATGCAACAATGGTTGCAAACATCCAAGCATTTCACTTTTGTCCACAACAGAAGGACAGATTACAACGTTAATTTCAAAAATTCATAACTTTTGTTCTATCCATCCAACATTTATGAACTTTATCTTACTAGAATCACCATAAATTTATCTAAATATATCATGCAGATCAAATGACCAAATTTGGTCGTCTCCAACCTCTAATTTACAGAACTAAGTTTGTTGCACAGATCTTAAGACTGAATTAGCACCCAGTCTTGCAAAATTCAAAACTAATTCATCCTTTGTCCAAAAATTATGATTTAACACTTTATAGAAAGCTCACGCAAAACCCCACATAATTCTAGGAGACACTAAATTCTGGATCCTCCTGGATCTAATTCAAAATCGCGCGTCAATCAGAACAACATAATCAATCAATCTAGAACAGCAGTTATAGAATATCTAATGACGACGAATCTCATATGAAACATCTGCTAAATCCAATGGGGAATAATAATTTACCCATGAAATCCCATTGGATTTCTCTAAATCCCCTCGCAAAGGTCACCCCCCACCTTCTTCTTCTTCCTCTCCCTTCTCCTCGCTTCTCCCCTCTCCTTCTTCTTCCTTGTAGCCGGCCAAGTGCAGAAGAGATAACCGGAGATGGCAGCAATGGGGAGAAGCGATGAAACACGGTGGCCCGATCTTCCGATAGGTTCGATTGATGTCGTCGTGAGGACATTGACGCTTTGAGGCTTCCGACCCGCAGATCGTCACCTCGCAATTCGCTACACCCGCACGACTATCGTTATCAACCACGCTTGCACGCGATCGACCTTACCATGAGGGTTATGATTCCTGCAAGCAATCGAAGCAACTCACAAGAACAAGGTAGATGCAATCTAAATTATATTGCGAATATAGATGAAGTTCACAAGTGGGGTTCCTCAAACCGAACAAGCGGCAAAACTGCAAAGTGGCAGGATAATCTAAGAAAAACCCGACCCTAAACTGTGGCGGCTGCTGCACATATATAGGGGGGGGGAACATGAGGAGGTCGACTTAGGGTTGTGCTACCATGGGGAGAGGCGTACGCATCCTGGGCTTTTACCTCGACACGCTTACAAGGCCTTATTAGGCCCAAAATGGTGACGCAGCACCTTATTTCTACGATTCTGACTAACTCCCATCGTGGTCGTAGAGCAGGTACACCTGGTTGTAGAGCTTGTAGACCTGGTCTTAGAGCACAGAGAACTAGTCGTAGGCCTTGGGAATCTGGTTGTAGACCTTCTGCAACCCAAAATCTCTTCTCGGCGCAATCAGAGGGACTTCCTTTGCTTGGGCGCAATCAGCGCAGATGACCAGGACTTGACGGATCCTTCCCATTATTTCTAAGTATAAAAGATCACAATTATTAGGTAGTATACCATTCTGCATAGATAAATTATTAGCACCTAGAAACGAGCTCACCTCATAATTTAAGTGACGTGCACGAGCTCTTGTCATAGGGCCTTGTAATTTAGCAACCGGATCTGGAAGGTTTTGCATAGTGCGTGTATCCGAAGGAGTGATGTCCTCATCATCCTCCCCCTCTTGAATTGGAGTCGTCCTCGACTCAATGTCATCTTCTTTCCCCAAGTATGGCTTCAAATCCGTAGGACTGGTCGTGGACCTGGTCGTAGGACTAGTCGTAGAGCTTGAGACCTAGTCGTAGATCACAGAGAATAGGTTGTAGACCTTGGGAAACTGGTCGCAGACCTTCTGTAACCCAAAATCTGTAGGAAGCTCCAATTGATATGCAACACGGTTTGGCAAAGTAGCTCCCGGGGTCAAATCGATGTGATGCTCTATCCCTCGAATGCGTGGTAATCCTGGGGGTTCCTCAGCGGGAAATACATCCACATACTCTTGCAAAAGGTTAGCAATAGCAGGAGGCAAAGAGCTAGATATATTCTCAAGTGAAAATAAAGCATCTTTGCATATCAAAGCATAGCACGGCAGCTCATTATCACAAATGTCAGCAAGTTCAGATTTAGTGGCAAGCATAGAACAACTCTTCAATTTAATTCCTTCTGTCTTAGATCTAGGTGCCACTTTCTCCCCTTTAGGTGGGAAAACATGTTTTACCACTTGCTGATTTTCAGAATCATGCTCATTGGTGTTTCTTTCATTTTTAGCATACGTTGCTTCATCTTTCAAAATTTCAACGGGTGTTAAAGGCAACAACTTAATCTTCTTACCCCTATGTGAGAACGAGTAGGTATTAGCTCTACCATTGTGCAAAACATCATTATCATATAACCAAGGCCTACCGAGCAACAAAGAGCATGCTTGCATAGGCATTACATCAAAGTCAGTACTATCTTTGTAATTACCAGCTGAAAATTGCACTCTCACAACTTGGTTTACCTTTAACTTACCACACGAATTGAACCATTGGAGGTAGTAGGGACGTGGGTGTGGCTGTGTGGCCAAGCCAAGCTTCTTGACCATCTCAGAACTTGCAAGGTTATTGTAGCTCCCTCCATCAATGATGACTTTACAGGCTCTCTCCTTCACGAGAAATCTGGATTGAAACAAGTTGTGCTGCTGATTTTACTCCGCTCTCTTCACTGGTGCACTCAGCACTCGCTGCGCAACAAGGCTCACATGATTCCCTGTTTCAACCGCAGTTACTTGTTCCTCTACATCATCAGCGTCACTGTCTATCTCGTCTCCTCCACCTGTAATGTTAGTTGCAAGTACATTTTCATCCTCAATATCACTAGCACTTACATATCCACCGTCTTCAGTGGCAAGGTATGCTCGCTGACTTGGGCAGTCCCTCATGACGTGGCCCATTCCCTTGCAACGGTGGCAAACAATCCCGGTCGTACGGCCCGTGGAAGAAACCGAAGAAGAACTCTTGGCTGGGGCCTGTACACTAGTAGATTTACTTACCTCGGGTGTATGTGATGGTTTCGGAGGTGCTACTGAACGTGCCCTACTCGAGGAGGGAGCAGCAGACCGTGTAGCTGAAGGTGGGACTGTTTCAACTTGCCCCGGCGTTGATCTTGGTGTAGACGTGCTTCCAAAATTGTTCCTTGGCCTCTGCTGTCGTCCCTGCAATTCCTTTTCTGCCAAACATGCAAGTTGAAACAATCTAGGGACACTATCATATTCTTTGTAATCAACTATGTCCTGAATTTCCTATCTTAATCCTCCATAAAAACATGCTATTGCAGCCTCTTCATCCTCAATAATATCACAACGCAACATACTAATTTGTAGCTCCTGATAATATTCTTCTACGGATCTATTGCCTTGGTTTAAGCGCTATAATTTTTTACGCAAGTCACATTTAAAAGAAGGTGGAACAAATCTGTTACGCATAGCAACCTTTAAAGCATCCCAAGTAGTAGGCGCTAATCCATCATTGCATACCCTATTCCACCAAATGATGGAAAAGTTTTTAAATTCACTTGTGGCTTGCCTAACTCTATGCACTTCAGGAACTAAGTGAGCATTAAATTTTTGTTCTACCGTCAACTCCCAATCTAGATATGTTTCAGCATCATAAGCACCCACAAAAGATAGTATAGTGAACTTGACTTTAGCATATGGATCATCATTAACTCGTGCATTATGTTGCTGAGCGTTATTACCTCTCATACCTTGACGGTTGAAGTTCAACCGGTTTCGTTATCGTGCACCAAAGGCGTCGTGGTTGTGCATCTCATTATTATTGTCAAACTCACGGTCATGGGCTGCACCATGAGGATCCACACGCCCATTGTTCAGTGGTTGATTGGCCAAACCATCAATGTGTGTGTTGAGCATTGCGATACTATCATTGAGTAGCTGCAGTGTAGCATTTGTTTCTGCAAACTTCCTATCAATGTCATCTTTAATAGCATGGTGGTGCTCATCCAACACCCTCGTGAGCTCTTCCCTCAAAACACACTCTTGTGCCTCCAATTCCTCACCTGCCATGCTTAGTAGAAGACAAAAGACAACACAAAGATATTATCCCTATCAACTACTAGGTGGTGGGAGGTGGGATCACACACTCTCAAGCGTCTTACCAAGCTCTTATGAATTTCTTACCAATTGCAGCAGGTGGTATGATCGGAGAAGGTGGGATGTACGACCGCGGCGGATGGCGAATGCGAGGATCCAAATCTGAGGGCCGAAAGTATGTGGAGCTCGGACAGGCAAAATTTTGTAGCAAGAAATAGCAGTAATGAAAATAGATTAGCAAATCTGAATCAAAGTCCACGGTACTTGTCACAGTTGCTGGCCCAAACGCGTTCCTAGAACTAGCTCAAGCAAGCCGAAAAATAGGGTAGGTACAAGCACAATGGAACAAAATTCGCAAAACAACTGATTTCTCCTTCTTCCTTCTTTTTTTTTTGAATTCCTTTTTTTTGAATTCCCTTTTTTTTTGCACTCTTTGCTCCTTGCTTTCTTTTCTTTTCTTTTCCTTTTTTTTTTTGCAAATGTGACACAAGCTCAAAACTCTTCTACTACCTTTTCTGGGTCCAAAGAGGTGAGTGGGTCACAAATAGTTTCCGGAGAGTAGGGGTATAAAGGTAATAAAAAGATACTCTCTCTCTTTCTCTCTCTCTGAACTTTGGCTAGGTGGCCGGATCCGAGCAGGTGGTCGAAAGGGGAGGTGGTCGAATCCGAACAGGTAGTCGAACTCGAAGAGGTGGTCGAATTCGAGGAGGTGGTCGAACTTGAGGAGGTGGTCGAATCTGAGGAGGTGGTTGTAGTGCTTGAACTCGAGTAGGTGGTCGAATCCGAGTGGGTGGTCGAATCCAACTGGGTGGTTGAACCCGAGGAGGTGGTCGTATCCGACCAGGTGGTCGAACACGAGGAGGTGGTTGTATGGGGAGGGGGTCACGAGCTCGGCTATACCAGACAAAACAAAGGATGTAACTAAGGGCAGGCCAAGATACACAAAGACCAAAACAGCGAAGACTCGACGCTAGAAACTAGATCACGACGACTAGACCAGCAACAAAGACACCGACGATAGACTCGAATTCAACAACGCGAAAACTGAAAACACAACTGTGAAAGGCACAAAGTGGTTTGGATAGCGGAAGAACTAAAATCTAAAACTTTTTGTGGGGCAATTTTCTGGATTCTAGGTGATGGAAAACAACTAACAAAAGGGGATAAATGAGATTACCTAACGGGCAACCTGGTGCTCTGATACCAACTAATGAATCACGGTGGCACGATCTTCCGATAGGTTCAATTGATGTCGTCGTGAGGACGTTGACGCTTTGAGGCTTCCGACCCGCAGATCGTCACCTTGCAATTCGCTACACCCGCACGACTATCGTTATCAACCACGCTTGCACGCGATTGGCCTTACCACAAGGGTTATGATTCCTGCAAGCAATCGAAGCAACTCACAAGAACAAGGTAGATGCAATCTGAATTATATTGTGAATATAGATGAAGTTCACAAGTGGGGTTCCTCAAACCGAACAAGCGGCGAAACTGCAAAGTGGCAGAATAATCTAAGAAAAACCCGACCCTAAACTGTGGCGTCTGCTGCACATATATAGGGGGGGACATGAGGAGGTCGACCTAGGGTTGTGCTACCATGGGGAGAGGCGTACACATCCTGGGCTTTTACCTCGACACGCTTACAAGGCCTTATTAGGCCCAAAACAGTGACGCAGCACCTTATTTCCACGATTCTGACTAACTCCCATCGTGGTCGTAGAGCGAGTACACCTGGTTGTAGAGCTTGTAGACCTGGTCGTAGAGCACGGAGAACTAGTCGTAGGCCTTGGGAATCTAGTTGTAGACCTTCTGCAACCCAAAATCTCTTCTCGGCGCAATCAGAGGGACTTCCTTTGCTTGGGCGCAATCAGCGCAGATGACCAGGACTTGACGGATCCTTCCCATTATTTCTAAGTATAAAAGATCACAATTATTAGGTAGTATACCATTCTGCATAGATAAATTATTAGCACCTAGAAACGAGCTCACCTCATAATTTAAGTGACGTGCACGAGCTCTTGTCATAGGGCCTTGTAGTTTAGCAACCGGATTTGGAAGGTTTTGCGTAGTGCGTGTATTCGAAGGAGTGATGTCCTCATCAAGAAGGCCAGCGGGGTTGGGATGTGGAAGGAGGGGCAGCGCAAGGACAGGGAGGGGCGGCGGCCAAGAGGCAGGTAGGGGTGGAGTGATCGGCTAAGGGAGGGAGATAGAGGCGGCTAGGGTTTTGGGGGAGGGTGGCGCCTCCCCCCTATGGCTGGCTCCCATATGGGCTCTTTGGGCCAAGGCCTAGGGCCCAGGTTGTCGGTTCTTTGCGAAAAACCTCTTTTTATTACTACTATTCTCTGTTGGATACTTTCTCTATTAGAAAGAATTTGAGATATTACATTCTACCCCCTTTAACAGGATGCGACCCCGAATCTAAACATCGAAATAACAAAAGAACAACTACCTCTGAAACAAAATAACAATTAACACATTCCAAACGTGAACAAATCCGGATATTGCTCGTGCATGCGAGGCTCTAGCTCCCAAGTCACTTCTTGTTCACACGGATGTGCCCCTGTCACCTCAACGGATACCAACGTCTTATGCCTCAATGCTCATCCCAACCTCTCCAGTATAAGTACCGGACAAGACTCGGACGTGGGGTCTTACTCAATGGTCAACGGCTCTAACGAAACCTCAAATCCCAAATTTTTGAGGTTCTCACTCAGCACCAGAACATACCAGACATTTTGTACCTCGCGTATGGACCCGAGATGGTCATAGCGATACGCTCACTTCCTAATCTTCGTAATTGTCGAAAATAAATCAATGTACCTTGGGTCAACTTCCCTTTTGGTACTAAAGCACATAACATGCATAACCCACATGGAACTCCTATCCCACTTCTCAATCGGTTTCTTCATCTAACAAGGAGCACCTCCTTTAACCAGGAACACACAACAGAATTCACTTTAAACAACTCTTGTATAACCAGAACCCAACTAAGAATAATGGATTCTCATTGCAACCACGAAATGGTAACTTCACACAAAAAGGGTCAAATTCAGAAGCAATGATTCATCATGAAATCCCTTTCGCTTTCTAAGGAGACAGTTTACAAATAAACACCACATAAGCCGAAAGAGCAACTGCTCAAATGCCCAAACCAAATACTTCTTTATTCTTTCTGAACTGATAAGGACCACACATGCCATCAAAAAGCCAAGCTCAAATTGTGAAGAACATCTGTCAAATACACATAGCTCAAACGAGAATCAAGAAAGCATTTCACTACCCGAGGAAACATTTTTTTTCTCAGTTTCTCTTTTAGGAATAAAATTTCTCTCAAACTTTGAATTCGAATTCATCACATACCACACGAGCACTAAGGTTCTGGGATTACACTTTACCACAGGTTCTACTTAGTCGTAACTCTAATCAGTTTTACTTCAATGACAATCATCCTATTTGAATCAATTTCCCTCTAAGAGGTACATGTCAAAAACAATTCATCCTCTTCTACTCCTCCAAGAGCTTGGTAGCAAAATCTCACCACCATAATTACTTGACCTCCACCAAACCGTTGCCAGTTTATGCTTTATAAAACTTTGCAACACAAATCTGTTCATCCTTTCTCAAAAGGAAGAGGCGAACAAGGATAAGTTTCAACATACAGGAAAACGTTGCTCCTCACAGTGAGCACGAGACCAAAAGAAATAATCCAATAGCGATGATCTTGGAAAACAACAGTTGAATTTTCACAGGTGAGGGCACACACCCCTCAAAAGAGAATAGCAAATATCAACCAATAAGAATAAGACATTGCTATTGAAAATCGACAACTCTTCTGCGAAAAAAAGAAAGTTTAGGCACGTTTCAATTAGACCGCAAGTTACAAAACTTGACTCCAATCCTCAAATACTCCTACTGCACTCTTTCCTTTAACACTAAAAATAATCCTTTGACTATAACAACACTTTGCCATCTCGAACAAGATAAGTTCTTAAGACCAATCCACAAGAACCACTTAAGAACCAATAAAATCTTTCAGCACGTCATTTTGCTCGGAATAGTTCAACTACCACATAAAAAATGACATCCAAATGATCTCAGTCGCAAATCTCGAAACATTTTTCATTTACGGAATATCACGAAAAGCAAGCAAATTATTCTCCTCTTAAAGGAATCAACATGATAATTTTCTTTGATTGCAACCTCACGTTGCCAACTCAGACAAAAGAGCCTTTAAGATTAAATCACACGAATCTCTTAAGATCCAATAGAACACTTCAATACATCATTTTGTTTAAAAATAATTTCATTTACCACAAAATTCATGAGCTCCCAGAAGATCACGAAAGCAAAACTTGAAATATTCTCATTTAAGCAATATCACCATAGGTGATCAAATTACTACCAGAATTAACATCAATCTCACATTCTGACAATTTAATAGCATCGATATCATACATTAGTACCAATAATCATCAAACTTTATTACCCCATTCTAAAACTTTCCAAAAGAAACACAAGCCACAAGGTTGAAACAAATTTATTTTAACAAGATCATACTGTAAAATAGCAATTTTACAAGGCATGCTATCAAAGACCACTTATGAAATTCATCTACTCAACTATTGGTATGCTTAGGGATGGGAATGGAGGGGCTTACACGGTGTCAGATTGATAGCAGACAGACACAGTTCTTACTATCTAGTGGCGGAGCCGCAGAGGGTCATCGCCACAGCCAATGCCATAGCCAGGGATAAGGTGGCGAGCGTGATGTTGACATTGAGTGCGCTGAGGGTCATAGCGCCCAGCACTTCTGTGGCTAGATGGGGGTGAGGACGACTTGATGTCTAGCACCTGGAGGCAAGGCCATCGTTGCTGTCACTACTACAGCCACGCGCTTGGGATGGCTGTGAAGTGCAACAACGAGATCCAAAAATTGACATTGTGGGTAGTTAGGGTTTGATTTGGTTGGGGAACAAAGTAGCTAGCCGGTCACGTTGCAACGAATGTTAGATTCATTGCCAGCAATTCGTTGCTATAAGTATGTTGTTGTTGTAGTGTTTCTCCCTCTCTTTTTATTTCCACAGACCAAAAAGGACGAAACAAAAATGTCTATGGCACGAGTTCTAAAATTTTACCGCCTCTTCCAATTTCGTTTCACAGTACCTGCTATGCATCTTCTGTTTTTTTACCGGCTCTCTTTTTTAATTGCCTCCATGTCAATATGTTTGGAGGAAAGCGTGACCTTCCCCTTGTCTCTGCACTACCTGCGACAGTGGT
Organism: Phyllostachys edulis; assembly: GCA_036346405.1. NCBI lineage: Eukaryota > Viridiplantae > Streptophyta > Magnoliopsida > Poales > Poaceae > Phyllostachys > Phyllostachys edulis. The sequence goes on along the minus strand of CM070563.1, from coordinate 46,633,212 downwards.
CAGTCTCAAAGTCAGCCATGTTCTGTGAAACAGACTAGACTATTGAATAATGTTAGCATAGCACAACGTAGGGCTAAATTAATAATCAGGATGCAAATTGAACATAACTTAGCTCTTCGATCCGGACTACACCCAAGCAACAGGGAGCGCTAGGACGGCTGTCGGTCTCATTAGCAGTAGTCTTCCCCTTATGCGCAGTGCGCACAGCCCGGTCATACTCAGCTTCCTGTTCGGGCGTCCTCCACCATCACCCTACTCTATTGGGCTCCTCTGGTGCCTTTTTAATAGGGTCGGGTACGTAAAGTTCCCAGCGTTTGAAGGTCTCGGCTTGCATCGCATAGTTCAACATGTACTTCTACTCGATGAACGCCCTATCGTACATGTCTAGGCTGTCGATCCACTGGAAGAAGTTGTGTCGCATCTCCAGCTGTCATTATGTGCGGATGTAGTTAGGAATTCATGGAATGGAACTTAAGATGTGGAAAATCTATGTGTGTGCAAGATTCGCTTACGAGGTGATAACTACACGTGTAGTACACTCGGGCGGCCGTCGCTGGGTGTGTGAACTGGATGATCTTAGCTGGTTCTTCGCACACACATTTGTGGGCGTGGGAACTTCAGTGGTAATGACACATCCTTCATAGAACAATCCAGTAAGGGTTTAGCCCTATCGGCAAGCCACTTGCGCTTCTGTAACATCTTCGCGTAGAAGTTTGCCGACGAGTCCAACATCTCCTTCCTCTCTTGTAACATCCCAATTTTCTGTAGCTTTTAAAAATCTTTTAAGTAGTTTAGTCTCTGGAAAATTCACCCAAGAATTTTATTTGAATTTTAATAAAGCTTAACATGGACTTTCAATAGCAAACAAAATTTAATGTGACTAATATCAACATCAACAAATGCCAAAACTATTTTATTTGGATTCTATGTGCTTGGATATATTTTCTAGATTTTTTCTGAGTGCATTTGCTATTTTCTAATTGCCATTTGCATTTTCTGTAATTTCTAAACTGTAAAATCTATTTAAAATCTTAGTTTCTAGCGTGTAGTGCATTTTATTTGTTTTATGTGTTGTCTACATATTTATATCTATAGTTTATACTTGCACTCAATATTAGCTTAGAAGGTCCAAAAACTATGTGCGAGTTATGTTCTTGACATCACTGTGGTAATAGTAACCTACATGCAAAAAAATTTCAGTCTTCGACTGGTTATACTTTGTAAACTTAGTACCAACATTGCATGGTTTTCAATTGGTTCTTAGTCCTGTTGGTGTTTTTCAATTTCTGAGCAACCAGGGAATCTACTGATGAAGCTTGAACCCTTGGTTTCCAAATCTTCTAGTTTTCCTAAATCTTCTACGTTCTCAAGCAAGTTCAACACCTTTGATCATACTGCTTTGGCTTCACTTTAGTATCAATTACTTGCAATCTAGTACATGCTATCACCTGCATGTCAAATTTACGTTATAAATTCCTGAATTAATATGACATTTGGATTTAGTTATACGATGATCACTAGTATGGATGGTTGTTGGAATCACATGTACGAGTTTTGGAAGGTGTGATTCCACTACATATGTGTTATTATATAAGAAATAAGTAATAACTGCATCATGTTGACGACATACCTGGTTATTTGGGTTTTGCCAAGTCATTGTTCCAGAGAATGCATCTCTTGGTGGGATTAAGGTCTTTTGGTGCTCATTCAGATGCTAGACCGAAGGACTTTTGGCTCTTGTTCGGAAGCTAGATGGTGGAAGCTGCATCATTTTGCTAGAGATATAATCCGACGTAATATTGGAAATGCATTGTGAGCTCTTAGTCTTAGCCACACACTAAAAGAAGTATGTATATCTGGTCGGCATTAAAGACAGAGACACATGCGGGTACAGTAGCGTAATCTCTGCAGAGTTCTTCTGCAAAGCAAAAATTGTGACGATCACTCCCTGATTTTTGGTAGAAACTGCATCACGGCAGGAAATGGAACTACTAGAGTTCTGCCTGCGATGTCTTATGAACAGTAGAAAATTCATAAATTAAAACTTGATCAATTTGGCAACAAACGCTTTAGAAAACTATCTAGCATATTCTCAAGGACTGAGTACTTCACTAGTATAGGTTTGGTATAATTAGATAGTTAGTGCATGTACTTGTTGGTTTGCTAACATCGAAACTGTTGAGTACCGTTTGTACTCATCCCTATATTATAACTAGAAACCTGCGCGCGCCATTGGCGCGCAGAGGTGGAAACGTGCGATTGTGATCAGGACAAAGAAATTGCCAGAGATAGACCGTATACAACATCAGAAACCGTAATAGATGAACAAGAATGCGCTCTATGAGTCTATATATGTTCTTGTTACTCTTTTGATATTTCATGTTCTTATAGTATGATGTGGAAAACGTACAGTTCAAAGGTTGGTGTGGAGCTTTATTTGACATTCTCAAACATTCGATCTCCCAGGGAAGCTGCCTTATAGAGGACGACCTGGATCCGATTAATCTCTTATGTTGAAATAACCTCTGGAGCTAACCACAGCTTCACCTTTGTGTCCACTGCAGGAGTCGCTAAAACCAATGTAGGAACGCCACGTGAAGAAATCAACACTAACGTGATCTAGGAATCATAAACACGTGTTTACTTAGACCAGCAGTACCTTCAAGCTAGAATTCTTTAAGCAAAAAAGTAACATAACATATATCTTCATTTTCTAAAAGGTGACAAGAATATGGATCAGCATGAGACATGATGTGCATCAGCTCCAAATAGAAACTGTGTTTGCATATGGCTCTATAGAACATCAAATGTTTATCAGATCACTACTGTAGTGTGCTAAGGATTGGCAAACTCCGGAGATACAATATAAAGTACATGCCATTTTATTTACACTACTAACTGAAAGGGGTTCATGAAATTAAATAAATTAAATCAATAAAGACTCGATTTGAGCCTTATAAATTAAAATTATCATCTGGAATTGTTAAGTGGGTACAAGCGATGGCCAGTTATATGATGTGAGTATACGCAGAGAATATGTCATTTCAAGTACGTGTATCGAAGTGGCAATGATCACATACAAAAAAGGTGGAAGCAATTGCTCAATATATCAGCCTTGAATAACTCTGTCAAATGAAAATTGGCTGAAATTCTAAGGAAATAATATGATCAATCTTCTGAAGACAATAAAAAGCTGAGGTTATCTATTCTGCAGCTGTAGTTATAATAAAATATCAACTTGGACAAGAAAATATTTAACTATATATTTAGATCACTCTGAGTGGCATTTGTTTAAATAGACTAATCCCATACATACTCATTACCCATACGTTTTTTGGAGCCCTCTATTTCTCAAAAGAACCTGAAGAGGGTTCACCCTAGCAAATAGGAACATTACACACCTTTATGTGCTTTTTCAATTGTATCCAAAATTGCACCAGCTTTTGCAGATAACTACTGAAAGGCTAATCCATTTGTTGCAGCCAGAACTTTGCCACCAGGAGAGGTGCTCATGTGATTATAGTGGTAAACAGAATCTTTTGAATCATGTAGTGGAGTTGGCAAAATTATCATTTTTTTTTGGATCCTCTTGACTCAAGGTGACAACTTACTACAAAAGGAAGAGAAATTATCAATTCTTGAGAAGCGAGAGAACCATTATATTTGAGGAAAATAATAAAGGATAAGCACATAGATTTATATATGGCGAGAATCGCCAAATGTGCATTTTCATTAGGATACATGTAAATATGCACGAATGTAAATTGTGGTGTTATTGATAAAATAATCTGACATCTAGCGATAACGAAAAAGATGGTAATTGTTGAGAAGTAACAATACTTGAAAAAGAAGCTGGCGAGAAACAAGAGAGAAGCACTATATGTGAGGAAAAGAGTAAAGGATAAGCACAGACTTATATATGGCGTAATCGCAAAATATGCATTTTCATATAGACACATGTAAACATGCACGTCAGAATTCAGCGGTGTTATTGATCAAATAATACAACATCTAAATGATAACGAAAAAGACGGTAATAGTTGAGAAGTAACAATACTTCAGAAAAGACCACATAATTAGGCAAGCAACATCTTTGGCCACTGCATCTCAATAGTCTAAAAACGTCTTTTTCTAATGGAATAGGTGATTAATTGATAATTTTTTCACGTAAAAGAAATATCTTTCAACTTTGTGAAGAAAGACACAAATAAAACTATAGATATACTATCGTTTTATGCAAATCGAGCATTCGCTAAGTGGCTGAGGAAAATAATGGAGGTAAGTAGATATAGAGCATACCATCGATGTTCCATATTCAATATAACCATCCTTCAATGCAAGAATAATCTGTTTGGAATTTGGAGTGAAACAAAAGGCATTGCAAAATGATCCAATGCACTTGAGTTGGTCCTCGATAACGATATATCTTTGCCAAAAAGCTACCTCGAAAACAAACTTAGTTTCTCTTGATTGTAACAAACGATTATAAGCACCAATAGTGAACTTCATTAGACATAAAATGAGTGGATGGGAAGCATACCCAAGAAATTTTTGTGACATCCAAAAACCGACTTGACAAATATTTCATTATAGCCTTCACCTCGGTTTCTTTTGGCGTTGACAAGTCCTTTATGAATTGAGAAAACATGAGCTCTTCTTGGATGCTCAGACAACATCACGAATCTCGATTCAACTTTGTCCAACACATTTGCTTTGGTCTTTGAAAGGAACAATGCACTAGCATAGTTTCCTATGCCACCGTCTGAGCTTCTAAACCTATTGTGGCACAAAGAACACAACTTATAAGATTACAAGGAGCATCTTAGGACAAAACAAGCACGGCTCAAGCGCCAACTAAGTGACCAACCAATAAATTGAGTGGAGAAGTACTAATCCACGATAGGTACAAATTATGTAGAGATATAAGATCAAGAAAATACAGCAAGCAATGCCATGGAACTCTTTTGTCATGCAATTACTACATCAAGAAAATACAGTAAATGAGACATGAACAACGTTTCCTTTCTTTGTCAAGCAAAGAGATAAATGAGTTGGATACAAGGATCCACCGATCCACACTTGAGATATGACCACAACCCGTGATGGCCGTAAGCATAATTACATTCAATAGAAGATAAAAAGTATCCAACACTAGTACATCATTAAATTTTCCAACAATAGAGCATTCAAGGCCATAGTCCCACATTGAACAAAAAGGCATTGATATGTTTCTTGAGCGAGATAATGTAAACAAGCTGCATGATTCTTATGTTCCCAAAAATGGGTTTATCGAGTAGTCTGTCGGACTCACGCCGAACATATAAATATAAAAGGATATCTGGCGGTCTTAAACTACATCCGCACACCACGAGAAATGCAATAATCAATGAAATGCTTGGTTTCATCGTTACCTTGATTTGCTTCACGGGCTTAGCCACTGCGACATAAATCCCTTGAGCCCTGCACCATAACCAAGATGTCAAACACACACAAAAAGAAAAAAAAAAATCACACGAAACGATTGGACAGACGGAGATTAAAATCCTAGGGAAAATACCGAAAATATTAGGAACATAGGACAGAGACCTAGATCGGCTAAGGGATTCAGCAGAAGCATCGAAATCTAGAAAAAAAGAGACATCTTTTAACAAAGGAGGGGGGAGCGGGGAAGGAACCGGGACCTGGGCGACGGCCGCGAGGTGAGCGCGGAGGTGTGGGAGGCCGGATCTGAGGTGCACACGCCATTTCGGGCGAGGAGGGGGGGGGGGACGACGGAGCGAGCCGAGGACTCGCTTCTTGGCGTTAGCGAGGGAAAGCGACCAAAGAATCGAGAAGATGACGACGGGAAGGCGGCCAGAGAGGAGCACGTGGGAGAGCACGTGGCGAGCGGAGCGATAGCGAGAAAGAGCTAGCCCTGATCGGACGGCGACAAAGAGCGGCGCGGAAATCTGACGGTCCAGAAAAACGGGGCTACGTGGCCTTCCTGCCCAAGCCTTAAATCTGCGCCCTTTTATATAAGGAGATTGCCTTTCTTAGACTTTGGGGAATTCTACCTTGAGAGCTTCACTGTCGACCAGCAAGGAGAGGGTGATCCACATGGGCAGTCGGATGAAGCTGTGGAAGACCGGTACCTCGATGGCTCAACTTTTGAGTCTAGGTGAGTTATTGTAGTTTTTGTCTGCTCTGTGTGGCGAGTTTAGACATGAACTTGGGGTTCAATGCCGTGTATTACGAAAACCTTATGTTCAATACTATGTTCCAGTGGTAATATTGTTATGTGTCCACAGCTAGTGCTTCTGTTATGCTACTCTGGTGTGTGCATTCTTGATAAAGTTATGCTTGATTAAGAATGGACCATACACCGACATTCTACCTAAGGTTGTGGAATGTGTGGGTCGTCACACAATCCAACTCTTAGAAGTTGTATAGGAATTTTATTATGAAAATTTATTTATTTGGTGGTCCTAAAAAAAGTTTTGGGTCAGGAATATGTTATGGAGATAATGTAAAATCCAAGAACTGCACCAGAAAAATAACTCTAGGGGATATCAACTATGAAGGGAGATGTACATATACCAGTGTTTTAAACATATGCACATGTATATATACAGTGGCAGAGCTAGGAATTTTGTGATGGGGGTGCACACTTCAAGGATTTAAAAAATCTTGTACGACATATAAGCAATTTCAGAAGTTCAACACAATTACACAAAAAAGTTTGAAATTAGTTAATAGTGCAATACAAATAGTTCAAATAAAATCTTACATAAATAAAAGAGTCCTAAATAGCTAATGGAAAACACAATACCATACAACACAATCTCATTCCTTGGAAACACTTGATTATATCATCATCACTAACCTTCGAGAAGATATCTCGCTCTATAAAGGTGACTAAACAATCATTCAATACGTGATCGCCCATACTATTTCTCAACTTGTTCTTCACAACATTCATCATCGAAAATATTGTTTCAATGCTCGTCGTTGCTACTGGTAGGAGCAATACCAATTTGAGAAGCAAGTACACCAACTTATAAATGTCATGCTTTCTTGTTTCAACAAGCTTAGTAGAAAGCTCACCGAGATTGTTTAAGATCTTAAATCTATCATCGCTTCACATATCATCAATGAAGTTATCAAGTTGGAAAGAAAGTCTTATTAAATCCGTGCTTGAAAAATCATTGACATAAAAGTTGGCAAGATTAAGCACTTTGTCCCTATCATAAGAAGTAAATGAATTCATAGGATTTAAAGCGGACATGCAAACAAGCAACTCCATATTAATGTTGTCAAGCCGATTGTCAAGCTCTTGGAGAACATTATCAATGATGCCAAGATACACTTCCCTTCTAAAATGATCATCATTTGTTTGTTTTGGGTAAAAACGTGATGATCTTCCATAAGGCACATATCTACCATCCGGCTTAGGAACTTTGATGCCATATTTAGTGCAAAATGATGTTACCTTTTCTTGAAGGAATTCTTCCCACCCATCACACCTCATTCGTTGTATTATATCCTTAGCCAAATTAACAAGTGCCATAGCATTAATAATATCTTGGTCTCTCTTTTGCAAAGACTGAGACAACTCATCTGTGTATTCAAGTATGACAAGCATCAAGTGTGCATTGAAAACAAAGTCAAATGACTCAAAGGCTCCTACCATAGCATGTATTTTTGGCCAATCATTCTTCTATGAGGGGTCTTTTCCAAGCTGTATGAGTACTTTGTGGATTGTTGAATACATACTAATAATATGCAAAATAGTTCTATATTAAGAACCCCAACGAGTGTAACCGGGCCTAGCATCTCTTGATTTAATTCACGTCCACTTTCTATCTCACCCAATTCTAGTGCTTCCAAAACTTCTTGAGCTCTGATATCTCGAAGCATGTCATGACGCTTACAATAAACTCCAATAATATTCAGCAAGTGAGAAACTTGTTCAAAAAACCACACAAAATCAGAATTACCCTTGGCAACAGCTATGAGAACTAACTAGAGTTGATGTGCAAAACAATGGATGCAATAAGCATAAGGAGACTCTTTCATAACCAATGTTTTTAGCCCTTTAATCTCATCTTTCATGTTGCTAGCCCCATCATATCCTTGCCCATGGATTTGAGCAAGAGTCAACTTGTGATCAACAAGTAAGGACACAATTGCATTCTTAAGTGATAAGAAAGTGGTATCAGCCACATGAATTACTCCAAGGAACCGCTCACATACCCGTTCTTCTTTATCAACATCATGCAAGCAAAGAGCAAGTTGTTCTTTGTGGGATACATCACTAGACTCATCAGCTAGAATTGAATAGTGATCATCACCAATTTCTTCAATAATATGCTTGGTAGTTTGGATGGCACAACAATTAATTTTGTCCATTTGTATCTCATGGGCAACCATCTTACAATTCCCAGGGGCATTGCTTAAGACAACCTTAGCAACCTCCTTATTGTTGTTTGCAAGCCATTCCAAAAGTTCAAGAAAATTCCCCTTATTGCTAGAATTTGCACTTTCATCATGTCCACGACATGCTAGTCCTTGACGCAAAATAAACCTCAAGCATCTGATTGAATAAGTCAACCTAGAAATGTAAAGTTGTTTGTCCTCTTCGGTTTGCTTCCTAAGAGCTTGAGCAATTGATGTTCTAGGTTTAACAAAGAAGTTGTATTTCTCTTGAGCTCAATTATGGATACTTCTCATACTACCCACATGCTTGTCAACTGAGTCATACCTATTCCAATTTCTAAATCCTCCTTTAACAAAACTATCGCCTCCCACATTTTTTCCTTGAACAAATAACAGACAAAGCAAAATACAACATCCTTCTCGACACTATATTCAATCCAATTATACTTATCAAGCCAACTAACATTAAAGCGACGCCTTTTACCTGATATTTCCCTTACGGGAAAATAATGTTGACAAGGTTGGCATGGGCCTTTAAGAATAAATCCTCCTCAAACCGCATCTTGATCATTGATAACATATCTCATGATAGGTATCCTTTTGCTGGGATCATGTGGAAGAAGCTCAACATCATAACACAACTCATCACTATCATTGCCGATTGCTTGTGCTTCACTTTGCGATTGGGGTTGAGATTGAGATGGTGCATTCACAGATGGAATCGAAGAAGCCACAACCAAAGCCAATTGATTTCTAATTATACTTGCTTCAGTTCCTCCTCCTCCTTGAGTTTGAGTAGTTACCGCTTCAACAGTTTTTGGCTTGACTGTCTTGCCATCTCGAAAGAAAGAAATGATATCTCTATTCCTTTTCATTTCAAGGATTCAATTTGTCCTACATAAACAAATCACAAGAGTTATGAGACATTCAAGAACAGAACAGATTGATAGCATAATAGCATTTAGATTGAGGCATTGGGCAATTGGCTTTGGAGGAGATTGGCCAACTGCTGAGCTCCTCTTTCTTTCTCTTTCTATCATATATTCCTATTTCTTCACTCGGGCAATCGGCAGTCAGCAGATGCTTTCCTTCTTCTTTCCAATCTCTCTCTCTCACTCTCTTTCCTTCTTCCCAATCTCGGCAGTCTCGACCCCGGCTCGGGCTTGTGTTCTATGCCCCTGCCGGCGGCGCGCAACCTCCGCTTCTTTGGCCCATCCCGTGCCTCTGCGCCCCATGGCGCCCAGCCACGCCCCTCGGCCCTGCTCCCTCATGCGCCTCCCCCCTCCCGCTCTGGCCCGTTTCACTCGCTGGCTACTGGCCGGCCTTCTACTTCCGCTGCCTCGCTTAGCCGGTCTGCATGGTCATGCCTAGCCGCCGAAGCACACCACCGCCTCCCCCAAATCCAATCCCGGAGGCTGGATCCCCAAATCCCCAATGTTTACCTTGGTGTTGGGCTGTTGGTGGCCTGGTCTGGTGGTGGGAATTGCCGGTCGGCCGGCGCCCTGTGAGGCCCGAAGCCGAGGCCGAGCAATGACCTCGCCTCTCGACGACTCGACGCTGGATGCCAAGCAAGGAGGGGAGGCGGGCGGCGTCAGGACTCAGGAGGAGGAGAAGCAACTAGCAAGCCTTGGCCTATGCTGAGCTGTTTGCCTCTAGTATTCTGGTGATTGAATTGAACAGAGTTGGGCATACCTATTTTTTTTTTCACTTTTTTTTTCACTTTTTTTTGGTGCCCGCCGCGCCTGTATATATATGCATTAGATTTGATATGTATACACGACAACTTTGATGCACATGAATCTATTTGTACACACGAGTGACCTATATATGATTAAGTAGTGTGTTTTTTTTGTTATTTTCTGAAATTGCTAGGATTGCTCCATTTTCCAAATAGCTTGAAATTGCTAGGATTGCTCCACTTTCCAACCTATATATGATGACTGGCAGTGGCGGATCTAGGATTTGATCACGCCTCGGGCTAAATTCTAATGGACTAATATCTTAAAACTTACGCTAATTTCTAGCCACACTATACATAACAAAAAATAAGCCTCAAATGCTTCATTGACATGAAACTTTAGCAAAAATGCTTTAACATAAAATATAATAAAAAAACATGACAAAACATAAATAATATAACATCTTAGATATACAAATTGAGTCCCTAAATAATGAAGATTTTATTTGCAAATGTGTGGGACAAAAATCTCATCATCATAATGCTAAAGCTTAAATGACACTACGGAAGTTTGTTTTTTTTCACTTATGTTACAAATGCAATAACATTGCTGGTCCTCAATTCTCATAGAAAATGAAATCATACTGATTGCGTCAATAGTGCTAAGAGATCCCAACTATGTAAAATCAACATAAGCAATACAGTTTGAACATCATTTTGAGTTTTTGACATATATGAGAACTCTATACGAATTTAAAGCAATAATGAATTATGGAATAACATGTTCATGCATAAGGCCAAAAGCACAAACCATTTGGGTTTCCTTGCTCATAGAAACTCCTAAAAAGATCTACTGCCTCTTCTGCCATGATCCCTCCAGTACATTTGTAACCTCTTGGTCTGGGAGTTTCGCTTCTAGCAAAAGAAACACACAAAAACAAGTTAGCTATACAATTCGTGAGTACCCAAGATAAAATCGTGATACTGCATGCACCATATTGAAATACTGGAAAGAATGGGCTAGCATTTTAAGTGTAAAAAAAGATAATTTGTTCTCATGAGTAGATAGCTTCCAATAAACTGCTGCTTATTTCCTCACCCTGACAAATCATCTGACGAAGAACTCATGTGCAACGACATGATTGATCCACATCCTCCAAATTTATCTATGGCACAACCAAAGTCCCATGCTCTGCCACTCCCAAAGCAGGACATCGATCGCTTCCATCTCAGCATGTGTGGTAACCTTACAATAGGAATCATGAGTAAATTACAGCTTTAAATTGAAGAACACAAAACAACTCAATTTTATAATTTGGACATCTCCAGCAAAGATGATAGTTGCATACATTCCGGGCGGCATTCGTCTTGTTGCTACCAGTCGCCGAGTCGTGTGAGGGAGCCGGGAGGGGTAGCCAGCGGCGGCGGGAGGCGGCGGGCGGGCAAGGTCACGACTCGCGAGGGCGCCGAGGGCGTGGAGGTGGAGGGAGGCTAGGAGGCGCGCATGGCGCCGGGCGTGAGGGAGGTGCGGAGGGATCCGGAGGGCGGCGGCGGCGGCGGCGGGCGGGCGATGTCGCGAGGGCCGAGGGCGCCGAGCTGGGCGAGACGGACCAACCGAAGACGGAGGGCGACGGCGCAGCGCGGGCGTGAGGGAGGGTGGAGGGAGCCGGAAGGGCGGCCAACGGTGGAGGCGGCGGCGGGCAGGCAGGCGCGGATGCGAGGGCCGCGGAGCCGCTGATGGAGGCAATGGCGCGGCAGGGATTTGGGGATTAGGTCACTGGTGGCGGCTTGGATGGAGTAGGCAGTGGGGAAGGAGGCGTCACCGTGTGGGCTAATTCTTCTGGGCCTCGGGCTAATTCCGTCTGCTGGGCCTCGGGCTAAATGGCTACACCCAGGTTTTTCGGCCCATATGTAAAGAAATTTTGTATTGCTATTTTTCCTGGGCCTCGGGCTATAGCCCACCCTGCCCGAGGCCCAGATCCGCCCCTGATGACTGGCACCAATGATGATTTGATGCTTGCTTTGTATTTTGGATGTGAGTGGACAGACTGATGGTCAGCAAATGTTCGCGTGCCAATACTGCCACCGGGAGTTCATGACGAGCCGGGCCCTCGGCGGTCACCAGTACGCTAATCGGCGGGCAAGGGCACGAGAGTGGGCGTGGCCATGTCCATGTCGTCAGTGGCACGCAACTCAAACAGCAGCAGGCAGCGCAGCAACTCTTGTCAATCGGAAATGGGAGGCACGGCCAACAGGTGCCTCTTCAGACACCAATCCAAATGGCTAGCAGCAACTCTTCCCACAGGCTTTGTGCTGGTGCCGGCGACCTTGCAGCAGCTGCCCGCCAACAAAATGATGTGAGCTGATTGCTGCGTCACAAAACTACCGTGCTCATCTTCTTCCGTGTGCGCGTGTGTTGTGTGTGAAACACAACAGAGAGGTACATGTTGGAGATTAGTTAATTTATTTTCTTCAGAGGGAAAGTCACATGCAATTTGACAAGTGTGAGACAGCAGTTAAGATGCCAATCAATTTTGCTACTGGATGTTTCTTCATCTAGAGCTGTCAAGAAGGTGAATTGGCGATAAAGCTATGCGCTGGAAGATTATTTACCATGAGCTGTAAAAAAGGCCAAGTGAATGGCGGTAAAGAAAGAACAAAAGAAAATTTGGATTTGAGTACCATGTAGCTTAGTTGTTTGTTTACTAGAAATGAGTAAGCTGCTTAGTTAAACATGAGCTGTAAAAGACTTTATGTACATGAGTCGATCGGTTAGTACCATGTCGGTTCATTAGACTATAAATAGAGATGCATGCATCATTCATAATGTAACCTTGCCACCTTGATGATCAATGAAATGTAATACGAGAGTTTGACAATTACAATTATCTGTTTCTTATTACTCTGCCCATTGCTTTTTGAGCTAAATTCCCCAACAGTACACACTGTGAAAGTGTGTGTGTGATTGTGTGAGAAACACATAGTATGTAGAGAGAGGAGGGGAATCAGTTATTTATTTCCAACAAGTGCGCGCCCCACCCCCAAGGCCCCAACTAAGCTGCAATCGGTACGGCAATATTAAATCACTGCTGACAAAATTTCGTGAGATAAAAATATATGCTATTACCTTGAAGAACAAAATCTCCAGTAGGGATACATATTTTCCAGCATATTGTTGTCCAACAATTTCTTGCACTGCATGGACAGCCATTTTGCCGTCCTCATCCTGCCCCAACATCCGAACACGCATGGCTGCGAGGCCGAGCATGCCGTCCTCCATGACGAGCAGGTTTCCCTCGCAGGGATCTTCCGGTGGCATCCCAATTTCATTTATATTGTCGGTGTCCAGTCCGAACGCAAGGATCCTGTCCAAGACTAGTGTCCAGTAGAGGAAGTTCCCCACAAGAACGCTTGGTTGCCGTGCGATCACCCAAGAGACCTCACCGGAAGCCGCTAAGCTCTGTTGGCTCAAACAGAAGAAGACGAACACACGCGAATACAATGGAACATTAGAACAAGAAGGCACGAACACAAATTTTTTTTTGTGCCGCCGAAACACAAACTCTTCCTAAAATCTAAATATGTCATATACACAAAGATTACCTAACAATAACTCCATAATCTTTGCCCACTTACTTATTGAGGCAGTCGGTCTCAATTACGACTTGCCTAACTGTTATTCAATATAGGATGACGAACACATCCCCTCAACGTCCCGGATAATACAGCGAGACGGCGGAACTCTTCTTCGTCATCGCACCTAACGTCGCCTCGTCACCGGTGACACCACTTCCTGGAGAGCGTGGCATAATTTTGAGCATCCACGGATCAAGAACTCAGCCCTGATACCAATTATTGGTCCAAACCGAAGACGAACACAATAGAACCCTAGAACACGAACGCAAGAACACAAGAATTATTTTTTGTGTCACTGGAACAATAGCAGTTTTTCTGATTTGCTCTTGCTCTATTGCTTTTGTTCACAAAATCTGATTACAGGGGTGCTATTTTATTGAGAGCAAATGACTATTCGTATCCGAAAAGGAGGATATCACACAAAAACTCTAGTATCCATAACAAATATTGTCTAAATACGAAACACAAGCTCTCCCTAAAATCTAAATATGTTATATACACAAAGATTATCTAACAAGCTCCACTCTTTGGCATGAGAGAGGAGTAGACGGACACGGTCACGAATACCTCATCTTCTTCAATGGTCACGAAGATGACCTGGAACGGGCAGTCGGCGACGTGGTCGCCGTAGCTGCCTTTGCAGACCACGGTGGCGTTGCTGGAAACGTAGTCGACGCCGGAATCTAGTGGCGCGGCGACGTGGTCGCCGTAGCTGCCTTTGCAGGCCACGGTGGCGTTGCTGGAAACGTAGTCGACGCCGGAATCTAGTGGCGCGGCGACGTGGTCGCCGTAGCTGCCTTTGCAGACCACGGTGGCGTTGCTGGAAACGTAGTCGACGCCGGAATCCAGTGGCGCGGGTATTTCCGGCCGGCGGTGGATCATCGGGTCCCAGACAAGGAAGAAGAGCTTGTTAGGGGTTTTGAAGGACTACTCTTGTATTGAATGTGAGAGAGCAGAGTAGTTGCATTGAGTCCATTCTTTGTACTCCCGTACGTCTGTGTGTGTGTATCCGTAGTCCTATATCTTTCTTGCCGTGTGTGTCGTGAAGAGCACAAGCGAGAGATGGAGAGAGATCCACACTGAGTGGGTGGGTGTGTGTGTGTCTGTCAGTGTGAGTCTATATATTTAGTTGGCCCATGGGACTTAATAATGCAACACCAACCGTTAGATGCACATAAATCAGTGGCTACCGTTGCTGGGATTTGTGTTTTCTAACTGCATAATCTAAGGCTAAACATGATCTAAACAACATTAACCCTAGCTCATTGAAGAACACCTAGTCTAATCCTTAGAGCGGAAGCGTGATACATATCCGAATTTGGAGATGCCATCACGGTTTGTAGGTTCGGTCAGCGGTCGTAGAAGAGGCGTGGGCGATGACGGCGACCTTCGGTCTTCGGTCTTCGCCCACCACAGCGCTCGTGATAGATTGGGTCTGTTAGGGTGTTTTGCAGCTTAGAACCACATGGGTAAAAAGCCTGCCGAGTCCCCCTGTTTGTATAGCGCTGAGAGAACGGGACCAAAACCAAAACGGTTGGTTGCGGCCCCGATCAGGGCGCAGCGGAGGCATGGCCCCCCTAGATCTCGGGGTCGTTAGCTGAGATCAACCCAACATTCTCCCCTTTGATCGTAAGGCTAACACCATAAGCCTATTCGCAATAAAACAGTAATATCCCATATATATTTAAGTGAGAAGAAAGACATTAGGGAGGAGAACTAATTAGAGAGAGTGGATTTAACAGATGTTTCACGGGTTTATTTGAGTATTTCAGACAACGTGGGCTGTGGACTCTCGGCCCATAGCATTTAGGCCCAAGGGAGAGGACAGCCGGCCACTTAAAAAGGGGGAAAACCTTAGCCCTAACACTGTAGCACGGCCGTATTACTGTAGCGACGCCACTGTAGCTCGTCCCCCTTGTGTTGCCTCCCTGCTGCCAGCCAGGAAGAGGGAAAGGAGAAGGATCCCCACTGATTGTTGCCAGCCAAGAGGAAGAAGGAGAGGAAGGGAAGAAGGGTGAAAGGAAGGGAAGAGGATTCGCGGGGTGTTCTTTGTGTTCATCAGCAGTTCTTCAAGGGTAACAAAGGATCTCCTTCATTGTATGATTTGTATTAGATGCGATTATGGTTTCGTTTAGTAGATCGAATATCTAATGCTGCTAGATCGCGTTCTGTCTAGAAACTTGTACGGCTGTTTTCATGTTCTTAGAAGCCGAATCTGAGATTCTCATCTCCTAGAGATATTTGGGAATTGTTCTTATATTTCTGTAGCCGTCAAGAACACCCAATTCTGAATTACGGTCTGTGAGTTATGAATTTTATAGCGAGACTGTCCTGCTAATCTGTCGATATCCTGACAGCTGTTAGTAATCTGAATTAAGAGATTAGTTAAATAGAAAATTAGAGGAGCTCAATTAATGAAAGTTGTACATTATTGTCTCATATTTCCATAAAGCTCAAGAATGCGAATTTTGGACAATCGTACTGAAAGTTATGGTAGTTTTAGTATTACTGTCCAAAAACCCGACGTGAATTCGATGTTTTGTTAATTAGCTTGGTAGGGGTATTAGATGGCCGATTCAGAAAGGCTCATCAACTATATTTAGCTGGAGAAATTGATAACCTTTCCATAAAGTCCAAGAACACCTCATTTGGACTTCTGTACTAAAAGATATGATTTTTAGAATGTGACTATCCACATAGGGGACAGATCAACATTTAGGAATTGGAGTTCGGATCGCGTTAGAATCTATTGCGAGTTCGTGCTTGCTTATATAGTTTGTTTGGTCCATTATTGTGGTCTTAGTATGCTTATATATATATATATATATATATATATATATATATATATATATATATATCAGGTGGGGGATTGGTCCCAGGGGCAGCACCCTCTTCACATCCTCTGTTCTCACGCGGTTAAGGCAAGTAACATGATGGAAAGAATTATTATGAATGATTGACATTGTTTGCTAATACTATGGGTATATGTGCTGTTCTTGGTTACCAAGATATTTATGAATGCTGATACTCATGAGTTCTAGTGTTATGAGATGTATGCTATGCATGGATGCTTGAAATTTATAATCATCAATGATCATGAATGCTTGTAGTATGACTAGGTTTATTCATATGCGATATGGTTGTGAATGCAAAAGTATGATGATTTAAGATTTCATTCGTATGCATCATGATGGCATTTTGAAGACTTGGTCATGTGACGACCAAGCAATTGTTGAGGTCCCCGTCACGAATATGACGGGCTAAAGGTCCACATGCTCATAGAGCATGGGCTTAGGTCCCCATACTTGTGGAGTATGGGCAATGGTCCCTGTGCCAGATGGCACAGGCATGGGTGTGCATCGACGGATGCACGCTCTACATTACCGATAAAATGCAAAAGAGAAAGAGAAAGTTAAAGAGCATTTTGAGCATATTGCATAGCATGAGTATGTAATAGTTTTGTTGTATAGTTTGTGGATAATGGTTGATGATTTACAATTATGTATGCTGTTGATGCCATGTATTGTACTTGCTGAGTCTTTGGGCTCACTCTTGCTTTTGTTGTGCTTTTAGGTACTACTTGCAAGAACGACATGCATGGGAGGGAGTACTAGCATAAACTTTAGTGGAGCCTTTGAATTTCTCCTCAGCTGAAGCCAAGTACTGCTTAGCATTTTCAGAATTAGGGATTGCTCCCCTGATCCCAACTAAGATAGTGGTCTTCATGATCACTAGTGACAGGCGGTTGGACCACTCCCATTTTTCAGCATTAGCATCGTAAGTTTTCTTTTTCTCATCATAATTATCCTCACCATCTGTGGGGGCAACGGGAGCAGTCACCCTTAACGCATAGTCAAGGTCCAAAACTCCAAGAACAACATGAATTCTTTCTTTCCAAGTGGGGAAGTTGCTTCCCGTGAGCTGCTCAATATTGTCAATTGTGGCGGCAACATTCGAAGCGTTTATTGCTGCAAAATTTGAAACAACATAAAGATATATATTGCATGCAATTAACCCTACGTTGGTCTGATTAACAACATGCAAAACTACAGTTCCAATCCATATCACCGTTGGGCAGAAAATGGAAAAAGAACTTAACAATTTAATGTGGCGACACATGACTACAAACAACATTGGTCAGAATGTAATCATGCACATACATAATGCCAAAATAAAACATAAAAATCTCTAATCAAAATATCTCGTTGGTTTAATTTTAATTAGAGACAAAATATTATTTATAATACATTATTATTGAGCAACAAACATTAATTAAAACAGTGCATAAAATAAAAGGACTTAATTCTCAGCCAGCCCTGCTTAGCCAGCCCATTTCTTTGCTAGCCCATTAGCGGATGGAGCAAGCCCACTTCACCCAAGCCGTATCCGGTGGCCACTAGCGATGACCATTGATCTGATCGGACGGCCGACGTTGGATCCCGAGAAACATAAAAGGGCCAGAAAACCTAACCCTAAACCATTTCTCCCCTTCCTTCTCCTAAAAAACAGTGGTCAAGACACAAAGCTTAACGATCTTGGCGTCGGCGACGGCGCGGCAATGGCGCCTGGGAGCACTAGTGGCTCACGGTGATT
This sequence comes from Phyllostachys edulis, assembly GCA_036346405.1. Classification (NCBI taxonomy): domain Eukaryota; kingdom Viridiplantae; phylum Streptophyta; class Magnoliopsida; order Poales; family Poaceae; genus Phyllostachys; species Phyllostachys edulis. Next base: position 46,614,890 of record CM070563.1, on the reverse strand, counting down.
TACGCAAGGGAGAGCACGAAGCGGTGACTTGAGGCGGCGCGGCATGAGGCGGCGCCTCCGCAGCCCTTCTCACCAGCGTGCGCATGCGACCGAGGTTGCGCGCGCAGCCGTCGAGTGGAGCTACGGTGGCGCCCGAGACCAGAGAGACTCCAGATCTCCAAAACGTAAGTATTTGCTTTTGATTTGGGTTCTTAAGGTTCGGGATTTCTGATATGGGTTGGGGATTCGGGATTTTGTTAGGATTTCACAAAAAATTCTTCAAGTCCCCTCCTTCTAAATGCTAAACTGAGCCACTAATCATTAGATCCGAACTAATAGACATCTAATCCGGGCACAAACAAGTTTGGTTGGGACTAATATGGGTTCAAAATGAGACTAGGGATGCTCTGATGCCAAATGTGTGCATAATCTATGGCTAAACATGATCTAAACAACATTAACCCTAGCTCATTGAAGAACACCTAGTCTAATCCTTAGAGCGGAAGCGTGATACATACCCGAACTTGGAGATGCCATCACGGTTTGTAGGTTCGGTCGGCGGTTGTAGAAGACGCGTGGGCGATCACTACTACAGAAAAGGTCTTCACAGACGGTTCAAAAACGTCATCACAAACAGTTTCGTGAACCTTCTGAGTTTATGGGTCAGTGATGATATGAGGTCATCACAGATGGTTTTTGAACCGTCTGTGATAGTCTATTTTCACAGACGGTTCTGAACAAGAACCATATGTGATAAGTAATTATCACAGACGGTTCTTATTCAGAACCGTTTGTGATAGTTTTTTCTATTGCAAAAAAAAACCGAATTTTGAGCCAAACCAATCAATTGCTAGACAGTAGTTTCCATATGCAACCTCTAGCAAGACAACTAAAATCCAATTAAAATTCTGATGGCAAACCCATTATAGGAAAGGGAAACCAAAAGGTTTCTAACGCCCCTCCGAATGGGAAAAAGAATAAAGTTACAAAGTTAAACTAGCTAGAAACCATCTATGCCTCAAGCTCTGAAGAACTCATCGGCTTCTTGGATTGGTCTTATGAGCTCCTCTCATGCCTCACCAAAGATATCACAAGATGTTCTTGCATGTCGTCGAGTTCGACTCAAGCTCGTCGGCAAGGGGAGACAACTGAAAACCTTCAGTGGCGCTCCGACCTTAGATAACACAAAATTAAGATAATTTTCTTTATAACAAACAACCATCAAATTGTGTATGTTATGGGGATGTACACGTACCTTCTGGCAGTCTACCTCCTGCGGCAGACAAGGAGCTCCTCCGCATCCCTCCTCATCGTCGTCGGCGGCTGTGTCTCCTCGTTGAACCGCGACGGGGAATCGAAGGTGGTCGCCGGAGCTCGGTGTGGGGATGGGAGAGGGAGAGACTGATGGAAAATAAGGCTGGGGTGGCTATAATATATAAGAACAGCGCCAAAACATTTTGCCTCCCGCGCGCGCATTCAAAATTTTTCGAACTCCCGCGCTGCGAATCACAGACGGTTTCATACAAAAACCGTCTATGACGACATATCACAGACAGTTCTTAATACGAACCGTCTATGATAAGTATCTTATCATAGACGGTTTGTATTAAGAACCGTCTGTGATAAGTATCTTATCACAGACGGTTCGTATTAAGAACCGTCTGTGATATTTATCTGATCACAGACGGTTTGTATTAAAAACCGTTTGTAACTTGGAATTTTTCTTACTCTCTGATTTTACCATGGCTTGGAATTTTTTTACCTTTTGATTTTACCATAGCTTGAATTTTTCTTACTCTGCAATTTTACCATGGCTTGAAATCACTAATGCTGTGATGAGGACGGGAAGTCACATACGGTTTTGGTCAACCGTCTGTGATGAGGCGTCCAGTATTAGCCTTTTTGTAGTAGTGGATGATGGCGGCCTTCGATCTTCGGTCTTCGCCCACCACAGCGCTCGTGATAGATCGGGTCTGTTAGGGTGTTTTGCAGCTTAGAACCATATGGGTAAAAAGCCTGCCGAGTACCCCTGTTTGTATAGCGCTGAGAGAACGGGACCGAAACTAAAACGCTTGGTCGCGCCCCCGATCAGGGCGCAGCGGAGGCATAGCCCCCCTGGATCTTGGGGTCGTTAGCCGAGATCAACCCAACAATATACACAAAGATTATCTAACAAGCTCCACTCTTTGGCATGAGAGAGGAGTAGACGGTCACGGTCACGAACACCTCATCTTCTTCAATGGTCACGAAGATGACCTGGAACGGGCAGTCGGCGACGTGGTCGCCATAGCTACCTTTGCAGACCACGGTGGCGTTGCTGGAAACGTAGTCGACGCCGGAATCCAGTGGCGCGGCGACGTGGTCGCCGTAGCTGCCTTTGCAGACCACGGTGGCTTTGCTGGAAACGTAGTCGACGCCGGAATCCAGTGGCGCGGGTATTTCCGGCCGGCGGTGGGTCATCGGGTCCCAAACAAGGAAGAAGAGCTTGTCAGGGGTTTGAAGGACTACTCTTGTACTGAATGTGAGAGAGCAAAGTAGTTGCATTGAGTCCATTCTTTATACTCCTGTACGTCTGTGTGTGTGTATCTGTAGTCCTATATCTTTCTTGCCGTGTGTGTCGTGAAGAGCACAAGCGAGAGATGCAGAGGAGATCCACACTGAGTGGGGGGGTGTGTGTGTCTGTCAGTGTGAGTCTATATATTTAGTTGGCCCCATGGGACTTAATGCAACACCAACCGTTAGATGCACATAAATCAGTGGCTACCGTTGCTGGGATTTGTGTCTTCTAACTGCTAGATTCATGATATCAACGGCTGAGCTTGTTTGAGTAGAGTCAAATTCAAAATAAAAAATTGGTTCACTATTTACTAGTATAGATATATATTTTTTGGAAGTTTATTCACAAAAGCGCGCATTGGTTAGGAGATGCTAAGACAAAAAAAAACATGCTTTGCCATCATTTGCATACATGGGGATCCATGAAAGTCAAGAACAACCCATATCCATCGTCCAGACCTAACTTATCTTCATTATGCACAAACCAAAGTTAATCTTAATGATTTAGAAGTCATTAATCACCAAAACCACATAAACAATGAATTAGGGACCTAGATGATTGCAGTAACAAAGAATGTGTAGCTTACTTGCGGATTGCGGCTACCTCAAACCCGGAAAGCAGCAGCTCCATTCACTAGCTGCAAAACAGCCTATATACTATGCGTCTGGAAGGATGGTGACGGCGTTGGCCAACAACGGAAGACGGCTGTCACGTTCCCATAGTCTGAGTGAGTGTTTGGCAAATCTGTTTGCATCACATCGTGTTCCACCCATTTCTCCTCCAAATACCGTTGTTAGTTTGATTATTTTGTTTGCAATAGCCCGAACCGACCAATTCTTTCCTTGCCTCTTGTCAAGGTTTGTTGCCACCGTTCATTGCCATCGGTGAGCCTCCATCTGATTCCCTCACACCTGAGCATCACCTCTTGTCTCCCTACATTTTGACGCGCTCACCTATCACTTTTGTCCACGGTGCCAATGCCTCCATGCTTGCCCAGGCCATCTCGACTCCGATCTCTACTGCCGGCATGTTTATGGTGCTCTTGACGCCGAAACGCCACCACCACTAGCTTCACCTCGTCGTGGGCAGTCCATTTTGCCTATCCCCAAAGTGTTTTCAAGAGTTTTTTTTTGCGTCTGCGATGGCATTTTCAACAGTTTTTCGTGTTTGTAATGGTATTTGTATGTCAGACCCCTAGGCGTGGAATACCCGAAGGTCTTATGTGTATATCGTATTAGTCCCATGATCAATAGCTAGTACACACATTCACAACATTTGGCATTCACATCCATACACTCACATATACAAAATAAAGTAAAGTGGTACTTAACTTAGGCTATTACAAGTTATTACATCAATAGCTGACCGGCCAAATAAAAGCAGGTATCAACAGAGTAAAAGTAGCAGCGGAAGAAGTAATAAAAGTAGCAAACTTCCAGCGACATGCCCATCCAATCCCTCAGGCAACCGACAAGAAACAAGGCCTAGATAGACCCATCACCAAACCCTTCGGTTCTGGGTGCGAAGAACGTATCATCGGGTGTTTGCTCATCTTCGAACTCTGAACAACAATATAAGCAAGATTGAGTATAATTTGTACTCAGCAAGATTTGTAGGGTATCACAATTTTTTTTATATAAATGCAAGGCTATTAAAGGAGGCTCTACTTGATAAGTTATTCTGCTTAAAGCCATTTTTTTTTGCAATATTCATAAGTAGTACTTTGCAATGGAATTTCAAAGAGCAGTTAAATAGATACAGGACAGTAAATACTACTTGAATGAACAACGAATAACAACAACATCTCACAACCCTCCTCGGCTACGAGTAACATTTTATTTTAACAACAACTCGCAACCCTCCTCTGTTGCAAGTCACAATTCAATTTCAGCCATAACATGGCAGTTAACTCAAATAAAAATCCGCTAGTCATTGCCTATGTTTTTTTTTCCAATAAAACAATTTTTTAAAATAAAAACTAAACCCATATTGCCCGCACTAAGCATGCTCATGACCACGAGCACGGATATTTAAATAGATTTACAATCTGCAGAGGTGAACAACTTTACCCATAGTACACGAATTCTATAGTTTATTCCGCATCCGTCGATGCCACCGCTCACTACCGTACGTAAGCAGTCTAGAGCACACATCTAATTCTTTACATCATCTAGTCCTACCCTTGCACTAGCCCAGCGAATGTTGTTCCTCACCTCACCCAGGGACATGCACCACCGTCTCGGTGAGGCATTCTCAGTTGTGTCGGCAAGCTTTGTGCCCAACACCTTGGTGAAGGGAGCCGCTTCGAACATGCCTACCCGGTCAAGTCCATACACTACGGCCTACCTACGTGCAAGGCTAGTACTTTTCAATGACTCTTTTTATTGGCCATCCCATAACAGCACATATGGTTGTACGTTAGGTCTTAGATTGGAGTTGCTGGCATCCGGTCCTTAATTGACCTCGGGCGAGAATCTCCCCCTATCTACTAGTGAGGTACACCCCTCACTCTTCTTAGAATATAATATAACTCGTCCGCGTCCAAAACTAGGTTTTGCATTTTTATTTTTATACAAAATAATAGAGGTACACCCCTCTGGACATTTTTCATAAATCTCCCTAATTCACATTTATCTTATTGTCCTTTTATAAATTTTTAGGAAAATCTATCGCTCTAGTAAGCAGTTGTGCGATAACTGCATTCAAAAACTATGAAATGAAATTATATATTGTCTAACCCATAATCTAATGGCTACAACAGTAGGGATCAATTTTTCAAGGAGATATATGCATTGAATAGGATTTACAACTATTGACTTCCCGAACATAGCATTTTCATATCAAACATATACGCATGCATAATATGTTTTTCAAAACAAAGTATGGTAAATAAAATAATGGGATCAACATGATCAAAGTAGGTGGTTGCCTTGATCTTGCTATTCTGAATATATGGATGGTTGGTCATCGAAATAATCACTCGAGCAATCGATGTCTAATCCAAAAAGAGCCAGAAACGAATTAAAAAATACCAATAAATTCAACAGCAACCATATTCAAATATTTTTTAAATATTTTGGTAGATCATGATTTTAGATGAATTTAGAAACAAAAATCATTTAATTTGGATTTTTTATGCGAAAGTTATTAACGTTTCAATTTGGTTCGGTTTGGAAATTTCAGAGAAAATAAGAAATACGCTTTCCAGTAGAGAAAGCATATTCTCTCATACACTCTATTGAAGTTTACACTTTCCAATAAGGAAAATGTATTCTCCTCTGGACTTCTTGTGGTTTACGCTTTTCCAAATAGAGAAAATGTATTTCCTTAAAACTACAAGCGTACTTTACATTTTCTTTTGATTTTCTTTATTCCGACGTGTGGGGTCCATTTGTCAGTGACTTGGTCCACACGAATAGTGCGTAGACCAAGGGTCCATGCACACAGTACATGGGTTCACCAAGATGTTCACTGTGCACTTAAGTGGTGGGACCCACGTGTTAGTGACTCATTTAGAATAACGTTTTGAATTAGATTTTCTTTAATATTTTGGCTCGATCTCACATGTCAATGACTCAACCATTAATTAACTAATCATTTAGATGTGGATTTGTCTTAAAGACCGAGATTACATGAGTTAATGGCACTGCTATAGTGCTTGTCCGTTCAGACAACAAGAGCAAATACCAAGCGCCGCGCAACACTCATCAGCGACGAAGGGTTCACGCGATGCCGGGGAAAGCCCAAAATGGATTCCTCAGGTCTTGCAAGACTGATGGTGCCAACAAGTAGGGCCGGTTGACAGACGCGCGGCTACTGGAGTTGAGCGGTGGTGAAGCTACCGCTTCAAGCAAAATACGAAAATGTTGACGCTGTTGGCTAACTAGTGAGCGCACGAGCTACTAGTGGGCCCTGCCTGTCAGCACCCTTCGTCCACCTCGTCCTCACCCTCCGCTCGCCAGCGCGCCAACACGCACCTTCGCCCGCTCCGCCCGCTTGCCCATGGATTTCCTTGCCACCCACCGTTTTCACGCCTCACCTACTGCCGTCACCTCTGCCTGGCTCCTCCCAAGCTAATCATCCCCTTAATGACGCCCAACACCTGCTCTGGTGGAGACGCCGAAGGAGGGAGCACGAGTTCTCGCCGCAGCCGTTTTTCTCATCGATGTTCTCGTGTTCTACTCACTGCTTCTTAAGCCCCCTGAGTGCGTCACCATCTCTTCAGCTCACCCCTTGTTCCCTCTCACGCTTTCTCTGAGCCTCTAGCTATCTAAATCACTAAGAACGAGTGTGTTGTTCTCGATGCCGGCGTGCAAGCCCCGCAACGCTTCTAGCTCGGGGTGAGCTTCCTTGCCTTCACCACCTACGTCACTATGTGTCCCTTACCTCACTGATACCCCTCCTTTGCTTAATGTAGCTCTGGGAACCCCGTAGCAAGGACGAGCCATCGTCTTCTTCACCTCTGCCGCACAATCCGCTCTGGACCTTCGTGTTCCTAACGTTCTGGTGAGCTTGAACCTCACTTGACCACGTCATTTCGTGTCTTATACATCACTGATGTTTTTCCCTCGGTTGATGAGGATTCAAATGCAGGGAATCCCCCGAATGAACCTTCTTCCTTAATTCCGGCCGTCACAACCATTTTCCAGTTAACTGCCACCTCGGAGAGTCCCTGGTCGATTCCTTCTACCCCTACCATCCTCAGTGTGCATGCAAGCTATTGTGCACCTCCTTGTACCATCTCCATCCCTACAGCACGCTGTCACCGCAAGCTTCCTTCACGCCGCCACTGCTCAACGTCGCCAAGACACTCCGGTCATCCCCCGACGCCGTCAAGGACATTGGTGAACTTCTAGTAGTCTCCTAGAGCTTTTGCGTGCATTATATCAGAGGATTAGCTAGTGTAGAATAGACTTCACCATAGCCGAGCATGGCGCTGCTGCTACTTCGGTGACCATTGGTGCTCGAGCCGCTGCCAATAGCATCGTAGTAACCCCTAAAGCCAGTGCGCACCACCTTTCACCACCGATTAGCTCCAATTGCGAAATCCACTTTAGACCCGAAGAGCTCCGCTACTTCTCGCTGGCATTACACCGCCTCCGATCGTCTCTCCGACTTCCGCCACCACCCAGTGACGACAGCTAAAGTAGATGATATAGAGCGTACCATTGCAATATTAAATATTAAGTTTATAAAAAATTCACTGGTGACAAAATTTCGTGTGATAAAAATATATGCTATTACCTTGAAGAACAAAATCTCCAGTAGGGATATATATTTTCCAGCATATTGTTGTCCAACAACTTCTTGCACTGCATGGATAGCCACACTTTGCCATCCTCATCCTGCCCCAACATCCGAACATGCATGGCCGCGAGGCCGAGCATGCCGTCCTCCATGACGAGCAGGTTTCCCTCGCAGGCACTGTGATCTTCCTGTGGCATCCCAATTTCATTTATACTAGTTGGCCTGCGCACGCCGAATGGCGCGCCGAGAAAGCAGCGTGCCCGGTGGGGCCGCACCATCAAGCGACGCCAAAAAACACATGGACGAGCGACCCTTGGCGTGCGGAAAAGGCTGGTGCGAACGCACGTCGTGCGTGGGGCCCGCGCGTTCGGCAAAATCAGCGACGGATCGAACGGCGGAGAAAGGATGCAAAACATGATCGGACGGCTCACAAAAAAAGAGTGACGTGGTCTGTCTCTTTGAGCCTCAATTCTGCCTCCAATTAAGACCGAAGGATTGTCAGTGTCTAGTCCGAACGCAAGGATCCTGTCCATGACTAGTGTCCAGTAGAGGATGTTCCCCACCAGAACGCTTGGTTGCCGTTCGATCACCCAAGAGACCTCACCGGAAGCCGGTAAGCTCTGTTGGCTCAAACACAAACACACGGAAACACAATGGAATCTTAGAACGCGAACGCAAGAACACAAGAATATTTTTGTACGCGCATGTACACCTTCATCTTGATTGCCCATACTGCATAATTACTCTTCGTGAGCATCGGATAATGTAGCGAGACGATGGAACTCTCCTTCGCCATCGTACCTGATATCGCCTCGTCACCGTTGACACCACTTTTCGAAGAGCGTGGTATAATTTTGGGCATACACGGATGAAGAACTTAGGCTCTGATACCAATTATTGGTCCAAATGGAAGACGAACACACGCGAACACAATAAAACCCTAGAATGCGAACGCACAATAATTTTTTTTGTGCCGCCGAAACAACAACAGTTTTTCTGATTTTCTCTTGTTCTATTGCTCTTGTTAATAAAATCTGATTACAGGTGTGTCATTTTATTGAGAGCAAACGACTATTCGTGTCTAGAAAGGAGGATACCACACAAACTCTAGTATCCATAACGAATATTACCCAAATACGAAACACAAACTCTCCCTACAATCTAAATATGCCATATACACAAAGATTATCTAACAAGCTCCACTCTTTGGCATGAGAGAGGAGTAGGCGGACACGGTCACGAACACCTCATCTTCTTCAATGGTCACGAAGATGACCTAGAACGGGCAATCGGCGACGTGGTCGCCAGAGCTGCCAGTCTGCAGAACCACTATGGCGTTCTTTGAAACATAGTCGACGCCTTGAAATCCATGGCCGGTATTTCCGACCGGCGGTGGGTCATCGGGTCCCAGACAAGGAATAAGAGCTTGTTAGGGGTTTGAAGGACTCCTGTGTTGAATGAGAGAGAGAGTAGTTGCTTTGAGTCCATTCTTTGTACTCCCTTACGTCTGTGTGTGTGTATCCATAGTCCTATATCTTTCTTGCCGCGTGTGTCGTGAAGAGCACAAGTGAGAGATATAGAGGAGATCCACACAGTGGGTGTGTGTTTGTGTCTGTGCCAGTGTGAGTCTATATATTTAGTTGGCCCCATGGGACTCAATGCAACACCAACCGTTAGATGCACACAATCAGCGGCTACCGTTGCTGGGATTTGTGTGTCTTCTGACTGCTAGATTCATGATATCAACGGCTGAGCTTGTTTGAGTAGAGTCAAATTCAAAATAAAAATTGGTTCACTATTTACTAGTGGAGATATATATTTTGGAATAATTCCATTTTACCCCCCTGAACTATGGATTGAGTCCAAAAAACACCTCGAACTACAAAACCGTTCACTTTACACCTCTCAATTGTGAAAACCAGATCAAATAACCCCCTCGCCCTAAACCACCCTAGTTTTAGCTGACGTGGCGTCCACGTGTACATCTTTCGCTGACGTGGCGTCCACGTGTACATCTTTCGCTGACATTAAGACTTCATTAAAGGCAAACAATTGTATTTAGGTTTTAATGACCGCCATTAACACAAATCAAGGGGGAATAGTGGCTCCGGTCCGAATGCGCCACGCATGGGGGCTCTAGGGCGCACTCGGCCATGGCTCGCCGCCGGCGGGAGCGGGCTCAACGGCAGCGACCAGGGGTTGGAACGGGGAGCTGGTGGTGTGGGGAAGGTGTTGATGATGGTGGTGGTGCCGGGGGTTGACCGGAGAGGCGGCGCGGCGAAGATAAGCGACGGCGGCACGGCTATGGTGGCGGAGGGGTTCCGGCGGCGCCCAGGGCCAGGGAAGGGGAGCACGGGGGGAAGCTTGGTGAGGCGGTTCTACCGGGACAAAGATGGAGGCCGGAGGCGGGCCATAGACGGCGGCGGGTGCTGAGGAAGGCGGCGGCCGGAGGCTGGGAAGAACGCGAAATCCGGCGGTTGTGGTGGTCCGGAGCCGAGGGGACTTGAGGGGAAGGGTCCCTCGATCGATGTCGGCGGTGCACGGTGACGGAAGTGGCGGCGCGGCGACGGTGCCAGAGCGGCGAGTCGGTGACGAGGGCGCCATGAGGAATTTCGGATAAGCCGCTTGTGGCCGACCTCGACCTCCACATCCAATCTCTGCAGTCTGCACCGCACGCCGCCGCGCAACCAGCGACCAATCACCGCGAGCACATATATACTGCCCGCCTCTCACAGCATCAGGAAAATTAAAGAAGGTGTGCAAGAGCTAGCATGGCATCGATGGGCTTTGGCAGCAGCGTGGCGGCCGTGGCACCAGCGTCGTTGGCGAAAAGGGGCGGACGGAGGCGGCGGTTCGCACTGGTCGTGCCGACCATGATGAGGGGCGACGGCGGCGGCCAGGCTACAGCCAAGGAGGAGAAGGGGCTCGCTGACTTCATCTCCAGCCGTGGTTCCTTTTTATCTGCTGCTGACTCAGATGCCACGTAAGCCAAAACCAGTGACGTGGCTGCCAACATGTCCAAAACCACCAATGAAACCAACGTATGGTCTAACTTGATTTGGTTTTGACAATTGAGGGGTGTAAAGTGAACGGTTTTGTAGTTTGAGGTGTTTTTTGGACTCAGTCGATAGTTCAGGGAGGTAAAATGAACTTATTCCATATATTTTTTTTGCAAGTTTATTCACAAAAGAGCGCATTAGTCAGGAGATGCTAAGACAAAAATAAAACATGCTTTGCCATCATTTGCATACATGGGGATCCATGAAAGTCAAGAACAACCCATATCCATCATCAAAACTTAACTTATCTTCATTACACACAAACCAAAGTTAGTCTTAATGATTTAGGAGTCATTAACCACCAAAACCACATAAACAATGAATTAGGGACCTAGATGCTTACAGTAACGAAGAACGTGTAGCTTGCTCCATTCACTAGCTGCAAAACAGCCTATATACTGTGCGTTTGGAAGGATGGTGATGGCGTTGGCCAACAATGGAAGTAGGTGCAACATGATCAAAGTATTGACTCATCTTGCTCAATGTTTTGATAATCTTGGTCTCGACCTTGTTCTTGTTGGGACTGTGGTTCGATCATGGCTTCAGATTCTAATTACACAAAATACGATTGAACCCAAGAACTTCTATGTTGAACCCTGGGCTTTGAATACCCAAAGCCCTTGTGTGTGTACCATACTAGTCCGGTCAGACCCCCGGGTGTGGAATACCCGAAGACCTTATGTGTGTACTGTACTAGTCCCATGATCAGTGGCTAGTACAAACATTCACAGCAATTGGCATTAACATCCATACATTCACATGTAAAGTAAAGCAAAAGGGTAATTAACTTAAGCAGTATAGTTATTGCATTACAAAGGCCGACCGGCCAAATACAAAAAGTATTAAACAGAGTAGAGTAGAAGCGGAAGTAAAGACAAAAGCAGCAAAATCCCAGTGGTTTGCCCATCCACCCTCAGGAAACCTGACATGGTACAAGGTCCTAGATAGACCCATCACCGAACCCTCCAGTTCCGGCTGCAAAAAACGCGTCGTCTAGTATCGTCTCCTCTTCATACTCTAAACAACAACATAAGCAAGATTAAGTACTTGTGTACTCAGCAAGACTTATAGTCTATCGCAAAAGTTATATTAGATGCAAAGCTAACAAAGAGAAGGCTCTATGCTACAAGTTATTTTGCATTAAGTAGATTTTATTTGCAATATTCATAAGTAGTACTTTGCAACCGCATTTGAAAGAGCATTTAAAAAGATAACAAGACAATAAGTAAGTAATTGGATGAATCACCAATAATAATAACTACAACTCGCCACCCTCCTTGGCTACGAGCAACATTTCAGGTTCAGCCATAACATGGGAGTTATCTCAAATGAATCACAAACCATCTCCCATGTTTTCCGATAAGACAGTTTTTACAAAAATCAAGACTATACCTGGCAATACTACACTTAGCACGCTCATCACCGCGAGCATGGCTATTATAATAGATTTACACTCTACAAAGGTGTACAACTTTACCCACATAACACAACTTCTCTAGTTTGTTTGGCATTCGGGGTACCACCGCTCACTTCCTTAGGTAAGAAGTCTAGAGCACGTGTTAAAGCCTTTACATCATCTAGTCATATCCTTACACTAGCCCAGTGAAGTTTGATCCTCACTACTCCTGAGTATACCTGTCTCATTGCTACATTTTTTTTACACTGAACCCAGGTATACACGTCGAGTGAGGCTTCGTAGTTGTGTTGGCAAACTTTGTTCCCAACACCTTGGTGAGGGAGCCCCTTCAGACATGCTGGTCCCTTGGCCCTATCCGCACTCTATGGCCTACCTACCTACAAGTCTAGTTTTTCGATGACTTAATTAGCTAAGGTTGTCCCAGTGCAACATATGAGGTTGTACGCTTACGCTTAGGTCAGATATACAGGCGTTCGGTCCTAATTGACTCGGGCGAGATTCTCTCCCTATCTACTAGTGAGACTCCTTTCCCACTTTTTTCAGAATATAATATAACTCGCCTGCGTCGAAAACTAGGTTTTGCATTTTGTTTTTAATCAAAATAACAGAGGCACACCCCTTTGGACATTTTCATAAATCTCCTAAATTCACATTTATCATATTGTCCATTTACATTTTTTTTCCGAAAAAACTATCGTTCTAGTAAGCATTTGTGCGATAGCTCGCACTGAAAATTCCCAAATGACATTATATATTGTCTAACCCATATCCTAATATTAACAAAGTAGGGATATCAACATGTCAAATGAGTTCATACAACAAATAGGACTTACAGCTACCAACATCCCAAACATAGCAATTTAATATTGAACATACGCGCATGCAATAATAGAATTTGCAAAACAAAGTACAATAAGTAAAATACTGGGATCAATATGATCAAAGGGGGTGCTTGGCTTCCTCAGGTTGTTCTAGATATAAATTTGGTTGGTCGTCGATGATTTCGTTCGCTCAATCAACGTCTATTGCAAAAAGAGCCGTAAATCAATTAAATAATGCAAATCAATTCAAACAGTAACCAAATTACAATTTTTTTTTTGCATATTCAGGTATATCATGATTTTACACTAATTTAGGGACAAGAATCAACTCATTTGGAGTTTCCTAGCAAAAGTTATTAAGGTTTGAAGTTGAAAAGGATTGAAAATCCCTCGAAAAAGAAAAGGGAGAGAGGTCGCTCTGACAGGTGGGACCAGCCCCTTTTCCTTTTTCTTTTTTCTTTCTTTCTCTGCCGAAAATCTCTATTCAATGATAGGTGGGATCCTCTGGTTTTATTTTCTTTTTCCTTTAATTTCTAAAGGAAAACAAATACTTACAAATGGGACCTAAGTGTTAGTGTCATGGTCTACCACACAGTGCATGTGGACCAGGGTTCACCGCATAGGATTTTGGTTCACGCGGTAACCACTTTGTGAGTTCACAGCCTAAGGCCCACATGGCTGTGACTCAATGCAAAGCTTAGGCATTAACTCGAATGGATTTTTATGTGCGGGTCCACAAGGCAGCGAGATCAGGTGATAATTAAACCGACAGTTAGCGCTTAAGGACAATGATTCGGGCTTTAATTGCCGCTACAGAGGTTGTCCGTTTTCGGACAATAGAGGGAAAGCGCCCGGTGTGGGGCTCTCCGGCCAATCGCCGGTGGTAGGGACCATGGCGGCGCGACCGGGTGGTCAAAATGGAAGGCCACGGTCTAGGCAGACCCACCAACACTGGCGGCATGGTCTCCAGTGACCGGAGGCGGCGGTGCGGTGGAGATTGGCAATAGAAGCTTTCGGGCAACCTTGCCAATTCAAAACACGACGGTGCATTAAGAAAATTAACGCGCGCATGAGCTCTTAAGTGGTATTATGAACTCACCAGAGCTACGAGGGAGAGCGGAGGAGCTTGGAGATGTGCTGGTGACGTAGGACAAAGGTGGTGGCAAGGAGGTAGATGTGGAGAGCTCGTCGGGGAAGGAGATGCAGCTCAGGGTGAATTGGTGAAGCTTCAGTATGCCTTCAAGATGCTTCTGAAGCCGGGAATTGGTCCAAGATCACCAGAGGCAAGGTAGCGACGACATTGATCGAATTGACCGTAGCTGAGGAAGACGAATGCTCCAGCATGCTCCTGAGCATGAAGGACAAAATTAAGTTATGTGTTTTTCTCTTTGGAGACCAGGACACAATATGGCGTGGTTGTAGAGGGGAGGAGATCACGGGAGCGCCGGCAACGAGCGGGGTGGCGTCTTGGCCGACAATGGGGCTTGCTTCCTTGGTGGTTTGGTTCGGTAAGGAGGAGAGGGGAGGTTGGAAATGGCTCGGGGAAGGTATAAAGGTGAGGAAAAGAGGCAAAGCTTGCTCAGTGACCTTAAATAGGTGCCGGGGCGATGAATTCGCGAGGAGCACCTGTGAGTGACGACGATGTCCTCAGTGCATGACGCACAAGCATGGGTGGGAGTAATGGCCGAGCGACACCGAGCGTTAGAGGACTTGACCGGAAGTTAAAGCTTGGGGGAGATGCGGCCAAAGGCGGGTGAAAACTAGGGGCGGTTAGTTGGCCGGCGTGTCGTTGCGGCCGGAGCTACCATGGCGTGGCATGCACTGGCGTTGGAAGCTCGGTCGCGTGGAAGGTGAAGCCTAGCGAGCGGGGCCCGGATGCCAGGGAAGGTGGTAAAGGATGCGGCGCCGAATTGGTTGGGCTGCACCCTGGTTCGGCTAGAGTAACGTACGGTGAGAGCTAGCTCAGCCAGGGGAATAGGGGATGAGTTAGGGTTTAGGGTTTCTAATTTTTGTTTAAATAGAAAGGCTGAGGCTTTAGGAATTAATTTGACTTAGGAAATTAACTCCAAAAATCTTGAAAATTTTAGGGGAGGTTTCTGCTCTAGAGTAGATCCTTATATAATTTTTCTAGGGCTTTTCAAGGAATATATTTTCCTTTATAAAATTCTTTGAAGTTTCTTTTTACTTGTATTTTCATAAAAAGGATGTTTTAGGTTTTACAACAACACAACCTTGATTTGAAATCCAAATAAATTGAATGACCAAGAGATGCAGCAAAAGTTTTAAAAACATCAAATTTTTATACATTTGAAATACAAACCCTAATTTCGGGATGTTACAAGTCCTATGATCAGTGGCTAGTACACATGTAACATCTTTTTGGGAAGACATAGTGAAAATAAATGGGAAATTAATTTTTAGCTTATTCTATAAAGAAAATTAATTATGCAAGACTTCTAAACCTTTTGTATGCAACAAATAATGAAATTTAATACAAGCAACAACTTGTATGAATTTTTGGGAAAATCACAAAGCACATAAAATCCTGGAAAATTTATAGGGAACTAGACGTTGTCAAAAACTCTCACAAAAATTTTCATAAACTTTGGAAAAAATTTGATAGGTTTACAAATTCACGAAAGAATCAGCCAGATTTGGAAAGAAAAATCTAAATGAATTCAAATTTGCCTCTCACCCTTTGGGCTAAAATTGAGTCGGCCCAAACTCCTTCGCACTCAGCTCCAGCCCACTCCAACGTGCTCGCTCTCCCTCGCTGATGAGTGGGCCCTTCTTGTTAGCACCCTTCGTCCACCTTGTCCTCACTCTCCACTCGCTAGTGCGCCAGCATGCCAACACACACCTTCGCCTGCTCCACCCGCTTGCCCATGGATTTCCTCGCCGGCCACCATTTTCGCGCCTCACCTACTGTCATCACCTCCGCCTGGCTCCTCCCATGCTAGTCATCCCCTTAATGACGCCCAACACCCGCTCTAGTGAAGACGTCGAAGGCGGGAGCACGAGTTCTCGCCGTAGCCGTTTTTCTCGTCGATCTTCTTGCGTTCTACTCACCACTACTTAAGCCCCCAAGCATGTCACCATCTCTTCTGCTCGCCCCTTGTTCCCTCTTGCGCTTTCTCCAAGCCTCTAGCTGTCTGAATCGCCGAGAACGAGTACGTTGTTCTCGACATCAGCGAGCAAGCCCCGCAACACTTCTAGCTCGGGTGAGCTTCCTTGCCTTCACCACCTGCGTCACTATGTGTCCCTTACCTCACTGATACCCCTCTTTGCTTAATGTAGTTCTGGGAACCCCGTAGCAAGGACGAGCCATCATCTTCTTCACCTCTGGCGCACAACTCACTTTGGACCTTCGTGATCCCAACGTTCTGATGAGCTTGAACCTCACCTGACCGCGTCACTTCGTGTCTTATACATCGCTGATGTTTTTCCCTTAGTTGATGAGGATTCAAATGCAGGGAATCCCCCGAATGAACCTTCTTTCTTATTTCCGGCCACCACAACAATTTTCTAGTTAGCCACCACCTCGGTGAGTCCCTGGTCGATTCCTTCTATTCCTACCATCCTTAGTGTGCATGCAAGCTAATGTGCACCTCCTTATAGCATCTCCATCCCTACAGCACGCTGTCATCGCAAGCTTCATTCGCGCCGCCATTGCTCAACGTCTGAAGAATCTAGAACGGCTATTATGAGTTGATGGAGTATTTTGGTGATTAATGACAAATCTATATGTGGGACTAACACTTTTATTGATATACCTATTTTTTAGTCTTATTTGGACGAAAAGGTGAAAATCATGTAGGTATACACTCGACATCATATTCTTATATCTTGTTGCGTTCCTTGGATCTAAAATATAGGTTGAACTCTGTGAGACCCCGACTTATTAGGCTCATAATACTTGGTCATCCAATTGACCCTAGTATTATCAACTAAATAAACCGTGCCTCGAGATATATGTACTCCCCAAGAATGCAGTACACACAACTCATTACAAAAGAATGCATCAATTCCATTCAAACGCATAGAACAGAACAAGCAACAAACCAGAAGTTAATATACATAAAGGATAGTTATTACAAAAGAGAGGCCAACCGGCCAAATACAACAAGACTACTAAGATAACAATGGAAGCAAAAGTGCCATAGAGATGGCCCAAAACAAGAAACCAACAGTGTGCCTTCACCCACAAGGCAATCGACCAGGACCGCCAAGCTAGTCGCTTTCCCAACCACCACGACACTCACAAAAGTAAAGCTCTTTGGGCTCTACCTCCTCTGCAACAAAGTTATTAAGCAAAGCAATTGAGTACAAAAATGTACTCGCAAGACTGACGTGTAATATAACAGAACTATAGTTTAACTACATGCAAGCTTTATTTAAGTGGATGAGGCTTTGGACTTATTTTAGCATAAAGCCAGTTTTCATTTGCAATAATGTAATAGATTGAAAGCAATTTGGACAAAGCATTTTTAAATGTTGAAATAGCAACGATACAATAATAATAACAACAGTAAATACAACCTGGAAGTGACTAACCCAATAGTCACCACAACAATAGTATGAACATCCATTCATACGAACCCATGAAGTTTTAATTAAATGTTGTAGTCTAGTTCTTGCACGACCTTACCAAGCATGTCCATAACCTAGGACTAGGCTATTCGAATAGTTTTAACCCTGTAGGGGTGTACCAATGTACCCACACGTCAGACCGCCTTTTCGCCACATGATTTAGCACACTTCCTTTGGTATGCCGGCACGGCTAAGTCCTACGAGACATTTCCAATGGATGATGCTAATTACGAGCCATAACCCACGGGATAAAGACACATTAGACAGCCTAACCGGTCTGCTAATGCTCCCTCCCAACACCACACACACACATTTTATTTAAAACATACCCACCGACCAGCTCATAATTAACACCTCCCAAAGTACTTAGTCAAGAGAGGTCCCATATCCCCCTCGTGTGGTTAGCACGCAAGAGCGCTTGGCTTAGTGACACAAGTAACTCGGTCCTTGGGGACTTAGGCACCATTCCGATCACACCCAAAATATCACACCAACATCCATTGTGCCCAAGTCAAAAACTGTTTTGTTTTCATTTTGGTTTTATTTGTTTACAAAGTAACAAGCCACAAGAAGGACAAAATGGAATAAAGATTTTAGTGTGATCAAGGTCATCGACATAATGTCGACAACCGCCCATTTCTACTGTTATCTAAGCATTGCTAAGCATTATCAACGTAAACTACTAAGCGATAAGAGTCCATCCAGCGAACTCTAAATCGCCGCAAGATAATCCTAGGTTTAGTAGTAGAGAATGAACATTTACCTACAGAATATGCATCTATAGGATTACTAGCGACATTTTAACACAAAGTAGCATGCATACATATAAGTGAAACAAAGTATTAAGCTTTAAAGTAAAGGACAATAAATGGATATAATCAAACTGCTTGCCTTGCTGTTGCTGGTCAATTTGTTGCTGAGGATCGCTCACGGGATCAACACATTCGTCAACACCTAATCGAAAAGACGAAAACAATCGATAAGAACGACGAAAACGACAAAGACAGCACAGCAACCGAACTCCAAATACTCTGAAATTTCTACAGCAGCAAGAGTATGATTTTTAGGGAATTTAGCAACAAGAACCAATTGATTTGGATTCTCAATGCAAAAGTTATGAGCAAAACAAATCTGCTCAGCCCTAAAATACCAAACTGTCACTATTCCTAATTTAATTATGAGGCAACATTTTCTAGAAAGGTGGTGATACTGAGATTTTTACTGTAAAACCAGCACCTCATGAGGTGAATAACACAATTGAGTTCACCTCATTTAGAGCTATATTGCACTTTCTATAATTTTTCAAAAACAAGAACTTGAACAAAATTATAAGGCACAAGAACTCTTTTTGACAACAGAAACATGCTCAAAACTAATTTTCACAGTAAGTTCATCAATAGAGGAACCCAACAAAGTTGGATTCACTCAAAAATAATCTACAGAGCATTAGTTATGTATTTTACAAGTTAAACACTACATTTAAAGTTAGTTTTAAAACCTATTTGCAAAACCATGTTCTGGAGCTGAACTGGGCTCATAACCATTTTTAGATTGGAGCCCAGGTCAAACCAGAGCTAAAACAATTTGAATGATCTCATTTGGATTTAAATTGAATTAGTTATGCAATTTTAAAGTTCATACCTTTTTCAGTTAAAAATTAAGACCTCACGGGAGGTCCTAAGGACTAGAACGGATTGGGAGGACATGAGCCATAGATTTTGAATCTAACGGCTCAAAACCTCCCAGCGATATCTTGCACACGCGCCGCGAGATCTAGAGGACATGGGCCGTGGATCTTGGATCCCACGGTCCTTGTCCTCCAATGAACGCCAAGACGCTGTCCATGAGAGATAGAGGTCGTGGCCGTTGATCTTGGATCCAACGGCTATGACCTCAAGATCTCAAGCCACAAGTCTTCGGACCTCATCTTGGCATAATCGAGAGGAGGTCGTGGCCGTTGATGGCACATCCAACGGGCCACAACACGAAAGGAGGTCCTCAACGGCCGCGATCAACACAGGAGGACATAAGCGGCTCGAGATCAGCGGGGAGGTCCTAACGGCGAGATGACCTCGAGGAGGTCCAAGCGGAGGTCTTAACGCGTCCGCAGACCTCCGGGAGGTGCAGACGGCCACGATTACGCAAGGGAGGTCTTGGGCGTGCGATTTCCTCGGAGGAGGTGCAGGGCGTCCCTGACCTGCGCCCTTTTTCGCGCCGCGCCTTCCACGGACGAGGAGTTAATCGCGCGCGCAGACACAAGGAGGTCGCGCGAGAGGTCTTAAATGCGCGCACGGGCGGATTAAAAGCGCTTAAGACACGCCAATGATTAGCGAGATTTGAGCAATGATTAGCGCGTGCTTGCGCGGATCTTTGTCCTAAACCGACAATGAGACGGTCGGGACGTCCGACAAAATTTTGAGGACGTCCCACGGCTTATCGCCGGCGATTTAGAACGCGGCGCGCCTGCGAGGGCACCGTCGGGACCGCAATAGCCAGCGCGCATCTCTGGACCTACTCTCGACGCGGCGGCGATAGAGCGCCGACGAGCCGAGAGGAGCAAGGAGACCACACGGTCAAAAAGGCAAGAAGCAAAATTTGAGCTCATGGTGCCATTCAAGCGGTGCCCAAGAAAAGCTCCGCAACAACATACATCAGGGTGCCCGGCTCTAAGGACTAACAGGAGGTTACCCGGAGGTCCAGAGGAGCTGAGGAGGTCGAGGAAGGAAGGACCGGTGCCGGGGAAGAAAGGTGTTCCACGGCCAAAGCTCCAACTTCAAGATCCACTTTGGCCACCTCTGAAAAATGCCCAAACAAATTAAGTTAGGGTTAACTTCCAAGAGGTTTTGGGAGCACAAAGTGAGCAAGGGTTGAAAAGGGAGCCACTGGAACTCTTGTGCCACTGAGAAGCTCCAAGTACTTCAACAATGGCAGCAAAAAGGGGGAGGTTAGTGTAGGGCAAGCTCAGCCAAGCACAGGCAAGGCCAAGCTCGAAGGTGTGTAAAAGAAGCCAAGGGCCACAGCGGGGAGGTTATATAGCTAGTGCAAAAGAGGTTCTAGACCACGGGTTAAGCTCATGGTGAGCTTAGCCCATGGGAGGTCCACGGGAAGTCCATGGAGTTGACATGATGGAGAGGACAGAGTACGTTAGGACAGGGCCTGGCCTAGGGGCGGAAAGAGCTGACACGCATTTAATGCTTGCGGGCTCAGAGCAGTTGGACAAGACCTTGCTCGACTTTGTTTCATCGCCATGGCACTTGCACGCCTACCAAACTAGGAGAAGAACAGGCGAATCTCTCCATCGTTGGATGAAAAGGATGGGGAGGTCCTAGCCCTCGGATGTTATTTTTGAACCGTTATGTTTTAAGTGGTAGGAGGAGGTCCCACCACACGATCTTGACGGGAGGTCGTGGCCCTCGATTTCCATAACGCAGACAAGAAGGAAAATGGATTAGGAGGTCCAAGGCGTTGGATCTAAATCCAACAGTGCGGACCTCTGGAGGACCTAACGCTTGGGCACGCCATGACCCAAAATGTGGAGGTCATGGCCTTTGGATTTAAATCCAAGGGCGATAACGAATAGGGAGGACTTAGACGCTGCGCAACGCACAAGAGAGGTCATGGCCTTTAGATTTAGATCTAAGGGCTACGACCTCATGTGCACTGGGAGGTCTGATGCGCACAAGGCGAGGAGGAGGTCGTGACCGTGGATCTTAATCCAACGGTGCACTACATGAGATGGGGAAGGTTTTGTGTGCTGGATAACGCTGGGAGGTTGTGGGCTGTTGGATTTGATCCAACGGCGCACAACAATTGAAGCGGGGAGGTCCTAGGCTGCGATGATTTGCAGCGGAGGTCGTGGCCTTTGGATTTAAATCCAACGGCTACGACCTCAACAAGGTGGAGAGGTCTCAAGGTTTTGATGGTGAGGGAGGTCATGGCCATGGATCTTTGATCCAAGGGTCATGGACCTCGTAGGTGGGAGGACCTCACTGTGAATGTTTGAGGAGGAGGTCGTGGCCTTTGGATTGAATCCAACTCCACGACCTCAACAAGGTGCAAAGGGAGGTCTTTGAGGTTTAAAATACACGGGGAGGTCATGGCCATGGATCTTTGATCCAAGGGTCGTGACCTCATGTAGGTGGGATGCCTTAGTGGTTTAACGGCTCGGGGAGGTCATGGCGGTTGGATCTTAATCCAAGGGCTATGACCTCACCAAGGTGGAAGGTGGACTTTGAGGTTTGATAACAAGGGGAGGTCATGGCCATCGAATTTTGATCCAAGGGCAATGACCTCACCAAGGTGGAAGGTGGACTTTGAGGTTTGATAACAAGGGAGGTCATGGCCATCGGATTTTGATCCAAGGGCAATGACCTCACCAAGGTGAGAGAGAGGACCTTGCGGTGTTGACCATGAGGAGATCGTGGCGGTTGGATGTAAATCAACGGCTGCGACCTCATCAAGGCGGGAAGGAGGTCCGATGAGCCCGGAGTGGGTTGGGTTGGACCAACTTTGCAAAGCGGCTAGCCCAAGGAACAAAGGCTGGGGTTTTGAATTTGAACTTTAAACAATGAGACTTTGCGAATTGTTTGGGATAGCCAAACAACTCCAAAATTTATGAAATTTTAACAGGAGCTTGCTGACATCATGATTAACCTTACATAAAATTTCCAGAGGCTATTATGCTATGCATTTTTCTCAGGAAATTCATGAAGGCTGTTCAAGAAATTGTTTTACCTCCAAAAATTATCAAACAAGTTTTATAACTCATGATATTTTTCAGAGGGGTCCCACATCAACTTTAGGACCAAGGAAGAATATCTCCAAGGGTTTGGCACAAGATTTGTGACAAATGGGAAATGGGTTTGACTTTTGGTCAACAAGAGCTTATGTTTTTGGATTACACAACTCTTGGACAAGAATCTCATGAGAGTTTTAGGGTTTTCAAGATGTGAGAAAAAGTTTTAATTTCTACACATTTAATTATATTGAAACAAACCCAGATTATACATTTGGGATGTTACAAAATCTCCCCCCCTTACAGAAATCTCGTCCCGAGATTTGGCTCACTCGGTAAAGAAAGATGGATAGTCCGCACGCAGACGATCTTCTCTTTCCCAAGTAGCCTCATCCTCGGAATGGTTCGACCACTGAACTTTAAGGAACTTGATGGTCTTATTCCTCGTTCTTCGTTCAGACTCATCGAGTACGCGAACAGGGTGCTCGCGATAGGTCAAATCGGGTTGGACATCGAGGGTTTCCAACGGAGCTTCCTCAGTTGGAACACGGAGGCACTTCTTTAGCTGGGACACATGGAACACATCATGTACCCCCTCAAGTGCAGCTGGCAACTCCAACTTATAGGCAACAGCTCCCTTCCTCTCGATAACGCGGTAGGGACCGACATATCGAGGAGCTAACTTGCCCTTGACGCTGAAACGTTGATGGCCCTTCAAAGGAGAGACTTTGAGATAAACAAAATCATTAGGCTCAAAACGCAACTCACGCCGACGGCGATCCGCATAGCTCTTTTGCCTGGATTGAGCTGTGCGAAGACGCTCACGAATAAAATTTGGACTTGGCGCCGGCCTCATTGATTGAGTCCGGACAAAGAGAGGTCTCTCACCGTCTCGACCAGTTCAACGGGTTCTACACTTTCTCCCGTACAAGGCCTCGAAAGGTGCCATGCCGAGACTGGCCTGAAAGCTGTTGTTATAAGAAAACTCGGCGAATGGCAAGCATTTCTCCCAATGCTTCCCATAGGAAAGAACACAAGCACGAAGCATGTCTTCCAAAACTTGGTTGACCCTCTCGGTCTGACCATCAGTTTGGGGATGATATCTTTGAAATGAAGCAAGACGAGTTCCCATAGCCTCTTGCAAGCTATGCCAAAAAAGAGACGTGAAAAGGGATCCACGATCCGACACAATCGTCTTCGGCACACCATGCAAACTCACGATGCAGGCAATGTAGAGTTCCGCCAAAATACCTACCCGAAGGTCAGTCTTGATAGGAAGGAAATGTGCCACCTTAGTCAATCGATCGATGACGACCCAAATGGCATCATTCTTCTTCGGAGACGTGGGTAGACCGGTGATGAAATCCATTCCGATCGAATCCCACTTCCACTCAGAATGAGCAAAGGTCAAGCGATCGGTACCGACGCCGATGTTCGCCTTCACACGACAACACACGCCGCTTCGCGAACGAACCGCAATCTCCCTCTTCATTCGGGTCCACCAAAATCCTCGACGGAGATCTTGATACATCTTTGTGGCCCCGGATGAATGGATAAAAAGCGAATCATGGGCTTCGCGGAGGATCAAATTCGCAATTCCATTTCCTTTGGAACCACAAGGCGTTGCGAACTTCACAACACCGTGCTCATCCTCGAGAAGCACTTGGCTGCTCCGTTCTTGACATTTTCCTTGATTTTGTTCACTGTGGTCCGATTGCTGAGCGGCCTCGACACGATCCACCAAGGTTGGCTGCACAACCAAGGTAGCGAGGGAACCATGCTCAACCAAACCCAAGTTGAGGCGCTGAAACTCCTCAATAAGGGTGGGCTGAAACTCCTTGAGCGACAAAGCATTACAATGCGCTCTACGACTAAGCGCATCGGCAACGACATTAGCCTTGCCCGGATGGTAGTGAATACCCACATCATAGTCTTTGATCAATTCCAACCATCTCCTTTGCCTGAGGTTCAGATCTGGCTGGGTGAACAAATACTTCAAGCTTTTGTGATCCGAATACACTTCACAACGATTACCGATTAGGTAATGTCGCCAAATCTTAAGTGCATGAATCACAGCAGCTAACTCCAAGTCATGGGTAGGGTAGTTGAGTTCATGAGGTCTCAATTGCCTTGATGCATAGGCCACTACCTTGCCTTCTTGCATAAGGACACAACTGAGGCCTCGACGAGAAGCATCGCAATAGATATCGAAGCTTCGATGGACATTGGGAAGAACGAGAACGGGAGCTGTGGTCAACCGCTTCTTGAGTACTTGGAAACTTTCCTCACAAGCATTGGACCACAAGAACTTCTTGTCCTTCTTGAGCAACTCCGTCATCGGCCATGATCTTGGAGAAGTTCTCGATAAAGCGGCGATAGTATCCCGCTAAACCAAGAAAACTCCGCGCCTTTGGACCGAAGTGGGTGACTCTATGAAAGAACATCGCGACCTTGTTAGGATCAATCTGCCACGCCTCCGCTGAAAGAACATGGCCTAAGAAAGCCACTTCCTTCAACCGAATGCACACTTGCTGAACTTCGTCAGACAAATGGTGCTCACGCAGCTTTGCCTAACACCGACTTCAGATGCTCAAAGATGTTCCTCATCGTTCTTGGAGTAGATAAGAATATCATCGATGAAGACCATGATAAACTTATCCAAATACTCCATGAATACCGAATTCATGAGGTTCATGAACAAGGCCGGAGCATTGGTCAAGCCGAATGACATGACGGTATACTCGCATAAGTCAGAAGCGAGTAGAAACGCCGTCTTTGGAATATCCTCGGTCGAATCCAACTCGATGATATCCCACTCTCAAATCAATCTTGGAGAAAACTCGAGCTCCAGTTAATTGATTGAAGAGATCGTCAATGCGGGGCAATGGATACTTGTTCTTTACTGTCACTTCATTAAGTGGGCGGTAATCAACGCACATGCGTAAAGTATCGTCCTTCTTCTTTACGAAGATTGCTGGACAACCCCAAGGAGATGAGCTAGGGCGGATGAAACCCTTCTCTTGAAGCTCACTTAAATGCTTCTTCAACTCTACCAACTCGTTCAGTGGCATCCGATAAGGCCTCTTTGAGATAGGGGCGGTACCGGGAGCCAACTCAATGACAAACTCGAGGTCTCGAACGGGTGGCATCCCCGGAAGATCTGCGAGAAAGACATCAACGAAGTCACAAACTGTTGGGACTTGCTGATATCTAGAGCGGCTTTGCTTCAAGCGCCAAGAGATCACGGACCTAGCGACCGGTAGCGAACCTCGCCATGGAGGGACTAGATAGAGATGAGCTTCTGGCGCAATCGATTTGTCCCATGTCTTTGAGACAACCAATCCATGCCAAGAATTACATCTAGACTTGCTGAGCGGAGAAGGATAAGGTTTGCTAAGAACCCTACTCCTTCGATCTCGATAGGACATCCCTACACTCAGATTCACTCTCAACTCCGAACGAGGAGCGAATGAGTAGCGGGGTGACAATGGAGAGAAAAGAAGCTCACCAACAGCGACAAAAGACTCGAAATAAAGGAATGAGATGCTCCTGAATCAAACAAGACAGTAGCAGGATGAAAGTTAACAGAAAGCGTACCTAGCACGACGTCGGGTGCCTCCTGAGCCTCCTCTATGGTGATGGCGTTGACGCGACCGCTACCCACGTCTTGGGTAGCCGGGACGATCTTCTGGTCCTGAGACGAACCACCTCCTGGCCCGCGTCCTCCATTAGGACGAGGGGCTGCTCCTGTCTTCTTAGGGCATTGGTTCGCATAATGCCCCTTCTGGTTGCAAGAGAAGCAAGTGACCCCGGCAGCCGGGTTGCGGGGCCGCTCTCTCGACTTCGCAGTGCGTGGATCGACACGGCCTGCGATGAGCGAGGACAAGGCGGTGACCTCGGGGGTGCCAAAGACTGAGACTGGTACCCCAGAGACAGCCCGAAGCGGGGACAGGAGGAACTGGCCCTGGATGACTTGTAGGCCTCCCACTTGCGCTTACGGGAATCCATAAGCTCCCGAGCAGCATGCTCAGCGACGATGGCCTTGTCGACCAAGGTCTGGAAATCAGGGAAGTCGACAATGGATAGCTTGTCCTTAAGCTCCTCAGACAAGCCACGCCTGAACTTGGCCTGCTTGGCCATATCAGTGGCCACATCCTCAGGAGCATAACAAGCCAGATGGTTGAACTCGTAGACATACTCCATGACTGAGCTACGCCCTTGCTTGAGCGCAAGAAACTCCTGCTTCTTGATCTCCATCAAGCCGGCAGGGATATGAGATCGACGGAAGGCAGTACGAAACTCCTCCCAAGTGACAGTGTGATCTGCGGGCTGCATGGCGAGAAAGCTCTCCCACCATGACAAAGCTGCACCCTCAAGCTGGTGCGATGCAAACAGCGCCTTCTCGTGCTCCCTGCAACTGCGCAATCTGGCTTCCGCTCCACCAAATGAAGCCAATAAATGCGCATCCAATGGGTCCTCGACCGGGAAAAGGTGGGGGTTGGGTGCGAAGAAACTCCGCGAGTCCTCCACGCGGCTGATGGGCATTCCCTAGCCCAAATCCTGAAGCTCCGGTAAGGGCAGTGGTGTTGCGCGCGATGACGTCGATAGAACTCTCTGTCATCCGCACGCGGTTCGCTCTATCTGAAGAAGAACCTCAGCCATGGTCGGAGGAGGAGGAAGCTCCTCATCCGGACCAGCTGCCTGGCCTTGGCCGCTACGAGTGCATCCGGCCATCCTGTTACAATGAAATTTGGTTAGCAACTAAACCCAAAAAACAAAGCTTTAAAGAAAGCAAAAGCTAACGACTAGGGGAATGGAATATCGTCCAAATCGAAAGCCAAAAACAGCGAGTAATTAAAATTTAAAAAGCTTCTAAAAGACTCTAAAAACAGCAAATGATCCCCAAAAACAAGGCTCAACTTCTCAACACAACTAACCCGTATTGAATGAATGAGTAATTGATCGAGAAGATAAAAATCAGATTGTAAGGTGAGATCTAATGGTACTAGAGAGCAATGCTAAATCAGCGAGATAAGTGTTAGATACTTAGCTAACTAGTATCACATCTTACCCTTTTATTCCCACAAGTTTTAGTTGAATTATCCTCTCATTTTCTACCTTAATCACTAACTTGAGCTTGCTGCCCTAAAATGCTTGCTTGCTGTCCTAAATTTCTAGATTTGAATTCCATCTCCAAATACTTCCATTCTTCACCAACAGACAACCAATATTTCAAATTTAGAACTCTCATAAGTTTCCCCAAAACCCAATTTAATCGATAACAACTAATTTTGAGGGAAGGAGAGGTAAACAATTTTCTTAAAACTCAAATTAGAGTTAGATGAGAGAAGAAAGCTAAGATAGGTAAGGAGTAAAATCTGAGAATTGCGTAAGCTTTCATAAACTCTTTGATACTTCGAAAATAAGTTTTCCAAAATATCCTAAAGGCGACCAAGCTTGGGTTACTACGATCAGGATGGCTCTGATACCAACTTTTGTGAGACCCCGACTTATTAGGCTCATAATACTTGGTCATCCAATTGACCCTAGTATTATCAACTAAATAAACCGTGCCTCGAGATATATGTACTCCCCAAGAATGCAGTACACACAACTCATTACAAAAGAATGCATCAATTCCATTCAAACGCATAGAACAGAACAAGCAACAAACCAGAAGTTAATATACATAAATGATAGTTATTACAAAAGAGAGGCCGACCGGCCAAATACAACAAGACTACTAAGATAACAGCGGAAGCAAAAGTGCCATAGAGATGGCCCAAAACAAGAGCCAACCAAGGTGCCTTCACCCACAAGGCAATGGACCGGACCGCCAAGCTAGTCGCTTTCCCAACCAATCAAGACAAATCAAAAAAGTAAAGCCCTTTGGGCTCTACCTCTCTGCAACAAAGTTATTAAGCAAAGCAATTGAGTACAAAATGTACCCATAAGACTCGACGTAATATAACAGAACTATAGTTTAACTACATGCAAGCTTTATTTAAGTGGATGAGGCTTTGGACTTATTTTAGCATAAAGCCAATTTTCATTTGCAATAATGTAATAGATTGAAAGCAATTTGGACAAAGCATTTTTAAATGTTGAAATAGCAACGATACAATAATAATAACAACAGTAAAGACAACCTGGAAGTGACTAACCCAATAGTCACCACAACAATAGTATGAACATCCATTCATACCAACCCATCAAGTTTTAATAAAATGTTGTAGTCTAGTTCTTGCACGACCTTACCAAGCATGTCCATAACCTAGGATGAGGCTATTCGAATAGTTTTAACCCTGCAGGGGTGTACCAATGTACCCACACGTCAGACCGCCTTTTCTCCACATGATTTAGCACACTTCCTTTGGTATGCTTAAGCGCGGCTAAGTCCTCTGAGACATTTTCAATGGATGATGCTAATTACGAGCCGCAACCCACGGGGATAAAGACACATTAGACAGCCTAACCGGTCTGCTAATGCTCCCTCCCAACACCACACACACACATTTTATTTAAAACATACCCACCGACCAGCTCATAATTAACACCTCCCAAAGTACTTAGTCAAGAGAGGTCCCATATCCCCCTCGTGTGGTTAGCACGCAAGAGCGCTTGGCTTAGTGACACAAGTAACTCGGTCCTTGGGGACTTAGGCACCATTCCGATCACACCCAAAATATCACACCAACATCCATTGTGCCCAAGTCAAAAACAGTTTTGTTTTCATTTTGGTTTTATTTGTTTACAAAGTAACAAGCCACAAGAAGGACAAAATGGAATAAAGATTTTAATGTGATCAAGGTCATCGACATAATGTCGACAACCGCCCATTTCTACCGTTATCTAAGCATTGCTAAGCATTGTCAACGTAAACTACTAAGCGATAAGAGTCCATCCAGCGAACTCTAAATCGCCGCAAGATAATCCTAGGCTTAGTAGTAGAGAATGAACATTTACCTACAGAATATGCATCTATAGGATTACTAGCGACATTTTAACACAAAGTAGCATGCATACATATAAGTGAAACAAAGTATTAAGCTTTAAAGTAATGGACAATAAATGGATATGATCAAACTGCTTGCCTTTGAAGGACCGGAAAGGCGACTAGAGGGGGGGTGAATAGGAGCACCGAATCTTTTTCGCAAAGAATGGATTCAACTTATAAATCACTCCAATAGCTATGAGAGCTATGAAGATCAATGATTAAGCCTGACAGAGGAAGTCTTATGTTGAATCCACTCCTCACCCCCAAAGCTCAAAGAAACAAAAACGAGGAAGAACCGAACAAATCGGACAATCGGTACAACCATTGAGTAAATGGCGGTTGTACCGCAGTCCCAGACAACCGCGAGTAAGCGGCGGTTGTACCGCATCCGCACAACCGCAATGTTAAGCCAGTTCATCCGATTGTCCCGAGCAGCAAAATCCGCTCGGTTTCAAAACAAAAATCAACGTAACTTTTGATCTACGCGCCAAACTTGACCAAATTTGGAACACACCTTCCTAAGGATGTTAGGAACCTATTCCAAGAAACGATTGAGTAGATCCATCCACAAAATCTCAGGAATCAACCAAAAACGGAAGAACGAAGAACAGAGACAACCCAAAACTGAAATCTTAGATTTAAACCAAGTTTGCTCTTGAAATCGATCAAATGATCTTGTGGCACTAACCCATCATAGAACAACTCGTTTTGAGGCTTCCCAACAAGAAACAACAAGAGACTCACAAAATCAAGAAATCATCAAATGGGAGTCACGAAGAATGAACAAGAGTTCGAGAGACAAACTTGATTTCATTCATTGAATCAAAAGCGAAAAACACATAGATACATCCCCATACACATGGACATTAGAACCAGAGGGATGATTACATGTAAGCTCAATCCATCTCCTCACTCTCACAACTCAAGAACAAACACTCATCCATTCTTGAGGGAGATGAACACAAAGCCAAGAAGGGACAAGCAGGAGCACTACTCGCCTACACCTCCACTCTCAACAACTAAAGAGCAAAAGAGAAACAACCTCACAAAGCCTCTTTTGACTCTAAAACCCTAATTCCACCCAAGTGCTCCAGAGGGCATGCAGCCCCTCCTCTCCTTTTATAGCGCCTGGCTAACGGGTCTCCGCCCCGTTACGCCCGCTATGTCCAACGGAGCCCGCCCCCGCTTGTGCAGCCTTGCGAATTTCCCGATTCGCCCCTTCTGCACCTTCCGGGAAGCTTCCGCGCTCCTTGTCTCGCACGCCTCGCAACCACCTCGAGTCCACGTCGTCTTCGACACATCCTGACCGTTCTGACCTCAGCGCCACCTGCGCCTAGTCCAGTCCACCGTGTCTCGCCACGACTCCACTCGACGTCCTGCAGCCACACAGACAAGAAACACGAAACCGGGAACAAGTTCTTCACAACTTGACCCAACGTTAGCTCAAACATGCAATATGCAACACATATGCACGAACACACTTGGATATGACCTATTTCAAAACTCAAAACACCAAAATGGCCGAAACTCACAAAACAATCGGTACAACCGCCATGTTACCAGCGGATCAACCGCACTCCGGTCGTACCGCTCCAATACCTGCGGTCGTTCCGATTTCCAATGAAGACCAGAACTCGAAAAAACAACTTCTCTGGAATTCTTCAACCGCCATTTACCAATCGGTACAACCGCCCATAACACGCCGGTCGTTCCGATTAACCTGACAGCCCTGATTGACTTCACGAAAACGCGTGAACCGCGCAACGACATGGTCCGACCACACAAACCAAACTCGACTGACCTAAAACCTTTGTCAATTACTCATCACTTTCATGGAGACACGACCACATGGTCTCTCAATCTCCCCTTGATGAGAATATTGACAAACTCGAAAAAAGCTTTAAGAAGAGTTTGAGTTTGAAGAAACCAACATGGTCCAAGAAATGAAATGAAGCTAATGACCATGTCGATGTATGAACGCTAGAGCAACAACCGAAAGAGCAAATTGATCTCCAAAGCTCTAAACTGTTCCCCAACAGACTTTTCTTCTCTATTCTCCCCTTTTTGGCAATAAACGCATCAAGATGCAATAGAGAGAATATGACATGTTAATGGATGAAAAATGGTCAAGTTTGTTTATTTAAGCATTTTGAGCCATGAGAATTATCCATAATGACCAACATGTAATACACCAAGCCATAACTTAATAAAAGGCTATCTAGATCATGACAAGATATGTATAAGCTAGCTAGAACACATAGATGACAATCTGAAAATGAGGTACATTATGTGAGCAAGTCAAGTCATCAATGAGCAAAGTCTCGCTAGAGATATCCAAGGATGATGCAGCCATGTCAATAAGCTAAGCGGAACTAAGAAGCTTAAATTGAGACCAAATAGAGTGCTATGCTCAAGATTGAAACATTGGTTAAAGTACATGATACTTTTTGTGGCTTTAAGCACATTGAACACATGAAACATATTTTCTTTTGAAATTCATGGTGGTTTCCAACCAGATTTTTGTTTTATCATGTGCTAGGTCTCAAGCCTTATCGACTACTCCAAGCGAGAAGCTTGAGAAGATAGTCTAGGTCACCCAAAACTCCCCTAAGTTCATGCCAAGTGCAATGGCAAGCCGTCTCATAGGAGAGAATTGGTGAGATCGGTTTTTTAAGACAAAAGAGATCTTTTGCCTTTTAACAAGTTGTACTAACTCATGCATCACCAAGAGACTAAAACAGCTCTTTCTAAGGCTCAATATAGATTCATCACTCTACCCAAATTATTTGACATGGCATGAATCATAAAAGGATAGCTCAAGAAAGACTAATCTCGAGTGCTAACATGACAAGTTTTAGTTTAAGTTGAGCAATTTTAATTAACTTATCATGGCAAAAGCTAGGCTACACATATGAAGTCATGATAAATCTAGCAAATAAGCACAAGTCATGGCAAGGTGTAAAGCATTGTAAACATGTCATAGCAGGATAATAATCAAGGCTCAATGTAGTTATATTACAATGCGTAATGCTAGAAATGCGTAAGATCCACTCCTCAACATTAGATGCAACTTTTAGTTCAAGTTGAGTTAACTCAATATTAAGCTCGAAGCTCCCAAATGAACTCCCTTGAACCAAAACAATAAATCGAGAAGTCGCAAAGAAAACATAAAACAAAAGTCCTTAAAGCATAGATAAGATATAGAGAATACTATGGCTCAGACTGACTCTCATCTACCTCATATGACTCTAGGACTATCAACTGCCCACTTAACACACCTAGGAGCAAACACGTTCCCTGTCTACCCAAGGGTGGCCCAACCCTTGCTAGAACCTATAAGAAGTGAGTAAGCTCAACCTAGTGAGAAGAGGCGACTAATAAGCAAGATCCTAGAATCACAAGATAAGAGCAAAATCTAAACAACTAGACAAAAGAAGCACTCTAATCTATGCTAGGAGGACTAATCCCAAATGCACCCAAAATGCAATGCAATAGTAAGGAGCAAGAGCATAAATAATATAGTAAGAGCAAGAAACCCAAAGCTCCCTCACTACAAATCCATAAGGACAAACCACCCCAAGCTCTCCCAGAGTGAAAACCTCGAACTATCCAATGGCTTGGTGAAAATGTCACCAACCGGTGGTCACTCTCCACAAACCGAGCACTATATCGCCCTTCTCTACATGGTCTCTAAGGAAGTGGAAGCGAATATCGATGTGCTTGGTCCGAATGCTTTGACTTTGGGTTCTTGGCAATGTTAATCGCAAGTGTTATCACAAAAGAGTGGAACAACGCCGATAACTAACCCAAAGTCCCGCAGGTCGGCCATCCAGAGCACTTGACTACAAAGAATCGGCTGCAACAACGTACTCGGCCTCTGCGGTCAGGTAACACTGCATCGCTTCCTCAAAGACCAGAAACAAGAGAAGTGCCAAGAAATTGGCGGTGCGAAAGTGCTCTTCCTATCTATCCTCTGACCAAATGAAGTCGCATCCAAAAAGGCTCTCAAGGAAAGACAGGATGAGGAAGAGTACCGATACCATAGTCAATGGTAGCTCGAAGGTACGGAAGATGCGCTTCACCGCTTGGCGGTGAGATCTGTGAGGAGAAGCTCGAATCGAGCACACACGACACACGGAGAAGTGTATGTCCGGTCTCGAGGCATGAGGTAAAGAAGGAGCCGATCATACTTCAACTCCTTCGATCAAGCGGCTCGCCATCCTCATCTGGGTCAAGATAAATTTGTAGAAGCCATGGGAGTCGACACAAAGCTTCCCATCACTCATGTCGAGCGCTTGAGAGGTCACGAGTGTACTTTCCTTGATGAAGAAATGTACCCTCCGAGTGCCGCTTGATTTGGAAGCCAAGGAAGAAGGTCAACTCACCCATCATACTCATCTCAAACTCGGTGCTCATGACATCCGAGAACGGGAAACCAGAGTATGGGAAGAGCCGCCAAAGATAATGTCATCGACATAGATCTGACGACGAGCGGAAGGTCGATGCCATCTTGGCGGATGAACAAGGTCTTGTCAACTTTACCCATCTCAAAACCATGACTTATCAAGTAGGACTTAAGCCTCTCATACCAAGCTCGGGAGCCTGCTTAAGTCCATCTGGCTTTTGAAAGCTTGAAGACATGGTTAGGGTATTTGGGGTTCTCGAAACACGGAGGTCAGCGGACGTAGACTTCCTCCTCAATAAGGCCATTGAGGAAGGCACTCTTCACGTCCATCTGGTAAAGCTTGAAACCCTTAGAAGCTGCAAAGGCAAGCGATTCTAATGGCTTCAAGTCGAGCTCTGAGGGCAAAGGTCTCCTCAAAGTCTAGACCCTCAACACAGGAAAACCCCGAGCTACCAATCTCGCCTTGTTTCGGATGATTACCCCATCCTCACTCTGCTTGTTCTTGAACACCCACTTGGTTCCAATGATATTGTGGCCTCGTGGGGGCTCAACAAGCGACCAGACCTTGTTCCTCTCGAAATTTTCTAGCTCCTCATGCATGGCATTGACCCATGACTCATCAGATAAAGCATGAGAAACATCTTTGGGCTCAAAAGAGGCAATGAAGGCAGAATGGAGACAGAATTGAGATAAGCCAGATTTTGAGCGGGTAACACGCTCGAAAAGATCTCCAATGATCTGCTCTGAAGGATGAACTTTCTGGAAGTGTCTAGGAGGTCCTGGGAGAGATGAAGAAGTGGCCTCTACCTCATGAGCTGACGAGGTAGGAACAGAGCCACTAGCTCCAGAGGAAGCAGAAGGCAAGGGCTGATCACCTCGAGGTGCGGTGGAAGACGGCACCTCAAGGAGTGGATGAGGGACAGGATCAGGTAGACAACCGTCATCTCCATCGTCCTCATCATCCACAAAGATGGTCTCGGACTGCTCTAAAGAACCTGAGATATCTGGCCTAGTCCCCGGACTGGCCTCGTCAAAAGTCACCTCGCAGGTCTCTACCATTTTGCTAGACTCGCGAGCCTGCACCCTATAAGCCCGCCAAGAAGTCGAGTAGCCTAGAAAGATACCGCCACAGGACGTGACTCGAACTTGTCTAGGTTCCCGGACTTCAAGATAAAGCACTTGCAACCAAACACACGAAAATGAGAGACGCTGGCTTTAGCGTATCTCGACTCATAAGAAGTGCGGTGTAGGAGTGCCCAAGAAAACTCGATTCAAACATGGCACGCGATCGCAATGGCCTCACCAAAACTTCCTCGGTGTAGAGTACTCATCAAGCATCGTCTCGCCATCTCGACCAAGGTACGGTTCTTCCTCTCCACAGCGCCATTTCTTTGAGGGACGTATGGAGAAGAGAACCGGTGCTCTACACTGTCTCACCACAGAAACTCTCAAAGTAGGAATTCTTGAACTCCGTGCCATTGTCATTTCGCGGATCGCTCAGAAGGCACCGGGAGCTCAGCAGAAAGCCTACTAAAAAGACCTCGGAAAAGTGTAAATGTCTCATCCTTTGAGGCTAAGAAAACACCCAAGAATACCTCGAGAAGTCATCGACCACAACAAGAACATACCACTTCCCTCCTGCCGATTTGCACTCGAGCCGTCCAACTCGTGTCCATGTGGAGCAAATGTCCGTCGGTCGGTCATAATGCTTGTGGACGGAGGATGAGAAGCGGCAACCATCTTGCCGTCTTAAGCATGGAGTGCAAACAAGATCTTTGACCATCTTGAGTTTGGCGGACCACTTAATGAGATCATGGTCGCTAACTTTCGGGTCAAATGGTCAAATCAATATGACCAAGTCTCCTATGCGAGAAAGAGAGATCGCGGGACTCGAAGCAACCAAACACCGGAGAGGATCACGGAAGAATCGGAAAAATCAGCACGAAAGATCCTCCCATAACGAGAAATCCATAAACCGGACTACCCAAGAGTCAAGAATTTTGCAATTGTTTTTCTTAAAGCTCACCTCGAAACCGCCATCGATGGTGAGAAACCGAAAGCAAATTGTCTGCAGCTTACTAACCAAGGCAACATCCTTAAGAATAAAAGAAGCATTAATACCGACAAGACCTTTGGCGATGACGCGCCTGACGAAGCGTCTCCGAAGGTGATCGTCTCATCACCGGAGCGCGGGCTAGGAGGAGAACCAACGGAGTCTCCGGTCATATAGACGAGAACAACCGAGTCTACAAGCCAAACCTTCTCCTTCCCTACCCGCTAACTGAGTCAAGCAGAGAAAGTCTCGATCTTGGGATAAATCAACAATGATTTTGGCACCCAATCTTGAATAACACGTCGGCGCGATGAAGTAGTCAAGCCCGATGACCTCTATCTACCCTCGCTCTCTGTCACTCAAAGCGTAAAGTCTAAGAGTAGACCCGAAGTTGTTCTTTGGGTCCGATCGCTCTGAAGGAGCGAGTCGAGCACCTGCAACATCTTGAACACGCCAGTAGCTATCTCGATGGGGAAAACGAGATCTACCCTCGGGGCGGCGGAAGTCACGATCGAAAGCGAAGATGAGGACGAAAACCGTAAAACTCGGAAAAACCAAGTCCTCGATCTTGCACAAACCCATCGAAGAAACAAGCCTAGACCTCGTGTTGGTCTTAGGTGCACTCAAGGTCAGGGCCGACCACAATGCGCCTAAGAGACTCAACATGGTCTCTACGCGATCTTGGCGCTGAAGCATCGATCGATCGTGTCCATCCTTCCGATGTAAGGTGCGGTGATACTTCACCTTACGAGAGGTAGAAGCGACATGTGAAATCACCTTCTTGTCGAAATCCCGGACATAGCCCGCCGACTTGAAATGGACTTTCTCGGTCTGGGCTCGGTCTCGATCACACACAGTGCTATGGGTGCGAGCACGGCGGTGGATGCTTCCTCATGTCCTCAAAGAAGTCATATCCTAGACCACGATTAAATCTGCGGATCTTAGATTGGTCTAGAATAAGATTGAGCTTCTTCTTGCCTCCTACAAATCTCTCGAGAGTGTTCATAAGGTCTTGACACTCCCGAAAGAGAGAGGTGCAAGAAGAGCGGGGAAGAAGAGATGAGAAGGTAAGGAGCAAAAGAAGAACCAGCAACAGAGGGAAGAATGGCTTGTGCACGCACAGCCGACTCTGAAGGGACAGTCCTACTGCTAGCCAGTTGGTTCACGTTGCTAAGCGTCTCATCCTTACCCTGGGGCTTCTCCCCCTTCTCCACAATCATATTGCAAGCACAATGTGACTTCTCTAGAAGGTCCTTAGTTAGCTTCACACATTTCTCATCCAAAGCAATCAAGTCAGATTTTAGTTTGTTACACTTAATGCATGGTGAGCTAACGAGGTCCTTAGAAGCAAACCGAGCCATCTTCCTTTCATGATCAATCATATCTTGAAACTGTTTGGAAACGACCTCAAGTTCAAGCAGATTAACTTAGGGCAGTTTAAGCATGAAACAATCGGCTCAAGTAAAGAAGCTTGTAGTTCAGCAATTTTATGATCTGCCCGTTTTAAGTTCATCTTCAAGTTATTGCAATTTTCACAAGACTCAGGCAGATCAAGAAGCATGGCATAAGATCCTCTAGCAGCAATGTCCTTACCCTCACACGAGGTGGGAGAAATAGTCTCATCAGTAATAAGTAGGGTAACAGCCATCCTACTCAACTCTAACTCAGCAAGCAGACTAACATTCTCCACCTTAACACTATCAAGTTTGGAGGACACACTATCATGTGAGGTCCTTAACTTCTCCATATCAACCAGCAAAGCAGAGCATGTATCACAATCATCACTAGAAGGGGCAGATGTAAGAGCAATAATCTCTAGTGACAGTCTATCTATTTCCTTCTCTAACTCAGCACACCTAGCCTTAGCTTTAGCATGAAAACCTCCTAGCTTAAGAAAAGCATGATTGAGCTGTTCGTAGGTGGGATCTACCTCGTCCGAGTCGGAGTACAGCTCGCTGTCGCTGAGTTCGCCCTCGAGGGCCATGAAGCACATGCCGGAGAAGTCGTCGCCACCATCCTTGGGCTCTTGGTCACCCGTCCCGTCATCGTCGCTCCATCCCTCCACCTCGCTGAGGTCGAGGTCGTCGAAGGCGGTGAGGACGCGGTGGAAGAGCTTCTTGGCTTTGCCGAAGTTGCGAAACTTCTTCTTCTTTGGGCGTCGAGCCGAGGCTTCTTGTTGCAGTTCTTGTCGGTGTAGTCGTTCTTGCCCGAACCGCCGTAGTCGTTCTTGCCCTTCTCGGCTTAGGGCGGTTGTCTCGAATGTGGTTGGGGCCACCACACTCGAAGCAAATCACGGTCCTCCCTCTTTCTATCCCTCCTCCTCTTGTAAGCATGAGAAAACTTCCGAGCTAGGAGGGCATTTGCTCATCCTCGAGTGCTCTAGCGATCATCGATTCGTCCACAGAGAGCAACAAGGAGAAACCACACAACGAATCAAGAAGAGAACCGAAGGTTTAATCGGGATCGGTGACCAAGGCCATCGATGTGACTTCGACCCACGAGACAACGCTAATCTCGTGAGTCTTGAGGCGTGAGTCTGATGCATCAAGAGTCAAGGTCGAGAGGTCTGTCGTGTCTTTGATGGTGGTCACTTTCATCTCCCACACGCAGATCGAGTCTTAGTAAGTATCTCGACGAGCGTTGTCCGAGTCGGGTATGTGAGACCGACCGCTCGGAGGTTGCTCAAGATCTTGTGAAAACGTGCAAAGCACTCATCTAGGGACTCACCAAAGAAGCATCTCAAATTTGTTGTATTCTCGTTTGAACCGGTCTGTCGAACCGTCTTGATCCGGTGGTGCCTCATGGTATGCATCGAGGGTCACCCAGATATCGTAAGGCGGACGACAGTGAGATATGCGGTCAAACTCACTACGACTCAAACCACGGATGATGATGTTCCTTGCCTTTGCATTCGCCTCAACATCAGCCATGTTCCGGCATTGATGTTCTCATCGGCGAGAACAATGAATCGAACCTTGACCTTCCGCCAGATGGCATACCCACAGGCCCGATGTATGTCTCCATTCGGCTCTTCGGAAGGGTAATCGATGCCATCAAAACAAGGCGGCTTGGTCGAGTACTTGTCCATCGCCACGGCTCTTGAGACCGGTTAAGATCTATTGAAAAGAGCTAACCGCTCGATACCAATTGAAGGACCGGAAAGGCGACTAGAGGGGGTGAATAGGAGCACCAATCTTTTTCGCAAAGAATGGATTCAACTTATAAATCACTCCAATAGCTATGAGAGCTATGAAGATCAATGATTAAGCACGAGAGGAAGTCTTATGTTGAATCCACTCTCACCCCCAAAGCTCAACAAACAAAAACGAGGAAGAACCGAACAAATCAGACAATCGGTACAACCACGGGCAAATGGCGGTTGTACCGCGATCCCAGACAACCGAACAAGCGGCGGTTGTACCGCGATCCGCATAAACCGCGATGTTAAGCCAGTTCATCCGATTGTCTGGAACAGCAAAATCCGCCGGGTTTCAAAACGAAAATCAACGTAACTTTTGATCTACGGCCAAACTTGACCAAATTTGGAACACACCTTCCTAAGGATGTTAGGAACCTATTCCAAGAAACGATTGAGTAGATCCATCCACAAAATCTCAGGAATCAACCAAAAACGGAAGAACGAAGAACGAGACAACCCAAAACTGAAATCTTAGATTTAAACCAAGTTTGCTCTTGAAATCGATCAAATGATCTTGTGGCACTAACCCATCATAGAACAACTCGTTTTGAGGCTTCCCAACAAGAAACAACAAGAGACTCACAAAATCAAGAAATCATCAAATGGGAGTCACGAAGAATGTAACAAGAGTTCGAGAGACAAACTTCAGATTTCATTCATTGAATCAAAAGCGAAAAACACATAGATACATCCCCATACGCATGGACATTAGAACCAGAGGGATGATTACATGTAAGCTCAATCCATCTCCTCACTCTCACAACTCAAGAACAAACACTCATCCATTCTTGAGGGGAGATGAACACAAAGCCAAGAAGGGGACAAGCAGGGAGCACTACTCTGCCTACACCTCCACTCTCAACAACTAAAGAGCAAAAGAGAAACAACCTCACAAAGCCTCTTTTGACTCTAAAACCCTAATTCCACCCAAGTGCTCCAGGAGGGCATGCAGCCCCTCCTCTCCTTTTATAGCGCCTGGCTAACGGGTCTCCGCCCCGTTACGCCCGCTATGTCCAACGGAGCCCGCCCCCGCTTGTGCAGCCTTGCGAATTTCCCGATTCGCCCCTTCTACACCTTCCGGGAAGCTTCCGCGCTCCTTGTCTCGCACGCCTCGCAACCACCTCGAGTCCACGTCGTCTTGACACATCGACCGTTCTGACCTCAGCGCCACCTGCGCCTAGTCCAGTCCACCGTGTCTCGCCACGACTCCACTCGACGTCCTGCAGCCACACAGACAAGAAACACGAAACCGGGAACAAGTTCTTCACAACTTGACCCAACGTTAGCTCAAACATGCAATATGCAACACATATGCACGAACACACTTGGATATGACCTATTTCAAAACTCAAAACACCAAAATGGCCGAACCTCACAATACAATCGGTACAACCGCCATGTTACCAGCGGATCAACCGCACTCGGCCGTATCTGCCTCAATACTGCGGTCGTTCGATTTCCAATGAAGACCGAACTCGAAAAACAACTTCTCCGAATTCTTCAACCGCCATTTACCAATCGGTACAACCGCCCATAACACGCCGGTCGTTCGATTAACTGACAATACGATTGACTTCACGCAAACGCGCGTGAACGCAAGAACGACATGGTCCGACCACACAAACCAAACTCGACTGACCTAAAACCTTTGTCAATTACTCATCACTTTCATGGAGACACGACCACATGGTCTCTCAGCCTTGCTGTTGCTGGTCAATTTGTTGCTGAGGATCGCTCACGGGATCAACACATTCATCAACACCTAATCGAAAAGACGAAAACAATCGATAAGAACGACGAAAACGACAAAGACAGCACAGCAAACGAACTCCAAATACTCTGAAATTTCTACAGAAGCAAGAGTATGATTTTTAGGGAATTTATCAACAAGAACCAATTGATTTGGATTCTCAATGCAAAAGTTATGAGCAAAACAAATCTGCTCAGCCCTAAAATACCAAACTGTCACTATTCCTAATTTAATTATGAGGCAACATTTTCTAGAAAGGTGGTGATACTGAGATTTTTACTGTAAAACCAGCACCTCATGAGGTGAATAACACAATTGAGTTCACCTCATTTAGAGCTATATTGCACTTTCTATAATTTTTCAAAAACAAGAACTTGAACAAAATTATAAGGCACAAGAACTCTTTTTGACAACAGCAACATGCTCAAAACTAATTTTCACAGTAAGTTCATCAATAGAGGAACCCAACAAAGTTGGATTCACTCAAAAATAATCTACAGAGCATTAGTTATGTATTTTACAAGTTAAACACTACATTTAAAGTTAGTTTTCAAACCTATTTGCAAAACCATGTTCTGGAGCTGAACTGGGCTCATAACCATTTTTAGATTGGAGCCCAGGTCAAACCAGAGCTAACACAATTTGAATGATCTCATTTGGATTTAAATTGAATTAGTTATGCAATTTTAAAGTTCATACCTTTTTCAGTTAAAAATTAAGACCTCACGGGAGGTCCTAAGGACTAGAACGGATTGGGAGTACATGAGCCATAGATTTTGAATCTAACGGCTCAAGACCTCCCAGGCGATAATGCGCACACG
Organism: Phyllostachys edulis; assembly: GCA_036346405.1. NCBI lineage: Eukaryota > Viridiplantae > Streptophyta > Magnoliopsida > Poales > Poaceae > Phyllostachys > Phyllostachys edulis. The sequence goes on along the minus strand of CM070563.1, from coordinate 46,573,260 downwards.
CGCTCGCGAGATCTAGAGGACATGGGCCGTGGATCTTGGATCCCACGGTCCTTGTCCTCCCAGCGGAAACGCGCACGCGTTCACGCGAGATAGAGGTCGTGGCCGTTGATCTTGGATCCAACGGCTATGACCTCAAGATCTCGCGCGCTCGCGCTGCTGGACCTCATGCGCGCAATCAGAGAGGAGGTCGTGGCCGTTGATGGCACATCCAACGGGCCACAACACGAAAGGAGGTCCTCAACGACCGCGATCAACACAGGAGGACATAAGCGGCTCAGATCAACGCGGGGAGGTCCTAACGGCAGAGATGACCTCGAGGAGGTCCAAGCGGAGGTCTTAACGACACAGACCTCCAGGGGAGGTCTGGACGGCCACGATTGCGCAAGGGGAGGTCTTGGACGTGCCAGATTTCCTCGGAGGAGGTCTGGGACGTCCCAGACCCAGCGCCCTTGCGCTCGTGCACGCCTTCCGGACGAGGAGTTAATGCGCCGCAGACAAAAGGAGGTCCGCGCGAGAGGTCTTAAATCTTGTGGCGGGATTAAAGGCAGTTAAGACACGCCAATGATTAGCGAGATTTGAGCAATGATTAGCGCATTAACGCGGCGGATCTTTGTCCTAAACCGACAATGGCACGGTCGGGACGTCCGACAAAATTTTGAGGACGTCCCACGGCTTATCGCCGGCGATTTAGGGCACGGCGGCGCACACTGAGGGCACCGTCGGGACCGCAATAGCCAGGCGCATCTACTGGACCTACTCTCGACGGCGGCGGCGGCCTAGAGCGCCGACGAGCCGGAGAGGAGCAAGGAGACCACACGGTCAAAAAGGCAAGAAGCAAAATTTGAGCTCCGCAGCTGCCATTCAAGCGGGTGCCCAAGAAAAGCTCCACAACAACATACACGCGGGTGCCCAGCTCTAAGGACTAACAGGAGGTTACCTGGAGGTCCAGAGGAGCTGAGGAGGTCGAGGAAGGAAGGACCGGTGCCGGGGAAGAAAGGTGTTCCACGGCCAAACCTCCAACTTCAAGATCCACTTTGGCCACCTTTGAAAAATGCCCAAACAAATTAAGTTAGGGTTAACTTCCAAGAGGTTTTGGGAGCACAAAGTGAGCAAGGGTTGAAAAGGGAGCCACTGGAACTCTTGTGCCACTGAGAAGCTCCAAGGACTTCAACAATGGCAGCAAAAAGGGGGAGGTTAGTGTAGGGCAAGCTCAGCCAAGCACAGGCAAGGCCAAGCTCGAAGGTGTGTAAAAGAAGCCAAGGGCCACAGCGGGGAGGTTATATAGCTAGTGCAAAAGAGGTTCTGGACCACGGGTTAAGCTCATGGTGAGCTTAGCCCATGGGAGGTCCACGGGAAGTCCATGGAGTTGACATGATGGAGAGGACAGAGTAGGTTAGGACAGGGCCTGGCCTAGGGGCGGAAAGAGCTGACACACATTTAATGCTTGCGGGCTCAGAGCAGTTGGACAAGACCTTGCTCTGACTTTGCCTACTGCCATGGCACTCGCACGCGCCCCAGCTAGGAGAAGAACAGGGCGAATCTCTCCACCGTTGGATGAAAAGGATGGGGAGGTCCTAGCCCTCGGATGTTATTTTTGAACCGTTATGTTTTAAGTGACTGGGAGGAGGTCCCAGCCACACGATCTTGACGGGGAGGTCGTGGCCCTCCGATTTCCATAACGCAGATGCGCAAAGGAAAAGGGATTAGGAGGTCTAAGGCGTTGGATCTAAATCCAACGGTGCGGACCTCCTGGAGGACTTAATGTTTGGGCACGCTACAGCCCAAAATGTGGAGGTCATGGCCTTTGGATTTAAATCCAAGGGCGCATAACAGATAGGGAGGACTTAGACGCTGCGCAACGCACAAGAGAGGTCATGGCCTTTAGATTTAGATCTAAGGGCTACGACCTCATGTGCGCTGGGAGGTCTGATGCGCACAAGGCGAGGAGGAGGTTGTGACCGTGGATCTTAATCCAACGGTGCACTACATGAGATGGGGAAGGTTTTGTGCGCTGGATAACGCTGGGAGGTTGTGGGCTGTTGGATTTGATCCAACGGCGCACAACAATTGAAGCGGGGAGGTCTTGGGCTGCGATGATTTGCAGCGGAGGTCGTGGCCTTTGGATTTAAATCCAACGGCTACGACCTCAACAAGGTGAAGAGGTCTGAAGGTTTTGACAGTGAGGGGAGGTCATGGCTATGGATCTTTGATCCAAGGGCTGTGACCTCAGGTAGGTGGGAGGACCTCACTGTGAATGTTTGAGGAGGAGGTCGTGGCCTTTGGATTGAATCCAACGGCTACGACCTCAACAAGGTGCAAAGGGAGGTCTTTGAGGTTTAAAAACACAGGGGAGGTCATGGCCATGGATCTTTGATCCAAGGGCTGTGACCTCATGTAGGTGGGATGCCTTAGTGGTTTAACAGCTCGGGGAGGTCATGAGCGGTTGGATCTTAATCCAAGGGCTATGACCTCACCAAGGTGGAAGGTGGACTTTGAGGTTTGATAACAAGGGGAGGTCATGGCCATCGGATTTTGATCCAAGGGCAATGACCTCACCAAGGTGGAAGGTGGACTTTGAGGTTTGATAACAAGGGGAGGTCATGGCCATCGGATTTTGATCCAAGGGCAATGACCTCACCAAGGTGGGGAGAGGACCTTGCGGTGTTGACCGCGGAGGAGATCGTGGCGGTTGGATGTAAATCCAACGGCTGCGACCTCATCAAGGCGGGAAGGGAGGTCTGATGAGCCCGGGAGTGGGTTGGGTTGGACCAACTTTGCAAAGCGGCTAGCCCAAGGAACAGTGCAGGGTTTTTGAATTTAAACTTTTAAACAGCTGAGACTTTGCAGAATTGTTTGGGATAGCCAAACAACTCCAAAATTTATGAAATTTTAACAGGAGCTTGCTGACATCATGATTAACCTTACATAAAATTTCCAGAGGCTATTATGCTATGCATTTTTCTCAGGAAATTCATGAAGGCTGTTCAAGAAATTGTTTTACCTCCAAAAATTATCAAACAAGTTTTATAACTCATGATATTTTTCAGAGGGGTCCCACATCAACTTTAGGACCAAGGAAGAATATCTCCAAGGGTTTGGCACAAGATTTGTGACAAATGGGAAATGGGTTTGACTTTTGGTCAACAAGAGCTTATGTTTTTGGATTACACAACTCTTGGACAAGAATCTCATGAGAGTTTTAGGGTTTTCAAGATGGGAGAAAAAGTTTTAATTTCTACACATTTAATTATATTGAAACAAACCCAGATTATACATTTGGGATGTTACAAACTCCACTAAAAGTCTTACTTGAATATGTGCATATGTTTTTTATTACACATTGTGGGACTAACATTTTCTATAAGTTGGATGAATAGGTTATATTCCATGATAATAAAGACTTTGTATGGCATCATGAGTTGATTGTCATCAAGTCAAGGTTCAAGGAAAGGATACATCATGTGTTGATGCATATCAAGATCTTGAAGAGGATATGATCATGAATTGATCATCAAGTCAAGAGAAGACCCATCAAGGATGCATCATGTGTTGATGCATATCAAGATCTTGAAGAGAATATGATCATGAGTTGATCATCAAGTCAAAAGAAGATCCATCATGTTTTGATGGAGGGCATGTGAAGAATGCATCATGGGTTAATGCACATTCAAGACAAAGATTCCAAAGTAAAGAAGATCATCATGTGTTGATGATATTCAAGTCAAGAGCTTGGAATAACGGATGCATCATAGGTTGATGCATATCAAAGTCTAGGATCCGGATTTGAAGTGAAGATGTGCGTCATCAAGCTTCAAGTGTTTGTGCATGGCAAAGGTATGACTAGCTAGGACTGAGGATATGCTCCTAGTCTTTTACTGGTCTTGGTGTTTAGATAAAAAACTGGATTGCTAGTATAGGTTGCCGTATTATTAAGAGGGGTCTTGATTAGTAGCTTGAGTTAGTCATGTGTTGATAGCTCGTTGTGCTTGCTCTAGCTCTCGTTAGCATGTTGCCGATATTTGCGAATGTGTTTTGCAAATAGTCGTGGTTCATGCATAATCCTTGTAGCATGTGACTTTAGTTTGCGAATGTGTTTTGCAAATAGTTTAAGTCCATGTACCATATTCCTTGAGGTGTGATTCTGAAAATCAGCAAATGTGTTTTGCAACTTGTTGAGAATCTCGCTTTCATCCCTTATGTGCATCTTGTGTCAATTGCCAAATGTATTTTGCAAATTGAGTTGAAGCAAAGGTGTGCAATCTATTTTTAGCCTTGCTCGCAGTGGGCAGTCTGACTACCCATGTCAGCCGGTCTGACCGGTGGCATATCGGTCTGACCGCCATGGGATGGGTGGTCTGACCGGTCCCATGGTGAGCAGTTTTAACTGCAAGTTTTTTTGCGGTAGTACCGCACATAATAAACGATACTACCAGAGAGTGGTAATACGAAGTATTTTTGCGGTATGTTTTTTCCAAAGGAGGTGCTTCTCTGGATCTGGCTTGCTTCTTTGTTGAGCGGTTTGACCTCTCCTCTGGCGGTTTGACCGGTTTGTTCCGGTCTGACCAGCGATTGGTTGGCGGTCAGACCGGATGTGTGTCCAACGGCTAGTTTTATAGCCATTAGAGCAAGGGTGGTCTGACCGGCCCTTGGTTGGCGGTCAGACCAGGGTTCGCTGACTTGTTTATCAGATTCTCTCCAATGGCTAGTTTTTATGTGTGGACTATAAATACCCACCTTGGCCGATTGTGGAAGTAGTTGTTGCTGGTGCTATTCATTCCTTTGAGCAAAGAGTAAGCCCTCTCATCTCTTATGTGCATATGTTGCACTTAGTGAGCTTAGAGACACTTGATTTATTTATGTGAGCGTCTCTGACTTGTTACTCTTGGTGTTTGCTGACACCTAGTCAGCTTAGAGGAGTTACGATGGTGATCTTCTCAAAGAAGGTTGTGAGAAGACCTGAGTGGTTGTGAGTGGTTTGGTGCTCGCCATCTCCGGAGTGGAGGAAGAGCAACCCAAGTGGATCGAGGTATTGGTTCGTATTGGAGCCAGTCCAAGTGGTTGGACTTACCTCGGAGGTGTTTGGCTTAATTCGTGGAGCCGGTCCAATTAGTTTGGACTTACCTCAATGAGGATTAGGGGAGACCGGCAAGTCTCTGAACACCACGGCAAAACATCGTTGTGTCTTTGTGGTTTGCCTTCGTGTGCTTTACTATATTGCAATTTACATTTATAGAATTAAATTGCTTACTTACCTTTGTATGACTATTATCGTTATCTCTTATCTTATATTGTTGGCGCACTTAGTCAAGACTGGTTGATTTAGGTTTTAATTGAGCAAAACCAAATTGATTTTTAATTCCACATAAAACGCGGTTTTAGCCGAAAGATTTTAAAACCACATATTCACCCTCCTCTGATCGGCCTCCTCGATCTTACAACGTCGCCAAGCCACTCCGGTCATCCCCTGACGCTGTTAAGGACCTTGGTGAACTTCTAGTAGTCTCCTAGAGCTTTTGCGTGCATTAGATTGAAGGATTAGCCTATGTAGAATAGACTTCACCATAGCCGAGCATGGCACCGCCGCGGGAAGCCTTATCGTCGCCTCTCCGATGACCATTGGTGCCCGAGCCGCTGCCAATAGCATCGTAGTAACCGCCTAGAGCTAGTGCACACCACCTTTTGCCACTGATTAGCTCCAATCGCGAAATCCACTTCAGAACTAAAGAGCTTCGCCCCTTCTCGTTGGCGTATCACCACCTCCGGTCATCTCTCCAGCCTCCACCACCACCCGGTGGCATCACCGTCAAGAGAGGAACTCATTTTGCCCGTAACCCGAGCCTGCTTGTGCCTACCTCGCTACTGGCGAGATCGCCATAGCGGTCGGCCATGCGTGTGCCCAACACCTCTCTCTCTCTCTCTCTCTCTTTCTACCAGTAGGACCCACGTGTTTAAACGTGGACTAGCACTTAATGACAACGGTTAAGTGTACCCAGTCAATGACAGGTGGGACCGACTGAAAAGGTAATAAAGAATCTAATTCTAAACGTTTTTAGTAAATATGTCACTGACATGTGAGACCACGCACTATTCCCGGTTTTAAAACACGTTTTAAAACCGAGAGACTGACATGTAGAACCCAGCTGTCAATTAATTAAAATCAGAAATAGGTTTAATTATTAGTTAATAAATAATGAGTCAATGACATATGGCACCACCTCTGTTTTATAAATAAAATCAATAAAATAAAGGAATGAGTCACTGACAAGTAGGGCCCACATGTAAGTTAATAAAAATCCAAAAAAAAAAGAGAAAGCTGCCTTTAGTTCCGAGAAAAATACACTTTCTCTGTTAGAAAGTGTAAATCTCGATAGAACGTAGAGAAGAATACGTTTTCTTTATTGGAAAGTGTAAACTTTGGAAAATACGCTTTTGACGTCACTCTTATATATTTTTCTAGAATTTTCAAACCGATGCAAATTGAAACCATAATAACTTTTGCATACAAACTCCAAATAAGATAAATCTTTTTTATAATTTCATATAAAATCATGCTCTACCTGAATATGCTGCCACCGGGAGTTCATGACGTGTGGGGCTATCGGCGGCCACTAGGACGCTAATCGCTAGGCACACGCCTTGCAGCAGCATCTAAACGAAACGGTGGGCAAGGGCACGAGAGTGGGTGTGGCCATGTCGTCAGTGGCACGCAACTCAAACAGCAGCAAGCACCCCAGGAACTCTGTCAATCGGATATGGGAGGGACGGCCAACAGGTGCCTCTTCAGACACCAATCCCAAATGGTGCCAGCGACCTTGCAGCAGCTGCCCGCCAACTATGTCCGCGGTGGCTATGTGGAATTGTCGGCCAACAAAATAATGATAATGTGTGTGTGTCGCAAAACTACCAAGTTCATCTTCCTTGTGCGTGTGATTGTGTGAGAAACACAGTGTAGAGAGAGGAGGCTAATTAGTTATTTATTTCCAACAAGTGCGCACCCCACCCCCAACTAAACTGCAATCGCTACATCCGCAGGCGCAGCGTGCACAAGAACAACAATACGACAGCTAAAGTAGATGATATAGAGCGTACCATTGCAATATTAAATATTAAGTTTATCAAAAATTCACTTGTGACAAAATTTCATGAGATAAAAATATATGCTATTACCTTGAAGAACAAAATCTCCAGTAGGGATATATATTTTCCAGCATATTGTTGTCCAACAACTTCTTGCAGCGTAAATATCCCATCCTGCCCCAACATCCGAACACGCATGTAGCCTGCCGTCGACGATGGCACCAGCTCCACATCCTTGCGAAGCGCCCATTGTGCAGCGCCGTCGCCGTCAGTAAGATGCGCCCACAGGCCACAGGTGGAGACGGCAGCTCTTCATGGCTGCAGTAACGAAGAACGTGTAGCTTACTTGCGGATTGCGGCTAGCTCAAACCCCGAAAGCAGCAGCTCTATTGACTAGCTACAAAGTTCTCATCGAACATTTATCTTATCAATAACCATTTATTTTCTCAACCTGAAGAAAAATGCAGTCCATATCCAAACTTTTACTAAATCCCTTGGGTTGCAGATCTTCTGCAGAACCGACTTGGCAAAGAAGCTTCATTTCAACCTCTATAGAACATTTCAAAAGTAGACTGCCAACTATAAACTACATACAACCCAAAACGCATACAGGTTTCTACATGATCACAGCTCCACCTTGACAGAAAGCCTTGCAAGTTCTTAACAGATGGCAACTCCACTTTGACAAGTAGCTCAACCCATAAACAGTAACATGGTGTTGTTCAACTCCCAAAATTTCATCTGTCTGCATAGTGGAGAAAAACAATCACTACAGAGAACACTAACATTGTGTATAGCTAGAGGGGAGAAAAACAATCACTATAGAGAACACTAACATTGTGTATAGCTAGAAGACAGTTGAGAATGAACTCCGTAACTCCATCCTTGGGCATACATAGGCAAAAGAACTATTGTTGTCAGCAGCACTAGTAATGGGTAACATTAAATATATGAAAAAAGGAAACAAAGTATTAAGTACCTAGCTACAGGACCTGAGAAATAACCAACTCTCAGGACATGACATGTACAAAGACTATTAAAAACAAACCAAACATTTCAAGATCCTAAAACAAGTATAAGACAAGAATATGAATTTTACACAACCTTTTGTGCTATAAGATCTAGAATTAACCTGAGAATTAAAACTACAAAATATTTCATGGGGAATATGTTTTATTGCTGTATAAGAATTTTACTATGAACACATCACTTTTGCACCACGATGCAAAATTTTAGTGCTCTGCAGTATACACAAGGGGAAAAAGATAGATTGATTGGATGAAGAACTGACTTGCCTAGTTTTATGATAAAATAAGGTTGAAAGTAAATCGTTTTCTCTGTTCCTCAAAGTTACTTTGGCCAATATGAATTGCTGATAATAAAGTGACAATGCATATATTAAAGAAACACATAAAGATAGACCTGTATAATCATTTTTAGAGCCACAACAACATGAACACCCTTTTACCAATGCATACATTGCAACGCTCTATGCATACGTTACAAAATAATATTATGGCTACGCATAATATGTGTTGCAAAACCTATTCGTCATAAATCATGTGGATGGCTACAGATAACATGCGTTGCAACCTTATGCGTTGCAAAAATTTGAAATGCCTAATTTTTTTATTTTTCTTTTTGCTGAAATTTTTGCGTAATGGAATAATCGTTTGCCACTGAAGTTCACTGAAATTACCCACAAAATGCAAACACGGTCACGAATATTTTTTGGAACATGAAAACTGTGGATATCATGGGGATATGCTCATGATCTTATGATGATGTTACAATTGGCAATGTCGTTATCGGTTTGTCGAAACAGCGTTTTCAGCAAGTGTTAGGACAATCGGTTGTACCGACGTTTAAGTCGCGGTACGACCGCAGTGCGGTAATACCAGCTTGTAGATGGCGGTCGTACCACATCACGGTTGAACCATTTGAGAAGCGGTATGGAATTTCCAGAGAGGATGTTTTTGGGGAGTTTTGGATTTCCTTGAAAAGCGGTACAACCGCAGGTATATGCGCGGTATGACCGCGGTGCGGTAGTACCAGCCTTTACTTGGTGGTAGTACCGATTCTGGTTCTAAGTTTCGTTTAACTTGGAGAATTATTTTTGGGTTAGGTCAAGTTCATGTGTTTCATTGCATATGTGTTGCATGATGAATGTTTTGACTAACGTAGGTCAAGTTGTGAAGAACTTGTTCCCAGAATCGATTTCTTTGTCTATTGTTGTGCAGGTTGCTTTGAGGTCAATGACGGTCAACGGCGAGGATGATCGGGACTAAGCTTGGAGAGCTGAGGTCCAAAACGATTGGGGATGCCGGGTGAGGTCAATGGAGTCAAGAATGTCGCATAAGGGACAAAGGTGACCGAATAGGCAGTTCGGTGCGACGGGTTGGATTAAGCGGCGTAGGGGTTGATGCAAGTGCCATGGTGGTTTCGGTAGGAGCTAGATGGGAGAGACTTGTCGACATGATGAGAGCCGCTGGATCAACCTACACGTGGTGAAGCATGGGAGGTGCTTCACGCGGTTGGGACTTGGTCTTTGCAAAAAGATCGAGAAGGGGTATTTTGGTAATTTTACCAAATACCGCCTTGGTGACCTTTTGCCAACTCACGGCGCAAGATGGCGCAAGGCGAAGCGGATTAGGTCAAGAGATGAAGACGACGCTTTAAAATGCGTGCATATATGACCCATTTGTGTGTGGGCCTTAACGGGAGCCCATTATGGTTCAATCTTCTAGAAGGTCTGAGCCTCCACTATAAATAGAGGGAGGTGGCTGCACCCCCTCAACCCTTTCATTACTTGTAAACCCTAGTTTTGCTTTTGTGCTTAGGGAAAGATAGTTGGAGGTTAGGGTTCTAGAGAGTTGGATTTGATTTCGTGCTCATATATTGAGTCTTTATCCTCCCTTGATGGAGTGGCTGTGCCCCCCGGCGAGGGCCTAACGAGGTCAGGACGCTCTAGATCGGGGACCTGCAATACTAGCTAGACGAGAATTTTGTCTTTGAGTGCTTCGCTAGTACCGGCGAGGTATGCTCCTTTCGATTTTGGTGCCTTCATATTGGAATATGTGCTATGATTTTCAATTCTGGTGCCTTCGTATTAGAATATGTGCTATGATTTTTTCGATCTGTTTCTGTGGGGTCTGTTCGTGCTTACTCGTGGATGGCGCTTGCTGTGGATTTGATTAATTATGCATCTCGCTGTATGGATCGTTAGGGTTTGATGCTATACGAGATGAATTGTGAATCTATATGTGCATTAGGTTGGTATGGCATTACCGTGGTGAATACAGCAGATTTGTTGTAATCAATATATGACTCAAGCTTCTGTCACTCCAGTGCATACAAAATGAGCCAAGTGGATATAGCATTCTTCTCATGATTAACACTACATACACATTTTACCATATGGAACAGATGGAGCTTTAGTCTACTGGGAAGTTTAAGTTGAAACAATGCTCAATAACCCCCACAATGTTTGCTAATTGCTACGCTCCGTGACTGTTAAAGATGGATAAAATGCATCCTCCTAAATACTTTTGGTTGTTACTCTGTCGGTCTGTCCTATTTTGCACCCCTTCTGAACAAAATCCGAAGAATATCGAGATAGGATCTAGATAGAGATTTGTGGTTCTGGTCTGTTTATTTTCGCAGTCAACATATGCAGACACTACTCTAATTTAATTCTGAGGTAGATATTTGAAGTTCTGGTTCAACATTTTTTCTCACAGCCAAGAATATTGATGGCCATGGCATGAGATGGACCGTTGCAATCCTTCTTCTCTGATGTCAACAAGCGGACACAAGTTCCTGTCAAGCGCATAATCGTGACTGGCATCTGCGCAGCTTCTCTTGCTTTCTTCATGGATGTTTCACAATTGGCAGGAATGGTAAGTAACTAAATATAAAGGAATCACCTGAGTACCTAATAGTTATTATTCGAGATTTTTTATGGTCTTTGGTTCAAGATGTGATTTAATGAACCTTCTTGACAGATAACAGGTTAGGCAAATTCTAGCATGCTATGCATGCAATAGTAAGCAATATTAAAGATTCTAGCTTGAAGCTAAAAAGTGTTTATTTTTTGTTGCAGGTTAGCATAGGTACGCTCCTTGCATTCACTATAGTTTCTGCATCCATCCTGATCCTCATGTATGTTCCTCCGGATGAGGTACCCTTGCTATCTTCTCTACAAGCATCATTCTGTTTGAGCCAAGAAGATGATGAGGAGAAGGTGAAGGGTCTTCTTGGAGATGAGAATCATGAACAGGGGACATCTGAAATAAAGGATGTGATTGAAGTAGAATCAATAAAGGACCCCCTCATTGAGAAGCAGCTCTACGCAAGTCTGTTTGGGCAATTGCATTTCGACTTGAACCCATTCTATATTTCTAAGTTGATGCATTTCACTTATGCTAGCCTATCGACTTCCTGTTAATTCTGTAAGCAAGTTGGACAAGACAAAGCGACGGAAGACAGTTGCTTGCAACATTGCATCCGTATGTGTAGGGGTTCTTGTCCTCGCAACTTCAGCTTCTGCGACATTCTTGCCCTTGTATCTGAACAAACTGAATATAACTAGTTATGGAATAATCACACGCTTCCCTCCCATGGTGAAACACTACTGTGTAATAAGCAAAATACTCATCAGTCTGACATATGCATCCCATGCTTCGTGCTTGTCAGCCTGGTTAGATGCTTCGTCTATGTCTTTGGTGGTCTGCTCCTCCTAGTTGGCCTCGGTGTGCTCTGCTGGATTGACCAAGATGACGAAAAGCATTCATTTGGTCATTCTAGAGGTATAATAGAACTCTTCTGCATCACTATACTAGATTCCCTATGTAAACTTACATCTTGCTACTACTCCTTTAGGATTCATATGCCTATTCGTTCCATTTCTGCCAGTGATGTTCATCCTTGTAAACACATACTAGTTAATAAATCTGAGGTGAGTTACTGATTCAACAATTTCAGTTATAACTATAAGCTTACTTATCGACAATATGTTGAATACTTCTATATGCTTAATTGCTTATAAATGTAGACACATCTGAGCTCTAAACCACAACTTACCTTGTGTTGTTTAGTGGTGGCACATGGATGCGAGTCGGGGCATGGCTGGTGATGGGGGTCTTCATGTACATTTTATACGGTCGGACCCACAGCTCATTGTCGTGCGAAGTTTTTGTTCTACGATGTTGCACTAATGTGTTACTCGTAGATATATGTATTACTATATTTTAATTGCTTGATTCGCTTTATGTGTTAAAAACAAAATATTATTTATGTAAGGTTTAGAGTTCTGTTGCAACACACGAGCACCCTACTTATATGTGTGGACTAGGTTGGCATTAAAGTATTCTTGAAGAGCTGGAAAAATGCAAATAAGGATGTACGGTGCTCATTTTAGTTTTACTACTTTAATATTGTGATTTTGTTTCTTCCTAATGGTGTATTAATGGACTCTAATTTTTTATTATAGGTTGATAAGATAAATGGATGATGCTATGGATGACTTGTTCAATGCAAGGTGGAGAATAGTGACATAGGCAGATGATCTTCATTATATTTAGATTTCATTCTGTTAGAAAAATGATGTTTAAGCAAAATATTTATACCATGTCTTATGTGGATGGTTCTCTGTGTAATGCAACAATTTGTTTTTAATATATGAGTGTTCTTGTTAACCATGCTATGACCGATAATGATTTTTTTACTTTGACTTCTACACACTTATAATCGATGCAGCAACCACAGCAACCTAATTATATCCGTTGCAAAAATAGCAAAATTCATCTGTATGGCAAGTACCAACGTTTCTATGCGTTGGGACAATATGATTATATCCATTGTTAAAATAGTAAAAGTCATCTATGCATCGTAAGTACCAACGCATACAAGTGTAGTTACAACCTGACTATATATGTTGCTACTTCGCAACGCCTTTTTATATCTATTACCAACGCTTGTTTATTTGTTGTAATAGACTCTCGCAACAGCCTCAATGGCAACGCATAATAAATGCGTTGGTATAGATCGTACCAACAATTATTTGGATTTTTACCAACACATACATGCATTGGTAAAGAGGTGTTCATCTTGTAGTGAGCTAACCCTGTTTTCATAAATTATGTGCCCAAAACTATCAATCTCCTTGCAACCAGTCAAGCGTCTCTGCTGCCAATGTAGTACAACTGTTCAAGAATCCACCAAGGATAGAAAAAAGAGCTGAAACTTGGAAATTTGGTCTTCGTCACCTGTCAGCTCCCCAATAGTCCATCCTTAGTTCTAACATGGAAGAATCAACCAAAATTATCTTTAGAACACTGAAAAAATGAAGAACGAAGATGTAATCTGCAGACACTTGCTTTACCATTCTTTAAGCACACAACTTTCTTTGACTTGGTGTCACACTACCACTCACTAGATCAAAACAGGACACTCACTTCTTCACCAAATTCATATTTTAACTTGGAAGCAACAGGTTGCAGTTTGTCCAAAAGTGGGAATACAAAATAGGACCAAAGACTTGAATTTCCTAATAGAACTTGCATTGCCATGGAGTTGACAATTCTATTTTAATAGTTTTTCACACTCCTGGAACTTGGTTATAAATGAATGTATAGATCATAGTTAAACAATTTGTAAGGCAGAGTAAACAATCAATTTCCTTCAGCCAAAATGATTAAAGTAGGAGCTCGAGATGCAAATTAAGGCACAACATCATCCTAAATAACTTGTTGATCCTTTGGAGAAATAAATTTCTAGATAACATAATCACAATACCTAGAAAAACAAACTCATTCTCATAGAGCATTACAACAAACACGTGATGGACAGGTGTCGGACTCGGATTTTGTAACCCAGAATCCTCTATGAAAACACTGCGCTACTCTCTGGATCAGTAGATAGCTCTCACATGATACATCACTAAATCAATTCATACATAATGTAGACCAAACCATTCATAATAGTACAAACATCAGAGTTTAATTAGACCGCATCGGGTCGATTTTACAATAAGGGCCGACTAGGCCAAATGAGTACATTACATAAATTGCGGAACGGTAGCGGAAGCAAAAGGGTAGAGCACATCTCTCCACAGGCAAGCGACTGGGGTGACTTGTCTATGACAGATATTACCCAAGGACTTGGATAATATAGGTTGTACGCAAGCACCGGCGGAGCCAGCTAGACTGGACGGGAACCAAACTAAGGAACTAAACTACTCTTCATCATTGCCTTGCCCATCGACATCTAGATCCTCGTAGTAGGCGTAGTCCCCACGATCTGCGGGTTCTGAGGGTTTGGGGGAAAGAGCGAGGATGAGCACAACTTCCGTGCTCGCGAGCCAACACAACAGATGCAATAATATATATGCAAGGTTTAACAAAGACGGCTCGGGTTCTTTTATTTTCTCAAAGCAACATTTATAATTACCAATATTAGAAAGTCCTATCACTTAGCATTTTAACAAAATCACATTTTATTAAAGAGAATAATTGTGCAATATTAATAATGGCAAAGGTTACCTCCACCTTATACTTATTTTGATCGTGGCTACATCCACCTATTGACATCACTAGGGTACTTCCACCCAGGCAAAACCAAATCCAGGGTTACATCAGCCTGATAGATTTTCATCCCACCCACAAAGTTTTATGAATAGAACTAACTCTTGTAAGTTCCCATGCCTGCCCTTGACCGTAGGCACGGCTGTTCAAACAGTTTATTACACTATGCAGAGGTTGTACACTTTACCCACAAGAGATAATCTTCTTAACATATACACATGTTTCCTTAGACATGTGAATCAATGGGAGATTACCACAAGACCTTTACAATACAACCCTCAGTGTTAGTTGCACCCCCTAAGGTTTCATCTGAGAGTGGTTACGCGCACACATCTACATCAACCATGCCCACAAACCCCCTCTTATGCCACACGGCGGCTTATGCCAGCATCTCGACCCGTGTCCACAACGGCTTACGCTAGCAACACGACTCCTGGGTCACTCTAGTGGTACAACTCACATTGGTGGATACAAATTAGTTGGTCAGGTCGACACCATTATAGACTTGTGGTTGTGCTGTTTTTCATTAGGAGGTCATAACAGGATTAAGTCCTTAGGGATCATCTGAGCGGTTCATTCCACATACCAACCACAAACCAACATTCCTTAGGCTACATTAGCACCCATCGTCATACCATCCGCCCAGATGTGGTAACAGCAAGTTATTAGGGTTTTGGGGGAACACAAATTACATTATCTCAACATCTCAGTCATTTACACCCAATGACTGCCCAAAACCATTTTAATGATTAAAAGATGATGATTGGGGTAGTTAATACCCCGGTACTTAAGCAAGACTAGCATAGCGCTTAAGTACAACCTATAACTAGTATAGTTACCACATAATTACTAGGGTGACAAGGATTTAAGGAATTCAATTGTCAAGGATGGTGTAATAATTATTTAATCATCAAGTAGGTATTTAACTACCTTAGGATCATTTGACATACATTTGCATAAGGAATTAAAGTATGCAATTTGATATTTTAAAAGAATATAATTTGCATAAAATGTAGGTTCAATATGATCAAAGTATTGACTCGCCTGGGTCTAAGGCTAGAGGATCTTGGTAATCTTGAGCTTGATCAAATTGGAGATCTCCCGCTTCTTCAAACTCTATTTGGACGAACGTGCCGGAAAAGAACAAACAAGCAAAGAAAGCAAATAAATAACAATTGTTGGACCGAAAAAGGCGACTAGAGGGGGGTGAATAGGAGCACTGTCTCTTTTTCACCTTGATCGGATTCAACACGATTTTTACTCCAATAGCTATAAGAGCTATGAAGATCAATGTACAAGCATCGCAGAAGACTTGTATTGAATCCAATCAAAACCCCAAAGCAAAACAACCAAAAACTCAATTTATAAAGAGTTGGGCGGTCAGACATCTCAACCTAGCAGTTTGACCTCTCCATGGGGCAGTCTGACCTCTCCAAGGGGCGGTCTAACCTCCAGCCCAATAAACAGTAAAAATCAACCCGAACTCAAAATCACAAATTGGTGTAACTTTTGATCCACAACTCCAAACTTCACGAAACTTGAAACATACCTTCTTTAGGATGTCAGGAACCTATTCCAATTGACGATTGTGAAGATCATTGTGAAAGTTCCGATCTTTTTCCATTTGAGTGAAGGTTGCTTCAAAACCGAGTCAAAATCAAAATATAATAGAAAAACTTGCTCGTGGGTAAAAGATGATCAAGATGATCCTAAATGCATTCCCACATATCACAGCAAGCAAGATCCAGGCCATAAACCAAAGGAAAACCAAAGGATCAAAGAAAGCCCCAAAATCACAAAAGAGAGAGCAAGAACAAAAAGAGACTTATCTTGAGGAATCTTACTTGGATTGATTTGAGATTGATGATCATTTACAGCCACTCCATCCAGGAGGAAAAAAGCTCAACACTTGAGCACACAATCAATCAACTCCCTAGAACCCTAACCTCTCTACTATCCTCTCCCTAAGCACAAACTAGGGTTTTTCAATACCAGGGTTGGGGGGTGCACAACCAGCACCCTCCCTTGTTTATAGTGGAGGCTAGCTTCTAGAAGGATATCCCTAATAGGCACACATTAAGTCCACACACAAATGGGTTTCACTTACACACGTATTTCAAAGCGTCATCTTCATCTTCTCTTGACCTAAACCACTTCTCCTTGCACTATCTTGCGCCGTGGTTTAGCCAAAAGCCATCAAGGTGGTATTTTGGTGAAGTTACCAAAATACCCCTTCTCGATCCTTCTCCAAAGACCAAGTCCAAATCTTCATGAAGCAATCCCATTCTTCACCACATGTAGGTTGATCAACGACTCTCTTCATGTCGGCAAGTCTCTCCCATCCAGCTCCCATCGAAACCACCATTGCACTTGCACCGACCCCAACGCCGCTTGATGCAACCCATTGCACCAAACTTCCCGTTCGGTCATCCTTGTCTATTTTGCGCCATGCTTGAGTCTTCTAACTTCACCCGGCATCCTCGATCGTTCTGAACCTCAGCTCTCCAAGCCTAGTCCCGATCATCCTCGCCGTTGACCATCGTTGATCTCCGAGCTTCCTGCACAACAATAGACAAAGAAATCGATTCTGGAAACAAGTTCTTCGCATCTTGAGCCACGTTAGTCAAAACATGCATCATACAACACATATGCACTGAAACCCATGAACTTGACCTAACCAACAAACATCGCCGCCAAGCTGGCTTGCGAACAAGTCAAAACCGGTTAGACCGCCACCCATAGTCGGTCTAACCACCCCCTGGCCGGTCTGACCGGTCTGACCGGCCAGCAAGGGATTTAGCCAAATTTCCTCCCTGGATATCCGAAACCTCTCTGGAAATTTCAAACGAATAGAACTTTTGACTCAATGCTCCAAAAATTATGAGACCAATTGTAGAAGAATCCTCTCTCTTACCTACACCCTCTATTTTTGGCCTGGCTCCAAATTCGAAAGTCCCTTTATGGCCGGTCAGACCGCCGCCCATTGGCCGATCTGACCGTCACCCACTAGACCAAAGCCTTGGCTGGTCTAACTGCTTGGAGCCTGACAAAAACTGAACTTTGCCAAAAATGAGTGTTTCGACAAACCTTCAACGCCATTGCCAATTATATCATCTGAAGGGATATGGGTAGGCACTAGACGCAACAATTCAAAAATTCTACCGCATAAACCAGGAAGCCAAGCAAGTAGATGATCACAGATCGTTACCACTAGATGCGCAGTGCAGCAGAAGAAGAGTTGGAGCAACCTAGTCCAACGTAGAGCGCATCGATGTCGTGGTCGTAGGCGATCGTCCTCTTTCCTCGTAGTCGATCGTCTCCTCCAAAGAACCTCCAATGTTCCTTGTGAAGTTTGCGGATCGCCCTCAAGTGCAACAAAGAATCGTAGCAAATACTTACGGTATCCACACGCCCAGAAAGGAACAACCGAACGCCGGTGTGCTAGCACCAAGTCGCACGGCAGGGCTCTCAGGAAGATGGCGGCTAGGGTTTCGGTAGAGCAACTTACGTCAACCCCTCTTCCTTGCGATAGCCTCATGCATATCCTTATATAGTGCCCGTGACGGATCCTATCCGAACACGCTTTACGAATCGTATTCGTATTGGTTTGTTCCATCCCGTTAAGTGTGTGACCCGTTAGGTTCATGCATAGTTTGGTTGTGACTCGGAAACCCTTTCCGACCACGAGTCGCAGCGGTTCCTAGCAGAACATAACGATTCCCAAATACACATGAATTATATCGGATGAACCTTAATGCAATATGATCTACGACTTGGTCCTCATCACTTACGACTTGGTCCTATCCCCATACGACCAGTTCAGATTCGGTCACGCACCAGTTCAGAACTCCTCACGACTAGTTTCGACCACTCTGGAATACGCTTTGACCAGCCTCGACTTTGATCACCTCGACTTGCTCGAACTTAACGACCTACTCGTGTATTCTCCCTTTGCCTCACGATATCTGGTTGAACTCTAGGTAAGATATTATGTCATCCATGGACTGTTCAATACTTTCTCAATCGAGTATCGGATAACCTTATGTGGTCAAACTCTTTGACCACAAGTGGCATGGCCATGCACTTTCTTTATCCGACCACTTCGAGGGGCCCAGAGATATCTCTCCTGTTATGTTAGGAGGGGCAAATCCCATATCCGACCAGTCACATTCCTCCGCATGTTTCATAGCATACCCGAAAGCTACCTTTATAACTACCCAGTTACGAGTAGCGTTTGGCAACCCCTAAGAGTGCTATTACACATGTAGGAAACCATGCTGATCTCATGTCTAAGGATTATACATTATCATTGCTTGAGACCAACTAATGACACATAGAATCATAACAATCTCAATAGTGTCTCAAGGTGGGTCTATCCAACCCCATGTTCTCTAACATGTGTTCACATTATTGATTCGATGTCCCTATATCCATGACCGGTGAAACATGATCATCAATCAATATATGTGTCGAAATGAGAGTCACCGTGTTCCGACCAAAGGATATTCGATCAGGATACTTTTTAGAACGACATCATATAAGTTAAAGAGTTTCACCAACAAGTCACATACTCGTTGATCTATATAACTAATGATTCATTCAAGGAACAGAATAACATTTATTCATTAACTCATAAACATAGACGTGATACAATCATCATTATGATTGCCTCTGGGGCATATCACCAACATCATCATCCTAAGATCGTGAGCATATCCCCATGATATCCACAACAATAAATAATAAATAAACCTCAAACTACACAAAACCAGTACTAATAAGAAGGTATTAAATTTACAAATTTTTAGGAACAAGTTTCATAATTTTTGGAGTTAGAACGAGGGAGAAATGAATTTTTGAAGTTTCTCTTTTGAATTAAACCAAGAAATAAAAGAAAGGAGAGAGAGAGAGAGCGCCTTGCTGGGTAGGTCGGACCTGTGGTGTAGCATCTCAGGGCACGGAAACCACGTGGACCGAGTCCATGCGCGGGTGCGCACGGGCGCGTGTGGACCAAGCCACGGCTGGGTCCATTGGCAGTCAAAGGAGCGGGGAGGGGGGGATCGGTGAAAAATGAATTGAATGCCATTAAGCCCCTACGGGTCCATCGGTCAGTGGTTCACTACCGCAGTTAAATGCGCCATTAAAATGGCAAATCTTTGCCTTAAGCCCAACACTGATTCGGCGCTTTGACGCTACAGGGACTATCGGCTGTTCTGACAAAACAGGACGCGTAGAACTAGGCTTGTCACTAGCACAAATGACCTCGGTGACGGCGGCCAAGGGCAAAAATGGATTGCCCTCACTGAGGCGGAGCTGGTGATGGAGGTGGCGGCGCTGGAGGCTTGTCGGAGCGGCGATGCGACAAAAAGGAGCAGTGGTGTTCGGCCAAACTACGACAACGAAGACTCAGCACTCCTTGCCAAAAGATAGAGGGAGCACGAGTAAGGCGGGGTCTCGAGGGTCTTACCAAGACAAGGGGGGAGGCCGGTTGTGGGATGGGCTGGAGGCCCGCTGGGAAAGGAATGGGCCGCCCAGGAGAGGAATTGAGGAAGAATTCGAAACTTTGAGATATTTAAGTTGAGCTTTGAATTCAAATTGAAAACTGAAGTTACTGTACAAGAAACAAAAACGGCTTGTTACAATAGGTGTAACGCACAAACCTACTAACTCCTTGCATGTACAAGAACCAATTTTATCATAGGCAATCAGTAATGAACTTTTGTCACTAGAGATTGTAGTTAACCAAAAGGATATACCACAGATGATCTAATATCTATCCAACATAAAATTTAATCAAATCAAGTGTGCTCAGGGATGGGAATGGAGGGGCATACATGATGTCAGATCGGTAGCAGTAGACGCAGTTCTTACTATCCAATAGGCGAGCGTGATGCTGACGTCGAGCGCGCTGAGGGTCACAGTGGCCAGCACTTCTTTGGCTAGCTGGGGGTAAGGACGCCTTGATGTCTAGCACCTAGAGGCAAGGCCGTCGTCGCTGCCACTGCTATAGCCGCGCGCTTGGGATGGCTATGAAGTGCAACGGCGAGATCCAAAAATTGACATTGTGGGTAGTTAGGGTTTGATTCGATTGGGGAACAAAGTAACTCACTGGTCACGTTGCAACGAATGATAGATTCATTGCCAGCAATTCATTGCGATAGGTATGTTGTTGTTGTAGTGTTTCTCCCTCTCCTTTTATTTCCACAGACCTAAAAGGACGAAACAACAAAAATGTCTATGGCGCCAGTTCTGAAATTTTACCGCCTCTTCCAATTTCATTTCACAGTACCTTCTACGCATCTTCTGTTTTTTTTACTAGCTCTAATTTTTTAATTGCCTCCATGTCAATATGTTTGGAGGAAAGCATGACCTTCCCCTTGTCTCTGCACTACCCGTGGTGGTGGTCAGTCTCAATGTCAGCCATGTTCTGTGAGATGGACTAGACCATTGAATAATGTTAGCATAGCACAACGTAGAGCTAAATTAATAATCAGGATGCAAACTGAACATAACTTAGCTCTTCGATCCGGACTACATCCGGGCGACGGGGAGCGCTAGGACGGCCATTGGTCTCATTAGTAGAAGCCTTCCCCTTGTCCGCAGCGTGCTCGGCCCAGTCGTACTCAGCTTCTTGTTCGGGCGTCCTCCACCACCACCTTGCTCTCTTGGGCTCCTCTGGTGCCTTTTCAATAGGGTCGAGTACGTAAAGTTCCCAGTGTTTGAAGGTCTCGGCTCGCATCGTATAGTTCAACATGCACTTCTGCTTAATGAACGCCCTATCATACATGTCCGGACTATCGATCCACTGGAAGAATTTGGATCGCATCTCCAGCTATCATTATGCGCGGATGTAGTTAGGAATTTGTGGAATAGAATGGAATGTAATATATGGAAAATCTATTTGTGTGCAAGATTCGCTTACGAGGTGATAACCGCATGTGTAGTATGCCCAGGTGGCCGTCGTTGGCTGTGTGGACTGGATGATCTTAGCTGGTTCTTCGCACACACATTGTGGACGTGGGAACTCTGGTGGCAACGACTCATCCTTCATAGAGCAATCCAGTAAGGGTTTAGACCTATCAGCAAGCCACTTGCGCTTCCGTAGCATCTTCGCATAGAAGTTCGCCGACGAGTCCAACACCTTCTTCCTCTCTTGTAACATCTGAATTTTCTGTAGCTTTTAAAAATCTTTTAAGTAGTTTAGTCTCTGAAAAATTCACTCAAGAATTTTATTTGAATTTTAATAAAGCTTAACATGGACTTTCAATAGCAAACACAATTTAATGCAACTAATATCAACATCAACAAATGTCAAAACTATTTTATTTGGATTCTACGTGCTTGGATATATTTTATAGATTTTTCTAGAATTTTTCCGAGTGCTTTTGCTATTTTCTAATTGCCATTTGCATTTTCTGTAATTTCTAAACTGCAAAATCTATTTAAAATCTTAGTTAATCAAATGGGTTGAATTCCTTTTGCTTGGCCCATCTTTTTTGCTTTTTGGCCCAATCCCGCGTGCAGCCCAGCCCATGCCTCTTCTCTCTCCGTCTCGCTGACTGGTGGGCCCCGCCTATTAGTCATCCCCCACATCCCGTCATCGTCCTCGCGCAAGCCTCGCTCACAGCCACCATGGATGTTCTTGAAGCTCTGCCTGACAACAACTGATTCATCCCTGATTTTCCACACTGACCTCACCATCTAGAAGCCCTATCTAAACCGCAACCGATTCAATATCATATTCCTTCCAAATTTCGTTCAAATCCCTTATCCTCTCTCGGCTCTGAATTGGACTCCGCTGCCAATACGCCCTCTCGTCCTCACCCAGACCCTATAAAAGGGCACCCCTGGGATCATATTGTCATCCTTATCTCGAACCCCCAAGTCCCCTCACTTCTAAAGCCCTTAGTGCTGCCGGAATCGAGCTTATAGGGTTTCCCCCCCGAAGGTCTTCTTTTGCCGATTCCGCCGCCGTCTTGGACGCCCCATCGACGTTGTCTGCATCGCTGGCTCCGCTATCACGAGCTCTACCTCGTGCACCCCTTCGCACCGCCGAAGCGTCATCAAAGCCCTTTCCCAACAATAGCTGAAGTTCTCCGCCGCTCAAAGCTTGTCGCCGTTCGCCACTGTTGTCCTCGACCACCAGTGAGTGCACCAATAGGATCACAATAGATCCCTCTACGCGATGGTACCCTTTGCTGCTGGTGAAACACCATCATTCATCAGAGACCATCGGGTCCCGAGCCTTTGCCACCGTCGAGCTGACGTGTCAGGCCACGTTGCCAACCACATCAACCTCCGTGCGTGTGTGTCGCCTACGTGTCGGTGCAGTTAACGCCACATCAGCACCCATGTGGAACCTCAAACCCAAACCCTAGATCTAGATCTCATAGATCTGTTCCACCATAGACCGAGTCACTGCCTTGTAGGCCCCCACTTGTCATATCACTATTCCATAGACTCGTGAACCCATAAACCCATGCACCATCTTCGTGGACCCGGTCCATGGACCGTGGGCCCACATGTCAGCCTTTGTTTTGTTTTTCTCGGATTCTCTTTTAATTCCGATTTTCAGGGCTGACGTCATTAATCGGTTTTCCAATAGAAAAATAATTCGGGAAAATACAGAAAATCCAATTTTGTTATTTCTTTAGATTTAGATCTTCCAGAAGGCTGTTCTTCCTCATACGAACTCCGATTAAGCCAATTCAAATTTCTAAATTCAGCTAAATTTGAGCTCTATTTTCTTGAGATTTTTATTTAATTTTTGGAGTTTGTTTTATCTCTATTTTATATTTATTTTGTTTATTTGGTTCGTTTGCGAGTAGACGTTGCAACTTCGGGAGATTTTGAGGAAGGAATTCACCAAGACTAAAACCAGTACCAAGATCTATTCCAAGTCAAATTGTACCTTTGACCATGTTGAACCCAGTTTTCTAAAATTATTTTGCTTCAATTATTGCATTTACTTTAAGTAATTATTTAAATACTTTGGGATTAATTAAATATCCAAATTGTTTATATCAACCTTGCCTATTGTAATGTCATGATCTTTTGTCACCCTAGATTGTTTATTACTAGTTGGTATTATCGTAGCACCAACGTGGGTTGGTTAGATACGAGTAGGTTGCTTAGCCATGCAACGAGTCAATCACTGTCATCTGAGCTGCAAATATAAATTTGACTAAGTGATTATGAAACTTTGTGTAAAACTGTGTGTTGTGTTTCATTACTCATTGATGGCATTGTTACACTTAATCAACTGGGTGGGAAAAGATTTAAACTGAGGCGAGTGGTAGAAATTGTGTGATATGGTGGAGCTTTGTGATTGGGAATGTTAATCTTCGTGGCATAGTTAGAAATTGGAAGTCTCGTCTTGGTCAATTAAGGACTTAACTTTGTGCGCCATTGAACTGAGCCTTACTGTATGACCACATGCCTGCTATGGGAAGGGCCTAAATTAGTAAGTTACGGATTCTCGACATTGACTACTTAGGCTGTAGGTTAGGAGCTAAGTGATGGGTGGAGGTATGGACTACTCTGTAGGTTATGTCGATGGATGGTTCGTCGCTTCTAGGTCTAACGGTGTGTGTTGTACCAAGCGCTGTGTTTGGGTTGGTATGACGATAAAATACATCGGGAGTGTCAATGCTTGAGATGAAATTTCAGAAAATTTTTGTTATGACTAGTGCTAGCTACACTGATTATATCGCGTGGGTAAAGTGTACAACCTCTGCAAAGTGTTAAACAATCTATTTGAATAGCCGCGTTTGTGGTCATAGACATGCTCGAGGATTTCACACGAGGGGTAGATTTTCATAAAACAATTGGAAAGGGAAAACTGTGTGGAATAATTCATATGGCTGTGTGAAAGAATTCATTAGGCTTTGTGTCCTTTGTGAAAATAGCTGTTAAATTAATATTGTTTATTTGTTTTGAATTATGCTTTTAATCTATTATTTGTATTCAATCGCAAATGTTGCTTTCTTGCAAACTAACCACATAAGCCAATTTATTTGTAATAAGCCATCATCTATAATTGTCTTTTTGTGGTACAACTTATTGAGTATGGTTGTGTACTCATGTTTGCTGCAATCATTCAGCTGGAGTGGAGGAATCATCGCCTACCTTCGAGGAGGAGTTCTACGAAGTTGCTGATCGTTAGGTCTTGATCCCAGTCGGTTGCCTATGGTGAGTCGATGGGTTTCCGCTGAAGTTTATTTTGTTCCATTGCTACTTATTTAATTATTGTCAGCCCAGTGAGGTTTAATAAGTGTAAACTTGACCATACGGTCAAAACCATTATTTGTTATCTAAATTAATTGTTTATTCTATTATTTCGTCTTGTGTGGATCGATATTCATATATGTTGACAGTGCGTACACTAGCGTGATCCTGGGCTAGTGTGTTATACACAGAGGGTCCAGAATTATATTTTTGGGTCCCGACATCTCTGTTGTGTGAACCAAGCTTTGGTGAAGTGTTAGGTGTAGTGGTGTAATTTTCTCCTCCAGCTCTCTTCTCCCCTAGTTTTCTTCTCCCTCCTTTTGTAAGGGGTCTTTCCAGTCTTAAAAGATGGCGTGGTGAAGTGTGGTCTTTTTGGTCTGAAAAGGTAGCTTTGCAGTGTGGTGTCATCTCGGGCTGCAAAAGTGGCAGTGTGTGGCGTGTCACAATGCGTTCTTTTTGGTATGAAAAGGTAGCATGGCGGAGTGTGGTATTTTTGGTCTACAAAGGTAGCATGGTGGTGTGTTTTCTTCTCGGTCTACAAAAGTGGCAGTTTGTGGTGTGCTGTGGAGCGGTCTTTTCGGTATGAAAAGGTTGTGTGGCAGACTGTGGCTATTCTGTCTGAAAAGGCAGCATCGCAATGTATTGTCAACTCGCTCTGCAAAAATGACAACGTGGGGCGTGGCTGGGTGCGGTCTTTTTGATCTAAAAAGGGGCTTGGCAGAGTGTGGTCTTTTCAGTGTGGAAAGGCAACATCGAATGTGTTGTCATCTCGGTCTACAAAAATGACCATATGTGTTGTGACCTAGTGCGGTCTGAGAAGGTCTAAAAAGGTGGGGTGTCGCATTGCTGACTCCCTCATGTTGTTACCCGTAGACACAAGAAGAAATAGTATCGAAACACGAAACTAGCACAATATAAGTTTAGAGAAATTTATATTTACATGACATGACTGATATTTACAAGAACAAATATCTACTCGCGGGCCCTCTTGGGGCGTACCCCACGTGTGGCTCCTGGCCTCGCCTAGGGTAGCTGTGAGCGTTGGTACGAGTAGGTCAAAGGCTCAGGTGACCGAGGCATCCTGTCAACGTGAGTAGCCTGAGGTGATGTCGCGAGAGGGTGCTGTGTCAGCTGGCTCGCTTTGGGCGCCCCGTGTAGTTGTGAATGAAGGGATACAGGTAGGTTACACTAGCTGGCAATTCAAAAAATTTACCATGTAAACCAAGATGCCATACAAGCAAGAGATCATAGATCGTTACCACCAGATGCGCAGTGCAGCAGAAGAAGAGTTGGAGCAGCCTGATCCAACGAAGAGCGTGTCGATGTAGTGGCCGTAGTCGATCGCCCAACATTTCTCAATATTGATCGTCTGCTCCAGCAACCAATCGCTTTCCTTGAGAAGTCATGGATCATCCTCAATTGCTGCGCCTGTCACAATTTTGATCGTTAATTGGGAGGTCTACCAAAGTAGAGTACCATTGATCATCTTAATAAGATGGGGTGGGTGTCGGACACCCACATGCAAAGTGTGGGTTTAACTTTACAAGGCTATCACAACAGTTTTGGGCCTTAGGGTATAATATTGGTCGCTGGGGCATAGAGATTCCACCCAACAAACAAGAGTCATATGTGATATGATTAACAAGAGGTTGCTTACTTAAATCACTAGGTTTCTAGGAGTGATGCCAAAGCTCACTAGGACTTAATGATATTAGGATCTTGAACTCACTATATGATGTTTGAGGGAAACATGGTTTAGAAAATATAGTGGGAGTATCTTTTATTGACTGTTGTTGATTAAGTTCGACCAGGTATGAACTAGTCATATTGTGGTACGACCAGATTCAAATAAGTCGTATGGAGATACGACCAGGTAAAGACTAGTCATATAGAGATACGAGATGGACGTAGACTGGTCGAACATAACCACCATGAGTGTCTAATAGAATATCTTACATAAATATAGTGCTGAATTTTGGCATATATTTATGTTGTAGATCATGGCACCTACTACTTCTTCTGCACTTACCTTTAATTTGTGATCTATTCTTGAGAGAGAAAAGCTAAATGGAACCAAATTTATTGATTGGTATCGTAATCTGAGAATTGTTCTCAAACAAGAAAATAAGGAATATATTCTAGAGTCTCTATCCCGAGGAACCGAATGTTGATGCTACTCAAACTGAAAAGAATGCTTATGAGAAGCATTGCAATGACGTAGTCGATGTGCACTACCTTATGCTTGCAACCATGAACTCTGAGCTTCAGAAGCAATACGAGACCATAAACGCTTACAATATGATTGTGGATCTGAAGGGTATGTTTTAGGATCAAGCAAGGGCAGAGAAGTTTAATACCTCTAAGGCATTGTTTTCTTGCAGGCCGTTGGAGGGCAACCCGATTAGTCCTCATGTGATCAAGACGATTGGTCACACTGAGAGCTTGGAAAAAGCTTGGTTTACCTCTTAGCCAAGAGTTGGCTACTGATGTGATTCTCCAATCGCTCCCTACGAGCTTTGAGCCTGTCATATTGAATTTTCGTATGAATGGCATGGAGAAGTCATTGACTGAGTTGCATGGCATGCTTAAAGGTGCTGAGGAGAGCATCAAGAAAAGTTCCAATTATGTAATGATGGTTCAAAAGACTATAACCTTCAAGAAGAAGGGTAAGTCGGGAAAGGGAAAGGGCAAAGGAAAGACTCAAGATGAGATCAAGAGTCGTAAGGCTAAGCTTAAGAAGCTCAAGCTGGGTCCTAAACCTGACACAGAATGTTACCATTGTCATGAGACTGGGCATTGGAAGAAAAACTACAAGAAGTACTTAGCAGAAATGAAAAAGAACAAAGGAAGTAAGACTTCCAGTTCAGGTATAAATGTTATACAAATTAATCTTGTCACTTCTCCGACCAGTTCTTAGGGATTTGATACCGGATTGGTTGTTCATATTTGCAATTCGATGCAGGGACTGATAAGGAGTAGATATTTGGCAAGAGGAGATGTTGATCTTCGTGTGGGCGATGGAGCAAGAGTTGCTGCATTAGCTTTACCCTCAAGATTAGTTATGGAACTAAATAATTGTTATTATGTTCCAACCTTAAGCAAAAACATTATTTCTACTTCTTGTTTAGGAGCTGAAGGTTATGAGCTCAGAATAAAGAACAATTGTTGTTCAATTTATTTTGAAGATATGTTTTATGGCCATGCTCCATTGGTGAATAGATTGTATGTTTTGAATCTTGAGGATGAGCCCATCTGTAACATTATTGCTAAGAGACTTCGACCTAATGATGTGAATCCCACTTTCGTTTGGCATTGTCTTCTTGGTCATATAAATGAGAAGCGCATGATGAGGCTCCATAAAGATGGTCTTCTAAACTCATTTGATTTTGAATCATTTGAAACATGTGAATCTTGTTTACTTGGCAAGATGACAAAGGCACCCTTCACGACCAGAGGTGAGAGGGCGAGTGATCTACTAGTCGTAATACATTCGGATGTATGTGGACCAATGAACACTCCGACCAGAGGTGGTTTTCGGTACTTCATAACTTTTACTAATGATTTTAGTAGATATGGCTATGTCTATTTGATGAGGCATAAGTTAGAATCCTTTGAAAAGTTCAAAGAATTTCAGAATGAAGTGCACAATCAACTTGGTAAGACAATCAAATGTCTACGATCTAATCGTCGAGGTGAATATTTGAGCCATGAGTTTGGTTATCATCTAAAGAAGTGTGGAATTTTTCCACAACTTACTGCAGGGACACCTCAATAGAATGGAGTGTCGGAACGACGGAACCGAATATTGTTCGACATGGTTTGGACTGTGATGAGCCAATCTGATCTTCCATTGCAATTCTGGGGTTACGCCCTAGAAACAGCGGCTTTCACTTTGAATAGGGTTCCATCAAAAAATATAGAGAAGACACCATATGAGATATGGGCTGGGAAGAGTCCTGGATTGTCTTTTCTTAGGATATGGGGTTGTGAAGCATATGTGAAACATTTGACGTCTGGCAAGCTCACACCCAAGTCTGATAAGTGCTTCTTTGTGGGGTATCCTAAGGAAACTAAAGGATATTATTTTTATAATCGGGTTGATAACAAAGTGTTTGTTG
This sequence comes from Phyllostachys edulis, assembly GCA_036346405.1. NCBI lineage: Eukaryota > Viridiplantae > Streptophyta > Magnoliopsida > Poales > Poaceae > Phyllostachys > Phyllostachys edulis. The sequence continues at coordinate 46,544,255 of CM070563.1, read as the reverse complement.
CCCGTAATGGTGTCTTCTTAGAGAAAGAGTTTCTTTCCAAAGGAGTCAGTGGGAGCAAGGTGCAACTCGAAGAAATTCGGGAACCATCTAAAAATGTTTCAGCTCCTATTGAACATCTACAAGATGAACAAAATATTGTTAAACCTGTAGATGAGGCATCAGCCCCACGTAGATTAAAAATGCCACGTTAATTGCCTATAAGGTATGGGCATGACGTATTATTGTTGAATATGATGAACCTAAAACTTATGCGGAAGCGATGGTGGACCCAGACTCTGAGTCGTGGCATGAAGCCATAAGATTCAAAATAAAGCCCCTGCATGATAATCAAGTTTGGAACTTGGTTAATGCACCTGATGGTGTTAAGACCATTGAGTGCAAGTGGATTTTTAAGAAAAAAGATAGATATGAATGGAAATGTTCACATTCATAAGGCACGACTGGTTGCGAAGGGTAAATTCAGACAAATTCAAGGTGTTGATTATGATGAAACCTTCTCTCCTGTCATGATGCTTAAGTCTATCCAGATCATTCTAGCTATTACTGCATATTTCGACTATGAGATATGGCAAATGGATGTCAAAACAGCTTTTCTAAATGAAAACCTAAGTGAGGATGTGTACATGACACAGCCCGAGGGTTTTGTTGATCCAAAGGAAGCTAGAAAGGTATGCAAGCTTAATAAATCCATCTATGGATTGAAGCAAGCATTTCGGAGTTGGAACATTCATTTTGATGAAGTGGTCAAAGGGTTTGACTTCATCAAGAACGAAGAAGAACCTTGTGTTTACAAGAAGGTTAGTGGGACCACGTTTGTGTTTCTGATCTTGTATGTGGATGACATACTACTGGTCAGAAATGATATTCCAATGCTTGAATCTGTTAAAACTTCATTAAGAAATAGTTTCTGAATGAAAGATTTAGGAGATGCAGCATATATTCTTGGTATAAGGATCTATAGAGATAGATCTAAAATGCTAATTGGATTAAGCCAGGATATGTACATAGACAAGGTGTTGAAACGGTTCAACATGCAAGATTCTAAGAAAGGTTTTTTGCCCATAGCACATGATATTAATCTTAGCAAGAGTGAGTGTCCTACGACCACTGATGAGCGAGACAAAATGAGTAGAAACCCATATGCTTTGGCTATATGATCTATCATATATGCCATGCTATGTACATGACCAGATGTGTCGTATACTCTAAGTGTTACAAGCAGATATCAGTCAGATCCAGGTGAAGGTTACTGGATATTAGTCAAGAATATCCTTAAGTACTTGAGAAGGACTAAGAATGCATTCCTTATTTATGGGGGTGAGGAAGAGCTGGTCGTAAATGGTTACACCGATGCTAGCTTCCAAACCGACAAGGATTATTTCAAATCGCAATTAGGGTTTGTGTTTTGTTTGAATGGAGGACCAGTAAGCTGGAAGAGTTCCAGGCAAGAAACGGTTGCTGATTCTACAACAGAGTCTGAATACATTGCGGCTTCGAAAGCTGCAAAACAGGTCGTATGCATTAGGAAGTTCATTTATGAACTGGGTGTGGTCTCTCGTGCTTCCAGTCTAATGGATCTCTATTGTGATAATAGTGGACCCATTGCACAAGCTAAGGAGCCTAGATCGTATCAAAAGTCCAAGCACATACTTCGACAATATCACATCATTCGTGACATCGTTGAGAGAGGTGATGTGAAGATATGCAAAGTGCACACAGATTTAAATATTTCTGATCCGTTGACAAAGTCTCTCTCGTAGCCTTAGCATGAGGCGCACACAAGAGTAATGGGTATAAGATACATGTATGATTGACTCTAGTGCAAGTGGAGGACTGTTGGTGATATGCCCTAGAGGCAATCATGAAGATGATGATATCACGTCTATGTTTATGTGTTATTGAATAAGTGTTATTCTGTTCATTGAATGAATCATTGGTTATGAATATTAACAAGTATGTGACTTGTTGGTAAAACTCTTTTAACTTATATGTTGTCGTTCTAAATGAATCCCTGATCGGATGTCACTAGTCGGAACACTAGTGACTCTATCGACCAGCACATGTATTGATTGATGACCATGTTTCACCGGTCATGAATATAGGGATATCGAATCAATAATGTGAACACATTTTAGAGAACATGAGATTGGATTGACCCACCTTGAGACACTGTTGAGATTGTTATGATTTTATGTGTCATCAGTTAGTCTTAAGCAATGATAATGTATAATCTTTAGACTTGAGATCAGCATGGTTTCCTATATGCATAATAGTACACTTTGGGGTTACCAAACGCTGCTCCGTAACTGGGTAGTTACAAAGGTAGCTTTCAGGTATGCTGTGAAATATGCGGAGGAATGTGACTAGTCGGATATGGGATTTGCCCCTCCTAACATAACAGGAGAGATATCTCTGGGCCCCTCGATATGGTCGGATAAAGAAAGTGCATGGCAATGCCACTAGTGGTCAAATTGTTCGACCATGCGAAGTTATCTGACACTCGATCAAGAAAGTATTGAACAGTCCATGGATGACACAACATCTCACCTGGAGTTCAACCAAATATCGTGAGGCAAAGGGAGAATACACGAGAATGTCTTTTAATTCGATCAGATATGGACTAGTTGTATAGAGATACGAGCTAGTCGTAGGCTGGTGGAACATGATCACTAAGTGGTCGAAACCTGGTCGTAAGAAATTACAAACTTACCGAGACTAAATATAAACTGATCGTATAGAGATACACTGCACATACCTCCCTGAAGTTGTAGCCACATATGTTAGTGCATGCTCGGGTATACACTGCACATACATCCCTGAAGTTGTAGCCGCGCACGGTGAGCAGATGAGGATGCTCCATTGTCACCCGCACGGCCTGCTCGTCACCGGAGACACGGATCCCTTACTCCCGGCGCTGACAATCCCGTCTCCACCGATTCCCTGTTCATATCGATCTGCTCATCCTGACGCTGTTGTTGTACAGTCAAATGGGAAGCTGAGCGCAACCAAGCATGCATGTTATCTTATCTTATCAGCCACTATTTCCATACGTCGATCGTTCGAGACCGACGAGGCCGGACGACAAGGGCGAGTGGAGCCGACACAAAGGCTACGCTACCAACGGCCCATATATAGACCAACGAAGCTATGGATTATGCCAAACGCCAACATCTACACCATCATTCATCAACATCACATGCATATAGAACGTGAAGCAAAGATCGAAGACAATGACCGGCGTGTAGCTTAATCGGAGGTATCTCGTGAGTCCACCTCGAGGGAGTAATTAACCGAGTCTTCCGAGGCCCCGGGAACCAGGAGACCACATTGCTAAGTTATGGAGCGCATAATAATAATAAGGGACTTGTATTTTATAATTCCATAAGAATTAATAAAATGCATGATTCTTTAACCTTTTTGTTTCTTGTATGTTATTTATCTTTGTATACTTTGTACACTGGCACGCCCACATCCTTAGTCCCACGCATAGAAATCTTAAGTGACACTAACCAAATTTTGAGGAGAATTATATCCAATCCAGTTCTGTCTGTTCCAATGGTGTATACGGCCGCCCCCTACCTACCAATATCAGAATATAGATTAAAAAACATCAAGGCCAATCGTACGAAGATAATAAAGTAAGAACAAAAAATGAAATCAAATATTAACAATAGTACGTAAGATAAACACACAACAACTAAACCATATCAATACTAAACTATACACGGTGTACCTAGAAGTTGATCGAGAAAAATAGTCACAAGAAAAGTGGTATATATAGTCCATAAAGACCAACATGGATGCATATTCAGATTATTCACTTGGTAAAGGAACACATTTACTCAGTACTCGAAATCTCATATGTAACACAGAAATACATAGGGAAATATGAAATTAAAATAATTCCCAATAATTTATATAGAGGCTTAACCACCAGTTCGTTGTAAAATAATATGACATCGCATGCATGATGAATCAGAAGATGACAGAACGGAGGGAACGCATTGCAAGCTTGATGATCGACAAAAATAGTTGCCAAAACTATTTGATATAAGTAACACATGATGCATGGTATATACTGGGAGAAGGTGAAGATTGGTTATTTTTTTTAAAAAAAAATGATAATTGATTCTTTTTTTTAAAAAAAATGATAACAATCTGATTTCCATTAAGCAAATAACGGAAACACAGTACAGCTGTTCTGAACCATCACCTACAGACATTACGTACAAATCTGTTGGGTATACCAGCAAGCGCACCAAGCAAACCCCTGGTATCCGAAGGTTTGCACAGAAAAGAAAACCGAAAACAAAACAAAAAAATACTGATGAACTACATGGTTAAGCAACCCATTGGCATTGTACTACTACGAATTTATTACAGGTTCACCCATAAAAACATCACAAAACAAGTTCCACATCGTCTGAATCATCCTTTCTGCGCAAAGCTTGTCGTCGGGTTTCCTAGCTACTCCTTTGTTGCTTCCCAGCCATCTTCGATATGTCGAGTCCTCCTGCCTCCCCTGGAATGGAGCAGCCTCCTGACAACCATATTCTGCTTGAAGAGACGATGCACCCTATTCCATCACTGCCTCCTGTAGGCCTTCATTCTGCAACCCTGCCCAATAATTTAATATTTTTGTTAGTCATTATGTATTAGGAAAATGTCCAATTTACGACCATGAACTCTTCGAAAAGTCTGAAAGTAACCATGAACTATAAAACTGGACACACGTCAACCTTCAACTCGATCTCAAAACCGTAAAGTTTATCCCTTGAGACCAAAACCACTTTGGTTTTGTTGATGTGGCATCTACGTTAACACCCATGTTATCATATTTTGCCACCCCATCAACCAAATCACCTCCTTCCTCCTCATCCTTATCTTTTTCCTCTCTTCTCTCTCCCTCCTCCCACCCTTCTCCATCTCCCCGCCGCCCCTGCCTCCTCCTGGACTCCCCACACCGCCCCCCTCCCCGCGCATCTCCTCCCCTCTACCCTCTCCCCTAATCTCCTCTTTCTTTTCCTTCTCCTTTATCATTTCTTTTCTTCTTCCTCCACGAACACCTCCTTCCTCCTCCTCCCGAGCACTGGTAGCGAGCCTCCTCCACCTCCCTTGGTCGAGCACTGCCTCCGGCTTGGAGCTGTGCCGCTACCTCCCACAATCGCGAGCCGCGCCACCTCCCCTACCGGGATCTAGGGGACTACCTCCCTCACATTGCTTTCCCACTCCCGAAGTCGTCCTGCTCCCCCAAGCAGCTGGAATGGCGCAGCAACAAGGTTGATGGACGTGGAGAAGATGGCCAAGGCTTTGACGGGCTCCGGCGGTTTGGAGGCGAACCTAACGTTCACATCAAATGTTCCCGAGGGTGGGGATTCCATTTTGGTGGTTGAGAGAAATGGGCTCGATGGAGCTCGGTGGTGGTGATCCACAGTGGACGGGGAGGTCAAAGGAGGTGGGGGTTAGCTCTAGCGCGACGAGGCACACCTCGTGACGCTGTTGTCTCGTGGAGGAGATGATAAAGACAACAGATCACGTGGTCTTTTGCGCGAGTGTTATACAAGGCTCTTCATGTGTATAGCAACGCCACTAAAGCAGAAGGTGGAGGTAGCGGCTGCAGCTCCGTGCGGTCACCGCAATGGCAGGACAGTGCATGCAGGCAACGGTGAGAGGTGGCGGTGTGGGAAAGGAAATGGGTGAAGGAAAAGAAAGAAGGAAATATGGCATCCACATCTTTCAAACCGTTTTGGATTGGACCACATCAGACAAAACCACCCTATTTTGGGTTGAGTGGGGTAAACTGAACAGTTTTGAGAGTTGGAGGTTGCCGCATGTCCAGTTTTGTAGTTCATGGCTGATTTTCAGAATTTTCGAAGAATTCAGGGTTGTAAAATAGATTTTTTTTCCTATGTTTTATTTCTATGGTTGTGCCTAAACAGTTAATACGGAATCGATCGAGAATGCACTAGAACTGATGACCTAGACCATTGCAATATTAGTCATTAAGTTTGTCAAGATTCATATATGTAACACTTGTTATTTATTTTCAGATACTAATTCTATCTAGTATCTAATTTCAAAGTTCCAATGCCAGTAATCAATACAGAAGTATTTTATCGTGAATGGTGATGAAATGAAAGGAATGCATGAAATAGGTGCAATTACCTTGAAGAAAGAACCTTTTGTATGGATATATATTTTCCAGCATCTTCTGTTCGGACAGCTTCTTGAACTGCATGTTCTCTAGCTGCAGCACAAATATCCCAACCTCTGTCCGCAGGAAAGCCAGTTTGCCGTCCTCATCTTGCCCCAATATCCGAAAACGCATATCGCCTGTCGTCGACGGCGGCACCAACGGCAGCTGCTTGTCCAGCTCAACAACCTTGCGAAGCACCCATTGCGCAGCGCCGTCGCCGTCAGTAGGGTGCGCCCACAGGTGGAGACTGCAGTTCTTCATGGTTGCGAGGCCGAGCACGCCGTCCTCCATGACGAGCAGGTTTACCTCGCAGGCACTGTGAGCATCCGGTGGCATCCCAATTTCAATTATACTGTCCGTATCCAGTCCGAACGCAAGTATCCGGTCCATCACCAGTGTCCAATAGAGGACGTTCCCCACAAGAACGCTTGGTTGCGGTTCAATCACCGACGAGACCTCGCCAGAGGCCGCCAAGCTCCATTCTTCGTCCTGCGAGGTGTAGACGGACACGGTCACGGACACCTCATCTTCTTCCATGGTCACGAAGATGACCTGGAAAGGGCTGTCGGCGTCGTGGTCGCCGGTGCAGACAACGGTGGCGTTGCTGTAAACGTAGTCGACGGCGGAATCCAGTGGCGCTGGTATTTCCTGCCGACGGCGGGTCATCGGGTCCCAGACAAGGAAGAAGAGCTTGTCCAGGCTTTGAAGAAGGACTAGACCATGCCTGCTGTCGAGGACGGTCCAGTCGGCGACGTTCAGGTCGAAGGCTGCCGCGCACTCGCCGTCGCCAATGGGGAGGAAGCGGCTGGGGAGGCCGTCCTCGTTGTGGAAGAATCCGAGCAGGGGAGGCGTTTCGCGGTGCCGGGCTCGGAAGCTGCTAAGGAAGGCGCGATCGTTGACGATGCGGCGGAAACGCCTGGCCACGAGGGAGACGCGGAGGAGGTAGGAGGGGTGCGGTGGGAGACGGAGAAGGATTTGGGCCAAGATGTCGTCGGGCATGTACGCCGGGGACGGCGGCAAGTGGCGGCTGAGAGATGAACCCATGCGACGGCGGCGAGAGGCGGCTGAGGGTTTGGGTGAGGACGGCGGCGAGATCGTTTGGATGTGCTGAGTTGGGTTTGGGTATACGCGTCAACGACGACTGGCAATGTCAACACTTACTGCTTTAGGAGTATATCTATTCTTAACACTGTGTGTTGCGGCGGTGTGGCACCGGTGGGGACGGGGGCTGGGGATAGGGTTAGGGACTTAGGGTTAGGGATGAGGGGGAGAGATCTAAGTGGTAGGATTTGGATCCGACGGTTCAAACAAAGTTGACCGAAAGTGCAAAAGTTTTTAGTTGAGTGATACATATATAGTCACTACCAAATAAGTAGCAATGAACAAATTACGCCTTCTGTTCAAGAACATATAATATTTTTAACCTGATATATAATATTTTTAACATTGACAGGCCTACAACACGCTTTTCTTATATGTGTTAGTAATAATTATAAAAAATTATTATGATAATATTTTCCTTGGAAATCTAATGATACCAATTCACATCACCAATCTAAATTTGTTCTTTTTATATATTAGTAATCAAAGTCGAACAAATTTGTCTGCACGTTTTCTAAAACATCAAGTACTTTTCAGGGCATCTTCAATAATGGCCACCTCAGCCGTCTCTTAGCTGTCATGTCACTCAAAAATCTAGTTGGATGAGAGAGGATGTGAAAAGAGAGAATGTGTTATCTCTTATATGAGAGACAAGCTGAGCACGCAAATCATCGCAAATAGTGACACTACTACAGGAAGCCACATCACAGACGGTTCGGAACCGTCATCACATACGGCTTCCAACCGCCTATATTTGTTGATCTGTGATAACAGTAGCTATCACACGGTTCAAAACCGCTCAGGATACGCATTATCACGACGGTTTTTTTGAAACCGCTCAGGAAGTTCTAGTATCACAAACGGTTTCACTAAAACCGCTCGTGATACGCCAATATCATAGACGGTTTAATAAAACCGCCTCGTGATACGTGAATATCACTGACGGTTTTATTTAGAACCATCGTGATATTCACGTATCACGACGGTTTTTGTTGAGAACCGCCTGTGATATTCGCAGATCATAGACGGTTTTAGTGGAAACCGCTTGTCATATTTATGCCTTCACAGACGGTTTTAACAAAAAAACCGTCTGTGATAGTTCATACTCCTGACTACATTTTTGCTGTTTTTTTGGCTAGCCTGAGGAATTGCTAGCCATGCCGTCTGAAAACAAGCATGCACAAAAACAGATTCATCAGAGATAGTCAATTGTTGACAACTCAAAGTGATCATTACTCAAAATAAATTACAAAAGACCACATTTGTTCAAGTATTGTCGCTATAGTTACAACTGGATTACAATTGAGTCAATTGTTTGCGTTGAGAGGTGTCGGCGGGGTGATGCTCTGGGTCGGCGACGGAGTGAAACTCTCCGTCGTCGTTAATGATTTCTAACTTGATAAAGGTGCAGAGCTTCCCTCGAATGTCCTTGATCTCTTCCGCAACGAGTCCATCACATTGTAAATCCAAGGCCTATCGCTAGCAAGAGTAAAGTGCTAAGCTATATATATTTAAATTTATAATTAGGAAATAATTATTTCGAGATTGACAAACATCGGGATCCTTCTTCCTAGCTCTAAGGATTAGTCGCATATGATAGCGCACGAGATTGCACATAACTCATCATCTTTTTGTCAAGCGCATCCGCAAAAATAGAATTACATATATAGATATAGTCATCAAACGCTGTTATTAGGAAGTATGATATAGGATTATCGTGTTGTAGCGCATCATCAAAAATCCATCTTGTGTGTTAGTTGGGCACTCTTTCCATCGTGATATTCCTTTGTTGGAAACATAATCGATGAACCACCTACATGATTCCAAAAAGTTATCCTCGCCATTTCAAACTAATGAAGACTACAATAGAGTTATGTAAGGAGGAAATGAGCATACCTCTCGAGTATTCCTCTTAGAACGTCAAGTCATGCTTGTTGCGATTAGGGAATCAAGGTATATCACATGGTTCCTCTTGGGTATAATAACTAAAAGGATCCAAAGGGTACCTACTCATGTATGTCGCTATAGTCATTAAACCTAAGTTCGTGGTTGCAGATAAAGTACAAATGAAATTTGTATAGCAAGTAGTGACACTTACCCTCGTTAGTAGTACACGACGGTTGCTCAATGAGAACCGCTCAGGATTATCGGATTATCACTGATGGTTTGTGAATAGAACCTTCAGGATAATTCATGATGGCTCTATTAATGAACCGTCTGTGATAATTAGTTATCACAGACGGTTCTAATTAAGAGCCGTCTGTGATAGGCTAGCAGCGCCAAACACAGGTCCGGACAGACCCAACACAGATGGTTCCAAAGTAACCGTCTTTGATGGGGCGTCTACTATAGCCTGTTTTGTAGTAGTATGAGTTTGTAAGGAGCGAAGTTGTGTTGAAAATGAATGATTTTATAGATAAATTATTGGAGATGTTATCTCTACAGTTGTTTGTAGATGAGTTAGAGCCTTTTGAGACAACTCTAAGAGATAGGTTTTTGTACATGCCCTAAAGAGAGAGGCAAGCACGTAATAAAAAGCCTTGGTTCATGTGCTATGGGCCCACCCAATTTTTGAATCATTGGCATTGGTGGTGAGGTTGAGTGACCTATCAAAATGAATCCCCCGTATATCACTTCTCTCCTCCATTACAACATAGCCACACCACACGCTTTTGATTCCCTCTCGCCTGGATGGAGATTAGGGTTTGGGTAACCAACCGAAAACTGGGAAAATCGGTTCTACTAGCTACCCCGGTAAATTCAAAACTGGCCAAAAAATCAGTTTCAAATTATTTTTGCCCGATATAAAAGAAACTTGTAACCAAGTATAAGCACATGCATGCATGCGGCTTGCTGGTTATAGCGTAGTAGACTTGGAAGGCATGTCTTGGGTTTGAGCCCAAGAAACTGCACTATTTATTAGCTTTGTCCGTTGTAACTTTGAAATTTTCATATTTTGATTTGATAATTTCGACTGAGTTTTTTCGATTTTCAGCCAAACCGGTCCTACCAGTGACCTAAAATTTTAAAATCAGTTATCCAAACCCTGATGGAGATGGCCTCACCAGTTGTTCAAGGACACCCTTAAACAAAATACGGTCACTAAAGTTGTATTTTGATGGGTTTGTGCAATCATAATCTATATTTAAAACAAGTGGAAACAAAGACCTTTGAGAGTGTGTCAGACCCAAATTTGGCCAATCTAGAATCCTCTATGAATCCACTTCACTATTCCCTGTATCAGTAGATAGTGCTCACAGATACATCACTGAATCATTTCATACAGGATGTAAATTGTACCATACATTACTTACAAAACATCAGAGTTCACATAGACCGCATCGGGTGAAGTTTACAATACAGCCGATCAGGCCAAAAGGATACATTGCATAAAAGCAAAAGCGGTAGATGAAGCAAAAGGGGAAAGGCATATCTCGCCACAGGCAAGCGACTGGGGTAGCCTGTGTGCGGCTGATATTACCCAAAAACTTGGATAATATTGGTGCGCGCAAGCACCGACTTAGCCGACTAGATTGGGGTGAGATCTAGACTACTAGAGACTAAACTAATTTCCACCGTCTTCATTACCATCAGCTCCTAGAACGTTGTAGTAAGCGTAGTGTCCTTGGTCCATAGGTTTTGAGGGTTTTGGGGAGCGAGAGTGACCACAAGCAATAGTGCTTCGCGAGCCAACACACAAAATGCAATAATAATACATGCAATGTTTAACAAGGATAGATCGGGTTCTTTTATTTGCTAAAGGCAATATTTTTAATTACCATAATTAGAAACTCCTATGACTTAGCATTTTAACCAAACCATATTTTATTAAAGAGAGTAAAAGTGTACAATATTTATAACGGTATAGGATCCGTCCACCAATTAAACGGTTCCATCCACCATATGCTTAGTTTTGATTATTAGGGTTACATCCACCAATCTTAACATCACTGGGTTACATCCATCCAGGAAAAATCTAAAATTAGGGTTACGTCCGCTTGACGAGTTTTTATCCCACCCATAAAGGTTTTTAAAATAGAACTAACTCGAGTAAGTTCTCATGCCTGCCCTTGACCGTGGGCATGGTTGTTTGAACAGTTTATACTAAGTAGAACTATACACTTTACCCACAAGAGATCATCAGCTTATTATGTTTCACACATTTCCTTAGACGTGTGAATCAAGGAGATCATCGCAAAGCCTTTACAATGCATCCCCCAGTGTAAGTTACACCCGCTAAGGTTTTACCTAATGATGGTTACGTCAACCACACCCAGACCCCTTCTTGCGCCACACGATGGCTTATGCCAGCGACACGACCCATGTCCACGACAGCTTACACCAGCGACACGACTTGTGGATCACTCTAATAGTGCAACTCGCACCGGTGGATACAAATTATTTAGCCAAGTTGACACCATTTATGGACTTTTGGTAGCACTGTTTTACATTAGGAGGTCATCACAGGATTAAGTCCTTAAAGTATCTGGGCAGTGCATACCACATACCAACATTTATCGTGCTACATCAGCACCAACCATCATACCATCCACCTAGATGTGGTAACATGAAGTTATTAGGGTTTTGAGAAGCATAAAACTAAGTTATCTCAAATATTCCAGTCATTTCCCTTCAAGGACTGCCCAAAACAAGTTTCATGATTAAAAGATGATGACTAGGGAAATTAATGCCCTCGTACTTAAGCAAGACTAGTGTGAGGACCCGGGTTGTTTAGCTCGTAATGCTTAGCCATCCACTTGACTCTAGCATCACAAATCAAATAACCCGTGCCTCGGGATATTGTGTACCTCCCAGAATTGCGGTACACACACCCCTTTACAAAATCATGCATCAATTCCATACAAGAGCACATAACTGAGTCTACAACTTTACAACACAAAAGACATACATAATAGAGCTATTACAAAAGGGGCCGACTGGTCAAATGACAGATAGAGAACTAAATAAACAGCAGAAGCAAAAGCCATAAGATGGCGATAAACAAAAGCCAACCGGTTTGCCATTACCCACAAGGCAACCGACCGGGCCGGGCCGCCAATCTAGTCGTCCTGCACGAAGTCTGCCTCACACAAGTCGATCCCTTGGGGATCAACGTCCTCTGCAACAATTAAGCAATGCAAATGAGTAACAAGCCTATACATAGCTACATGCAAGCTTAAACAAAGGAGAAGGCTATAGGGTTCATTTTCGGCATAAAGCAAGTTTTTATTTGCAATAATGGAATAGATTGAAAGCAATTTAACAATCTATTTTTGTTTGTTCAAATAACAGCGAAACAGTAAATAATAACATAAAGACAACCTGGAGGTGACTAACCCAATAGCCACCACAACATAGCACAATTCCCCATTCGCACCACCCGAATTCAAGTTTTAGAGAAAAGTTATAGTCTAATTCTTGCACTACCTTACCAAGCATGTCCATAACCTAGGACGAGGCTATTCGAATAGATTTAACCCTGTAGGGGTGTACCAATGTACCCACACGTTAGACCGCCTTTTCGCCAAGCTATTTAGCACACTTCCTTTGGTATACCGGCATGGCTAAGTCCTACGAGATGCTTTCTAATGGAATTTATTAATTAAGAGTCGCACGTATGGGGGTTAACCCTTAGTGAACCGCCGTTACAGGCTCCCACTAAGGACCCACACGTTTAGTCGGACACATCAGCCCAGCCGAAGCAATTGCCGAGGCTCCTAGGTATGGAGAACCTAGAAAGGAACCCATCCCTCTCATCCCAACAACGAACATTTTTCTCCTACAACTACCACCAGTGACTCATTAATTAACACCTCCCAAAGTACTTAGTCAAGAGAGGTCCCATATCCCACTCGTGTGGTTAGCACACAAAGATCGCTTGGATCAGTGACACAAGTAACTCGGTCCTTGTTGACCTAGGCACCATTCAATCACACCAAAAAGCACACCATCACACCACTATGCCCAAGTCTAAAACATTTTATTTTCAGTTTTAGACTTTACAAAGTAACAAAGCACAAGGTGCTGGACATAAATTAATAATAAGATTTGTGTGATCAAGGTCATCGACTAAGTCAACAACCACCCAATTCTATCGGTAGTTAAGCATTGCTAAGCGACACCAACTCATAAACTACAAGCTAAGTGACAAGGGCTCATCCAGCGAGCTCTACATCACAGCGATATAATCCTAGGCTCAGTAGTAGAGGATGAACATTTACCTATAGATTATGCATCTAGAGGATCAACTACTCGATCGATAATTTAACAATAAAATAGAGCATGCATACATACACTTTGCAAACAAGATATTAGACTTTGAAAGTAATGGGATCAATATGATCAAATGGAAACAACTAGTTGCCTTGCTGGAGATAGCTTCTTTCTGCAGAGGATCACCCTCGCACTCGACGAACTCGTCGGAACCTAACGAAAGAAACGAAAAGAACCGATAAGAATGAAGAACACCGAAAAGACTCAAAAACAAATTTCAACCAAAAGTCATGAAATTTACACAGCAGAAAGAGCATGATTTTTAAGAAATTTAGCAACAAGAACCAATTGATTTGGATGCTCAATGCTAAAGTTAAAGCCGAAACAAAATCAGCTTTCTGGAAAAAGGCTGAAAAATTCATCTCGGTTACTATTTATCCGAAATTAAAATTTTGGCACAATTTTCCATAGAGGTGGTACACCTGAAATTTTTATGGTAAACAGAGCACCACATGAGATGAACAACGCAACTTGATTCACCTCATTTGGAGCTAGGATGAATTTTCTATGATTTTTCAAAGACATGAAAGAAGTGCGCAAGACAAATGCAAGAAAAGAAATTCAGGGGCAGCAGCATGCTCAAAACCTATTCTACAATTAAGCACACTAACATAGGAAACCAACAAACTTGATTTCACTCAAAAAGGAGCTACAGAGAATTACTTATGCATTTTCCAAGTTAAATGAATTTTTAGAGCACAAATAAAGCCTAAACGAAAATAAATCCACTAACAACTTTTTCTGGAACAAAACCAAGCCTCTAACCATTTTTAGATTAAAGCTCAGTTAAAATCAGAGCCAACAAAATTTGAAACAACTAAAACGGAGCTAAAACGAATTAGTTAAGCCACTTTGAAGATTAACACAATTAACAGCTCACAAATAAAAATTTCCGGGTTTTCTTTATACTAACTCAAAGCGGAAAAACTTGGGCCGTTGATATTGAATCGAATGGCCCAAGCGCACAGGCGAACGGCCGCGCCAACGGCCCGTGCTCCTGGCTGTTGGATCAGATCGAACGGTCCAAAATGGAGGAGACGTTCGGACGTCCGAACGTTCCAACCGATCCGGAGCGTTGATCCGAAGATGGGCAGCTCAGAACGAAAGTTGCATTCGGCGGTCCGAATGTTCAAAGCGATCTGAACCACTGATCTCAAACGGATGGCCCAAAGTGACCGGGAGGTTCGGTGGTCCGAATGTTCCCAATGATCTGGATCATTGATCACAGGATGGACGGTCCAGAGTTGAGCTCAGCGCTGCGCACGCAAACGCGGGGGTTTAAGGGCGTGGGGTCCACATGTCAGTGACACTTAAGCCATTTTAGGACAGCCATTAATTGCTAAGTGATGATTAGTTGATTAATGAGCGAATCAGTGTCTTAATGACTTGCTACAGTTCCTGTCTGCGTCCGACAACGAGTCCGAGCTCAAAGCTGGGCTCACCGCCGGCGACTCCGATCACGGCGGCATGAACTAAGGGCAGGTACAGGTCCACAATAGCAGTGCGCACACACTGGGGGTGCTCTCGACAGCTGAGCTGACCTTGAACGGCGGCGAGTCGGAGAGGAGCTTTGCACGCCAAAAGACGAACAGCGAAACAGCTCTGCAGCGGTCCAAGATAGCGAGTGCCCGAACATCTAGGGACTACTAGGGAGCTACCTGAGTTCTGGATAGGCTAGGAGATGGCCGGAGAGGCTCCGGCGACGAAGACCGGCACCGGCGCTGAGGAAGACAACGCAGAGAAGACGGCCTGAGCAAAACGAAGAGGACCGGGTGGTAAGGTTAGCTTCAATAGGGCTCAGTGATGGTTCATGAGCAATGAATTGAAGAGAGGAGGTCCTTACCGTAGTTGAGGATGAAAGGGGCAAAACTCGGCCGAAGGAGAACAAATCCCAAATCTGAAGATTCCTATGATTGTCAAACAAAATAGGATTAGGGGGAAAGATGAAGGTGATGAAGGGCACAAAGCGACGCGAAAGGATTGGCAAAAGAACCACTGGAGCACTAGCGGTGATGAAGGAGCTTGCCGGCCGTCAATGGCGATTTGGGGCTCTCGGGTGCTTGAGCTCAAACAAGCCGAGAGGAAGCTAGCGTAAACAAAGGGGTGCTGGAAAAGAACATGAGAAGGAGCTCAAGGGCTTTAAATAGCCAGAGAGCAAAGGATTAAGCAGGGACAGAGCTCCATGATGAGCCCGGTCCAAGCTCTGCCATGGCCGTGCTGAGAAGATGGGAGCAGGTGCGACCATGACTTTGAGGGTGAAACACTGACAAGCATTAAACCCAGCTAAGAGCCGTTGAAGGTGACGCACAAAGTTGACAAAGGAGCCCTCCCATGCCCTGCCATGGCGTGTTGGCGCTCGTGCTCGAGCCAGGCAAGGCGAAGAACAGACCCAGCGGGGCCCACTAGTCAATGAGACACACCAAAGTGGCTCGAGTCGGAACGAACGAGTGGGTTGAGCCAAGTCACAAAACCCGGGTCAAAGCACTTGACATTTGGATCAGAAATGGACGGATCAGATTGAAATGGACGTTCGGACGGTCCGAACGTTCAAAGAAATCCTGGCAGTCCGATGGGGAATGAACGGTCCTGATTGAATCGGACTCTCCGGCAGTCCGAACGTTCACTCAAATCTGGACATTTGAAAAGGAATCCAACGGTTGAAATGCTACGCGCCTTTTTGAACGGACTCGAGTGCGTTTAGGCGGTTGGGTTGAGACGAGAGGCTCGGGTCGGTTTGAACGAAGTGATCCAGCGTGAAAGTGAAAAGGGGACGCACAGAGACGGTTAGATCAAGATCCAATGACCCACATGCGCACGGACGCTCGGGGGTCCGAACGTTCCCAACGAACGAGGACAGTCCGATGGAGATTGGACGGCTCAAAACGGGTGGCGCGTTTGGGAGGTCCGAACGTTCCTGCGAACAAGGACGGTCCGATGGAAATCTAATGGCCAAAAAGCCACACGCGTTCAAAAGGGCTGGGTCCGAGCGCTAAGCGGTTGGGTTTGACCAAGAAGCTCAAGTCTGACCTAGACGCAAACAGTAGCGTTGACTAGGGTTTGAGAATAGGCTGAAACTTGGAAGAATTTTTGAGGTAGCAAACTAACTCCAAAAATTTTGAAATTTGGACTAGAGGTTCCTAGCTCCAGAATCAACCTTGTATAAAATTTCCATAGGTTTTCATGCAAAGCATTTTTCTCCAAAAATTCCTCAAGGTTCTGTTCTAGGGTTTGACCAAGAGTCAAACTAGTTTGACTGGCCTCTTAAAATTATCAAATAATTTCTAAAAATTATGAAATTTTTTAGAGGAGTCACACAGAAGCCCTAAAACCAAGGAAAAATATTTCCAGAGGTTGATCACAAGATTCTCAGCAAAGTTGCAAGGGGTCATGACTCTAGTCAATAGGAGATTGGAGTTTTTGAATTCCACAATTCCTTCACAATAATTACAGAAAAGTTCAAAAACAACAAGATGCAAGAAAATTTTTAATTTCTTCTCATTTTCTTACATTTGAAACACAAACCCAAATTTGGGATGTTACAACTAGCATGACGCTTAAGTATGACCTATAGCTAGTAAAGTTACCACTTAATATCCTAGGTGACAAGGATCAGGTAATTGAAATGTCAAAGGATGGTATAATAATACTAAAGTATCAAGTCGGTATGCAACTACCTTAAAGTTTGACATACATTTGCATAAGGAATTAAGCATGCAATTTGATAGTTTAAATAAATGTAGATTTGCACAAATGTAGGTTCAATATGATCAAAGTGTTGACTCGCCTGGCTCAAAAGCACGTGGGTTTTGGAAGTCTTGTGCTTGCTCGAACTGGGACTCTTCTGCGTCTCCGAACTCTACTCGGATGATCGCTCGAAAAACGGACAAACAAACGAGCAAAGAAAATAAGTACAAAAGAAAATTCAAATGAACTCCAAATTGAACAAAACTACTGCCAACAGAAAGATCGTGAATTTAGATAAATTTAGGAGAAAGAATCGATTGATTCAGAGTTCGTACAGAAGAGAACAAACACCCGAAAGTTTGATTTTCACATGAAATGATGGAAATTCTAAAAAAGAATATTCTGGAATATATTGTGCTGGTATTTAACATTCGAGACAAAGGCATTGAGGGTAGGACATCTATGGTCCACTTGCAAGTGAGACAAAAGAGGGAAAGGAAAGAAGTGACTCAGTGCATGACATGTCCACCTTGTCGTTGAAGCAAAGCACAATCAACAGAGAACCAAACTCACAGAGTAGAACAGGGGATGGCTCGGGTGGCTCAGGGGTGGCAGCGATGTGGGGAGGACGGTCAACCAGAAAAATGGAACCCCGTGGGGGTTGCGGTCCTATGGGTGCCGACGGCGGCGCCGGAGAGGGTCCAGGGTAGTGTAACATCCCAAAAATGCCCAAATGAAAAAATATGGGATTTTTAAAACTTTTTGTATGACTATCTATTATCGTTCTGTTTTCCTGTATTTTTGAGAGTTACTTGTGTGCCTTTCTCTCTTCTGCTATCATGATCTTATCTATTATCGCGTAAGAGTTCCTTACAACGAATATCAAAATTTTAGCAAGTATAAAATTATGTTTTTCTGCCTTTTCCCATTGCTTCTAGCCTTGCCTTCCTTCCTACTTCCCCTTTGGCCGTGTACTATTCTATCTGGTTCTGGTCGAACCCGACCAGCTCCCGCGTGTTCCCCTTTCTTCCTTTTACCCAACCAAGCTAGTACCGTGCCATTGCTCCTCCTCCACTATACCTTCCGACCCGCTCCTGGCCGAACTTGGTTCAGCCGGGACAACCCATTCGGTCATAGGACCAGTGGCAGTTGTGTCTCTCTCTAGGGCGTCACACCACCACTCTGGCTAATCGGCCTGTACAAACATGCCTATTCATAACAGCTCTGAGCCCTTTCATCGCCTTCTTGGCCACACCATTTGCTAGCCCCGCCTTTTCTCTCGCTCTCCCTCATCCGGGCATCAAGTGCGACCAGGTGGGGTGCACTGGCAGGAAACTATCAATCAACTATTAAATAACCATCACTCAAACCATCACTCACCTACACTATGTTGCCCATACCGTCAACAGCACCAACCACTCCGACCACTCCCCTGGACATGTTGTGCGTATATATATGGTTGCCCAATCCCCTGTTGCCTCCTGGTTGCTCTTCTTAGCCATTCTAGTACTAACCTCATTCTCTTCCTCCTCCAAGAGAGCTTGAGCTCCATTCAGGCTCAAGCGCTTGCCTCGGCCGAGCACCACCGCATCATCCCCGCCTTTGCCGCAAGCACCCATCGCCTTGGAGACCACTCTTCTTTCCCCTCCGACCAGGACATTTCAAGAAATCCGAGTAGGACCATTCATTTGCTTTTAGGGAGCAACCTTGAAGACCGAAGACCACCCACCTTCCTTAAGCTACTTGCAGTGCGGAGCTTCTCTCATAGGCGTGGTCCACGTCGCCACCCAGCTCCGACTAGCCCATTTCCCCGGTTCCGTACTGGTAAGTTCCTAGTGGTCAAATATTCTTCCTAGATCGAGCCGCCCTGTTCTCTCTTGGATTTTCCTTTGGTTCTTCCTTTGGCTACTCAGTTGGTTCATTCGATTGCATCAATACAGACGAACCTTTGCTTCCTTCGACCTCTGCTGTGTAGTCAATCATTTCTCTCATTCGACTACTCATGGTTAACACTCTCATGACCTCCCTCTTGGCACAGACCTTCCATTTTGCAAAGACCACCCTTGTGGTCGCGACGTCCCATTTTATAAAGACCACCCTCTCAGGTCAAGACCACCCATCTGGTCACGACCTCCTTTTTTGTCCTTAGTTGTGACCTCCCTTTGTTTAGATCTAATGGTCTAGACTTCTCTTCGTTTAGATCTAATGGTCCAGACCTGTCTTCGTTTAGATCTAAGGGTCCAAACCTCCCTTCGCTTGGATCTGAGGGTTCAGACCTCTCTTCGATTAGATCTAACGGTTCAGACCTCTCTTCGTTTAAATCTGAGGGTCCATACCTCCTTTCGTTTGGATCTGAGGGTCCAGATCTCTCTTCGTTTAGATCTAACGGTCCAGACCTCTCTTCATTTAGATCTAAGGGTCCAAACCTCCCTTCAATTGGATCTGGGGGTTCAGACCTCTCTTCAA
Source organism: Phyllostachys edulis (assembly GCA_036346405.1). Lineage (NCBI taxonomy): Eukaryota > Viridiplantae > Streptophyta > Magnoliopsida > Poales > Poaceae > Phyllostachys > Phyllostachys edulis. The sequence continues at coordinate 46,524,535 of CM070563.1, read as the reverse complement.
TTAGATCTAACAGTCCAAACCTCTCTTCGTTTAGATCTAAGGTTCCAGACGTCCCTTCATTTGGATCTGAGGGTCCAGACCACCTTTCGTTTGGATTCGAGGGTCCAGACCTCTTTTCGTTTAGATCTAACGGTTCAGATCTCTCTTCATTTAGATCTAAGGTTCCAGACCTCCCCTCGCTTGGATCTAAGGGTCCAGACCTCCCTTCATTTGGATCTGAGGGTCCAGACATCCCCATCGTTAGACCACCCTCATGATCAAGACCATCCATCTAGCTGTGCCCTCACCTCTTGTGGACCATCTGATCAGATTGAACGGCCCCACTTCATCGCGCCTTACCTCCTTGACCTCAGGACCTCTTTCTCAAGACCGCTCTCGTGGTCTTTTGTAAAGGCCACCCTCTTGGCCTTTTTCAAAGACCACCTCTGTGGTCGCGACCTCCCTTTTTACAAGGACCACCCTCTATCACACGACCTCCCATTTTGCAAAGACCACCTTCTTGGTCTTTTGAAAAGACCACTCTCTTGGCTTTTCTGCAAAGACCACCCTCTAGGTCATGATCTCCCGTTTCACAAAGACCACCCTCCTGGTCATAACGCTTCTACGACCTCCCCAGGTCATAGCGTTTCCCACAACCTTCCATGTCTTAGTATCTCCACGACCTCCTCGCGTTGTAACACTATCACGACCTCCTTTGGTCGTGGCACTCTCAGATCTCCCGATCAAGATTTCCAGACCTCCCACGTTACAAGGATTCCAGGGACCTCCCACGTTACAGCCGATTCCAGACCTCCTCGTCGTGACACTCGCACGACCTCCTCGGGTCGTAACACTTTCACGATCTCCCTTGGTGGTGGCACTCTCAGGACCTCCCCTGGCTACAGTGATTTCAGGACCTCCCCTGGATATAGTACTCCCGCGACCTCCTTAGGTCGTAGAGTTCCCACGACCTTCCGGTTTTATCCTTCTGCGACCCCTATAGCCTATACGACTTCCATAGCTTCGACCACCATAGCTACTACGACCCGTCCCTAGATGTAAGCTTTTCCACGGCTATCTCCTAAATCGTAAGACCTTTCACGATCCGTTTGTGGCCATAAGATCTGCTACCACCACCACCTAGTCATAAGATTCCTAACGACTAGTACGTAGTCTTAAACCTTTCTACTGACATCTTCTGGTCATAAGCTCTTCTACGACCAGTCACTAGTCGATGGGGCTTACAGACGTGTAGGCCTAGATGATCAGAGAGTCTCCCACGCCATATTTAAAGATATGGTCTAGTCATCCTGTTGAGTTGTCGTTAAATATGTTTGCTCTCATTCGAAGTGTTTTCGTTCATTTGAATGCATCTGGATTTATTGGAGTTCCTTTGGTTATTGTCAGTCGCTTGGGAGTTCGATCGTATTATGTGTAATTAGCATCTGGAGATATCATGGAACTGCAACCCCAACAAGGACAAGATTGCCAGAGCATTTTACAGGATGATTATCAACATATTGAGCGAAATTATTACCAGGATATCGAGAAGGTCAAATATCAGGATACAGAGCTTTATCAGAACATTGGCCAAAGGCGAGTCAACACTTTGACCATTTTGCACCTACTTTTTACAAATTATGTTGCTTTAAATTATAAAACTGCATTGCTATGTTTTACCAAACTAAATTGGTCTAGATCATATTTAATGCCTTAACAAATACTTGTGTATAAACTTTCAAATCCTTGAACTTGGACACTATCTTTTGTCACCCTAGACTTAATGGATTACCTGCTAGTTAATAAGTCTGTATCTAAGTGTCATACTTAGCCTTGCTAGATACAAAGTCATGCGGGCATTAATTTGCCCGACCACAATCATTAAAAACTTTGGAAAATGATTTGGGCAGCAAGCTAGGCTGGGAGCCTGGCTGGTATGTTAAGGTAAATGGTTATTTTCAAAACAAACAAAACCTAAAAAACTACTCTCGACTGGGGCGGTTGGAAAGAATGGCTGGTGCCGGGGGCATGAGAAGATGTTGGTATGTGGATGTGCCACCTTGGTCAAGTAAGGACCGAATCTTCTGATGACCTCTCATGCAAAAACAGTGCAACCACAAGTCCATTATGGGTACGACCTGGCTGACTAATTTGCTCGCTTCGGCGTGGCTTCACCATCGGAGGAATGTGGCATGGGTAAAGGGGAAAGAAGCCGCAGCGAAACCACATGGCGCAAGAGGGGGCCTCCTGGAAGTGCTTGGCACCGGGCGGTGGAAACCTTAGCGGGTGAGGCTGCGTCGAGGAATGGGCATTGTAAAGGCCTTGTGGTAATCTCCCCTTGATTCGCATGTCCAAGGAAATGTGTGTATATATCTAGGTGATTACCTCTTGTGGGTAAAGTGTGCGAATTCGGCAGAGTAAGAAAACTATCATGATAGCCGTGCTCACGGTCAAGAGCAGTGCTGAGAACTTGCTTGATATAGTTTTCATTTTTACAAAAACCATTTGTGTTGAAAAGAGAAGGCTGGGGTGGGACCCGAGGGATTTGAGAAAGGCCTGGTCGAGGACCAGTGGTAATTACGGGAGCACCCGAGCATTGAGTGGATGGAGCCACTCAATGGTATAGGAGGTGGGACCTCCACTAATACTTTACAAATGAAAACTCATTTATGAAAATAGATTTGTTAAAAATGCTAAGTCTCAGGATTTTCTATTACTCCTTTATTTCAAATTTGGCTTTATGCAAATAAAAGAAACCTAAAGCTTCCATTGACTAGCCCTGCATCTATACAACTGCATTGTGTGTTGGCTCGCGAGTACGGTTGTGTACTCAGGCTCTACCATTTTAATCTTTTCAAACCCATATGATCAAGACCCCTACGACCACTACTACCGAGAGGCTGAATCGGATGGCGTAGAAGAAGATGAAGCTTAGGCCGGGACCTCCAGTCGCTTGCCTGTGTGCAGAGTGAATGGATCCACTACAACTTGTTCTACTTCTACCCTGGTCTCTGTTTTTGTATCCTGGCTTTTGTAAGATTTATGCCTTATGGTTCTTTTGTAAAACAATTGGCCGTATGGCCTGATATATATATATACACACACACACACACACACACACACACACACACACACACACACACACACACACACACACACACACACACACACACACACACACACACACACACACACACACACACACACACACACACACATATATATATATATATATATATATATATATATATATGAATGTTTATATTATGCTGCGGGCTTGCACTATTCTTACTAGCACTATCCCTACGAGCACTACTCGCACCAAGCACGGTCTACACTATGCGTGGTCATATCTCCCACAACCGGGTGTAGTCTCCAGGACCTCCTCTTGGACCCCCCTCCGAGACCTCCCCAAGACCTCCACTTGGACCTCCTCTGATATATCTCCAGGACCTCCCCTTGGACCTCCTCGGAGACATCTCAAGACCTCCTCTCGGACCTCCTCTGAGATATCTCCAGGACCTCCCCTTGGACCTCCTCGGAGACATCCCAAGACTTCCTCTTGGACCCCCTCTAAGACATCTCGAGACCTCCTCTTGGACCTTCTCCGAGACCTCTCCAGGGCTTCCCATTGGACCTCCTAAAATCACCCAGACCTCCTCATGAACTACAGGATCTTTTAGGATCTCCCAGGACCTCCTCATAAACTACAGGACCTCCTCTAGATCCTCCAGGACCTCCGTAGGATCTCCAAGACCTCCTAAGACCTCCTCAACCCCTTTTGTCGTATCCTCACGACCTCCTCAGGACCTCCCTAGCCCGTCTCTACAGTGTTCCTCAGGACCTCCCCAGCGCGTCTCTACAGTGTTCCTTAGGACCTCCCTAGCACGTCTCTACAGCATCTCTTAAGACCTCCCTAAGACCGCTACAGGACTCCCTTAGGACATCTTCCAGACCTTTTAGGATCTCCACAAGACCTCTACAGGACTTCCACAGGACCTCTTCAAGACCTCCCCAGGATCTCCTTGGGGCAACTCCAGGTTTCCCTTGGGACTTCTCCAGAACTTCTCCAGGATCTTTGGGACCATCCCGAGACCTCCCTAGAACCTCTCCGGGACCACCCCAAGACTTTCTCTACAACCAGGTGTGGTCGTACCACATCCATCAGCCATTACCTGGTCGTAGGCCTGCCTTGGGCTAGCTTTGGGGACTGATAAAGACTGAAGAACTAGACACGGCTACATGGTCAGTTATGGGTGTTGTGCCAGACTGAAGATCAAGAAGGCCAATAACTAGGTCGCGGGCCCACAATCGATTGCTGGTGGGCACATCGTGAGGGACACTGCAACACAAAAGCCCTATAGAGACGTCTATTTTATGGGTTAAAGACGTTTTTAATCATCTCTATAGCGTCATAGAGTCGTTTGTGTAAAGCGTCTCTGGAGCGCCTCCCCACGTACCGTGTCAAAGATCGTAGAGACGTATTGTTAAGCGCGTCTACAGTGATATGAGTCGTTTAGATTGCGTCACTACAAGCTTAGAGACGCTTTCATATTTGTATTTCCATATCGTCTCTACTCTCCCAAGTGACGCTTTATTGCGTGCCAAGAAACATTGATACGCATTCATAGACGTATTTAGATTGAGCTAGAGACGTCCATTTTTATTTTATTCTGTAGAAATATTTTATCACTAGTTCAACTACAATGATTCAGAGGAAATAGTATCACATATTTTCATAAGAAGTTTCAGATCTTTGATAAAGCCATTTCAAATGTAGAATTACATTGTCGATATATAAAAAAAACCAGAAAAAAACATAGACACTCCGTTGCGAACTGAATCGAGTTAACAACTGAATCTAGCATCCACATACAAAGGTGTAAACACACCGAAAAAAATTTCCTACAAATCCTACGTCTGTTGACGACCTTCAGCTCCTCAGATCAAGGTAACAATACCTTTGTGCTCTGGAGAACAATGATGGAATCTTTTTAGCTCTAGAGGATGCTAGAATTTATAAAGACCTCAATTTTGAATATCAAGTTCCATTTCTCCACGTCTTTAGTCATTTCAAGGTGCTCTGCTGCAATTGCAAGAACCTAAATCAGCAAACATCATATCATTAATATCAAATTATCAATCCAAAGTTCCAACCCTGATGTTAGTATCTATATGGCAAAAGTCTATAGCATACATAGTAGTGGATCAAAGGTGGACCAATTTATGTTAAGAGTTCATAAATTACACGTTTTTACAGTATGTTCTAACGTAACCATGTTTTTTAGATGTCCGTTAGCGAAGGATGACAAATTGCAGTGCCCTGTAGCCAATTTTCCCTAAATAGAATGGACCAAATGGTTTTGCATATGAATATAATGTTTTCTTAAACACGGGCATTTAAACATGTGAACAATTGGAAACATATGGATGGTAAATTGTGCATTTTTAAAGAAAGAGTGAGAGTGAGTATAGTTATCTACCAGAACTCAAAAGGTACTACTGTATGTGTGCTAACCTTCCATGGACAGCAAGAGCCGGAACACTGGTCTTCTCAATCCGACGTGCACGTTAAATAGGAAACCAAATTATAGGGCTATGTAAAACTTGCCAATTTTAACTCCTTGGGCATGCACGAGTGTAACAAGATCCTTAAACACTTCATTAACTTCACCAATCTGCTGTTGGATGTCTTGAATGGACTGCTCCCTTTCCTCGATGATAGCCTCATTGAAAACGATTTCATTATCCAATTGCAGCACCTCTTGCCTGCAGAGTGACGCGACAGATCATTATAATTTAGTTTTTAGTTCAAAGTCTTGCATGATGTATTTCAATACCATGTGTGTCGTCAGATGCAACTTTTATCTTTGCTCCATTCTGATGAAAGATAGCTATTGCTAATCTAAAATCTGTCTCTTAGCAGCCTAACTTTATATATGATGTCCTTGTTAACTTTTTGTAACTATGTTTCCTTTTAATGGAAATAGGGTGCAAACCTATTATCAAAAAAAATCTATTGCTAACGCAGCAAAGCTCTCAAATCATATGGCAATCCACTTGTACAAACTAGCAAGATTGCAACCACGACAGTTACCACACAATCTGGCCTCACTCGAAAGAATGCATCGGCGTGTTACGATGCGAGGCGAAAAAATTCTTCTGACAATGTAATCGCATAGAAGGCAAATGAAATACTATACAGAGTGCCAGTATTTTCTTTTCACGGTTTTTGAAAAGTTCCTAGACAATACCAAATCGTAAAGTTGAAAAAAGAAAAGAAAAATGAACCACGACAACACTGACCTCTTTGATTCTGCAAGCAATGCATGCTGTTCAGGCATTTTACCAGAATCAGCACTTCTATCATCTGTAGTATAGCTGCATCACAACAACATTCAGGGGTATTATAACATAACCGAGTCAAATCTGCACAACTAACAGCTTGAGTTTTCAGAGGAACTGTGTCACTAACTGAAGCGATCAAGTAAAAAGTAGGGTTATTACAATGAAAAAGAAAAGACTATGCACCTATTTAGATTAGTTAACTGGGAGGTTTCTTCAATGTAACACAATAGGCATCGAGAATATTCTCCATACACACCAAAAGGAAGAACAATTGCTCCACTTATATGATCAGGCAAGCATAGACACTAACTGCTCGATTATATATGCAAAGCTACATCACCTAGTCAGAGAAAAACTATCAATATAAGCCAGGCAGCATCCATGGAGGAGGTAGTAGCATGAGGAATGGTTTGTGCTGAACATTGTGACATAATTCTCAAGTTATAGTTGAATGAAGTAATAGTGTTCTCAGTGGTCTAGCCTGGCCAGAATGGTTCACATACACAACAGAATCCAATTATTCCAAATTTGACCTTGCTCTTTTCTCTAATAATGGGACAAAGTTATTGACCATCTGGTAAATACTAGCAATCTGTAATTGTAGAATTTATATATATCCCAGTAATACGTAAACTGTGCATCTAATTTAACTTGTTTATGTTGGTATTCATGTGTATAGCATTTTAAAGTGAAGCCCTGTCATGATAAGATGATGAAACACAACTGATAAAATTCAGGATGAATTGACTTAAGCGTGAACAAACATTACAACTGATAAAATTCAGCTATTTAGTGGTCAATCAAAAGACTCACAACAAGAGATAAATAAAATAAACAGTATGATACATCAAACTATTAACTATTATAATGCAGTATACCACGATAGGAAGTTACCAAGGATTACCTTGACAGTCAGCTCATTCTGAATCCTCTGAACAGTAAGATCTTGCCTAATAGACTTCAGTTGATCACATTTGTAGAGATAATTCTTTTGAGATGTTTCAACCATGTGAAGAGCCTTCTCTAAGACATCTTACGGTCTTACCCGCAAAAGGTGTGATCGAAAAATTAATACAAGAAAACAAACATCAAGAGTTAAGAGACGACTAGAGCTAATTTTTCCATCAACAATATGTTTTTTGGCCTTACAATTTACAAGGCAATTAGCAAAGTATCCTCACTGTGGCGGGGATCAAAATTGATGTAAGGCGTAGGTATCGTTTCTCAATTTCTGACATGTTCCCTTGATTGTCAATGCATCCCAATCCAAATCCTCCATCGCCAAGCTAGCACCATCTCCATTACTTTTACAAGTGCAATGGGATGAACAAAATGTGAACAAATCTTAGTATGATTGATCATTTGGAAAAACTATAAAGATGATATTTCTACTCAACTCATTAGTCCAAAAAGAGGTTGATCATTCAAATCTCATCGCCAATGCTTGTAAGCGTAAATTAGTGAAGATGCAGATGCTAATCACATGGGGCGCGACAATGCTGAAATTTTCAGCCATGCAAGCGATTGAACAAGTAATAATAAGATGCATTCATTTGCCTTGTAATCAACTTTAGCAAATAGCAACCGGTATAAACTATCCCACCGGAAAAAGTCGAACACCACCGCCCGTAGTTTCGCCACTTAGGTCGGCGACGCGGAGGGGGAGCATAGAGGGAAGGCGGAGGGAGGAGGAGCAGCAGAGGGGAGGTCGGGGCGAGAGCAGAGGGGAGCGTGACCTCGATTCGGCAACAGAGATGGCGGGTGAGCTCGATTCGGCGGGAGACGGCCAGAGGTCGATTCGGGGGGAGATGGTGGGGCGAGGTCGATTCAGTGGCGGCGAGGTCGAATTGGCGGCGGCGGAGGAGCGATGCGGGAGCCCGAAGTCCCGAACCCTAGCGCGCGACCGTGGATTGGATGGGGTCGGGGCGTCGAGTGCAGACACGCATTCCTTAGCTGCCTCGACACCCACCTCACGCCGCCTCGTCGTGCGCCGCCCAGGCCGGCTTGGACCACCTCGCCGGTCCAAGGCGGGTCTTCCGCCTAGTTCGTCGCCTTGGGCAAAGGCGCATCGGCAGGGCTCCGCCTCCTGCGTAGTCAGCGCCTAGCTCCGCTTTTTAGAACCTTATTTAGGAGGCGGCGGCGAGAAGGTGGTGGAGGCGGCGGCCAGATGGTTGGAAGTCTGAAGAGGCTGCATGGAACAAACAGGACGACGTGATTTGGGCTAACTACTGTGTTTAGTGGGGTTAGGGTTAGCTAAATGAGTTGGGCCCTATATATTGGGATGTATTCTAAAACATCTTTAGAAACGTCTTTATAAGCTATCTGATTCTGAGTGTACATACGTAATAAAAAACATCTAAATAAAAACGTCTCTAGTAGACTATTTTGTTGTAGTGATTCCACACGTTGTGCTTTGGCACTTCTTCCGCTGCTGGCTCCCTGAGTGTATTTGGCCTGTTTGACCATTCCACAAGGCAACAGCTGTAAGGTATGTCTGTACTTTTTTTAGTATTATGTATTAATTGAACAATTTCAAGATATGCATTTTGAGCCAACAATGTAACTGCGTGTGTCAGCTACTAATCCAAGGAATGACACAACTATGCACAGTGGATCCCAAGCTCCAAATTTGGGGTCTGACAGGCAGCGTGTAACAGCCCAAAATTTCAATTTCAGAGAAAATATAAACTTATGTATTTTTATGGATTTTCTAAAATTTTCTAAAGCTCTTATTAATAACCTTAAAGCTAAAACAAATTTAAGTACAAAAACTATTACCAAGTTTAAGTTGAAATTATTTTATTTAAGTCCAAAATCATTCTAGGAATTTCTGTGAATTTTTCTAGAATTTTTGGAATTTATTTGCTATTTTCTAAAACCTCTTTGAATTATCTGGATTTAAAACAATTGGAAAATCAAAGAAAATCCCTCAGCAGTAAATGGGCCGATTTTGGCCGGCCCATTCTTCACACGCACGCGCACGGCCCAGCTCGCCGCACCCCCCCTAATCCTCTCACCGTCAGATCACGATCGGGTGGTTGAGGTGCACCCTCTCCTTTCCTTTCTCCGCTGACGCTGACAGGTGGGACCATCCGCTACTGTGCTTCTTCCTCCTTCCTTTCTTCCCCGCGCGTTCTTTCCCTTTCTCGCCCGCGTCCGCCATTGACGCGATTTCGAAAAGCTTCCATATGCGTTCAAATCCGGCCGCATTCCCCAATTGACGCGCGCATTTAAACCCTGGATCTCCTCCGCCTCCGACACGGCCTTTTCTTTCCATTCCCGTGCCCCGAATCCCTTAATCCTCGCGCCGCAGTGCCTGCAGGCCTTCTTGCGCCCTCTGACTCCGCCCCTCCGGCCCTATAAAGGGAGCCACAGGGCGCCTTCCTCTCCACACCACAGCACCACCACCCATTGCTCTCCTCCTCACCCGTAGCGCCCGGAATTTGAAGTTTATCGCCGACGACCAAAGCTCGGGTTTTCCTCAATTCGCCGTCCCCGTCGACGCTCCGCCCCGGCATCTTCACCAGCAGCTCCGCAACATCACCGCGAACACATTGCGCCCAACCACTCCCTCGGAGAACCCCCGGAGCCCCTTCGCCGCCGTCGACCCCGTACCGTCGCCGCCAAATCTCGTCGCCGACGACCATATAGCCTCACCCGCCGCTCCAAGGTAGTGCACCAAGACCCCCACCTCACCCTCTCTCTATTCGACCATCCTTGCGACTACATGCATGGTGTAGAACATTGGCGAGCTTCGCCGCCCGACCTCACACCTTCCTCGGCCGGCGTGGCTCGGCCACGTGGCGCCCGACCGACGCCACCTCACCCCTTGGTCCTACGTGGCTGCCCATGTGGCGGCCACATCAGCAGCGTCAGCACCACCTCCCCAAGCCAAAACCCTATGGACTTGGTCCATAAGGACCGTGCCCATGACACGTGGGGCCCGCATGTCGAATTATTTTAATTCCTTAAAATCCAGAAATTCCCGGTGGCCTTGACTTGCAATAAATGGATTTTCCTTTAGAACAATAAATCGGAAATTCATTTAAATTTCAGATTTAGGGTTTAAATTTATAAAATTCATAACTTTTGCATCCAATCTCCAAATTGGGTGTTTCAAATTTCTAAATTCATGTAAAATCATTATCTAGCTAACTAAACCAAAATTATTTAATTTGAAGCTATTTTGAATCTGTATTTAAATTTAGAAATTCTTTTAAATATCAAATTTAGACTAAAACTTGTAAAATTCATATCTTTTGAACCTCAACTTCAAATTGAGTGATTCAAATTGCTAAAATCTTAGAAAATTATTATCTAGCTAAATAAAATAAAATTATTTCATTTGGATTTAGTTTGATTTGTATTTTTGGATTTATTTGAATTTCATTTGAATTTGTCGTACTTTCGCGTGTAGACTTTGACGATTCCGGAGAGGTAGATCCTTCAGAGGAGTTAGAGTTTCAGGACTTCAACGAAGGCAAGTTATACCCTTGACCATATTGCCCCCAGTATTTTAAAGTTATTTAATTCAGTTTTTAAAATTATTATTGCATGCATATTTCTAGTCAATTATTTTAATGCCCTGTTTTAATGCTTAGTTATTCCAATTGTTATTGTTTGGCCAATCTTGAATATTGAAACGTCATTCCTTTGTCACCATAGATAAATTGGTTTGGAAATTATTCATGCTTAGCAAATGCTTAGACCATGATTTTGATTTTGGGAGGATTTAGCCAAATCATTGCAAAATTGGTTTAAACTTAAAACTATGGTATTGTTTTACCATAGAGAATTTGTAAAGGTGGTTTTTACTAAAATAAAATTAAAATGGTTTGGACTTGGGCGAAAGCGGATGAATGGTGGGTGCGAGTTTATGCACGGGTTTAATCTGGTTAAGATTAAAACCGAGGTTTGATTTTGAAAAGACGCCCAAGTCGATTAAGGACCGGTCTTTGGCGTATTTTACTCGCCTACCGTACCACCACATGTCTTGTATGGGCAAGACCTGGCTTATTAATTTGGGATACCTCATAGATATTTGTGCCGTGTTGTATTTGTGGGTGTCGGTTAGACTATAGTCCCACCTGGCGCAAGAGGGGGCTCCCGGAGGACGGTCAGTCCAATGGAAGCGAAACCTTAGCGGGCATGAGTACTTTGAGGTAGACCATTGTAACGGCCTTGTGATAATTGCTTTGTCACACGCCTTAGGAAGCGTGGGTTGGCCGACACAAAAAAAGCATATTATCTCTTGTGGGTAAAGCTGTACAAACTCTGCAGAGTAGAAAACTATTCGAATAGCCGCGTCCGCGGTCATGGACATGCTAGCAAAGCCACTCTGAGTTAGACTTGTTTTTGGTTTCAAAATGATTTCAACAGATGTTTTCAGGATGGTTAGTCCTAGGGGAAGATTGGGCGGTTAGCCATTGTGATAGGAGGGTATCCTTCACCATTCAAATATGGAGGTCATCCACACTATAAAACTGTTATTTTAAATCTGATTTTAGGTATAGTATAAAATGGCCTTGGAAATTAATATGATTATTTAAATTGAAAATCTTTGCTTTGTGCAAATAAACCTGCCATTACCCTTGTTTACCCTATGCATGCATCTAATCTGTTATTTGTGGGTGTAACTTGGAAGCACGATGGTAGTGCTTACTCTTCTTTGAATAATCTTTATTAGGAGATGACCTCTATCAAGGCGGTGAGGACATCGATGCTTAGGCCACGCTTCCCAGACGATTGCTGTGGCGAATCGTTGGAGTCTCTCTTGCTATTTTATTTCCTTTGTGTTTTACCTTGTTTGGCCTCGAGCCCGTTTGTAATAAACTCGAATAATTATCAATAAAATCGTGATATGTTTTGATTATCACTTTTGTTTAACTGTGTACACTAGAAATCCTGGACTAGTGTATGAACACAGAGAATTTGGGATCCTTCGTTCCCGGGTTCGACACAGCGGCAGCACATGGGCGCACGAGCGGCGTGGCAATGTAGTGGCACAACGACAAAAGCGATTACGCATGCGGGATGTCTTGCGACCACAGGAAGATCTTGATCTTTGAGCAGCGCGACGAGGTGGTCCGAGGAGACATGGCAACGACGACCGGCGGTGGGGAAGGTGGAGTGACGGTGGCGACATACTCCAGCAACGGGAAAAATGAAATTGAGGTGGGGAATGTGAAGTAGATTACTAGGAACACATGGTGATGTGGTCAATTTGGTCGGAGGATCACCGGAGAAGGAGATCGGGCAATGGAGGAACTTCGGCCAACGACGGGGAGAAGGGAACGACGGTGAGTTCTGGTGGACCAAAGGGGAAATCAAGTGGAGGGAAGTTTTGTCAGGCTCTGGAACACGCGGTGACATGGGTGGTGAGGTAAGGGGCTCACCAGAGCGGCAAGGATGGTGATGGCGGTGTGGCAGCCAAAAGCAAAGCTCGCTTTCTTCGGTTGAACTGGGTGACAAAGAGGGAGAAAAAGAGAATGGCGAGGAGGGGGGGGGGGCAAAGGCTAGGGGACTGGGGCTTTTATAGCTATGGGGGAAGAGGTGGCCGTTGGGCGCGGCCTTCTGTTGTGCAAGCATAGTGGCAACCTGAGGCGAAAACAGCGGCGTCTTGTGCCAGTGTGCATGGCGGGGGGTCGGAACGTGTGGTAACAAGAGGAGGGGAACCAAGGGTCCGGCAAGGTCTTATCTTGGTGGCACTTGGTGAGGCGTGTGGCGAGCAGCGGAGCTGGGTCGATCTTGGCTCAACGCATCTGGTAGCGGCGTGTGAGCACGGTGGCATGGCGCGCACCAGTGGGTCGGTGAAATTTGAGCCAGGGAAGGTCGGGGGTGGGCTGGGCTAAGCCCAAAGAGAGGTTTTGGAAACTTGAAATTTTGAAAATGAGAGAATTTTGAGTTTGCACTTGAAAACAAATTCAAACTTGAATCTCACTCAATTTTTTCCCAAAATGGAATGTTACAGAGTGTCACATCGTCCCAATTTCTCTCTGCCATCGTATTTCTATCCACTAGACACAAAGGCACATACAAAAGTGAAAAAAAATATTTATTAGCCATTTGTTTAACAATATTTTAAAAGTAACCCTCGCACTAACTTATTTACAAAAATTCACTACGCCGTTTTCATATCTTTTCGAATGGTTTCACGGAGTTTACATGGAAATGGTGGTTTCTACCTGACATTTGCCCAACTTTAATTCCATGTGTATGCAACTGACACATCACCCAAATTAATGATTGTACAGCAAAATCATCCAACCTGGTTCGGTCCATTTCTGTCGTCTTCAGCGCCACCGCCTACCATTAGAGGAAAAAACAAAAACAAAAAAAACATAAGGGGAACAAGCAAATATAGATTATTCGCCAACCTAGTTTTCAGCCAATCATAGGAGAAATGGATCCTCTGTATTGAAGCTCTCAATGCACATGATCTACATTACTCGGTATTAGAAAATGATCTACAGTACTCTCAACGCATATGATCTACAGTACTCGGTACTAGAAGACGATCTCCAAAGCTCAATTGCTCAATATGTAACTAAATACATAGTGCAGTATATGTTTCAATCCACCTCGCTAGAACTTTCACCACGCATAGCGTGATGAATGAGAGCAGCAGAAGAGGGCCACAATATAAAAAGCCCATAGCGCATTACTAAACTTAATTCCTGAAAGAAAGCGTGACCTCCGGCGCTGTACACGTCACCCAAATTACTATGAGCCGTCGGATGTCCAGCGTGCGTCCACGATGGCCTAATCTTCTGCGCGTCGGTCGAACCGACGCCTGTGCTTCGTGCACGCGAGGCTATGACGTATCCCCAGCTGTCCCTCTTCTTCTCGCTGCTTCTCTCCATCGAGTCCTCCCCAGTCGCCCCTCTTCACCAGCGCCGCCTTCTCCCTCCTCTGCCGCACTTCTCCGCCGGTGCCTTTCTCTCTCTCGCTCAGGACCGTGCCGCCGCTTCTCCCATCGCTTCCCCTCCACCTCCTGTCCCCTCCCTCTCCCTCTTTCGCCGCCCCTCTTCACCAGCACCGCCCTCTCCCTCCTCCGCCGCACTTCTCCGCCGGTGCCGCCCTTCTACGCCAGCAACACGAGTCCTTCGCTCTTCCTCCCCCGCCGCTCACTTGGCCTCCCTCCCCCGCCGCTGATGCTCGGTAGGTCTTCCTCCCTCTCGCCCTTTCAGTCTCCCTCCACGGCCGCCGCGTCGGCGCCGTCCCTCACTCTCACTCCCCCCCCCTTGGCCTCACTCCCCATGGTGCCTTTCCCTTCCTCTTCTAGCCCTGACCCCTTGGTCTCCCTCCCCTTGCCGCTCTCGACCCCCCTGCCCCTCGGCCTCACCCCCCCTTGTGCCACTCCCTCCCTCTTCCAAGCCCCGCCCTCCGGTCTCCCTCCCCACCACCGCTTGCTCTTCCCACCGTCGCAGATCTTTGGGATGTTACATCTACGAAGGTGCCACGGATCTCCTCCCGTCGCACCCATCTCCCCTTTTGGTTCCCCTGAACAGCCGCCGCCGATCTGCTGATCTATTTTTTTTTTTACCATAGGGTGATGTTCGTTCTCTCGATACGTTCCTGGTGGAGAACGTCCACGGCTGCGTAACCCGGTAGCAACAGCATCAGGTGATCGAAGAGTGCCACCGGGTGGTGGAGGACGTCCACGGCCGCGTCGCCCGATATCAACATCGTGGTGATCGAGACTCTCCGGCGGCGCGTCGCCCGTGCAACATCGTCGGTGTCGAAACTCTTCAGAGCTGTACACACGAAGCATTTGAATCTTTATGATCATCACTGCATGTTTTGATCGAGGTTTTGCCAATCTCGTGAGCTAGCTCAGTTACCATGGAATTAAGAGTAGGTAATACCACAGAATCCTACCAATTTCAGTACAGAGTCAATCATCACAGATAGCATTATGGACACCTTTTGCTCATTTGTCTCACTAGACTCATCGCATATTGCCAGCCAATTTGTTGACAGCCATGAATTCGTAGGTTAGAACACTGCTGACTTTGCATTGCTAGGGTGAACAGATCACCCGGACTCATCAAGTAGCGTCTGACATTGAGCAAGACCTTAGTGTGGTAAGTTCTGCACTTGGTGATATTGGGTAACCCAAGTATACTTTAGTTTATTCTCACGACTATTGCTTATGAAAATAAATTTGAGATATGTTAGTCCTTGATTTCAGTCATCACCTCATCCAAACAATAGAGATGTATGCACCCCTTGAAAGGGAAGTTATGCCAAACTTAGTACAGATCTATCTTTATCCCACTTTCTAAGCTCTCTTTCAGTTTATGATTTTGTCCACTATGTGTTACCAATTTCTGGGCTAAATTGTGGATCATTTTATCAACATGAGTGGTACTAATCTTTGGCATCTTAGGGTTTTGCACAACTAGCCATTTATTGAGTGCTATTATTTGGCATCTTAGGGTTTTGCACAGCTAGCCATTTATTGAGTGCTATTATTGTAGACGTTCTTCCTTGTGTAGATAATAATGTTTGTCTTGCTGATTTAGGATAATTGGTTTCATTTAGACTTTTTTAGTAAACTCTACAAATATAACATCATTCGCCTGCAACTGCAATGGACAAAGTTCAGGCCTATCTTCTCAGTTAACTATGAAGTATAGAATGAAGTAGTATATTCTGAAAGTTAACGCCACTTTCTTCTATTAAATTTGAAAGCGAGCGGGATGATGAACTTTCGGACTTGAGTAACATATTGGGACGGTGAAGAATATGGCCTTTGGATATGGATGCAATCAAAAGGTAATACCTGTTTTAAATATAGTTTATAGCTTGAGGTAATATAGTTTAGCTCCTTAGAGATAGTTTGCTTTAGATTTGCTTCTCTGATGACCGTGGCATGTGATGGAGGATGGATTGAACCAACCCTTCGTCTCCTACCTTGCTCCGGTGAGTCTTTTGTCGATTCTTTGGTTCCTTAGCGTCCTCATAGGATCCCTGGACTACTCCGACCACTCACTCCGGTTGGTTTTGGCTCAGGGACTCTTATCCTCGTGATGCCGTGTCGTCGCCATCTTCTTCTCCGACCCCGATGGTGCTCCAGCAACTCCGAGCTCCTCGAGCACCCTTCTCTGTTAAGGTAACCCCCCTGGTAGCCCCTAGATGCCTTGGCACCTGCTTATCAGGACGCTATGGAGCTCTTATAGCTGTTTGCATGTTGACCAGTGTTGTGCCACCGCTTAGCTACGGCTAGCCGCCGGTATGGGTCACCTCTGGTGTCACCGCCACCACACATAGATGCGTAGCACTATTGCGAAGCTATCGTGGGCCTTGGTCGGCTCTGCCGTGGCACGTAGCGCCAGAGAGCCACCGGGCAACTACGTGGGGCGTTATGCGTACATGGGCGACTCTTGTGGCATGTCGTTCTGACAAATGACCATCGTGTCGATTAATGATTGTTCAACACTTAAACCCTGTTTTAGCCGTCCTAATCTGTCACTGACGTGTGGGGCCATGCATAGAAAACGGAAACGATAAGTGAAAGTGATAAAGAAACTGACAAGTGGACCCATGTCCTTAAGCTTCGTGCGCTGTGCACACGCGCACGTGGACCAAGTCCTGTGGACCGAGTCTCTGACGGACGGGACCGACATGTCAGTTCGATTTGTTAAATCTGAGTTAAAAGGAAAACCCACTATTCACTGGGCGTGCTGGTCAGTAACCACGGCTAGAATAGCTCTCGGTAAGAAAAGTAATAAAGACTTTAGAGAATTCGAAATGAATTATTTGCACACTGTAAATATATATAGCTTCAAAAATACATAACTAATTCATCTCAACTCCAAAATGGATGAAACCACTTCTGATAATTTTCATTTTTAATGAACTTTATATTAAAATTGGTTTCAAACATGTCTCTATAGCAGAGAGTATTATTTTGGAGATTGATCCATTAACACCTTTATTTTTACAAAAGGAAATGTTGGTAACGTAGAAAATTCATAACTAAATCATGAAAACTCAAATTGAAGCAAACTCAACTGTTTTGGACTTGTATTAATACTCTCCATTTTTCCATATAATCCTTTGTCCCACTACTATTCTACAAATTTTGCACAAATAGTTAAATTAAGTGAATAGTAACCGAATGTATTTAATTTGGATTTTCTAGCAAACTGAATTTCAAACTGCTATAACTCTCACATACTAAATCCAAATGGAATAATTATTTCACCTAAATTCATATAAAATCATGACTTAGCTATTGTAGAAAAATCATGCATTTTTTAGTACTTTGATTTTTGAAGAATTTCTCGGTGTTTATCGATATTGTTAAATCTCTAGATCACGAGGCTATCGATATTGACTCCTACACTACTGAGAGTGAGCAGCTAATCTTCCAGCAAGGCAAGCATCATTTGAACTTTCTTTTGCATCATATTTGATCCCAGTTTTGCTAAGTTAGTGCAATGATAATTGCTTGCAAGCTATTTTGATAATGTCACTATTTTGTGATGTGTAGATTAGTTATCTCCTAATTCATTGAGGTTATCCTTGAATTATTCCAGTACCTCATGCTTGAGTTAGGATGGTTGAAATATGTTGTTCGGGTTTGCTTAGCCATGCAAGTCTAGAACCAGTAGCTGATTGTCGGGAATAACTCGATAATTATGGGATAAACACAACTATCACTATATTCTTTTGTTTCAGATCTTCGTATCTATTTTATGAGTTAAATTTTATCACTTTAAATGAGCTTTTGGTCTGGACAAGTGAAGGTTAGTGATGGTGTCTTTGTGCACGAGCTTGGGTAAGTGATGGACTTGTTTGGACAATTAAGGACCGAACTTTGGGTAGCTGCGGTTCAAGCAAAACTCGTGCTATCACATGTGGCGTATGGGCGCTACTTGGTTAAGTAAAGGGTTGGTGTTGTTGAGTTGATGACTGGTGGTGTGAGGACGTATATGTGTTCCATCGCATATATGTTTCTTAGGGTGCCGATTGCAATTCTATAATGTGCAGGTGAGCACTATTTAACCCTTATTTAATTGGGTCGGTATTCCCGGCACAACTTGCGTGCCCGTTCGGTTAGTATGCAGTATAACCTACACCTAAGCGGGATTACGTCGCGCATGGGTGATCAACTTAATAATATCAACTTGCTAAAAATCTGAGAGTCTTGATTTACTCGATTGACATACCATAGGAAGTATGCTATTTTCGAGGCATCTGGAGGCTTCACGGGCTAATCGAGTCGTGTGGGTAAGTACTACACCCTGCGGTATAAATCTATTGAATAGCTGTGTCATGGTTATGGACGATCGCTTGAGTTTGTGGTACGCTAATTGTTAGACTTGGAATTAAAAGCTGTGGTTATAATGTGGTATTGTCATGAATGGGATGTTCATGTTTGTTGTCGTATCAAAGTGGACAGTCACTTTGTTATTTGTATGATTCATTTGTTATTCAATTTACTACTTATTCACATGCTTTACTTCTACTTCAAATCTGATTTCGAAATGGCACTTGAAAAACTAGTATGTGTAGGTTGTAAATTGTAGCGTCTCTTTTGCAAAACTAAGCCAGTATGAGCAATCCTTTGGAACAACCTCTAGCATAACTAATTTTTATTTGTGTAAGACATGTGAGTACCTTTGTACTCAACCCGGTTGCTGCAATTTCAGGTGAGGAAGGGTATGAGCCCGTTGAGCTTGTTAGCGCCGATTTTGGTGACGTTGACGAGTAATGCTATCATTTATCTCCCAGTCGGTTGCCGATGGGATATGGGCATACCACTGCTGGTCTTTTGGTTTATTTACTTGTTTCCGCTGCTAATTAATACTCTTATTTGAATTTGGCCGGTCGGCCATTTGTAATGGTTGTAGATTTTAACTACTATGTTGTATGTCTTTTGAACTATTAATGTATGATTGTTGTATGGATGTGATCAACATTGTATGAGAGTATGAACATATTGGTCACTAATCTTGGGAGCCAATATGAGTTCATGCTTTCGCTGTTAAATAACTTCCATTTAACTCTCTAAGTGTAGTGCTTGACTTGTTTGAGAACCGACAATCATGGAGTGCTTACAGGGGAGCAGCGCGCATGATCGTCAGGGCTCTAGTTTTCAGTTAAGCCTCTCGCTTGGATGAAGTTAAGTGGGAATCCATTTACTTGAGGCCCAGAGTTATGTCCTTAAGACCATGCTTAGTCTCGTTCTTAAGAAGATAACCCGGGGGTCCTCACAGCATTGGTATTAGAGCCATACTAACTGTAGGATAGAGATAGCACTGGCGTTAAGTTTAGTAAGTCCCTTGGTCAAAAATATTTTTGAAGTTATCAAAATTACTTCAGAAAGTTTAAGTTAGGAATATCTTTTATTCCTCATCCATCTTAGTATCATTTCTTACCTTATTCTGGTTTCGATTTGCAAAACTTACTTACCTTGCCCTTCTTGCTCTTTAGATGAACCCTCAATACCTTGTTCGGGATACTCAAGCTGAAAATGTGGGAGGATACCCAGAGTTACTAAGAGATATGATGTGGAGGGAAAATTTCACCTACCAGCCGACGTACTCCATTTATCGATGAGTCCGAGGACCAGGAATGGAGGAGTACCTGGCCGTGGTGGACATCATTGCTAGGCGTGTTACAGGAAGCATACCATACCGACATCAAGCACGTTGCACTTCTAAGGCCATGCCGCTGTAGGAAGTGGCTTGAGTGGCCATGAGTCACCTCCGTTATGATTTGACAGAGTTATCTCAGCCACCATACGACCATTTCCCCATGCAAGCACATGTCGGGGAAGTGAGCAGGTTCGCCAAGATTCAGTTCGGGGAAGATCCCCAAGTCTAGCAATTGGCGAGACTGGTGCACATTATGGATCAAACGAATCGTTGCACCGTGCGTGAGTTGTGGGAGACGTGGCATCATCTCATCGTAGGTCAGGAGCACCTACGGCTCATGCATGACATGAGGCTTATTCATACTAATGTGCTGTATGGCGCTAATGTGATCTCCCCATACCTTTCTGCGCCACCTGAGTATCGTCTTCCCGTAGTAGAAGGCCATATTAATGGCATAGGATCACCTTTGCGCCTCCCTAACCTAGGGGACCCCAACGATGCAGGATTCCCTGGATGTCATCTACTTGACGAGTTTCTAGTGAACTTTGACCAGAACAATATTTAGGATATTAGGGTAGTAAGCTCGCTGTCCTATCTTGTGTCCAGCGATGCGTGTATCTTTAAGATTCTTGTAATAGGCTAGTAGTTGTTGGAACCTTCGTGTTATTTGCAAGAACTTTTATTCTGGGCATTTACCATTCGCCTACGGGCTAATATCAATGTAATTGTACCAGAATTCTATGAATTGTTTTAATAGAT
This sequence comes from Phyllostachys edulis, assembly GCA_036346405.1. NCBI lineage: Eukaryota > Viridiplantae > Streptophyta > Magnoliopsida > Poales > Poaceae > Phyllostachys > Phyllostachys edulis. The sequence continues at coordinate 46,503,839 of CM070563.1, read as the reverse complement.
CTTGTGCTGGCCTTAGTGCCTTTGTACCCCCATTTGGTGTTAAGTTCTTGTGTATTTTTGGTATATATATCATTATGCATGCTTAGTTAAGTAACAACTTTTTATTTTGTCTAACCATCCATGTCACCATAGGATGAAAGGTCCCAACACTCGTTCGAGAGCTTAGCATGACGAAGGATCTCCATCCTGGGGACCTCGTTCTGCTGCAGTAGGTGAACCTTCTCAGCAACATGATCGGCGAGGTAGCACACCCGAAGAAGCACTTCCACCACCTCCCACCATGGCAGAGGTGTTGGCTCAAATAGAGAAACCACATGGACCAGACAAGGATTCTCGAAGCTATCACACGCAACACCTCTCCTGCTCTTGCGACAACAGGAGGAGGGGGAAATCATAGGCAGCATGGAGGTCTCGCTGACTTTCAGCGGACCAATCCTCCAACCTTTGCGGGCACTGAGGACCTGATGAAGGCCGAAGATTGGCTGAGGAACATTGAGAAGAAGCTAGCTATTGCTTAGTGCACGGGCATTGAGAAGATACTCTTCGCCAGCTATCAACTGGAGGGCGCTGCCAGCACATGGTGGGATAACTTTTCCACCATGCAACTCGACAGAGACGTTCCTTCATGGAACGAATTTCACGCAGCTTTCAGGGAGGCCCACATTCCTGATGGGGTCATGTCAATCAAGCAGCAGTAGTTTCTTGCTTTGAAGCAAGGAAAGAGGACTGTCACTGAGTACCTTCGCGAGTTCAACTCTTTGGCTCGTTATGCCTGACAGCGTCTCCACCGCGCCGCCACCATCTTGGTTTCATGAGCGGCTTGGTGAGAGATGCGGTGGCTCTGGCGTACATGACTTGACGGAACTTCGGCACATCTTGAACAAGGCCATAGTGGTGGAACACAAGAGTGTGGCAGTAGAGGAGTCCAAGAAGAGGAAGAGAGCCGCTCAAACTTCAGCTAGCGGCGGTTTTCCTCGGCAGCGCATCACGTTCTTAGGCTCTAGTGCCACCGAGGCCTTCCACGACATCTTCACAGTCTTCTTTTCCAGCAGCACAGCAGTACAATGGGGGTAAGAACTCCCAAAATAGTGGCGCATACAAGCCAAGTGTCACTTGTTTTCATTGTGACCGCCAGGGCCACTATGCGGATAAGTGCCTCGCCAAGCAGCGAGGGATGCCCCCGACTTATCGCGCTCCTACAGCACCTCTAGCTGCGGCAAGACCTTCACCACCTCCTCGTGCATCATCTACCCCTTCTCAAGTTACTAAATGTGGCCGAGTGAACCACGTCACTGCCGAGGAGGCAAGCGGTGCTCCGAACGTCGTTTTGGGTACACTTCTTGTTAATTCTTGCCCAGCATCAGTTTTATTTGATTTAGGAGCATCTCATTCATTCAATAAAAAGGAATATCTGCACTTAATCAATTTGAAATACTTAGACTTCAGTCACCTTATCAGATCCAGTCACCAGGATCGGTTTTCCAAACCGATCGAGTCTGCCAGGACGTAAAAGTGGAAATTGAAAAGGTTAACTTCTTGGCAAATCTAATTGTGATAACTTTAGTGGGTATTGATGTGATCTTAGGGATGGATTGGCTGTCCAAAAATCAGGGAAAGATCGATTGTGCTCAACGGTCTATTTCAGTCACAAGTGAAGACAACAGTCAAGTCATTTTTGCACCTTTAGTGGGTGATTCTCATCTCTATGCCTTGGAATCTGGTACCTCTCTTGGATTGGATAAAGTACTAGTGGTATGTAAATATCCAGATGTTTTTCTAGAAGAACTCCCAGGCATGCCCCCCTAACCGCGAAGTTGAATTCGTCATCGAGCTTGCACCCGGTACCGCGCCAATTTCAAAACGGCCATATCGGATGCCTCCTAATGAATTGGTAGAATTGAAAGCACAACTGAAGGAACTTCAAGATAAGGGGTTCATTAGGCCAAGCTCCTCACCTTGGGGATGCCCGGCTATCTTTGTCAAGAAGAAAGATAAGAGTTTGCGGATGTGTGTTGACTACCGTCCGTTGAACGAAGTCACTGTCAAGAACAAGTATCCGCTTCCGCGAATTGATGATTTGTTTGATCAATTGAATGGAGCTCAGGTTTTCTCCAAGATTGACTTGAGATTGGGCTAACATCAAATCAAAGTCAGGATTGAAGACATACCGAAGACAGCATTCTCCACTCGTTATGGTCTGTACGAGTACACCGTCATGTCCTTCGGATTGACAAATGCACCATCATACTTCATGAACCTCATGAATTCGGTTTTCATGGAGTACTTGGATAAGTTTGTTGTTGTATTCATCGATGACATCCTTATCTACTCCAAGTCTAACAAAGAACACGAGCAGCACTTGCGATTTGTGTTAGAGAAGCTTCGTTAACATCAACTCTATGCCAAATTCAGCAAATGTGAGTTCTGGTTACATGAAGTTAGTTTCTTGGGTCATGTACTATCCAAGGGTGGTGTCGTTGTTGATCCAAGAAAAGTGCAAAATGCGCTAGACTGGAGGCAACCCAAAAGTGTCACCGACATTCGCAGTTTTCTTGGACTTGCGGAATACTACCGCAGATTCATCAGGGATTTCTCCAAAATTGCGAGGCCAATGACCCAATTATTAAAGAAGGAAAATAAGTTTGAATGGTCAGTAGAATGTGAGGAAAGCTTTCACATCTTGAGGGATCTCCTAATCAAAGCTCTGGTGCCCATCCTGCCAGATATTCACAAGAGCTTCGACATTTATTGTGATGCATCTCGCCACGGGCTCGGTTGTGTGCTCATTCAAGAGGGCCGAGTGGTGGCGTATGCATCGAGGCAATTGAGACCTCATGAAGCTAATTACCCCACGCATGACTTGGAGCTTGCAGCTGTAGTCCATGCTTTAAAGATTTGGCGGCATTACCTCATCAGTAATCGTTGCGAGATCTACACCGATCACAAGAGTCTCAAATATATTTTCACCCAAGCCGATCTAAACTTGAGGCAAAGGAGATGGCTTGAGTTGATCAAAGACTATGATATGGGACTTCATTATCATCCAAGGAAAGCTAATGTGGTGGCCGATGCATTGAGTAGAAAATCCCAATGCAACTGTTTATCGGTAACTCCTTTTTCGGCAGGCTTGTGTGCTTCAATGCAACGTCTGCACCTGGAGATAATTGAAGAAGGTTCTCTTGCTGCCCTAAGTGTGAATTTTACACTTGAGGACCAGATTAGAGAAGCCCAAAAGACTGACATGGAAGTAGCTCAAATCCGGAAAGAAATGAAGAAAGGCAAGGCCAAATGCTTCGAAGAAGATGCACAAGGCACACTATGGTTCGAAAACCGGTTAGTGGTGCCGTTTGATCGCACCTTGAGAGAGCTAATTCTCAAGGAGGCTCATGACTCCAAATTCTCTACTCACCTAGGGAGTACCAAGATGTACCAAGATTTGAAGAAGCGGCTTTGGTGGAGCCAAATGAAGCGACAGATCGTAATTTGTTGCAGTGTGATGTATGCCAAGAGTCAAAATTTGAGCATTTGAAGCCAGCAGGTACTCTACAGCCCTTACCTGTTCCCAAGTGGAAATGGGAAGAAGTTGGCATGGATTTTATGACCGGCCTTCCAAGGACTCAAACTGGGTTCGATTCTATATGGGTGATTGTCGATCGTCTGACAAAAGTTGCTCATTTCATTCCTGTCAAGACCACCTACCGTGGGGACAAGTTAGCAAAGCTTTATATTTCAAGAATCGTTTGTCTTGACGGTGTACCCAAGGTGATAGTTTTAGATCAAGGTCCTCAGTTCACATCCTATTTCTAGGGATGCTTACATAAAGCCATGGGGACCAATCTATCTTTTAGCTCCGCTTACCACCCGCAAACGGATGGACAAACAGAAAGGGTGAACCAAATTTTAGAAGACCTTCTCCGAGCATGTGTGCTGTCCTATAGCAAGAATTGGGAGAAGTGCTTACCTTTTGCAGAGTTCTCCTACAACAATAGCTTCCAATCAAGCCTACAAATGTCACCCTTCGAGGCATTGTATGGGAGAGCCTGTAAGACACCATTGAACTGGTCCGAACCTGGGGAGAGACCATTTTATGGCCCAACCTTGGTGGAGGATGCAGAAGAACAAGTTCGTGTCAACCGTGAGCGACTTCGGACGACTCAATCTCGTCAGAAGTATTATGCCGACTGTCGTCGTCATGAGTTGAGTTTTGAAGTAGATGATCATGTTTATCTTAAAGTCTCTCCAATGAAAGGAATGCATCGTTTCCAAGTCAAAGGCAAATTGGCACCTCGCTACATCGGACCATTTCGAATTCTAGTAAAATTGGGATCGGTGGCCTATCGATTGGAATTGCCACCATCACTTTCAGATGTACATGATGTGTTCCATGTTTCACAATTGAAAAAGTGTCTTCGTGTTCCAACCGAAGCCACCGAGTTGGAAGAACTTGACTTACAACCTGATCTTTCTTATCGGGAGCGCCCGATTCACATTCTTGAAAAAACGGAATGCAAGATGAGGAATCACAATATCAAGTTCATCAAAGTTCAGTGGAGTAACCATACTGAAGATGAGGCTACTTGGGAACGTGAAGATCATTTGTGACAAGAATATCCTGACCTTTTCCTTGAAGCGCCTTTGAATCAAGATAAGCAAGGTTAAACAAAGCAATAGTAAGGAAAAATGTATAAATCATACTTTGTCACCTTGTATGGTATCTTAGCAATATCTTTAAAGGAAATCAAAACAATAGATGTTGTACTTTCCTTAAGGACCTTCTATCCGACTTCCACCCTACCATGATCTCGGGGTCGAGATCTTTTGTAAGGGGGGAGGTTTGTCACATCCCCAAATTAATAAAGACAATTACTATGCATCTCATGAGCATGCATCATTGTTTTCAAGCATTTGCATTATATATTGCACTTGGAAAATCTCAAACAAAGTTAAACCTACAACTCAATTATAAGCTCCCAAAGAACAACAAGAACAAAAACTCTTGTTCATCTTCTATAAATAATTTATTCAAATACTAGGACAATTATAATGAATTGATATAATTTTTCCCAAATTTTTGGGACTGGTTTAAATCCTAAGAAAATTCAAACATAATTTAATGACCTACATTAAGTTTGAATTTAAATTATATACATTATATCATGAACAGTAAGGTTCAATAATTTTTATGGACACCAGATCATCCCAGGAACCCATGTGATTTATTTCACAATTTTAGGAATTTTATTTCTATTTTTAGCATCTTGGTCAAAGTGGAGAAACTAATTTAATTCTCAGTCAAACCTTTAAACCAAACAGACCGCACTATTCCTTGGGTTCGCGTCCGACCCAAGCCTCTCGACTAAGCCCAACCACCTAACTACACTGCCCCGTGAACCATCCAATCCCAAGCGGACCGCCCTGATCAGTTGGGCCGATTAGACTAGTCCGATGGTCAAAGCAATCCCGCCCAATAATCTCGATCGAACGGCCCTGATTGCGTACCCTTTCAGCCTAGTCCGATCATCCCTTTTTAATCCGAGCCATCCAGTCCAGATCCAACGGCCCACGCCAACCCTCTCATCTTGGACTCGCAGCAGCACGGTGAGGCGTTGGCGTCGTGGGCCCTTGTTGTCGAGTCATCCTACCTCCATGCGGTGCGTAGAGAACGAGTGCCACGTGCTCGCGCCGCTCCGACACGCACAGAACGGCTCCAAGGATGCCGTCACTCCACCGCTACCATTGACCTATCCTAGAGCTCCCCAGTCTAACGCCGCCTCCATCTCCATCAAACCCCAGGGATAATACCCCTCCTTGCACTTCCTTTCAGCTCACTTCTCCTCTGGCAAGAGGAGGAGGGGCCATCGTGCTAGCTCACCTCTTAGGTAAGCTCCTCCGGATCGTCCTCCTGTTCTAGATTCATTGCCATTTCCATTTTCCTAATCCTAGCTCCTACATTTGCTTGTAGCCGGTTTCATCCTCGTGCTCTAGCTCACTTCGAGGCGCAGCACCGGTAGCATCATCATGCCAGCCCGGGTACTCGGTGAGTATTGACCTTCCATTTTCGCGTCACATTGTTCCTCGTTACTTAGTAAAGAAGTCCCCTCAATAAATTTTGTTGTTGCACGGCAGGATTGAGGTGAATCGAAGTTTTACTCCTTTTGGCCTGAGACCCAACCCTTCGTCTCCTACCTTGCTCCGGTGAGTCTTTTGTCGATTCTTTGGTTCCTTAGCATCCTCATAGGATCCTTGGACTACTCTGATGACTCACTCCAGTTGGTTTTTCTCAGGGACTCTTATCCTAGTGAAGCCGTGTCGTCGCCATCTTCTTCTCCAACCCCGACGGTGCTCCAGCAACTCTGAGCTCCTCGAGCACCCTTCTCCGTTATGGTAACCCCCCTAGTAGCCCCTAGATGCCTTGGCACCCGCTTACCTGGATGCTGCAGAGCTCTTATAGCTGTTCACATGTTGACCATTATTGTGCCACCACTTACCTCCGTCTAGCCGCCGGTACGAGCCACCTCTGGTGTCGCCGCCACCACTCATAGATCTGTGACACTATTGCAGCTTCTCGCGGAACCTTGGTCGGCTCCGCCTGCGCGCGTAGTGCGGCGAGCCACCGGCAACAGCGGCGGGGGTGTTGTCGTCTGCTGCGCGACTCTTGTGGTGTCCGTTTACAACAAATAACCATCATTAATCAGTTAATGATTGTTCAACAGTTAAACCCTGTTTTAGCCGTCCTAATCTATCACTGACGTGTGGGGCCACGCATAGAAAACGGAAACGATAAGTGAAAGTGATAAAGAGACTAACAAGTGGGCCCATGTCCTTAAGCTCCGTGCGCTGTGCACACGTGCGCCTGGACCAAGTCCCGTGGACCGAGTCTCTAACGGACAGGACCCACATGTTAGTTCGATTTGTTAAATCTGAGTTAAAAGGAAAACCCACTATTCACTGGGCCCGCTGGTTAGTGACCGCGGCTAGAGTAGCTCCCGGTAAGAAAAGTAATAAAGTCTTTAGAAAATTCGAAATGAATTATTTGCACACTGTAAAATATGTATAGCTTCAAAAATACATAACCAATTCATCTCAACTCCAAAATGGATGAAACCACTTCTGATAATTTTCATTTTTAATGAAATTTATATTAAAATTGGTTTCAAACATGTCTCTATATCAGAGAGTATTATTTTGGAGATTGATCCATTAACACCTTTATTTTTACAAAAGGAAATGTTGGTAACTTAGAAAATTCATAACTAAATCATGATAACTCAAATTGAAGCAAACTCAACTGTTTTGGACGTGTATTAATATTATCCATTTATCCATATAATCCTTTGTCCTACTACTATTCTGCAAATTTTGCCCAAATAATTAAATTAAGTCAATAGTAACCGAATGTATTTAATTTGGATTTTCCAGCAAACTGAATTTCGAACTGTTATAACTCTCACATATTAAATCCAAATGGAATAATTCTTTCACCTAAATTCATATAAAATCATGACTTAGCTACTGTAGAAAAATCATGCATTTTTTACCAATTTGATTTTTGAAGTATTTCTCGGTGTTTATCGATATCGTTAAATCTCTAGATCATGAGGCTGTCGATATTGAATACTACGCTACTGGGAGTGAGCAGCTAATCTTTCAGCTAGGCAAGCATCATTTGAACTTTCTTTTGCATCATATTTGATCCTAGTTTTGCTAAGTTAGTGCAATGATAATTGCTTGCATGCTATTTTGATAATGTCGCTATTTTTGTGATGTGTAGATTAGTTATCTCCTAATTCATTGAGGTTATCCTTGAATTATTCTAGTACCTCATGCTTGAGTTAGGATGGTTGAAATATGTTGTTCGGGTTTGATTAGCCATGCAAGTCTAGAACCGGTAGCTGATTGTCGGGAATAACCCGACAATTATGGGATAAACACAACTATCATTATATACTTTTGTTTCAGATCTTTGTATCTATTTTATGAGTTAAATTTTATCACTTTAAATGAGCTTTTGGTCTGGACAAGTGATGGTTAGTGATGGTGTCTTTATGCACGAGCTTGGGTAAGTGATGGACTTGTTTGGACAATTAAGGACCGAACTTTGGGTACCTGCTGTTCAAGCAAAACTCGTGCTATCACACGTGGCATATGGGCGCTGCTTGGTTAAGTGAAGGGTTGGTGTTGTTGAGTTTATGACTGGTAGTGTGAGGACGTATATGTGTTCCATTGCGTATATGTTTCGTAGGGTGCCGATTGCAATTCTATAATGTGCAGGTGAGCACTATTTAACCCTTATTTAATTGGGCTGGTATTCCTGGCACAACTTGCGTGCTCGTTTGGTTAGTAGGCAGTATAACCTACACCTAAGCGGGATTACGTCGTGCATGGGTGATTCAACTTAATAATACCAACTTCCTGAAAAATACCGAGTCTTGATTTACCCGTGTCCTAGAAAGTATGCTATTTTCAGAGGCATCTGGAGGCTTATGGGCTAATCGGGTCGTGTGGGTAAAGTAGTACACCCCTGTAGGGTATAAATCTATTCGAATAGCTCTGTCCGCGGTTATGGACGATCGCTTGAGTTTGTAGCTGCTAATTGTTAGACTTTGAACTAAAACTATGGTTATAACCTGGTATTGTCATGAATGGGATGTTTATGTTTGTTGTCGTATCAAAGTGGACAGCCACTTTGTTATTTGTATGATTCATTTGTTATTCAATTTACTACTTATTCATATGCTTTACTTCTACTTCAAATCTGATTTCGAAATGGGACTTGAAAAACTAGTATGTGTAGGTTGTAAATTGTAGCGTCTCTTTTGCAAAACTAAGCCAATATGAGCCATCCTTTGGAACAACCTCTAGCATAACTAATTTTTATTTGTGTAAGACATGCGAGTACCTTTGTACTCAACCCGGTTGCTGCAATTTCAGGTGAGGAAGGGTATGAGCCCGTTGAGCTTGTTAGCGCCGATTTTGGCGACGCTGGCGAGTAATGCTATCATTTATCTCCCAGTCGGTTGCCGATGGGATATGGGCATACCACTGCTGGTCTTTAGGTTTATTTACTTCTTTCCGCTGCTAATTAATACTCTTATTTGAATTTGGCCGGTCGGCCGTTTGTAATAGTTGTAGACTTTAACTACTATGTTGTATGTCTTTCGATATTAATGTATGATGGTTGTATGGATGTGATCAACGTTGTATGAGAGTATGAACATATTGGTCACTGATCTTGGGAGCCAATATGAGTTCATGCTCACTATTCGTGGCTTCCCATTTAACTCTCTAAGTGTAGTGCTTGACTTGTTTGAGAACCGACAATCATGTAGTGCTTGCAAAGGAGTAGCGCGCATGATCGTCGGGGCTCTAGTTTTCAGTTAAGCCTCTCGCTTAGATGGAGTTAAGTGGGAGTCCATTTACTTGAGGCCCAGAGTTTTGTCCTTAAGACCGTGCTTAGTCTCGGTGTTAAGAAGATAACCCGGGGGTCCTCACACAAATAATTCACTAACTATTTTCTAATGACCGATTAACATTAACTGTTAGAATTATGACGGAACCACAGAACAACAGCACTACAAAAATCATATCTCCTAGTCCGCTCATCCAAATGAAATGATCCAAGAATCTACGAAAAGCTACTGACACTATCCACAACGCTCTAGGAGGCAGCCAGATCAAAAATCGCAGTTATCATTGTTGATGGTGTGAAAACCAAACGTGAGTGAGAGGGCGGACGTCGGCCGTGCTCTGAGCCTATGTCACGAGGCGGCGTAACACAGGATATATCTGAGTTCGAGGTCGGGAGGACCGCCCTACTCCTGTCGGTGGCCTGCGGGGGTTCGGGGAGCCCTCCGAAGGCTCACCTAGTGACTTGCTTGTATGTATTGCTCCAGAGTCCTCCCTTGAGAGGAGGGATACATGGGGTATTTATAGGCTCCCAAGCCTGTACAAATGACAAAATACCCCTTGAGGTTGACTACTCTAAGCATACAATTGGGGGCATTACAGGTCTTTTATGATCGCAGTATTTCTTGGAGTGCATGCGTGTGTCTCCGGCCAAGGGGCCCCTAGACTAGGAGGGATGAATTATTCTTCCAACATAGCCCCCGTCCCTTGGCGTTTTAAGGAAAAGCTAAAAGGCGATCTTGAATGTGCTTTTTATGCGAGAGGTTGATATTCAAAAAGTCCTAGTGGTTACGAGCAGTAGTTGCATTCGGTGGCGAGGCTTCTCGGTCTCGTGGGCGTCGCCGGGCGCGTGGTGTCGTCGGGCGCTTGGGAGCAGGGCACCGCATGGCGCTGTGATGGATGCTTGGAGCCTGAGGAGCTCGGGAGGCGAGGTGGCGGCGAGGCTGGCGATGGAGGCAGGGGGGCCACGTGGTGGCGGATGCTCTGGAGGTCTTGGCGCCACAAGGATGCAAAGGCATAGGGGCGCGATGCAGCGTGGGGTCTGCCGGCTTGTAGGGTCTTGAGGCCGTCTGCAGGCGCTCCTGGCAGGTCTTGAGGCGAATCTGAACTAGAAGCTCCTTTGTGGGTCCCGTGGTTATTTGACATGACTAGACAAGACTTGGTCTACCGGTGCTTTTGCCTTGCGTGGCTGCTTTTTTCAGGATGGGGTTGGTGGATTCCTGAGCATTTCTGGCCATATGTTCCCATAGTAGCCCCTCTTTTTCTTTGTTTCTTTCTCTCTTGCTTTTCTTTCTTGCTTTGCCTTCTCTACTCTCGGCTCCCGCACAACTAACCAGACACCAGTAGTATTTGTTATTCTCCCAAGACGAGATGCCCTTCGACTTCGGCCGTGGGACCCGCTGATGCCTTCACGTGATGGTGGACAGTCTTCCAGGCTCACTTCATTTTGCTTCTTCCCCAAATCTTGCTCCTTCTCTACCTCCCACCGGCTGTCCAGATCTGGACGGGAGGCCTCTTCCTCAAGCCACTACCGCCACCACGGGCCGCCCCCGTGCCTCAGTTGGCGCGCTGCAAGCGGCGTGGGTTGTGCCTGCTGGCTGCGCGTGCTAAGCCGCCGCTCCCCGGCTTCTTCGGTCGCAGCTGGGTTCCGTGTCGCCGTCGTCAGATGTCTCCTCCTAGCGCCGCCTCCGGTTTAGCTCGGCGTGGCCGCCAGGGCCGGCTCTCGGCGCCGCCTCGGCATGGCTCGGCGTAGCCTCTAGGCACCTCCGGCGCCACCTCTTCCTCGGCCGGTCGGCGCTAGGCGCCTCCGGCGCCGCCTCTTCTCGGCAGGTGTGGCCACGGGGCAACTCCCCGCCTCTGCTCGGCCAGGCGTGGCCGCCCGGCACCACTGCGCCCTGCCCCTCACGCACCCATGCTCGGCTAGGGCGGATGTAGACAAGGTGCTCGGCGAAATGGCGAGCCAGGCGGCCATGAGCGCCAGGGCGCAGGCGCTTCGGCTTTGGCGAGAACCTTGCGAGTGCAAGGCGTGAGCGCGGGGCGGTCCATACCTAACGGTGGCTGCTCATCCTTTGCACACTTCGTCCACCTCCTTAGTATGTACTGTGATGGGAGGTAAATGATGTTGTTGTTGTTGAGGACCTTCAGTGCGTGCGTGCACAGTATGCCCAAGGACTCCACAATGCCATAGCACTATTTTTGAGGATTAGAGACTCCGAACCTGTGTGTACCATCATTGGTTGAAAATCGTTATAAGCAGGGAAAACAAGGAGGTGGCGGCGAGCTTTGGCGAGTGAGCCCAAGGTTAATTCTTTGGGTTCTGAGTTCTTGCTTCCTCTTCTTTTGTTTTGTCATGAGATGTTGTCGCGAGGAGCCTTGTCGCGAGAGCCACTTGCGGTATGCGCTACACCGGGCACTCGTCCAGTGCCGAGGCGCTCTTGTGCGAGCATTGGGCTGCCAGGCGCTCTTGTGCCAGGGCGTTGGAGGTGCTAGGGCGCTCTTGTGCGAAGCGTCTGGCCGTCGAGCGCTCTGCCCACGATCACCCGAGCGCCTGCCGCCCGAGCGCCAGGCGTTTGGCGCCCAGTGGGTGGTCTTCACGTCTTTGCTATGTTTTTGCTTTTGCTTTTGCTTTTGGGTTGCTGTGGCATTGTAGGATGCTTCCGCTTGTGAGGGACGAGGTCAAGAACCACTGCCACAAAGACTTTGTCGTCGATGTGGATCACCGGTAGTTGCTGCAGGGGTGGAAGGGACGGGTGCTCTAAGCCATGCGATCTGTGCTGCCAACGCACCAGCTGCAGCAGCTCCAGATCCATCCAACAACCAAGCTGCCCGTAGCCTGGTGGCAACGCTTGTGCTCTTCTTCTCTGAAGACCTGGGATCGATTCCCATGCAGCACAATATTTTATTTTATTTTATTTTTTATTTTTATTTTTTGGAAATCCTGTAGTGCATCCAAACTCTGTGAAGGTGTTGATGGTTGAAGTTGTCTGGGGCGTGAATAACCACTGGCGCCCATGGCCACGTAATGCTGTAAAATTGATTGGGCGTATTTTCTGCATGACTGATTAAGTAGTAACCAAATACATTTTTCTTGGGTTTGCCCAATCGCATTGAGTTGAGGTGGATATGACTAAGAACGCTTGCAAACAAGGACTAACAGATGCTTGCAGCTTGACCTCACGGTTTGTTTCTGATAGCCACACGCTCAATTTGAGTCTATATGAACAATTGTGTTGTTGTCCCGACTATTATTGGAGAGAATATAGCCTTTTAGGCATCTGTTCAGTTCGCATCAATCTTTGGTCTTTGGTCTTGGGCGCAAAACACGGGCGCCGAGGCATAGTCACCGGATCTTGAGTCTTTGAAGCGCGGCGTGGCGCCGGGCGCAGGCTGTGAGTCTTGGCGCCGTGAGGTCCCAAGACCGCGAGCTCAGAGGTCAGCGAGGCCCCAAGGCGCGAACACACCGCGAGGGCACGAGGCCACCGCAGGACATGAGGCGCTTGAGGCGCAGGGACGAGAGCCATCGCGGGGCACGAGGGCACCGAGAGGCCCCGAGGCGGAGGAGGGCGCGAGGGCGCCGCCAGGCGTCGGGGCTTGAGGGCACCGCGAGGGCACGAGGCCTCGAGGGCACCGCAAGGGCACGAGGCGCGTGGGTCTGAGGCCGAGGTCAGGCCTGAGGGCACAAAGGCGCGAGGCCCCAAGGGCCTGAGGCCGAGGTCTGAGGCCTCGAGGCCCGAGGCCTGAGCCACGAGGCCGAGGTCCCGAGGCCTGAGGGCACAAAGGCCTGAGGCCGAGGTCCCGAGGCACCGCGACTCAGAGGGCACGAGGCGCACGGGTGGAGTCTTGAGGGAGGTCGAGGCCTTGAGGGCACCAAGGCGCGAGGCCCCAAGGGCATGAGGGCACGATGGCACACGAGGCCCCGAGGGCACAGCGAGGGTGCGAGGCCTCGAGGGCACCGTGAAGGTGTGAGGCCCCGAGACACCGCGAGGGTGCGAAGCCTCGAGGGCACCGTGAAGGTGTGAGGCCCCGAGGGCGCCGTGAGGGCGCAAGGTCTCGAGGGCGTGAGGGCCTAAGGCCCCGATGGCGTGAGGCCTCAAGGGCACCGCGAGGGCGCGGTGGCACGAGGGTGCGGGTGCACAGGGCATGGGGCATCGTGAGGGCCTAGGTGTATGTGATCGTTTGTCTTCGGTTGAGCTTGTAATCTGCATAATACAAAGATCAAAACTGGAAACTCCAACTTTCTATGTTCTCTTTTCTCGAGGACTCGGCTTCGGAGAAAGGCGACGCGATCGACGACTTGGCTTCGGAGAACCGCTGTGCACATCGCCAGGGTGCTCGAACATCTGGCTGCAGGGCGCCGGGTGCCGTGAGGGTGCAGGGCACAGGGTATAGTCAAGGATGTCTACGTAACATGCGCGTGTAGCGTGCAAGTATCCAACAGGCCTCAAACCACTTCTAGTGGGTTGGTGGCCAAGCGCTCGGGGCAAGGGGCTCACGTACGCCCCTTGTGTAGACTTGTCAAAGTATAGATCATTTTCGACGGGAGGTGGTCGGATTCCTCAACAGTGTAGCCCCCCTGTCCCTTGGGTGCTTGTAAGAGCGCCCAAGGGGCAAATAAGAAGGCGAGGGCGCGAGGGCGCGTGCGAAGGCACACAAAGGTGCACGCGAGGGTACGCGAAGGCGCACGAGGGTGCCAGTGAGAGGGCGCGAGGCCTCGAGGTGCCAAGGCGCTGTGGCGGCTACACGAAGTCGTAGCGAAGATGCCCCGAGGCCGGGGCTCGTCGAGGAGGCGAGTCGGTAGGATTCCTCAACATTCTAGCCACCCTGCCCCATGGGTGCCTGCCAGGATGCCCGAGGGGCAAAGAAGAGTGCCGAGGTCTTGTATCCTGTTGACGAATATGCTTGGCCAAAGACTTGGCCAAATTCGGCATATGACGAGAAGATGGCCTCGAGTTTTGCCAAATTCGACTCGGTGCTGTGCGAGGCACGAGAGGTGAGGAATATCTTAAGGGCACTGCGACTTAACCAATTTTGGCTTGGTGGGCACGTGGGTGCCCAAGACTTATCTTATTTTGTACTCCATATCGGGTGAGTGCTCCTGTGGCGGTACCAAGTGCAGCTTCTCGTTAGCCCTTCGTGTGGGGTGGTTTTGTTGCTCCATCCACGAAGGCGGAGTCTTGAATCTTGAGGCACCCAGAGGCACAACCCTCGAGGCGGTGCGTCCGAGCAAGCTGTGCTGAGCAAAGTCATGGGCCTTGAGATCGCCCATGAAGCCTGACCTTCTAGGCGGGCGGCGCGGCCTGCGAAGCCTATGTAGATGAAGTTGTGGGCCTTGAGCCGCCTGTCGAGGATAGCCTTGAGGTGGAAGGCATGTTGGAGCTAAGCCTTTGTGGCGAAGTCTTGGGCCAGGCCGCCCGAGGTGAGGATATCCTCGAGGTGGAGTGCGCATCCTGTGGCTTGTGTAGGTGATGTCTCGGGTGTGAGGCCACCGAGCCGAGGCATAGCCTTCGAGGCCGGCGGTGCATCGAAGTGAAGCCTAAGTAGGCGAAGTCTTAGACGCGAGGCCGCCGAGCCGAGGCAGAGCCTTCGAGGCTGGTGGTGCGTCAAAGCGAAGCCTGTGGTTGAAGTCATGCTCTTCTTGCTCCACGGTTTGATGAAAGTCGTCGAAGTAGAACTCCTCAGAATCGTCGCAGTTCGAGCTGCCTATGATATTGAGTCATGGATATGTCGGAGGGGTGCCCACAGGGCTAAGTCGTGAGGCACCGGAGGGGCACCCATGAGACTAAGTCGTGAGGCACCAAATGACCACGGGGGTTGTAGCCCCCCAGTGGGCTTGGAGGTGCCCATGAGGCTAAGTCATGGGCACATTGGGCGTGTGCCCCCGACATTAAATCGTGGGCACACTGGTGGCGTCCACGAGGCTAAGTCGTGGGACACCGAATGGCCACTAGGGGTGGTAGCCCCCCAGTGGACTTGGAGGTGCCCATAAGGCTAAGTCGTGGGCACATGGGACGTGTGCCCCCAACATTAAATGTTTCCGAGGGGATGCGAAGGTGTTAGGCACGCTAGGCCTTTGCCTGTATTAGAACGGGGCGAGGAGTGACCCGGAGGTCGTTCGGCGTATAGCCTGGAGGCTGAAGAGGGACTAATCCTTAGCACATCCATAGACTCGGGCACTAGGCCGAGCCGTCACTTGCATACAGGTCGGCGGGGCGCAAGCCGCCATGGCGAGTCGGCAGACGACCAAGCCGCTTTGGTCTTTTATTAGGGGAGACCACGGGGGTCGTGCGCCCTAGGCACCACGGAGGTGACATCCTTCGCAGGGGAAGGGTTAGCGAGAGCTTGTGCGAGGCAAGCGAGACTTGTAGGACAGGTTTGCTTCCTAACAGTAGCGTGTTAGGAGCAGCCTATCTTATCACAGCGTGTCAGAAGGCAAACCTCTCAATCATCAATGAGCATAAAATTGAGAAGACATTCACAAAACAGGTCAACCCCTTAACAACAGCGTGCTAAGGGACTACCCTCGATCCACGTCATAATTGCATAAATGGTGCGATCATGTAGGAACCTCACGTCTTCATTGCATTAAGTAAGATGGTGTTTACATCTCGATAGGTGCCACGGGGGCATCTGATGAGAGTCTTAAGCATAAAACTTGCGGATTTCCTTCCATAAGTCCGCCCTCTCACTTGCGGTTGTCCTCGTTTTGGCGAATTAGGCGAGTAGTGGTCTTTGAGAGCATTTCCGATTGGAGAGAGCGATGGCGGATCTGGGCGGGGAGGGCAGCTTGACCCGTACAGTGAGTGAGAGGGGTCATTCGATGGAAGCGGCTAGGGTCGTCGCGAGCCCCATAGGATCTTGGGAGCTCCTCTACGGGTTCCCGGCAGAGTGCACTTGTTTCAAGGTGGTGGCGTATTCCTTGCGGGACTAGCCCATTGGTTCTTCCACGGCCCGTTGGTTTTGGACGAGCCACCGTATCAAAGCGAAGGGTGGTCGATGGAGTTCTGAAATCTCTGAAGGTGGAGCATCGAATTTGGTATCGTTATCCACCGTGAGTTCCTTAGGAACAACTTGAAGCGACGACGATATTCTTCCAAATGAATTTAATCATGGCGCGAGGCATGATGGAGGCTAAGGGCTCGCCTCTACCCGATCGGTGATGTAATTCATGATGCTACCACTGCGCTTAGCACCTTGCGGTGGGGATGGCGGCAGTCCATTCCCCATCGGGAAAAAAACAGTGATTGGTATGGTGCGTATGGGATTAGCATGATTGATGCGATTGGCTGCCATCTTTTGGCATCCTCGCGCTTCTGAGCATGTCGAGGGCATCTGCACCATTGTGAGCGATAGAAGCCTTGGCGAAGTGTTTTTCTTGTGATTTCCTTGGCGCGATATGAGAGGTGCAGAGGCCCCCATGAACATCAAAAGAAGTGTCATGTTTGGCGGTGTCCAGCGAATATGCGGTGTTGGACTTTAAGAACTCCATTAGCTCCTTCTCCATCCTTCACGGGATAATGACCCGATTCTAAGAGACCGCGGGTCACCACAGTCGAAGAGTCGTACTTCTGCGGGTCCCCCTCGAGCGAGGCTTAAGGGAGCACCTCATTGGAGGGTACATCCTTGGTGTGCCTTGGTGAGAGGCGAGGCATGTCCTCCTTTGACTCCTTGGGTTTGAGAAAGTTGATGTCGCGGAGTTAGGCTGCCGCTTTGTGAGTGCAGACGGCGAGCTAAGTCTTGATCACCCCTCACGGAGATGACCCGAGGGCTGGTATCTTTAAGCACGAGTAGTTTTGATGTACCGCTGCATAAGCGGTTGAGAGTTGCCCTTCCATGATGGCATTGAATGGGGACTCGATGTCAACAACATCGAACCTGACGGCTTCCGTGCGGTGATTCTCCTGTGATCCAAACGTCATGAGGAGTTCGATCCTCCCAAGGGGTTGGATGGATTTTCTGATCTGGCCGAGAGGCGTCGGATGGCGATAGGATGCGGGATGATAGCCCCCATGACTCCCATAGTTCCTTGAGCTCACGCAGGTAGAGTATATCTGCAGAGCTTCCTCCGTCGACAAGGATGCGGGAGATCTCGTAATTGGATATTGCGGCGATTACTAAGAGGCGTCATCATGAGGAACCTTAAGCCTTGTGCATCATCATTTGTGAAGCTAAGAGAAATGCTTGACCATTTGGGAGGGGCGCTTTGAGCCACCCCACGGCGTTGATTTCTCGGGCGTACTCATACATTGGCGTTTTGATGCATGACCGGAGGCGAGCCCCTATTATGACATTTACTCGTCTTTGCGGCGCTTGGAAGGAGTTCATGCTCAACATCGTGCAAGCGCTGCCGAGGGGTAGATCACCGAGGGCCTGTGCAGGGTGGTGGAATTACTGAAGGGCATCGCCTCTGTAGCCGTGGGGCGTGGCGGCGGCGCTCGGCGCCCAGGCGTGTTCGAGGAGCCGCTATTTCGATGGCGTCTTGGCGGCATTCATTCGTATCATGCCCGTTCATCTTATGGTAGGCACACCAGCGCCCGTCTCCTTCATTTGGGTTGCCCCTCCTTTCATTGCGGCCTTCGTCAGGACGTCCCTTCCAGTGGGCTTTTGGTCTCGATTCCTTCTTGGGTCCTCTGGTGGAGTTGCTCAGCGCTCTGCGAAGGAGTGTCGATTCGACAAGAATCTTGGAGTCACGTTCCCTGCCAGAGTGACCCCTCCGGTCATTGCCCTTCCTCTCGGGGGAGCTTTTTGACTTCTTCCCGGAGGAGATGCTTTCGTCTTGCAGGAGAAATCCCTTCTTAGCCAGGTCGTCTTCTTCTCCTCGGGCGTATTTTTCCACGACCTCGAAGAGCTCATGGGTCGTCCTTGGGGGATCTCTCCCAAGCGCGCGATTGAGTTCTCCTGGGAGCAGCCCTTCTTTGCACGCATTGATGACTGTGGAGTCCGGGGCATCTGCCACACAACCGCACTTTAAGCGCTTAAGAAATTCTCTTATGGATTCACCCATACATTTGCTTATGATAAAGAGCTGGTTGGGGAGCATGGGGCGCTTATAGCTTCCTTGGAAATTTGCGCTGAACTCTTCCCTCAGCTGGTCCCAAGAATAGATGGAGCCTTTCTTTTGGTTGAAGAACCAGGAGCGCGTCGTTCCGGAGAGGAACAGTGGGAGGCAGTTGCACAGCTCTACTTCTCCACCTCCCCCAGTCTGAATCGCTGTGGAGTATACTTCGAGAATTGTATGGGGTCGAGTCCCCATCGTAAGGCCCGAGATTGGGCTGACGGAACTTTGGTTGAAACAGAGCTTTGAAGATGTCTCGGCGAGAGGGTTCCCATCTTGGGGATGCCCTGTCCTTGGCGAGTGATGGTGATCGTGATCTGGCACGGCGATGGCGGGGGGGCTCTCCTGAGCTAGAAGAGCTAGATGCCCGCCGGTGGCGGCGATGGTGCGAGCGCATTGGCGAGTTGGAGTGCCCGCAGAGTACATGCTCTTCTGACCGCCTTGGCCACAGCCTCCTTGATGTGAATCCTTACGGCTTGACAAGTGCACTTGGGCCATAACGGGTGGAATGGTCTTTCTGCCTGAAAGTGCTGGAGGGGGCACCGGGGGAGCAACTTTTGGCCTCAAGGGCTCCCTAGTCGCCCCCGGCCATGTAGCACCTTGAGGATGGAGCCCAGCACTTACTGCGGGGAGCTGACCCACCATCTCCGAGTGCAGGCGCATTTGCCCAGGTGGAGGAGCTTGGAGGGGAGGTCGCGGAGCGCCCGTTCCAGGGGGTATGAACTCGGGCCTCGGAGGTGAGGCGGCAGGATGGTGCAATGGAAAGGGTGAGCTCCTTCCCTCTAGAGTTTGGCGGGTGCATTGGCGATGAGGCCCGCTCATCACCGCCGGCGTGGGCGAGTGGAGGAGGTTGTAAGGATGTCCCCTGGCCCTCCTCTGAGGAAAAATCCCCCTGTGGCGGGTCGGTGGCCACTTGAGCTGGGCGGTCTTTGGGAGGCGGGAGGCGTGTTGAGGGCGGCTGGGAGTGCGATCGTGGCCATCATGTAGTCCACCACCCTGCCTTGCAGTTGCCTCCACCATTGCTTTGCAATTGGCGCGTCGAGCCCCTCGGGGAGCGGTGGATGGCCACGAGCTTCGGCAACATTTGGGCCTCTTGCCTTGAGCAGACACGCGTCGGTGGTGCAATGGAGGTGGGGATGCTGGCGGCCAGGGAATCGCAGGGCGTTATGCATCCGGGATGAATAGCTCCGATCTCGAAGATAACCCATGCCTTGGGCTTCTTCGAACGAACCGATCGTCATGAGCTCCCTATGCTCTGGAGTGAGAGGAGGCCTCGTGGACTTGGAGTACTTCTTGGTAGGAGCCATAGCCTTCTGTTGATCAGCTACGTCCCCACGGACGGCACCAATGTTGATGGTGTGAAAACCAAGCGTGAGTGAGAGGCGGGCGTCGGCCGTGCTCACGGCCTCGTCCACGAGCGCGTAACACAAGATTTATCTGAGGTTGAGGTCGGGAGGACCGCCCTACTCCTGTCGGTGGCCTGCGGGGGTTCGAGGAGCCCTCCGAAGGCTCACCTAGTGACTTGCTTGTATGTATTGCTCCAGAGTCCTCCCTTGAGAGGAGGGATACATGGGGTATTTATAGGCTCCCAAGCCTGTACAAATGACCAAAATACCCCTTGAGGGTTGACTACTCTAAGCATACAATTGGGGGGCATTACAGTTTTTTATGATCGCAACAGTATTTCTTGGGTCTGTACGTGTGTCTCTAGCCAAGGGGGCCCCTAGACTAAGGAGGGATGAATTATTCTTCCAACAATCATCCTCAAAACCATCGGGCACTACAGAATACCCTAAACCGATATAATACCAACATTGCCTAAAATACAAGAATTTGCTACAAATCAAATGGGATCAGGATTACCCTTGAAGAACCGCTGATGAACGTGAGTACCATCCCGTGATCCCTCTCCTTCCTTTCTCCCTTCTTCCCTTTCCTCTGCTTGGCCGACCAAAAACCAGGTGATCTCCCGTCTTCGCCCACATGGTCGGCAGCAGCAAAGGCTTTCTTCACCGATAGCAGGGGGCTTCACTAGAGGAGGGAGCACTGCTAGAGGGAGGAGGCACTGCTAGGAGGAGGTGCAAGGGGTGGCAGCCAAGGGAGATGTGGGGGGTGGCGGCCAAGGGGGGGGTGTGGCGCCCTATGGTTTGGCCACCCCCTTTAGGCCGGCTGCCCCCACCCCTGCACTATTCTCTCTCGAATTAAATTGGAGTATTATAGTTCTCATCTCCGGCCTGGTGAGTTAATCATCGATTCCATTCGGTATTAGCTTCCATTGAGCCTATGCAACCTATCCCGACCACTCATTCTGATTGATTGTGTCCAGGTTGTCTTGTCCGCGTGGAGCTATCATTGTCGTCACACGATTACCATCGCTGGAGCTCCTCCTTGGGCCTTTGGGCATTTTCTGGATCCAGGTAACTTCTATATACCCCATAGGAGCATAAGCCTACTTGCAATTGCTTAATGTGCCACCGAATCGATGGTTTCATTAGAATCGTAGTGGCGCCACCGCATCTCGTTGTCGCGCCGCAACTAGGGCTCGCCGCCGGTAGTGCTCCGGTCACCATCGTTGGACTATTGTGAATCCATTCCAGTCCTTAGCTCGCATCGCTGTGGACCATAGTGCCAGCTAGTCAATGAGAAAGTGCGGGAGAGTGTAGAGCTTTGTTGTTGGATTTCTGACCAGAGCTGTAGGGAGCTGATTAGAGTTAATTGCTGTCGGTTAGGCTAATCAATCATTAACCTTTAATTATTTATGCGTAATGTTCTACTTACATGTGGGCCCAAGCACAAAAACCCATGAGCTTTAACCTTTAGTTTCCGCGCTGAGACACTGTCAGGTGGGCCCATGTGACTGGTTAAGCATTTGAGTAGAGTAGTCTAATACATTTTCTAATAAGGAAGGTGTATTTCCAAAAATACGCTTTTAGCGTCCTTTCTATCGGGACTGGCGACCGGGTCAAGCCCTCACCTTGGGTCCCACTCATCAATGACTAGAGCTAGGTGTGGCCTGGTATAAAAAGTTTTGTTACGTTTTAAAGTCCTGTAGTGAATTAATTTTACACTAAAAATGGTTTAAACTTCAAAAATTCATAAGTAATTTGTTTTAACTCTAAATCGAACGAAATCAATTTTGTTAGCTTTCATTTTTACTATACTTTAATCTGGTTTAGCTCTCACACTTGTATCTATTGTAGAAAATTTTGTTAATTAAATTAATTGTTCATTAATAACTTTAACTTTACAAATACTTAGAAAATTCAAATGAACTAAAAGTTTCACCTAAATTCACTTAAAAATAGAATCTCACTACTGTCATTTTATCATGCATTTTTCAGCATTTTGGTGTTTGGATATCTTTTTTCTCGATGTTCATTTGATATCACTCTTTTTAGATTCTGAGTTACTCGACGTGAGTGATTATATTTCTGAGCGACTAGAGACTGAACAAGTAGATTATAATCAAGGCAAGCATCCTCTTGTATCATTTTGAACCTAGTTTTGATAATTTAGTATTTTGAAATGCAATGATAATTATGTGCATGCTATTTTGAAGTATCAATAATTTGTGTGTCTAGTTAGTTATATCCTAATCATTGTGGCTTACCCTTAATCATTTCATACACTTAAGCTTAGGATAGAAATCATGTGATGGAATATATAGACTTTAGGTGAATGCTTAGCCTTGCAAGTCAGTAGATCGGTAGTTTGGGTTGACAAGATTAACTTGTCAATCACGAGAGACATTGAACCTATTTTAATTTTGTTTCCTTCTTCAGATTCTTGGAACTGAAGTTTAAGTCTAAAATTGTCAATTAAAAACATGATTTAGATCTGGACAAGTGGTCGCTAGTGAGGGTGCCTTCGTGCACGAGAATTAGGTAATGTGGTAGTCTTGTCCGGATCACTAAGGACCGAACTTTGGGCTGTCATACCAAGAACTACTCGTACTTCCACATGCTAGATTGGGGCCGGTTTGGTCAAGTAGGGGGAGGATTTTATTGAATTGGAACACAGGTGGTGTGAGGGCATATGTGTTTGATCATATGTGCATAGGGACCCTATTGCAATTTAATATGTACGAGTGAGCACCGTTTTATATTTCTGTTCATTGGGTCGGCATTCCCAACACAACTTGCGTGCCCCGATTAGCAGGTTCTATCAGCAGCCTGTACTAAGCGGGATTCGTTGTGCATGGGTGTTTCAACTCAATAAGATGTTCTTGCTAAAAAGTACCAAATCTCGATCTACCCAACTGACATACCAAAGGAAGTGTGTCGTTATCCAGAGGCTTACGGGCTGATCGAGTCATGTGGGTAAAGATGTACACCCCTGCCGTGTCCCTGGTTACAGACAATACTTGATTTTGATAGACATCGTCGTTACACTCTGAAATAAGAATTGACTTGGGCAATTGTGGTTGACGGCATGGATAGGTGTCCATGCGGTTTGGATTATCAAAGTGGACAGCCACTTAGATATGTTGAAAGTATGATTATAACATTCTTACTTGTTGTCTTTTGGTCCAAACTTCGTTTACAAAATGGCCTTTGCAAATTTGTAAGTGTAGGAATCAAACTTGTTGCTTTATGAAAAACTAATACCATTACAGCATTCCTTTGGACAGCCTTAAACTTGTATATTCTCTAATCCTTTGGTAGGCTCTATTAAACACTTTCTTTTATTACTTTGTGTAAGACTTGCGAGTACCTTTTGTACTAAAAAGGATTAACCACTTGTTGCAAGTGAGGACGTTTATGCTTGCGATCCATCCATTAGCACCGATTATGGCGACGCTAATGAATGAGGCTGTTTCTACCTCCACTCAGTTGCCTTATGGTGTTGGGCACACTTGGTGGTATCTTTTAGTGTTTATATTTGTTTCCGTTGCAAACTTTTGTTTTTAGTTGACCGTTGGTCACATATGTAACTTATGTACTGAAACACTGGTCTTGTAAATTACTATTATAAATATATGACCTTTGTATGACTATGTAGAATGTTGTTTAAGATATGTGCACATTAGTCATTAATCTTGAGAACTAATGTGAGACACATATCCAGGAACTTGACATTAGGCTCGTTTCTTGTTAAAAATTATGTCTTTGGTCTAATCGTTTAACTTGAAATGAATTTAATTTCAGGGGTCCTCATAGGAATTTTGCTACTATTACTACTTCTTCCGCTGCTATATTTTATTCTGATGACTGCTTTTATTTAGCCGGTCGGCCGTTGTTGCAATAACTTGAATCGCTTAAGTTAATTACCCTCTGCTTTACTTTTAGATGCAATTGTATGTATGTGAATACCAAATGTTGTGAATGTATGTACTAGCCACTGATCATGAGAATATTATAGTATATACATAGGTTCTTCGGGTATTCCACACCCGGGGTCCGACATACTGCCCCCCTCGGTAAAAAAAATTCCAGTAGCGAAAACCCTGGTGGAGATGCATCATAGTGTGGACAGTGGGGATGCTTACCAGTGATCCAGACAGTGATCAGGCAGTCGTGACGTACAAATTTCTCTCTTTTTTTTAAGAGAAATGGAGTTTGTACCACATACCTCCCGCACTACTAGAATCCAGTTTTTCCCTGATGGCTAGGATCTTTCCTGATGATCCGAAAGCATCCATCAGGCAATATGAACTTTCCCTAGAATTATAGGAAACCCGACAAGTCGCATGGCGGTTTCCTTGAAGGCCTCGACACGAGATACCGTCGAAATTATCCCTAACACTACCGCCGGGCATTTCACTAAAGTCTGACCAAGCAACCTCGACGGGTAATGCCTCATGGTGACCATCGTGAAAGCATCCTGACAGTTTTAGGCCATCCGTGATGATTTTTGGTGTGGAGAAAAAGCGGAGTCTAGTAGTACCTTGATCGAGAGAATCAATGTTAAGTTTGCATCTCGTCTGACAAAAGCACCCTTTTTGATAGCGTGAAAATGAAAACACCGGTGCGACAAGTTTAGCATCGTCGCCTAGCATTGCTACTTTACAAAAGCCGCTTAGCAACTTCTTTCATTATTCCAAAACCATCGGCGAAGCAAAGTTACCTAATTGGCTTGCACCGGCCTCTATATAAGCTAGCCACCCTTTCATAGCGCCTCCATTGCAAGTTGCAACCCTCTAGCAACAATACACGAGATTATAACTAAGCGGCATTGTCGATGGTGACTTCTTGCACCCACGCCCTAGCAAGACGGCGCCGCCGCAAAAACTTCCTCCTAGAGCCCTGCAATCCGGTAAACCAGCAGCAATGGCTCTCCGAAGAAAGCCTCGGTCTCTTTCTGTCCGCTGTGCTCCACCGAAGGCTGAGCAAACGGTATCCTCTGGTAAGATTATGTATGTGCACATACAGGTATATCCGGTGAAAATGGCTAAATATTGTAAATTCCGTGAAAACCAGTGTTGACTTTTTTTAAAAAAATCTAAAAAAATACTGCTACACACCCGATCTTCACGCATTTGCAGCATTTAATTTAGTACATTTTCACCGGATATTTACCGTAAATGGCAGGCACACGTTTGTTGCTAGCTACTTGTTGTATCAAATTGATAAACGCAAGATCGAATTACAACTAATTAATTTTTCTGTCGTATGATTATATGAACATTTTAAGCCCGGTGCACCCAAGCTTCAGCATTATCCGATGCTCATGAAGAGCAATTATGCAGTATGGGCAATCAAGATGGAGATGTGCATGCGCACTCAAGAAGTGTGGGACGCGGTCGAGGTCGGTGCCACCGATCTGAAGAATCAGATGGCCTTGGTAGCCATCTATGGAGCCATTCCGGAGGAAACGCTCATCCTACTAGGCAAAAAGGACACGGCGAAAGCTGTGTGGGAGGCGTTGAAGACAATGCATCTTGACACCGATTGTATCAAGGAAGCACGAGCACAGACCCTCAAGAGCGAGTTCGAGGGGATACGCATGAAAGAGAAAGAGTCGATCGATGACTTCGCCGTGAGGTTGATGACCATTGTCAACCAAATTTGAGCCTTGGGGGACGAGATGGAAGAAAGCTATGTTGTCAAAAAGTTCCTTCGGGCAGTCCCTGGTAAGTTTTTGCAAATCGTCTTCACCATTGAGCAGTTTGGCAACCTCAAGGTGATGACAGTTAAGGAGGTGATCGTCCGCTTGAAGGCACACGAGGAATGAATCCGAGGATCTGGCGGCAGCGAAGATGACCACCTGTTGTTAACCCGTGCTGGGTGGGAGGCCCGATCGACGAAACGCGAAGGCTATCCACTCTAAAATTGACAATTTAAAATTTAATTTTATTTATGGATTAAACTGCCTTGGAACATGGTATTAATATTTAAATGAAAAATACCACATTGTGCAAAATGAGCCATATAAACCCCACTTGATTAATCTTGCATGCATTATAATTATGTTATTGGGTGTAACTTGTAGGTACATTTTGTACTCACCCTTGCTTAATAAATTGTTGTTCAGAGTAGGATTACTACGAGAAGGTTGAGGACTTGGACGATTAGGCTACACCTCCAAACGATTGCCTATGGAGAATCGTGTGGCTCAGTTATTAATTATGATTATGCTGTACTTTTCTTTGGCTTTTAGCCATTTCGTAACAAAATTGACTAATTACGAATAAATTGTGTATTTGGTTGCGCTATCATCTTTGTTTGATTGTGTACACTAGTTGTTGCTAGACTAGTGTGGGAAACAAAGAGAATCTGGAATCATTTACTCTCGGGTTTGACACCGAGGCCGCAAGAATCGAAAATTCTACAAGACAAAGGTGCGGTGCTACAGTTGTCAGGACTACGGGCACTTTGCTTCCGAATGTCGTAAGCCGAGGAAGGAGAAAGCAGAGGCGCATTTAATTGGGGCTGATGCTAAAGATGAACTGCCATTGCTCTGACACTGAGTTGATTCCAAGACATTGAGGAGGTGTGTTCGCCGTCCTGAGTCGAGTCCATGGAGTTGAGTCCGGAACGTTAAGGAAATGTGTTCGTTGTCCTGTATTGAGGAACAGTTGGGCAACTCATAGTTGAGATTAACTGCCTCAATAAGTAAGTGCACAAAGATTAGAGAGTGGTTTGTTAGTAATCTTTGTGCATACGATATATCTAGATTTTATGTAGAGTTTGTTTACGTAGTCCTACAGTATTTAGGCAGTATTCATTATGGATACTAGAGCTTGTTTGGTATCAATTCAGCATACGTAGAATCCTTTCCAGATATGAATAGTCATTAGCTCTCGATAAAAGGGCACCCCTGTAGTCAGTTTTACGCAATACAAGATAAAATCAAAAAAGCTGCATTGGTTTCGATCGGACAAAATTCTTCATGTTCTATTCGTGTGCGTGTGTTTCCATGGGTCTCCGCATGTGCTTCTAGTTGATCGGTCTTGGCACTCTCTGTCTCTGCGAATTTCTCTCCTACGGTACATCTCTTCATATATGGTCAGGCCAACATCGTTGTTAGACCCCAAATCTGAAATTTGGAATCTTCTATGTTCACAGTACTAGTCCCTGGATTAGTAGCTAGCTCCCATAGTTACATTGTTGAATATCATTCACATATCACGAATATGAAAAGCTATTGCATAATAATAAACAAATCGTAAATATACCTTGCGGCTTTTAACTTGCATAATGGCCGACTAGGCCAAATACCTTTAAAAAATCAGCAGCGGAAGCGGAATTGAAGTACAACACGTGGAACCCTCACGAGATATTTGTCGTCAAACACAAATTATCCACGGTTCTACTCGAGAAGATTAGGCCACCCCGTATCATCATGGTATCAGATTATAGGCCACTTGGTAGAATCTCTTTTTACCTGTAATTTAGTAGATTGTTTTTCTGTTCTATGAACCAAAAAAGCCACAGAAAAAACCATCTTTCGTTGTAGTTTAATTCATTATTTTTAGTGCGTTTTGTTAGGTCTTAATCCACTCGTTCATCGTGTTTAGTTGTTAGTCGTGTTCCGTTCGTGTCACTTTTTGTTTTCCCCATCCAATTCACGTTTGCCCAACTAGTGTTGTGATCAAAAACCAAAATCAAAATCCTAGTATTTGTTATTTTTGTGCACCTTTCATCTTGCTAAGTGGTGCGAATAGCTAGTTCCTGATTTTGTGCAACTAAATATCACTTATATCTACTAGATTGCACGATTTTCTTCGTGAACCCATCTATCTGTTCGTGAAACTTTAATACCCTCTTGAGACTAGCTATAGATTTGCTCGAGGGACTACTTGTTGTAGGTTGTGTGCTAGAA
Organism: Phyllostachys edulis; assembly: GCA_036346405.1. Classification (NCBI taxonomy): domain Eukaryota; kingdom Viridiplantae; phylum Streptophyta; class Magnoliopsida; order Poales; family Poaceae; genus Phyllostachys; species Phyllostachys edulis. The sequence continues at coordinate 46,476,118 of CM070563.1, read as the reverse complement.
GTTTGTTCGTCATCTTTTTGTTTTTTGAGCACCTTCCTGTTAGTTGTGATTTTTTTTTTAAAAAAAGATAGCAAACAAAAGAGAGAGAAGGTTGAACGGAGACTAGCTATAGTTGTGCTTGGCCGTGATTTAAAAAATGCAAAAGAAAGAAAAAAACAGCAAAGAAAAGAAAGAAAATGTTTCGGCCCTAGTTGTATATCAATTGGTTTTTTTTTGTGCACGTAGTTGAGCAATCTTGTGCCCTTTTTCTCTCATATTTGAGCAATAGCTAGCGTCTCTCCTTGAACTATTGCAATATGAGCTTTGATGACACTCTCATTTTGTAACACTCTGGCTTTGTAGAAGCCAAGATGCACCCTACAAAAACTATCTCTAACTAACACTACAAATTTTCTTTAACAATTCAACATCGAAAGACAACTAGACATCTTCTACATCTTTTTAGAGAGGCTCTATTGACCCCACAAAAACATACTCTAGCCAACTCCTCTACCGACGGAATTAATTTGACAGATGACTCCCAATGCATCTCAAAATAGATCTCACACGCAATCACGTCACTTCAATGTACTACATCATACACTTTCATGTACTATATCAAAATGGTTCTATCAATGTTCATTCCATTGTTTGGAATTCATCCTTATTCTACTTCTTCTACACATACGTAACACCCCGGCTTAACAAAAGCCTGAAATGTCACCGACAACTACTATCACTATTAATTTTAACCATTAAATAAGAATCATTATAAGCTAGACTCAAATAAGAAACATTCTACCAAATGACAAGTCATAAATTTCAGCAACCTAAATTCTGTAAACCAAATGGAATAAATAACACATAACTACTCAACACTAACAAAATTATCTAGTCAACAAATAAGCTTAACATCTAAGCATGTAACCAAGAGTTAAATAAGTAATAAAACCTTCATAATAAACAGAACCATGCGAAAATAGAAATTCCACAAGTTAACCATTTATTACATTTAAATTTGCTAACTGAACTTTAGCCAAGGGAAATAAATGTCTAGTGATGTGAAGTATCCAATAATGCTATCATTCCATGATTTATTTCCACCCAATGCATGCCGTCTTCAACGATCACCTAAAACAATAAATAACAAGAGTGATTCTAAGACTTAACAAGTACAAGTGATAATAGCCATACACAAGCATCATTTCATCAACAATACGTTCTCATTATAAAACGTACATTTCATTTCTCATGAGTGCAATGCAATGCAAATCATGCTCATGCCACATCTTCTCTTCTGTATATACCGGTATAGCAGAGTGTTATACCCATCGGTGTTCACTCATGCCCGCATTATCAAAGGTGGGGACCCATTGCCCATCCTTTTTAGATGGAGACCCATTGCCTATATTTTAAATATGGGGATCTCAATGCCCACCTAGCATTCATAAAACATGCTTAAGAATACCATCCAGAAGCACACACCCTTTCAATAAAAATAGATAGGCATATCCACTCTTACTCGCAACCGATACCAACCCTTCTCAAACACTATTCTATCCAAAACATAGCAAACACCTTAGAAACAAAATTCATAACTTTTAACCTACAGCTCCAAAAATTATGTACTCATACTTTCTGGAAACTACACACATAAACCCATAATTCCTCAGGTGATCGAAAGTTCAGATTATTTCATCTAAATACTTGTTTTTAATTCCGAAGATAGATCTGTCATCTTCGGTACTATCAACTTAGGAATTTCATAACTCCTAACTGGTTCATCCAAAAACAGCGATCTAGGGCATTTTGGAATTCACAGAGAATTATCTACCATAATAAATTTAGAATAATTTTTCTACTCTGAAGAAATTTTCGCTAACTTAACATATTTCCCCACTGTCCCTAACAGAAAGTCAGAACAGAAATTGCACAATTCAAAATTACGTAACTACGGTTATACTTGGCCAAAATGAGTGATCTTGGACTTTCTGGAATATCTATAAAGTCATCTACCTATATCTTGCAGATCAAAAGTCCAAATTCGTCCATTTACCAAATCTAATCTATTTAACCATGCATGCTGCCCAAAACTGAGGAACTGAACAGGCTCACAGATTGTAAAAATCATAACTAATTATCTACTCATCCAAAAATCATGCACAAAAATACTGCGGAAATATATTTGTATCCTCTACTTAACTCTCGAAATGAAATTCCCTAATTAGGTCATTATCTATTTTAAATGCACAGATTACCGTGACAATTCGAAACTTGACAGAATCATCTTCACAACCCTATTGCGAAAATCATAACTTTCCAACGGTTAATCCAAAAATTACCCACTTGGTCTCTCTGGAAACCTTGGGCAAAGATCTACAATTCTCTAGGAGACACAAAGCCCTAATTCCTCATTGAAATAATCCAAAACTACAGATCAACCGAAACAACAAAACAGCCAATATGCTACACGACTTCTCTCCAACTAACAAATATTAAATAACGAAGGAAAACTGACCGCCACCCACAAAACCATGATGAGGAACACTAGATTCCAGTGAGAACCTCCTCCCTTGATGAGGAACACTAGATTCCAGTGAGAACCTCCTCCCTTTCTCCCTATTTTCCTTCTTCCCTTCTCCTTTCTTCCTCTTCTCCTTTTCCTGCATCCGATCGGCAGCACAGGGGAGCACAGGGCAGCCAGGGGGAGGGCAAGTGGTGGAAACTATGTGACATGGTGGAGCTCAGTGCTTGGGATTTGAAAATAATGATTACTTAGTTAGAAATTGGAAGTCTTGCATTGGACAATTAAGGACTTAACTTTGTACGCCATTGAACTGGACCACAACTGTACGACCACATGCCTGGTATGGGACGGACCTAACTTAGTAAGTTATGGAGTCTCGGTATTGACTACTCTGGTAGTAGGTTAAGCTCTGTGCCAGCGTGGAGGTGTGTTTTTGCCTCCGTGGCGATTCACATTGATGGACAGTTCACCGCTTCCCGGTCCAACGGTGTGCGATAGACTAATTTTCTATGTGGGCGTTAGTGTCATCAGTAAAACACGTCAAGAGTGTCAATGTTTGAGATGAAGTTTCTGAAAGGTTTTATTATGACTAGTGCTAGCTACACTAATTATATCATGTGGGTAAAGTGTACAACCTCTGTAGAGTGTTAAACAATCTATTTGAATAGGCGCGTCCGCGGTCATGGACATGCCCGAGGATTTCCCATGAGGGGTAGATTTTCATAAAACATTTGGGAAGGGAGTTGTGTGATCTAAGTCATATGGCTATGTGAATAAGTTGATTAGACTTTGTGTTCTTTGTGAAAACAACTGTTAAAATTAATATTGTCTATTTTTTTTGAGTTATGATTCAATCTATTACTTGTATTCAATTGCAAATGTTGCTTTTATGCAAAAGAACCACAAAAGACATTGCTTTGGAATAAGCCATTATGTATACATTGCATTCTGTGGTATGACTTGTGAGTACGGTTGTGTACTCATGCTTGGTATAATCAATCAACAGAAGTGGACGAGTCTTCTCCCGCTTTTGAGGAGTTCTATGAAGGTGCTGATCGTTAGGTCTTGAGCCTAGTCGGTTGCATATTGTGAATCGATGGGTTTCTGCTAAAGTTTATTTGTTCCGCTGCTGCTATTTATTTCTTTGCCAGTCCTGCGAGGCTTAATAAACGTGAACTCGACCAAAAGGTCAAAACAGTTATTTGTTATTCAAATTACTCATTTATTATATTTTTTGTCTTGTGTGGATCGATATTCATTTATATTGACACTGTGTGCACTAGTGTGATCCTAGACTAGTGCATTATACTATAGGTCGTACTTAAGCGGCAAGCTAGTCTTCATTAAGTACCAGGGCATTAATTGCCCTAATCATCATCTTTAAAATCATGAATTTTGTTTTGGGCAGTCATTTGAGGTAAATGACTAGTATATTTGAGATAACCTAGTTTTGTGCTTCTCAAAACCCTAATAACTTGTTGTTAGCACAGCTGGGCGGATGGTATGATTGTAACACCCTGGCTATGCGGAAGCCAAGATATCACCTAGAAGTCTAACATACATCAACAATACTAAATAATTTCGGCAATCTATCAACTAATGAAATGTAAGAAACAACAAATGATAGAATGAATATAAGAATTGAATCAGAATTCAACAACATATCAAACTCTTTCATCTAATCATATTGAATCAATTATGATACAACTATCAAAAGTCTATACGAAGATCATTAAGCCATTACCAAATCAACCATATCATAAAGAATGATAATATCAGCCATCAACCTCTATTAATTACAAATCAATTATTATCAAATGAAAGGTAATGACAAGGTCATCTAATTTATAAGTGAATAATGTGAAGTGAAAGAAAGAATGTGGGGAGAATGAATTGATCCACGTGACTATGCCCTCCCATGCATGCCGTCTTCAATGTTTACCTAAAACAAATAAATACGGCAAGAATGAGTCCACGACTCAACAAGTACAACAGAACAATACGAACAGTACTAAATAAGAACAGAAAAATCACAACATATAATACAAATGTAGAACAGATGAATAAGGTCATAATATCATAGAATAGAATTCGAATGTGGAATGGGTGAATAAGATCATAACATCACAGTAAAGAATATGAAGGTAGAATGGCAGAAATCATATAAATGAATAGAATGCATGAACTCCACTTCTGCTTATATCGGTATAGCCAGTGACACACCCGTAAGTGTTACTTAGGCCTGCATTTATCAAAATGCGAGGATCCAAGGCCCGTATGAAGAAAGTTTCATAACGGGGATCCAAATCTGCCCACATTGGAATGGTGGGTCTTACATGCCCATACTGGAATTGATGGGTCTTTACATCCCACTCCCGTGGGTGAATCATGAACAATGTATGAATGAATGAATATGAATTTGTAAGAAGAAAACCAAGAAGCATGATTCACATACATGAAACAAAATAGAAATGAATGAAACCTACTCACAGACCATAGTACACAGTCATGGCATGAACATAAAACACTATGAATAAAGAACAGCAGTACATTACACAATGTACTTGTCCATATTGGAATAATGGGACTTCACTACCCACTCTCGTGGATGAACTTGAAAGAAGGAACAAATGAATATATCGAACGTAAACATACCACCAAATAATCATTGTTTATCAATTATCAAGGCAAACAAGAAATACCAGAATTACCCATTGCATAATCACCAATCAAGTAGAACAAAACAACAAACAAGACAATTCAATTGTACTTGCCTCAACCGTGAGACGGAAGACAACAATGGAAAGCTCTAGCCTCGGGGTTCACCACCACCTAGCAGCTGTAAAACAATATACTAAGTACACCAACCAAAAGTGTACAGCATTGCAATGGAACAAAACGAGAACAAGCGTCCCTAATCGCAATCCGAACATTTAATCAAAACACTCTCAAATTCCCAAAATCTGTCCAAACAGATAGCTGTTAAGGAAAAATTCATAACTTTTGAGTCAAAACTCCAAAAGTCATGAATCTAATTTTCCTAGAACCTACACAAGCCTAGCTACAACTTCTCAGGTGATCAAAAGATCAAACTAGTTTATCTATGCCTTTATTTTTAATCCCAAAGACTGGTCTGTCATCTTCGGTACTACTAACTTGTGAGTTTCATAACTTTTGTTCGGCACAACCAAACACATTGTTATAATATTCTCTAGAAACTACAGGAAACAAGCTATCTCAATAAAATTATCACAAATAATCCCACTGTCTAACCAAGGTTGTAAACAGTCAAGTAAATCTCTTCTGTCCACAACAGAGAGACTGATTACAACAATAGTTTATAAAATAAATATCTTTTGATCTAGAAATCCAAAAATTATGAAATTTAACTTTATGGAATAATAATAAAAATCCTACAAATCTCATGGAGACCAAATAACCCAATTTGGCCGTCTCTAAGATTAAATTTACAGATCTATGTTCGCTACACAAGCCTTGAGACTGATTTAGCACCCAGTCTTGCGAAATTCATAACTAATTAACCGTTTAGCCAAAAATTATGAATTATCAATTTCTGGAATGCTAATGAAAATTCTAATGTATCTCTAGGAGACACTAATCCCTGAATATGCTCGGATCTAACTCAAAACCGCACGTCAACAGATAGACAGATTCAACCGATCTACATAGCATGCACAGAATAGCTATTGGATACAATTCGCATATGAACGATCTACCAAAACTAATGGGGAATGTGAAATTACCCACATGAACGACGCTAGACTTCACTGAATTCCCTCGTGAAGATCATCCCCACTTTCTTCTTCTTCCTCTCGTCTCTTCTTCCCTCTCCTTCCTCTTCCTTATGGCCGCAACAATGGAGAAGCACCGAGGAGGCGTGCTTCAAGAGCACGTGCTGCCCAGTGATTTTGCAGACTACAAATTACACGTGCTCAAAGATATGGGCCCAAAGAGCTATGGGCCAAAGGCCTGAGTTCTAAAACTCCTCCAAAATTCTGAATTTTCTCTTTCTAATTATATTTAATTCTAGTACTAGTCACTTATATGTTTTTTAAATACCAAAAATTAAATAAATTTTCTTTTTGACTTTAGAAACCAAGAAATTAAATAATTGATTTTATTTTATCATTTAAAAAAAAATTTAACCAAGAAAACTCTTTTAAGATTACAGAAAATCAAGAAAATGCTTTGACCACCAGAAAATCCAATAAAATAATATCTTTATTAATTTTATTTTTGGTAACAGAACTTTGGGATGTTACATGTGCCCAGCGACCCGACAACCAATCCCCAAGGACCCCGTATCAGGCTCATAGTGTGCAAGAGCGTGCGATGACCTAGTCCGCCACCCGTCATCAACATTGGAGACTCTACCTCCCTCGTTCTCACTCATGTTCTATGCTGCACCCCTCCCATTCCCGCTCCTTGGGCAACTACACCACGTGTGGTGGTTAGTACCTAATATTGTAGTAGTCAAGTCTAGCTTAGGTTAGCTAGTAGGGCTAGCTAGGGCAGTCTTTTGCTTTGCAAGAATCTTTTTCTTCCTTTTGTCCTAGTTTATTAGACGTTGTGGCATGTATCTTGGTGTCATGGCTTAGCATAGCCTATATGCTATGTTCCGGAAGTCATGTAACGCTTAACCTCCTTACTACTAATGTGATGTAGCCATCTTAGGCTTTGTGTTGTATTTGATCGTTTTCCTTGTTTGGTTCAATTTCTTCTATTGTGCCTTAGAGGGCTAGTGAACCCTCATATATACCCTCTAGTCCTAAGTCTAAGTTGTTCCCTCAGATGGCACCCAAGAGAGACGTTGCCCAAGGACGTGGTGCCAGTACCGTAGGCCGAGGAAGAGGCCATGGACGTGGACAGGATCTACCTCCCCCACCACTAGTGCACCCGACCATGGCCCAAGTCATGGCCCAATAGGCTCAGATTCTCCAAGCGATGCTCGCCAGTCAGCATGCTAAAGCAGCTAGTCTTAATTCCAAGTTGGCGGATTTTCTCAGGACCAGACCTCTCACCTTCTCATTCCCCAATGAACCACCAGAAGCTAAGGATTGGCTCCATGATATTGAGAAGAAGCTTCGTCTTGTGCGATGCTCAGAAGACGACAAGGTGGACTTTGCTACCCACCAGCTCAAAGGAACCACGGTTGCTTGGTGGGAGAACAACCTAGCCACTAGAGGAGGAGAAAGTCCGGTTGTCGATGAAGAATCTGAAGAAGAAAAGGAACCTGAAGCTGTAGAGTAGCAAGACCAAGCCATAGAAGAAAATGCTAAAGTGCAAATAGAAGAAGAAACTGAACCAATGAGGCATGCTATCCCTTGGAGCGAGTTCAAGATCACTTTCAGAACCAACTTCGCACCTGCCGGCACGATGAGAACGAAGAAGAATGAATTCAGGGCCTTGAAGCGAGGCAGTATATCAATCAATGAATACCTCACCAAGTTCAACCAGCTTGCCCGCTACTCCCCAATTGATGTCGCTGACGAAGAAGAGAAGATTGACCGCTTCTTAGAAGGCACGCATGAAGAGATGAGATTGCAGCTGGTCATCTAGGACATTCCCAGCTTTTAACACCTGGTCTACAATGCCCTCATACTGGAAAATTAGAGGCGAATGGTGGAGACCAACCGCAAATGAAAGATTGTAGCCCAGAGGCCACAAAGCAACTGTAATACTCTGGATATCAAATAGAGAGTATATATTATTCGGAAGAGAAATTTATTCAATATCGAGTGCAGTATAGGTTAGAGAGGGATTTCTTCTAACAATGTAAATACCCAACAGAGATTACTAAATCAAATAAGGGGGGGGGGGTTCCGCAAGTCTTCGCCAACCAGGGCCATGTTGGGCCAGCCAAGAGAGAGGGGTGCCCTCACCTCCTAAACCCTAACCATGCCCCTTCTCTCCCCCCATGAATGTAGTAACCCAAAAATTCCAATTAGAGGGAATATTATTCGAGAGAGGGAGTTTAATCGAATTTCAGTTTTGCAGGAAATCTTTGGAACATGGGCCTCCAGCCTAGGCTTAGGCAGCCTAGAAGCTGGCCCTGTTGGGCCAGAAGGGGGTGAGGTGCCCCAAGTTGGGCCCAGCCCATGCAGCCACCCCTCCTCCCTCAAACCCTAGCTAATCCACCCCTTCCCCCTTTCCTCCCCATAGCAGCCACCAACCCCCTTGCTGGCCAAACCCTCCTTGCTTTCCTCTCCCATAGCAGCCGCCCCTCCTGCTCCCTCCCTCCCTTGGGTGCCTCCACTCCCCTCCCTCCAGCTCAGCCCTCCATTGCTGCCACCTTGGGGAGCTCCTGCAGCTAGCCGGCCACAAGAGGAGGAAGGGAGAAGGGACAAGAGGGGAGGAAGGAGGAGGAGAAGGATCCTTGCGGGCCTGGGCAAGTTACTGGAGCTTTTCAAGGGTATTGAGTGAATTCCTCACTGTTTTATTTTATTTAGATTCATATTTTGCTTGAGTTTAGTAGATTGAATCCCTGCTGCAACTTGAGCAGATGCTGTCCAGTTCTTGTGCGACTGGTTTCTGGCGTTTAGATTCCGAATCTAGGGATCCCACCTGCTAGCGTTATGTGGGTTTCATTCTTAGCTTTCTGCAGAATCAAAAATCACTAAATTCTAATTTACGGTTTAAAAGTTATGACCTTTTTCGTTGCTGTTGTCCAGGAACCTGTCAAAACGTAGCAGAAATATTAACTGTTAGATTTCAAACTGTTAAGTGCCGATTCAGGGCTGTCCACCAAATCGAATATTGTAGTAGCTTATCTTATATTTCCAGATTGTCAAAGAACACCCTTTTTGGATCTGTATAACAAAAGTTATGAGTGTTTCAACTTGACTGTCCAGATTGGGTGTTAGTTTTGGATAGTAAATTTGACCCATGTGCCACTTTTTGTTAAATGCAAAATCTGAGAATCATGACAACAAAAATTTTGAAGCTTATATTCTTAGCTTTTCAGAATGACAAGAAACATGAATTTTGATAAAGCCAATCAAAAGTTATGTTGTTTTTTTACTGCTGCTCAATTCTGCTAGACAGATTATAGACTAGATTTTCATATGAATGTTAACCTAAGTAGTTGGCCGAATTAGAGTATTCCACCAACTAGACTTTTGTGGAGGTCTTTGTTACCTTTCTGTAGGATCTGAAATATATGATGTTTTTAGCGCCGCTGTCCAGATTACCATCCTGCCAAACTGTCGGTTAAATTGGATAGAGCATTTATATGAACCTTGAGTTTAGGACGATAAGTGTAAGCATTGTGAGCAGCATCTTATTCACGTTGTTTCTTATTCAAGCAATTGTATGGTGTAGGAGGAGGGAATTCAAGATTAGTGGCTTCATCCTTGCCTCCTAACGCATCGCAGTTCGAAAGGCAAATACAATTGATTTGTCTTTATTGCTATTTGTTCCACTTGAGTGATGAATGTACAAGAGATAATTCTGGTATTACTTTCTACCCCTCATAATTGATATACCATGATTCTTGAATTATATGTTTATGTCCAACATATTCATTCGTTCTTCCATTCATGTTTCACCCACGGGAGTGGGTGGTGAAGTCCCATCATTCCAACATGGGCAAGTACATTGTGTATGTAGTGCTGTTGTTAGTTCATAGTGCTTGATGTTCATGCCATGACTGAATACTATGGTTTATGAGTAGTTCTCAATGATTTCTGATTCGTTCCATATATGCGAATACATGCTTCTTGAGATTTCGTCTTCCATATCCATACATTCATTCATTCATTCATTGTTCATGATTCACCCACGGGAGTGGGATATAAAGACCCATCAATTCCAGTATGGGCATGTAAGACCCACCATTTCGATGTGGGCAAATTTGATCCCCATATGAAATGTTCTTCATACGGGCCTTGGATCCCCACATTTTGTGAAATGCAGGCCTGAGTGAACACCGACGGGTGTTCACTGGCTATACCGGTATAAGCAGAAGTTGAGATCATGCATTTCAAGCATTCATATGGTTTCTGCCATCCTACATTCATATTCTATTCCTTGACGATAAGTCCTTAATCATCCATTCCACAATCGAATTCTATTCTATGATGTTGTGTTCTTATTCAACTGTTCTACATTCGTATTCTATTCTGTGATTATTATTCTTATTCAATATTGTTCATATTGCTCTGTTGTACTAGTTGAGTTATGGACTCATTCTTGCCGTGTTTATTTGTTTTAGGTAACCATTGAAGACGGCTTGCATGGGAGGGATTAGTCACATGAATCACTTCTTTCACTTCACATTCGTCACCCTTTTTTAAACAGTTGAACTTGTTTTTATCTTTCATTTGATAAGTTGGATTGTAATAAATGGAGTTCTGATGATTTAGATTTCCATTCATTATGACTTGGTTGAACCAGTGAATGCTTAATGATCTTCGTATAGACCTATTTGATTCCATATGATTGGATGATAGAGTTCATTAGGTTGTTAAATTCTGATTCAACTCTTATACTCATCCTTTTACATGTTGATCTCCTTATGTCATTAGTTGAATTATTGTTGAAATTATTTCATATTATTGCGTAGTATTGGACTTCAGGTAATATCTTGGCTTCCGCGTAGCCAGGGTGTTACAATTGGTATCAGAGCGGACTTTAGGTCCGTGGTAAATAAATAATAAATTAACACACTGTGCACAATAGGTGGGGTTGGGTAATCCATTGCATTCGCATTTCTAGTGGTATGTTTCATCATGTTGAACTGTTCTTGAATTGATTCGGTACTATTGTTAATCTATGAAACATTATGATCTTCTACAACTATGAATTTATTCTATGATTGATATGAGATAATCCTATGTTAATAATTGATTATAATGGTTATGCGTGATGGTAATGGGTGTTGAGAAGTTGAGGTCATGGTTGTTGCCCTGGGTTTTGCCAGGCTACACCACCGTTCGTGGTATGGGAATAGAAAAGTACTTACCCTATTCCATAGTTATGTGATGATCATGAGTTCTTTGATAAAGTGGTTGTCTTCCTTGAGCTTGTATTTGGTGGTTGTCTTCCTTGAGCTTGTATTCGGTCTTCTAGTTGTAGTTTCTTGCAGTTGATGAACTTTCTTTGAATGGTGGTTATAAAGGAGTGGGCAAGTTTCAATTGGCCTCTATTTGTTCTTTGAAACAAATATTGTTCTTCCGACTAGTATGATATTTCTGCTACTTGTGAATGGTGTTAATTTGCAAGATTAGTCTTTTCACGAAAGTTCTGTTTTTATTCCCTGTTGGAAAACGTAACCCATTTGTTAGCTTGGTATTTGGGCAAGTGAAGGTTTCTTTTGCAAGTCCTTTATTATGTGGAAGCTTCGATCTTGCGTATTTCTTTTAGATTAATTTAGGGGTTGAAGTTTAATGCCTCTCTTTTATGAAAGAGTATGTTAAAACCCTTCAGTGATGTATGGTCATTCTAAACTAAGAGCTTTTCATTAAATAAAAATATTTGGTATGGTATGAGTTATCAGGTTGAGTTGTTAGCTGGTGCGAACCAATGATGCTTAGCTAATGTCTTCAAAAGTGAAGTTAATTTTGCCTCGGTAACTATTAATCTTGACTCTGTCTTCTATTCAGATATAAGATGATTTGTACAAATGATAGATTCACCTGTTTTTGCCATGCCAAATTGTTGTTATATGTATGAAGAAATAGATGAGGATTGTTGTATTGACTTACGAAAACTTGTCCTATAAATATTCCGTTGTTGAAGGTTAAGGATATTTCATTCTAATTTATGAACAAAGGTAGGACTATGAATGCTTCTATGATTAAATAATCATCAGTTGTTAGTAGTAATGGTTAGAGTGCTATTATTGTGTGCTACATTGGCGTTGAGCGTTATTAAGGGTAAATGAGTGGAATCTAATAAGTGATTTAAATTGGTATATTTTATGAGATTGTTCTGTACCAGTATGATCTTGTTAAAAAAGTTTTGTTTCAACTTTGTGGCTTTCACACCAGGTTTTCTTTCTGGAATGAGTCATTATTACAATCTTATATGATGATGCAACTTTTTTTATGACACGAGTTGTTGTGTTTCTCTTGGAAAGATTTAATGATGTGATGGCAAGGTAAATTGAATATTACCAAGAATGTATGTTATTGAGGTTAATAAAATGTTAGTATTGTGGGGGTGGTGTTGATTTGGTTATAGAGAAAGAAATTCTTTTGATCGCCTTTCATGATTTCTCTTAAACAAAGATATTTCAAAAGTTGCATTCTTGATTTTTGGGGTTCAAGATTTTTGTGGTAATTGAAATTTATCGAGTAAAGCGACGTGTTGCAAAAAATTCTATTGTTTCTTTAATGATTCAAGTGGTTTGATCTTGAAGGCTCGTTTGTTTGAGTTGGCAAAAAAAGTTGTAATCAAAATAAAAAATGTTTTATTCTAAATGAAGGAGTGATGCAGAGGTGCTTGTGGTGGGGGTCGAGTTGTGTAACTTGTATCCTTTTGAAGCATAATTAACCTTTCAGCTTTTGTCATTTAGAAACATCCGAAGTTTCAATGGCAGCGTTAGTTCTTACCGGTTAAGGTTTGGAATTCTCTTTTTGTGAGGCTTGTGCCCTCAATTGTGGTCTTCCCTTATGTATTTTGCGTTCATTGCCTAATCGATTGTTCCCCTCGGACATGTGTTCACTACGAGTGATGAATGTTTTTCTAGTTGGTGAGAAATTGTTTTTATTTGCCTTTCCTTTTGAGAAAGGATCAACCTATTCGTTTCACATGGGTCTTCTAAAGTGTTTATTATTAGTTGCTGTGCGACCTTGGGTTGTGAGCTATTTGAGGAGTAGATGATGAATTGATTTCGGAGAGAATCTTAGTTTTACCCAATGTGTCTTTGGGCTAAATTAATTGCATTGTTGCAACTCATAGAATCTAAAGTGATTTGTGGACGAAGATTCTTTGAAGTTCATTGTAGGAGTCCTGGAGGTTAATTTTTGGGCTTTGCATTTTTATGCTAGAACTTTGGTCACCCAATGATTGTGTGTAGAGGAAATAGAATTATGGCGTATTCGAGCAGTGGAATGATCATTGATAGAACCCTTCTAATGTAGTACCTGAGCGTGTGTATTGAGGATTCTGAATTGGTTATTTTTGAGATTTTGCGGTGATGTGATTGTGTGAAATCTATTTCGAGGTACCTTGGATGCCATCTGTCAAATTAATTTCGTTAGTAGAAGGAGTTGTCTAGAGTGTTTTGGTGGGATCAATAGAGCCCTCCCACAAAGGTATGGATGATGTATTTTGGATTGAACATAACTTTGAGGATGCTAATTTAAGAGGTTTCGAGCTCGTGTAGTATGTGATGAATTCGAATTTCAAGGTTTGAGAGCAATTTTATTCCTAAAAAAGAAATTGAGGAAAAAAATGTTTCCTCGGGTAGTGAAGAGTTCTCTTGATTATTGTTTGAGTTGTGTGTTTATGTCAGAGGTCATTTGCAATTTGAGTTGGCTTTTTGTTGGCATGATGGTTCTTTCTGGTTCAGGAAAATAAAAGAAGTGTTTGATTTGGACATTCGATCAACTTCTCTTTTGGCGTATGTAGTATTTATTTATAAACTACCAAATTGGAAAGTGGAAAAGTGTTCGTGATGAATCTTCGATTGTGGGTTTGACCCTTTTGGTGGGGAGTTGGCATTGCGTGGTTGTGATGAGAACTCCTTATTTTTAGTTGGATTCTCTTTGTAAAACAACTGTTTAAGAACGAGTTCTGTTGTGCATTCTTGATTAAAGGAGGTGCTCCTTGTGAGATGAAGAGTTCAATTTTTGAGCATGTTGTGTGTTTTTGTACCTAAGGGGTAGTTCGCCCAAGTACATTGATTCGCTTTCAACAATTGCAGGAATTAGGACGTTGGCGTATCGCTTTGACCGTCTCGGGCCATGCGCGGGTACGCAACTTCTGGTTTGTTCTTTCGTTTATTTTAAACGGTTAGAATTTGGGCTCGAATTCTGTTAAGGGGGGTAGAATGTAATACTTCGGATATCAAATAGAGAGTATATAATATTCGGAAGAGAAATTTATTCAATATCGAGTGCAATATAGGTTAGAGAGGGATTTGTTCTAACAACGTAAATACCCCACAGAGATTACTAAATCAAATAGGGGGTGTCTCCGCAAGTCTTCACCAACCTGGGCCATGTAGGGCCGGCCAAGAGAGAGGGGTGCCCTCACCTCCTAAACCCTAACCATGCCCCCTTCTCTCCCCCCATGAATGTAGTAACCCAAAAATTCCAATTAGAGGGAATAATATTCAGGAGAGGGAGTTTAATCGGAATTTCAGTTTTGCAAGAAATCTTTGGAACATGGGCCTCTAGCCTAGGCTTAGGCAGCCTAGAAGCTGGCCCTGTTGGGCCAGAAGGGGGGGGAGGTGCCCCAAGTTGGGCCCAGCCCATGCAGCCACCCCTCCTCCCCTCAAACCCTAGCTAATCCACCCTTCCCCTTTCCTCCCCATAGCAGCCACCAACCCCCTTGCTGGCCGAACCCTCCCTGCTTTCCTCTCCCATAGTAGCCACCCCTCCTGCTCACACCCTCCCTTGGGCGCCTCCATTCCCCTCCCTCAAGCTTAGCCCTCCATTGCTGCCACCTTGGGGAGCTCCTGCAGCTAGTCGGCCACAAGAGGAGGAAGGGAGAAGGGAGAAGAGGGGAGGAAGGAGGAGAAGAAGGTTCCTTGTGGGCTTGGGCAGGTTATTGGAGGTTTTCAAGGGTATTGAGTGAATTCCTCACTGTTTTGTTTGATTTAGATTCATATTTTGCTTGAGTTTAGTAGATTGAATCCCTGCTGCAACTTGAGCAGATGCTGTCCAGTTCTTGTGCGACTGGTTTCTGGTGTTTAGATTCCAAATCTAGGGATCCCACCTCCTACCGTTATGTGGGTTTCGTTCTTAGCTTTCTGCAGAATCAAAGATCACTAAATTCTGATTTACGGTTTAAAAGTTATGGCCTTTTTCGTTGCTGCTGTCCAGGAACCTGTCAAAACGTAGCAGAAATATTAACTGTTAGATTTCAAACTGTTAAGTGCCGATTCAGGGCTGTCCACCAAATCGAATATTGTAGTAGCTTATCTTATATTTCCAGATTGTCAAAGAACACCCTTTTTGGATCTGTAGAACAAAAGTTATGAGTGTTTCAACTTGACTGTCCAGATTGGGTGTTAGTTTCGGATAGTAAATTTGACCCATGTGCCACTTTTTGTTAAATGCAAAATATGAGCATAATGCCAACTAGAATTTTGAAGCTTATATTCTTAGCTTTCCAGAATGACAAGAAACTTGAATTTTTGTAAAGACAATCAGAAGTTATGAATGTTTTTTTACTGCTGCTCAATTCTGCTAGATAGATTATAGACTAGATTTTCATCTGAATGTTAACCTACGTTTTTGCCAAATTAGAGTATTTAGCCAACTAGACTTTTGTGGAGGCTTTAATTACGTTTCCATAGGATCTAAGATCACTCCATTTCGACTCTCAGAGTGAAAGATATGATGTTTTTAGCACCGCTGTCCAGATTATCATCCTGCTAGACTGTTGGTTAAATTGGATAGAGCATTTATATGAACCTTGAGTTTAGGACAATGAGTGTAAGCGTTGCGAGTAGTGTCTTATTCACATTGTTTCTTATTCAAGCAATTATATGGTGTGGGAGGAGGGAATTCAAGATTAGTGGCTTCATCCTTGCCTCCTAACGCATCGTAGTTCGAAAGGCAAGTACAATTGATTTGTCTTGTTTTTGTTCCACTTGAGTGATGAATGTGCAATGGATAATTCCGGTATTACTTGCTGCCCCTCATAATTGATATACCATGATTCTTTGATTATATGTTTACGTCCAACATATTCATTCGTTCTTCCATTCATGTTTCACCCACTAGAGTGGGTAGTGAAGTCCCATCATTCCAACATAGGCAAGTACATTGTGTATGTAGTGCTGTTATTAGTTCATACTGCTTGATGTTCATGCCATGACTGAATACTATAGTTTATGAATAGTTCTCAATGATTTCTGATTCGTTCCATATATGCGAATCCATGCTTCTTGAGATTTCGTCTTCCATATCCATTCATTCATTCATTCATTCATTGTTCATGATTCACCCACGGGAGTGGGATGTAAAGACCCATCAATTCTTGTATGGGCATGTAAGACCCACCATTCCGATGTGGGCAAACTAGATCCCCGTATGAAACGTTCTTCATACGAACCTTGGATCCCCGCATTTTGTGAAATGCAGGCCTGAGTGAACACCGACGGGTGTTCACTGGCTATACCGGTATAAGCAGAAGTGGAGATCATACATTTCAAGCATTCATATGGTTTCTGCCATCCTACATTCATATTCTATTCCTTGACGATAAGTCCTTAATCATCCATTCCACAATCGAATTCTATTCTATGATGCTATGTTCTTATTCAGCCATTCTACATTCGTATTCTATTCTATGATTATTATTCTTATTCAATATTGTTCTGTTGTACTAGCTGAGTCGTGGACTCATTCTTGCCGTGTTTATTTGTTTTCGGTAACCATTGAAGACGGCATGCATGGGAGGGATTAGTCATATGAATCACTTCTTTCACTTCATATTCGTCACCCTTTTTTAAATAGTTGAACTTGTTTTTATCTTTCATTTGATAAGTTGGATTGTAATAAATGGAGTTCTGATGATTTAGACTTCCATTCATTATGACTTGGTCGAACCAGTGAATGCTTAATGATCTTTGTATAGACCTATGATAGCATTATCTATTTGATTCCATATGATTGGATGATAGAGTTTGTTAGGTTGTTAAATTCTGATTCAACTCTTATACTCATCCTTTTAGATGTTGATCTCCTTATGTCATTAGTTGAATTATTGTTGAAATTATTTCATATTATTGCGTAGTATTGGACTTCAGGTAATATCTTGGCTTCCGCGTAGCCAGGGTGTTACAGCAGCTACCCTCAAAGGTCAGCATTCCATGGCAGCCCATCCTTCAGGCAAGTTGCAGTCCCACCACCAAGAGCTCCAGTTCCACCCGTGTCCTAGTGGGAATGAACTCCACACTCCTCACCCCGCCTGACAGCCTGCAGCAACCAATCCAGCAGCACATCTTCATTGCTTCAGCTATGGAGAGAAATGGCACTTTGCCAACCGGTGCCCTCAACGCCAACTCACCCCCATGAAGTTGAACTTGGGAGCCACACCAACTCGGGGACATGCATCGACTCCAAGCAAGAGCCACCAAACCTTGCAAGCATCCAGGGCTGCCTCGACACCGAACCATGGTCGTGTGAACCATGTCACTCCAGAGGAGGCACATGAAGCTACAGAGTACTAATGGGTACGTTCTCTGTTAAGTTAGTACCTACACATGTTCTGTTTGATTCTGGAGCTTCCCATTCATTCATATCAAGGAAGTTTGTTGAAGGGCTTAAACTGCTAACTTTTAGACTGAAGAAACCCATGGTACTTAGCTCACCCGGGGGACCCTTAACAGCTACCTTAGTAAGTCCCAAAGTAGAGATTGCTATGGAAAATTCCGGATTCCTAGCAGACCTCATGGTGCTACCATCCCAAGCTCTGGATATCATCCTAGGGATGGATTGGTTGGCCAGATACCAAGAAATGATAGATTGTGCCAATAGAAAGGTAGTACTCATCATCCCTCTCCTTTGGGTCATGCAATAAACTACATTGACGTTACGTCACTAGAAGCAATGCCTATAGTTCAAGTTTACCCAAAAGTTTTTCCAGAAGAATTGCCTAGCATGTCACCAGACAGAGACATAGAGTTTGTAATCAACCTAAAACCAAAGACCACCCCAATTGCCAAGAGACCTTATAGAATGGATGTTGATGAGCTCAAAGAGCTAAAGGCACAGATTGAGGACATGCAAGAGAAAGGATTCATTAGACCTAGCTCATCCCCCTAGGGTTCGCTAGTACTTTTCGTAAAGAAGGACGTCACTGCTAGATTGTGTGTGGATTATAAAGCCCTCAATGATGTGACTATCAAGAACAAGTATCACTTGCCCCACATTGATGATTTGTTTGATCAGCTATCAGGAGCCTTAGTGTTCTCCAAGGTAGACCTAAGGTCAGGATACCACCAACTTAAGATCAGGGCTGAAGATATACCCAAATTGGCTTTTGCCACCCGTTATGACCTATATGAGTTCACAATTATGTCATTTGGGTTGACCAATGTGCCAGCCTACTTCATGAACCTCATTAGCAAAGTATTCTTGGAATACTTGGACAAGTTTGTAGTCATGTTCATAGACGTCATCTTAATCTACTCCAAGACTAATGAAGAACACATTGAATATTTGCATTTGGTCCTAGATAAGCTTAAAGAACACCAGCTTTATGCCAAGTACAGCAAGTGTGAATTTTGGCTCCAAGAGATCAGTTTCCTCTGTCATATTGTATTCGTTGGAGGAGTAGCAGTTGATCCATCCAAAGTAGGAGATGTGTTGGATTGGAAGCAACCCACCTCAGTGATTGAAGTGCATAGGTTTCTCGAATTGGCCGGATACTACAAACGCTTCATAGAAGGATTCTCCAAGCTTTCCAAACCTATGACCCATCTGCTCAAGAAGGAGAAGAAGTTTGAATGGATAGAAGCTTTTAAATGAAGTTTCCAAGAGTTAAAGAAGAAGTTGACTACTACACCAGTGTTGGTCCTGCCAAACATACACAAAGATTTCGACGTCTATTATGATGCTTCGCGCAAAGGTCTTGGCTTTGTACTTATGCATGGAGGAAAAGTTGTTGCATATCCATCCAGATAACTTCGTCCCCATGAAGACATCTACCCAACTCATGATCTGGAGTTAGCATCAGTGGTGCATGCATTGAAAATTTGGTGACATTACCTGATTGGAAATCATTGTGATATCTACACTGACCACAAGAGCCTCAAGTATATTTTCACCCAAACAAACCTCAACCTCCGGCAAGGAAGATGGTTAGAGCTGATTAAGGACTACAATCTTGATGTCCATTACCATCCTAAGAAGGTTAATGTATGGCTGGTGCATTAAGCCGTAAGCCCTATTGCAACAATGTCATGGTTCAAGAACTTCAACCTAAGCTCTACAAGGAATTTGAGGCACTCAACCTCGAGTTAGTAGAACAAGGCACCATAGCTGCTATGGAAGGACATCTAGCCCTAAAAAGAATAGATCAAGGTCGCTCAAGAAGGACATCCTGGTGTCCAGAAATTCAAACAAATCAGGGCCAAAGGCAAAGCCCCAAAAATGGCCAAAGACCAACAAGGAATCCTATGGTATGGGAAACGTCTCTTGGTTCCCCACTAAAAGGAGCTCAAAGACCAAATGCTCAAAGAAGCCCATACCTTGGTATACACCCTACATCCCGGTAGCACCAA
Source organism: Phyllostachys edulis (assembly GCA_036346405.1). NCBI lineage: Eukaryota > Viridiplantae > Streptophyta > Magnoliopsida > Poales > Poaceae > Phyllostachys > Phyllostachys edulis. Next base: position 46,456,187 of record CM070563.1, on the reverse strand, counting down.
GATGTATCAAGACATGAAGATTCTATATTGGTGGACGTGAATGAAAAGAGACATCACCGAGTTTGTAGCTTGTTGTGATGTGTGCCAATGGATCAAAGCCGAACACCATTGACCTATAGGACTACTTCAACCACTACAGATCCCCAATGGAAGTGGGAAGAAGTTGGAATGGATTTCATCACTAGTCTACCCCGAACCAAATCTAGGTATGATTCCATATGGGTTATAGTTGACAGATTGACAAAAGTCATCCATTTCATCTCGGTAAAAACCACCTACAAGGGAGACAAATTATCTGAGTTGTATATAGCTCGTATTGTGTGTCTACATGTAGTACCCAAGAGGATAGTCTTGGATCGAGGATCTCAGTTCACCTCGCATTTCTGGGCTAGTCTACATGAGGCACTCGAGAACCCACCTAGCCATTGGCACATCATATCACCCTCAGACTGATGGACAAACCGAAAGAGTGAACCAGATTCTGGAAGACATGCTTCGGGCTTGTGCTTTGGAATTTACCATAGACTAGGAGAGATGCCTACCTTATGCGGAATTCTCCTACAACAACAGTTACTAGTCTAGTCTGAAAATGGCCCCGTTCGAAGCGCTCTATGGCAGGAAGTGTAGAACACCTCTACATTTGTCAGAATTAGGAGAAGGTTATATCCTTGGACCAGATGCTCTTAAGCAAGGAGAAGAGAAAGTTCGATTGATCGGAGACCATGTTTACCTCAAGGTGTCACCCTTTGAGGAATCCGGAGATTTAAAGTGAAAGGCAAGCTTGCGCCAAGATACATAGGTTCGTTCCCGACCACCACCAAGTGTGGAGATGTAGCCTACCAACTGGAGTTACCAGCAAGTTTGGTAGACGTCCACAATATATTCCACATCTCTCAATTCGAGAAGTGTCTCAGAATACCTGAAGAGCAGACCCCGGTAGAGGCCATCGAACTCCAGAAGGATCTGACATATCTAGAACAACCAATCAAGATACTTAACGTTGTGGAGAAGCAAACAAGATGCCAGTCCATCCGTCTCTACAAGGTCCAATGGAGCAACCACTTGGAAAGAGGAGCCACCTAGGAGCGCAAAGATCAACTGAAGTTAGACTACCCTTATCTATTTTTTGAGTAGCTCGAATCTCAGGGTCGAGATTCTACTTAAGGAGGGTAGGTTTTGTAGTATCTTGTTTTCTAGTTTTGTTTGAAGTTCAAAATTCAAATCAATTTCAAAGTTGCAACTCCAAAAATTTGCTCTTTATTCAAATTCCCGGTCTCATTTTCCCTCTTAGGCTCAGCCCAACCCTTTCCTCATGTCTTTCTAGCCCTGGCTTAGCCCAGGAAGGCCCATGCTACCCATGCCATGCTTCATGTGCCTAGGACGCACTCAAAATGCGCCAGAACGCAACCAAGACACTCCCCTGTTGTGCCCACTAGCATGCATCTTTGGGCCCCAGCTCCCCTCCCTCCCTTCTTTGCACGCTGCTCCATCGCACCACGCGCCACCTTGCCACGCCACTGCATCACAAACCCTCAGCCCTTGCATGCAATCAAGTCGCCAACAGCTCCATCCTCCCCCCTCATCGGCTATAAGAAGACCCCCGGCCTCGCCATTTCCATCCCCACCTCTCTTTTCGCCAAGTTCCACCGAAGAGCACAAGACCCATTTTCGGCCACCGCACCACCGTTGCCATTTTTTTCATCTTCGATGAGCCCTCCCCTTGTCTAACTCGTTACCTTGTGTTCCAGGGTCCAAGGAGTCTTCCCCCAAGTGGATTTCCCAGTTGGTCCACAGGAACTACCGGATTTTGTTTCTTCCCTAACTCCAGCTAAAAATGCCCCTTTCTTCCCCAACTCTGGCACAATGAGCCCCTTTCCAAGTCTCCCCTCTTGGAGAATCTCCTCATCCCCCTTGAGTTTTACCAACCCTTCTCGGTGCCACTTTCCTCTCAGGTAGTCACCTCCACGGGAAGACCACCGCCGCCACCTTGGGACCATGTCGCCAGCCTCACTCTATTCACCTCCAACCTCCCTCTCCACTCAGGTGTGATCCCTATACCTCCTAGCTACTCATGTGTTCCTTAGTTGCCCGAGGATGCCACTGCTTTGTCAATTGGCTTGTAGCCTGTAGCGTCGTCGCTGTCGTATGCCATCCCGGCCATCACCGTTGGCACCATTAGGTGCGCGAGCTCGAGAGGAACACATTTTGGGTATTCTGAGCCACCCCCGTATGTCCCCTCACCGGTGACAAGCGTGGCCTTGAGCGCCGCCTAGCTCCTCTGTTTTGTCTGAATGGGACAAGAACTATAGTACTGTAATTAAAATCAGATCATTGTCATTAGGGCTTAAGTATTAATTAGCTGTTGTTTAATTAATGCTGTGAGTCATTGACACGTGGGCCTGTGGATTAATCATTGGAATCAATGAAGCTTAGTGTTGTCTTTAAGTCACTGACGCGCAGGCCCCAAAGCTTTAATTACACAGTGAGCCATCGGTGGACCAAAGAACTGTGCATATGGACCCTAGTCCATGCACTGTTCTTGTAGACCGAGTACCTGACTAGTGGACCCCACCTGTTAGAGAGAGAATTCTCCCTCCTCTGTTCATTTTCTAGAATTAATTTCAGATTAGACTTTAGAGAGCCCGTTCTCCCACATTTTAACTCCAAATTTAGTGAAATTTGTTTCTAAAATTTTATAAATTCAAGACCTTTCTTTTGGTAGTGATTTTGTGTAATTTGGAGTTTATTTGATATTTCTTTTGTATTTATTTTGCTTTTCTTGGCTATTGTTCTTTTTTTGATGTGATCGTTTGAATATAGTTTGAAGACCCGTGAGAGCCCCAGTTTGATCAAGCTCAAGAATTTCAAGACCCCCCTTGTTTTTGACCCAGGCGAGTCAACACTTTGATCATATTGAACCTACATTTGTGCCAATTTATATTCTTTTAAATTATCAATTGGCATGCTTATTTCCTAATGTGATTGTATGTCAAATTGTAAGGTAGTTACATGCCAATTTTATACTTATTATTATTCCATCCATTGGCATTTGAATCACATAATTCTTCTGACCCTAGATAATTAAGTGGTAACTATACTATCTATAGGTCGTACTTAAGCACCATGCTAGTCTTGCTTAAGTACCAGGGCATTAATTGCCCTTATCATCATCTTTAAAATCATGAACTTTGTTTTGGGCAGTCATTGGAGGTAAATGATTGGTATATTTGAGATAACCTAGTTTTATGCTTCTCAAAACCCTAATAACTTGATGTTACCACATCTGTACGGATTGTATGATGGCTGGTGCTGACGTAGCATGAGAAATGGTGGTATGTGTTATGCACTGCCCAGATAACTCTAAGGACTTAATCCTGTGATGACCTCCCAATGCAAAATAGTGCAACCACAAGTCTACAATGGTGTTGACCTGGCTAAATAATTTGTATCCACCAGTGTGGATGGCACCATTGGAGTGATCCATGAGTCGTGTCATTGGCGTAAGCCGTCGTGGACACGAGTCGTATTGCTGTCGTAAGCCGCCGTGTGGTGTAAGAGGAGGTATGGGTGTGGTTGACGTGCGTGGGGTAGGCGTAACCACCGTTAGGTGAAACCTTAGTAGGTGTAGCTTACACTGGGGGATGCATTGTAAAAGTCTTGTGATGATCTCCTTGATTCACATGTCTAAGGAAACGTGTGTACATATCAATTAATTATCTCTTATTGGGAAAGAGTGCAGTCTCTATAGAGTATAAACTATTTGAATAGCCATGCCCATGGTCAAGGGTGGGCATGGGAACTTGCCCAAGTTAATATCTATTTATAAAAACTTTGTGGGTGGGATGAAAACTCATCAGGCTGATATAACCCTAATTTTTAATTTTCCTGGGTGGATGTACCCCAATCTGGCTAATAAGGTGGATGTAACCCTAATCAAATTTAAGCATAAGGTGGAGGTAACCTCCATTGTTGTAAATATTGAACAACTTCTCTCTTTAATAAAATGTGATTAGGTTAAGATGCTAAGTTATAGGAATTTCTACTTAATGTAATTAAAATGTTGCTTTAGAAAATAAAAGAACTCGAGTCATCCTTGTTAAACCTTGCATGTATATCTATTGCATTTTGTGTGTTGGCTCGTGAGCATGGTTATTTGTGCTCACCCTTGCTTTCCCCAAAACCTGCAGAAGCCGAGGACCAAGGACATTACATTTACTACAAGGATCCAGAAGTTAATGGGTAAGAAGATGATGGAGAGTAGTTTAGATTCTAGTAGTCTATGTCTGTCGATGTTTTAGAACCGAACTTACGTAAAGATTGTTTGATTCGGGGGGTCTCCTAGAATGGAATCACGCAGAGAGATTGACACGGGAATTTTTATACAGGTTCAGGCCTTCTCCGGAGAGAATAACAACCCTACTCCTGTGTGTGTATGGTATTGAGTGTATTCTAAACAAATCAGGGGAAAAACTAAGACTATTACAGATGATAGTGCTTGTCTTCCTAATGGCCCGATCTGATCGCCCTTTCCTTCTCTGATTGCCGCCTTTATATAGTACGTGAAGGAGTGGCAGTTACTCCAGGTGAAGCGACGCCTCATCACATCCTGTAATGGCCGCACGTTGGCAGTAATCACCGGCGTATTAACTCCTCCACGTCGCCTAATAGCTATGTATCAGAGATAATTGAGCATTACGTGCTATTACTTCGCCGAGTAACAGCGTATGATGACTATTTGAATCCCTTAATCAATTGGACCCACTCGCCTGTGGGTTTTATTGATCTTAAGGTGGTCGTAGTTGACCTGGTCGTAGAAGAATTTACGACCATAAGGTAGTCGTAGCAAGACTTACGACTATGAGGTAGTCGTAGCATAACTTACGACTATGGAGGTAGTCGTAGCATAACTTACAACTATGGAGGTGGTCGTAAAAGAACTCACGACCACCTAGTAGGCTCCTCCTTTATAACATTAAGGGGTATACTCAGGGGCCGTATGACATCATATTTATCTATAATAAAGATTATAGATAAAAGATAAAATGAGGATTATTATATCCTCATCATCTAGCCCCTAGCTTCAAGTGAAAGTAACTTACTTGGTAAAGGAGTTTATAGATGGTCTTACGACCATGAGAGGGTCGTAGAAATATAGTCGAAGGAAAAACTCTTCAACATTTGTATACTACTTTGACCAGAAATGTGCTTGGTCAAGAAAATTGCTTATGACTATCAAATAGTCGTAGAATACTTTTACGATCACGATGTGGTTGTAGTATAGTGATCGGAAGAAAGACCTTTCCAATTATCATTTCCTTTGATTGAAAAGGATCTAACCAAGGAAGTAATTTCGCTTGAGGTGTAAAAGCAAACCTGATTTTCCCAAACAGACACAATGGGAAATCTCAAACGACACCCGTTAGCCTGTCTGTTGGAGCAGTTCCCGAGACGGTGGCGACCCTTGGAATGCCACGCCTCCGGCCCAAGGTACGCGGTTATAAATACTTACCGGGGGTAAGACCTAAGTTCATACTTTTCCCCAAATCGTTTCACTGTTCATCAAGTTCTTGTCTTCTCCGCCACCAACTCAATCGAAAATCTCCCCCTTCTGAGAGAAATGGCCAGGAGAGTCTCTGAGTGGGCCGAGTCTGAGATGGATACGGTGAAGATGCAAGCCCTTGTCAACGCTGGGAAGATTCCAGAGAGCGTTCTTGTGGAGTGGTTCCCGGCGTACAAGCAACAATGGCCGTCGGGGGAGGATGAGCAAATCCCCGTCTTCCAGGCGTATTGTGAGTGTGGTCTTCGATTGCCTGCTCACCCCTTTCTCACACTCATACTCGAGCATTTTGGAGTGGAATTGGTGAACCTTGGTCCCAATTCCATCACAATCTTGGCGTATTAATAATATCTGTGTGAGGCGTGCACAGGAATTCAGCGGACCTTGAGTTCTTTCAGTATTTCTACGGAATGGCTCGACAAGTTGGGATAGCTGGAAGTTGTGGTCTGAAGCTCCATGAAGGGAAGTCGAGGGAGTACATTCAGATGTTCACTAGGTCTTCGTGGCCGTTGTGGAGGAAGAGGTGGTTTTACTGGAAAGTCACCTCCGAAGACAGCCTTACCTTTGAGGGGAAGGTTGCCGAAAAGAAAGCTTCGTGGGATTTGATTCCCCGGGATATCAGTCGGATTGCCCCCTATATTCAAGCCATCAAGGATTTGAAAGTAGAGGGGTTAACCGGATGGCATGTGGTGAAGGATTTCATCACACGTCGAATTAGCCCTTTGAAGAAACGAGTACCTCCTATGTGGAGGTACACTGGGCCAAAGGACCCGACCAGGGACTACGAGGAGGGTAAGTAGTTTTTCGACTTAACTCTCAGTTTGGTCTTCTTCAAAATTGTCTAATGAATATCTTTATCTATTTTATACAGATCTTTCATAGGCAGAGATTGACGTTCGAGTCAAACTTGTTTGTGAGAAGCCCCCGCTACCCAGTGTGGCGGTTCCTCAAATCCTTACGGTTTTGTCCGTAGAGGAAAAGGTTGAGCGCTAAAGGTAATCAAAAGTTGATTTTATCCTTAGGACTTCATAGTCGTAGAAAGAACTTACGACTAGGTAGTGATCGTAGAAAATCTTACAATCAGGGACATCTCGTAGAAAAGCTTACGACTAGGTACTGGTCGTAGAAAAACTTACGACTGGTCATTGATTCTTCTTTTTCTATTTTTCTTTACAAAAAGTAGGTATGGAAAACCGCCGGGACGACGAGGAGGTCGAACTGGTGACCATTGGTGCGGGGGTGACAATGGACAAGGGCTCATCTCCTCCGATGAAAAAGCGTCGACTCACAAGAGTCGCTGACAAGGGAGGACCAAGCTCAAGTTCCTTCGTTTCGACCAGGTCCTCGGCAAGGTCTGCGGCACGCACGGTCGCAGCAGAAGCCGAGGTCGAAACAGCTGAAGTTGAGGAGGATGAAGAACCTCTTATTCGCAAGGCCCGCAAGAGCAAGGGCACGGCCACAGCAGAAGCCGAGACTGAAGCGGCTGCAGTTGAGGAGGCCGAGGAGGTCGAAGAACCTCCCAGGCGTAAAGCCCACAAGGCCAAGGTACCTTTTTATTATGACAAGAAAGCTTTCCGGTTTACGCGGTTCAGTTTTGTCAAGCAACTAGAAAAGGAGAACTGGAAGGAATTTATGTCTTTTGTGAAGGACAACGCTGATCCAGCTGAGCCTACTATTGAGGGTAGCGCTGCTCTTGGAGTGGTCGAGACCGATCTCGGCCCTTTGGAAAGTCAGGAGACCAGAGAGATGGTCCCTGTTCAAGATCCACAACCAGACGTGGTCGTGGCCGAGCCTTTTCTCCAACCTGAGCTACGACCAGACGTGGTCGTAGAAAAGAAGTCAAAGAATTCTTCCATCGGGAAGATGGCTCCAAAGTTTCTAATTAAGTCCAGGATGCAGAGGTATGTGAAATAGGCTAAAGTGTAAGAACAGCATTTACCTTTTGCTTTTCACAATTTGACTTGCTATCCTTTTGTTTGTTTTAGCTCGACTCCTTCAGCCCCCGAGGTGGCTTCTATCGAGAAGCCCATTGCCGCCTCTCCAGCGATTGGGGAGGTGACAGCAGAAGTAGTCGAAGGATCATCCTCGGCCCGGGTTGTGGAAGAAGTTGTGGCTCCCGAAGCGGTTATCACAACTACTGAAGTCGTAGCCATGGCCACTGAGGTAGCGGCTACAACTACTGAGGTAGCCGCCATGACCACCGAGGTTGCAGCTACAACTACTGAAATGGTCGTGGAACCAGCAGAGGCAGCCGCAGAAGCCTCTGCCCATGGTGGTGATGTACCTGACCACCGTGCGGGAAAGGAAATCGTTGCAGACCTCCTTCCTGGTACCCAAAGAGAAACTGCAATTTCAGAATCGGAAGATGAGGAATACTTCAACTTCTGTTCTAATTTCTTTGGCCCTGCTTCCATAGTGGGGTCTTCTGCTTTTAGATCTCGTCATCGAGTCCCTCATCCCAAAGACATTCCCAATAAGGGGACACTTTTGATAATGAGCGTCTTGAGAAGGTTTGGTGGGACTAAGTCGAGAGAGTGGACAAGCTGAAGCATCCAGAGCTGGTTTACTCGATATTTGCTTGATCAACCATGAGTGTAAGTATTTAAGGATACTTATATATGTAATCTTCCCTTGTTTCTTACTGTCTTTCCTTTCGCAGAAAGCCCTAGAGCAAATTGCCGTTGTCGGTGAATATCACCGACAACTTCTAGAGCTGCAACAGGAAAAAGAGAAACTCTGCAAATAGGCAGAGAGGTGGTAAGTCACTATTTTTTTGTAGTCGTTTTCGACTTGACTACTTATATAGTGCTTACGGGGTTTGTCGTGGAAAAACTCACGACTAGGTACTAGTCGTAAAAGGCTTACGACCAGATGCTTAGTCGTAGGAGAACTTACGACTAGATCCATTGTCGTAGGAGAACTTACGACTAGATCAATAGTTGTAGAAGAACTTATAACCAATTTAATAATGTTCATGTCCACTTTCAACCTTTACAGGTTAAAAAGCGACGAAAAGACCCTGGCCGACTCGCTCGATTATCAAAAAGAGGAGTCGAGAAAGCTATGGGAAAAAGTAGAATTCCTTTCGAGGAAGCTTGAAGAAGCCAACTCTGCAACCGAAAAAGTGCAGGAAAAGATAAACAGTAAGTGTTGAACTTAAGACTGCTTATGTTGTTGATCTTTACCTGACTGTTACTTCTTTTTAGGAAAAGAAGATGATATGAGAAAGCTCCAGAATGAAGTCCAAGATAAAACTTTGGTCATTCGCGAGATTTCTCGTATCTCTAGAGATAAAGATGAAGAAATTACGAGATTAAAATCCCGACGATCAAGTAAGCAATTCTTTACCTGCAGTCTTTTACGAGTTCTTTCCCTATTCTTACTCTCATTTCTTTTCTAGAAATGGACCTTGAACTGGGAAGGCTCGACAATGAGTTAAGAGATAAAACCATGATTTATGCCGAGACTGTCCGCATTGCTAAGGTAAATGCAGAGGACATCAAATCATGGGAGAAGAAGCATGCTGAGACCGTTGCTTCCCATGAGGAAGAAATCAAGAAGTTGGATTCTCGACTAGCAGGTAAGGAAATATTTTACCTGTGACTATTTTTGTTTTCTTTTCCTCTAGGAGTTTATTTTTGCTTGACCGGTCTTATTCTTTTCAGAGCAAGCGGTCGACAACAGACAACTCTGTGAGGCTTCGACTCGTACCCAATAGGAGATGGAGGCAATGAAGATTAATCTTCAAGGCAGTGTCACGCTCCTGAACAATGTACTTGGTGAGCTACATACTGAGGGAAAAGCTCCTCAAGATGATACGATAGCTACTCACGTAAGTACCATTGGGGAACAAGTCGGGACTTTGCAAGAACTGGTGACCACTCTGAAGGCCAACCAAGCTGAGTCGATAAAGGAGGTGGTCGAAACTGCAATAAGTTATGCATTGGCGAAACTTAAAGCTCATGACCCTAGCCTTAATGTTCAACCAATCGAAGCCGACTTCGACTGCCCTGAAGCAGAAGCAAGTCGTCTGATGGAAGAAATGCGATCAGTTGGCCGGAAAGTTTTGGAGGAGATCTTGTTGGGCTCTCCTCTTGAGTAGTTTGTAACAAACCTGTGAAAGAACAAGCTTTTGTCGATGTATTATATAATCCATCTTTTTTCCTGCAAATCATCTTGTTGAGTAGTTAGTAACTCAAAAGATAATTAACGAATGAAAGACTAAGAATTGAAGTCAAATTAATAACTTTATCCTAGCCCCCGACTATTTGCCTAGTTTGTTTAGACAAACTAAGTAAATAGTGTTAAAAAGGGTTTCTAAAAACAGAGAGGTTTGATTAACTTGTAGTTTTTGGTCACGACTGTCATGCACTGGTCGAAAAAGTGGAAACGAATCGACACTAGGAAGTTCCTTCTAGTGGGCAGGACCATGTGCAGAGAGAAAAGTCTTCGACTAGGTGATGTTACCATCTTCGACTAGATTAGTAAACCGGTCATTGTACGTTTTCACGTTCTACGACCAGTACTGCGCTTACTGCCTGTGGCGTGGCAGCTAGGTAAATTAAGAGCGTTTTTTCTGCCCTCGGAGAAACCAGAATAGGAGCACTCATAAGGTACCTCTTGACATCCTCAAAGGCAGCGTTTGCCTCTTTCGACCACTCAAAACCTTCGTGTTTCCTTAGAAGTTTAAAGAAAGGTAGTCCTTTTTCTCCCAGTCGTGCGATGAAACGACTTAAAGCCGCCATTCACCCGGTGAGTTTACGGACTTCTTTCCTTGTGGTTGGAGGCGCATTTGGAGAATAGCCTTGATCTTTTGAGGATTTGCTTGATTCCTCATATAGATACTCTGAATCCAAGTGATTTTCCTAAAGAGATTCCGAACACACACTTCTCGGGATTAAGTTTTAAGCGATGTTTTCTGAGGTTGTCGAATGTTTCTTGTAGGTCAGTAATATGATTAAGTCTCTTGATGCTTTTAACGACTAGATCATCTACATAGGCCTCTAGATTTTGGCCTAATTGAGATGAAAAAGTTGCTTGCATCAAGCGTTGAAAAGAAGCGCCAGCATTTTTTAGACCAAATGGCATTTTGACATAACAAAATATACCAAATGGTGTAATAAATGCGGTCTTTTCCTCATCGTCTAGACACATATTGATCTGGTGATATCCAGAATATGCATCTAAAAAACTTAACATTTCACAACCTGCAGTAGAATCAACCAACTGATCGATGCGAGGTAAAGGAAAATCATATTTTGGACAAGCTTTATTAAGATCAGTAAAGTCTACGCACATATGCCATTTGCCATTTGACTTTCTAACCATTACAGGATTAGCCAACCACTCTCGGTGGTTGACCTCTCTTATAAAGCCTACTTTAAGTAGCTTATCCAATTCTGATTTGATAGCATCTCGTCGATCGAGGGCAAATCTCCGTAATTTTTGTTTCTGGTACTTTGTCGGTAGTAAAGCTAGCATGTGCTCGATCACCTCCTGGGACTCGGGCATGTCGGATGCTTGCCACGCCAAGACATCTCGTTAGCTCGGAGGAAGGTGATGAGGCGTCTTCCTACTTGGGGTCGGAAGTATCCCGATGTGAGCGATCTTGAGGGCTCCCTGCGTCGGAGGAACCTCTTTGACCTTGTCGTTCGGCTTTGGTGCGAGTTTTAGGCCGACTTGCTAGTCGAAGGTGACTTTCTTCTCGAGTTGGTATTTGTCCAACCATCTCGAGGATCGTGATCGCGGTATGTGCCATCTTCTTGTCACAATGAATTGTGATTACTCATTTGGGACCTGGCATCTTAATACATTGATATCCATAATGAGTAGCCATTAGGAATTTTGCCAAAGTTGGTCGTCCGAGTATGGCGTTATATGACGTATCGAAATCGACCACATCAAAGGAGATTTTCTCTGTCCTGAAATTACTTGGTGAACCAAATGTTAAAGGAAGAGAAACATGGCCAATTGGTTTGGCCAAAGATCCCGGTACGATCCCATGGAAAGAGTATCGTCTGCGGTCTTACCTTGGTCTGGGTACTTGCATGTCATCCGGGGCACTCGTAAACAAAATGTTTAACGAGTGCCACCATCAACCAAGACTCGATTGACCCGACAATTGTTGATGGTGGGTTCGACCTAATTGGATATCGACTGGTCGAGTCGAAGGAATCGGGCGATCACCCTTCTCAAAAGAGATGGTGACTTGACCACTTGATAATTTATTGACGAGAGGAGGATCTATGGAGTTTACCTCACGTTCGTGACCTTAAGTCATCGCTTTGATTCGTATGCGATGATCCCCATAGATGTGTTCGATGGTGTGTTGCGGATCTGGGCAGCATCTCCTCCTCGTCATCGAAGACTTATGACCACTCATTTGTCCTACAGCTTGAGAGTGGGAAGTGGTCCTTTCTTGTTGTAGTAGTCTTTAAGCTTTCGTTGGAAGACCGGTAGTTCTGAAGGTCATGTCCTTCCTTTTATGGAAAGGACACCACCTAGGCTTATCATTTTTCGATCGGGCGCTTACCTTTGCCTCGGTCGGTCTTGGCTTGGAGGTGCGTGGTTCTTTATCATTCACAGCCAAAACCTCCTTGAAACCGCTGGCTTGGAGTTTTTGACCCTTCGCCTTGTTCTTGGACTTTTTTGCTTTCTTATCTTTCTTCTTACCAATGTCACCTGGCTCTCGAGAGGTATTGTCTTCTCGATCTATTGTGTTGTTCCACTCGACCGCCTCAGAGGCAGTAGCATATCGATCAGCCATCTCGAAGAGTTCGGCAACAGAAGTAGGTGGGTTTAAAGCAATGTCTTCTGTTATCCTTCTACTACGGACTCCTTGCTTGAAAGCCCTAATGATAGATGAGTCAGAAATTTCCGGAATTGAATTACGAACTTGACTAAAATGCTTGATGAATTGGCGCAAAGTCTCATTGTCGCTCTGTCTCATCCGGTGCAAGTCGTCCTCCTTCCCAGGGCGATTGTAAGTGCCTTCGAAATTCGCTAGTAGAAGGTCGCAGAGGTGTTGCTAAGAATAGATCGACTCGAGTGGTTGGTTCAATAACCACGATCGAGCAGATCCTTCGAGCACAGTTGGAAGGTAATTTGCCATTACATGCTCTCCTCCTCCTCCTGCTCGGATAGCTGTTGTATAGATCTGAAGGAATTCGATGGGATTTTGGGAACCATCGAAGTTTTCCATGTTCACTGGTCGAAATTGAGGTGGCCAGCGAACAGCTCGGAGATCAGGCGAGAATGCCCGACATCCAGTAATGACTTCTTGACGCCTCCTTTGCAGGAAAGAAGGGTTGATATCATCAGGTGGTCGTACTCGACGATACCCGGTAACAGGTTGACCCGACCTATGATAGGTCTCGGTCCTACGAGGGGAATACTCCTCGTAGTTTATCTGTTGCTGCAGATTTCCATGTCGGAGTGGTGAGCGATCACCTCTCCGAAGGACTTGTTGATCATCAGTCATTCGGAAGACATTTCTCCAAGTAGGAGATCGATGCGACTTACTGTTGCATCGATTCCTCCGTGGTGATCTGTTCGATCGACTGGTAGCTGAAGAAATCGTATGGCTACGACTTCCTAAATGAAATCGGCGAGGTGCTTCCAGTCTTGCCATCGTGTTCCGAAGCCTTTGTGCGATCTCTTCGACGAAGAGGTCGTAGCCTGGTGCTCAGGCTAGCTCTTGAGTTGGATTCTCAAGCAAGTCATTAACATACTGGAGTTCTCGAGCTTCCTCTGATTGATATTGGATGTGCCCAGGCAAATTCTTCTGGGCTTCAATCTTCTTCCGTCGAATTGCCTCAACAGCTTCCATGTCGGACTCTTGAGACTGCCTCAATGGAGTGCGAGAATGTCGAGGATTTCCCTTGCGTTCATGAAGGTGTTGGTCGTGTCCGCCAGCGGTGGTGTCGTTGCCATTGCCACGAGGGGGTGCAGTGCGTGATCTTCTGGGAGAGTCTCCAGCTCGATCTCTAGGAGAGTGACCTTGATCTGAGGGAAGGACGAAGACCTCCCGTTGATGATTCTCACTTGCGCTCGAGGCCTCCCTGCTTGAGGAGTCGTCGAGAGACACCATTTGACGACTTGGAGTAATCCCCTCCAGGTAGGGGAAGTCCGGGTTATAACCGTCTCCGTCGGCAGGTGTGACCTGCGGAGAGATGGTCGAATTTGCAGGAAAAGCATGTTTGATCCCGCTCTCTGTGGTGTCATCCGGAGAGAGATGATCACCAGATGCTGGTGAAGTCCCGGAATTGTGGCTTCTAGAGCTTGCCTCACCAAGTCGGACCGCCTTAGGGGGACTCGGACACTTCGAGGAAAAACTCTCGTCATGTTGTGAGTCCACCTGGGTGTGGTCCTGGTCAGATTGACCCTTGTCCTTTGAGAGGGTAGATTCCTCTCTTGAACGTACTGTTGTGGGGGATAAGGATTCCTCCTCAACTTCACCAGCGGCATTGTCACCTGGATCTGTGGGAAGATCACCGGAGGCAGCAGTACCATCGGATGAGTCATCACTTGGCTTGTAATCGAAACCGGCATCCATGTCGACGTCTGCGTAATCTACCAAGTCGAACTAGTTCTCCTCGTTCCATTCTCCTGCCATGAGTGCATGAGATTTGGAAAACAGAGAGTATGTTGACAAGAGATTACTGGAAGATCCCCACGGTCGGCGCCAACTGTCGGTGTTTTAGAACCAAACTTACGTAAAGATTGTTTGATTCGGGGGGTCTCCTAGAATGGAATCACGTAGAGAGATTGACATGGGAATTTTTATACAGGTTCAGGCCTTCTCCGGAGAGAATAACAACCCTACTCCTGTGTGTGTATGGTATTGAGTGTATTCTGAACAAATCAGGGGAAAACTAAGACTATTATAGATGATAGTGCTTGTCTTCCTGATGGCCCGATCTGATCGCCCTTTCCTTCTCTGATTGCCGCCTTTATATAGTACGTGAAGGAGTGGCAGTTACTCCAGGTGAAGCGACGCCTCATCACATCCTGTAACGGGCGCACGTTGGCAGTAATCACCGGCGTATTAACTCCTCCAAGTCGCCTAACAGCTATGTATCAGAGATAATTGAGCATTATGTGATATTACTTCACGAGTAACGGATGATGATGGTATTTAAATCCTTAATCAATTGGACCCACTACTTTGTGGGTTTTATTGATCTTAAGGTGGTAAATGGTGACACAGTGGTAGAAGAATTTACGACCATAAGGTAGTCGTAGCAAGACTTATGACTATGAGGTAGTCGTAGCATAACTTACGACTATGGAGGTAGTCGTAGCATAAGTTATGACTATGGAGGTCATCATAGCATAACTTACGACTATGGAGGTGGTCGTAAAAGAACTCACGACCACCTAGTAGGCTCCTCCCTTATAACATTAAGGGGTATACTCAGGGGCCGTATGACATCATATTTATCTATAATAAGGATTATAGATAAAAGATAAAATGAGGATTATTATATCCTCATCAATGTCTCACCCCAGTCTAGTTGGCTACGTCGGTGCTTGCGCACAACAATATTATTCAAGTCTTTGGGTAATATCGGTTGTACACAGGCTACCCTAGTCGCTTACCTGAGGAGAGATGTGTGCCCTACCACTTTTGCTTCTACTACCGCTTCCTCTGTTATGTAATGTATCTATTTTGGCCTAATTGGCTCTGTTGTAAACTTGACCCTATACGGTCTATGTGAACTTTGTTGTTTTGTAATTAATGTATGGTACGGTTTACGTCATGTATGAAATGATTCAGTGATGTATCTGTGAGCACTATCTACTGATCTAGAAAATAGTCCAGTGGTTTCACAGAAGATACTAGATTGGCTAAATCTGGGTCCGACAGTTCAGTTAGGTTTTGGCCCAAAAGTTCGGTGGGAATTCAAATTAGGTTTTCTAATTTTTAAACTGGCTGATTGTTGTTCTAATTTCTACACATAGTAAAAGGGTTCTAAAATTTGTGAAAATTTTTGTGGAGGCTTCTAACCCAGTATGTTTCATTTTGTAAATTTTTAGGATTTTATTGTTTCTATGATTTCTTAGAAAAATCTATCAATTTGCTATTTGCATGTAAATTCACTAATTAATTTATGCAAAGGCTGAAAATCATGCTAAAAATAGTTTTTCGACACATAAACATGCTCAATATTATTATCCCATTCATTTTCATTTGTTTTTGGGATGTTACAAATTTGATCTACAAGCCCACACTTGTCGATGAGTCTGCTGCCCGACGTCACCAACGGTAAGAGGAAAGACTAGGAAAGAAAACAAATGAATTGAAAGTGATTGAAATGTGAATTCCATAAGTTCCTTCTTAGCAAATTATGTCCATTGTTAATCTTGTCACAAGCTTAGAAAATCTGACATGCCAAAAACAACTTAAAATCATGTTACGGCAAAAACTAATAGAATTTACACTATCATATAGATGAACTCCATGCATGATCGTCTTAATTTGGCTTAAATTTCTAGCTTGGTTGAACACATAGTTCTTAAAACCAAAGTGGTCACTGACCTAGTTAACCTTCCTATGTTCTGCGAAATGTCCCTCCACACGAAGAACTCACATAGACTAAGAGCCCAAGAAGGCCCAATGCTTATTGCCATTGTGGTGGATAGTGGAGATCAGGGTTCTGATTTTCGGCCGAAAATCGCCCCTACCAGTTCTACTGCCCCAATCCAAACCAGACACAAAAAATCGGTTTTCTTGAATTTTGCTCTATTTTGTTTGAATTTTGGGGGAGTTTGATCCCTATTAAATTAAAATCCGAAATATTCAAATTTTGATTTGAAAATTTCAGTCAAAATTGGCCAAAAAAATTTGATTTTTCTCCAAACCATTGTTACTGTGTAACATCCCAAAATTTGGGCATGTTTTAAACTTTAGGAAAATGTGATTTTTAAAAAAAAAATTTATGTATCTCGTTGACATTTGCTTTTCTAAATTTTGTTGTAAGACTTTTTGTCTAATTGAGAAAACTAAGAATCAAATTCTAGAAATACAAAACTAATTAAGGATCAAGTTAAATTAAAACAAAATATGATAATAGAAAATCCAAACTAGGTGTAATTATACTATCAATAAAATGAAACATATTTAAAACATGTTTTACAAAATTTCCTAAAGTCAAACAAATGCATACAACAAGAACTTGAAAGATTTTTAGAGAAAAATAAGTAACAAAAATAAAATTCCACAAAAATTACACTATGAACTCGACTATGTAGGAAACCCGCCTAAATTTTTCACAATTTCACATAAAATCTTCCCTCTCCCACTAACCTGTCGGGCCTACCCGACAGGGTTTCTTCTCCACCGCACCATGCCAGCATTGCTTTGCCTAGTCCATGCCATGGACACGCGCCACGCATCTCCGCGCTAGCGCAACGACCTCGCCTACCGTTTTAGCAAGCCGCCCATGGTCTTGCCCTCGCCCATGTGTGCCCAGCCACACCCATGCCTTGCCCACCGTATCCCGCGACTGCATTGCCCATGTCTTGTCTGCCCCCATCGTCATCTCTGAATCAAATGCCGACGGTGCACTCGGTTTCCATCGAGCTTGTAGTCGATTAAGGACTGAAGCCAGCAAATTCAGGACTAAGACCTAGTCTTACAACCATATGTGCTAGTGTGGGATGATCGTAGCTAACTAAGTTATCAAAAACTAGCCTTGCATGAGAGGTAGGCAATAGTTTGCGAACAATTTCTGCTGCTGACATAACGGCGAGTGCCTCACTGAATGGAGGGTATCCGAGTAAGTGAGGTCCTCACTCGATGGACGGTATCCAAGTGAGTGAGGAGACATTCGACGGACAAAGTGCATGGGTAGGACTAGATGATGTAAAGGCTGTGTCGCGAGCTCTAGACTGCTTACCTACGTGTAGATCAGAGCCTCATTGCTTGATAGCCTTGCATCTAATAAATTTTTGTGATACACTACAAGTCTTGCTGAGTACGCGTTGTACTCAATCTTTGTTAATTTGTTGTTCAGAGAACGAAGATGGGCCGATGCCTGACGATGAGTTCTTTGCACTCAAAACGGGAGGGTTCGGTGTGGGGTGTATCTAGGCCTTGTTCCTATCGGTTGCCTGCAGGATCAGATGGGCATGCCGCTGGAATTTTACTACTATTACTAGTTCTTGCGCTGCTATATTTTACTCTGATGACTGCTTTTATTTCGCTGGTCAGCCATTGTTGTAATAACTTGAAATCGCTTAAGTTAATTACCCTCTGCTTTACTTTTAGATGTGATTGTATGGATGTGAATACCAAATGTTGTGAATGTGTGTACTAGCTACTGATCATAGGACTAGTACAGTATACACATAGGGTCTTCAGATATTCCATACCCGGGGGTCTCGACATACCGACCCCCACGGCAAAACAAAATTCCGGTAGCGAAAAATTTGCTATTTGCATGTAAATTCACCAATTAATTTATGCAAAGGCTGAAAATCATGTTACAAATAGTTTTCCAACACATAAACATGCTCAATATTATTATCCCATTCATTTTCATTACACTTTCTGAAAATATGGTTTTTGGGATGTCACAAATTCGATCTACAAGCCCACACTTGCCGATGAGTCTGCTGCCTAACATCACCAATGGTAAGAGGAAAGACTAGGAAAGAAAACAAATGAATTGAAGGTGATTGAAATGTGAGTTCCATAAGTTCCTTCTTAGCAAATTATGTCCATCATTAATCTTGTCACAAGCTTAGAAAATCTAACATGCCAAAAACAACTTAAAACCTTGTTACAGCAAAAACAAATAGAATTTACCCTATCATATAGATGAACTCCATGCGTGACCGCCTTAATTTGGCTTAAATTTCTAGCTTGGTTGAATACATAGTTCTTAAAACCAAAGTGGTCATTGACCTAGTTAACCTTCCATTGTTCGGCGAAATGTCCCTCCACACGAACTCACATAGACTAAGAGCCCAAGAAGGCCCAATGCTTATTGCCATTGTGCTGGATAGTGGAGATCAGGGTTCTGATTTTCGGCCGAAAATCGCCCCTACCAGTCTCACTGCCCCTAATCCAAACCGAACACAAAAAATCGGTTTGCTTGAATTTTGCTCTAGTATGTTTGAATTTGGGGGGAGTTTGATCTCTATTAATTTAAAATATGAAAGAATTCAAATTTTGATTAAAATTTCAGTCTAAATTGGCCAAAAGTTTTCGATTTTTGTCCAAACCGTTGTTACCGTGTAACATCCCAAAATTTCGGTATGTTTTAAACTTTAGGAAAATGTGAATTTTTAAAAAAATTTATGTATCTTGTTGACATTTGCTTTTCTAAATTTTATTGCAAGACTTTTTGTGTAATTAAGAAAACTAAGAATCAAATTCTAGAAATACAAAACTAATTAAGGATCAAGTTAAAGTAAAACAAAATGTGATAATAAAAAATCCAAACTTGGTGTAATTATACTGTCAATAAATTGAGAAATATTTAAAACATGTTTTACAAAATTTCCTAAAGACAAACAAATGCATACAACAGAAACTTGAAAGATTTTTGGAGAAAAATAAGTAACAAAAATAAAATTCCACAAAAATTACACTATGAATAGGACCATGTCAGAAACCTTCCCTAAATTTTTCACATTTTCACATAAAATCTTCCCTCTCCCACTAACCTGGCGGGCCTACCCGACAAGGTTTCTTCTCCACCACACCATGTCTGCATTGCTCTGCCTAGTCCGTGCTATGGACAAGAGCCGTGCATCTCCGCACCAGCACAACGACCTCGCCCATCATTTTGGCAAGCCGCCCATGGTCTTGCCCTCGCCCATGTCTGCCTAGCCACACCCATGCCTTGCTCACCGTATCTCGCGCTCCATTGCCCCTATCTTGTCTACCCCCATCGTCATCTCTGAAGCAAATGCCGACGGTGCACTCGGTTTCCATCGAGCCTGTAGTCGATTAAGGACTGAAGCCAGCAAATTCGGGACTAATACCTAGTCTTACAACCATATGTGCTAGTGTGGGATGATCGTAGCTAACTAAGTTATCGAAAACTAGCCTTGCATGAGAGGTAGGCAATAGTTTGCGAACAATTTCTGCTCCCGACATAATGGCGAATGCCTCACTAAATGGAGGGTATCCAAGTAAGTGAGGTCCTCACTCGATGGAGGGTATCCGAGTGAGTGAGGAGACATTCGACGGGCAAAGTGCATGGGTAGGACTAGATGATGTAAAGGCTATGTCACGAGCTCTAGACTGCTTACCTACGGTAGTGAGCAACTGGAATATTCGCGTACTATGGGTAATGTTGTATACCTTTGTAGAGTGAAAATCTATTATAATAGTCGTGCTCGTAGTCATGAGTGTGCTTAGTGCGGCTGGTATGGTTGTAGCATTGTTTTTCAAGAACTGTTTTGTCATAGAAATTGGGTAATGACTTGGGGTTTTCTTTTATTTAGTTAATTGCCATGTCTATGGCTGAACATGAAATGTGGCTCGCAGCCATGGAGGGTTGCGAGTTGTTGTTATTATTTCTTTTGTGCTCGTAACTAAGAAGGGTTACGTGATGTTGTTATTATTTGTTCAGTTCTTTACTTACTGTCCTGTACTTATTAAACTGCCCTTTCAAATTCGTTGCAAATTACTACTTATGAATATTGCTACCGAAAGATGGCTTTGAGCAAAATAACATATAGATCAGAGCCTCATTCCTTGATAGCCTTGCATCTAATAATTTTTTGCGATACACTACAAGTCTTGCTGAGTATGCATTGTACTCAATCTTGCTTAATTTGTTGTTGAGAGATCGAAGATGAGCCGATGCCTGACGATGAGTTCTTTGCACTCGGAACTAGAGGGTTCGTTGATGGGTCTGTCTAGGCCTTGTTCCTGTCTGTTGCCTGCGGGATCGGATGGGCATGATGCTGGAATTTTGCTACTATTAGTAGTTCTTGCGCTGCTATATTTTACTCTGATGACTGCGTTTATTTGGCCGGTCAGCCATTGTTGTAATAACTTGAAATCGCTTAAGTTAATTACCCTCTGCTTTACTTTTAGATGTGATTGTGTGGATGTGAATACCAAATGTTGTGAATGTACGTACTAGCTACTGGTCATAGGACTAGTACAGTATACACATAGGGTCTTCGGGTATTCCACGCCCGGAGGTCCGACATACCGACCCCCTCGGCAAAAAAAAATTCCGATAGCGAAAACCCTGGTGGAGATGCATCATAGTGTGGACAGTGGGGATGCTTACCAGTGATCCAAACCGTGATCAGGCAGTCGTGACGTACAAATTTCTCTCTTTTTTTAAGAGAAATGGAGTTTGTACCGGATACCTCCCTCACTACTAGAATCCAGTTTTTCCCTGATGGCTAGGATCTTTCCTGACGGTCCGAAAGCATCCATCTGGCAATATGAACTTTCCCTAGCATTATAGGAAACCCGACAAGTCGCATGGCCAGTTTCCTTGAAGGCCTCCGACACAGATACCCGTCAGGGAATTATCCCTAACACTACCGTCAGGCATTTCACTAAAGTCCTGACCAAGCAACCTCGACGGGTAATGCCTCATGGTGACCGTCAGGGAAAGCATCCCTGACAGTTTTTAGGCCATCCGTGACGATATTTGGCTGTGGAGAAAAACTGGAGTTTAGTAGTGCCTTGATCGTGAGAATCAATGTTAAGTTTGCATCTACGTACAGCAAAAGCACCCTTTTTTTGATAGCGTGAAAATGAAAACACCAGCTGCAGCAAGTTTAGCATCGTCTGCCCAGCATTGCTACTTTACAAAAGCTGCTCAGCAACTTCTTTCATTATTCCAAAAATCATCGGCCGAAGCAAAGTACCTAATTGGCTTGCACCCGGCCTCTATATAAGCTAGCCACCCTTTCATAGCCGCCTCCATCGCAAGTTGCAACCCTCTAGCACCAATACACAGAGATTATAACTAAGCAGCAATGTCGATGGTGACTTCTTGCACCCACGTCCTTAGCCGCACGGCGCCGCCGGCGAAACTTCCTCCTGGAGCCACGCAATCCGGTAAACCAGCAGCAATGGCTCTCCGAAGAAAGCCTCGGCCTCTTTCTGTCCGCTCTGCTCCACCGAAGGCTGGAAAAACGGTATCCTCTGGTAAGATTATGTATGTGCACATACAGGTATATCCGGTGAAAATGGCTAAATATTGTAAATTCCGTGAAAACCAGTGTTGACTTTTTTTAAAAAAATCCAAAAAAAGTACTGCTACACACCCGATCTTCACGCATTTGCAGCATTTAGTTTAGTACATTTTCACCGAATATTTACAGTAAATGGCAGGCACACGTTTGTTGCTTGATAAACGCAAGATCGAATTACAACTAATTAATTTTTCTGTCGTATGATTATATGAACATTTTAAGCCCCAGTGGACCCCAAGCTCCAGCATTATCCGATGCTCACGAAGAGCAATTATGCAGCATGGGCAATTAAGATGGAGGCGCAAATGCGCGCTGAAGAAGTGTGGGACGCGGTCGAGGCCAGTGCCACCGATCTGAAGAATCAGAAGGCCTTGGTGGCCATCTATGGAGCCATTCCGGAGGAAACGCTCATCCTACTAGGCAAAAAGGACACGGCGAAAGCTGCGTGGGAGGCGTTGAAGACGATGCATCTTGGCAACGAACGTACCAAGGAAGCACGAGCGCAGACCCTCAAGAGCGAGTTCGAGGGGATTCGCATGAAA
Source organism: Phyllostachys edulis (assembly GCA_036346405.1). NCBI lineage: Eukaryota > Viridiplantae > Streptophyta > Magnoliopsida > Poales > Poaceae > Phyllostachys > Phyllostachys edulis. Next base: position 46,433,906 of record CM070563.1, on the reverse strand, counting down.
GAGAAGGAGTCGATTGATGACTTCGCCGTGAGGTTGATGACCATTGTCAACCAAATCCGAGCATTGGGGGACACGATGGAAGAAAGCTATGTTGTCAGAAAGTTCCTTCGGGCAGTCCCTGGTAAGTTTTTGCAAATCGTCTCCACCATTGAGCAGTTTGGCGACCTCAAGGTGATGACAGTTGAGGAGGTGATCGTCCGCTTGAAGGCATATGAGGAACGAATCCAAGGATCTAGCGGCAGCGAAGATGAGCACCTGCTGTTAACCCGCGCTGAGTGGGAGGCCCGATCGACGAAACGCGAAGGTTATGCACTCTAAAATTGACAATTTAAAAATTAATTTTAGTTATGGATTAAACTGCCTTGGAACATAGTATTAATATTTAAATAAAAAATACCGCTTTGTGCAAAATGAGCCATATAAACCCCACTTGATTAATCTTGCGTGCACTATAATTATGTTATTGGGTGTAACTTGTGGGGTACATTTTGTACTCACCTTTGCTTAATAAATTATTGTTCAGAGTAGGAGTACTACCAGGAGGTTGAGGACTTGGACGATTAGGCTACGCCCCCAGACGATTGCCTATGGAGAATCGTGTGACTCACTTATTAATTATGCTTCCACTGTACTTTTCTTTGGCTTTTAGCCCTTTTGTAATAAAATTGATTAATTATGAATAAATTGTGTATTATGGTTGTGCTATCATGTTTGTTTGACTGTGTACACTAGCTGTTGCTAGACTAGTGTGGGAAACACAGAGAATCTAGAATCCTTTACTCCTGGGTTCGACACCGAGGCCGTAAGAATCAAAAATTCTACAAGACAAAGGTGCGGTGCTACAGTTGTTAGGACTACGGATACTTTGCTTCCAAATGTCGTAAGTCGAGGAAGGAGAAAGTTGAGGCGCATTTAATTGGGGCTGATGCTGAAGATGAACCGACGTTGCTCTAACGCTGAGTTGTGTCCGAGACATTGAGGAGGTGTGTTCGCTGTCCTGAGTCGAGTCTATGGAGTTGAGTCAGGAACGTTAAGGAAATGTGTTCACTGTCCTATATTGAGGAATAGTTGGTCAAGTCATAGTTGAGATTAACTGCCTCAATAAATAAGTGCACAAAGATTAGGGAGTGATTTGTTAGTAATCTTTGTGCATACGGTATATCAAGATTTTACGAAGAATTTGTTTACGTAGTCCTAAAGTATTTATACAATATTCATTATGGATACTAGAGTTTGTTTGGTATCAATTCAGGATACGTAGAATCCTTTCCAGATACGAATAGTCATTAGCTCTCGATAAAAGGGCACCCCTGTAATCAGTTTTACGTAATAGAAGATAAAAAAAAACCTACATTGGTTTCGGCAGGACAAAATTCTTCATGTTCTATTCGTGTGCGTGTGTTGCCATGGGTCTCCGCATGTGCTTCTAGTCAATCGGTCTTGGCACTCTGTGTCTCTGCGAATTTCTCTCCTACGGTACATCTCTTCATCTGTGGTCAGGCCAACATCGCTGTTAGACCCCAAATATGAAATTTGGAATCTTCTGTGATCACAGCACTAGTCCCTGGATTAGTAACTAGTACCCATAGTTACATCGTTGAACATCATTCACATATCACGAATATGAAAAGCTATTGCATAATAATAAACAAATCGTAAATATACCTTACGGCTTTTAACTTGCAGAATGGCCGACTAAGCCAAATACCTTTAAAGAATCAGCAGCGGAAGCGGAATTGAAGTACAACACGTGGAACCCTCACGACATATTCGTCGTCAAACACAAATTATCCACGGTTCTACTCGAGAAGATCGGGCCACCCCGTATCATCATGGTATCAGATTACAGGCCACTTGGTAGAATCTCTTTTTACCTGTAATTTAGTAGATTGTTTTTCTGTCCTATGCACTGAAAAAGCCACAAAAACCCATCTTTCGCTGTAGTTTAATTCATTATTTTTAGTGTGTTTTGATACGTCTTAATCCACTCGTTCATCATGTTTAGTTGTTAGTCGTGTTCGTTCGTGTCACTTTTTGTTTTCCCCATCCAATTCACGTTTGCCCAACTAGTGTTGTGATCAAAAACTAGAAAATCCAAATCCTAGTAACTGTTGTTTCAGTGCACCTTTCATCTTGCTAAGTGGTGCAAATAGCAAGTTTCTGATTTTGTGCAACTAAATATCACTTGTATCTACTAGATTGCACGATTTTCTTCGTGAACCCATCTATCTATTCGTGAAACTTTAATACCCTCTTGAGACTAGCTATAGATTTGCTCGAGGGACTACTTGTTGTAGGTTGTGCGTTAGAAGTTTGTTCATCATATTTTTTTTTTTGAGCTCCTTGCTGTTATTCGTGATTTTTTTAAAAAAAATAAATAGCAAACAAAAGAGAGAGAAGGTTGAACGGAGACTAGCTATAGTTTTGCTTGGCCGTAATTAAAAAAACGCAAAAGAAAGAAAAAAAACAGCAATGAAAAGAAAGAAAATGTTTCGGCCCTAGTTGTATATTAATTGGTTTTTTTTTGTGCACGTAGTTGAGCAAGCTTGTGCCCTTTTTCTTTCATATTTGAGCAATAGTTAGCGTCTCTTCTAGAACTGTTGCAATATGAGCTTCGACGACACTCTCATTTTGTAACACCCTGGCTTTGTACAAGCCAAGATGCAACCTACAAAAACTATCTCTAACCAATACTACAATTTTTCTTTAATAATTCAACATCAAAAGAGAACTAGACATCTTCCACACCTTTGTAGAGAGGCTCTATTGACCCCACAAAAACATATTCTAGCCAACTCCTCTATCGATGGAATTAATTTCACACATGACTCCCAATGCATCTCAAAATAGATCTCACACGCAATCATGTCACTTCAATGTACTGCATCATACACTCTCATGTACTACATCAAAGGGGTTCTATCAATGTTCATTCCATTGCTCATAATTCATCCTTATTCTACTTCCTCTACACATATGTAACCCCCGGGCTTAACAAAAGCCCAAAATGTCACCTACAACTACTATCACTACTAATTTTAACCATTAAATAAGAATCATTATCTGCTAGACTCAAATAAAAATCATTCTACCAAATGACAAGTCATAATTTCAGCAACCTAAATTCTATAAACCAAATGAAATAAATAACACATAACCACTTACCACTATGAACACTAACAAAACTGTAACAACGCATACTTGGTTTGTATTTCAAATGTATGAAAATGAGAAGAAATTAAAACTTTTCATACATCTTGTTGTCTTTTGAATTTTCTGGAAATTCTTTCAAAGGAATTCTTATTTTCAAAAACCTAATGCTTCAATTTACTTGAAGCGTCATCTTTGAAACATTTTAAGAAAATCCTATGATCACCCTCTGGAAATATTTTTTTCCTAGCTTCTATATCATCCTAGTGACTATAGCCTAAAAAATTTCAAAATTTTTAGATTTTATTTGCTATTTCAAAAGGGCTAGTCAAACCAGTTAGAACCTTAGTCAAACCCCTAGGGCAGCAGTTTTTGAATTTTCTAGAGAGAAATGCAATGCATGAAAATTTCCAGAAAAATTACACAAGGTTGTCCTCAGATCCAGTAAGCTTCCATAAAAATTTCAGAATTTTTAGAGCAAATCTTGTAGGTCAACAAGATCCCTAACCTTCTCAGCCTTTTGGGTTAAATCAGAAAATCACTATTCCTCCGACTAGACCATACTCGGACTCGAGCCGCACCACTCATCTAATTGACTCGACCCAACCCACTCGGGTCCAGTCCATGATGGCAGACACTTCTGAGCCGTCCAAATGGAGATCAGTGGTCTGGATTGGTTGAGACTTCCGGATCATCCGAACGTTCCAAATCGCGTGGACCGTCTGATCTGATTCTAGTTCATGCGGACCGCCTGATCTATTACTCTGAACGGACCTTCTGACCCAGCCCACTTTTCTTTGTGGTGCTAACTGGTGGGCCTCATTGCACAAACCTTCTTCTCCACGTCGCGGTCGCACCTTCGCCACCTCGCCTGTGCGTGCCATGGCGTCATCGTCGCCGTGCGTCATCTTCAACGGCCGCCCCCGGTTTTTGACGCACGCACCTAGTTTTGCTGCCTCGACCACGTCACCTCACCCACTCCCGTCGCTTCCCTGTCACTCGGCTCGTCCATGGCAGAGCCATGAACCGAGCTCAGCTATCATGGCTCTCCTCGGGCTTTCTCTGCCCTTGAGCTATAAGTAGCCACTGGGAGCACCCTTGTCCCTTTTTCTCCCTCGTCAAGCACCCCCAAACCCCTATCTCCTTCCTCCCTCTAAACTGAGTGCTGAGAGTAAGCCACCATTGCCGACCGAGGCGCCCTTCATCGCCACCGAAGCTCTAGTGGTTCATTTGCAAATCTCTTCACTTCACTTTGCGCCACTAGTCACCATCATCATTTCCCCTAACCCAATTTTGGTTTGCATTCATAGCAATCACTGGAAATTGGGTTTCCTCTCCTTCGGCCGAAAACGTTCACCTTCTTCCCCGACTTCAGCAACGGTGAGTCAATACCCAATTGGTTGTAGTTTAACCATCTAGGCACCTCTCTGATACTTCTCCTATCACCCAATCCCTCCCTCCTTGCTCAAGTGAAGATCTCCTTGTGGAAGCACTGCCGCCGCATCGATCCCTCGCCGTCGACTCAACTCTGACCACCCCAGTCCTTCCACGTCATCTTGGTAGGCTCCCTGAACAACTCTAGTGCTCGTGTGCGCGTTAGATCACGGGAAGCATTGCCGTATTTCCCGTAAGTTCTCCTTCGCTCTACCGCCACTCTAGTCTAGCTCCGGCGATGCTCCGGCCACCTTCGGGTGTGCAATAGGTTAGTGATTCCGTTTTAGCACCTAGCTCGAGACGCCCAACGAAGTCACGGCCGAGGAAGTCCTCTGTTGTCTGAACAACGACCATTACACTTTGTTGTGAACCTTCGGTTCACACACTATTCCATGAACTCTAGACTATGACATGTGGGCTCGTGCCCTGTTTGACCGAGCCGGCGCTGACTGGTTTTGGTTTGACCGCAGTCCCACTAATTAGTGGCTTGGGCTAGGTTGGGCTAGGTATAAAAAGTATTTATTGCTTTTATATTTTCCGAAATGCTTTATTTGTGTGCTGTTAATTGCTTTAAACTTCAAAATTGCATAAGTAATTCATTTTAACTCCTTTTTGGATGATTCAAATTTTGTTGGGTTACATTTTTAGTGTAATTTATTTGGTATAGTTTTTCAAGCTTGTTACTATTCCAGATTTGGTTGTTAGTAGATCTACTTTTGGTTTAGATTTATTTTGCAGTAAAAGTTGTTTTAACTTAAAAAATGCATAAGTTTTTCTCTGTAACTCTAAATGGAGTGAAATCAATTTTATTGGATTCCTCTATTAGTGTACTTTAATGTAGAATAGGTTTTGAGCATGTTACTATCTCTGAAAATCTTATTTTACAAATGTTTTGTACACTACTTTCATGACTTTGAAAAATCATAGAAAATTCATCTTAACTCCAAATGAGGTGAATCCAATTTCATTATTCATCTCATGTGGTGATGTGTCTACCGTAAAATTTTCATGTTCATCACCTCTCTGGAAAACTGTGCCAAAAATTTAATTTCGGATGAACAGTAACCGAAATCAATTTTTCAGCATTTATTCAAAAAGCTAATTTTGGTTTGCTATAACTTTTGCATACGACTTCCAAATCGATTGAGTTTTTTTGGTAAATTCATTTAAAATCATGGTCTACCTTCTGTGAGAAATTCATGATATTTGGATGATTTTGAATTTTTGAGTATTTTCGGTGTTGTTCTTCCTTATTGTTTCGTTTCGAATCTTTCGATAGGTTTCGACGATTCTATTGTATAAGAGAGTGATCCCCTGTAGCAAGTCGAGTATCTCCAGCAAGGCAAGCAGTTGTTTCCATTTGATCATGTTGATCCCATTACTTTCAAATGCTATTATCTTGTTTTGCAACTATATGTATGCATGCTTTATTTTGCCAGGTTACTTTTATCGATTAGAAGTAGCTAATCCTATTGCATGAATTCCTTAAATTGTTCATCCCTTGCCACTAGCCTAAGTTAATAATTCTGCTAGTGAATTAGAGCCCGGTGGATATTATATGGTCTAATTATGTTTATGCAATGTCGTGCTTAGCAATGCTTAGAATGGTAGAATGGGGATCATCGCTTCGGCGATGGTCATTATATCATCACTATAATTACTTGGGTCAGGGTACTCATGTATGTAATTGTATTTGGAAAAACTAAAATTGAAAGCAAAATGATTTGGACTTGTGCATATGGTTGATGGTGTGGTTATTAGGTGTGTGGTTGTATGCCTAAGTCAACAAGGACCGAACATCTTGGACAATGACGCAAGCACTTTTGCGTGCTAACCATATGAGAGGGACATGGGACCTCTCTTGACTTAGTATTTTGGCGTGTGTTAGCTCCGAGTCGCAGGAGGTTGTGTGTGTTGTGTGTGTCATGTGAAAAAGAAAATAATTTATGTGTTGGGTGTGCGGTGGTGGAGTTCCCGGTAGGTTCTCCACCTCGAGGAGCATCGGTAAGTTATCTCTCTGCCGATGACTCCATCACAACGTATGGGGGTTTCCATTTCCATACGGGCGGCTCGTAGTTAATACACAATATTGGAAATGTCTCATAGGACTTAGCTTTGCCAGCATACCTTCGAAAGTGTGCTTAATCTAGTGGCAAAAGAGGCCGTCTGGCGTGTGGGTACATTGGTACACCCCTGCAGGGTATAAACTATTTGATTAGCCTCGTCCTAAGTTATGGACACGCTTGGTTACGTCTCTATAAGAGTTAGACTCAACATTTTCATTAAAACTTGAATCCGGGTGGTACGATGGGTAATTCGTGCTATGTTGTGGTGGATATTGGGAAGTCACCTCTAGGATGTTATTTATGTTTATAAATGTTATCTCACTATTATTTAATCAAATAAAAACATATTTGTTAAATTGCCTTCAATCTATTACATATTGCAGATAAATTATTGCTTTGCGCATTAAATGAACCCTACTGCTTCTCCTTTGATTCAGCTTGCATGTAGCTATGTATAGGCTTGTTACATGTAAGTCTTGCGAGTACATTTTTGTACTCAATTGCATTGCTTAATTGTTGCAGAGAAGGTTGACCCCCAAGTGGTTAACTATTGTGAGACCGACTGTAATACCCCATTTAAAAATTAAACAAATAAGTGATTAGTACTGAAATTAAATAGAATTAGAAAAGAAATGAAAATTCAGAATTTGGAAGGTGTATTAGAACTCGGGCTTTCGGCCCATAGCTTTTTGGCCCAAGTAGGGAACCACTTAAGAGGGTGGGGGGAGGCAAACCCTCACACTGTAGCGTGAGTACTGTAGTGACACCTACTATAGCTTCGCAGTTACTGTAGCACATCCTTCCTCCTGTTGCTGCCAAGGAGAATCAAGGAGGAAGATCAAGGAAGATAGAAGAAGAAGAAGAAGGGAAAATAGGGGAGAAAGGAGGAGAAGTAGAGAGTTCTTCGTGGGGGATTTGATCCGCATCTTCCTAAGGGTCTTCAAGGGTAACAAAGTACTTTCCCCACTGTTTCATGAGGATTAGTTGCGAAATCAATTAATTGTGACGGATCGTTTTGCTGCCGGTAGACTTTCAATTCTGTCCAGTAGGTTGTGTGGCCGATTTCGGGTTCTTAGAGGCCGCATTTTAGTTTTCCATCTTATAGAGATATTTAGATAATGTTCTTATCTTTCTGTGGCCGCCAAGAACACGTAATTCTGACGTACGGATCAAAAGTTATGGTCTGATCTTTACCACTATCCTGAAATCCTGACGAGATTGAACTAAAAAGTTGTCTCCTATATTATGATTATGTTAATGGCAGATTCAGGGTTTTCATCCAACTAGGTTATTGTAGAAAATTTTATTACCTTTCTAGAATGTTAAAGAATGCTCTAATCAGAGTTGTAGATCAAAAGTCGCGATATATTCTTTACTGCTGTTCTATTCGTCTAGGCAGAATCTATCTTGTTCTTTCTCCCACCTGTTAGCATTTTAATTTGGCCGAATTGGGAAATCTCATTAACTAGGAATCTGTAGTTATGTTCATTAAGTTTTCTTAGGATCTAGGCTCACCTCGTTCCGAGTCCCAGATCAATAGTTATGAGTTATTCCGTGCTATTGTCCAAATTCGTTTCTGTGATTGAGTTGTCTGTTTTCAGAATAGGTCCAATATTTAATTCTTGGGTCGTCGGGAAGATGTAATAGAATGTTGTTGGTAGTGTCTTGTGCCATGTTGTTCTTATTTCGAGTAATTACATGTGTAGGCAGAGAGGCTTCGGGTTTAGGGGCACCTTCGTTTGATGTTCTTAAGATTTGTGAATGCTGAATGCTTGATGTTCATATTGTGTTTTTCTATGATACATGAGAATATTTGATGTTTATGTTCCTTTCATATGTGTTATTTCCAAGATTAGAGATGATGCCTTTCATTGTTCATATTTCATTCCAAGCATCCATTATTCATGTTTCATCCATGGGACTGGATTATAAAGACCCATCAATTCCAGTATGGGCACGTAAGACCCACCATTCCAATGTGGGCAGATTGGGACACCCGTATGAAACGCTCTTCATACGGGATTTGGATCCCCGCATTTTGTTAAATGCGGGCTTATGTGAACACCGGCGGGTGTGTCACTAGCTATACCGGTATAAGAATGTGTGTAGTCCCTTTTATTTTCATTCATTCCATTCATTCATATATACATTCGGTGCTATGTTCATATTTGTTGTATGTTCATGTATTCACTGTACTTGCTGAGTCTTAGACTCATTCTTGCTTTGTTTGTTTATTTTAAGTGATCATTGATGATGGCTCTATCGGGAGGGAGTAGACACGCACTAATCATTCAATTCAACATATTCAAGTTCAACATTATGACTTAGTTTATATCTTTCATTTGTTAATTGATGAACTGTAATAAATAAATTTAGATGGTGAATGATACCTTGTGCTATGTTATGGTTGATTAAGTACTACTTGTGATCTTTGATCATCCCTTCGTTATAATTATTTGGATTCATACTATTTTCCTGCTATTGTTCGGTTCAATGTTGAACTCTTTATGTCTTTAGATGAGATATTGTTAAATCCTTCTGTATTATGGTTGTATGTTAGTTTATTTAGGTGACATCTTGGCTTCCGAATAGCCAAGGTGTTACAGTTGGTATCAGAGCCATGTTTAGGTCCGTGGTTAATAGAAATATATTAAAATGACACACTGTGCATAGTAGGTGGGATGGGTAATTCGTTGCTTCTGCATTCCTATTGTTATGTTTCATTTGTCGAGCAGTTGTTGAATTGATTTTGTGCTTCTATTATACTGTTAAGCTAAATGATTAGCTTTATATGCTTTGGTGTTCATAGATGGCGAGAGGTAGAGGCTGTGGTCGTGGAGCGGCGCGTGGCCGTGGACGTCCACCGGGTCGTGGCCGTGGCCGTGGACGCGGCCGTCTCTTCATCTTCGTTTGAGGAGTCTGCTGGTGGTGCTGCTGAGGGGGTTGCCTCTGCTGCTCATCCACCACCCAAGCTCGAGCCATGTCACCGTTTATCATTCGAATCTTGGAGGAGAACCAAGAACTCGTCAACAAGTGCAGAAGCTCTTCTGCGATGTCGCACTAGTTCGGAACCGGTTCTTTGCAGCAGTTCCATCCGAGGCTAGGGTGAGTCTCCGCGAGTGGATGTCACTTCGTCTGGACACCTTTGACGGAGCGGGTACTCCAGTTCAGGCTGCAGATTGGTTACGATACATGGAGAGGCAGTTCGGTGCCTTAGAGATGACTTCAGTGCAGAAGGCACGGTTCGTGGCCTTTCAGCTGAAGGGCCAAGCTGATATCTGGTGGGAGAGGGTTCTATCTGCTAGGACCCTAGTGTAGGGACCAGTCACTTGGGAAGTATTCGTGGAGCAATTCAGATCCAAATTCTATCCAGATTCCTTCGTCGAGAGGATGGAGCAATCATTGCTGATATTTGTTCAAGGGAATATGTCTGTGTCAGAGTATGAGACTGGATTCAATAATCTCGTACGCTCCATTATATGTGATTCCTCTGCTTGAGCTGTAGAGCTCTCAAGATCTTTCTGCAGCAGTAGGTCCAGATTCTAAGTTGCCTGATAGCATTGTTGCGCATATACTTATTCTTGAGACTTACATTCCTGATTCACTCAGATTAATTTTAAGCTTGGACGTTTTTTGCTACTATTTTTCCAGCATGTGCATCCTGTAAGATGTCTTCTCTGGTAACCTTTCTTTCAATATGTCCAAGGGATCGACATGGAGAATTAGGCATAGTGATTGCTGTGGAATGAGATCAAAGAAGGTATATAGCTCTGTTTTAGGGGGATATTGAGGTTTTAACCTGATTAGTTACTTTCATTTCATCAAGGCTCAGGCCGTGTATACATAACGTTGCTCTATTTGTTACTATGTTTCCTATACATACACTGCTCTCTAGCGAAGAACAAGGATCATGTGCCCTTACAGTCACTGCTCCATAAATATATACATAACTACACCTAATAGCAATATTCTATTAGGCCTCTAAACTCTTTACTTTCACTAAGTTTTTCCCATTAGTGTGATACGTGACGTACATACGTATTGTTACTTTCGCCATTAAAGAGATTAATCCAACCATCGCTGCGACCTCTTTTTAGTATTTAGTGCTTACTCAGTGCTACAATTAATTACACCGTTAAAGAGATTAGTCCCGCCATTGCCGCAGCCTATTCTTTCTATTGACTACTTACTCATTGCTTGATTTTGCTTTGTATCTGCTGTAGCTCAATTACTTCCTAGCACAAAATAGAACTGTATTTTTCGAGATGCATTACCCCACTAATCTTTATTTCTTTTTGCAGTGACAGCTTGCTGAACAGCAAATGACATGCACTCTCTCAAATTACTCCAAATAGCCGACAATGGATAGTTTCTGTCAGAGTTTCGCGCCGTTGGCACTACCGAAAAGGAGCAGATACCGGTCCTATAGAGCACATTGATTTAGTCCATTCTCGATGAACAGGTTATCACAATATTCAATTATTTCACTAAGTACTTATCTCTATGCTGTTCTAACTCGAGCCTTTTTTTATCATAGGGCAATCATATGTATGTGGAAATAAATCTTGACAATGTTGACCGGTTTGAACCTCTACTGGAAGAAGGGAGGGTCTATGAATTAAGAAAATTCATTGTCACTCCACCAAAAAATGCGTTCAAACCGGTTCAAGCACCTTTCATGATTTGGTTTACAAGACATGCAGTCATTCAACAAATAATGAATGTGCCCAACAATTTTCCAATGTGGACGTACAATCCAATTCCATTCACAGAAATTCCTAGACCTACCAATACCCCCGAGTATTTTGTTGGTAAGCATTGTCATTTTTACACAAATGAATCAATAAATTTATTACTATGCTGCAAATACTAATCCATTCTCTTTGCTTACAACTTTGCCTATTCCTTTTTTAAATCATAGATGTTACAGGGGTTGTTTCTACGATTTCTAATATAGAGCATATTAAGACTACCTCAACTTTCCATGCCTTCACTAAAAAGATCGGTTTTCCTTTGTGACATTAGCTCAATATAGATCTATAGATATGCACTTGCTGTCTACTAAACAGAACTCATATATATTTTCTACGTATATATAAGTTGCTAATTTATGTTCCGCATTCAGTGATAATGAAATTAGGCTTTATATATGGGGTGAATGTGCTACACAATTTGATAGATAGACTATACAAGAAATCGGTGAAACAGAACACGTAGCCGCTATCTTTGTAGGGATCTTGCCAAAGATGTTCAAAGGTAATACCTGACTTTCTTATTGACGATATACACAAGCCAGATAAGTCTAAGGGGGAGTTTAGCCTGTAGATGGTACATAAATGCAGACGTACCTGAGATCAATGCATTGCGTAAGAGGTAGATTCCTTGCTTTGTTAATGTGCAATCGATTTCTTGCGCTTTCCTATTTAGGTTTTTTAGTGCATATTACTCAACCTAGCTTTTTTTTCTTGGTTTATAGCCGACACAATCAATTCCATCCACTTAAAACTATTGCCCCTTTTGCATATGACGTTTCTACAGCAGTTACCTGTCCTCCTATCGAATAAATTTTTTTTCGAGAGCTCCTTGATCTTGGCCTGTTTGACTGTGAGAAACTAATTACGTTCACTATCATTACTGCTTGCTACTGTATGCAGATGCTATATAGCAGATGCTGCTAGCATGATTTCATGTTTCACCGGACATATACTATTCATACACCGTCGCAATTACATGTTTAGCACCGGCTTAGTTTCCATGTTTTCTAATTTCTTTCACATTCATTTCATTTCAGTTTTATATTCATTATACCTATATACTACACTTATCTACGTACCTACACTACATACTATATAATCTATCTAACATAACTCAATTTCCACTCACTCTTAAATAATCTAGCAATCCATTACCGCCCGTGCCATATGGCACGGGTGAACTTCTAGTGTCATATAATTCTTGACAAAAGTGAAGCTTGACCAGGGAAAACATTACAGTAAGAAATTTTTATTGAAGGGTAACAATAACACTGGTTTTTGCTGGTTACCGAAAATTTCCGTCGAATTTTTTTAATTGCAATTTGAATTTTTGACGAAATTTATCTAAATTTTAATTTTAATTTGGATGAAAATTAAATACATCTGATTTTTTTTGTCCGGTATAAAAATTTATCGAACCCTACCAATAACACCGGTAACCCGTTACCGGCAGAATTTCGGCGATAGAATTTTCACTGAGCTTGACTCGTGTACTAGTGCAAATCAGATGATACACAAACCAAAGATGCACATGAACAATAGGATAGATAAATGAGACGGACCCGTGCAATACATCTATAAGAACAATAGTCCAGCAGGAAGAGCGTATCCTCGGGCATCACTTGGTAGATGACTGCCAATACCATGTAGTCCTTGCGCATGTCGACATCGCTGGGCTCGACGGTGCCCCACACACCTTAAGCTCTCGTGGACATCTTCGTCTTGATCACCGGTGCTGCGTAGCTCCAGGTACTGGAGGGTCACACACTCTCCCTCGCCGATGCTTTCGACAAGACCTCATCGTTGGTGACGCTTCCTGACAACGGAAGAATCTTCGAACACTTCAACGGCTAGGAATGTGCATCGACATCGATGCACATGTATGAAAAGCTATATTCTGTCTCAATGTCGTCGTTATGTTTCCGTTGTAAGTCATAGGAATTGGGGCATCCCCAACATTGCGTCCTCAATAGACTTCAGCTCCCGTAGTTGCAGAGTTGACGTCGATTCCACATTAATTTTCATGGAGAACGTGTTTCAGTTTCTCGATGAATCTAGCTCATTAATTCTCCCTTGTGTCAGATGTTTAGTCTTAGATAGTTTTCTTAGGCATCTTCAATGGTGTCACTTCAGCTGTCTCTAAAGTTGCCATATAGATTTTCTAGTGACGTGGAGGAGAGTGAAAGAGGAGAGAATGAGGTCGTCCTCTCACGAAACAACAGGCGGCGTATCACATGTAACAAGGCACTTGATTTATGTAAAGCTTAAATACTTGTGAGGCTTTAAAGAGACAACTCAAGTGACAATGTATTAGAATAATTGTCTCTAAAATTGTCTCAAGATGACATGGTGAGTGTTAGAAACAACCTAAAAGACAAACTATTGAACATGCCCTTATAGTGTCATGGAAGTAAATACATTCAAGTAGATGATCACAGACAGTTCGATCAATTCAAAGACAGAAAGTTATGTCTACGTCACAGCAGTAGCAATAAGGGCATTCCCAATAGTCCACTACTAGGGAAAACCTCATCACAGACAATTCGGAACCGTCATCACAGACGATTTTTGAACCGTCTGAGTTTATATGTCTGTGATGATATAGGGTCATCACAAACGGTTTTTGAACCGTCTATGAAAAAGCTATCACAGACGGTTCAAAACAAGAATCGTCTGTGAAAAAAGCTATCATAGACGGTTCTTCTTTAGAACCATTTGTGATAGTTTTTTCACATACGGTTCTTGTTTAGAACTGTCTGTGATAGTTTTTTTCTATTGAAAAAAAAACCGAAAACGGGTGTTGAAACTTCAGAGGCTGTTTTTAGGCCCTAAACAACTTTTTTGGGGGTTTTCACTTCGTCTGGAGCCTCGTTAATGAATTTGATATGGACTTATGGATTTTCAGATTGAACTTTTTGTTAGCTTTCCAATGAGCCAAAGAATGTCGCAATCCGAGTTCGTATGCAAAAGTTATGGCGGTTTTTAGGACAAAGGCGCGATCTACCATCTATATTTTTGCCCAAACCAAATAACTCAGCATGAACTACACATGCACAGAGAGCCTCCAACAATAAACCACAGCATCACCCACATCACAGTAGCATCCACTCAATCTATTTACAGAGTACTAACACTAGCTCTCAGTAATCCATATCACAGAGCAAGGGGGAAGTAGAGAGAGTGAGGTCATGGGAGGTCAGGGCGACGAAGTGGAGGAGGCCGAGGGCGACGAGGTCGTGGGAGGCCAATGACGACGAGGCTGGGGCGAGGTGGAGGAGGCCGGGGGTGACGGTTCGGAGGCCGGTGACGATGAGGTCGGGGCGAGTTGGAGGAGGCCGTGGGCGACAAGCTCGGGGGAGGTCAGGGCGCAAGGTGTGAGGAGGAGAGACGGCAAAGGAGATGGAGGTATGAGGTGTGAGGAGGAGAGACGGCAGAGACGCAAGGTTAATATAAAGCGAGTTTCGGTAGCCCGCCCATTATGTCCAAATTTTCGTTTCCCGCCCAACAATCAGAGACGGTTCTTGTTAAGAACCGTCTGTGATACGTAACTATCACAGACGGTTTGTAACTAGAACCGTCTGTGTTAATTCACAGACGGTTGTTATCAAGAACCGTCTGTGATAACGGTGATTATCACAGACAGTTCTTTAATAGAACCGTCTGTGAATGATCACAGACGGTTCTATTAAAAAAAATCCATCTGTGATAGGTGCGTATTACAGACGGTTCTATTAAAAAACCGTCTGTAATAGACTATGCCTGGTCCTGACAGACCCAACACAGACGGTTCCTTTTGAACCGTCTGTGATGAGGCGTCTGCTATTGCATATTTTGTAGTAGTGACGTCCTTTGTGATTGATACTATAGCTATGCCACAACAGATTTTTAGAGAGGTAGAAAAGAGAGGGAAGAAAGAGAATGAGATTGATACTCATGTAAGTATCAAACTTTTTTAGAAAACCAAGAAAAATAGTAGCAATAAATGGTGCATCGGAAGGACTTGATACTATTTTTTTGTGAAACATTTCTCTAGAGATGAGAGATCCATGCAATAATGTTGAGCTCTCTAGCATCAAGGTTTAGTATGAAACCATTGGGGTAGTTGTTTCTAAAATCCCACCTAACCACTGTCTCCTCTCTAGTATCAAGGTTTAGTATCAAACCATTGTCAGTACACGAACACAGCACATTACCTCGAAACTCTAGAAAAACTAGCTAATTCATGCCCGACTCTGCTGCTCTCGCCCAATCTTGACAGTCGCCACCACCTGCATCTCAAAAAACACAGCTTCTTAGCTTCATGGATGACGCCGCCGCGGATTATTGATCGATCAGTCAGGTGCACTGACCTCAAGCTTCTAGAGCACTGGAATATAATTCGTTTCCAGAATGACTGGGTTATCAAGCTTCTCCTTTGCCAGGATTAGGCGGTCCGTACAATTAATCAGCCACCTCTGGCTCATCTGCATCCCTGCAGCTCTTAGTAAACTGCTGTCTGAAGAGATCAAACTCTCCAACCCTCGATAGAACAGAGATATTGTAGGACCGAAATGGCGACAGAGGGGGGTGAATGTCGACTTTAATTAAAAACGCCCCCGAGAAAACATACACTGATTTCTACTGAGCACTACAAGCAAACAGCAGTGAAAGCAGACAGAATCGGATCAGTGAAGGAAGCCAAGCAAAAACTAATCAATACAACGAAACTTCACTGCAAGCAGATGGTGATCATCAGCAGTGCGTGATGGGACAAACCAAGCATTAAACACATACAAGTAGTAAACCGTTGGATATTAAAATTGAAACTCAATCGCATCATTAAAGAAAGCACTAGGCAATAAACAAGTAATATAATCAAAGCAACCTGCTGGCAAGAAATATTTAGACGAATCAAGAAGGGAGCCGAGCATTAAACTAAACCTCATACAGCCAGCAAGATGAGGATAAATGGCAGTCAAAAACAGAGACAGAACTAACAAGCGCTCAGATTTCTACGGGACCCCGCCAAGAAACTCAAGATGTTGCTCAGTACAGGGTGCCGCCACACAGCCGCCGCACGGCAAGAACAGCCGCCGCACGCATCCAATGAAATGGCAGCACAAGCCGGAAGGCACAGCAAGACACAAATCACAAGCAGAGGTGCCGCTGCAAGGGAGTCCGCATCAAACAAAAACCGAGAACACACAGCAAAAAGCTAAATCAAGACTGACTGCCACCGCTCCTGTTCAATCAGCACACAGAGGCCGCCGAGGCTCTTAGATTTTTGGGCACAGGCCGCACAGACTCGGTACTCAAAGAAAGAACAAGAAAACTGCACTTAAATCAACTCGGTACTCAAAGAAAGAACAGGAAAACTGAGTCGGATCAAAGAGCAGCCAAGAATACACATCATATCAAACCGATCTATAGGAAGAGAGATACATGATTGATACAAGAGGAATGATTAGAAGCATTCAACTCATCCTCTCCCACTCTCAAACCTCAAGAACACTAAGCCATCTTGAAGAAAAGCAAGGGGACAAGCAGGGAACAACTCTCAACAACTAAAGCCTAAAGCAAAACAAACTCTCTAAAGCCTATTTTGACTAAAGGAAACCCTAGAAACCCTTGGAGTGTTCAGTTTGGGCAGCAGCCCCTCCATCCTATTTATAGCCCATGGCTAACGGGTCTCCACCCCGTTACGCCCGCTAAAACTAACGGCTCGCCCTCGCTTGTGCGGCCTTGCGAAATTCCGTTTAGCCCCTCCGCACCTTCAGGAAGCTTCAGCGCTCGCGTCTCAAGACGCCTCGCAACCACCTCGAGTCCACGTCGTCTTCGACACATCCCGACCGTTCTGACCTCAGTGCCACCTGCACCTAGTCCGGTCCACCGTGTCTCGCCACGACTCCACCCGATGTCCTGCAGTCACACAGACAAGAAACACATCAAATAGCACCGCTCGACATATTGTAACCATACAATAGCATCAGACAAAATATTCAGAGCCCAAACCATTCGAATCGAATGCACCGCGCAAACGACATGGTCCGACCACACAAACCAAACTCGACTTCCTAAACCTATGTCAA
Organism: Phyllostachys edulis; assembly: GCA_036346405.1. Taxonomy (NCBI): domain Eukaryota; kingdom Viridiplantae; phylum Streptophyta; class Magnoliopsida; order Poales; family Poaceae; genus Phyllostachys; species Phyllostachys edulis. The sequence continues at coordinate 46,416,434 of CM070563.1, read as the reverse complement.
TTACTCATCACACACACGGGACGACCTCCACATGGTCTCTCAGATATTATTCACTCGAAATAGACAGCTCTCCTAAAATGCGGGAATCTCCAGTAGGATCTGAGACAAAATTTCAGGGCCAATGAGCAGGTGATATACTGAGGTCAGGTAAGTGCAAGTGTGATTCTGGCAGGTCTCCTAATCGAGGATCAGAATACCGGCCGATAATCGGTGATTTTGTTGAGTACATAAGTATTTTTCGAATTATTTTAATCTAGAAATAAGCTAGATAAAACATGGAAAATACTCTGGCTATTTTCACAAATAGAAAGCAGGTATGTATGAACACTATAGACACACTAATTTCTAGAAAGACAGAAACTAGCATATCTATCTCAGCGTTCATCACAACAACAAATAGTAAAGCAAACTAAGTAATAAGAGACATATAGGCATACCCAGATTCTGTAGAAGAAGAAGATGCAGCAGTATTCTTGACGAGGACGTCGTTCAGCGAGCAGTCGCGTGAACGCTCCTCAAAAACCTTATTCGTCCTCGCTCGTGCAAGCCTTCGAGGATGAGGGTTCCGGAGCCGTACATGCGCCTCGCCAGGATAGAGATCGCCGAAGACAACAACAAAGACTGTGGAATTTTGTATTGTGGAAGCAACCAGAAGAAGCAGAACTATGTTCCTTTTATAGCCAAAAACTCAGAGTCCAAAGGCCAACAGTTGCTAGAAACCAAAAGCCAACAGTTGCCAGAAGTCCAAAGGCTAACAGTCACTATCAAGGACCAAAAGTCCAAGAGCCAACAGTCACCATCAAGGATCAGAACTCTATTCTTTTTAATGGCCAAAAACAAAGAGACCAGAGACCAACGGTTGCCATTGATTCGCCATCAGTTACGAGTCGGTGCGTTTCGATTTTCGAATAGATAAAGAAAATCGCGCCCTTTGACTCGACACGCCACAGACGCTGCTACAAGATCACGATATGCGACACGCACACGCACCGCACCGTTGGCTCTCTCCAATTCCACAAGAGGGGCTACCATGTTCCACCTTATAAACTGGTGTAACTCCCCTTCATCTGTCCATGTGGGACTAAACAGTTTAGCACATGCACTTTCAGTTTCACTGGTGGGGCCGGTAAGAATACAAAGCGGTTCCAAAAAAATCGGTTTGGATGAATTTTGGCCAAAAAATCGAATTTTTTAAAATTTTGTTTGATTTTGATTTTCTTAAATTTAAAGTCCAAAAAATTCAAAAAAATTGAAAATTTCGGCCAAAATTTTCCGATTTTCGGCCAAACCGGACTTACCGCCCACCCCTGGTAAAAAAATCCGGTTAAAAAAACCTTGCTCCTAATGCGATGCGAACTATCCACAACCTATCTTTTTGGCTGAAATAAAAAGGTCCAAGATTTAGAATTTAGATGTAAACATTGTTGAAAATCTGTGAGCAAATGACTACAAAGTGCCACAGATGCTAAAGGAACCATGGATAGATCAAGTTACGCTTCAAATGAATTGTATCAACAGTCATGCAGCTCCTCGTTTAAGAAAGACAAAACACATTTGTTACGAGTAGAAAATGTAAGGTGCATCAAGTGTTGTTGATAACACAGCAAAAAATTGTAGCATAATACTGTCACATTCTTCAAGAGAACATAACTATCTTCGTTTGTCATTCGGTTATGCACATGCGTTTCAACTGAATAAATTAGAAAGACTAATTTTGTTCAGCTCAATTTCAGGCTTCATGCAATCACCCGTTTAGAGACAAATTATGTTTAATATGACAGTAAATAAACATTTAAACAGACAGATGTTATTTGTTATACCTGCAACATAAAAGCTTGAATAGGCATGAACAACCTCCAGAAGTTTGAAACCAGACACCTTCTTGCCCATGACAGGCACAACATCGAGGCGGGAGCGCCAGTGCCCGCGGCCACGGTGGCGAGGGAATCACGTCGCTCATCGTGCGGGCGGGGTGGGGAGTTGGTGGTGGCCCTGATGGGGGTGCTTCGGAGTGCTCCAGTGTGGTAACTGACTAGTGGGTCATGTCTTCTCTTTTTTCTTTGTTGTTTGTAGTTTGGACCGGAAGTTGAATGGGAAAATGTGTGTATCTGCCCATAAATAAATTGGAAATGGCAAATATGCCCTTACGAGGAGGAAACTACAAACGTGCTCTGCATATCCTGTTTGATCAGGAGCACATCCTGTTTGATCAGGAACCGACGTAGTGACTAAGCTATATGAGAAATCCTGCAGCATTCCTGGTCCACCTCAATACCAATGCTCAACTCACAACTACGACAGCTATTGCTTATTTACCGGGTACAACCAGCGGCGGAATGTTCCATCGTACGCTCCAATGCAACATCGATAAATAACTTGTTTAATAATTGTAATCAACGTATACAACAAAATGAAAAAAAATAACAGTGTGAAAATGCCGACAAAAGTTTAAAAAATATATCTTCTCACCGAAAGAAGAACAGAAACCATAAGTATATGACTTAGCTAAGTGCTAAAACAAAATCAGAAATCTCAAACAAAAAGTTTACGACCTTACGACACTGCAACATTTGAAAACAACAGTAGCAACATTTTAAAAATGCCCGTGCAACAATAGAATTAAATGTTCGCAAAAAGAATTAGAATCGTGGGCTCTACTGCAACAAAAAAAATTTGACCATGCACAAAACAATTTGAAAAAGTTGATTCAACATTTAAGAAAACACATTGCAAGAAAATGAAACCCTCCATGCAACAATTGAGAAAAGCTGCTGCAACAAACTATTTGTCAGACCCCAAATTTATAATTTGGAATCTTCTGTGTTCACAGCACCGGTCCCTAGATTAGTAGCTAGTGCTCACAGTTACATCACTGGATATCAAACACATGTCATGAAAATGTAAAGCTATTGCATAATAATAAACAAATCGTAAATATATGTTATGGCTTTTGACTTTCATAATGGTTGGACATGCCAAATACCTTTAAAAAATAAGCAGCGAAAGCAGAATTAAAAGTGCAACAAATGAAACCCCCCACGATATATCCACAGGCAATCGACTGGGGCCCGCGACCTAGTTCTTAACCTTCTTGATCTCTAATCTTGACGAATGCTCGTAAGTGCCCACATAGCCTTCTTCTTTTATACTTACTAAATAATAATATTGAGTGAGCATGAGTATACAACCGTACTCACGAGCTAACACACAGAATGCAGTTATATAATATAAAAAGGCTGATCAAAGGAATGGCTTGTGGTTCTTTTGTTTGCATAAAGCCACTTATTGAAATAGATTAAGTAGTAGCAAATCCTAAGAACTAGCATTTTTAATTAACACATGTTTTAACAAAGTCCAATTTTATTGTAAAATACTAGTGGAGGCTCTAACCTCCTATACCATTGAGTGGCTCCATCCAGTGAGAACCCTAAAACTTAAATTAATCTAAACAACGATAAACGATAATTAGTAGTAAATTCAATTCATATAAACAAAAAACAAAATGTAATCTCAGATTAATATTGATCACATCGCAAAACAGTCTAATACAAGATTATATCATCATGAGTCATCATCAGAATTTACAATTTGAATTCTTACAACAAAAATAAAACATCAATACAATCTCTAGGATTAATTACAGGAACGCATTACAAGTGAAAGTAAAACATTAACACAAACATGGAATTAATTACAAGAATTATTTACATCAGATCAAAATGAAAAAAAATACAGCTTCGAGTACATTACAAAAGAAAGAAAAATAACACTTGCACACTTGATAGCCTCGAGCACTTGCCCCCTTTTCCTTGAATCGCTCGTAGTAGAGCCTTCCCCACCAACCCAAAGCCCGGCCCTCTTCCATTCATTCGTTAGCAAAGTCCGAAAGCAAGCCGAAAGCGATAAAGTAGAGTTAGAGTAAAGAAATATTGCCATCAGATAAAGTGAAGCTCATCGAGGTTCCCAGACTGTCCGGGGCCAGTCGACATCCTCTCACTTAAGTAGGTTTTATCATCTGGCAATTATAAAAATCCGACACCCACGTTATACCGACTTACTTCTGCCATAGAAAATCTGGAGCATAGTATCAGTGACCTCCCTTGGACCAAAAGTCCTTAGGCCAACAGTGAGCTGTGAGGAGAAAAGGGGTAAGGTGAGGGCAAAACCGGCATGCACAGGGCAAAGGAGAGAGGGCACAACTGAGAGCTCTCATTCTTAAGCCTTCGCAAGCCCCATTCATCCAGTGCAACCGAGAGTTCGTTATCCTTAAGCCTTCACAAGCTCCATTCATCGAGTGCAACTGAGAGCAACCACACCTGAACAAGCCAAGCCTCACAACACCATTGCCACAACCACAATCCACCATAAAGAGGAAGTGAAGGGGGAGAAGAACTCAAAGGAGACGGGGAAGACCGATGGAGCAAGGACAACATTAGTGACGACCTAGAACCGTCAACGACCATTAGGGACCACGTCGAGATGACAAAGACAAGGTGATGACGACATCCCTACAACTACTACATCTTCCACTCCTAGTGTGCATGAGGCTGTTTATGAAGCACCAAAAGGTCCAATGACTAAAGCAAGAGCCAAGCTACTAAACCAACAGGCGCTTTTGTTTCTTAATGAGTTTCCTATTGTCTTTGATGAGAATTGGATACTACCTCATGCAAACACTTTGTGCATTCTCAGGTTTGAGCATTGTGCAAACTTTTGGAACCGAAGCATTGGAGAAGTACCATGAAGAAGGAGATGATATGTCACTGGTCCAAGGAGATCAGGGCCATGCAGCCACCATCCAAGAGGCTAGCCCGTGTGAAGGCACATGGAGCAAAGCCCTCCACATGGCCGAGGCCCAAACCACAAGGCCAAGCTCAAGGGACGGCCCAACCGCATGGAAATCCAGCCCAAGGCATGAGGAAGGCCACGTCCAAGTCAAGGCCGCCATGCCAATCAACAAAGAGAGTCAGTTTTCTTGAGATCTCTCGCAAACCAGTTGGTTTTCTCGAGGAACTCTCCAAAACCGAAGCCCATGCCACCCTGAGGAGTTCATGGCCTGTGTGCTATGCTTTTCTGGCTGAAACCAACTTGGGGTTGGTCATGTAAGTCGGTTTAGTCACATTGAGTCTGAGTCTTAATATTTAAACCGAACGGCTAGATTAGGAGTTTGAGTCGGATTCTTGGCCGACTTGGAGTATGATTCAGAGCCATCTTGAGCTGAACCAACTCGGAGAAGGCCAAGGCCCACCCGTGCGTGCGTGAGGGTAGGAGGGGCATCCTTAAGTAGCCGGCCCCCTCCCCATTGTATCTTGAGACCACATATTACAAAATTAATAGATTGCTTTTGCTCTTATTCTCCACGCATGGCCGAACCATATTCTTGAGGGGAATTGGGAGTTCTTCGATAATCAAGATCGTTCAACCTTTTCGCTGGGAATTGGGAGCACGATAGGGCTTCATTTGGTGGTCGTGAAGTCCAGCACATGTGATTTGGTGAATTAAAGAGTGTTCGTTCTTGAATTGGTAATGGATGATCACTACGATTCAACAAGTTCCACGTGAGTATCTTGATCCCACGTCGAGAAGATCAGGCGACCCTGTATCACAAGAAGGAACAGAAGGGACCGAAGGGAACAAGTAGAGAGCTCCATCACCACCACGGCCATCATCACTGCACTTCCATTCCCAACCCGGACAAGCTAAGCAAGGTAGCCCACCACTCTCCCTCCCCACTTTTATTATTGTCCAAAAAGGAACCACACCATGTGAGCTAAACCATGCACAGAGAGCCCATACAATAGCCATAGTGTGAGGACCCCGGATTATTTGGCTTGTAATGCTTAGTCATCCATTGACCCTAGCATCACAAACAAAATAACCCGTGTCTTCGAGATATGTATACTTCCCAGAAATGCAATATACACACCCTTTTACAAAATCATGCATCAATTACATTCAAGACATAGAACCAAAGCACGAACTAGATTAAAACAAAGACATACATAATAGCGAGAGAGTTATTACAAAAGAGCCGACCGGCTAAATACAACTAAGAGAAAAACAAAAGCGGAAGCGAAAGCCATAAGATGACGATAAACAAAAGAAGGCCATATGGTTTGCCTTTAGCCCACAAGGCAACCAACCATGCCACCAACCTAGTCGTCCCAACCACTGCACAGCTCACAAAAGTAGGGCCCTTGGGGCTCCACCTCCTCTGCAACAAAGTTATTAAGCAAAGCAAATGAGTACAAAATGTACTGCAAGACGGCGATGTAAGGATAATGAGACCTATACATATGCTACATGCAAGCTTTATTTAAGTGGAAGGCTTTAGGCTCATTTTAGCATAAAGCAAGTTTTCATTTGCAATAATATAATAGATTGAAAGCAATTTTGACAAAGCATTTTTAATTGTTGAAGTAACAACGATACAATAATAATAACAACAAAGAAGAACAACACGAAGTGACTAACCCAATAGCCACCACAACAATAGCATGAATCACCCAATTCATACCACCCAACAAGTTTTAATTAAATGTTTAGTCTAGTTCTTGCGACCTTACCAAGCATGTCCATAACCTAGGGCGAGGCTATTGAATAGTTTTAACCTGCGGGGTGTACCAATATACCCACACGCCTGCATCGCCTTTTAAGCTAAGCTATTTAGCACACTTCCTTTGGTATGCTTGCGCACGCTAAGTCCTCTGAGGCATTTCCAATGAATGATGCTAATTAAGAGTCGCGACAACTTAAGGGTAGGAGACACCGCCCACCTAAGCAATCATGGTGCTCTTCCCTTATAAAAACAGTTTTAACCACCTGCGACCCACAATTAACACCTCCCAAAGTACTTAGCCAAGAGAGGTTCCCAATACCCTCGTGTGGTTAGCACGCAAAAGCGCTTGGCTTAGTGACACAAGTAACTCAGTCCTTGGGGACTTAGGCACCATTCCATTCACACCCAACAGATCACACCAACATCCATTGTGCCCAAGTCATGAAACACTTTTGTTTTCATTTTTATTTCTTTACAAAGTAACAAAGCACAAGTGCTGGACATAATGGAGTAATAATTTTTGTGTGATCAAGGTCATCAACATAAGTCGACAACCGCCCATTTCTACCGTTATCTAAGCATTTCTAAGCATTATCAACGTAAACTACTAAGTGATAAGAGTCCATCCAGCGAACTCTAAATCACAGCAAGATAATCCTAGGCTTAGTAGTAGAGAATGAACATTTACCTACAGAGTATGCATCTATAGGCTCAACTAATCGATAATTTAACACAAAGTAAGCATGCATACATACAAGTTAAACAATATATTAAACTTTAAAGTAATGGGACATAATGGATATAATCAAACTACTTGACTTGCTGGATATGCTCACTAGGCTGTAGAGAAACACTCTCAGGATCAACACACTCATTGGCACCTAACGAAAAAGCGAAAAGAACCGATAAGAACGAAGAAGACCAAAAGACTCCACAGCAAACTTTCTCCAAATGCTCTTAAATTTTTATAGAAGCAAGAGCATGATTTTTAAAGAATTTAACAACAAGAACCAATTGATTTTGATTCTCAATGCAAAAGTTATGGCCAAAACAAATCTGCTCAGCCTGGAAAATTCAAATCGGTTACTGTTCATCCGAATTAAATTCCCTAGCACAATTTTCCAAAGAGGTGCTGCACCTGGGATTTTTATGGTAAGCAAAGCACCTCATGAGATGAATAACACAATTGAGTTCACCTCATTTGGGGCTAGAATGCATTTTGTATGATTTTTCAAAGACATGCAAAAGAGCACAAATAAAATGCACCCACAATTCTTTTGAACATAGTGACATGCCTAAATCCTATTCTACCATTTAATATACTAACAGAGGAAGCCAACACAATTGGATTCACTCAAAAAGAAGCTATAGAGAAATACTTATGCATTTTACAAGTTTTGCAGCAACATTTAAAGTTAATTTTGAAACCAATTTACCCACCCATTTTCTGGAGCCGAACTCAACTTACAATCATTTTTAGATTAAAGTTTAGTTCAAACCAGAGCTACAAAAATTTGAATCAACTCAATTGGAGCTATAATGAAATAGTTATGCATTTTCAAAGTCTATTACCTTTTTCAGTTTACAAATAAATCCATCGGGAGTTTTCTAAAACCAAAACGACGTGGACGAACCTGGGCCATTGATCTTGGATCGGATGGCCCAAGACCTGCCAGCAACGCGCGCTCACGCCCGCGCAAAGCCAACGAACATGGGCCGTTGATCTTGAATCCAACGGCCTGAGTTGGATTCGCGCGCGGTGCGTTTGGAAACCCCGCGCACGAAAGGAGGCGAGGTCGTGTACCGTTGATCGCGAGATGGATGGCTCGCAACTAACGCGACATAGTGCACGTGCACGGCCCCGCGAGATCTCGCCCGCAGATCTATAACTGGACGGTCCTAACGAAGTACTTATAGCTTGTCGGTTTCGTCCGACACAACGGCCGGCGAAGAAATGGTCACCACCGGCGACTTAGGCCACGACGGTGCGAATGGATGCCAGGTACGGGTGCGCAATAGCAGTGCGCACCCACTGGTACCACTCACACCCGCGGTGGTGGACCAGAGCACTAGCGAGCCGGAGGAGAGGCGACGGTGCAAAGCACGGCCAAACGACAAACAGCATAAGGAGCTCCGCAACGGTTCATTCAAGCGAGTGCCTAGCATCTAGGGGTTACTTAGAAGGTTACCTAGGTGCAGGGAGGGCCCGAGGAGGACAGAGGAGCTCTGGCGGCGGAGGACCTTGCCGGCGCCGAGGAAGAACTCGAGGAGATGACGGTCTGAGCAACAAGGAGCCCAAAGGAGGGTAAGGTTAGCTCCACCATAGCTCACAGAGGGCACAAGAGCGAGCAATTGGAAAATGGAGGTCTTACCGGAGTTAAATACGAAGGGGGTTGAACCTCGGCCGAAAAAGGGGGGAACTCCAAATTCAGCTGCTCCCTGAAGAGGCAAACCAAAATTGAGTTAGGGTTAAGGTCCACCGAGATGAGAGGCTCAAGCTGGAGCAAAGAGAGGAGAGGAAAAGCCACTGGAACCCTGTTGCCACCGAGGAGCTTCGAGGTGCAACAATGGCGGCCAAGGAGCTCTTGGATGATTTGAGCTCAACAAGGCGAGAGCAAGTGGGGAAGTGTTTAAAGGAAGCCAAAAAGGTGCTGGAGGACCTTTTATAGCCGGGGAGCAGAGGCCAGGAGCTAGGGTTAAGCTCCATGGTGAGCTTAGCCCACAACTCGATCCAGGGCTCAACAAGGACGTGGAGGTGATGGGGGCAGGTCTGAACGCGACTTTGGGGGCGGAAAGACTGACCCGCATTTAATGCTTGCAGCAAAGAGTTGTTAAGAGGTGACAGGGCCCTGCTCTCCCTCTGTCATGGCGCACGCGTGCGTGACCAAGGAAGGAGAAGAACAGAAGCTGATATCGACCGTTGGATAAGCGAAGGGGAGGTTGTGACCCTCGGATCTGAATCGGGGGTTCCGAAAAGAAACGGGGAGGTCGCGACCAGTAGATCTCGATTGGGGGAGGTCGCAACCGCTAGATCTCCATCGCACGGTTGCGAAAAGAAAAAGGGGGGTCGCGCGCGGAAAAGGAGACAGGAGGTCGTGACCGCTGGATTTGCATCCAATGGCACGGACAGAGGTGGGGAGGTCGTGGCCTTTAGATTTACATCCAAGGGCGCACAACATCGAGGGGAGGTCGTGGCTATTGGATTTTGATCCAACGGCACACAACAGAGGTGGGAGGTCGGGACCGTTGGATTTACATCCAATGGCGCTGAACAGAGGGGGGAGGTCGTGGGCTTTGCGCACGACGCACAGGGAGGTCGTGGCTGTTGCATTTTGATCCAACGGTGCACAACATAAGGGGAGGTCGTGGCCGTTGGATTTTGATCCAAAGGCGCACAACTTAGAGGGGAGGTCGTGGCTGGTGCGCACGACGCGTTGGGAGGTCGTGGCTGTTGGATTTTGATCCAACGGCACACAACAGAGGTGGGAGGTCGTGGGCTTTGCGCACGACGCGATAGGAGGTCGTGGCTGTTAGATTTTGATCCAACGGCACACAACATAAGGGGAGGTCGTGGCTGTTGGATTTTGATCCAACGGCGCACAACATAAGGGGAGGTCGTGGCTGTTGTGCACAACGCACAGGGAGGTCGTGACCATTGGATTTACATCTAAGGGAACACAACAGAGAGGGGAGGTCGTGGCTGTTGGATTTTGATCCAACGGCGCACAACATAAGGGGGGAGGTCTTGGCCATTAGGCAAGACACTGGAAAGGGAGGGGAGGTCGTGGCTACGAGATCCTGATCTGACGGCGACGGGATGAGAGGGGAGGTCGTGGCCGTTGGATTACGATCCAATGGGGCACGACCTCGCGCGAGGGAGGAGCTCGGCTGAGCTGGGCCGCGGGAAGTGGGTTGGGTTCGACCCACTTGGAAAGTGGCTCCGACCCAAGGAATAGTGCTCCAGGTTTGAGTTTAAATTTGAAGGCTGAGTTTGGAGGAATTTTTAGAGGTAGCAAACTAGCTCCAAAAATTCCAAAATTTTAACTGAAGCTTCCTCACTCCAGGATTAACCTTACATAAAATTTTCAGAGGTTTTTGTGCACTGCATTTTTCTCCAGAAATTCATGAATGCTGTTCTAGGGTTTGACCAATTGAAAAATTGGTTTGACCTGCCCCCAAAAATTATCAAATAATTTCTAAAAATTATGAAATAATTCAAAGGGGTCACACATCATTCCTAGAACCAAGGAAAAATATTTCCCAAAGTTTGGCACAAGATTTGTGATAAAGTGGAATAAGGGTTTGACTTTAGTCAACCGGAGATTTGTGTTTTTGAATTCCACAACTCTTGACAAGAATTATAGAAATGTTCAAGAGTTTCAAGAAGTGAGAAAAGTTTTAATTTCTACTCATTTAATTACATTTAGAACAAACACCCATATTATGTTACATTTGAAACACAAACCCTGGTTTGGTTTCATTTGAAACATAACCTATATTTGGGATGTTACACATAGCATGAACCAACTCCATCACAGAGCAAGGGAGGATCGGGGTAGAGAGAGAGGAGTAGAGGAGAGGTATACCTCAGTGAGACGTGGCAACGACGACGTACCACCATCGGCGTAGCTACTCGCACCCGATGGCCCTCGCACTCCCAGCGTGTGGGAGGCCTCGAGCCCCGCCGTAGCTAGCCCAGGGTAGCCACCTTTGTCACCTCACCATGCGGGAGAATAAAATCAAAAAAATTAAGAAATTGAATCAAGCCCAAACCTCGAAACCAAATCAACGAAAGGTGGAGAAGGGGAAATTGAATCCGAGTGAGTAGCAAGCTAAATCTCGGCCACAGCCATAGATCCGACAGCTTAGTGACCGAAACTAGGCTGGGGGCGTAGGGAAGGCGAGCAGGTAGGGCGGGCCGAGCCGCAGGACATGGGTGAGCCGAGCAGCAGGTCGCCGGTGAGCCGAGCGACAGGGGGCAGGCGCACCGGCAGCCGGGCGTAGGGCCAATCGGGAGCAGCCGTAGTCAGTGCCAGAGAACCACCAGAGAGAGAGAGAGTCCTTGGGAGCAAGCATTTCGGCCGAAGCAAACACCAGTGAAGAAGAATGGGGAAAAGAAGTAGGGAGAGGTCGGCCAGAGGCTTTCGGCCGAAATAAAGGAGAGAGAGAGAGAGAGAGATTGTGTAAAGCAAAAGGGATTAGGTGAGGGAGAGAGAGAGATAAGTGCTAGTAGGGAGTAGTAGTACTAGGGTTAGTAGTAGAATTGAGCACTAGTAGTAGTAAGTGTCGGTGCGGTGTAGCGCGTGTGCTACATACCAATGGGTATCGGACGAATCACAAGAAATACAAATTGGTGAGCCACGTGAGGAAAGATAGCAACAAACCGACCAGTAGAAAATAAAAGCGAGAGAAAGGAAAAATTTATTAAAGGTGCTAGAATTAAATTGTTGACCAATCAAATCACTAAACTAGATAAAACTCAGTAATAGACCATTCAGCCCAGTAATGATTGAGGTAAGGGATTAATCCACTGATGTACCTTAATTAAATGCAGTGCGGGTACATGTAGTAATTTGGGCGATAAAACACGAGAGTAGGCAACCAGCGATTCCTGAGCGAATAGACCATAGAACAACCGCAGTTGGGATTGTTAACCTAACTGGGATCCGAAAAGTTTATTAAATGAAAATCTACTGGAAAAGATTATCCACGAATTAGTGTATGCATAGTAGCACCAAAATCAACTAAGTATTTAATTATTACTCGTGTCTGCCGTATAAATTGCAGAAGGCGAACCGGCTCAGACAGGAGTAGCTGATCCAGGATTCGTTGACGTCGATCTTTTCTACGAATACGAAGGCAAACTTATTTATTGACCGTTAACCTAGCTATCTTAAATGTAAAAGTTACATTCTGTACCACCATATGTATATATGTGCATTAAAATTATTTATCAAACCGAATCGGATAAAAGAAAGAAGAGGAAATAAAAGAGATGGATATGAGAAAAGAACAGTCCAGCTGAGAGGAGCAACTAGGCTATAAGAGTAATTACTAAGGTTGGTAAAGGGGGCCCATGGCAGGAAAGAGAAGAGGGAAGAAGTAGGAGCCTTTACATATGGATAATATATAAGGACCAACAAAACTCTTACTCGGTGCCGAGGAGGCCCCAGGAGGCGACTGCGCTTACTACGAGGAGCAAGGTGAGGTGGACACCCCATTCAGCGAGTGGGACGAGTAGACGGCCGATAGAGCAGGGCAGGCAAGTGAGGTGTTTAGTCCTATTTTGCAGTTGTATCTAATTACTTGTAATAAAGACCATAGCCTTGCGTGGCTACTTGTTGTAATAAAGTATAGTTTCTATCTTATTGTTCTGTTGCGTTAACTATGGAAAGGCTTATTATTCGTTGGAGCGGTGTCCTACCGGACAGACGAATAATAATCCGTATACTTAAGTGTGATTATCCTCCAGGGTAATGACACGGGGTACCACAGTACACAACCGTACTCGCGAGCTAACACACAGAATGCAGTTATATAATATGCAAGGTTGGTCAAAGGAATGGCTTGTGGTTCTTTTGTTTGCATAAAGCCACTTATGGAAATAGATTTAGTAGCAAATCCTAAGACCTAGCATTTTTAATCAACACAGATTTTAACGAAAGTCCAGTTTTATTGTAAAATACTAGTGGAGGCTCCAACCTCCTATACCATTGAGTGGCTCCATCCACCCAATGCTCATGTTCTTTCTCGGGTCATATCCCGTACTTCTCACTGGTTCTCAACCAGATCATCTCAAATCTCTGGGCTCCTACTCATCTTTTCATTCCACACACAAATTGTTTTATAAAAATCAAAGCTAATTCAAGTAAGTTCTAGGCGCCACCCATGACCGTTGGCATGGCTATCTAGATAGTTTTCTCACTCTACAGAGTTCGCACACTTTACCCAGAAGAGGCAATCATCTTATACTGTCTACACGCAACCGTATGCGTGAGACTAAGATAATCATCACAAGGCATTTACAATGCCCTACCCAACGCAACCCCATCTACTAGGTTTCGCTACTGGAGGTGGTTTCCTAATGCAATACAGTCATGCCACCCTTTAGACTCCCATCCCCCGGGTGGTTGTCAACTAAGACCATAGTGCATGCCACCCTTCATAGCCCCCCTTTTGAGCCGTAGCAGTTTCCTAATTCATTATAGACACACCACCCTTTGGACTCCAGTCCTCCGAGTGGTTGTCAACTAAGACTATATTACATGCCACATGAGCGGGATAATGGAACAACGCTGAGGCGAACACATTAATCAGCAAGGTCGTACCTTTTATAGATTTGTGGTTGCATTGTTTTTACATGAGGGGTCATCACAAGAACTCGGTCCTTTATTGACTCGGGCGGTACTTCCCCATAACCACTCGGTCGTGCTCTTCCCAGCACCCGCCATGTTTTCTAGCCGCCCAAGTCGAAATATGTTTTTGGTTTTCTTTTGTTTTGAAATACTTTTCTAGTCAACATACCAGCCAGGATCCAACCTCAACTGTCCAAATCCAATTTCAAGCTTTAAATAATATCAGGGCAAATCATTGCCCACACACCAATGTACCTAAGCAAGGCTAAGCATGACACTTAGGTACGAACTTAGTAGCTAGTATGTATATCATTAACCTAGGGTGACAAAGGATAGTGTCTAAGTTCAAGGATTAGGAGTTTATACACAATTATCATTAATGTAGTAGCTATGAGCTAAATCAACATATTTGCATAAATCATAGCAATTCAATTTCATAATTTAAAACAATATAATTGCATTTCAAAAGTAGGCGCAAAATTATCAAAGTGTTGACTCGTCTTGCTCAATGTTCTGATAACCTTGTCTTGTTCTTACTCCTGCTTGGACGATTGCTCTATCATGGATTTATATTCTAGCTACGCATAATACAATCGAACCCAAGAACGACTGAAAGCAATCAAATAAAATCCAATAAATCTAAAGGCAAGTAACAAAGGAAACACTTCAATAAAAGTTAATCAACCCAAGATTGTGTGAAGTAGGAAATACTTCAAACGAAACTAAGCATATCTAACGATATCTTGAAAAAAAGATGTACTCTAGATAAATCCAAATTTTATTTGTTTGGTCTAGTGGCGGGTTTTTGGTTGATAGTCAGACTTAGGGTTAGGAAACCGTTTGATTCGGAGTAAGGGCGAGAGGGATCGGGCTTTCGAAAAGTCCGCTGGTGCAAGGAGTTAGGATTCCAACGAGAGGGAGAGAATATTCATAGGAATATTTTGCATCGGTTACCTAGATGGGAGAGATCACCCGGTTAGATAGTACTCTCTAATCCATCTTGGGGTCACGAATTGCCCAACTACTGGGAACGGATAGCAATGGATGATAACTAGAGTCTATACGGTGTTGTTTTGTGGTTAAGTTACTATCACCCACTTGGGAACATCTCATTGTTGCTCACACGTGGTGCCTAGCTAATCTAATGGTTTCTTTAGTTATTACTTCCTATTTATCGAGGAAGTTTCATGATAGTCAGGTGAGACTTATGCATAGGTTCAGGGTTCGCATAGGGTAGACATAAGTCTCACCGACACATGGGGTCTAGTTCACTTAATGATTTATTTTATGACTTGCCATTTATCAAGGAAGTTCCATGAGCCTTCACTAGAACTTCCAAGTATTGGCTAGACACCAGCCTTACATCTTTAGTGGTGTCTGTGGGTTGGCTTTCATTTGTGAGGTGATTCTTACTAAGTCTCATTACTTGCATGGCTTGGCATACTCTAAAGTAAACCTATCATACTAGGTTGATCCTTAGCTACAGCATATGCTAGCGACTACTTCTGGCTAAGGGAATAACTGCCTTACAAGGTCTATGGCTCTGCCTACTAGCCTTTGCTTGGCGATCGACCATATTGTCTTGATTCCTATCACTAGCACGTACCTTGGCCATACCTACCACTAACCTTCGTTAGGGTTTATCACTACTACATTTTACTAGGCATTTTATTCTAAATGTCAAGGTCACACTATGTAACAACCTTAGATCCCTAAGTTGGATTAGTTAAATGTCTAATAAGCATTTCTGAAATTTTAGGCTTTTTAAAAGCTCTTGTTGCAAAACAAATGTGTTAAAACCTAGTAATCCAATATTTCTTCTCCAATTCAAAAGTCCAATTTGAACTTGGGGCAAACTAAAAAGTTTTCAAGTGTGGGAATATTTTAGTTGAGATCTATATGCTCTGGTTTGCTTATTTGAATTTTCTGGAATTTTTGCAGGTCAATTGGTTTCTTTTCAATTTGCATGCTCAAAATTGATTTTGAATTTAAAATACAAACAAAACTTGGGAACAGTGCATAGAAATAATTTATTTGAATCTTAAAATAATTAATATGAGTTTTCGCATATTTTTAGTACTCAAATCAATCTTGAGAAAATTCAAATCCCAATTATAAAAGCCCTGCAGTAAATAATGTAAAAACAAATAATTGAAACATGAACAATGATGTTAGACAATTTTGTATGTGTACTAGGTTATCCCAGTAACCTCTCTGTAAAATTTCACAATTTTTTAAAAAAAATTGCTATTTTTTAACTGGTAGTCATAGTATTGAAGTTCAAATTCAAAACCTAATTAATTTTCGGACCGACCGAGCTCAATCGTTCGGACCGACCGAACCAAAATTTTCGGACCGACCAACCTGAGTCCTTTTGGCTCAGTCCAACCCACTCATGGAGCTGCTCCTCTCCCTCTACCTCTGACCTGCGGGACCCCGTCGTCAGCCCCATCTTCTTCTTTAGCGGCGCCCTAGCCATGTCCGTGCGGCTCTCGTGCCACGCAACGCTCACCGCTCTTGCATGGGACACATGACCATTCCTTTATGCCGTGCACTCGCCATGCCACCCCATCATAGCACTGCTTCACCACCTTCACTCCCCGACCTTATCTCTCTCTCCCAGAGCTCCATTTGGTCAAAGTCTCGAATGCCTTTTGGCCATGGCCGCACCTCCTCAAAGTCGTCCCGGCCGCTCCAGCGATCCCCAGCCACCCTCAACCACGTCACGATGCGCCATGAACCACAAGGAGTTGAACCCCTCCGTTAATTTTCAGCTAACGCCACCGAAGCCCTGCGCGACCGAGTTCTTCTTCGGTTCCAGCCGCCACCGTCTCCCTCGCTGCTACTTCTTCTCCAATGCCTCCCCTTCCGATTCCTTCCTCCTTGAGCATCTAGTAGACCCCCTCTATCTTCCTCGATCACTCACATGTGCTTTATTCTTCCACAGCGACCTCGCCACGAGGACCACCACCACGCCGCCCATGGTCATCGCTATCGGCCTACCTCGGTGCCTCCCCGTCGAAGCCAACCTCGCCGGTGAGTTCCCCACACCCCTAGGGCTACCCATGCTTCCCCTAGATCACCTCCTAATACAACCGAGCGCCATTGCCTTGTTTCTCCTCCATGGCCGGTCGCCGCTTACCATCATCGTGCCGCCACAGGGCCTCTCGAGCTACACCACCACCACACATAGCCTTCTTATTGTTCGGGCAACCCATTTTGGGGGTTGCTGTTGCCTCTGCGCTCCTTCCTTGCCAGCAATGAGCCAAGACCCGAGCCGCCCAAGCTTTCTCCTGTAGCTCCCTCCCTGTTCCCTGTCTCTGTAATTGAGTTGTGGGAACCCTAATACAGTGACTACTAGAACTTGTAAATGTTTGTTGAATCACTTAGTGAGCTAACAAAAATTGAAATTTGAGCTGGTAAAGAAGTTTAGTTATCAACTGTTCGATTCTGACAATTTCACTTAAAAGGATGAATGATCAGAGAAGATAACTAGCTGAAAAACTGAAATAACAGTGAAGTAATGGCACTGCTGATACTAGTGCTTAGAAAGGTTATGGAATCAATTATCCAATTTTAAAGAAATTCATTTAGTGAGAAGTTTGGTTAAATAATACTCCCAATAAGCAAATTCTTCTCAATTTACAGGATGTCTGAATATGAACAGTAATCTAAAGAATTTCAGAATTTGGCAGTGGGCTGATTACCATTCTAAGTTCTTGTCCTTAGAAGGGTATTGTTCCATTTGAGCTTTGGACCTTAAAATACTAGAGACATGTAAATCTGAAAAAATAAGCTTTAGTGGAGTCTCCAAACCAAATCAGTGAGATCTTTGTTTTTACAGAAAATTTATGGGTTTAGGGAGATCAGTAAGTAGGTTTCATGACTAATGGAAATTTCAACCTTGCAAACCTCATGTTGTTAGCTGAGTCTAGTTCTTAAGTATTTTTGACAATACTTAATAGCCCTAACAGCCTAATGAACATAAAAGCATAATCTTTAATCCTCATCAAAATCAGTAATCAGCCTTTAGCAATTTATTCAACGAAAGCAAGAGTTAAATGAGAGGCAAGTTTGGAATGCAATACTCATCTAACTGTGAGATAGGGCTAATTCTAATGCCAAAGCAAATGGATTAGAAAATATAATTGTTAGCCATTAGCATCTAATCTATAAGGTTAAAAAAAATGAATCATGAGTCAAGAATTAAATTAGTGATTAGTAAACAACAGTAGACCTTATGCCAAAATCTCAATTTCAAAAGTTCTTAACCAATTCAAATCAAATAATTTTGTCTCTAAAATCATTATCCTTCTTCTGTATTAATTTCATAATTTTTGGAGACTTTTGGAATTCTGTTGTTTATTCGATGCTTTCGTTTTGTCAGTTCTTTTCGTTAGAGGACGATGATTCAGGAGTGCAACCTAAATGATCGTGAGAATGTCCAGAGTTCCAGCAAGCAAAGGCAAGCACCCATTCCATTGATGCATGTTGAATCTATTATATTCAAAAATTATTATCTTGTTTTGTAACTGTATGTATACATGCTTTATTTGTCAATATATGTTTGCGGTTAGAGGTAGTTAATCATGTGCATGAATTCCATAAAATTGTTCATCCTCTGCCACTAACCTAAGTTAATATTCCCATTGGTGAATTAGAGCCCGGTGGATGTTATATGGTCTATTTATGTTTATTCGGTGTAATGCTTAGCAATGCTTAGTTTCCGGTGGATTGGGAAGTTGTCGACTTGTCGATGACCTTGATCACATAAATCATTTTATTATGTTATAACCAGCACCCTGTGCTATTATATTTGGAAAACTAAAAATAAAAATAAAATGATTTAGACTTGGGCATATGGATGATGGTGTGATTATTGGGTGTGTGATTGTATGCCTAAGTCAACAAGGACCGAACATCTTGTTTCACTGAACCAAGCATTATTGCGTGCAACCACATCAGGGTCATATGGGTCCCCTCTTGACTTAATACTTTGGGGTGTGTTAATTAATGAGTCGCTGGTGGTAGGTGTAGGAGAAAAAAATGTTATGTTGGGCATGTGCGGGGTGGGATTCGGGTAGGTTCCCTCGCTCGAGGAGCATTGGCAATTGCTTAGACTGGGCCAATGTCTCTGACACAACGTATGGATCCCCGTAGGAGCCCAAGTAGGGTGGTTCACATAGGATTAACCCCCATACGTGCAACTCTTAATTAGCTCATTCCATTGGAAAGTGTCTCGTAGGACTTAGCTCTGCCAGCATATCTACGGAAGTGTGCTTCATGGCCTGAAAAAGGAGCGGTCCGGCATGTGGGTAAAGTTGTACACCCCTACAGGGTTTAAACTACTCGAATAGCCACGTCCTTGGTTATGGACACACTTGGGGAGGTCTTTCGAGAGTTAGACTCAACATTTTGAAATTTAAACATAAAACTTGATTAGTGATATTGAGAATGGTTTCTCATGCTGTTGTTGTGTGCTGCAGGGGCAACCACTTGTTGAGGATTAATTGTTGTCTAATGTTAATTACTCGCTGTTATTTAAAGTACTAAAAATGTTTGCTCACTTGCCATTTAAATCTATTACAGTGTATTCAAATTCAAATATTGCTTTGCACTAAAAATAAACTTTATGGCCTTCTCCATTGAGTAGAGCTTGCATGTAGCTATGTATAGGCTTGGTAAAGTCTTGAGGAGTACATTCGTATACTCACTGTTTGCTTTTGTTTACTAATATGGACAGTACGTGTTGAGGTCGAATTGGGTAAGAAAGTTTGCGCAGGAACGTCAATTGCTAAGGTTTGAACCCTAGTCGGCTGCCCTGCGAGTTATGGCAAGCCATTGGGACTCCATCGCTGGTTAATTTATGGTTTATTTCAGTTTATTTACTATTTTCCACTGCGTACTTTCAATATTATAATAACATGTGTATGGTTCAATACTGTTTGTGAAGGTGTATGTGTACGGCTCCTAGGAGATACATAATACACCGAGAGTCGGGAATTTCTCTTGTGATGCTAGGACCGTTGGGATGGTTAAGCATTAAAAGTTAAATCCTCGGGGCTCTCACACACTAAGTGTAATATTACGTTTAACATTAGAGAATTAATTGAAATGAGAAAGGTATTTAACAGGATTTAAAAAGAGAATTCAGATTTTTTAAAGGAGAAATAATCTTGGGCTTTCGGCCCACGTTGTTTGGCCCAAGTGGGAAGTTGGTTTAAGAAGAGGCAACCAAACCCTAGGACACCTTTTACTGTAGCACGTGGTCACTGTAGCGCCGCCATTACTGTAACGCACCCTCCCACTTGTTGATGCCTCCTCGCTGCTGGCCAAAGCTAAGGAAGAAGGGAGAAGCCCGTGGGTGTGTCGGCCAAAGGTGAAAGGAAGGGGAAGTGGAAGAAGGAGTTCTTCGTAGGGAATTTCCAGTGAGTTCATTCGTGTCTTCTAGGGTAATATCTCTAATCCTCGCTGTTGGTTTAAGTACTTTCGAGGAGATGATGTCGTTTAGTGATTCGTTGATCCTGCTGAAATTGAGTCGGTATTCTGCAGTCTTCTTGTTCATCAAATTAGGTCTAGATCGGGGCAAAATTTTAGGTTTGGTCCTCCTAGAGAATTGTGGGGATTATCTTCAGGTTTCTATAGGTTCTGAGATCACTTAATTCGAAGTTGTAGTTTGGGATATACGTTAATTTTTTTACCGCTGTCCAGAAACCTTGTCGAAATACAACAGTCGTTTTAATTAATAGATAAGGTTTTGTTAATGGCAGATTCATGGAGGTATCCCAACACGACTTTCGTAGGAAATTTGCTTAGATTTATAGATTGTTAAAGAACATAAATTTTGCAGCCAATTGAAAGTTATAGTTTTTCTTGTGCTGCTGTCCATTTTGTCTGTCAGTTTTTGACAGAAGGTTTTCATCTGTATGATAGATTTAGTTAAACGCAAAATTAGGAGATCTTTTCAACTAAGTTTTTGAATATGGTTGAGTACTCTTTCCATAGAAAATGAGTATGCCTTTTTATGATTAACGGTTGGAGAGTTATGAATTTTAGAAGGGTCGCTGTCCAGTTTAGGTTTCTGCCAGTTCGTTCTCATAATTGATTAGATTGAGTAATTGAATCATGGGTTTTGGGAATGCGATTGAGAGCGTTGCAATTAGCGTTGTATTACTTTGTCAAGCTTGTTTTGAGTAAGATGCTTGATGTAGGAGGAGAAGCTTTGGGGTTAATTGCACCTTCCCTATCTTCCAACTGGTTGCAACACGAAAGGCAAGTATAGATTGAATAATCTAGAATGTATGTTTGGTTCAATTCAAGAGTATGAGTGTGTCATGATTGAATTCTATAAATGATGAGTATTACCATTCTTACATGATTATGTGCATTGGTGATATCATTTTGCTTCTATGAGAGAATGCAATTAATGTTATTCATTTCATTTCATTCATTCATGCCTCACCCACGGGAGTGGGTAATGAAAGTCTCATCATTCCAATATGGGCAAAATAAGTCCCATCATTCCAATATGGGCAATTGGATCTCCGTTTGAAAGATTCTTCATACGGGCCTTGGATCCCCACATTTTGGTAATGCGGGCCTGAGTGAACACCGACAGATGTTCACTGGCTATACCGGTATATGCAGAAGAGAAGTGAATGCATTTTCATACTTGCATCCATTGCATAGTTTTCTTATATTCGAAACATTGAGAATGACATATCTTTGATTCGTTGTTTCTTATGTTATTCAATTATATTTGCTGAGTCGTGGACTCACTCTTGTAAGTCTTGTTTTGTTCTAGGTGAACCTTGAGGACGACTTGCTTCAGAAAGGGATTAGACCACTTGATGAACTTCACTATATCACATGATTCACAGTTTAGATAATAATTTTTTGACTTTTCTTCATTTGAGAGATATGGATTGTAATAATTGGTTTCACGTTGTTTTCTAATGTTCGTCTTAAGACTTTACTTGTGCTAGTTGATGTCTTAAGTTTCTCCGGATATATTCATGATTTTGTTCCCTTGAATATTACATGATAATCTGAAATTTAGAGTTTAACTACTTGCTGAAATTTAGGTTATTTAACGTAGTAGTACTTTTGTGTGTTGAAGTATAGTTATCATTAGATGTTAAAATATTAGCAACATCTTTTATTGTTGATTTGTGTTAGGATTTTAGGTAACAACTTGGCTTTCGCATGACCAGGGTGTTACACTTAGCCGCCTAATCAACTACTAGCATGGTTCATATGTCAAGTGTCATACATGTCTATGCATATACTTTTATTCCCTTGCTTATTCTATATCCTAAGTATATGTGGGCTTATGTCATTATGATTACCAGTTACTGCCTAGGTCCCTGGTGTCTTTGACACAACTGCAAAACATATTTATGGGTGAGTCATACTCATCATATCATGTTTTCATTGAACTGGGCTTTCTTGAATGTGCTACCTCTCAACTTAGTCATTGTTAATGACCTAGGGTTATTAGCCACCTAAACATTCCTTATTGTTTATACGACTACTCCTCATCAAGGTGCCCATTCGACGCTATCTTACTCAGTGGTCCTAGTTTACTTTAGTTATTTATGTTATATTAACTAGTTTCAACTAAGGTCTTTTACCAATGCACTTTGCTTGGCAACGTAAGGCAGTTAACCTTATGTTAGGGGATCCTAGGTTTACCGCCTAGGGTTCGGATACACATGAAAGAATACAAATTGCCTTCAAAAATTCAAATGATCTTCCAAAATGAATGTTTTCTAGTTGATTGGGTAGGGCTTGAATTTAGATTAATTTATGAACAAGAATCGCTCGATTTGGATTTAAAACGAGAGTTAACGGGCTCTCCGAAGTTTTAAATCCAAATAAATCCTTGAAATAAACAGAGGGGAGAGGATACTCTCTCAGATAGGTGGGACCCACGGGATTTTATTTTTTTCCTTTTTGTTTTATTTTCTATTTGAAAAATGTCCTAGTGGATGACAGGTTGGCCCTAGCATTTTTCATTTCCTTTTTATTTATTATCTTTATAGAAATCCCAGTTACTAACAAATGGGGCCTGGCTGTCATGGACTCAGTTCATGGAAACAGTGCATGGACCAGGGTCCACGAGGTCTACACTGCGCACTTAAGGGTGGTGGGGTCTACTTGTCATAGACTTAGCTCCTAATGTCTTTCCTAACCATTTTTACTTAACTACTAGGGCCCACGTGTAATACTAATCTAACCCCTAACTAGCCTATCTTAATCCTACTACTAAAGGCTAATGACCGAGCTACATTGCATTTTCTCTATTTTGCCCGGAGCAGAGGAGGCGCAGGGTGCTCTTGGGTTGTGCCTGGGCCACGGGGGTGCCTCGGACTACCCAAAATGAAATCCTATAGGGCAGGCGATCCTATTGGTGTCAGCGACGAGGGCCGGGACGGCCTGTAGTGGCGACGCTATGAGTTCTTGCGGCGACAGTGACCTAAGAGGAGGGAGGTGCTATTAACCGTTAGGATAGCTCAAGGGGCGTGAGGAGATGGTAAGAGGAGAAGGAATTGGGCCGGCACTTACCGGAGGAGGTGCGGTGGTGGGAATGGCGGGTTTGTCCAGGGGCGAGGAAGGAGGGGATGTCGACACGTTCCTGTGGACAAATGGCACAATTAATCGGGGGGAAAGGTTGCTCGTGTTCCAAAACACGTGGTGACGTAGGTGGCGAGGCGGGGCGCTCACCGAAGCAGCGGCGGCGTGATGGCGACGCGGTGGCTGGAATGGGCGCTTGCACTCTTTTTCACGCGCACGCTCGGTGGAGAAGAAGAGGGGGAGCGAGAATGGCCGGGAAGGGCGAAGGGAGCCTTAGGCAGCCATTTATAGGCAAGAGGGTGGGGGAATGGAGAACCGGTGGAGGATTGGTACCTGCGGGATGGCGGGGCGACAACGGGAGTGGGCGGCTTAGCAACGGCAGTGGTGACGAGAATGACGCGGGCAACAGGTGGGAAAAGCGTACCTACGGCATGGAGGCCAGGAGGGGGCAGGTGTAGTGGTGGGAGAGGGAGGACGAGGTAGGTGGGAGGTGCGTCCGTGCGTGCGACTCTGGCGCGATGGGCGTAGAGATGAAAGCGGGGGTTGGCGCTGGGCTGGGCATTGGCTGAAGCCAAGGAGAAAGAGGGAGGAGAAGCTGGGCTGGGAAGGAACAAGGGAAAAAGAAAAGAAAAGAAGAGAGAAAGAGAAGAAGAAAAGGAAAAAGGAGATGGAGAAGTCGGGCTGGGCCAGGTGACTTTCGGCCCAGATCGCCTTTTTGAGGTCTCATTTTATTTTATTTTTCTTTTATTTTTAAACTCATATTTGAATCCAATTTCTTGATTTGCCGATTAGATTCAGATTTTAAATTTCTACTTATTTTCAGGTTTTATTTATTTAAATTAGATTTGTATTTCGCTAACTGATCTCTTGAAACTCATACCTCGATGGATATCTCCAAACTAAAATCTGAGAACTCGAATATCAACAAGACGTATCAAAAGGTTTTAAAATTATCATATTTTTACACATTTGAACTGAAAGCAATTTTTGGGGTGTTACACTATTGCAACAATGTGAATGATCTAGTGCAACATACCAGGGACTTGCCTTTTCTTCTCCATCAGCCAAACCGGCAGCACTTGTAGATTCTACGGCCGACGGTGGTGGCGCTCGTCTGGCCTCGTGGGAGCTTGCATAGGACGTGGCCGTCGGCACCTAAGCTAGGTTTTGCCCCGCGATGGGGGAGCTTGCGGAGGCGAGCGCGAAGCTTGTTTGGTCCCTTTGGAGCTCGTAGAGGCTACGCCTAGTAGCGGCTAAGCCCAGCTAACCCCGACAATGGAGGAGCTCGTGGAGGACCTATTGCCAGCATGCTTGGGACTGGTTGTGGCATGGCAGGTCTAGTACTTGGGTAAAGGTTGGCTAGCCACGATGATGCATCCAAGCACGAGCGACGGTGCCGTCAGGATAGCACGAGTGGGGGGGGGGGCTCTCGTGGGCGGGGAAGAGGGAGGAAGATGTGTGTGCAGGCGAGCTCCGACCCGTCTTTGACAAGAGGCATCAATGGTGGAGGTTAGGAAAAGAATTTTTTCGGTGGGAGGGCAATGGGGAGAACTAGAGATGTAGGACTGGGAGGATGAGGTTTGTGTGGCAGCTGTTGGGATGCGTGGGATGCAGGCGTCCGATTGTTTTGTGTTGTATAGGACGACACATGGAGGATAATGTTCTCCTATTTACTAATGGAATATATCATATTCAATTAAGAACTTTCCTAGGTGTAATGGTGGGCACACAAGTATGTGAACACATCCACCCAAATTTAAGTCTCACTTCTACCTTAAACTTAAAGTATTGAAAAATATGTTTTATTCCGTCTAGTATCTTGTTACCTCGGACATATTCGGCATTACACTGGACGTAAGGATACTTTTGCCAAAAACAAAAAAACAAAAAAAAAAAACAACAGCAACAACACAGAGAGAAAAGATCTTCAAACATGTTCAAGTGGACCAATCGCGCTACCTACTGGGCTCACTGGACTGGTTGGCTCTTGGGCCAAGCATTCTAATTCCCAAAGCCTTTCTATTGCTTATGTACATGTTGTACTGGGTTGGGCCAGCAATTCTCTCCTATGATTTTCTTCCGACGAGACGTAGATCCAATGATTAATCTACTTTCCGCTGTTATGGTCGTGGTAATCATGATATCGTTGCAATATATGGTTAATTTAGAATATTAAATGTGAAAAGTTGGATAGTTGTGTGCTGTTCTACTCGTGATATAAATCAAAGGATCTTAATTACTAAAAAATAAAAACTTAGTCTCACCAAAGCTCACACTGAGTTATATTTTTCTGAAGAGAAAATTCACATTATACAACTGAATAACTACATAATTCACAATATAACACTCAATGTGAGACTATCATGTGGGTCTAGAATTTATATGTCAGTGAGACACCAGTGGCACATTACAAAGATCCGAAGTTATTCGGTCGCATATAGCGAATTGCTCCTTTTCTCAAATAGCTGCTTCCTTGCCATAATTGCACAGCGGAGCATTGCCAAACTGACACACTTAGCTTGAAGCACAAAACGTAGGAGCAGCCAATCTAAGAAAACGCACTAGTTTGCCGTAAGAAATTGTCGTCGACAGGATAGACTCCCCAAAGTTGGCCAGCCAGCTAGGTGCTATAGTTTTAATTTAGCCGTGAGCCCGTGAGTTACCCTTTTTGCCCCCTGGGAAACTCCCCAAAGTTGGCCAGCCAGCCAGCTAGGTGCTATAGCTTTAATTTATGTAAATTTACGTATATACCCTTAGTAGCTATAGTTTTAATTGAGTTTGGACTTCGTTGCAATTTGATTATATTTGAAGGAATTATATATACATTGTATGTTGTATTCATGTCCTTTGTAGAACACCTTTTTTTTTTACCTATGTGTATGTCACTAGGCAATTTACGTAAGTATTTTGTTTTATTTAGCTCATAGAAATTTATTTAGTTTCTAACTAAAAATGAAGTGTCTGATTCTCTATATGTTTGTGTCATTGCGACCATCAGAGCCATGTGGCATACTAATAAAAATTATGGAATGGCTATATATTTTTAATAATATGTTCACACATATTTATTTATCAATGCTAGTAGTTGTTATTGTTATCACTCCATAAAATAAGTTGCTTTCACAACTAATTCTGTAAAGTAGCCAATTAATTGGAAAGAAAACTTAACTAAGTATAGGAACGGTAGTGACCATATGAATACAATATTCATAATGCAGGTTTTACACAACGCTAACATTCGATAAACCGCTAATCACTTAACAACCATCCTTTTATCTTGTCTTTACGTATCAATGGTGCACTCCATCGTAAATTTTCTAGCTCCGCCTCTATCACGCACGGATTGAAATTAGTTCAATTGACCTAGCTAGCGACACTACTGCAGATGCTCTACACCACTATCGATAGGGAAGAAAAGGGACAGACATGGATGCATCTTCGCGGCAATTTGGCATGCAGCTTCTCTTCTTGGATCTTCGCCTTTGCATGCACGCTTGTCGTAGTTGGTGGTTGGTGTAGTGCGCTCGCTTTTCTCATTTTCTGTGCGTGGGCAGTGTAGCCACTCATGCAAAAAGGAAGCAACATTTTGCATTGCACGTATGACCGATCGTCGTGTGATCCATAGTTGATTTGGCGAGCTAGTACGTACGTGTCCACGATATCATTGGACCATGTGTGTACGTATGCACATGGACTACATGCATGTAAGATATGAACACACAACAAGGGAAATTAATCAGTTTTTGTGGTGAAACTTTTCGCCACGAAAGGCCTATTTTGGCGATTTTTCCGTTTGTCACTGGTCGTCACTAATACTCAAGTCACAGCTAACATAGTGATGAATTTTCATTCCCCACAAATAACCATGCTCATTAGTGATGGTAGAACGTAGAGGTATCATCGTGGTATGCTGGGCCGGATCTATAGTGTCATAGCAAGGTGCACAAGATATCAGATCCAAAAATTAATTTTCATTGGATATAATCGTATATATTTATAGTGTGGACACCTTTAGTCCAACCAAACGTGGTCCTCTTACCTCAGAAACTCCCAGTTATTTTTATTCTCAATCCGCCGCTGGCGGTATGGACAGCAGGAGGTGGTGTGGCAAGCTAGTACGTACGTGTGGAAGGTATCATTGCACAATGGCAGCATGCCATGTGTGTATGTATGCACATGGATACGCACGTGGATATGAACAAGATCATGGCAATGAACCTTGCACAGTCTCAAGCTAGGTTCATCGTCCCGTGAACAATAGTATAAATAATTATTGTTTATAGTATCTTTCTATATTATTTATAGACAGTACAAAAGGCAGCTTCTACAATAGATCATCTTTTTATGTCTCTATAGACAACTCATCCATGTAGAATATGTATTATTTCTTGTGTTACAGTCGATTATTGTACGAGACGATCTAATTCTCTATGCTCTCTTCCATCTACATCATCTCATATTCTACGTGACAAAACTTACAGACAACTTATGTCACATTATTCGTCATCGTAGGCTTATAAATTGCACCGTCATTTACCTTAACACGAGCATAAACGCCAGGGGTCAGCAGTTGTTGGGCCTGGCCCATGATGGTACGCCTACTGTAAGTGCCTTGTGTGCTCTAAATGCTAGCACTCAAGTTTGTCACTAGTCGTCACTAATACTCAAGTTTTCATTCCCCACAAATAACCATGCTCATTAGTGATGGTAGAAAGTACCACTGAAAGTTAGTACATTAGAGACCATATATGTCATCACAAATAGGTTTAAAATAGTGACGACAGTTTCGCCACTTATGATGCTTGTAGTGACGGTGAAATTTCCCACATTTCAAGAACATATGTTGCCATTAAATTGTCACAATTATATTATGCAAAAGTGACGAAATAAATAGTCACAAGATCATGGCAACGAACCTTGAACAGATTCAAGCTAGGTTCACCATCCGTTACCAAGTCATTGTAGACTTACTAGTTGAATGTCCGTGTGTCGGTGCGGAAATAGCTAGATGAGGGATCAATTATTAACACTTTTATAGTAAGGCATTGAAAACGCAAACATAATAATCAAATATGGTATCCAGATAACCATGAGGAAACAAAATCATTTCAGATAACATGTCATACACTCACGAGACCGCACACACAAAAAAAAACACAACACTATGAAGAGGACAACACGGTGGAAACACAGGTTGGTGGTGCTACCATTCTGTTCACCTTTTCTATCTTTTGTCCTGTTATTTGTGCGAGTGTGTACTGCTATAATACATGAGCAAAGACTCAACTAACTCTGGGATCTATGCCGTACCGCACGTCCCTCTTAACTTGCGCTGCATGCGCTACTGTCCATCACAGATTTTGCAGCACTTAGTAAGTATTTTGCAACTGGAAAAACACATACGAGGTACACGATGATCAATCATCGTGGAACGGACAGCAGGAGGTGGTGTGGCAAGCTAGTACGGACGTGTGGAAGGTATCATTGGACCATGGGTGCATGCCATGTGTGTACGTATGCCGTGGATATGCATGTGGATATGAACAAGATCAAGGCAACAACCTTGCACAGACTCAAGCTAGGTTCACCATCCCGTAAACAATAGTATAGACAACTGCTGTCTATAGTATCTTATAATGGATCTTCTTTTTATGTCTTTATATACAACTCCTTCATATAAAATGTGTCTTATTTCTCGTATTACAGTCGATTAGTGCACAAGAGACGACTTAATTTTCTATACTCTCTCTTATCCACATCATAGTAAATCTTACAGACAACTTACGTCGTCATTGTAGGTTTATATATTGCACCGTCATTTACCTTAACACGAGCATAAACGCCAGGGGTCCGCAGCTGTTGGGCCTGGCCCATGATGGTACGCCCACAGTAAGTGCCTTGTGTGCTCTAAATGCTAGCACTAAACCCGTTTGCCACTTCAACGGATCTGCCATCTGATTGGACCAAGCATTGTGGCGGCACATTACATTTCTTAGAGTGAGAATAATACAGGCACATGGTCCTCTTAAAACTCGCAGCCCACGTGGACCGAATACGGAAATCGTAACAGAAAATTATGATAAATCTGACGATCAGCTAGGGAATCGAACGGTCTTTTTAAGGCAACTAGTCCTAGGTAGCCCTTAAACTCTGGATCATGTCATGGATAAAACAAAAGTTAATTACATGTTCGCGCACCATTTGACAGACCTTTAGAACAAAAGGTATGACAATATATATAGCCCACAGATCTCTGTGGATGAAGCTGGCCCTTCGTTAGGGAAATGGATCTATAGTGTCACGCGTTAGAAGCTGATCTCCACCGTTCGATCGAAAGCAAATGTCCAGATCAATCTTAAAGTCTTTCACTAAGGGTGTGTTTTGTTGCCCGCATGGACTTGGCTCACGCCACCAGATGCAACATTTCAGGTGTTTTTATTGCATACATGCTACGTTGAGCCAGGCTCAGCTCATGAAAATTTCCCTCCCAAACCTGACACGAGGGAAATGCACAGAACGAGCTTCGCTGCCGAGCCAGGTTGAGCGGATACAGGCACACGCGGCTCCGAGGCACTAACATGCACCCACGCGTGCATGAACATTAGCATTACCACTGGCTGCCCTCACTCCATCTGCGTCGCACTCCCCATCCTCGCTTCGGTGGAGCTCATCGGATCGACCTTGCTCTCGCCTCCCCTCACCGCTCACTCCTCTTCCTCCTCTCGTCTTCCTCATCATCTTCTCTGCCACATTCCCCTCCCCGAAGGTCGATTTGAGCCCACGACCGCGCCATGCCCACGCCGTCCGCCGCGCACACCTCGTCGTTCCGGTCAATCGACGAGCTCCACCCACTCCCTTGCATGTCACGTCGTGTTCCCAACTGTCATGATCAAACCCCCTCCCCCCCCCCAACTAATTTCGGTTTTAGTCCACGGGAGCTCGCACCACGGTCTTCTTCTTCAGCTTTGGCCCAAAGCCGCCGCCATCGCCATCATCCTCTCCCCTGTTGAGTTATTCCTCAATTACTCTCTACCGGAGCATCGCCTCACCTCCCTTTTCTTTCCCCCACCACCCGCTCCGGCTCCCTTCCTCGTAGCGCCACCACCACAACGAACCCGCCGTGCTACCTAGGGCTCACGCTGTCGGCCTTCCTCGGCCGCTCCCTACCTCCACCAACTGGTCCGGTGAACTTCCCTTGTCTCCTTGGTGCTCGTGCTCGCCTCCTTCTTCCCCCTCTCCCTGTCCAATGCTGTCGCCGCTTCTTCCTCCCCCTATTCCGGACGCCGCACACTGCTGCCCGGCCACCACTATCCACCTCCGGTCGTGACACAACCTCCAACGGGGATTGTCTCCCCCTGAGCATTCCATTTTCTCCCTCACCGGCCACTGTCGTTGCCTCTGTCATCGGCACCAAGCCCGCCGCCGCGCCTCGGTTGTCGTCCCCTGTATCTCCTCTGTTCTATGCTCTCTCTGTGTGTGTTAGATGTGAGGGACTGGCTATGGGGCCCACGATCCAGCACCAACACTGTAATGTCTTATTAGTAGGATTGTTAGTATGCAACTGACAGTGGCCCCATTTCAAAAGTGTAGAAATGGGATTGTTAGTGTTTAGATAAGAGTATTTCTACAATTTTGCAATACATCATTTGAATCAAATCTACAATAAGGTGATAATTAATTAAGGAATTGCTTATCAAATTAAAGCCTTATGCAAATTAGTAATTAATTGAAATACATCAATTGAATCAAGTTAGTTAGCTGGATAATTAGTTAAATGAGTATTCTATCAAGGGGTATTCTCATCACTTACTAGAAGAGGTAGGCACACTCTGCCTTATGCAGGTAACCAAACAACCCAACATTCTATCCATCCATGCATCCACTCTTCCGATATAGCCAACCAAACAAAATCTCAGCATAGTCTGACCTAACAAAAATAGACAATCAAATTGTTTCTATTGCATCCATTCAACCTGATTAGATTCAGCCTGAATGACTCGTACGGAGAAATGCAGCCAGTCAGCCAGACCCCAAAGCGTGTTGCTACAGTGAATATGCCATTTTTCCAGTGTTGCTTCAGCATTACTGTCGCGTACTGGTTCACTTATTACTCAGATCCTGCAGAGGATCCGGATCACTTCGTTCGATGGTTCTTTTACGGAGTAGGAAAGAAAACAGCCGAAATGCGTATGTCAGCACTCTACTCGAAGGCAGCAGACCATTTACTACTCCATCCCATTCATTTCACACGTACGTACGTGTACCTGAGCAAGCTAGCAGCAGGTTGCTTGCGGTTGCAGTCTATCCAACGGAAGCTGGAACCGTGCAGGGCACAGCCTGTCTGTGCCCAAAGATAATTCAGTCAAATCAGTCAATCCGACGGCCCCATGAAACAACCCGGGTAGCAGTATTGCTGCCCTGCCACCAATGCCACGTATAATGTTGCCGGTGTCCTATTGTCACTTCACTGTCACATCAAAATGATGTTAGATTTATCTTTTTTTTTATAGTATTTAGCACTCCTTTACTTTTTAAGACACGACCCAAAATTTTCCTCTACCACCTACTCTCTCCCTCTCTTGTTTCACTAACAAGTTGACCTGTAATAATGTTAGGTCATACACAATGAACTTACATCAGTCATCTATAGTCTCTGTTATATAGAAATTAAGCTGATGTGGATAAAAAAAATAAAGAGAGAGAAATATGCTGTCTACAATCCTGTAGTACTAGAACCAAAAAAAACATTAAGAGACTATGTATTATCTATAATCCTGTAGCCGATTGTATCACCATAATTTATTATATAAACTGTATTTACTATTATCTACAGGTAACATAAAAAGTTACTATAGATAGTAATTGTCTGTATTACTATACAAAAGTTAGTATTGATACATCTCATGCACGGATGTCAAGAATCTTTTTTTCTGACATCTTCATGGACTGACATCTCTTGCTTCGATTTTTTTTAAAAAAAAACTGTGTTCTAGGTACAGTCACTGCCGGCGGTCCCACGTGATGTGGGGTCCGTGTGTCATGAGGAGAGAGCGGTCAGGACCAAGGCCAGGTGGTGGGCTCGTGATAACAGTGTGAGGGAGCGCGAAAAGACGTGAGAGATGCCCTCTGCTCCCATCGGATTCTCTGTGGAATCGCTTTTAACTGCCCATCACCGTACGGCCGGCATCATCTCATCTTATCTTATCTCTTCTCCCCCACTCCGTTCTTCTCCCTTCTCGGGGTGAGAGAAATAAGCGCCACTCGTACGTTCCCGCTTCCCGGGTTGTGAAGGCGGCAAACAGTCTGATCTGTGTCCTTGTGTAGTCGTGCTCATTCATGCGAGGAAAGGGTCGAAAGCAGAGCTGGCTAAACGGACGGACCGGTGACGAATTTTAGGTTTTAAGAGGTTTTTATGGGGTTATGTTTTCATATCGTTATTTTAACTAACGACTGCTGCATGTCACCATTTGGACGGACGACTACTACTTGTCGCCTGGCGACAAGACCCTAAACCCTATATTGGTTGGTGTGTTTGTGATTTTCGTAGATTCTGAATGGTACGAAATATGTTAGCAATGCGACAGCTAGAAGATAAGTTATATTGTGATGCGCTAGATAATTTTGTGAGGACGATTGAGCTATTAACGATTCGTACGTAGAAAGGTAAGTTATATTGCGATGCGCCAGAGAATTCACACACGGTGCACAATATTGGAGAAATGGCGTTAACGATCTGGATGCCTCGTCTCGTGGCCTCCATGATCCGCTGCAAGACTCCTCTAGTGTCCCCCAACGTCATTTGCTGCACGGAGACTGCCAACTCAAGAACCTCCCGGTGTAGATCCGTCTGCACAAGTAATCAACAAGTTGAAAACCTAAATCTGGTAAATTAAATGTGAATTAAGGACCATTCAATACATACGGCTGGGTGGGGTACGTGTCGGATGTCGCAGCCTCGTGTCGTGGTGGGTCGACCACGACCCGGACGCAGCGAAGCCTCGTTCGACTAGCGTACCACTCCATGTACTCCTCATACGTTTCGGGGTCATAGGAAGCATCCGTACATTGGATGAGGTCGCCATACGGGCCGCTCCAAGCCTCAACCCAAGAGGACATCTTGTCCAACCAAGACATCATGCCCCGTACTCCCTTCCTAGTGTACCTATGGACAGCAAGACAATTATTTGGTCAGCACGTAACGCACATTGTACGAAAGAAGTAAAGTGTGAACTTACGTGTGGACGTCTTGTGCCAAGATTTTACGTCCCCCATCCCCAAGGGCTGGGACCTCCTATCGCAGAGCCGGCGGCGCATGATCCGTATGAATCGGTACTCTCCACGAAGACATCATGCACCAAGGCCCTCCGCGTTTACCAGTACACGTAGTCTCGCATGCATAGGCTCGACAGTCCTTCGAGCGCACGCGCGTTCACCCTCTCCTGAGTGTACGGTGTCCAGATGACGCAGTCATCCGTCAGCTGATCAAATATCGCAATGTACTGTGGGTAGGACTCCTGCGAAGTGATTAGCGTATAGGTTACCTGTGGAATAGAACACCGGAAACTTACCACACAAAATTGTGATTACAATACGAAAAATAATAAATGATCATGAAACTAACCCGTCGGCGGCACCACACCATGCCCATGGTCAGCTGGTCTACGTCGTCATCCTGGGCGTACAAGCTGACCGTGTACGCTCCCAAGTCCAGCTATGCTCGTTGGATCTGGAAGCGCTCGAAGGACCACGGTTGCAGTATAGCGAGCATCCGAGAGGATGGAGTTATCTTGAGCACGATGTACGC
Source organism: Phyllostachys edulis (assembly GCA_036346405.1). Lineage (NCBI taxonomy): Eukaryota > Viridiplantae > Streptophyta > Magnoliopsida > Poales > Poaceae > Phyllostachys > Phyllostachys edulis. The sequence goes on along the minus strand of CM070563.1, from coordinate 46,382,140 downwards.
GTCGCCGCGGTCGCGTGGTACTCACGCCGCAACCGCGACCGGACCCCAGGCATAGGGATGGATATCAGCCACCGGCAAGTCTGCCAGCTCATGTGCGTACCAGATGTAGTGCTTGTTGACGTTGTCGCTGTGGGACCCCAGGAATATGACCCACCTAAACAACCACAGTAGGTAGGCCTCGAAGTGCCTCCTAACAATGATGTTCCATGTGTTCTCCGTCATACGCTCGGGCTGCAAGAAGACATGTACACGTCAGCAAGGTTCACATATGAATTGATGCGAGAGGACAATAGTTACGAAGACTTGCGTAGAACTGGCAAATCCACCTCAACGTCGGCCCGTGCGGGCTGCTGAACTCTGTGTACCTACTGCCCGGTGGCAGTACATTGTGGAACCTCGCTAGGAGGTCCGTGCGCCACGTAGCCGGGATATCGTACGCCGTCATAGGGGAGCCTATGCAGGACAACCCGGTCAGGAAGCTCACGTCCTGCAGCGTCGGCACGATCTCCCCGCACGGAAGGTGGAAGGTGTGCGTCTCTGGCCTCCAACGATCAACCAGTGCCGTCAGTAGGGCACGGTCGTATGGAAAACGCCTAGACGTACAACCAGGACCGTGGTCCTGGTCGTCCTCCCACGTCGCCTCCACCATCCTCGCTAGTGGAAGGAGGCTTGCCACTCTCAACCTACGTCGAAACGATTAAGAACAAACGTAACTGCAAGCAAAGTAGTCAGACCGCGATTGAGTGCACTACACGTACCTCGGAACCAGTCTAGGTGCAGCCTCTATGCCCTGATAGGCATGCGCAGCCGTAACGCGCCAAGCTCAATCGGCGCCTTGCCCTCCGGGGGGAGCATGGTACTGAGGCTGCTACAGTGATGTGCGTCAATCACCGGGTCAATCAACTCGTAGTGGCATGTGTCCGCCATACCTACAAATTAAGTGCATGCATTGTAAAGGCTACGAAACATGTACAAAAACAAAAATTCCTACTTAAAAAATAATTTTCAGCGTTAACAGAATAATTACCACACAAAAATGTAAACCAAATTTAGGCTACTCAGTAATTTAAATAGATTTGTAATGGAATAATTGATTATTTGCCACTGCAAAATAGTGAATTTTATTATTTACCACTGCTTGTGAGTATGACATATGGGTCCCGGGACCACATATCATACTCACATCAGTGGAAAATAATCAATTACGTATGTTTGGTAGTGGCAAATAATTGAATCCCCCATTTGGAATAGGGTCTTTCAATTTAGAGGATATTTTAAAATATTTTCCAAGTGCAAATATAAACAATAAACAAAGTTCTTCCTATTTTTCTAATTTCGTAGTTTAAAATTAATTTTTGACATTAACAATATAATTACCACGCACAAATGGGAAGCTAAATAAAGTTGGGATTATTTTTTACATATTTCTAATAGGCGTCTTCCTATTTCTGCTGATTTATCCTAAATTGTTTGACTGCTGTAACATTCATAACATGTGTACGACGAACTACACTATACGCAACTCAAATAATGTATTACATAATTTGACTACAATTATCTAATCTACTAAATTTTACTCGCTATTCTACTGAATTCTATGTCGCTATTCTACTGAATTCTATGTACTTAATTCTACTCACTATTCTACTTAATTCTATATCGATATTCTACTAAATTCTATGTACTTAATTATACTCGCTATTCTACTTAATTCTACTCACTATAGATCGAATGATGTACTTAATCCTACATAATTTGACATAATGTACAAAGTTACAAAAAAAAATGTGCCTGCAAGTTGGCCGGCCTACCGGATCTGATACTCTATCAATCTCTCTCCTCCGCAACGAACTAGCATAGCTTCGCTACCTTTCTTCTCTCCCTCTCCTCCTCTCTTTCGTTTTTTTCCTGGAATTAAAATGAGTTTTAGAGGACTTTTTTTTGGGGCGATTTATAGAGGCATCCTGTCGCCAATTGAACCGGCGACAGGAAGACTATTCACTTTTTGAACTGGCGACAGGGTTAGAGAGTTATTTTTGTAATTTTTTAGGCTGGCTATTTATTTTTGTAAATATCTTCGAAAATAATTATTTTTTTTAAAAAAAAATTCCGCCTATAGATATTGATGGTTAACTCTGCTACGATGTTATAGATTGATTGGTTGTCTACTCTTTTTTTTTTTCTTTTTAGGCGGAGATAGTTTGTCTGTCACATTTCGTTTTACTCCAAAGAATTCTAATAAAAACTGTCAAGTGTCAACAATTTTTTTTTCTTCCAAAATTCAGACAGGTACTCTTAACATTCACTGCAAGGGCCAAAGTGGTAGGCACTCGGGTTCGAGCCTGGTGGGCAAGGTGCTGAACAGTACCTCCTGCTAACCGAGCAGTGCTCGGTTCCTAAATTGTCAACATTGTTAGATTGGTAGATCTTTCTCGTCTACTCTTTTTAGCTCCTAGACGCCTGTGCCTTCCCTACAGATAAAGAAAAATCATATTACCCACAACATCAAGTCATCGTCGGCGGGCTCGGTCTGCTCTGTGCCCTCGGCTCCGCCGAGCTCCAGCCTAGCCGGCGTTGTACCTCTGCCGCTATGCTTAGCTTACATTGTGCACTCAGCTTTACAGTACCGTCGAATTTTTTAGAGGATGGGAAAGTTGTTGGGATAAGTTAATTTGTTTGTTAGTGGTGTTTTTTTCTCTTATTAGAGAATTTGTAGGATTGTGGAAGGGGAGATGGGAGGTGAGATGACGTACCATCATCATCGTCGTCACTTCCTTCTTTTCAAGTAGTAAAGACATATTTGTTTCTCTATTGAATTGTAATGAAATATCAACAATGTAATATTAAAAAATTCCATATGACGCAGAATAACTCCAAAGTTGTACTGGTGTAGGAGATTGCATTCGTCTCATATCATGTAGCGGTCGAGAAACCTTGATTACCCTGTTCATTTGTACTTCATTCTGTAGTTTGATACAATGCTCGCTAAGTGTTGTCAAACGAGTGAGAGCACTGGCCTGCAGTCAGAATTTTAGCATTAGTCCAGACTGGCAGTATCTTGTGTTTGCATGAGGTCTGATGTCTGCCCTTTGTTTCTTACAGGCTGAAAATTGAACTATCTGCGGCTGCCATTTCGTCCCCGAAGTCAACCAATATTCCACTATTTCGTCCTGTCGAGACTGTTGGTCTTCATTAGTGAAGTCTCGGTGAATTTGGATGTTCGCGCATTCTAGACTGACGAGACACTTTTACTCGGGAAGTTTCTCTTCTGATTTACCGTATCAAATCCTCCATTAAACCCCTGCTAGCTGCATGATTATCTAACCTTCCTAGCTGATCACCTGGATCCTACGATTTTCCAAGAGCACCAATTCTGTTTTGGTTGCAATACTCCTATTTAATCAAGTTTGGGACCTGTAACTTTCTGTGCTGAATCTCTTTGTTCTGTTTTTTCACTTTATTTACTCTTTTTTTATATAATTATGTAATTATTCATTTAATATATACAGAAGGGCCCGTCCTACTGTTTTAAGTCACAAAAAAAAAAATGGATGTTCGCGCTTTGACCTTTATTGTGCATCTTTTTACTATGGCTATATTGCAGAACTATGGCTATATTGCAGAAAGATTGTGTCGAGACTGTGATATGTATCTTGTTTACTTGCTGCACCATATTTTTTTTTATCCGATTGTACATTTTTATTTCGACTATACTAGAAGTATGCACTCATATAATTCCTTTTATCTCATTGAGTAGCAAAATGTGTTGAAAAATACTACATGAGTAGCAAGTACTTCATTAAACTTGCATTAAGGGCAGAACTACTATGTAAACTCATTTTATGTGCTTGGTTAGTTTATATTGATTCATGTAGGAATCTTACAACATGCAGATGGCAGGTTCTGCTGAGTGGAATGATGAACATCTTAGGGAAGTATGTGAGTTGTTTGCGGAACAAGTTAGGATTGGGTTTTACACTAAGACATGATTCAAAAATAAATAGGATAAGTTGATGTCTGATTACGCCATTTGAAAAGAAAAAAATCACCACAAAGGAGACTGGTCCTGGCTGGGATAGTGAGAAAAGCACAATTTCTCAACCCCTTCCATGGTGAAAGAATGTTAATATAGTAAGTGTTGTTTCATTTATTTCACTTTGGGCAGCACAGGGTTCTTATTTATCCTAATCGGTGTCCTATTTTTTCACAGAAAATTACAGGGCAATAAAGTTTCGCAAAAAAGGTCTTTCAAATGAAGGCTTACTAAGGCAGATGTTTGAAGATATCACCAATAATGGTGCCGATCATTGGTCTCCAGCAATGCGTATATTGCCTCAAACACAAGCTGAGAATACTCAAACTATCAACCTTGATGCTGAGGATGACATTAAGGAAATGGATGAGATCGAGCTTGAGGAGGAGCCCCCTTCCAATGGCAAAGGTAAGAGAGTAACTCGTGCACCTATTGGGACAGGCAAAAAGCCTAAGTTATGTTCAACTCAAGTCATGCAAGACCAAATCATAAAAATAGCTAACATGGCTGAAAAATCTCAGTCAACATTAAAGTCATTTGCAAAGAAAGACGACCCTTGCTCCATAGATATTGTGATGAGCTGGGTGGAAGAATGTAGTGCCTCTCTAGGTAATGATGAGCACTTCATTGCCACTAAGTTATTTTTGAATAGGGAGCAAAGGGAGATTGATGCGGGCATCCCTACGACCAGTTTTGTCATCCCTACAACCAGTTCTGCTCGAGTACATGGGGACAAACTGACCAAGCCAGGAGCAAGATGAGCAAGAAGGAAGCGAGGTCCATGACCACTTCAACAAGGTCTACGACCAGTTCCTCAGGGTCCACGACCACTTCCAAGACCACCCCGGAGGTCCCTAGGACCTCCTTAGGACCTCCCTCAGGACCTCCCTCTAGGACCTCCCTATGACCTCCTCGAGACCTCCCTAGGACCAGTCCTACGACCAGATCTTCGACCAGCCCACATGAATAGTATTAGTCGTAGATAAGTTATAGTATATATCTTTTAGATGGAGTCGGTTGTAATCTTTCTATAACTGTATTATGAAATAATCTTTGTACGATACGTGAGTTAGAGATAGAATCGACATTAAGCCGTGTGTGAGTCGGCCGCACCCTTAGGTGCCAATAAAAGGCCAGGGCTTTGCCCATTGTAAAGGAGGAAGAATTTTAGAAAGAAATACAGAAAAATCACGGTGACTTTGTGGCGCAATATCCGACGTGTTTCATTGAGGTTTTCCCATCTAGGGTTTGTTGAGGTCGGAGCAAGGCAAGAACGCAACGTTCTTGAGATTGCCTACCGAATCTACACGATTCAACTCGTCTAATTCGTGATCTTTGCTGCCACGGTTTAGAGAGGCTTCGAGTTCATGCTTCTAATCGTCCTTGTGATTTATTAGTGCATGAAAATCTGGATATCTATCTACACTGCGACGTGGTCGCAGGAGCTGCTGCTGTCTTCATCACCGCAAGGTTTCAAGGAGGGTTGTACCCTAGCCACAAGAAGAAGGACTGCTCCGCTGTTTGTACCACGAAAGATCGGGCAATCCTACGCCTCAGCTATTTTAGTTGAGCCATATCAGAGATGTTCAAAACCTTTCACACCCCACAAGCTCATTTTGAGTGGCTTAAGAGAAAGTATAAGGAGTATGGGAATTGATTATGGTATGTTCGGATATTGTATGAACTTTATGTTTGTTTGCTTCTTATGTTAGCTTCCTTCTCATGTTGCTGTATTATCTCATTCGTGAACCATATTCTATGTAAGACTGAGAGCCTATATTGGGATATTTTGTGAACTTTATGTTTGCTTGCTTCTTATGTGTGAGACCCTGGGGTATTTAGCTTGTAATGCTTAGTCTTCTAATTGACCCTAGCATCACAAACAAAATATCCCGTGCCTCGAGATACATGTACTTCCCAGAATTTGCAGTACACATACCCCCTTACAAAATTATGCTTCAATTCCATTCAACACACAGAACCGAAGCCAAAGCTTACAAATCAAAAGACATACATAATAGAGTTCTTACAAAAGGGGCCAACCGACCAAATAACAAGCTAAAGAGCTAAATAAATAGCAGAAGCAAAAGCCATAAGATGGTGATAAATAAAAGCCATACGGTTTGCCTTAAGCCCACAAGGCAACCGATCGGGCCGCCAACCTAGTCGTCAAAGTCGAAGTCCGTCTCACGATAATCGATCCGTTGGGGATGAACCTCCTCTGCAACAATTTAAGCAATGCCAATGAGTACAAAAATGTTCTCGCAAGACTTACAAGTAACAGCCTATACATAGCTACATGCAAGCTTAATCAAAGGAGAAGGCTCTAGGTTCATTTTCAGCATAAAGCGAGTTTTCATTTGCAATAATGTAATAGATTTAAAGCAGTGTTAACAACCTGTTTTTATTTGACAAAAACAGCGAGACAACAAGTAACAACAATATAAAGACATCCTGGGAGTGGCTAACCCAATAGTCACCACAACAATAGCACGAATTACCCATTCGTACCACCCACAACAAGTTTTAATTAAAAGGTTATAGTCTAGTTCTTGCACGACCTTACCAAGCATGTCCATAACCTAGGACGAGACTATTCGAATAGTTTGAACCCTGCAGGGGTGTACCAATGTACCAACACGTTAGACCGCCTTTTTGCCACAATGATCGAGCACACTTCCTTTGGTATGCCGGCACGGCTAAGTCCTACGAGACGCTTTCCAATGGAATGTGCTAATTAAGAGTCGCACGTTTGGGGGGTTGACCCTTAGTGAACCGCCGTTACGGGCTCCCACTAAGGACCCATATGAAGAGTAGGATGCACCGGCCCAGCCTAACCAACTGTGGATGCTACCCTCATTTCCCAACAAAGAACATTTTTCTCTACAACTACCACCAGCGGCTCATTAACTAACACCCCCAAAGTACTTAGTCAAGAGAGGTCCCATATCCCCCCTCGTGTGGTTAGCACGCAATAATCGATTGGCTTAGTGACACAAGTAACTCGGTCCTTGTGGACTTAGGCACCATTCCAATCACACCCAACATATCACACCATCATCCAATGTGCCCAAGTCTATAACAATTTGTTTTCAGTTTTGACTTTACAAAGAAACAAAGCACAAGGTGCTGGACATAATGTAATAATATATTTGTGTGATCAAGATCATCGACTAAGTCGATAACCGCCCAATTCTACCAGTAGCTAAGCATTTCTAAGCATGACACCGTAAAGACAATAAAAGAGTATAATTCAATCACCGGGCTCTAATTCACCGGCGAGATTAATAACTTAAGGTTGGTGGTAGGGGATAACAATTAAGGGCAACCATGCAATAGGATTAGCTACCTCTAATCGGTAAAAATAACTTTGACACAAAAGCATGCATACATACAATTTGTAAACAAAGTATTAGACTTTGAAAGTAATGGGATTAATATGATCAAACTACTTGCCTTGCTGGAGATGCTCAATATGCTGCAGAGGCTCACTCTCGTAATCAACGAACTCGTCGGCACCTAACGAAAGAATGAAAAGAACCGATAAGAACGAAGAACGCCGAAAAGACTCCAAAAACCAACTTTAACCAATAGCTCTGAAATTTTTACAGCAGGTAGAGCATGATTTTTAAGGAATTTAGCAATAAGAACCAATTGATTTGAATGCTCAATGCTAAAGTTATGTCCAAAACAATTTCAGCCGGTTGGAAAAATGCTGAAAAATTCATCTAGGGTACTGTTCATCCGAAATTAAATTTTGGCACCAATTTCTAGAGAGGTGGTGCACCTAAACTTTTTATGGTAAACAGAGCAACACATGAGATGGACAACACAATTTGATTCACCTCATTTGGAGCTAGGATGCATTTTCTATGATTTTTCAAGAACATGAAAAAGAGCACAAAATAAATGGAACCACAGAAGCTCTAGGTATAGCAGCATGCCTACAACCTATTTTACAATTAAGCACATTAACAGAGGAAACCAACAAACTTGGTTTCACTCAAAAAGGAGCTACAGAGAAATACTTATGCATTTTTCAAGTTAAATGAATTTTTAGAGCACAAATAAAGCCTAAACAGAAATTAAATCTACTAACAAATTTTTCTGGACCAGAACCAAGCCTCCAACCATTTTTAGATTAAAGCTTATTTAAAACCAGAACTAACAAAATTTGAATCAATCGAAAAGGAGTTAAAACGAATTAGTTATGCAATTTTGAAGTTTAACACAATTAACAGTTTACAAATAAAGCTTTCGGGTCTTTATTAAAACTAACTCAAAGAGGAAAAACACGGGCCGCTGAGATTGAATCCAACAGTCCACGCCAAGACCGGCAGAAAACCGCACAAGCGCACTGACCAGAGCCAACCGTTGGATGAGATCCAATGGTCCACAGCGAGGGAGACGTTCGGATGGTTTGAAGATTCCAACGAACGTGTACCGTTGATCTAGAGATGGATGGCTCAGATCAAGGTAACGTTCGGATGGTCCGAACGTTCCAACGAATCTGAGCCGCAGATCAAGAATTGGACGGCCAACGCTACGGGGAGGTCCAGGGGTCCGAAGGTCCCACAGATCTCGACCGTAGATCTCAACATGGATGGCTGAAGTTCAGTGGTCCGAACGTCCCACACGATCTAAGCCGTAGATCAAGAAATGGACGGCCGAGGTTCGGTGGTCCGAACGTCCCACACAATCTAAGCCGTAGATCAAGAAATGGACGGCCGAGGTTCGGTGGTCCGAAGGTTCCAACGAATTTGGATCGCTGGATCTAGATCGGACGGTCCCAATTTGATCTCAGCGCTGCACACTCCACACGAGGGTTTTAAAGTGCGGGGCCCACTGTCAGTGACAGTAAAAGCCACGCACAGGGATTTAAGAGCTGGGCCCACGGGTAAGTGACTAATAAAGCCACGCACAGGGTTAAAACGCGCACGGGGTTTAAAGAGCGCTGGGCCCACAGGTCATTGACACTTAATGTCGGTTCAGGGCCGCTATTAATTGCTAAACCATGATTAACAATGATTAGGCAATTAATGGGCGTATCTTTGTCGTAACGAAAACGCAACAGCACCGATTTCGTCTGACAAAACCCGAGCGCAAAGAACGGCTTGCCGCCGGCGACTGCGGTCACGGCAATGCAAACCAAAGGTAGGAATGGGTTCGCAATAGCCTTTCACACCCACTGGGCCCAATCTCGACGGCGGCGGCGGCCTAGAACGCCGACGAGCCGAAGAGGAGTGGCGGTGACAAGTACTGCTGAAAGCGAAAAGCGAAAATAGCTCCGTAGCGGTTCAAAGAAGCGAGTGCCAAGCTTCTAGGGACTACTAGGAGGCTACCTTAGTGCTGAAGAGGCAAGGAGCGGGCCGGAGTTGCTCTGGCGACGAAGAACCTTGCCGGAGCCGAAGAAGATGAAGGGGGGAAGATAGCCTAAGCAAAAAGAACAAGCCCAGGTCACTGGGTTAGCTTCAAAAAGGCTCACAGAAGGTCCATGAGCAAAGAATTGAAAAGAGGAAGTGCTTACCAACGCCGAGGAAAAAAGGGGTGCAGTTCGGCCGAATTTGAACAAACCCCAAATTTGACAATCTCTGTGAATGTCAAACAAAATTAAGTTAGGGGAAATGCCCAAGATGATGAGGGGCGCAAAGTGATGCGAGAGGATTTGCAAAGGAACCCTCGAAGCAATGGCGACGAAGAGGAGCTTCACAGGGCGACAATGGAGTTTTGGGGATTCTTGGTGATTGAGCTCACTTGAGCAGAGAGGAAGCTAGGGTTTGCAAAGGGGGTGCTCGAAAAGAATCCAGAGAGGGGTTCAAAGGCCTTTTATAGCCGGGGAGCAAGAGTGGAGCTAGAGCAAGCTTCAAGGGTGAGCTTGGTCCACGGCTGCCATGGACAAGCCGAGGGGACGAGAGTAGCAAAAGAACGGTGACTTTGGGGGTGGCCACTGACGAGCATTTAATGCGCAGAGGTAAAGAGCCGTTGAAGGACGCCATGGAGGTGACCCAACACTGCCCCCCCTCTCTGCCCACGCTCTGGCACACACGCGCGCGCGCGGTGCTGAGGAAGAAGATGACCAGTTTTGGGCGAGGGCCCACCAGTCATTGAGTCAAACCAAAGTGGCTCGAGTCAAGGTGACAAATAGGCTGAACCAAACCACAGGCACTCCAACGGTTGGATCAAGATCCAACGGCTCTAAACCAAGCGCGCCACTTTGAACGCACCCGGTGCACTTAGGTGGTTGGGTTTTACCAAGAAGCCCGAGTCGGACTCGGGTCCGACTCAAACCCAATAAGACTTTGACTAGGGTTTGAATTTAAAGCTGAAACTTTGAGGGATTTTTAGAGATAGCAAACTAACTCCAAAAATTCTGAAATTTGGACTGGAGGTTCCTCACTCCAGGATAAACCTTGTATAAATTTTTCCAGAGGTTTTTATGCAAAGCATTTTTCTCCAGAAATTTCTCAAGGCTTGCTCTAGGGTTTGACCAAGAGTCAAACTGGTTTGACTGCCCCTTAAAAATTATCAAATAATTTCTAAAAATTATGAAATTTTTCAGAGGAGTCACACAACATCCCTAGAACCAAGAAAAAATATTTCCAGGGGTTGAACACAAAATTCTTAACAAGGATAGAAAGAGGGGTTATGACTTTAGTCAATAGGAGGTTTAGGTTTTTGAATTCCCCAATTCCTTTACAAGAATTACAGAAAGTTCAAAAACAACAAGATGCTAGAAAAGTTTTAATTTCTACTCATTTTCTTACATTTGAAACACATACCCAGATTTGGGACGTTACATTATGTATGCTTCCTTCTTATGTTTGAGAACTTTATGTTGTCATATTAGCTTACTTCTTTTGTTTTTATGTTGCTGCCCATATTGTAGCTTGCAATGTCACAATTGTGATGAAATGTACAGATGTTATCTTGCGAAAGTGATAGTGATGAGGAGAACAAAGCTAGAGAGAAGATCATGCGGGCAAAGCATGCCATGGATATCATTTCTCTAGCCGAGGCATCCATTGTTGCAAAGTACTATTCAACCAACATGGACAAGGCGGAAACGCGGACTTCACACCTTAGTGGGATGGGTTGGTTGAAGGAGACATTGGCTACTCCGGGGGAGACTCACAGGATGCTTCGTATGAACTGTACAATCTTCTTTGACCTACATGACTTGTTGGTGAGTAGGTATAAGCTCAAACCTACCAAGAATATGAGTCCACTAGAGGCACCTGCAGTCTTTTTATGGGTATGCGGTGGAGGTGAATCGAATAGAAAAACACAAAACTGGTTCAAGTACTCAGGTGAGACCATTAGTAGGAAGTGCTAAAATATGTGGTTGCAATGTCTGTAGATTGCATGAAACCAAAGGATCCAAACTTCTCCACCATCCATAGTAGGATTAAAGATGATCGAAGGGCTTGGCCACATTATAAGGATTACATAAGTGCTCTTGATGGGGCTCATGTACGTGCAACTCTTCCACTAGACCAACAAGTAAGATACATTTGAAGGTCCAGAAATCCCTCTCAGAATGTGATGGTAGTTGTGGACTTCGATATGCATTTCACTTATGCATCCATTGGTCAACTAGGGGCTATGCACGACACTAGTGTGCTATATCTTGCATTGAGAGTAGAGCGAGGTGTCTTCTCACATCCTCCATTGGGTAACTCTCTTTGCTATTGGATAAATTACTTCTTCCTAAAACATATAATGTCATTAACTTTATATTACTTTTGATTCAGGCAAGCATTACCTTATTGATGTCGGCTATCCTAATCAACCGGGGTACCTAGTCCTATACAAGGGCGAAAGGTATCATGTTCTTGAGTTCCACAAAGGTGTTGAACAACCTACTGCCAAGGAAATGTTCAACATGGTACACTCGTCTATGCGCAACATAGTTGAGCGAACATTTGGCGTATAGAAGATAAAGTGACCAATTCTACTCAAGATGCCAAGCTATCCAATGACCAAGCAAAAGATGATTGTCGTGGCTACTATGATGCTCCAGAACTTCATATGTGAGCATGGTAGTGGGTATTGGCATTTCCGTAGGTGCGACCGAGATTCTAACTATGCCCCTACCATTCCTTCTAGATACTGAAAATATGTAATTTCTCAAGATGCTTTGGATGGGTCAACATCACAATCGAATGGTCGATATATGGATACATTTTGGGATTAGCTTGCTACTGGCATAGATACTTCTTGGTGACTTGGGATGGTATGAAAGTGAGTTAGCAATGATAATGTGACATCTCATTGCTTTTCTATCAAAGAAATATGTTTGCCTTTGTTATGAACTTTTGTTATAATACTAATTGAATTAGAACATTTGTTATGAACTTCATACGTTCGACTTTGTTATGGACTTTTCCCCATGATACTCATTGATATTTATGCACAATTAACGATATTTTATCAATCTATAATGATGGTGTGCAGGATCAAGGATGATAGACTAGAGAGAGGGTGAATAGGAGGTTTTTAAAATTCCTGTGCTCTAATTGACAATTTTAGCAAGTATGATCTAATTAAAGAATTCTAGCATAATTCAAGAGATATATTCTAAGTTTTCACTAAGACACCTCAAAGCTATGTCAATACTAAATACAATTCTAGCTAAACAATCTTACACAAATAAATTGTTAGAAATGTAAATACGGAAATAGTAAAGACAATAGAGAAAAACCACAATGATGATAAGCGATGTTTTCTCGTGGTATCGAAGACTTGTTGGTTTTCACTAATCCACGTTGAGAAAACTTGAACAAATCAAGCCAGCTCCACACGAGCACTTCCCTCGATTAGTAAAATTGCTCTTCCTCCTCTCCGAAGATGGTGAGCACAAGACCACTCCCAAACGATGCCAGGTCACTTCACAAACTTCTTTATAGAGATCACCGTACAAACTCTTCTCCAAGCTGTCTAGGTGCTAGCAAGCACCAAGAGTAACAAACCACAGCTTTGCTTAAAGAAAAAAAAAACAAGTGCCAAAAGGATCAACCAATGACACAATGCACTTGAATGCTCTCAACTACCTCAAAATATGAAATATGAGCAAATGGATGGTAGAGAGTGCACTAGAGGCTCAAATGTACTCAATGAAGTCCAAGACACTAAACTTAGTGCAGGTGAGGGGGTATTTATAGCCTCTAACAACAAAAAATAGCCGTTTGAAGCTGATTTCATACGTCAAAAAAAAATTTACATCAAAAAAGCTGATTTCAGATAAATTCAGCATATGCGATAGTACCACTGTTGAAAACCGATACTACCACACTCACTGTTCAACGGTCGAAATGAGTGCATTAAATGCTTTTGAACTAATCGTTACAGAAAGGTGCGGTACTACCGCAGCGCGGTAGCACCGCTCGGCTAAAACAGAACTACCAATTTTCAGAGTTTAAATGAATATAAAAAACATGCTCTCTGAAAATTACGTACAGCCATGTAAGCATCGATCCTACCGCACTACGGTAGTACCGCTCAAAAGATGCAGTCATACTGTTCTTCAAGGGAGAAGAAACTCCCAAAAATATGCTCTTTGGAAAATACGTACCGCCAACTAGAATCTGATCCTACTGCACCGCGGTAGTACCGCTCATCAATTGCAATCATACCGATTTTATTGAACTGTTTCCAGATGCAATTCTAAATGCAATGTATGACATTTGGTTGATCAAAGCTGTAGAAAATAAATCCTCAAGCTACTAGCCATGATCCCTCTTTATAGTACGCATCTAGCTTACAAATACGCTCTTTTCTCCAAACACCGAGATTGGTAAAAACTATAAAAAGATCTTTAGGCTATTCATTACCTTTACCTTTAGCCAAATCAAACATTTGTTATCTTTGCATTGCAATCTCCATATTGTCATCCATACTCTAGGACTAAACCTTCTTAAAACATCTTAAGCATACATGTTAGTCTCTTAATACATTGTTGTTATTAATTACTAAAATTATTTTTAGAGGCCTAGATGCTTTTATGGTGTCCGGACGAGATGTATGCACGCTTACATTAATCTAGGTGTTAATTAGTACATGAATGCAGAGGCCGACGAGTTGTATGCACAGTAGTGTCATTAGATGCTAATCAGTACATGAATGCATAGGCCGACGATTACATGAATGCAGAGGCCGACGAGATGTATGCACAGTAGTGTCATTAGATGCTAATCAGTACATGAATGCAGAGGCCGACGAGATGTATGAACAGTGGTGGCATTAGGGCACGTACAACGCGTCGTCTGTATAGCGTTTTTTTTGCAAAAGCCCCCTCACGAACAGCAGTAAAGGAAGGGAGAGAGCGAAGTCGTCCTCTCGCGGCGACGACGGCCGTGCGTGCTCGAGCCAAATCGCCACCCGGAAGCGGCGTTATGCGGGATGCTTGTCTCGTGTTTTGGGCGCGGATCCAATCTGCGCGCAGCGTGATTTTGGTTTTGGGCGCCAAAATTCCATCCCCGCCACCATATATGCCCCCAATCCTCCGTCTCGTGATTTTTCTCCGCCCCAATCCTCCCAAGATGTCGACCCGGCGGCGGCGGCGAGACGGCGGAGAGCAAGGCAATGCTTTGGCTAGGAAGAAGAAGGAACAGGCTGCGCGGCGGCGGCGGTCATCACCGGCGGCGGCCATCACCGCGCGGCAGTGGCACCCTTTCCCATTGGTCGCGGCCACGGCGCGGCGGCGGCAACGGCTCCCTCCATGGCCGGATTCGGCGCATGTAAACAGGTATCTTCCTGCTTAGGATTGCAGTATTCTATACTGATATTGACATCATCCCATGTTCTCACAATACTTCTTTTCCCATTAGTTTGCCGGTACCAGGAGATACTTTTCGACGAAGCAGTGGACAATTTGCGCTAGCTAATGAACGAATGGGTCATTTCATAAGAGAGTTTCTGTGGAGAAGACATGGTCCTAAATAACTGAGATGAGATTTCTTTTTTCTTTTCGTTTTCTCTACTTTGCAAGATTGGATGCTGTTTTTGGTCATGGAGAAGGGAATGATTTAGTCTTGTGCGGATTAAAGATCTTTGCCCACTTTTGTAAGAGGTTGAAGGTTGATGTCTTGGGGCTTCTTGTTTATGTGACTTCCCAGTTTCGTGCTTCCTGCTTTGTAAGAGCTGAGCTTCCAATCGTTTCTACCATAAGGCTGCATATGGTAATATGGATTTCGGTAATGGACTCCTTTGCTTTCAATACTTAGTGCATATATTTCTATGCGTCACAGTGGATATGTTCAAGGTAGCATGAAGCTAAATTTTGTATGCCAAGATTATTGTCAGTGGCGTGTAGAGGAGAACAAGGATTCTGCTACTGGTTCCTTCGTTAATCTTTATTTACGTTTTCTAATCAGAGTGAGCTGTGCAGAACATTGTCAACATGAATTAAACAACACCGTCCCATTTGTCCCGTAATGCAATGCTTCCATGTCTTCGAAATTTGTATCACATTGTGTGTTCCTATAGCAAACAAAATGGTATATTGCATTTCCGTTTGTCTTATTCATGTGTGATCTCATTTGTATCAAGAAGCAACAAAATGGTATATAAAGATCTTATTCATGCTTGATCATAGTTACATGCATGCATTAAAGAGTTTACAGACAGTCAAATAGGCGACTCATTTGTACAAGTTCGCATGCTTAGTTATGCGTGTGCGAGTTTCTATAAACTTACAGACAACACCCTGTCTGTGGGTTGTACGTGCCCTTAGATGTTAATAAGCAAGAAATAATTGTTATTTTTACATAGATCAGCCGTTAAACTTGGTGTTAATCAATGCAAACAGTAGTGTCATTTGGAATACCACGCAAACAGTTAACGTTAAACTTTGTGTTAATCAGTCAAAATAGCACGTAAACAGTACAAGATCAGATAAAAATACAAGTCATAAAAACAAAGGTACTCTCGTATTTTTATATAGATAATTCTTATTCATATAGTGAGAGTTAGTTTTCTAACCAAACACCTCATCAGACTACTCCAACTTCTCAGAGGAGTGTATTCAAGAGTGAAGTTGGAGTTGTTAAAACTTGAAACGAAGCCATACCAAACATGGCCTACATCTGGTAGCATGAGTAGTAGAATTTCGATAGGTAGAATTATAATTGCCCATGTGAGGGGTCATATGGCATAAGAGCAATATTTTTAACCTAAGTTTGGAAAAGTTCATAATACCCTTACGAAAAAAATCATAAATACAAAAAAAAAATCTATTATACCCTTAACAAATAAATGATTTGGTTTGATTTATATTACCACCGTGTACTACTACTAGAAATGTGCTCAGCACAAGCTTTAGATCCTAGTAATTGCAATGGAACAAGGTTAAAACAAGCTGTTTCGACTTTCACAAGATAGATTTAATTAATTAATTAGCATTATATACAAATAGTGTGAAAAAAACAACAACAAACACAAAGCATTGATTTCCCAACTCCAGAGTTCGGAACTAGCTCAGGTCTACGTTACGAGACGTTTGGAATATTGAGATTTTTCACGTGAATTTAATACAGAACAAGATAATTTCGCTATAGATCAATTGAATTCCTACACCGCAAACGAACCTTAATCTTGACAAGAGAGGATAGGAAGTCTTCCCAGTCAGCTGTTTTGTCAGGAAAAAAAATAGATGCAACAGAATTTGTCAAATGCGAAAGGTTATCCCCCGCTCACAAGCATCCACCCTGGCCTTAAATATTTATTTTTGTATGATACCACCCTGTTACCACTTGCGTCTCACATAATAGTGATGTTTTGGACATCGACACAGTCGTAAATCACAATTCTGACAACAAACTTTTCAACTGTAGTATATTTATAAAACACAATAAAATTATAATATTATGAAAGTATAGTTTTCGAGACAAATCTACAAAAGCCAAATTTTACATAGTTTAACTGTACATATCCAAAACCGTCACTCCTTGTGTGTCCGGAGAGTAGTTTTTTGTTTTAAAAAATTGATTGATCGCTGCTTGTCATACGTGAAAAATGGATACTGCTAGAACTTGAAGCCAAGACAGCAGCACTGACCAAACAAAGGAAACGAATCCTCTGCGTTGTTCGGAAAATACAGAGATCTACAGGGGTCAGCATTAGAGCATTGTCTGAAATGAACGGGCTAGAGCAGCCGTGCTGCAATAAGGGAGCAGTAATACCGATACAGTAAATAAATATTCACTGTTTCTGCAGTGATTATTACTGTATTACTGTAGAATATTATTCATTCAAAATATTGTTTGCACAGTATTCTTCGCTTTTGCTAATCCGGATCCCAAACAAAGGGCTCGACTTTTGGACTGCAGCCGTTTCTCTCCTTTCCTAAAACAAGGAAATAAAGGATCACTAGTATGATTTGACAAACAATTCCCTGGTCCATGAACGTGCTTATATGCGGCACGTATATATTATATCAGAATATGCACAATATGTTTATATCAGTCGTTTATAGTCACTGCCATATAGAATTTTTGTTGACGTGGATAAAAGAGAATAAAGAGAGAGAAAGATGCTGTCTACAATCCTGTAGCCGACTATAACACCAGAAACAAGAAAAACATTAAAAAAATTATGTGTTCTATAAAGATAACTAAAAAAACAGCAGCTGTCTTTAGTGTTGTCTATATGTGACATAGAGAGTTGATATAGACAACAGCTGTCTATATCATTGTATATGCCTCAGTATATATTGTATATGCCCTCAGTGTATAAACAGTGTTTTGAGTCTATAGACAGGCAGCTCGTACCCAAAAAAAACATCTGTAGACAGGCAGCTCGTACCCAAAAAAAACATCTAACGAGCTATTGATTGGTTAAACATTAAAATAATAAGTTAATTTTAAATAAAGTTAAATTTTATTTATATTAAATTAAACTATGTCAATTTCAGAAAAGATCGGTCGTGACTCGTGGCTCGATATCCACCCCCTACCTCCAGCCACGGCCAGCAGCGTAAACAAACAAGAGTGCAGCGCAGGTGGCGGATTAAGGTAAGCAACGGCGAGCATCTCTCTAAAGTAAACTAGACTGAAAAGCCTCTACGAAACCTGGAGTTGATCAACAATGGATCTACATGTAGAAAGCATCTAGCAAACAAGATTACAACAGCAACAACAGATCAAAACCCATGGTGATGAAAATGTTACAATGCGAGTAATTCCCCAAATCCTAATTCTAATTCTAACAACCCCCCAACCGTCAGTCTTTCCCTTTACCAATTTTACCGGCGGGAGGATAAATCTCAATTGCGGCCGCCACTAACGCAGCAGCAAATGGGGCAAGAGGATCGCGAATGGCGCCGCCGCGACCAGTCGGCCTAAAGATGCTGCCGCGAGTGGGGCTGCCGACACGTCGCCGGTGGCCATGTTGGCGAGCCAAGAATCGCTGCTACCGCCGAGGATCACGCCTTCGCCTTGCACGCCGCCGCCGACCAGCGGCATCGGCATGTTGTCCGGGGTGGCGTCGGTGAACGTCGTCCCCGGCATCATCGTCGTCCCGGGAATCGTGGCCGTTCCAGGCATCGTCGTCGGCGTCGCGCCAGGCACTGCCGTCCCCGGCATCATCGTCGGCGTCGGCGTCGGCGTCGCAGTCGTCCCCGCCGGCATCGTCCCCGGCATCGTCGTCGATTTCTGGCTGCTCAGGTGACATGACAGAACAAGCAACCGCACATGGTCAGCTCACGAGCTCTGCTCCCAAAATTAATTAATGGCTCCAACAGTAAACAAATGGGAAAAAAATGGCTCCAACAGTAAACAAATGGGGAAAAAGCATTGCAAAAGAAAGCTTGTCTTTGCACTTTTCTTTACATCCAATCTGCTGCTAATTAACTAAAGATAAAAGATCATGCCAAGATCTCATCATCTTGCAACATGCATGTCGTTTATCTGCTTATCTTGCAAAATGCATGTCGTTTATCTGCTTATCTCCTCCAAAGCTTTTCCCTTTTTAAGCACACAAGATACTAGCTGTAGTGGAGTGTATAATGCCATAAGTGATATAATTCACTCAAAAAGGCACTAATCTCTGACAAGAGTGAGCTAAAGGACAGGAGAGAGGAAGCAGCAGTGAGCGAGCCTCCTCTCATGGTCATGGACTCATGGTATGGCAGGCTATGTACAGTAGCTAGCAGACAACAGTAAAAAGAGCAACAGATCAACCCCCCTTCACAAACCAAGAACCAACCAAAGATCCAGACTAGATTGGTACTGCAACAATGACAAATCTACAAACCAAGAACCAACCGAAGAGCCAAGAAGTTGCTTGCAATGTGCATGGACAGTTTGGGCGATGGAGCTGGGAGGCATACCTTGGGGAGGCACCGCCGGGGCAGAAGGTGACGGTGTAGTCGGGGCCGCCGGAGCAGGTGAAGGTGGAGGTAGGGTCGTCGAAGGCGTAGCTGTAGGAGCGCGGGCACGCCGTCTTGAACATCTGCGAGTAGGTCGTCGGCCGGCACGTCGCCGGGTTCGCGTACGCGCCGCTGCAGCAGTACTCTGGCCGCCCGAACGCGTCGCACGCGCTCCGGCACGCCGCGCCGCTGCCCAAGCGGAGCTCGGCCGGGCACATCGCGTTCAGGTCCGCCGCGCAACCGGCTGCCGCGCACGTGGCGGTCCCTGACGACGACGCGCCGCCGCCGGAGGAGGACGACGGCTCCACCAGCACCGGCAGGTTGTATCCGTCCACGAGGCTGACGTCGTAGAAGTCGAGCCCGCCGCTGCCATCGAGCGTGAACTCGGCCAGCGTCGTCGGCGGGGCCGCGCCGGCGCCCGCGCACTCGGCAGTGCCAGAGCCGCAGTCCCCGGTGGCGCAGACGAGCCGCCCGAGGCGCCGTCCTGGACGCAGCCGGTGCGCGCCCAGAGGCGGCCGGACCAGCCCGACGGCGCCGTCACTGCGCGCGCCGCGCCCGGCGGCAGCTCGAACCCCGTGGTGTCCAGCCGCGCGCTGCCGGCATTGGACAGGACGCCCGGCCACACCGTGTCCGCGCACCGGTTCACGAACGTGAACGTCGCCGCCTCCCCCTCTGCAACACACCACCAAGAAACACAAAGTCCTCAGCTCGCCCGCCCGCCTGCCATTACTAACCTCACAAGAACTCAACTCCAAAAAAAAGAAGCATGAATTCACCACAGATTACTTACCCCTCCACAAGATCGAGAAGAGCACAAGAAGGGCGATAGATCTTGGCAACCCCATCGATTCTTCTCGAGGCAATGCAGTGCAATGCAGTGGTCAGTGGTTGCTACAGCTACAAGCACGAGCAAGAAGCGTGCAATGTCAGAGCAGAGCAGTGCAGTTACTCACTCCCCTGGACAAATGGTGTGGTAGCGTGACCGAGAAGAGAGAGAAACGAGAGGGCAATGCCAATAGCCACCACCACAAGAACTGGGTGGTGAAGTGGTCGAGAGAGAGAGAGAGAGAGGAGAGGGGAGGGGAATCTTTGGGGTGGCTACAAGGCTGGACTTATAGCAGAGAGTGGGGCTACTATTTAGCAGCAATTTACTTTACCATGCTTTTGGCTTTGTTTTGGTCATGTTTCCTTGGTAAAAGAGAAAGCTTGGGGTTAGGGATGGGTGGGTCTTGATGGTCCTTGTCTCCTTGATTCATAGGCCTTTTTCTCCTGCATTTTTTTTTTGGCATGCCAAGGGAATGAGGCATTTTTTTGTGCAGTTTTTTTTTCCTACAGTGATGAGGTTAAAACTGTTTAGTGAGTGGTATATTTTAATGAGCATCACCTAAGTTTTGTAGCTATGAATCGGATGTAAAAACCCATAAAAAGAGCTTTGTTACCATTCCGAATGCGCTCCTGTCAGCAATGCTTCTAAAACCCATAGGAAGAGCTTTGTGACAATTTCCGAATGTGCTCCAGTTATGAACGCTTATAGGAAGAGCTTTGTTACAATTACGAATGCGCTCCTGTTATGAACGTTTCAACTTACGTTACTACTGTGTTACACATGCCAACCATTGGTAATCAAAATATGAGAATGCAGGGTGGTGTGGAAGTAAAGATGTTGGCTCTAGTCCTGCCTTTTCTCACAACTAATTGCTGCAAAATGAGCTTCCAACATCTTATGCGGTGTAGCTTATGTAATCCGGGGATCGCAGCACAGTCCAGTAATTAATATCTCAGTTGATCTCGAGGGGAAAAAAATGGTATATCTGTTTAGGGTATGTACAATGATATAGACAGGTGCTGTTTATAGCAACTCTCCATATCATCTATAAACAGCACTAAAGACAGCTCATACAATGGTACAGACGGCCGCTGTCTTTTTAGTTATCTTTATAGAATACATAATCTTTTAATACTTTTCTTGTTTCTTGTGCTATAGTTGGCTACAGGATTGTAGACAGCATCTATCTCCCTCTCCATTCTCTTTCATCCACGTCAGCAAAAATCCTATATGACAATGACTATAGACTTCTAACATAAATCCATCGTACATGCTCTTAGAACACCGGGTTTTCAGCCTAACAGTTGAGAGTGGAGAAAAGGAATCAAAGAATACACTTCGACCTTTACATCTTGAAGATGGAGGATCCTTTCAGTGCAACATGTTTTAGGTTGCTTCAGGCTAGATCTAATTGGATAAGTGCATTTTTGCAGTTGATACTTGGTATTAGGGTGTGGTTGGTTGATCTTGTTCCTAAAGGCAGTAACAAAGGTTTTGAAAGGGGACAAATCATGTGCTGTACATAAATCATACTTAACATGGTTGGCCCTATTATTCTAAAGGCAGTAATGGAGGCGTTGAAAGGTCAAAAAGGAAAAGGGGAAGAATGTAGAGGGTAAATGGAGACAATCAGCTACATAACAGAAATGTACTGTCCCAAGATGATTTGATGACAAAATGGTAGTAACACTTTTTGACATCATATTTATAAAAATAGTCGTGCTCAATTTTTTTTTAGCAAAAATAGCGCCTCGTCCGCACGGCTGCCGTGCAGTGGCCCCGCCGCCCGCCATGTGTAAATGAGTACACTTAAATGAAATTGTGAGGTACAATCAGAACGAGTAAAATTATAGAAAAAATTACACAAAAAATACACCGTATTAGGATCATTCATGTAAAATTTCCCAATTTGTTTAACTAATTTGCTATATTTTAAAAATGCTAGGAAATCCACGAGTTATCGACCGAAACCCTAACCTAATCGGGAGGGGACATGTGGCACGCAGTGGGGCCACCGCACGGCAAGGCCACAGCACGGCGACCGTGCGGATGGGATGCTATTTTGCCAAAAAAAAAACGACCGCAGCCATTTCTATAAATATGATGCCAAGAATTGTTAATACTGCCAAAAATTCTGATTTGATTTGATGCGTCAAGTGTATATGTAATCGTATACTCCTGAACATTTCATACAAAAAAGGAATTCTTTTCTCGAAAGGTCAACAAAAATAAGAAAATAAATCTAGCTATCGTGTAATGTACATGGATTTGTGTGTGTGTGTGGGTGGAAGGGGGGGGTGTCAAACACCGAAGCTTATTTTAAGGGCGCAACTAGGGTTCGGTCGACTTCCCATTGTACGCTCCGATGCAACACAAGGAAAGAACGGCTACAACATTTTTCTCAATGGTCGCAACAAAAAAATTACTGGGTTTCAAACTAGGTGGGGGAAAGAAGAAGATGCAACATCTCAGACCCAGCATACATCTGGAAAACACGTGGATGGCCAACACAGTGGAAAATCCGATACAATATAAGGGGTGCAATTTTTTTTCAATGGTCGCAACAAAAAGAAAACTAACTATCAAAGAAAAGGAACATCTGGAAACACCTAACTATCGAAGTGTGCAACATTTTTTTCAACAGTCGCAATATTTTTTTTCAACAGTCGCAACAGAAAGAAACTAACTATCAAAAATAAGACGTGGAGCATCTAGAAACACCTATTGCGAACAAAAAGTTTGCAACATTTTTTTTCAATGGTTGCAACATATTTTTTAAACGATAGCAACAAAAAAGACTTACAAACCATCAAATAAGTGGGACTCCTCAGAACTGCGTGCTCCGGCAGTCATAGATGGCCCTCCCCGAGTGCGGGAGCGGCGGAGGCCCCGCTCTGATGCCACCCCACCCACCGACCGTTGCCTGACTCCATAGTAGCGTCGACGGCGCCGCCGCGCTGCTTGAGCTCCCCTGTCCCCCTCTTCTCCTCCACTGCTTCCTAATTGATCCTGTGGTTGATGATCCATAGCTTGGTTGATTAGGATTTGATGGATGGAGATTGGACTAAGAAGGCTTTTTTGGATTTTGTTTTGGCTTGGCTGTGGTGAGACGATGGGGAAAGGTGCTAATGATAGGAAAATGAGAATGGGACGTGCTTCTGGTAGCGAGTGGACATAGAGGGAAAGAGTAAAGAGATGGGGATCTGGAGGAATTGAATGTCGTCACTTGGATTAGCGTACGGAGCGTCCTTTGCACTCGGACATAAGAATCGAAGCATTTCCCTTATTTTAAACAGAAGTAGTTTGCGAGTTGCAAAAAAAAGGACTTACTCCTTTCTTCGTACGGTATAAGAGGTTACTTAGGCTCCATTTGGCGTTGCCGTGGATTATGATAATCTCGTTTGGTTATACCGCTTTTAGATATTGGTGTGTTTCACTAGCTTTTTTTTCTTCTTATCTAAGATGCAAACAAATATATTTTTTGTGTTTGAAAACATTCCAGATGAAATGTGAGCGAGAATCATTGAATGATAGAATTTATCTAACTAATATGATTTGCCAAACAAGGCGAAAGACTTTTCACTACTTCGTTTTTGAGTTTTTGGCTCTTTGGTCTGTTTTAGTGATGAAATAACAAATCTAGTCTCCTCCTCGCAGAATTAGCAAAAAATGGCACAACGGTTGGGTAGGCGGACGACATGTGTCCCATGTCGGTCTCAGTTTGTGGTAGGTGACTTTCCGCGGTGATTTCGCACGACACATCGCTCTCCGCGGTGGTTTTGCGCAGTAGGGTGTCATTTTTGCCAATTTCGTTCACACATGGAGCTAGTTTTGCTATTTTTGTTACAAAAAGATGCTAAATAAGCCAAAAACTCCTTCGTTTTCACATCAAATTTAAAAATAAGCTTAGCACAACAACTGTAAACTGAGCTTATAAATATAGCATTGGGGGGTTATGGGGGTGGTAAACTCTGTTGTACGTTTCGTTCATTGAAAAAAAAACTATTTCACATTTGAATAGACTAATGTCTATTTAAGAACCTAATTTTTTATGAACATAATAATCATTGATAATTGTTTTGAAAATATTTTCATAAAAGGCTTCAAATAACATCAAATAAAGCAAAACGCATGAGGCAAGAATTCAACTAACATTTGAATAGTCTATGACATTTAATTCATTCCTCAATTTGCAAAAGCGGCATTCATCTAATGGTTTGGTGAAAATGTCCGCTAATTGGTCTTCGGTTCAGATGTGGCTAATTCCAATATCTCCCTTGCTCACATGATCTCTCAAGAAATGGTAGCGAATATCTATATGCTTGGTTCTTGAGTGTTGGACGGGATTATTGGTAATTTTCACAGCACTATCATTGTCACACAAAAGAGGCATTTTATCAAATTTAATTCCATAATCTATCAAAGTTTGCCTCATCCATAGCAATTGAGCACAACAACTACCCGTGGAAACATATTCGGCTTCGGCGGTGGATAAAGCTACGGAGTTTTGTTTCTTGGATGACCATAATACTAAAGATCTTCCTAAGAATTGACAACTACCTAAGGTGCTTTTTCTACCCACTTTACAACTTGTATAATCGGAATCAGAATATCCAATTAGATCAAATTTAACACCTTTGGGGAACCATAGGCCAGTGCTAGAGGAATGCTTTAAATATCTTAGTATTCTTTTAACAGCCATCAAATGGCAATCTTTTGGAATTGCTTGAAAGCGTGCACACATGCAAACACTAAACATGATATCGGGCCTAGATGCGGTGAGATAAAACAAACTACCAATCATGTATCTATAAAGCTTTAAATCTACCGGTTTACCTCCCTCATTTAGGTTGAGATGACCGTTGGTTACCATGGGAGTCTTGATGGGTTTTACATCCTCCATGCCAAATTTCTTGATCAAGTCTTTTGCATACTTTGTTTGGTTCACGAAAGTCCCATCTTTGAGTTACTTGATTTGAAGTCCAAGGAAGTAGCTCAATTCTCCGATCATGGACATTTCAAATTCCCTAGATATCATATCACCAAACTCTTTGCAAAAATCTTGATTAGTAGACCCGAAAATGATATCATCAACATAAATTTGATAAACAAAGAAATCATCATCTAAAACTTTAGTAAATAAAGTTGAATCAATTTTCCCGATTTTAAATCCTTTTGAGACTAGAAAATCTCTAAGGTGTTCATACCATACTCTAGGAGCTTGTTTAAGATCATAGAGTGCCTTGAAGAGTTTATAGACATGATTTAGATTTTTAGTATCTTCAAAACCGGGAGGTTGTTCAACAAAGACAAATTCGGATATTTTGCCATTTAGGAAAGCACTTTTGACATCCATTTGAAATAATTTAATATCAAAGCATGATGCAAAAGCAAGTAATATCCTAATTGACTCAAGTCTAGCTACGGGAGCAAAGGTTTCACCAAAATCCACACCTTCGACTTGTTAAAAACCTTGAGCGACCAACATTGCTTTGTTTCTAACAACCAAACCATTCTCATCTTGCTTGTTTATAAATACCCATTTAGTACCAATGACGTTGTGTTCTTTGGGTCTTTCCACCAATGTCCAAACTTCATTCCGAGTGAAATTGTTGAGTCCTTCATGCATTGCATTCACCCAATCTGTATCTTTAAGCGCTTCTTCTACATGCTTTGGCTCAATAGAAGAGATAAAATAGTAATGTTCACAAAAATAAGTGACACGAGAGCTAGTTTGAACACACTTACTTATGTCACCCAATATTTTGTCTATTTGATGATCTTTAGCAATTGCATTGTGGATTCTTGGTGGTAGATTAGATGGTTGATCATCTTCTTTATTGTTCTCTTCATCAATTTGAATTTGATTTGTGGAAGAGGTAGGAGGTTCAACTTGGGTAGAAGATGATGGATCATCCTTAGGCTTGATGTCACATATTTGCATGTTCTCCATGGGTTTTCTTAAGGCTTCATCACTTACATCATCCAAATTCTCATGCTCTTCTTGAGAGCCGTTAGTTTCATCAAATTGCACATCGTGCCTTTCTTCAACTAAACCGAAGTTTTGGTTAAAGACACGATAAGCTTTGCTATTAGAAGAGTAACCAAGCAAGAAACCAACATCACAACGACTATCAAATTTTGAAAAACGAACACCCTTTCTCAAAATATAGCACTTGCAACCAAATACACGAAAATAAGAGATGTTCGGTTTTCTTCCAACAAGAAGCTCATAGGAAGTCTTTTTCAAAAGCTTATGCAAATAAAGATGATTTATTGCATGACAAGCGGTGTTAATAGCTTCCGCCCAAAAACTATCAGAAGTAATGTATTCATCAAGCATTGTCCTAGCCATTTCAATTAATGTACGATTTTTCCTTTCTACAACTTCATTTTGCTCCAGAATGTAGGTTGTGGAAAGTTCGTGCTTTATTCCAAGTTTATCACAAAAGTCTTCAACTTTAGTATTCTTAAACTCGGAACCATTATCACTACGGATTTTCTTAATTTTGAAATCAAATTCATTTTGAGCCATTTTTGCAAAACTTTTGAAAATACCGGAGGTTTCACTTTTGTCATCTATGAAGAATACCCATGTGTATCTAGAGTAATCATTCACAATGACTAAATAATAGCTATTTTCCCCGATACTCTTATAGGTTGTTGGCCCAAATAAATCCATATGTAAGAGTTCTAATGGTCTAGAAGTTGACATGATACTCTTGGAATGATGAAAATTAGCGACTTGTTTACCAGCTTGACAAGCACTATAAAGTCTATTTTTTCTCAAACTTCACATCTTTCAAGCCAATAACTAAATCATGTTTGAAAAGCTTTTTAAGTTGAATCATTTCAACATGAGCTAGCCTTCTATGCTAAAGCCAACTCAATGAGGTTTTTACAATTAAACAAGTTTTTAAGCATGATTCATTTGAAGTAAAATCAACCAAATAAAGATTTCCAAATATAAAACCTTTGAAAACTAAAGAGCTATCTTTTACATTTGAAATTGTAATACCTTCATTAGAGAATGAACAAATTAATCCAAGATCACAGATTTGAGCAACCGATAGCAAATTGAAATTTAATGATTCTACTAGAGATACATTTGAAATGGAAAAGTCATTTGAGATAGCAATTTTACCCAATCCTATTACTTTTCCTTTGCTATTGTCACCAAATGTGATCTTGTCAACTCCTTTACCATTCTCGAATGTGGTGAACATCTTTCTATCACCGGTCATGTGTTGAGTGCATCCACTATCAAGCACCCAATGTTTTCCACTGGTTTTATAGTTCACCTACAAAACAAGAATCAAGTTCTTTTAGGTACCCAAATTTGTTTGGGTCCTTGGAGGTTAGTGACCAAGGATTTAGGCACCCAAATTGCATTCTTTTTAGCGCATAAAATTGAAGTGCCAACAAATCTAGCAATGACTTTACCATCCTTAGTTTTTCTAAGCATATAGCATGAATCATATATACCAAGGGATGTAGTCTTACCCTTAGGACAATTTTGTTGAACATGTCCTATTTCCCGGCACTTTTGGCAATACTTGTCATTTTGCTTAACAAACCTTGTAAGCTTGTTTGCCGGCTTCTTACCTTTCTTGGGCACATACCCAAGTCTTTCCTTGCTGAATGAGCACCGTTGCTCACTCAAAAGCTTGTCAAGGATGGTCTTACCCTTGAAGCACCTTTCCAAGCTTTTGCTTAGCTTGGTCACTTGCTCTTTTAGCTCATTGTTTTCAACAACAAGTCTTGCATCATTATGCTCAACATTATTATGATTAGCATTGATATTTGAGCAACATGACATAACAATAGGATTATTACATGAAGTAGATGCACTAGTTCTAGCAATATCTATACTAGGTATATCATCAATAATATCACATGTAATTCCTATGCTAGAGCAAGACTTGCTTGAATTTTCCTGGATAAGCAAGTCATGAGCTTCCTTTAACTCCTCATAAGATTCTTTTAGAGAGATATGCTTTCTCTTTAAGATTTTATGTTTTGATATTTCATTTTCAAGATATTCATTCAAGTCTTCAAGCATATCCATTAATTCATCATATGTTGGTTCATTATCATTAATGGATTTTACCTTATCTCCTTTCGCCATGAGGCAAGTATGAGTGAATAATAGCGATGGAGCCTCTTTGATTACGATGCCAACGAGTCCCTTCTTCTTGGGGGACTCATTCTCATCGGAGTCGGTGTCGGTTGACTCCACATCGGAGTCCCACTCTCTAATGTGGGCTTCATGCTTGCCATCCTTGTGAAGTTTCTTGAAAAGCTTCTTCTTGCCATTGTATTCCTTCTTCTTGGATGACTTGCCCTTGTCATCATTCTTCAAAGGACAATGAGAGGCAATGTGCCCCTTTTCTTCGTTTTTATAGCATCGAATGTTGCTATAACGCGTGTTGTCACTTAATGATTGCCCTTTCTTGTTCTTGTCGAGTTGAAGCTTCTATGTGGGCGTCTTCTCATGAACTTCTTCATTCTTCTTACAAGAAATGCAAACTCGTTTTCGGAGTCTCCTTCTTCTTCCTCATCATCACTCGATTCTGCTTTGGCCATGAAAGCGGTATTCTTCTTTGAGGAAGATGACTCCAAGATCTCTTCCTTGTCTTTTTTGAACAACTCATTAGTTATGAGATTGCTCAAAAGTCCCGTTGGCGTCATTCTTGGCAACTCGGGAGAGTTGAGAAACAATGTCACCAACGTCTCGTACTTGTCCGGTAGAGCTCTAAGCATCTTGCGCACAATGTCAACATCAAGAAGGTTAGTACCAAGGCCTTTGAGCTCATTCACAATGTTGTTGAGTCGTGAATACATCTCATTAATGTTTTCATGAGGCAACATTACGAATGTTTCATATTTAATCCGAAGCCTATGCAATTTGGCTTCTTTGATCGTGGATGTTCCCTCATGAATTTCGGAGAGGGTGGTCCAAATTTCATGAGCAATTTCTAAGTTACTCACTGTATTGAACTCATCCGCGTTCAAAGCACCAAAGAGAGCGTTCATAGCTTGGGCATCTAAATAAGCATTACGCACCTCTTGATCCGTAGGAACTAATAGATTAATAGGCATGACATAACCCTCATTTGCGATTTTCCAAATGCTTGGACTCATGGCTTTTAAATAAATTTACATTCTAATTTTCCAATAAGTATAATTAAAGCCATCAAACAAAGGAGCCTTTCCTATAGCAATTCCCTCACTAACCATCCTTTTCTCTCTTGGACGGTTAAGCCTAAAACAATGAGAGACCAAGCTTTGATACCACTTGTAGGATCAAGGATAACCGACTAGAGGGGGTGAATAGGTGGTTTTTAAAAAATTTAGCAAATAAACAATTTAAGCCAAATATGAGTTATGTCTAAACTAGATACAATTCTATCTAAGCAATTTAATACAAGATAAATGCTAGAATTGTAAATACGAAAGTAGTAAAGACAAGAAATAACCAAAAATGAGACAATGAAGTTTTTCTCGTGGTATCGACGACTTACCGGTCTTCACTAGTCCACGTTGAGGAAGTTTGAACGAATCAAGTCGGCTCCACGAATTAAGCCTTCCCTCGATCACTATTGGTTGTTCTTCCTCCGCTCCGGAGATGGTGAACACCGAACCACTCACAATCTTGGCACCAGGCCTCTTCATAAGCTTCTTGAAGATATCACCGTCCTCCCACCACCAAGCCGTCTAGGAGTTCAACAAAACTCCAAGAGTAACAAATCGATGACCTTTGTTTGATGGCACACTCAAGTGCAAATAGATCAATTAGAATGAGTGAATGCACTTGAATTGGCTCAACTACCTCACAATGAATGCTCAAGTGCATTTGAGGTGTTGAATGAATGCTCAAGACTCTAAGGATGTTAAATGAAGAGTTGTTGCCTGTCCTAGAGCAGGTGGAGGGGTATTTATAACCCCCACAACAAAATCCAGCCGTTATGAGAGAAACTCCAGATTTTCAGTGAAATACGGTACTACCACCAACCAAGGTGTGGTACTACCGCTTCTCACCAACCGCTCTGCAACGGCTACAACAGGAGCATTCACTGCCTCTGACATAGCCGTTTTAAATGCGGCGCAGTACTACCACCAACTATCATGCGGTCATACCGCTTATCCGAACGGCACATGGTAGTTCCGCCAACTAAAAAACGGAATTACCATAATGCGGTTGTACCGCTCCAAAAGCCGGTCATACCGCATTAGCAACCAGTTGGCTGTGACGATCAAACCATTTACGTGGACGGCCTAGATTGATTGGGCTGTTCGGACAACTCGTTTAAACCACACGATCATGTCACTTTCGGATAGTCCGAACGGCCTACGGTAATACCGCCAAGGGATACTTGGTCATACCGCAAAGCGGTAGTTCCACCCATTAAACCCCGGTACTACCGTTTGTCCAAAGAATTGCTTAGAGAGCTTTCAAATACAAATACAAATGCATGCATGATCCTAAATTGATCCAAATAACACAAGAACATGCTATCAAGCTACTAGTCATGATCTCTCTTAATAGTACGGCATTTAACCTATAATCTGGTCTTCCAACCATTTCTCCTAAGACCGGTAAAATACAAAAAGGATCCTAGACTATTTGTACCTTATCTTTTATCCAAAAGATCTTCATGTTGTCCTTTAGCATGCATCTTCAAGACATCAAACTCACCAATGGAACTTAACCTTGTAAATACTCAATAAATATGTTAATCCCATATTCACATATTATCATTAATGACAAAACCATTTTTAGGGGCCTAGATGCTTTCACACGAGCCCGTTTGGCCCCAAAAAAATAAAAAAAATCCTAGAAAAATAAAAAAAATGTGTAGAATACATAAATAGATATGAAAATTGAAAAACAATGAGACAATCATAATAAAATGTAATAACGAGCTTTTATTAATGTTGAACTGGTTGCCTCGTTAAAACCTTCGCCAAGTAAAAACTCAAAATGAGAAAACATTGGCAAAGAAAAAGAGTACATCCTTGTACTACGTGTCATTGTCTAAGTATAGATTTTTGAACACCTTCGACAACTGTGGATTTTCCACAAAGTGTTGTATTCGTAAATCAGCTTGTTCCTAGTCCTTCACAGTTTGAAGTATCTCCATCATCTCACTTGTGAGACTTGTTTTTCTCTCCTCCAATATTCTTCCAGAAAGATTAAAAGCAGGCTCAAAGGAAACCGTTTAGACAGGAACAGTTAACAAATCACATGCAAGTATGGATAGCACGGGATATGTTAACTTATGGGCTTGCCATCATTGCAAAATTTCGAAGTCTTCTGAGTTGAAATCCACCGTATCGCTGTCTAGATAGGTGGATAGTTCCCCACTCCTTATGGGTCTTGGCTGAGTAGACGACAGTGTAGAAGAAGAAAACCTGGACTTGGAGAAAGAGCCACCGAAGATCTTGCCCCACATAATTTTATCTTGCTACTTGAGGCGGCGGCTACTAGAGGACGTTGCGAGTGGACTCTCCGGAACTTATTTTCATACCTTTGATAAACCTCGTATAACCAAGAACGAACTTCTGTAAATAGTTAGTATAGTCTAGCCCTGTAGCATCACTAAGAAGATCAAGTAGACTACCAAATACATCAATTTTACCTCTAGGATCTAAAAGAAATGCAAATGCATATAGGTAAGGGATATCTCTCCAATGTTTAAGGTATTTAGTTTTCATGGCAACAGTAGCATCGCGTAAAACTAAGTCATTTTCATACATTTTCAATTGAGTAGTAATCTGTAAAATAGTATGCACAATGATAGGAGATGTTGGATAGTGGACAACAAACAAAGCAACAGTTGCCTCATAAAATTTTCTAAAAACTGTAGTATCTTCTCAGCAATGAACCAATGTTGCTAAGTCAATAGTATACTACCGTCGGTGCTCTAATAGTGCGTTTGAATAAAAATAGAAAAAGTGCTATTGTATGGTAATAGACTCTTAGGCATCAGGTAAGTAGAGTTCCACCTTACTGGCATGTCCAAACCGAACTTTCTTGGAGATACTCCCATCGCCCTGCAGAAGTTCTTTACATCGTGCTATTCTTACGTTAGAATTATTTAAGAAAGAAATCGCATCGCGAAAAGATTTAATATACGGACTCAACCTCTTCAAACCACATTTGACTATACGGATGATAATATGATAGGCGCATTGTTGATGTAGCAAGAAGGAATCAGCGTATGTACTCAACACTGGAGTAAGAATATTCATAGCCCTAGAGTTCGAAGTAGCATTGTCTAAAGTAATTGAGAATATTTTGTCTGTAAAACCAAAGTCTTCCACGACTTTGATAATACAGTCCGCAATATTCTCACCTGTGTGTTCTACATCAATTAATTTCAAACCTATAATCCTTTTCTCCATTACCCAGTCGTCATTAACATAATGGAAAACTACACTAAGATAATCCACCCTAGCCCGACCACTCCATATGTCTGAGGTTAGGGCCACCGAAAATGTGCACATACTAAATAGTTTCTTTATTTCATTACGGCGTTTATTGTAGTATTTTACTAGATCCTTAGTTACTGTCTGTCTAGAAACGGAAGAAAATATAGGATTATATGCACTCTTAATATAATTTTGGAAAGCAGGAGACTCCCCAAGACCTAACGGTAAATCCCCCAAAATAATTAAACGACAGAGAGATTGATGAGCTACCTCAATATCGTAGTCCCAGCTACGTACCGTACCATCAAGGTTGTACTGTAGCTGCGTCTGCCTCACCACCAATCCTTGCTTGGCTCGACATCTTGTAGTATGTCTAAGTAAGTGCCCCGTTTTACTTGTAGACCTTGTAGACAATTCATTACGATAAATTTTTCAAATAGCATATGGTACGTTATTTCTCTATGCGTCTTGCTTGGTTGTCCTGTCGAAATTCTCCCACACTCCCGATGTAGACGACATCGACCTCTTTGGTCCAATTGGCGTGAAGCCTGATGCTGCCGTGGAGCCTGATGATGGAACTCCGTCTTGCTCTTTCGGTTGGCTTGAGGCAGCCGCACCCGCATCCATAGATGCAATTTCCTCTAGTGAAAGTTTGTAATCACCAAGAGCAAAGCTGACGTAACTATCCATAACGAAAACTGCAAAATCAAAAATAACACTATTATTACTTTCATCTTAGCATAACAAGTACTAACAATAAAAGTATACAAAAAATAGTATTCCTCTTTTGCTGATATGCTGCCGAAAATTGATTTTTTCAAAATTTGGCATAAATTTTTTTTGAATTTTGCCAAATTAGCTCAACATGAATTTGAATTTGCACAATAGAATTATAAAGAGAGAATGAGGAACGGAGGGGTGCTGAATGAGGGGGGGGGTATGGTGGTTATTTATAGGAAAATTTCAGGATTTTTTTATTTTTTTTTGCTATTTTTAAATACCCAAACGGTAAAAAACGGCCAAAAACGCCCAACAATTTGAATTTAGTCGAGTAGTGCAGTGCAGAACCTGACCCATGGGCCGCCCGACCTCGCTTTGCCGGCACTTTCGGCACCCTCCTCTTCTTTTCCCCGCCATTTGCCCTAGTCTTGGGCGTCTTGACAACCATCTGCAGACACAGCTTCTCACAAGCAGTTGCATCCGCCCGCCCTACCGCTTCCACACCGACGCCGACCCGCCGACATCCACGCTAGCACCGCCCGTCCCAACTTTCTCCCTCCACGCCGACACCACTCCCTCCCTAGCTCCCTGTCTTCTCCTTCCTCCGCGGCTTCGCGCCGCCACCGCCACCACCACCCAACCCTCCTTCCTCTTCTCCCTCCGCTTCTGCCACCGGCGCCGCCACCGCCACCACCACCCAGCCCTCCTTCCTCTTCTCCCTCCGCTTCGGCCACCGGCGCCGCCACACCCTCCTCTTCCTTTCCTCCTCCTCCTGGCCATGTCCTCCCTCCGCGCCTGCCCTTCTTTCTTCGCGCCAGCGCCGCCCGCCTCTCCTCCTGCGCTCCCTGGCTCCCGGCTCTGGGCCTCTGGCTCTCCCTCGCACGCAGGCCACTCGGGCCATGTCAGGCTGGCCCAATGTGCCAGGGTAGCGGCCTAAGCACGACATGAGCCGTCGTGCCAGGCTGTCACGGCCTATGAACAGTATGAGCTGTGTTATGCCTAGGCCGAGCCTACAGTGGCGTGCCTTGTGCCGGTCCAATAGGCACGGCTCGTTTGACCAGCTCTAGGCAGAGTCGCATAGAGTAGGTGTGGACCGGTGGAGGGGGAGAAGGGACGTGGATTATTTACTTGGATTGCTTGAAGAGTGGTGTTTGATTCTGATTCCAGGTGGCGCGATTCCAGGACAGGGACTTGGGGTCCTCCCCTGAGTTTGTTTTCTCACGAGGGGCTTGATCATACTTGGCTTCTGCCAGCCTACTCGACCTGAACTCTAGAACAGAATTATTTGCAGGGAGACAAATTTGCGGCCATGGCATCATGTCAGTTCATCCATTTCCATTGCCGTTCTTGCTGCGACGCCTGATTCTCTCTCAAAAAAAAAAAAATTAAGACACCTGATCGGAACGTAACATGTGGTACCGTTGGCCATGCTCAGGTCAGCCAGCCAGCCAGTGGATCCACTTGAATATCACAACTGGAAGCCTGCACTGCATGTTTGGCCTCTTTGGTTGTGCATTCTGTTTTCTTTTTCGTCAGTGGGCATTTGATCAGTTGAGAATATACATACATGCATGCACTCAAGTTAGGCCGCCAGATGAGTTTGCTTATTGTCGCAATTTGGACGAACAAAAGGTGCTTACCACGCTTGTAATCCGCGCGCACTTATCAAGCCGAATCGAGCAATTATGCTGCCTTACCCTTTTTCCCCTCTAAGTGACAGCCTATGCATACGGATGTAGAGAGCAAAAAAGCACTAGGCAGGTGCTACCTCCTTTTTTTACTCGTTGTTTTGGACCCTACGTACATTTGACTATTATTTTTTCAGTTATATGTTGGTAAAATTTATTAAAATGTAATAATATGAAAGCATTTTTATGACCAATCCGATGATATCATTTTCACGTGACAAATTCAGACACGTTTGTCCATATTAAGAGTCAAAGTTTTAAACCATTGGCAATATACATTTTAGAACGACATCTAAAAAGAAAGAAGGGTGTATTTTATAAGGTGCAACAATTAAAAATTAGAATACATACGTTTTAATTTGGATTCATTTTCCGAACCATCCAATCGAGTGCCTGATGTTTCGAGCCCCATTAACTTCTCATGGCGCGGAACGTAAACTCAGTTCAACACCTGCTAGCTAGCTAAGAGCATGTATAACATTGTGATATCAATTGTCAATAGGTTTTGCCATGCATGACATAATATGATGTGGATAAGAGAGGGAGAGTATAGAGAATTGAGCCGTCTCTCGTAAATTAGTCGACTGTAACACGAGAAACAAGACATATTGTATGTGGAGGAGCTGTCTATAAAGATATGTAAAAAGGCAACCTATTATAGAAGCTGTTTTTAGTTTTTTCTATAGATGATGTAGAGGAATACTATAGACAATAGTTGCCTATATTATTGTACATGCCTAAAACCCGCTTGACTTCTTTTCTTCTTTTTTTTAATACCCATCGCTTACAGAAGTTAGAATCTACTGGACCTATTAGCATGTGAGTTAAGACGGTCATAGTCTGATAGGCGATATGGTATTAAACGAAACAAAATCATTTACCAAAGGAAAAGAGCCGCGCCGTTGTGTACAGTCAGCCCAGCTTCCAGCCCAGTAGCACAAGATGTCATTTGGGCCCAATAGGACTAAAAATGCAGGTTTTGTGGCGAAGGGCACAAATGTTGGAGAACGGGTGATTGCTGTGCCCGTGTCAGAATGCCTGATCTTCGTAAAAAAAAACACAAACAAACAAACAAACTTTGTTTTGGTTTCATTTAATTAAAAAAATAACGGGGGTTTCCCTCTGGTTCTAAAAAAAGTAGAAGAGGGAATTAAGCATCGATCTCCTCTTAACATAATCACAAACTAGCTCCATTTTTCTTTTACTTGTGTTTCGGAGACATCAGCGTGATCTCTAACACCCTGTCCCAAAATCCGCTCATAGCCTAACATATCATAGGGTGAGCTCATGTATACATAGCACACCGCTTACACTTTTATCATCGCGAGGTTATTCTGTTGCAATACTGGACAATAAGTGTCATAATTTCATAACTATTTTTCCGCGGCACGAAAAATAGACATACCATACTAATAAAAATTATCTACATCTTTCTAGTTATCATCGTAATTTCGAACATATACTGTCCTTCATATGCAACACAAGACAACAACTGTCATCATTAACCGATCAAGGAACCGTAAATTCCCCGGTACCCCAACTTTCAAACGACCCCACCAAATTTGATGTTCTAGGACTGCTGCGGAAATTTATCAGTAGTGATTTTAATTTGGAGATATGTTGGATAGTAGTAGCATTCCAGTCTCAATGTTGGGCTGTGGCGTTAGATTATATTTTGACTATTACTTTTTCTAATTAATATTTTAGAAAAAGAATTTTAAAATTAAAACTATATGGAAGCACTTTTGTGTATGTTGTTAATGTTAGTTTGATTGTATTTGTAAGCACCGTAAAACGACATCTATTTGTTGAGAACAGACTTTGTACTTCAGTCGAGAAAGCTTTTGTTGCTGTTATTGCTGCCGCGAGGGAAGTTTTTGTCTTGTTGATATGGCCATGAACGTGGCTTTCCATACGGGTAAGTCGCCACCATGGTTTTTGTAACCGGATTTTTTTTTATGGGGTGACCGGTAATGCCGGTTTGGCCAATTGCCGAAATTTTCATTTAAAAAAAAATCAAATTCAAACATAATTCGATTTTTTGGGAACAAAATTCATCCAAACCAAAATTTTCAAGGCCGGTTTGTAGCTCTGGCCGAAAAAAAAAATCCCTAGTCGCCACTAGCTTAGCTACGTACTGGCTCTAGTGAAACTTCGTCTTCCTTCTTTGTCCAACTTTTTCCTACTCATCCTTCAGCTGCATATCAAAGGCTCCTTCCTTCCCTGTAATCTGCATGCACCCTGTCATCTTCCACTCGATCATGTCCTAATCTCGATCTCCCTCCTTCCTTCATGCCTTGACCTACTTGGCACCTTTAGCCTTTTCTCCGTGCTGGATCTGTAATTTGCTGTGCTGGCAAAAGCAGATTGTGAGGGGACATATGAGGTTTCCATTTCCATTGCATGTGAGTCATCCAACTGTTGATCCATGTACCTGTGCTTTCTACATTGAAAACGATGGTTGCAAGACAAATTACTAGCTTGGCATAATTGTCGGCAGTGAGATGAACATGAGGCTAGTTATACTGCACTGCAAAGATGGCCAACAGTTCACTCTTAAAAGACAAAAAAAAGGAAAGATGACGAGAAATTCTTCTGTATTACTTCCCTCGACATCAAATATAAGTCGTATTGGCTCTATAAACTTTTCTCCAAATACAGAAAACTTGGAGGGATATTTATCCTATTTCTTCCCGTTATATCTTTATTAATTGAATGATTGTTGAGATTCTCATCGATAAATAATTAATTGCGACATCTCTCCAAATTTCTCTCCTTCCCAACATATTTTTTAGGGTAAATCGATGGCTAGTAAAGCTAAGATGGCTTACAGTTGGAGGGAGTAATATGTCATGGGCTGCATGACACGAGCTCAATTGTTTCTGTTTCGTCCTAGGGCTTGCAAAATGGCGTGTTACGATATATTATCCGTAGAGGATCAGGGTGTTTTCTCCATGTAGCTGCCTAGTATATGCACAAATTGTTTAGCTACCAGATTTCACGAAAGAAACGATTTCAAATGGATTTTCATTTTGTTCCACGTACTCCTATTCTTCACTCTGTTAGTAATAGAGGGAATGCTATTTTGCACTGGGTTTCATATCTTATTCATGTGCGCTGGCCTAAACGACACTTGGAGTTGGCGCCACGTAGACTCTCTGAAAAGGATGCACTGAATATCACGTTTTTACCCGCCCTTTCGCATAAGTTAATTCTTTCTGTAACATCCAAAATTCAAACTCAAGTTTATTGTACCGAGAATAATTATTGAATTATTTTGACCTCTGATTTTTTTTCCTAAATCAATTGTTGCAATTCCATACAAATAGTGACCTTAAAAGAATTTTCAAGAAACATTAACGACACATAAAATTCTAGAAAATTACATAAACAACTACACTGTGTCAGGAGCCTCCACAAAACTTTTCATAATTTTTTGAGCTCGTTTGCTATATTTAGAAATTCCTCAAACAATCAACCCTTTTCGAAAATTTAAAAACCTAATTTTAATGGGCCGAAAGCCTACCTCGGCCCACCTCCTCTCTCCCCCGCCAGCCCGCCTCTCCCCCACCTTCCCCTCTCGCCGACACGCCGGGCCCGCATGTCAGACCTCTTCTTCCACCTCGCGCTTGGGCCTGCAAGCACCAAGTCCCGCCCGGTAGCGCTACAACGCCGCCTGCAAAAGCCAAGCTGCCATCACCCTTAGGCGCCCACCGGAGACGATCGGAGTCGCCTGGTCTCACCTACTCCACCCACCGTTTTGCTCCACTCGAGCGTCATCGCTGCGCGAGATACTCGCGACAAACCAAGAACGGTCGTGAGTTCCCGTTGAGCTTTTCGTCCCCGTCTCGCCATCGGAAGAACTCCCGCCCGTTCCAAAACCCTCAGCCGGTGAGTTCCTTCCACTGGTTCTGCAGAACGCATCATCGTCTCGATCTCTGACGTGCGCGCTCCACCGACGCCCACGCCTACTCTGGTGAGAAAATCTCACGACATGTGTGCCACCTTGCACCACCTTGCCCACTCTCTCAAACCCCTCACTCATTTTACCTTCTAGTGCAATGTAGTTCCGAGTCCACGCTGTCTTCTCCAGCTCCAACGCCCTCAAGCCATTGGAGATATCCATGCCCGGTGAATCCCTAGTTACTTTATGACCGGTTTGAGCTTCGTCTCTCCCCCCTGAACCCATTCGCATGACCCATTGCAGCTATCGTCGTCTGTGCTTGGCCGTCACCATGAACCTCTCTGTCGCCGCTGCTGCCATTGACGTCCTCTGTTCACCGTTGAGCTCCCAACCTCGCCAAGGACATTCCATTGGCGTCCTCTCTTCTTTGTTGAGCTCCCGTCCTCGCCAAGGTCATTTTCCCCATTCTTGTGCCCTCCTGAACCTATTCTCGTGCTCCATTTCAGCTCGTTTCCACCGAGAAGCTCAGTCATCGTGTAGACCAACACCGTCGCCTCTGTTCACCTCGTCTGGTTGCCCCACATCTTCCCGGACCCCATCAACACCACCCGGGTGATAATGGTAAGCTACTAGTGCATAAGCACCCCCCCCCAATTTGGCTCGAGCAAGGCGTTTACACCATTGTCGCCAACATTGACCATGGAGCCACCATGGAACATCACCGTCGGCTCGCCTCCGACGACCCTAGGTCCTCGAGCTACTTCCCTTAGCTACATGGAGACCTCCTGGTCCTATCCTATTCCCTAGATCCTATTGCTTCTAAATCCCGCAGCAAAACCAACTTGAATTTGAGGCACTCCGCCACTTCTCGCCACAATAACGTCGCCTCCGTCCACCTTCGGTCGTTACCACCATCCATGGCATCACCGTGGTCTCCACATCCCATTCTCGAGCTCCCCTATGCCTCCCCGTGCCTGCCTCATCGCCGGTGAGCTTGCCCACACGCTCGGCCTCCTTTGCTCACTCTTTCTGTGACCAGCGGGCCCGCTCGCAGATTAGGATTTGATTAGCCTAATGACAGTAGTTAAAAGTGTTAAGTCGATGGCACGTGGGACCAGCTAGAAAATTAATCAGAAATCTAATTTAAATGAGTTTTAGAAAATGGGTCAATGACATGCGGGACCCACTCACTGTTTTCATAACTTAAACATATTAAACTCTGAGAGAATGACAAGTGGACCCCACCTGTCAGAGTTTAAACAGGAATAAAACTAGGTTAAGGTTAATTACTTACTTAGTTATTCACAAGACACTGACATATGGGACCATTCACTGTTTTCTCAATTAAAACGTGATTTTAAAAAGGAGAGACTCACATGTAGGACCCATATGTAAGAAAATGATTTTTCAAAAAAAAAATCTAAAAATAGAAAAGCCGCTTTCAGTTCAAAGGAATACGTTTTATCTGTTAGAAGGCGTAAACTTGGAAAATGTGCCTTCAATGTCATCGCCTTTTATGATTTTCTTGAATTTTCAAACCGAACCAAATTCAAATGCTTGTAACTTTTGCACATTAACTCTAAATTGAATGATTATTTTGGCTAAATTCATATAAAATCATGAACTTTTTTAATATACAAAAATATTTGAATTTTGTTACTGTTGAATTTATTTTATTACTTATGGTTTTTCTCGGTTCTTTCGAATAGACGTCGAATTGCAAACGAATTTAACGACTATCAAGCACCCCCACACTCCAAGCAAGCTGAGAAAGGCAAGAACCCCCACACTCAGAGCAACTTGAGAAAGGAAAGCACCCCTTTTGATCATTTTGAACCTACTATTTCAATTATTATATTTCGTTTGCAAAGATTATTATGCACGCATGTATGTTTGGCTAAAAATTGCTATGTTCATAGGTAACGATAGTTAAATTCCAATTGTATACATGGATCCTCCTTGTGATATTGTTATCCTTGCTGTTGTAGCTCTTAGGACATGGTGTAGACAGTAGCTAATGTCAATTTGGGTATATTTCATTTACATGTATCATATAGATGCTTAGCCATCCTCAAGTTTTCACTAGGTTTGAATATTCAACGAAATTTGTGCATGGACTTGGGTGGTTTTGAAATGTTAGACCAGAGGGGTAACCTCTGTTAGTTTGGTATAAAAAACAAAATAAGAAAACGTAGTTTTTTATGCGGGAGAGTTATATTATGAATTGTGGAATGTGAGAGTGTGATTTCACATATAGATAAGGGGAGATTCTTGCCTAGGTCGATTAAGGACCGAATGCCGGTACCACCAATCTAAGCCTAAGCGTACAACCACATGTGCTAGTATGGAATAGCCATAGCTAATTAAGTTATCTAGGACCAGCCTTATATTTTGATCGGCTGTAGTAGTAAGGGCATTCCAGTACGGTTTGCTTGAAGGGGCTCCCTTCATCGTGGCGTTGGGACCAAAGCCTTCTGATACAATAGTGAATGCCTCACTAAAGGGAGTGTATCCACTAAAGTGAGGGTTTATCATTTGTCGGGCTAGTGCAAGGTTATGACTAGGTGATGTAAAGGCTTCGTTATGAACTCTAGACTACATACTATCATGTTGTGTGTGGTAGTATCGACGGATACCAAATAAACTAGAGAGCTCATATCTTATGGATAAAGTTGTACACCTCTGCAGAGTATAAATCTATTTAAATAGCCGTGCTAGCTGTCATAAGGGTGCTTAGTGCAGCCACATTGGGTATAGTGTTCACTTTTGCAAAAAAAACAATTTTGTTGGAAATGATGGTACGTATGGATTGTTGTTGACGTATGTGTCATGTCTATGGCTAAAAATGATTCAATTTCATAGCCAAGAAGGGTTGTGACTTACTCTTATTAAAGTTATATACTTGCTATTTCATTACATGTCAATTGCTCTTTAAATTCCTGTCGCAAATTATTACATACCGGTATTGCAAATATAAACTTGCTTTATGGTGAAGATAACTTGTAGCGTAGAGCGTAGCGTAGAGCCATATTCCTTATAGACTTGCATTTATATTATGTTGTAATACACTACAAGTCTTGCTGAATATACAATGTACTCAATCTTGCTTAAATTGTTGCTTATATTAGATAAGGGTACGACGATGGGTCTTTTTAGGGCTTAGTCCTTGTCGGTTGCCTGTGGGATGTGTATGGCATACCACTAGACCCTTTTGGTTTACATACTATGCTTTTCGCTGCTCTCTTTTGATACTCGAATTTATTTGGCTGATCGGCCCTTTGTAATATAAACTTGCTATTTATCGCTTATGATTAAGACCTATTGAACCATGTTGTATGTATGAATTGTGTATGGAAGTGATTGTCAATGTTGTGGATATGTGTACTAGCTACTGATCATGAGACTAATACGGTACACACATGAGGATTTCGGATATTCGAAGCCCGGGTCTGATACTTTTTCTACAGAAATTCTATGGAAAATAGATCATTAATTTGTCTCATCTTTTATGCGGCTTCGACGATCAGCCACTATTTTGAATGCATATGATTATTTGCCCCATCTTTCACATCAGTCTTGATTATTTGTCATTTTCCACATTTTTAGTATTTTCTAATTCATTTTCATATTTTTACTCCGTCTGAAATGACGCCCATGCGATAAGCCTTCTCTAGCCGCGCCGAATCCATGGACTCGGAGCACTGTATCTCGCGCCTGGCCGCCGCGAAGCGGTTCTATGTGGTGTAGCTCGGCCACGGCAGTGCGTTGACCACTCTATTATTTGTCTTTTTTGTTCTGTGGATTTGTTTCGTGGGGAGGTTTGTGATTTCTTGATTTGAGCTTTGCTTTGGGGACGCAAGTACCAGTAATCAGCTTTGCAAAACGGTCCAATAGCATAACGGTCATAGGGTAAAATAGGAAAATATATTAGACAATATAAAAAACGGAAAATAAAAAATAATCAAGCCAAATGTGAAAGATGACAAATAACCAATCGCATCAAAGTAATGGCAAGTCGTTAAAGTCTCGTGAAAAGTAGTAAAATGATCAATTTCCCCGAAATTCTATACAACTTTTTTGACCTGGCTGGATGCCTGGATCTGACGTTTTGGTTGTACGTAACTAACTGAGACATTCTTGGCTAGAGCCAATAGCTGCTGCAGGTGCAAAAATCATGTAAGTTGACGAGACTTAAAACATTGCACGTTAGCTTACATGCATGAATAGATGAAGCTAGTTATTTGCCCATATATTCTTTTTCGGGGGATCGACACATGTTTTTTTGAGTGAATAAATGTTGATTCATGTCAGCATGCATGTGGCCATTGTGGTTTGAATCTAGTTTATGTCTACTCCATTTCTGATAGTTGTAGATTGACATTGATTAGCCCGATCAGTGACTCAAGCAGCCAAAGTGATTTCTCTGTGCATTCGTGTTGTCTGGAAACTACGACCTAATTGTTAATCCTTAGTGTTAACTCTATCGATTGATCAATAGTTTGGGAGTGAAGTCGTATCCTTAGCCATTTTTCTATTCAACTCAAACATCGTACCAAGGGGATATTCTTACCACCCACTAGAAGAGGTGAGCACACTCTGCCACATACAGTCAACCAAACAACCCATGTTGTATCTAGTCATGCATCAACTCTTTTGATGCAACCAACCAAATAAAATCTCAGCACAGTCTGATCCAATAGAAACAGACAACCAAATAACTCACCGTTGCATCCACTCAGACTGACTAGGTTCAGCCTAAATGACTCATACGGACCAGGCTAGAGACATACAGGCAACCAAACGAACCCTATATGTGTAGCAACTGCTCGATGTAATCTGTGGCAT
Source organism: Phyllostachys edulis (assembly GCA_036346405.1). NCBI lineage: Eukaryota > Viridiplantae > Streptophyta > Magnoliopsida > Poales > Poaceae > Phyllostachys > Phyllostachys edulis. The sequence continues at coordinate 46,338,325 of CM070563.1, read as the reverse complement.
GTGCGATGATGTGTGCATGCACCGATCATGCGCCTCTATAAATGAGGGGAAAATGTATGTACATGCTGCGGACAAAATGGAAAGTTGTTGTGTTGAGTCTATCTAATGTGTACATGCATGCATGCATGGTTCTCTACACTATATCAAATGCAGAAGATATCTAGAAAAAGAGAAGAGGAAGCAAAGAAAAACAGAAAGAGAGTGACTTTGATACATGTAAATTACGTACTTTACATACATTTTTTTTCTCTCACGATCCATTAATCATCTGGACAGCAAAACAAGTCATGGCTAAATTCTTAAGTCAGTGCAAATTATATAAGCTCAGTTATAACGGAGGATTTTGGTTTAAAAAAAATGGGAGAAGCGGAGTGCAAAGCAATCACTAGGTGCTAAGATGCCCTAGCCATTTTAATTTGGGTGTTAGGTCAGGTCAAAAGTTTCTCAAAAACAGTTTCATATATATGTAGTCCCGAAAATGATCTACCGCCATATATATAACATTTGAAGGCAAAACATAATCCATAATGAGATAATAAAAAGGTAAAATATCTTTATACAAAATAAGTATGAGGTAAAAATACAACATTAACATCAAATTTCATTGTGTGTGTGTGTGTTCCTTTTAACACCGATTGGGTTTGGATTTGAAATTTTATAAGGTATCAGAGTATCTTAAAAAATAATTCTAACCATTTTTGAGTTGATTAATTTGATACCCGAATTAATTAAGAGCGTGTATGCATGCTTTTCACTAATTAAATATCTCCCCTTCCAAGAATTGTACCGTAGTTTCTTTCCTGCATATCCTGTGTTCCAAAATCACATAAACATTTTTAATATTTATCTAGGTACCTAGTGATCAAAAGACAGAAAAATTAATTACGGAAGCTTCTCAGTTGATCCCTCTTCTAATCAACGATGCACTAGGAGTCTAGAACTAGGCAAGAATAAATGCGTACATGGAATATTGGAGTTCGAAAACGTTTCGTTTGGTTGTTAGGCAGGGTCAAAACTGAAGAGAAGCGTCAGGCAGAAGCGAATAAGAACCAACTAGGCCTAATCAAGTCAAAAAAGACACTGCTTGCGAACTTTCCCTGGACTCCCGAGCCAGCGAGCTACTCATCGCTTGCCTACTCTTCCTAGCTGCTACGTACCATCGAAAACAAAAAGGAAACGATTCTGTGCACACTCATACACAGGACTTACCTCGGGTAGGCATCCACACGAGTGGAGGTTGAGACCAGTATGAAAGAGGATGAACATCGACGGATGAACAATTTACTATATCAGTATGAGCCACCATAGTTAGACACGCATACGCATTGCATTGCATAAAAGAGAAAGAGAAAAAGGAAGAGAAAGAGAAAGAGAAGATACCGTTCACATCATTTTCAGTTTACAATTACAAGATTATTGAATATAATTTGTTGATGTCACTGTTTTACTATGTTACTGACCCTTGCTTTATTTGTGTCACACCGTTGAAGTGACATGCATCGGGAGGGGGAGTAGCACATATGCACCACGTATAATAAACTTTATTGAGATATCACATTTGGTTTCATAATTAAACTATTAGTGGTTTATCTCAACTTGATTGGAACTTAAATATTGGTATTTGGTGGAGATTATCAAACTTGCGTGTGGAACTTGGTTGGTTCCAATTATTTATGGTTGATGTTGACTTATCGATAATCTTTATTGTGTTTAGTTTATGTTGCATAACACTATTAGTTGTTTATGGTTTATACTTGCTTCTTCTTGATAGTTGTTCATTTTGTATTGGTATCGTGTAATTGGTAAGCTCTAGGTTGTGATAACTTTAGTTAAAGTGTTGCTGAAATTTATTATAAGTGGTTTTAATTTGGAGTGTTGTTGGATAGTATTTGTATTTTTGGCTCAATGTTGGTTTAGGGTGTTATAAAGTTACACAGCCTCATTCAGAACAGAGGATTTTGGTAAAAAATTGGGGAGAACGTAGAGCGCAAACCGATCATTAGGTGCTATGATAGATGAACTAGCCCTTTTATTTTGGGTATCAGATCAAGCCAAAAGTTTCTAAAAAAAGGTGCATAAGTACTATGGGGAAAATTACAAATACCCCCGATAAGTCAATCGGAGTTTGGTTTTTACCCCTCAAGTACTTTTGTGGCATATGCCCCTCCACAAGTGCATGGTTGTTTGATATACTACCCCGACGCATACCTTCCTGTTGACTCTTTTTTTTATGTGGACTCTGTGGCGTTGGTCTAAGACATTCTAGCATGGCACGTGGGGTTAATTAAGTTGGGCAGCTTGGATCTGGATGGGGCGTTCATAATCGTTTCCCTGCTTGAGACGAGTCGAATCAAGATAAGGGAAGGCGACAAACAAGGCCCGAACCGGTTGGAGGGATATTGCATGGGTCCTATTAACCACGATGCACATTGTCCATAGCCAAGGTGGCTGGCCACGGAGTCCAAGTCAACAAAAAAACAGCCGAGTTGGAAATGAGAGTGATGGGGGATGTCAAACAACCATGCAGTTGTAGGGGGTAAATCAATCTCCGACCAACTTCCGGAGGTATTTGCAATTTTCCCAGAAACGATCCACCCCCATGTAACATTTGAAGGCAATACTCACTTCATTGTGAGAGAATAAAAAAGCAAAAAATCTTATAGAACATAAATATATGAAAAAACAGTATTCACATAAATTTTCAGTTTTTTTGGTGTGTGTTTGTTTTAGTACCAGTTGGGTGTGGATTTGAAATTTTAAATGGTATTGGACTATATTTAAAAATAATTCCAAAAAATTTCGAGTTGATCGATACCTGAATTAGAAGTGTGTGTTAGCATGATAGCACCTATGGCATGCATGTCTTCCACAGAATATCTTCCCTTGGAAGAATTGTACCGTTAGCTGCTTGTATATCCTGTGTTCTAATTAAAAGCGTAAAAGCATTTTTTAATATTTATCTAGGTATACAATGATCGAAAAACAGTTAAATTAATTACGGAAGCTTCTCAGTTGACCCCTCTTCTAATCAACGATCGACTAGGAGTGCAGGACAGAATAAATTAATGCGCACATGGAATTTTGCAGTTAGAAAGCATTTCGTTTGGTTGTTCGGCGGGGTCAAAAACTGAAGAGATGCGTCTGGCAGAAGAGAAGAACCAATTAGGCTTAATAAAGTCAAAAAATGACCCTGGCTGCATGCGAACTATCATCGAACTCCTCACTAAGGGCTTATTTGGGAAACCCATGTCCGATAGGGATCTAAGTGAATGGACCGAAAATTTGAACTAAAATCTCGGCCTGACCATGTGGTTGAGCAGAGATTTTGGCCTAACTGATATAGGGTTACCGATCTTCTCTACGTAGGATCGAAGATAACTTGCACGCTTGACTTGACAAATTGTAGTTGCTCATCCGATGCCAATGTATTGACTTGCAACTCTTTAATTCGCCCAATCTTACGTGTACTCCACTCGACCCCCAAATGGAGTTTTACCGATCCCCCAATTCCCAACGAAAAGACAGAACGGTCTTTGGAATAAAACGTCCTATTCCCCTTCAAGTCGTCGGCCTTCACCAAACTTCTTGGAAGAATCAAGCGTTGATGCAAAAAACAATCAAAATCTTTAATAGTGGTTTAAGGATGTAATGGGAGTCTGCCCTTCAATATATAGTGCTCTTCTCCACCTTAGGACTAGCCAAGAGGCCCTACCCCTACTCTATTTCAGAATTAGAGCTCCTACTCCAATTCGGACATAATCTAAAATAAAAAGGAAACTTTGAGTTTACAACCATCATATTGTTTCGGACATATCTTCTGATACAGGATGAATCTGAGGCTGAAATAGGATCCGTTGGGTCAGGCTTGAATTTATCTTTCCAACAAGTACAAGAACACTCAAATTGGACTCCGTTTGTGAAAGTTATGACCTTTTTAATCCGGACTGTAGTACTGATTCCGAATCCGAATTTGCTGCTGATTCTGATTTCGAATTGAATTCAAATCTTCCTATCTTCAAATTCATTAATTGAAACGACTTGAATCCGTATGAAACTTGAGAAAATGACTCTTGTAAACCTTTGCAAAGTCATTCCATAGCTGGATATTCTCCCAAGATGCCGTACAAGCCACGGAATCATCAACTTTGTCAACTCTCGCGCGTCGGTCGGTCTGAATGTGCAATATGCACTCAAATAGCCATAACTTTTTATAGAAAGCTCCAAATCACATGTCGTTTGATCCGTTGTAAAGTACACATTATAAGCTTTTTAAATATATATATATATATATATATATATATATATATATATAGTGCATGCTAGATCCTTCCGAGTTGCTGCGAAGATCGTCGTGAACTTCAAGATCAGTGCAGCACCATCTATTGTTCGTATCATGCACCCATACCTCCCATGCGTCCCATGAGCCACATGCTATTTTTGCGAGCATTAAAACACCCCGAGAAGCATTGTGTTCTTGATATTCACATAAAGCATCTCCTTCAAACCTAACAATAAGCGATGACTCGCTATTAGGTAGTATAATATTGTCAACTAAACTAAAAAAAAAATTCATGGAACAGATTCACCTGTTGGTTAAGCTTCTTTGCACAAGCTTCTCTTGTTCTTCAACTCTTTTAGTAAACTCATATTGTTCTAAGGTACTTTATGAATTGAATACACTATATGAAACTACATAGCCAAGGATGTCTGCATCATCCTCCCTTTCTTCAAGAAAAGCCGTCATCGGCTTTTGATAGCCGGAAAATGTGCTAGACAAAGCAAATAACTATATGCATGGTATATGTATGAATCAATTATTGTGTTATTCTTGTTGTTTTGCACAATCGATAGCTCGAAATCATATTTCAAATTACAGAACTGACTCATATGATCAAATTTCACCTTCCCAACATCAAATTCAAGTAAAGTGGGTGAAAACCAATTGATACCTTTTCATGCTTCAATTGTGCTATTCTGATTAGTTATACATATAAGAGATAAACAAGTAGGCATCATATTACGTTCTAAACAATAGGCACTTGTATTTAAACTCATCTCAAAGTGACCATGACATTGCGCAATAGATGGTTTGAGCAAAACATGCAATTTTAGATAAGCAAGATTATCATAGGTAATGCATATTCGATAAACTAGAAACATGTTGTATAAACCAACATCTCCAATCAAATTGAATTTATATGTGTATATGTATCTATTTACTAGTGATCTTAAGCATGAAATTTCATGAACCTTCATAATCACACTAGATAGCTCTTTAGGTTTATCGAATATGATATAACACAAAGAATCATTAAGGGATATTCTACTAAGAACTTCTTTTTGAGTAATCAATTCCACATTATGCAAATTAAGTATATCAAATTTTGAACGTGGAATCATGAAAGGAATAACAGAGTTCTTTGTTTTACGCACCTTGTCTTGATGAACTATCAATTCAGTACCAATAGTGTTACCTTGATCGTCCTCCTCAATTGATGTAGGTACCGTTGGTATCGTAATGTCATCATGTAACCACGGGGTAGCAGACATTCCCTCTCCAACCATAGTTATCTCTTCATCTTTCTCTTCCAATGGTGAGGGCTCTTGAATGTTCAACTCCTTATTTGCTAGGTCAACCTGCATAATGTGAGATACAACACTAGAAATAAAGGGTAGGTTGTTAGGTTCAAAAATAATCTTACTTGGTCTATCATCTATCTATCTCTTTTCTTTTGGTGTATCTCTCACAACCTCAATTGGGATGCTCTCAACCTCGCATATGGTGGAATCACATAGCTCACTCTTTTTATCACTCTCACTCAATTTGGCTATGTGGCTCTCATCCTCACATGGGTTTTGATACATCTCATCCTTGCAAGATTGTGGGTCAGCAATGGCGCAATTACCACCAACCTCGACCTCGCCCGAAGAAAAATTCCCAAGCTTGGCCTTCTATTCAAGTGACACACCAGTGGATGAATAAGAACTAAAGAGTCGACGCAGATTTAATTGATGTGCTTGCATGTCTTTAAGTCTCTTTTCCACCTTCGTAGCATATTTCACAAGATCTTGCAGACTACGAAAATATTCATCTTGAAGTGCAGCAACGATCTTAAAATTCAAGCATGCTTTGAAGTATTTCTTTTCTTGATATGCAGTAGTGATATTGGCCCGGCGTATTGCATGATTCAACTCAATATAGTAATCTTGGACAACTTTGTATCCTTATGTAATGCTCTCCACATGGTGTAGTAATTCCCGCTCATAATAGGATGGAACAAATTCTCTTTTCATGTCCCTTTTTAAATAGACCCAAGATGTAATGAATTGTTTTCCACTTAGTTGTTGCCACCAACTAGAGGCATAGTCCTTAAAAAAACATAGTGGTCACTCTCACTTTCTTGGCTTCTGATTCGAACTTCTGTGATTCAAGCTCGAACTCCATGTCTTGTACCCACTCAAGATACTCCTCTGGATCATTACTACCATAGAAGGGAAGATACGTATACTCACGATCTGCCATTGTTTGTAGCAAAACAAAGAATATATATGTAGGTGTATGTGTATCTCTTAAACTCACTCGTCTTACCAAATCACGTTATTACCTTTCCGAAGTAAATTGAGATAAAAAAAAACTCACGCTTGATATTATAGGTGAGAACAACGTGAGATTTGAGCGAATTCAAGAGCAAGTCAAAACACAACAACGGATATTTATGTGTAGCTTGGTATGAATGCCTACTTAATCTGAAAATTCTAGGTATTGTAAAGCTAAGTAAATATCCAAACTAGAATTCAATGCTTAGTTGTCAATCACAAAGATATACGTGAAAATCAAAGCAACTCACACGCAAAGATATTGGAACTTAGTGCAATCAAGGAATGAGCTATGTAAGATATAAGTGAAGAACAAAATAGCTCGTATTGCACAAGTTATAGAAAGACGCTAGCTAGTTGCAAATAATAAAACTAGGGCACAAGATTGCACAAAATATTGATATTCTAACAATTGAATCAAGAATGAGTGGGGATTTTTTTGCTCAAGTTTATGGTTCGGCTTTGCACTTTATTTTTCCTTTTCTCTTTTTCTCTTTTCTTTTTCTCTCTTTTTTTTCTTCCTTTTTTTTGAACTATGGCCGAAATTCTTGTTCTACCAAAATGAGCAAAAATTATTTCCCATCTTTTGATCTTTGAACAATTGCAAGAACACAAATATTAAGATGCAGCCCTAAGCAATGATTTAGCTAGTCTTAAATAGGTTCAAAGTATTCGCAAAAGGATTGAAAGGTTCACAAAGGATAAATTGATGTCTCACTTCTTTTTATGTTAATTTTTTTTTGTATAAACACGACTAAAAATAAGATCAAACTAGGCTCAAATAAAAAGCAACGCAAAAGAATTCAAGATTAGCAAACTAAACTTGATTCTAATGGACAAAAACTTAACAAAACACAATAGAATAACAAATTAAATACTACAGCTGAAAAAAAATTGTATATCCTTTTCGTGTAGAGAAAAAAAATGAAATTTAGATAACTAAAAAAAGATCCTACCGAGTCAACGGAGCTCTGATACCAAGATGATACGGGAGGTCCTGATCTTCTCGACGTAGGATCAAAAATAACTTGCACGCTTGACATGACAAATCGTAGTTGCTCACCCGAGGCCAATGTATGAACTTGCAACTCCTTAATTCGCCCAATCTTACGTATACTCCACTCGACCACCAATTGGAGTTTTACCGATCCCTCAACTCCCAACGGAAAGACAGAACGGTCTTTGAAATAAAATGTCCTATTCCCCTTCAAGTCGTTAGCCTTCACCAAACTTCTTGGAAGAATCAAGCGTTGATGCAAAAAAACAATCAAATCATGGTTTAAGGATATAGTAGGGGTCTGCCCTTCAATATATAGTGCTCTTCTCCACCTTAGGATTGGTCAAGAGGCCCTACCCCTACTCTATTTCTGAATTAGAGCTCCTACTCCAATTCGGACACAATCTAAAACAAAAAGGAAACTCTGAGTTTACAACCATCATATTGTTTCAGACATATCTTCTGATACAAGATGAATCTGAGATTGAAATAGGATCCGTTGGGTTGGGCTTGAATTTATCTTTCCAACAAGTACAAGAACACTCAAATCGGACTTCGTTTGTGAAAATTATGATCTTTTTAATCCGGACTGTACTACTGATTCCGAATCCAAATTTGATGCTGATTCCGATTCCGAATTGAATCCGAATTTTCCTATCTTCAATTTCATTAATTGAAATGACTTGAATCCGTGTGAAACTTGAGAAAAGGACTCTGATAAACCTTTGGAAAGTCATGTGATAGCTGGATATCCTCCCAAGATGTCGTACAAGCCTTGAAATCATCAACTTTGTCAACCCTTGCACGTCAGTCGGTTTGAATGTGCAGCATGCACTCGAATAGCCATAACTTTTTGAAAGAAGTCCATTCTACCCCCCTAAAGTATTGATATACGGATAAGTGACCCCCTGAAGTAAAAAAATCGGCCCTTTGACCCCCCCTAAGTTGCAAAACCGGACAACGTGCCTCCTCCGGCTGTTTCGTGCGGTGGTTTTGCTAACGTGGCATCCGATTGGGCCTGTTTCGCCATGTCGGCCGCTGCGTGGGCGAGTTGAGCTGGTAGGGGGTGTTTAGGGGTTCCCTTAGTGCAAAACACCCCCTTACCCACTTCGTGTTGCTTCCACTGAGATCTTCCCCTCTCTAGCGGCGGTAGTGATGATAGGGTTCCGTCATGGCAGAGGGAGGAAGCTCTGGGACCTCACGGTCTCCCCGCATGGCACCGTCGGGAAGCAAAGGGTGCAGGGCGAAAGGGTCGCAGTCGCCGGTGGTGTACCGTGAGAAGCTGCTGGACTGTCTCCCTGCGCGGTTGTGCTATTGCAAGGAGAAAGCGCCGAGATGGATTTCATGGAGCGATGAGAATCCCGGGAGGAGGTACTACACATGCAAGGCAGCCAGTGTAAGCAAACAGTTTAGATGTATTTGTGTGTATTGTAATTGATTTGGTTGGATTTCACTTTGATTTGGGTTCTATTTTTTGTTGGAGTAGGCTGGTGGTTGCAGTTTTTAGCAGTGGCATGGTCCAGAAACCCCTCCTTTTTTGAATCCTTTCCTGTTGGATCTCCGTGATAATGTGTGGGGATTAAAGAAAGAGAATGCAGAGCTGAAGAGGGAGAAGATGTAGATGGAGAACGACATTGTTGATGCCCGGAGATATGTGGCAGAGGTCAAAGGAAGGCACGCTGTAGAGGTTGTTGTCCTGAAGAACAAGCTGGAGGAGAAGAAAAAGGAGGTGGCACAATTAGCTGTTAGAGTTCAGAAGCAGAACATGTTGAAGTTCTTGTTTCATGTAGTAGTTATTATAGTTTTGTTTTCTGTGTGGCCAAGTGGCAGTTGTAATGCTTGAATGTTGGACTATATGGAATGTAGTAATTCTGGAAAATCTGTCTCTGAGAAGTTTGGCCATGAATATATGTGAATGCAAACAACTGTGACACTGACTTTGAGAACATGTACCAGATTGACACTAAGATTGCAAATTCCAAATTGACAGTTATGTGAATGTAAACAACATTGACACTGAGATTGAGAACATATTCAACATTAACAGATATAAGAAAGCAAAGTTTACCATTGCATCAGGTAATTACATATCCAAAACACATCTTTGACATGTCCAAAATACATCTGACAAAGAGTTTGACCTAGAAACATTCACCTCTGAGAAAGGAAAGTTTGCCATTGCATCAGGTGATGACATATCAAAACGCATCTTTGACATGTCCAAATTCTAGTCATTCTTGAACAAGTCCAAAAGCTTCATCCATCTGACAGATAAGTTCATCTAGAAACATTCACCTACATATGAAATTAACCTATATACTTACATGTCCAGACCATGGACAAGTCCAAAAGGTTGATGACAATGAACTATCACAAACTGACTACAAGTGTGCATTGACCTACATAGAACAATGACAAGCTGTCTACTTGGTAGTCTTGCTTGACTTCTTCTGTGATTTCTGAGCACCAGCTTCAGTAGTGTGAATAACCTGCAAGATGGTAATGTTAGTATTTGTGTCTATGTACTACGAATTTACTATAGAGCTTGATGTTAAGTACCGGCCAATGCAATGCTTAAGTCTGGTGCAGAGCTTGATGCCTCTGCTTTCTTCCTCTTTCTAGTAGCTTCTCTCCTGAGGTGTTCAGTTGCATGTTTCTTCTTCTGGTTTGCATTTGGATTAAGTGGACATCTTCTAACATTGTGGCCATCTTTTTTTTTGCAGAGACCACATCTGACCTTACATCCAACCTTAGTTAGCTTTGTCCCCTTAGGTGCCTCACCTGGTTCCCTTCTCCTTTCCTTCCTAGGTTTCCCTGGCATTTTGGTGTACCTAGGGTGTGATGGCTTAGGATGATCAGAGGTTGGCCAGTTCTCTTCACCTTGCACTGGCTCCAAACAATGCTCATATATCCTCTTGTAAACCTCTATGGAGTAGCAGTTGTCAATGTAGCCATCCAATTGCTGTGAACTTTTGTAGATGGCACTGATTGCATGGCAGCAACGAAGACCAGATAGTTGCCAATATCTGCAAGAATAAGTCCTTTGCTCCAAGTTGACTGCGTACTTCATTCTATCCTTCTCCCTAACCTCAAATCCTTCCTTCCCATTCCAGAGGACATCACATTGAGCAGACCTTGTGATATTCAGTTTTAGTTTCCTGAAGAAGTTTGGACAGATTGCTCCTTGCCACTTGTCTGATCTAGTTCTGTTTTCTTGAATCCTGACCATCACTCTACATCTAATGGCCTCTAGCATTGACAAGATTGGGAGAAACCTTGATTCCACAATGGAGTTATTGAAGGACTCACACATGTTATTATCAACTGAATCACACTTGGACCCTAGCTGAAAAAATGCCCTGCTCCAGTGGGTTGGGTCAGTGATCATCATGTCCTTTACACCTTCAGGTGTATGTTATGCTAGCTTTGCTTTGTGGTAATTGAAGATGGTCCTTGATGAAGCCTTAGCACATCTCCAGAATTTCTTCTGTAGCTTCTGATCTGAATGCTTCTTCTTCCAGTTAGCATATATGTGCCTAGCACACATCCTATGCTCTGCCTTGGGCACTAGGTCACTTATGGCATTGAGAAGTCCCTTTTGCTGATCTGATATGAAGACCCATCCTTCACCTTGGTCATTGATGTTAATATCCTTGATAATAAGTGCAACAAACTAGAACCATGAACTATTTGTTTCTTTTTCTACAACAGCCCATGCTATAAGGTACATTTGGTTGTTAGCATCCCTACCTATAGTAAATAATAACTCTCCAATGCAAGCACCCTTGAAAAAGCACCCATCTAAGCCTACTACCCTTCTACATCCAGCAATAAATCCCTTTTTGTAACAGCCCAAAATTTCAATTTTGGTTAAAGTTTAAAACTTATTTGAGTTTGTGAATTTTCTGAAATTTAAAAAAAAAGCTTTGTCCTAAATGTTTTAAACCTAAAATAATTTAATTACAAAATTTATTATCAGGTTTAAGTTGGGAATAATTTTATTAAGTCTAGAATGTCTCTAAGGATTTATGAGAATTTTTGTAGAATTTTTGGACTCTTTTTGCTATTTTCTAAGTCTAAAAGGAATTAACCAGATTATTTAAAATAGAAAACTAAAAGAAAACCCTAAACAATGGTAGGGCCGAAACTGCACTGTGCAGCCCAGCCCGGCTTCCTTTGCCGGGCCCAAAACCCCACCGCTCCTCAATTCGGACCGTTGGATTTAAATCCAACGGCCCGCAGCCACCCGCACCTCCCTATTTCTCTCTCTCTCTCCCCACCGCCCAATCCCAATCGGACGGCATCTAAGCCACCACGCCACCCCATTCCCCACACCGTCGGATCAAGATCCGACGGCCCCGCGTTCTTCTCCGCGCAGCCACCGCCTCCAACCGCCATGGCCGCGCGGGCGTGAAGCTCCGCAACGGCTCCTCAACCACCCCCGCCTTCTCCGCGTCGGTGCGCAAGACTCGCGTCCACCTCCGCCACGATCCCCACCTCTTTCCCCTCTTCTCAAGACGCGGCGCTTAAGCCTTAACCGCCCACGACCCCCACGAAACCTCGCCGCCTCGGAGCCCTCTACCCCTATAAAAGCCACCCCCGGGTGCGCCTCCTCCACCGCAACTCAACACCACCACCCATTGCTCCCCTCCTCCTCCATAGCGCCGGAATTTCGAGGTTCCTCACCGGCGGCCGAGCTTCGTTCTTCTCCGATTCGGCCATTGTCGTCCCGCTTCGACCCGCCGACCACATCTTCGGCCACCGCTGTCGTTCGCGGCCGAGCACCCATCCACGCCGCCGAGACCCTGAACGACTACTTGACGACGATCAAAGCTTCGCCGCCAAACCTCGCCGTCGACGACATTCCGGCCACGCCGCCGCACCTAAGGTAGCCACTAGGTTCCCGCCTCCTCCTGGTTCCAATGCGCACTCACGGCCTCAGAGTAGTCGCGACGGCCACGGTGACCCTCGGCCCCGACGCCGCCGCACGCCACAAGCGTGGCGTGCCACGCAGCGCCCATGTGGCGCCACCTCACGCCCATGTGGCGACCACGTCGGGCGGGCGTGCCACATCACGCCACCTCCTCAGGCGCCAAGGCCCGTGGACTAAGTCCACGTGGTAGTGTCTCTCATATAAGGGCCCGCACGTCGTAATTGTTTTTAATTTCTTTTAAATCCGAATTCTTCGCTGATGTCAAGATTATGCAATAATTGGAGTTTCCTTTAGAAAATAATTGAAATCCTTTTAAATCACGATTTAGGATTTAATTTGTAAAATTTCTAACTTTTGCATTCTAATTCCAAATTAGGTGATTCCAATTTCTAAAATTTTATAAAATTAATACCTAGCTAAATAAAATATAAAAATTTGAATTGGAGTAGGTTTAAACTGTCTGTTTGAATTTGAAATAATTTAAACCACTAATTTAGGAAGTAAACTTGTAAAATTCATATCTTGTGAACCATAATTCCAAATTAGATTATTCAAATTGCTAAAATCTTAGAAAATTATTATCTAACTAAATAAAATATAGTTATTCAATTTGGAGTTCAGTCTAGTTCTGTTTTAGAATTTAGAAATTCATTTAAATTCCAAATTTAGATTTAAATTTGTAAAATTCATATCATCTTAATTCCAATTCCAAATTTAGTGAATTAAATTTCTAAAATTTTATAAAAGATTATCTAGCTTAATAAATTAAGATTAGTTTATTTAGAATTAGTTTAAATTGTCATTTTGAAGTTGAAACTATTTAAATTGCAAATTTAAGATTTAAACTTGTAGAATTCATATCTTTTATGTCCTAATTCCAAATTGAGTGTTTCAAATTTATAAAGTCTTATAAAATTATAATCTAGTCAAATAAAATATAATTATTTTATTTGGAGTTAGTTTAAACTGTCGTCTTGTATTTATTTTGAGTTTCAATTGATTGTCGATTTTCACGCTTAGATTACTTATTTATTCCGGGAATTTGATTCTTCCAAGAATTAGAATTTCAAGACTTCAGCGAAGGCAAGTTATACTTTGATCATCTTGCACCTACTATTTTAAAGTTATTTAAATTCAGTTTTCAAATTATTAAGTGCATGCATACTTTTATTCAAGTATTTTAAATTCCTGTTTAAATGATTAGATATTCCAACTGTCCTTGTATGGCCAATATTGAATATTGAAATGTCATCCCTTGTCCCCATAGATAAATTGTTTGAAAATGCTTAGCAAATACTTAGACCATGATTTGATTTTGGGGAGGATTTAGCCAAATCTTTACAAACTTGTTTTAACATTGAACCTAGGGTATTGTCTTACCATAGATTTGTTGTAAAGGTGGTTTTACTAAATAAAATAAAGATGGTTTGGACTTGGGTGTAACGGATGAAAGGTGGGTGCAGGTTTATGTACGGGTTTAATCTGGTTAGGATTAAAGCCTGTGGTTTAATTTGAAAGACGCCAAAGTCGATTAAGGACCGCCTTTGAGCTGCCTTTGCTATGCCAAAACGTACCACCACATGTCCTGTATGGGAAGGACTGGCTTAATAATTTGGGATACCTCATAGATATTCGTGCCATATTGTATGAGTGGGTGTTGGTAAGACAAGAGTCCCACATGGCGCAAGAGGGGCTCCTGAGGATGGTTAGTCCAATGGAAGCTTAAACCTTAGCGGGCATGAGTACTTTGAGGTAGATCATTGTAACGGCCTTGTGATATTTGTTCACACACGCCTTAGGAAGCGTGGATTGGCCGACACAAAGGGTATAATATCTCGTGTGGGTAAAGCTGCATAAACTCGCAGAGTAGAAAACTATTCAATAATGGCGTCATGATCATGGACATGCTAGCAAAGCCACTTTGAGTTAGACTTGTTTTTGGTTTTAAAATGGTTTCAACAGATGTTTTCGGGATGGATAGTCCTGTGGGAAAAATTGGGCGGTTAGCCATTGTGATTGGAGGATATCCATCACCTTTCTTGGAGGTTATCCACATTATTCCATTGTCATTTAAAATATGATTTTAATTAATGTATGAAAATGGCCTTGCAATCTAGTATGATTATTTAAATTAAACTCGCCGCTTTACGCAAAATAACCCCGCCCATATCCTTTGTTTACCTTATGCATGCATTACAATTCCATATTGGTGTAACTTGCGAGCACTAGTAGTTGTGCTCATGCTTGCTTTATGCAACAAAATTTCAGGAGAAGACTTCTATCGACGGTGAGGACACCGACGCTTAGGTTACGCCCCTGCATTTATTGCTGTGGCGGATCGCTCGCCTACTACTATCTTTTTATTTCATTGTGTTATTTACTTTTTATTTGGCTTCATGCCCAATTGTATCGAACTCGATTTACTATTAATGAAATGCGAGATTTGGTTATGTTATCATTTTTGTAACTCGTACACCGAAATCTCGGACGGTGTATAAACACGAGAGGGTTCGGATCTTTCGCTCCGGTCCGACAAAAGTGGTATCGAGCCATGTCGTCTCAGAGGACGTGGCCCTAGTATTGTCCTAAGGACTTATTTACAAAAACTAAAACTATTTTGAGTCTATCCAGAGTCATTTCTCAACATTTCTCTTTAAAAATGTTTACCAACTCCTCTCCTTCTCAAAATTTTAGATGGTCAAAGACCGGATGCTACTTCCCACTGAGCCTTTATCGATATCGGGGCTGAAATACTTTGGGAAATGATGCAAGACTGGTTACCTAAGAGGCCAACTTTCCAAGGATTCAAGTACTGTGGAAGAACAACAGTGTGGAGAGTAGAGGTGCTCATCTACTCCAACCTTGCACCGACACCGCCTTCCACGCCTTTGACGCCCGATCCGTATGACACCTTTGATGAGGGCATGCAGATGCGGCAAGAGAGGCGATCCGCCACCTTCGTTACACCTACAATCATCGCCTTCAGGGCACCGGTTTCATTACTACCCGATGCACATTCCGACCGACTCGACAAGATTTTCAACTCCGCTAGAGACGAAGATTCCCCGAATCGACACACTAGGTGGATCTCGCTAAGGCTTTGGATTACGCCTCTAAACACCTTGAACGACTTGCTCACCGCCGTAATGCATTACAAGAAGCGTAAGAGAAGTCAAGACCGTAATCATGAGCTAGCTAGCTACAAGGCGCGAGGCTAGCTCCAAAGTGAGCCGGATTATACCCCAAGACCCATTATAGTTATCTTCCCGTTAGCTCGATCTTTAGTTGCTAATTATGAGCTACTATCTTATTTGTGGTAGCCATAATCTTTGAATAAAATGACTTAATAAAGGAATTTTTGGAAAAATCTGCTCTTTGTCTTGTGTGCTCTTTGTGTTCTTGGGTCATTAGAATTTACCCCTATAGAACTTCCTATCTGCTATCTCTCCTAAATCTTTGGAGTTCTAGCAGATGGTGACCACCGCACTCAAGCGGGGCGATGTCCGAGGTCGGGCAACGAAGACGCAGACACAGAGGATCCTGCAAAGAACCGCCACCGCCACCACCGAAGGACCAGATTACGTCGATGATGGAAAACCGAATCATCGATTAACCTCCTAGCTCGATCCCTCAACAACGTCGCAGAATGTGCAGCAACAATGGATCGCACCACCACCTCCACCAGCAGAGATTGACCATGGCAGATTTCATGCGCATGCGCCCACCGACCTTCTCCAAAGAAAGACAGAGCCGATGGATGCCGATGATCGATCCGTGCTATCGGAAGAAGCCGGATATCACTCGCAGTACCGATCGTGAGAGAGTCCTGCTTGCCTCTCACCACTTTCACCGGTCCCGCAGATCGTAATGGTGGGATAACTACAACATCTCCCATGCCGATGCGCAGACTATCTCTTGGGAGGAGTTTGTGCGGGCTTTCACCATGCACATATCCCATGAGGATAATGACCTCAAGAAGAAAGAGTTCCACGCGCTCAAGCAAGGCAACCGCACAAGGGTGAATACTGCACAAGTTCAACCAAATTTTGCTCGCTATGCCCCAAAGCAGATGTGGCTAGTGATGAAGAAAGGCAGAAAGGTTCATGGATGGTTTGAACGATGAGATCTCGACCACCGGTCTCCAATGACTACACCGACTTCCAGCAGCTTAGTGAATAAAGCTTTTCGCCAGAGGCCAAACATCTGCAGATGGAGAACTGCAGCGGAGGATGGCCGCCGAAGTTCAACTCGAGGGCAACCCAAGCCTCGCTTTGCTCAAATTTCACCACCTCAGAGTGGAAGGTTCCATCCTCTACACACCAGAGCTCCAAGACGCAAGACAGCGCCCAACTCTTTCGGCTTCAAGAACAATGCACTGCGAGCGGGCCAATGAAGAACCCAACTTCATCGCCAGCAGGAGTGACATGCTTCCATTGTAACGAGATCGACATTATGCAAACAAATGCCCAAAGAGACAAAGAATTCATGACACCACCAAAGCAAGATCGAGTACCACCACCCATGGCACCCCAAAGCCGGCGGGCGATTCACGAAGGGCGTGTGAACCACATCACAAAGAGAGAAGCTCAAAAGACCAGATGTCGCCCTTGGTACGCTTTCGTTAATATGATACCGCATCGCCTGCTTGATTCCTGAGCTTCGATTCTTTTGTGTCCAATAAGTTTGTGGGCAAAAATGGGTTACCTATTTCTCCATTAAGTAATCCTATGATAATCCATTCCCGGCTCGAAAATGAGAACCAGCTTCTATGCCCTAATCTTACCTCGAGATATCCTGAGTTTCCTTCATGGCGATTTGATAGTCTTGCACTCTCAAGGTCCGATGTAATACTTGGAATGGATCTGCTAGCCAAGAATCAAGGACGGATAGATTGTGCCAATAGGTCTATTACTCTCACTAATGAGGAAGGAGTCACAGCTTGAATTCAAGCCCAAGACCAGATCGGTGGAAGTTCCATAACGACAAGCTTGAAGGAGTTAAAGCTTGAAGATATACCAATAGTACAAGAATTCTCTGATGTTTTTCCCGATGATCTACTCCTAAGATGCCACCGGATAGGGATGTCATGTTCTTAATTGACCTAGTCCTGTGGACCGCTCCAATCTCGGCGACCCTCTGACGTATCACCGGCTAATGAATTGGCAGAGATGAAGAAACAAATTGAAGAGTTGCGGAGCAAGGGATATATTCGCCAAGTTCATCACCTGGGGCACCAAGATCGCTTTGTCGTGAAGAAAGACAACAAGATGAGGATGTGTGTGGATTATAGGTCACTCAATGAAGTGACAATCAAGAACAAGTACCGCTACCTAGGATTGATGATCCGCTCGATCAACCGAAAGGAGCAAGTGTATTCTCGAAGATTGATTTGAGATCCGCTATCATCAATCAAGATCGCACTGTAAGATATTCAAGACGGCCTTCACCACTAGATATGGATTGTACGAAGTTCACTGTAATGTCTTTCGGTTGACGAACGCCTCGCTTATTTCATGAATATGATGAACAAAGTGTTCATGGAATTCTTGGATAAGTTTGTGGTTGTTTTCATCGATGACATCCTCGCCTATTCAAGAATGAAGAAGAACATGGGGACCACCTCGATTGATTTTGGGAAAACTTCGGGAGAACCAGACTTTATGCCAAATTCACAAGTGCGAATTTTGGCTAAGTCAAGTGGCATTCTTTGGACATATTGTGTCCGCAGGAGGAGTTGCCGAGATCCACCAAAGTCGAGCGGTAATGGATTGAAACAACCCAAGTCTCACAGATGTGAGAAGCTTCCTTGGATTGGCCGGGTATTATCGCAAATTCATTGAAGGTTTCTCCAAATTAGCAAGACCAATGACTCAACTTCAAGAAGGAGAAGAAATTTGAATGGACAGATGCTTGCGAGGAGAGTTTCCAAGAGTCAAGACGAGACTAGTTTCAAAGACTGATTGGTCCTACCAGATATTCATAAAGATTTTATGATTTTCATGACGCCTCTCGTCAAGGACTCGGTTGCGTATTGATGCAGAGGGCAAGGTCAGATCTTACGCATCTCGTCACCGAGGCCACATGAAGGGAATTATCCAACTCATGACCTTGAGTTAGCAAATGATTGTGCATGCATTAAAGATCTGTGGCATTACCTCATCCAGAATCACCGTGAAGTTTTCACGGATCATAAGAGTCTCAAGTACATATTCACTCGGTCCGACCTTAATCTCCGGCTGAGAAGATGGCTAGAATTGATAAAGGATTATGACCTTGAGATCCATTACCATCCGCAAGGCAAATGTAGTTGCGATGCCCCGAGCAGAAGGCGATTGCAATACCATCTCGGTTCAGAAAAATCAGCCAGAGTTGTATGAAGAATTGAAGCATCTGAACTTGGAGATTGTTGATCAAGGATGTGTGAACGCTTTGGAAGTTCAACCAACACTTCAGAGTCAGATCAGAGAGAAGCAGAAAGAAGATGAAGACATCAAGGAGATCAAGAAGAATATGAGAAGAGGCAAAGCTTCAGGATTCACCGAAGATGAGGAAGGAACAGTGTGGTTCGGGAACCGCATCTGCGTACCGGATCAGCAGGATTTAAAGCAGTCGATTCTGAAGGAAGCCCATGAGTCGCCTTATTCCATTCACCTGGCAAGATACCAAGATGTACCAGATCTTAAGGAAAGATATTGGTGGGTCAAGATGAAGCGGAAATTGCCGAGTTCAGAGTCTGCTGTGATGTTTGTCGGTGAGTCAAGGCGTAACATCAAAGACCCGCCGGTTTGTTACAACTGCTACGATCCCCGAGTGGAAGTGGGAAGAAGTTGGTATGGATTTCATCACCGACTTCCTAGGACTCGGTCAGATGTGATTCCATCTGGGTGATAATTGATCGGCTAACTAAAGTAGCTCATTTCCTTCCGTCAAGACCACCTACCCGAGCAAAGAAGTCGGCGAGTTATATATGGCTAAGATCGTCTGCCTGCACGGAGTGCCCAAGAAGATCGTGATCCGACAGAGGATCACAGCTTACATCAAGATTTTGGCGAGTCTCGCACGAAGCTTTGGGAACCAGACTTAATTTCAAGATCGTGATATCATCCGCAGACGGATGGCGGACCGAACGAGTCAACCAGATTCTTGAAGACATGCTTCGAGCTGCGCTTTGGATTACGGAAAAGTTGGGACAAGAATTTGCCCTATCGAATTTTTCAGATAACAATAGCTACCAAGCCGCCTTCAAATGTCCCCGCTTGAGGCTTTGTATGGCAGAAATGCGTAACTCCGCTTCTATGGGATGAAGTAGGAGAGCATCAGTTCTTTGGGCGAGTTGATCAAAGAAGTGAAAGTAAGGTTAAGGCAATAAGAGAGCATCTGAAAGTAGCTCAAACCCGATGTAAGAGTTATGCCGATAATCGCCGACGAGAGTTGACCTTTCTCAAGGAGATTTTGTCTACCTCCGAAGTTACTCCACTCCGAGGAGTAAGAAGGTTCCAACCAAAGGAAAACTTGCACCCAGATTGTGGGACCTTACAAGATTTTGGCAAGAAGAGGTGAAGTTGCATATCGCCTTGAGCTACCAAAGATCTTTGTCCGCCAGACACAATGTCTTCCATGTTTCACGCCTAAAGAAATGCCTTCGAAAGGCTCAAGATCGACTTTTCTCGAAAGCATTGATCTTCAAGAGGACCTCACCTATGTGGAGCAACCGATCAAGATTCTCGACGCCGCAGAGCGTGTCACACTAACAAGATCATCCGCTCATACAAAGTTCAAGGAGCCACCACCTCGAAAGTGAAGCCACTTGGGAGCGAGAAGAAGATATTACACAGGATATCCCCACCTTCTGTCGGGTCAATCCTGAATCTCGGGGTCGAGATTCCCTTAAGGGGGGGGGAGGTTTGTAACAGCCCAAAATTTCAATTTTGGTTAAAGTTTAAAACTTATTTGAGTTTGTGAATTTTCTGAAATTTAAAAAAAAAAGCTTTGTCCTAAATGTTTTAAACCTAAAATAATTTAATTACAAAATTTATTATCAGGTTTAAGTTGGGAATAATTTTATTAAGTCTAGAATGTCTCTAAGGATTTATGAGAATTTTTGTAGAATTTTTGGACTCTTTTTGCTATTTTCTAAGTCTAAAAGGAATTAACCAGATTATTTAAAATAGAAAACTAAAAGAAAACCCTAAACAATGGTTGGGCCGAAATCAGACTCAGGCAGCCAAATTTCACCCGGCTTCCTTTTGGACCCAAAACCCCACTCCTCAATTGGACCGTTTGATTTAAATCCAACGACCATGACCACCAAGACCTCCCTATTTCTCTCTCTCTCCCCACCGCCCAATCCCAATCGGACGGCATCTAAGCCACCACGCCACCCCATTCCCCACACCGTCGGATCAAGATCCGACGGCCCATCCATCTTCTCCCGCGTTCTTTCTCCGCAGCCCACCGCCTCCAACCGCCATGGCACATGGGCGTGAAGCTCAAGAACGGCTCCTCAACCACCCGCCTTCTCGCGTCGGTCAAGCAAGACTCGCGTCCACCTCCGCCACGATCCCCACCTCTTTCCCCCTCTTCTCGCGCGCGCGCTTAAGCCTTAACCGCCATGACCCCACGAACCCTCGCGCCTCGGAGCCCTCTACCCTATAAAGCCACCCCGGTGCGCCTCCACCGCAACTCAACACCACCACCCATTGCTCCTCCTCCTCCACAATACCGAATTTCGAGGTTCTCACCGGCGCCGAGCTTCGTTCTTCTCCGATTCCGACGCCGTCGTCCCCGCTTCGACCCGCCGACCATATCTTCGCACCACCGCTGCGTTGCGGCTGTGAGCACCCATCCACGCCGCCGAGACCCTCGAACGACTACTTCGACGACGATCGGCTTCGCCGCCAAACCTCGCTGCCGACGACATTCCGCGCGCCCGCCGCACCTAAGGTAGCCACTAGGTTCCCGTCTCTCTCCTCGTTCCAATCGCACTCGCCGGCCTCAGAGGCAAAGACGGCCACGGTGACCCTTGACCCGACGCCGCCGGCGCCATCGCTCGCGTGGCGTGTACGTGTCGCGCCCATGTGGCGCCACCTCACGCCCATGTGGCGACCACGTCGGGCGGGCGTGCCACATCACGCCACCTCCTCGTGCGCCAAGGCCCGTGGACTAAGTCCACGTGGTAGTGTCTCTGACATAAGGGCCCGCACGCGTAATTGTTTTAATTTCTTTTAAATCCGAATTCTTCGCTGATGTCAAGATTATGCAATAATTGGAGTTTCCTTTAGAAAAATAATTAAAATCCTTTTAAATCACAGATTTAGGATTTAATTTGTAAAATTTCTAACTTTTGCATTCTAATTCCAAATTAGGTGATTCCAATTTCTAAAATTTTATAAAATTAATACCTAGCTAAATAAAATATAAAAATTTGAATTGGAGTAGGTTTAAACTATCTGTTTGAATTTGAAATAATTTAAACCACTAATTTAGGAAGTAAACTTGTAAAATTCATATCTTGTGAACCATAATTCCAAATTAGATTATTCAAATTGCTAAAATCTTAGAAAATTATTATCTAACTAAATAAAATATAGTTATTCAATTTGGAGTTCAGTCTAGTTCTGTTTTAGAATTTAGAAATTCATTTAAATTCCAAATTTAGATTTAAATTTGTAAAATTCATATCATCTTAATTCCAATTCCAAATTTAGTGAATTAAATTTCTAAAATTTTATAAAAGATTATCTAGCTTAATAAATTAAGATTAGTTTATTTAGAATTAGTTTAAATTGTCATTTTGAAGTTGAAACTATTTAAATTGCAAATTTAAGATTTAAACTTGTAGAATTCATATCTTTTATGTCCTAATTCCAAATTGAGTGTTTCAAATTTATAAAGTCTTATAAAATTATAATCTAGTCAAATAAAATATAATTATTTTATTTGGAGTTAGTTTAAACTGTCGTCTTGTATTTATTTTGAGTTTCAATTGATTGTCGATTTTCACGCTTAGATTACTTATTTATTCCGGGAATTTGATTCTTCCAAGAATTAGAATTTCAAGACTTCAGCGAAGGCAAGTTATACTTTGATCATCTTGCACCTACTATTTTAAAGTTATTTAAATTCAGTTTTCAAATTATTAAGTGCATGCATACTTTTATTCAAGTATTTTAAATTCTGCTTAAATGATTAGATATTCCAACTGTCCTTGTGTGGCCAATATTGAATATTGAAATGTCATCCCTTGTCCCCATAGATAAATTGTTTGGAAATACTTAGCAAATACTTAGACCATGATTTGATTTTGGGGAGGATTTAGCCAAATCTTTACAAACTTGTTTTAACATTGAACCTAGGGTATTGTCTTACCATAGATTTGTTGTAAAGGTGGTTTTACTAAATAAAATAAAGATGGTTTGGACTTGGGTGTAACGGATGAAAGGTGGGTGCAGGTTTATGCACGGTTTAATCTGGTTAGGATTAAAGCCTAGGGTTTAATTTGAAAGACGCCTGAGTCGATTAAGGACCGCCTTTGAGCTGCCTTTGCTATGCCAAAACGCACCACCACATGTCCTGTATGGGAAGGACTGGCTTAATAATTTGGGATACCTCATAGATATTCGTGCCATATTGTATGAGTGGGTGTTGGTAAGACAAGAGTCCCACATGGCGCAAGAGGGGCTCCTGAGGATGGTTAGTCCAATGGAAGCGAAACCTTAGCGGCATGAGTACTTTGAGGTAGATCATTGTAACGGCCTTGTGATATTTGCTCTCACACGCCTTAGGAAGCGTGGATTGGCCGACACAAAGGGTATAATATCTCGTGTGGGTAAGCCGCATAAACTCGCAGAGTAGAAAACTATTCAATAGCGCGTCATGATCATGGACATGCTAGCAAAGCCACTTTGAGTTAGACTTGTTTTTGGTTTTAAAATGGTTTCAACAGATGTTTTCAGGATGGATAGTCCTGTGGGAAAAATTGGGCGGTTAGCCAATGTGATTGGAGGATAGCCATCACCTTTCTTGGAGGTTATCCACATTATTCCATTGTCATTTAAAATATGATTTTAATTAATGTATGAAAATGGCCTTGCAATCTAGTATGATTATTTAAATTAAACTGCCGCTTTACGCAAAATAACCCTGCCCATATCCTTTGTTTACCTTATGCATGCATTACAATTCCATATTGGGTGTAACTTGCGAGCACGGTAGTTGTGCTCATGCTTGCTTTATGCAACAAAATTTCAGAGAAGACTTCTATCGGGGCGGTGAGGACACCGACGCCTAGGTTACGCCCTGCATTTATTGCTGTGGCGGATCGCTCGCCTACTACTATCTTTTTATTTCATTGTGTTATTTACTTTTTATTTGGCTTCATGCCCAATTGTATCGAACTCGATTTACTATTAATGAAATGCGAGATTTGGTTATGTTATCATTTTTGTAATCGTGTACACCGAAATCGGATCGTGTATGAACACGAGGGTTCGGGATCTTTCATTCCCGGGTCCGACACTTTTTGTAAGCATCTAAGCAAACATAGATCCTCTGGAATACAAGCTTCACCAGAATCTCTGGGTCAAGGGCAACAACCACTGTGCTTCCAGGGTTGCTTTTCAATAGTTCAAGTTGGTAATCAAATACCCTAATGTACTCACCTTTATGTGCATCCATCATCTTCTGCATGACCATCCACTTAACTCTCTTGCACTTGGCCAAACTTATATCGGCCATCATCTCCTACATAATATAGTAATAAACTTGTTAGGACAAAACAAAGGATCAAGCCTAATACACATACACAACAACATATATGTGGAGTAATTGCCATACCTTAAGAACTGTCTGCTTCATGTCCTCAAGCTTCCATGTCGGGTTAGCCTTGATGAAAGTACCATATTTCTCTACAATCACCTTAGCTGTCACTAGCTTATCGTCCCTTCTTGGAGGGCAGTGGTACTCATCTACATATGTGCTGACTTGGAACCAATTGCACTTTTAGTTCTTTGACCCATAAATCAGCCACCTACATCCAGGCCATGAACACTTGGCTCTTATCCTGTTCTTCTCATCCTTGTCAAACTTCAAGTGATTACGGTTCTTTAGCCCATACTTGATCAAAGCTTTCTTCAATTGCTCTCTGCTTCTGAATACCATCCCAAGTGAGAATACTGGAACATCAGCCTTCTTGTCAAACCTTGGTGTGACAACCCCACCCTTTGATATACCGCATAGGTCCGGGAGGACCTTTTTTGTCATGCGGTACTACGCATGGAGGAGCAAGAGTACCACAGAAGATTTCCTGAGGAGGTCTTCCAGACCTCCCAGAGGTCTTCAAGGCCTCCGGAGGTCTTGGCCAACATCCGCAGTGGCACCTCTAGGTATATCATCGGGGAGGTCCGACAGATCTCCTGGCTAAGTCCCGTGGGACCTCCCGGAGATCTCGCCTTTGTGCACTGAGCTAGTCCTGAGAACGGATTGGCTAGCTCGCACATCTAACACAAGTGTAATCAAGTCCATACACACACTAAGAGAAGCAAGAGACAAAAACAACAAATAATATTAAAGACCAAACCGCCAAGCTTCTTACAGAGTTTGCCTCATGGGCTACAACAAAAGAGCAAGAACAATGAAAGCAAAAACATTAACGATAGGTCCAACCGATCAGCCCACCGGCTATCGAGTGGAGGACGTCCCCTAGGTCGCAAGGTCTCCAAAGGCCTCTTCTTCACCGAGCTTTAAGCTCCCTGGAACTTCCTGCAACTGCTGATTAAAACAGAGGGCAAAAGCCATGAGTACATTGAATGTACTCAGCAAGTCGTGGGGAGTGTATGCAATAAATAATCATGCAAGGCTTGCCAAAAGAGAGCTGTAAGGTTAGTTGCATAAAGCAGTATTTGACAACAAATAATATAAGTAGATTGGAATGCTCAAGTTAAAACAATAATACATAAATACATTTGTTTTCGAGGAGGTCGTGAGCACCCGCTCACTCCCAAAACCCACTCTGGAGCACCCACTCCAAAGTTCCAAAGACCAACCGTGGGAGGCCTGGTCACACCCATGACCAGGACCTCAGCCACGACCACCCTGGAACACCCACTCTAGAGTTCCCAACCAGCCCCTGGACCTCATCTCGAGCCAACCATGACCCTCTAAAGTCGGCCAAGGTCTCTTGAGGCAAAGCCACGATCTCTCAGGAGCGCCAGGACACAATTTCACAAAGCTACCCCTTGCACCATTTTCACGGGCATGTCCATAACCAAGGACTTGGCTATTCAATAGATTTTACACTCGCAGAGGTGTACAACTTTACCCACAATCCACGGTCTCTCTAGCGGGGCGGGTTCCGGTCACCCTTGATCACTTAGAAGGTGAGCGATCTAGAGAGCGCAAGGCCTTTACAAAGCTTTGAAATGACTCAGGCTGCCCGCTAAGGTTTCGCAATTCCCCCCTTTGGTCTAGAAGTTCGCAGGTTATGGGGTGCCCTCTTGCGCGGCGCCTCACGCCAACCACAACACACCAAGCCATCTCATTGCTAATTATTCAGCCAGACCACCCCCATAAAGTGATCTTGTGGTTGCACCGATTGGCCCAGATCAACGTAACACAAAGTTAAGTCCTTAATTGTGCTCAGGCAAGACATCCACCACCCCAAAATGAAGCATCCACTACTCACTCCCGACCTTCTTGCCCGAGCAAAACAATTTGTAATTAACCCTGCCAAAAGACCACCCAGTCCTGGCACAACAATTATTAATGTGATCTCGCACCACAATCAACACAACTTAGGCATCCTGCCATAGTTGCTTAACAATGGCACCAACCACGGTTCCATAATTCAATTAGTCAAGATTATTAATTGATGGAGCATGATTCCCAAGACCCACGGTTCTCGACAATATTAAGCATTAAGCTATCGGTCCCATGTTGGTAATAACGAAAGATACCAACTAAAATACCCATCCTAAGGTGTCCAAAGAGTTCATGTCAACATGTTGAGTTCAAGCACACAAAGGAGGCATAATGTCAACAAGGGATATAGCTACTGCCCAAACCAGTTTCTATAAAGATAGCCATGCAAGTTTAACAAATTAAAATACTTTTGCAAAATGGGTTCAAGATGATCAAGGTCCACGACTTGCCTCCGTTGAAGGAAAAGCTTGGTGGTGTAGCTTGAACCACGAGCTCTCAAAGAATCAACCGAGATCTACACGCAAGCAAAAGAAAACCAAATAAGCAAATAAACTCCAAGAAAACCAAAAGAACTTACTTAAAGCAAAGAGAGAAGAGGTCCAAGCCCAAAGAGCTCGGGACCCGTGGAGCTTGAGGAGCACACCCAAAACCAAGAGGAGGCTAAGAATGACTTAGCAGGAAGGAAGTGGGCGCCCACGGTGCTCTATTTAGAGAAAGGAGAATAGAAGCACCACAACAGGGGAGGTGACCAGGTTCAGAGTATTGGTACAAAAGGTACACTGCTACAAGTACGAAAAAGGACTAGAGCAGGTAAAGGAGGAGACAAGAGAAGGGAAAGTCAAGGAAAGGCTGACAAAAAGTAGAGAAGAGTACAAAGGTAGGTGGCGGCATTTAATGTGATTCAACCCACATCAAACGACTTTAGAAACTGGGGCAAGGAGATAGTCAAAGGGTGAACATAAGGTCAAAGGAATGGTCCAAGAAGGGGGTCTGCGAGGAGATCTAAGGACCTAAGTCCTAAGACAACGAGGGAGGTCTTAAGGACAAAGGGTCTGAAGACAACAGAGTGGTCTTGACCACAAAGGTCCAAACACAAGGAGAAAGTCTAGACCACCAAGGTCTAAACACAAAAGAGGAGGTCCGGACTACAAAGATCCAAACACAACACAGGAGGTCTGAACCTAAAGGAGGTTCAAACGCATAGCGGGAGGTCTAGACCACAAAGGTCTAAACACAAAAGAGGTCCCGTGGACAAGAGGTCCAAAAGACTAAAGATATCCGGGCCTCAAAGGAGATCCAAACCACAAGCAGATCTAGACCCCAAGGAGGTTTAGATCACAAGAAAACTAGACCTCAAAAGAGGTCCAAAGCACAAGGGTATGGCACTCGAGGAGGCCCCGACGGTTAGATTTCCAAAAGGAGATCCGACGGTCAAGATCTCAAGCAAAGGGAGGTCCCGACGGTTAGATTTCCAAAAGGAGATCCGACGGTCAAGAT
Organism: Phyllostachys edulis; assembly: GCA_036346405.1. Classification (NCBI taxonomy): domain Eukaryota; kingdom Viridiplantae; phylum Streptophyta; class Magnoliopsida; order Poales; family Poaceae; genus Phyllostachys; species Phyllostachys edulis. The sequence goes on along the minus strand of CM070563.1, from coordinate 46,310,603 downwards.
CTCAAAAAGGGAACCTTAACGGTCTTGATCAAAAGGTGCAGGAGGTCTGGGCGGGAGGTCCACGACACTCAAGAGGGAGGTCTGGGCCGGGAGGTCCAAAGGACACATTAACGAGAAGGTCCCGAGCAAAAGGGATACTCCGGACTAGGAGGGTGGTCTTTACAAAAGACCAAAGAAGGATCGAGGAGGTGGTCCTTGCAAAACAACCAGAAGAGGTCCCGCGACAAAGGAAGGCGCGAAGAAAAAGTAGGGCCGCTCGATCGGAATCCAAGGCGGTCCAGAAGGAAAGGAACGTTCGACCAAACCAAGCTTTCATCTCGATCGGGCCATCAAAAAGGATCGAGACGGTTCACGAGTGAGAAACGCAGCAGGATTGGCTCGAGATCAGCGAGGGCAAGGGAGGTCCAAAACCAAAAGGAGATCTAATGGAGGAAAATCCAAAGGGGAGGTCCGTGCGGTTAAGATCTCCAGAGAGGAGGTCCTAACGGCCAGATCTGATCAAGGGAGGTCTGCGGTTAAGATCTCCAGAGGGGAGGTCCTAACGGCCGATCTGATCAAGGGAGGTGCATGCGGTTAAGATCTCCAAAGAGGAGGTCCTAACGGCGAGATCGATCAAGGGGGGTCTGCATGCGTTAAGATCTCCAAAGAGGAGGTCCTAACGGCCAGATCTGATCAAGGAGAGGTGCATGCGGTTAAGATCTCCAGAGAGGAGGTCCTAACGGCGATCGATCAAGGGGCGTCTGTGCGGTTAAGATCTCGGAGGGAGGTCCTAACGGCGATCTCGATCAAGGGAGGTTTGTGCGGTTAAGATCTCCAAAGAGGAGGTCCTAACGGCCGATCGAGATCAAGGGAGGTGCTGTGCGGTTAAGATCTCGAGGGGAGGTCCTAACGGCCAGATCGATCAAGGGAGGTCTCATGCGGTTAAGATCTCCAAAGAGGAGGTCCTAACGGCCGATTTGATCAAGGGAGGTCGGTCGGTTAAGATCTCCAAAGAGGAGGTCCTAACGGCCGATCTCGATCAAGGGAGGTTTGTGCGCTTAAGATCTCGAGAGAGGAGGTCCTAACGGCGAGATCGATCAAGGGAGGTCTCATGCGGTTAAGATCTCCAAAGAGGAGGTCCTAACGGCGAGATCGAGATCAAGGGAGGTCTGCGGTTAAGATCTCCAGAGGGAGGTCCTAACGCCGATCCGATCAAGGGAGGTCTCAGGCGGTTAAGATCTCCAAAGAGGAGGTCCTAACGGCGAGATCTGATCAAGGGACGCGTCAGTGCGGTTAAGATCTCCAAAGAGGAGGTCCTAACGCCGATCGAGATCAAGGGAGGTCTGCGGTTAAGATCTCCAAAGAGGAGGTCCTAACGCCAGATCTCGATCAAGGGGCGTCAGGCGGTTAAGATCTCCAAAGAGGAGGTCCTAACGCCGATCGATCAAGGGAGGTCTCAGGCGGTTAAGATCTCCAAAGAGGAGGTCCTAACTGTTGGAGATATGCCCTAGAGGCAATCATAGAGATGATGATATTTCATTGTATCCATGATTTAATAAATGTTCCTTGAATATTACCTTTGTGTTGATTAAAAAGTATGTGACTTGTTTGTGAAACTCTTTACTTATATGGTTATTCTAAAGTTGTCCCTAGTCGGAGTTCATGTGAGGACACACGTGAATGATGGATTAGCACATGTATCGATTGATGACCATGTTTCACGTGTCATAGACATGGAGATGTCAAACCAATAATGTGGACACATGTTTAGAACATGGGGTTGGACCGACCCAACATGAGACATAACAATTATACTTATGGTTCTCTCTACACAATGTGTACGCCTTGTCCTCGTGACACGAGATTGTCGCATGTACTTGAGATGTGAATCGACCTACTTAGGGGCTATCAAACGCTACTCAAAATGAATCGGGTAGTTATAAAGGTAGCTTCGGGTTTGTCATGAAGCATGTTGTGAGGCATGGTCAGTCGAGATGGGATTTGCCCCTCTCTACCTGAGAGAGATATCTCTGGGCCCCTCGAGTGATCGATCCAGAAATGCATGGCCATGCTACTTAAGGTTAAGAGTTAACCTAGTAAGGGATTCCGGATCATAGGATCGAGATAGAGTGGTCGACTTGGAGCTCGGCCAGAATATCGTGAGGCAAAGGGATTGGCATGTACATAACGCTGTGATGGTTCGTCCGATATGATCTTTGTGTATCGCTTAGGAGTTGGCACGCCTTGCTAGAGGCCGCTACCAACTATTGACCAAGTATGTATACTCGCGTCATGTCTAAACATACGTGAACCTATAGGGTCACACACTTAGAAATTTGAAGCCTAATTGGATTGGATCCGACTAGATCGAGCATTATCCTAATGGGCCTCTATTAGTAGAAGCCCATTGTAAGGACGCCGCGGATCTAGTAGTCCGCTGCGCGCCGCTTCCTCCGTCGTGTGGATACCTTTGGGGCGCCAGATTCGTGGCGTTTGGACGAACCGCAAGAGAGGAGTCAGACGTGGGACGCCGTGACGAGGACGAGGAAGTAGTACGACTCCTCTACCCCGACGTCTTGCATCAACTTAGTACGACTACTCGCCTGACGTCTTTGCATCAATTCCGCTTTCTTGGCGTCTAGTGGTAAGACCGTGATCTATAAGCTGCAGTGATCTTGGTTTACGGTACAATTTTTATTAATTTGCGCTAGTGTAGCCTACCCGTAGCCCTTCACTAACGGCCAGATCTGATCAAGGGGAGGTCTGTGCGGTTAAGATCTCCAGAGAGGAGGTCCTAACGGCCAGATCTGATCAAGGGGAGGTCTGTGCGGTTAAGATCTCGAGAGAGGAGGTCCTAACGAGATCGATCAAGGGAGGTCTGCGGTTAAGATCTCGAGAGAGGAGGTCCTAACGGCGATCTCGATCAAGGGACGTCAGGCGGTTAAGATCTCCAAAGAGGAGGTCCTAACGGCGAGATCGATCAAGGGGCGATGTGCGGTTAAGATCTCCAAAGAGGAGGTCCTAACGGTCGATCTCGATCAAGGGAGGTCTGCAGGCGGTTAAGATCTCCAGAGAGGAGGTCCTAACGGCCAGATCTCGATCAAGGGAGGTTTGTGCGGTTAAGATCTCGAGAGGAGGTCCTAACGGCGAGATCGATCAAGGGAGGTGCAATGCGGTTAAGATCTCCAGAGAGAAGGTCCTAACGGCCAGATCTGATCAAGGGGAAAGCCCAACCAGAGGAAGGTCTAGAGAAGGAGAGGAAGATCTAGAGGGAAAAGCTAGGCTGGAGGACAACCAAGGCCTTCAAGGAAAGAAGGATAAAAACCAAAGAACAACAATAACTCCAGAGCAGCCAAAAAGGGATTAATTGAAGTTTGATTAGTTCAAGTGAAATCTCCAAATTTCTGAAATCTTCAAATTAAGCTTTGAACTCTCAACAAAACCAAATGGTTCATTTTAAAAGCTTTTCAAGACTCGAAAAAGCGGGGCGTTACAAACCTCCTCCCCTTAAAGGGAATCTCGACCCCGAGATTCGGGCTGGCTAGAGAATAGGTTAGGGAACCGGGTTTCACCCACTCTTCCAGAAACTTTCTCTTTTGAGTGGGCAAACCAAACTATTATCACACCGACCGAGGACTCACCAGAGCCGGGTTGAGCAAAACGCCCACATCAGAGAAGGTCCGAATCCTACGGGAATCCTGACGAAGCGAGGGGATTCAAAACAAGGTTCACAAGGACAGAAGGAGGTCCACGAGAACACGGGGAGGTCTAAGGAAGGGACAAATTGAGCCAAACAGGGCTCTCGGAAAACAAAAAGGGTTTGAAACACAAACCCGAGCTGAGAGCCATAGGGTGGTTGTGACCCAAAGGACAAGAGGTCAGAACCAAGGACAAGTTCAAACAGAGGGGGAGGTTCAATTGATTGCAAGGGAAACCAATTGAACACAGGGAGGCTCAAGATAACAGCAAGAGGTCCAAACAAACACGGAAAGGTTTAGATGGACAGAGAAAGATTCAAATGGACCAAAGAGATTCAAACCAACAAAGGAGGTTTGAGCCCTAGAGTCAAACAAGGAGGAGGTGGTCCAGAGAACAAGCATTTGGGCCAAGGATAACACGAAGCAAAACAAGGAAAAGGGAGAAGCTCCCAAAACTCAAAAGGAACCGATCGCAAGGTTCACCTAGAGGTCTGGGACTTGGCTTGAAGCTCGAGAAGGAACGCCTTCCTCTGGTGACATTGAGGGCACTGGCAGGCGAAATGACCCCACTGTTGGCATTCGAAACACTGGATTCCTTGGGCAGACTTGGCGCTTTTGGGTTGCTGTCGGCCGCTGCTGTTGTCCATGGTATGATCACCCTGAGAAACAATTGGAGGAGGTGCTGCCACCGAGGTTCCGAGGGTGACAGGAGGTCTCGGGTGCTGACGTCTCGCAGAAATCTTAACTTGCTGAGGAGGTCCATGATGAATAGCAGGTCGTGACACACCGGACTTGAAGATCTGTGGAGGTTCTGTTGAGGAAGCCTTCTTTAGCGGGCACTCACTGGCGAAATGTCCTTTCTCCTGACAGCGAAAACAGGTAACATCCGAGGCACAAGGGACTTCTTTTGTGCTTGGCTTCTCAAGGACGAGCTGGGAGTGACAAGCCATGAGGGTCAGCCACTTGGTTTCTTGAGGCACCGCAACCCCATGCTTCATGCGCACACAACCGAGATAAAATCCTTCATTGTTTCTTCTACTCTTCGCCAAGTTATTGTAGCAATCGAGTGGCTTCGATGTTATCCGGCAATCACCGTGCTTCGCAGTAATTTCAGGCAAAGGGTCCATTCCTCGGCATCCAAAACACCGAGCTCCTGCTATTGGTGTCTTTTTCTGCTGGGCCGCCACTAAGATTGTCACGAGAAGATCTCATTGGAGGACAGAGTGCTGATTTTGATGACTTCGACATCGCAATATCCGGAGTTTTGTTGGCCGAGGTCGCTTCAAGACGAGTCTTGGAGCTTCTGCACTTCTTGATCTTGGTCTCACATCCTTCTCTTGTGCCCGAGGTCCCGCCGACCACAAAAGCTTCCACGCCGAAAGTGCTTGGGATGAATTTCTTTGGAACTTGGCTCTTCCGACCGCTTCCAAAGTGAAAAGGCCGGAAGAGGAGGTGGCAGGGCTGCGAACTGAGGGTTCAGTTCACCATTGTCATGAGGGCAGCAATGGTTTAGTTCTGCTGATCCACCAAGCTAACTAGGGCTGCTGCAGCTTGATTCTGTTGAGCCATCATTTGATTCATGTTCTGCATCACTGTGCTCATCAACTGAGTCTGAGCTGCCAAAAACTGATTCAAGTTCGGATCTGCAGGGGCTGCCGGAGGAGGAGGTGCAGTAGGGTCGATACCGGCATTGGGGCCTTCTGATTCACTAAGGCTTGCTGAGGATCTGGTCGGGTCCATCTTGGAACAAACACGCCAAAGTTTAAGGGATAAGAAGGAGAAGCACCAAGGAAGAGAGGGAAAACACTTAGGTGAGAAAGAACGAGGGAGCCAGATGGAGCATCCTAGTCGGGAAAGGTAGGTTAAACCCGAGGAAACAAGAGGCCAAGAGGCCAAAAGAGGCAGAAGGCACAATAGGATCTCCTCTTCGGAGCTCTTATTGCACTAACTAACGGCAAAACCGAGGGAACCACTAAATGTATGAAACCAAAGAACAACAACGACTAAAGGGTTTGGGTGACTTTAACAAACTCCTAACAACAAGAGGTCGGCGGGATGTCCTTGGAGAGCAAGGACAACGCTGCCACTTCTTCCCAACAGCTCTTTCTCAGGAGTTACTTGTCGCAACCAAAGGCGGGGTACTAGCTGAGAGCCAGAAATTGGCCTTCCTAACTTGGCTGGGTCCTAAACCTATGATTAAGGATGTCCACCAAATCACTTATCCTAAAGACATCCATTTAGAACAGCCAGTCAACCGATTAATCTCCCCGAACATTGGTAAATCCACAAGATTCTTGATTTCTACCTAGGTCGGGCTTAAGCAAATCCACAATTACGCACTTTAATTGTATGCTCCTTTGTTCCATATCAAAAGGATTCTCAATCCAACCATCACTTTCAGATTAAGAGACCTAAAATCACCTCCTCGATTCACTAAAATCCAATAATTAGGTAGGTTTTCCCGAAAGTCTTCCTTTAACACATAATCTTGATTGAATCCACCAAATTATTGTCACCAACTATCCAAAGACAAGTTATAATTATACTACCATCAAGGGTAAACCTCAAACACAAAATCCAAATTCGATCAAGATGGGTAAGGCTCGCTAAGATTCCTTCAATTCGATTCTTGATTAAGCTTAAGAGCATCCAGATCGAAAAACCCACAAACTTCATTCAAGCTTCCAACCAATCGATACAATTCACTCTAGAATCAAGGGTGATCTAAAATCTTTCAATAATCCCATCGAGAACTCACAATCCTTCATCCCTAGGATCCATTAAAACCTTCCACTTAGCAAAGAACCCTAAAATCTTCAATTCTCGTGATCGATTCAAAAGGCTTCTTTCAAGCTACCCACTTGGCATCCAACACACAAAGTTATTCTCGCAAGCGCAACCCTTGAGAAAACAGAGTCGCCACCGCACTAACCGCTTTCGGTCTTCTGACACTAGGACACGGGGGCTCGGTCCTATAGAGATTCTTGGGATAAGGAGGTCAAATTAAATTCAAAACAAAGCTCCAGAAGGGGTAAGATCTCGAGAATCGAAAGCAGAGATAAGAAAGAATAGAGTAAGACGAGAAAAGATGGAGCAAGATGAGACTAGAGTAGAACAAGACAAGAGGAGAACCACTAAGCCGGCTTTTAAGTTGGTTTGACTTAGAAAATAGTTTTGAAACAAACTAAAACGACCATGCTAACTAAGGTTACGCCCAGCGATCGATATGGAGCTCTGATACCACCTGTGACAACCCCATCCTTTGATATACCGCAAAGGTCCGGAGGACCATTTTTTTTCATGCGGTACTACCGCATGGAGGAGCAAGAGTACTGCAAGCAAGACTTCCCGAGGAGGTCTTCCAGACCTCCCAGAGGTCTTCAAGGCCTCCCGGAGGTCTTGGCCAATATCCATGCAGTGGCACCTCTAGGTATATCATCGGGGAGGTCCGACAGATCTCACGAGGCTAAGTCCCGTGGGACCTCCCGGAGATCTCGCCTTGTGCACGAGCTAGTCCCAGAACGGATTGGCTAGCTCAAGACAGATCTAACACAAGTGTAATCAAGTCCATACACACACTAAGAGAAGCAAGAGACAAAACAACAAATAATATTAAAGACCAAACCGCCAAGCTTCTTACAGAGTTTGCCTCATGGGCTACAACAAAAAGAGCAAGAACAATGAAAGCAAAAACATTAACGATAGGTCCAACCGATCAGCCCACCGGCTGCTCGAGTGGAGGACGCCCCTAGGTCGCAAGGTCTCCAAAGGCCTCTTCTTCACCGAGCTTTAAGCTCCTGGAACTTCACAAGCTCGCTGATTAAAACAGAGGGCAAAAGCCATGAGTACATTGAATGTACTCGGAAGTCGTGGGAGTGTATGCAATAAGTAATCATGCAAGGCTTGCCAAAAGAGAGTCAGAAGGTTAGTTGCATAAAGCGTGATTTGACAACAAATAATATAAGTAGATTGGAATGCTCAAGTTAAAACAATAATACATAAATACATTTGTTTTGAGGAGGTCGTGAGCACCGCTCACTCCCAAAACCCACTGAGCACCCACTCCAAAGTTCCAAAGACCAACCGTGGGAGGCCCGGTCACACCCATGACCAGACCTCACCACGACCACCTGGAACACCCACTCCAGAGTTCCCAACCAGCCTGGACCTCATCTCGAGCCAACCATGACCCTCTAAAGTCGGCCAAGGTCTCTTGAGGCAAAGCCACGATCTCTCAGAGCGCCCGGGACACAATTTCACAAAGCTACCCTTGCACCATTTTCACGGGCATGTCCATAACCAAGGACTTGGCTATTGAATAGATTTTACACTCTGCAGAGGTGTACAACTTACCCACAATCCACGGTCTCTCTAGCGGATCGGGTTCCGGTCACCCTTGATCACTTAGAAGGTGGCGGCCTAGAGAGCGCTGCAAGGCCTTTACAAAGCTTTGAAATGACTCGGGGCTGCCCGCTAAGGTTTCGCAATTCCCCCTTTGGTCTAGAAGTCCGCAGGTTATGGGTGCCCCTCTTGGCGGCGCTCCACACGCCAACCACAACAAACCAAGCCATCTCATTGCTAATTATTCAGCCTGCACCACCCCATAAAGTGATCTTGTGGTTGCACCGATTGGCCAGATCAACAGAACACAAAGTTAAGTCCTTAATTGTGCTCAGCAAGACATCCACCACCCCAAAATGAAGCATCCACTACTCACTCCCGACCTTCTTGCCCGAGCAAAACAATTTGTAATTAACCACGCCAAAAGACCACCCATCTGGCACAACAATTATTAATGTGATCTCGCACCACAATCAACACAACTTAGGCATCTTGCCATAGTTGCTTAACAATGGCACCAACCACGGGTTCCATAATTCAATTAGTCAAGATTATTAATTGATGGAGCATGATTCCCAAGACCCATGGTTCTACGACAATATTAAGCATTAAGCTTATCGGTCCCATGTTGGTAATAACGAAGATACCAACCAAATACCCATCCTAAGGTGTCCAAAGAGTTCATGTCAACATATTGAGTTCAAGCACACAAAGGAGGCATAATGTCAACAAGGGATATAGCTCTTGCCCAAACCAGCTTTCTATAAAGATAGCCATGCAAGTTTAACAAATTAAAATACTTTTGCAAAATAGGTTCAAGATGATCAAGGTCCACGACTTGCCTCCGTTGAAGGAAAAGCTTGGTTTGGTGTAGCTTGAACCACGAGCTCCTCAAAGAATCAACCGAGATCTACACGCATAAAAGAAAACCAAATAAGCAAATAAACTCCAAGAAAACCAAAAGAACTTACTTAAAGCAAAGAGAGAAGAGGTCCAAGCCCAAAGAGCTCGGGACCCAGGGAGCTTGAGGAGCACACCCAAAACCAAGAGGAGGCTAAGAATGACGAACGGGAAGGAAGTGGACGCCCCCTGGTGCTCTATTTAGAGAAAGGAGAATAGAAGCACCACAATAGGGAGGTGACCAGTTCAGAGTATTGGTACAAAAGGTACACTTGCTACAAGTACGAAAAAGGACTAGAGCAGGTAAAGGAGGAGACAAGAGAAGGGAAAGTCAAGGAAAGGCTGACAAAAAGTAGAGAAGAGTACAAAGGTAGGTGGCGGCATTTAATGTGATTCAACCCACATCAAACGCACTTTAGAAACTGGGGCAAGGGAGACAGTCAAAGGGTGAACATAAGGTCAAAGGAATGGTCTAAGAAGGGGGGTCTGCATGAGGAGATCTAAGGACCTGAAGTCCTAAGACAACCAGGGAGGTCTTAAGGACAAAGGGTCCTGAAGACAACAGAGTGGTCTTGACCACAAAGGTCCAAACACAAGGAGAAAGTCTAGACCACCAAGGTCTAAACACAAAAGAGGAGGTCTGGACTACAAAGATCCAAACACAACACAGGAGGTCTCGAACCTAAAGGAGGTTCAAACGTAACGGGAGGTCTAGACCACAAAGGTCTAAACACAAAGAGGTCCCGTGGACAAGAGGTCCAAAAGACTAAAGATATCCGGGCCTCAAAGGAGATCCAAACCACAAATGATCTAGACCCCAAGGAGGTTTAGATCACAAGAAAACTAGACCTCAAAAGAGGTCCAAAGCACAAGGGGTATGGCACTCGAGGAGGCCCCGACGGTTAGATTTCAAAAGGGAGATCCGACGGTCAAGATCTCAAGCAAAGGGAGGTCTGACGGTTAGATTTTCAAAAGGAGATCCGACGGTCAAGATCTCAAAAGGGGAACCTTAACGGTCCCGATCAAAAGGTGCAGGAGGTCTGGGCGGGAGGTCCACGACACTCAAGAGGGAGGTCTGGACGGGAGGTCCAAAGGACACCTAACGAGAAGGTCTGAGCAAAAGGGATACTCCGGACTAGGAGGGTGGTCTTTACAAAAAGACCAAAGAAGGATCGAGGAGGTGGTCCTTGCAAAACAACCAGAAGAGGACACAAGACAAAGGAAGGCGCCAAGAAGAAAGTGGGCCGTCCGACGGAATCCAAGCGATCCAGAAGGAAAGGAACGTTCGGACCAGCCGAAGCTTTCATCTCGATCGGGCCATCCAAAAAGGATCTGACGGTTCACGAGTGAGAAAGGCGCGGGATTGGCTCAGACTGCGCGAGGGCAAGGGAGGTCCAAAACCAAAAGGAGATCTAACGGAGGAAAATCCAAAGGGAGGTCCGTGCGGTTAAGATCTCGAGAGAGGAGGTCCTAACGGCGATCTCGATCAAGGGAGGTCTGCGGTTAAGATCTCGAGGGAGGTCCTAACGGCTAGATCGATCAAGGGAGGTCTCATGCGGTTAAGATCTCCAAAGAGGAGGTCCTAACGGCGATCTCGATCAAGGGGCGTCAGGCGGTTAAGATCTCCAAAGAGGAGGTCCTAACGGCGAGATCGAGATCAAGGGAGGTCTGTGCGGTTAAGATCTCCAAAGAGGAGGTCCTAACGGCGAGATCTCGATCAAGGGGCGCTCAGTGCGGTTAAGATCTCCAAAGAGGAGTTCCTAACGGCGGATCGATCAAGGGAGGTCTGCGGTTAAGATCTCCAAAGAGGAGGTCCTAACGGCGAGATCGATCAAGGGAGGTGCAGGCGGTTAAGATCTCCAGAGAGGAGGTCCTAACGGCCGATCTCGATCAAGGGAGGTCTGTCTTTGTTAAGATCTCGAGAGAGAGGTCCTAACGGCCGATCGATCATGGGGAGGTCTCAGGCGGTTAAGATCTCGAGAGAGGAGGTCCTAACGGCGAGATCGATCAAGGGAGGTCTCAGGCGGTTAAAATCTCCAAAGGGAGGTCCTAACGGCGATCGATCAAGGGAGGTCTCAGGCGGTTAAGATCTCCAGAGGAGAGGTCCTAACGGCGAGATCGATCAAGGGAGGTCGGTCGGTTAAGATCTCCAAAGAGGAGGTCCTAACGGCCGATCGATCAAGGGAGGTCTGTGCGGTCAAGATCTCGAGAGAGAGGTCCTAACGGCGAGATCTGTTCAAGGGAGGTCTCAGCGGTTAAGATCTCGAGAGAGGAGGTCCTAACGGCCGATCGAGATCAAGGAGAGGTCTCATGCGGTTAAAATCTCCAAAGGGAGGTCCTAACGGCCGATCGAGATCAAGGGAGGTCTCATGCGGTTAAGATCTCGGAGGGGAGGTCCTAACGGCCGATCGATCAAGGGAGGTCTGCATGCGGTTAAGATCTCCAAAGAGGAGGTCCTAACGGCGATCTCGATCAAGGGAGGTCTGTGCGGTTAAGATCTCCAAAGAGGAGGTCCTAACGGCGAGATCGATCAAGGGAGGTCTCAGCGGTTAAGATCTCCAAAGAGGAGGTCCTAACGGCGATCTCGATCAAGGGACGTCTGTGCGGTTAAGATCTCCAAAGACGAGGTCCTAACGGCCGATCGATCAAGGGAGGTCTGTGCGGTTAAGATCTCCAAAGAGGAGGTCCTAACGGCGAGATCGATCAAGGGAGGTCTGCATGCGGTTAAGATCTCCAGAGAGGAGGTCCTAACGGCCGATCGACCAAGGGAGGTCTGTGTGGTTAAGATCTCGAGAGAGGAGGTCCTAACGGCGATCTCGACCAAGGGAGGTCTGCATGCGGTTAAGATCTCGAGAGAGGAGGTCCTAACGGCCAGATCGACCAAGGGAGGTCTGTCGGCGTTAAGATCTCGAGAGAGAGGTCCTAACGGCGAGATCGATCAAGGGATGTCTGTGCGGTTAAGATCTCGGAGAGGAGGTCCTAACGGCGAGATCGAGATCAAGGGGCGTCAGTGCGGTTAAGATCTCCAAAGAGGAGGTCCTAACGGCCGATCGAGATCAAGGGAGGTCTGCGGTTAAGATCTCCAAAGGGAGGTCCTAACGGCCGATCGATCAACGGAGGTCTCAGCGGTTAAGATCTCGAGAGAGAGAGGTCCTAACGGCGAGATCGATCAAGGGAGGTCTCAGGCGGTTAAGATCTCCAGAGAGGAGGTCCTAACGGCCAGATCTGATCAAGGGGAGGTCTGTGCGGTTAAGATCTCCAGAGAGGAGGTCCTAATGGCCAGATCTGATCAAGGGGAAAGCCCAACCAAAGGAAGGTCTAGAGAAGGAGAGGAAGATCTAGAGGGAAAAGCTAGGCTGGAGGACAACCAAGGCCTTCAAGGAAAGAAGGATAAAAACTAAAGAACAACAATAACTCCAGAGCAGCCAAAAAGGGATTAATTGAAGTTTGATTAGTTCAAGTTAAATCTCCAAATTTCTGAAATCTTCAAATTAAGCTTTGAACTCTCAACAAAACCAAATGGTTCATTTTTAAAAGCTTTTCAAGACTCCGGAAAAACGGGACGTTACACTTGGCCAGTTGATCTTCTTCCTCTACACATGCTTACCACCTTGTCCATCACTAACTTCCTCATATGAGTACTCATCACTTAAATCACAGTAAGGTGTCTCATAGCCTACATCCAAGTTGGCTGCTCTTCTTGCTCTCCAGTTTGTGTTAATTCGACTATCTCCAATTTATTAGCTATAACTTCCCTCTTGAATGCCTTGGCAAGCTTCCTTATTTCCTCTTCTTCAGATTCTTCTACAGAGCTGTTATCACTCTTGTGTTGGTAATCACTGTCAGAACTATCACTACCATCACCCATTATTGCAGCAGCTTCCTTTCCCTTTCTACTAACAGCCAGAGATTTCTTCGCAGGTGATCTATAAAATTCCCTAAACCTCTGTAGGTCTTTGTCATTGCTTCCTTTTATTGGTGTAACAACATGTTGCTGCTCCACATTACGCACCACCACATGTACATCCTCTGTATCATTATGTTCTTCAATGTCAACCAGATTTTCATGCTCCCAGTCACTTTCATCGTTGCTCTTATTAGATCCATCAACTTGAGTAACTTCAACATATATGTCGACCACCCAACCCTTAGTGATGCAATCAGACATGGTTTTGCAACTAGTGTCATCTACCAAAAGTCTGAGCCCATTACTCAGTCTTAAACCAGGGAACAACCAATGCAATACTATATCATATCATCAGTGACTGTAACATGGTCTCTGAGATGACCTTTGATCTCTAGCAATGAAACCTTGTCGCGCTCTACGAAACACATCCCCTCATCTCCACCCACATAATCGAAAACCATCCCAAAATTCAGGAATTCCCTATTAAAATGGAACCTCACCCCAAGAAGGTCGAGATTATCTATTCTCAAACCCCAATCCTGCACAAAGAGACTGAGACGTCAGCCAACTACCCGCACAATGCCCAAAAGAACCCTGTAACTGAGAGGAAAGGGTGAAATCCATCAGCTACATGAACCATAGTATCGCTTCTCAAGCCGCAAGAAAACCCTAGAACCGAGAAATCCATAAGCTAAAAGAACCCTAGAACCACTGCTCAAGCCCCAAAAGAACCATACAACCAACAAATCCATCACCTCAAATTACTCTACAACTGCTTCTCAATCCCACAAAAAAAACCCTAGAACCGCCAATGTTGATACATTCTCGCTGCGGAAAACAAATAGGGGTGTTGAACTCACCTCGATGTTCATTTCGAAGAGAGTGGGCTTCAATCGCCGTCGAGAATCACAACATCGCCATCTTCTCTGAGCCGCAAGAAAGGGGGTTTCTTTGGAACTGCTCGGGTAGCCGGGCGGGCGGAAGAAACACGAAGGTCCTTGCACCAAATAGCCCCTAAAAATGACTACCACCTCAGCTAGCCAACACATCGCCCCCACATTGGCCGACGTGGCAAAACCGGCCCGACCGGATGCTACGTCAGCAAAACCACCGCACGAAACAGCCGAAGGGGGCACATTGTCCAGTTTTGCAACTTAGGGGGGGGGTCAAAGAGCCGTTTTTTTTCAAGGGGTCACTTGTCCGCATGTCAATACTTCAGGGGGGTAGAATGGACTTCTTCCTAACTTTTTATAGAAAGCTCAAAATCACATGTCGTATGATCCGTTGTAAAGTAGACTTTATAAGCTTTCCAAATATATATATTGTGCATGCTAGATCCTTCCGAATTGCTGTGAAGATCGTCGTAAACTTCAAGATCAGTGCGGCACCATCTGTTGTTCCTATCATGCACCCATACCTCCCATGCGTCCCATGGGCCGTATGCTATTTTTGCGAGCATCAAAACACCCCCGAGAAGCATTGTGTTCTTAATATTCACATAAAGCATCTCCTTCAAACCTAACAATAAGCGATGACCCGCTATTAGGTAGTATAATATTGTCAACTAAACTAAAAAGAAAATTCATGGAACAGATTCACCTGTTGGTTAAGCTTCTTTGCACAAGCTTCACCCACAAGCTTCTCTTGTTCTTCAACTCTTTTAGTAAGCTCATGTTGTTCTGAGGTACTTGATGAATTAAAAACACTATATGGAACAATATAGCTAAGGATGTCCACATCACTAACCAAATAAGGCCTAATAGAGAACGGACCAAACGCGATGGTTGAAAACCGTCACGAAAACGGGTTAAATCATCGGGAATTTTGTTCTTGACGGGTAACCGTCAAACAATATATGTCAGGAATAGAGCACCGCGGAAATTCAATTTGGCTGATGGTCATCCGACATGAAACAATTTACTGACGGAAAACACCGACAGTTACCGAACAAAAAATTCACTAACATGAAACACCACCTAGGTCTCCGCCGTCGTCGCCCTCCTCCCGATGCCGCCATCGCCGCCGTCCTCCTCTCCTGTCGCCGACGCCTTCACTTTCTTTCTTTCTTTTTCTTTCTAATATTGTTTGTTTTCCTTTGTTTTTTTTTTTATAAAGATGAATTATTTATGTAATCATTGAATTGATTACTTGTGTAATCATGGAATTATATCAATTATTGTTAATTGCCATCAATTGTGTTAATTGTCGTTAACTGTCTTCCTCCTTCCCCAACGCCGCCTCGGTCTTCGCCATCAAACAAGCTATCATTTGTCTCAAGGGTATTTCAATCATTTTCTAGATCAGAAGTTCCAGTCAGCCTATCTAAAAGCCAGACTGTCAAACACTAAATATCTTCATCTCAGCCATTCAGTCCTTCAACCCTTCAGTCCATCCTAAAGCTATTTTTTAGAAAAGCTGCAATCATGCCAAACAGACCCTTAATCAAGTAAAAAAAATGACCCTGATTGCTCGCGAACTTTCCCCAGACTCCCCACTGCTAGAGAACGGACCAATTGCGACGGTAAAAAATTGTCAAGAAGATGGATAAAACTGCTGGGAATTTTTTTTCCTGGTGGGTAACTGTCAGACAATGTGTGTCAGGAGTAGAGCACTGCAGAAATTCAATTCGGCTGACGATCACCCGACAGGAAACAATTTACTAACAGTTATCGATAGAAAGATTCACTGTCGTCCGATTTGGGCTAGACCTATTTCTTGACGGTTTCCTGACAGGAAAATATTTTTTCCCCTATCAGGATTGATTACACTGTTAGGGAAAAGGGAAATTCTAAACAAAAATAATAATAAAATCACATTGTGTGTGTATATATATATATATATATATATATATATATATATATATATATATAAATCCGGTTTCATTGATACATCATCTAAGTTTAGCACAACATAAAACATACAATGGCCCATCCAGCGTTAAAGTAAGAGCAGCCATGACTTGTAAAAGATAGAAAGATATATCAATTTACCAACATATTTTTTAAGATGAGTGGGGATAATATAACTGCATAAATACTCAAATTACATAGTTGAGGAAAATTCACTAGTCATTATACTAAAGGGAGCTGCTACACAACGCTATATCGTTGGAAGCACTTCCAACATTATAGTAAGGTTTCGTGGTCTGATACAAAAAAAAGATGAAGCTCCGTGAAACTTAGGATGAAATTTCATGAAACACATATGAATTAGTTTGATCCAGTTATTCAGGATTAAAACTTCATGAAACTTAATAAAACTATATGAAACTTGATGAAATACGATGAGACTTAGAATGAAACTTCATGAAACTTAATGAAATTTCATGGGACTTAGGGTGAAACTTCATAAAACTATATGAAAGTTGATGAAATACGATGAAACTTCATGAGACTTGGGATTAAACTTAATGAGATACGATGAAACTTGGGATGAAACTTCATGAGACTTGGGATTAAACTTCATGAAACTATATGAAACTTGATGAAACACGATGAAACTTCATGAGACTTGGGATAAAACTTCATGAAACTATATGAAACTCGATGAAACTGTAACACCCCAGACCAACGAAGAGCCTAGGATGCTACTAAACTACTCTGCAGAACCAATTCTTTTCAATTTATTAATAATCTTTCAGCAAAACATATAAATGAAAGACACAGTTCTAATCATTAAGATCTAGTACCATCTATAAATAACCAAGATTAAGAATGTCATCTATCAGATATCATGAATCTAAGCATGGATCTTTATCTTTATCTACCAATTCTAATCAAACGTCTATGCTAATCAATCAAACCGAATTAAATTAGCCAATAACTGAGGTTTAAAGCATAAACGGATCATCCACGATTACAAACGAACCAACCACCACGAAGGATGGACACAGTCTGAATCTAAAGGAATTAACATGAGTTCGAAGTTTAGATAAATGAATTAATTTATTTGCTATGGATAGTGCAAGTGTGATGTGCATCAAGTCTACCACTTCCCATGCATGTCGCTGCCTCGAGAGATACCTAGAAAGAACAACATAGCAATAGTGAGTCCACGACTCAGCAAGTACAATAGTGAATAACATAACCTCACGACCAGCCAAATGAAGATATCAAATATTCTTACGAACATCAGCAAGGAATCATAAAGAATTCTCTTATGCTTGCATGCAATGCACATGTCAAGAATGCCCATTCTTCCTTCTTTGCAATTACCGGTAATGCGGAGTAGTGCATCCGTCGATACATACTCAAACCTGTGCCCTCAGGCACAGGGACCTCATGCCCACACTCCACGAGTGTGGGGACCCAAACCCATCCAATGCATGACGGGGATCTAATACCCGTCCAATGCATGACGGGGACCTCAAAGAAACAATTCTTGGCTACCATGTGGTCTAAGGTTCAGAAATGAATGCCATGATGTAAATTGAAACTCACATTATCAATCCATCATGTAAGTATAATGATCAGCGATATTATCAAAACATAAATCTTCATAAATAAACCATGGCAATTAACATGAATGAAATATTACAATTCATTCTACACAGCTTGCACTTGCCTCAACTGTGAGACGGAAGGCGACGATGGGAAAGTTCTAGCCCCGGTGTTCACCACCACCTGGCAACCGTAAAAATATATTAAGTATACCATTCAAAAGTGCACAGCATTGCAATGGAACAAAACGAAATCAATTGTCCCTAATCGAAACCCGACAATTAATCGATACATTCCCAAATCCCAAATCTGTCCAAAGAGACAGCTATCAATGAAAAATCCATAACTTTTGAGTCATAAATCCAATTTTTCTGGAATCCACACAAGCAAATCTACAACTTCTCAGGTGGCCAAAAGATCGAATTATCTCATCTAGGCCTTTGTTTTTAACCCCGAAGACCGTTCTGTCATCTTCGGTATTTCTGACTTGGGAATTTCATAACTTTTATTTGATGTATCCAAACCCATTGATCTAAGACTCTCTAGAAACTAAAGAAAACTATATTTCTCAATAAATTTATCACAATTATCTCCACTATGCAACAAAGGTTGCAAACAACCAAGTATTTCTCTACTGTCCACAACAGAAGGACAGATTACAACATTAACTTCAAAAATTCATATCTTTCATTCTAAATGTCCAAAAATTATGAACTTTACCTTCCTGGAATCATCATAAAGATATCTACATATCTCATGAGAATCAAATGACCAAATTCGTCCATCTCAAACCCCTAATTCGCAGAATTAAACTCGTTGCCCGAATCTAGAGACTGAATAAGCATCTAGACTTGTAAAATTCATAACTAATTAATCGTTCATCCAAAAATTATGAATTAATACTTTATGAAAATCTAACAAAATTCCCCACCTATCTCTAGAGACTCTAAACACTGAATCTGCCTAGAACCAACTCAAATCTATGGATCAATCAGAACTGTAGATTATCGATCTAATCACAGTAGGGAACGAAACTGATATCTAACAACAATTCGCATAGAAAAGAATCAAACTAGCTATTGGGGAAACAAAATTACTCTAGAATACCCCGCTGGATCTCACTGAAGTCCCCGCGGGAAACCCCTTTTTTCCTTTTCCTCTTCCTTCTCTTCCTTCCCTTCCTTTCTTTCTCTTCCCTCTTTCCTCTCATCTTGCTGATCTTTCTCTACTTTTGCCTTGCTGATGGATATGTACAAAAGATGAAGCACACTTATTTAGTTGTAGCACTGTTGCATCTAGTTAGCACATGAGAGCACCAACGCCAAAACTTGTAGGGCAAAGGACGTGCATGTAGCATGCATACAAGGCAGCGCAGTAGCAAGGAAGGCAGCGCAGCACACGACCGGCAAGGCTGGAGGGCAGAGGGCAGGCAGTGACGGCAGGGCGCCAGGACATGCGGTGGCCGGTGGCTGGAGACAGGAGGCAGCCGGCCAGGGGATGGCTCAGCTAGGTTAAGGGTTTGCTGGTGGGACTGCCTCCCTTGGTCTTTCTTATGGTAGGCTTCCCTTTGGGCCCAAAAGCTTTGGGCAACTCCATTTTGTTTTCTCATAAATTCTGAATTCCTATTTTAATTCCTTTAATTATCTCTCTAAATTAATTGCACTATCTAATGATAATCGGGGTATTACAGAAACATGACGAAACTTAGGATGAAACTTTGTGAAACTTCATGAGACTTGGGATGAAACTTCATGAGACTTGAGATAAAACTTCATGAAACTCAATGAAACACGATGAAACTTCGTGAAACTTAATAAAACTTCATGAGATTTGGGATGAAACTTCATGAAACTTAATAAAACTGCATCTCCGCCAGCCAGCCACGAGGCTGTCACACCACTTCATGAGACTTGGGATGAAACTTGATAAAACTATATGAAATTTGATGAAACATGATGAAACTTGATGAAACTCATTACAAAAATTGATAGAAAAATTACAAAAATTCAAGTTTCAAACACACATATGTCATGGGATCTGACCTCTCAGAGCACAACGCGACGGTCGCTGCCTCCTCCGAGTGCGGACAAAGGCGGAGTGGTCCCACGACCTGGAGTGCGCCTTCACAGAAGTCAGAGAGGTTGAGGAGGCGGGTGCCGCAGCGTGTGGCGTGGAGGAGCTCGTGGTGGAAGGAGGGATCACTGTCGGCCAGCAACGACAGAGCACCCCGCCATGGCGCGGCGACGTGGGCTCAGGATCCGGAGGTGAGGTGGAGGATCTGGCGGATTTGGCGCTCCTTGGTCGGCTCGTCATCGTGGCTGGTGGCCTTGACGATGAGCACGTCAAGCTCCGGCGCGATGTTGCTGGTGACCTTGGCGAGGCCGATGTTTGTCTGGTCATGGTTGAGTGAGAGAGAGGGAGGGAGAGGAGGAGGAACGCTCGTATATGTCCCAGGTGTAGAGTGGATAAGGTTGTAGTGTACATATCTAAGGTATATTGCTATTCCGTTGGGAGCTACTTTCAATGCTATAGTGTTTTTTAGCTTTTTCTATACGGAAATCACCTACAATTAATGCGGTGTACGAAAACAAAGAAGAAGAGAGTAGTTAATGAATGCTTGCAAGCTGCATATAGACGATCCATCTTCATTACGAGTCACCCTACAGGTTGGCACGCCGTAGACCACTCGTCGGAGGACCCACGAGTCAGTGACTATTCAGGAATATTTGGCAATTAATAAGCGCCCACGAAAATCCTTAGTACCAAACGGCGCGCAGCACTATAGCGGTGTGCATCTGCATATGGTATCTAGCGTTCCTTTTCTATATATGAGATCGACCCGTCTAATTCATTCTAGCTACGTACTAGCTAGCCAGGTTTGCATGGTACATGCTTGGCAGCCGGGGTAGAGCAATAGGATGAAAAGCCTACGTAAGTTTTTATTAAAAAAAAAAGTAAAATACAATTTTAAGCAAAAAAAAAACAGTTAGACCGGCTTGAGGTTTAGTCGTGGCCAGCTCTATCTCTGCTTGGTAGAGTAATGGATTCGTTGTTTAACTGAGGAGCTAGGAGTGCCAATCAAGCAGAATTTGATGCAATCCTACGGTCGGAATGTTCATTCGTGGGCGAGAATTTTTTGCACGGACGATCCACATCGCCCAGGCCCTGTGGACGATTGCAAGTGAAGCGAACGGCAGCCGTGGGTTGAAGATTCGGGCGTGCAATCCTGTCAGTGTGAGGATCTTCCTCCTCACGATGGACGGCTCATATCGATCGTTGGGTGAGATCGACATGATCAGACAACTCAAGCTTTGTACAGTTACTTCAGCAAACTGGTGTCACGTTTAGGGTATGTATAATGCGAGATGTTTATATACGAGTGCTAAAAAAAGAGAATATAGCCATATCATCAAGTGCATATGTAAAAGTCGTTTCCTCCAATGCAGGCATCTGTTTTGTAGGTGTTTAAATGATTGTATTATCATTAATTATATATAGTCATATACATAAGTACCTCTTAAGCACCGGTACCTAATCAAGCATCGATGCTATAAAATAAGCACATTCTCTGTCTTAAGTAGCAAGAAAAATAAGTTTTTCTTTGCTAAACATCTCTTTAAACACATGTATTGTACATGCTCTTAGTCTTACTATTTGGTACGTTCATGTATTAGCACCTCGCTTGTTATAATTGTCACTGAACCTAGCTTAAATAGTATTTCCTCTGTTCAATAATATATATGGTGTTTTGGATATCGATATGATTTTCAACATACAATTTTAACCATTATTTTTATATGAATATGTTCATAAATTATTATATTATAAAAATATTTTTCATGACTAATCTAATAATATTATTTTTATATAACCAATACAAATAATTTTTTACATATTAGCGATCAAAGTTCTAGAAACATTGACTGCATGTTTTCTAAACGTCGTATGTTTCTTAACCGGAGAAGTAACCTTCTATTAACGTACTATGGTCAGCAGCCTCGTCAGCAGTTAGGCAGCTGAGAAGCGCAAAACACCATATTAGCCTTTCATTTTCCCCTTTTGGGTGAAAAAATCTAGAAGAAAAAACCCAGCAAAATATTCAGTGGTCAGTCCAACACGCAAGTAAGCCACGCACGCCGCACACTCTCCTGCTGGTCTTCCTGCCTCCCATGTCTTCTCCGCCCTCCTCTGTTTCCCCTGCACTTCCTCTGCCTATAAATACTCCATGGTTAGCCGTTGCGGAAACCATCCAAATCAGGAAGCAAACACCAGCAACGTCCTCAAGCGGCTAGCTCCATCCATCCAATCCAATCGCACCAGCGCGCGCGCACGCACCACCTACTTGGCTACTTCCTTTCTTGGCCTCCTCGATCCCTCCAGAGCGAGAAAGCTCGCCGTCTTCTTGGAAGTTGGAGCCGGGCGTAATGGCGCCTTCGGTAGCAGCAGTAGTTCTCTCCGTGCTCTTCTTGGTGCTGCCAGGTTAGAACGAAACGAATCATCAATCGTCTTCTGTTTTCTGCCGTCTCGATCGATGGAGCTCGGTTGTTGGTTCGCTGCTTATGGTTTAGTAACCGCAAGTTTTGTTGTTGAATCTTGGTCGATGATGCAGGCGCGTGGTCGGCCACGTTCACGATCACCAACAACTGCGGGTACACGGTGTGGCCGGGGCTGCTGTCCAGCGCGGGGTCGGCGCCGCTGTCCACCACGGGGTTCGCGCTCGCGCCGGGCGCGTCGCAGGCCGTGGCGGCGCCGGCGGGCTGGTCGGGCCGCATGTGGGCGCGCACGCTCTGCACCGCGGCGGACACGGGGCCCGGGCGGTTCGCGTGCGCCACAGGCGACTGCGGGTCCGGCGACGTGCAGTGCAATGGCGGCGGGGCGGCGCCGCCGGCCACGCTGGCGGAGTTCACGCTCGACGGCAGCGGCGGGCTCGACTTCTTCGACGTCAGCCTCGTCGACGGCTACAACCTGCCCATGCTCGTCACGCCGGTCAGCAGCAGCGCCGGCAGCTCCGGCTCGGGCAAGTGCGCGGCGACGGGGTGCGCGGCGGAGCTGAACGGCGCGTGCCCGGCGGACCTGCGGGTGGCGGGGAGGGGGCCCGGCGGTGGCGTGCCGGAGCGCGTGCGAGGCGTTCGGGGCAGCGCAGTACTGCTGCAGCGGCGCGTACGGGAACCCGAGCACGTGCCGGCCGTCGGCCTACTCGGAGTTCTTCAAGAGCGCGTGCCCGCGCGCCTACAGCTACGCCTATGACGACTCCACCTCCACCTTCACCTGCGCTGCCGGCTCCACCGACTACGCCGTCACCTTCTGCCCCGCCGCGCCAACCAGGTCAGTCAGTCAGTCGCTAAGCATCCCTAATTTCAGCTACGTTCTCTTTCGCTTGTTCTTAATTTACCAGCAAGTTACAATTAACTCCAAGAAGAAGAAAAATCATATGGTTCAGTGAGAAAAGACTCTTGATCCCAAGTAAAAAGGAATAATTAATAATGTCGCTTTAAACATGTAAAATTTAGGATTTATCACTCTATAAATCCTGAAGCTATATATTATAGACTTATCAATGCTAAATCTTAAATTACATATATTTAACCGTAGCAGGTAATCAAATCTCCAGGTAAAAAAAGACCAGGTAAGAATACGAGTTGGTTGCCAGTATTCTTCCTCGGGCCATGTTTGTTAATTTATGACCGAACATATAATACGGGTTGGTTGATCTCTAGTAAAATCGGTGTGAGTGACAACTGACAAGTGACAAAAAAGGAGGGTAGGTGAGGCATCTCGAGGAGGTGAGAACAAGTAAGTAACGGCTAGTAATGGAGGAAAACGGCTAGGAACGGATGGGCTCATGGGCCGCGTTTCCTAGGCACAGGACAAGGCAGGCAGGCATCACAGTGTCTGTTACCTTCATGTCCTACTAGCTGGATCCGGATCCATCTCTATGTAAACAGTGTTTTTAAGAGAACAAAGTGATTGATATAGACCTTCGACTTTTGATCGAATAGTGGAGATCATATCCTAATAGTGCATTGTAGTTTCTCTGCATTCTGTGTTTCAATTAAGAGGATTCCAATCCGTCCTAGCTAGTGTACAGTGAAAAACGATACAGTGTTAAACTCTCTCTTCAGTACGGTAGAGGATCCGATCCGCAAGCATGCATGGTCCCAGGTAATTAAAGTGCTCCACAGCGTGTACGAATAACTCATTTTACTGAATTTCGACGGTCACTGCATGTGGGCCCCCCTCTGATTAAGTAGCCCTTGGCTGTGCGTCCCCGCGTGTCAGTGACAGCGACACTCGTTGAGTAATAATATCCTGCCCGTTAAATGCTTACTAGTAGTACAACCGTATACTGCTGCTTGCTAACCACTTGTCTGCAATTCGTTTTTTCTACTTGGCAACGTGCAGCGTCAAGTCGTCGGGACAGAACCCGCAGGCCGCCGGGCTGCCGCAGCAGATGAACGACACCATGGTCTACTTCGGCGGCGCCGGAAGCAACGCACGGCCCAGCGCCGCCTCCCTCGTCTCGTCCAACTTTCTTCTCTCGGCTGCCGCTGCCGCCGCCGCTATCTCGGCTGTCCTCCTCTGAGCCGTCGGCGTCGACGGTATACACTTGCAGCACGTCTGCCGCCACGCACCTGCTGGATGAGTAGTACTGACGCACGCTACTGCACCGTGGGTCCCAGGGCACACTGACAGTTGGAGCAAGAAAATGCTGACCGGAGCGAAGCTTGGATTGGAGAGGACGAGATGGATTAATTGTATCGTAGTTTAGGATAGCTAGATAGTTGATTAGCTTCTCTTTTTTTCTTTTTTCATCGGGGGGATTTTGAGTCTCTTTAATTTATTATTATTGGGCGGAGATGGATGGATGATTTGTTCATTTGATTGGGAAAGGAATAGATCAAGCTCCAGTTAACTAGTAATTAGTCGGCTTTGTTAATCTTCCTTCCTCCTGCGTGACAAGCAGGCTTTTCACTTAGCCGCCACTCCTGGTCTCCTGCTGTGTCTGCTGAAGCGGTTTCGACGTACTATGTAACCACGTTTCCCAGTAGTGCAGCATGTGGATAACGATAACTAGACGTAGTTCACTGGACTTGGACATGAAAATGAATGCGACCATTCCAGATATTTTTTACTTGTTTTAAGTAATGGAAGTTGATTGTATCACGTACCTTGAAAAGTGTAGTTTACGGTTAGCTTGCCCATAATTAGGATGCATTTTGGCTTAGGGAAGTATTGGCGCACGGACAAGCACAAGGCCAGGCATTGGCACAGGTAGAGGGGACTTGGTAGTGTTTTTCGAGCTGGCAGAGACCCGATCGATGTGGCATGCCTAAGCCAACCACGACAAGTGATGGATCGGGTTGGTGCAAAGATGAGCGGTGGGCGGTGTGCTGAGAATCTGGCCGTTGGACTGACACGTAATAGGCCCAGCCTCTCTGTTCTAGCCCAATCCCTCCCCACCTTCAACCTGGCCCAAATACTCCCCTACCTTGGCCTAGCCCAACCAACCACCCCCTCCCCCCCACCCCCCGCGCCACCCGACCTGGCCTAACATCTCTCCTGGCCTCCCCCGACCCCCATACCCAACCCCTTCTCCTGAGCCATCTCCTCCAGCTCCCAAAATCCCAATCCCTAACTTCTTTCGTGATTCCTCCTCCAGCTCAGTGCCTCCCTTCCTCTCTCCCCACACACCGCCGTGAGCCACTCCTCCCTCCACTCCTCTAGCCGCCTCCCTCCCTCTCCTTCCCCATGCGTCGCCGCCTGCCGCCCTTCCTCTAGCCACCTCCTCTCCTCCCTCCACACTTGCCATGGCCAAGCCCCGTCGACGCTCCCTTCGCTACCGCCATCACCACCATCTCCTCGTCACCGTCTTTCTCACCCCCTTCGCAAGTGCACGGCGCGGCCGAGGTGGGTAGAGTTCTTCGTCGGTGTCCAAGAGGAGGAGACCACTGGCGAGGTGGCGGGGTGGATGACGAGTGGCGTGTCTTCTGGCGGCGGCAGTCGGGGTTGGGTTGGCAGCAGTGGTGGTCCATTGTGCCCTAGGCTTTGCCGGAGGTGAGTCGTGCCAGCATGGCACAACACGGCACGATGCGACCCGAAAACCCGTCATGCCCGTGTCGTGCCGACACGACATGGCCCGACTCCTAGCTCTAGGCACAGGCACAGGCACCGCACGGGGATTTGTCTTTTTTCAAACAAAAAAAAATCACCACAGACACGAAGCAATGCATAATACATTCTGTTTTCCACGATGGTGTCTTGGTGTATCACACACTTGCATACAAGGAGAGGAAGAAGAGCATGACAGTAGAGAGAGAGGGGGCGGTAGCTAGATCTATCGAGAAAGGGGCCACAGATAAATCAAACCATCGATCACTGCTCTACTATGCACTTGCCTCTACCGGACGCGCTACCCGTTGTCCCAGCGGTAAAATGGCTCTAACTCTATCCACTGAACTCCAAACATAGCGAAACATATACTTTCTAGAAAACCCTACAAAATTAACTACAACTTTCTAGTTATGATGTACCTGTGAATTCGCCGTTTACTTCCTCATTTCCAACCCCGAAGGTTAACCCAGAATCCGCCAGAACAGTCTACTTCACAATTTCGTATTTTTTTTATATAACTTTAAAAGTAATGAAATATAGCAATTATGCAATCTACTCAAAATTCTCTAGCTTATTCAAGTTACAACAATAATTAAATTAATCCAGTTAATTATTATGTTGAGCACTAATCCACTAGTATTATTATGTTGGGTCATTTTCAGACCACTCTGATGGCCTTGTCTATAGACGCAAGTACACCTCAGCTGGTAGTACAGTCAACTTACAAAAAGTAAGACGGTCAAGATGAAGAAATGGCATTTAAGGGAATGAAGAATTTTTTTTTTGCTGCTTTTACTTCACGGTAGGCCTAGTCAAACGCCCGGTTGGGCTGTGCCTAAAATACCCGGTCTCGAATGGTCAGGCCTGAGCCTGACCTGAAAAATTATTCTCCAATTAAAACTATTATTTTAATTCTTTTTTAGAATAAAAAGTAATATTTAATTCATCTCGAGAATACAAAATATTTTTTATTATTTTTATTGCATTCAGCGGTTTTTTTTGGGCTTTCATGCTGGAAATCAAGGCCCGAGCCTGGCCAGCTAGGCCGCGCCATCCACGAACATGTCTACTTCATGGTGACGACAGTTTCAATAAAAGAGGAAAATAAATTTTTGGAATTTAAAATTGGAAATTTTTGATTGGTGACACCAAAATATCGTAGTTTTATACTACCATACCTTACTAAGTACACTTTATTACCACAAAGCAATTAAGAGAACAAAGTGATTGATATAGACCTTGGACTTTTGATTGAATAGTGGAGATCATATCCTAATACATGCATTGTAGTTCATCTGCATTTTATGTTTCAATTTAGAGATTCCAATCCGTCCTAGCTACTGTCTCTTACTAAAGTAGCAATTTACACAAGTGGATCCTCTGCTGTAGTAGCAATAAGGTACGACAGACGGTTACGTGGTATTAAGTTCCTTATGCACAGTTCGATTACCATAGAACGGCCATGTCAATAGTGTACAGTGAAAAATCGATACTGTTCAACAATGTACCGCTATAGTATTTTCTGCCTGTTGGTGCAGTGTCAGTACCGTAGAGGATCCGATCCGCAAGCATGCATGGTCCCAAGTAATTAAAGTGCTCCACAGTGTGTACGAACAACTCATTTTACTGAATTTCGACGGTCACTGCATGTGGGCCCCCTCTAATTAAGTAGCCCTTGGCTGTGCGTCCCCGCGTGTCAGTGACAACGACACTAGTTGAATAATAAAATCCTGCCCGTTAAATGCTTACTAGTAGTACAACCGTATACAGCTGCTTGCTAACAACTTGTCTGCAATTCGTTTTTTCTACTTGGCTACGTTAAATTGTTGGACCACGGGGCTCGATCGTGGTTTTTGCTGATAAATAATTGATTTTTGGATTGTATTGGAATTTACGGTTATAGAAGTTTCGGTCGTTCTGTTTTCTGAGTGGTCGAAAGCTTCAAGTTCTGTAGCTACGAGTAACGAGTGATGTTCGTTTTTAGTACTGCTCACTGCGAGTACTATTCTTTTCGAGTACCGTTCGTTTCGACTGTGCGTGATCGTAGTAGGTTTCAGCCGAACGTGGTCGTAGCTGAAAGTGGTCGCAACAGGAGAGTGAGGAGGTCCTGAGACCACTCAGGAGGTCTTCCAGGACCACTAGAAGGTCTTCCAGGACAACCCAGGAGGTCTTCCAAGACTACCAGAAGGTCTTCCAGGACCACCCAGGAGGTCCTGGAGAGGTCCTCGTGGGAGGTCCTTGAGGGAGGTCCTGAGGAGATCATCGGAGGAGGTCCTAAAGAGGTCCTCGAGGGAGCTCCTGGAGAGGTCCTCTGGAGGGAGGTCCTAAGGAGGTCCTAGAGAGGTCCTCGAGGGAGGTTTTGAAGAGGTCCTCTAGAGGAATGTCCTAAGGAGGTCTGAAGGGAGGTCGTAGACCCTCTGGAACTGGTCGTAGATAGTGGTCGTGGATGCATGTGTTGCATGATGCATGTTTTAACTAACGTGGGTCGAGTTGCGAAGAACTTGTTCCCGGAATCAATTTCTTTGTCTATTCTTGTGCAAGTGACTTGGTGGTCAACTATGGTCGACGGTGAGAAGGATCGAAACTTGGTCCAGAACGATCGTAGATGCCGGGTGAGATTGTTGGACTCAACCATGGCGCAAAATGGACAATGATGACTGAGCGCAGCAGTTCTGTGGGACGAGTTACATCAAGCGGCGTGACTGTTATGTGCGATGGGACACATCAAGGCGCAGGGGTCGATGCAAGTGAAACCCATTGTGTGTGTGGACTTACAGGTGCCCGTTTAGATGTCTTCCTCTAGAAGCTAGCCTAGTAGCCTCTACTATAAATAGGGGAGGGTGCTGGCTGCGCAAGGGGGAAGCAATGGCGGGATTGTGAAACCCCACTTTGTGGAGAGTTTAGGATCGATGGAGTGCTCAAGTGTTGAGCTTTTGTCCTCCAGGATGGAGCGACTGTAAACCAACATCATTCCGAAATCAATCCAAGCAAGATTCCTCAAGATGAGTCTCTTCGTATTCTTACTCTACTGGTTTTGAGTTTCTGATGTTTTTGTTTATTTTCTTTGGGGTTTTGATTGGATCCAATACAAGTCTTCTGCTATGCTTGCATACTGATCTTCATAGCTCTCATAGCTAATGGAGTGAAAATAGTGTTGAATCCGATCAAAGTGGAGAAAGAGATAATGCTCCTATTCACCCCCTCTAGTCGCCATTACGGTCCTACAAGTGGTATCAGAGCCAGGTTAGCTCTTCTTATAGATCTTAACCCGTCTTAGGAGCCATGACGTCTGACAAGTATTCTACCAAACCACCTGTGTTCGATGAAGTCGATTTTTCTTACTGAAAGGCTCACATGCATGCCTACATCGAGGCTCAAGGGCACTCAATTTGGCTTAAGGTCAACAATCCTTATGTAGTGCCAGTCAATGACGATGTGATATTACCCGATGTGGAGGCAAATAGCAAGGCTCAGAAATTCTTAATTCAAGGGCTTAGTCAATCTGAGTTTGAGTGTGTCACTCACTTGAAGTTTGCTCACGAGATCTGAAAGACCCTCGTTGACTACTATGAGGGTTCTACCGCGATCAAGGAAGTGAGACAGAACCAACTTAAGAAAGAGTATTCAAAGATCGAGCAAAGGCCCGTTGAATCTTTGGATGAGTTGTGGGGAAGGTTTTCCAAGATCATTTAAGACTTACGTGCTGTGGACCTTGTGTTTACTGAGTCTGAGAATGCACGTCAGCTGTTTGGTGCACTTGATGCGAGAGTTTGGAGGATGAAGATCACTTCCATCAATGATAACACTGTCATGAGTGAGCTTACCATGAATAAGCTCTACTTGAGGTTGAAGACGCATGAGATTGACTTCATCTTGCGTCTCCTTAAGACATAGTCGATGGCTCTAGTGGTTGATCCTTCTAAGAGTAGCTCTTCTGATTCTTTGAACTTTGACTCATCTGGATTTTTATTGTCTGCCTTACACTCCTTGAGCGATGAGCAGCTAGAGAGGCTACCTGAGGATGACTTAGCCCTCCTATCCATAAAATTAACGAGAGCCTACAACAAAGTGAGAAACAAGAGGAGAAGTGGCCCTGTTACTTGCTTTGAGTGTGGTGAGCCACACCACATTCGGGCTAAGTGCCCCAAGCTGAAGGGCAAGGAGGCGAAGGACTTCCGGAGGCGTCCTCAAGCTCGAGATGCGAAGGCCAAGAAGCCCAACTACCGAAAGTCCGTCAACCGGGTCCTTGCCGCTCTTGAGAACGTTGATATGAGCGATGTAGACTTGGTGACGAAAGACGACGAGGATGATTCCCATGGCAAGAAGAATGCCCAGGACTTCACCGGCATGTGCTTCATGGCCAAGGACAGCCACGACGTTGAATCCTCTGACAACGACGAGCCCTACAGCAATCTCGACGAGGTATGCCCTTCACCCAATGAGATCAAACGTGCTTTGGTTGCTGCTGAATGAAATCTAAAAAAGCAAGCTAAAATGATTAGAAGACAAGATATCATGATTGACAACTTGAACCTAGAAGTGGTTAGGCTCAAATCCATTAATCCTACTGATGATTGTGATTCTTGCTCTTGCTTGCATGATGAATTGGCAAATTTGAAATCTGCTCATTCCTCTACTGTAAATCAACTTAAATATGCTCTAGATGAACTTGATTCTCTCAAATCTAGTCATAGTCATGTTTGCTTGGATGCTATTGCTTTAGATGTGACTCCTGTAGATTCTATTCCATCACCTTGCTCAAGTTGTGATTTGCTTGAATTGAAATTGGATAGTGCTACTAAGGAATTACTGAAATTTAATCCTAGTCACACTTGCTCTCATTGTGAGGATAGTAAGATTAAAATGAAGGAAATGACTAAAATGGTTCTTCATTCTAAGGCTGCTTCATGTGAAAACTGTTATAAACTCACAATTGAGAATGATGCTCTAAACAAGTCTCTAGAGGAGAAATCTAAAATTGAACAATCCATATCCATGACTGCATCCAAGAAAGTAATTGATTCTAACTCTTGTGCCTTTTGTACTGAAATTAGGACTAATTTAGATGAGATACAACAGGCGTTTAGAGTCAAGTTCAAAGAGCAGTTGAGTAGGATTATGAATTCCTCTTGTGTGTCTTGTGAGGCCTTAAAGGTTGAGGTAGCTATTCACAAAGAAAGATATGCTAGGGCAACCAAGTCAAATAAGTGTGCCGCATGTAAGGACCTAGCCAAAGAAAATGACTATCTCAAAAAGACTCTTGAAAGATTCTCTAGTGGGAAGAAGAACCTCAACTTGATCCTCGATCAATCTAAGGTGAGTGTGAAGAAGAGTGGTCTAGGATTTAATTTCCTAGAGTATTCCGAGAACCACCTACCTAAGGTTGTGAGAGTTGTCGAGAGTGGAAAGGTTGAGGTAGAACCCCCTGAGCCATCTAAGTCAGTCTTTAGATCTGCAGGTTTTGCCCAAACCCCTTCTAGCACGACCGATGCTTCTATTTCAACAGGTCAGACCTCTCGAAAGGTCAAGTATCATTGCATCTTCTGCAAGAACGATGGCCACATAGTTGAGTGCTGCTTTCGTAGAGCCAAGAGTGAGAGGAAGGAGAGAGTGCGTGCCTTGAGGTCCATTAGAGGAGTTCCCTCACCTTCGACTATCTCTAGAGCCAGACAGCTTGTCTTTTCTACTAGACATAAGTCTAAGTTTGTAGATGACTTCTTTGACTTTTTTGGTGGCTCTAGGCAGCATTTTGGGTTAGGATATCGTGAGGATAGACCACGGGTAGCATCTAAACAGGGGGAGTGCCGACCTTTTGGTAGGTCAATTCGGAGAGGTCTAGGAGTTTCACATTTGCATTCTTATGATTATCCCTCTAACATTTTTACTGCTGCTTCTACTGCTGTTCCTAGGCATCGTGTGGTTTAGTACTGGATTCCTAAGTCTTTTACAACTAACCCCAGTACTGAGGCACATATGTTCCCTGCTTACGCCATATAGGTCAAACATGCGAGGAAGGAGGACATATGGCTTGTTGACTCTAGGTGTTCTCGACACATGACCGGAGATTCTAGATGGTTCTCCTCCCTCACATGCGCATCCGGCAACGAGTTGATCACATTTGGGGATGCTTCTATCGGGACCGTGACAGCCAAGGGCACAGTACGCGTCAACAACAGCTTCATGCTTAAGGACGTTGTTTTGGTAAGTAAGCTGAGCTATAATTTGCTATCAGTCTCTTAGCTTCTTGATGAGGGTCTAGAAGTGACGTTTAAGATTGGTAAGTGTAGAGTTCCCCAGCAGAATGGGGTTGTAGAAAGGAAGAACAGAACCCTTGTAGAGAAGGGTGATGTTGTGCTTCACTTTGTAGAGTCCGAGCAGCAGGTTACAGATACTTTCACTAAGGCTCCTGATTCTTCTCGTTTTACTTCTTTGTAGGAAGAGTTGGGGGTTTTTAGTCCTCTTGGCCTATTTTGAGGGGAAATTTGATCTTTTGCATCTATTGTATCATATTGTATGTTAAAATCAGCAATTCGCATTGTAATATAAGTTCTTGGAGCTTTGTCTATTATCCTTGTATGACATGATATCTTGCTTTACATCTTGTCATGTCTTGTACTAGTTTGCTAGATTTTTTCATGTCCTTTTATGTGTAGCTCAGCTTTTGTCATGCTAGCTCTATTAACTGTGAGAAACATGAAGTAAATCCTGACTTGTTGGATCTTGTGACTAGTTTTGCTCTAGTGATCCTCTTATGATTTATGCCATGTCAAATAGGCTAAGTTGAGTCTTGAACCTAAATTGA
Organism: Phyllostachys edulis; assembly: GCA_036346405.1. NCBI lineage: Eukaryota > Viridiplantae > Streptophyta > Magnoliopsida > Poales > Poaceae > Phyllostachys > Phyllostachys edulis. The sequence continues at coordinate 46,278,425 of CM070563.1, read as the reverse complement.
GTTTGAGATTGAGCTTTGATAGTTCCTTATTGAAGTATGAGTTAGTATTAACTTTTGTTCTTGAACTAAGTCAAGAAAATAGAAAATGATCTTTTCTGTGTGAAAAAACTGATCTCACCATGAGACGGCTTGTCATTGCACTAGGCAAGAACTCAGGGGGAGTTTTGGATGACCTAAACCACTTTCTTAAGTTTATTGCTTGGGTTGGTCGTAACACGGCTTGAGATCTAGCACATGGCTAATGAAACAAAAATTGTGGAATCTGGTTGAAGTTTAGGAGGCAGTTGTGGATGGCTACTAGTCCAGGACTTGCTTTGCTAAGAGAAAACCAAAAATGAATTTCAGCAAACGCTAAATGTGCTAAATTTGCTTAATTCCAAGTGTGCTTTAACAAAATGATTCAACATTGAATTTGTAGCTCTCTAAATTAACTCAATTATAGCTTCTTGGTTCCATTTAATTTATTAACATGGGGCTTGGCTCATTTTTTGATACGTTTGGCTAAACTATGATCTTGAGCACCTTGACATGCTAAACATCCATTTAATCTCATATTATTGCTCATTTGGCTTTAGCTTTGCTATATATGATTTGCCATGATATAAAACAGCTACTTCATATAATTTGGCTTGGTGTAATACTTGTAAAGTCACCCTAGATAATTTTCATGGCTCCTTTTGCTAAAAATGAATAAATTGCAGCCATTCCATCTCCTTCATGCTCTATCTTCTTCCATGCATCTTGATGACTCCATTGTTAAAGGAGGAGAAAGATTGGTCAAAATGCTGTTTTTGAGCTTGATTTAGAGTCTTTGTGCAAAGTCTTAGTAAAAATGTACTCTTTTGACCTCTCTGGATTTGAAGCTTTCATGTACTCTTTTGCCTTATCTATTGTGCTTCTGTATTTCTTAAGCCATCTTGGTCTTTTTTATAGCTTTTTCTTGCTTATGGATCAAGATGTGCATTTGCGCGAAAACAAGTAAAAGTTTTTCAAAACAACCTCCAATTTGTATTTTTTTGAGAAGATTGTCAATGTATTCATCAAGGGGGAGATTGTCGGACCATGGGGCTTGGTCGTGGTTTTTGCTGATGAATAATTGACTTTTGGTTGCATTGGAATTTGCGGTTATGGAAGTTTCGGTCGTTCTGTTTTCTGAGTGGTCGAGAGCTTCGAGTTCGGTAGCTACGAGTAACGAGTGATGTTCGTTTTGAGTACTGTTCACTGCGAGTACTATTCTTTTCGAGTATTGTTCGTTTCGACTGTGCGTGGTCGTAGTAGGTTTCAGCTGAACGTGGTCGTAGCTGAAAGTGGTCGTAACAGGAGAGTGAGGAGGTCCCGAGGAGGTCTTCCAGGACCACCCAGGAGGTCCTGGAGAGGTCCCGAGGAGGTCCTGAAGAGGTCCTTGAGGGAGGTTTTGGAGAGGTCCTCTGGAGGGAGGTCCTGGAGAGGTCCTCAAGGGAGGTCCTAAGGAGGTCCTGGAGAGGTCCTCGGAGGAGGTCTTGAGGAGGTCCTCGAGGGAGGTCCTGAGGAGGTCCTTTGGAGGGAGGTCCTGAGGAGGTCTAGAGGGAGGTCGTAGACCCTCTGGAACTGGTCATAGACAGTGGTCGTGGATGCATGTGTCGCATGATGCATGTTTTAACTAACGTGGATCAAGTTGCGAAGAACTTGTTCCCGGAATCAATTTCTTTGTCTATTCTTGTGCAGGTGGCTTGGTGGTCAACTATGGTCGACGGTGAGAAGGATCGGGACTTGGTCCAGAACGATCGTGGATGCCGGGTGAGATGGTTTGACTCAAGCATAGCATAAAATGGACAATGATAACCGAGCGCAGCAGTTCTGTGGGACTGGTTATATCAAGCGATGCGACTATTCTGTGTGATGGGACACATCAAGGCGCAGGGGTCGATGCAAGTGAAACCCATTGTGTGTGTGGACTTATGGGTGCCCGTTTAGATGTCTTCCTCTAGAAGCTAACCTAGTAGCCTCCACTATAAATAGGGGAGGGTGCTGGCTGTGCAAGGGGGAAGCAATGGCGGGATTGTGAAACCCCACTTTGTGGTGAGGTTAGGATCGATGGGGTGCTTAAGTGTTGAGCTTTTATCTTTCAGGATGGAGCGTCTGTAAACCAACATCATTCTGAAATCAATCCAAGCAAAATTCCTCAAGATGAGTCTCTTCGTGTTCTTACTCTGTTGGTTTTGAGTTTCTGGTGTTTTGGTCTATTTTCTTTAGGGTTTTGATTGGATCCCATACAAGTTTTCTGCTATACTTGTATATTAATCTTCGTAGCTCTCATAGCTAATGAAGTAAAAATAGTGTTGAACCAGTCGAAATAAAAAAAGAGATAATACTCCTAATGACCCTCTCTAGTCGCCATTACAGTCCTACATAAATGCCTACTAGTAGTACAACCGTATACTCCTTGCTAACCACTTGTCTGCAATTAGTTTTTTTTACTTGGCAACGTACAGCGTCAAGTCGTCGGGACAGAGCCCGCAGGCCGCGGGCTGCCGCAGTAGATGAACGACACCATTGTCTACTTTGCCGGCGCCGGAAGCAATCCACGGCCCAGCGCTGCCGCCGCCGCCTCCCTCGTCTCGTCCAACTTTCTTCTCTCGGCCGCCGCCGCCGCTATCTCGGCTGTCCTCCTCTGAGCCGTCGGCGTCGACGGTATACACTTGCAGCACGTCTGCCGCCACGCACCTGTTGGATGATGAGTAGTACTGACGCACGCTACTGCACCGTGGGTCCCAGGCCACACTGACAGTTGGAGCAAGAAAATGCTGACCGGAGACGGATGGATGATTCGTTCATTTGATTGGGAAAGGAATAGATCAAGCTCCAGTTAACTAGTAATTAGCCGGCTTTGTTAATCTTCCTTCCTCCTGCGTGACAAGCAGGCTTTTCACTAAGCCGCCACTCCTGGTCTCCTGCTGTGTCTGCTGAAGCGGTTTCGACGTACTATGTAACCACGTTTCCCAGTAGTGCAGCATGTGGATAACGATAACTATACGTAGTCCACTGGACTTGGAACATGAAAATGAATGCGACCGTTTGAGATATTTTTTACTTGTTTTAAGTAAGGGAAATGATAGGTGGTGGACGTCCGAACGTTCCGGATGCTCTATTAACTTCACTTTTTAGCATACTTCACGTCCGAGCTCGTTTCTTATCCCCTCTTCCTGCGCTGCCTCATTTCACCTTCTTCTTCTCTATTTCTTCCTTTCTCCCGATCCCTCTTCCTGTCTCCAGATCTCAAACCTCTCCTTCACCTTCCTCCACAAGAGCCCCTCTCCAGCTCCCCTCTTCTACTTCAAGTCGAGCCGGATCCGGCCACCACCGTCGGCAGCCTTCCCGGCCACGGCTCTAGTGCACCACCTTGCCACTGGCTTCCCACGCCTCACCAAGCCGCCTGGAGCCGCCCGGCGATCTTGGATGCCGAGCAAAAAAATTTGGTCTTCTTGGGGTCTGAAGGCGACGGGAAGGATCGGCACAACAAGGTGAACGGGCGCGGGTGGTGCGTGCTGCTCGCCTCCGCCCATGCTGACTACCTCTGCTCCCTCCGTGTTCTTGGATGGCTCATCCCCTTCCTTTTCCCTTTCTTTTTGTTCTGATTTTTGTTGCAAAACTAGTGAATTGTTCTGATGTTGCATACGTAGAGAAAAAATGTTGCATACTATTTTTTGAGATGTTGCATATGTAGAGAAAAAATATTGCATATATAGGAAAAAAATGTTGCATCTATAGAAAAAATGTTGCATGCTATTAACGGCGATGTTGCATACTATTAACGGTGATGTTGCAATTTTTTTCAATGTGTGTTTTTTTCAAATGCTTTATTTTTATTCGGATGTTTTGAGATGATGTTTTCATGGTGATGTTTTGGTTCCCTCACGCCATCGCTCCTTAGCTCTGCCTGCGCCGGGAGGCCACCGGCCGCCTTGGCTTGCACCTGCTATTGCGCTCGGACCGGGAGGATGTTCGCTTGCTAGATGGATCTACCAGTATTGTGTTCGTAAATCAACACCCCAATGTTGCGTACGGCGCTAGCGCTCGGACCGTACGTCCGAGCGCTAGTCGCGTCCTTTAAGTAACGGAAGTTGATTGTACCACGTACCTGGAAAAGTCTACGTTTACGGTTAGCTTGCCCACAATTAGGCTGATTTTTGGCTTAGGGAAGTATTGGCGCACGGACAAGCACAAGACCAGGCATAGGGACATGTAGAGCTGGGACTTGGGCCGTACTTTTTCGGGCTGGCCCGAGGCCCGATCGGCATGGCACGGTCTAAACATGACATGGCACGGCACGACACGACACGAATGGCGGGCTGGGCTTGAGAACGCGGCACGACACGACACGACTAGTTCAGCCGTGCTCGGGCTGGCCCTGAACGTAATAGGCCCAGCCTCCCTGTTCTAGCCCAATCCCTCCCCCCTTCGGCCTGGCCCAAATACTCCCCCACCCCGGCTTGGCCCAACCAACCACCCCCCCTCCCAACCCCATCCCGAACCCCTTCTCCCGAGCCACTTCCTCCAGATCCCAAAATCCCAATCCCTAACTTCTTTCGTGATTGCCCTCCCTCCAGCTCCAACCGCCCCTCCCTTCCTCACCCTCCCCACACCCCGCAAGCCACCCCCTCCCTCCACTCCTCCAGCCGCCTCCCTCCCTCTCCCTCCCACACACACACTTCTTGCCCTTCCTCCACCCTCCTCTCCTCCCTCCACACTCGTCATGGCCAAGCCCCGCCGACGTTCCCTTCGCTGCTGCCACCACCACCACCTCCTCGTCGCCATCCTTCTCACCCCCTTCGCAAGCGCACGGCGCAGTTGAGGTGGGTGGAGTTCTTCGTCGGTGTCCAGGAGGAGGAGGCCATAGCGAGGGGGAGCAGGCATGGATGGCGAAGGTGGCATGTCTTCCTGGGTGGCGGCGGCAGGCCGGGCCTAGGCCGGCATGGCACGGTGGCGGTCCGTCGTGCCCTAGGCCATGCCTGGGCCTCGTTGGAGGTGAGTCGTGCCAGCACGGCACGACACGATGCGGCCCGAAGCCCGTCGTGTCCGTGCCGCGTCGGCACGGCCCGAAGCCCGTCGTGGCCATGCCTGGGCCTCGTCGGAGGTGAGTCGTGCCAAGCCGGCCGCGACACGATCTGACCCGAAGCCTGTCGTGTCCGTGCAGCTGCGTCTGCCGCAAGACGCACTGCGACCCGACTCCTAGCTCTAGGCACAGGCATAGGCACCGCACAGGGATTCGTCATTTTTCAAAAAAAAAAATTCACCACATACACGAAGCAATACATCATACATGCATAATGCATTCCGTTTTCCACCATGATGTCTTGGTGTATCACACACTTGCATACAAGGAGAGGAAGGAGAGCATGGCAGCAGAGAGGGGGGTTGGCAGCTAGATCTGTCAAGCAAGGGGCCACAGATAAATCAAAGCCACATGTACATATGACCACATGCACTATCTTCACCATTAAAGTGCTCCATGATTCGTGCTACATTTTTTGCGAAAACCCCTCCCTTTCCCCCTCCTTTCCCTCTCCTCCCCCTCTCTCTCCCCTTCCTCTCACATTCCTCTCTCTCCAAGCCGGCCGCCTCGCCCGCCCCAAGCCGCGCCACGGAAACCCCACACCCGTGGGAAACCTCGCCTCGTCGAAAACCCACGGAACCCCAAGGTTTCCAATGGCGGCCAGCAGGGAGAGAGAGGAAGGAGAGAGAGGGGGAGATAGAGAAAGAGAGAGTTTTTTTTATTGCAAAAACGTAGCATGAATTTTGGAGCACTTCAACGGTGGAGATAACACATGTGATCACATGTACATGTGCAAAAACCACATTGAAGGGACCACAACAGGATCTGTCAGGAGGGAGGGTGTCCCTAACAACAGATTGCTAGGAGCGTGTTGTAACACCCCAGCCCAATACTGACCTCGGAATGCCATTAAACTACACTAACTACTAGTTCTAACATAATTTTACAATAAATTCCAGCAAGCAATTAAATAATAAAACCCATCCACGGGTCACATTAAAGCATTAAAAGCGGCACGACAGGTATACATATCTAATCACTAGATAGCAATGCTGAATAATAACCCAAGAATTAAGCAAAGCCATCCATAATGAGCTTATCGAATGAATACATCAAGTCCCAACTGAACAGCTAACATTATTAAGTCTATTGAATCTAAAGAAATTATCATCGCACAATAATGAAAGTTCTCATGATAAAATAATCCAAGTAATGGAAGTGATTGCAAGTGTTCCATGTGCGTTATCCCCTCCCATGTGAGATGTCGTCAACGGTCACCTAAAATAACAATAGAGCAAGAGTGAGTAAACGACTCAGCAAGCACATAATAAAACAATGAACAATAATTTAATGATCATAATCAATATCATCATCAACAACATCCATTTATTTCTCTTTATGCTCATGCTCATATATCATATCCACTTTTCATTTAAATGCAACTTTATACTACATGTCCGCATGATCTTTTCTTCGCTTGTACCAGTATAGCATGATTGAACACCCGCGATAGTGTTTACTCTCAAGCAACAATTCAATTTAATATCATCAAATATTCCATTAACAGTAATTCATGTCTTCGTCGTCAATATCGATACCATAGTCATTCACAAGACGTGTAATTAAACAATGTTAAGGAATAAATAGCATCTTGACAATGAATAATAAAGAAAACAACTATCAAACCATCGATCACTGCTCTACCATGCACTTGCCTCTTATCCACTTGGAACCGGGTAGTGGGTTGGTGGTAAGGTGCTCGAGGCAACACTCCCTAAACAAACAATTTAAGCATACTCAAAACCATAGCACCAAAACAATAAACTATACACCATCGCATATCTATGCAAAAACAGTGTCTTTAACTTGATTCTACCGGATGCACTACCCGTTGTCCCAGTGGTAAAATGGCTCTAACTCTCTCCACTGAACTCCAAACATAGCGAAACATATACTTTCTAGAAACCCCACAAAATTATCTACAACTTTATAGTTATGACGTACCTGTGAATTCACAGTTTACTTCCCCGTTTCCAACCCTGAAGATTGGCCCACAATTCGCCAGAATATTCTACTTCACAATTTCGTATATTTTTATATATAACTTTAAAAGTAATGAAAAATAGCAGTTCTGGAATCTACTCAAAATTCTCTCTAGCTTATTCAAGTTATGACAACAATTAAATTAATCCATTTATTAGGCATAATAAGCCCATCTACACGACAGCTGCCATTGACGTCTGTTTTTTGGACAGTTACCTTCCTGGAAAGATAATGAAATTATCCACATTTTCTCTAATTATTCAAAAACATGAATCCAAACGTAAACACCTCTAATTGCCCCCGCAATGTTATGCAACACAATTCAACAAACTAAGGCTTACTGAAATCTACACTTTCCAAGAACCAAACGATCTACAAATTGAATAATACTTAATCTAGGGACAACTAAAGAGTTTCATATTGTTATCCTTGAAGAACACGACGACGAACGTGAACCCGCACAAATTCCCCTCTCTTCCTCTCTTATCTCCTTCTCCTTTCCTCCTCTTTGCCGGATCTTCTTCTTCCTCCTTGCTTGCCCACTACGACACCTTCACCACCAAAGCGATCGGCGAGGTTCGCCTTGGGATGGGCACTTACCGAGGAGAGGTGGTAAGATAGGGCGTTGTCCTGGGATGGCGGTAGCAGGGGGAAGGCAGAGGTAGCTAGGGTTTCCCCTCCCCTGGTCCTCTCTAATGGCTAGCTGGCCCCCACGTGGGCCAAAGGGGCTATAGGCCGAAGGCCCAGGTTCTATCATCCCCTCTAAAATATGATTTTTCCTCTTTTAATTCTATTTGATTTCCTTTCTCATCCACTTAATTCTCTAAGGGATTGCCAGGGGCGTGTCCTTGCTATATAATTGACGATTTGCTGTCGAAGTTGCTGTTGACAGGCCTTTTACACTGATGTTTTCTTACGGAGAAAGATTCTAGCCAATAGACTGATGTGCGTGAGTTCTTGTGAGAAAATCACCAAGCTATTGTTAAACCTTTTTTTGGGAGCAGGTTTAAAAGATAAGTTGGATCCTTTTTATCGATTAGAAATTCCTTTTGACAGTTGAGGCTGTGATTTAGACCGTTTTAGAGTTGTGGAGTTGTGGGTTAAAATTCGAACCTTTTTTAAAATACAATTTGGATAGCACAATGCTCCTCCCAATGGGCAGATGTTGAGCGTTAGAATGGGCTGGGCTCAGGCGATCCGAGAGAAAACGGGGCCCAGCTTCTCTCCGAACAAAACTTGTCAACCATCCACGTAAGCGCACCACGAGTAGTCCAACGTGGCACCTCTCCACGCTGGCTCACCACCCAACTTTTCTTCACTTAAAAATGCCCCCTGCCTCCGTTTCCCTCTTCCCCACCGCCGCCACCGCCGCCGCGTCCGATGCGCCTCCTCGCCGCGGCGGCGAAACCACCCCGTACAACCCGCTATTTCCCTCCCCCCTACCACCTCTCCACCACCACCACCACCACCTCCTCCCACCCCTACTCCTCCTACGACCCCACCGCGCAGTTCCTCCCCTCCCACTCCCACCACCACCGCCTCCTCTCCCTCCCGACCTCCCTCCGCCGCGAAGCCCTCCTCGCGCTCGCGCGCCTCCTCAAGACCTCCCCGCAATGCCACCTCGCGCTCCACGCCCTCACCTCCCACTGCCCCTCCCCCTCCCCCTCCCCGCACCCCGTCCGCTTCGCCGCTGCCTCTCGCCTCGCCGCGTCGTCCCCGGCGCTCCGGCCCTTCGCCTCCATCCTCCTTGCGGCTCTTCTACCGGGCGCCTCCCCGGACCTCCTGGTCTGGTGCGGCTCCCGCGGGGGCAGCGGGAGGTACGCCGCGCTTCGCCTCGCGCTCCACGCCTTCCTCGCCGCCGGCATGGCACCCGAGGCGCTCGACGTGCTCACCGGCGTCCGCCGCGGCGGGAAGACTCCCAGCCTGTCCGCGCTGGCGGCACTGCTGCGCCTGCTGTTCCGCGGCGGGGAGGTCCGCGCCGCATGGAAGGTGTTCGAGGAAATGGCCGCCAGGGGGCCGCGGCCGAGCCTCGCCATCTTCAACGCCATGATCCTTGGCTTCTGCCACAGGGGGCTCGTCCGCGTCGGGGCCGGGCTGCTCGCGGTCATGGGGAGGTTCCGCATTGTCCCGGAGGCGTGCAGCTATAACATTTTGATCAAGGGGTACTGTGTGTTTGGGCGGGCAGAGGATGCTTTCAAGCTGTTTGACGAAATGTGCAAGTCTGGGTGCGAGCCAACGGTTGTGACATATAACATATTGGTGAATGTGCTGTGCCGTGATGGGAATATGGTGGAGGCGAGGAAGCTGTTCGATGAGATGGTGAAGGTGGGGATTGAAGCAAATACAATCACCTTCAATGTTTTGATTGATGGATATGCAAAGGCTGGACGGATGGATGAGGCTAATGCTGCCTGCAGGGAGATGAAGGCGAAGGGATTAGTGCCAGATTGCTGCACCTTCAACATTCTTGCTGCTGGAGCATACAAGTTTGGGAAGGCTGTGCAGTTAGCGCATGAGCATCAGGAGTTGCATGAAATGTTTGGTTCGCAGATGTCGGCAGATGGTTTGGATATGTTGGTCTGTAGGCTTTGTTGGGATGGGCAATTGGATGATGCTTGGGAGCTCCTGTGTAGTGCAATTGAGCAGGGTGTTCCGATGAACGTTGCAGGATTTAATGCTTTGATCGCTGCGTATAGCAACGAGGGATTTGACGAAGCTGCTTTTGAGCTATATAGAATTATGAACAAGATAGGCCTTGCACCATCATCGCCCACATTGAATTACTTGATAATGGGACTGTGCAATCAAGGAAGACTCGATGATGCACAGATGCTGCTAGAGCATATGATTAGCAAGGGATATTGTGTGAGTACATCATTTACCATCTACTTGGACGCATACTTCAGATCTGGTAATGTAGTAGGTGCCTTGAAATGCTGGGATGATATGAAGAAAGTTGGCGTACAGCCTGATTTTATTGCCTTCTCGGCATATATCAGTGGTCTTTGCAGATTAGATTATGTAAATGAGGCTTATCAGGCATTTGATGAGATGACAAGAAGAGGACTTGTTCCGAACAATATTACTTACAACTCCCTCATATCTGCATTTTGTAGGGTTGGCAATGTCGCCGAAGCATTGAAATTAGAGCAGAAGATGAGGCAGAGTGGCCTTGTTCCTGATGTTTTCACGAGCAACATTCTAATTAATGGTTTTTGCAGAGAAGGAAGGATGAAGATGGTTAATAACCGTTTCTTAGAAATGTACAGTAATGGTTTAACTCCAGATGTAGTGACATACAATACCATAATCAATGCATATTGCAGGGCTCAGGATATGAGCAGTGCCATGATTTTCATGAATAAGATGCTTGCAGATGGCTGTGAACCAGATATTTTCACATATAATATTTGGATGCACATTCTTTGTAACAACCATTTGTTGAATCGAGCAGTGAAGGTGCTGGATGAGCTTGTTGCTATGGGTTGTACTCCTAATTCGGTTACATACAACACATTGATGGATGGCATTTGCAGTGATGTTCTTGATCGAGCTATGATTCTGACTGGCAGACTGATTAAGATGGCTTTTCAACCCAACACTGTCACCGTTAACGTTTTCCTTTCTCATTTCTGCAAGCAAGGTTTTGGAAAGCGGGCTGTTGTGTGGGCTGAGAAGCTCAAAGAAGATTCCATTGCTTTTGATGATGCTACAAGGAATATACTTGACTGGGCATATAGGGAGGCGGAGGATGACTCTCAGGCTAACAACGCGGACATTGATAAGTGCCTGTTTCTTGAGTTCTTAATGCTCATGGCGTACAAGACTATGCACAATAGCAGATCCTCGAAGTTTACACATATGCCTATAGATACAGTTGTTGATCCTGCTGGCAGCAGCACAATCAAGATTTTGGATACTGGATAATTGAATTTCATAACCACATGAGCTACTGGAAGACTTTTTGGTTGTGGATGGTGCTGCTGCAGGAGTACCATATCCACTATCCATTGCTTTGGATGAACTGAGCATTGCAAGAAGATGCTATGTGCCTATGTCTACCATTCACATTGGTACTCTCAAATGGAAAGTCACGAAGCTTAAATGTTGAGGCAAATAGTATCACAAGGAACAGGTTTCTCACAAGGGCATTGTTCATTCCATGCTCTGTTGTCAAACATGATAGCTAGTTAATTAGAAAAACTGTAAATGAACATTGATTGGTACTGGTAGGCTGTATGCAGGAATTTTTGCAAGATGTTGCTTGCATAACAAGAGGTTTTTGAAGGTGCTTAATATTCTCTTTGATTTGTGATCATATTGTAATTCTTTTCCATTGGCATCTAGTTAAAATAATAACAGTCTGCTGTGTACCAAATGTAGATCTCATGTTGGCACTCACGCTTCTGGGAGTGTACATGGAAGAAGAGCAAGCAAGCCAAGACTTTGTGGACTGTGGCGCTTGAGACGAGCATGCTTTGTCAAACAGACCGAGGCCGATGAGCCACCCAGACGGGGATGCAGGTAAGGGGTTGCATACGCTTGGGTGTTATGTCTGTACCTTCTGTAAGTTTTTTGTTTCCTTATTTCTGATGGATGAACAGTTAGTTCTGAATAGCTATTAGATTTCTAATATCGTAGCTTCCTGGATGAAATTTAGATAACAGAACTGGATTTGAAACATGTATCTTTTGTAATGTAACTTTATTGTCTTGTCTTTCTTTGTGCAGTGCACATATGGTCATTTTTTGGCACAGTTTTTTGCAAGTGCACATGTTCTAACATGTTGTACATCTATGTTTCTTTTGAATTGCAAAAGTGTACAAACCATAATGGGTAATGGGTGCATATGAAGTCGAGTTCATAAAATTCGCAATGTTGAAACCACCAATTTTCCATTCAGGGCTGCTGCTTGATGCGCTGCTCCATCCAACAGTGCACTACCGTGCACATAACATGGTACTCTGAAATCTGAATTGTTCGCACATGGCAGACCAAAAGGCAGCTCTTGTTTATGGCAAAAACTCGGGATGTCCATTTATACTACTGCAGCTTTTGTTCATCGGCTGTATATAGGAGATGAGGGTTCAGCCTGATTAATTGCCGAGGCCCCGAGTCTGCTAAGGTACAATTATCAAGATGTGCATATGATCAAGGGAAAAAAACCCCAAATATCCCTTGAACTTTGATCGAACGTCTGCCTAACACCACCAACTATCAAACCAGGTATTTAACCCCTGAACTTTCTAAACCAGACTATTTAACCCCCTAAGCTGGTTTCACAAGGCGGTATCACCAGTGTGGCATCCTCGTCGCCCGGTTTTGCTACATGGCTTCCAAGCTGGCCGAGGACAACCATCTCTTCTTCTTCCTCTTTTCCTGCTCTTTATTTCCTGTCTCACCTCTTTGCCCAAAGTGCCTGCACGAGCCCCTTCGATTGGGCTCGCCGGCAGCTGCCAGCGCCAGCACCACCGTGCGCCGCCCGCCCTGTGCAGCCCTCGAGTGCTAGCCGCATACCGTCGCACGCGGCCCACCCATACCACGCTTCTCAGTGCCTCTGTCTCATCTGGCCGAGTATTGGAGCCTTTTCCTAATGCTCAAAACACGTGCACCGCAATACATGATGGTTTGGGGGTGAAACTAGCTCAGGGGGTTGTAGTCTGGTTTACAAAGTTAGAGGGGTTAAATACTCTGTTTCATAGTTGGGGTGTTAGTTGGACTTTCGACCAAAGTTAAGGGGTTGAACGGACCTTTTCCTATGCTCAAAACACGCATAACTATAGATTTCAAAATCTGTTCAGAGATGCATGAAACTTTCTTTCTGCAAGCGGTTCGCCGGGAGATTCAATTCTTTGCCACTACCAAACATATGTAATTGATTATTTGCCACTAATGTGAGTATAACATGTGGTCTCGAGACCCATATGTCATACTCACATGCAGTGGCAAATCATAAAATTCATTCTTTTGCAGTGGCAAATAATCAATTATTCCTAAATAGGTGGTCTACTCTGTTTCTGTTCCCTGAAGGATGATAGATAATAACAGAGAAAAAGATTTGGTCTACTCTGTTCCTATTCTCCTATGAATATTCTCTCTCTCCCATTGCAATCCTAACTCCTTGCACCAGCGAGCTTCCCGAGAGCCCGATCCCTCTCGCCCTCACTCCGGATCAAATGGTTACCTAACCTTAAGTCTGACTATCAACTAAAAACTCCACCACTAGACCAAACGAATAGAGTTTGGATCTATCTACTTTGGTCTGAAGTATTTCCTTCATTCCAAAACCTCCATGGATGTACTTCATTTCATCTGTAGTATTTCCTTCATCAACTTCCTTTGGATATATTTCGTCTGAAGTATTTCCTTCATCAACTCCACTAAGTATGATTAGTTTCATATAGAGTACTTCTGTCTTTGAAGATATCGTTAGATATGTTTACTTTCATTTGAAGTATTTTCTTTCATTTGAATGTATTTGGATTTATTGGATTCCATTTGAAGTATTTTCTTTTGTTTGAATGTATTTGGATTTATTGGATTTCATTTGAATGCTTTCAGAAATTCTTGAGTTCGACCGTATTCTGTGTAGTTAGAATCTGAAGCCATGATGGAGCATCAGTCCGAGATAGAACAAGAACAAGACTAAGAATATCAGAACATTGAGCAAGGTGATTATAAGAACATTGAGCAAGATGAGTCAACACTTTGATCATGTTGCACCTACTTTTGTGGGTGGAATGAAAAGATAGGTTGGAACCCAGAGATTTAAGATTGTCTAGTTGAGAATGTAATAGCCCAAAAATTCATAAAGGCAAAAATACGAGATTTTTAAAACTTTTTGTGTAATGTCTGTTGTCGTTCTGTTTGTTTGTACTTTTGAGAGTCACTTGTGTGCCTTTCTCTTTTCTGCTATTTTGATCTTACCTATTATCGCGCAAGAATTCCTTAAGGCAAATATCATAATTTTAGAGAGTCTAAAATTCTGCTGTTCTGCCTTTTCCCCATTGCTTCTAGTCTTGCCTTTCTTCTCACTTCCCCTTTGGCTAAGTGCGGATCAGACCAGAGCTGGTCCGGCCAACCCGCTCCCGAGTGTCCCTCTCCTGTTTCCTCTGACCAGCTATTGGTCCAACCGGTGCAGCCAGGCCTCCCTAATTGGGATCAGGGCAGCCGTGCCCCTCTCCACTTGTGTACTGCGTGCGCCAGGAGGGGGAGGTCCAGCACGGTGTGGTCCGATAAGCCAGTAATGACAGTCATCCAGGATGTTATTCCACACCCCTATGCTGCCCATACCGTCAACTACACCAACCACTCCTCCTCGTCGGTTGAGCCAAGGTGCATGTACATGTCACTTCAAGTCCCGTATTGCCTTCCTTGCCATTCCAGTGCTAACCTCATTCTCTTCCTCCTCCAAGAAAGCTTGAGCTCCATTCAGGCTCCAGCGCTTGCCTTGTCGAGCGCCACCCCATCGTGGCCTTTACCATTGACGCCCATCGGATACTCCAAGACCTCCTTGGCGGGCCATCTATCTGCTTCCAGGGAACAACCTTGAAGACCAAAGACCACCACCTCCCCTCAAGCTACTTGCAGCACGGAGTTGCTCCCATTGTTGTGATCCACCCTGGCCAGCCGGCTTCGACTAACTCATTTCTCGGCAAGACCGGTAAGTTCCTAGTGGCGGATGCATTTCCTAATTCGAGCGCTTTAATTCTCTTTTGGATTCTCCTTTGGCTTTTCCATGATTCTTTTGACCCGGTACCGTAGTCGAATAATTCTTCCATTCGACTATGCACGGTTAACCCCCCCCGACCTCCCTCTTAGTCGTGACCTTACTTTTTACAAAGACCACCCCCGTGGCCGCAACAGCCCATTTTACAAAGACAACCTTCTTAGTCATGACCTCCCATTATACAAAGACCACCCTCTGACCGCGACCTCCTACTTTACAAAGACCACCCTCTTGGTCGGAACCACCCATATAGTCATGAACACCCAGTTTAAGAAGACCACCCTCGTGAACGCGACCTCCCATTTTACAAAGACCACCCATCGGGTCACGACCTCCCTTTTTGTAAAGACAACTCTCTGGTCGTAACACACCCACGACCTCCTGCACCATAGCACCTTCACGACCCCCAAGGTTGTAACACTCACAGACCCTCCTTTGCGTTCATCTTGACCATCGGGACCTCCTTGGGGTTCATCTTGACCGCTAGGACCTCCTTTGCGCTCATCGTAACCATCAGGATCTCCTTTGGTTCAATCTTGACCGTCAGGACCTCCTTTGAATTCCATCTTGACCGTCGGGGTCTCCTTGTGTTCATCTTGACCGTCATGACCTCCTTTCCATTCATCGTAACCATCAGGATCTCCTATGGTACAATCGTGATCGTCAGGACCTACTTTGGTTCCATCTTGACCATCGGGATCTCCTTGGCTTTCATCTTGACCGTCAGGACCTCCCTTGTATTCATCGTAACCGTCAGGATCTTTTTTGGTTCTATCGTGACCATCGGGACCTCCCTCGTTTAGATCTAAGGACACAGACCCCCCCTCGCTTAAATCTAAGAGCCCAAACCTCCTCTCGCTTAGATCTAAGAGCTCATACCTCCCCTCGTTTAGATCTAAGGGCCCAGACCTCCCCTCGCTTAGATCTAAGGGCCCAGACCTCCCCTCGCTTAAATCTAAAGGACTAGACCTCCCCTCGCTCAGATCTAAGGGACCAGACCTCCCTTAGTTTAGATCTAATGATCCAGACATCTCTTCGTTTAGATCTAATGGTCCAGACCTCCTTTTGATTGGATCCAACGGTCCAAACCTCCCTTCGGTTAGATCGAACGGTCCAGACCTCCCTTCGTTTAGATCTAACGATTCATACCTCCCTCCGTTTAGATCTAGCGGTCCGACCACCCTTCGTTTAGATCTAATGGTCCGCACCACCCTTCGTTTAGATCTAATGATCCGCACCTCTCTTCGTTTAGATCCAACGGTCCGCACCTCTCCTTGTTAGATCTCCTCCAGTTCTTTTTGCAAAGACCACCCTCCTGGTCTTTTTGCAAAGACCTCCCTGATACAGTGATTCCAGAACTTCCTGCTCTGAGGATTCTAGGACCACCCTCAGATCTGATGCTTCCAAGACCACCCCTATATACAATACTTCCAAGACCTCCCAGATACAATGCTTCCAGAGACCTCCTCAGTAGATAGTACTTCCAAGACCTCCTCAGATACTGAAGATTTCATGACCTCCTGGTCACAAGATGCTTCCACGACCTCCCCGGTCGTAATACCTCCACGAACCAAAAGACTCGGCCCACCTATTGACTTAGACTACCACCTCATTCGGGCGTTGCCACCGCTACTACCATCAAGCAACTTCTCGACCATCGCAAGATGCAGCTTCTCGACCACTGCGGCTTCCTCTCGACTATTTCCTAGCCGTAAGCCTTTCTACTACCACCTCACGGTCGTAAGCTCATCTACGACCGGTCACTTTGGTCAATGGGGCTTACAAATGTGTAGGCTTATTCGATCGAGAGTCTTCCATGCCATATTTTAACGATATGGCCCGGTCACTCTGTGAGTTGTCCTTATATATGTTCGCTCTCCTCCAAGTGTTTTCGTTGGTTTGAATGCTTTTGGATTTATTGGATTTCTCTTGGTTATTTTCAGTCATTCTGGAGTTCAATCGTATATTGCGTAATTAACATCTAGAGATATCATGGAATCGCAACCCCAACAAGGACAAGATTGCCAGAGCACTGTACAGGATGATTATCAACATATTGAGCGGGATTATTATCAGGATATTGAGAAGGTCGAATATCAGGATATAGAGCTTTATCAGAACATTGGCCAAGTCGAGTCAACACTTTGATTATTTTGAGCCTATCTTTCGCAAATTATGTTGCTTTAAATTATGAAACTGCATTGCTATGTTTTATCAAACTAAATTGGTCTAGATCGTAGTTAATGCCGTAACAAATACTTGCGTATAAACTTCCAACCCTTGAACTTGGACATTATCCTTTGTCACTCTAGACTGAATAGATTACATACTAGTTGATAGGTCTGTATCTATAGTGTCATGCTTAGCCTTGCTTAGATACATTGTCATGTGGGCATTAAGTTGCTGACCACAATCATAAAAACTTTGGAAAATGATTTGGGCGATGAAATTTGGGAGCCCGTTGGTATGTTGAAGTAAATGATATTTTCAAAACAATAAAACACAAAAACTTTTGATCGGGCGGCTGGAAAGAGTGGGTGGTGCAGGGGCACGAGAAGAGGTTGGTATGTGGATGTGCATACTGGTCAAGTAAGGACCGAATCTTGTGATGGCCTCTCATGCAAAAACAGTGCAACCACAAGTCTATTATGGGTATGACCTGGCCGACTAATTTGCTCGCCTCGACGTAGATTCGCCGATGGGATGATTGCGGGTGGATAGCTGGGGGAGAACGAAGCCACAAGAACCGCATTGGCACAAGAGGGGGCCTCCCGGAGAGCCTCGGGAGTGGGCTCAGAGCGGTGGAAACCTTAGTGAACGGATGGAGTGCGTTGAGGTTGAGCATTGTAAAGGCCTTGTGGTAATCTCCCATTGATTCGCATGTCCAAGGAAACGTGTGTATATATCAAGGCGATTACCTCTTGTGGGTAAAGTGTGTGAACTCTGTAGAGTAAGAAAACTATCATGATAGCCGTGCTCACGGTCAAGAGCGGTGCTGAGAACTTGCTGGATATAGCTTTCATTTTTACAAAAACCATTTGTGATGACAAGGGAAGGCTGGGGTGGGACCCCAGGGATTTGAGAAAGGCCTGGTCGGAGACCAATGGTAAATACGGGATAGCCTGAGCATTGGGTGGATGAAGCCACTCAATGGTATAGGAGGTTGGACCTCCACTAGTACTTTTCAAATAAAAACTCATTTATGAAAACAGATTTGTTAAAATGCTAAGTCTCAGGATTTTCCTACTACTCATCTATTTCAAACTTGGCTTTGTGCAAATAAAAGAATTCTAAAGCTTCCCTTGACTAGCCTTACATCTATACAACTGCATTGTGTGTTGGCTCGTGAGTACGGTTGTGTACTCAGGCTCTGCTATTTTAATCTTTTCAGACCCATGTGATCAAGACCCCTGCGACCACTACTACCCAAAGGCTGAACCGGATGGTGTTGAAGATGATGAAGCTTAGGCCGGGAACCCTAGTCGCTTGCCTATGGGCAGAGTGAATGGATCTACTTCAACTTGCTTTGCTTCCACCCTCATCTTCGTTTCTGTACTCTGGCTTTTGTAAGGTTTCTGCTCTCATGACTCCTTCTTTAAAACAATTGGCCTTATGGCCTATTTATGAATATAAGTATGTCTCTATTACATCATGTTGCGGGTTTTGCATTATCCCTACGAGCACTGTCCCTAAGAACACTAATCACACTCAGCCTGGTCCACTCGGTGTGTAGTCCTACATCCTACCCCGGGTGTGGTCTACAAGACCTCATCCCGAACATCTCCAGACCTCTCGGGACCTACCTTGAACTGCTAAGGGTCTTCCAAGACATCCTCAGGATTTCCTAAGACCTCCCATGACCTCCTTACGGACCTCCTCGGAGATCTCCCCAGGACCTCTTTTTGGACCTCCTCCAAGGCATCTCCAGATCCCTTGGACCTCCTCTAAGACTTCTCCGGGACTTCCCCTTGGAACCTCTCCAAGACTGCTCAAGACCTCCTCTCGGACCTCCTCTGAGATATCTCCAAGACCTCCCCTTGGACCTCCTCGGAGACATCCTTGGACCTCCTTAGAGACATGTCAAGACCTCCCCTTGGACGTCCTCTGAGACATCTCAAGACCTCTTCTTGGACCCCCTCTAAGACATCTTGAGGCCTCCTCCTGGACCTCCCTGAGACCTCTCTAGGACTTCCCATTGGATCTCCTAAGATCACCCAGACCTCCTCGTAAACTACAGGACCTCCTCCAGATTCTCCATGACCTCCTCTAAGACACCTCAGGATCTCCTAAGACCTCCAGGACCTCCTCAGGAACTCCCAAGATCTCCTCAGGACCTCTACAATACCTCCTAAACCTTTTGTCGTATTCTCGGAACCTTCTACTCCAGACTTCATGTACCTCTTTTTGTCGTATCCTTACGACCTCCACTGGACCTCCCAGGATGTCTCAATAGTACTCCTCAGGACCTCTCCAACACATCTCTACAGTGTTCCTCAGGACCTCCCCAGGACGTCTCTACAGCATCCCTTAAGACCTCCCCAAGACTACTACATGACTCCCTTAGGACCTCTTCCAGACCTCTCAGGATCTTCGCAAGACCTCGGCAGGACTTCCATAGGACCTCTTCAGGACCTCCCCAGGATCTCCTCGGGACAACTCCAGGTTTTCCTCGGGACTTCTTCAGAACTTCTCCAGGACCCACAGGTCCACCCCGAGGCCACCCTAGAACCTCTCCGGGGCCACCCTAGAACCTCTCCGGGGCCACCCCAGGACCTCCTCCGAACCTCCTTCTATGACCCGGTGTGGTCATAGGCTTGAACCAGTGTCCCCTGCACAACACGGCCACAACCCCCTAGCCATTACCTGATCGTTGTCCTGCCTTGGGTTGACTGTGAGTACCGATCAAGGCTGGGGAACAAAAAGACTACATGGATAGTTATGAGTACTGATCAAGAACTGAAGATCAAGAAGGTCAAGAACTAGGTCACGGGCCCACAGTCGATTGCCGATGGGCATATCGTGAGATATTCCACACGCTGTGCTTAGGCACTTCTCCCGCTGCTGACCCTCTGTTTGGATTGGGCCTGCTCGGCCATTCCACAAGTCAAAAGCCTTAGGGTGCGTTTGTGCTTTGTTTACTATTATGTAATAATTGAACAATTTCGAGATATGTATTTTGAGCCAACAATGTAACTGTGTGTGTCAGCTACTGATCTAGGGAATGACACAACTATACACAGTGGATCCCAAGCTCCAAAATTGGGGTCTGGCAGAGAACCAGTGAGAAGTACGGGATGTGACCCGAGAGAGAATATGAGCATTGGGTGGATGAAGCCACTCAATGGTATAGGTGGTTGGAGCCTCTACTAGTATTTTTACAATAAAACTCAACTTTGTTAAAAACCTGTGTTAGTTAAAAATGCTAGGTCTAAGGATTTTCTACTACTTAATCTATTTCAATAAATGGCTTTATGCTAACAAAAGAACCACAAGCCACTCCTTTGATCAGCCTTGTATATTATATAACTGTATTCTGTGTATTGGCTCACAAGTATGGTTGTGTACTGATGCTCACTCAATATATTATTATTCAGTAAGCATAAAAGAAGAAGGCTACATGGATACTTATGAGCATTCGTCAAGACTGGAGATCAAGAAGGCCAAGAACTAGGTCGCAGGCCCCAGTCAATTGCCTGTGGGTATATCGTGAGGGTTCCACGTGTTGTATTTCAATTCCGCTTTCACTATTGATTCTTTAAAGGTATTTGGCCTGGTCGACCATTCTGAAAGACAAACACCATAATGTATATTTACGCTTTGTTTATTATTATGCAATAGCTTTACGTTTTCGTGATATGTATTTGATATCCAATGATGTAACTGTGAGCACTTGCTACTGATCCAGGGACTAGTGCTGTGAACACAGAAGATTTCAAATTGCAAATTTTGGGCCTGACACCTATGTAAAGTGAAGGGGATAGTGTTTGACTCTACTCATCTGCCATGTACCAACTGGTCTATTTTGTAAACTGAAGTATGTTAATCACTTCTATAGCCGTTATACCTTTTCTATTCTCTGTTAAGGTTACAATAATTTCTGGATCATAACCTGCTCTCTAGAATAACGTCTGGTTTTTTAGCTTGAAATCTCTCTTTTTTTTTCTTGGTGTTCCTGAATGTATAATTAATTTTTGAAATATGGTTGTTCTTTGACTTGAAGACATGTGTTAATGAGATGTTCTACATTGCCCTTTTTGTTTTCCTTTTCTATTCTTGGTGTCTATTATCGCTTGACCCCAAATTTGTAACTTGAAATCCTCTGTGTTCACAAAGACTAGTCCCTAGATCAAGAGCTAGTACCTCTGATTACATCATTGGATATCAAATACATATCACAAAAATATAAAGCTATTGCATAATAATAAATAAAGCGTAAATATACCTTATGACGTTTGACTTGCAGAGTGGCGAAACAGTCAAATACCTTTCAAAGAATAGCGGCAGAAGTAGAATCAAAGCATACCATGTAGACCCTCACGATATACCCACATTTATTAATCGACTATGGCCCATGACCTAGTTCTTGGCCTTCTTGATCTTCAGTCTTGACAAATACTCATAATTGTCTATGTAGCCTTTTTTATGCTTACTGACTAAAAGAATATAAAGAGCGAGCATGAGTACACAACCGTACTCGCGAGTCAACACACAATGCAATTATTATACATACAAGGCTAATCAAGGGAGGTTCATGGTTCTTTTGGTTGCACAAAGCCAAGTTTGAATTAGATTAGGTAGTAGCAATTCCTGAGACTTAGCATTTTTAACTAACACATGTTTTATAAATTGAGTTTTTATTGTAAAGTACTAGTGGACATTCCATCTCCTATACCATTGAGTGGCTTCGTCCACTCAATACTCATATTCATTTTTCAGGTCACATTCCCGTACTTCTCACTAGTCCTCGACCAGGCCATTTCAAATCTCTGGGTTTCAGCCCAGCTTTTCATTCCACCAACAAATTGTTTTAGAAAAATGAAAGCTAGTTCAAGCAAGTTCCCAGCACCGCTGATGACTGTGAGAACGGCTATCCAGATAGTTTTCTTACTCTACAAAGTTTGTACACTTTACCCACAAGAGATATTTAACTTATAATGTCTCCAACACACTTCCATAGGTGTGTGACTAAGGTGATTATCACAAGGTCTTTACAATGCCCCACCTCAACGCAACTCCACACCGCTAAGTATCACATCCTTGGGCCTCATCCATGGGAGGTCTCCCATTTGTGTCATGTGGTTTCTCTGTGGCTTCTACCCTATTCCCATTCCACATTCCTACCGATGGTGATGCCACGCCGAGGCAAACAAATTAGTTAGCTAGGTCGTACCCATTATAGACTTGTGGTTGCACTGTTTTTTTACACCAGAGGTCATCACAAGAACTCGGTCCCTTATTGACTTAGGTGGTACACCCACATACCCACTCTGTCGTGCACTCGACACCAGCCACTCTTTCCAGCCACCCGAGTCTAAATCTGTTTTTAGGTTTTCCTTTGTTTTTAAAATTACCTTTAGTTCAACATACCAGCCAAGCTTCAGCCTCGACTGCCCAATTTCATTTTCAAATGGTTAAGTGATGTCGGGCAAATTATTGCCCACATGATGGTGTATCTAAGCAAATCTAATCAAGAAACTTAGATATGTAATTAGTGGCTATTAGGTATCCCATTAATCTAGGGTGACAAGGATAACATCCAAGTTCAAGGGTTGAAATGTTATATTCAATTATCATTAAGGTATTAACTACCAGCTAATGTAACATACAGATATAAAACATAGCAACACTACTACAGAAAGGGTTATCACAAACGGTTCTAAACCATCATCACAGACGGTTTCTGAACCATCTGATTTTATGTGTCTGCAATAACAGGTGGTTATCATAGACGGTTTGTGAGCCGTCTATGATAAGTCATAACATAGACGGTTTTTGGTATAAGCCGTCTGTGAAGGCCTACTATCACTAACGGTTTCTACAAAAAAAAACCCGTATATGATACGTAGGCCATCACAGACGATTATATGTTCCAACTGTCTGTGATGATCTCTTCTCTATAAAATCTCCAAGCAGTGGCACAGATGTAGTATATTTGTCACACGCAAACAATGCATACATCACCAAAGCATGAGATAATTTGCTTTAATAGGACCTAGGAAAACTAATAGAAAAAATGGGAATCCCTCCTCTGCCCTAAGCTCTAACCCAATAATACAAATGCATAATTTATTTATTTTCATATAACTTGGCACAGATGTAGTAAATTGACATCCTGGATCGGAGCTAGGCTAATCCTAGAGTACATTACTTACCATTCCATTAGTATTTAGTGAAGTTTTTTTGTTACATATGAACATCATACAACTCTAATAAAGAAAAGCAGAACAAAAGAGACAAACAAAGTGAAGTGAATCTGCCAAACAAATGGAGAAATTTCTAGACATCATAACTTGGCACAAGTTCCACAGAGACTTGTCTTTTTCCATTTCACAGATATTCACTAACAATATGAAGCACACAATGGTTCTTAAGTTAAAACTTAGCTAAACCAACCAACATTGGGTGAATACACATTTTATTAAGTTCAAGCAATGTCTCTATTCTCTTCCATGAAATACAATAGACAAACATCTATCGGTGCCCAAGGCAGCAAAAGTTATAAAAAAAACAGTTCATATCCTACATTGAAGAATGATTATTGCTCTCCATCCACGCTACTAGTCATGAAGAACTTTCAATGCCCCGAACTATCAATCAAAGCTAGAAACAATTAGTCTAGAGTAAATTCTAAAATATGAACTCTTCTATGGATCTTAACTGTGATGTTTCCCCAGAAACATTCATTTTCCATTCCAAATGCAATACCGAACCATTTCAATGAGCCTATACCAATGAGCAAATACCAACTACAGATCGCTCCATTTATCACAATGAGAAGGTATACCTTTTATGATATCGCTCCATTTATCACCTTTATGGTCCTTTCTATTGCTTTATGCAGCCTGAAAGATAAGAACATAATGTGATATGGAAATAGACAGAATTCCATTAACATATATATTCATGCTATTTTGTCAAATGCTACTAAATGGATGTTTAGGTTGTTATATGTACATACAGATAAAAAATTACCACGAAGGCTTTGACGACCTTCTACCTCATTTATCACAGATGAGCAAATACCAACTACAGATTGCTCCATTTATCACAATGAGAAGGTATACCTTTTATGCTATTTTGTCAAATGCTCTATGCACCGTGGCCTTCTGCCTCGCTAATCGCAGAGACGGCGATGGGGGCAGCAACGACAATGGAGGCCACTGGCTCTGTAGCCACTACTATGGCAGAGGCGACGACGGCGTCACCGTGGTTGTGTCACGACGGTGATACTGTACAAGACACTCTTATTGTAAAAGTGTCTTGTGCAGTGAACCGTGGCGTCGCAATCGGCGGCGACGGGAAGAAGGGCAGTGTCGGTGACAGGGTCGGGGAGAAGAGAGGGCGGACCGTACTTGGGATCAGTAGCCGGCTTGTAATCAAGCGGCGGCCGTGGCTCGAATGGCTTAAGCAGGTTCGCCGTGAGCCCCGTCGGGTGGCTCTGCTTGATCTGCTACCAAAACTGCAACACATAATCAAACCTCATATCGAAGCAAAACGAACGGGGAAGGAGAAGAGCTATGGTTAGGGTTTAGGGGCGGCAGAGGCTTACGAGCTTGAGCTGGAGGAGGTTGGCACTCCTGGTCTTCCCGGTTGCTGGCGGCGGGGTTGACGAAGCCACCTGGGCTGCGACAAACGTGGCAAGGAGGAGGGAGCCACCGCGCTGGCCGTTGCCGCCAGATGCGAAGGGGTGGGGGGAAGTGTGGAGGCAGATGTGCATGGGTGAGGACGATGCGAATGGGTGAGGGCAAACCTTAGAGTCCGAATATAAATAGGTACTAGTCTACATCACAGACGGTTCTAAAGTAGAACTGTCAGTGATAAATACACATCATATAGGGTTCCAATAAACAACCGTCTGTGGTAAAATAGGGGTACATTACAGACGGTTCTAAAGTACAACCGCCTGTGATAAATACATTGAGCATATAGAGGCAATGCATGGAGAACCGTGCACAGTGCACTACCTCTATATGCGCAATTAATTACTAAAATGAGTCGCCCAGTAATAAACAGACGATAAAAGACCATATCCTTTTTACATCATAGACGATAAAAAAAGGATCAGCGATCCTATCTTAGCCTTCAAATCATCGTAAGCCTTCTCGTCGGCTTTAGTGGTGGTGGGATCAGCGACTATCTGATCAAACTCCTCCACCTACTTTCTTGCACGCTCGATTCGCGCTTGTAGCCGTTCGGACTCCATAACCAAGCCTCATATAGCCCAGAGGCCAACAACCCTGGTCTCCTCTATCTCGGCGAGGTCGACCTGCTCTCCTGCAATTCGGATGTCATCCTCGACTCTCTAGGCTACATCCTCGGTGCGGACTAGGTAGTTCCAGAGGACGATCTCCACGATGAGGTTTACTCGCCGGATGGCAGAGACCCTCGCATTGGTTCGTCGGAGGAGGAACTCCAGTCGACAGATGATGGCCACTATAGTCTCCGGTAGATCGGAGGGCCTACAATGAATGACATTGCGAACGGAAGGCTTGTCCGTAGCTTGGGCCAGGTTGCAACCAGAGAGGTGCGAGTAGACAAGCACAATGTAGGCCAATACGGTCGGCACGACAGAGGAAGCCATTTGGAGTTTGTGGAGAAAGGGGATCAAGGAGGTTCGTGAGAAATCCCTTTCAGAAGGGGATGTCTATTTATAAAACAA
The DNA here is from genome assembly GCA_036346405.1 of Phyllostachys edulis. Taxonomy (NCBI): domain Eukaryota; kingdom Viridiplantae; phylum Streptophyta; class Magnoliopsida; order Poales; family Poaceae; genus Phyllostachys; species Phyllostachys edulis. The sequence continues at coordinate 46,252,742 of CM070563.1, read as the reverse complement.
GTACTAAAGCTAGAGTGGGAGACGAAGAGATACATTGGGAGCCGTAGCGACATTGGTGCGATCGTGATACGAAGAGACACATCGCGCGGGAGCTGAAGGAACATATCACAGACGGTTCAAACCAAAAATCGTCTGTGATACAAAATTATCACATACGGTTCTTAACAAGAACCGTCTATGAATTATCATTGATAGTTCTTATTAAAGACCTTCTGTGATAATTATGTATCACAGACGGTTATGGCCATCACTACATATCATAGACGGTTATTATTAACAACCGTCTGTGATAATTACAACACAGACGGTTCCAAAGGAACCGTCTGTGATGAGGCATCTAGTATAGCCTATTTTTTAGTAGTGCAATGCAGTTTCATAATTTAAAACAATATAACCACATTTCAAAAGTAGGTGCAAAATGATCAAAGTATTGACTCGCCTTGCTCAATGTTCTAATAAGGCTCAATATTCTGATAATCTTCTTGCTCAAGGTTTTAGTAATACTGATCTCGTTCTTGTTCTGTTACTCTTGATCTCGGCCTCGTCCTTGTTGGGATTGCTGTTCCTGTCATGGCTTCAGCGTCTAACTACGCAAAATACGATCGAACCAAAGAAGATATGAAAGCATTCAAATGAAATCCAATAAATCCAAATACATTCAAACAAAAGGAAATACTTCGAATGAAAGTAAACACATCTAGTGATATCTTGAAAGACGGAGGTACTCCATATAAAACTAATCATACTTAGTGGAGTTGATGAAGGAAATACTTCACACGAAGTATATCCAAAGGAAGTTGATGAAAGAAATACTGCAGACAAAATATCTTCAAAGGAAGTTGATGAAGGAAATACTGCAGACAAAGTATAACCAAAGAAGTTGATGAAGGAAATAATTTAGACCAAAGTAGATAAATCTAAATTCTATCCTTTTGGTATAGTGGTAGGGTTTTGGGTTGCTAGCTAGACTTAAGGTCAGGCAACCGCTTGATCCGGAGCGAAGGAGAGAGGGATTGGGCTCTCGAGAAGTCCATTGGTGCAAAGGAGTTTGGGCTCCAACAGGATGGAGAGAATATTCATATGGATATTCCCCATTGGTTACCTAAATGGGAGCGATAACCCAGTCAGGTCAAAACCTATGACCCATCTTCATGAAATAGGTAACGATAGATGATAGCTAGAGCTTAGGTGATGTTGTTTGGTGGATGAACTTTTATCATCCACTTGGGAACATACGACCGTTGCTTACGCAGGGCCTAGCTGCTCTAATGATTCTTTCAGTCATTATTTCCTATTTACTGAGGAAGTTTTATGAGAGTCAGGTGAGACCTATGCATAAGTGCATGGTTCGCTGTAGGCAGACATAAGTCTCAACAACACATGGGACCTAGTTCACTTAATGGTTTTCTTACCGATTCACATTTATCAAGGAAGTTGCATGAGCCTTAGCTGGAACTTCCAAGTATTGGGTAGGCATCAGCCTTACATCTTTAGTGATGTCTATGGTTGTGGGTTTCGTCTTTGGGGTAATCTATACTTAGTTTTACTACCTATATGGCATAGGTCCTATATACTAGTGTCTTATTAATCCACCCTAGTCATCCTTCCACTGAAGTAATTGCTTTACCGATTTAATAACTGTATGTTTCATTATTTTACTTCTATCCTAATAGTGGGCTACATATATTGTTGACATCTTACCACCATTGTCACTTACTATTGCTACTATCTTGATAACCACAAACTGTAGGCAACTACATGCCAACTGATGTAGCCTACTGATTACTTTAACATTAATGACCTAACGGTAGTTTTTCTATCTAACATTTAACACTATTCCTTTTTTACGTAGACCCATCTACCTATTTAACTCCACATGTTAATTAACTACTCGTGTAAACTGTTATTAATGTTATCATAACAAGGGGCTAGGGCCCACTGTAGTTGGGGAAATCTTATTTTGATATGAGTCATAATCATGGTTGCTCTTTTAATCGAATGTCAGCTGCACACAAATGGTTTCAGCTGCACACAAATGGTTTTAATTAATCTCTAATTTCTTTTATTATAATGCCATTCATAATCAACCTCCGGTTTACCTAAACCATTAATATAACTAGACCCTAATTGATATGGCATATTCATCATCATTTGGCGTACAAGGCTGTACATATATACATGTATATACTTTTATCCTAGCAGCACTTTCTAATTAACCTTATGTTTTCAATTAGCCCTAATGATCCACATACTAATCCTGAGTTTATCTTTATTATAACAATTGTTTAGGATTTACTAGTGTTGGATCATATGTGTATGCATATGCCTAACTATGACTACATCATCTTAGGTTCTAAGAGGTTGCCGGTTAATGTCACACTTTTAGTTTAAATAGTAACGGTAGCCTTATAACAAAACTTGTATGGGGTCTTCCTTTCATATTATCATTCCATGACACCGCAACACTATATTGACCTAGTCTCAACTTAAAACCCCAGAGTAATTATTTAATGATTTAGGACCCTACTATCATGTAGGCACTTTTAAGTATAAGATTATGTTGACAATGCCTAATTGCTTGGGATAAATCTTGAATTGAGTATTAACTAATTTGGTTAGAAAAGGCAACGATTGAATGAACATTCACTTATCTGATTAAACTATTATCTCTTGGGTATGATCCCTACCTCAAACTTGTCTTTGCATTATACAGATAACAGCCTACTGACCATTTGCAATTATCATCAATTAGCCCTTAATTACCTGCACTAACTATACTAAGCGAATCGCTAATCCCTGCTACTTAACCCTAAATCACTTACTTGGGGAGGACCCACTGTCATAAACTATTGAAGCACTGATTGAGGCTTACTGACTTACGGGTGGGCCCCTAGGTCATATGTGCATACTCAGACAGCAAGTGCTACACAGAGAGAGATTGAGTAAGAAAGGGAGCTCTGCTAGTTGAAGTCCATATCAATAGCCAATTGATCTTAACCAAGTTCAGCTTATCACCCAACTGGTTGGGCCTACTATCAGTTAACCTCACAGCACTAATTGCCAACTAATCCTTACAGGTGGGCCACTATTGCCATTCACACAGAGAGAACACACCCACCCACACACAGAACACACCCACACACACACACACACGGAGAGAGAGAGAGAGAGAGAAGGGAAGAAGCAGATGAGGGCAGAGCCGGGTCAGGGTAGTGCTTGTCGTCAGCGAGGGGATCAACGGCGACGGCCGGAGGTGGCTAAAATGGAACCGTAGTGGGGATGTGAACAGGAGGGTGGTGGTGGCGCAACCAGAGGAGGCCGGTGGTGGGTTGGATGTGAGAGCTGTTGGATGATTTAACTTATAATGCTTAACCTCTAATTGGTCCTAGCACCACAAATTAAAATTTCCCACTCTCGGTGCATTATGTACCTCCCAAGAGCGGTACACATACACCTTCACAAACGGTATCAAGCCTTACACAGGTAATCATAATATCACAAGATAAAATATCACGTACGTAGCGGAAAACAGTAAATAAACTAAAATAAAATCATAAATTAACCAACGATGGAGTCCCAATGGCTTGCCATAACCTGCAGGGCAACCGATTGGAGTTAAAACCTTAGCAAATCGATGTTTCTTGCGCATCTTTCCTTCCCGAATTGATCTCAAAACCTGCTGTCCAGATTAGTAAATAAAAGCAAACAGTGAGTACACGAATGTACTCCGCAAGACTTTATCAAGCTTATACATAGCTACATGCAAGCTCTACTCAAGGGAGAAGACTATAGGGTTCATTTTCCGCGCAAAACAATATTTCATTTGAAATCCAAGTAGTAGATTTAAAATGGCAAGTGAGCAAACATTTTTAATACTTTAAATAACAGCAAGTAATAACTTTAGACATCAACAGAACATCTACAGGTGGCTGCCCCGGCAGCACACAGACTAGCACGAGAAACCATTCTCAATACTACCCATCAAGTTTTAAGTTTAAATTCCAAAATATTGAGTCTAATTCTTGCGGGAAATAACCAAGCATGTACATATCCTAGGACGAGGCTATTCGAATAGATTAAACCCTACAGGGGTGTACAACTTTATCCACATGTCAGATCGCTCCTTTTGCCACTGGATAAAGCACACTTCCGAAGGTATGTCGGCAGAGCTAAATCCTACGAGACGTTTTCCAATGAAATGTATTAACTAAGAGCCGCCCTATGGGTGAGACCCTTCGTGAACCGCCCTTGTGTGTGCAGACGGGGCTCCCACGGAGGACCCATACGTTGTGTCGGAGTCACTGGCCCAACCGTAGCAACTGTCGATGCCCCTCAGGCGAGGGAACATAAAAGAACCCAGCCCGCACATTTCCATTAACAATAGAACATTTTTTCTCCCTAACAACTACCACTTGCGGCTCGGAGTTAACACATAACAAAGTACTAAGTCAAGAGGGGTTCCATATGTCCCTCATGTGGATGCACGTGAAAGTGCTTGGATCAATGGCGCAAGTAATTCGGTCCTTATTGACTCGGGCACCAACCATCACACCCGATAATCACACCATTCATACCATGTGCCCAAGTTCAAAACGTTTTATTTTTATGTTTAGTTTTTTTTTTCAAATATGATAGCACAGGGTGCTGTACATAACATAATAAAAATGATTTATGTGATCAAGGTTATCGACTAAGTCGACAACCGCCTAATCTACCGGAAGCTAAGCATTGCTAAGCGTGACATCGCATAAGCATAAATAGACCATATAACATACACCGAGCACAAATCATCAGCGGGAATATTAACTTAGGCTAGTGGCAGGGGATGAACAATTTTAGGGAATTCATGCAGTAGGATTAGCTACCTCTAATCGCTAAAATACTTGACAAATAAAGCATGCATACATACAGTTGCAAACAAGATAATAGTTTTGAATATAATAGGATCAACATGATCAAAGGATGGGTGCTTGCCTTTGCTTGCTGGTACTCCGGACATTTTCACGAACTTCTCAATTACACTCCCGAATCATTGTCATCTAACGGTAAGAACTAACAAAGCACAAACATCGAATAAACACCAGAATTTCAAAAAGTCTTCAAAAATTATGAAAGTAATACAGAAGAAAGATAATGATTTTAGATGAATTTAGGCAAAAATTTTAGTTCAATTGGAGTTCATATGAATTTCTTATAAATTTTCAAAGTTGAAGTTATGGCATAAGGTCTAATGTCGATTTACTAACCATAACCCAAATTTTGGCTTATGATTGAATTTACTTTGTTAGGTTACATGTGAAAGACTAGTGATTATATTTTATAATCCATTTACTTTAGCATTTGCTAAGGTTCTAACTCCTATTTAATTCTTGCTCTCTTAGTATTAATTGTTAAAGGTTGTACACTGTGATTCTAATCAAAATGTACAATTCTTTTTCAATGTTCATCAGATTGATAAAGGCTACTACTAAGTATTGTCAACTATGATTAAGCACTAGATTTTTACTAACACCAAGAGATTGGAAATTTTAAACTCTCTATTAGTTACTAATCCTATTGACTATTCTACCCAATTTGCTTGTCCCATTAATTTTCTGCCTAAACAAAACATTCACTGCTTTCTGTGAAAACATCTTAAGGCTTACTTTTTAGATGGGTAAGCCTCTGATAGCTTAAGGTCCAAAGCTCCATTAAACTATAATCCTTCTAAATACTTGAATTCAGAATTGTCGTCAGCTTAATGCCATAAGCAAGATTTCATCTAGAGACCTTTTTCTAACCACACATCCTATTAGAGGGAAAAGGCTGTTGTTAGATAAGTGCTCAACTAATTGAATTTAAGAGAAACTCTATCCACAGGGTTTAGTTAGGATATTGCCTTATGACAATTCTAATATTTTTTAGGTTGCTGCTCATATACCTACAACAAGAAGTTTTCTCTCTAGACAGAAAAGCTACAGCCAGACTTTCTTTAAACTCAACTATAGATTATCTAACTAGAGTAATCTCATTGACATATACCAAATTTGTGAGCACAAGAGTTATGATTTAGTAGATGAGTGCTACTATCATTCTAACTTTTCTTCTTCACTTCTCTATTTAATACTTTAGCAAAAAGGAGTTAGTGTTTCTTAGATAACTTCAGAAAATTGACCTCCAGCATTGGTTGTTCAGTTTTAAATGCTCCTGAAAGCTAATTACCAATTGACTACTAGAATTAAGCTAAATTCTAATGGCCACTTAATCCAACAGTCACTTGCACTTGAAGATTCAGAAGTTTAATGAAGTTGTGGTTCCAAATTGCCCTAAAACCTTCTCCGCTATTTCATTCTTTTAAAATAGTTTTTCTGATTTGAGGTACTGTTAACTAAAACCTCTTGCTAAATCAAACACTCTTTTGTTAAGCAAATTTTTGAGTTGATCTTAATAGCTTAATCACAATACTTAGCACTGACATGATGATTTGGAACTACTGATTATTAGAACTATCAGTGCTCCTAAAGTTCTGTTGTCTGCTTCATGAATTTCTTTCACTCTTGTCCATTCATCTTAAGATACCTCCCCCCTAATCAAGCATGTAACTCAAATTTAACCTCCAAACTCAAGTTAATTACTTAGTGCAATTATCACCTAACCTCCTAACTTACTACTGTCAGACAAAAGCTCATAGTACACAGAGAAAGAGCAATTAGAGGTAGCACAGGGATGGTGGCCGGTGGCTCGGGTCATAGATCGGCGCTGGCGGTTGGGCGGCGGCGAGGCGGCGGTAAGGGTTGAAATGGATCCGGGGAGTGGAGGCGACCATGAGGGTGGTGGAGTTGGGGCTCGGGCAACCCTGTGGCGGTGCGGCAAGGTCGAGTGGCGGTCGGCAGTGGGGGTGGCAAGGTGAGGCAGCACTCGAGTGGGGGAGAAGGGGACTTAGGGCGAGCAAGAGCATGAGGAGGGTGGTAGGAACTCACCGGAGCCGGTGGTGGAGGCGGAGGAGGTCTGTGGCGGGCCGGCGTCGTGGGCCGATGGCGGCGCGGCGAGGGCGTCGTGGGGGTGATGCTCCGGTGGGGGAGAGCTACAGTGGGACGTAGAGGATGGAAGGTGAGGGCAAGGAGTTGCTCCCGATGGGGGGAATTGATTAGAGGCTCACCGGATAGGGCACGGAGGCACCGGCGACAGAATCGACCGGAAACAGGGAAACGGGCCGGCGCGGCGCTCCGGTGGAGGGAAACTCCCGATTGATGGAGGGGTTCTGGGCACACGGTGATGGGACACGGTGTGACGTGGACAGCCGGCGGCGGAGCTCTCTGGAGTGTCCGGAACGGCGGAGTGGTGCCACGGGTGGCTTGGTGGCCGAGAGCGGCATGCGCGCTTTGTGGCTCCTTGGTGTGCAGCAGAGGAAGGAGGAGTTGGGGAATGGGAAGGAGGGGCAAGGAAGCCTCGGGCTAGCCTTCTTATGGCGATGGGGCGGAGCGCACAAGGTGGCCGGCAGTATGGGCAGTGGGGTGGCGTGGCGGCATGCATGGCGTGCGGGCTGCGCTGGCGCTGGTGCTGCGCACGCGTGGAGAAGAAGGCCTGGGCGGTGGGGCCCACTGGTCAGTCGGAGAGGGAGGTAAGTGGTGCGGTGGAGACAGGTCATTTTTGGCCCAATCGGTTTCAGCTCGGGTGCGGTCCGGGTTGAGTCGGAGGAACATTGTTATTCTATTTTTTTCAAAATGGCTGAGGTTGATTAGGGAATTACTTGACTAAGATGCCGAGCTAAAAAAATGATGAAATTTTTAGTGGAGGATGAGGAAACAGAGATGATTATTCTGTATATATTTTTCCGGGGTTTTACTTCTAATGAATTTTTCTCTAGAATTATTTTAAGTCCTAATTTTTGTTGTTTGACTTCTTGATTCTCTACTTTGATTGATTGTTTTAAAATAGCAAATAATTTCTACAAATTGTGAAATTTTTAGGGTGAGTCTCTAATATGTTCCAGAACCTAGGAAAAATATTTCTAGGCACTGTTCACTTGAGTTGTTTGTATTTTAAATTCAAATTCAAAATTTGACATGCAAATAAATAGGAACCAAATAACCTCCAAGAATTCCAGAAAAATCCAAAAAAGCTTCATAATCTGGGTACTTCACAAGGTGTTTTACGGGAAGATGAATTTTATGAGCAATCATTGTACATGGTGGGAGGCATAAAGAAAGTCATTGCTACCAAGGATGGGAAGATCACCAAGGAGCATGCTTCATAATAAGATCTCTTCATGGTTGAACTCTGTACAAGTTAATATTTTAGATTTTAGCTTTTATGCTCTTTCCCTGTACAGTGAGGTTATGTATTTTTATCAAAGTAATGCTTATGGCCTTGTCATACTGCTATAAAATCATTATTATTGAGGTGTCCATCCTGGTAACGTACTCCTTTTTTCTTTTTCTTATCGGAAAGACGCATAGCTTATCCTATAACGTAGACAATATATTAGTAGATGACACACTTGGAGTTGGCAACAAATTGTGTTGTTTCCAAAGCTTTAATAGATTTTCTGGTTATATATCTACGTTGGCCATATTTTCTATAAGGGAAAAAGCTAAAAAACACTATAGCATTTCTTTCGGAACCAACGGGATGGCAATCCGTCGTCCGATGTTCTCCTCCTAGTCACTATGCACCTTTAGATCTTTATCCATTTGAGTGATGTCCTTCCACTCATTTTCCTTTGAGGCTCCCTTACTCTCCATCTGCATGCTCTCTTCCATCCCAATTATACATGTACAGTACTAGTACAAGGACATGAGGGACAGCACGAGAGTGAAGGACGAGGAGGGCCACCCGGCATTTGCGTTCGTCAACAGGGCCACTGGCCTCGCAATCAAGCACTCGCCACTCGGTCTTGCTTAGAGGCAAAGACGCGATCATCATCTTGTCATGAAAGCAGCAGCCATCGCGTTAGAAGCCGAGAGGTCAGATCCCATGACATATGTGTGTTTGAAACTTGAAATGTTGCAATTTTTCTTTGTTGGACCGAAATGGCGACAGAGGGGGGGTGAATGTCAACTTTAAAATTTGCTCCTCTCACGGGCGAACACTACAGCTGCACCGGACTCTCGATTCTCACAGTGTCGAGCACACACACTAGCAATGAATACACGAGGCTAGTAGCAATCAAAACCAGCATTAACTCACTGCAACAACAATGAAAGAAGGCAGCCGACCAAAACTAAAACTTAAGCAGTTTCGGTCACAGGGCTCTCCACGAGCACTCGATTTTATCGAAAGCGTAACAGCGCTACCCAATAAAAAAAAATCAGAGCCAATAAGCAATACAAGGGACAGCAGCCAAAATAGATTAAAAACTGTAAATCACTTGGAGATAAAAACATCACTCGCATCAAACCAAGATTGCACAGCCAAAGACAAAATAGCAACCAAGATTAAGTTGCATTGATGGCAGTCAACACTACAGCCAAGAGTTAAACAAAATAACCAAAGCAGTAGTCACAGATCCGGTTTTTGCCGAGCAGCACAGGCTGAAAAACAAGATATCAATGCAACAATAAAAGCTGCACAGAGATTGCTACAAGCTGCCGACTTGAACTTTTGGATTTTTTAATAGACTACAAGCCGACCAACTTAAAACACACAGCAGCTGATTTTTCTCTAGCCGAACACAAGGTCAGCCATTGCCTACTTTTTCTCTGGTGCGCAAATTTTTCTGTCACTCTACAGTCGCAATTTCGCTCCGTTTTTGAGGGTGCTCATCCAGGCGCCATCACAACAAGGAGTTGAATCACTGATGACCAGCCAAGGACTCGCAATCACAGGAGTTCAGCAGCCCAAGCAGGATCCGGATTTGCCCAAATAGCAAGCACCAAATCATTCAAGAATAAAGAGTACACGAGAAGAATCAAGACACTGCTCGTGCGGAAGAAGAAACCGAAGAACCAATCTATCGCAATACCGCCGCCACGGGCAATGCTTTTCTCATGAGGAACTCGCCACAAAGATCAAATCAAGAATCGCCACATGTATGCAAGAAGGCAGCCTCAAATGCATTTCAGATCAACAAGACCGAGTCCTACTCAAAAGCCAAAGGAAATGAATGAAGCCGAGATCAGAACTCACGCCAAAACCACTAACGCCACACGGATCAAAAAGCGACCAAAAGGAACTTAAAACAAAGGAGCCAACAGATCAACACAAAACAACAAACAAAGCAAAGACTCAAATCACTACCGAGATCACAAATTAAACTCCAACTAGTCAAATCAATGAAGACATTCAAGCAAAGAATCGAACCAAACAAGAACTTCCATCATATCATCAGAACATGCAAGGATGAAACTCTTACACGCATGAGAATACAAGAGGAATGATTAGAAGCTTTCCACTCAATCCTCTCCATCACTCAAACCTCAAGAACACACTCAGCCATGAAGGGGACAAGCAGGGAACAACCCTCAACAACTAAAGCCAAAAGCCAAAACAAACTCTAAAGCCTCTTTTGACTAAAGGAAACCCTAGAAACTCTTGAATTGTTCAGTTTGGGCAGCAGCCCCTCCATCCTATTTATAGCCCATGGCTAACGGGTCTCCACCCCGTTACGCCCGCTAAATCCAACGGAGCCCGCTCCCGCTTAGGCTGACCTTGCGAAATTCTGCTTAGCCTTACTCAGACCTTCCGAAGCTTCCGCTCCTTGTCTCGCCGACGCCGCAACCACCTCGAGTCCACGCTGCCTTCGACACATCCCGACCGTTCGACCTCGGCGCCACTGCACCTAGTCCGGTCCACCGTGTCTCGCCACGACTCCACCCGATGTCCCGCAATACACGCACAAGAAACACATCAAATAGCACCGCCGATACATGAAAGCGTAAATACCAACATACTTACTATGACAAAATCCAAACTTGTCGAATCAAAGAATATGCATCCTAATCCCATACGACCAAGTTTGACCAAACCGACCGAGCTCAAGCACCACGCAACGACATGGTCCAAACCACTCAAACCAAACTCGACTTCCTAAACCTATGTCAATTACTCATCACACACACGGGACGACCTCCACATGGTCTCTCAATCTCCCCCTTGATGAGTATATTGACAAACTCCGAAAAAGCGCAAAGTTGAGTTTGAGTTTGACGAATCCAACATGGTTCAAAGAAGAAGAGTGAAACAAATGACCATGTCGACAGAAGGAACACTAGAGCAACAACTGAAAGAGCAAATTGATCTCCAAAGCACTAAACTGTTCCCAACAGACTTTTTCTTCTCTATTCTCCCCCTTTTGGCAATAAACGCATCAAGATGTAATAGAGAGAATATGACATGTTAATGGATGAAATGGCTGAAGTTTGATTATTCTAAGCAGTTAGAGCCATGAGAATTATCCAGAATGACCATAATGTAATACACCAAGCCATAACTCAATAAAACGCTACCTAGATCATGACAACATATGTATAAGCTAGCTAGAACACATAGATGACAATCTGAAAATGAGGTACATTATGTGAGCAAGTCAAGTCATCAATGAGCAAAGTCTAGCTAGAGATATCCAAGGATGATGCAGGCCATGTCAATAAGCTAAGCGTAACTAAGAAGCTTAAATTGAGACCAAATAGAGTGCTATGCTCAAGAATGAAACATTGGTTAAAGTACTTGATACTTTTTGTAGCTTTAAGCACATTGAACACATATTTTCTTTTGAAATTCATGGTGGTTTCCAACCAGATTTTTGTTTTATCATGTGCTAGGTCTCAAGCCTTATACGACTACTCCAAGCGAGAAGCTTAAGAAGATAGTCTAGGTCACCCAAAACTCCCCCTAAGTTCATGCCAAGTGCAATGGCAAGCCGTCTCATAGGAGAGAATTGGTGAGATCGGTTTTTCGCACAAAAGAGATCTTTTGCCTTTTAACAAGTTGTACTAACTCATGCATCATCAAGAGACTAAAACAGCTCTTTCTAAGGCTCAATATAGATTCATCACTCTACCCAAATTTATTTGACATGGCATGAATCATAAAAGGATAGCTCAAGAAAGACTAATCTCGAAAAGCTAACATGACAAGTTTTAGTTTGTTGAGCAATTTTAATTAACTTATCATGGCAAAAGCTAGGCTACACATATGAAGTCATGATAAATCTAGCAAATAAGCACAAGTCATGGCAAGGTGTAAAGCATTGTAAACATGTCATAGCGGGATAATAATCAAGGCTCAATGTAGTTATATTACAATGCGTAATGCTAGAAATGCGTAAGATCCAGCTCCCCTCAACAATAGATGCAACTTTTAGTTCAAGTTGAGTTATGTCAATATTAAGCTCCGTAAGCTCCCAAATGAACTCCCTTGAACCAAAACAATAAATCGAGAAGTCGGCAAAGAAAACATAAAAGCAAAATCCTTAAAGCATAGATAAGATATAGAGAATACTATGGCTCAGATCGACTCTCATCTACCCCATATGACTCTAGGACTATCAACCGCCCACTTAACACACCTAGGAGCAAACACGCACTGCCTACCCGAGGGTGGCCCAACCTCGTTAGAACCTACAAGAAGTGAGTGAGCTCAACCTAGTGAGATAAGTAACTAACTAATAAGCAAAGATCCTAGAATCACAAGATAAGAGCAGAAATCTAAACAACTAGACAAAAGAAGCACTCTAATCTATGCTAGGAGGACTAATCCCAAATGCACCCAAAATGCAATGCAACAAAGAAGGAGCAAGAGCATAAATAATATAGAAGAACAAGAAACCCAAAGCTCCCTCACTACAAATCCATAAGGACAAACCACCCCAAGCTCTCCCCATGAGAGTGAAAACCTCGAACTATCCAATGGCTTGGTGAAAATGTCACCAACCGGTGGTCACTCTCCACAAACCGGAGCACTATATCGCCTTCTCTACATGGTCTCTAAGGAAGTGGAAGCGGATATCGATGTGCTTGGTCCGGAATGCTTTGCCTTTGGGTTCTTGGTAATGTTAATCGCAGTAGTGTTATCACAAAAGAGTGGAACACCGCCGATAACTAACCCAAAGTCCCGCAGGTCGAAGTCATCCAGAGCACTTGGCTACAAAGAATCGGCCGCAAAGAACGTACTCGCCTCTGCGGTGGATCAGGTAACACCGGACCGCTTCCTCAAGACCAGAAACAAGAGAAGTGCCAAGAAATTGGCAAAGTGTGGAAGTGCTCTTCCTATCTATCCTCTGACCAAATAAGTCTCGCATCCGAGAAGGCTCTCAAGGAAAGACAGATGAGGAAGAGTACCGATACCATAGTCAATGGTAGCTCGCAGTACCGAAGATGCGCTTCACCGCTTTGGCGGTGAGAAACGCGAGGAGAAGCTCAAAACGAGCGCACAAACACACGTAAAAATGTATGTCCGGTCTCGAAGCAAAGAGGTACAAGAGGAGCCAATCATGCTTGCGAAACTCCTTTTGATCAATTGGTTCGCCATCCTCATCTGGATCAAGATAGGTCAGAGAAGCCATGGGAGTCGGCACAGCTTACCATCACTCATGTCGAAGCGTTTGAGAGATCACGAGTATACTTGCCCCGATGCAAGAAAGTACCCTCCCGAGTCCGCTTGATCTGGAAACCAAGGAAGAAGCTCAACTCGCCCATCATGCTCATCTCAAACTCGAGCTCATAACATCGGAGAACCGAGAAACAAGAGTATGAGAAGAGCCACCAAAGATGATATCATCCACATAAATCGGGCGAGTAGAAAGTCACCGCCATGCTCGCTAATGAACAAGGTCTTGTCAACTTTACCCATTTCAAACCCATGACTCAACAAGTAGGACTTAAGCCTCTCATACCAAGCTCGGGAGCCTGCTAAGTCCATACTGGCCTTTGAAAGCTTGAAGACATGGTTAGGTATTTGGGGTTCTCGAAACTCGAGGTCAGCTTGACGAGACTTCCTCCTCAATAAGGCCATTGAGGAAGGCACTCTTCACGTCCATCTGGTAAAGCTTGAAACCCTTAGAAGCCGCAAAGGCAAGCGAGATTCTAATGGCTTCAAGTCGAGCTCTGAGGGCAAAGGTCTCCTCAAGTCTAGACCTCAACTCGAAAACCCCGAGCTACCAATCTAGCCTTGTTTTGATGATTACCCCATCCTCACTCTGCTTGTTCTTGAACACCCACTTGGTTCCAATGATATTGTGGCCTCGTGGGGGCTCAACAAGCGACTGACCTTGTTTCTCTCAAATTCTCTAATTCCTCATGCATGGCATTGACCCAAGACTCATCGAAAAGGGCGTGACAAACATCCTTGGGCTCAAGGAGGCAATGAAAGCGAATGGAGACAGAAAAGAGAGTGCAGATTTTGAGCGTGTGACACGCTCAAAAAGATCTCCAATGATCCGCTCTCAAGGATGCATTTTCCGGATATGTCGGGAGGTCCTGGATGAGAAGAAGAAGTGGCCTCTACCTCGTGTGCAGACGAGGCGGGACAGAGCCACTAGCTCCCGGAAGGCAAGGGTCGATCATCTTGAGGTGCCGTGGAAGAAGGCATCTCAAGGGAAGGAAGAGGAGCCGGATCGTAAACAACCATCGCCTCCCACGCCCTCATCATCCACTAAGATAGTCTCGGATCGCTCTAAAGAACTCGAGATATCTGCCTAGTCCCGGTGACCGCCTCGTCAAAAGTCACCTCACGGGTTTCTACCATTCTACTAGACTCGCAGCCTGCACTTATAAGCCCGCCAAGAAGTCGAGTAGCCTAGAAAGATACCGCCACAGAACGTGACTCGAACTTGTCTAGGTTCCCGGACTTCAAGATAAAGCACTTGCAACCAAACACACGAAAATGAGAGACGCTGGGCTTTAGCAGTATCTCACTCATAAGAAGTGCGTGTAGAAGTGCCCAAGAAAAACTCGATTCAAACATGGCACGCGGTCGCAATGGCCTCAAATTTCAAAACTTCCTCGGTGTAGAGTACTCATCAAGCATCGCCCGCCATCTCGACTAAGGTACGGTTCTTCCTCTCCACAACGCCATTTTGCCGAGGGACGATGGAGAAGAGAATCGGTGCTCTACACTGCCTCACCGCAGAAACTCTCAAAGTAGGAATTTTGAACTCCGTGCCATTGTCATCGCGGATCGCTCGTAAGGCACCCGGAGCTCAACAGACAAACCTACTAAAAAGACCTCGAAATGTGTAAATGTCTCGCCCTTCGAGGCTAAGAAAACACCCAAGAGTACCTCGAGAAGTCATCGACCACAACAAGAACATACCACTTCCCTCCTGCCGATCAAGATTTTCGAGCCGTCCAACTGTGTCCATGTGGAGCAATGTCGATGCATCGGTCATAGTAATCGTGGACCGAGGATGAGAAGCGGCAACCATCTTGCCGCGTCTTGATGGAGTGCAAACAAGATCTTTGACCATCTTGAGTTTCGCGGACCACTTAATGAGATCATGGTCGCTAACTCGGGTCAAATGGTCAAATCCAATATGACCAAGTCTCCTATGCCGTAAAGAGAGATCGCGGGACTCGAAGCAACTAAACACCGAGAGGATCGCCAAGACTCAGAGAAATCAGCACGAAAGATCCTCCCATAACGAGAAATCCATAAACCGGACTACCCAAGAGTCAAGAATTTTGTAATTGTTTTTCTTAAAGCTCACCTCGAAACCGCCATCGAAGGTGAGAAACCGAAAGCAAATTGTACCGCAGACTTACTAACCAAGGCAACATCCTTAAGAATAAAAGAAGCATTAATACGACAAGACCTTTGGCGATGACGCCCGAGACGAAGCGCCTCCGAAGGTGATCGCCTCATCACCGGAGCGCTGGCTAGGAGGAGAACCAACGGAGTCTCCGGTCATATGACGAGAACAACCGAGTCTACAAGCCAAACCTTCTCCTTCCCTACCCGCTAACTGAGTCAAACAGAGTAAAGTCTCAAGATCGATAAATCAACAATGATTTTGGCACCCAATCTTGAGTAACACGCCGAGCGCGATGAAGTAGTCAAGCCCGATCGACCTCTATCTACCCTCGCTCTCTGTCACTCACAGCAGAAGGTCTAAGAGCAGACCAAGTCGTTCTTGAGTCCGATCGCTGAAGGAGCGAAGTCGAGCACTCACAACAGATCGAACACGCCATGTAGCTATCTCGATGGGGAAAACGAGATCTACCCTCGGACGGCGGAAGTCACGATCGAAAGCAACATGAGGACGAAAACCGTAAAACTCGAAAACCAAGTCCTCGATGTCGCACAAACCCATCGAAGAAACAAGCCTAGACCTCATGTTGGTCTTAGGTGCACTCAAGGTCCGGGGCCGACCACAATGCGCCTAAGAGACTCAACATGGTCTCTACGCGATCTTGGCGCTACCAAGCACCGATCATTGTGTGTCCATCCTTCCGACGAAGGTGCGGTGATACTTCACCTTCGAGAGGTAGAAGCGAGATGTGAAATTACCTTCTCGTCGAATCCTCGACATAGCCCGCCGACTTGAAATGGACTTTCTCGGTCCTGGCTCGGTCTCGATCACACCTGGTGCTATGGGTCTGAGCACGGCAGGTGGATGCTTCCTCATGTCCTCAAGGAAGTCATATCCTAGACCCTGATTAAATCTGCAGATCTTAGATTGGTCTAGAATAAGATTGAGCTTCTTCTTGCCTCCTACAAATCTCTCGAGAGTGTTCATAAGGTACTGACACTCCCGAAAGAGAGAGGTGCAAGAAGAGCAGAGGAAGAAGAGACAGCAGAAGGTAAGGGAGCAAAAGAAGAACCAGCAACAGAGGGAAGAATGGCTTGTGCACGCACAAACCGACTCAAGGGACATCCCACGCTAGCCGCTTGGTTCACGTTGCTAAGCTGCCTCATCCTTACCACAGGGCTTCCCCTTCTCCACAATCATATTGCAAGCACAAGCAGACTTCTCTAGAAGGTCCTTAGTTAGCTTCACACATTTCTCATCCAAAGCAATCAAGTCGATTTTAGTTTGTTACACTTAATGCATGGTGAGCTAACAGGTCCTTAGAAGCAAACTTAGTCATCTTCCTTTCATGATCAACCATATCTTGAAACTGTTTGGAGACGACCTCAAGTTCAAGAGCTTAACTTAGGACAGCTTCAAGCATGAAACAATCGGCTCAAGTAAAGAAGCTTGTAGTTCAAGAATTTTATGATCCGCCTGCTTAAGTTCATCTTCAAGTTATTGCAATTTTCACAAGACTCAAGCAGATCAAGAAGCATGGCATAAGATCCTCTAGCAAAGAATGTCCTTACCCTCACATGAGGTGGGAGAAGTAGTCTCATCAAGAATAAGTAGGGTAACACCATCCTACTCAACTCTAACTCGACAAGCGCACTAACATTCTCCACCTTAACACTATCAAGTTCGGAGGACACACTATCATGTGAGGTCCTTAACTTCTCCATATCAACCAAAGAAAGCGAGCATGTATCACAATCATCACTAGAAGGCGGATGTAAGAGCAATAATCTCTAGTGACACTATCTATTTCCTTTTCTAACTCAAAGACACCTAGCCTTAGCTTTAGCATGAAAACCTCCTAGCTTAAGAAAAGCATGATTAAGCTGCTCAGAGGTGGGATCTACCTCGTCCGCGTCGGAGTACACTTCATTGTCGCCGAGTTCGCCCTCGAGGGCCATGAAGCACATGCCGAGAAGTCGCCGCCGCCATCCTTGGGCTCTTGGTCACCCGTCCCGTCATCGCCGCTCCATCCTTCCACCTCGCCGAGGTCGAGGTCGCCGAAAGCGGTGAGGACGCGGTGGAAGAGCTTCTTGGCTTTGCCGGTCGCGAACTTCTTCTTGTTTGGGCGTCCGAGCCGGAGGCTTCTTGTTGCGGTTCTTGTCGGTGTAGTCGTTCTTGCCCGAACCGCCGAGTCGTTCTTGCCCTTCTCCGGCTTAGGGGCGGTTGCGAATGTGGTTGGGGCCACCACACTCGAAGCAAATCACAGTCCTCCCTCTTTCTCGTCCCTCCTCCTCTTGTAAGCATGAGAAAACTTCCGAGCTAGGAGGGCGATTGCTCATCCTCGAGTCGCTCTAATCGATCATCGATTCGCCACAGAGAGCAACAAGGAGAAACCACAAGAAGAATCAAGAAAGCCCTAAGAAGAAACGGATTGGTGACTAAGGCCATCGATCGTGACTTCGACCGACGAGAGACAACGTCAATCTCGTGAGTCTTGAGGCGCGAGTACAAGGCCAAGAGTCGGGTCGAGAGGTCTGTCGTGTCTTTGATGGTGGTCACTTTCATCTCCCAAACACGCAGACGAAAAGTCGTGAGCATCGGACGAGCATTGTCCGAAGTCGGGGTATGTGAGACCGACCGCCGGAGGTTGCTCAAGATCTTGTGAAAACGCTGAAGCACTCATCTAGGGACTCACCACAAGCATCTCAAATTTGTTGTATTCTCGTTTGAACCGGTCTGTCGAACCGCCTTGATCTGGTGGTGCCCTCATGGTATGCGCCGAGGGTCACCCGGATATCGTAGGGCGACGACAGTGAGATATGCGTCAAACTCACTACGACTCAAACCTCGGATGATGATGTTCCTAGCCTTTGCATTTGCCTCAACATCACCATGTTCCGGCATTGATGTTCTCATCGGCAGAACAATGAATCGAACCTTGACCTTTCGCCAGATGGCATACCCACGGCCTCGATATATGTCTCCATTCGCTCTTCCGTAGGGTAATCGATGCCATCAGCAACCAAGCGCTTGGTCGAGTACTTGTCCATCGCCACGGCTCTTGAGACCGGTTAAGATCTATTGAAAAGAGCTAACCGCTCGATACCAATTGTTGGACCGAAATGGCGACAGAGGGGGGGGGGTGAATGTCAACTTTAAAATTTGCTCCTCTCACGGGCGAACACTACAGCCGCACCGGACTCTCGATTCTCACAGTGTCGAGCACACACACTAGCAATGAATACACGAGGCTAGTAGCAATCAAAACCAGCATTAACTCACTGCAACAACAATGAAAGAAGGCAGCCGACCAAAACTAAAACTTAAGCAGTTTCGGTCACAGGGCTCTCCACAGGCACTCCTGATTTTTACTGAGCAGAACAGGCGCTACCCAATAAAAAAAAATCAGAGCCAATAAGCAATACAAGGGACAGCAGCCAAAATAGATTAAAAACTGTAAATCACTTGGAGATAAAAACATCACTGTGATCAAACCAAGATTGCACTGACCAAAGACAAAATAGCAACCAAGATTAAGTTGCATTGATGGCGATCAACACTACGACCAAGAGTTAAACAAAATAACCAAAGCGAGAGTCACAGATCCGGTTTTTGCCGAAAGCGACCGCAATGAAAAACAAGATATCAATGCAACAATAAAAGCACGAGAGATTGCTACAAGTCAGCCGACTTGAACTTTTGGATTTTTAATAGACTACAAGTCGACCAACTTAAAACACACACAAGCCTGATTTTTCTCTAGCGAACACAAAGGTCAGCCATTGCCTACTTTTTTCTGGTGCGCAAATTTTTCATCGACTCTACAGTCAGCAACCTGCTCCGGTTTTTGAGGGTGCTCATCCAGGCGCCATCACAACAAGGAGTTGAATCACTGATGACCAGCCAAGGACTCGCAATCACAGGAGTTCAAGAAATTTCAAGCAGATCCGGATTTGCCCAAATAGCAAGCACCAAATCATTCAAGAATAAAGCACACACGAAGAATCAAGACACTGCTCAAAGGCGAAGAAACCGAAGAACCAATCTATCGCAACAGCTGCCGCCTACGGGCAATGCTTTTCTGCGGAGGAACTCGGCCACAAAGATCAAATCAAGAACTGCTCACATGTATGCAAGAAGGCAGCCTCAAATGCATTTCAGATCAACAAGACCGAGTCCTACTCAAAAGCCAAAGGAAATGAATGAAGCTGAGACTGTAACCTGCTGGCCAAAACCACTAACGCCTCACACGGATCAAAAAGCAGCCAAAAAGGAACTTAAAACAGTGAGCCAACAGGATCAACACAAAACAACAAACAAAGCAAAGACTCAAATCACTACTGAGATCACAGCCGAAACTCCAACTAGTCAAATCAATGAAGACATTCAAGCAAAGAACTGAACCAAACAGTAAACTTCCATCATATCATCAGAACATGCAAGGATGAAACTCTTACACGCATGAGAATACAAGAGGAATGATTAGAAGCTTTCCACTCAATCCTCTCCATCACTCAAACCTCAAGAACACACTCAGCCATGAAGGGGACAAGCAGGGAACAACCCTCAACAACTAAAGCCAAAAGCCAAAACAAACTCTAAAGCCTCTTTTGACTAAAGGAAACCCTAGAAACTCTTGAATTGTTCAGTTTGGGCAGTAGCCCCTCCATCCTATTTATAGCCCATGGCTAACGGGTCTCCACCCGCTACGCCCGCTAAATCCAACTGAGCCCGCCCCGCCAGGCTGACCTTGCGAAATTCGTTTGCCCTTCTTCGCACCTTCCGGAAGCTTCCGCTCCTTGTCTCAAGCCGCCTACAACCACCTCGAGTCCACGTCGTCTTGACACATCCCGACCGCTTCGACCTCGGCGCCACTGCACTTAGTCCGGTCCACGTGTCTCGCCACGACTCCACCCGATGTCCTGCAATCACACGGACAAGAAACACATCAAATAGCACCGCTCGATACATGAAAGCGTAAATACCAACATACTTACCATGACAAAATCCAAACTTGTCAAATCAAAGAATATGCATCCTAATCCCATACGACCAAGTTTGACCAAACCGATCGAGCTCATTGCTGCACGCAACGACATGGTCCAAACCACTCAAACCAAACTCGACTTCCTAAACCTATGTCAATTACTCATCACACACACGGGACGACCTCCACATGGTCTCTCATTCTTTTCAATTTTTGTAATGAGTTTCATCAAGTTTCATCGTGTTTCATCAAGTTTTATATAGTTTTATTAAGTTTCATCCCAAGTCTCGTAAAGTGGTGTGATGACCTCGTATCGGGTCAAGGCGATATATCTGATTTTATTAAGTTTCATGAAGTTTCATCCCATGTCTCATGAAGTTTTATTAAGTTTCACGAAGTTTCATCCCAAGTTTCATGCAGTTTCATCCCAAGTCTCATGAAGTTTCATCATAAGTCTCATAAAGTTTTATTAAGTTTCACGAAGTTTCATCCCAAGTTTCATCGTGTTTCATCAAATTTTCACCCCAAGTCTTATGAAGTTTTATCCCAAGTCTCATGAAGTTTTATTAAGTTTCACGAAGTTTTATCCCAAGTCTTATGAAGTTTCATTAAGTTTCACAAAGTTTCATCTCAAGTCTCATGAAGTTTCATTAAGTTTCACGAAGTTTCATCGTGTTTCATTAAGTTTCATCCCAAGTCTCACGAAATTTCATGAAGTTTCGTCCTAAGTTTCATCGTGTTTCATCCAGTTTCATATAGTTTCATTAAGTTTTAATCACAAATAACTAGATGAAACTAATTCATATGTGTTTCATGAAGTTTCATCATATATCTCATGGAGTTTCATCTTTTTTTTTTTGTAAAAGACAAGTCTCGTGATGTTTCATCACTATATTAAAACTCCACGTAATTTTGCTATACCGTTGAAAGTGCTTCCAATGGTATGGCGTTGTGTAGCAGTTCCCTTTCTATAAACCACCATAATTAGGATAGATGGGTCAGATCATTTTCTCTTTCCAATTAATGTGGGATTAATTTCTAGCTTTCCTTTTTACTCTATTAATGTGAAAATTTCTAGCTTTTTTCCCTTTTGACTACATGGAAATTTAACCAGGGTACCCCTTATATAGGCCCATCAAATTCACATACAAGTGGCCCAGCCCAGGGCTAACTTGACAGCCCAACTAGCCAGCCCATCAGCCATCAGCAATGAGCAGCGCACAGCCCACAGCACCACACGAACCCTACTGCCGTCTGCCCCCAAATCGCTCGGCTTCGACGCTCGTTACTGCTCGCTCGGCGCCGCTCGGACAAAGCCGCGCGCGGCGCGGGGGAAGGGACGCAACACGCTCATTCGATCTCGATCCGGTACTCCCTACTCCTCAGTCCTCCCTCCCCCCATTTGATCCTTAATCCTTTACTCTTCTGCTGAAACGAGTGCCATGTGTTTTGCAATTTCTACTCAGTAATTATCGAATTAGTGATTCAAAGTGAAGAGGACCAAGACATATTTGCAAGCATTAAAGATAATAAGATTTTAGAGCGTTTTCAAGGGATGATGTCACCTAAGAAACAACTATCTCTTGCTAGTGGTAAGTTTTGTTCTTACAAATGTAAACTTTTTATTTACTTTTGAAGCCATGTTTGATTTACTTTTTGTATGCTGTCTTTGTAGGGTCGGGCTCTTGTCCTACTATTGATGAAGAAATGGTGGGGCTAGGATGCGATCAGATCTTCGTTACTTAGGTACTTCAATTGTATCTCTACTATGTACATTGTTTATGTTTTTCCATGTTTTTTTTATTATGTTGTATGTTGAAGCATTGAGCTAAATTTGCATTTGCGACTTACTTTTGTTATGCCATGGTGTGGGTATAAATTCACGTTAGTTCTTAGGCTGTTAGCCTGTAAGAATTTAGTTCGAAGCGTGATGAAATCCTGAATCCACCACCATTGCATCGCAACCTTTAGGAACGGAGACACGTTAGCACCGGATCAGCGCTTTATGCTCCATGGATGCACTGTTGTTCCTTAAGACACCGTAGGCCTCGGAGTAAACCAGTCACATCTCACATGCATAGATAAAGAGACAACTAAATAAAGGGGAATAGTTCATGGATGCTAGGTGTTCATATATTACATAACCAGAGAAGGAGAAAATACACAAACTAGATAGAGAGGAGTGGCAAAGGAGTCCTTCGGATGGTGGTGGGCGGCGTAGATGATGCAGAAGAGAGGACAGCACCCAGCATACGAGTGTCGGCACCCTTAAGGCTCCTTCGGATGGTCGTGGGCGGCGTAGATGATGCAGAAGAGAGGACAGCACCCAGCATAGGAGTGTCGGCACCCTTAAGGCGTTGTTTAGAAAGCCCAAATTCCCTATCCATCCCTGTGGATAGGCCGGGATTTTGAGCCCATCCACGGAGATGAGCTGGGAATTTGGGCTAGGCCCTGAGTGTGCCTCCTCTCTCTATTTCTTGGCTATGTGGTGATAGAGAGGTGGGAATTAGGGACGGCTGGGAAAAGATGACGAATTTGTATTTTGTAACGAGGGACGGGAATACTTCTCATGTGGTTGGTGAATGGGAGGCCAGCAATGTCCTCGCACCATATACAAAAGAGGATATTGGCAATGGTTGTCACGGAAAGAAGGAAATTCTACAATTTGATGCAGTGACCATGTAAGGAGTTCATTTAGCTTGGAAATGCTTGTCTACGATACAATCTTGTAAAGTGGATTTTTATCAAAGAAAAAACAGAAGAAAGCTTATAATTTCCTAAAATGAAATTATATCAGATAAAAATGGTAGACTTTCTTATCAGCTATTGCGGTGTGCCTGAAATACTCTTACAACACTCGGTTCGTAAATATAAGCCCAATATGCCCATTTGTAGCCCATATCCTATTAGGGTTTGAGATACCGAGAAACCTGTTATAAAACCTTGCCTCTTCCCCACATTTCCCATCTACGCCTTCTCTTGCGCTGCCAAGGTACACCCACACCCCATGTCTTCTCCATTGATACTATAGCTGTGCTATATCAACCAAACCGATCAATATTTGCTTTTGGTTACATAGTATGCTTGAATTGTGTACATCGTTACTTTTTTTGAAAGCATCCCACATTTCCCATCTACGCCTTCTCTTCTGCCGCCAAGGTGCACCCACGCCCCATGTATTCTCCATTGATACTATAGTTGTGCTATATCAACCAAACCAATCAATATTTGTTTTTGGTTACATAGTATGCTTGGATTGTGTACATCATTACTTTTTTTCAAAGCATGTGTTATGTCATGGCTGGAGAAATATGAAAGGGGTCTGATAAATTCTAAAGCCAAACAAGCACAAGAATAATGCAAGGAACAAACAGGAGAATTGACAAACGATCAAAGCATAACATCACCCGGCCGGCCATCCATCCGGAGAGGGTTGCACTACCTCCTGAATCCTGACCTTCACATGCATGTTCTTGGGAGAGTAATTACATGCTTGGCTAGATTTCCAATCTTACATAAATGTTTCCAATATGACTGTCATTCGATTCACTCTAGTTCTTTGTTACAGTACCGTATTGTGTCATGCTGTATACAAGTTGTGCATTGCGCTTTTATAGGATCATGAGATAGATCAGTCGCGCAGTCCACATTTTGAAGTTTCTTCATATGATTAATATTTTTATAAGATCAATATAACGAAGATTTATTCTTGTTCGGTGCATGTTTTGAATTCTTAATACCATCAATGTATTTTATACTCCCTCCGTTCTTTTTTACTTGACGTTTTTGACTTTTTGCGGTCTTCGAGATGCGACTTTGACCGTTACTTTTTATAACTTTATATTAATATGTAGTAATAAAATTATAATATTATGATAGTATTTTTAACGACAAATCTAATGATATAATTTTTATGCAGTCAATCTAGATAGTTTTAAATCTATTGGTAGCCAAATTTTAGAAAGTTTGACCACACGGATTCTAAGAAATCAAATAAAAAAGAACGGATGGAGTAGTAAGTTTAGGGACCTACAGTGCAATTTTCTCCTTTATATAAATATTATCCTCACATGTTTCAGCCACATGCAAGACTCATAAAATCTGAACTGGGCACGTCCAATTATTTAGCATGTAAATAAAGTGTGTATTGTTAAAACATAGGACATCTATGTTTTGATCTATATCGTACCCTGCAAGCATTTGGCTAGAATTGGATTAATTCTACATAGAAAAATATTTATATAGAAAAGAAATCATAGGTATATAAGAGCACCTTATCCTGTGAAATAGTGAACTTTGTTCTTTGTCCCCCGACTAAGAAATGAAGTTGCTTTCAACATGCTTCTTCAAAGTGCATTGAGAAAAACACTTACTAATTGTAGTTGAAGAACTAATCTGCTATTTCACTAGTACTATATATATGGATAATATTCAAATAATCTTTAGATACATAACAGAAGATCTTGTAGGAAGAATATAACCTTATTAATCTTTCGTGATGCTTGTCTTCATTCTTCGACCATGCATCCAACCTTGTGGCAAATCTTCTGCTTGAATCGCCAGTTTTCTTCCTCAACGTCCCATGGCATCTATTTCAAATGAGAAATAGAAATGTTGAGCTTTTCTTTGGAACTTGTTTGGTCTCTTTTGAACTATATGAAGATAAAAGCTCTTTTTTCTTGACTGCAGATTATAGTAAGTCCAATGGATCGGTCCTAGTACACAAAAGCTAGTGCTTACTAGCTAGTACATTGTTTGGGCCAAGTGAAATCTAGTACAATTATTTCTTTTCTGGCCATGCATTCAAATTCCAGTAAGTGGACCGCTGTATCAATTAATTTCTTGAAATTGCAAATATATGTTGAACATGAAGATTTATATGTAACTACACACCAATGAAAACTGGTCAAGACACAGACACGTTGAAGAAGACAGAATTTCACAAACAAGGGTAGCTTCAGCTTATATATAAAATTTTCAGGTTAAACTTATATTTGACATTTTAAGAAACAAATACATAGTGACAACGCTAGAAAAAAATTATGAAAACTTATAAATATAAAAAACTGGTGAAGACAGAGACACGTTGAAGAAGACATAATTTCACAAACAAGGGTAGCTTCAGCTTATATATAAAAATTTCAGGTTCAACTTATATTTGACATTTTAGAAACAAATACATAGTGACAACGCTAGAAAAAAAATTATGAAAACTTCTAAATATAAAAATGTTACTTCATTACGGCCCACTTTGCACTTGACTGGCAGGATTAAAAAATACTGTTTGTGCAGGATCTAATATGATGGTCCTGACCGAACAATGTACTACTGATGAACCCGAGTTTTTGGTGTCCTCAAACTCAAGAGCACAAGTACAATGTGAAAAAAAGAGAACTCTCCCTCAATACAAATGAATCATATCTGTCCTAGTTGGCCATTAAAAAATGAACAAGTTCACATTAGACCTACATTTCTTTCAATGGATTGTATACGTGTACACACCCAATACCTATTTCCATTTTTCATGGGATATATATGAAAACATCTGTACGATTTAATGCAAGAAATAAAAGCCATAAATTGAGATGTCCTAGCTGGATAACTGATCTTTTTTTCCCTTTAGTTTACATTGTACCTAATTACCATGTCGCGTTGGAGGCCATAAAAAACTAGAGTTCATTAGGAGTACTTTATTTGGACTAAGTGAAATCTAAGCCCGAACGGGGTTTTTTTTTTCTGGACATTCAAGTACTAAGAAAACTAAGGGCCTATTTACTAAGTGGGCTTTGGTTTCCTTCTAATAAGACTTATATGGATGCCACATTGGTATATAACTGATTAACTATCTTGTTTAAGTTAGACTAGTAGGATGTCTGTGCGTTGCAACGGATCTTAAATATACAATACCATAAGTGCTAAATTATGTAAATATTGAGGCCATTTGGTACCATTGTAATTTGGAAACATGAATGGTTGCTCCCAACCTTAATTTGTTTCTCAACCTACTTTTGCCGCTCTGCACTCTAGCCCCCTATCAAAAGGAGAAAAAAATCTCCACTTTTACTACTCAATCTTTTCTTTGCATTATGTGTACCATAGATAGTTAACATCTATAAATTTATCAGATTACAGAAAGATCTTTGATGATATTTTTGCTCAAATTTATGCAAAGATCACTTAATGAAATCTGATACTAATACCACAGTGCCACAAGCTATTTACCTGACAAAATGCAGGACTGCATTTCATTGATAGAAGAGGGAATTCACAAGGTTTCAGCCATCTACAATTGAACAGGCTGGCTCATCCTATTGGCGAATCCATCTCTGCGTGTTCCTCGATTAGTTCAATGCACAGCCCAAATACCACAGCAAGCATGATTGTTTGCTCCTGCAAAGACCAAATGTTACTCCTAATCAGGAGTATAGAACAATATCAACAAAAAGCAACAGTGATCTAACAACGAAAGCATTAAAACAAATAGAATGAACACAAAAGCTAAAATAGAACTTTGTGCTTCCTAAGAGTAAAGGACAAATGCACTATGTTGAGGACATATCAACATTTTTCTGAAGCAAGCAACACACTGAACTCCCAAAAAAGGCAACGAACTACAGACTGATATGAGATCAAGCCGTAAGATTTCCCCAATTTAGGATGGAGCAATAACAATAATCTTTGTGACTGCACTTACCTTAAAGCCTAGTGTAGCAATAGGTATCAACAAACAAGAATTAGCACTAAAGAAACCCGGAAGACATAAGTGGACATCGTTGAACTAGGAAGAAGAGCTATTCATTTCAGGCTCTCGATAATACCATGGTAAACCCTCAGTTCAAGCATTTCAAACATCAGGCCTCCAGCGCAATTTTGAAACCCCAGGCATATTAACTAATGGAACATAATCCAATTGCCATTACAGACCCAAAATCTTATATAGGTAAGCTCCCCCTAATCGCCTAATGTGAGACACCAACACCAGCAAGGGAAAGTAACACTAGCAAGAGAAAGTAACCAGCATAGTTAACAATAAATAATTCAAAAAAATCCGTAACCTAGGTTGATTCAGCAACATGTACTGCCAATGCAAAGTTGAAATGAAAAAGAAATACTTTATCAGTAAACTCAACTCATAAGGTTCTCTTCAACCGTTGCTTCTCAAAATCAATTCTTTGCCTCCAAGAAACTGGACGTTAGTACTCAAATGTAAGGGTTCTTTTTAGATAACCTAATTCTAAAACATCAATATGGTATAATTGTATCATAGGCAAACCTAGAAAGAGCTTCACAGAGAATAAAAAAAACGAAATCATACTACTTCTATGGACATAAATTGCAGGAATAGTAATCGTAATGCTCAAAATTATTCTCTCCAAACATTCCCTCCTTGCTACAGGGTCCGAACAAAAGAAAAGCATAGGGCAAACCTAGAAAGAGCTTCATAGATAATAGAACAAAATATTATCAAGCTACTTGCATGGCAGGGATTTACCTCGGATGTAGAAGGCAGCAGAACAACATCATCTTTGATAATGTCCTGATTGTATACATAGACTCCATTCTCCTGTCATAACTTTAGAGTAATATAGCAGGGGAAAGTACAGAATTATTCTTACAACATTATTCACATATTTGTAACCAGAAGCACCTCACTGTGGGAAAAAAATTGATTAATACTCTCGTTTGCATTCTTCCAACCGAGAAGAGAAGGAAAAAGAAACTACTTTGTTTGCAAACTAGCAGGGAAGAAGCAGAAGCAATAAGAAAAGACCTTCAGTCTTATAGATAATCAAAAGTTCTTGATGATCCATGTCTGAAAGATGGACTTGCAAACAGTTCAAAGAAAACTATTCAAGTGTAAAGCGATATCTTTGTTACTGTCCATAGTATTGTAGATAATAAAGACAGATATGTTAAGAAACACAAGCACAAAAAAATATGCAAGTAATGAAGGCATGAATAATGGATTTAGGTAGTAGATAAGTACAATATTTTGAGCTTTCAATGTCCATAGGATAAGAAAAGAGCAAACATGTAAGGAGCTTCTAGTGGCCATGCTACGTGAAAATAACAAATATGTTAGTAATCTGACACCAAGGAGAAGGAAAACAAAGAGAGAGGATTCTTACCTGTTATAATCCATCACCTTGGCCATCTTTGCATCTCATGTTCATGCTAATACATGAGTCATACAATAAAAACACACACACAAGGGCACATGCAAGAATTCTTATAAGCTCCTTAATGTGCTTCAAAAGATGGACAACAGGGCAGAACACTAAAACATGGTCTTGAAGCAGTGTGCATCCAGCAGGCGCTTCAGCAATCATATCATCCATATCATCCCCCACCGTTTTCGAGATGCTAAGTCATGGACAGTCTGCCATCATAAATTGGCAAAGTTGCTAAGGCATTGCGGTGAAGAACCACATCAACACTGGTTGGAGCACTTATAACTCTCTTGGGAAAGGTACAACCAGAATTCAGTATGAACCTTAGTAGCCTTTCACTTGTATTTCAAGCAAAAAGAGGGAAGATTTCCTGCTAATAGTTTACACCATACGTCCACACATGCATATTGATTTAGGCATCCACTGTGCTCCTACACAATTATGGTCAAGATAAATATCAGGAACAATGAGCTATTCACAGACAAAAGAAGAAAATATAGGTTGACATCCAATTAATGAATATCTATGAAATTAGCTGTAGACAATATTTGTTTACTTGCGCAGATGCATCTAAGGCAAGAAAGTAACATGCCCATGCTTCAATTGAATTAAAGCTCCAACATAGTTTTGATTACCGGCCGACAATAAACCGAAAATCAGGATTTTATCGGTTATATTGGACCCCCCCTAAAAGTTCAAACCGACCAAAATCAGACCAAAAAGTGGATTTGCTTGAATTTGATCTGTTTTTAATTTCAAATCTGAGTAATTCAATTTTGATTTGAAGATTTCTGATTTTTAGCCAAACCGGTCTTATCAGACCCCTCGTTAAAAATTTGAAACAGGTTACCCAAACTTCGGCTTTATAGCCATTCAAAAACGAACCAGTCCACATTTGACCTACAATTTCTTTCTGTGAATTGCATACGTACACACAATAGTTTCCATTTTTCACAGGATAGCTGCTAGCTATGAGAACATCTGTGTCATTCCATTCAAAAAATAAATGCTTTTTCTTTAGTTTACGTTGTACTTAATTACCCTGTCACGTTGGAGGTCATTAAAAAAAACTAGGGTTCATTAGGAGTACTATGTTTGGGCCAAGTGAAATCTTGCCCAAACCGGTATTTTTTCCTGGCCATTCAAGTTACTAAATGGGCCGCAACAAACCGGCCGATTTGATTACTCGTGAACCGGCCGAACGGTCCAACCTGTCAGTCCATGATTGATTTACACACAATAGGTAACGAGCAGGCCCAACGGCTGGGAGACAACCATCCTAGCTATTTAAGACGCTTCCTCTCTTTAAAAAGCTACATAAGACGCTCCACTCTTTTTTTTCTTACAAAAAAGCTACTCGAATATACACGTATATTACTAGCAATTAAAGTTTTAGTTGATCTGCAATTACTAACAAATTTCAGAGAAAAAAAGTTTTTTTAAAATAATATTTAATTTAAAAGATAATTACAAAAATAAATAGTTGAAAAAATAGGCCATTATAGCCACTTGAAATGGTAACATTATCTTGTCGGCATTTCAATTTGCGACAGTATCCCTATCGTCAATTGGAATAGTACTGAGGGGGTTCTGTCACTAATTGAACTGACGATAGGGTAATTTCGCCATTCCAAATAGTGACAGGAACATGTTGCCAGTTCAATTGCGACAGGAACCTGTCGCCATTTGAAACGACGAAATGATCCTATATTTAAATTTTTTAAATTTATGTATAGAGAATTCAGCCTAAAGATTTAGTGTATTTCACGAAGTTTTTTGGTAATACCTTGAAGTGTCCGCGTAGTTTGGAATCTGAAATTGGAGAAGATAACGAAATGTGAAGTAGAGAATACGAGATCAACGGCGCAATTTGGAATGCGAGTTCGGCGGCGTAATTTGGAATCTTGAGTTCATGGCAAGAATAACACAAACAAATTTCTTGAAGTGAAATGAAAAAAAAAATTGGATTTAGGGTTGCATGCGCATTGTTGTCATAATTGTATTGTTTGTGGAAATGATTCCTTTGGGAAAATATTACATAATATTTAATAGTCGAAATATTTGGGAACATAGATTTAAGTTTGAAAGACTTCGTAATTTAATTGCGAATTACATAACGCACTAGGTTTGATTACGTACATTAGAAACACCAACATACATGAATCAACAAATCGAAATACACATATGATATATGTGCGCCTTTTTGGAATCGGAAAAAAAGTTGATTGGAACGAAATCGATTAGTCCTAGCGGCCCATCGGTCCCTTTCTCTTGTCCTTGGACTGCCTATGGTGACAACCAGTCCCGAAGTCAGTCATGTTCTGCGAGACGGGCTGAACGATTAAATGATGTTAGGATAACACAACGTAGGACCAAATTAATAATCAGGATGCAAATTGAACATAACTTACCTCTTCGATTTGGACAACGCCCGAGCAACGGGGAGCGCTAGGACGGTCGTTAGTCACACTAGC
The DNA here is from genome assembly GCA_036346405.1 of Phyllostachys edulis. Taxonomy (NCBI): domain Eukaryota; kingdom Viridiplantae; phylum Streptophyta; class Magnoliopsida; order Poales; family Poaceae; genus Phyllostachys; species Phyllostachys edulis. Next base: position 46,221,443 of record CM070563.1, on the reverse strand, counting down.
AGGAGCCTTCCCTTTGTTCGTCGTGTGCTCAGACCAGTCGTACTCAGCTTCCTATTCAGGGGTCCTCCACCACCGCTCTACTTTCCTGGGCTCCTCCAGTGCCTTTTCAATAGGGTCATATACGTAATGTTTCCAGCGTTCGAAGGTCTCGGCTCGTATCGCATAGTTTAACATGTACTTCTGCTCGATGAACGTCATATTGTATATGTCTGGACCGTCGATCCATTGGAAGAAGTTGCATCGTATCTCCGACTGCCATTATTCGCAGATGTAGTTAGGGATATGTGGATTGTAATGTAAGATGTGAAAAATCTATGTGTGCAAGATTCGCTTACGAGGATGTTCCCGCACGTGTAGTACGTCCGGGTGGCGGTCGCTGGGTGTGTGGACTAGATTATCTTAGCCGGTTCTTCGCACACACATTGCAGGTGTGGGAGCTCTGGTGGTACCGACGTATCCTTCCTAAAACAATCCGAGTAGGGTTTAGCCCTCTCGACAAGGCACTTGTGCTTCCACAGCATCTTCGCATAGAAGTTCGCCGACGAGTCCGACATCTCCTTCCCCTCTGTTGTGAAACCAAGATTTGGTGAAATGTTGGGTGTGGTGGTGTAGTGTTCTCGTCCAGCTCTCTTCTCCTCCAATTTTCATCTCCCTTCTTTTACAAGGGGTCTTTTTGGTCTTAAAAGGTGGCGTAGCGGAGTGCGGTCTTTTCGGTCTTAAAAGGTAGCGTTGCAGTGTGTTATCATCTCGGTCTGCAAAAAGTGGCAGTGTGTGGCGTGTCGTGGTGCGTTCTTTTCTATCTAAAAAGGTGGCGTGGCAGAGTGTGGTATTTTTGGCTTGAAAAGGTAGCGTCGTAGTGTGTTGTTATGTCGGTCTGCAAAAGTTGCAGCGTGTGGTGTGAAAGGGTGCGGTCTTTTCGGTCTTAAAAGGTGGCGTGGCGGAGTGTGGTCTTTTTAGTCTGAAAAGGTAGCGTCATAGTGTGGTCATCTTGGTTTGCAAAAGTGGCAGTGTGTGGCATGACCAGGTGCGGTCTTTAAGGTCTGAAAAGGTGACGTGTCAGAGTGCGGTCCTTTTGGTCTGAAACGGTAGTGTCGTAGTGTGCGGTCATCTCGCTCTGCAAAAGTGGGGCGTAAAGGCTAGAAGCAGGGTGGTGTGGGGGTGTCACAATGCTGACTCCCTCACATGGTTACCTATATACACAAGAACAAATAGTATCAAAATACGAGACTAGTATAATGCAAGTTGTACATAAATTAATATTTACACGACATAACTGATATTTACAAGAACAAATATATACTCACGGGCCCTCTTGGGGCGTACCCCACATGTGGCCCCTGCCTTCGCCCGGTGTGGCTGAGCGCGCTGATGCGAGTACGTCAAAAGCTCTAGTGGTTGAGGTAACCTACCGACACGAGTAGCCTGTGTAGGTGTCATGAGATGGGGTGTCGACTGGGTGTGTCCGGGCGCACCATGTAGCTGTGAAGCCCCAACAGAGACCTGGCTACTCTCGTCGTGCGAAGGCCCACTGCCCTATCGCCGTAGTGTCCACGCCTACAAGAACTCGAAGTCCCCAGAGCGTGATTCCTCGTGCGAGACCACCTCCTCGTCCCAAAGGGGTGTACAAATTGTGAAACAGTACGTTATGCAAGTAAACATGATGAAAATGATGAAATAGTATCCTATGCATGCAAACAAGATAGACATACCTCGTCGCACAAAGGCAGCGAACGGCTCCGCGTACTCCTACCCCTTGTATGGGTGGAACTTAGGACCTATCAGAGAAAATTACCGTTAGTAACTAGTGGAGTTCGAAATAAACAACCAGACGCGAATGTTTCATGTTGACCTGCGAACTGTGCTGGGTACTCCCAGCACGGTGCCACGAGGACCCACCCACCACTTCCGGGTGAGGAGTCGTGGGGCGTGACACACAGTGGCTCACCCCCCGTCTACGCACAGGTGGGTCCACCAGCTCCCTCGACCTACACAAGACACAAGCTAAATGTCTCGCCTCGTCTTCTCTACAAACCTCGACCTACGACAAGACGCAAGCTGAATGTCTCGCCTCGTCTTCTCTACAAACTAGTCCATGACCTCTCTAATCTCCTGTGTCGTCATGCTGAAGCGCTCCTCGAGCGTCATACGATGCACGGAGGTCGCCAACTCGTGCATCTCTTATTGTAGATCGATCTATACACATAATTAACAAGTTAGAAACCGGAAACTTGCGAAGCAAATAAGAAGTATGGACCGTTCAATACGTAAGGCAAATGCTACGACAGAAATTAAACGTGAACTTACCTATGGACGTTCGGTGACAACCGCTGCCCCAGGGGACTGGGACCTCCTGTCGCAGACTAAACTGGCGCATCACCCGTTGCACGTGGTACTCCTCCATGAAGACATAGTGTACCAAATTCCTCCGCGTGTACTAGTACGCGTTCTCGCGTCCATAGGCTCGACAGGCCTCGGGGTACGCGCGTGTACACCCTGTCGGGAGTGTACAGTGTCCAGATGACGTGGTCATATGTCAACTGATCAAACATCCCAACGTAGTCCAGGTAGGATGCGTGCGTAGTAATCGGAGTGAAGGTGGCACGTGGAATACAACAAGGGAAACTTAGCACAAGAAATAAAACTGCATTACGAAAAAGAATAAATGTTCAAAAAACTTACCCGTCGGCAACACCATACCGTACCCATGGTCGGCCAGTCCACGTCATCGTCGCTGGCGTACGTGGCGGCGGTGTTGGCTCCCAGGTCCAGTTGTGATCGTCCGATCTGGAAACGCTCGAAGGACCACTGCAGAAGAAGCAACGAGCATCTAGAGAGGATGGAGCTGTCCCAAACCGGATGGGACGCGTCACACAGGGTGCGATACATCGCACACAACACCATCAGGTCCCAAGCGTACGGCTGGATCGCCTCGACCTTCAAGTCCGCTAGCTCGCGTGCGTAGCGGATCATGTGCTTATCGACGATGTAGCCGTAGGACCCTAGGAACATCACCCACCCGAACAGCCACAACAAGTAGGCCTCGAAGTGCCTCCTCATAGTGTACTCGGGTGCATCCTATGCCATATGCTCTGGCTGCAAAAAGACAGAGACACATCACTAAATTGCACAAAGCAATTGAAGTGGAAAGACAAGAGTTATACAAACTTACGTAGAACTAGCAGATCCACTTCAGTGACGGGCCGTGGTTAGTGCTAACTCCCTGTAGCGACTAAAGTTGATAATTTATATAAAAAATCGAATTGCTGGGAATATCCCAGTTAAAAGAAGGTTCTTTTGTCCGTGAGGGGTAGAGCAAGCAAAGGAGGCAGAAAAGGTGTCAAACAGGTGGACAAAATGATGGTTTTGCAGAGGTGATGACGAATGCCCCTAACCTAATGATGCATCACACCGCTGCATCGGCAAAGCTCGCAAGCTTTGCTCGCTGCATGCCTGCCTTCTTGCTCTCTGATCAGCCAACCTTTGTCCATGCCTGCATGCTTGTGTGTGTGTTTATCCCTACCTCCAAGAGAGAGAGCGAGGGAGAGTTCTGGACCAGCTGAGCAGCCATGATGCATGGATGCATGCATGCTGGTGCGAAATTGGGATTACAGTTGCAGAATTCCAAGTGCTAGCTCCCTGGATAGCCATTGCTTTGCCTTGAAGCTTAGAATTTCACATGTAGAATGGTGCATGCGACATTGTGATCGATGCATGCCTTGGTGTGCCCAGCCCAGGCCGAACAAAAGCTAGGGCTCAATTTGTAAAGGCAAGGTGTAGTGCATCATGCCATTCCCTGGTATGTGCCGGCTGCTGTGGTGCCAAGCTTGAGGGTAAGGTGTTGTAACTAGTAAGTACCCGGCCGGCCGGCCAGACAACATTCTGGGGAAGGTTTCAGCTTTTAGGGGAGAAACGTGCGAACAAATGGACTCAGGGTCAACAGATGTTCATGCAACGGTGAACAAACGAATCTGTCTTTTTTTTCCCTCCTTCACCTATACTGACAACCGCGGTGGGTGGAGGAGGTAGAGGTGCCATGGCGGCACGGTGATGGCAGCAACAGCAGCAACGGAAGCCACGACGGCGGTGTTGGGGGTGGCGCTGTGGAAGGGACGATGAAGAACAAATGGTCAAGAAACTGACATTTTTTGGGGATAAAAAACGAGTTCTTGTCCCCTAGACACCCACACCCTCTTCCCCTCACAACTTGACATGCTGCAGGTGAAGCTAATTAACAAGCTGCTGCAACCAGCACCCAGAAAAGCACTACACATAAGCCACAGCATCACACAAAAGTTCAGAGAAGATGCATATCTGAATGCCATGGAATCAAAGCTGGCGTCCTACGTCGTATACATACACGCCCGGCCGTTGCTCGATCTGTCTCTCCCAATTCACTCGATCTGAACCTTACAAGAATACAAATGGATGTACGTGGCATCATGCATCATCAGAGCGATCTGCATAAGGATTTTGCACCCAAGGGAGACAAACAGGAAAGAACAATGAGAGAAGACATGATGCCTAATTAACCCCCATATCTTGTGGGAGTCATGTGAGATCAGACCAAGATCTCCCAAAGGTATAAAGTATACTGAACGTCTCTGCTCTTGCATGTGTACGTATAACACTTGATTCCTCAGGTACACTAGTCAATACCTGGCAAATATACTTTAACAATAAAGTAACTTTTTTTCAATTTGCAACTCGGTCTTCTCTCCTGCCTGTGTGCATGTAATATCTACTCGACCCCTTTTGCAGAAGATGTTGTCTCATCTACACGTTCCAAAAGTCGCCACGAGCAGTGTGATACGCTCATTGAGCTAGCTAGAGTGTTGCTCACTCTCTTTTTCCACTACAAAATTGTAGTAGTAGTACTAGTTGTCTCTGTCATAGTTGTCTCTGTCATGGTTGGATTCCTGTCCTGCCCTGGGTTTTGAAAACCGGTACGAAAACTATAATTTCAAAAAATTGGCCGAAAATTGCTGAAAATATCAGCCGAAATTTTTGAAAATAAATTTCCGTGCAAATTTCTTCTGTATTTGAAAAAAAATCATGCAAATCGGAACAGGTTTCAAAATTTATCGAGGGGCATTCAAAAATTTCGGTGCAAATTTCTTCTATATTTGAAAAAAATCATGCAAATCGGAATCGGTTTCAAAATTTATCGGGGGGCATTCAAAAATTTCGGCGAATATTTCTTCTATATTTGAAAAAAAAAACATGCAAATCGGAACCGATTTCAAAATTTATCGGGAGGCGATAAAACCGATTTTCACCTTTTTGAACCGAGGTCCTGCCTCAAGTTAGTCGGAGTATGTATGATTCGCTATGAGTAAAAACATACGGTGGTGGCGGAGTCAGACGCACAATATGTATACCGGCTTTTGTCTTGAGTACAAACAAAGCAGGGATACAGATACAGATCAGTTGCGCGGCAGCCCACGAGACACGCCGGGCATCATGTCTCTCCGCTTGGTGATCGACTTCGTCTCATCTGTCGACGTCGCGCGCGGTAGCATGATGGAGGCCAGCGCTGCTGTCCCATGGATAGTATACGCCTTCAAATGGCATATATGCATACATATGCTGCCAACGCTGAGCAAGTGGAGAACAGACTAGGCTTAGTTTATGGGTTGAAATTAATGACACAAAATCATATGGAGTATATATGCTGCAGAACTAGCAACCGAGGCATCGTTTGAACACGCGGATTTCTCCGATTTTCATCTCAGAATCTCACTACAACGATCTGCCTGTCCTAGTCCATGTGTACCGTTGGGACATAGATTGTGGAAAATACACGGAGCTGACCATATGGTTAATTCTACTATTCACTTAGATCACAAATTCACAATACAAACTAACACTAATGATCTTCAAAACGTACTCACACTAATTAAAATATCGAATCACTGACATATGTGTGTTATAGTTAGTTAACTGGAAGCACGGCGGCACGAACATGTGGCCACGGTTGGTGATTCTGATGAGCCGGGACATATAGTCTCCCGCATGTAGCCTCACTTCACCTTGACTGGACTGGACATGGCCTTAACGTGCCTTGTCTTTAGTTAGGGGTACCTAATAGGGCATGCGTGCCTCTCCAACAAGATGCAGGTTTTCCAACTCTGGGGCTGTGTTTTGATGGCATGCACCGTCCTTTTTTATAGTAGTAGTAGTTGCTGCTGTTTCTGTTGTTTTAGCTAGTGCCATAGCTAGCCTCTTAACGAATTATGCCTTCCACAGTCAACAATGATAAACGATCTAGGAATTTGGTTTGACCACCATCATGCATGGTACTCTGTAATTGTCCTGTACTTTTCTCCAAACATGATGAGGCTTTGGTATCATGTAGTTTGATCTAATGTTCATGTACCAGCCCATTCACCCATCCACAACCTTAAACCTTTGGGCAGCGACACACTATAGTGGACGGCGGCAGTGGCAGCGGCGGCTCAATGAAGCAATGACGGTGCTGCCGCCTATGGGAGTTAAACGCGGGTGTCAATCAGCGGAAAGGCCATAGAAATGTTGATGGATCTCAAAAGAAAAAAAAAAGTGTTGATGGAAATGGTCAGTGGCGAAGCCAAGATGAAAATGGATGAAGAGCTTAAATGACTAAGCTAAATTGACACAAACATAGTCTTTTACTACACAAACCAATTGTAAAATTCATCATTACACAAAATACAACTAGATAGTCTAGGTCTTGTTGCCTATACAATTCAACATCAACTACAGTAAATAAATCAAGACAATTAGGAAACAAAATTAAATACCCAATTTTGGACTTCAAGTCAGCGTAGCCCCAGGGTCCCTGGCTCCGCAGACCGCCGTGCCAGAAGATCCCCTCCCCTCCTCTGTCCTCCTCTTCCTGTGCTCTGGCTCATCGTGCCATCGCCCGCCACCCCAGGCTACAGACTCGAGCTTCCTCCGTGCGTAGTGCGGCCTCCTACTGTCCGTTGGGGCGTGCTTCTTTACACTGCCACCTTGGCTTCCCCACGCGGTTGTTGGCCCATCGCTAACCACTCTGCCCGCTCAGGTGTGCTGCACCCCCTCCTAGAATCTCGTTCAATTGCATTTGGTGGGGTGGGGTGGATGTGGGGATTAGGGGGTGTTTGGAACAGCAATGACTTCGGCTTTTCGCTCGAAAAATCCAGAAGCCGTTCCAAACACCTAGCTTTTTGCAACCGCTTTTACCGGCTGCCATACATAACGTTAGCGAAAGGCCGGAACCGAAAGCCATGCGAGATCTTCCGTGGCTTCCCGTAGCCCCTATTCCGCATTTATTCCCGGAGCTAGGGGTAAATTACCCATCGTTTGCCATTGAATAAAAGCCCCCCAAACCCCTCGCGCTGACTGCCACCCCCTGGCCCCCTGCCCGTCCACCTCCTCCCCCAGTGCCCACGTCCTCCTCCTCCCCGCCTACCCACCTCCTCCCTAGCTCCCTCATCCTCCCCTGCTACCCACCTCCTCCTCCTCCCACGTCATCGCGTCCTCCTCCCTCCTTCCCCGCACTGGCGTCGCCCAGATCCAGATCTGGATCTCGCCCACCTCCTCCTTAGCCCACGGTTGCCCTCCTCCACCTCCCTCCTCCTGCGGCCACCGCCCTCCTCCTCCCTCTACCCCACGCTGGCCCTACCGCCGGTCTCCTCCATCGACCCCGCCGCCCAACTCCTCTCCCGGCGTCGCCCTCCTCCTCCCTCGACCTTGCTTGCAGTTCCCTCCACGCCTCCTCCTCGACCCTACCGCCCAACTCAAAACGCAAAATTTCAAACCCTAGCCGCCGTCGCCTCTGTTTTTTCTTTTTTTTGTTGTAAATTTAATGTTTTGTAATAATTATTCATTTTATTAATTATTTGTTTCATTAATTATTCAACTGTAACAATTGTTTTTAATAATTACTTATTGTAATAATTATTTATTGTAATATTTATTCATTATAATAATTGTTTTTAATAATTATATGTTGTAATAAATGTTTATCATAATAATTATCGTTAATTGCGTTGTTTGTGGTATATTGTCGCTGATCGTCGTTGAATGCGATCAATTGTGGTAGTCATCATTCATTGCAGTCAATTGTGTTAATCGTCGTTAATTGCAGTTAATTATCGTCAATTGCGGTGGTTGTCGTTAAATGCGATAATTCTCATCAATTGTGATAGTTGTCGTCAATTGTGTTAGTTGTCGTTAATAATCGTCAATTGTTGTTAGTTTTCGTTAAATGTTGTTAATTGCGTTAAACGACATCAAACAAGTCATTACTGTCCTCATGGACATTTCAGTCATTTTTCTTCTCGGATGTTGCAGCCAGCCTACCTAAAGCCAGACAGCCAAACACTGAACCTCTTCAGCTCAGCCGTGCAGCCGTTCAACCTTGCAGCCCAACTAGAAGCCGCTTTTTCAGAAAAGCTGCAGTTGTGCCAAACATGCCCTTAGTTTGGTCCTTGTGGATTGGTGGTTGAGTTGTGGGCCGACTCTTTAGAAAAGGCCCTCATATCTTCTAATCTCTTTCTTCCTCCCTCAAGCTTTAGCTTGCTTCCATGGCCATGGCCAATTGGTCAACCGTTGTTGCCGCTAGGCTAGGGGTGGGGGTGTGTAGGGGGGGGGGTTATGGCGCCGGCGAAGGGTAGGCTCGAACCTAACGAAGCCCCTTAGTGGATTTGCTCCTGGAAATGGTATAATTAAGAGGTTTCACTACTGCAGAAAAGGTCATCACAGACGGTTCAAAAACGTCATCACAGATGGTTTCGTGAGCTGTCTAAGTTTATAGGTCAGTAATGACATGAGGTCATCACAGACAATTATTAACTCAGAACCGTCTGTGATAGCTGATGTATCATTGACGGTTTATAGATGAAACTATCTGTGATAGCTTGTATTACAGACGGTTCGTCCTAAAGAACCGTTTGTGATATTCTTTTGTATTGCTAAATCTGTTTCTGTTTATTGGTTAGCATCAGGAAACGCTATCCAATAAACAGAAATAGATAGGAAAAAGAACGTCAACCGTCTTCATGAAGAACAATTACCGAAGAGACGGTGACACTTTGATTTTCCAACGATTTATTGGGAAAGGTTCTAATAAAATTTTATCTGTTGGACTTCCGTTTAACTTTGCCACAAGTCGATAGCCTATAAATAACCATCAAAAGGGTAGAACTTATGCACAGACTTTCCATCTTTCCTACTTCTACTTCGTTTTAAAGTTCTTATATCCAAACCATGGAAAAGATACATTCCACGGAACAAATTGACTTTTCGACCACCTTTCGACGAGTTCAAGATAGTCGAAAAGTCAATTTAGTCTATGGATCGAAGTCTTCAAGAAATTGGTAGAAGAATAAATCTAGAGGTATCAACAATTAATTTTCACACACACAAGCATCAAGATTTACATGGCCGAAACCCTAGCCATCCATCAATTTCATAATTTCAGATCCAAGCATCAAGGAAGAGAGGGGAGGGGATCGGATGGAGGATATCACCGGCAATGAAGGAGAGGTGACGGCGGCGTCACCGTTGTGTCACGATGGTGACACTACACAAGACACTCTTACGACAAGAGTGCCTTATACAGTGATCCGTAACATCACAACCAGAGGCGGAGGAGCTCACGGCGGTAGTTGACATCGTAGGGGGGACGGGGCGCTTCGATCGGTTTGGGGGAGGCGGCGAAATCGATCAGGAGTAGTTGGGCACGTGCATGCAGTATATATGGTGTAACCGATCTAGAGTAGTTGGGCGCGTGCACTGCTTTGGTTTGAAAGTTTGAATAAAGGGGGCGGCCAAATCTAGAGGGATATAAGGCGGCGGTGAAAAATCACAAATGGTTTTTAATACAAATCATATGTGATGAGTTAATTATCACATACAGTTTGTATTAAATGCCATCTGTAAAGTATCACATGAGTTTTTTTTTAATAAAAAAAACGTCTGTAATATTTAGTAATATCACAGACGGTTATTGTTAATAACTGTCTGTGATATTATCTCTTCATAGACGGTCGCTACATCAAAACCGTTTGTGATTGTATTTAATACTGATGGTTTTGGTCAACCGTCTATGATGATACGCCCAGTTTAACCTTGTTGTAGTAGTGTTTTAAAGCGGTAGAGAAGGGTAGGATGCAAGTCCTTTCATCCATCTTGAGCAAAATGTCAAAGAGATCAACTTCCGGCATCCAACCGAAGCATTAGGCACATGTTAAACATTTTTGTTTTCAAATAAATCCTATTTTGAGGTGGATTGAAAGCTGTAAGCCTGTAACACGATAAATTGGTGATGCCTTAATTGATCCCACATGAAACTAGGATAGACACTAGACAGCAGAAGAATCTTAAGCAATAGACACAAATCGTTAAGAGGGATGAGGCACGAAATAGGTACACTCTCTTATCCGGTCACAAAAGAGTGATGTTTTCGACTTTTCCAAGTCAACAAGATCCTCTTTTGACCGCTAAATTATCTTATCATATATTCAAAAAATGTTGTTAAAAGTCCAATATTATGACAGATTTTGTATGACAAATTCACTCATATCATTTTCATATATCCACACATATCATTTTCATATATCCAAATCACACGTTTTAAACGATATCTTTAGACAAAATTAATAGAGTTTAACTGCACGCATTATAGAACGTCACTCTTTTATGAATAGAGGGGAGGGGGTATATCCTAACAATTGTTAGTTATGGGATGCCCAAAAATATATGGACAAACTCCAATTTTTATGGGAATTAGCATGAAATAAGCTCTCAACTTCTCCTTTGAACTTCTCTCGTTTTGCACGAACTAAGCTCCTTTCTCCCACTGGGCAAGTTGTAATATAAGGGTGCCCAAATATTCTGCAGAATCTAAACGGAGTAGCTAGGCTCGATGTACAACAAATTCTATGGATCCCTTAACATTTGCATGGAGAACCCCAAAAGAGAGTAGCCAAAGGGGGAACACTGTGGCGAGCCAAGAGAAGGAATGTCCCCCAGGCCAGGTTTGCCGGGACACACTCCCCAATTCGCCCCCAGCTGCCACTTCCACCTGGGCCCCATCCCGCCACATGCGATACCTATGGGCCCACTGCCAGTGACAGCATCGAGCTTAATGAGAGCCATGAGTGTGTTCCTTGCCACAGATCTCCAAGTGTGCAAAGTGCCTTTGGACTCTGCATATATGCTCTCTCTCTCTCTCTCTCATGTATGGATGCAGCTGCGAGTAGTGCGATGATAAACGAGAGAGAGAGAGAGAGAGAGAGAGAGAGAGAGAGAGAGGGATGCATTGCAATTCTCAAAAGCTAACACGCTCGCCGCAAAACGCAATGATGCGGTTTTCTGCTCTCCACCATGCCGCTAGCTCCAGTCGTCGCTCCGATGCTAAAATCAAGACATTTATATTCAGAGAATTTGTATTCGTTCTTCTTCTTTGGGTGGTTTAGCTAGCTCCAGGCTCAGTACGTTGATGCAAGTCCGATGAGGCATACACGCAGTTCTAGTGTTAATGGTGACTTATAATATAAACTCGAGTTGAGTTGTAAACCTTGTATTATTGGCCAAAACTGTATACAAAACGCAAGTCGAGACGCAACGGTTGATCGATCAAGCGGGGATAGCGCTAGCAGCAATGTTGATACTACTATTTGGAAGGGCAATCACTTCCAATGTCATCTTCAAGCATCGATCCATTGTGAAATGTGATAGATCAAGATCCCGATGTGTCTGAGTTTATAACTTATATTATGCTTTATTTGAAATCTGTTACAACGCACGGACACTCGGAAGCCGATTACTAAGAAGCTGAAGCCTCTCTTCACCGAGTTATCTAACGAGCCGCTCATTCATTTGAAACGAGTAGCAACATTGATACGACAAAAACGATTACCAAACCGCCATCATTCCATTAATCCCTGCCTCCCTCCCTCCAAGGCCTGCCCTGCCATGGCTGGAGATCAAGCGTGCTTGGGTTAGAGCTCTCATTCTGCTAGCGTGCTGGAGGGACCTAGATTCTTTCTACGTACTGCTGCTCATCATTGGGCGGTACGAATTCTGTCTCCTTTACTAGTTTAGGACGCCGCACACTGTGAAACGCTGAAATGAGTTCCACAAGTCGGCAAAGGCGTTCGTCTCGCGGCGTGCGCTGCCGGGTTGACCGCACCCCACTGTGCAGAACGGAGCAGACTGTACAATCTGAGCGAAAATATGACATGAGTTGTACTACATGCATGGGTCAGCCTTCTTAAGCGACGGAACAATGGCTTCTCTTTGCTCCTCGATCTTTGCTTTCGATCGGTGTAGACAGGTTGAAGAAATTCGCTTCACAAACAAGACCACAAACAATTGATCGAGACCAGCAATTGGCCTCCGGTGGCGGGGCAATGGTCCGAGATCTAAGATTAAAAGTGCATAATTTTTTTTGAAAAATCACAAAAAAATACAAGTTTTCCCCCCAAACAGCTGGCCCAGTCTAAGGCTTGGGTCATGGTTGGCTTGGGTCATGGTTGGCTCTGGGCCTGAAGACCAAGTTCACAAGGAAAATAGTTGTAGGCATCGTAAAACGGAATTCAGATAATAATATGAGGTTGCTCTCGTATACCAAAATGGTGACAGAGCCTCTCCTTTTATATTACAGTGAATAGTAATTACAGGAGAATACAACTCCTTTCTTTACCTGTAAGTAATCGAAGAGATAGATTACAAAAGAGAATCTGGATATGACACAACAATTGACTCTAGAATCCAAGATTGCAAAGACAGAGTTTAGAGATATTCAACAAGAGATATACGTACTCTTTAACAACCCTCCTCAATCTGGAACTGGTTATAGGTTCAGATTGTTCCGAAAGTTTGTAAGCAACTGAGTAGTCAAAGGCTTAGTAAATCCATCAGCAACCTAATCTTGTGATGAAATAAATTTGATGTCCAGCACTTTGCGAGTTGCTCTTTCTCAAATAAAGTGAAAGTCTACATCAATATGCTTTGTACAGGCATGAAAAACAGGATTAGCTGACATGTATGTAGCTCCAAGGTTGTCACACCAGAAACATGCAATCTTTTCTTGGTATACACCGAGTTCTCCAAGTATCAATTGCACCAAAATAATTTCTGATGTTGCGTTAGCAAGTGCTTTGTACTCTACCTCTGTACTTGATCTTGAAACCATTGGTTGCTTCCGAGCACTCCAAGATACAAGATTCGACCTGAAGAACACAGCGAAGCCCCTGTTGAATCAGACTTTTGTATCTTTAGACCAACCATTAATGTATACTTCAAATATCGTAGGATCCTTTTTACAACTGTCCAATGTTGTGTCATCGGTGAATGTAAGAATTGGCATACCTTATTTACTAAGTATGCTATATCTGGACGTGTTAGAGTAAGGTATTGAAGTGCTCCTACCAAGCTTCGGTACTTGGTAGCATCTTCAGGACCAAGTATCTCTCATTCTTGTACAGACAACTTTTCTGAAACTGCCATAGGTGTAGTAGCTGGCTTGCATTGTCGCATTCCAACTCTATCAAGAATGTCTGTCATATATTTACATTGTAACAACAACAACAACCCTTTAGTTGTCTTTTGCACTTCTATTCCCAAAAAATAGTGCAACTCTCCCAATTCTTTCAGTGCAAAATCTTCTTGCAGATCTTGAAGAAGCCTCGTAACAGCATCACTTGATGATGAACTTGTTACTACAATATCATCCACATAGATAAGAATATAAATAATTATTCTACCACTGTTGTAAACAAACAATGAAGTATCTGCTCTTGAAAGAACAAAACCAAGTTCTTGCAATTTAGAACTCAGCCTTGAGTACCAAGCCTTAGGTGCTTGTTTCAACCCGTACATCACCTTGTCTAACTTGTAGATAAAATGTGGATGTTTCTTATCCTCATATACAGGAGGTTGCTTCATGAACACTTCCTATTCAAGAACACCATGAAGAAACACATTTTGAACATGAATCTGTTGCAAACTCCATCCTCTTGACACAACAATAGACAAAATAAGACGGATAGTTGCTGCTTTAACAACCAGACTAAAGTATCTTCATAGTAAATTACATACCTTTGTTTGAATCATTTTGCTACTAATCTTGCCTTGTATCTATCAATGCTTCCATCAGGTTTTCTCTTTATTTTATAAACCCATTTGCAATCAATAATATTCTGTCCACTCTTGGGTGGTAAAAGTCGCCAAGTCTGATTCTTTATTAAGGCTGCATACTCCTCATCCATTGTATTTTCCAATTCTAACACTACCAGGAAACAGCCATTCCCTTACGGTTTGAAACCGTTAGTAAAATAGGAAAACCCGTCGGTTTAATTTCTGACGGTTACCGTCGAGCAAAACCCTCGGCTAGGTGGTAAGGAAAATTCACTTTGGTGATTTTACCGTCGAAATAAAACTCGACGGTTTTACCCACGATAGAAAACGGAATTTTCCGAGGGGCCAAACCGTGAGGAAAATGTATTTCGGCGACGGTTATGTCACCCGTCAAGAAAATTATCTATTTCATTGATTGTTAAATGCGAGACCGTCGATAAAATGTATTTCCTGACGGTTGGCGCCGTCAAGAAAATTAGCTATTTCACCGATTGTTAAATCGATCTGAAATCAAGATAATGTATTTCACTAACGGTTTGCGCCCGTCAAGAAAATTGATTCCCCCGTTAGTAAAATTATTTTGCAATGGCGATGGCAGATTCTTGGCGGCGATGAGGCGGCGACTTACAACGCAACAAATGTCGCAGAACAAAGGCAGATAGAAAATTTCAGACAGTAAAATGGACATATAATCAAATCACAACACAATCCAATCAAACATTATGTCAACTAGCACAAGCATTCATATTCATCCATTCATGTTCACTAGCACAAGCATTCATGTTCATCCATTCATGTTCAGTAGCACAAGCATACCAACATTCATAAACTTCACCTCTAGATTGGTTCATCCATCCAAAAGACATCTAAAGTGAAGTACCATATACAAAAGTCAGAAAAGTCCCCATTTCCATTACATTCAAGTTCAGCTAGTCAAAAGAACTACAAGAGATCGCTGAAAGTCACGGAATGGCAGCATGGTTGGTGTCGCCATCAATGTCGCCCTTGTTGTTGTCCTGCTCGTTTACATCGGCGTTACCATCGACAAAGACCGTCATCCGGTTGTGAGCCCACATGGGAGCACTACTACGAAAATGCTATCTTGGGCCTTTGATCACGAGCGGTTCATCGAAACCGCTCAGATAAACACAATCTCGGCGGTTTTTGTTACCCACCGTCTGTGTTATTCTCGCGCTAAAACCATACGTGAAGATGTCATATCCTGAGCGGTTCATGTTTGGAACCGTCTCAGTGATACTTCACGACGGTTCCAAACATGAACCGTCGTGATATTACACAATATCACGAGCGGTTTGTTTTAGAACCGTCTGTGATACTTCACGAGCGGTTCCAAACATGAACCGCTCGTGATATTGCCCAATATCACGACGGGTTTTGTTAAAACCGTCCGTGATAATTAACTCACCACGACGTATATATATAGCTCGCCTCCCGGCCAAAACAGATATAGTCTTCTTGATCTCCATATCTCTAGGCGCTATGATAGGTCCATCGCCGTTCCGTGCCCGGTTTGAGTACATCGCCTCACCTCACTGAGCCGGCCTGGTCAATTTCAGTTGTATATTGTCGCCGAGGAGCTTGCCGCCGTCGCCTCTGTTCACCGATCGGCGACCAGGCCAGCGCCTTGGACCTTCCCCGACTTTCATTGACACCTTCCTCGTGATCGAGGTGAGATCTTGAAGCATAAGCATCCTTTAATTTGAGTAGTTTGAGCGTTTACGCCAAATCGCTAGTTTCAGCGCCTCCATGGGACATCGTCTCGTCGGTTCGCCTCGGCGAGACCTTAGGGCCGAGAGCCACGACTATATAGCAATGCGATGCCACCCTAAGCCCGCTTTGAGCTTCAAATTAATTAATCCTCTTGTTTTTAATCATTTAGTTAATAAACTAACGAGTCTATGATATGTGGGACGCCATAGATTTTATAAATAAAATCATGAAATAAAAATGAGTCAGCGACAAGTAGGGCCCACATGTAAGTTAATAAAATCCAAAAAATGTAAAAATGAAAAAAATCATAATTAAGCCTCGAAAATACGCTTTGAAAGTCATCACCCTTTTATTTATTTTCGTGGTTTTCAATACGAACCGTGTGATGGACCGAAATTTGGATGTACACCGAGAACCGTGTGAGTGAAGAGTACATTAATGGCGGTCTGCCTTTTACAAGAGCCGAGGAGGATATGTTGAATAAGGGGCGGAATATATGTCTTGTCCATGCATTGATCGCGAGAATCAAGATGTTTAACAACCGAGCGCAGATCGAAGCACACTTGATTCAAGGGGTTTCAAAAGGGTTATACATGTTGGACCATCCACGGTGAAGAGCATATTATACAGAAGTCAACGATATGCATATTATACAGAAGTCAACGATATGCCGCCAAATGTCGATTGTGGTTCCGATTCGGATAGGCCGCGATGACAATCTAGATCGATGCTTCATGATGCGAAGGAAGCGTGATGAGAGGGAGTATGTTCAATTCCGGGCGTGATGGAGGACTCGGAGAAACCTTTGTTCCCGGGCTACAAGTCGAATACACAAGGTTGTCATCCGTGCTTAAAGCTGCTGAAATTGAAGGCAAGCAGCGGTTGGTCCGACAAGAGTTTCACTGAGTCATAGGTCTCTTAGCGGACATGCTTAGGAGAAATGAGTTGCCCAAAACCACCTACAAAGCCAAAAGGTTCTTTGTCCATTGGGAATGGAAGTAGAAAGAATACATGCATGTCCGAACGATCAGATCCTCTACCGTAACGAGTATACAAACATGCATGTATGTCCGTGTGCAACGATCCCGATACAAGCGTAAAGCAATCGGATGACGACGAGGGAATTGAGGTGAAGAAAGGACCTCTGCTAAGGTGGCGTGGTATCTTCTGTAATTCCCGTTTGAAGCGGTTTTTGCGAACCCAAAGAATGCAAAAGCTAGCAGATTGGCACTCGAGAGGAGCGTAAGAATGACGGAAAGTTAAGACACCTGCTGATTCCGCCCGGTGGAGAAACATCGATAGGAGGTTTGCGAGACTTCAAAAGGAACCGAGGAATATAAGGTTTGGATTGAGTACTGAGATGGAATGAATCCTTTCGGTAATATGAGCAATGACATAGCACTTGGCCTGTGGCGCTCTGATCTACAACCTTCCTCCTTGGTTGTGTATGAAGCGGAAGTATATTTTGTTGTCGATACTTATCCAAGGGCGAAGCAACACAGGGAATGATATTGATGTGTACCTAGCACCATTGATGGAAGATCTAAAAATCTTGTGGATTGAAGAATGCAGTATGGGATGCGTACAAACGAGAGAACTTCACTTTACGTTCCTTGTTGTTACGCACCATAAATGATTATCCTACCCTTGCTAATCTGTCGGGCGAGTACAAAAGGGCCAAAGCACAGACTCACCGCTTAGATGATACCCAGAGTGTGTGGCTGAATCACTCGCAAAAACCGTGTACATCGTCATCGTAGGTTCCTTCGAGGGCTCACCCATACCGCAGATGAAGAAACAATTCGACGGAGAGAAGGAGGACAATTCGGCTCCAAGGCATTTAAGCGGAAAAGAGGTCTATGATATGGTTAAGGATTTAGATGTTATGCTTGGAAAGGGATGTAAATCGAGGACAAGTAAGAAGAACATGTGGAAGAAGAGATCAATATTTTGGGACTTACCTTATTGGAAGCACCTAGAAGTTCACCATCGCATCGGCGTCATGCATGTAGAAAAGAATGTATGTGATGACTTGATTGGTCTCTTCTTGAACATTCGTGACAAAACAAAAGATGGTGTCAACGCACGGCTTGACTTGGTTGATATGGACATCGGACTGAGTTAGCACCAACAAGGACCGATAAAGGACGAACGTACCTTCCCCGCTTGTTACACTCTGTCCAAGGCCGAGAGAACCGAATCTGTGCGGTGCTTGCATGGCGTGAAAGTTCCGTCCGGTTACTCGCCAACATGAAGAAACTTGTTTCGATAAAAGATTTGAAGTTAATTGGCGTGAAGTCTCATGATTGTCATGTGTTGATGACACAAATGCTCCTGTTGTAATTAGAAGTATTTTGCCGATCAAGGTCAGAGACAATCATGAGGTCGTGTTATTTTTTAACACAATTGCTCGAAGGTCATCGATCTCGAAGGACTAGATGCTCTGCAGACGAGGTGGTGACGACACTATGTGATCTTGAGATGTATTTCCCTCCGTCGTTTTTCGATATCATGGTCCATCTCATTGTTCATATTGTGAGGAGATAAAGATGTCGGGCCGTGTTCCTCGTAGCATGTACCCGTTCGAGAGGTTCATGGGAATTCTCAAGTCATATGTACGAAATCGATCTCGGCCAGAGGGCAGCATCGTCGAAGGTTATGCAACTAAAGAGGTCATTGAGTTTTGCCTCGATTACATGGCTCAGGTCGAACCGATAGGTGTGCCTCGATCTCGCCATGAGGGGAGGCTCGAGGGTATCGGGGCCATCGGAAGGAAAGCAATCACTCCAAATATGGATGCGTATGCTCAAGCCCATTTCACTGTCTTGCAACACATGGTGAAGTGTCCTCAGATATCGACCGACAAGGGGCGTGCTTGACAATGTAATCCGCCGCGGCGGATGTTTGGATCACGAGACAACACAATGCATTTGTTCAACCAATGGTTGAAGGAGCGACTTGCTAGGAGCTCGTCAAGTGATATCTTGACATGGTTGGCAAAAGGGCCAACATTTACTGCTTGTAACATGGCGAGGATCGACATAAATGGGTACACATTCTATACGCAGCTCGGGATATAAAAAGCACTAACGAGCAGCGGTGTCCGCATAGATGCATTCAAGATCGATGGGTGAGGAGCTCCTACTATGGGCAAATAGAGGAGATTTGGGAGCTCGACTCGTGCTTTTCAAGATCCCCTTATTTCGGTGCCGTTGGGTCCATCTCCCACAGTGAAGGTCGACAAGTACGGGCGT
Source organism: Phyllostachys edulis (assembly GCA_036346405.1). Classification (NCBI taxonomy): domain Eukaryota; kingdom Viridiplantae; phylum Streptophyta; class Magnoliopsida; order Poales; family Poaceae; genus Phyllostachys; species Phyllostachys edulis. Next base: position 46,202,352 of record CM070563.1, on the reverse strand, counting down.
CACTACCGTGGACCTCGAACGTGTTTGGATACAAAGACGAACCGTTCGTACTGGCTAACCAAGTTGTTCAAGTCTTCTATGTTACCGACCCGGCAAATAAGAAGCGCCACGTAGTTCTTCATGGAAAAAGGAGGATTGTCGGAGTTGAGAATGTAGTGGACGAGGAAGAATACAATCAATTTGACGAGTTGCCTCCTTTCGAAACGGCATAAGGGTCGAGGAAGAAGAACATGACTAAACTAGCTACATACGTCGATCATCATGAAGGGCTAATTTTTAAAGATTAATTGAACAATGTGTGTATATGTACTATATACATTCTGATGATCATGGTTAATTTTAGTTCATTTGAGTTAATTAATTGAGATTTGTACTGTGAAATGGATGTGATTGTTTCTCAAATGAATGTGAATTGGATGTATATACATGTACTTGTTGTCTTTTCTGCTTGTTTCAGAGGGCATGGCTAGCATTTCCTGAGGCTAGCCAATAAATAGAACGATCTAGATATTAACCAATACAAAATAATATCACGCACGGTTTGAACTACGCATCGTCTCACATGTGTATCACGAAGGTTGTTTATCAAATCCGTCATGCTACATGTATATCACGAGCGGTTGTTTATTAACACCGCTCATGATACATCATATATCGCAGCGGTTCTAACTTAGAACCGCTCGTATATTATCTATCGCGCGGTTCTAAATTAGAACCGCTGCGTGATAATCACATATCACGAGCGGTTGTTTATTAAAACCGTGCATGATTCATCAATATCACGACGGTTGTTTATTAAAACCGCTCAGGATACATCACATATCACGAGCGGTTCTAAGTTAGAACCGGCAGTGATGATAGGTATCCTGAGCAGTTCTAATTTAGAACCGTCTGTGATGTCCATCCCTATTTACATTCGGACTCTAGCTAGGGTTTGCCGCGCCGCCACTCTCAAACGATTAAGTTTCTCAACTCCTCTCGCTCCTCCTCCCCGAGCCTGTCGCCCCTTGTCCTCGGCGACGCCTCCTCGAGCCCGGCGCTACTCCTCCCCGATCCCGTCTAACGCCGCCTCCTCCTCGGCCGGTGCGCCTCCCCGAGCCCGCCGAGCCTCCTCCTCTGACCAGCCAGAGCCCGCCGCCTCCTCCCTCCCGAGCCCTCGCGCCTCCCCTTCGACGCCGCCCTGCTTGCTCGTCTTGCTCCTGCTCGTCCTTCTCCTCGGCCCAAAGGTAACCAATGCCGAAGTTACCGATCGACCCCATGCCCCTTTCCTAACTATTTCTATCAATAATCTGTCATTGTCCTTCATGATAATTGTACTTGTTTTAGGAATTTGTATTTGTTCTAGTCATTATTCATATGGTATTTGTTTTGATCTCGCTTTCGAATACATTGCAATGTGGTGTGTTGGGCTTGAGATGAATGCTCTGTGATGATAATAGTCTTGTCTTGAAATTGTTTTGATAATCGGGTTTGTACTTGAGCTCTAATTGGAATGCTTACTCTACATCGATAGCAATATCAAAATGTTAAATCTTAGCTTTATGCTGATTTCATTTGTTCACATGATGTTCTATTTCTTGTGAAGATGTCTTCCGCTCATTACGAGTCGGCCGCCTCATGTGTCCGATGATGCACCATCCTCTAGAACAATATCCAACCGCGTAGAAGAAGAGGAATATCGAAAAGGCCCACGGGCGATTTACCATCACGGAGGTCGATCGACCTAGGACCCTATCAATCCTCGCCGAAAGCGTCGCATTCCGGAGAATGGTGGAATAGTTGCACGGAACGGGTCAAGATCACCTACGATTCGTGGAAGGTGGTGCCCGGACCATTGAAAACTACTGTGCTGACGGAAATTCTTGCATCGTTCGAGATCCCGGTAGAACTCCTGGACTCCGTGCGACGACACGCGTTGCTACAAGCGTGCAAAGCGTGGAAGAACTTCAAGAGCACGCTTGTCAAGAACTACGTGGAGAAGGATCTGAAGCCGCCCTTCCACAAGTATCTATTATTGGAAGAGTCCTGGGCCGAGTTTGTGGCGAAGAAGACGACAGATGAATTTAAGAGTGAAAGTGCGGCGCACGGCCCTCGAGCAAAAACAAGCACCCCACGCACTCAAAGACGGCTGGTATGCGGGTAAAGCCCGATATGGAGGGATCGAGAACAGCGAAAGCGGTTTGAATCTCTCCTGCTATTTCGAGATCACCGATGTCTTGGCGCCGACAAAGGTGGTTATTTGCGAGGTTAGCTATTCGCCTCTGGGAAGTGTACTTTCCAAACCCGAAGACCGTGAAGTGTCCCAACGCTGGTAAGATATCGAACTACCTAGTTTGTAATTACTCCATAACTTCATAGGAAGTGAAATGACATGTCGGGCTATATTGCGATATACGCCGAGTGCACAATCTTCCCAAGGCTCATTCCAGCAGATAGGGAGAAAGATATACTCTCTGCGGCCCTAGGAAACAAAGTGAGCATCCGGATCGCACGAGAGGCGCCGGTGTTTTTGTTACATGGGAACAATGGTTCCAAGCGACAGAGGATCGTGCGAGTAGGAGGAGAGCCAAAGCCGAGCACGATGCAAAGCTACGAGAGGATCTTCGTGCATCCCTCAGAGATGAGCTCACCGAAAAAATCGAGCGAGGTCGGTGAAAAAGTCACCAATCCTTTGAGGAAAGGATTCGTATGCGTTCGAGCAAAAGCATCAAGAGACTTTTGAGGAAAGGATTAGGGATTGCAAATGCCAAGTCGGTTGGAAGCCCTCGCCTTACTATACCGCTAGCTAGCCCCCCAAACATCCGAGTAGTCAAGCGCGTCCAACCCTAACCCTACCACAATAGGTGATGACAGATTTTCCGTCGATGACATCCGGTAATAATTATTATCTCTGGAATGCTCAATCCATTCATAAACTTTGTTGGAGTAGCTAATTTTGTACCGCTTATGTACGTGGGTGGCTCTGGCGCAAGCTCCAAGTGAGATATGTCTCTGTTGCCCTAGATCTTTGCTTGGGGCGTGTATCCATCCATGTCGGAGCTTTGGTGCACGGTGCAAATCTAGCTCGGGTTTCGCAAAAGTGAATGTGGGCGGTGTTTGTGCCAATTTCGAGGTCGTCCCGAAAATTCCCCAAACGATGAGGTCATGACTCTAGGGCAAGCCGTTGGAACATTCATCCGATGGCCCAAGGAGGACATCTGCTGGAGCTACTGCTCGGTGTCAACTTCACGGAATGTCTCAGAACGGCATCAAGTCCACGGACTTGATCGCACCGGCTTCTGCAGACCGACATGGCAAGGGCCCGCCGCATCACATGCATCTACACTCGTGCTCAATCGACTCTTGTGAAGTCGACCTATACAAAGCGAGGCAGCAAGGGCAAGGGCAAATCGAAGACGATCGAGTCTTCTCGATATCCCTTCTTGCCGCTGGGTCGGAAATACAAGCCAGCGAGCCGTTGCTCGAGAAGTTAGACGACCCTACCCTAGGACCGGATTGCACGGAATTGCATGCATGGTACATGGAATATCCAACAAGCGGTTGATCAACGATGCTCGGGTGTCACCGTCAAGTTCAAGGAGCATCATTTTAACCACGTGTATCAAGACGCTGTCTTCACGGTGACCTTCGACGACTTGTTCGTCTCTTCAAGCTCGACGAGCTCGGCGTCTCAATCATACGATCTTTGACAATCGTAAGTGTGTACAATCACGGTCAATGTTCGTGTAATATCGATAAATGTTATATATAACTCCTAGCTTTTGTATAATAGATACATGATCGTGAAGCGAAAGAAGGAAATCACCGGTAGGTTTCCTCGACCCACACGTTGTCTCCGAGCAAAGCATCACGGCGAATGCAACATTAAATCGAGAATTACGTTATAGATTTTTTCATGGCTCACCGCAACAAGGAATTCATACTTTTGCCCTACAACCGTAAGTAAGTAGTGTTGCACTCGGCTATACTTAATGTTGATTTGTACTTTATAAGCAACACGAACTTAGGTTTAATGACCATCTTGACATACCCGTAGGTTCCATTGGATTCTAATTGTAATTATACCAAAACGAAATACGTAATATACCTAGATTCCCTCAGAGGGCCACCATAACTTCACGACTATCCGGAGTTTAATCATCGGTAAACACATTTCCTCCATAGAAACTCTATTGTAGTCTTTCCTTCCTTTGCAATGGCTAAGGCTAACTTCTTGGAGTCACGTGGGGTGTTCGACGTGTTACATGCTAGAGGATGGAATATCAAGGAAGAACGCCGCAACATGATCAAACATTCCCTGTACTTGCTAGCTAGTACACATTAATCCTATATAACACTTCGTAGCAATGCCTCTTGAACTAACCAATTCTATTTTTGCGGTGCCACCAAGAATCGCCGGGCATAGCGTCTGTGGATACTATGTTTGCCACAACATGCAACTACTCGTCGGTTCCACGATCACCAATGATCCTCAGGTTTGTCAATCTTTCAACAATTATTTCATATATACTTACCAATTTATATAAGCCCTAATTTAACCTTCATATCGACGGGTTGCAAACATCATTGAAAGCTGCGTTGGAGCAGAGCGAGCTCATAAAAATTCGATCACACCTTGCGGCATTCCCCTAATGCAGACGGTCATAAATCCAAATGGGAGTTTCCATAGTGTAGCGATTGAACTTGATTGAGATAGATTGAACATAATGGTACATGTGTGTAAATTAATGTACATTAATGGTTAATTTTAGTTAATTGATTTGTGAATTGGATGTGTGCTTGTTTCTAAATGAATGCAATTTTGATGTGCTTCAAATGAATGAGAATTGGATGTGCTTGTTTGAGAGGGCATGGCTAGCATTTCTGAGGCTAGCCAATAAACGTAAATAGATTAAGCAATGCAAAGACTACCCAGACGGTGCAGAGATGAAACCGTCATGCAGTGATAGTCGATTTCAATGACGATGCAGATATGAAACCGTGCGTGATAGTGAACTATCACGACGGTTTCATATACGCATCGCTCGCGGTAGTCATCTATCACGCACGGTTTTATCTACGGACCGTGCGTGGTAATCGAATATCACGCACGGTTTTATCTACGGACCGTGCAGGGTAATCGACTATCACGAGCGGTTTTATCTACGGACCGTGCGTGGTAGTCGAATATCACGCAGCGATTTTATCTACGCCGTCGCGTGGTAGTGATCTATCACGACGGTTTTATCTGACGCATGCGTGGTGAGTCGACTATCACGCATTTGTTGCATCTCTGAACCGCCTCGTGATAGTATGTATTACTGATTTGTTCGAGAACCGTCTGTGATGACCATTAGCATTCTCGACCCATAAACTCAGACGGCTCACGGAACCGTCTGTGATGGCGTTTTTGAACCGTCTGTAAAGGCCTTTTCTGTAGTAGTGGAGGATCTAGTCCCAGTGCCTTGCTGCAAGGTGAAAACATTATGTCAACTTGAGTTGAAGAAACCGTAATGGCTTGTAATGTTGTTTGAATTATCACAGTCCTATATTAAATACACATCCGACAATATCATGTCTTGTACAACATGCACGGTAGCTAGTTTTCATAACTAGACAAAAGACCATAGCAAATGAAAAAAGGGAGAGTTGGATAGAGAAATCCACATGACTATACGTGTCGAGATGAAATGCACGTGAAGATCTAAGTGTTCTTGTTAATTCAAATAAAATTGTGCAAAGAAGGTAGCTATATATACTCTTTGCTTTACGCTAAACTGCGGTTGTGTAAAAGTAAACACAAGAAAGGAATGAAATGAACACACACACACACACAGGGTTGCGTTAATGTATTATTGCACCCTTTTATATTGTATAGAATGACCCTGTAATAATAAATCATTTCTAAGTTTAACATCTTAGTTAGCATTCCATCAATTAAATAGTCATCTGTTTTGAGCATATTTTTTTAGAACATATGCATCATTTGTTTGTACTAATAATGGAAACTCATGTGACAACCAAAAGTTTCATACGAGTGGATATGCTCGCTAATTGGTGTCCTTTTATTTTTAGTTCATTTGCAAATTCCATCTGGTTTTTTTGGGATTTACGTTACCAAAGCAGTAACGGAGAATGGGCGCCAATAGATTTCCTCCGATCGGGTTTTCTATCCTTGTACATGACATAATATGGCATGCCCGTGAACAGGATTACAAATTATTCATTAGGGTGTGCCTGCATCGCTAATCGAAAAATGAAATGCTTTAAGCAAATAGAAGTTTCGAACAAAGCTTGATCATAGTGTAACATAGTGAGCCACTCAATCTAACTATTGTTGACTGGGGAATATAAGATCAAAGATTTTGGGGCTAAAACAGTTTGTTCACATTTGAATGATATAGTCGTCTATACAAGGTAATTAGGTATGGTACTTCAAAAAAGTGATGAGAAATAGCCGTTATCTTTCTTGAGCAACAAAATTACAAATCAAGTAATATAAAGTTCTTGGGACAAGAGGAGCATGTAACCATAAGAGAAGCTTAACGAGAACATTGGGAATGCATAACTCACCTATATGCAAACATGCAATTGAGTAGTGCAATCCAATTAGATTTATTATAGCACTGTGATTCCTTGAGAACAAGAAAAAGCGAACATCGATAAAACCTATATCCTTCATCAAGGCCAAATCGGCAATAGCTTTGAGATAATATCCGACTTCTAGCGACCCATTATGTGAGCCGCTCTCCACAAATTCGACCACACTAGAGATATCAACAGCGACTTATGCTCGTGATGGTTAATGTAGAGAGCTTTCCATCCCTCTGACACAAGATACACCAAAATGTAAGCTTAATATGTCATGTTTTGGGCATTAAGGAGTACGTGAGTATAGGAATACAAAATACACCGGAAAAAAGGATACGATGGTTCAACTCCGATGTCGGTTTATACAACGACTTTGAAAAAGAACAAATTAACCCTCAAAATATCCAACTGTCCCATAAAGACAAGTCATAGCCTTAGAAAATAAGGGAAGTACCATTACGGTTCTACAACTATGGGGTACATCCATTTTAAGCGGGCATTAGACTTTCAACCTAACTAATTAGAGTTCGATTTTTCCCGGCTAAGAGACCAAGAAAAGAGACCTCACAAAAGGTGAGGAAAGGAAACTTGGAATGCCAATCGGCTTCACTCAAAAATTGAGCATTAAAATGGGCTCAAAAACAAATTCAAGGCTCATCATCGTACTTAATCTAAAATTAATGAATTCATGAAAACAAAAGATGAACAGATTAATCGTCTCAACCAAAAGGCCAAGAATTAAAATTAAGCGTGAAGTTACGAACCAATTTGGTGCTTGACCAAAGACGTCTCAATAAAGTACTAAGATTTTATCATAATAAAATCACGAAGAGCACAACAAGAACATATGGTAATATTTTATAATCTAGTTCATGCATCTTGAGGAACATGTTGTTTGGAATGCTTAAGTCGGCGATTCATGTTGCAAAGATGAGCCGCCATCCTTTAGTCGACCTTTCAAGAGACTAACTTAAAGTATCTTCCTCGCAAATCGAAGAAGACATCTTGAAATCTAGAACCTAAGTGTTCTTGTTTCAAACCTAAACTTCAAGATACATCTTACGTTTCACTTTATATGTTACACTTATAAATGAATTTTTATTATCGGATCATAGGGTGAGCACCACGGTTTCATAGTAAGAAGCTCATGAACTGTCCTATTGCAACTACCAAATAGTTTCTTAATTGACACAAGAGAATGAAATTAACCTCATCAATTTACGCACGAATCTAACATCACATACCACGATATTAGCACACCAGACAAAATTCCAGAGCCTGAACTAGGACGATACTAAACTTGTCTTGAAGCAGCAAGAGTGAGTGAAAGGCCAAACTTTTACATTAAATTACGTTTTGCACAAACAAATGTAGTGCTACATCAACACTTTTTGCTATTTTCCTGGAACACATCACTACAAGCAGTAAGGTTATCCAGCATGCACAGATCATTTCCATATCCTTAACAACTCACTAGTTGGAGACCATTCCAAACTCAAAGCATTTTGAAAAATCAATTCTCTTTTTCATACAAGCAATTCAAGCCACTAATTGTAAGGACAACAGGACCAGACATCAAATTTATTTGATATGATAACAAACAACTTCAAGAATTGGTATTATAAGTTACAACTCCATAGGAAATAATTCTGGAGAGATTTGAATTACTATATTCTGGACAAGCATTTATACTCTCTTGAAAATTGTAGGGAGCTAAATTACTAAATTGTCTCTTTCATCAAAATAGTCCTTCCTCTCTTATTTGACAACAACAGCACGACTGGCACATTAAACTTATTGGTCACATTTCCTGAGAGATGGTCAGGACAATCATAATGGTCACATTTCTTACATTCATTTGCAGTAATAATTGTGTTTTGTTTTAAGCTTGCATATGCAGCCTTGCAGAGTATGTCATACCGAGCATAGTAGGAAAGAAGAACTAGCACTTCAGAGGAATTATATGGTCAATAATGAAACGAAGAGTAGACAATCATAGATTTCTTCTGATTCCACTTGTTCCACCCATCACCCTTGATTTGTTGCCCCAATCTCATTTATTGTTCCAATTTGCATCATTCATAAGGTAACGGCAAAGAGAAAGAAATGACTTGACAGCGGTGTTGGAGTGTTTCTTGGAGTATAACTCAGATTCGTGTTTTAACCACTTCTCACCCTCATCCAAAAGCCGGTAATCTTCTCACGGTGGTCATTATGTCACCTAATGAAGCATCAACCATAATCTTTCCAGTGTCCCGGGATGATATCCTACACAACATAAACAGCTTTTGACCCTTAGCTCTTCCTAATATTGGAAAGTGTGAACAAGTGACCACTTATCATGAAAGTTGAAAACAACCGATTAAAATAATTCCTACTTTGCCAAAGGGCGTAAACTTTTAGCAAAACAAAAGGTACATAAAGAAACCATAAGTATAAATCAACTCACCACATAAGGGTAATCAAGGTTTGTCATGAAAAAGCGGATGGCATCTCCAAGGTCAAGTGGTTCACCTACATCATCAAAGCATTATTATAATACATATGAGAAGACAAAGTGCCATACTACAATAAAGTTACAACTACGTGCAACAAGTAACCAACATCGGGACAATAATCAAAACTCAAATCGAGATAACCAAGCATCGGAAGGGAAGCCGGGGAATCAAGTCCAGTGGAGGAGCGCCGAGTCAGGAGGCGGCCGGCGGCCGTAGGCCGAGCTGGCCGGGCGCAGCGTAGGGCCAAGACCGAGCCGCACAGGGGAGCCGCGGCACAGGCTCGACATTGCAGAGGTGGGGTGGAGCTAGGGCGTCAGGGAGGTGGGGCGGAGTAGGGGAGGCGGAGACAGAGCTGGGGCGTCGAGGCGGAGCAGGGGAGGCGGTGCGGAGTTGGGGTGTCGGGGCGGTGGTGGAGGAGGGCGGTGGGTGGAGCGAGGTGGTGGCGGGCGGGGGGTGGAGCTGGGCGGCGGGGTGGAGTCGGGCGGGGGTGGAGCTGGGGTGGAGGCGGGCGGACTGGGGCGGCGGGTGGAGCGAGGTGGAGGCGGGCGGCGGGTGGAGGCTGGGCGGGGGGGAGCGAGGTGGAGGCGGGCGGGGGGTGGAGTCAGGCAGGTGGAGCTGTGGTGGAGGCGGGTGGAGGCGGCGGATTCAAGGCGGGGTGGAGCGAGGTGGAGGCGGGCGGCGTGGTGGAGCTGGGCGCCGGGTGGAGCCAAGGTGGAGGCAGGGGGGGGTGGAGTAGGGCGGCGGGTGGAGCCAGGGGTGGAGGCGGGTGGAGCCGGGCGGGCAGATGGATGAGGAAGATTTGAGGCGTCTGTTTGGGGGAGAAGTCGTGGGTTTTCTACCCAAACATTGTTTTGACGGTGCACGTCAGGAAAATTGCAATTCGCGTGGCACAGTAACTATTGGCGCGGTGGTCTGGCGCGTGAGGCAAATTTTCGCGCTCGAAATTCCCAAACAATTAGCCTGACGGTTAACCGTCAGGAAAATATATTATATTGACGGTTTTATTATAACCGTCAGGAAAATTGAAATTTTTCTGAGGGAGTTACTATTACCATCACCAAAATAATAAATCTTGACGGTCGTTGTGGGCCCGTCAGGGAAATTCGGGACCGTCAGGTTTGCCCTATTTTCTAGTAGTGTAATTTGCAAGAGCTGAACCAAGAAAATTAGGTTCAGTTGAGCTGCTGAAAGCATAGCGTACTGTCCCATCTTTATACACCTTAGGAGCATATATGTTGTTATGTGCTCTGAGTTCTTGGCAGACGAGATGAATCAGCAGCAATCTGCTGTGAGTACAGGTCTGTCACGACAGAGGTTTGTGTTGCCACAGCAGGGTTTTGTGCTACGACAGACACCTCGATCAACCCAACAGCAGCGACACCCACTACTACAGAAAAGGCCTTCACAGACGGTTCAAAAACGTCATCATAGACGGTTTTATGAGCTGTCTGAGTTGGCCCGATAAAACCTCTAAATTCGGGTTTTTTCGATTCAACCGTCGTCCGGGTTTTATAACTGCGGTAATATCTCAACCTGAACTGATCATTTGCTTCTTCACGTGCAACTGAAGGCGGCAAACTATCAGCTGCGCACCTTTTTCTTTTACCATTTCTTTACCTGTGCCATAATTCCCAAATGTAGGTAATTAAAAAGCAAGGGCATAAAGACAAGCACCAGATCTGCGACCTCGGCTCCGATTAGTTTAGTTTAATCAATCACCAGCAACATTCGCTCTATTAAATCGCTAATCGCGGGTTTACGAGGCCAATTTGCCGGTGCGGGTGTGGAGTCCATCAGGACCCGTGCATTTTTTTCTTCTTTCTATACGCTCGCCAATACTAGCCCACACGCATGCATACGCTAGGAGATGTATAAATAGTATAATGTAGAGTAGTAAAGTATTCAGAACCCAGTGCTGCAACAGGAACAAGACAATGCAGGAAATGTTGTCTACGAGTAAATAATAAGTGGATTAGTATATCTTACTCACTCTCTTTCGCTATATTTGTCTACAGTCCACTATACGCACATACCAATGAAACATTAAATCTAACAAATACTTAATAAGAAATGATCATATATACCCTTATTAAATGGTATACCATAACCACTTAACCTTTTACAAATCATTTAAGTAGACGTAGAGAGAGGAAAATTTGCAATAACTATACGTAGATTCCCACAAGGAATAAATATATTGAAACGGATACTCTCGAAACCATGGACAAATATAGTAAAATAGAGGGAGTAATACTTTTGAGTCCTCCCTTCAGCTCTCTCTCAAGTCTCAACATAGGTCGACCTCGGATCCGTGCAGTCCTCTCTCTCAACATAGGTCGACCTCGGATCCGTGCTGTCCTCTGGAAATTTTGGTTGTTGATATATGTACAAGTATATGGATTAACCGTAAGAAAATAGTATCAATTTAAAAAATTCTTTCAAAAATCAAAATGGTTGGGGATACATAATGTCATATATGTCTAGATGGACCGTGCCAGTAGGGCCGGCCCGAGGCACGACATGACCCACACTGTTTATAGGCTGGGATGGCACAGCACGAAGACTCGAGCTATGCTTGGGCTGCACCCCTAACACGATAGGCCAGTCGCTACGACACAAACGGCCCGGCCCATTTGGCCCATAACGTTACGATTTTCAAAAAATCTTACCTTTTTTTTTACCGTTTAGGGCTTTAAAAATAGCAAAAGAATTTAAAAAATTCTGAATTTTTTTCTATAAATAGCCACCATACCCCCTCATTCATGGCGAGGTTGAAATCCTACGTACCAGAATCACGGTTACGGCCGGTGAATCGGTTATCGTCACGATCGGGATGAAAAATCGGCGAAAAAGTTCAAATGTGGTTTTGTTTTTTTGAGCATTGGATGCTCTGCCAGTCTGCCTTGGGGTCCCCCTGATGCTGTTTGCATGTGAATAATAGATTCCCTGCCCCCCCTCTTGCTTTTTGCTTGTCCAGAGCAGCTTTTCTCTCTCGTCTTCCTCCCTCTTGTGGCTTGTGCTGCCTCCCTCCCTCCCTCCCTCCCTCCATTTGCAGCAAGCACGCAGCAGCAGCAAGCAAGCAGCAGCAGCAGTTCCCCAATTAATTCGGTTTGGAAAGGTATGTTGCTTGGGCATCTTTCAGTCACATTATCAACTTAATGCCATTTTCTTCTTGTAAGCTGGCCTTATAATCATGTGTTATGTTTATGTTGATGACAATTAACAAGTATATTTTTCATGCATAAAACATCATCTTACAGATGAGAGATCTTTATCAATAACATGTTGAAATTGTCCAGTACCACTTGTTCAAAAAAGAAGAAGAAAGAACTCGGTACCTCAGAGCTAGTATGATTGTAAATAAATGCTTTGAAACATGCTCAATGTTTAATTTTATAGGAAGGTATTTGTAGTAGGAGGAAAAGGTTCAATGAGATGAGGTTACGTAAATATCATAGTAACATTTGGGTGCGTAATAGTTAAAAAGATTTAAACATTGTAAGATGTCTTAACATTATAGGTTATTTATTAAAGCTTGAAGTTCATGTAAGTAATAAACCAAAAATTGACCCATTTTTCATCTGTATGGATTAATGTAGGTGATGGCTCCTAAATCTATCAATGTTTGGGACCATGGAGAGAGACTAGGAGGTGCTGGTTGGAAGTGTAGATATTGTAATGTAACGAAATCAGGCGGAGGTGTCACCCGCCTAAAAGAACATCTTGCTGGGAGACATGGAGATGTTATTGCTTGCAGTGGGGTTCCGGCGGAAGTCCGAAGGCTCATGCTGGCAAGTCTTCAAGAAGCGAAGGCAAGAAATAAAGCTATTAAAGATCAACGACTGCGAATGGAGCAAGCTGCAAGAGAGCCTATAGCTCGTGGGCCATCATCTCAAGATGTCTTCGATGATGACGAGGAAATACAGATGGAATGGGCTCGCCGAGAGTCGTTGGAGATACACCATCTCCAACAAAGGGCAGCAGCCAGGGGTGGAACGTTTGAACATGGTGGTGGCAGTGGAAGTGGTAGGGGAAGTGGAAGTGGAAGTGGTAGGGGAAGTGGAAGTGGCAGGGGAAGTGGTGGCATTTCTAGGTCACAGTCCATGAGAGTTACTCAGATATTTTGGCAGCTCAGGCATCCCGCCAAACCCGTATTGATACAACAGTACGTGGAGGCTCAAGGTCAAAAATTGGGAAACTTTGGTCTAAGTGGTTCCATAGTAATGACATTCCTGGAGTAAAGGCAGAGTGTCCTTATTTTCGTCTTTGCCATCAAAGAGACACAAAAACTTGGTGAAGGCGTGGGCGTCACCAAGAGGCCATGAAATCGATGGGATATATCTTGATGAAAACGAACAAGAAATAAAGCGTTATGTAGCACGCTTTCAAGATGACTGGATATATATAAAGTCTCTATTATGTGTGATTCATGGGCAGGGACCTACACACATGAGTATAATTAACTTCATGTTGTCTTGCAATGAAAGAATGTTTTTCCATAAGTCGATGGATGCAACTAGTAAGATACAAAATCTTGACTTTTTGTCTCGTGAGATACGTAAAGTTGTGAGCGAAGTTGGACATCGACATATTATGCAGACAGTGGTGACAACGGTGCAAACTACAAGAGAGCATGTGAACTGGTAATTGAAGAGTATCCAACTTTAGTCTGGCGTGTAGCGGCACATACCGTCAACCTCATGTTGAAGGATATTAGCTTGATTAGAGAGGTTCTTCTTGCTTGTCAAGTCGGCCAAGAGGATTTGTCGGTTCCTATACAACCACGGTCGCCTCCATAATGAAATGCGGAACATATTGGAGAGAGATAGTTCGTCCAAACGCATACAAGGTTTGGAGCGACATTTGTTTTCTTGAAAAGTTTTTTTGATAGAAAAGACAAATTTATGAAGTGGATGGTGTCAGATGTGTGGACCTCCAACCATTTGTGCATGACCGAAGAAGGAGAATACATGTATACCTGTCTCACATGTAGACAATGGTGGACCTCTATGCATTGGGTCATTAAACTGGTAGAACCAATTTATCGACTACTAAGATTTGCAGACCAACAGAGACCCGCAACTGTGGCAGGACTGATTGGAAAAACATATGAACTCAAGCGTGAACTTGAAGACGCATTGATGCATTTATCGTGATACCTATGATCGTGTTATGGAGGTAGTGAATAAAAGAGTTTCAATGCTCAAGAACCGCACCTATGTGATTGCAGGCAAGTAGATAGTTTCCTAAATCCTAACACATAAATGATATTTGCTGTATTTTTTCTAACATTGTAAGTGTGTTTTGACAGCGGGGGTGCTAAACCCGCGAAGCCACAACCAACATGGTTTGGCGAAGAATGCAGCCCTTGTCGGTTCTGTGACAACAGCAATTCAAAGAATAGCCGATACACCCGAGGAGGCAGTGGAGGCTCTAGGCGAGCTAGAATTCTATCGTAATCGACGAGGCCTATTTGCTTCACATGAGGCTTACATTAGTGCATCGCGTCATACTGCAGGTATGTTGTTATCAACTTATATATACATAGAAAATCAACCATCACTATGAGTTTAATGTAATTTTTATGTTACTTGTAGCTACATGGTGGATGACTTATGGAGCGGAGACACCGAAACTACAAAAATATGCCTTGCGGATTATCTCGCAATGTGTTTCCTCCAAAGGATGTGAGCGTAATTGGAGCACATTAAGCTTTGGTGCATACACAATTGAGGAATCGTCTTGGGTACAAGAAACTGCATAAGCTCGTATATGTCCACTACAATCTAAGGCTACGATTGCAAGAGCATGAGATTAGAAATGAGGATAGAGATGTAGATCCTTTGGGTGATATAATTAATGCCACTATGTACGATAGGAATAACCCAATCCATGAGTGGCTTGATAGCTCCATGATAGAATCAGAGCCCGTACTAGACGAGGAAGGTGAGCCCCCCATTCCATCGAAGATTGTAGTTGATGCCATCCCTGAGGAGGAACTGGAAAAAACACTAGATGATCAACCGTTGAAGGAATGGACAAAGACAACTATTGGGAAGAGTCATCTTGGGAAAAGGAAATATTGTAGCAAACCGACTGCAAAATTGGCTGCAGACTTTGCCTCTCTTACACAAAACAAGAAACGAGTGGCTCATAAGAAGAAGAATGATAAGAAGAAGAAAAAGAACATTGAGGAGGACATTGTGGGAAGCGATGAAGAAAGCAGAAAGTCCGCCATCGATGAAGTCTTGATACCAAGAGTCTGGCCGACAAGAGCTCTCCGTCGTCCGATGATGGTGCCGATGGTGGTGATGATGGTGGTGCCGATGGTGGGACAACTCAAGATGCAAAGACAAGACCAACCATTGGAATTTACTGCGAGCAAAATTTCACGCATGCTACCCAAGATGAAGACCATGGTTGTCATGCTTCAAGACCAATTCAGTAAGATCTACGAGAGGGTAAGAGTCGCAAAAAGATCAATCTCGCCACATGACTCTTCTTCCTATGAATCCCATGCTAGCTCAAGGACTTATGGACGTCGAGATGCCAACCTATTACCTTCGGTGATGATTCTCATTAAATCGACCACTTCTTATCCTACTCACCATTACGGTCTTGTACCATTCAACAACAATTCAAGAATGGTTTATCAGTGGGTGGAACCAGAATATTACCAACAAATTTATAATCATTGGCTACGACATATCCATCAAACATACACTTGGGATCAATACAAAGCATACCTTGCTCAACATGAAGGTCTAGTACTCTTTGATAACAATGAGTATATTGCACAACCTTCGCGTTTCTCGACAATGTATTGGTATGAATTGTCACCATTATTGTTTTTAGTATGCTAGTCAAGTTAATTTTCATTACCATTAACTCATGTCTTTATTATTTTAGATCTTTGCGACTACTTGGGGGAGAGGGTCACGCCAGAGAGTGAAGCTACCAAAGTTGTCTCTATTTTTGCAATTGCTACTTCATTAAACTCTTGGAGGATTGCTACTTCATTAAACTCTTGGAGGATTGCTTGGTTGAAAGGAATTTAACTTGGATTTACTCAATTAAAGCTTGAAGTTGTATTCTAAAGCTTCTCGGTTAGGGTATATGCATACTATATACCTTCTTGAATCAGGCTTAATTAGTTAGCATTGTTATTTACTAATATTACCAAATTCCTTCCATTTCGGTTTCTGGGTTTTTCAAAGTTTTACTGGGTTTTTTTTGATTATCGCCTCGAACCGGTCCGGCTAACGGTTGGGGAGATTTCGAATTCAAATCGTTTTCGGCGAATTTTAACCGGTTTTTCGGTTTGGCAGAATCGCTGCATCGCAACGGTTACCATTAATGCCCCGGCGGTTTTGGCTCGGTAACGGGTTTTCTATCCTTGTTCAGTAGTACATATCCATTCCTCAATCTCACTTTAAAATTATGTTGTGCAAATTCAAATTCACTGTGACATAATTGGGCAAAATTCAAAAAAAAATGTGCCAAATTTTGGAAATTCAATTTCCGATAGCAAGTTAGCAAAAGAGTGTTAGGGTACGGGTAGGCTACGATAGTAACAATTCAAAAATTTCTACCACGTAAACTAGGAAACCAAGCAAGAAGATAATCACAGATCGTTACCACTAGACGCGCAGAGCAGTGGAAGAAGAGTTGGAACAGTCTGGTCCAACGTAGAGCGCGTCGATGTAGTGGTCGTAGTCGATCGTCTGCGTCCTTGCGAGTCGATTGTCTCCACCAGCAACCTCTGCAGTTCCTTATGAAGATCGCGGATCGTCCTCAAGCGCAACAGCAATCGCAGTAGCGTCTCTACGGTATCCACACGTCCAGGGAAGGAACAACCGTACGCCGGTGTGCTAGCACCAAGTCGCACGGCAGAGCTCTCAGGAAGATGGCGGCTAGGGTTTCGTTAGAGCAACTCACGTTAACTCGTCTATATCCCAATAGCCTCAAGCATCTCCTTATATAGTGTCCATGACGGATCCTATCCGAACACGTTTTATGAATCGTATCCGTACTGGTTTGTTCCAAACCGTTAAGTGTGTCACCTGTTAGATTTATGTGTATTCGGTTGTGACTCGGAAACACCTTTCCGGCCACGAGTCATTAGCGGTACCTAGCAGGATATAACGATTCCCGAATAGACATAAATTATATCGGACGAACCTTAATTCAATATGATCTACAACCAGGTCCTCATCACTTACAACCAGGTCCTATCTCTATATGACCAGTTTGTATTTGGTCACGACTAGTTTGTAACTCCTTACGACCAGGTTACGACCACTCTGTGATTACATTCGACCAGTCTATGACCAGCTCGTATCTCTATACGAGCAGTTCGTAACTGATCGAACTAAGCGACCTACTTGTGCATTCTCCCTTTGCCTCACGATATCTGGTTGAACTCCAGGTGAGATGTTGTGTCATCTATGGACTATTCAATACTTTCTCGATCGAGTGTCGAATATAACTTCACGTGGTCGAACACTTCGACCACTAGTGGCATGGCTATGCACTTACTTTATCTGACCATAATGAGGGGTCCAGAGACATCTCTCCTATTATGTTAGGAGGGGCAAATCTCATATCCGACCAGTCACAACACTCCGCATGTTTCAGAGCATACCCGAAAGCTACCTTTATAACTACCTAGTTACGAGTAGCGATTGGTAACTCCTAAGAGTGCTATTACACATGCAGGAAACCATACTGATCTCAGGTCTAAGGATTATACATCATCATTGCTTGAGACCAACTAACGACACATAGAATCATAACAATCTCAATAGTGTCTCAAGGTGGGTCTTATCCAACCCCATGTTCTCTAACATGTGTTCACATTATTGATTCGATATCTCTATACCCATGACCGGTGAAACATGATCATCAATCAATACAATGTGCTGGTCAATAGAGTCACTAGTGTTCCGACCATTGACATCCGACCAGGGATTCATTTAGAACGACATCATATAAGTTAAAGAGCTTCACCAACAAGCCACATACTTGTTAATCTTCATAACCAATGATTCATTCAAGGAACATGATAACATATTATCAAATATGATAAACATAATGAAATATAATCATCTCTATGATTGCTCTTGGGCATATTTCCAACAAAGTAGTACAATACTTTTTTTTTTGCATAATTTTATAGTTATTATTTGTTATGCTAAGATGAAAGTAATAATAGTGTTAGTTTTGATTTTGTAGTTTTCGTTATGGAAAATTAGGATAGCTTTGCTCTTGGTGATTATGGACTTTCACCGGAGGAAGTTGCATCCATGGAGGTTGTGACTGCCTCAAACCAACCACAGTTGTTACCGGAAGGGCAAGGCGAACTTCCGTCATCAGGCTCCACAGCAGCATCTTCGTCGATGACCACTGGAGCAAAGAGGTCGAGGCCGTCTACATCCGGAGACTGGGAGAATTTCGACATGACAACTAAGCCAGACGCACATGAAAATGAAGTATCATATGCTATCTGCAAAATTTGTTGCAAATGAATTGTCTACAAGGTCTACAGGCGGAACGGGGCACTTGCTTAGACATGCTACAAGATGTAAGGCCAAGCAAGGGTTGATGATTAGGCAAATACAGCTGCAGTACAACCTCGACGGTACGGTACGTAGTTGGGACTACGATCCTGAGGTAGCCCGTCAATCTCTCTATCGTTTACTTGCTTCTAAGGATTTACCGTTAGGCTTTGAGGAGTCTACTGCTTTCCAAACATACATTAGGACTGCATATAATCCTAGATTTTCTATCATTTCTAGACAGACAACAACTAGGGATCTATTAAAATACTACAATGAAAATCGTAATAAATTAAAGGAACTATTTAGTACGTGCATATTTTCGGTGGCCCTGGCCTCGGACGTATAGAGTGGTCAGGCTAAGGAGGATTATCTTAGTGTAGTTTCTCATTATGTTAATGACGACTGGGAAATAGAGAAAAGAATTATAAGTTTCAAATTAATTAATGTAGCACACATGGGTGAGAATATTGCAGACTATATTAGCAAAGTCGTGAAAGACTTTGGTCTCACAGACAAAATATTCTCAATTACTTTAAGCAATGCCGCTTCGAACCCTAGGGCCATAGATATTCTTACTCCAGTGTTGAGTACATACGCCGATTCTTTCTTGCTACATCAGCGATGCGCTTGTCATATTATTAACCTTATAGTCAAATGTGGTTTGAAGAAGTTGAATTCATATATTAAAGTTTTTTTGCGATGCAATATCTTACTTGAACAATTCTAATGTAAGATTAGCAGCATATAAGAACTTGTGCAGGGCGATGAGTGTACGTCAAAGAAAGTTCGGTTTGGACATGCCGATAAAATGGAACTCTACTTAACTGATGCTTAAGAGTCTTTTACCATATAAGAGCACATTTTATGTTTTTATTCACATGCACTATCAGAGCACTGACGGTAGTTTACTATTGACTAAGCAACATTGGTTCATTGCTGAGAAGATACTACATTTTTTAGAAATTTTTAATGAGGCTACTGTTGCTTTGTCCGCTGTCTATTATCCAACATCTCATATTATTATGCATAGTATTTTACAGATTGATACTCAATTGAAAATATATGAAAATTACTCAATTTTACACAAGGCTATTGTTGTTATGAAAACTAAATACCTTAAATATTGGAGAGAAATCCCTTTCCTATATGCATTTGCATTTATTTTAGATCCTATAGGTAAAATTTAAGTATTTGCTAGTATTCTTGAGCTTCTTAGTGATGCTATAGGGCTAGACTGTTCTAATTATTTTGCAGATGTTCGTTCTCGATTACACGAGGTTTACCAAATGTATAAAAATAAGTTCTGAGGAGTCCGTTTGCAACGACCTCCAGTAGCCCCCACCTCAAGTAGCAAGATAAATATGTGGGGCATGATCTTTGGTGGCTCTTCCTCCATGTCTAGGTCTTCTTCTTCTACAGAGCCTCCTGCTCAACCAAGAACAACCCTAAGGAATGGAGAATTATCCACCTATCTGGACAACAATACGATGAATTTCAACTCAGAAAGCTTCGAAATTTTGCAATGGTGGCATGCCCACAAGTTAACATATCCCATGCTATCCATACTTGCATGTGATGTGTTAATTGTTCCTGTCTCGACGGTTTCCTCTGAGTCTGCTTTCAATCCTTCTGGAAGAATATTGGAGGAGAGAAGAACATATCTCACGAGTGAGATGGTGGAGATACTTCTAACCGTGAAGGACTGGAAACAAGCCGATTCACGAACATAACACTCTGTAGAAAATAAGGAGTTGTCGGACATGTTCAAAAATTTGTACCTCGACATTGACACTTAGAACAAAGATGTATGTAGAGCTATAGGTTGTACTCTTTTTCCTTTGTCAAAGTTTTCTCATGTTGAGTTTTTACTTGGCAAAGGTTTTAACGAGGCAGTCATTTCAATATTAATAAAGCTCTTTATTACATTTTCAATATGCTTGTCTCATTTTTTTTACCACTTTCATATGTATTTATGAGTTCTACATATTTTTCTGGTTTTTTTTTAATTTTCCTGATTTTTTTCATTTTTCTGATTTTTTTTTTTAAAAAAATTCAGACTAAGTGGGTTGTAAACGGCCCGATGGGCCAAACGGGCTCGTGACGGCATGACACGACCACACTTCGGGCCGTGCTTCGGCTGCCATCCAGGTACGTGGGCTGGCCCGACACGACACGATCTTTTCACAGGCCAAAATGGGTCGTGCCACCCATTTGGCCAAGTCTGACCTAGGGCAAAGACATAGCAGGCCAACTGGGCTCATTTGGGCCAGGCTGAGTTCAAAACGGGTCGAAACATTCAAATCCGGTTTGTAATCCTTAGGGGGAGGAGGGGTATGATCGGTAGATCCGATTTTCAGCCGAAAATCGGCCGGAAAAACACCCTGGTGGTGGCAGAGTGTTTGATGGGAACTGAACAGGGGCAGCACTTCCTTTTGTTCTTGATTTTTGAGTAACCAACTAACCGTCCAATGGACATGGAGGCCGAAAATTGGCTGAAAAAAAAACACCTTGTGGTGGCGGAGAGTTTGATGGGAACTAAACGGGGTTAGGCTGCTCCCAATACTCCACCTTGACTAGTATCTTAAGTATGCCATGTAGGCAAATTGATGATGTAGCACCATAGTTAATGAGGAGAGATAATACTCTAGTATCTAATTTAGATACCAGTTTGGGCTCGAAATCCAACGCGTAAAATTTATTGTATAGTCATGCATGTAATTAAATGAAACAGCCTAAGATACTACACCATAAGAAACCATGCATTGGAAAGATAGTATCCTAACACTCCTTATGCACTAAGAAACTATACTAAGATACTGCCCATTGGAAACAGTCTTAGCTTTTGGGTAACCAACTAACCGTCCAATGGACATGAAGCTCTCGAAGCAATTGTACAGTTATGCCCCTGGTTAATTAACGGTTTGATGGGGTGGAGGTGTGTACACCTCCTACACCTCTACATGGACCGAACCAGGGCTCTTTCGAGCAAGAATATGCATGGTGTGTACAGCTCAGACACAAAGTTGCTAAACCATCAAATGGGGCTTAATTAATTGTGTGAATATTCTCACCTTTGTCCCCCGGAGATATTGCACTGCAGCACCTCCAGCATTTCTTAGGCACCACTTTTTTCATATGCTCCCTGACATGCATGGATGTCCCACCCAGCTACTCCTTTCCTCAAGATTTTCAAGAAACCCCACTTTTCTTTAATCTTTTTCAGTTCTTTAACTCTCTCACCCGTTGTTTGAAGCCAAAAGAGCGCATGAAAAGAGAGAGAGAGAGAGAGAGAGAGAGAGAGAGAGAGAGAGAGAGAGGGAAAAGCTTTTTTATGGCTATGGTGTTGGAGTGCTGCCTCCCCCCTCTACCTCCGGGCTCTTTGCATATATAACACCTCCATAGTCCAACCTAACACTACAACAACAACAACAACTACTACTGGCTGGAATAGCGCACACAAGTCCAGCGAAAGCATACCAGAATCAGATAGCTAGCTTAGTACGTACTGAAGCCTAAGGAAATGGCGGGCACGGCGTCGGGAACCGGGAGCCTGGCCGACGAGAAGGCGCCGGAGGCGGTCGGGCTGAGCCTGTACCCGGAGGAGACGGAGGATGGCGGCGACAAGTCGACCGTCAAGTCCCGGCTCTCCGGCCTGCTGTGGCACGGCGGCTCCGCCTACGACGCCTGGTTCAGCTGCGCCTCCAACCAGGTGCGCGGCCGCGGCGTGCAAGCTTCAGCTTAATAAAGCTTTGGTCATATATGCATCCATGGATGCTCATTAATGCAGTGGCATATCAATTGCAGGTCGCGCAGGTGCTTCTGACGCTGCCCTACTCGTTCGCGCAGCTGGGGATGCTGAGCGGGATCCTGTTCCAGCTCTTCTACGGGCTGATGGGCAGCTGGACGGCCTACCTCATCAGCATGCTCTACCTCGAGTACAGGACCCGGAAGGAGAAGGACAAGGTCGACTTCAGGAACCATGTCATCCAGGTATTATTTTATCACTACATAAAGCACGTATTCTTTCAGTCGCAATGCATAGCATTGTCGTTTCAGTCTCAGAGTGTAGACTGTAGAGAGCCCTATGCAAGCTGTAACCAAGCTAGTATTTCTCTAGTCAAAGCTGAGGTAGCTTCGGTTGTTTCATCTTCTCGAACGACTGCAGTGGTTCGAGGTGCTCGACGGGCTGTTGGGTCGGCACTGGAGGAACGTGGGCCTGGCCTTCAACTGCACTTTCCTGCTCTTCGGCTCCGTCATCCAGCTCATCGGCTGCGCCAGGTACCAGCACACACCATGGAAAACTCCCGTCGGTTACCAATGTTATCAGTGGGGTCCGATAAAATTTCGTCACCGATATAGTTTTCTCTGGCACACACTCGTTCAGCATCACGACGAGCTAGCTATCACATTGCTGCTGCTGCTGCTGCAGCAGCAGCAGTACGTATTGCATCGACCATGGGTACACACGTACGTTACGTATGCTGATATATGCACACGCATGGTGATGCTGCAGCAACATCTACTACATCAACGACCATCTCGACAAGCGGACGTGGACGTACGTCTTCGGCGCCTGCTGCGCCACCTCCGTGTTCATCCCCTCCTTCCACAACTACCGCATCTGGTCCTTCCTCGGCCTCCTCATGACCACCTTCACCGCCTGGTACATCGCCGCCGCGTCCATCATGCACGGACAGGTACGTATATACGTACATTTCTATGCATACGTACACGCGTATGCTGTTTATTTACCCTTGTGTAATATGCTCCATCCATCCCTTCAGAAATATACGACGGTTTAGAACTTCCTTAACTTTGACCAGTAGTATATCAAAAAATATTTGTATCCGTCATGTGAAAATGACATTATTAGATTAGTCATGAAAAATATTTTTACAGTACAACAGTTTTATATCATTTTACGAACATATTCATATAAAAACTAATGGTCTAAGTTGCATGTTGGAGGGTGTTGGAGGCTGTGTCAATGTCCAAAACGATACATATATTCTTGAAGAGAGGGAGTAATTAATTTGTATACGCATGTGTGTAGGCGAAGGGGGTTACGCACTCTGGTCCGGCGAGCATCGTGCTGTACTTCACGGGGGCCACGAACATTCTCTACACCTTCGGAGGACACGCTGTCACTGTGTAAGCCGACATCATGCCACCTACTTTAGTTAGATTAATTCATTAATGTTTAGTTTAATTAGTGGTACTGCAACGTTCACTGGTAACGGAGCGTGCACACCAGAGGCAGCTCACGTGCCGGGCCGGGCCGTGCCGTGTCCCGAGAGTGTGCACTTACTGACATGTGGTGAGACGAGACACGGTGTGATCCGTCCGGGACTCCCTGTCTTGCTATTATTGTCCATGTACCTGTATTTTAGCTCCATGCCATGTGTATATAAGACTAGTAGGGCATCGTTTAGTATAAACTGTCGTCTGGTCGCAGAAAAGAAAAATACTATCATCCACTGGTATGTGGGCCCGACATGGCCGGGGGTACTGTTCAGCTTGTCAGTGATACTTCATCAGTCGTCAGTCATCACAGCTTTGCGTGGGGGACGACATAGCTAACTAAGATCATAAGCTCAATTCTTGTGTTATCCCAAATTAGTCGATTATGTTGGAAAGTGGTACTAACTAGAGCTGATCATTCATTAATGGGGCAATTTGCTCACTAACACTACACAGAAATCACGAGTTGAAAAATAATATCAACACGTCACTGACATGTGACTCTGTGGCTCACCTGTTATCCTGACATTAGGTGATATTTTCTAATTTATACATGATTGTAATGTTACTGAGTAAATTTTCCCTTTATTAATTATAGTAGTAGTTGGTTTAGCTAAAGATGTGTGTATATATATATATATACTTTTTCTAACCAAGTTCACTTGGCATTGGGACAACATTCATCAGCATTTGATGCTTTTTTCTTTCACTCATGCACAGCTTGCTGAAGTGCTGAGTGCTGAGTGCATGCATGCATGCATCCATCTCTTTGCTGTATTCTCCCAACAAAGACAAGACCATTGCATGCATGATGCATCAGCAGCAGCTAGCTGCTGGATGAGACGGCCCACCGACACCTGGGCCCCACTTCCACGAGGCCCCACGCCCCCATGGCCCCATGCCACGGCTACGACCAACCATCCTTGCACACACTCTACACTGACAAAATAGAGCATGCATGCGTCCATCCGCCTCTGTTTCGAAGCACAGCACAGCACAGCACAGCACAGTGAAAGCCAACGACGAACCGCGCGAATCTCAGAGCATTTCTGACGTGTGCGATGCAATGCGCGACGCAGGGAGATCATGCACGCGATGTGGCGGCCGCAGAAGTTCAAGGCCATCTACCTGCTGGCGACGCTGTACGTGCTGACGCTGACGCTGCCGTCGGCCTCCGCCGCCTACTGGGCGTTCGGCGACGAGCTCCTCACGCACTCCAACGCGCTGGCGCTGCTGCCGCGCACCCCCTGGCGCGACGCCGCCGTCGTGCTCATGCTCATCCACCAGTTCATCACCTTCGGCTTCGCCTGCACCCCGCTCTACTTCGTCTGGGAGAAGCTCGTCGGCCTCCACGACTGCCGCTCCCTCTGCAAGCGCGCCGCGGCCCGGCTCCCCGTCGTCGTCCCCATATGGTTCCTCGCCATCATCTTCCCGTTCTTCGGCCCCATCAACTCCGCCGTCGGCTCCCTCCTCGTCAGCTTCACCGTCTACATCATCCCCGCCATGGCTCACATGGTCACCTTCAGATCGCCACAGTCTCGTGAGGTATACATCATACTCTCTCTACTTTGTTTATTAATTTTCTTGTCTCTATATATAAATCCATATATTCTCCTGCATTATCTTTACATGCATGTTGCCGTGCATGGCTACATTGGGGGTCCATGGAGCCATAGTACTGTTCATCTAGTTGCCATTGTTGCAGTGGCTAGTGTTGCAGATAGATGATGTAGGACTGATGAATCTGGTTGCACACAGTCTAGACATTAGGGGTCCTCCTGTCCATGACCTGTTATGGAAGCAGGCTGGTTGGTAAGGCTCATGCATCCATGCATGTTGCCGCGTCGGTGTCTGAATGCTGATAGTATGTACGTTTTCCTAATTAGTACAAACGAGTTCACCTTTCAGTTGACTTTACAAAATTTTGTCAAGAACATATGACCATATTACAGAGAAAATTGTTTGTCTGTAAATTAAACACTTGCTGTAGAAGAAGAACAACTATTAATTTGGGCATTGCACTCTGTTGATTGGTAAACACTTCTGCTGCTGCTGCTGCGTGCTGCGTGTAATGTCTCACGGAAGGCAAGACAAAACTGCAGCAGCTAGCAGCATATGCAGTGACAGCAATTCCTTTGAACACGCAAATGGTGATAAAAGCTAGCTAGTGTACCATAAAGTTAGAAAAGCTTGCA
Source organism: Phyllostachys edulis (assembly GCA_036346405.1). NCBI lineage: Eukaryota > Viridiplantae > Streptophyta > Magnoliopsida > Poales > Poaceae > Phyllostachys > Phyllostachys edulis. The sequence continues at coordinate 46,176,288 of CM070563.1, read as the reverse complement.
TGTACAAATCAGGACGTGAATGCACAGGGGTGTTTTTGTACCATCTGCTGTCCGAGAGCCATTGGCATCGACCGATCCGGACATAATTCTGTCTCTCGGAGAACACCAATGATGCCATGTCTAGAAAACAACAAAAGCATTCACTAAAAAAAAAAACCAAAAAAAACGAAAGCAGCAGTGTAGTACAGTAGTACCACTTGAGCACTAGCCCGAGCTCTCATTCAGTTCCACACATCAAATGCATCAATCAAACTTGTGACATCATTATTTCCTTTCACATTTTGCTCTAATCTTTTTCTTTTGTGCTAACAATGGTGAACATTATGTTGCAGAACGCGGTGGAGCGGCCGCCGCGGTTCGCCGGAGGATGGACGGGGGCGTACGTGATCAACTCGTTCGTGGTGGCGTGGGTGCTGGTTGTCGGGTTCGGGTTCGGCGGCTGGGCCAGCATAACCAACTTCGTGCAGCAGGTCAACACGTTCGGGCTCTTCGCCAAGTGCTACCAGTGCCCACCCCACCCCGCTGCTTCGCCGTTCGTATCACCACCCATCGCCCCAAGCCCCTCAATGCCACCAATGTCGTTCAACTCCACCACCGGCGTCTTCCCTCCGACGCCGGCTCCGGCTCCGGCTCCTATGCACTTCATCCTCCGCCACCACCACCACCGCCACCACCGCCACGGTCTCTGATTGATCGAATCATCGTAATTCGGTCGGATCGCGCGCGACGGATTAATACTAGAGTTTGCTCTAGTTTTAGCTAGCTAGCTAGTTAATCAGCAATGTTACTTAGCCCTAGCACAACTCCTTTTTCCAGTAGCATGTCAGTCAGAGATCGATACGTTTGAAGTCGCTTGTCCTGTATTGTGTCCTTGTGTGGAGCTGCTTTTGAGAAAGAGAAGGAAAAAAAAAAGGAATGTTACTGAGGCAGGAGATGCTACAGCTACTGCGTTAGCTCCTGCAAGCTTTCTCTTATTCTCATGGAGTCATATGCTCTCCTCTTTTTACTGCATCGTTGATTCGCTGTACATGTACGGCTTTACTACTCTATTTCTTATATACACATTCAGGAGCGCTTTGCCATTGAGAAGTATTCATGGAACACAGTGAAAAACTTGTCCATTACCGCAGGATGATACATTTATTGGAGTAGTAGCATAATTTATTTCCAATGCCAAATGTTTTACAGCCTCCGATGGATTTCTGCACTGTTTGTTGGCTGGATTGCCAAGTACAGGTGTTTCAGTATTTCAGACTTTCAGTAAAGGGGATAAGAAGAACACAAGAGAGACCTTTGACCATTTGACTGAGACCGGACTGCGTTTTTTACAAGGGAGATTGGATAATTAGGGTTGAAATAAACTCTTACTCTTACCCTGACTGACAGTTTTCATGTCATATTTCCCCCATAAAGTATCGATTCTGAACACTAGATAATATGGACTGTAATATTAGAGCTCTTCTTTGACAAAAACGTATAGTATACTCCTTCCGGTCAGTTTTCATGTCATATTTCCCCCCTAAAGTATCGATTCTGAACACTAGATAATATGGACTGTAATATTAGAGCTCTTCTTTGACAAAAACGTATAGTATACTCCCTCCGGTCAGTTTTCATGTCATATTTCCCCCCTAAAGTATCGATTCTGAACACTAGATAATATGGACTGTAATATTAGAGCTCTTATTTGGCAAAAACGTATAGTATACTCCCTCCGGTTCACACAAACATGTCATTTTGGGACATGTGTACGAAAACTTTGATACTTTAGCTATTAGCTATTGATATCTTTTTAAATATCTAGATTGGACACATGAAAATCATATTTATAGATTCGTCTCGAAAAGTACTTTTGTAATCTTATGATTTTGTAAATATATTAAAATAGAAATTAGTGATCAAAGTTGTTTTTAGGGACCGTGTCAATGTTCAAAATGACGCGTTTTTGTGAACCGAAGGGAGTAATAGTAATTAGACATGATAAAATGGACCTATAAGGCTGTAAGTACTATGAAATGCAGTAGCTATGCCACAATCTGCATATCTTTTCTAACCACAACTGCTGACATTTCACGGTTCTAAGATTCAAATTTGTCCTTCAATTTTTATCATAATACTTTTTTTTGTGAAAGTTAGTATAACGCGCTGAAGGTATTTTTCCTGACAAATCTACTTATATCGTGTTCATCATGTGACAAATCTACTTGAAAATAAAAACACTGCTGAGTTAACATTGGATTGGACATATGCAAATCCCAGGCTAGGCTCGGGCCGAGCCCATGAAAAGCCTTAGTTAGCCATGCCTGACCTCGGCCCAACATAGAGATAGGTGATTGCATATATAAGTTGAAGTTAGTGCTCCCCTACAGGATTGATTGCTCCGATCGAGTATGTGCCCGGAACGGTCAGGTTCGCTTTTGTGCTGCAATGGTTTTTTCTTCTCCTGAGGTCGGGCTGTTGCACCATTCCTTCGCGGAGCCAAACCGGAGGAAGGGCAAATTGCAATTGTTTGTTGGCCGGCAGGGGCTCCTGCCGTAAGTCCATTGGGCGATATACGACTTTTTTTTTTTGTGATTTTATTAAACGTCTATTATCTCTATATTTTAAATTTTTTTTTTAGATAATGAAAGCTTTTATTGAACTCAGCCAATTACATCAAGGTGATACAACCACACTGAGATCTCTCTCGGCCTCTACATAACTAGGATGCACACAGCCAAGACACTCACGACACCCACAAAATTAAAAGCCAAAGAAGTACAGGAAGAATCAAGGGCCATCAATCCTGAGACTAGATCGCCACCCATGTCCCTGGGTAAAACACTCTCTGACCACCCGCTCCAAGTGTAGACACCCCGCAATAACCAAATCCCGCGAACCCGGCTTCTGTAGTATAACCGGTCTTGTGACCAATGGATAATTAAATAAACCACCGCAAAGGAGAGGCAATAACTTTTCTATCAAAAACCATATCATTCTGCATAACCAAAGCGACCAACAAGTAACAATGCTCCCTAACAGGACATATAGTTGTAAATCCTTCTGGACTCCCCTAAGCCAACCAGAAAACATGTGAGAAACATGATGAGGAGGTCTGATCCCACTAGCCATATGTATAATAGTCTAAACCGAACGGGCAAAATGACATTTAAAGAAAAGATGTTTAATTGTCTCCTTACAATGACAAAAACAACAATCTTGATTGCCTTGCCAATTACGTTTTGCTAGGTTATCCTTGGTTAACACCACTCCACAGCGGAGATACCAAAGGAAAACCTTAACCTTCAGAGGTACCTTTAGTTTCCAGATTCGTCTATTTATATTAGGGACATCACTATGCACTAGTGCTAGGTAATGAGACTTCACAGTGAATTGCCCATTAGAGGATAAGTTCCAACGAAACTCATCTTGCTCCTGAATTAATTCTAAATTAGCGATGCGTGGTAATAGGTTATTCCAAGCCACTAGTTTTGAACCAATTAGGTCCCTTCTCCATGAAAAATTTGGAGGGCCAGTCTGAAAGACTTCTGCAACAGATACCTGCTTTTGCCTAACAATATTGTAAAGGCCAGGGTACTGTTCTCGCAGGGTTGCATTTCCCAACCAAATGTCTTCCTAGAACCTAATTTGGGAACCATCTTTGATTATGAAGGATCCAAAACGGAAGAAATCTGGTTTCACCTTCATTAGACTTGCCCAAAAATGAGAATCCCCAGTCTTCCACTGAACCTGCGACAAAGGCTTGGAGCCCAAATATTTATTTCGTATTAGCTGCTGCCAAACTCCATCTGTAGTAAGCAACCTAAATAGCCACTTGCTAAGTAAAGTTATGTTTTTAATATCCAAATCATGTATTCCTAAACCCCCTTGATCTTTAGGACGGCACACTATGTTCCATTTAGCCAAACGATACTTCTTTTTTTGACCATCACTCTGCCAGAAGAACCTAGAGCGAAAGTAGTTAAGTTTGTTGAGTACCCCTCTCGGAATCGCAAAGAAAGACATCATGTACATTGGGAGGATGCTAAGCACTGAGTTAATCAGAGTGAGTCATCCTCCTATGGATAGAAGTTTCCCTTTCCAGCTACTGAGTCGCTTCTCAAATCTTTCCACCACTTCTTTCCAATCGGCATTTCTTAGCTTCCTATAATGTATAGGGATACCCAAGTACCGAATTGGAAATTCACCCGTGGAGCAACCAAATAACTCTGTATATTCTTGCTCAAAATCTCTAGCTTTGCCAAAGCAGTATAATTCGCTTTTATGGAAATTAATTTTTAGTCCCGATAGTTGCTCAAAAGCATAAAGCAATAACTTCAAGTTTCGAGCTTTCTCCAGATCATGTTCCATAAAGAGCACCGTATCATCAGCATACTGTAGGATAGAGAGTCCACCATCAATAAGATGTGGTACAATCCCTGCAATTTGCCCATCTGATTTGGCTCTATTGATTAGAACAGCTAACATGTCAGCTACGATGTTGAAGAGCATCGGCGATAAAGGGTCTCCTTGTCGTAAACCTTTCTTAGTCTGGAAGAAATGTCCTACCTCCTCATTGACTTTGACTGCCACACTCCCTCCCGATACAAAAGACTCAACCCAAGCGATCCACTTGGACGAGAAACCTTTCATCCGTAAGGTTTGCATTAGAAAAGGCCATTTGACCTTATCATAGGCTTTTTTCAAAGTCTACTTTAAAAATCACCCCATTCAAATTTTTACAATGCAATTCATGTACTGCCTCATGTAGGACTACAACTCCTTCAAGGATGTTACGTCCTCGCATAAAAGCAGTCTGTGTAGGACTCACCACATGGTCCGTCACTGAATTAATTCTGTTTGTCGCGACTTTGGTGAAAATTTTGAAACTGACGTTTAGCAAACAAATTGGCCTGTATTGCTGAATTCTGTTCGCTTCTTGAACTTTAGGAAGGAGTGTTATTACCCCAAAGTTGAGACTGAACAGGGGGAGATTTCCAGCATGGAGTTCCTTGAAAAGATTCATCAGATCATCCTTGATGATATCCCAGAATTTTTGATAGAACTCCACCGGAAAACCATCCGGTCCAAGAGCCTTATTATGTGCCATTCCAAAAACAGCTCCCCGAACCTCCTCCTCCGAAAAAGGAGCCGTAAGGAACTCATTTTCCAAATCCGTAACCTGGGATATATCCTCTATAAAAGATTCATCTAGTGTAAAGTAAGAATCCTCAGGTTGGCCAAAAAGTTTCTTGTAGTAATTAGTAATGTATAACTTGAGTGATGTATTCCCTTCTATTTTTCCTTCTTCCTGATTAAGGCAAAAAATTAATTTCTTCCTATGTTTACCATTGGCTACCATGTGGTAATATTTCGAATTATTATCACCCAAAAGGACATCAAACACCTTTGCTCTTTGGTACCATTTGATTTCTTCTTCACGGAGAAGTCTAGCTAACTGATCTCTTGATTGGGCGAGCTGCTCTCTCTCAGAATCAGTTAAGTCTCGTACCTCAGCAGAGATGTCCAAAGCATCAATGGTAGTTTGGAGACTAGCTTTCTGTTGCTTATAAGAACCGCTAGTCTGAGCTGCCCAACCCCTCAGATAACTACGTAATGCACTCATCTTATTGTTCCATCGTTGAACGGAGTTGCGGCCTATAACCGGCTTGTTCCAGATTTCCTTTACAAGGTCCCGAAAATCCTCACGTAAGAACCATCCAAGTTCAAGTTTGAACTGCTTATGGTTCCTTATGGAAGGCGCCCTTCCTGTTTGAAGTAACAGAGGTGTGTGATCTGAAATACCTCTGTCTAGAGCATGAACCGATACGAAAGGATACTTGGACTCCCATTCTGTTGTCATTAGAACTCTGTCTAGCTTCTCATAAGTTGGATTTGGAAGGGAATTAGCCCAAGTAAACTGTCGTCCCGATAAAGCTATTTCTCTAAGGTCAAAGCTGTCAATGACAGCATTGAAAAGAAATGGCCACCGAGAACTATATCGATCATTGTTCTTTTCGTTACTGCATCTTAAAATATTAAAATCCCCACCAATTAAGGTCGGAAGGGGGTTTTGTTGACACGCGCGAACTAACTCTGCCAGAAAACTGGCTTTGAAATCATCCTGCGCAGGCCCATAAATCGCCATCAGAATCCATTTGAATATGTCCTCCTTATTAGTCAAATGAAATTTGACATAAAATTCGCCTTCAACAATCAAAAACAAATCTAAAACGGAGGCATTAATTCCAAGTGAAATGCCCCCAGATCTACCATGTGGGGGGAGACAATGCCAAACAAAATCTGCTCCCCCAGAGAGGCGGCTTAGACTCGTCTTTGACATGTCATTCTTCCTCGTCTCCAAAATTGCCACAAAGTCTAAATTGTGTTCCTTTATACAATCCGCCACATACCTAAATTTAGCCAAGTCCGAAAGACCTCTGCTATTCCAGTATATGCCTTTCATGAGGACACAACTCAAGAGGGTTTATTTTTAGCCGAACGGGCTTTCTGTCCTTTCTTCTTGCTTGATTTAGATTTTCTTGCAGAAACCATCAAGTCACTAATTGTAGTGCTCAGGTCTGCCTCATCTAAACCAACCTCTGAGACTTCCTTTACTAAGTGATCGAGTAGGGTACCGTCATGTACAGCATCCTCGTCATCACTAGCCTCAAAAGGATTATCTCCCTTAAAAGTTTGAGAATCAATTGATATAGGAACCACCTTTGATCTATCTACCTCAATATGTTTCAACTTATTAACCGAAATAGCAATATCATTACCAGTGGAACCCAAAGAAACTCCCACATTATTCAACTGAGATAAAATACGATCATCAGGTAGATACCGAATTGAAACAGTATGTTTACCTTGTATGAGAGGAGTTGCAGGGGTATTGGTAGGAAAGAAAGGCTGACAGGCACTCATCTCCTTTGGAGCCCTATCCAAATTGCGAGCCACCGTACGCTTCATCGCCTTGCTCAAAGAGTCCTCATCAGTAGCGGAGGTGCCATTGTTTTCCACATTCACACGGCTGCTTCGACGAGGCACAATGTAACTCTCCGGGGATGGAATCAAGGTGCTGCTCCTCCCATTAGGCTTTGGTGTCTCCAGCGAAACTGCTAGCAAAGCATTCTTGCCATACCGTTCTTTATTCCCAGACAGACCCGTGGATAGCGGATGCACCCCACTGCTAACTGCAGCCGGGCTCTTAGGTGACGACGATGACGAGTCCTCCACTGGGCGGTTCCCAGCTTGTGACAAGATCACGGTGTTGACGGCATCCGCACTGCCCACATGCCGCGAACTTCCTGGTGAGGAGGAAACCGGCGCAATACTCTTTTGTCGCTGGCCTCCCGGCGAAGAGGATGTCGCAGTTACAGTAGCCGTCAACGGTAAGCAGACAGTTGGTTTGGTCGAGGAAGAAACCATGGCCACCTGCTGTGTGTTCTCAACCGGCGACCGAATCCTAGGACTCGCGTGATCAGAGCTAACCGACGAGGTTCCCGCAATCCTAGGATTCACTTGAACAGAGCTAACCGGCGAGGCTCCAGCAGTTCCTACAAAGCCCATGTCCATGACAATAGGACGTAGTGGAGGAGGAGGCCTGTTGTTGCCGAATGGAGTAAGAGCTAGCTGCATGGGAACAATTCCGGTACCCTGTCCAGCCTGATGCTCACCAGATGAGCTGCCTTTGAAACGCTTGATAATTTGATGAGGAGAATCATCTCCCTTAGGACCTCCCTCTGTATCAGCCCCATCATCATCACGACCCAATGAATCATCAGACATCGGCAACGCAGGTATTATTTTAAAAAATAGATATATATTATTTTAAAAAATTCGTGTTCTATGCCACAAGCAGTGCCGTGTCACCATCCCCGGCAACTGCGGAGGTGATCAGCTTGACTTGCTACCAAATCCGTGTACGAACTGAACTGACACTGACATGCTGTCCCACCACGTCAAGTAGGGTCCACCTGTTCGTCTCAGTTAGCGTGCTCTGCGTACATGTGGCAACGCTATCGTTAAGATTGTTTAGATAAGTAGAGAATAGTACAACTTGCTACTCGGGTAGCAGGTAGCAAGTTGTATTCAGCAACTACTAATGTCAAAGGCAATCCAACTGGTTTCAAAAAGAACAAGAAAAAAAAGGAGCCTACCTAGTTCATTCAAACCTCAGAGAATTACATGTGCTATGTTGGTTATTCTATCATTTGAGATCATTAGCAATCCAGCTGGTTATGCTTTCGATTTATTACTGGATCAAAGCTGGTCTAAGACAAGAACTGGCTGGATGGCGAGGTTGGCTTAACATAAGCAAGGCAGCTAGGACAGCTGAAATAAAGAAATAAAGTTGGTCAACTATTAGTTGGGTGATGTTGGAGTACACGGATTGTATTGATGTTCAGCATGCTGAACTTTATTAACTACAAAATATATCTAAATGATTTGTACTATTCTACGTTGCAATTTGCAAGAGTATGTTATATTGACCAGGTCATTACACGTTTGCTGATCTGTCCTGTTCCTTGGATTAGCAAAATGGCAAAATAATATTATAATAGCATTGCTACAAGCATGACTAAAATTTCTAGAAATATTGGACAAGGTGGATAATGAGGAAATGTCCAAATATGAGCAAAAAACGTTTGGAAAAAATTGCAAGACAAATGCACTTCTTTGCCAGGATTTCTAAAACACAAGTGGAACTTTTCTGCCGTAATTCCAGAGATTTAGTCCTTGATATTATCTAATCTTGACTGGTAAGATACTCTGGATCATTAAAACAAATCACATCTGCAGATTCATAAAAAAACTACATGTGCTCGTGCAAAACAATCAAAAGTAATGTTCATATGCAATATACAGGAGCACTTCGATATCCAAACCATATCACGGTTTCTGAAGATTCCAAGCTGCTACAATTCCTAGTTGAATTAATTATTAAGCACTTGTGATTTGTGGAGATAAATGAAGTGAAATTGCTTGCCCAGAGCACGGTTAAGTACCTGTAATGAATCTTAGTTCATAACAGGGGTAAATACCGCTAGGAAGAAGGCCGGACGGCGTCGGCTCGGTGGGATGAGAGATTAGACTATAGACTGGGATGATAGAACCTTAGAAGGGAGACTAGATTAATTCATCTTTCTTGCTTTCTTGATAATTGATACATGTTATCTCTTTTATAGGGACGACCTGTTATCCCTTTTATAGGGACGACCTGACTTGTCCTCTAAGAAACAATCTCTATTTCTAAGGAAACTTATCTCTATTAGATGGAATACATCTCTATGGAAGTAAATCCAACTAACAAGGAAACTAACTATTCTTATCTTTATTTCCAACTACTAAGGCACCCGTGGGCCTGGCATGAACAGTGTGTGGTGCTACAGTGTTGTCCGTATTGTTCACGCACGTGAACAGTAGCAGCCCATGACACTACTCCCCTCCTTTCGCGATAGCTTGTCCTCGAGCTGTGGTGGCAGCCATGGCTGAAACCCTAGGTGACCCCATGTTGACGAGAGGTTGCGATGGCGACACGAGTCCTTAAAGATCATTGCCTCCACGCGTGGTTGCGGCAAACTCATCGGTTGCTGCGGCAGGCATGGCAGCAACACTAACAACGCCACGGTGGCCACGACGGACTTCGGCAGGGTTGCGGCGAGCTCCGGCAGCGTCACGGTAAGACGTGGAAGTGCGGCAGCTGCCGCAGTTGTTGGAGGTAGCTCCACCACCACCGTGGAAGGCGTCACTACCACTGCAGAAGGCATCGTCGCCACTGTGGGAGGCTTTGCTGTCGTCGCCACGATCATCTTCTCCAAAGTGGCATGCATGTCGAGGAAGATGGCCTCCATCTTCTTGTCGTTGTCATTGAAACTCATAGCCATCTTGTTGGTGTTAGCCTTTATCATGGCCAACGACTCGGCGGCAGGTTTGATAGGCTGATCTGTTACCATATCCATGGTAGCAGGAGTTGTGGAAAGGGATCGACTGCTCTGATATCAAATGTAATGAACCTTAGTTCATAACAGAGGTAAACACCGTCAGAAAGAAGGCCGGACGGTGTCGACTTGGTGGGATGAGAGATTAGACTATAGACTGGGATAATATAATCTTAGGAGGAAGACTAGATTAATTCATCTTTCTTGCTTTCTTGATAATGGATACATGCTATCCCTTTTATAGAAACGACCTGACTTGCCTTCTAAGAAACAATCCCTATTTCTAAAAAAACTTATTTCTATTAGATGAAATACATCTCTATAGAAGTAAATCCAACTAATAATGAAACTAACTATTCCTATCTTTATTTCCAACAACTAAGGCACCCGTGTGCCAGGCATAAACAGTGCGTGATGTTACAGGACCGCCCGTACTGTTCACGTACGTGAACAGTAGCGACCCATGACAGTACCAAAGCTTCACTGCCCCATTAGCTTGCAATCCAACTTCATAAAAGTAACCAGAAATCAATTCAAACGAACATGAATACAGAACAAAATCGTGGCCAATTTACCGGTACGTAAATAATCTGTTTCCATGCCTCGTGAATTATAATTCAATATCCCCAACCAATTTTTCTGAGACAAATTGATTGCTGATATGTATAATCTACAGAGTAACATACCTCACTAGAACAATCATGAAATCATGAACAATGGAAACAATTCTACTCTAATTACACAATGCAGCAAAGAACTACTAACCCAAGTCCGCCAATCTTGTTGCCAACATCACCTGGAGGCTCTAGACTGGAAGAGCTCCAGCCTCACCTTGGCAGCCGGCAGCAGTGCCTCAACACGCATGTCCTGCACCATGTGTGCCTGTTTTGATGCCCAGAGCAGCGGGTGCAGCACCCCTGCCTGCGCAAGCTCCTCACTCTCCGGTACGTGCAATGCAATGTAACAGAGCAGTATGAGTGCCTCGATCTGCACCTCGTCGCCGAGGTACACCAGCTGGACAAGGTGGCGTGCACCACCGTCGTCCACGATGGCCTTGCAGTGGTTCACATGTAGGTGGTTGTCAGTGCACGCAAACTTGGTGAGCGCGAGCACAGCTTCCTTGGTGACTGGCAGCTCACGCTCGTCGAGCAACTGCACAAGGGGCGCGATCACCCGGGTCTCGCTCGCTGTGAACGTGCGCGCAAGGCAGCCAAGGGCGGTGATGCACGGGAGCAGAAGCTCGTCGTAGTCACCCTTGCGGACAATGTGAAGCAGCTGGTCAACAACAGCCTTGGCCGCTGGAGAGTTGGGCTTGAACGCGGATTGCCGCAGTGCAAGGCTATGCTCGGCGACACGGGAAATCTCCATAATCGCCATTGCCGAGAAGAACTGCAAGTTAGTGCCCATACCACCATCGCCCTTCTCAAGGAGCACAGCGAAGCAGAGCAGGGCACGCGACTCTGTAATGCTCTTGCAGACTCCAAGATGGCCATGGGCAAGCTTCCACAGAGCCCTCGCCGCCATGGCCTTCAAGTGCGCCTTGGTCTCAGGGTCTTCCACCTCGCGAGCGCCACGGCCACTGGAGCCGCTGGTGCCCAGCTGCGGCTTGAAGGGTGGAACCAACGACCCGTTCGTCTTCGTCTTGGCAGCCATCGCATAATGCACGACCGATTGCATTTGATTCCTTTTCGTGTCATGGTCGCCATTTGAGACATTGGGCACCCTTGGAGGCTCGTCGACTATGGAGGTGTCGCGATCACCGTGGCGCATGCTGAGCGTCTTAGCAAGCACGACGGAGTGGAGAGACGTCATGGGCGACGGCGCGGCCGCGCTGTTCTTGGAGCTGCTGGAGCCAACGGAGTACCTGCTGTGCTCCTGGATGGTCCCGGAGGCGAGGTGGCCGACCAGGTAACGGACGGCGTTGTTCTGCGCGAAGAGCTCCAGGCATGTCGGGCTCCGGTCGGCCAGCGTGGCGATGGCCTCGGCGACAGCGGCCTGCACGCGCATCGGCGGCTCCTTGAGCGCGGCGCCGAAGGCGGAGCACACCCCGGCCTGGACGAGCTTCTCGACGCTCTCGGCGTCGCAGCCGAGCAGCCCGAGCGCGCGCGCGGCGGCCTCCTGCCCCTCATCTGAGCCCTCCTTGAGCAGTTTGATCAGCGGCGGCACGCCGTCCTCCTCGATGATGAGCTTGGCGAAGTGCTGGTTGTCGCGCGCGAGGGAAGCGAGGTTGGCGGCGGAGTCGGCGCGCGCGGCGAGGCCGCTGGTGTGCAGCCGCGCGACGTGGTCCCAGATCAGGAACCATATGGGCTCATTCTGCGCGATGTTGGGGAGGCCGAGCATGTCCCCATCCCCGTCCCCGTCGGCGCCGGCGTGGGGCGACGAGATGCGGAGCAGCCAGGCGACGTCCTCGATTGCGGTCTCGACGAGCGCGACGGTGCGCGGGAACCCGGCCGCGGGGCTGAGCGTGAAGAGCCGCCGGAGCCGCGGGTGGCCGCTCGCGCACCGCGCCGCGAGGGACGAGGCCTTGGCGAGCGCCTGCGCCGCCCCAGCCATGATACGCGCGGCCGGGCGGTCGTAGAGTTCGGCCCGCGCCGCCTGGCGGAGCAGCGCGGCGAGCTTGTCGGCGCGGGACTTGAGCTCGGCGCATTCGGCCCGGAAGCAGCGTGCGGCGCCGCACTGCTTGGCGACCTCGTCGGCCAGCTGGATCGGCCGCGCCAGCATCGCCTTCACCCCCTCCCCCATCTTGCCCAACAAAGAAACCAAGAACCCCCCCCCCCCTTTCTCCTCCCTTTCGAATTGCTCCCAGGAACCGCCTCCTCCGCGTCCCTCCTCGCGGAATTTACGCCGACTCGTCGGGAACCGCGCGCCGCTGGGTCGATCTCCGCCTCGCCGGGGGGGAGATTTCGGGGTGATTTTCGGTGGAATTTTCGCCGGGGTTGGTGTGTGGCTGCTTTTGTGTTGTTGCTTTGGTTGGTCGCGTACTGCCGTGGGGAGGAGCTGCGCTACGGTTGGACTAAGGCTGCTGCTGGGTCGTGCGGTCAGCGCGTGGGGCCCGCCGACCTCGCGCGGGCGGGCTGGCGCTAGGCAGGCCAGTGAGTCACTGTGTCGTGGCCTTGCTCGTCTCCTTCCTCGCCGTGGCTTCCTATCGAGATTCCGCCAACCGGTGGCGAGCACTAGCACTAGCGGCAGCCTCCGCGCCTCCGCGTGACCGATGCGCGGATCACGGCCGTTGTTTGCTTGACAAAACTGTAGCGACCCATAAAGCACGGCAGTTTACCTATGTATTTCCGTAGACGAGAGACCTTTCCACTCTCCAAAATAGTTTGACGCCATCTCCAATAATTGAAGATAACTTTATCATTAACACATATTATATCATTTTTAGAGATAGCATCTCTAATATATAGTCTCTAGCAAACTCTCCAATATTTATATTTTATAATTTTTCTTTGAAATAAGGCTATATATCAACTAGAGTAGATTAATGTATCATATTTTATTTCACGTGCACGACAGACTATATGTGCTCTCGCTTTTTTCCCTCTCTTTTCTCTATGTAGAATTTTATTGACGTGATATGCCTAAGGAATGACAAGAAATATACTACTGGAGAACGGAAAACAACTTAGTTGGGTTACGGGGAAATTAATGTGTTTTAGATGAGACCCCAGGACATTTCTGATGCAGACATACTAGTCATGTCTAAGCTCTCCACGTACCCTTCAATGCATTGTATCTAATAATTGGTTCACTCAATTAATATCACAATTTTTCTATCACATTTATCTGAGGGACGGGGACCCCATGTCGTTTCCTTTCCCCTCCCTCCTCTCTCCACTAAGATGGGAAGAAATTTCTCTGGGGCACGCCCCCTGTGAGGCCTCGTCTCTCGGACCGTTGGATAAGGGGGGCGGGAGAGATGGACGGAAATGGAGCGGGGCCTCACGGTGAGGCCCCGTCCCACAGAATTTTTCGCCACCAAGATGCCGCCGCCCTTTCTCACCGTCGCCCTCTCTCTCCGCCACCCTCTTCCCATCGCTAGGTGCTGCAGCCATCTCTCTCCCTCCTATCTGTGCCACCCCCTTCCTTGCGTCTCATCCTTCACCTCCACCTTCCTCCCCCCCACTGCCGTGCACCGCTATCTCCACCCTCGCCTCCAAGCCGGCGAAGCCCAGATCTAGTCGAATCTAAACCAGGAGCACCCAGATCCGCTTGGGTCTGAGTGGTGGCCGTCGAGCTCGCCGCTAGCCGTGGCCGCTGGGTTCAAGCTCCAGCTCCGGCCGATAGATGGAGGAGGTGGTGGTCACCGAACTCGCCACGAGCCTTGGTCGCGGGGTTCAAGCTCCAGCTATGGCCGATGAATGGAGCAGACGGTGGTTGCCGAACTCGCCGCGAGCTGTGGCCATCGGGTTCATGCTCCGGCCGACGGATGGGAGAGGCAGCAGTGGTCGCCGAGCTCGCTGCGAGCCATGACTACTGGGTTCAAGCTCCAACTCTGGCTGATGGATGGAGGAGGCGGTAGTCGGCGAGCTCGATGCGAGCAGTGGCCGCCGGGTTCAAGATCCACACGACCAAGCTCTAGCTCTGGCTGATCGATGGAGGAGGCGGTGGTCGCCGAGCTCGACGCGAGCCGTGGCCATCGGGTTCAAGCTCCGACCGACAGATTAGGGGTGGGAAGGTAGGGGCGGTTCGAACCTGACCAGGTGTCCATACACTTTTTTTTGAGGGGCATGACCAAGAGGACTAAGACAACTCTCATGAACCGTTGGATATTAAGGATCGGCCTTCTTTTGGGATGACAGATTGTTTTCCTCTCATTTACAACAAAATCCTCTCATGAGAACAAGATGCTGGAAAGGCCACGTCGGAGCAAGCGCCTGCGTCGTCCTCCCCCAAACCCATGACCTGCCGCCAGTGACCTCCGCCGCGTCCCCATGGGCTTCGTGCACGGCCACGCCTCCTCCTCCTCCCGCCGCAGGAACGCCCCCGCTACCCCTGTCTCCCAGTCGCAACTGCAGGAGGGGGTTTTTGCTGCTGGGGAGGCGGCGACGAGCCAGGCTGACCCAATGGAGGCCGTCGGGGAGGGTGGAAGAGAGAGACGCCTCACTCGCGCAAAGATCGCCATCACCATTGCAAGGTTGGGAGGCAGTGGGGGACCGCGTCGCCATGGAGGCCGCCAAGGAGGGAGTGGAGAGGATGCCCCCTCCAGCGCCCTCGAAGTGTTGAACGACCAGCACGAGCTCTGCAGCAAAAGCATCATAGAAACCCGATCGAATCAAATCAAATCCACCGATATATCCGTCGGTAAATCCAAGAACAGCAGTTCTTGAATCCTCGAGTCAAGGTCGCACCTGGTCCTTGACTGGGCCGATGGTGCCGTGCTCGCGCCAGTCGAAGTCGGTGGGGAGGCCGTCGGTGGGGAGGGTGGGCGCCTCGTGTGCCGAGTCGAGGATGTCCTTTAGGAAGCTCCGGTGGGAGCGGCGGAGGCCGAGGAACTGAGCGCGGAACTTGTCGGGTGTGAGGTCAGAGAACTTGGTGACGCTGTGAACCGCGGAGGGGTCAAGCCGCTAGTGGAGGCAGGGAAGTCTGGAGGATAGAGGGGGATTGGGGGAGAAGGCTTAGGTTTATCCGCTCAATCCAACGGGGCATTAGGGAAGTTTGGAGGATAGAGGGGGATTGGGGGAGAAGGCTTAGGTTTATCCGCTCAATCCAACGGGGCATTTGGTTACCGGCCCATTTGGCATTGATTTTGTTTTGGATCAAACCTCTGGCCCACTTGGCCGAATTTTTTGCGGCGGATCGGTGATCCATTGGACCGGCCTGGTCCATTCCCACCCCTACGACAGATGGAGGAGACCAGGTCCTTGACACCGATGCACGGCGACGGCGACGCACAACAACGCCAAGCTTGGCTGCCCTACAGCTATGGCCGCGTTAACGTTGCGGCCCTACTAATAGTGTAGATAGATACATCATATAACTCTCCTCCCCAATGCAAGTTTTTGTTGTTTCTTGCTTGTTGGTCTACGTGCCCAAGTGGTATCTCCCTTTCTCTTCTCTTCAATTCCCCCTCATCACCCTCCTTCCTCGCACACACCCCTAGAAACGGTCTAGGGTGGAGCATTGGGAGTACCCTTAGTTTCTAACAACACATTGTTGCTGTAAGGACCCGACCCGAGAGGACCAAGAGGGGTCTCCCAGGACCACACAAGAGGTCCAACCGAACCACCCGGAGGTCTGGGATGTCCTTCGAGACTTCCCAAGAGGTCCCCCAGGACCTCTTGGAGATCCTCCAAGACCACCCAGGAGGACTCGAAGGTTCACCCCAAGAGATCTTTAGGACAACCCGGACGTCCTGGTCTCTGTGAGCTGAGCTAGTCCCAAGATCAGCAAGCTAGCTCGCACAGATTCAACATTGGTGTCATCACAACCATACAACAAACTTAAGATGAAGCATACAAATTAATACTTATAGACAAAAGACCTTATGGTCAAGCTTGTTTACAGGGGTGCCACGCAGGGCAAACAACAAAAGAACACTTGCAGCGGAAAACAAAATACAGCGCGGAGCCACTCGGCGAGCCACAAGCTATCGAGTAGAGGACGTCCCCTAGTCCATGAAGTCTTCAACAAACTCCTCATAGTGCTCGGAGTACCCTGGGAGGTCTTGGACTGCTGATTAACCAAAGGGCAAAAGTTATGAGTACTTTGAATGTACTCAGCAAGCCATAGGGAAAATGAATGCAATAACATTTATGCAAGGTTTGCCAAAGAAAAGCTGTATAGTTAGTTTGCAGAAAGCAGCATTTAATAGAAATACAATAAGTAGATTGCAAAGCACAAGTTGAAAAGATAATACATAAGTAAACAAGTTCTTTGGAAACATCACACGACCACCCAGCCGTGTGCCCAGACTACTCACGACCACCTAGTCATGAGCCAACCCACTTGGAACAAAACCCAACTTTTGAAAGATCTACCCCTTGCGTGAAAGAACCGAGCATGTCCATAACTGAGGACGCGGCTATTCGAATAGATTTTACACTCTGCAGAGGTTGTGCACTTTACCCACAAGACACAAAGTCCTCTAGTTGGTTGGGCACCCGTCGATGCCCCTGCTCACTTCCTTTGGTAAGTAGTCTAGAGTTCGTGACAAGGCCTTTACAAAGGTCAGTATAGACTTGGTTCTGCCCGCTGAGGATTCGCTTTCCAGGGCTCCCTCTTGTGCCATTTCGACCACCACGACAGAACCGCATAAGGACCTCACTAATTAGTTGGCCAGGACCACCCCATCCTGGACTTGTGGTTGCACGGGAATGACCCAGATTGATGGCGTAGAAGGTTAAGTCCTTAGTTGGTTGCTCAGGCGAGTCCGACCACAAACCCAGTGTGCTCAAGGCACCCACTACTCACTCCCTGACTACTCGCCCGAGCATAAAATATTTTCTGGTTCAACCCGGCCAAAAGATCATTCTGGTCTTGGCACACAAATTTTAACAATAGTGGCATTGACACGGTTCCATGGCTCATTAGTCAAGTTCAACATTCTTTGAGTCATGAGATTACGAGACCAACGTCTATTAGAGCATGGGTAAGCAATAAAACACACCCCTGTTGGTATTCAGAGACATCCAACTAAGATAACCCATCCTACAGGTATCCAAGGGTACATGTCAACATGATGTATTCAAGCATACCAAGGAGTCATATTGGCAAATGGTGCTTAACTACTCCCAAAACCATTTTTATAAAACTAGCCATGCAAGTTTATAACAAAACAATATACTTTTGCAAAAATGGGTTCAATATGATCAAAGGTTTATGACTTGCCTTCGTTGCAGAATGGAGCTTCTTCGGTTGAGAAAGCTGGGTCCAAGAGGTCTTCAGAACAACCGGATCCTACACGTTTTTGAAAAGAGCCAAGTCAACAAAAACAATTTCAAAAAGAAAACCAAAGAACTCTCCAAACCAGAGCTGAAAGAAAGCAAAGATTTTGACGAAGGAAAGAGGTGGAACCACTTCAAAAGAGAGCTTGAACAAAGGTGGCCGGGAGAGCAAAAGAGAGTGAGTGAGAGGGAGTAAAAAGAAGGGCAACAAGAGCTCCCAGGCACTCTATTAATAGCGGAAGACGGGGCCCCAGGCGATCGGACGAGGCGACGAGACTTGCGAGGGCTCGGTGTGGGTCAGCGGAGGCAGCGACATTAAATGCGCACGTCGCTAAAGAGGCAGCAATATTGAGTGCGCACGTCGATACGGTGACAAAACGACGTGACAAAACGACAAGAAAAGGAGATCGCGGGCTCATGGGAGGTCGCGGCAAACGAAAACGTGGGGAGGTCGTGGTCTCAAGGGAGGTCGTGGCAAATGACAAAAGAGGGGCAACACGACAAGAAGAGGAGGTCGCGGCCTCAAGGGAGGTCGCGGCAAACGACAAAAGAGGGGCAACACGACAAGAAGAGGAGGTCGCGGCCTCAAGGGGAGGTCGTGACCCAGAAGGGTGGTCTCTGCAAAAAGACCAAAAGAGGTGTCTTTGCGAAAAGACCACAAGGGCGAGGGGGTCCTGGGGCAAGGAGCGAAGCCGTCCGATTTTGATCGGATGGTTCAACTGGGTGCGCTCACGTGAAGAGAGAGAAAAGGGCTGACAGGTAGAGAGATTTAGACTGGGGAGGTCTGGACCGTTAGATCCGAACGAAGAGAGGTCTTCGACGGTTGGGATAAAAGCAAGGGAGGTCTCGGCGGCCGCGATGAACACAAGGGAGGATCTCAACGGTCAAGACGAACCAATTGGAGGTCCTGACGGCCAAGATGAAACAAGGGAAGATCTCAACGGTCAAGATGAAGCAAGGGGAGGTGTTTCGGGGATGAGGAGGGAAGAGGTTTGAGCAGGGGTGGAGGGGGGGGAAGAGAGGATGTCCAGAGAGGAAAGATTCAACCTGAACTTAGAATACCGGAGATCAAGAATGTTTGAAACACACACCCGAGCTTGGAGTACCTTGGGGTGGTCGTGACCCAAAGGGGAGGTCAAAACCAAAGAAAAATTCAAATGGAGAAGGAGGTCTAGACCACAAGGAGGTATAACACAGAGAAGGTGGTTTAGATCAAAAGGAGGTCTGAATCATCGAAAAGAGATTCAAACCAACAAAGAGGTCTGAAGAAGGTTTGGGCTAAGGAAAAGTCTAAGCAAAGGACACAAGGGGAGATCCAAAGAGGTCTAAAGGAGGTCTAAACGGGGAAAATGGTCTGAAGAGGTTAAGGGAGGTCCTGTCAGACCCCAATTTTGGAGCTTGGGATCTCCTGTGTATACTTGTGTCATTCCCTGGATCAGTAGCTGACACACACAGAATACCATGTTCACTCAAGCATTTAACTACAGAAGCTCCACGTGTACGCACGTGTTGGTTTGTAGAAACGGCCACATTTGGTCAAAATATCAATTTAGAAGAGTCTTAAGGAGGTCCTAGTACAATTATATAGTGATCCCAGGGAGGTCTTGAGTGACCCGAAGGAGGTCCTGTGGTGGTCCTGCGAGGAGGTCCTAAGGGGGAGGTCCTGAAGTGGTCAAGAGAGGTCCCACGGGGGTCCTGTAGCTTATAAGGAAGTCCGAGGAGATCCTGGAAAGACTAGGGGAGGTCCTAGGAAGCCTTGTAGTTCATGAGGAGGTCCCGGGAGATCTAAACGGGGTCTTGGGGCCATGGGAGATCCTATGAAGTTCCTGAAGAAGTCCTAAGGAAGTCCTATAGTGGTCTTGGGGTGGTCTTGTGGAATGCTGTAGCGACGTCCCAAGGAGATCCTGAGAAGTACGGTAGAGACATCCTGGGAGGTCCCGAGGTGTCCTGTAGAGACATCTTGGGGAGGTCCCGAGGAACACTGTAGAGATGTCCCAGGGAGGTCGTGAGAATACGGCGACAGAGGTACAGAAGGTCTTGCGGAGGTCCAGAGAAGGAGGTCCTGGGTTGCGACAGAGGAATACAGGACGTCTCGAGGAGGTCTAGAGGGAGTCCTAGGAGTTCCCGAGGAGGTCCTAGAGATCTTGGGATATCTGGAGGTGATCTTGAGACCATATGGGGGTGGTCGTGTGTCTTCTCGTAGTTGTCTTAGATCATCTAGGGGTGGTCATGAGACATCTGGTAGTGGTCTTAGACTATCTAGGGGTGGTCGTAAGACATCTGGTAGTGGTCTTAGACTATCTAGGGGTGGCCGTAAGACATCTGGTTGTGGTCTTGGATCACCTAGGGGTGGTCGTGAGACATCTATCTAGTGATTAGGCACAAACTGATCGTGAACCTTACTCAAGACGAGCAGTACTTGATATGAACAGTGCAAGCCCATAATATATTACATAATTATATGGGTGTGCAGCCAATTGTCTACAAAAGCACCACCTAGGCGTGAGTTTTACAAAAGCCAGAATGCGGAAGCCAAACAGGTACGGAAGCAAAAATACATCATAGTGGATCCATTCATTTTCCCACAGGCAAGTGACTAGGGGTCCCGGCCTAAGCTTCATTATCTTCACCACCATCTGGTTCATCCTCCGTGAAGTACTGGTAGGGGTCTTGATTATTCGGGTCTGAAAAGAATATATTGGCAGAGCCTGAGTACACAACCGTACTCGCGAGCCAACCCACAATGCAGTTCTTATAGATGCACGACTAATCAAGGGAAGCTTTAGAGTTCTTTTATTTGCATAAAGCTAGGTTTGAAATAGATGAGTAATAGTAAATCCTAAGACTTAGCAATTTAACAAATCTGTTTTCATAAATGAGTTTTCTTTTGAAAAGTACTAGTGGAGGTCCCACCTCCTATACTCGGGTTATCCCGTATTTACCACTGGTCCCCGACCAGGCCTTCCCAAATCCCTGGGGTCCCACCCCAGCCTTCCCTTTTCATCACAAATGGTTTTTGTAAAAATGAAAACTATATCCAGCAAGTTCTCAGCACCGCTCTTGACCGTGAGCACAGCTATCATGATAGTTTTCTTACTCTGCAGAGTTCGCACACTTAACCCACAAGAGGTAATCGCCTTGACATATACACATGTTTCCTTGGACATGCGAATCAAGGGGAGATTACCACAAGACCTTTACAATGCTCAACCTCAGCGCACTCCATCCGCTCACTAAGGTTTCCACCGCCTTAAGCCCACTCCCAAGGCTCTCCGGGAGGCCTCCTCTTGTGCCAATGCAGTTTTTGTGGCTTCGTTCTCCCCCGGCTATCCTCCCGCAATCATCCCAACGGTGGATCTACGCTGAGGCGAGCAAATTAGTCGGCCAGGTCGTACCCATTATTGACTTGTGGTTGCACTGTTTTTGCCTGAGAGGTCATCACAAGATTCGGTCCTTACTTGACCAGGGCGGCATATCCACATACTAACATCTTCTCGTGCCCCAGGCACCAGCCACTCTTTCTAGCCACCCAAGTCAAAAACAGTTTTTCAGGTTTTATTGTTTTGAAGATATCATTTACTTCAACATAGCAGCCAAGCTCCCAGCCTTACTGCCCAAATCATTTTCCAAAGTTTTTAAGGATTGTGGTCGGGCAATTTAATGCCCACATGACAATGTATCTAAGCAAAGCTAAGCATGACACTTAGATACAGACCTATCAACTAGTATGTAATCCATTAAGTCTAGGGTGACAAAGGATAATGTCCAAGTTCAAGGGTTGGAAGTTTATACACAAGTATTTGTTAAGGCATTAACTACGATCTAGACCTATTTAGTTTGATAGAACATAGCAATGCAGTTTCATAATTTAAAGTAACATAATTTGCAAAAGGTAGGTGCAACTTGGTCAAAGGATTGACTCGCCTTGTTCAGGATGCTGTTGATCAGGTTCTTGTTCAACGAACGGTTCTTCGGTCGCCTCGGCTTCTATAATCGCAAAACAATCGAAAAGGCAAATAAGCACATAATCCAACTTAAATCGTATTCAAATATGCAAAGAACTCCAAATCATGTAAAATTGTGGATTAGAAATGTGAGACCAGCACAGTTGAAAACTTAGTGGTCGTCGGATCTGTTGTGGTTGTAGAAACCATTTTGTTTCGAGAGGGATACGACAGGGAGGTCGTGGAAGCACTATGACTTGGGGTGGTCCTGTAAACATTGTTTCGGGGAAGGTCATGCGAGTGCTAAGATTAAGAAAGTTCATAGACCATGAGGGTGGTCTTTTTAAAAAAGTTCAAGAGGTGGTCTTTTGTAATAAGACAAATAGAGAGATCTAACAAGAGGGAGGTCTGAACTCTCAGATCTAATCGAGGAGAGATCTGAACCGTTAGATCAAAACAAGAAGAGGTCTGGACCTTTAGATCCAACGAGAGGAGGTCTGGACCCTTTGATCTAAATGAAAGGAGATCTGGAACCTTAGATCTTAAAGAGTAGAGATCTGGACCCTTAGATCCAAAGAAGGGGAGGTCTGGATCATCAGATCGAATCAAGGGAAGGTCTGGATCGTTAGATCCACTCGAGGGAGAGTCTGGATTGTTAGATCCAATCGAGGGAAGGTTTAGATCGTTAGATCCAATCGAGGGGAGGTCTGGATCGTTAGATCCAAACAGAAGGAGGTCTGGTCCGTTAGATCCAACGAAAGGAGGTCTGGACTATTAGATCTAAACGGGGGAGGTCTGGATCGTTAGATCTAAACGAAGGAAGGTCTGGACCGTTAGATCTAAACAGAAGGAGGTCTGGAACGCTAGATCTAAACTAAGGGAGGTCTGGATGGTCAAGATGAATGCAAGGGAGGTCCCGACGGTCAAGATGAACGCCAAGGGAGGTCCCAACGGTCACAATGGAACCAAGGGAGGTCTCGATGGTCAAGATGAATGCAAGGGAGGTCCCGACGGTCAAGATGAACGCCAAGGGAGATCCCGATGGTCACGATGGGACCAAGGGAGGTTCCGTATAAAATTTCCAAATAAGTTTTGAACTCTCATCAAAACAAAATGTTTCTATTTATTTGAGAATTCAGGGAAATGGAGATGCTACTGGGAGGTCGAGGGAGACGCTATGACCAAGGGAGGTCGTGAAGGTGTTACGACCCGAGGAGGTCATGCAAGTGTCACGACTAGAGGTGGTCGTGGAGGTGCACGACCATGAGGGTGGTCTTTGCAAGAGGGGAGGTCTTGTGCTAGAGGGTGGTCTTGGTAGACTGGGGGGTCTGTGCAAGGAAAGAGGTCGTGGGGGTGTTAATCGTGCGTAGTCGATCGAGAGAAATGATCGATTACACAACGGTGACCAAAAGAAACAAATGCTAGACTGCATTGTCGCAATAGGATGATCCAGCGGAAAAACCAACGAAGGACCAAATGAACATCCAAGGGAGAATAAGGCGACTCGAACTACGGAGAGTTTCTGTCCACTAGGAACTTACCAATATGGAACTGGAAAGTGGTTAGTCGAAGCCGAGCTGGTGACGATGGATCACAGCAATGGAAGAAGCTCCGTGCTGCAAGTAGCTTGAGGGAAATGAGGGTGGTCTTCGGTCTTCAAGGTTGCTGGTCTTCGGTCTTCAAGGTTGCTTTCTGGAAGCTGGTGCTTGGCCTACTCGGATGTCTTGGGATGTCCTGGTCGGAGGTGAAAGGGGAGTGGTCTCCAAGGCGATGGTTTCCTGTGGCAAGGTGGTGGTGTGGGGGCGCTGGACAGAGACGAGGGCTTGAGTTGAACTGGAGCTCGAGCTCTCCTGGAGAAAAAGGAGAGAATGGGGCTAGCACCGGAATTGGTGAAGAAAAGCAACAAGGAGGTCACAAGGTCTTGGGCAGCCATACATATACATGCACGACCTGCCCAGGGGGAGTGTTCGGAATGATTGAGGCTGTTGATGGTATGGACAATACAGTGTAGCAGTTGTGTCGGCTTTTGTGTGACGGGCATTAAATGCCGAATGACCATCCAAGAATAAGAAATGAGATAATGCAGTCCAAATAAGAAATCACCATAAAGTCCAATATGAATTGAAAAGGGGTAATCAAGACACGCAACAATAGTTGCTATACAAAAAGTTTTAAAAATCCCATATTTTTGCCTTTATAAAATTTTGGGCTATTACAGGTCCAGAGAGGACAGATCAAACAGAGATAAAGGAAAACAAGACCAGAACTCGAACAACTCCAGATAAACCGAATTTTGGATTAGTTGAAGTTTGATTTAGTCATTTTAAACACTCGATTTTTCAAAAATCTCAAGTTAAGCTTTGAACTCTCAACAAAACCAAATGGTTCTTTTTATTTTGAAAACTTTTTCAAAAACTCCAGAAAATTGGGATGTTACAGTTGCTAGGAGTTCATTGGATTCTATGTCTCACCACTCATATGGCACTAGGATTCGGGGATACCTTGCTCGATGATACAGTTTTCTCTCTCGACATTTTAGAAAAGAAAAACGTAAATCACACAAGACCTACATGTGCTTTTAAAGCTTTATAGTAGATTACTTATGGTTATGGTCTCCATTTCATTAGACATTCATGTAGTTTGGAGTTGATGGACTCTCCAGGACTCCCCTTAATCAAAACACCGTGCAACTAGTCATGAAAAGTTCCGAAAAAAATATTTATAGATAGGTTGTGATACAGTCGAGTATACTACAAAGAAAATCATGACTTACATTAGCAGAAACAAAAAAAAGACAAAATTCAGCGAATAGTGACTTTTATCTTTTTGTCTTTTTCCTTTTTTTTTCTTCTGATTTCCTTTTCAACAAAATTTGTTCTTTTTGTTTTTCAATGTCTATATCGAATTTACATTTGAAATTTTGGGGCATGACAGATTTATTTTGTGTCAATGCTATCAAATGTTTTGGAATGTTTATCACTATACATTGTATTTTGAAGAGGGGAAGTATGAGAGTACCTAAAGAGTGGGAAGTATATGATATGTTCTCCTGACTTCGCCGTGACGTCTACCATCCCTTGCGAAGGGAGTAGAAAATTACTACTGCAATTCCATATCCAAGCATGAAACACATGTTCTTGGTTACAATACTTTCCAGTCATACCTAGGACCATCGCAATTTCTTTCATAAAAAAATGACCAAACGTGTTGTTGTGGTTAATTGCTACACTGAGAATACGCCTCTGATCATTTTTTTAGCTCAAGGCCAATCAGACAATGCAACTCCTAGTGTCATTTTTTTTTCATACAAAATGATAGCTTGCAATGATATGTAACTTTGATTGAAACCTAATTTTCTATGGAAATTGATGGAATCAATCAAATTAAACAAATCTAAAGAATGCCAATTCTGGTTTGATCTGATTTTCAGCTGACATATCTTGCTCTCCTATACTGATGTTATCATCTCAACAACAGCCTAGCTAGTTCAACAAATCTATTTTCAATACATCAATCTTGCAAGAAGCAACATGCATGTTTTCTGTGCTTAATATAATAACAACTTTGCCCAAAGAAGACTCCATACTGATCTCTATCCAAGAGGTGCACTAATCTATTATTCTGACAGTTCCATCTAAGATAATCTGTAGGGTGGTAGCAAGCATTTAAAACTATAATTTCCCTAGTCTTTAGTTATAGTTATGGCAGGAGTGATGTTGGCTGACAAACAAACAAACAAACAAACATGCATGCCAATCAAACCATGCATGACAAGTTCAGTACTTCGGTACAGGACAAGCAACTCCAATAGACAGAGAGCCCCACTGTTTGCACCAACCGGCTATTATTTTTAGTGGCACAAAAAACTGGATATTATTTTTAGAGTTTTATGATATTTCTCCTTGCATATTTTTAATTATTTTTCAATCTAGTCATCTCAGTGCATTTTTGTTTGGGTTTGCAATGAGCCTTTGGTATGTTCCTCCCATCGAATTTCACTTAATTTCCTCATGATTCGCATGTGTGGTTATTTTCTTTTCGCAGATTAGGTGGTAACAAACATATCCAAGGTATGAGTGCAAATAAAAAGGGAAATGCCTTGCAAACAAGAAAACCCAATCGCCAGTAATTTTACGTGCTTAATCTTAACTATGATTTACACATGCATAACTTAATTAATAATACATTCTGCCATCGATCAAATATTTGTATGTATATATCATTGCGCCCATGAGAGATATGGCTAGATTATAGATTACATGCTATAAGAATCAAATCAAGCAAAAATGGACAGCAAGAAATGCAAATCAAGAATAAATGGTGAATCCCTTCGCAGAAATAAAATAAAATAAAAAACAAGAAGAAGAAACGGCGAATCATCCTGGCTCTCACAACCCAACCATCTATATATTCTATAATGCATGTGGTGATCGTGCGAAGAATCTACCCGGCCGTACCAATTTGCCATCACGCGTGTGGTCTGACAATAGAATGCAAGGAGTAGTTGATTAATACAACAAACTTTTTTTTTCTTTTTTTCTTTTTGCTTTGAAGCGATTAATCAGAGGTTGCTGCGAGCTGGAAAAGCGATAATCATCTGTCATGCAGGCTGCACCGCCCAATACGAAAGGAAATTCCTCGGCCACTAACTCCTGTCCTCTGCATTGTGGGCAGTGCACTCGCAGCCCCACAAAGAAATTCTACAATTAATTCATGTAATAATGTCTTTTATTTGTGTTTCGAAAATGTCTTTTTAATTATTTGTAGCTGCATTTTCTGGCATCAGTGATGTGTTGACTTTTCTTAGGAAAAGTACTGATTTATGTTAGTATCCTTGCAGAACATTTGGGCCCGTTTGAAAAACAGGGTTTTTCTTTATTTTCTGAGGGAATTGAACTGTAACTGGTGAAATTCCTACGAAAATCATGTGAAACTCCTACGTTCTAAAGATGGTCTAAAGTTTTTTTTATGTCAATTTCATTATTTATGCATGCGAGACAGATATGTGAGTTGAATGCAAGATAAGATGAAACCAATGCATTTCCCCTTCCTTTTGCAAGTTATGTAGAAAACAAAAACATCATGAGTAACAAAAGGAAAACAACTGTGAACCTAGCTAGCCACAAATGTCACATTAAACAATATACGTTGTTAACAACTTAACCTAAAAGTGTCAGATCGATATCTTCCTAATTCGATGTCGTATTCAAAAATAATTCTGTGTAGGTTGTCAATTTTTTGGATTAAATTCATATTTGAGTTAGGATATGGGAAGAGCAATATCCGCTTCATATAATTCGTATCAGGTAGCTATCCTATAAACAACAAAAAATGCATATCCAATAGAAAGTCAAAATGGATAGGGAAATTTTGATAAATGTCACTGCTAAGTGCTCGTATCAGAGAATTGCCATCGCTCATTTCGATATTCAAAGGATGCCACTGAAAAGCTCTCTTTCTCATAAAAATGCCATCAATCTACATATTTCACAAATATTGACATTATTACCCCGTCTTCTTCACATTCCCATGCTCCTCGACTGGATCCAGACTCGTCTTCACCACCGCCGACACCAAATCATCTTCGTCGCCTCCTCTGGACCGACGGGGAGCTCATCCTTGGTCGCCGCTCTTGGCCCTCGCCGATCTTGGTTGAAGCTGCCCTCGCCGATCTTGGCCTCCAGCGCGAAGTCCTTGGTCGCCGCCACCATGCTGTCCATGGACGTAGTAAGCCCCATGCCGGAGCCGGGCAGCGAAACGCCCGGGAGGTTTGGAGGCCCGCAGCGCGGTACCCCGGTGGCAAGGGAGGACGCTTGGGCCCCAAAGAATGACGACGGAGGAGTTGGTCTTCGCCACAGAGAAGTTGTCGCCGGAGACGAGGGAGCCAAATCTTGCCCCCGTCTTCTTCACCACACCTGTACCCCACGGCCGCCTCCGCCACCGCCTCAGTGTTGCCTCCGCCGCCACCTCGTGCCGCCAGAAGCCGCGGCCGCTCCGCCGTAGCCACCTCCACGATCCGCCTTATTGGGTGGGAGCCGTTAGGGCGGTGATGTCAACGGCCTTGTGCGGCCGTCGTCGCCGAGCCGATGATTTAACTCGACGGATTCGCCCTCGTTGAGGCTGCGGCCGTCGGACTTGGAGGATCGGTGCACGAAGAGGTCTCGCTGCCCCCTCGGGAGATGAAGCCGAACCCTTGGTGCCTTCCTCGACCGCCTCAGCGCCGCCGTCACGCTTCCACGGACCCGCCTGCGACCGACGAGGAGCTCGCTCCCACCGCAGCTGAAGGCCGTCCGCGCCGCCACTGCCGATCGAGGAGGAAGAGGAGGCGAGAAGAAGAAGGGTGAGGACAAGGAGGTCGAGCCGGAGGAGAAGGGAGGGGGCGTGTTCACCAAGGCCGTGAGCGACACCATGAGGGAGAAGAGGCCGAGGAGATGCGCGTGGAGCTCTAATAGGGAATGCGGCGAAGAGGAGTTGGGAGAGGGAGAAGCTGCGGGAGAAGATAGGGCAATTTGGTCCAATACTGACAAAATACGTATACTAGTGGCATTTTTATGAGAAAGAGAGCTTTTCAGTGGCATCCTTCGAATATCGAAATGAGCGATGGCAATTCTCTAATACGGGCACTTAGCAGTGGCATTTATCGAAATTTCCCAAATGGATATGCGAACATAAATATCCTCTACATTTTGTCTTTCAAATTTGTTTAGAAAATTGTAGACACTTTATACGACTTTTACGGTGTTGAGTTCTTTTTTTTTTTGAAAGAAACCGGCAAGAGGGATGCCCGTTATATTAATAGAGAAAGGGCGGAACGAGAGCCGTGAAGTACAGAGTAAAAATTAACAAGTGCCTTAATTACAGAGTATTGAAATGCTCCAAATACTTGCCCCCCGCTAGGTACCAAGTTCTACCCTCCTCCTTGATCTTCACTAGGAGTTCCAGCGGTGTGGTGGCTTTGTTGTTGAAGATTCTTGTGTTTCATTCCTTCCAGATCTCCCAAATACTTAGGATCGAGGTCGTAGTCATGGCTTTCCTAGGAGAGCCTTTCGTCTCCGCTACATTAGACCACCAAGCCAAGATATTCGTGCTAGGAGACCAGAGGGATGGATGTAGGCTATCAGTTCTTAGCTAGTCCACCATATGCTTCCCAATTCTTCCAGAGAAGCGACACTAGGCGAAAAGATGTATGGCCAATTCCATAGTTTGTCTACATAGGGGACAAAAGCGTTGGTTTGACCACCCCCTAGCTTCCAGTCTGTCTGAGGTCCAAAGCTTGTTTTGGATTGCCAGTCATGCAAAGAATTTGCACTTTGGGGAGGCGTGGGTTTTCCAAATTATTGTTTTGAAATTTGTCTCGATGGACCCCAAAAAATGTAAAGCGTAGACAAATTTTGACGAGTAGGTTCCTTTTAGGGTTTGCTTCCATAATATCTCATCTAGGGTGCCTTGTATCAGTTGGATTTGGTTGGTTTTGATCCAAAGTTCTACGAATTGTTGGATGTGGTGGATTGTTAATCCCCTCATCAAGTTTATTGTCCTACACCCATCGTCCGTTTTGTATCGCCGAGCCCATGGTATGGATTTTCCATTTTGAGATTTCAAAAATCTTAGGGGCTAGATGTCGGGACCTAAAAATACGATTCAGGAACCCTCTGTGTATTCTGAACTAGTTCCATATCAGTAGCTAGCTCACACAGGAAATAGTGATGAAATACCATCCATTTATTCGATTTAACTAAAAAGATCTCAGAGTAACAAATAGTAATAATAACATGACCTTGTGGTCAACGTTAAGTTAACTTGCAACGCAGGGCTAAAGAAATAAATAAACTCTTGCAGTGGAACAAAACTCTTGAAATGGCCAATCAACATGCCCACAAGCAATCGAGTGGAGAACACATCCTAATCCGCAAAACCTTCATGGTACTCCTGGGCAAAGAACTCTTGAGCAGCATGGTATTCTTCAACTGAGGAACAATGGCCTAAAGTCGTGAGTACATAAAGCACTCAGCAAGTCGTGGGGAAATGTATGCAAATAGTATTCATGCAAGACTTGAACAAAGGTTAGCTGTATGGTTCTGTTGGACCGAAAAGGCGACTAGAGGGGGGTGGTGAAGAGGAGCATGATCTCTTTTTCACCTTGATTGAATTCAATACTAAATTGACTCCAATAGCTATGAAAGCTATGAAGATCAATATACAAGCACAGTGGAACACTTGTATTGAATCCAATCAAAACCCCGAAGCAAATAGACCAAAAATAGAAAAACTAAAATCCAAATTAGTTGGGCGGTCTGACCTCTTGCTAGTTGGCGGTCTAACCTCTAGCTAGTTGGCGGTCTGACCTCCAACTAGAAACCGGTCTGACCTCCAGGCCAATCACTACTACAAAAAGGCTAATATTGGACGCCTCATCACAGACGGTTGACCAAAACCGCTCAGATATATGCAATCACGAGCGGTTTTGGTTTAGAGACCGTCTATGTTATCGTCGCTAAAACCGCTTCTATGAAGAGGTAATATCATAGACGGTTCATGTTGAAAACCGTCTGTGAAGTATCACAGACGGTTCTACATATCACGTTCTACATATCATAGACGGTTTTCAACAAAGAACCGTCAGTGAAACATCACAGACGGTTCTTAACAATAACCGCCTGTGATATTACCACATATCACAGACAGTTTTTTGTCATAACTATCTATGAGAATATCGCTACAGCCCAATGCGTTTTCTTCTTCGTCGCCATCCGCTTCAGCTCCCCGATGCGTCTCTTCGTCTCACGCTCCGAATTTATACCTTGTTTTATAAAAAGGATCATCTGCCATCGAAGATGATCATCCCCACTACATATTTATATAAAAAAAACAGAAATAGCCACCTCTTCCTTGTCGCTGGCATTGATGGCATACCGACCAAGATCAGTCTGAGCACCTCTCTCATTTGACGTTGAACCGTCTTCGCGAAAGAACATTGTTTCAACAAAGTCTTCACTCCTCGTCGACCAAGAATTTGCCGAGCAGTGATCGCCACCTTCCGCCATCTTGACATCCTCCTCCGCCGTGTCTTCCGGGTGATCTCCCACTTCGACAAGTTTATCGTCATCGACGTGGTCCTCCAAAATGACGTTGCACATCTCCGTGAGGCTTGTCAGTCACTTGATCACAGAATCGAGGTGGCAAGCATCGAGTCGACGGTGCCGAGACCCTCAAGCAAGGGAAGAGAGCCTATGGGCTCAATTCTTCTTGGTTCAATAGTCCGAGGGTCTTGGAGACACTCGAATGAGCGTCGTGAGTGGGACGATTTCGAGCCGTTCACGATGATCGAGGAACCGTCCGATGCCGACGCCGCCGCTTATGAATTATTGAAGACGGAGATATTAGCCTACCTCCGCCACTAGAAAAACTTTGTTTAATTATAGGTTTCTACTTTTTTTTTTAATATTTTTTGTAAGCGACTGGCCACGCTGTTTGGCCATATGAAAAATTTCGAAATGAAAAAAAAGTTTGGAGGTGAAGTTAATTACTATATTAATTATATGTTGAATTATTACTATATATATATATATCGAGACAGTTTAGTGGAACAAATTAATTAATTAATTAATTATATCGATCTATGATATATATATATATATACATATATATATATATATATATATGTATATGTATATGTATATGTATATAGTTAAAGCAAATTTTCAAGATATTTAAATGACAAAATTGACATATAAACATGTAATTTCTTCATGTCATGTAAGTATATATACAAGATAAATATACTTGAGAAAAAACCATTTCACAGACGGTTCCATTATGGAACTGTCTGTAAAATGTGACATATCATGGACGGTTCTATTATGGAACCGTCTGTGATTTCTCCCATATCACAGACGGTTCCATAATAGAACCGTCTGTGATAAGTCTCTTTATTAGTAGGAGCCCGGCCGCTAGGGTTTGCGCTCGCCCTAACTCGTCACTCCCCAGCGCCGCTAGGGTTTGCGCTCGTCCTAACTCGTCACTCCCCAAGGCATTTACTCTCGTTTGTTCCCCTCCCCACCTCGACGCCGCCGCCCAACCTCGTCACTGTCGCCGCCCGACCCCGTCGCCGTCGCCCCAGGTTGTGACACCACTCTGCACTGCACAAGATCGCACGATAGTCGTAGTGTCTTGTGCAAATGTCGTGGTCGTCTACAACTACGGTGACGCCGCCACCCCACGTGTTGCTGCGCCGCCATGGCTTGGTTCTCCTGCTCGGCCTCCTGCGCTCGGGCCCTAGCAGGGCTTTGCTTTCCCCATCCTCCCTCTATTCTCCTCTAGATCTGCTAGCTTAATGTCTTTTGTTGAGTTTGATTTTTATGCTTGAGCCTTAAGTTGTGCCCTGATGTTTGTGTGATTTATGCAAGGTGAAGGAGATGGATGAGGGTTGTCTTTGGTGGTGGGGTCGCCATGGTTCTTATTTGTCGAGGTATCACCTTACCTTACTCCTCTCTCTCTCTACCCCCCTTGTTCTATGATGAAAATAGCTAGTGCTCTACGATGGATGCCGAGGGCTACTACTGGTGTGGTGGGTTTGGACACCTAGTCCCTTTGCTCTGTGATGTAATGATGTCAATAGTCTTATCTTTGAAATTGAATTGATAATTAGTTCATATTAATAGTCCCTTGCTCGTGATGTAATGATGTTAATAGTCTTATCTTTGTCTCTCGCCATTCATTTCACCTTTGTGCTGTAATTGTGTTCATGCCGGCCAAGTTCTCCTACCTCTTGCGTCCCTGTGCACGTTCTACCATTCCATTCATAATCTCTTCTCTATAAAGTCTCCAGCGGTGGTACTTGTGCCATTAAAACTGCATCATATATATATATATATATATATATATATATATATATATATATATATATATATATATATATATATATATATATATATATATATATATATATATACTTTATGTTCAGTCCACATGACATGAGAAGGATGAGGCAGTATCCACGGGCAACCTCATTGAGCCCTGCAAGTTTAAAAAGTATGGATGCAAGGGAGCGTCGGGACATCCAATTACGGATGTTGTCGATAGGTAATTGGATGTCACTATGTTCGAAAGTGGCGTTGATCTTGTGAGTACTCCATTGGGAAGTGGCATCATCTATCAGCAACCAACAATTCTTGAGCATGTAATTATCTTTAAACCCAACAAGAACACCAAGCAACAAGTTGAGAATTCTTTTGAAATATGAGAATGGTTGCTTGGTATTCTTGTTAGGTTTAAAGACGATTACATGCTCAAGAATGGTTAGTTGCTGATACATGATGCCACTTCCCAGTCGGAATACCTGCGCGTCCACGTCACTTTCTGAACCTAGGTCCAATTACCTATCGACAACATCCAGGTAATTGGATGTCCTAACGCTCTCCTTGCATCCATACTTTTCAAACTTGCAGGGGCTCAATGAGGTTGCCCGTGGCTACTGTCTCATCCTTCTCATGCTGCGTGGACGATCCCCCCAAAGTGGTATATATATATGATGCCGGATTTAATGGCACAAGCAGCCACTGCTTTGGGCTTTATAGAGAAAAGTCATCACAGACGGTTTTAGCCACAAACCGTCTGTGATAAGTACATATCACAGACGGTTTGTAGATGAAATATCACAGACGGTTTCAGCCATCAACCGTCCATGATAAGTACTTATCACAGACGGTTTCAGCCACAAACCGTTTGTGATATATACTTATCACAGACGGTTCTCAGTTAATAACCGTTTGTGAAAGTATGCATCACAGACGGTTGAAAACCGTTTATGATGACCTCATGTCATCACTGACCCATAAAATCAGATGGCTCATGAAACCGTCTGTGATGACGTTTTTGAACCGTCTGTGAATACCTTTTCTGTAGTAGTGAATGAATAGTAAAATCAGCCCGAACTCAAAAACACAAAAAGGTCTAACTTTTGATTCGTGACTCCAAACCTGACCAAACTTGAGACATATCTTATCTAGGATGTCAGGAATCTATTCCAATCAAGAATCGTGAAGATCCATGCAAAAGTTCTGACCTTTTTCTGTTTTACAGAAGGTTGCTCCAAAACCGAGTCAAAACCAAAAGATGATCTAGAAACTTGCTCGTGGGTGATTGATGATCAAGATGATCTTAGATGTATTTCCACATGTCACAACAAGCTAAATCTAGGCAAGAAACCAAAGGAAAACTCGCGGATCAAAGAAAGATCCAAAATCACGAAATATAGAGCAAAAACACAAAGAGACTCATCTTGTGAAATCTTTCTTGGATTGAATCGAGATTGATGTTGGTTCACAACCACTCCAACCAGGAGAACAAAGAATCAACACATGAGCACACAATCAATCCAACTCTCTAGAACCCTAATCTCCCACTAATCTCTCCAAACCCTAAAAACACAAACTAGGGTTTCTCAAATGAAAGGGTTAAGGAGGTGCTGGCCAGCACCCTCCCCTATTTATAGTGGAGGCTAGCTTCTAGAAGAGCAAAACCTAATGGGCACCCGTTAAGCCTACACAGAAATGGGTTTCACTTACGCACACATTTTAAAACGCCGTCTTCATCTCCTCTTGACCTAAACCGCTTCTCCTTGCGCCGTCTTGCGCCGTGGGTTAACAAAAGGTCACCAAGACAGTATTTAGGTGAAGTTACCAAAATACCCCTTCTCGATCCTTTTCCAAAGACCGAGTCCAGTCTTCATGAAACACTTCCATGCTTCGCCACATGTAGGTTGATAAACAGCTCTCTTCATGTCGGCAAGTCTCTCCCATCCGGCTCCCACCGAAGCCACCATGGCACTTGTACCGACCCCGCGCCGCTTGATCCAACCTGTCAGATCGAATCGCCTGCTTGGTCATTCTTGTCCAATTTGCGCTATGCTTGAATCTATTGATCTCACCCGGCATCCTCGATCGTTCTGGACCTCAGCTCTCCAAGCCTAGTCCTGATCATCCTCTCCGTTGACCGTCGTTGACCTCCAAGCAACCTACACAACAATAGACCAAGAAATCGTTTTCGAGAACAAGTTCTTCGCAACTTGACCCACGTTAGTCAAAACATGCATCATGCAACACATATGCATTGAAACCCATGAACTTGACCTAACATACAACCATCGCCACCAAGTTGGCCGATGAACAGCCAAAATCGCTTTGACCGCCCTTGACTGGCCTCGACCACTGGTGGTCTCGATCACCACTGCTGGCGGCCCGACTGGCCCAGTGGGACTTAGCCAAATTTCCTCCCTGGAAATCCGAAACCTACTGGAATTTTCAAACCAATAGTACTTTTGACTCGAAGCTCCAAAAATTATGAGGCCAAGTGTAGTAGAATCTCCTCTCTTGCCTGCACCCTCTATTTTTAGCCTAGTTTTAAAACTCAAAAATTATTTTATGGCCGGTCTGACCGATTTCCAAAGGCCGGTCTGACCGCCACTCAATGGCCGGTCAGATCGCCACCTTGGCCGGTCAGACCACCACTTGCCTGATCAATTAACACTCTGCAGAGGTTGTACACTTTACCCACAAGATATAACCAGTGTAGCAAGTACTAATCATAACAAAACCTTTAATAGGTTTCATCTCAACAATTGACTCTCCCGTTATGCATACAACCACCCCAAAACCTCACCGTGGGTTGACGCACAACGTTGGACAGGGATGCGGCGAACCGTCCCACGATGTGACCTTAGAAAAGGATACACACCTCCACCCATATACTACTTGAGTAGTCAGTGCCAAAACTCCACAACTTACTAGGTTAGGCCCGTCCCATCAAGCATGTGGTTGTACGAAAGACCCAGTTTAATGGCGCACAAGATTAAGTCCTTGACAAGTTACTCAGACGAGTCTACCACAAACTCACAACGTGTTAAACCACACCCTCACTATCCACCAACCACTCGCCCAAGCGAAAACCTTTTTGTTTAAATAAGACCAATGACATACCCTATCATGGTGCATAAATTTTAATAACAGTGGCTAACCACCACGATTTCATATATCATTAAGTCAAGATTAATCATTATGACATATGTGATAATGAACCCATCGTAACTAAGCTGAACTAAGCATCTATACGATACCAATGTTGGTGATACAAATATGTCTAACTAAAATTATCCATGATAGGGTGACAAATGATTCATGGCATTCAAATAATCAATGGAGGCATAATGACAACAAGTGATAGATAATCCCAAAACAATTTGTATAAAGATAGAATGCAGTTGTATAAAACAATATACTTTTGAAATCATAAATTCAATATGATCAAAGGACTACGACTTGCCTTGGAATAAATCCTAGATTGATCTTGATCTTGGTGAACTCCTCCTTACTCAAAACTTCCCGAAGTATCAACATCTACTCGCAAACAAGCAAATATACCAAATAAATAAATAACAGAGATGAAACAAACTCCAAAAATTAAATAAAAATCTGAGATAAATAGATCTCGAATTTAGATGAATTTAGAAATTTGAATGGACTCAAACGAATTTAGATCAAGAAGAGTATGAGAATTTGGATGATGTAGGTGATGAAGCCTTAAGAAAAGTCATGGAGAACATGTAAATAGGCGACATCAAGCCTAAAGATGATCCATCATCTTCCACTCAAGTTGAACCTCCTACCTCTTCCACTACAAATCAAATTCAAATTGATGAAGAGGACAATAAGGAAGATGATCAACCATCCAACTTACCACCAAGAATTCACAATGCAATTGCAAAAGATCATCCAATAGATCAAATATTAGGTGATGTAAGTAAGGGTGTTCAAACTCGATCTCGTATTGCTTCTTTCTGTGAACATTACTCTTTTGTCTCTTCTATTGAGCCAAAACATGTAGAAGAAGCACTTGACGATTCGGATTGGGTGAATGCAATGCATGAAGAACTCAATAACTTCACACGGAATGAAGTTTGGACATTGGTGGATAGGCCCAACGAACACAACGTCATTGGTACAAAATGGGTCTTTAAGAACAAGCAAGATGAAAACGGTATGGTTGTAAGAAACAAAGCGAGATTGGTCGCTTAAGGATACTCACAAGTCGAAGGTTTGGATTTTGGTGAAACCTTTGCTCCCGTAACTAGACTTGAGTCAATTCGGATATTACTTGCTTTTGCATCATGTTTTGATATTAAATTATTTCAAATGGATGTTAAAAGTGCTTTCCTAAATGGAAAAATATCCGAACTTATCTTTTTTGAACAACCTCCCGGTTTTAAAGACCCTAAGAATCCAAATCATGTCTATAAACTCTCCAAGGCTCTCTATGGTCTTAAACAAGCTCCTAGAGCATGATATGAACGCCTTAGAGATTTTTTAGTATCAAAAGGATTGAAAATCGGGAAAATTGATTCAACTCTATTTACTAAAGTTTTAAATGATGATTTCTTTGTTTGTCGAATTTATGTTGATGACATTATTTTCGGGTCTACTAATCAAGACTTTTGCAAAGAATTTGGTGATATGATGTCTAGGGAATTTGAAATGTCTATGATCGAAGAATTAAGCTATTTCCTTGGACTTCAAATCAAGCAACTCAAAGATGGAACCTTTGTGAGCCAAACAAAGTATGCAAAAGATTTGATCAAGAGGTTTGGCATGGAAGATGCAAAACCCATCAAGACGCCCGTGTCAACCAACGGTCATCTCGATCTTAATGAGGGAGGTAAATCGGTAGATTTAAAACTTGATAGGTCTATGATTAGTAGTTTGTTTTATCTTACCGCATCTAAGCCCGATATTATATTTAGTGTTTACATGTGTGCACGCTTTCAAGCAACTCCAAAAGAGTGCTATTTGATGGTCGTAAAAAGAATATTAAGATATTTAAAGCATTCCTCTAGCATTGGCCTATGGTTTTCCAAAGATGCTAAATTTGATTTAATTGGATATTCGAATTTCGATTATGCGGATTATAAAGTGGATATAAAAAGCACCTCGGGTAGTTGTCAATACTTAGGAAGATCCTTAGTATCATGGTCATTCAAGAAACAAAATTCCGTAGCTTTATCCACAGCCGAAGCCGACTATGTTTCCGCGGGTAGTTGTTGTGCTCAATTGCTATGGATGAGGCAAACCTTGATGGATTATGGAATAAAATTGATAAAATACCTCTTTTGTGTGATAATAATAGTGCGGTGAAAATGGCAAATAATCCTGTCCAACACTCAAGAACCAAGCATATAGGTATTCACCACCATTTCTTGAGAGATCATGTGAGCAAGGGAGATATTGAAATTAGCCACATCCGGACCGAATACCAATTAGCGGACATTTTCACCAAACCATTAGATGAAGGTCGCTTTTGCAAATTGAGGAATGAATTAAATGTCATAGACTATTCAAATGTTATTTGAACTCTTGCCTCATGCATTTTGCTTCATTTGGTGTTATTTGAAGCTTTTAAGAAAGTATTTTCAAAATATTTTATTAAAGATCCCTATGTTCATAAAAATTATGTTCTTAGATAGACATTAGTCTATTCAATGCGTAATGATCCTAAATGATATTTAATTGAGTGCAAAGTTAAGGATCATTTGCATAATTCTCAAAATCCAAAGCCTGTTCCTGAAGTTCCAGGATAATCGGAACTACCGACGGATTAATCGCGGCATGACCGTAGTGCAGAACTACCGGCGATATAACCACGGTACTACCGGTGGTCAAAGTGTGGAACTACCGCGTCAGTTGGTAAAATAGGCATTAACTGCCTTGCGGTTATTACCTCGTGCCTTTTACTCCCAAGCGGCTCGACTGTAGCACTTCTACCATTTTAGTCTCTTCTGGCCTCTCTCTCTCTCTCTCCCCGAAGAACCCTAAATCCCCCTGGCAAATCCTCAAAGTTTTTCAGCCTTTTGTTGATTCTTGTTGATATCCTTCGATCTAAGGGTATCACTCCTTCAATCCGCAAGGTAAAAGCCTTTTTAATCCTCGTTTTACCTTAGTTTAGAACCCTAGGACTCCATTTAGGGTTAACCTTGAAATGTAGATGATTTAATTGGTTCTAGTTAGGAAAAATGGAAAAATTTGTGTTTCATGATGATTACACATCTATTCCATGGATTCACTTCTTAAGAAACATCAAAAATTTCAATCAAAACTGTGCCCTAGAACCTGTCCAGTAAAAGCGGTACTACCGCTCCTTGAGCGCGGAACTACCGCGATGTGGTCGTACCGGCCAAACAATTGCGGTACTTCCGGATTACGGTACTACCGGCCAAAGAATTGCGGTACTACCGATTTTCCTGACAGAACAGCTAGATCATTCCATTCAAAATTAAACCTATTTTTGTTTGATCTCTTGTACCATTTGTAACCTATCCTCTCTGTTTGAAGATGCCAAGGACAAGGATCGCTACCCGTAAGTCCGTTGGCCCTCCTAAAGTTCAACCCTCATCTTCCCAACCTCCAACAGCTCCTGCTCAAAATGAAGAAGTTCCAGAGGTGCATCGCAAAGTAGTACAAGACAAAGGCAAAGGGCCAGCAGCTAGTGAGTCTGAAAGTGAGGAAAGGTCCTCTCAAGTTGAGTCAGGATCTGAGTCTGAATCTGAAACAGAAACTGAAGTTCAAGCAGGAATAGATGAGGAGATGGGAGATCTAGAAGAGCCTCAGGTTGATTTGAGGACTATTTCTACTGACGGTTGTGCTATCATACGTCACAGTAATCAGTATATTTATCATTCAAATTCCATAAATCCAAGGTTCCACGCCATATATCAAGCACAAGTCTATGAGCAGTTGTATGGCCCTCATAGAAAATTTGCAGATCATTAGTGGGTAAAGTGGCAGCACATCAACTCTTTAGACAACTATGATGGTGTGTATCGGCTTTTTCAAAGAGCTGATATTCATGATGTCGTAGCTCTAAGAAATGACTATAATGAGGAGATTGTGAGACAGTTCTATGTCACCTTGCATGTTTCTCTAGATTTTACCAAATTGCAATGGATAAAGTGACCAGATATGTGGAAAGCAGCAAGGAAGAATTTGAGCGTGTCCTGAGAACACCATCCAGCAAGTATGAGAAGATATTTGATAGGCCTGCTCTGCTAGCTCCTGCTTGGATAGATTTATATGATCAAACTGTCAGGTATAGCCTAGAGAAGATCAATGGTCTCCAACCTATCCCTAGTTTGATCAATAGAATCATTAATCATACTTTTCTTCCCAAGAGTGGAAATTTTGATGCTATAAGAGGGCATGCATGGAATATAATTGATAATATCATGAATGGGAGAAAGTTTGATGTGGTGGATGCCATCATTAGGGGCATAGCTTCCTCAAAGAATGATAGGGTCAAGAGGATCTATTATGCTCCCTATATTATGGCTTTGATCCTCAGCAAAATTGAGTATCATGGAGGATTGGGCTCTCCCCATAAGGCATACAAGCTTCGAGATGGTCCTCCTCAACAAAGAGGGCAAAGGGAAGATGCTCCAGGGGAAGCTGCTGCTGAAGAAGATCAGGTATCTCTTACTCAGATTCTCAATAATCAGCAAGTGATTCTCAACAATCTGCAATTGGTTATCTCTAATTAGCAAGAGCTTAAGAACACTCAGTAGGAGATGAAGACTGCTCAGCTAGAGTTCCAGAATAAGACCCACAACAGAATAGCTGCCCTGTCAGAGAGTGTCTTTTCTATGGAACAAATATTGACTACTCCCAGCGTTTTGGTCATCATCCTCCAAGGCCTTCTACTTCTCTAGTTCCTCTTCCTCCTCAGGACCCAGCTACTCTTCCTCCTTAGGATCCAGCTGCATGATGTTTTGTTTTTGGTACCTTGATGCCAAAGGGGGAGAAGCTAGAAGGTAATAGGAGAAAGATCAAAGGGGAGCCAGAAGAACAAAGGCAAAGATTAAGGGGGAGCAATGCTACTATTATTATATACTTTATAATTTATGTCTTAATGTGAACTTGTTATGCTTATGTGCTTGCGCTTGTAATAGTTTAAAACGTTGCTATGGTTGTGTGCTTATAATAGTTTAAAACTATGTTATGGCTTTATTGTTATCTTGTTGAACTTGGTGGTTAATATCATGCTTATGTTATTATCATGAAATGCAATCTTTATTATGGTCATTTTATAATATTGCTTTTTCCCTTAAGTTCCAACAAGCAAAAGAAACTCCACCAATTTTTTTTTTCAAAAATCTCTACGTGTGCTTGCAAAGATTTTCTCTCATTTATATGCACATGTTTAGGGGGAGCTTTCTTTGTAATGACTTTAACAAGAAAATAATTCTCAAAAATCTTCTTGAGCTTATTCCAAGAATTATTTATGTTAAGTCATCAAAAGAATATACAACTCATTTTACAACAAGTAGTATTGACGAGGATATAACAATCCTTATTTTATTATATATCTATAATTCATATTATGGATAATAATGACGTCATATAACTCTTAAGTATACCCTTAATATTCATAAGGGAGAAGCTAGAAGTCGTAAGTTCTCCTCACGACCACCCCAGTAGTCGTGGGTCTTCCTCGACTACCCCATAGTCGTAAGCCCTTCTCGACTATCCCGTGATCGTAAGCTCTACTACGATCGATCTGTGGTTGTAGGCTCTCCTACGACCACCACCTGGTCGTAAGCTCTTCTACGACCAGTCCTCAGTCGATAAGACTCACAGACATGTAGGCCTAGTCGATTAGAGAATCTCATGTACCGTATCCAAGGATATGAGCAATCAATTACGCTGTTATTCCCTAAAATAATAGCACGACTTAACTCCCTGTTATGGTGATAATTGCCTGGCAACGTGGGAACGTTACAACTCCCGTAATAACCTCTGGTAACGGCTCCACGATCTGATGCTTTAATGTGACCTTTATAATGAAGATCCAACGGCGCACCCCGGGGACAGTATAAAAGGCAAGGACCATCAGGAAGAGGGGAGAGGCGAAAGAAGATTAGAAGGACAATACTCTAGTCTCTGATTCGATCCTGTAATCTAGTATACTCAATACATACACACAGGAGTAGGGTTGTTATTCTCCCAGAAGAAGGCCCTAACCTGTATAAAAATCCCCATGTCTCCATCTCTGTGTGATTTTGAGCCTAGAGGAACCCCCGAATCAAATAATCTTTACGTAAGTTCGGTTCTAAAACACCGACAAGTATATTCAAAACAATCTTTCTCACATATTATTTGGGTTGTCATCAATTACCAAAAAAGGGGAGATTGAAAGCATCTAGGCCCCTAAAAATTGTTTTGGTAATTAATGATAATATGTGAATATGGGACTAATATGTTTATTGAGTATTTATAAGGTTAAGTCCTAATGGTGAGTTTGACAACTTGGAAGATGCATGCCAAAGGCCAACATGAAGATTAATATGGTTTAAAGACAAGGTACAAGTAGTCCATGATCCTTTTTATGTTTAACCGGTCTTAGGTGAAAAGGATGGAAGACCGGATTTTAGGTTAAATACCGCACTATTAAGAGGATCATGACTAGTAGCTTGATAGCATGTTCTTCTGCCATTTGAATCAATTTAGGATCACGTATGCATTTAGAATTTGATTTGGAAAGCCAACTATGCTTTGTCAGGATTATCGGTAGTACTGACGTTGTGTCTGCGGTACTACCATTAAGCGGTACGACTGGGATCGTGGTGCGGTACTACCGCAATCCGGTTGTTCTAAAAATTTGTTGGCAGTATGTAAATTCCAGAGC
Organism: Phyllostachys edulis; assembly: GCA_036346405.1. NCBI lineage: Eukaryota > Viridiplantae > Streptophyta > Magnoliopsida > Poales > Poaceae > Phyllostachys > Phyllostachys edulis. The sequence continues at coordinate 46,133,811 of CM070563.1, read as the reverse complement.
GACACCTTTTTGGGTTGGTTGCAAACCCTGAGAGCGGTATTTTTGGAGGTTTATTGGCGGTACTACCGCAACGCGGTATGACCGTCCTTGTTCAGTGGAACTACCGCACCTCGGTGTGACCGAAAATGCTACGGTACGTTTTTTCCAGTAGGTACCCTTTTTGGGATCCTCGTGAAACGGTAGTACTACTTTCATTTTCTGGTAGTACCAGCCAGCGGAACTACCGCATGATGGTTGGTGGTAGTACGGCGTCGAATTTTCCGATGGCTATGTTAGAGCAGTTAATGCGACTGTTATAGCCGTTTTGTGCCGTTAGGTGAGGTGCAGTAGTACCGGCCATTACATGGTGGTACTACCGCATTTTGCTGAAAGTTGGGGTTTCTCCCCCCAACGGTCGTATTTGTTGGTGGGGGGGGTATAAATACCCCTCCACCTGCTCAAGGACAGTGTGCTAGACCATATTTACTATCCTTTGAGCCTTGAGCATCCTCTCAACTCTTAAAATACACTTGTGCATTTATTGTGAGGTAGTTGAGCCAAATTCAAGTGTATTCATTCTAGATTGATCTATTGCACTTGAGTGCCGTCAAGCGAAGATCATCGATTCATTACTCTTGGTGTTTTGCCAAACACCTAGACGGCTTGGCGGTGTTAGCACGGTGATCTCTTCAAGAAGATTGTGAAGAGGCCCGGTGACAAGATTGTGAGTGGTTTGGTGTTCACCATCTCTGGAGCGGAGGAAGAACAACCACTAGTGACCGAGGGAAGGCTTAATTCGTGGAGCCGGCTTGATTAGTTCAAGCTTCCTCAACGTGGACTAGTGAAGACTGGCAAATCTTCGATACCACGGGAAAAACTTAATTGTCTCAATTGTGGTTAATTCTTGTCTTTACTATTTTCGCATTTACAATTCTAGCTCTTATCTTGTGTAGAATTGCTTAGCTAGAATTGTATCTAGTTCAGACTTAATTAGAAATTGACTTAATTTGTTAATTAGTCAAAAAGTTTTAAAACCTCCTATTCACCCCCCCTCTAGTTGGTTATCCTTGATCCTACAATGAGGTGGCGCTGATGTGGAAGGGGAGGTGGCTAACCAAATCAGCAAAAAGAGAAATCGGGGAGAAGGAGAAGCTCTAGAGGTAAACCATGGCCGACAGCAATGGAGGTGAAGGCGAGGATGAAACCGTGGCGGCCGAGGAGATTAGAGGGAAGCATGGCATTCGTGACGACGAGGGAATCACCATGGGACGCTCGGGGTGGACTGAAGTTGATTGGAGCGACGACAATTCAAAGATGATCAGAGACGAGGATAATGACCGGTGGCGGCAATTCAATGGCACAGAGAGACTGGGAAGGGAGGGGATCGGACAAGGGTGACAAAAGACACAAAATGACGCGCACGAGAAGGCACGAGGCTCACTGGAGTTGGAGATCGGCAAGGAGGCGGTGGGGCTGGATTTGGACAAGGTCGGCGATGGCGATGTAGGGGTCCTCGGGCGAAGGGGGTGGCGTCATAGTGTAGAACACGAGCTTGCGATTCCAACGGAGGTGATGGCTTGGGCGGAGAGGGACCAACAATGATGAACTCTGGTGAGGAAGAAGCTTCGATGGCGCTCGAGTCTTCGGTGATTGCGGAGGCACAACCGGGGAGGAGACCTTAGGGTTTCGGAGGGGGAAGGCTGGGCAAAGAAATTGACACGGTGGGGAGGGCCTTATATTGGACCAGAGGAGACGAGTCCTAGAGAAAAACGGCACGGGTGCACAATCGTGCTATACTCGGACTCACGGGGGAAGATGACGGGAGGAAGAAGGACTCCTATGACATGGCGTTGGCAAAAGGGGACCACCGTCAGAGAAACAAAGAAAACAAAAGAGAGGCACGGCTAGGCTGCTGGTGCTCTTGCATGGCTGCGGGCTGGCTTGGGCCAAGGCCGAAACAAAGGAAAGGCGACATGGGCCAAGGAGTTGGGCTGCGGCACATGCGGGAATGGAGAGAGCGGGCCAGCTCGGCTGGGCTGAAGCGGGAGAAAAAGAAAAGGAGGTTGGGCCGAAGAAAGAGATTGAGCCCAAGGGGTTTTCTCAGATTTATAATAGCCTTTTCTTTTTAGAAATTATAGCAAATTTAAATAGCAATTAGAAAATAGCAAATGCACTTGGAAAAATTCTAGAAAATATATCCAAGCACATAGAATCCAAATAAAATAATTTTGATAATAGTTGATACTGAGATTATTCATATTAAATTGTTTTTGATCTCTGAAAATTCTAATTAAGCTTTAACTTTAACTGAAAAATTCAAATGGTTATTTTTCATTTTTAAAACTTCAAAACAAACCAAATTTTTGGGATGTTACACTAGATCTTTGGGTGCCTCTGCATCCAACCAGGCTGAGTACCAAAATTTAGTCGTCTTACCATCCTCGAGGGATATCCTAGTTGCCGCCGCAAAGAGATTTCGGTCTGCGTTGTCGCAAGGAATTTCCATGCCAACCCAGGGTTTGGACTGATTCTTCCAGTTTTGCCATAGCCAACGCAGTCTGATTGCCGAGAAGAATTGCGGAAGGCTGATGATGCCTAGGACGCCTAGCTGGGTTAGGCGACACACTCTGTCCTAGTTAATTTTACACTTACCACCCGTGATATTTTTGTGGTCGGCCCAAAGGAAACGACGCCTGATTCTATCCAGGGCGCGGAGGATCGACTTGGGAGTTTTGTAAACTATGAGGTCATAAATTGGAATCGAGGTGAGAATAGATTTTACCATAGTGGCCCACCCTACTTGGGACAGGAGGCGCCCCTGCCAACCTCCGCACCACTTTGTCTAGAAGCAGCTGGTAATCCACCCTTTGTAGCCTTCTGTAGATGAGCGGTAATCCGAGGTATTTGATCAGGAAAGTCGGTCGGATTGCAGGGTAGTCTTGATGTGGGCATAGCGTGGTGCACATGCATGGGCGCCGTGGCTGCTCGTGGAGGAACAAGCGCATGTGGGGCGGTCGGTCGGGTGGGGAGGGAGGTGAAAGGCAATGGGGTTTTCTAGATTTCAAAAGAATGGATGAGGCTTTAGGGGATTATTAGACAAAGAAATATAATTCCAAAATTTTTGAATTTTTTAGGAGAGGTTACTGACATAGTGTAGATTATCGGGTAATTGTTTCAAATTTTATGTTCTCTATATATTTCTATAAAATTATTTTAAGCTCATGTTTGTTAGTACTTTATTATTTGATTTGAGAAAAGTATAACATGTGTTTGATAATATTTCCCTATTTTTAATTTGTTTTAAGAAGTTCTCATGATAGTTCATAATCGATATTCATTAAATAATTCTAATTGGGCTTTTGATCATTCAGAAAATTAAGTTTTATACTTTATATTGTTGACCTAATTAGGGTTTATATTCCACAGGGCAACATCTTAGGTTTACTTTGATGTTGCAATTCTTGATATTAGGGTTCTCAACGGTTTATATTTTTAGAGTTTTATGTCTTACACCACTCGTGCTGACAAAATAGAAAGTGTAATTCAAATAATACTCTAGAAATGCAGACAAAAATGATGGCAACAGATAATCACACATTTTTTTTAAAAAAAAATCCCGTATTTTTATATTCTGCCACTTTTAGGGTGTTATATCCTTGGACTGGCATTACGGTGTCAAAACCAGCACCAACTCTTCCCTCATAACTGCAGATCGAACGAGCGGAAGCTGAGATAAGGTAGCTCTCATACCAAATTATGGTCACCCGATCGTGGTATCGAACGGATCACATAATTTCAGGAAGATTGGTAGCCATAATCTAGGTGATTGCGAGAAGGAGATGAGGAAACAGAGAAGAACGAGATGGGGAAAGCAGATTCTATTTCTTGTCTGCTCATAACGTTCACTACAGGACGCTTTTAATCACCAATTCACACACACCCCGACAGGTGGGCCCTACGGCACACGCACATGCACACAAACTGCTGAGCGCAAACGGCCCTCCGCAGCCACACACGCCACACCTTACACCCTGGGCCAAATTTTGCTGATAGAAGTAATTGAGTGACTGCAGCACATATCCATCTCATAATTTCGTCGTCGAGCAGCAAGATGCTGGCGGTGTCACCACACAATGTCTCCATCAAGCATCTCAAGTTCGCCGAGCAGCATCCTATGGTGCGCGCGTGCAGGTGGTGTTTCGGACGACGGGGCGGCGTGGTCACATCATGTGCTACCTCGTCCACGTCCGTGGCAGCCGCGCAAGGAGGCCTGGGTAGCACGGCGCTTGGGGCGGTGCGCACTACAGGAGCAGCTGCAGCTTGCACTTGAGACGGTGGCGGCGGCTGGTGGGGTGGACAGCTCGGAGCTTATTTCTGCCGGTAAAATTTATCTCCAATAATTTGTTTCAACACTGTTTCTGTGGAATTTTTTCCGCACAAATTGATCGGAACCTGCTAGCAGATAAAAATTCCAACGGCGTCTTCTTCTTCAGTTATGGCGTTTGCCTTCGTCCGATCACTACGTTCATCCTTCACAGGATAACGGCGCTGCCTTCCCCTCTCTCTATATATACACACACTTAATTGGGCTATATTCGTCACATTTGTACCCCAAAACTCCCCCTCGGCACCTCCTTAACTCCCCACGGGCTTTAGCCACACGAGGCAGCGGCTTGCGAGCCCATCCGGCCATCCGGCGTCGCCTCTAACCCTGGCCCACCATCACCAGTGACCAGCCCATTCTGTTGCGAGTGGAAGAACTAGCGCCCGCGCGCAGCCATTGGGTGAGACGACGGCAAGTAGAGTTGGCCAAACGGCCCTGAGACACGACATTTCTGGTTTGGCTTAGACGTACCGATTCGTACTATTTATAACTATTTATAGATTGGACCTAAGCGATCGATAATCCGGTCTTTGTCTGGTAATTGCCACCTCGATCAAAGATGACACGAATAGTGTCGGACTTGGCCGATGCATTACCGCGACCGTTAAGCACGACTTTTAATTTGAATATACATATATAATTTTTTTTAATTAATATTTATATGATTTTCTTTCCATTTTAAATACTTATATGGTTTTATTTTGTAGTTTTAAAATTTTATGTAGTTCATTTTATAAGTATATATAAATTTATTTTGGTATTATATATATATATATATATATTCTAGGATTGTTTTACATGTTTTTCAATTTTTCATGTCTTATGAGCTAAATGACAAATGTTTTAACGAGCCATCTATTTGAACATTAATAAAATTCTATCACATTTTCAATATGTTTATCTCATTTTTTTACAATTTTTATATGTAATTTTGAATTCTACATATTTTTTTTATGATTTTTGAAATTTTTTTGAATATTTTTTAGGCCTAACATGCTAAGTGGGCTAGAATTGGCCCGTTGGGCTAAACGGGTTCGAACTGACATGACACGACTGAAGGTCATTGGGCTACGCTTAGGCAGCTTAGCTCAAGACGATGGTGACACAACACGGCCTATTTAGTTCGTGGGCCAGAATGGGCCGTGCCACCCGTTTGGCGAGCTCTGAATTGGCAAGCAACGACCAACGTGAGTGCGCACGTCACGGGCAGTCGGCCGGCAGGGCGGGGTTGCGAGGGAGGCAGATAGTTAGCGGCGTGCCTAAGGTAGCTCTCATACCAGATTCTAATTGGGCTTTTGGTCATTCAGAGAATTAGTTTTATACTTTATATTGTTGACCTAATTAGGGTTTATATTCCAGTAACATTTAACAGGGTAACATCTTAGGTTTACTTTGATGTTGCAATTCTTGATATTAGGGTTCTCATTTTTTAGGGTTTATATTTTTAGAGTTTTATGCCTTACACCACTCGTGCTGACAAAATAGAAAGTGTAATTCAAATAATACTCCAAAAATGCAGTTAAAAATGATGGCAACACATAATCACACAAATTTTTTAAAAAAATTCTATATTTTTATATTCTGGCATTTTTGGATGTAACATCTTGGGCTGGTATTGCGGTGTCAAAATGAGCACCAACTTTTCCCTCAGAATTGCGGTCCGAACGAGCTGAAGTTGATTGCGAGAAGGAGACGAGGAAACAGAGAAGAACGAGAAGGGGAAAGCAGGTTCTATTTCTTGTCTGCTCATAACGTTCACGTTCACTACAGGACGCTTTTAATCCCCAATTCACACACACACCGACAGGTGGGCCCTATGGCACACACACATGCACACAAACTGCTGTGCACAAACGGCTCTCCGCAGCCACACACGCCACACCTTACACCCTGGGCCCACCTAGGCCATGTCAGCTTCGTCTGCTGTCTTTGTCGTGGCCGCCGACATCGTAGTTACAGTAGGTGGTGGCGTTGTTTTGACCTAGTTATCTGTATTAAAATTTTGATAATTCTTAAATACAGATAATGCTAAAACCTAGACAAAAAAATATTGTTTGGATTGTAGCTATACCAATTCACGAGCAAAACCGAAATTGATGTGTTTAGATTGTACTCATGTCAAAATTTGTCAAAAAAGTGAATATGACACGTGAGACTCGTATAACATATATTTTTTTTGCACTAAAATGTGCCAACAGTGGTCTTGTTTTGTTAATAAAATGATAAAGAAATAACGGTTCAAACGGATCACAAATCGCATACTTGGTTTAGCAAATATGACCATTTGAAACTAATTAATCAAAAAGGTTTGAATTAAATGCAACCTATTGCTTGCTGCCACCTCATCTCAACAATGGCAGGAAGCCAGCCAAATTTGGGGCGAGCGTTTTGAGGGCCCGAAAATCGCCAGAGCAAATGAGCTGTGTAAGGCATTGACTTTACCAAATTTTCATGGACACGTCAAATATTTGGTACCAATCCAAACGCTAGCTAAATTTTCTTGATATTACCGAAATTTTGGTTTGGCAATTTGGGGGTCCAAATCAAACAGCCCCGAAGTTTGCGAGTGAGAACACGATGTGACGCGAATATATTTGGGAGATCTCACCGGGCTGTGCGGTCTGTTGAGGAGGAGATTATAGGGAAAATACATTTAATTCGGATCTCTTATCCGGAGAGAATGGACCAAATTTTGCTGATAGAAGTAATTGAGTGACTGCAGCACATATCCATCTCATAATTTCGTCGTCGAGCAGCAAGATGCTGGCGGTGTCACCACACAATGTCTCCATCAAGCATCTCAAGTTCGCCGAGCAGCATCCTATGGTGCGCGCGTGCAGGTGGTGTTTCGGACGACGGGGCGGCGTGGTCACATCATGTGCTACCTCGTCCACGTCCGTGGCAGCCGCGCAAGGAGGCCTGGGTAGCACGGCGCTTGGGGCGGTGCGCACTACAGGAGCAGCTGCAGCTTGCACTTGAGACGGTGGCGGCGGCTGGTGGGGTGGACAGCTCGGAGCTTATTTCTGCCGGTAAAATTTATCTCCAATAATTTGTTTCAACACTGTTTCTGTGCAATTTTTTCCGCACAAATTGATCGGAACCTGCTAGCAGATAAAAATTCCTACGGCGTCGTCTTCTTCAGTTATGGCGTTTGCCTTCGTCCGATCACTATGTTCATCCTTCGCAGGATAACTGCGCTGCCTTCCTAAAACCGATCGAAGTATGTATCGATCCAGGGGCGGACCCACCTGAGCTTATGACTATTTTTTTTGGCAAAAAAATCCAGTATATAAGTAGGTATAATATATATACACTGCATTTGTACCCCACAGCTTCCCTCGGGCTTTAGCCCACGCGAGGCAGTGGCTTGCGAGCCCAAGCCGGCCATCTGGCGCCGCCTCTAACCCTGGCCCACCATCACCAGTGATCAGCCCATTCGGTTGCGAGTGGAAGAACTAGCGCAACCGCACGCAGCCACTGGGTGAGATGACGGCAATTACAGCTGGCCAAATAGGCCGTGTTTATTGGGCCGGCTCAAGATACGACTATCTTGATACTGGTCTAGATCTGATATAGTGCAGTATTATTTATGGGTGGGGCGATCGATAAAGGTGGGCGATGTCTGGACCGTTATCTTGATCTGACGGGTCACATATGGCCCGTTAGGCGCAACACTTTGTTAATATACATATATAATTTTATTTTTATTTATTAATATTTGTATGATTTTCTTCCCATTTTAATACTTATATGGTTTTATTTTGTAGTTTTAAAATTTTATATAGTTCATTATATATATATATATATATATATATATATATATATATTTCTAGGGTTGTTTTACATGTTTTTCAATTTTTCATGTCTTATGAGCTAAATGACAAATATTTTAACGAGTCACTATTTTAACATTAATAAGATTTGATTACATTTTCAATATGCTTATCTCATTTTTTACAATTTTCAGATGTATTTTGAATTCTACATATTTTATGATTTTTTGGATTTTTTTTGGATTTTTTTGGATTTTTGAGCCTACAGGTTAAGTAGGCCAGAATTAGTCCTTTGGGCTAAACAACCTTAACTGGGGCAGCCGGCGAAAACCATCGGGTCGTCTGGGTCACCTAGCCAAGCAAGACGCGCTTATTTAGTTCATGGGTCAGAATGGGTCGTGTTGGCGGCGGCCGTCCGCCCGTTTAATAATCAACAAAGTGGCGCCCGGCGTCGGTCTTGTCATGAAAATGGCCCGTGAGCGAGGTTGCAAGGAGGCAAATAGTCGATGGCGTGTCGGTCTGGCCTGCAAGAACAGACGACGACGATAAACCAGCGGCGGCCGTGATGGTGCGAACGGCACCAAGTGGCGAGGGGTGCAAGGTAGGCACACAATGGCGTGGCGACGACCATCAATGAATAGCGATGACCGTGACGTCTTGCGCGCATGGCGGGTAAGCGGTCGTGTATGAGTCATGCGAGTGAAGCGGTAAGCGGTGGCGCGAGGGCAAGCACACTTCAGGCGGCATCGCCAGGTGAAAGTTGTTCCAATCTCGAGTTTAAATTTCGGATTTCGAGTTGAAAGTTTAGAATTCGAGTTGAAATTCTAGGAATTCTCGATTTGAAAGTTCGGTGTAAAAAGCTCAATTTGCTTCACATATTTCCTCCCCTTCATTTGTTCTGGACCAATAACTTAATCTACTTAACTTAATTTTAACGTAGCTGCTGCAAGAAAGACCATGGTGGTTCTTAAATCTTGATTTTGCAGTTCTACTGTACCTATATAGTTGGGATACTTAATTGCTTGTTACATTCTTGCTTGCACAAACTAGTTTTGTTTTGTACCTGGAATCCCAGATAGGGCCAGCGTTTGGTGGAGATGTGCTTATTGCTTCATCTAATTCAAAATTGCTGCGATTGGTGTTGCTCACCTCAAACAGACTTTTCACATGACCCGGAAAAGGATTTCGTGTTGCTCTTCTAGTAGGAAGGAAATGCAAGTAAAAGCCAGCATGTCAGGGTTTTCTTTCTCAATAATACAATGCTAATATTATCTGGAGTTACCACTACTGGTTATTTGATTTCCATATTGGATTGCAAAATTGTTAAACATGTCACATGGATGGTTGTTTCTTATTTGAACAATCTTTTGCTTGCAAATTTTATTTTCCTTTTTTTTGAACTTATGCTTTCAGACTCTGGGGCATATATATAGAAAAAAATGCAGTATTAGGCCTCCCATCCAATCTCCCCCGATCTCTTCCTCCTGCGTGCTCACCACCCGATCCCCAATCTCTTCTTCCTCCTCACCCACCCAATCCTCAATCTCTCCCCAATTTCTTCTTCCTCCTCGTCTTCTTCCTGGGGCCTCCTCGCCACCGGCGAGACCAGCCCGTTGGCCGCGGGGCGGAGGCTCTGGAGGCGTGGCCCGGCGCGGAGACCGCTGGTGGCGGTGGGCGCGTCTGGGATGAGAGGCAAGGATGGTCCCACTGGTGACGGCGACGGCGACGGCGATGACGAAGCCAAGAACATCGCCTCGTCTTCCGGTGAGATGTTTATCTTGAGTTTTTAGTGCTTTTGGTATGAATTGGCGCGATTAGAGTGGGAAAGTTCGAAACATTTTTTTGCAGATTCGATGCCACTGGACGCGATTGGGGGTTGGAAGGCGAGTCCTCGGTGCCAATTTTGCAGGCTGGTGTTGGTTTTGGTGAGATTAATTGACGAGAGAAAAGTGGGAATTTGGGGTTGGTTAGCAAAATTCCTAGAGTAGTTACTAGCTATACCTCTCCCTGATTGCTGTGCAATCTAATTGGTCCTGATATTATTGGCTTCATATGGAAATTAGGATAGATACTGTTTTGCTCAGGCTTCTAGGTGGGAGATCGGGGTTAATCTTGGTGTAACTGGTAGCTGAACGTTCGAATTCTTGTGCCCCTTTGGGCGTGGATTCGTCTTTTGAGTTGTAGTGGTGAGCCACTTGTTGAATTGTGGGGTGCTATTGTTTGGATGGATTTCCCCCAGTTGCAATTGTTTATTTGATATGTGTGCTAATTTGAGTAGATATAAAGGAAAAACACCATCAGGTGTTACGTTTTTGGACTGACTGCAGTGGGATAGGGAAACTTCAGGCTCTTTAGTATTGCCTATATTACTAGAGTTCATTCTCGGTGTGGTATTTTCGTATATTCTAGTGAAAAGGATGAACCGGAATGATTTCCGGCCTTGGTTTGTCGGACCTTGGGCGTGAAATATCTGGAACCCTCGTATGTGTACCGTACTAGTTCCATGATCAGTGACTAGTACACATGTCTACAACATTAGCATACACATCCATACACAATTACATAAAACGTGAAACAAATATGGTATATAAACTTAAGAGATCACATACTTTACATTACAAAGGCTGACCAGCTAAATAAAGATCAAGTATCAAAAGTAGGCGAAAACATAGCAATTTAAATGCAAAAGTCCAGCGGTATGCCCATCCAACCCTTAGGCAACCGACAAGGACCAAACCATAGCAAGACCCATCCCCGTACACTCCGGTACCGGGAGCGAAGAAGGAGTCATCCGGAATCAGCTCATTCTCATACTCTGATCAACAATTTAAGCAAGATTGGGTACATTTTGTACTCAGCAAGACTTGTAGTGTATCACAACATAATAATACATGCAAGGCTATCAAAGGATGAGGCTGTACTCTCAAACTTATTTTCAGCATGAAGCAAATTTTATTTGCAATACCGATATATAATAGTTTGCAACGGAATTTCTAAAAAGCAGTTGACCGATATTGAAATAACAAGTATGTAACTCAAATAATAGCAAGATCACAGCCCTCGTCGGTTGTGACCAATATTTTATTCTCAGCCAAGGACATGGCACTCAAGTTATCAACAACAAACCATCCCAAGTTTTTCAAGAAATCGTTTTTGCAAAAATCAAGTCTATAACCGGTTTGACCGCACTTAGCACGCTCATCACCGCGAGCATGGCTATTTAAATAGATTTATGATGCAAGCTCTCTAGTTTGTTTGGCATTCGTCGACACCACCGCTCATGATCTTTTAGTAAGCAGTCCAGAGTTCGCAACAAAGTATTTACATCACCTAGTCTTAGCCTTACACTAGCTCGGCGAATGAAAACCTTCACTTCGATCCCGAGTACCTCCTGTCAAAGTGAGACATTCACCGTTGTGTTGGCAAGCTTCGTCCCCGACACCTTGGTGAAGCGAGCCCCTTCGAGCAAATCTACCCGGATATGCTCGCACTACTACGGCCTACCAATATGTAAGGCTAGACCTAGACAACTTAATTAGCTAAGACCGCCCTAGTTCTGCTGTGCGGTTGTACTCTTAGGCTTAGATTGGTGGTACCGGCGTTTGGTCCTTAATTGACTCGGACGAGGATCTCCCCCTAACTACTTGTAACATACATCTCTCACACTTCTCAGTTTATAATATAACTCGTCCGCGTCACAAACTAAGTTTTTTATTTTTATTTTTATACAAATAACGTAGGTAAACCCCTCTGAACTAACCATTTCAAAATTCCCCATTCCCTACTCAAATTTTCACCAAGTGTTTAATTTTAGTGAAACAAGAGCCCGGCTCAGCGTTTATGTGATATTCACATTCGATATACCCAAATTGACATAAGCTATTGTGCAAACTATAACCTAAGGGCTACAATAGTAAGGATATCAACATTTCAAGGAGGATCATGCATACAATAGGAATATAGCTAGCAATATCCCAAAATATAGCAATTTTAAGCAAACATACATGCATACATAATAGATTTTGCAAAAAGAAGTACAATAATTGAAATAATGGGATCAACATGATCAAAGGATGCGCTTGCCTTGCTCTGGCATCTCGGAGTATGAGGATGGAGGTTCGTCGAAAATTTCGTTCGTGATATCAACGTCTATTCAAAAAGAGCCGAGAGCAAAGTATAAATAGTAAAATAATTTCAACTGCAACAAAATCCAAATATTTTGTATATTCAGACAGAGCATGATTTTAGATGAATTTAGAAAAAAGATTTATTTAATTTGGAATTCATATGCAAAAGTTATTAACGTTTTAAATTTGCCCGGGTTGAAAAATCTTGAAATAATAAAAATGTGACATCGAAAGCGTATTCTCTAAGATTTACGCTTTCTAATAGAGAAAGCATATTTCCTCTGATCTGAAAGTGGATTTTTTTTTAATTATATGAATTGTTCCTTTTTATTGAAAGCAAATAGCGGTGTACGATAGATGAAATTGACTTGCTTTTGATTCGTTGTTGAATTATTGCCGTTTTATTGAGAGCACCTGACCATGACTTGCATGGGAGACCTAGCTAGTTCATTTCCTTCATTTAATAATTTCTTTTGCTATTATTTTCTATTTATCGAGGAAGTTCCATGATTTAGATGTGTCCTATGAGTATCATCTAGATACCATCCTCACGATTTAGACGACGGCTTTTATGCGTTTGAGTTCCATCATTGTATTAATATGTTCTTTCCATAGTTATTATCATGATCAAGCTTACGCTAAGGTACACCTATAACACTAGGTTAATCTTTAACTAAAATACGTACTAAGGACTATTTTCAGTTGAGTAGCTAATTACTCATTTCATTTTATGAAGCCTAGGTGTTATTGACTACTAATTCTTACCTAGCAAATATTCATTCTAGTTGATTGATTATCAATTCTCCTAACAAAAGGCCATTTATAGGAATTGCTATGACTATCTTTTATTTCAACCAAGTAGACTAATTGTAGGAACCTATACGGCAGAAACTCATAGCTTAGCTTCTACTTTCATTTTAGGCTTAATTTTGCATGTAGCATGTGTCATTATATCCTAATCAAATTGTGCTCATTGGAAGGATAACCCTCAATCTAGTCAATTATTAACGGCCTGGGGTCTGGTGGTCACATATATACCTTAAACGAACATGACTACATTTTAATAAAGGTATATGATTTTATGGTTAACACAATTTCTAGTTGACTTCTATTTTAATCTAGACATTAGTTTCACACTAACTAGTCTTCAATTAAAGTTCACCACTATTTTCATTTTGACTGGTAATAAAATAGATTAACCCTATATTTAAGACTCTTATGACTTGCTATCATTTCATGTTACGCTAGTTTTTCCCCGGTTAACGTACGACGCTAGGTTTTTGGATAATCATTTATTTAACTGGGTTATAGGTGTACTGTAACTATCTTATCAATTGATTATGACTAACTTGGTCATATCCGTAGTGCTTAACAAGTTGTTACCATTACTAGTTATTGTTTAGTTTTATTTGGCATTATTAGTATGGTTAATCCAACAATAGAATTTGTGTAGAACCTACTCTTTTATATTATCATTTCATGAGACTCTACATTTATATTAAATCGTCCTAAACTAAAACCCAAGGTATTTATTAATGGTTCAGGACCCTATTGCTATTTAGGTATCCCTAATTGTAAGATTATATTTCAGTCTGTGCTCATTTAAATTTCAGCCTTATCGTAGATGCTAACAATTCTTCATTTCATTAATATTGTTAATTTTTATTTGGTTGCATCATCACTACTGACCTTGGCCTAGAGCCTACTGCCATTAGCTAGTGATCAGTTTTAATTACTGTTTCTTCCCTTCCTTCTCTTAGTCCTCGAATATCTATTACCCCATATGTCATATTTTAGGATTATTAGATTGAGCTAATTCCACAAATTCTTGGTTACTAAATTAGGGCATACCTCCTAATGTAAACTTACCTCTCCATTAAGTTCTACATTTTTGACCTAATTATTATTATTTTCTAGCAAGGTTTCTCCCGTTAATCATTTAGCCCATTTTAATTTATCTGGCATCTATTAAGTGTGGCCTAGCTAGCCATTATCACGAGTTCACGACATTAACAATTTTAGTAATTTTACTTGATTTTCAATTTATGGTATCGTCTTATGAATTTATTCTTAGTGTATACTAATAATTATTAATATCTAATCATTTTACCAATTTTGATTAACCACTTCATAACCTATTGTTACTATTGCCATTATCATAACCATGGCCTAGGGTTTACTGTTGTTTACACATCTATATTATAACCTTGACTTCTAAATAGTTTGCTCTTTTTAGATAAAATGCTAATGGCTAAATGATTCAACATAACTTCCAATTACTTGCATTTGAAATGGCATTAGCTCACTGCCCTATTCAATTTCCTATCTGTTCATAAATTTCATTAAGAATTTGTCTAAGTGAAGTATTCTCTTGATTGATTAGTTCACTAGCCATTTTTTTTGTTTATCCAAATGTTGGTTGGAGGTTCACTGTTACTGAGACAATTGTGCTTGGATGAAATTCCTAGCTGCATTTACTCTTCTCTTAAATTGGTTATTAATGGCTACTAAGCATTTTCACGCAAGCCTAATCATTTGATTTAGCTCTGGACCCATTGTTAGTCACTTAGACTACTAGCTATTGCTGGACCACTTACAGGCGGGTCCCACCCATTAGTGTCTTGCTACAAACAAAGAGAAAGCACACAGAGGCAGTAGAGGAGCAGAACAGAGGAGGCTAGAGCGGCTTGGGGCTGCGCTCGTCTCCGGTGAGGGTGCGACGGTGAGGCGGCGACGACCCCCAAAATGGGTCAGCTCGGGCGGCGATGTGGTGGCGCGGCGAAAGCGTGCGGCAGCCGGCCGTGTGAGGGAAACAATGATGGTGGCGGGTGGATGGGAGGGGTGAAAATAGAGAGCATGAGCATAAGGGAGGTGAGGGGATCTCACCGGAGCACTTGGTGGAGACAAGGAGGTGCCGAGGTGGTCCGGCGACGGGAACCCGAGGCGGCGTGGTGAGGCTGTCATGGTGATGGCGCTACGGAGAGAGAGAGAGAGAGAGAGAGAGAGAGAGAGCAAGAGTGAATGGTGGGAATAGCTAGGGGATGGCGCGGAGATACTTTGGGAGGGAGGAATTGGCACAAAGCTCATCCGAGGAGAAATGGCGGCGGTGGCGGTTTCAGCCGTGAGCGAGGAAGACGACAGCGGCGTGTTGCTCCTTAGGATGAAGAACCAAATTGGGTAAGGGAAAATGAACCTTGGCGGCTAGAACGTGTCGTGACACTGTCCATTAGGGGAGGAGCTCACCGGGTTGGCCGAAACGGTGCATGGAGGTGGCGGTCGCGAACCGAGCGTCGCCGGATGCGAGGAAGAAAGCGCGCGTTCCCGGAGCTTCGGCTGCAGAGAGAGAGGAAGGTGGCGAGGGATGGAAAGAGGAAGTCGGGGAGGTCTAAAGAGACATGAAATAGTTGGTCGTAGCTCGTCGGTGCGGCTAGGAGGCTTGGCGGCAGTGACGGCGGCGTCCATGGCCAGCGTGCGGCACTCGGCTCTGAGCTCGATTTGAGCTCAGGGAAGGGAGGAATGGAGAGGGGAGCTGAGGGAAATGGAGAGGACGAGCGTGCGCACTCGGTGCTTGGGTTGTAAGGGTGAAGGGGAAGGGACTCGCGAGAAACCGTGAGAGCCGGCGGCGAGATGTTCCTGGAGATGACGCGCGGCATGGGCGAACGCAGGGTATGGGTGCGTCTTAATGATGGCTTGTTCATGCAGGAAATGATGATGCATCTGTTCCAACGGGAGATAGCTCTGATGTATTGAACCAACTGCATGATGGATCAAAATCCAGCGAGTCGATTAATATTTCTAACAGCAATTACTGGAGAGATGTCAGAGCAAACCTTGTGTGGAACAGGTGAGGCCGGTTTTATTCTTGTTTACAATCTGTAGTGTTCATAGCTTTTCTTTAGGTTCTAATTGATATCAACGTATGTACATGCATTTAGGCCATCTAGACATTTATGATTTCAGTCCTTGGTATTGCTCCTCATTATCTGCCAAGAAAAATCGGGAATAACGTATTGAACTTAGCTAGTTGCACTGGTTGCATAACAAGTCCAGTTTGTGTCGATACCAATATCAGCATGTATTGTGTCGATACCAATATCAGTATTGCTCCCCAATCATTTGCAAAGTACAGAGAACGGTTAAAGAACAATACAAGGTATACTCTTGTGAGCTTAAGCCACATCAAGTACCCAAGAAGTCAATTGCAGAGCTCTAGTTAAAAACAGGTATATGATGAACAAATTGTACATGAAGTAGATTGTGCAATTCGATGCCTAAGTTTAGTGTTACTTATTCAACCACTGATTATTCGTATTTAACCATCGTAATGATTGAACAAGTTATATCCTAATTTTCCAATAACATTGCCTGGAATGGATTTGCTGCAACTTTGTTTTTTTTTTTTCAATTTGAAAAGCCTCACGGAGTTTGAGCTAAAAGGGTACGCATGAGCTTCCCGAAAAATAGTTGTAGGCTCATTGAACTGAACTGAACAACTAGTACAGTTAAATTGAAATTCAGTACAAGCAAAGTATGATTAATTCCATCGGTAAAGTACGACTAATCAGATGAGTGGACGATTGAAGTTTATTCATTGTTGCAAATTATTTAGCGAAGTACAGAGTACAATTAAAGAACAATACATGGTATAGTCATCTGAGCTCAAGATTCTCAAGTACGCAAGTCAATTTCAGATATCTAGTTGCCTTCGCTGGATTCTACATCACAGCAATGGAAAGTTGGCCTTCACTGGATTATTTGTGGAGCTAGCTTTCGAGATTTTAACCTTGTGACATCGCGATTGTTTAATTGTTTGTTTTCAATATTTTTTCCCTGTATTTTACCTTTTCCTTTTCTAAAATTATATGCAGATATAGATGTCCTCGAATCCGTGCGATCAAACCATTCTTTCTAACTAGAATCTTGTTGAATTTGAAATGTGAAAAACGCCACTTTTTTTTACCAGATGTAGCAGCATGAAGCTGCTGGCGAACATACACCGTTCGCCACTCCCTCCATTTGTTTTGCTGATTGACTGACCATGCTGTAATAACTTTCAAGAAAGCAGCTGCATGCATGTGTGTACTTTTGTATCCTGGAAACTTGTGTTTACATTTTATTAGTCATCGATACGAATACATTTTTAAAACTGAATGTTTGTTTGGTGTCTTTGCAGGATGAAACCATATGATAGGATGGAACATACGACTGAGTGACAAACAAGAAGAATACTCAAGTTTTGCGTTAGAAGATAACTTTTCCTTAGGGACATGTCAAACATTAGAGACTCGAGCAAGAAGAATATTCAAGTTTTGCGTTAGAAGACCATTTGTTTAGAGAGATGGCAGGTCCAGAGAACTGATAGTCACACATCAACGAGAAACAATATATTTCGCCACGTACTAATAATTAATAAATACTTGCACGTAGTAAAACATGCGTGGAGCTTACATTATGCCAAATGCCAACAAATTGAAACACATGCACACTCCATCTTCATCAAAGCTACTCCAAATAAATCACCCAGAGCAATGCAACCTCAATACCATAATCAACTAGTTCTCACAACCTTTATTCTGCCAGACCTACGCTAGCAGCTAATATTAAGTGAACTTATTATTAATGGACTGAACTCATGGTGAGCTGGCCGGGGGATAGTATTCCCGTGTGGGAGGGGGGCATTCCGGTGTGGCAGGGGGGTATTCCGGCGTCGGCTGTCCGTATTCCGGAGTGGCAGGGGGGCACTCCGGCGTGGCAGGAGGGTATTCAGGCGTCGGCTGTCCGTATTCCGGCGTGGCAGGGGGGCACTCCGGCGCTGGCTGTCCGTATTCCGGCGCGGAAGGGGGATATTCTGGCGTCGGCTGTCCGTATTCTGGCGTGGCAGGGGGGCACTCCGGCGCTGGCTGTCCGTATTCCGGCGTGGAAGGGGGATATTCTGGCGTCGGCTGTCCGTATTCCGGCGTGGTAGGGGGGCATTCTGGCGTCGGCTGTCCGTATTCCGGCGTGGGAGGCTGGTACTCCGGCACGGGCTTCCTGTGGCGGTGGATGAAGACAGGCTTCTTGTGGTATTGGCCGAACAGGTGCTTCTTGCGGCATGGGTAGCACATGATCGCCGAGGCGCACTCCGCAGACGGGTAGTGCGTCTTGCCGGCGACGGCGACGAAGGTGTTCGTGCCGTCTTCCTCTGCTAACGGCACGATCTTGGACGGATCCTGCCCGGGGCACGGCTTGCTCGCCGCGCTGTGGAGCTGCGCGAAGCAGTCGTTGCCGTGGAGGTCGCCGGCGAGGGGGACGCTGAATGCGCCAGAGCCCTCGAGCTCGCCGACGGCCTTGCTCTCGTACTCGCCGTTGCCGTTCTTGCACTTGATCGCCACCTGGAGACCTGATCAGAAAATGGCAAGACAACACTATTACTTACGGGGCTGTATCCCATACTCTATAGCAGCAGCCACGATCCTCTCGTGAGATTTTCATGTATCCCATACTCTCCCTCGTCCCTACTGTGAAACCATATTCCACCTTCTGCTAGTCGCCGTCCACGATGTTAAGAATAATCAAGAGTTAGAGCATCTACAATGGTTTGTTTCTTAGTTTGTTACTAAGAGGAGAGAGAGTACTCAATCTAATAAAAAGAAACAACCATCCCAATGGATTGTTTCTTAAGCTTGTATCTAAAACTTTAATTGCTACAAGTGGATTGTTTCTTAAGCTTGTATCTAAAACTTTAATTGCTACAAGCTTGTTGGTAGGCAGTGGGACCCACAAAATGAGTGTTTAGGTAACAACTAAGTCTCCAATAGAGTTTTTTGTTGTTTCTTATGTCTTGGTATTAACAATCTGATAGTTTCTTCATGTAGAAATAGTTTCACCTTCTCTCCTCATCTTCTCTCTTCCACATCATCTAAAAGCTGATGTGACAACCTCTTAGTAACAGCTGAGGTGGATTGTTGTAGATGCTCTTAGTGCTGTTAGTACGTGGGTGCGTTAGATTGTTTTCATGGCGTGAGTGCATGTGTGCGTGCGTTGGGTTGTTATTGCGTGAGTTACATGCAGGTGCGTGTGTTAGTTGGGTAGTTAGTGCGTGAGTTACATGCAGAGATTTACTAGTGTGTGTAATGTTAGAGTTAATTAGTGGATAGGTTATTAGGAGTTAGTGCGTGCGTAAGTTAGTTTGCGGCAGCCAGTGACGGAGCTTGAAGAGAAACATTGAGGGGGCCAAACTAAGAGAAATATACTTAAATAAGTATTTTTATTAGTATAAAAGCAGTGAAAATTAGTGTTTGCATAAGAACTTTGTTACAAAAGGAGGGGCCATGGCCACCTTTGGCCTACACAAAGCTCCGTCACTGGCGGCAGCCATGTCCAGGTATGCCTATTTAAAGACTTGTAATCAGTTTGTATGAGTTGAGCCAAACAGAAAAGAGAGAAGAATAGAAAGAGAAAAGTAGCACTAGGCAGTTGCAGTGTTACGCAAAATCTTCTGTATGTTCTTCCTCTCCGTGAGTTCATCTCCCTCACTCGTGAAAGTGTATGTCCGTAGGTAGAATTTCCAACACACGATCCTACACCTACATATTCCCTTATCTCTCTGACCCCAAACCTCAAACCCTACACCCCCTCCCCCTCCACGCACGCGATGCTGGCGAGCCACCCCACACCAACCCCTCCATCGGAACGTTGATCGCCGAATTATTGCCGCCCGTCTTCCTCGTCACAGGCTAGCCCCGCCGCCCTCTGATGTAGGGCTTGGATTATTGGCCGAAAATCGTGATTTTCAGTTATACTGGAGTACTGGAGCCCCCGTTTAAAATTCCAAATGGCCAAAAAAAGAGAGGATTTGCTAGTTTTTTTTGTCAATATAAAGGAAATTTGTAACCATATGCAAGTGCATGTGCCCGGTGGAAATGCCCTTAATTAGCCTTGGAAAAGGGAGGTTGTCGGTTCAAATCTTGGAGCTACACTATTTTTTGAGTTTTTCGTTTTAACTTCACAAAAAAAATTTGATTTGGAAATTTTGGCTGAAATTCAAAGAAAATTTCCGATTTTTTCAGCCAAACCAGCGACCACCCCCTTCTTAAATTTTTTAACAGGTTACCGAATCTCTGCTATGATGTTGTGGCCGTTGCCCACTAATCGCTAGAAATCTAAGATTGGGAGCTTGGTGAACATAAAAAAAACCCTTATGGAGCACGAATCTGGAGATATGATATAATGTTTTCAAATTTTGACAATTTGGGAGGATCATGCCTGACTTTTAGCAACTCCCGTTGCTCATTTACTTCAACCGCTTAAACATTGAAGAGAGAGGGAGAGACTGTATAGCAGGGTTTTGATTACCGGTTTTATTTTTTTACAGGGTCACCGGTAGAACCGAAATGGCCGAAAATCAGAAATTTTTAAATCAAAATTTGAATTTTTCAAAGTTAAAATGAAAAATGATAAAATTCAAGCAAATCCGGTTTTTTTTTGCCCGTTTTAATCGGTTTGCATTTTTACCGGGTAGCCGATAGAACCGAAATTATGAAAAATCAGTTGAAAATCGGTTGGTAATCAAAACCCTGGTGTGTAGTACTAGCATGCAAGACATTGAAGAGAGAGTGTATACTACGTAGCATCCAAGCACGTCGTACCCTTGAAAGCGGCCTCGGCGTTCCTGTTCTTCCTCGAGCAGTCGGCGCACTTGGCCAAGCCGACAACGACCGATGTCGTCGTGGCCGCCTCACCCGCCGCAACGTTCGCTACGGCGACCGCCATCAGCGCGGCGCAGACGCCGACGAGCAGCCTTCCTCCTCCCATGACGAAACCCTACCAGCCAGAGTAGCCAGTCTCTTACTTGTGTGAAGTATAACTCTAACTACAAGGTCGTTGTGAAAGAAACAGTGCGAATTGTAGCAGTGTGAAGAGCAGGGACGTCCACTGCACACGGCTTATATAGACGAGTTTGCATCACTGATTTGATTTTACTGATCTTAATTACAGCTCGATTGATGAGTGATGAAGTGGCATTGTCAAGCTAGCAATCTGTTGTGGCACCGGTTTTAATTGTCGATGAGCAATTAAATGCGCAATTGTACGGGAGCAAGCTGATGAGTCAATTCTGATCGTCGAGATCTCTCCACCATGGCTACGCATCTCTGTACGTAGGTAGCTAGGTAGGTATACGTACATGCATGCATAGTTGAATGCTTGAATTAAGCTGTACATGCATGCATTGATAACTGTGCTAGCTAGGTGCTTCTAGTTACGCGCCATCAATTACACTGCTGGACTGCTACAACAATGTGCCCCATTAAAAAATGGGAATCCCTACTGTCATTTTTCTGTTCGTTAGACACGTACGCTATAAAGTTCTTGTAGAGAAAATTTGTGTGGTTTCTCAGTTTCTTGCACAATGCTTTGTCGAACGTGCCTCTTTGGCTGCCAAACATTTCCTTGATGAAGCAGTCCTCAACAAAATTAGTATGGACACACGTTTGGCGGAATACGGCTGGATCAATCCTTTTCGAATCCTTGTTTTGAAACTTCTTCCTTTGACCTGTACATCTACATGTCTAATCAAGTAATCGAGCTCTAATTGAATGAAACTATGGCGATTGCTCTTGACATCATTCTTAGATATTTTCAACGCTTAACTAGTTAACCTGAAGAGCAACATACCAGGAGCTAGCAAGCCCAGCAGCTCGTACGCTCGTACATACCTAAGAGATGACGCCGAGGACACCGAGGGAGATCTTGGCCGCATCCAGGTCCGGGTGGTCGGCACCAAGCTCCCTCACCACGGAACATAAGGGGTTCACTACATTGCCGTATTTTGTTTATATATAATTTTATTTTTTCTTTGTTTTTACTCAACCTCTCAAATTACATGTGAAGAATATAATGGATTCACCACGTTGCCGTATTTTGTTATGTGATGGAATATATGAGTTATTAAAACTTTGGTTCATTGATACCGAGAAAGGGGACAACATTTCATGCCAAACTGTGAAACTGGAAGAGACATTTATTTAACTTGAAAAACTTTCACCCACTGCCATGTAGTTAAATGTGCCAATAAATGTATCTCGCTGTGCAGAAGAACTAGCAATGATGGCACTAGCACGAATTCCACTAGCACCGAAGTCTGATATTTTTACTTCACCCTTATGATTTATTAATACTAGCGGCCTGCGCGCGCCTTGGCACGCGTAGACTCTTTTGAACCGGGATGACACGCACTGTCACACAGCTTGTAGGAAATTGAGGTAGAATGAACTAAGCAACATATAACATAACCACAAGAAATAAAGATTTTCTTATGTATGCATATAAAGGAAGAGAAAGAGAAGGGCTCACTAATGAGCAATGCGCAACACACAAACAGAGTCTACTGGCAAGAAAATTCATGGTTCTAATGAGTAGTTATCTTGTTTTCTCTTCTATTTGTAATGCTGACAGAAAGGTTAGAATTCGGAGATGATACTTGTCCAATCAATAATAGCATCTCCCGCTGTGATTAAGTTTATTGCATGGAAGAACCAAAGGTAATTCTAGCAGGGGAAGTCTGTGGATAGCAAAGTTCAGACATGGACACCATATTCGGATATCTTGTTGATCCTTTCTTCCAATGCGTACTCCGGGTTTTCAAGTCAGAGGCCATGGAAGCCATCTGAAAATGGTTTATGCTACCTACACAAGAGAAGAAGGATGCACAGGGTCTGTTCAACAATGTGATAGAAGAAACTGCAAGGAAACTTGTGGAGTCTAGGAAATGCAAGGCAAAGGCTTTGGTTGGTGCTTTTGCAACAGTGATCTCTCTCCAGGATGGCGAGCCCACATCATCTACACCACAAGGTGGTAACTCGCCACATTCAGTTCGCGATGATGAGAAGGCACCTTGGGAAGAAGCTGCATAGAATATGCACATCTTTTCAAGATTGCCAAGTTTGCAGTCATGTTTTGGACTCTCTTCTTCTTTTTTTTGTTCCAGAACTGGATCTAATGGAGAAGATTCTACATAGTTTGTACATTAGATCTCTTTTAGATATAACAATTGCTGAAAAGGTTTGGAGTATGATAATACATAGTCAAGATGCTTCCAATAGAGAGTGGTTTTAGGTATATTTTATTGTAAATCAATTCAAAAACTATAAGACCAAGTGTGCTTTTGTTGGGCTTGGATTTCCAAAGTGCTATAAAGGAAGTGTTGGTTTGAAGTTTGTTTACAACCTTCCTGCCCTTGCTTTTCTGGTTTGATTTTGCTATCTTGGTGGGCATATTTGTATGTTATAGACTCACTGCAGTGGAGCTTCTAAATCTTTTATATTGAATGTATGCTATTTTCTTACAGTTCCTGCTTAATCTTGAAGACCTACGCACATACCATTCCTTCTACTTTTCTCCGTGCCAGCTACACCCTTCAAACTAATAGGTATCGTTGTTGAAGCGCCATTTTTATGCATGTCAGTACGCCTAAAACTTCTAACGGGCCTATAGTGATCAAACTATCTGGATTTTGTAAATGCTAAACATACTTCCTTCATCTTGTAACTCTGGAATACAATTTTAGCACCAGTCCAAAACAGCTGCTAGCACTGTGCTAATTTACCCGTAGTTACCCAAAAAAAGACACTTGTTACCAACAAAACGTGGTGAAAAGCTTTTCATTTGTGACATAGTGACATCTTTAACCTCTTAAACATCATCAACTGCATAACATTCTAGCTAGAACGAAGGTAGCAGAACAATCAATGAAAAGGAGCAATTTCTTTCACTTGCTACGAAGAAATCCACTGAAGATCAATGGCATAAGTTAACTTTGAAATTATAGATCTACATGTTTTTTGGTATAAATTAGGGAACTCTGAATCTCAGATACAGTTTCATTGCAAGTACTGCTATATCATATCTGAATGTGAAACAGAACAACCAAGATTCTAAAGAAAACACACTAATAAGAAACCAAAAATTGAAAATTTTATCAGCAAGCGGCGATCTTTACCCCCAATTTCTCGCAGAGATGCATGAAATTAATCAAAGGTAAGGGTTTCCTCATCGCGCTCTCAACTGAATTATGGCCTTCACTCTCCACGCACCCCTGGTGTGCACCACGATCTGTAGAACGAAGGTAGCATAACAATCAACGAAAAGGAGCAATTTCTTTCACTTGCTACGAAGAAATCCACTGAAGATCAATGGCATAAGTTAACTTTGAAGCTATAGATCTACATGTTTTTTGGTATAAATTAGGGAACTCGAATCTCGAGATCTGAGTTTCATTGCAAATCTTGCTATATCATATCATTGATCGTGAAACAGAACACCCAAGATTCTAAAGAAAACACACTAATAAGAAACCAAAAACTGAAAAATTTATCAGCAAGCGGCGATCTTTACCCCCAATTTCTCGCAAAGATGCATGAAATTAATCAAAGGTAAGGGTTTCCTCATCGTGCTCTCAACTGAATTATGCCCTTCACTCTCCACGCACCCCTGGTGTGCACCACGATCTGGCCGTCATCCAGGTGAAGCGCTGCGAGCTCCCGCCGCACCCCCACAGTTAATTCAGCACACAGTGGTACTTTAAAGAAAAGACATTTTTTTTGTCAATGCAAATTACGTAGGCAAAAGGAATTAATTCGGAAATAGGTTTATGCAAATGTGAGTATGCTCATATTTTAAATATTATGCCTTCCTGTCAATGGTAACCACATTTAAGAGTCGACTACTTGAACATAGTTTAATTATACATCTCTGAGATCTTGCCCATAGATGTTGCCACCCTTTAGGACATTTGTGCTTTGTGGTATGATACATCTCGCAACATATCAATGCCATAATGTCCATGACAACAGTAACACATTGTGACATGAAATGATACTGCGTCTTGGCGTGCTCATCCGAAAACATGTGAATCATGCAGGATGGCTAATAGCCTAAAACAGATTGGAGCCTATATCGGTTCTAAAAACAACAAACTAATATGTGTTTGGAACCGATAGGCGAGAGAACCTAAATCGAGGACCCCCAAACAAATGTTAAATTTAAGGGGAAAGCACCATTAATCGAAAATAACGAAATTGAGCCATTAGGGATCCTAGTTGGCTTCGGTGACTACAATAGTGACCAATTCACGAGAAAAGTTCTATAGCATGTGCAACATGATTGATTAGCTCAAACCATGGTATCGACATCAAATGAAACGAACTCTCGACTTCTTTGAGAATGATCCCATCATAATTTAGAATAATGTGTGGTGCCATTGAGTCATTAACCAAACATCAAGCGACTCTCGTCTAGGAGATTAAGCAATCTGGAAGGTATCCAATCCAACAATGAAAACACTAAGAACATCAAGAGCCAACCATACCGAAAATTTGTCGTCTTTGCGCCTCCACATGGGGTGGTCCTTGAGCTGCAAAACCAAAAAAAAAAATGCAAAAACGAGACACTAATCAAGAATCACCATCGCAAAATATATCATCCACCATTAGTGAAGCACTACACATGTTGTATCGTTCGGCACCTTGCAGAGAGGAGGCGAATCAGGCGTAGTTGGGCTCCTCGTCGCCGCTGAACGAGGAGGACAGGCACACCTCGGCGCCAAGAATCGAAGCGGTAGGCGTAGCATCGGAAGGTGGATTCATCGGCGCATTCGATGCGCTCGCGTCCAAAGACCGAAATCTTGGTTCGCGGCAAGCTCATGTACTCGCTACAAATTAAAGCAGCGAACATCTCAAGCGCTATCCTCGGCATAAGGTAAGGTGAGCTTGGTGCCTTGGTCCCCTGAGTTTGGGGAGAATCGAGTACCGAGGGTGGCGGGCGAGTTGTTGATCGGAGGTGGACTCGGGCGGCGGCGGCGAGAAAGGCGTGGGGACGAAGGGGTGGGCGGTAGCAGTGTGGGGAGGAGATATCGCCGGGCGTGGAGGCGAGATAAAGCAACGAAGCTCGAAGGCCACGGTCCCCGACGCGCGAACGCGTCTTGAGCCGACGAGCAACATGGCGGCCAAAAGCGACGGCAGTGTGAGAAGATGAGGTCGTCGGCGACAAAGGTGAGGAGGCGGGCGCACCACGGGGAGGAGAAAGCTTGGATCTAGCCGGTTCTAAGTCGTGCGGCCGGGATGTCGGGGATCAGGTACACGGAGAGGCGATGGAGGCGGAGATGGTGGTGCTGGCCGAGGAAGAGGTGCCCAGAGGAGGGAGAGGTGGCGTCGGAAAGGGGAGGTGGAGGCACAGGGATTAGAGGCAGGCAGGGGCGGTGAGGGGGAGGGGGCGGAGGGAGCGACGCCCGAAGAAGGAAGAGGAAAATATCGTGAAGAATCGTTTGAGAGCTTCGCTCTGCTGCGAAGACCGAAGAAGCAGAGGCCGTTGGAGAAAATCGCCCGAGCGACGAACGGCAGAAAAGAAACGCGCCGCAGAATCGGACGGACAAGGAAAAACTGTCGACGTGGCCTGTTTCTTTGCTCCTCAAATCAGTCTCCTTTTATATATAAAGATATTCGATGGTTTCAGATCTCGGTGTATAATGTGCTTCTCACGATGCAAGTACATCAGTCCTTTTAACACCTGCACAAGAACGATGCGATTTTAGTTAAAAATGTCCACGTGATGCTACTAAGGTAACATTCTAATAGCAAAGAAACTATGTGCCCGTTTATGCGCCATGTCACCGGCACCTTCAGATTGCGACAAGGTAGGGCTCGGAATGGTTTTAGCAATCTTGAAATCGACAAGTGAGCCACCGTCCATGTACTCCCAAGACAATAGAAATAACACCATCAGTGACGGAGCTTGAGCAAATTTCTAAGGGGGGCCACCAAGAAGTCGGCCGGTTCTAGAGTGACGGAGCTTGAGCAAATTTCTAAGGGGCCCACCAAGAACTCGGCCGGTCCTCCAAAAGAACTGAATCAAGAATCAAGAGGAACATTTGCATTTTTTTACGGGAGCTTATATTGCCATTTTAACGAACACCTTGCTGACAAGAAAAATTTAGAAACATCATTAGAGGAGGGAGTAAGATAGATAGGAGGGAGAACAGTGTTGCTTGCCTATGTTGCTCTCGAAGTGCGTCACTACCGCCATCGTGCAAGAGGGACGGCCGGGAGGACGAGCTGCCGGTGGCATCGAGGCAGTGTTGACGGCAGAGGCCAACTGGCAGCTCTGGAGGAGGTCGGGAGGAGCAGGAGCACGGGGAGGAGGCGGCAATGAGGAGAGCGGCCATGGGAGGGAGGCGAGGCGGTAGGCGGCAGGAGGCGACAGGCGGCAAGGCGGAGGCGGAGACAGAGGCAGAGGCAGAGGCGGAGGGGGAGCAGCCGACGTCGGGAGGGAGGCGGACGGGAGACTGAGGGGGTAGGCGATGGGGTTGAAATTTTTTCCCCAAAATTGCTAGGGGGCTACGCCCCAGGTTTGTCCCTAAACACCATTGACATAAAAACACTGATAGCACATAACAACATATTGGCCTTTGTGTTGACAAGCTTATTTTTAACTCTGAGCAATTTATGCGCATATACTTTCTGAATATTGAGTCAGATAATCTGCAAACACAACAACACTAATGGAGATAATGACCCTTTCCAACAGATAGGCAAACTATTGCACGAAATGAGTATTGGTCTCTCTTGAAGTTACAACTATTAGGTACATTAAAGAGATTGTATATAAAAACTAATTTGTACAGAAAAGTGGGCGAGAACCATGAATAAGAAGCGACAAAAGAATGTACGTTTGAGACAATACCTTGAGCAAAAAAGCTGGTCGATCCATTTGTGGCGAACCAATTGCACGATTCCACTACTACCTTTTCTAATCACTTTGATGGCATCTAGATCATCTAGGCTCAATTGATGATTATCCAATGACTCTATAGGAGGAGCCTGGAGAACATTTTGAGTATGTCAATAGAAAGAAGGTGAGAACACAAAAGAAAAAAATTTAACAAATTAGATGAATGATGAGTGTAACACCAATAATGGTATTTGACAATCCTCAAAAAAAAGAAGGTAACAAACAACATTCTTCCACTGTAAGCAAGTGATCGAGCATTGCCATTCGGGAGAAATAAAGCCCTTTGGATATAGCATATATGATTTCGGTAATCCACTGATATGCCGATATCTGTGACTAGTACCTATGGCATCCTACATAAAAAATCACTATAGTATTCCACTCATCTTAAAGAAAGAAGAGAAAAGGGCATCATGAGACATAATGCTACACATTGGTTTCCTTAAATCATTATCTAACAGGGGAATAGGAAATAATAAGAATGCTATTGCAGAATTTCTATACCATATCCACATGTTTGCTAACTACCCTTACATTGACTTGTAGAAATCAAACATAAGTGCACCTTATCGGTTATCACTAAACATCATCCCGATCTCCGGACACGTGACATATCAATTCCAAGCATAACCAGAGCTCAACAACATTTCACTCAAATGTGAATCCGAACCAACTCACTACTGCCTGAAACACGAGGAGCGGCGAGGCGAAGGCCGAGCAGCATGAGGAGGAGCCCCAGCGGGAGGATGGCGGGCACGGGGAGAAGAGCGTGGGCGCATGGGCGATCGGCGATCTTGTTGGGATGATCTCGGCTAACAGACTTCAAGATTCAAGGGGGCTACGCCCCACTCGCGCACCCTGATCGGGGGCGCAACCAATAAGCATGGTTTCGGTCCCGTTCACCCAGCGCCATATAAAGATTAGGGACTCGGCAGCCGATGGACGGTTGAGGTTTTAGGCTACGAACACCCCAACAAATCCGATCTCTCACAGGCGTTGCGGTGGCGAAGCCGAAGACCGGTCGCCGCATCACCGCGACACCGTCGTCCTCACCAACGCCACCTCCGACCACCTCTACACTGACGCATCTACAAGCACTCATGGCATCTCCAGGTTCGGGTATGTCAATTATCGCTTCCGCTCTAAAGATTAGATTAGGTGTTCATCATTGAGTTAGGGTTAATGTCATTATATCATATTTAGCCTCAGTTATATGCACACA
This sequence comes from Phyllostachys edulis, assembly GCA_036346405.1. Classification (NCBI taxonomy): domain Eukaryota; kingdom Viridiplantae; phylum Streptophyta; class Magnoliopsida; order Poales; family Poaceae; genus Phyllostachys; species Phyllostachys edulis. The sequence goes on along the minus strand of CM070563.1, from coordinate 46,104,564 downwards.
TTTGGTATCAGAGCACCCCTAGACTCGTTGTTGAACCCAAATCAGTCCCACCGAACTTGTTGTGCCCAGATTACATGATTAGACTTTCGGTTTTAGCACTTAGAAGGAGGGGAATCAAGAAATTTTGAAAAAACCTTATGAAATCCTGAAGCAATCAAACCCAAATCGGCGGATACTTACGTTTTTGCTCATCACCGTCTCTTGATCTGCGGCCGCCTCGTGGTCGCGTATACTTCGCCTCAAGCCGCCGCTTGATTGATGCTCCCAGCGTCGTCTTGAACGAAATCGCCTCTAGCGGCCGCCCGTCTTTTTCGGGAGAAGAAAGGGGAAATGAAGCTAGGGTTTCGGTTTTTTGGGTCTTTTATGCTCTTGGGAGCCATCTTCGGCCGTCCGTAAGATCCAATGGCCACGTCGCTTTTCGGTTTTGGCCGGCTGAGATTTGTAATGGGCCGGCTGTGCATTGTTTCGGGCCGGCCGAGAGCAATTTTTACGGCCCGGCTGATTTTTTACTGGCTGATTAATGTTTTGTGATTAATGTTTGTTTTGTACACTGTTTTAATTAACGTTTAGTTGCCCAAATAATGATGTATTATGTATAATGTTTGGTCTCTAATTAAAATTGAACCAACGAGATATTTTGATTAGAGATTTTTATGTTTTATTTTGGCATTATGTATGCACATGATTATATTATGACCAACGTTGTTTGTAGTCGTGTGTCGCCATATTAAATTGTTAAGTTCTTTTTCCATTTTCTGCCCAACGGTGATATGGATTAGAACTGTAGTTTTGCATGTTGTTAATCAGACCAACGTAGGGTTAATTACATGCAATACATTTTTATGTTATTTTAATTTTGCAGCAATAAACACTTCAAATGTTGTTTGCCACAATTGACAACATTGAGCGACTTACGGAAGCAACTTTCCCACTTGGAAAGAAAGAATTTCAGTTGTCCTTGGAGTTTTAGACCTTGACTATGCGTTAAGGGTGACTTCTCCCATTCCCCCTACCGACGGTGAGGATAATTATGATGAGAAAAAGAAAATTTATGATGCTGATGCTGAAAAATGGGAGCGGTCCAACCGCCTGTCACTAATGATCATGAAAACCTCTATCTCAGTTGGGATCAGGGGAGCAATCATAGATTCCGAAAATGCTAAGGAGTACCTGGCTTCAGTTGAGGAGAAATTCAAAGGCTCCACTAAGGTTTATGCCAGTACTTTAATCTAGAGGCTCTTATCCACTAAGTATGACGGGTCCAGCAGCATAAGAGAGCATATCATGATGATGACTGATATGGCTGGAAAGCTCATGTAACATCCCAAATATGGGTCTGTGTTTCAAATGTAAGAAAATGAGTAGAAATTAAAACTTTTCTTGCATCTTGAAGTTTTTGAACAATTCTGTAATTCTTGTAAAGGAATTATGGGAAATCAAAAACATAAACCTCCTGTTGACTAAAGTCATGACCTCTTTAAAACTTTTTAAGAAAAGTTTGTGATCAACATCTGGAAATATTTTTCCTTGGTCCTAGAGCTACTGTGTGGCTCCTCTGAATTATTTCATAATTTTTAGAAATTATTTGATAATTTTTGGAGGCTAGTCAAACCAGTCAAACTCTTGGTCAAACCCTAGAACAAGCCTTCTGAAATTTTTGAAGAAAAATGCTGTGCATAAAAATCTCTGGAAAATTTATGTAAGGTCTATCTTGGAGCTAGCAACCTCCATTTAAAATTTCAGAATTTTTGGAGTTGAATTGCTACCTCTAAAAGTTTCCCAAAGTTCATCCTTTATTTATCATCCCTAAGTCAAAGCCACTGTTGCTTGGGTTCAAGCCAGAGTCTGGCTCGAGCCAATGGACTCGGTCAAGCCAACTAAGCGTACCCTAGCGCCAGTTCAAATTGGGCGCTCATCCTCAGCCTTTGGATCTTGATCGTGCGACTCACACCTGTCCCGCTCAGCCCTGCCCTGTTCAAACGCGCCAGCTACCGCAGCCCTTAGATCTCAATCCAACCGTCTCGGCTGTTTTCAATCGCAACCATACCTTTTTAATCCAACCGCCCAGGGAGTTGGGTCCGTGACTTATGGTCTGGCTCCACCCACTCGTGCACTTCCGACCGAGCCGCCTTGTGCCGCTGACTAGTGGGGCCACCGCCTTCTCTGGTCATCTTCCTCCTCTGGTTAGCGCGCGCGTGTGTGCACCAGAGCGCAAGACATGGGAGGGAGCTCCTGTGCATCATCCTCCCGTGTGCGCCTCCCTCAACGACTCCATGCATTAAATGCATACCAGAAGCTCGCCCCCAAAGTCGCGGTCGTGCCTGCTCTCGTCCTCTCTCCTGTCCTTGGCGAAGCTCCCGGTCCAGTCCGCCATTAACGCTCGTCCTCGCCCCACCGTTGCTCTCTGGCGATAAGAAGGCCACGAGCTCATCCTATTCTCTTTTTCCAGCACCCCCAAGCTTGCCAAGCTTTCTCTCTATTCAAGTGAGCTCAAAACTCCCGAGAGCCTCAATCCGCCATTGTTGGCCGAAGCAAGCTTTCGTCGTCCCGGCGCTCCAGCGGTTCATTTGCTCTCATATCGCGCCAGCTTGTACCTCTCATCATATCAATCTTATCCCCTAACCCAATTGGTTTTGACCTTCATAGGAGTCATTCAATTTCGGAGTTCCCCCTTTTTTTCGGCCGAAAGCTTCCCCTTCTTCCCCGTCTCCGGTAAGCACCTTCTCCCTTCGATTCTTTGTTCTGGGAGCCTCTCTGTGCTATGCTAGAGCTAACCCGATGACGCGGTCGTGCTATTGCTGCCTAGGCCGTCGTCACCTCGTCGTCTTCCTCGGAGCCGACAAGGTCCTCCGCCGCCAGTGCTCCTCCTTCTGCCTCCGAGCCTTCTCTGTGCTGAGGTACATCCTCAGTAGCCACTAGAAGCTCGGGCACCCGCTTGATTGAACCGCTGCGGAGCACCTTGCTGTTGTCGCCGTAGCCGTACTCTGCACCGCCGCTCTCCGCCGGCTCGCCGCCATTCTAGACCGGCGTAGCTGCGGTGAGTGCTCCCTGGGTGTGCGCAATAGTATTGCGAACCCATTCCTGCCTTTGATGTGCGCCGCCGTGGCCTAGGTCGCCGGCGACGAGCTCGGGACCGCCTCGATGCATTGTCGAGACGAAGCGCAAAGATCGCGCCATGGCCATTTAGGACAAAGCCTGGTCATTAATGTGTTAATCACTGTTAATCATTGCTAATCAGTGCTCAAACATTAAATGGCGGTCCTAAACCGACACTAAAGGTCGCTGACATGCGGGCCCGTGTCTTTAAAACCCCTCCCGAGCACTTTAAATGCGGTCCGTGGCTTAATAGTCACTGTCAGGTGGGCCCAGCAATTATAACCCTTCCGGGCGCTATGCTCAGGTCATTAAGACTAATCATAAATTAATCTGCTCTAATCATTGGGTTAAACATTTAATGGCCACTCTTTTCCGTGTCGCACAGCCGCTGACAATGGGCCTGGCGCCTCAAAGTGCGCCTTCAGGCGCTTTAACCCGCTGCGTGGACCGCTCTCGCTTCATCACATCGACCGTGGGCCCGCCCGTCGTAATCGCAATGCACATGGAGATCACACTACTACAGAACCGACATCACGAGCGGTTGGAATCGTCATCACGAGCGGTTTCGAACCGTCTATGTTTGTTGGTCTGCGATAACAGATATTATCACGCATGGTACAAAACCGCTCGTGATACGAAATATCACGCACGGTTTTATTAAAAACCATCTGTGAAGTCAAATATCACGAGCGGTTTGAGCGAAAAACCGTGCGTGATAGAGAATATCACGAGCGGTTCTAAATAAAACCGTGCGTGATAGAGAATATCACGAGCGGTTCTAAATAAAACCGTCAGGATTTACGAATATCACGACGGCTTTTTGTAGAACCGTCGTGATATTCTCCTATCACGCACGGTTTTATTTAGAACCGTCGTGATATTCTCCTATCACGCACGGTTTTACGCTCAAACCGCTCTGTGATACTTGACTTCACGACGGTTTTAACGTAAAACCGCTGTGATAGCTCGCACTTTGCCCACAATTTGGTGTTTTCTGGCTAGCCTCGGGAATTGCTAGCCATGCCCTCTGAAAACAAGCATTCACGTAAATGATTCAAGCATTCACAAAAACAGATTCAAGGAGCCATGACAACTCAAAGTGATCATTACTCAAAATAAATTACAAAAGATCCGCATTTGTTCAAGTATTGTCGCTATAGTTACAACTAGATTACAATTGTTTTGCGTTGAGAGGTTTTAGTGGGGTGATGCTCTGGGTTGGCGACGGAGTGAAACTCTCCGTTGTTGTTAATGATTTCTGTGTTGATAAAGGCGCAGAGCTTCCCTCGAATGTCCTTGATCTCTTCCGCAACGAGTGAATCACATTGTAAATTCAAGGCCTGCCACTAGCAAGAGTAAAGTGGTAAGATATATATATTTAAATTTATAATTAGGAAATAATTATTTGAGATTGACAAACCTCGGGATCCTTCTTCCTAGTCAGAAGGATTAGTCGCATATGATAGCGCACGTAGATTGCACATAACTCATCATCTTTTTTTCAAGCGCACCTTGCAAAAAATAGAATTACATATATAGGTATAGTCGGTTCGAGGCGCGTTATTATGAAGTATGATATAGGATTATAGTGTTGTAGCGCGTCTGGGAAAATCCATCCCGTGTGTTAGTTGGGCGCTCTTTCCATTGTATATTCCTTTGTTGACAACATAATTGATGAGCGACCTACATGATTCAAAAGGTTATCCTCGGCCATTTCAAACGAATGAAGACTACAATAGAGTTATGTAAGGAGGAAATGAGCATACCTCTCGAGTATTCCTCTTAGAGTCTTTGAAGTCGTGCTTGTTGCGGTTTAGGGAATCAAGGTATATCACATGGTTCCTCTTGGGTATAATAACTAAAAGGATCGATGGTACCTACTCATGTATGTCGCTATAGTCATTAAACCTAAGTTAGTGTCTTTGCGTATAAAGTACAAATGAAATTTGTATAGCAAGTAGTGACACGTACCCACGGTTGTAGGGCACCACTATGTACTTCATGTTAAATCGACGAAGCATTGACCTCGTTATGTATTTCTCGGCGAAGGAGGAGTCTTATTGGATGGTTTGCAGCGATACCACATGTGGGTCGAGGAAACCCACCGATTCTTTCCATTCCGGACATTTTTCAAAGATGTATCTATACATAAGCAATGAGTTGTGATATTTATTGGTATTACATGAATGTAGAACTTGATTATGCGCACTTACGATTGTCCAACATCGTAGAAGCGAGGCGTCGAGGCCAACGAGGTTGAATAGTTGAAATAAGTCATTGAAGCCCACGACGAAGTACCTCGTCCGCTGAAGAAATGCTTATCCTCGTATCGGCGGTGATTCGATGATCGCACCCTTCTTTTGGGTCTCGCCAAGTACCGGGCATGCAAAGCGACAAGCATATCGGCGTGCATTATCTGCATCGAGCACAATGGTTTTCCGATGATGTAGTTCCTGTATCGCGGACTTCCGGACTTGGGAGGCACCTTAACGTTTGTGGATTTCGATTTGGCCTTAGTGATTGGCGGCGTCTTCTTGTGAGATGACTCGAACGGATCTGGCGGCACGCTTTTGTTTGTTCTTCGGCGTCTTCTCCACGAGAATCGAAGAGGTGGCCTTATGAGGCTAAACATGAGGTGGAGTCATCGAGGTCCGTTGGAGAGGAATGGTCGTGTCGGATCGCGGCCTTCTTTGGGTCGAGTATGATGTCCTTCTTGGGCCATCGGATAAAATAGAGGACGGCATCCCTAGTGTTGTGATCTCTTCGTTCGGGCAAATCTTCACGGGGCGGCTCGAAATTGACATGTACCATATCCACGGACCTGGCGTAACTGCGCGCCACCGGGCACCGTCTTCAGACTTGCCCTTCCTCGTATGGATACACCATCCTCTGCAACCTCAATACAAAGGACCCATCCATCCTCACTTGGAGCTTACAGGCGTCGGCTCCTACAAAATGATACGCAATTAGCTAAGGCGTCCTATAGGTCTATCTTTGGTGCGATCCATAGATGTACGTTACCTTGATGTCGCTCTATCGGTGTCGGACGTCGTCATGTTCACAATTATCTTGTGAACGCGACGCTACTCCGACGTCGAGGAGGACCGCCTCCCGAATTAGCGGGCGGCTTATGCATCACCGCTCATGAGTATATCCATTTGACTCGCAATCTTGCCATCTCTACTTGAAATTGGTTAGTAATCATCTGCACTAACCGGTTGTCGTGCTTCGCCTTGGATCTCTTCCTAGTCCTATCGTGCGATGAGTCGTCCGCGAATCCATGACTCCAAGGCACGTTAACCCCAAAGCCTCGCGTGCGACCCGTGCTCCTTGTTTCCCAAGGCCGTAGATAGTATATCATTCTCCTATCGCATGGAAGGAGCCTTGGGAAGCTTGGGCGATCAAGTCACTGCCGCAAGAGGTCATCATGTTATTATAGGCACTATGAAGTGATGGACTTATTAACAACTTAGTAGTTCGACATATTTACCACACGTTGGGACACTTCGTCCGCCGGTTTGTGAAGGAGATCTTTGCCGAAGACGAGACTTGTGCCCTCGCTTAACCAAATTAGGGAACGCGGGTCTATGACATCGAAACGGGTTCTCCTTCTCCGCCGCCCATTCCTCGTATTTACCCGCGTACCCGCCGGTGCGAGTCTGTCTTGGGTGAGTGTTTCGTGTCTGGAGAGCTTTGTGCGCCGACTTTGCTCCTTAAATTCGCCGTCGTTTTATAGCCACAAAGGTGTCCCATGCTTCCGCGTCAAGAATTTGTATCGCGCTGAAGGCGTTTGACCCGTGTTCACGTGCGTCGTGACAAGAATGCTCTTGAAGGTCCTCCACGATTTACCCATCGTGAGCATCGCCGTCCGTCGCCGCGTGCCACATATGTGCTACGGAATAGTGAACTTCTCGAAAGTTCTCATCCACAGTAGCGCCTTCGCTTCTTCGTCAGTCCTTCCACGTTGGTGTGGTGATGAGGACCCGTTCCCTTGCAAGTATCCCGCAGATGGTCCGGAATCTCGCCGCTGATCTCTTGGGACTCAGAGGGACCCCAAAGTCACTGACCTCCGTGATGACCAGTCGGCCCGTAGGCATTTTCGATTGTCCTCTGCCATCTCGCTTCCGTGTCATTATCGTCGACGGTGACGGCGGCCTCGTCGGCGCCTCTTCCATCTGCGGCGTCGGTGACGGCGGCGAAGACGATGTCTCTGCCATCTCGCTTACTTGCTATCTATATAAGTTACATATGCAATAAAATGGATTGCAAGTGTCCCAAATTAACATATACATTGAAACTTAATAATATGCTCAACATGTGCAATATTAGCAAATAATCATAAATAATTCCAGCATAAATATGAAACAATTAATCTCAGGAAGAAGTACAGAGGTTGACTATAGAGATCAAGATGGCAAATGAAAAGTTGAATGAGCTCATACAGAGTACTAACATTCCTTAATCCACTAGCTTCTCTAAGGAAGCCTACTTCATCGAGGCCGACACACTGGAGTGTGCCATTTGTTTCATGCCGTGGAGGACTGGCATGAAACAAAGGTACACTCAAGTGTGTCAGGATCGACGAAGGAAATGCTAAGCAAAGGTTTAATCCTGTAGGGCTCGCCGCCTCCCTGCTCCTATTATGTGCTCTCAGAAGGAGAGTAGCTAAAGAACAAGTCTTTGCCATCTCAATCCTATTGTCTATACTCTTCATCGACCACGACACCTTTGGAGTGTGCCATTTGTTTTATGCCGTGGAGGATTGGCATAAAACAAAGGTACACTCAAGTGTGTCAGATCGACGAAAAAAATGCTAAGCAAAGGTTTAATCTGAGGGGCTCGCCTCCTGCTCCTATTATGTGCTCTCGGAAGGAGAGTAGCTAAAGAACAAGTCTTTGCCATCTCAATCTTATTGTCTATACTCTTCATCGACCACGACACCTTTGGAGTGTGCCATTTGTTTTATGCCGTGGAGGACCGGCATAAAACAAAGGTACACTCAAGTGTGTCGAGATCGACGAAAAATGCTAAGCAAAGGTTTAATCTGTAGGGCTCGCCGCCTCCTGCTCCTATTCTAACACTCCTAACACTCCTTAATCAACGAAGCAAAGGTTTAATGCATCATGTGCGTAAGACTAGCCTTTAATGAAGACATAGAAACAAAATAGAATCAAGTAAAATAGACATAGCAAATAATCATAAATAATTCCAGCATAAATATGAAACAATTAATCTCGGGAAGAAGTACAGAGGTTGACTATAGAGATCAAGATGGCAAATGAAAAGTTGAATGAGCTCATACGCACTACTAACATTCCTAACACTCCTTAATCCACCAAATTCTATTCTAACACTCCTTAATCCACCAAATCTCTTATGATCTTTGTATAGATAGAAACTAGTGATACAAATCTTTGCTCGAGCCTACTTCATCGAGCTCGACACCTTTGGAGTGTACCATTTGCTTTGTGCCGTGGAGGATTGGCACGAAGCAAAGGTACACTCAAGTGTGTCGAGATCGACGAAGAAAATGCTAAGCAAAGGTTTAATGCTTCATGTCTGAAAGACTAGCCTTTAATGAAGACATAGAACTAGAATCAAGTAAAATGATCGATTTAAGGAAATGCTCACCAATAAAAGGTCTAGAGATTAACGATTACAGGACACTATTCCAACATATTGATTCATGATATTATGTGCTCTCGGAAGGAGAGTAGCTAAAGAACAAGTCTTTGCCATCTCAATCCTATTGTCTATACTCTTCATTAAATGAATATGATAATATAAATTCAAACTATGAGCTCTAAACAATACTTTGCTTAGCGTCAAACGATCTCAATCATTAATCTAAAACAGATTAAACTTCGATCAAGCAGAGGTTGACTACAGAGATCAAGATGGCAAATGAAAAGTTGAATGAGCTCATACAGACTACTAGAAGAATCACAAACTAGTCATTAGATTACCAACTAAAACTGAATACTCTCAATGAATCAACATGAAGAATCGTAATAACTAGCTTTCAACCGAAAGTAACCAATTAACAAAGACATCATATTGATAGTAGCAAGTAATACAATAGAGCTCAAGTATGAACTAACTATCACATTCAATCTCGAGATAAGATGAGTTCATCACGAGCATGTCAACAAAGCCCATGATCAATTTGCAATGAGCGATGAGCTTAACCGAAAGTAACCAATTAACGAGAGATCATATTGACGAAGAGTAAGTAATACAATAGAGCTCAAGTATGAACTAACTATCACATTCAATCTCGAGATAAGACATAGTTCATCACAGAGCATGTCAACAAAGCCCATCGATCAACAAAGCCGAATCGCCACAGAGGAGCAATACTCACAGAGAGATGCCGCACAAGAACTCACGGTGCAAGGAGGAGGCCGACACGGGAGGAGGAGGGCAGCGGGGAGAAGGCCGCAGGAGAGGAGGAGGCCCACACGGGAGGAGGACGGCGGCATCGAGGTCGGAGGCGGCGTCGCCGGGCTTCGGACGGGAGGTGAACAGGGCGCCGGTGGTCGGGGCGGCGGCACCGAGGTCGGCGCGCCGAGGTCGGGGCGGCGGCACCGAGGTCGGGGCGCCGAGGTTGGGGCGGCGGCGCCGAGGTCGTAGTCGGCGGTGAAAACTACCAAGCAGCCCTAAACCCTAGAGGAGGCGAACGAGCGCGAGAGCCTAAGGGCGCGAGAGGAAGTGACAAGTGAGAGCAAAACCCTAGCGCTTATCGCCTTATAAAAAGTATATCACAGACGGTTTATAACGAGAACCGCTCGTGATATAATATCACGACGGTTCTATAAAAGAACTGTCAGGATAATCCTGACGGTTTTTAACTACAACCGTCTGTGATATGAACGTATCACAGACGGTTTTTAAATAGAACCGTCTGTGATTCCTTTTCACAGACGGTTATACAACGGAACCGCTCGTGATAACTCTTCATTTTCCCGCGTGTCTCTTCGTCTTCATTTTCCTACGTGTGTCTCTTCGTCTCACGATCACACGGCGCGGCTTCATCTCTTCATTTTCCAACGTCGCTACAGCTCCCCAAATATCTCTTCGTCTCCCGTTCCGGCTTTAGAAATTGTTCTATATATAGATGTGTCCCTTCTACAATGTATTTCACACAACCTCCTTGATCCCTTTCTCTACAAAAACAGAAATGGCTGCCTCCTCTTACAGACACGCCTTGTCTGCGCACCTCTCTCGCTATACGTTGAGTCGTCTTTGGCTGAAGAACACTATTTCAACAATGTCTTCACTCCTCCGTCCGAGAATTTGCGGAGCGGGTGACGGCCACCTCCGCCGCCTTGACATTCTCCTCCGCCGTGTCTTCCGGGTGATCTCCCACTTTCGGCGAAGTTTACCGTGTCGTCGACGTGGTCCTCCAAAACGGTTGCATGTCTCGGAGGCTTGTCGTCACTTGGGCCGCTTAATCGAGGCAAAGAAGCGATCGAGTCGACTGTGCCGAGACCCTCAAGCAAGAGAAGAGAGCCTATGGGCTCTCTTCAACTTGGTTCAACAATCAGGGTCTTGGGACACACTCGAGCAGCGCGTCGTGAGTGGACGATTTCAGATTCGCTCGATCTTAAACCGTCCGCCCAAGACGCCGCCGCCTCTGAAGTGTTGAAGACGGAGATAGCACCTACCTCCACCACTAGATAGGTTTCTAGTTTTTAATCTTTTGTAAGCTCTCGCCACGCACGTTGTTTGGCTATATATATATGAAAATTCCAAAATTTTAAAAAAGTTTGGAGGAGAAGTTACAATATCTATTTGCCCATAGTAAGAGCTAGATCCTTATCCCATCGATCTTGAAGTGTGGAGGTATGTTGATCAGGAGCCAACGGCGGGGGCAGCCGGGTTGCTCCACCTGCGGCGATGGCGAGAGGCGGCGCCCATCGCGGCGGTGGACACGACGCAGCTGGCGTGGTAGAGGATCTCCGCAGCGGTTCTTAATAAGAACCGCTCAGGATAATTCATATCACTGAGCGGTTCTAAATAAGAACCGTCAGGATACTACACGACGGTTGTAACGTAAAACCGCTCAGTGATTAGATTATCACGACGGTTTGTGAATAGAACCGTCAGTGATAATTCCGACGGTTCTATTTCTCAACCGCTCGTGATAGTGACTATCACGAGCGGTTCTAAAAATACCGTCTGTGATAGTTGTTCCGCCACCCCATGTTGAATGACGATTTACACGACGGTTCCAAAGGAACCGCTCGTGATGGGGCGTCTACTATAGCCTGTTTTGTAGTAGTGTCGGTCCAAACATTGTCAACCGTTGATTTCACGATTAGTGGCTGAGATCGCGGGAAAGTTTGGACCGTCCGAACGTCCCTTTGATCTCAGCCCTCCATCTCAAAATCGATGGCCCACAATCATTGGGCCGATCGGACCATCTATAGTCCCCGATTGATCACAGCCGTTGATTTTGGATCCGAGAAACATTTACCGTTTTAGAAATGGGCACCTTTGTTTGGGCGCAGCACAGGCCGTTGGATCGATGATCGATGGTTCACAATGCGCCACGCCTTTATCATTCGGTAAAGAATATCTATTTGCCCGTAAGACTTATTTGTGAAATGAAAATTCCATTTAACTTCAAAATTGAATAACTAATTCATTTTAAATCCAATTCAGCTTGATTCAACTTTTATTAATTCTCGGTTTTAACTAAACTTTAATCTAAAAATAGTTTTAAGCTCAGTTTAGCTCTAAAAATTGTTTTAATAGAATTCAATTCGGAATAGCTTTATTCATTGCATTAAAAATTCCATTTAACTTTAAAAATGCATAACTAATTCATTTTAATTTCTTTTTAGTTGAAATAAATTTTGATAATTATGGTTTGAGATAAACTTTAATCTAAAAATGGTTTTAAGTTTAATTTTGCTCCAGAAAAATGTGAGAATAGAATTAATTCCTGTTTAAGGTTATTTTGTGACATTAAAAATTTATTTAACTTGAAAAATGCATAACTAATTATCTGTAACTCATTTTTGAGTGAAACCAACTTTGTTGGCTTCCTCTGTCAATATACTTGCCGACAAAATAGATTTTGAACATGCTACTGTTTTCAAATGCTTTACTTATGCATTTAACTTATGCTCTTTTTCATGTCTTTAAAAATTCATAGAAAATGCATCCTAGCTCCAAATGAGATGAATCCAATTGGGTTGTTCATCTTATAAGGTGCTTGATTTACCATAAAAATTTCAGCTGCACCACCTTTCTAGAAATTTGTGTCAAACAATTTAATTCGGATGAATAGTGACAGACATGAATTTTCCAGCATTTTTCTAGCTGAGCAGTTTTGTTTTGGCTATAACTTTTGCATTAAGAATCCAAATCAATTGGTTCTTATTGTTAAATTCCTTATAAATCATGATCTTCCTGCTGTAAAAATTTCAAAGCTTTTCGCTGAAGTTGGTTTTTGAGTCTTTTCAGTGTTCTTTGTTCTTATCGGTTCTTTTTGGTTCTTTCGTTAGGTTCCGAAGAGCACGTTGATAACCAAAGTAATCATCAGCAACATATTGAGCAACTTCAGCAAGGCAAGCAGTTTGATCATGTTAATCCTACTATTTTCAAGCCTAATATATTGTTTACAACTTGTATGTGTGCATTGCTTATTTTGTTGTTAAATTATGGTTTGATTAGTTGATCCTTTAGATGCATAATCTATAGGTAAATGATTATCCTCTACTACCTGAGCCTAGGTTATTTGCTGTGATTAGAGTTCGTTGGATGAGCTCTTGTCACTTAGTAGATTACGAGTTAAAATTGCTTAGTCACACTTAACTACCGGTAGTATTGGGTGGTCATCGACTTAGTCGATGATCTTGATCACACAAATGTAATTATTATTCCATTATGTCCAGCACTTGTGCTTTGTTAATTTGTAAACTCAAAAACTGAAAATGAAAACTGATTTAGACTTGGGCACAATGGATGATGGTGTGATCTGTTGGTGTGTGGAATGGTGCCTAAGTCAAGAAGGACCGAACATCTTGTGTCACACTCTCCAAGCAATTTTGCGTGCTAACCATGCAAGAGGGATATGGGACCTCTCTTGACTAAGTACTTTGGGAGGTGTTAATTATGAGTCGGCTGGTGGTTGTTTTAAAAATTCAGGAGGGGAGCATTAGCAGATCGGCTTAAGCTGGCTAATGTATCCTTTTCTTTGGGGGCTGCGGCTCTTAATTAGCATCATCCATTGGAAATGTCTCGTAAGACTTAGCCGTGCCAGCATACCTAAGGAAGTGTGCTTAATCTAGTGGCAAAAAGGCGGTCTGACGTGTGGGTACATTGGTACACCCCTGCAGGGTTAAAACTATTCGAATAGCCTCGTCCTAGGTTATGGACACGCTTGGTTAGGTTTTGCAAGAGTTAGACTACAACCTTTTAATTAAAACTTGATGTGGGTGGTATGAATGGGTAATTCATGCTATTGTTGTGGTGACTATTGGGTTAGTCACTTCCAGGATTGTTGTTGTCATCTATCTATTGTTAGTATGTTGTCTCACTGTTATTTGCAACTTAAAAACAGATTGCAAACTTGCTTTTAAATGTACTACATTATTGCAAATAAAGATTGCTTTGCGCTGAAAATGAAACATACAGCCTCCACTTAAATAAGCTTGCATGTAGCATATGTATAGGCTTGTTACATTACACGTAAGTCTTGCGGAGTACATTTTTGTACTCATTTGCTTTGCTTAATGTTATATGTTGCAGAGGAGGAAGTTGAGCCCCAAGGGCCCCACTTCTGTGAGTTTTGCTGCGGTGGTATTGACGACTAGCTTGGTGGTCCGATTGGTTGCCTTGTGGGTAAAGTCACACTAATTGGCTTTTGTTTATCGCCATCTATGGCATTGTGCTTCCACTGTCTATTTAGTTAATTGCATGTCATTTGGCCGGTCGGCCTCTCTTTTGTAATAACTCTATTATGTATGTCTTTTGTTTTGTAAAGTGTTGTTTCGGTTCTATGTGATGAATGGAATTGATGCATGATTTTGTAAAGGGGTGTGTATACTGCATTTCTGGGAAGTATACATATCTCGAGGCTTGGATTATTTGATTTGTGATGCTAGGGTCAATGGAAGACTAAGCATTACAAGCCAAACGATCCGGGTCCTCACAGCTCAAGGGCATGGACATGGAGATATCTAATGGTTTCCTAGTCCACTTTATTATGACTTCTCTTCCTTTTGAGTACACTGCATTTAAGATAAATTACAATACTCAGAAAGATAAATGGAGCATGAGCGATTTAATCGCCATGTGTGTCTAGGAGGAAGAAAGAATAAGGACCAAAAAGAAAGATTTTGTGAATCAAGTTGGCGGTCCTAGCAAAAGGAAGTTCTCAGGGGACTTCAAATCCAAGAAAAAGCTGCATTACCCCCCTAATTCAGACAAGTCAGGGCCTAAGGTGCACAATGCACCTAAGCTCCATGTTGCTCCCGCTGGAGCACTTAAAAGGGATGAATGTCACTTCTGCAAGTAGTCGGGACATTTTCAGAAGGATTGTGTCGGTTTTCTAAAGTGGCTCGCAAAAAAGGGTAATGATACAATAACGTTCATTGATGAAACTCTTTATGCTGATTTCTCCTTAAGTCTTGGTGGATTGACTCAAAGTGCAAGCGTACGCGTTACCAACTCTTCTGAGGATTCCATACCGCGAGAACACTAAGAAAGGGGGAGCGAAGTCTTAGAGTCGCGGATGGAAAAGAAGCTGAAGTTGAATCAGTTGAATCTGTTTCATTAATTTTAGATAGCGGCTTCATACTTCATCTTAATAATATAGTCTATGTTCCTTCCATAAGGAGGAATTTGATTTCAGTTTCTTTATTGGACGATGATGGTTTTAAATGTAATTTTGGTAACAATAAATGCATTATTACATTTAAATCAAATGATGTTGGTCTTGCTTTTAGACAAGACAAGCTCTATATGCTTTCTTTTAATGAATCTCCTTTATCTTTGAATATATGTGATGCTGAGCGTAAAAAGAATGATGAGACTTCTTCGAATCTGTGGTACTGTCGTCTAAGCCACATTTCGAAGGGGAGAATGGAGCGTCTCATTAAGGAAGAAATTTTCCACCCATTAGATTTCTATGACTCGAGACCCTTGCATTGATTGCATTAAAGGAAAATATGTAAAGCAAATAAAGAAGGAGCCACTTTCATGACATAGGACTCTTAGAATTAATTCATCTTGATATTTGTGGTCCTTTTCTGTGACATCGGTGGATGGTTTTGATTCCTTCATCATATTCATCGATGATTTCTCTCGTTATGGTTATATCTTTCCCATTAAAGACGATCCGAGTCACTTGACAAATTCAAGATATTTAAGGTCAAGTTGAAAATCAGCACAACCTAAGAATTAAAGTGGTAAGATCGGACCGTGGGGAGAATATTATGGAAGACATGCCTCTTACGGGCAAATTCACGCCCTTTCACTAAGTTCCTTCAGAAAATGGCATTGTTGCCCGAAGATTCTACACCGTGAACCTCGTGAGAATGGGGTAGTGAGAGACGCAACCGTACACTTATGGATATGGTACGGAGCATGCTTAGCTATTCTAGTTTATCAACTGGTTTGTGGATGGAAGCACTAAAGACAGCCGCACATATTCTTAATCGGGTTCCCAGTAAATCAGTGCCTAAAACACCTTATGAATTATGGACTGGGAGGAAACTGAGTTTGAAATATTTACGAGTGTGGGGTTGTCGTGCTGAAGCTAAGATATTTAATCCACATATTGGGAAATTAGATCCTAAGACAGTAAGTTGCCATTTTATCGGGTACCTTGAAAGATCCAAAGGGTATCGATTTTATTGTCCTGATAGGATAACTAAGTTTGTAGAAACAAGGCACGCTGTGTTCTTAAAGAATGACGAGGACTTGAAGCCCAAAAAAATAGATCTTGAAGAGAAGCGGGTTTATGTTTCTTCACCGCTTATCTCAGAGACCTTTATTCCTGTGCTTCAGGGGGTTGCACCTCCAGTACAAAATACTGTTGTTACACCCACTGTTGAGGTCTCTGAAATTCCTAATGTTGCACCTAATAATGAGCCTCAGCAGTCTCCTGCAATAACTGATGAACCTATTAGAAGATCACAGCGGGAGAGAAGATCTGCCATCCCAAATGATTATGTTGTTTATATGAATGAGGATATTAATGATATAGGGAAGTTATATGATCCCACCTCTTATAAGGAGGCCATGATGAGTGAACATTCTCCTAAGTGGCTTGATGCCATGAAGGATGAACTAAAGTCTATGAGCACTAATGATGTATGAGACTTAGTAGAAATTCCTGACGAGTCAAAACGATGAGGGTTGTAAATGGGTCTACAAAACCAAGCATGACTCTAAGGAAATGTCGAAAGGTTCAAAGCAAGGCTTGTAGCAAAAGGCTTCTCACAAAGAGAGGGATTGACTATAATGACACATTTTCTCCTGTCTCAACTAAAGATTCATTCAGAATCGTTATGGTACTTGTAGCTCATTATGATTTAGAGTTACATCAGATGGATGTTAAAACGGCATTCCTTAATGGCGACTTGCAAGAAAACGTTTACATGGCTCAACCGGAAGGTTTTGTTGTGGAAGGTAAGGAGCATATGGGATGTCTGCTTAAGAAATCGATTTATAGCTTAAAGCAAGCGTCGAGGCAGTGGTACCTCAAATTCGATAAGGTCATAAGGAATTTTGGATTTAAGGAAAATGAAGTTGATAACTGCATATATGCTAAGTTCAAGGGGAGTAAATTCACCATCTTAGTTCTTTATGTGGATAACATCTTATTGGGCAGTAGTGATAAGGATATGCTGTTTGAGACCAAGAGATTTCTTTCATCTAATTTTGATATGAAGGATCTTGGTGATGCCTCTTACGTTCTTGGCATTGAGATTCACCGAGATAGGTCCAAAGGAGTACTAGGTTTATCTCAGAAGGCATACATTGACAGAGTACTGAAGAGATATGATATGCATAAGTGCTCTGGCTCGCCTGCTCCTATTGTTAAGGGCGATAAGTTTGGAACATTTCAATGTCCAAGGAACCAATATGAAACTGATCAGATGAAGTCGGTTCCTTATGCTTCAGCTGTCGGAAGTATTATGTATGCTCAAGTAAGCACATACTGATTTAGCTTTTATGTAACCGGATGCTTGGCGGATATCACCAAATCCAGGACCGACCATTTGGAAGGTCGTTAAGAAAGCCTTGCACTATATGCAAGCTACTTAGCATTTCATGCTCACATATAAGAATTCGATAACCTTGAAGTTGTTGGTTATTGATTGATTTTTTTGGGATGTGTTGATACTAAGAAATCCACGTCGAAGTTATATCTTCACACTCATTTGGAGGAGCTATCTCGTGGAAAAGCTCCAAACAAACCCTTACGGCATCTTCAACGATGCAAGCTGAGTTTGTGGCATGTTATGAGGCTACTGGGCAAGCTGTATGGCTTAAGAATTTTATCTCGGGACTTAGAGTGGTAGACAGCATCTCTAAACCACTCACCTTATACTGCGATAACGAACCCGTAGTCTTTTATGCAAGTAACAACAAGTCAAGTGGTGCTGCCAAACACATTGACATTAAGTATCATGTTGTGAAAGATAGAATCCAGGATCAAACCATTAGTATCAAGCATATTAGTACTAAGTCAATGCTTGCGGATCCGCTTACTAAAAGCTTACCACCCAATATCTTTCGTGATCATGTTGCCGGCATGGGTTTATTGGAAAGCCTCTGATTCTGGATAAAAGAACCTTAAAGCAAACCAACTCCCATTAAGTATAATGAATATCCATTTCAAGATGGGATAGTACACTATAGGTTCTAGGGTTGTATAACACTTCATTGGTCATGCAACGCATTACCTTGGTATGCTGTTTTATTGAGAATGGGCTTATGATATTAGCCTTACGATCAAAGGGGAGAATGTTGGGATGATCTCGGCTAATAGACTCCGAGATTCAAGGGGGCTACGCCCCACTCGCGCACCCTGATCGGGGGCGCAACCAACAAGCATGGTTTCGGTCCCGTTCACCCAGCGCCATATAAAAGATTAGGGGACTCGGCAGGCCGATGGACCGGTTGAGGTTTTAGGCTACGAACACCCCCAACAAATCCGATCTCTCACGGGCGTTGCGGTGAGCGAAGACCGAAGACCGAAGGCTGCCGCATCACCGCGACACCGTCGTCCTCACCAACGCCACCTCCGCGACCTCCGACCACCTCTACACCGACGCATCTACAAGCACTCATGGCATCTCCAAGTTCGGGTATGTCAATTATCGCTTCCGCTCTAAAGATTAGATTAGGTGTTCATCATTGAGTTAGGGTTAATGTCATTATATCATATTTAGCCTCAGTTATATGCACATAGATGCTTCATCAGAACCTACAAGAAAGGTACCAGCCAGAGTTAGAATCCATATGGAAAATATTCCAACCAATGACACGAAAGCCATGTATATCCACGCATCCAATGGCTGAGCATAGTGGAGGTGTGTAGGCGAAGCTGACGGACGGACAGGAGCCAGGCCGGTCGAGTCGAGTGGCCGGGCAGGGTGGAGCGGCGGCGCCATGGAGGGCCGAGGGAGCCGGGGGGAAGCGACACCAGGAGAATTTTGGGCCAAAGCAAAAAGCTCCAGGGGAGAGAAAGAATGGATGAAGGAAAAAGGGTGAGGAGAGGAAGAAATAGAATGGGGAAGAAGCAAATGAGGTGGGGAACGGCGGCGTCGGGTTTGGCGGCGGGAGACTTGGAGGAGGAGGAGGACGGGGAGGCGGCGCCGGTGGCGAGGGAGATGGATGAGGAGAGGGAGGCGGCGCCGGCTGTTGAGGCGGAGGCGGAGGAGAGGAAGGTGGCGCCGGCTGCGGAGGGTGGAGAACGGGGAGGCGGCTGTTGCGTAGGGTTAGCACTTAGCAGTGAAAGGGCGCGGCACAGGGGAAAAAATGGGTGCGGCACGGGAAAAAAAGGTGTCCTTTTCTCTCCCGGGTGTAATACGTGTACACTCGGGATTATGGTTTGAGAGTGTTATGGGAAACACTCGAAAAAGTTATTTCTACTGAGTGTTAATTTTCCATCCCGAGTGTCTTATAAAACACTCAGAAAATTTCAGAGTGTTTTCATCCAAACACTCGGGAAACATATAGACACTCGGGAAATTAGCAGTTTCTGTTAGTGGCAACATATAATCACACAAAAAGTTTTTAAAAATCCAATGTTTTTATATTTTGTCACTTTTGGGATGTTACATCCTTGGGCTGGTATTACGGTGTCAAAACGAACACCAACTCTTTCCTTGGAATTGCGGATCAAACGAGCGGAAGTTGAGATAAGGTAGCGCTGATACCAAATTATGGTGATCCGACGTGGTACCGAACGGATCACATAAATTCAGCACAGATTGGTAGCCATAATCTAGGTGATTGCGGGAAGCAGACGAGGAAACAGAAGAACGAAATGGGCCGGGGAAGCAGATTCTATTTCTGGTCTGCTCATAACGTTCACTACAGGACGCTTTTAATCCCCAATTCACACACACACCGACAGGTGGGCCCTATGGCGCACATACTCATGCACACAAACTGCTGAGCACAAACGGCTCTCCGCAGCCACACACGCCACACCTTACACCCTGGGCCCACCTAGGCTAGGTCAGCTTCGTCTGCTGTCTTTGTCGTGGCCGCCGACATCGTAGTTACAGTAGTTGGTGGCGGCACGATAGAGAAATGAAGTTTGCGAGTGGGAACACGATGTGACACGAATATATTTGGGAGATCTCACCGGGGCTGTGCGGTCAGTTGAGGAGGAGATTATAGGGAAAATAAATTTAATTTGGGGGTGGATTCAATCTTGCTAGCTACCGGAGTTGTGGGTTTGTTGGATCGCTTATCCGGAGAGAATGGACCAAATTTTGCTGATAGAAGTAGCTGAGTGACTGCAGCACGTATCCATCTCATAATTTCGTAGTCGAGCAGCAAGATGCTGGCGGTGTGACCACACCATGTCTATCAAGCATCTCAAGTTCGCCGAGCAGCATCCTATGGTGCGCGCGTGCAGGTGGTGTTTCGGACGACGGGGCGGCGTGGTCACAGCATGTGCTACCTCGTCCACGTCCGTGGCAGCTGCACGAGGAGCACGGCGCTTGGGGCGGTGCGCACTACAGGAGCAGCTGCAGCTTGCACTTGAGACGGTGGCGGCGGTCGCTAGCGGCAGCTGGTGGGGTGGACAGCTGGCAACTTATTTCTGCCGGTAAAATTTATCTCCAATAATTTGTTTCCCATCAAAACACTGTTTCTGTGGAATTTTTTCCTGCCAAATTGATCGGAACCTGCTAGCAGATAAAAATTCCTACTGCGTCTTCTTCTTCAGTTATGGCGTTTGCCTTCGTCCGATCACTATGTCCATCCTTCACAGGATAACGGCGCTGCCTTTCTTTTTATATATATATATATATATATATATATATATATATATATATATATATATATATATATATATATATATATATATATATATATATATATATATACGCGTCTGCTTTTGTACTACTTTGGAGTATGTATTCTCACTTCTAATATACCACTTAAACGTCATATTATACTTCTTTTATCATTTTAGTATACTTAAATACTAATTATAAGATACTTCAACGCGACTTAATTGAAAATTTTTCATTGAAGCCCTTTGTTTTTTTGCTATATACCCTTTTTCATATATAAAAGAAGTATATACACAAATTTTGCTATAAATGTGACATTTAATGAAATTTTTCATAGAACTCACTTTAGGGTATCTTATAATCATTATTGGAGTATGCTCAAATAGATAAAGAAGTATCATCATACAATTTAAGTGGTATATGAGAGGTGGGAGTACGTACTCTCAGGAGTACCATACCATTCTCTCTCTCTCTCTATATATATATATATATATATATATATATATATATATATATATATATATATATATATGGCTTAGTACTAACGAGAGTACGTACTCCCGGTTCAATCCACCGTAATACCGACGAGGACTGCACTATCGGGTACGACGAGAGAAACCCGTTTTGCTTTTTTATCTATTCAATATACCTTCGTTCCTCTGATTTCCCTAGATGTTGCTCCTGCGGCCTGCCTTGATATCAACCAAATATCCTGATGGAGTTGGCGATCCTCACCACCTCGCAGAATACTCGGTATATACACATGTCATGAAGCTAAAGGAATCATACCTCCTCAGCTGCCCCAAGTCGTTATCTCCATGGACTAGCACATCACCAGACGAAATATGTGGTAGCATCTCTAATCCTTCATTCAAAGTGCATTGATATACATCCTCCATTAATGCAAACACAAAGGAGCACCAAAACCATACAAATCTACGGACGTTCCTAGCTTCAAGGTTTCTGTTTTTTAAACCAGCTTATTTTCTCCAAGATGCAACAACCTATTCCACGTCGCCTGCTTTCAAGCTTTTAGTTGTGCATGCTGCCAGATCAAAGCCACAGCAAAAAGGGTATCAACCCTCCTAATGGATGTATCCATTACAGGAACCAAAACCGTTTGGGTCAACACACATCTCCAAGTTGATGAACGGTGGGGAAAAACATTTCATTGGAGCCCTTTATTTTTACTATATACCCTTTTTCATATACAAAAGAAGTATATACACGAATTTTGGTATAAAAAGTGGATTTTCATGAAATTTTTCATGGAACTCACTTTCGGATATCTTATAATCATTATTGGAGTATACTCAAATTGATAAAAAGGTATCATCATATGATTTAAGTGGTATATAAGAGGTGTGAGTACGTACTCGGAGTACCATACCATATATATACATATTATATATATATATATACATATATATATATATATATATATATATATATATATATATATATATTATATATATATATATATATATATATATATATATATATATATATATATATATATATATATATATATATATATATATATATATATATATATATATATATATATATATATATATATATATATATATATATATATATATATATATATATATACACACACACTAGTAGGGTGCCTATGCGTTACAACGGAACTTCACATCTTACAGAACTAAAATTTATCTTTAACACATTAAGTGCATTTGGTAGGAACGACAACTTCCAAAGGTGGCTCAATTACTCAAAAGTCAACTTCTCTCTGTTAGACATCACTGAGAGTGTATCATTTCCCATGGATCCAAGAGCTTCCACTCCATCTTTAGTCATTGGCAGCAGCAAACATTTCTAAGGCTTCTACTGTGTATCTGGAGTTAATCATGTGGATATCATGGGGATATGCTTATGATCTTAGGATGATGAAACAATTGGCAATGGTGCTTTTGGTTTGAAGGTTCAAGTGTTTTCGACAAAGTTTCAGTTCTGTCAAGTCGGCAATGATCGACCGCTTTTGTCTTGATTTGTTGATATTAGTGGTGAATTGATTTTGGGATAGGTCATATCCATATTTGTTAATGCATATGTGTTGCGTATTGCATGTTTTGGCTAACGTGGGTCAAGTTGTGAAGAACTTGTTCCCGAATTCGTGTTTGCTTGTCTATTGTTGTGCAGGTGGCTTGAAGGTCAATGACGGTCAACGGCGAGGAGGATCGGGACTAAGCTTGGAGAGCTGAGGTCCAGAATGATCAAGGATGCCGGGTGAGGTCAATGAATTCAAGCATGGCGCAGAATGGACATGGATGACCGAACAGGCGGTTCGGTGTGACTGGTTGGATCAAGCGGCGTGGGAGTCGTTGCAAGTGCTCAGTGGTGCCGGTGGGATCCGGACGGGAGAGACTTGACGACATGGAGCCGTTGATCAACCTACACGTGGTGAAGTAGGCGAGTGCTTCGCGCAGATGGACTCAGTCTTTTGGAGAAAGATCGAGAAGGGGTATTTTGGTAATTTCACCAAATACCACCTTGGTGACCTTTTGACTAAGCCGCGGTGCGGGTCGGCGCATGGTGAAGTGGTTTAGTTCAATCGACGATGAAGACAACGCTTTAATTTGCGTGCGTGTGTGTTCCGTTGTTATTGGGCCTTAACGGAAGCCCATTAGGGTTAATCTTCTAGAAGCACCAATTCTAAAAGGGTTTTTAGGGTTGGTGGCTGCCCTATAAAAGGTTTTTGGAGTGGGACATTAGGTTTGGCTGCTGAGGAAAAAGCAGCCGGGGGCGGCGGTGCTCTGTCTAGCCCAAAAAAGAGGACCGTGTGTGGCGGCGGCCGCTGCCTCTGAAAAAATGAGAGCTCTGAGTGGCCGCTGGAGAACAGGAGGGCTGTGCTTGTAGAGAGGCTGTGGCAGCGGCCTCTTGCCCCCTGCAGAAAAGAAGATCCTTGGCGACGGCCTGGCGCCTGATAGCTCCCGGAAAAACCGAAAGATCTAGAGCGGCCTGTAGTCTTGTAGAAAGACAAGAAAATCAAGGGATCGCAGCCGTTTTGCCTCCTGCTTCTTGTTTGTTTTTTTTATTGTTTGGGCTGCTGTTTGTTTCTTTCATGCTTGTCGGCTCGGCCTCTCTCCTGAAAAAACTTGTGCTTGGCGGCAGCAGCTTTTGCCTCTAGCGTTTCTTTTATTCGGTTATAATCAAGTTGCGGCAGCAGTTATATCCGTTGGTCTCTTGCATGTATGAAGTCCTTGATTACTTTATAGCTTGTTGGATTGATTTGTTTTCTGCTCGGCTGCCTTGAAAAATCTGGTTTGTGCGGCCTCTGGTGCTTAGCAGGAAAACAGAATCCCCCGGGGCAGCGCCTATTGGTCGGGAAAACAACTGGATTTCTGGCTGAAAAAGAAGCCGGCGGTGGCCTGTTCTGCTCTGTAGAAACTACACCCTATGGCAACTTAATAGTCCCCCGGAAAAATCGGTAGACACAAAAAACTAGGCTGTTGTAGTTTGGTTGTCACATCGGTTTGTGAACTGAATCTTTGCTTTGAGTTTAGTGTCTTGTCTTTCTATCGAGTTGATCAAAGTCTGGCGGTTGCTGTTTTGATTTTCCTTATTGCCTTGACTGCAGCTGTTCTATGCTTGCTGTCGGCTCTGCTCATCTTGGGTTGATGCAGCACACGCAGTGCATGTGACGCCGTGCACAAGATCAGGATCTGGCAGAATCTGGTATCTGCTTGTGTGATCGGTTCTGTATGGTTTGTTCTAGCCACGACCAGTACTGCTGTTACTTGATGCGAGAGATGTCTTCGGTTTGATTGCCAGCAGTTCTTTGTTTGAAATTTGGTTATTTCTTTTAGCTGCTGTTTTGTGCATGTTTGTGCCGGCCTGTTTGAAGTGTTGGGAGTTGTGCACAGTTTGAAGGCAGAAGTAGCAGGCGGCGGCCATAGCCTTTTTCTTGCTATGGTTGGAGCCGTGAGATCTATTGTCTTGTACGCAATAATAGAGGCCGACGTGGGTGTGAGATGTTTTTGGTCTTTTGCTTAGGGGTTTGATCAAATTCAACACAGGCCATCCGCTGTGCATATGTACTGATTTTCATAGCTTTTATAGCTATTGGAGTGAAAGTAATGTTGAGTTTGATCAAAGTGAAAAATAGATAAAGCGTCTATTCACCCCCCCTCTAGTCGCCTTTCCGGTCCTACAAATCAGTTGGTTGGATAGCCAACAGAAATCAAAACAGCAGATATTATAATCAAGAGAGTCGAACCCTTGCTTACCAAAAGGCCTTTAGTGGAGTCAAAATTCCATTAATACCTCCACGCTCCTTGCTCTCATTCTTTTGCTGCACCAAATTGTAGAAGAACTCAAAACCCCTATGTTAACTATGGTCGACTCAAGTTCTCAACAATAACCAAGTCGAAATTGTAGCCCAACGAAACATATAATGTTAAACCCAAGAAAGCATCACAAGACCAATGAATGGTTCAATAAATTAAAAAATTCCCTTACAGTTGTTCTGCCCTTCTCCTGTTCAGTCCTGTGAATGAAAAGAAACCGAAGGAACTCAAATAGCAAAATTGTGAATGAAACCGCAAGTAAAATCCAGAGTGTGCATGAACAACTAATGGCAGGAAATTTGCACACCTTTTGCTTGGTTCTGATTTGGCTTCTATCATTTCCAATGACAACACGAACCATTCTACCCTAAGATACATGCAAGAAAGAAATAACGCAAACAAGATCAAAGGATAAGACCTCAAGAAGCACTAATAGCATCAAGAAATTGCTTCAAGAACCATTCTACCCTAAGATACATGCACGAAAGAAATAACGCAAACAAGATCAAAGGATAAGACCTCAAGAAGCACTAATAGCATCAAGAAACTGCCTCAAGAAACAGCAAGAAATCCCCCATTCATTCTACTCACAAACCCACTGCAATCTTCTAATCACCAAAGATTCACAACTAAGAAACCCAAGAATGGAATATATATAGTTTTACTTGGTCCTAATTGCTCAAGCAAGACCAGCAGGTTGCTACGTAAATTAATTCATGGTACAAAATTAGAAAAATAGAAAAACATACATTAATTAATGTGTTGAACATTTGTTGCAAGATCTAAGTACAACTATTCAACACCTTAAAACCTAGTGACACTTTGTCTTATCATGAGTAGCGAAATATTTGTATGGACTCGACGACCTAGGAGAATTCTATATGGGCAATGGTGAGGCTCAGATAGTCATATACCCTCAATTATATTATTATGAAGAGAGAAGCTAGGAGGATTTTCTTAGCAACTATTTATGACGTGTCACAGTAGTGCCATAAGGAAAATAAACGATAAATTTGTCGATATTGATATCTCCAATAGATCTTAATAAGCATGAACCTCCTAGGCAACTTTGCAGTGGACCAATTTTGGACCAATTTAAAAACAAGGAAGCACAAATTATTGGCCTTGTTTTCTACTACTACCAGAATTAGGCTATACCTAATTAGTACAAGGCCGTCCTATTTGGCACAACAAGCTAGCATGTGAAATCATAAGGGAAAGAAAGAAACCAATTACTGCAGGCAAAAGGACAATAAGTGCACTACTAAGCAACACAGAGAACCAGAGGGAAAATTGAATCTAGGAATTTTTTAAGAACGATGGGTACATACTTCCTACTTTATTTGAAGCAGCAGACGTTGTTGACAGCATGGTTAGTAGAAGGTAATTCTGCAACGAAGGCTTGACTCTTGATTATGCTAACCACCTTGAAACATTGAGGCAACATGTCATGAAATGCAGCAAAATCATGGAAAAGCATTTTATGAAATAACAATGTATGGGATCTATGACTTGTAAATAGAAGATGACCTGAGGCAAAATACGGTTGCTGTGAGAAGACTCAACATCTATAGATAGATCTGTAATGTGAACCATACTAAGACAGTCGTGATTAGTCCATACACAGATAGAAGGAGCAAGAGGGAAAAAAATAGGAGATCTATGAAAGGGATGAAGGGAAAGAGGACAGACAATGCACAAAAGGAAAAAAAAATGTCCGATACCAGTTTCTCTGGGATAAAGAGCTCGGTGAATGCAGCCAACATCACTGCAAGTCTGCAAGAGATATATAAAATAGAAAAGGGCTGCCACAAAGCATATATTCATCACAAGCAGTAAAGGATAACAATATGCTAAATAAAACTTATATCTAAATTCTTAACCTCTGTTGTTCTTTACCTAGGCATTGACATGTATCTAGTGCATTGGAAAACCAGGGGAAATTATGCATTTGTGGTTAGCGGTTGCATTTGTGTACATACTTGGTGCTTCATGCTATATTCAGCATGTGTGAAGATAAGGAAGAAAGAAAGGACTCCTAGGAGGCGCAAGCATTATTTCCATGGTGTCGTAACCACACTGATATTTTTTGGGAAATCAAGGCCACTTGATTGCAAATGTCAAGGAGAAATCCATGAGATAAACCAAGAATATTGTTTGGTTTCATGTGAGAGAATATATTCTCATAGTTATGCCGCACTGCAAAAGTAAATGAGAACTTTACAAGGATAAAATAAAGTGAAGGTGTGACTACACATGTATCGCGAGGAAATGATAAATATGTATGCTATAGATACAACATGAAGGTTGAATTAAATCAACAGGACCACAAAATAAGATCACCCTAAAACTCGGCACAATTCAAGCAGGGCATTTAATAAAAGTACTGTGTTATAGAGTGGTAATGAAAATTTGATATCAGTCTTGAGCATGAAGCAAACTGTGCGACATCGATATCAATAGCAACACAAGATCCTTTGCTGAAAGAGTCTCCTAAATATCTCCCAAGGTTCCTTTCTCTTACGTGAACCCAAATTTGCACGTGCTTCATCAAATGATTTAGAACCTTTTAGGAGACCAATCTGAAAGCAAAAGGTAGCTTGTTGGATTGACGAGGATAGTGCTAAAGTGCATATCAAAAGGGTAGAATATATCTTTGGCTCATAAATCACAATTTCCATGTCCAAGTTGTATAAAATCAAATACTCCTTTAAAATGATAATGAATGATAAACGTTTTCGATTACAAACTAACAAGCTCAAGAAGAGAATAAATATTAGAGAGTTCATTCGAGGCTTTAAGCCCAAGGTTTAGTTTCACTTAACACGTGGTATCATGTAGGAAACTCGATCCATGTATGAAAGCCGTAAATACATGAGAAGAGCTAACCTTAACAACAATGTCCGACTTTGCTTGACTAAAGAATCTCTCGTGTTACGGGCTTGTGCGGGACCCTACAAAAGAACATTGACTCTGTTAGAGCCAGGACACAAACTTGCAAATACAAGTGATTAAACATCCCGAACCCAAGTAATGTAAGAAATCTATGTAAAATCGGTCCTATCCACTACACTTGACCACATTGATGTGTTTATTCAGTTACAACACAATGGCTCGATTACACGATCGGTAGCTAGATATGCTACATCTACGGCACCAACCATCCGCAATGGATGAACCACATTTCCTAGCGACATATGACAGAGAAACTATTTACTCAAACAACAAAGTTGGCATTTTGATTGAACACGAGAGCCCCATCCAATCACTCCGATCTGCTGATGCCCTTGAACGCCTCGGGAAGTAGCGGGAAGAGGTTCCTCCGCCCCTCACAATATCTTGCAGCACCAAACATCGAATACAAATAAACAAATCGTGAAAAACCGGAGGAAAAATCCGGAAGGAGAAGCGAAAGGAAGCGGTTGGGCGCCACAGGACATGAGCAGTGCGGCGCCACCGCGGCACTCGTGGGAGGGCATCGCGGGCACCGCCGCAGCCATGCGGATCGTGATGGTCTCCACGGCACGCGGACAATGACTCTAGGCACATCCTGCCAAGACGCCGAGGTCATGGGCGGACGCCGGCCATGGCAGGAGGGGAGGCGGTCGCAGAAGCGGCGGAGCTGATCGGAGGTGGGGACGAAGGGTGGACCTACTCAACCTCTGCGCTCGTGCCGATGACGGTCCGCGCCTCAACCTCGATGGGCGCGGCCTGGTCGGCGGCAGCGCGGGCCTTTGTGGCGGCGATGGATCTCGCCCAGAGCTCGGTGCCGCGCACCCACCCACCGCCACCGTCGTGGCCCCATTCTCTAGGTTTTCTCTCCTCTCCTCCTCTCCCCGTCACAACCACCACCCCGACCGGATCTGGCCTTGGCGCGCATTCGGCGTGGGTGGGGAGTGGTGGTGGCCTTGAGTTGATCCGTCATGCGGCGTGTCGGCGCGATGTCGGTGAGGTCGGGGGCGCGGGTGGGGAACGTGGAAGGTGAATGGAGGGAGGGAGGGAGGAAGAGCAGGCCAAGGCGAGAGAGAGAGGAAGGTGAGGCGGCGGTTGCAAGGGAATGGAGGGAGGAGTGGATGGAGGTAGTTCGGGTGGTGGTGGGGTCTGACGGTTAGAGGAGAGGAGGCGGTAGAGGCTTCTGCGACGGGGGTGGGACGATCGTCCGTGCACGCCGCGTGGAGTAAACTCCAATTATAGTAGTTAAGAGAGGGAGAGAGAGGATATATATATATATATATATATATATATATATATATATATATATATATATATATATAGACACACACTCTTAGTTGGGTTAGCTTCGTCACATTTGTACCCCATAACTCCCCCTCGGCACCTCCTTAACTCCCCTTGGGCTTTAAGCCCACGTGAGGCAGCAGCTTGCGAGCCCATCCGGCGCTGCCACTAACCCTGGCCCACTATCACCAGTGACTAGCCCATTCTGTTTCGAGTGGAAGAACTAGCGGTCCGTACTATTCATAGACCGGGCCGGCACGGCACGATAGTCCGGGCTATGTTTGGGCCGCCACCCGATGCTGACAGGCTAGCGACACGACTAGTGTCGGGCCGACCAACACAACAGACACTCAAGATGGCCCGTTAGGGCACGACACTGTTTATATATATATATAATTTTTATTTATTATTGTTTATATAATTTTCTTTCCCTTTTAATACTTATATGGTTTTATTTTGTTTTTTTAAAATATATTTTTTCTATGAATTTTTACATGTTTTTCAATTTTTCATGTCTTATGAGCTAAATGATAAATGTTTTAATGAAGCGAGCTATTTGAACAATAATAAAATTCTATTACATTTTCAATATGCTTATCTTTTTTTTTTTTACAATTTTTATATGTATTTTTGAATTCTACACATTTTTATGATTTTTTTGAATGCTTTTTGGATTTTTCTCAATTTTTTTAATTTTTGAGCCTAACAAGCTAAGTTGATCAGAATTGACGCCGTCTGAGTGCTTAGACCCGATGCAGCCCGGCCAAGCCGTCAGACCATGGTTGGGCCGCCTAGCCAAGACGTGGGCGATCGTCCACGGCCTATTTAGTTTCAGCGTGCGGAATGGCCGTCGCCTATTGGCCATCTCGATGTGGCGGCGACGACGTCGGTCTGCACGCGTCGCGGCCGGCCGTGGGCGGGTTCGCGAGGTAGATAGTCGTGGTGTCTTTGGTGTAGACGCGAATGGCGCCGGCGATGACCATGAAATAGCGGCGGCAGCGATGGTGCACGTGGCGTGGAGGCGGTGGGCGGCGGCGGGGCGAAGGCGGGCTGGCGGGCTGCGAGGTAAGCGGCGATGGTGCGGTGGCGACCACCACCCGAAGAGCAGCGGTGGCAGCGGTGGTGCGTGCATGGTGGGCGGCTACTAGCGGGTCTGAGGCTGCGAGTGAAAGCGAAGCGATGGCGTCTTGCGTAGCGAAACAAGCACACAATCTGGAGGCGTCGCCAGGTGAAAGTTGTTCCAATCTCGAGTTTAAATTTGTGATTTTGAGTTGAAAGTTTAGAATTCGAGTTGAAATTCTAGGAATTTTCGAGTTGAAAGTTCGGTGTAAACAACTCAATTTGCTTCACATATTTCCTCCCCTTCATTTGTTCTGGACCAATAACGTAATCTACTTAACTCAATTTTAAGGTAGCTGCTGCAAGAAAGATCATGGTGGTTCTTAAATCTTGATTTTGCAGTTCTACTGTACCTATATAGTTGGGATACTTAATTGCTTGTTACATTCTTGCTTGCACAAACTAGTTTTGTTTTGTACATGGAATCCCAGATAGGGCCAGCGTTTGGTGGAGATGTGCTTATTGCTTCATCTAATTCAAAATTGATGCGATTGGTGTTGCTCACCTCATACAGACTTTTCACATGACTCGGAAAAGGATTTCGTGTTGCTCTTCTAGTAGGAAGGAAATGCAAGTAAGAGCCAGCATGTTAGGGTTTTCTTTCTCAATAATACAATGCTAATATCATCTGGAGTTACCACTACTGGTTATTTGATTTCCATATTGGATTGCAAAATTGTCAAACATGTCACATGGATGGTTGTTTCTTATTTGAACAATCTTTTGCTTGCAAATTTTATTTTCCTTTTTTTTGAACTTATGCTTTCAGACTCTGGGGCATATATATAGAAAAAAAAATGCAGTATTAGGCCTCCCATCCAATCTCCTCCGATCTCTTCTTCCTGCGTGCTCACCACCCAATCCCCAATCTCTTCTTCCTCCTCACCCACCCAATCCTCAATCTCTCCCCAATTATTCTTCCTCCTCGTCTTCTTCCTGGGGCCTCCTCGCCACCGGCGAGACCGGCTGTTACCGACCCCTTTCTAATCGGTGTATAACTCTCAATCAACAAGTCTGATACAAGTAAGTGTATGAAGTTATGAAGAACAACAGAGAGAGGGGATGAGACATTCAGAGAAGTTTCAGAGTTCAGGAAGGTTCAGAGATTACAATCGCCGTCCCCCAACTGATTCGGGAATCCCTCCTTTTATACTCCAGCTTCTTAGGTATATTAGGTGGGCTTTACTCCTTCTATTGCTCTCATTGGTCACAAATCAGTTAGCCCATTCACTGTCTGGAAACCTCCTACTAGGCTTCCTTTGCCGCTTGTGGCCAGCGCCTTCCTGTAGCGTATCTGGCACCGTGACATTCCTTCTCCCTTCAGAAACGGCTTGTCCCAAAGCCGGAGCAAAAGGAAAACACCGCTTCAAGTCTTCCACATCCTCCCAAGTAGCGTCTGCCGGTGAAGCACCAGACCATTAAATCAAGAGTTGAGTCCCCGACACTGCACCAGATCGATGTAACCTGCGTTGGAGAATCTTCTCTGACACCCTGTGGTCTTCAACATCTGGTAAGGTGGTCTACACTGTTTCTTCAGGAGCAAGGGCGCGCTTCAACTGCGACACATGAATGACAGGATGAATACCATAGGTTATCGGAAGCTTAAGCTTATAAGCCACTGATCCAACCGCATGCTCCACCTGAAAAGGCCCG
Organism: Phyllostachys edulis; assembly: GCA_036346405.1. Taxonomy (NCBI): domain Eukaryota; kingdom Viridiplantae; phylum Streptophyta; class Magnoliopsida; order Poales; family Poaceae; genus Phyllostachys; species Phyllostachys edulis. Next base: position 46,072,649 of record CM070563.1, on the reverse strand, counting down.
AAGAACTTGAACGCAAGCTTGTGATTAGAGCGGGTAGCCACTGAAGTTTGCACATATGGTTGAAGTTTAAGATATACCCAATCACCCACTGAAAAACTCCTCTCTGACCTTTTCTTGTCAGCTTGTATCTTCATCCGCTGCTGTGCTCTATTCAAATGTTGCCGCAGTAATTGTGTCATCAACTCCCGGTCTTTCAACCATGTAGCCAATTCAGGAGATGTACAAGCAGACACATCAACAATGCTGAAATACCTTGGGCTATGACCATATAAAACTTCAAAGGGTGATTTACCGAGAGTAGAATGGTAGGAGGTGTTATACCAAAACTCTGCAAATGCCAACCAATCTGACCATTTGTTAGGACATGCATGAACATAACAACGCAAATATGCCTCTAAGCACTGATTAACACACTCGGTTTGTCCATCGGTTTGCGGATGATAAGAGGAACTCATTCGCAACTGAGTATTGACCAATCTGAACAATTCTCTCCACAGATTGCTGGTAAATATACGATCTCGGTCAGAAATCAAAGACTGAGGCAAACCGTGGAGCTTGAAGATATTATTGATGTATGCCTGTGCAACCTGCAAAGCTGTGAAAGGATGTGTCAAGGGAACAAAATGAGCATAACGCGAAAATTTATCCACAACGACCATTATACTATTGAAGCGTGTCGATTGTGGTAAGCCTTCGATAAAATCCAATGAGACCATTTGCCAAGCTTGCTCTGGGATTGGTAAAGGTTGGAGGAGCTCTGGGTATTTGACATGTTCCGACTTAGCTTGTTTGCACACTGAGCATGATGCTACAAACACTTGAATACCTTTTTTCATGCCGGGCCAAGCAAAGAGTTTGCGGACTCGATTGTATGTAACTTGAAATCCCAAATGCCCTCCAATCGCACTATCATGCATAGCTTGAATGATCTTTTGTTGCATATGGGCATTGTGACCGACCCAAACTCGCCCTTCATATCGGAGAATACCATCTGTCAATTGGTTTTTCGGATGTTTGGAACCGTCCACACTCAACTCGGTGATCAGAAGTTTGGACAAGACATCCACTTCATAACCCGCGGCTACTTCGGCTAACCAAGCTGGTACACATTGTGAAATTGCTAATAAGTCTCCCGACAACACCGAAGGTCTATGAGATAATGCATCCGCCGCCTTATTTTCCACTCCCTTCTTGTAAATCAGCCTGTATTGCAGACCCAAAAGTTTAGTTAAAGCCTTCTGTTGCCATGGCGTCGTCAATCGTTGATCATCCAAATGCACTAAGCTCCTCTGGTCAGTGCGAATCAAGAACTCCCCATTCTGCAAATATTGCCTCCAGTGATCGACTACCAATAGAATTGCCAAGCTTTCTTTTTCATAAGTGGAGAGGGTTTGATTGCGAGGTCCCAGGGACTTACTAAGTTATGCCAAAGCATGTCCTCCTTGCATCAACACCGCGCCGATTCCTTTGTCGGATGCGTCGGTCTCTATTTCAAACTTCTTAGTGAAATCCGGCAATGAGAGTACAGGAGCTGTAATCAATGCTGTTTTCAATGCTTGAAATGCAGATTCTTTGTCCGGTGTCCACACAAACACCGCATGCTTCTTGAGCATATCTGTAAGAGGCCGATTGAGTAAACCAAAGCTTGGCACAAACTTGCGGTAGTAGCCAGCAAGTCCTAAGAACCCCCGAATCTCTTTGGTGTTAGTAGGGGAAGACCAGCTGCGCACTGCCTCGATGTTCTTTGGATCAGTTGATACCCCTTCCTTGCTGATAATATGTCCTAAATAAGCAAGTTGCTGCTGTGCAAAGGAACATTTGGATCTTTTTATCTTGAGTTGATTCTGCCCCAGGATGTCAAACACTTGTCGCAAGGTGACCACATGTTCTTGTAATGTTTGATTGTAAACTAGAATGTCATCAATGAAAACCAATACACTTTTCCTTAGCAAAGGGGCAAGAATTGTATTCATAAGACCTTGAAAAGTGGTTGGGGCACTAGTGAGACCATAGGGCATCACTTTAAACTTGAAATGTCCATGATGAGTTTTGAACGCTGTTTTATACTCATCCTCTGGCTTCATACGTATCTGATGACACCCTGCTCGCAAATCCAAACTAGTGAACCACTGAGAACCAGCCAATTCATCTAATAGTTCATCGATGATAGGTAATGGATAGCGATTCTTAATGGTCGCCGCATTCAGATGGCGATAATCAACGCAAAAGCGCCATGTATGATCCTTCTTTTGAACCAACAGAACTGGAGAAGAAAATGGACTTGAACTAGGTTGAATCACCCCTTGAGATAGCATCGAGGTCACTTGTTTCTCGATTTCGTCTTTCTGTGCTGGATTGTATCGATACGGTCTGAGATTAACCGGTCGGACACCTGCTAGTAGGGGTATAGCATGGTCAAAAGGTCGCTGTGGAGGAAGCCCTTGTGGATCAGCAAACAAGTCATCAAATTCTAGTAATAAGGACTGAATAGATTGAGGCATGTCCAACTGCACTATCTCGATAAGATATACTGACGACTCTTTGGTAGAATACTGAATATCCCCAAAACTCTGAAGTTGTGATAGCCAAACCATACAACACTGCGGCTGTGGAGCTTTTGTGCCCTGCAAACACACTGTTTTGCCTTGACAACAAAATGAGAGAGACTTTTTTAACCAATTAACATTCATGGGACTGTACTGCTGCAGCCAATCCATGCCCAGTATGATATCATAACACTCCAATGGTAGCATACGAAAATTGGTGTGAAAAGTTTGACCTTGAATACTCCACTTACATTGAGGAAATTCTTTGATACACTGTAACAGACTACCATCGGCAAGGCGTACTCGAATTGGAACCTGTGCTGTTGTAGCACCTTGCAACAAGTGAGAAAATTTATCACTGATGAAACAGTGGGAGCTGCCCGAATCAACCAACATAGTAGCTAGATGGCCCTGAATTTCTCCTTGCAGTTTTATAGTACCCGAGAGTTCTCCACTCCACATGGCTTCTTTTGAGATAGCCATTAAGTCTGCATCTACCTTTGAACTTGTATCTTCATCCGGTTGAGAACTAGTGTCCTTGTTGTGTAACAGTTCCCATAATTCCTCCACCACATGCAACTGCACGGTTGGTCCACATTTGTGATCTCTAGACCATCTTTCTCCACAAGTAAAACATAATCCCTTGGCTTGTCTATAGGCATGAAGAGCGACGAGTTTTTCATCTGTAGGAGTTGCTCTTGTCCCTTTGATGGTCCTTCTGTCATCAGTTTTGACAATAGAAGTTGTTCTGCCTGGTGGTAAGGGTAGAGGTAGAGCAGTGCGCAATCCTGATCGATTGCTTGACAATGGCTCCCCTCGGCGAGATACCTTCCGCAGCGATTCGAGCACTTCTTATTGCAAGCCCGCTAAGGCCACTGCAGTATCCAAATCAGGAGGTCGGTGTAGAACGACTGCCGACCTTATATCTCCCCTCAGACCATCCACGAATTGTGTAACAAAGAAAACTGGATTCCAAGATGAATGATGTGCTAACATATTATGCATAAGGTCAATGAATTTGTCCGCATAATCTGCTACTGAAGTCGTTTGGCGCAAACAATTGAATTGTCGAACAAGTTGCTGTAATTCTTCCTTGCCAAACCAACTACAGACTGCATCGGCAAAAGATTCCTAGCTGGTGAACTGAAGATGGGCTTTGGAAGACTGTAACCAAAGTAAAGCTCCACCCAAAAAATACATAGTTGCAATGTTCACCATATAATCTGGATGCATAGAACAGATTCGAAAATAATTTTCACACTTGAGTTACCATGATTTTGGATTTTCACCTTCAAAGGTAGGAAAATCCAGTTTCGGTGGTAATGGGTGATGATGATATGGTCCATGCTATCGACAAGATGCAGCATATCCCTCTGGAGACTGCAAAAATAACTCAGAACGAGTGGGCATACCAATGTTCAGAGATGCTCGTTTGGAAATTTTTTCCCCCAATACTTTTCCTCAGTCCATGAGTTCATCCCGTCGCCAAATCAGACCATTAGTTTGCTCCCCTCTGGTACAAGGTGATTCATCCTTCCATATGGGCAATAAATTCCCCACTCTGGCAGGGTTGTGCTTGACCTCGGGTGATGGAAGGATTGGTGGTGAATCTCCCAATCTCACCACAGGTCCTAAGGCGCGGTTGATCTGAACAACTTGCGATCGAAGTTCAACGACTTCCGCTCGCAAACCATCAACCGATTGCTCCATCTCTGGTTTCCACTTTTGCAGCTCTAGCACCGCCGGCTTCATCTCCTCCACCGTAGCCTGAATGGCCTCACTTCGTGCTTCTAATTTCTTGAGTGCTTCACTTTGCGCCATGATCGCCTTGGTGAGTTCCGCCAGTTGATGATCCATTTCTTGCGATCTGACTTGTGCGCGTGTTCTGTATCGTGGAGGATCCAGTGCGGACAAATGGCTTTGATACCAATTGATACCAACCCCTTTCTAATCGGTGTATAACTCTCAATCAACAAGTCTGATACAAGTAAGTGTATGAAGTTCTGAAGAACAACAGAGAGAGGGGATGAGACATTCAGAGAAGTTTCAGAGTTCAGGAAGGTTCAGAGATTACAATCGTCGTCCCCCAACTGATTCGGGAATCCCTCCTTTTATACTCTAGCTTCTTAGGTATATTAGGTGGGCTTTACTCCTTCTATTGCTCTCATTGGTCACAAATCAGTTAGCCCATTCACTGTCTGGAAACCTCCTACTGGTCTTCCTTTGCCGCTTGTGGCCAGCGCCTTCCTGTAGCGTATCCAGCACCGTGACACCGGCCCGTTGGCCGCGGGGCGAAGGCCCTAGAGGCATGGCTCGGCGCGGAGACCGCTGGTGGCGGTGGGCGCGTTTGGGATGAGAGGCAAGGATGGTGAGATGTTTATCTTGAGTTTTTAGTGCTTTTGGTATGAATTGGCGCGATTAGAGTGGGAAAATTCGAAACATGTTTTTTTCAGATTCGATGCCACTGGACGCGATTGGGGGTTGGAAGGCGAGTCCTCGGTGCCAATTTTGTAGGCTGGTGTTGGTTTTGGTGAGATTAATTGACGAGAGAAAAGTGGGAATTTGGGGTTGGTTAGCAAAATTCCTAGAGTAGTTACTAGCTATACCTCTCCCTGATTGTTGTGCAATCTAATTGGTCATGATATTATTGGCTTCATATGGAAATTAGGATAGATGCTGTTTTGCTCAGGCTTCTAGGTGGGAGTGCTATTGTTTGGATGGATTTCCCCCCGTTGCAATTGTTTATTTGATATGTGTGCTAATTTGAGTAGATATAAAGGAAAAACACCATCGGTGTTACGTTTTTGGACCGATCGCGAGGGATAGGAAACTTGGGCTCTTTAGTATTGCCTATATTACTAGAGTTCATTCTCGGTGTGGTATTTTCGTATATTCTAGTGAAAAGGATGAACCGGAATGATTTCCTGGCCTTGGTTTGTCAGACCTTGGGCGTGAAATATCCGAAACCCTCGTATGTGTACCGTACTAGTTCTATGATCAGTGACTAGTACACATGTCTACAACATTGACATACACATCCATACACAATTACATAGAACATGAAACAAATATGGTATATAAACTTAAGCGATCACATAGTTTACATTACAAAGGCTGACCGGCCAAATAAAGATCAAGTATCAGAAGTAGTAGCGAAAACATAGCAATTTAAATGCAAAAGTCCAGCGGTATGCCCATCCAACCCTCAGGCAACCGACAAGGATCAAACCCTAGCGAGACCCGTCCCCGTACCCTACGGTACCGAGAGGGAAGAAGGGGTCATCCAGAATCAGCTCATTCTCATACTCTGACCAACAATCTAAGCAAGATTGGGTACATTTTGTACTCAGCAAGACTTGTAGTGTATCACAACATAATAATACATGCAAGGCTATCAAAGGATGAGGCTGTACTCTAAAAGTTATTTTCAGCATTAAGCAAGTTTTATTTGCAATACCAATATATAATAGTTTGCAATGGAATTTGTAAAAAGCAGTTGATCGATAATGAAATAACAAGTATGTAACTCAAATAATAACAAGATCGCCTTGGCTGCGACCAATATTTTATTCTCAGCCAAAGACATGGCACTCAAGTTATCAACAACAAACCATCCCAACTTTTTTCAACAAATCGTTTTTGCAAAAATCAAGTCTATAACCGGTGTGACCGCACTTAGCACGCTCATCACCGCGAGCACAGCTATTTAAATAGATTTACACTCTATAGAGGTAGTACAACTTTACCCACACAATGCAAGCTCTTTAGTTTGTTTGGCATTCGTCGACACCACCGCTCACGATCTTTTAGTAAGCAGTCCAGAGTTCGCAACGAAGTCTTTACATCACCTAGTCTTAGCCTTACACTAGCTCGGCGAATGAAAACCTTCACTTCGATCCCGAGTACCTCTTGTCAAAGTGAGACATTCACCGTTGTGTTGGCAAGTTTTGTCCCCGACACCTTGGTGAAGCGAGTCCCTTTGAGCAAACCTACCCGGATATGCTCGCACTACTACGGCCTACCAACATGTAAGGCTAGACCTAGACAACTTAATTACCTAAGACCGCTCCAGTTCTGCCGTGTGGTTGTACTCTTACGCTAAGATTGGTGGTACCGGCGTTCAGTCCTTAATTGACTCGGACGAGGATCTCCCCCTAACTGCTTGTAAGACACACCTCTCACACTTCTCAGTTTATAATATAACTCGCCCGTGTCACAAACTAAGTTTTTGTTTTTTTTATTTTTATACAAAATAACGTAGGTAAACCCCTCTGGACTAACCATTTCAAAATTCCCCATCCCCTACTCAAAATTTCACCAAGTGTTTAATTTTAGTGAAACTAGAGCCCGGCTCAGCGTTTATGCAATATTCACATTCGATATACCCAAATTGACATAAGCTATTGTCCAAACCATAACCTAAGGGCTACAATAGTAAGGATATCAATATTTCAAGGAGTATCATGCATACAATAGGAATATAGCTAGCAGTATCCCAAAATATAGCAATTTTAAGCAAACATACATACATGCATAATAGATTTTGCAAAAAGAAGTACAATAATTGAAATAATGGGATCAACAGCAACAAAATCCAAATATTTTGTATATTCAGACAGAGCATGATTTTAGATGAATTTAGAAAAAAGATTCATTTAATGTGGAGTTCATATGCAAAAGTTATTAACGTTTTAAATTTGCCCGGGTTGAAAAATCTTGAAATAATAAAAATGTGACATCGAAAGCGTATTCTCTAAGATTTACGCTTTCCAATAGAGAAAGCATATTTCCATTGATCTGAAAGTGGATTTTTTTCATTATATGAATTGTTCCTTTTTATTGAAAGCAAATAGTGGTGTACGATAGATGAAATTGACTTGCTTTTGATTCGTTGTTGAATTATTACCGTTTTATTGAGAGCACCTGACCATGACTTGCATGGGAGGCCTAATTCATTTAATAATATCTTTTGTTATTATTTCCTATTTATCGAGGAAGTTCCATGATTTAGATGTGTCCTATGAGTATCATCTAGACACCATCCTCACGATTTAGACGACGACTTTTATGCCTCTGAGTTCCATCATTGTATTAATATGTTCTTTCCATAGTTATTATCATGATCAAGCTTACGCTAAGGTACACCTATTACACTAGGTTAATCTTTAACTAAAATACGTACTAAGGACTATTTTCAGTTGAGTAGCTAATTACTCATTTCATTTTATGAAGCCTAGGTGTTATTGACTACTAATTCTTACCTAGCAAATATTCATTCTAGTTGATTGATTATCAATTCTCCTAACAAAAGGCCATTTATAGGAATTGCTATGACTATCTTTTATTTCAACCGAGTAGAACTAATTGTAGGAACCTATACGGTAGAAACTCATAGCTTAGCTTCTACTTTCATTTTAGGCTTAATTTTGCATGTAGCATGTGTCATTATATCCTAATCAAATTGTGATCATTGGAAGGATAACCCTCAATCTAGTCAATTATTAACTGCCTGGGGTCTGGTGGTCACATAGATGCCTTAAACGAACATGACTACATTTTAATAAAGGTATATGATTTTATGGTTAACACAATTTCTAGTTGACTTCTATTTTAATCTAGACATTAGTGTCACACTAACTAGTCTTCAATTAAAGTTCACCAGTATTTTCATTTTGACTGGTAATAAAATAGATTAACCCTATATTTAAGAGTCTTATGACTTGCTATCATTTCATGTTACGCTAGTTTTTCCCCGGTTAACGTACGACGCTAGGTTTTTGGATAATCATTTATTTAAGTGGGTTATAGGTGTACTGTAACTATCTTATCAATTGATTATGACTAACTTGGTCATATCCGTAGTGCTTAACAAGTTGTTACCATTACTAGTTATTGTTTAGTTTTATTTGGCATTATTAGTATGGTTAATCCAACAATAGAATTTGTGTAGAACCTACTCTTTTATATTATCATTTCATGAGACTGTACATTTATATTAAATCGTCCTAAACTAAAACCCAAGGTATTTATTAATGGTTCAGGACCCTATTGCTATTTAGGTATCCCTAATTGTGAGATTATATTTCAATCTGTGCTCATTTAAATTTCGGCCGTATCGTAGATGCTAACAATTCTTCATTTCATTCATATTGTTAATTTTTATTTGGTTGCATCATCACTACTGACCTTGGCCTAGAGCCTACTGCCATTAGCTAGTGATCAGTTTTAATTACTGTTTCTTCCCTTCTCTTAATCCTTGAATATCTATTACCCCATATGTCATATTATAGGATTATTAGATTGAGCTAATTCCACAAATTCTTGGTTACTAAATTAGGGCATGCCTCCTAATGTAAACTTACCTCTCCATTAAGTTCTACATTTTTGACCTAATTATTATTATTTTTCTAGCAAGGTTTCTCCAGTTAATCATTTAGCCGATTGTAATTTATCTGGCATCTATTTTTTTTTGACGTAGAAGGTAGAAAAACTCTACCTTATGCCCATTGTATTAAAATGGTTGACAAAGTATTACAAATAAAGCGAGAAAAAAAAACAAAAGACAAAAGAGAGCTAATTACATCAAGATAGCTATTTACAAATATAGTTGACACCACTGTCGAAGGGAAACCTGGCAGTCGGACTTGGACCTACAGGACCAGAGATCAATGTACTCTCGGATCTGACGTTGAATTGCATTGTTTCCACATTCAGTATTTTGGAATATCCTTTTATTCCGCATGGTCCATAAAGTATGAGCGTAGGCAGCGAAGCAAATAGGCCAAACTTTAGGTGGCTCAATGATTGTGTTGAAACTGTTTCCACAAATTCCAGTATGTCCTTGGAGTATGTAGCTTGTGTCAACAGTCCTAACTTTGTCCATATATAGTCTGCAGCTTTGCATATGAGAATGATGTGGTCAATTTTTTCTAAAGCGGGGCAGATGTCACAGTGTGGATTTGTTGTCCATTTCTTAGCTGTCATATTATCCTTGGTATTCAGCTTTCCCCGAAAAGCTAGCCATAAGAATATTACAGATCGATGAGGGATTGATTTGAGCAGTAAAATCGATCGCCTTCCATTTGAGGCCATGGTAGGATAGTACTTGGTATATTCGGATGTAATTCGTTAAGCCATGGTGAAACTATAACCCATTGGTCCATGGTCCCTGTGTGAGATCTTTGCTTGACAGGACTTGTAATAGGGCCTAGCGCTCAATGGTCGCTTGCTGTGATAGAACTGGATGAAGTTCAGCCGCCCAGTTGTTATCAATTGACTGTGAGCTAGCTGTGCAATTCGGATTAATGGCAAATGTGTAAAGTGTAGGAAAGCATATATAGAATCTTCCTTTGTTCGTCCAACTGTCCTTCCAGAAAAATGTGGTTCGTCCGTGTCCAATTATAACCTTCGTCATTTGTATAGTTGTCTCAATGACTGTAGATAAAGTTCTCCATACTGCCGTATCTCTCTGTCGAGACCGGCGTATGCGCACTTGGTTACGAATATCTTGTCTGCGTAACCAAATGAAGCAAGGTTCAGTGGAGTCTAAAAGTAACTTTGCTACGCACTTCATGATTAAAGCTTTGTTGTGAATCTGGAGATCCCGTATCCCTAACCCTCCTTGCTCTTTGGGTAGGATAACTGTGTTCCAAGCAACTAGGCAATGCCCACCGTGAATCTCCTTAACTCCTTTCCAAAGGAATGCTCTTTTGATTTTGTCGATTGCCTCTATGCTGCGCTTCGGCCACTAGATACAACTCATATAATAAGTAGGTATCGCTGAAAGAACTACATTGATCATTGTCACTCTTCCTCCCCAAGAGAGCAACCCAGGCATCCAACCTGCCAATTTTCTGTCTATCCTGTCGATGATAGGTTGTAGCAAACTGTGAGGTATCTTGTTAGTGGATAAAGGCAGTCCTAAGTAGTTACATGGAAGTGAGCTGAGTGGGCATTGCAGGGCGGTGGCCGCTAAGGTGGCATCTTGTTGAGACATGTGGATGGGTACTAGAGTACTCTTATGGTAGTTGATCTTCAAGCTTGAAAAAAATTGCAAACGAGTCTAGAAGCTCTTTGACAACCGAGGCTTGTTGGGCTGTCCCCTTGAGTAAGATTAAGGTGTCATATGCATATTGTAAAACTGGTGTCGTTTCTTGTATATCCAATGGGTGTAGGATCAGCCCAGTAGAATGGGCATGCTGCAATATTTTTTGAAGGACATCCGTGACCAATATGAAAAGAAAAGGAGAGAGCGGGTCTCCTTGTCGTACCCCACATCGGTAATTAATTTGTTCCCCTGCAATCCCATTGACAAGAATCTGTGCTTTCCCTGAAGAAAGAATAGCATGCATCCAGTTAACCCATTTGCTGTCAAACCCTCTGTGTTGCAAAGTCAGTCGAATACAATCCCAACTTATTGTGTCAAAAGCTTTATGGAAGTCTAATTTGAGAACTAGCATAGGCCTTTTCCTCTTCATTGCACATTGGACCAGTTTTGAAGCTAGAGTGAAGTTCTCTGCAATTGATCTTCTTGAGATGAACCCAGACTGCATATGACTAACAAGGTTCGCGATTCTCGGTTGTAGTCTATTTGCCAAGACTTTGCTAATGAGCTTGGGTATGCTGTGTAGTAACGAGATGGGCCGGAAGTCCTTGATTTGCGTTGGTGTGTCAATCTTTGGAACCAAAGTGATATAAGATTTGTTTACCCCTGACAAGTCTATATTATTGGAATGTAAATCTGCAAAGACATGTTCTAGATCAGGCTTTATAGTGTTCAAGAACTTCTTGTAAAACTCATTTGTAAATCCATCCGGCCCTGGGCTTTTGTTGTTCGGGGATAGTACAATTGCATTTGCTATCTCTTCCCAAGTAAAGTTGTCTGAGAGAGTTTGAAGACTTTGATCTTGCTGATATAGATGCGTAAGGTCTATTGTTGGTGACCAAGTAAAGTCTGAGCTGAAGAGATCCCTGAAGTAATCAGTCGCAATTTGCAATTTGGAGGCATTGTCATAGTATTCAATTCCATCCTTAATTAGCACTTTGATGCTATTACGATGGTTTCTGATGGATGATGTGACATGAAAGAAATGTGTATTTTCATCTCCCAAATTGCACCATTTGATCTTTGCCTGACGCTTCCACTTGAGGGACCAGAACCAGTTAAGCTCCTGCAAATGTATTCTAACATTTTTCCTGAAGGTAAATTCAAGGTTTGTTAAAGGCCTCCACTCCTCTGTACTGTCCAGGTATTCTAGTGTGGTTCTGGTATTTTCTAGTTGAGATTATAGGCTACGGTTCCTCTTCGACCAAGATCTGATTTTTGCCCGAAGTCTTCTTAGCTTGAGATTGGCAGTAGAGATACTAGCCAGATGCCTAGTTCCACGTGTCCAGTTTTGTATCACTAGGTTTTCAAAATCTGTTGAATGAAGCCCGAAATTTTCTAGTCTGAAGATATTTGACGCATGTAATTCTATTTTGACGTCTGCCACAATTGGACTGTGGTCTGAAGTCGCTGCTACTTGTGATCTTGCCGAGATGCTTAAGAATGTTTGAGTCCATTCTGTATCAATGATAATCCTATCTAGCTTAGCCATTGTTGGATTTCTCCTTTTGTCTATCCATGTAAATCTCTTGTTTGGAATGTCCACATCCAACAAGCCTTGGTTTTGAATCCAGGTATTAAACATGGACATACCTGCCCAGTTTATATTATCGTTGCTTTTCTCATATGCAAATCTATAAATGTTGAAGTCCCACAGGACCATCCATGGTCCAACCAAGTTCTGTCGAACACTAGCGAGGCTGTCAAAGAAAGGTTGATGGGAATTTTCTTCGAAAGGTGCATACACATTTGTTACATTGAACTGGATTCTGTCTGTTTTTGATTGGAAGGCTACTGTTAATGACCAAATATCAGTCTGAATCAGTGATGTCTCTAAATTGGTGTTGCACCAAGCCGTTAGTATGCCCCCTGAAGCCTGAATAGATGGATGAAAGTGATAATTCCTCAAGTTCGGGGGCAGGAAACTTATAGCTTTAAACACATCAATGTTAACCAACTTGGTTTCTTGAAGGCATATGATATCCGGTTTTAAAACTACCAAAGTCTGATAAACTAAAGCCCTTTTCTGAACATCTCCTAGCCCTCTAACATTCCAAGATAGAATTTTCATTTCTGTCTCTGGCTAACCCTTTGAGCTAGCCTATCCCCGCCTACAAGCCTCTCCAGTATTGTACCCCTCTCCCACACCCCAACATGATAAAGTCCAAAGAAGATTAACAGGTTGCCAACCCACACTCGACCAGACCAAAACGCAAAGGCAAAAAAGCAAAGAGAGGTGAAACTAAGTGCATGCTGCCCCCGGCCAAAGCAGAAAGACACAAAAACAAAGACAAGAACCACGCACGTGCTCAAGACAACTACGACGAAGCACGGAGGCAAAGAACGAGCGAGTTAGTCGAAGAGATTGAGGAACGGGACTAGCTCAAACAAACTAATAGAAGAGGTAACAGGACAACAAAGAGCAGCACCACTGCTGAAACAACGAGGAACACAATACAACAAGCAGAAAGCGAAACAACATGGTTCGGATGGGAGCAGCTGTGCCTGCAGACGAAGTGCATCGCAAAAGCTGAGATACAAAAGGATGTAGATACATGGGAGGATGCCTGAAGCTTCTTCTCCCGCCGAGAAGGTAATGACAGCAGCTTAGGCATTGCTGGGGGGCTGCCCACTTGCCGCAGCCTTCTCTAATTCGGCCACTTCTCTGATTGTGTCCTTTGCCTTCATACCACAGAGGTCCGCTAACTCCTTGAGAATCTTCTTTGACGTTGCCTTTGGCTTTGCTTTGAGCGGCAACCGGATGATGTCTCCAATTTTTCTTGTTCTGGACCGGCTTCTACGACTATCCTCAGCATTTGACGGTGAATCTAACAGGAAGGTTGGTGTTGTCGCCGCGACTCGCCGACTGGCTCGATCGATTGGGGAAACCCGATCTCCATCATACACCTTCTTCAATCTCGGGCTCCGACGGACATAAACCCGCATGTCTGCCTCGCTGCTACGGCACCCCTCCGTCAATGGTGTGATATTGAGGTCTGGGAGAGCTTCGTTGAGGTCTGGAATGGTACCAACCGATCCTGGCTTTGGCGGCAAGAGCTGCAACAGCTTTGGAGCCTCAACACTCAATGAGGCCAACTCACTGTCACTACTCTTGTCAACATCCTGGCTGCCTCCTTCTTCTGCAAACTGCAATTGTGGTGACATTGAACTTCCCAGCCGCACACATTGCACTGATCCCAGAGGTACCAGCGCCACCGGGCTTCGCTGAAGAGGAAAAGGCAGGTGCTTTGCAACTGGTGGCATCAAGAAAGGTGGCATGGTGCACACGGGGGGCGAAGGCACAATAGTGGATGCTTGCTGGCTAACTACCATTTGGAGTGAGCTTAGTGGCAAAATAGCTGGCTGCTGGGACAAAGGAATCAGCGACAAAGGGGCGACTTCAGCAGCGGTGGGCTTGGATTGCGCAACTAGTTTGACCTTGAAGCGACAATCTACTGCCGGCAGCAAGGCTAGAACTGGCCCGTCCTTGCGGTTTGGTAACAAGCTGAACAGGATTGACCGATAGCCTTCCCTAGAGATGGAGCCCGTTTGAATGTTGTAGCAAGGGAAAGTGGGTTCATCTAAACGATCTACTTGGGCTACTAGGATCCAAGCTTCCACAATCCTACAAGGGCTAAGTTCTAGCCTAAAATGGTAAGCACCCCTCTCAAAAGTGACAGAGGCGTGCGGAGTATGGGTGGGATAGCCATCTAGCTCTAGCTTAGCTGTTTGGTTAAGAAAAGCTAGTAGATCATAGTGGTTGGGGTTGGCATTTTTTTGTAGAGAGTGTCTAGCCCGGTTGCCCCTGAGAAAAAGAGTTGCTGTGGAATCAGAGATTATTCTGGAGGTGTTTGAATTTGTGGATTGGTTGTGGTTGTTGTTGTTTATCTGTCTAGAGGCATTGCTGCTGAAGTCAAAGCCAGGTGGGAAGGCTGGCCGGCTGATGTTTCGGCCGTTGAACCGGGTTGGTGGGTGACTGGGGCGAGGAGGTGGTGGTGGCAGGGTAAAAGACGGGCTGTGAATGTCCCAGATTTCATTGATGTAGACGTCTTCATAAGCTCCAGTTTCATCCGGTCTATGGAAGGCTAGATGATGGGGGATGTGATCCAGCGACTCCACTTTGACCATGGCAAAGATCGCAGCGAAGTCATGGCCGCCTCGAAGACAGGCGTGGTCGATGTTAACAAGACTTGCGAAGCCAGATACACTAGCTACTACTCCACGCCTATCCCACAGCTCAAGAGGGATCTTCTCCAACGTGATACAAACAATGTAGCGGTAGAAGAAGCTGAAAGAGTTTTCCCCCTGGTCATGTGGGAAAATTGAAATCCTACGGCCTTCTACAAGGAGAGGACTGCTACGAAGGGCTCGCTCTTCATCTTCAGGCCTAAGAAAGACATCAAGCACATGTCCCACCCCTCTGGCGGCGAAACGAACTTGCGGGCTTCCTAGGCGTGTATGGAAAACTCGCCGTAGCCAGGGTACAAAGGAGGGGGTGGCGGGCTCAATGGTGACTACCGTAACAAGGGAATTGAGATCGGCAGCTGGCGGGCAGTGGATGTCAATGGAAGTTGGATGACCTAGGATGGTAGGCTCCATGGGGATGACAGGTTCTGGTGGTGTCTGGAAAGGCCCGTCGAGCTTGGCGGCAAAAGGGCAGGAACTTTTGTAGTGTCCACTAACTCTACAATACCAGCAGACCATCGGGTCCCTACAGGAAGCTATGAAATGTGAGAAGGACAGGCATCGAAAGCACCTTAGATGCAAGTCTTTGGGCTTGAACGGGAAAACACGGTGCGTGAGTTTGGTGTTTGAGGGGTTCGCTGCCTTAGCCTTAGAAAGAACAGCTGTTTTATAGGGGGTTGGATCCATCTGAAACTGCAAGGTCTCGCTAGAAGAGGGAAGGGTGTTATGAATGTTTCCAAGTTCCCGATGAAAGGCTGTGCCGAGACAGGATTCTGAAACCTAGTAGAAGTTTGGTGGAGAGCAGGCTGATTGCGGGAATATTGCTGTCGCAATCTGCTTTTCAGGCCAAGTGCAATCTTCCGGCTCTTGTCGATTGGCTCCATATCTGGATGCAGCCGCTACAGATACGGATTGGAGCTTTTTAGGTAAAACGCAGACCTGAGCCCCCTGGCCATTGGTTCCGAATCCGCAAGAAGTTTTTGCCGAAATGGGAAGGCAACAAGGTAAAGCTGTCAGATGCGGTGCTTCTCTAAGTAGGTCGCGACTTGAGATGTCTTGAGCCTGAGCTACCGAGATGATAGATCTTTGTTGTCGCATCTGTTTGGGGCTTCCCCTTGGACCCAATGCCTCGAATGCAGTTCTTGCCGAAAAGGTTTTCCCATCGTTTAGCTTTACTCTGAGTAGGATCCGAATGCAACCTAACTTTATACAACAACGCAAAGCAATCTCCGCTACCACCTCAGCAGAGGCAACTTTGAATTCGAAAGAACCCACATCTAGCTGCCTGACCGCGAAGCCAGATGGCGAACCACCGAACCAAGAGGTTAGGAGAGAAGCCAGTCTCTCCGACGAGATGAAGATGGCAGGAGAGATGACCGTAGCAAGAAGGTAAGCTGGAAGGCACCCAAGAGGGTTAATAGGATCGCAGGTTGCAGAATGATATTTGTGAGCATCAACGTTTCGAAAGATCTGCCCCGAAATGTGGGCTTCTCCTGAAGAAAGGAAGTTTCCAACAAAGACTTGAGCGGAAAGACGGAAAGAAAGCAAGGAGGCATGATCAAGGATTAAAAGCAGCAAGCAGAACAGAAAGAGGAGCTAAAATGGGGAGAGACAAGAAATCGCACACACATCGCAGGAAAAGACCCAGAAACCGAACGAAAAACCTGAAGAAAAAACTGTAGAAACAACTCTAAAGGCAACCTGAGAAAATCACTGCACCACTACATGAAGGAAGTGGGGGGAGAACTTAGCTCGTCACCGTCGTCAACAACAACTGGGTGGAGAAACACTTTCCTCAAACTATGACCTCGGTGGTAGCCCCTTGAAACCCGTGCTTCCCCCAGCCAGATTCACTTCCGAAAGCTAGCCGTAGTCGGGATCTGGCGTCTTGGCGATTTTGGTTGGATTTGTGTCGGGATCAAACTATGACCTCGGTGGTAGCATCCGACGACCGCAACGACGCCCAGGAGGCTGCTTGGGAGCCCCGTCAGTCGCTTACGGCGTCTCGTCAGAAGAGATTTGCCGTGAGAGTGGTGATTCTTTAGATCTCTCGTTGTCGGAAGCATAACAATGCTAATAGGAAACCAGCCTCCCTTCACAGACCGCAAATGTGAACCGGACTTCGGGAGATGCCGGAAACCAGCCTCCCCTTCGCGCACTGCAAATGTGAACCGAACTTTTTGGAGGGAGCTTTCTAAAACTTCATGTCTTTCTGAACGGAGGGAGCAGAGAATCTCTGGCATCTATTAATTGTGGCCTAGCTAGCCATTATCATGACATTAACAATTTTAGTAATTTTACTTGATTTTCAATTTGCGGTATCATCTTATGAATTTATTCTTAGTGTATACTAATAATTATTAATATCTAATCATTTTACCAATTTTGATTAACCACTTCATAACCTATTGTTACTATTGCCATTATCATAACCATGGCCTAGGGTTTACTGTTGTTTACACATCTATATTATAACCTTGACTTCTAACTAGTTTGCTCTTTTTAGATTAAATGCTAATGGCTAAATGATTCAACATAACTTCCAATTACTTGCATTTGAAATGGCATTAGCTCACTGCCCTATTCAATTTCCCATCTGTTCATTAATTTCATTAAGAATTTGTCTAAGTGAAGTATTCTCTTGATTGATTAGTTCACTAGCCATTTTTTTTGTTTATCCAAATGTTGGTTGGAGGTTCACTGTTACTGAGGCAATTGTGCTTGGATGAAATTCCTAGTTGCATTTACTCTTCTCTTAAATTGGTTGTTAATGGCTACTAAGCATTTTCACTTAAGCCTAATCATTAGATTTAGCTCTAGACCCACTGTCAGTCACTTAGACTACTAGCTATTGCTGGACCACTTATAGGCGGGTCCCACCTATTAGTGTCTTGCTACAAATAGAGAGAAAGCACACAGAGGCAGTAGAGAAGGAGCAGAACAGAGGAGGCCAGAGCGGCTCGGGGCTATGCTCGTCTCCGATGAGGGTGCGACAGTGAGGCGGCGGCGACCCCCAAAATGGGTCAGCTCGGGTGGTGCTATGGTGGCGCGGCGAAAGCATGCGACAGCCGGCCGTGTGAGGGAAATAATGATGGCGACGCATGGATGGGAGGGGTGAAAATAGAGAGCATGAGCATAAGGGAGGTGAGGGGATCTCACCGGAGCACTTGGTGGAGACAGGGAGGTGCCGAGGTGGTCCAGCTATGGGAACCCGAGGCTGCGTGGTGATCGAGGCTGTCGTGGTGACGGCGCTACGGAGAGAGAGAGAGTAAGAGTGAATGGTGGGAATAGCTAGGGGATGGCGTGGAGATACTCTGGGAGGGAGGAATTGGCACAAAGCTCATCCGAGAAGAAATGGTGGCGGCGGTGGCAGTTTCGGCCGTGAGCGAGGAAGACGACGGTGGTGTGGTGCTCCTTAGGATGAAGAACCAAATTGGGTAAGGAGAAATGACCCTTGGGGGATAGAACGTGTCGTGACATTGTCCATTAGGGGAGGAGCTCACCGGGTTGGCCGGAACGGTGCATGGAGGCGGCGGTTGCGAACCGAGCGTCGCCGGATACGAGGAAGAAAGCGTGCGTTCCCGGAGCTTCGGTTGCAGAGAGAGAGAGGAAGGTGGTGAGGGATGGAAAGAGGAAGTCAGGGAGGTCTAGAGAGACATGAAATAGTTGGTCATAGCCCGTCGGTACGGCTAGGAGGCTTGGCGGCGGCGTCCATGGCCGGCGTGTGGCACTCGGCTCCGAGCTCGATTTGAGCTTAGGGAAGGGAGGAATGGAGAGGGGAGCTGAGGGAAATGGAGAGGACGAGCGTGCGCACTCGGTGCTCGGGTTGTAAGGGTGAAGGGGAAGGGACTCGAGAGAAACTGTGAGAGCCGGCGGCGAGTTGTTCCTACAGATGACGCGTGGCATGGGCGGACGTAGGGCATGGGTGCGGGTTGGCAGGTGTGACCGGGAGTAGAGCATGGGCATAGGCGTAGGGCATGGGGAGATGAAACCGGGGGCGGCTGGCCAAGCCGGTGGGCGAGCGAGCTGCGTTGGCGCGGCTATGCTGGCGCGCTCGAGGCAGAGCAACGCGTGGAGGAAGAACCCGGACGGTTGGGGTCGGCTGCTCCGTGAGAGGAGAGATTTAATTCCAGAGTTTTTGAAAAGGCTGAGGGCTTGATGGAATTTCTAAATATATAAAAAGATCTCCAAAGATTATGAAAAGCTTTGAGGAGGCTCCTGATAGTTTAGTTCATTATGTAATTTTTCTAGAATTTTATGTGTTCTGTATTTTTCTCGAAAATTCTTTTAGATTTCTGTTTGCATGCAATTGTATTATTTGATTTGAGAAAAGTTTCAAAACATGCTTAAAATATATTTCCCCATTTCATTAACAGTACAAATACCACAAGTTTGGATTTTTTATTATCTTTCATTTCAATTTGTTTTAATTCTCAATTCGGTTTGTATTTATAAAATTTGATTCTTAAGTTTCATAATTAGTCAAAAAATCTTGAATAAAATTCCAGGAAAAACGAATGACAATAAATGCATCAAAAAGTTTTTAAAAGTTCACATGTTCAAACAATTGAAAATGAACTGGAATTTTGGGATGTTACATGGCTGTGTCTTAATGATGGCTTGTTCATGCAGGAAATGATGATGCATCTGTTCCAACGGGAGATAGCTCTGATGTATTGAACCAACTGCATGATGGATCAAAATCCAGCGAGTCGATTAATATTTCTAACAGCAGTTACTGGAGAGATGTCAGAGCAAACCTTGTGTGGAACAGGTGAGGCCGGTTTTATTCTTGTTTACAATCTGTAGTGTTCATAGCTTTTCTTTAGGTTCTAATTGATATCAACGTATGTACATGCATTTAGGCCATCTAGACATTTATGATTTCAGTCCTTGGTATTGCTCCTCATTATCTGCCAAGAAAAATCGGGAATAACGTATTGAACTTAGCTAGTTGCACTGGTTGCATAACAAGTCCAGTTTGTGTCGATACCAATATCAGCATGTATTGTGTGGATACCAATATCAGTATTGCTCCCCAATCATTTGCAAAGTACAGAGAACGGTTAAAGAACAATACAAGGTATACTCTTGTGAGCTTAAGCCACATCAAGTACCCAAGAAGTCAATTGCAGAGCTCTAGTTAAAAACAGGTATATGATGAACAAATTGTACATGAAGTAGATTGTGCAATTCGTTGCCTAAGTTTAGTGTTACTTATTCAACCACTGATTATTCGTATTTAACCGTCGTAATGATTGAACAAGTTATATCCTACTTTTCCAATAACATTGCATGGAATGGATTTGTTGCAACTTTGTTTTTTTTTTTTCAATTTGAAAAGCCTCACGGAGTTTGAGCTAAAAGGGTATGCTTGAGCTTCCTGAAAAATAGTTGTAGGCTCATTGAACTGAACTGAACAACTAGTACAGTTAAATTGAAATTCAGTACAAGCAAAGTATGATTAATTCCATCGGTAAAGTACGACTAATCAGATGAGTGGACGATTGAAGTTTATTCATTGTTGCAAATTATTTAGCGAAGTACAGAGTACAATTAAAGAACAATACATGGTATAGTCATCTGAGCTCAAGATTCTCAAGTACGCAAGTCAATTTCAGATATCTAGTTGCGCTGGATTCTACATCACAGCAATGGAAAGTTGGCCTTCACTGGATTATTTGTGGAGCTAGCTTTCGAGATTTTAACCTTGTGACATCGCGATTGTTTAATTGTTTGTTTTCAATATTTTTTCCCTGTATTTTACCTTTTCCTTTTCTAAAATTATATGCAGATATAGATGTCCTCGAATCCGTGCGATCAAACCATTCTTTCTAACTAGAATCTTGTTGATTTTGAAATGTGAAAAACGCCACTTTTTTTTACCAGATGCAGCAGTATGAAGCTGCTGGCGAACATACACCGTTCGCCACTCCCTCCATTTGTTTTGCTGATTGACTGACCATGCTGTAATAACTTTCAAGAAAGCAGCTGTATGTGTGTACTTTTGTATCCTGGAAACTTGTGTTTACATTTTATTAGTCATCGATACGAATACATTTTTAAAACTGAATGTTTGTTTGGTGTCTTTGCAGGATGAAACCATATGATAGGATGGAACATACGACTAAGTGACAAACAAGAAGAATACTCAAGTTTTGCGTTAGAAGATAACTTTTCCTTAGGGACATGTCAAACATTAGGGACTCGAGCAAGAAGAATATTCAAGTTTTGCGTTAGAAGACCATTTGTTTAGAGAGATGGCAGGTCCAGAGAACTGATAGTCACACATCAACGAGAAACAATATATTTCGCCACATACTAATAATTAATAAATACTTGCACGTAGTAAAACATGCGTGGAGCTTACATTATGCCAAATGCCAACAAATTGAAACACATGCACACTCCATCTTCATCAAAGCTACTCCAAATAAATCACCCAGAGCAATGCAACCTCAATACCATAATCAACTAGTTCTCACAACCTTTATTCTGCCAGACCTACGCTAGCAGCTAATATTAAGTGAACTTATTATTAATGGACTGAACTCATGGTGAGCCGGCCGGGGGATAGTAAATCGGAGTCTGCGACGGCGTGCCGTACTCCGGCGTGGGAGCCTGGCAAGCCGGCGTCGGCGCTCCGTATTCCCGTGTGGGAGGGGGGCATTCCGGTGTGGCAGGGGGGTATTCCGGCGTCGGCTGTCCGTATTCCGGAGTGGTAGGGGGGCATTCCGGCGTGGAAGGAGGGTACTCAGGCGTCGGCTGTCCGTATTCCGGCGTGGCAGGGGGGCACTCCGGCGCTGGCTGTCCGTATTCCGGCGTGGAAGGGGGATATTCTGGCGTCGGCTGTCCGTATTCCGGCGTGGTAGGGGGGCATTCTGGAGTCGGCTGTCCGTATTCCGGCGTGGTAGGGGGGTATTCTGGCGTTGGCTGTCCGTATTCCGGCGTGGGAGGCTGGTACTCCGGCACGGGCTTCCTGTGGCGGTGGATGAAGTCAGGCTTCTTGTGGTATTGGCCGAACAGGTGCTTCTTGCGGCATGGGTAGCACATGATCGCCGAGGCGCACTCCGCAGACGGGTAGTGCGTCTTGCCGGCGACGGCGACGAAGGTGCTCGTGCCGTCTTCCTCTGCCAACGGCACGATCTTGGACGGATCCTGCCCGGGGCACGGCGTGCCCGCCGCGCTGTAGAGCTGCGCGAAGCAGTCGTTGCCGTGGAGATCGGCGGCGAGGGGGACGCTGAATGCGCCAGAGCCCTCGAGCTCGCCGACGGCCTTGCTCTCGTACTCGCCGTTGCCGTTCTTGCACTTGATCGCCACCTGGAGACCTGATCAGAAAATGGCAAGACAACACTATTACTTACGGGGCTGTATCCCATACTCTATAGCAGCAGCCACGATCCTCTCGTGAGATTTTCATGTATCCCATACTCTCCCTCGTCCCTACTGTGAAACCATGCATGTTCCACCTTCTGCTAGTCGCCGTCCACGATCCTACACCTACATATTCCCTTATCTCTCTGACCCCAAACCTCAAACCCTACACCCCCTCCCCCTCCACGCACGCAATGCGGGCGAGTGGCGAGCCACCCCACACCAACCCCTCTATTGGACGTCGATCGCCAAATTATTGCCGCCCGTCTTCCTCGTCACAGGCCGGCCCCGCCGCCCTCTGATGCAGGGCTTGGATTATTGGCTGAAAATCGTGATTTTCAGTTATACTGGAGCCCCCCGTTTAAAATTTCCAAACGGCCAAAAAAAATTGGGATTTGCTAGTTTTTTGTCAATCTAAAGGAAATTTGTAATCATATGCAAGTGCATGTGCCCTGGCGGAAATGCCTTTAGCTTTGGAAATGGGAGGTTGTGGGTTCAAACCTTGGAGCTACACTATTTTTTCAGTTTTTTTGTTTTAACTTCACAAAAAAACTTAAATTTTGATTTGAAAATTTCAGCCGAAATTCACTGAAAATTTTGGGCCATATTTAAACGGGCTTTCAGCGGGCCGATGTAAAAGAAGAACATCTTAAACGGGGTTTCGTTTGAACACAGGTTACCCAATCTCTGCTATGATGTTGTGGCCAGCGGTACCCCCGCCACCTCACGGCGCCACCGCCGGCCGTTGCCCACTAATCGCTAGAAATCTAATATTGGGAGCTTGGTGAACATAAAAAACCCTTATTGAGCACGAATATGGAGATATGATATAATGTTATCAAATTTTGACAAATTGGGAGGATCATGCCTGACTTTTAGCAACTCCCGTTGCTCATTTACTTCAACCACTTAAACAGTGAAGAGAGAGGGAGAGACTGTATAGCAGGGTTTTGATTACTGGTTTTAATTTTTTACCAGGTCACCGGTAGAACCGAAAATTGCCGATTTCGGGCAAAATTTTCAAATCAAAATTTGAATTTTTCGAAGTTAAAATGAAAAAATTCAAGCAAATCCAGTTTTTGGCCCGTTTTAACCGGTTTGCACTTTTACCCGGTACCCGATGGAACCCGAAATTACGAAAAATCAGCTGATAATCAGAACCCTGGTGTGTAGTACTAGCATGCAAGACATTGAAGAGAGAGTGTATACTACGTAGCATCCAAGCACGTCGTACCCTTGAAAGCGGCCTCGGCGTTCCTGTTCTTCCTCGAGCAGTCGGCGCACTTGGCCAAGCCGACAACGACCGACGTCGTCGTGGCCGCCTCACCCGCCGCAACGTTCGCTACGGCGACCGCCATCAGCGCGGCGCAGACGCCGACGAGCAGCCTTCCTCCTCCCATGACGAAACCCTACCAGCCAGAGTAGCCAATCTCTTTTACTTGTGTGAAGTATAACTACAAGGTCGTTGTGAAAGAAACAGTGCGAATTGTAGCAGTGTGAAGAGCAGGGACGTCCACTGCACACGGCTTATATAGACGAGTTTGCATCACTGATTTGATTTTACTGATCTTAATTACAGCTCGATTGATGAGTGATGAAGTGGCATTGTCAAGCTAGCAGTCTGTTGTGGCACCGGTTTTAATTGTCGATGAGCAATTAAATGCGCAATTGTACGGGAGCAAGCTGATGAGTCAATTCTGATCGTCGAGATCTCTCCACCACGGCTACGCATCTCTGTACGTAGGTAGCTAGGTAAGTATACGTACATACATGCATGGTTGAAGGCTTGAAGCACATGCAACGACGCCTCACGGCTAATTGCCGCCTTTATTATGTGTATCCAGCAAAGCTGATGTGCTGTACATGCATGCATTGATAACTGTGCTAGCTAGGTGCTTCTACCTAGTTACGCGCCATCAATTACACTGCTGGACTGCTACAGCAATGTACCCCATTAAAAAATATAGGACATATTTTATGTCGTACATAAACCAAAGACTAGACTATAATTATTTGGGGTACATAGGGACAACACACTTATTTTGTATTTGAATATAAAATTCACCCTATATTTTTTTGAGAAGACCATTAAAAAAATACGTCATATATTTTTGGATGGATGGAGTACAATTCACTCCAAAAAAATGGGCTTCTTTATATATACCCTTATTGGTAAACTTCAGCTTTAAGATCTGTAAATCCTTCAATAATTGTCAATAAGTCAGGTATTTGCTACTATTTAAGAATTTTTTTATACCTATATATGTATATATATTTGCAAAATCGTTAGTTAAATTGACCCTTGTCTCTTTTGCCAATGGATTGTATATTCTCTCCCTGGCCTTTTGCTTGTACATGAACTCCTTTTGTTTTAATGCAAAATTTCTGTATAGGGCCTCCCCTCCCGTACGTTCTCCTAAAAAAATTGACCCTTGTCACTTGGAAAATCATTTGCTTATCTAGATCAATCCTTCTACTACCTAAGAAACAGATGTTATCATATTTTAGGTTTCAAACTATACCGGATTACCGATGCATGCATGAGGGGAAGAGCAGTGGTAGTAGCATATTATTTGATCGGTAAGGATTTGAGTAGACAATTCCTCAGAGTACGAGGAGCAAATAAAGTGTAAAATTTGAAACTACACAAGGACAGAAATTGATAACTCGCTGAAGTACAGGAATTAAGTTACTGCTATGTATATTGTACTGTGGATCAATCACGTACCACTAGAGAAGTTCGGAATAAGTTCGTGCC
The DNA here is from genome assembly GCA_036346405.1 of Phyllostachys edulis. Classification (NCBI taxonomy): domain Eukaryota; kingdom Viridiplantae; phylum Streptophyta; class Magnoliopsida; order Poales; family Poaceae; genus Phyllostachys; species Phyllostachys edulis. The sequence goes on along the minus strand of CM070563.1, from coordinate 46,047,682 downwards.
TTAACTGCCTTAATTGTATAGCAACTTTTAAAATTGTCTATATAATGGCATGGCATAAATTTTACCAGCTGAAAATAGAACTTTCTGGGTCAGTTGAATAACCAAGTCCGAGCAGATCTTTTTAAGACAGTGGATAAATAGTTAGCCACTGCCTTTTTGTCGTCGCCCGCAGCCTGGACAACGGTAGTGTACATTTGAAGAAATTCCGAGGGATTTTGGGTGCTTGAACTTCTCAGGCCAATTGATATCTCTTAGCCCGGGTGAGAAAGAAGCGTCTTCTTCACGAATGTCGCCATCATGATGACGATGTCTAGAATCAGACTGGTCTATTTTAGAACTGCTTTGACCTCTTCATGATAGAGAAAGGCTTTGCACCTCGACAGCGGCCTCTTGCAGGTCGACAGCCAATGAACGAATGACCAAAATATCATGTTCACCATTATTTTCCGTTGGGTGGTTGACAATTGCACTTGAGAGTATTTGTACTATGTCAACGGGAGTCTCTTCCTATGAGGGTGGTGGTAAAACATTTAGATCTCTTAGCGTCGTCCTCGGAGCAACTTGGGGTGTGATTGGTGCACATTGTTCACCACTCGCGTTGAATGCAGGTCTTCTAGATGTCCCCAGCGCGTTGTCATGGTACAGGCAATGGGCCTCCTCCATTGCCTTCTACTTGGCTGCGTGAATTTGATTGTGTCATTCGTACGCCAAACGTTCGTCTTGTTCCTAGGTGTAACATCCCCAAGTTAATTAATAATAATTAGTATACATTTCATCAGCATGCATGACATTTTGGAAATATTTGCACAAATTATTGCACTTGGAAAATCTCAAACAAAATTTAAACATACAACTTAAAGTTAAGTTCCAAAGAAAACAAAAACAAAAAACTCATGTTCATCTTTTGGAAGTAAATTATTCAAATAATAGAATAATTATCATGATTTAATATAATTTTTACAAAATTTTTGGGACTTAATTTGACCCAAAGAAAATTCAAACTCAAATCAATAACCTATTCCAAGTTTGAATTTAAAATAAGAAAATAAATCATGAACAGTAATGTTTAATAATTTATATGGGAACTAGGATGTCCCAGGAACACCCTTGAATTAATTCAGAATTTTTAGAATTTTATTTCTATTTTTAGATTCTCGGTCAAATCTGATTTAAAACTTTGGGCTTAGCACTATTCTTTTGGCCCGAGCCACCCACTGTTGAACCGACCGGCCCCCCAACTCGTTTTGACTGGACCAAACCGTCTTCAGCCGCACCCACTCGTGTGTTCCACTGATCGGCAGGCCCCACCGTGCCTTTCTTCAACCTTGGGCAGAGGTGAGCTTAGGAGCTGAGCTCCAGGTGGCCGAGAGCCTCTGCCCCGCTCCGTCTTCGCCGTCATCCACCGCCCGCGTTGGCCAATCCCCGAGCTTCGCCTTTTCACGCCACTATCTTCTCTGTCCTTGCGTTCGCACAAAACTCCCTCGAGGTCTCTCTCCGACCTCACTTCTTTTTCTCGGTCGTGGGAGAGAAGGAAGCAAAGCTCCTCTCCCGTCCTGGTAAGAGCCGTCGCAACCACACCATTCGCCTCTAACCGAGCTCCCCTTTTGTGTTGTAGCACACGGGACGAAATTGCGCCGTCGCCGCCCAGAGCGTGCCCGAGCGTCACCGCAAAGTCTTCTCGCGCTCTGGTGAGTTTTCCCACCGTGCCACCTTGTCTGGGAGGTTTACCTCACCGCGCTGAGTCCCACCACCTTCTTAATCGCCATTTGGTGCAGGGATTCGTCACCGCGGCCTTCTCTTCTCCGGCTCCGGCCGACAGCGCCCTTCTTCCCCGAGTCCGACATGGTGAAGCCCCGCACCGATTCTTCGCACCTGGAGCACCGCCATGGCGTACTCGTCCTTCCCCAACCCTGAGTGGAGCTCCCCCTTCGCCCGAGCGTCCCCGCCTCGGTGACCACCACCGCGCCACCGCATGCTCCCATCGCCGGACCGCATCGGCCACGCTCCTCCGTAAACAAGCACGCCGGTGAGTTCCTCGTATCACCCTCGTGCCCATGCTCCCGTCAATTTCCTTACTCTCCTTCTCTGGCGCCGTTGTGCCATGCCGTCTCCACGGCTGGCCGCCGCTCCCTTTGGCCGCGCTGCCATGGTGCCGCCTGAGCTCTAACGCCGCCACCCCTAGCTCTAGTAGCCTCCGAGCAACTCGTTTTGGCGGTCTTCTCCACCTCGCCGCTGCTCCCCTCGCCGGCGACGAGCGCGAACCACCGTGACCGCACGCCCCTGCGTTGTCGGATTACCGTCCGAAACAGTAGCGATTTGTTTAACCAAATCGCTTTTGGATTAGGGCTAATCAGGTTTAGTGTTGAGCATATGGCTTGTAGGTCCCACCTTTTAAACCGTGTTTAGAATTTTTAAGTGGACAACGGTTAAGCTGCTAAGTCATTGGCATGTGGGCCCGATTAGCCAGTTAAGAGGATGTGTAGAGTATCTTGTGTGTATTCGCTTATGCAAAGCGTATTCTTTGTATGCTTAGAATGAATTTGCATGTTCTGGAGTAGAAGACGTATTTTCTTAAATACGCTTTTCGGTGAAGTTCTTGGTAGAGACCGAGTCAATGTGGACTGGGTCAAACCCTTGAGGCCGGTCCCACTTATCAGTCTCTAAGGCTAGTTGGACCCAAGTACAAAAAGTAATTCATACTTAAGAAAATTCAGAAATAATTTAGTTATACATTGGAAATTGTATTAATTTGACAATTGCAAAACTAATTCATTCTAACTCCAAAAACAGTGAAACCAATTTTGTTATTTTTAATTTTAAATGAGCTATATATGAAAATAGGTTTCAACCTTGTCCCCATCACAGAAAATATAGTTATTGGAGATTGATCCAAAACCCATTTATTTATACACTAGAAAATGTCTTTAACTTGAAAAATTCATTACTATTTCATATTAGCTCCAAAACGGATGAAACCAGTTTTGATAATTTTCATTTTAAGTGAAATTTATTTTAAAATAGGTTTCAAACATGTCTCTATAATAGAGAAGGTAGTTTTGGAAAAATGATCCATTAACTCTATTATTTTTACTATAGAAAAAGGTGATAACTTTGAAAATATATAACTAATTCATAAAAACTCCAAATGAGGTAAACTCAACTATTTTGGTCTTATAATATTATCCTCTGTTTATCTATGTAATACTTTGCCTCACCACTACTCTACAAATTTTGGCCAGATAATTAAATTACATGAATTAAGACATATTGGAAACTGAGATTCAAACCATCATAACTTTCACATAGTAAATCCAAATGGAATAATTCTTTCACCACAATTCATCTAAAATTGTGATATACTTACTGTATAAATTTCATGCATTTGTGAGTATTTTGATTTTTCGGCTTATTTGGTGTTAATTGCAATATCGTTCTTTCGATAGATGTCTCGACGATACAAACATATATTCATGAGTGTAACCTGAGATTTAACAAGTGGTACAGAAAAGGTGCAAGCACCCTCCTCTTGATCATATTGCTCCTATTGATTTTAAAATGTTTTGTATGGTTTTAATCTCTCAATTGCATGCTATGTTGAAAAGTATGTTTATGGGTAGATGTAGTTAATTCCCTACTTGCTGCATTGGCCCTCCTTTGAATGTTGATTACCCTTTTTACCTTGAATGATTAAGGCTATATGTTATATGGGTTGTTTGCTAATTTGTAGAACGATGCTTAGTCATGCTTGTAGTTGTAGTCGATAACGGTTGATGGAGCTAGTCCATCGGCTGATGGATCGAATCGAATCATAATGAAATTTGAGGATTATATGGATTTGATTATGTTGAATTTGAGGAAAATGTCCAGATTTTCGTATCTGAATATTATGAACTTGTTGATGGGTTGTTGTTGTGTGTTGGACTTGGACGGGTGATAGGGTGATGAAGGGGTGGTCCTGGATTCGCATAGCCCCGTCTAGTTATTTGAGGACCGATTTGTGGTGTGATAAACCAAGTCTTACGTACAACTACACGCCGGGATAATGGCGAAGGCTTGGCTTAATAATTTATTGTGTGTTAGCTATCAAAACACAATCAGATTGGCAATTGTTGTTGTTTGGTTTTAATGGCTCCCTTGTCAATCTGGTGGGGGCATGTTACACTTTTCTTTTCTTGCCCTTAAGGGTCTTTTCGTTCTTGGTGTGAAGCTAGCAAGGGACTTACTTACACAACGAGGTTCACCTGTAGTGCAGGCGCTTAGTCTGCTATGGGATTCTAATCCTCGGGTGGTTTGATAGTTAGGACATGACATTGTAACGGCCTCGTTATGATATCTTAGTCACACTCCTACGGAAGAGTGCATGGTGACATTACAAGGTATTCATATCGTGTGGGTAAAGCTGTACACCTCTGCAGAGTCAAATAAATCTATTCGAATAGCCGTGTCCCCGGTTATGGACATCACTTGTGGGAAAGCATGCACAGTTAGCTTGGGAAATTAAGTTTGGGTTCTGGTTAAAAATGTTATGTCTTTATGTTAGTTTGTCCAGATCTGAAATGTTATCTCGAATGGGATGTTCGCTTGTTAATTTGTTATGGAAGGATTTGTGTCACAAATGGTATATTCGTGTGATGATTCTACTTGGAGATTATATTGTTGTTGATCATTACTTACTGTTATACAATGTTTTCTAAATGTTTTAAAATGGCAATTTGAATCTATCTTGTTTATCTAATTGCAAAAGCGTGCTTTATCTTTGAAAATCGACTAGTGTAGTAGCCTTCCTTTGACACTAACATGCATCCTTATTTTTCTTGAAAAGTCTCGCGAGTACAACTTTGTACTTAAAAATTGTCTATTGTTCAGGTGAGAAGCCATTTGAATTGGGTAAAGTACTTCAGACGCTACGACTTTAATCCCAGTTGGTTGCTTGTGGAATTGTGGGCATGCCAACTTGGTTATTCCCTTTTTATTTTAAGTTTATCTTCCGCTGCGATTTATTATTTGATAATTCTTTTGGCCGATTGGTCCTCTTATGCAAACTTGTATATTATGTTTCTTATCAATGATGTTCTATTTACATTTCTTTTATTCTTGTATATTGTGTATGGATGTGAATACAATGTTGTGTTTGGATATGTGCATGTTAGTCACTGATCCTTGGGAGCTAATATGAGACACCTATCCGGGTACTCGGAATCGTTTTCATTTCATGTTAAGTATTGTGCTCTTTCAGCGTAATTACTTAGCTTGACACGGATCCGATCTCGGGGTCCCCACAGCGTTGGTATCAGAGCCATACTGACTGTAGGTTAAAGCCGTAGCAATGGATGTTATTAGGATTTTGATTTGCAAAGAATATTTTCAAACTATCCAAAGTTTGGCAAAAATGCAAGTAACATAGATTCATTTCTTTCTTACCCATCCTAGTATCTATTTTCTTATCCCCCTATTCATTTGATTGGAGAAAAATCATTTTCTCTATTGCTTGTCTCTCTTTTCCAACAATAGAAACGTTAAATAGTCGTCGGTAAAGAGAATTGGTGGATGAAAGAGAGAACGACGCCTTGCTGCGATGTTAAGATTATGTTAGGGATTATCCTTAGATGTTATACACCCTTATTATATTCATTAGCTTGTAGACGCTGGATTTTGTAAAGATCATTTGCTCTCTTTTGTTCCAAGTAGTTGTACATCGCCTACGGGCGGGTTGTATCGCAACTATGTCGGAAAACTAACTGTGTTTCTATTTGTATCTTGTGCTGTCCACATGGACCTTAGCAACCCATTTCATATTGCATAAATGTGCTTTCATTGTGCATCCATGCTAGGTTAAGTCACCCCCTGCTATCAATTGCTTACCTTATACTTTTTCCTTGTTCCTTTTTGTCGGTTGCTAACAAGTTGTATGGCAACAGGATGTCGGGTCATAAAACTCGTCTGACGTCAGAAGTAATGGAGGACTCACACCCCATGGGTTCTCAAATCACCGATGATCAGCCCCTGAATCCTCAACGGCGCAATTTCAGCACGTGGGTCGGCAAGAAGAAGTGACTCCACCTCAGCCATCCGTGACCGAAGTGTTGGCCCAGATGGAACAGAGTCAGCAAGACCAGACTCTAATCTTGCAGCAAATTGCTCAGAATACTGTCAGCGTCCAAGGTGTTCAAATGGCAGCGGGAGGAGCCGATCTTTATGGCTCCCGATTTGCTGATTTTCTTAGCACGAAGCCTCCTGTGTTCTCTTGTTCGGAGGATCCCCTCAAGACTGATGATTGGCTTCGTACCATGAACGGAAGTTGATCATCACACAATGTGCTGACAATGAGAAGGTCTTTTACGCCTCCAACCAACTTGAAGGGGCAGCTTGTGCATGGTGGGATAATTTTTGCGCCATGCAGCCTGCCAATCACGTTCCATCATGGGACGAGTTCCGGATAGCTTTTCGTGAGGCACATGTTCCTTCAAGCATTGTGGGTATCAAGAGACGCGAATTCCTCGTGCTGAAGCAAGAGGATAAGTCCGTATTGGAGTATCTCAACGAGTTCAATCATTTGGCTCGTTACGCTCCGGACGATGTCTCCACTGATGCAAGGAAGCAAGACCAGTTCTTAAATGGACTTTCGGAAGTGATGCAGCTGGCACTTGCTGTACATGACTTCTGCAACTTTCAGCAATTGGTTGATAAGGCTATTGTGGTGGAGAACAAAATGCAAGCGGTTGTAGAATCGCGAAAGCGCAAGAAGGCTGCACAAATTTCAGCAAGCTGCAGTTTCCAAGAACAGGGTGTTTGGCCGCCTGCTTTTCCTGAATTTCAACATCCGACACCTCCGAGAGCTTCCATGCAAGTGTCTCAACCACCTTAGCAACAAACCCAGCAAGGGCAGCCTGGGAAGAAGCTAAGAAACCGACACAGACAACGCCTGTTAGCTGTATGTTTCACTTGTGACAATCCTGGTCATTTTGCGGCTTTTTGTCCGGAGAAGCGCCAGGCTTTTACCATTTAAGGTCCAGATCTTCAAGGGTCCCTTGATTAGCAATCTGATGTCATTTCTCAGAACACCGATCGTGCTCATGTGAATCATGTCACCACCAAGGAAGCGCAGGAAGCACCCGACGTCGTGTTGGGCACATTTCTAGTCAACTCGACTCCTGCAACCGTGTTGTTTGACTCTGGAGCCTCTCATTCTTTCTTGTCAAGAGGTTTTGCTACACTCCACAACATATCACTCAGTTTGATGCCTGCACCTATGATGATTCAATCACCGGGTTCAGAAATGAGAAGCATTCATGAATGTCGTGAAGTTGAGATTGATATTAAAGGGGTCAAGTTTTCGGCAAATCTTATTGTGATAAATTCAGCAGGCCTTGATGTTATTCTTGGGATGAATTGGCTGTCCAAGAACCATGGTAAAATTGATTGTGCTCGCAAGTCTATCACTCTCACAAGTCCTCTTGGTTTTCAAGTCGAAATGGTGCCGAAATTGGAGCATCCACATCTCTATGCTCTTAGCGGCAAAGAATTGCCGGATTTAAGTGAAGTTCCAGTAGTGTGTGAATTTCCGGATGTATTTTCCGAGGAACTACCAGGCATGCCACCCTCACGAGAAGTTGAATTTGTGATCGAGCTTCAGCCCAGAACTGCTCCAATATCGAAGCGTCCTTATCGAATGCCACCAAATGAGTTGGTTGAATTGAAGAAGCAACTCGCGGAACTTCAAGAGAAGGGTTTCATTAGGCCAAGCTCCTCACCTTGGGGATGCCCAGCTATATTTGTAAAGAAGAAGGACCATAGTCTGCGGATGTGTGTTGACTACCGTCCATTGAATGAGGTCACCATCAAGAACAAGTACCCGCTTCCTCGAATTGATGATTTGTTCGACCAATTGACCGGTGCCTGTATATTCTCCAAAATTGACTTGAGATTGGGCTATCATCAAGTTAGGATCAGATCTGAAGACATTCCCAAGACAGCATTCTCAACTCGTTATGGCTTGTACGAGTACACCGTCATGTTCTTCGATTTGACGAATGCACCGGCCTTGTTCATGAATCTCATGAACTCAGTGTTTATGGAGTACTTGGATAAATTTGTAGTCGTCTTTATTAATAACATTCTCATATACTCCAAATCTGAAAGGGAGCATGAAGAACACCTTCAGCTTGTGTTGACCAAGCTTCGAGAATATCGACTCTATGCAAAATTCAGCAAATGTGAGTTTTGGCTAAAAGAAGTCGCCTTTTTGGGTCATGTACTATCCGAAGGAGGAATTGCTGTGGACCCAAGCAAAGTTCAAGATGTACTTAATTGGAGACAGCCCAAGTTCGTATCCGACATTCGCAGTTTCCTCGGTCTTGCAGGTTATTACCGCCGTTTCATCGAGAATTTCTCAAAAATTGCAAGACCATTGACCCAATTGTTGAAGAAAGAAAAGAAGTATGTTTGGTCAGCGGATTGTGAATCAAGCTTTCAGATGTTGAAGGATCTTTTAACCACTATACCCGTGCTTGTCCTGCCTGCCGGATATTCACAAAAACTTTGATATCTATTGTGATGCATCTCGCCTTGGTCTTGGTTGCGTCCTTATGCAAGAGGGCCAAGTTGTGGCGTATGCATCGAGGAAATTGAGGCCTCATGAGATGAATTATCCCACTCATGACCTTGAGCTTGCCGCAGTGGTTCATACTTTGAAGATATGGCGACATTTTCTTATCGGCAATCGTTGCAAAGTCTACACCGATCATAAGAGTTTGAAGTATATCTCCACTCAAGCCGATCTGAACCTAAGACAAAGAAGATGGCTTGAATTGATCAAAGATTATGATTTGGGACTTCATTATCATCCAGGGAAAGCTAATGTTGTTGCCGATGCATTGAGCCGAAAATCGCAATGCAACTATATTTCGGTTCGACCCGAAACGGAAGCCCTATGCAACGAATTTCAATGGCTCAACTTGGAGATGGTTAGCAAAGGTTTTATCACTGCCTTGGAAGTGAAACCTACCCTAGAGGACTAGATCAAGATGGCCCAGAAGAATAACAAGGGTATGGAAAGAATTAAGAACGAAATGAAGGATGGCAAAGCCAAATGTTTCTCCGAAGACCACCAAGGTGTTTTGTCGTTCGGAAAGAGATTGGTTGTGCCTAATGACATGAAACTTAAGGAATTAATCCTTCAAGAGGCTCACAACTCTCTTTTCTCCATACATCCAGGAAACTCAAAGATGTATCAAGACTTGAAGCAAAAATTGTGGTGGACTCGGATGAAGCGAGAAATTGCACGCTTTGTTGCCGAGTGTGATGTGTGTCAACGAGTGAAAGCCGAACACCAACGGCCAGCGGATATGCTTTAACCCCTCCCCGTTCCCGAATGGAAGTGGGATGAAATTGGAATGGATTTCATCACCGGACTTCCGAAGACTCAACAAGGGTATGACTCCATATGGGTAATTGCCGACCGTTTGTCGAAAGTTGCTCACTTCGTTCCCGTCAAGACCACTTATTCGGGAAGCCAATTGGCGGAGTTGTACATCTCCAGAATTGTATGTCTCCATGGCGTGCCAAAGATAATTGTTTCAGATCGAGGTACTCAATTCACCTCGCATTTCTGGAATTGCCTCCATGAAGCAATGGGAACTCAACTATCTTTTAGCGTCACTTACCACTCGCAAACTGGAGGCCAAACTGAGAGGGTGAATCAAATCTTGGAAGATATGTTGAGAACTTGTGTGCTGTCCTATGGCAAGAAATGGGATAAATGCTTGCCGTTCGCGGAATTCTCCTATAACAATAGTTATCAAGCAAGCGTCCAAATATCACCTTTTGAAGTGCTATATGGGAGAAGGTGTAGGACACCACTCAACTGGTCCGAGTCTGGGGAGAGACAATTCTTTGGACCGGACTTGATCAATGAAGCCGAAGAGCAAGTTCGTATGATCCGGGAGAGACTACGAACGGCTCAATCTCGTCAAAAGTCTTATGCTGATTGCCGTCGACACGAATTGAGTTTTGAGGTGGATGATCATGTTTACCTTAAAGTTGTGACTATGATAGTTATTCTCCTCTCCAGTTTTCATATCCATAATCTTCACAATAGGATGATAATTAGTCTCAGGCTAAAACTAGAGAACAACAGATCCCCACTTTAGGTATACCAAAATTCTTTAGCAATGCAACAGTCATTTTAGGAAGGGAAAATTTAGCTAGCACACTACCATTGCACCCACTGGAAAAATACAAGATCTTTTGAGAAATTGAAAGGTCAGGTCCTTCCAAACCTGTTCTGACTTCTTTGCTGTGATGGGTGCTGCCCGTTCATCTCTATACCTTAGGTTCTTCAGTGCATACCCTGGGGTGGCTTGTCAACCCAAATGGGGAACCTCCAGATGAGGAACTCGAGGAAAGCATCGAGTTCAGGCTCATATTGGAAGCGCGGGCATCGAGGCTGGAACCCAGGAGGGCTATAGTGGCGTCGCTGGGGAAGCGGGCTCCCAGGACATCGTCTCGCAGGCGGTGGAGACGAACCAGAACTAGCGGCGGCATCGGGACCGGGCCAAGAGCGAGGTGGCGCCGTGAGGGGAGGTGCCAGAGGAGGCGGCCGGTAGAGGCGGGCCAGCGGGCCCAAGCGGCGGTGGACCCAGAGGCCGACGGCAACGCAGCACCACGGGCGAAGGAGACAGAGGCGGCGGCCGGGCCGGGCGACGGAGCCGCAGACCAACGCAGGAGACACAAAGGGCGGGCGAGAGCAGCCGATGGCCGAGGCGCTGGGAGAGGCGCATGGGGCTGGCCATGAGCGGTGGCGGTGTGGCGGTGGCGCCACAGTGGCGGCGCCAAGAAATCCCCTAGCGCAAGAGCCATGGCCGAGCAAAGTCACCCTGGAACAAAAATGGTGATAGGGAGAGGCTTTGGGGTGAGCAAGAAATTGGGGAAGGAGGGGCGGCGGCTAATTATAGGCAGCAGGGGCTAACTAGGGTTTTTTTGTTGGCCTCCCTCCCTTAAATAGGTGTGAGGCCAATGCCCTCTTGGGCCATGGACCACAAGGCCCACCACTAAACCCTATTTCCCACTAGATTACTAAACCCCATTTCCCACTAGATTCTTATTCTTATTCTTATTCTTATTATTATTAATCCATTAATTGCTCCTTCATGATACAGGATATTACAAGGACCTTAGTCGAGATGGCTAGGACGATGCTAGATGAGTATAGCACACTGAGGAGGTTTTGGGCCGAAGCTATTGCTATAGCTTGCCATATTTCAAACCGTGTCTTCTTGAGACCGTCCTTGGGAAAGACTTCTTATGAGCTTCAATTTGGTAGAAAGCCCTCTGTCTCTCACTTTCGAGTCTTTGGATCAAAGTATTTTATTCTCAAGACAAGAAACCTAGATAAATTTGAATCAAGGACTTGTGATGGTTTATTTTTGGGTTATCCTGCTCATTCGAGGGGTTTTCGGGTCTTTAATATTGAAACTAACATTGTCCAGGAGACATGCAATGTTACTTTTGATGAGACTAGCCCTGGAGCTAAATCCGATGTTTCAGGTGACATACAGGTGACAGATAGCATTTTTGTTGAAGAAGATGAGGATGATTTCGATATTGCTCCTTCACCTGCTCTTGATGTTTCTGTCCACGCTCTAGAACCTGCTATGACTGCTTCACCTCCAATTGAGGCTCCTGCTGCTTCTTCTTCATCAGCAGTACCTACGGAGGTTGAGGAGATGCTATCTCCCCCAAATGCTCCACTGCACATTCAGAAGCAACACCCTCCGGATCAGATGATTGGTAATCTTTATGAGCGAGTCACTCGCTCCAGGTATCATGATCCGAGTCTCTTATCTCATTTTGCATTTGTAGCTTCTTTTGAACCCTGTGATATATCACATGCTTTATCTGATTCTAGCTGGGTCAATGCCATGCATGAGGAGTTAGAGAATTTTGAGAGAAACAAGGTTTGGAATCTAGTAGTGCATCCTAGTGGTCATAATGTGATAGGAACCCGTTAGGTGTTCAAAAATAAACAAAATAAGGATGGTTATGTGGTTAGAAATAAGGTTAGGTTGGTAGCTCAGGGTTTTAGCCAAGTTGAGGGGTTAGACTTTGATGAGACCTTTGCTCCTATTGCTAGACTAGAAGCCATTCATATTCTGCTTGCATTTGCTGCATCTAAGGGATTTAGGTTGCATCAAATGGATGTTAAGAGTGCCTTTCTAAATGGTCTTATAGAGGAGGAAGTGTATTTTAGGCAACCCCCTGGCTTTGAGAATCCCAAGCACCCAGATTGTGTTTTTAAGCTAGCAAAAGTCTTGTATAGTCTTAAGCAAGCCCCTAGAGCCTGGTATGATAGACTTAAGACCCTCTTACTTAAGAATGATTTTGAAATGGGAAAGATAGATAAGACTCTTTTCATTCTTAGGCATGGCAATTACTTCCTGCTTGTTCAGATTTACGTGGATGATATTATCTTTGGTGGTTCTCTTCATGCTCTTGTTTCTAGTTTTTCTAAGACCATGTCTAGGGAATTTGAGATGAGTATGATGGGAGAGCTCAACTACTTTCTGGGGTTTCAAATCAAGTAATGCAAGGAAGGGATCTTCATCCATCAAATGAAGTACACCAAGGATCTGCTCAAGCGCTTCGAGATGAGTGACTGCAAGCCGATCGCCACTCCCATGGCGACTTCGACTGCTTTGGATCCAGATGAGGAATGAGAAGTCGTGGATCAACGCGAGTACCGCAGCATGATCGGCTCCCTTCTGTACCTGACGGCCTCAAGACCAGACATCCACTTCGTGGTCTACCTCTGCGTGAGATTCCAGGCGTCTCCGAGGACTTCACATCTCCAAGCCGTTAAGCGCATCTTCAGGTACCTTCACTTTACCCTCCAGTATGGCATTTGGTATTCCTGCTCTTCTTCGTTGTCCATTGGGGGGGTTTTCTGATTTTGATTTTGCGGGCTATCGGCTAGGTAGGAAGAGTACCTCTAGCACTTGTCATTTCTTAGGCACTTCTCTTGTCTCTTGGTCTTCTAGGAAGCAGTCGTCTGTTGCACAATCCTCTGCTGAAGCTAAATATGTAGCTGCTGCTAGTTGCTGTATCAGATTTTGTGGATGGTGTCCACTCTTAAGGACTTTGGGTTAAACTTTGCTAGTGTTCATCTTTTCTGTGATAACACTTCTGCTATTAACATTGCTAAAAATCCAGTGCAATATTCTAGGACCAAGCACATAGACATTCGCTATCACTTCCTTAGAGACCATGTTAAGAAGGGTGATATTGTGCTGTATTTTGTGGAGTTCGAGGCTCAATTGGCCGATATCCTCACCAAACCTTTAGACCCAATAAGGTTTGCCACCTTGCGGAGCGAGTTAGGGGTAATTTATCCCTATGGGTTGGTTTGAGGGGGAGTTGGATCTTTTCTAATCTTACCTTGTTCATGTGGTTTTTTCTTGATCTTCTTTTGAACTTTTTGATCTTTTTTAGGCTTTTTGAGCTTTTTGTGCATCTCATTGTATCATATTGCATTCATATGAAAAACACAAAAAGATGCATTGTAATATAAACTTTTCTGCTTGTCTTTTAAAATTGATGAAGCTTTGCTTATTACCCTTTGGAGCTTTAGTATTTCAGTTCTTGCTCAATGCCATGTCTAGTTCTTTGACTTGCTAGAATTATCATGCTTTCACATGTGTAGCTAAGTCTTTGCTGAATGAGCTAGAACTCTAAAACAATTCGAACTAAAAACTGCAATTTGTGGATGTTTTAGCTAGTTGTGCAATTAGTGCTCCTTTTGTGACATTGGCCTTGTCAAAATTGCTTTGTTATCTCTTGAATCTAAAATTGATCATTACTTGAGTTTCTTGTGCTTCTGAGAATCTAAAAGTGCTCCTGTGCAAAATGAAAAATGAGAAATCAATTTCAAGATTGTCTTTTGCTTAAATTATGCCAAACTACTCTTCTGAGACTACATGTCATAAACATGAACTTGGAGATAGTTTGATGATCCAGACGATCTCATGGGGACTGCTTGTCAAAACTGACATGAACCTCAAGATTTGTCGCCCTGGTAGAAGCTTAGGAAGAGTTTGTGGATGGCTTTTAGTCTAGGATCTTCTTCACTAAGATATACCTTTAATCAACTTCTGGTCGAAGCTTAGGAAGAGTTTGTGGATGGCTCATAGTCCAAGTTCTTCTTCCCTAAGTTAGATCATTAGTCAACTTCAATATTCATTGCAAATGAAAAACTGTTGAAAAATGGGCGCTTTGAGAAAATTGAGCAAAATAATTCAATTCAGGACCTGTTTGTCTCTTAATGTGGTCATTATTAGCTTTTTTATCTCACATTGATATTTTTACATGGCCATTATTATTTTAGGATCCCTGTTGATGAACTTGCTAAATTTGAAGCTTTGCTTAAATTGTTACAATCCATTGCTTTACACTGAGCCTTCTAGCTTAGCATTGATATATATGTCTTAACATGATCTTGCTAGCGCCTTCAGGCTTGATATGTCATGTGCAACTTTAGAAATGCTAGCTTGTTCTTTTGGGTAATCTCCAAAGCTTAGTAAGCGAGATGGCGTCTGCACCGTCTTCGCTGCCAGCATCGACGTTGCTGAATGCGTTTGGATGTCAGATGGAAGTGATACGTAGGTGAGATGGCAGAGGAATATCGAAATTGCCTACAGGCCGACTGACCATCACGGAGGTTAGTGCCTTTGGGGTCCCTCTGAGTCCAAAGATAGCAGCGGCGATATTTCGGACCATCTGCGGGATACTTGCAAAGGAACGGGTCGCCATCACCACACTAAGCAAGAAGTCACTGATGGACGTACAGAGAGACCAGTTATGGATAGAACTTTCAGCCTCGTTCACTATCCCAGAAGCATACAAGGCACGCGTGGAATGGCATGCGTTGCTCGCGATGTGTCACGCGTGGAGGACCTTCAAGAGCACGCTTGTCACGAAGTATGTGAATACGGGTCGGACGCCCTTCACGAAGTATCAATTCTTGTCATGGGAAATATGGGACGCCTTTGTGGCTATGAAGATGATGGCCGAATTCCAGGAGCAAAGTGCGGCGCACAAAGCTCTCCAGGCACAAAACACTCGCGCCCACAGACTCGGCACCGCTAGGTATGCGGGTAATGCCACGGAATGGGCGGCGGAGGACCAGAACGCAACCGGGCCATTTGTTGGGATCACAGATGAGCGTGCCCTAAGCTGGTTAAAAGCGAGGGCAAAAGTCTCGTCTTTAGGCAGCATCTCTTTCACAAACCTGGCAGACGAGGCAGTGTCCCGACGTCTAGTAAATATGTCGAACTACCTAGTTGTTAATAAGTACATAACTTCATAGTGTCTATAATAACATGATGACCTCTTACAGCATACATTAACTACCGAATCTTCCCAAGGCTCCTTCCAAGCAGACAGGGAGAAAGATATACTATCCACGGCCCTAGGAAACAAGGAGCACCCGGGTCGTACACGAGGCATTGGGGTTTACGTACCTTGGAGTGATGGGTTCCGACACAACTCTAACATGTATAGGAGTAGGAAGAGATCCAAGGCCGAGCACAACGCCTGGTTGGAACAGGTGCTTATTGCAAAATTTCAACGACAGAAAATAAGATTGCAGGATCAAATGAATCAACTCCTTAGCCAGTCGCAAGCCGCCCCCGTTATTTTGGGAGCTAGTCCTCCTCAACATTGGAGTAGCGTCGCGTCCACTCCAAATTCTGAACATGACGATGTCCAATTACCTATCGACGACATGAAGGTAATGTACATCTTTGGAATGCACCAAAGATAGACCTATAGGATGCCTTAACTAATTGTGTATCATTTTATAGGAGCCGACGCCCTACAAGCTCCAAGTGAAGATGGTTGGGTCTATTTCTATTGAGGCTAGGCGGGAGATGGTGTATCCATACCAGGAAGGGACAGTGCAGCACGGTGCTCAGCTGGTACAAGGTTACACCAGGGTCCAAGTGGACATGGTACATGACAATTTCATGGCCGTCCCGCTGGAGATTCGCCCAAACGAAGACATCAGAACACTAGGGGATGCCATGCACACTTTTGTCCATGGCCCAAGAAGGACATCACCCTGGACCCAGCACTGCCACGATCTTGACACGGCCATTCCTCTCCAATGGGACCCTCAATGACTCCACCTCATCCTTCGCCTTAGAAGGCCACCTCATCGGTTCCTGTGGAGAAGACGCCGAAGGAACAAGAAAAGCGTGCCGCCGTATCGGCTCCCGAGTCGTCTTGCAGGAAGATGTGTAGCGGGCCAGTCGTTAAGGCCAAATCGAAATCGATGAACGTTAAGGCGCCTCCCAAGCCCTTGAAATACTCCATCAGAAGTTTGTTGGCCACCGACACAGTATTAGGCCGTGCTGGAGTAGGTTGTCAGGCTTTGCATGTCTGGTACATGCGGAAGACCAAAAAGAAGGGGTGTGATACTGGAATCACCGTCAGATACAAGGACAATATGATAATTTGTGAAAATAGAATACCAGAACTAATAGAAATCCTGTATTTCGTCTGTTTGTCTGGTGAATTTAGAGAATATATCTGAGTCATGACCCCATTGGAGTTCATCCTTTTGTTTTCTACAGCAAACGATGAAAAAAATAGGATATGGCTGGAGATGTACAGTCCACCTCAAAAGCACCTTATTAATTACATATGTAGGATGTAGGACAAGTCTAAGAAATACCTTCAATTAAGTTACACTAGTCATTAACCCGTGCATCCGCACAGACATGGCACTTTTTTAATATTATTTTCAGGGATAACAATATTTGTAACTTTTAGCTCCTAACTGATATGTATTTGACATATATTTTTTAGTTCGAAATTATTGCTCAAAATTCTAAAAGTTTTGAATTTATACAATTTAAAATTTTGCTTTTTATATTTAAGTGACAAATCTATATATTTTCGACTTCAATTGATTATAACGCTATAGATTTAACATTAACCTTAAGATCTCAGGTAGAAATATGGCAATATTAATTTCTCACGTGTTCGGATGTCATTATTTAGTAAGTATCCGCATCCTACATGATTATTTGGTGATGCTATATGGGTTGAAAATGAAAATACCATGTACGTTTGGATATTAGAATGTCAGAGTCCAACTCTAGTTAGTAAATGCAAGGTAGGTCAATCGGCATGCTTGCACGTGGGCTAAAAAAATAAATCCAAGCCGTAGGTTGTACCACATGATAAATTGGATGAAAAAGAAAGGAAAAGAATTAAGCATGTGTAGATGAATTCCGTACTCGTACAGTCATACAGTGTAGGAAAAAAAAATAGAAGAACACGAAGAAGGAAGAGGAGCAGATGGGAACCCAGATATGCACGGACCTTGGTAGCCGCAGCGCTGTAGCATTTGCTTGAGCGTCACGAGACAGATGCAGTCATCGTCGACGGCGAGGACACACATGCCCACAGGGAACCCATTGGGGAGCATTCCACCGTCTTGTCGGGCCCCGGAAGGCATGGAACTTGCCATTGTTGCGTCTCCCTTCAGAGCCTTCAATTCTTTTCGACTTGACCGAGAGTGTTCTCTCGAAAGTAAAAAATTAGAACCGGCCAGCTGACTTAAATAGAAAGGGAGATACAATGACGGGATGTCTCCTCTACTCAGAAATTGCCCTAGCTCTGTCTCCGCTTGGGACTCGTTTCCATCCTCTCCAGTTTCATCAACCCCAATCAGATCGAAGTCCGAACAGCAGCCCTCAGAGAGAGCGTACCAAGGCACCGTTGGCAAACTAAGCAACGCGTGTCTCGCCAGAAAGCCTCGCCGGCTCCAACACGCAACACGCACGTACGTTACAATTTAAAGTCTAACGCCTGGGGGAATCAATGCCGACATCATATTCCATATTAGCAAAGGATACGTCTGGTAGTTTGAGAGCAAACTGTGTTGTACTCAAACATTTGTGTATATTTCGGATCTATTTAGAAGGATCCAAGCCGTCAAAAAGTTCTATTTCTAGTACAAACTCTTATGGATGGTTAGGATTTTTTCTTTTTTCTCTGATTAACGTGGGAATTTCTAGCATTTTTCTTTTTCTCCAATTAGTGTGGGAATTTCTAGCCTTTTTACCTCCTAAGATTAATATAGAGACTTCTAGGGGAGCCTCTAATTAGTATAGATATAGACTAGTGGTTGATGTCCTCAAGTCTCGTCTTCTTTCGAGAGGAACTAGTCTCGTCCTTTTCTAATCAAGAAATAATGCAATGAAGATTAATTGTTGGGTAGATTGCAAGTGTTGTTGATGAAAGTACACTACTACACAAAAGTTCATCATAGACGGTTCGGAACCATCATGACAGACGGTTTTTGAACCGTCTGAATTTGTATGTCTGTAATAACAGGCGGTTATCATAGACGGTTTTGAGCCATCTATGATAAGGCACAACACAGACGATTGAAGGGTCAATATCACAGATGGTTTCCACCAAGAACCGTCTGTGATATGTAAGATATCACAGACGGTTCTATTTATTAATCGTCTATGATATCCGACATATCACAGACGGTTTGTAAATAGAACCGTCGGTGATATCTTACATATCACAGACGGTTCTTGGTGGAAACCAACTGTGATAGTATCACTTCACAGGTGGTTCTTGGTAGAAACCGTCTGTGATAGTAGGCCTTCACAGACGGTTTATACAAAAAAACCGTCTGTGATAGTTCTCCATACCAAACTAAATTTTTTCTGTTTTTTGGCTAGCCTCAGGAATTGCTAGCCATGCCCTCTGAAAACAAGCAAGCAGAAAACAGATAGATCACAGATGAATCAATTGTTGACAACTCAAAGTGATCATTTACAACTCAAAATCAATTAGAAAAGAATATGTTCAAGTATTGTCGCTAGAGTTACAATTGAATTACAACTACTCAAAGTGAATTACAATTGAATCAATTGTTTGAAGGTCATTCAGCGGTGTCAACGGATTGGAACTCTCTGCCGGCGTTAACGATCTCCGTCTTGATGAAGCTGTAGAGCGCTCCTCGAACTTCCGAGATCTCGGTCATAGTGAATGAATCTAAATCGAGTATCATGCCCTGTCGCTAGCAAAAGTAAAGTAGTAAGCATATATAGTTAAATTTATAATTAGGAAATAATTATTGCGAGATTGACAAACCTCTGGATCATTCGTCTTATCACCCATGATTTGTTGCATATGATGGCAAACGTAGAATGCACATAGGTAATCTTCTTTTTGCTGGTGGCACTGCAAAAATAGAATTACATATGTAGGTATAGTCAGTTCGAGATATATTATTATGAAGTGTGATATATGATTATTGTGTTGTAGCTCGTACCGAAAATCGCTTCCTGTGTTGTAGTGTCGTGCTCGATCCCTTGTATGATCCTCCCTTGGCAACATTGGCGCTGAACGACCTATATGATTCCAAAAAGTTATCATCGGCTATTTCAAACGAAGGAAGTCTATAATGGAGTTATGTATAGAGGAAATGAGCATACCTTCCACAAGGCTGAAGTCGTGGGTTTTGCTGAGTAGGGAATCAAGGTATATTACCTTGTTCCTCTTTGGTACAATTACTAAAAGGATCTAGTGCTACCTACTCATGTATGTCACTTTAGTCATTAAACCTAAGTTCGTGCTGCGTATAAAGTACAAATGAAATTTGTATAGCAAGTAGTGAAGCACTTACTTCTGCTTGTAGGGCACCAGTATGTAGTCCTTGTCGTCCTGAGCAAACAATCCTGTCGTTATGTATTTTCACGACGTAGGATGCGTCTTGGGTGATGGTTTGCTCAGAGACCATGTGTGGGTCAAGGAAACCCATCGGTTCTCGCCATCCCTGGCCATTTTTCATCATGTATCTATACATAAGCAATGAGTTGTGATATTTATCGGTATTACATGAATGTAGAACTTGATTGTACACACTTATTGTTGGGCCACGGGGTAGGCTACGATAGCTACAAATCAAAAAATTCTACCACGCAAACCAGAAAGCCAAGCAAGTAGATGATCACAGATCGTTACCACCAGACGCGCAGAGCAGCGGAAGAAGGGTTGGAGCAGCCTGGTCCAATGTAGAGCGCGTCGATGTAGTGGTCATAGTCGATCGTCCAACGTCCTCACGAGTCGATCGTCTCCTCCAGCAACGTCTGCAGTTCCTTGTGAAGATCGCGAATCGTCCTCAAGCGCAACAGTCGCAGTAGTGCTTCTACGGTATCCACACGTCCAGGGAAGGAACAACCGTACGCCGATGTACTAGCACCAAGTTGCATGGCAGAGCTCTTAGAAAGATGGCGGCTAGGGTTTCGGTGGTGATTCACGCATACCTCCCAATAGCCCCATGCATCTCCTTATATAGTGCTCGTGACGGATCCTATCCAAACACGTTTTATGAATCGTATTCGTACTAGTTTGTTCCAACCCGTTAAGTGTGAGACCCTGTAGGTTCATGCGTAATCGATTGTGACTCAGAAACCCTTTCCGATCACGAGTTGTAGCGGCTCCTAGCAGAACATAGCGATTCCCGAATACACACAAATTATATCGGATGAACCTTAATGCAATATGATCTATGATCAGGTCCTCATCACTTACGACCAAGTCCTATCTCTATACGACCAGTTTGTATTTGGTCACGACCAGTTCGTAAGTCCTTACGACCAGGTTTCGACCACTCTGTGATTACGTTCGACCAGTCTACAACCACCTTGTATCTCCATACGACTAGTCCGTAACTGTTCGAACTAAGCGACCTACTCGTGTATACTCCCTTTGCCTCACGATGTTTGGTTGAACTCCAGGTGAGATGTTGTGCCATCCATGGACTGTTCAATACTTTCTCGATCAGGTGTCGGATAACTTCACGTGGTCGAACACTTCGACAACTAGTGGCATGGCCATGCACTTTCTTTATCCGATCACAATGAGGGGCCCAGAGACATCTCTCCTGTTATGTTAGGAGGGGCAAATCTCATATCCGACCAGTCACATTCCTCTGCATGTTTCATAGCATACCGAAAAGCTACCTTTATAACTACCCAGTTACGGAGTAGCGTTTAGCAACCCCTAAGAGTGCTATTACACATGTAGGAAACCATGCTGATCTCAAGTGTAAGGATTATACACCATCATTGCTTGAGACCAACTAACGACATAGAATCATAATAATCTCAATAGTGTCTTAAGGTGGGTCTAATCTAACATCATGTTCTCTAACATGTGTCCATATTATTGGTTTGATATCTCTATATCCATGACCTGTGAAACATAGTCATCAACCAATACATATGCTAGTCTATTCATATGTGTCCTCATATATTTCCGACCAGGGAACGTATAAGAATAATTATCGCAGAAATATAGAGTTTCACAATCAAGTCACATACTTGATAATCAATATTAACAATATTATTCTAGGAACAAGATAACATATTATCTAATATAATGAACATAATGAAATATAATCATCTCTATGATTGCCTCTAGGGCAAATTTCTAACACTTATAGTGTCCAGCATCGTAGAAGCGAGGCGTCGATGGTCGTGAGGTTGAATAGGTCGAATAAGTAATTGAAGCCCACAACAAAGTGGCCTGGCTCGTGGAAGAAATGCTCCTTCGTGTATCTGACGGTGATTCCAGTATCGCACCCCTTCTATTTGGTCTTCCGCATGTACCAGATATGCAAAGCCTGACAACCTATTCCAGCGCGGGCTAATACTGTGTCGGGGACCAACGGACGTCTGAGGGAGTATTTCCCGGGCTTGGGAGGTGCCTTAATGTTCTTTGATTTCGATTTGGCCTTAACGACTTGCCCACTACACGTCTTCCTGTGAGACAACTTGAGATTCGATACGGCGACACACTTTTCTTGTTCCTTCGACATCTTCTCGACGGGAACCGATGAGGTGGCCTTCTGAAACGAAGGTTGAGGTGGAGTCATCGAGGGTCCCGTTGGAAAGGAATGGTCGTGTCGAGATCGCGGCACTACAGGGTCTAGGGTGATGTCCTTCTTGGACCACTTGATAAAAGTGTGCAAGGCATCCCCTAGTGTTCTAATGTCTTTGTTTGGGCGAATCTCTAGTGGGACGGCCATGAAATTGTCATGTACCATGTCCACCTGGACCCTGGCGTAACACTGTGCTAGCTGTGCACCGTGCTGCACTGTCCCTTCCTAGGATTTTACGCCATCCGTCGCCTAGCCTCAATAGAAATAGACCCAACCATCCTCACTTAGAGCTTGCAGGGCATCGGCTCCTACAAAACAATAAATAATTAGCTAAGGCGTCCTATAAGTCTATCTTTGGAGCATTCTAGAGATGTACATTACCTTGATGTCGTCGATAGGTAATTGGACGTCATCATGTTCAGAATTATGCGTGGACGCGACGCTACTCCGATGTTGAGGAGGACTAGCTCCCAAAATAACGGGGGCGGCTTGCGACTAGTTGAGTTGATTTATTTGATCCTGCAATTTTGTTATCTATCCTTGAAATTTTGCAGTAAGCATCTGTACCAACCGGTCCTCATGCTCGGCCTTAGATCTCTACCTACTCCTATACGTGTCGGAGTCGCCTTAGAATCCATCCCTTCACGGTATGTAAACCCCAAGGCCTCGCGTGTGACCCGAGTGCACACCTTGTTTCCCAGGGCTGTAGATAGTATATCCTTCTCCTTGTCTGCTTGGAAGGAGCCTTGGGAGGAATTGGTAGTCAATGCATGCTGCAAGAGGTCATCATGTTATTATAGACACTATGAAGTTATGGACTTATTAACAACTAGGTAGTTCAACATATTTACCAAACGTTGGGACACTGCCTCGTCTGCCGAATTTGTAAAAGAGATGCCGTCCGAAGACGTGGCTGCTGGCCTCGCTCTTAACCAGCTTCGAGCGTGCTCATCTCTGATCTCAGCAAATGGTGGGGTTGCATTCTAGTCCTCCGCCGCCCATTCCGTGGTTTTACCCGTGTACCTAGCGGTGTAGAGTTTGTGGGGGTGAGTGTTTTGTGCCTGGAGAGCTTTGTGCACCACACTTTGCTCCTGAAATTCAGTCGTTGTCTTCATCCGCACAAAGGCATCTCATATATCCTGCGACAAGAATTGATACTTCGTGAAGGGCGTCTGACTCGTGTTCACATACTTCGTGATAAGCGTGCTCTTGAAGGTCCTCCACGCGTGCCCCATCGCGAGCAACGCCTGTCGTTCCACGCGTGCTTGGTCTGCTTCTTGGATAGTGAACGAGCCTGAAATTTCAGTCCACAGATGGCCTCTCTCTACGTCCTTTAGAGACTTCCAGCTTGGTGTGGTGATGGGGACCTGTTCCCTTCCAAGTATCCTGCAGATGGTCCGAAATCTCGTCGCTGCTTTCTTGGGACTCATAGGAACCCCAATGACACTGATCTCCATGATGGTCATTCGGCCCGCAGGCAATTTCAATATTCCTTTGCCATCTCGCTTGCGTACCACTTTGCTCAGAGATCCAGGCGCATTCGGCGACGTCGATGCCAGCGACGAAGACGGTGCAGACGCCATCTCGCTTGCTTGTTATCTATATAAGTTACATACGCAATGAACTAAAATTTTAGAATTCAAAACGCTTAGAGTTTAAATAAATTGGATTGCAAGATGATATCCACTAGGTATTTTCGAAGATAGTTTCCCTTGGAAACATATAGGAGTTACCCAACCAATGGTCAGGTCTGAACATGTTAATATAGACTATACTTGTGACAAATTGACATGTTTTCATTTCACAAATTAGTGCATATTGTACATATGTTCATTGATGTGTGATACTAGTCACCAAACCTAGACCTTAGTCACAAATTAGTGCATATTGTGTAGGAACAAATATTTTCCATTACTTCCTAAAATTCTAAAAAAGCTTTAGTAGAGAATGAAAATAACATATGAACTGAGCAGTAGACAAGACATGCCTCATGCGAAAATGGACAACAGACAACCTTGAGGAGGAAGCTGGTGGGGAGGTGAACGAATGAAAGCATATATTGTACAAATAGTATCTATTACTCAAATAGTATCAAAGGATACATTCACATCAATAGACAATACATTCACAACAAATGAAAGCATATATAATACATATCAAATGGTATCAAGCGTATCACACATTTCACGTCATTCCTAACAATACGTATCAAACACTACAATCTAATATTGTTGCTTCACAGTAGCAAGGTCCATACACAATAGCAACCTAAAAGATGTTTAGCTAAAATCAAGCCATTTCTTGTCTCCTTCACAGTAAAAGATTTTTCGTCCATAGGAATTTAAGTAGAACATTGCTTCATTGGTCCACTTCCTCTTTTGTTGAAAAGCAAGGCACATACTCTCTGAATGCCTCATCACAAGTTTTAGTAAGAGTTCATTAGGCATGTATAATCAAAGTATCAAACAAACCCTAAATATGCCCCTTTTTTTACTAGATGATTTGTAATAACCTGATATCATGACATACCTATTAATATCAAAATATGGCATAACCAAAAGTGATCTCAAGGCATAAGCATATGTACAGCCCTGACTCCAAATCCTTTGGGTTAAAATGAAACAACAACAGAAGGACATCACAAAAAATGTAGGCACTTCGAACTGAAAGGAAAAGTGCTTCCTTATCTCACACCAACTTCACACCTCGCATCCCGCATTACACTATGGATCCAAGCCACTTAATTACATAGGAGCGGAGACGTACCTTGGGAGGTGGCTTCGGATGGCGGTGGGGGAGGAAGGGGGAGGAGAAGGCAAGTGGCATGGAGGAGGAGGCCAACTGCCGTGGCTCGGGGTAGGAGGCATCGGGGTGGGGATTCGGTGATGCCAAGACGACTTGGGGCGCTGCCGGGAGGAGGCTTGAGCAAGGGCGTCGTCAATGTCGACGGTGGCGGCGTCGAGGTCGGGGGCGCTTGGGTGGGGAGGCAAACGAGCGAGAGCAAGGGGCTAAGGGCGCTGGGGAAGTTGAACGGGCGAGAGTATATGATAGTGACGAGTAAGGGCGCACAAAACCTAGCGGTTCCCTCCTAATAAAAGGATATCACAGACGGTTCTATTATAGAACCATCTGTGATAAGCAATCACAGAGAGTTCTATAATAGAGCCGTCTGTGATATGGTCCATATCACAGACGGCTCTATTATGGAACCGTGTGTGATTGCTTATCACAGACGGTTCCATAATAGAACCATCTGTGATATGCTACTATGTGATAGAGCACATGAGCCTAGTTCCATAATTCATTTGACTTCAAATATGCGACTATGTGATAGAGCACATGAGCCTAGTTCCATAATTCATTTGACTTCAAAAATTCATATCTAATTCAACTCAACTCCAAATCAAGTCAAACCACTTTTGATATTCCACATTACATCAAAATAAAAGATTACAAGTCCATATAACATATGAAAATTCCACATTGACATCAAAATAAGAGATTACAAGTCCATAACACATGGAAAGTCCACATTGACATGTCTCATGTTATGGAATAAATTACAATGGAATAAATTCTTAATTAAAATATAGCCCTTCATGATGATCAATGTGCATATAGCTAGCTTCCTCACTGGGTTCTTCTTCATCCATAACATTCTCAACTCCGACAATCCTTCCTTTTTCATGAAGAACTACGTGGCGGTTCTTATTTGTTGGGTCCGTTACATAAAAAACTTGAACAACTTGCTTAGCGAGTATGAATGGTTCGTCCTTGTATCCGACACATTTGAGGTCCACAGTAGTGACGCTGTACTTGTTGACCTTCACACCTTGCGGAAGTTTAACCCAATGGTATCGAAACAAGGGGATCTTGAAAAGTATGTAGTCGTGCTCTCAAATCTCCTGTACGATCCCATAGTAGGAGTTCAACCCACGTGGCCCGGTGGTATTGAACTGCTTGTGAAACGCATCTATACGGACACCGCTATTCTGAACTGTGCTCTTCCTATCCTGAGCTGTCGTATAAAATTTGTACCCATTTATGTGATATCCTTACCATGTCACAATTGTAAATTTTGGCCCTTTTGCCAACCATGGTAGCGTATCATCACTTGATGACCTCCCAGTGAATCGCACCTTTAACCATTTGTTTAACCGACGATTGTGCTCTCTCGTGATCCAAACCTCTGACCGGTCTAGATTCTGTTGGCGCACCATGTCTTTGTACTCGTCGATGTATGGCGACACTTCAGTCAAATGTTGCAAGACCGTGAAATGGGCTTGAACGTACGTATCCAGATCGGGAGTGATTGATTTCCTTCTGATGGTCCCGATAACCTCCAATCTCCCCTCATGGCAAGATAGAGGCACACCTATCAGTTCCACCTGAGCCATGTAGTCGACACAGAACTCAATGACCTCTTCGGTTGTATAACCTTCGATGATGCTGCCCTCTAGTCGAAATCGATTCCGTACGCAGGACTTGAGAATTCTCATGTACCTCTCGAACGGGTACATATGATGTAGGAACGTAGAGCTACATATCTTTATCTCTTTCACAAGGTGAACAATGAGAAGGACTATGATATCAAAATGACGGAGGGAAATACATCTCAAGATGACCTAGAGTCGTCACCATCTCGGCCTACAAAGCATCTAGTCCTTCGGGATCGATGACCTTCTGAGCAATTGAGTTAAAGAAATAACACAGCCTCAAGATTGCCACTCGGACCTTATTCGGCAAGATATTCCTAATTGCAACAGGAGGCATTTGTGTCATCAACACATGACAATCATGAGACTTCATACCAATTAATCTTAAATCTTCTATAGAAACAAGTTTCTTAATGTTGGCGGAGTAACCAGATGAAACTTTCACACCATGCAAGTTCTGGCACAGTTCATTTCTCTCGGCCTTGGACAGAGTGTAGCAAGCTGAGGGAAGGTAGGTCCTTATGTTCATATCAACCAAGTCACGCCGTGCATTAACACCATCCTTTGTTTTGCCACTAATGTTCAGTAAGAGACCAATCAAGCTATCGCATACATTCTTCTCCACGTGCATGACGTTGATGCAGTGGCGAACTTCTAAGTACTCCTAATAAGGTAAGTCCTAAAAAATTCACCGCTTCTTCAAGATGTTCTTCCAACGGATCCTTAATTTACGTCCCTTCCCAAGCACAACATCGATATGCTTAACCATATCATAGACCTCTTTCCCTCTAAAAGCCCTTGGAGCTGAACCGTCCTCCTTATTTTCGTCGAATTGTTTCTTCATCTTGTGGTATGGGTGAATCCTGGGAAGGAACCTACGGTGACGCATGTATACAGTTTTGTACGAGTTGTTTAGCCAAACACTCTTCGTACCATCTAAGCAGTGCGGACAGGCTTTGGCTCTTTTTGTACTGAACCCCGACAAGTTACCAAGGGTGGGATATCATTGGTGGTGCAGAACAACATGGCACGTAAAGTGAAGTTCTCTCGTTTGTACGCATCCCATACTTGTACCCCTTCGTTCCACAGTGTCACAAGATCTTCCAGCAATGGTGCTAGGTACACTTCAATATCATTCCCAAGTTGCTTCGGCCCTTAGATAAGTAGTGACATCAAAATGTACTTCCAATTCATACACAGCCAAGGAGGAAGGTTGTACACACATAGATTCACGGGCCAGGTGCTATGTCGGCTGCTCATGTTACCGAAAGGATTCATTCCATCTGTATTCAACCCTAACCTTATGTTTCTCGGTTCCGCACCGAACTCTTCGAAGCTCTGATCGAAGTTTCTCTACTGGGCAGAATCAGCAGGGTGTTTTAGCTTTCCATCTTTCTTACGCTCCTCCGAGTGCCAACGTAGCAATCTTGCCTCCTTTCGGTTCCCAAATAAATGCTTCAAACGTGGGATCACAGGTAGATACCACAACATCTTAGCAGGAGGTCCTTGCTTCACCTTAGCAATATTCTTACGCTTGTATCGGGATGCTTTGCACACGGGACATACATGCATGTTTGCATACTCTTTACGATAGAGGATACAATCGTTCAGACATGCAAGTATTCTTTCTACTTCCATTCCCAATGGACAAAGAACCTTGTTTGCTTGGCAGGTGGTGCTGGGCAACATGTTTTCCTACAGAAGGATGTCCGCTAGGAGACCTAACAATGCTGTGAAACTCTTGTCGGACCAACCATTGCTTGCCTTCAATTTCAGCAGTTTAAGCACGGTTGACAACCTTGTGTATTTCTGCTTACAACCAGAGAACAAAGGTTTCCCCCGAGTCCTCTATTAAACCCTCGAATTTAGAAAACTCTCTCTCACTGTAGTTCCCTTCTGCATCGCGTAGCATCTGATCCAGATTGTCATCGTGCGACCTATCCTCATCAAAAGCACAGTCCACATCCGGCATATTGTTGACTTCCCCGGCGAAGTCGTCATTATTAACTTTATGTATAATTTGCTCTTCACCGTGACTGGTCCAACATGTATACCCTTTTTTGAAAACCCTTCGAATTAAGTGTGCTTCGATCTGCACCGGGTTGTTAAATATCTTTAGATTACCGCAATCAATACATAGACAGTACATAAATTTTATCTCCTTTTTCAATGGTACTACGTACTATTGCAGTAGAGCTAGAAAAGCAAGCATGGAGAGTCAAGCATTTTAACCTTATGACATTCTGTTTTTCTTAAACAGAAAAAATGATTTACGGTACGGAGAAGAAAGTTGCACAAAAGAAACTTGCAGAGGTTACATACCCAAAAAAATAGACACGTCACACACGCACACATACACTCCTGTAGATCAAAGCTTATGACCTTAATTTATTCGGCAGGGACAAACAATTCTGGAAACGACGCAAAGACCAAACGAACCATGCAACTGATCAAGGCAACATCACTGACCATCCTTCAGCTTTGCAAGCTGAGGAGTAAGTGTGGATGAAACGGATTCAGTGGTAGATCGGAGTACTTGGCGCCGGTGGTGCATTACCGTACTCCGGCGACGGCTTCGGCTTAGCATCCGGCTTGGGCACCGGCTTGAGGTCGGGCTTCGGCGGCACGGGCTTCTTGTGGAAATAGTCGAAGAAGTGCTTCACGATCGGGTGGTCACAGAGGAACGCCGAGGTGCATTCGGCAGACGAGTAGTGCATCTTGCCGGCGACGGCGACGAAGGTGTTCTTGCCGTCAGCGTTGTCGTCGGACAGCGGCACGATCTTGGACGGCTCCTGCCCTGGGCACGGGGTGCTCGCCGCGCTGTGGAGCTGCGCGAAGCAGTCGCCGCTGTGGAGGTCAGCGGCGAGGGGGATGCTGAAAGCGCCGGAGCTGTCCAGGTCGCCGACAGCCCTGCTCTCGTACTCACCGTTACCGTTCATGCATTTGATCGCTACCTGAAGACCTGACGAACATGGCCAAGCAACAGTTAGCTGTTAGCTCGACGATCAGTTACTAACTAGCTTAAAAATCGACTCTATATATACCCTTGAAAGCCTCCTCAGGCTTCATGTTCTTCCTCGTGCAGTCAGCACACTTGGCCAAGCCGACCACGACGGATGCTGCCTCGCCGTCTTGAACGTTCGCGACGGCGATCGCCATGATAATGGCACAGACGGCGCCAAAGAATAGTCCTCGAGGTGCAGCTCCCATGGATGAATAACCCTAGATAATAGCTCGATGTGTTATCTAGCTAGCAAGCTGTTGCTTGTGTGAAGTAGCTAGTAGCTAGCTGTGTGGTTGGGTGAAGAGCAAGGAGAGGGCATGCAAGGTTTATATAGGCGTCTGCATTGATCATCCAACTCGATCTGGACGTCAAAAAGGTTGGCGCCGAATTTACAGATCGCGAGTTAATGCGGTCCGTTGATTTGATCACGCACCGATTTGATATGATCTCCTCTCGGCTCTCAGTCCTCATGTCTACTCGGCTATAGCGCAGCTGGTTGATTATTACCTATAGCTACGTCCCACCGTTTGTTGCGGCATGCATGTAAGTATGCACTGTACATGCATGGCACCTCTCATTGGTGGTATTTCGCAAGCAAAGTTGCTTTGATGTATCCCTAAATTAATTGTCATTAAGATAATCGAACATATTTTAAAAGGGCAGTAGTACCTCCAAATGATTGCATGTTTCTTTGATAAGAAGCTCTTTTACAGGTACTGTTAGTGCCCTTAAGAAATCAATGGCTAGCTTTGATTTCTACTACCACCTCTTACTAATAACCTGTGGCTTTCCTTTTGCTAGTAAATCAACGATAGAGTTACCTTAGTGGTTACCGTCCTCATGTCTTATCATCTTTTTCTAATGAAGAATTTTTTTACGGTGATTTTCTAATCAAGAATTTATGCAATTAAGTATGATTTATTTTGGGGTAGATTGAAGTGTTGTTGATATCATAAAAGTATGATCGATGGAAAGTGTCTTTTACTATACTTGGTGCTTGGACAATATATATCCTTGTTGTGACCTTATGCCATCGCCTTCCGATCGTGAAAGATGTTTGGCATCGCCTCGCACAATTGCATGTTGGAACTTTATTTCTTTTTGAAAAATTTAGTTGGGGTAGAAATCACCAAAATTCGCATTTCGTTGGTTTTCAAACCTAACGAAATCTGGATTTGAAATGTGGACAAAATTTGACCAAACTTTGGACAAGGTTTAATCAAATTTTCTCCAAAATCAGATTTAGGATGTAATTTGTCTAAATTCAAATATTTTCGATTTTTTTTAACAAATTATCAAAATTTCGGAGTGAGGCGAAATCACCGAAATTCAAAATTGTTTTCGCTGGTTCTGACAATATGCATGTTGTCTGAGGGTACCAACAAACGGTTGCCGAACCAAATGATATCTTGGGCATCTTCAAAAAATTCTTTGGCTTTACCCGCCTTCAAATTTTCCCGGATTTCAGCTACCTCTGCATCGATTTTCTGAGCCTCAAAGATCTGGTCTTCAAGTGTGGATTTCACCTCAAGGGCAGCGAGATATCCCTCTTCAACCATCTCAAGACTTAGGCGCTGAAATTCAACACACAAGCCTTTAGCAAGAGGTGTTACCGACAAGCAGTTGCACTGCGACTTTCTACTCAATGCGTCGGCCACTATATTGGCATTGACTGGATGATAATGAACACCCATATCGTAGTCCTTGTACCTTACTTGGATCAACAGTGATACCACCTTCAGATAACACATGCCCCAAAAAGTTAACTTTCTTGAGCTAGAACTCACACTTGCTGAATTTCGCATACAGCTGGTACTTACGAAGTGTTTCCAACACAAGCCTCAAATGCTGCTCATGCTCTTCATCAGACTTGGATTAAATGAGAATGTCATCGATGAACACGACAACAAACTTGTTCAAAAATTCTATGAATACTGAATTCATGAGATTCATGAAGTGTGCTAGAGCATTTGTCAAACAAAAGGACATGACAGTATACTCGTACAAACTGTAGTGAGTAGAGAATTTTGTCTTAGGTATGTCCTCAGCCCTGACTTTGATATTATGATAGCCTGATCGCAGATCAATTTTGGAAAAGACTCGGGCCCTAGTCAATTGGTCAAAAATATCATCAATGAGAGGAAGAGGATATTTGTTTTTGACAGTGACTTCATTTAACAGACGGTAGTCCACACACATCCGCAAATTCTTGTCTTTCTTCTTGACAGAGATGGCCAGGCATCCCCAAGGCGAGGAGCTCGGTTGGATAAATCCTTTGTCTAGCAATTCCCCAAGCTGTTTCTTCATTTCTACCAGCTCATTGGGAGGCATCCGATAAGGTCTCATTAATATTGGAGCAGTACCGGGTACTAGCTCGATTACGAACTCCACCTCCCGATCTGGGGGCATGCCTAGAAGGTTTTTAGGAAAGATATCTAGATACTCACAAACTACTGGTACCATCTCCAAGGTAGGGGTGGCATCAACTCTCAAAGAATAAAGATGAGAACCAACCGTCTTGGAATGAAAAACAACTTGAATGCCGTTTTCATTTGTCACGAAAATGGATCGTTGAACAAAATTAATTTGCCCCTGATTCTTGGACAGCCAATCCATTCCCAAGATGACATCCAACCCTTCAAAATCTATCACTATCATATTTGCCAAAAATTTTACCCCTTGGATCTCTATGTTGATGTCCCGGCAGATCTGATCGGTTCTAAAAACCAATCCAGGTCATTTAATCAGATAGGGCAGTTGGAATATATGCATGTCTAACTGATGTTAAATGGCAAATTGACTCTTGACAAAAGAATGGGATGCTCTAGAATCAACTAGAGCATTTCGGTTGGTTTTCAAACTGAACGAAATCTGGACTTGAAATGTGGGCAAAGTTTGACCAAAATTTGGACAAGATTTAATCAAATTTTCTCCAAAATCAGATTTAGGATGTAATTTGTCTAAATTCAAATATTTTTGATTTTTTTAAAAAAATTATAAAAATTTCGGAGTGAGGCGAAATCACCGAAATTCAAATTTGTTTTCACTGTTTCGACGGTATGCATATTATGAGCAACCAAAGAACCAAACCTCACAAAGATTGATTGTTGAAGAAAAGGCTAGAGGCATAGCCGCACGCCACGCCAAGAGAAAAGGAATGCAAAGAAGCTCTCTCCAAAAGGAAGTCTCCAACAAGTTTGCTTCATGTACACGAAAGTTGTAACGACCAAACTTAGGATTGTGTTTTAAATGTATGAAAGTATGAGATTTTTAAAACTTTTGATGTATTTCATGAGTATGCCTTGGTTTTCTAAAAGTTTGTTTTGAAATTTCAAACTTTTAAGTTGAATTCAAGTTTCTATTTGATTCCGTAAAATTGTTTATATAAAAGTTTCGAATTAATTTATTAAAATACTAGATTAATTATCATGATTTAATATAAATTGTCCCAAATTTTTAGAGGTCAAATTGACTTCATCAAAATCCAAACCAAATTAACAATGTAGTTTTGTCTTCGGTATGTCCTCAGCCCTGACTTTGATCTTATGATAGCCTGATCGTAGATCAATTTTGGAAAAGACTCGGGCTCTAGTCAATTGGTCAAAAATATCATCAATGCGAGGAAGAGGATATTTGTTTTTGACAAAGGACTTCATTTAATGACGGTAGTCCACACACATCCGCAAAGTCTTGTCTTTCTTCTTGACAGAGATGGCCAAGCATCCCCAAGGCGAGGAGCTCGCACTACTACAGAAGCCACATCACGCACGGTTCGAATCGTCATCACGCACGCTTCCGAACCGCCTATATTTGTTGGTCTCGTGATAACAGTTATTATCACGCACGGTTTTACTAAAAAACCGCTCGGAAGGCTAGTATCACGCACGGTTGGGACTAAAACCGTCAGGATTCGCGAATATCACGAGCGGTTCTAAAGAAAAACCATCTCGATCTTCAATATCACGCATTTACTTTTGTTCGAACCGCTGCAGTGATATTCGCGATCACTGAGCGGTTTGTTTTATAACATGCTGTGATATTCGCGGATCACAGATGGTTTGTTTTTATAACCGTCTGTGATACTTACTTCGCAGACGATTTTAACAAAAAACCATCTGTGATAGCTCACACCCCTGACCACAATTTTGCTGTTTTTCTGGCTAGTCTCAGGAATTGCTAGCCATGCTCTCTGAAAACAAGCATGCACAAAAATAGATTCAAGCATGCACAAAAATAGATTCATCAGAGATAATCAATTGTTGACAACTCAAAGTGATCATTACTCAAAATAAATTACAAAAGATCGCATTTGTTCAAGTATTGTCGCTATAGTTACAACTGGATTACATTTGTTTACGCTGAGAGGTGTCGACGGGTGATGCTCTCGGTTGGCAGAGTGAAACTCTCCATTGTCGCTAATGATTTACGTGTTGATAAAGGTGCGAGCTTCCTCGAATGTCCTTGATCTCTTCCGCAACGAGTGAATGACATTGTAAATGCAAGACCTGCCGCTACCAAGAGTAAAGTGGTAAGCTATATATATTTAAATTTATAATTAGGAAATAATTATTTCGAGATTGACAAACCTCGTGATCCTTCTTCCTAGCTCTAAGGATTAGTCGATATGATAGCAAACGAGATTGCACATAACTCATCATCTTTTTCTCAAGCGGCCTTTGCAAAAATAGAATTACATATATAGGTATAGTTAGTTCGAGACGCGTTATTCTGAAGTATGATATAGGATTATCGTGTTGTAGCGCCGCATCGAAAATCCATCCCGTGTGTTAGTTGGGCGCTTTTCCATTGTATATTCCTTTGTTGGCAACATAATTGATGAACGACCTACATATGATTCAAAAAGTTATCCTCGCCATTTCAAACGAATGAAGATTACAATAGAGTTATGTAAGGAGGAAATGAGCATACCTCTCGAGTATTCCTCTTAGAATGTCAAGTCGTGCTTGTTGCGGTTTAGGGAATCAAGGTATATCACATGGTTCCTCTTGGGTATAATAACTAAAAGGATCCAAAGGGTACCTACTCATGTATGTCGCTATAGTCATTAAACCTAAGTTCGTGTCATGATAAAGTACAAATGAAATTTGTATAGCAAGTAGTGACACTTACCCCGGTTGTAGGGCACCACTATGTACTTCATGTTCATCTCAGAGAAGCAATGACCTCATTATGTATTTCTCGACGAAGGACGAGTCTTCTTGGATGGTTTGCAACGATACCACGTGTGGGTCGAGGCAACCCATCGGTTCTTTCCATTCCCGGACATTTTGCAGCATGTATCTATACATAAGCAATAAGTTGTGATATTTATCGGTATTACATGAATGTAGAACTTGATTGTACGCACTTACAAAGGTCCAACATCGTAGAAGCGAGACGCCGAGGCCAACGAGGTTGAATAGTTCATATAAGTCGCTGAAGCCCACGACGAAGTACCTCGTCCGCTGAAGAAATGCTTGTCCTCAGATCCGACGGTGATTCCAAAGATGTGCACCCCTTCTTTTGGGTCTTGTCCAAGTACCGTGCATGCAAAGCCCGACAAGCATATCCAACAGGTATTAATATCGTCGAGCACAACGGTTTTCCGATGATGTAGTTCCTGGTATCGCGGACTTTTCGGACTTCCCGGACTTGGGAGGCGCTTTAACGTCGTTGATTTCGATTTGGCCTTAGCGATTGGCGCGTTTTTTGTGAGACGACTCGGGAACCAATACGCCGGACGCTTTTTTTTCGTTCCTTCGCGTCTTCTCCACGGAAATCGAAAAGGTGGCCTTCTGAGGCGAAACATGAGGTGGAGTCATCGAGGGTCCCGTTGGAGAGGAATGGTTGTGTCCAGATCGCGGCACTGCTGGGTCCAGGGCGATGTTGTTCTTGGGCCACTGGATAAAAGAGAGGACGGCATCCCCTAGTGTTATGATCTCTTTGTTCGGGCGAATCTTCAGCGGGATGGCTCGGAAATTGACATGTACCATATCCACCTGGACCTTGGCGTAACCTGCGTCAGCCAACGCCGTCTTTCAGACCGCCTCTTCCTCGTATGGATACACCATCCTCACAGCAACCTCAATACAAAGGGACCCATCCATCGGCGGTCGGTGTTGGCGCCTCTTCCATCTGCGGCAAAGACGGTGCCTCTGCCATTTCGCTTACTTGCTATCTATATAAGTTACATATGCAATAAAATTTATTGCAAGTGTCCCAAATTAACATATACATTTAAACTTAATAATATACTCAACATGTGCAATATTAGCAAATAATCATAATTAATTCCAGCATAAATATGAAACAATTAATCTCAGAAAGAAGTACAGAGGTTGACTATAGAGATGAAGATGGCAAATGAAAAGTTGAATGAGCTCATACAGACTACTAACATTCCTAACACTCCTTAATCCACTCAAGTGTGTCAGGATCGACGAAGAAAATGCTAAGCAAAGGTTTAATGCTCTAGGGCTCATTGCCTCCCTGCTCCTATTCTAACACTCCTTAATCCACCAGCTTCTCTTGTGATCTTTGTATAGATAGAAACTAGTGATACAAATCTTTTGCCCGAGCCTATCTTTGCTCGAGCCTACTTCATCGAGCCCGACACACTGGAGTGTACCATTTGCTTCATGTCGTGGAGGATTGGCATGAAGCAAAGGTACACTCAAGTGTGTTAGGATCGACGAAGAAAATGCTAAGCAAAGGTTTAATGCTCTAGGGCTCACCGCCTCCTTGCTCCTATTCTAACACTCCTTAATCCACCAGCTTCTCTTGTGATCTTTGTATAGATAGAAACTAGTGATACAAATCTTTTGCCGGCTATCTTTGCCCGAGCCTACTTCATCGAGCCCGACACACTGGAGTGTACCATTTGCTTCATACCGTGGAGGATTGGCATGAAGCAAAGGTACACTCAAGTGTGTCAGGATCGACGAAGAAAATGCTAAGCAAAGGTTTAATACTTCATGTACGTAAGACTAGCCTTTAATAAAGACAAAGAAACAAAATAGAATCAAGTAAAACTTTCTTTTTTGATTGTTGTAAAAATGCGCTTTAGCAAAATTTCAGAATTAATCCCAACAAAATTAATTAGCATTAAAGCATAATTCCTAAAGAATTTAACACTCCTTAATCCACCAGCTTCTCTAAGGAAATGCAAGGAATCACAGACGGTTCTTAACAAGAACCGGCTCGATTAAACTCTCACCAATAAAAGGTCTAGAGATTAACAAAGGCACGTATTAATTATTCCAACATATTGATTGATGATATTATGTGCTCTCGTATGAGAGTAGATAAAGAACAAGTCTTTGCCATCTCAATCCTATTGTCTATACTCTTCATTAAATGAATATGATAATATAAATTCAAACTATGAGCTCTAAACAATACTTTGCTTAATCACAAATGATCTCAACTCATAATGAAAACATATTAAACTTCCAACAAACAGAGGTTGACTATAGAGATCAAGATGGCAAATGAAAAGTTGAATGAGCTCATACAGACTACTAGAAGAATCACAAACCACCAATACAACTGATGAATTTGCAATAGAACTATGAGCTCAACCGAAAGTAACCAATTAACAAGACATCATATTGACAAAGGCAAGTAATACAATAGAGCTCAAGTATGAACTAACTATCACATTCAATCTCAAGATAAGATGTAGTTCATCACAGAGCATGTCAAGAAAGCCCACCGATCAATTTGCAATATCTTCAAGATAGATTTGGAAATCGTAACTAATACGTATCAAGGTATCAACTAGCATCATATATATATATATATATATATATATATATATATATATATATATATATATATATATATATATATATATATATATATATATATATATATATATATATATATATATATATATATATATATATATATATATATATATATATATATATATACAAAGATCAACCAAATCGCCACAGAGGAGCAATACTCACAGAGAGGATGCCGCACAAGAACTCACGGTGCATGTATTACTATTCCAACATATTGATTGATAATATTATGTGCTCTCGTAAGGAGAGTAGCTAAAGAACAAGTCTTTGCCATCTCAATCCTATTGTCTATACTCTTCATTAAATGAATATGATAATATAAATTCAAACTATGAGCTCTAAACAATACTTTGCTTAACTCACAAATGATCTCAACAGAAACTAAAAAACAGATTAAATGCAAATCAAGATGGCAAATGAAAAGTTGAATGAGCTCATACAGACTACTAGAAGAGTCACAAACTAGTCAATGCAATCGATCAATTTGCAATAGAACTATGAGCTCAATCGAAAGTAACCAATTAACAAGACATCATATTGACAAGAGTAAGTAATACAATAGAGCTCAAGTATGAACTAACTATCATATTCAATCTCAAGATAAGACGAGTTCATCACAGAGCATGTCAACAAAGCCCATCGATCAATTTGCAATGTAACTATGAGCTCAACCGAAAGTAACCATTAAAGACATATTGATAAGAGTAAGTAATGCAATAGAGCTCAAGTATGAACTAACTATCACATTCAATCTCAAGATAAGACAGAGTTAATCACATAGCATGTCAACAAAGCCCACCGATCAATTTGCAACTAGCACTTGCAAATATATATATATGCAAAGATCAACCGAACTGCCACAGAGGAGCAATACTCATAGAGAGGATGCCGCACAAGAACTCACGGTGCAAGGAGGAGGCCAGTGCAGAGGAGGAGGCCGATGCGGGGAGGAGGGAGGTGGGGGAGGAGG
The DNA here is from genome assembly GCA_036346405.1 of Phyllostachys edulis. Classification (NCBI taxonomy): domain Eukaryota; kingdom Viridiplantae; phylum Streptophyta; class Magnoliopsida; order Poales; family Poaceae; genus Phyllostachys; species Phyllostachys edulis. The sequence goes on along the minus strand of CM070563.1, from coordinate 46,009,494 downwards.
TCGACACGGGGAGGAGGACGGCCAGGCGGGAGAAGGCCGGTGCAGAGGGAGGAGGCCGACACGGGAGGAGGACGGCGCTGCCGAGGTCGGAGGCGCCAATGTCGGGACGGCGGCACCGAGGTCGGCGGCGGCGACGCCGGGCTTACTGGCGGGAGGTGAACGGGCGCCGAGGTTGGGGGCAGCGCACCGAGGTCAAGGCGCCGAGGTTGGGGGCGCCAATGTCGGCGGCGGCGCGCCGAGGTCGAGGTCGGCGTGAACCAAGGCGAGCCCTAAACCCTAGAGGAGGCGAACGAGCGCGAGAGCCTAAGGGGCGCGAGAGGAAGTGACAAGTGAGAGCAAAACCCTAGCGCTTCCGCTTATAACAAGTATATCATGAGATGGTTTCTAATGAGAACCGCTCAGGATGATAATATCACGCGGTTCTATTCTAGAACCGTCAGTGATATAATTATCACGGTTCTCATCGCAAACCGTCAGGATATTCTTATCACAGACGGTTGTATTATAAAACCGTCTGTGATAGCCTGACAAAACCTGATGACAATGTGTGATATCCTGTCAAAACATAGTGAACCTGGTGATAAGTATATATGATGACAATCATGACAAGTCCATATGAATTCGAACCTGGTGACAAGTATATGATGACAAGTTCATAACACATTTGACTTCAAAATTTCATATCTAATTCAACTCAACTCCAAATCAAGTGAAACCAATTTTGATACTCCACATTACAATGTACGTCCACATTGACATCAATATCAAATATGACAAGTCCATAACAAGTTCATAACATATTTGACTTCAAAATTTCATATCTAATTCAACTCAACTCCAAATCAAGTGAAACCAATTTTGATACTCCACATTACAATGTACGTCCACATTGACATCAATATCAAATATGACAAGTCCATAACACATCAACACATGACAATTTCACATTGACATCAAAATATATGAGAGATTACAAGTCCATAACACATGATGTTATGGAATAAATTAATTACATTGGAGTAAATTCTTAATTAAAATATAGGCCTTCATGATGATCGACGCCAAGATATAGCTAGCTTCCTCACCGGGTTCTTCCTCGAGCCTAATGCCGCTTTCCGAAAGGAGGCAACTCGTCAAATTGATTGTATTCTTCCTCGCCCACTACATTCTCAACTCCGACAATTGTCCTTTTTCCATGAAGAACTACGTGGCGCTTCTTATTTGCCGGTCGGTTACATAGAAGACTTGAACAACTTGGTTAGCCAAGACGTAATGGTTCGCCTTTGTATCCGGCACGCTCGAGAACAACATGGCACGTAAAGTGAAGTTCTCTCTTTTATGCGCATCCCATACCGCATTCCCTTCGCTCCACAAAGGTCACAAGACCTTCCAAAGAATGGTGCTATGTCACGCTCATGTTACCGAAAGGATTCATTCCATCTGTACTCAACCCTAACCTTATGTTCCTCGGTTCCGACCGAACTCTTCAAGCTCCGATCGAAGTTTCTCCATCGAGCGTAATCAGCAGGTGTCTTAGCTTTCCATCTCTTACGCCCTCTGAGTGCCAACGCAGCAATCTTGCCTCCTTTGGGTTCGCAAATAAACGCTTCAAACGTGGGATCACAAGCGATACCACAACATCTTAGCAAGAGGTCCTTGCTTCACCTTAGCAAAGATTCGACGCTTGTATCGGATGCTTTGCACACGGACATACATGCATGTCTCCGCATACTCTTTCTGATAGAGGATACAATCGCTCGGACATGCATGTATTCTTTCTACTTCCATTCCCAATGGACAAATAACCTTCTTTGCTTGATAGGTGGTGTTTGGGCAACACGCTTCTCCTCCGGAAGGATGTCCGCTAGGAGACCTAACAACGCCGTGAAACTCTTATCGACCAACTATTGCTTGCCTTCAATTTCAGCAGTTCAAGCACGGTTGACAACCTTGTATATTCCGACTTGCATCCAGGGAATAAAGGTCTCACCGAGTCCTCCCTTAAGCCCTCGAATTTACAAAACTCTCTCTCACTGTAGTTCTCTTACGCATCGCAGTAGCATCCGATCCAGATTGTCATCGTGCCACCTATCCTCATCAAAAGCACATCCACATCCGGAAATCGTTGACTTCCTCGGCGATGTCGCCATTATTAACTTCGTATAATCGCTCTTCACCGTGATCGGTCCAACATGTATACCCTTTTTGAAACCCTTCAATCAAGTGCGCTTCGATCTGCGCGTTGTTGTTAAACATCTTCGATTACACGCAATCAATGCATGGACAAGACATAAAATTTATCCCTTCTTCAACATATCCTACTCGTGCTCTTCTAAAAGCAACCACGCCATTAATGTACTCTTGACTCACATGGTTCACACTGTACATCCAGCCGATCCATCTACACTACGCATGTAACAAATTAGTGTCAAATTGATTAGCGATTAATTTATAGCAAACATAAAGGGTTATAGATCGTTACCCTTGGAGCTCACGAAGAAAATACGATTCCTCTCCTTTCCTTCTCCTCTCTAAGGTGGCGCAATGGGGGAGGAGGCGGCGGGTGTTGGAGGCGCTAGGGGCAGGGGTCCAACCTTCTCCTCTCTAAGCTGGCGACGGATAATTATTGATTATCTGCATGATTGTTGATTAGATACGAGACAAAAGACAAGAGGAAGATCCTAATTAATAACTAGCAAGTTGGTCCGCGCGATTGCGCGGGTATCCGTTTTGATATAATTGAAACAATAAACCACTGTGATGACGTTTCTTCATGGATAAATGGAGGAAATATAAAATAGATCATTGCACATGTGACTTATCTTGGTGTGTCATAAATTCTTCTTTTTAATCTGTTCTAGAAAACAACTCATGAAATTAGTTCTGATTAAGACTTTCACCTCTTTGTACGTACTTACTCGTTTTGTCTCATCGTTGCACAAAGGAATTACACCAGATTAAAGGCTACATGTTTTGCTTTTCATTTTCTGGAATTTATATCGTCATAGTTTTGGTTCAATAACATCCAACGGCTGCTATAGTTTAGGTTTAATTAGGGTCCATCAAATTGAGAGCTAAATGTTTAAATTTGCCTTTTTCTAAGAATTTATTGCTTTTGTGAGAAGTATTAATTGAAACTTATACCCTATGCTTTCGATTAAGGAATACAACAAAGAAAACAAATAAACATTAGGGTCCATGTACAGAGTAGCAAAATAAGGGAAAATCATTAATCAATAGAGTGGATAAAGGATAATAACTATTACTCCATCTGTTTAATTAGGGGAGGAGCCGCAGGTTGGAGGAGAGCTAGGGCAGGGAAGTGTGGCACCTGGGAAGGAGCAGCAGATCTAAGTGGAGCCAGCTGCAGGGGGTTTTAATTTGCTCTCCAAAGCGGTACGTAGGCGGAGTGGCAGAGGCAGAGGCAGCGGCAGCGGTAGTGCGGCGCGCAGTGGACACAGCGGCAGTGCGGCAGTGGACACAGCGGCAGTGCGGCAGAGGGATGTGTCGGGCTCAATTTATAAGGAGTGAGGATATCACAGACGGTTCTTAATCGTAACCGTCTGTGATAACTCAATATCACAGACGGTTCTTATTCAAGACTGTCAGTATTATCACGAGCGGTTCTTGTTCGTAACCGCCAGCGATATCCCGCTAATCACAGACGGTTTGTTAATAGTACCGTCTATGATAGTACGTACACAGACGGTTGTAAAATAAAACCGTCTATGATTTGCGGGATTATCACAGACGGTTTGTAAATAGAGCCGTCTGTGAATTATCACAGACAGTTCTATTTACAAACCGTCTGTGATATATGACTATCATAGACGGTTCTAAAAAATACCGTCTGTAATAGGCTTCTCGCGCCACCCGCAGGTCCGGACAGACCCAACACAGACGGTTCCAAAGGAACCGTCTGTGATGGGGTGTCTACTATAGCCTGTTTTGTAGTAGTGTCGGTCGGATAAATCTTTTGTCTAGCAATTCCTCAAGCTGTTTCTTCATTTCTACCAGCTCATTGGGAGGCATGTGATAAGGTCTCCTTAATATTGGAGCAGTACTGGGTACTAGCTCGATTACAAACTCCACCTCCCGATCTGGGGGCATGCCTAGAAGGTCTTTAGGAAAGGCATCTAGATACTCACAAACTACTGGTACCATCTCCAAGGTAGGGGTGGCATCAGCTCTCAAAGAATAAAGATGAGAATCGACTGTCTTGGAATGAAAAACAACTTGAATGCCGTTTTCATTTGTCACTGAAATGGATCGTTGAACACAATTAATTTTCCCCTGATTCTTGGGCAGCCAATCCATTCCCAAGATGACATCCAACCCTTCAGAATCTATCACTATCAGATTTGCCAAAAAAATTACCCCTTGGATCTCTATGTTGATGTCACGGCAGATCTGATCTGTTCTAAACACCGATTCAGGTGATTTAATCAGATAAGGCAGTTGGAGTATATGCATGTCTAACTGATGTTGAACATCAAATTGACTCTTGACAAAAGAATGGGATGCTCTAGAATCAAATAGAACAGTAGTGGACTGAAATTAACAAGGAGCATACCGAGAACGACGTAAGGTGCACCAATCGCCTCTTCTACAGAAATCTGGTTCACGTGACCTCGAGCTTGAGCTGAATCAGCCTTGATAGGCGGCCTCTGAGGTGGTGCTGGTCGTATAGGCACTAGATGAGGCCGAACAGGAGGCAAACCACGAGCCATTGCGAAGCAGTGGCTAGCAAAATGTCCGGGATGCCCGAAGTGAAAACAGATCACTCCCGGCTTGACATTGTTGGCATTCTGAGACTGATTCCCAACAGCTCTCGGCTGCCCGGTAGGTGGAGGAGGACGAGGTGAAACCATTTGCATCCTCGGAGGAGTTGGAGCTGGAGCTCGTGGAGGTTGAGGCTGCCACTTCCGTGGTCCTGGCGAACTGCCACTAGCTGCAATCTGTGTAGCCCTTTTCCGCTTGCGTGCCTCATCCAAATTCTTGCCCTTGCTTTCAACTATGATGGCTTTATTGACAAGATGCTGAAATTTTCTGAAGTCATGAATTGCTGTATACCGCAGCTCATGATAACCCATTCATGAACTGCTTTTGACGATTTATGGTCAATAAAACATCGCTCGGCGATATCGCATAAGGAAGTTGAACTCATGGAGATATTATGTCACAGTCTTTTTCCCTTACTTGAGAGCGAGGAATTCTTGCTGCTTGATCACCATAACTTCTTCAAGAATGTGAGCTTCACGAAATGCTTCCTTGAACTCGTACCAAGTCGGGACATGTCCGGTAGGCTGGATGGCATGAAAGTTATCCCACCAAGCACTTGTTGCTCCATCCAACTGATAACTGGCAAATATCACCTTTTCCCTCTTAGAACATTGAGCAATCAACATATTCTTCTCAATATTCCTAAGCCAGTCTTCAGCTTCCATCGGGTCTTTAGAGCTGGAGAACACCGGCGGGTTAGTCCGCTGAAAATCTGCGAGACCTTCATGTGTATGATGACCTCCTGCCTCTCTAGCTGGTGTGGGAGCTGAAGAGGTATTACACGCGATTTGCTCCAAAATGTGCGTCTGGTCCATCAGGTTGCACTCTATCTGCGAGTGCACCTTAGCCATTGTGGGCGGCGGAGGAAGCTGTTCCTCATGCCGACCATTTTGCTGACCACGGCGACTAGAAGGTTCTGCCTGGTCTCCCTGATGGTAAAGATCGTTGACAAAAGCAAAGCGGGATCTCAGGCATGAGGATCCCTCTTCTTGTTGTGCTCGCGAGCGAGTAGTAGGTCCTGTCATTCTGTTGCCATACAACTGTTAGCAACTCAACAAGAGTACACCTGAACGAGCACAACTCAACGTTTTGGACAGTAAGGGAAAGTACTAAACTTAACATGCATAATGATATAAAATGCACCAAAATCAACACCAAAAGAACACCAGATCCATTAACAGCAAACGGCAAGCTTCGGCACAATTGCATCCATATATGTCGGTAGACAACATGGCCACTGTCCGAAACAAAATTCTTACAACAGATCATCCAAAATATATGAAAGCTATCCTATTACATTCTTAGGGACAACTACGAGTGGACTACAAAACCATACCACAAGCCCTCAACAACCAAGGCCTAAGCAAAGTCATCCCGGTTGAAGTTCACTGGGAACTCATCTAAAAGATGAGCTTCAAGTGATCCCGTGTCTTTAGGGTACAACAGACTGATGAGACGCCTCCTAGAACCTAGAAAAGTAACGTGACCTCCAAGGGGTGTTGGCCGCTGTGCGCGATGAAAGCCTGCAGACATCCGGGCTTGGCGACATTGTCCAAAGCTAGGTACAAACCCCGCCACTTCCGGAAGTCGATAATCTGGTGGTGCAGCAGCAGCTGGGGAGGTCTCGTTGTTACCATAAAGCACGTTACGAGGAATGTGATTCATGCTAACACCGATCCCGAGGTACTCTGAGCTTCTAAGACGACGGCGGGTCTCCCACACCGTACACAGGCAATGATGGATTTGGTCCATAATGTGAACCAACCTCGCCAGCTGGCACACGTGTGGGTCTTCTCCAAACTGAATTCCATCGAACGTGTTCACTTCTGCTCCAGGGCCTCGCCTAGGAAAATGATAGTAAGGTGGTTGAGACGACTCCGTCAAATCATGACGAAGAAGGCTCATCATCCCACTAGCAGCTTCCGGGATAGCCATGGCTTCAGAGGTGGCATGTTCTTGGATACAGTATGGAATGCTCCCTGTCACCCGTCTTGTAATAACATTGATCACCGCTCTACATTCCTCCATCCCGGGTCCTCAGTCTCGGCGATAGATGGCATACTCCGGCTGGTTGGTGAAATTAGCCCTCCACATCATTTCCCGCAGCAATGCCAGGTATCCATCCACTCCTTCAGCACGGGTCTCCTTAACCAAATACCACCCACTCATTTATAGACAAGAAGATAAGGTAAGTGAGCAAATCAGTTTGAAAATCCAACTGAAAATTGGGGTAAGAAAGGACACTAAGATGGTTAAGAAATAAAAGATGTCATACTTGAATTTGTAGAAACTATTTTGTTATCAAAATAATTTTATAGAAGAATCACCAATGCTAACGACCATGCTATTTCTAACCTACAGTCAATACGGCTCTGATACCAACGCTGTGAGGACCCCTGGTATTGGATCGGTTCCAAATCAAAAGATTATACTAAAGGCATAATTTTTAACATGGAACAAACCCAATGCTAGGTTCCCGGATATATGTCTTACAATAGTTCCCAAGATCAAAGACTATTGTACACATATCCTCAACAACAATGTACCATGTCATAAAAAGGCCATATATGTATAACAAAACTTTACAAGACCAGTTTACAGAACATAAGTTACAAATAAGAAAAACTGTCAACTAGAGGTAACAGTCTGCAGCAGAAACATCAGTATAAACAACAAAAGAACCACCAAGTGTGACCTAGCACTCTCAGGCAACAGAGTGGAGGTAGAAATAGTGTCATTCGTTAGCGTTGCCCTGATCGGTGCTAACGGATGTGTCGTATACATAACCGTCCTCACCTGCAACAAGTGGTTAAAGCACCTGAGTACAAAAGGTACTCGTAAGACTTATACAAAACTACTAAAAGAAGTGTTTAGTAGAACCTAACCAAAGGATTAGAACTTTTATATGCATAAGGCTGACAATAGAGAGGGTTATAGTGGCATTAGTTTTTGCATGAAGCAAAAAGTTTTACTTCTGTACTTACCAAGTTTTGCTAAGGCAGTTTTATAAACAAGTTTGAACTAAAATAACAAGTAATTTGAGAATTAAACAACCACAAGACAAATGTCACAGTGGCTATCCACTATGACGAAACAACATGCATGAACCACCAAGTTCATACTGATACCAAAGATTTCCCATGTCAAAAATTTTCTCAGAGTCTAACTAAGCTGTCAATCAAAACAAGTGTCGTCCGTAACCGTGGACATGGCTATTCGAATAGTTTTAACCCTGCAGTGGTGTACATCTTTACCCACACGACTTAGTCAGCCCGTAAGCCTTCGGATGCTTCCGAACGATGACACACTTCCTTTGGTATGCCGGTCGGGTAAACTAAGATTCGGTATTTTTCAGCAAGTCGATCTTATTGAGTTGAATCACCCATGTGTGACTAATCCCGCTTAGTACAAGCTTCTGATAGAGCTTGCTACCGGGGCACACATGTTGTGTCGGGAATGCCGATCCATTGAACTACATCCAAACCTGTGCTCACCCGCACATATTAAATTGCCATCGAAGCCCTACGAAACCTGTGATCAATCCTCACGTCTTTTCACACGACATATTTTTTAACTCAATAAAATCAGCCCCTTACTTAATCAAGTAGTGCCCACACACCGTGTGTGGAAGTACGTAAGGTATTCGAATTGACTACCTCAAAGCTCGGTCTTTAATGATCCGGACAAAACAACCACATTCCCAAGTCTCGTGCATGAAGGCATCATCACTAGCAAACACTTGTCCAGATCTAAACCAAGTTTGAAACAAACAGAATTTAACTTAACTTTTAGTTTTTAACAAACTGAACAGAGAAACTAAAAATAGAAATCATTTAGTGTTCCCAGATTGACAAGATAAACTTGTCAATCAACTATCGCTCTACTGACTTGCATGGCTAAGCAATTATCTATAGAACACTCTACTAACACCAGATTTCTATCTTAAGCATAAGTGTATGAGTTTGATTAAGGATAAGCGACAAAGATTGGGATATAACTAACTAACTCACAAAATAACTAACTAACTCACAAAGTATTAATACTTCAAAAATATAGCATGCACACAGTTATCACTACATTTCAAAATACTAATGTATCAAAAATGGGATCAACATGGTGCAAGAGGATGCTTGCCTTGGTAATAAACCATTTGTTCACTTTCTGGTTGATCAGAGGTATATTTACTCGCGTTGGGAAAACCAAAATCTAAAAAGAGCAATAACAAATGAACATCAAGAAAATACCAGATACCAAAATGCTGAAGAGATGCATGAGCAAGGCTATTAATGTGCAAGCTAACAAAATACTTTTGTTTTAAACTACTTTTAGTAAAGGAAGTAACCCAGATTAACATTTATTAGTACTATCCGACAACGATTAAGGATTAACTAATGAGCTTCAGTTCTAGTCGAAAAATCCGACAACAGAAACTAGCTACCTAGAGTTTACTTGGCAAAATGCCAAAGCTGTGATCCAAGGCGATGCTAGCTAAAGATCAAAATGGATTCACAAAAGTGCAATGAACCTAATGATGTTTGTAACATCACCGGAGTTTGGCCGCGACACAACAAGGATGTGGATATCATGGGGATATGCCCATGATCTTAGGATGATGAAACAATTGGCAATGTGGCTTTTGGTTTGAAGTTTCACGCGTTTTCGACAAAGTTAAAAGGATGATCTTTGGCCATTTTGGGAATTTGGCTTTGGGTTAGATTGAGTTCATAGGCTATAGTGCAGATGTGTTGCATGATGCATGTTTTCACTAACGTGGGTCAAGTTGTGAAGAACTTGTTCCTGATTCAGATTTGCTTGTCTATTGTCGCGGGTGGCTTGGAGGTCAACGACGGTCAGCGGCGAGGAGGATCGGGACTAAGCTTGGAGAGTCGAGGTCCGAATCGATCATGGATGCTTTGGGTGGTCGAGTGACTCAAGCATGGCGAGAATGGACAAGGATGACCGAACAGGCGATTCGGTGTATTGGTTTGATCAAGCGGTGCGGGGTCGGTGCAAGTGCCAAGGTGGTCCAAAGTGGGAACCGGATGGGAGAGACTTGACGACACGATGAGAGCAGCCGGATCAATCTACGTGGCGAAGCATGGATGTGTATCGCGCAGCTTTGGACTCGGTCTTCGGAAAAGATCGAGAAGGGGTATTTTGGTAATTTCACCAAATACCGCCTTGGTGACCTAATGCCAACCCGCGGCGCAAGATGGTGCGTCAAGAAGTTGATTAGGTCAAGAAAAGTGAAGACGACGCTTTGGGATGCATGCGTGTGTGACCCGTTTGTATTGGGCCTTAACGGGAGCCCATTAGGGTTAAGTCTTCTAGAAGCTCTAGGCCTCATATAAATAGAGAGGGGGCTGTTAGGCAGCCACTTGAAGCACTTCATGGTAAACCCTAGTTTGTCTTAGGGCTTAGGAGAAAGAGAAGAGGCTTAGGGTTCTAGGGAGTTGTGTTGAGTTGTGTGCTCATGGATTGAGTTTTGCTCTCCTTGAGGGAGTGGCTGTAACCAGCAACCAATCATGAATCAATCCATGGATGATTGTTCAAAGATGAGTCTTCATGTGCTTTCCCTTCTCTTTTGATGATTTTGAGTGCTTTCTTGATCCTGTGGTTTTTGGTTTGTTTCGTGCCCTCTTTTACCTTGCTGTGATGTGTGGGAATACATCTAGGATCATCTAGATCATCAATCTCCCACGAGTAAGATTTGGATCAAGTTTTTGGTTTTTGCCCGGTTTTGAACCCTCCTTCGGTAAAACAGAAAAAGGTCAAAACTTTGACGTGGATCTACTCAATCTCTTCTTGGAATAGGTTCCTAATATCTTTAGGAAGGTGGCCGTGTAGATCAAAAGTTAGACCGATTTTTGTTTCGGTTTTTCAGGCTGATTAGGCTGATTAGGCTGATTTTGCTGTTCATCGTCAGGGGCGGTCTGACCGCCAAAATCAGCGGTCTGACTGCTAGGCAAAGAAGTCAGACCACCAATTTGAGAGGTCTGACCGCCCAACACTTTGAGATTTGAGCTTTTGGTAATTTTGGGTGTTTTGCGTCGGGGTTTTGATTGGATTCAATACAAGTCTTCCACTGTGCTTGTATATTGATCTTCATAGGTTTTATAGCTATTGGAGTGAATTTAGTATTGAATTCAATTAAGGTGAAAAAGGGTTCGTGCTCCTATTCACCCCCCTCTAGTCGCCTTTCCGGTCCTACAATTGGTATCAGAGCCCGGTTAGCTCTTCTCATAGATCTTAACCGGTCTTTGGAGCCATGGCGACTGACAAGTATTCAACCAAACCACCTGTCTTCGATGGAGTTGATTTTGCTTACTGGAAGGCACGTATGCATGCCTACATCGAGGCTCAAGGGCACGCTATTTGGCTTAAGGTCAAAAATCCATACGTCATGCCAGCCAATGATGATGTGATCACTCCAGATGTTGAGGCTAATAGCAAGGCTCAGGACTTCACCGGCATGTGTTTCATGGCCAGGGACAGCCACGACGTCAACTCCTCCAACGATGACGACCCTTTCAGCGATCCAGATGAGGTATGTCCCTCACTTGCTGACATGAAACGTGCATTGGTCATTTCTGAACAAAAACTGAAAAAGCAAGCTAAAATGATTAAGAGACAGGACACCATGATTGATAATATGAATTTAGAGGTTGTTAGGCTTAAATCTGTTGATGTGTGCGATTCTTGCTCTAGCTTGCAAAATGAATTGATCAACCTGAAATCTGCTCATTCCTCTGTTGTGAATCAATTGAAAGATGCTCTTGATGAACTAGAAACTCTCAAGTCTAGTCCTACTTGCATGAATGCCATTGCTTTAGATGTGACTACTGTAGATGCTATTCCTTTGCCTTGTTCAAATTGTGCTTTACTTGAACTAAAATTGGATAGTGCTATAAAAGAATTGATGAAATTTGATGCTAGTCACACCTGCTCTCATTGTGAGAAAAATAAGATTAAAATGAAGGAGATGTCTGAAATGATTCTCTACTCTAAAACTGCTTCATGTGAAAACTGTGTTAAACTCACACTTGAGAATGATGCTTTAAACAAGACACTAGAAGAAAAGGCTAAAATTGAACAATTCATGTCCATGAATGCTTCCAAGAAAGTTGTTGACTCTAATTCTTGTGATCTTTGCATTGGGATTGGACATAATGTATATAAGATACAAGAAGCATTTAGAGTTAAGTTCAAAGAGCAGTTGGATAGAATTAGAGATAACTATTGTGTGTCTTGTGAGGCTTTGAAAGCCGAGGTAGCTCATTATAAGGAAAAGTTTGATAGGGCTAGCAAGTCAAATAAGTGTGCCTCTTGTTATGAACTAGCCAAACAAAATGACTCCCTTAAAGAGACTCTTGAGAGATTTATTGGTGGGAAGAAGAACCTCAACATGATTCTAGACAAATCTAAGGTGAGTGTGAATAATAGAGGCCTAGGATTTGATTCCCTAGAGCATTCCAAGAATCATCCACCTAAGGTTGTTAGAGTTGTTGAGAGTGGTCTGCTTTGAGGTAGAACCCCTAAGCCATCCAAGATAGTCTTCAAATCACTGGTTTTGCCCAAACCACTTCTAGCAAGATAGGTGCTTCTACTTCATCGGTCGACCCTTCAAAGGTCAAGTACCATTGCACCTTCTGCAAGAAGAATGGCCACATTGTTGAGTTCTGCTTCCGTAGAGCCAAGATTGAGAGGAAGGAGAGGATGAGTAACTTGAGAACCATTAGAGGAGTCCCTTCACCTGATGTAGTCTCTAGAGCCAGGCAGCCTGTTTTTCCTGCTAGACATAGGCCTAGGTTCGTAGAGGACTTCTTTGACTCCTTTGGTGACTCTAGGCAGCGTTCTGGTTTAGGATTTCGTGAGGAGAGACCACGGGTAGCATCTAGACAGGGGGAGTACCGACCTTTTGGTAGGTCGATTCGGAAAGGTCTAGGTGGTTCTCGTGTGCATTCTTATGATTTTGCTCCTAACCATTTTATTGCTACTTCTACTGTTTTGCCTAAGCATCGTGTGACTCAGTACTGGATTCCCAAGTCTTTTTTCACTAACCCCAGTACTGAGGCACAGATGTTTCCTGTTCGTGCCTTGTAGGTCCGTCGTGCGAGAAAGGAGGACATATGGCTTGTTGACTCCGGATGTTCTCGACACATGACTGGAGATTCTAGATGGTTCTCCTCCCTCACACGTGCATCCGGCAATGAATTGATTACATTTGGGGATGCTTCTACTGGGACCGTGACAGCCAAGGGCACAGTGCGCGTCAACAACAAATTTATGCTCAAGGACGTCGCTTTGGTAAGTAAGCTGAGGTATAATCTGCTATCTGTTTCTCAGCTGCTTGATGAGGGTCTAGAGGTGAGATTTAAGAGTGGTGAGTGTAGGGTTTTAGATTCCTCTGGTGAGTTTGTTTTTGAGATCTCTAGGTTTGAGAGGATCTTCTGTGCTGATTTCCGTGTCTCTTCTGCTTCTAGCCCTAGGTGTCTTGTAGCTTCTGACTCCCATGATTTAGTGTTGTGGCATCGTAGGCTTGGTCACATAGGTTTCGACCACTTGACTAGAGTCAGTAGCAAGGATTTGATTAGAGGTTTGCCTAGGCTAAAGGCTGTTAGAGACCTTGTGTGCACACCTTGTAGACATGGTAAGATGGTTTCTGCTTCTCATCCACCTCTTACCTTAGTGATGACTGATGGACCTGGTCAGCTCTTGCACTTAGACACTGTTGGTCCTTCTAGAGTTTAGTCAGCCGGTGGGAAATGGTATGTGCTTGTGATTGTGGATGATTACTCCAGGTATTCATGGGTTTATTTTCTGGTTTCTAAGGACGAGGCATTTGGCTTCTTTAGAGAGTTGGTCTTTAGACTTGCTGTTGAGTTTCCTGGAGCTTTGAGAGCCATTAGGAGTGACAATGGGACAGAATTCAAGAATTCTTCCTTTGCCACTTTCTGCACTGATAGGGGAATTAAGCACCAGTTTTCTTCACCTAGAGTTCCCCAACAGAATGGTGTTGTAGAGAGGAAGAATAGGACCCTTGTAGAGATGGCCAGGACCATGCTAGATGAGCATTCCACACCTAGGAGGTTTTGGGCTGAGGCGATCTCTACTGCTTGCTATATCTCTAATAGGGTTTTCTTGAGATCTGTAATTGGTAAGACTTCTTTTGAGCTCAGATTTGGTCATAAGCCCAAAGTTTCTCATTTCAAGATTTTTGGTTGCAAGTGCTATATTCTTAAACATGGCAAACTTGATAAATTTGAATCTAGATGTTCTGATAGCATATTTCTTGGATATCCTGCTCATTCTCGTGGCTATCGTGTATTTAATTTTGACACTAACAAAGTTGTTGAGACTTGCGAAGTCACTTTTGATGAGGCTAGTCCCGGTACTAGACCCGATGATGCAGTACACAGTTTATGAGAGCATCTTAAATCGATGATGACTCGAGGATGAGGACCCAATCCATCCTCAAGTCCCTTCGACTTGGTTGGAGAGCACTGCTTCCACTACATCGACAGATGAGCGGCCTCATCCTACCTTCACGACGATCGAGTGGCTCTGCTCCTACCTCCACAGCCCATGAGGTAGAGGCCACTTCAGCACCAGGAGCTCCTCTTCGCATTCAGCGACAACGATCCACCTGAGCAGATGATTGGGGATCTTCATGAGCGAGTCACTCGCTCCAGGTTCATTTCTCCTGATTCCCATGCACATTCTGCTTTTGTTGCTTCTTTTGAACCTCGAGATGTCACCCATGCTCTTTCTGATGCCTCTTGGGTCAATGCCATGCATGAAGAACTTGAAAACTTTGAAAGAAACAAAGTCTGGACCTTAGTTGAACCTCCACCTAATCATAATGTAATTGGAACAAAATGGGTTTTCAAAAATAAGCAAAGTGAAGATGGGTTGGTAGTTCGTAATAAGGCTAGACTTGTAGCACAAGGGTATTCCTGTAGAGGGCTTAGACTTTGAGGAGACCTTTGCTCCTGTAGCTAGATTGGAAGCCATTCGCATTTTGCTAGCATTTGCGGCATCCAAGGGCTTCAAGCTATTTCAAATGGATGTCAAAAGTGCTTTTCTGAATGGCTTCATAGAAGAAGAGGTCTATGTCAAGCAACCACCTGGTTTTGAAAATCCTAAGTTCCCAAACCATGTTTTTAAACTCTCCAAAGCCTTGTATGGATTGAAGCAAGCCCCTAGAGCTTGGTATGATAGGCTTAAGAGTTTTCTGCTTAAGAATGATTTTAAAATGGGAATGGTTGATAAAACTTTGTTCATTCTCAGGCATGGCAATGACTTTTTGATGGTTCAGATTTATGTGGATGACATTATTTTCGGTGGTTCCTCTCATGCTTTGGTGTCAAGATTTTCAGATTCTATGAGCAGGGAGTTCGAGATGAGCATGATGGGCGAATTGACCTTCTTCCTTGGTCTTCAAGTCAAGCAACTGAAAGAAGGCACCTTCATTCATCAAAGTAAGTATACAAAGTACCTTCTTCGGCGATTCGACATGGGAAGCAGTAGGCCAATGTCTACTCCCATTGCCACGACCACCGTGCTGGACCCTGATGAGGATGGAGAGCCCGTGGACCAGAATGAGTACCGCAGCATGATCGGCTCCCTCCTCTACGCCACAAATACGAGGCCGGACATACAATTTGCTGTGTGTCTGTGCGCTCGATTTCAGGCTTCCCCTCGAGCTTCTCATCGTCAAGCAGTGCGTCGCATATTCAGGTACCTTCAGGGCACTCTTGACTTTGGACTTTGGTATTCTTCTTCTGCTTGCTCTATTCGAGCATTTTCGATGCTGATTTTCTTTGGGTGTAGAGTGGATAGGAAGAGTACTTACGGCACTTGTCATTTCTTAGGCACATCTCTTATCTCTTGGTCATCTAGGAAGCAGTCTTACATTGCAGATCCTTCTTAGAGGCCGAGTATGTAGCTGCAGCCAGTAGTTGCTCTCAGGTTCTCTGGATCTTGTCTACTCTGCGGGACTATGGGTTGTCTTTGGGTAGTGTTCCTCTTTTCTGTGATAACACTAGCGCCATTAATATTGCTAAAAACCCAGTGCAACATTCTAGGACTAAGCACATTGACGTTAGATATCATTTCCTTAGAGACCATGTTGAGAAAGGTGATGTTGTGCTTCACTTTGTTGAGTCTGAGCAGCAGGTTGCGGATATCTTCACTAAGGCTCTTGATTCTTCTCGTTTTGCTTCTTTACGGGGAGAGTTGGGGGTTGTTAGTCCTCTTGGCCTGTTTTGAGGGGGAGTTTGCTCTTTTTGCATTCATTTGTATCATAATGCATTTTACAATTCAGCAACTTGCATTGTAATATAACCTTGTGGAGCTTTGATTATTATCCATGTATGACATGATTTCATACTTTATACCCTGCCATGTCTTGTGCTAGTTTGCTAGACTTCTTTTGTGGCTTTTTATGTATAGCTTAGCTTTTGCCATGCTAGCTTTATTATCTGTGAGCAAACTGAATTATAATATGACTTGTTGGATCTTGTGACTAGTTTTGCTTTAGTGATCCTCTCATGATTCATGCCATGTCATATAGGCTTAATTGAGTCTTGAACTTATTTTGAGTTTTAAATTGAGCTATGATAATTCTTAAATCAAGCAAATGAAAAATGAGCTTTTACGTGCGAAAAAACTAATCTCACCAATTCTTTCTCATGAGGCGGCTTGCCATTGCACTAGGCATGAACTCGGGGAGTTTTGGATGACCAGACTATTCTCTTAAGCTTTTGTTGCTTGGGATGGTCGTAGTGAGGCTTGAGATCTAGCACAATGCTAAGAAAACAAATTGGCAATTGGTTGAAGCTTAAGAGGCAGTTGTGGATGGCTCCTAGTCCAGGACTTGCTTTACTAAGATAAAACCAATCATTTTCAGCAAAGTGCTCAACGTGCTAAATTCTAAATGCTTGAACCATTTGATTCAAAACTGAACTCAAAATGCTCAAAATTGACTCAATTTCTAGTTTCTGGTCTCCATTTGGCTTATAGACATGGCTTGACTCATTTTTGGATATCTTTAGTTAAACTATGATCTTGAGCACCTCGTCATGTCTTCAATTCATTTAATCTTAGATTATTGCTATTTTGACCTTAGCTGTGCTGTACATGTTTTGCCATGATTGAATATAGCGTCTTCACATAATATGGCTTGGTGTAATACTTGTACAGTCTTCTTGGATAATCTTCATGGCTCCTTTTGCTCAAGTTAAAAAAAAACTGAAAAAATGAAAAATTACAAAATTGCAGCCATTCCATTCCATTCATGCTCTATCTTCTTCCATGTACCTTGATGAATTCATTGTCAAAGGGGGAGAAAGATTGGTGAAAATGTTGTTTTAGAGCTTTTTGGAGCTTTCTGGAGTGTCATAGGGAGAAAATGGATTTTCTGAAAAAATTGGTGATCATAGTGAGTGGGAGCATCTCAATTGCATTTTATTGGTCTTATTGCCTTTTCTGAATTTGAATTGCAATTCTTGAAGACTCACAATGATCAAAGGTCAAATAGAACAATTGTTCTTTCATATGGACCTTAAGTGAGATTTTATCGATTCTTTGGAAATTGAAGCTTTTCTGCTTTCTTTTGCTTTATCTCACTTGCTTATGCTATTCTGAAGCCAGCTTGGTCATTTCCTTTGTTTTTTTCTTGCATTTGGACCAAGTTGTGCCTTTGCGCAAAAACTGCGAGTATTTTTCTTTTCAAACCACAAACTTACATTTTCTGAGAGATTGCCAATGTGTTCATCAAGGGGGAGATTGTAGATATCATGGGGATATGCCCATGATCTTAGGATGATGAAACAATTGGCAATGTGGCTTTTGGTTTGAAGTTTCACGCGTTTTCGGCAAAGTTAAAAGGATGATCTTTGGCTATTTTGGGAATTTGGCTTTGGGTTAGATTGAGTTCATAGGCTATAGTGCATATGTGTTGCATGATGCATGTTTTCACTAACGTGGGTCAAGTTGTGAAGAACTTGTTCCCGGATTCGTGTTTGCTTGTCTATTGCTGTGTAGGTGGCTTGGAGGTCAACGACGGTCAACGGCGAGGAGGATCAGGACTAAGCTTGGAGAGCTGAGGTCCAGAACGATCATGGATGCCGGGTGAGGTCGAGTGACTGAAGCACGGCGCAGAATGGACAAGGATGACCGAACGGGCAATTCGGTGCGACTGGTTTGATCAAGCGGTGCGGGGGTCGGTGCAAGTGCCAAGGTGGTCGATGGGAACCGGATGGGAGAGACTTGCCGACACGATGAGAGCCGCCGATCAATCTACGTGTGAAAGCATGGATGTGTTTGCGAGTTTGGACTCGGTTTTCGGAAAAGATCGAGAAGGGGTATTTTGGTAATTTCACCAAATACCGCCTTGGTGACCTAATGCCAACCCGTGGCGCAAGACGGTGCGTCAAGAAGTGGATTAGGTCAAGAAAAGTGAAGACGACGCTTTGGGATGCGTGCGTGTGTGACCCGTTTGTATTGGGCTTTAACGGGAGCCCATTAGGGTTAAGTCTTCTAGAAGCTCTAGGCCTCATATAAATAGAGAGGGGGCTGTTAGGCAGCCACTTGAAGCACTTCATGGTAAACCCTAGTTTGTCTTAGGGCTTAGAAGAAAGAGAAGAGGCTTAGGGTTCTAGGGAGTTGTGTTGAGTTGTGTGCTCATAGATTGAGTTTTGCCCTCCTTGAGGGAGTGGCTCTAACCAGCAACCAATCATGAATCAATCTATGGATGATTGTTCAAAGATGAGTCTTCATGTGCTTTCCCTTCTCTTTTGATGATTTTGAGTGCTTTCTTGATCCTGTGGTTTTTGGTTTGTTTCGTGCCCTCTTTTATCTTGCTGTGATGTGTGGGAATACATCTAGGATCATCTAGATCATCAATCTCCCACGAGCAAGATTTGGATCAAGTTTTTGGTTTTTGCCCGGTTTTGAACCCTCCTTCGGTAAAACAGAAAAATGTCAAAACTTTGATGTGGATCTACTCAATCCCTTCTTGGAATAGGTTCCTAATATCTTTAGGAAGGTGTGTTCCAAATTTGGTCAAGTTTGGCCGTGTAGATCAAAAGTTAGACCGATTTTCGTTTCGGTTTTTCAGGCTGATTAGGCTGATTTTGCTGTTCATCGTCGGCGATCGACCATAAAATCAGCGATCGACCGCTAGGCAAAGAAGTCAGACCGCCAATTTGAGAGGTCTGACCGCCCAACACTTTGAGATTTGAGCTTTTGGTAATTTTGGGTGTTTTGCGTCGGGGTTTTAATTGGATTCAATACAAGTCTTCCACTGTGCTTGTATATTGATCTTCATAGCTTTTATTGCTATTGGAGTGAATTTAGTATTGAATTCAATTAAGGTGAAAAAGGGTTCGTGCTCCTATTAACCCCCCTCTAGTCGCCTTTCCAGTCCTATAAAGGAAAACATCGACGGTTCAAAATACAGCGAAAGTGGCTATACCGATTTGAACGCGCATTGTGCAAAAGACTTTTGCTTATGCTACTAGGGTGTCTAAGGGAGCTACCTGAGCTGAGATGGTGGTTGGAGAAGCTCTAGAGCTCGTCGACGATAAGGAAAACCGAAAATGACAATTTAGAGATCCACGGTGACAAGATAACCTGATCAAGTATTCAAAGAGTGGGTGATCAAGATAGCCTAAGCAAAGCTCCTAGATGCTTTGAAACAAAAGAATTAAACAATGGCTCACCAGTTTGGAAATGAGGATGAAAGAACCGATGTTGACAAATCCAAATTCCCAATGATCCTGTGAATCAAAAGATAAATTGATTAGGGGGTTTTGCTCAGCATATCCTTGAACATGATATGACACACAAAAGATTGGAGATATCTCACCGAGCACGAAGATGACACGGGGATGGTTTTCAGGGCGCGCTCTAGACAACAAGATGACAACCTTGGGGTTCCAGAGCTACAAGAGAAACCAAGAGCTCCAATTAACAGGATGATCCAGGCATGAAGATAAGGGAGTAAGGAAAACAAGAATGATGGTTACGCCTTCACAGTGAGGAAGAACTGGGTGCTTCAACAATTTGGCCAAAAAAATGAAAAGATCTATTTTTATATCTTTCTCACCGGAGAGAACGAGAAAAACTCATGCGTGGCAACAATGGCAGCAATG
Organism: Phyllostachys edulis; assembly: GCA_036346405.1. NCBI lineage: Eukaryota > Viridiplantae > Streptophyta > Magnoliopsida > Poales > Poaceae > Phyllostachys > Phyllostachys edulis. The sequence goes on along the minus strand of CM070563.1, from coordinate 45,989,554 downwards.
TGATGCCAAGTGGCATTGCATGCACCGAAAAATGCGGGCACTAAGCCACCTCAACGTCGATGTGCTCGGAGCTGGCGAATTGGCACGGAGAAGATGAAGTTGAGTCACTGACTTGTGGACCCGAGCGGTCACTCTCAACGGCGAAACAACACGGTGAGCTCAAACGAATGTGGATGGTCCGATCGCAAACGAACGGCTCAGATTGAGTGGGATGTTCGGACTGTCCGGACGGCCCAACTCATATTGACCGTGAGATCGAAATCCAATGGCACGAAAAAGGGGCGCGCTTGAGTTTCAAACGAAGGAAAAGCGGCGCCGTTGGATCTGAATTCAACGGTTGATATTGAAGGGATGTTCGGACGGTCCGATCTAGATCCAACGGTCTAAAATCAAGGCACGTTCGGATGGTCCGAACAGCCCAATTGATCCTAGTGGTTGATTTTGAATTTAACGGCTCGCGCTCGATGGGCTTTCCCAATTGGAAAAAGGCATAGCCCGAGAAAAATTGCGGACGATCCGATTGAAAATCGATGGCCCAGATTGCATGGATCATTCGGACGGTCCAACCGTCACAACTGATCTGGTCCGTTCATTTCAAATCGAATGGTTCGCACGTTACGTTTAACCGAGGAAAGCAGCGCATCCAATCGAAAATCAACGGTGAAGATTGTGTGGATTGTTCGGATGGTCCGAACGTCCTAACGCATCTGGTCAGTCCGTTTCGAATCGGACAGCTTGCGCATTTCAAAGGTTTGGGTTTAGCCCTTTGAACGTGATTCGGTCGGTTCTAAAGGAACATAGCTGGGTCTAAACCATGTTGCTAAGATTTGAGTCGCTACAGTGCCACTTGGCTTGGGCTGGTCTAAAAGGTTGACTAAACCCAAAATAAAACTTTAAAAGTTTGATTGGAGGGTTAAAAATATCAAATAAATTTATAAAAATACGATTTTTTATAGAGAAGTTCTGGGATGATATACATCCCATACAAATTTGAAAACTCACTTAAACACAGTTTAAAATACTCACTTTAAAATCCTAAAATTTGCATGAGGTTTGAGCAGAACAATGGTTCTTCATAAGTTCAAATTGATTTGAAAAATTTGACAAAAATATCTTAATTTGTGAAAAATAACATAGTATTTGATAAACTTACTTCCTAGGCGTCAGTACAAGTATTGACTTGTATTTTCATTTGGAGCTTCAACACAAGTCTTAGATTTAGTTTGAAAATGGAGGTTTTCAAATTGTAGCAAAATGCCCAGGTTTCAAAATGACCAGAAATGCTATGAAAATCATTTTATTACTGTTCACTAAAACTGAGGCTGTTACACGTCACACACACACACACATACACTCCTGTAGATCAAAGCTTATGACCTTAATTTACTCTGCAGGGACAAACAATTCTGGAAATGATGCAAAGACCAAACGAACCATGCAACTGATCAACACAACATCACTGACCATCCTTTAGCTTTGCAAGCTGAGGAGTAAGTGTAGATGAAATGGATTCAGTGATAGATCGGAGTACCTGGCGACGGTGGTGCATTACCGTACTCCGGCGATGGCTTCGGCTTAGCATCCGGCTTGGGCACCGGCTTGAGGTTGGGCTTTGGTGGCAAGAGCTTCTTGTGGAAATAGTCGAAGAAGTGCTTCACGATCGGGTGGTCACAGAGGAACGCCGAGGTGCATTCGGCAGACAAGTAGTGCATCTTGCTGGCGACAGCGACGAAGGTGTTCTTGCCATCAGCGTTGTCGTCGCATAGTGGCACGATCTTGGACGGCTCCTGCCCTTGGCACGGGGTGCTCGCCGCGCTGTGGAGCTGTGTGAAGCAATCCCCGCGAGGTTCCTCACCTTCTCCTTCTCCTCCCTTCCTCCTCTCCTCGTCCCTTTCCTCCTCTCTTTAGCTTCCTTCTTTCCTTCTCCTCTCTAAGTGGCGCAATGGGGGAGGAGGCAAGATGGTGGCGCAAGGTGGTGGGCGCTAAGCGAAGTGCCGTCGGGACGGATATTTATAATGCCAGAATATCACAGATGGTTCTTAATAAGAGAGAATGTGTCACCAATTTAACTTAATTAGAAGTAGTATCTACCTTTATTTGTCTTATAGTATTTTTTGCACAAATTTGGTACTCATGTCTTCTATATTTTCTTGCAATTTGAGTTGTACTCGTAAATGGTTTCACTAGTGATGACTTGGTCCAGTCAGACATGTCGTTAATGTCGCAAATTTATTTATTTAGTGCTTTTGTTACCAAATTATTACGTTTTTCTTGATATTATGGAGATCGATAACATATTTTATCTTGATTGTTTCATGCCATCAAGTTGTGTTGTTGTGGTCTACTTGTTGGTGGGGTGGAGCGTCGTGAGGTTTGGGTGCAAGTGTAATTTTTAATCTAAAATGTACTACCATGCATAGCTATGAGCCTACGACTACAAGTCAACTACTTAGTTTCATTTACTTGAAAGAAAAAACGGTAGGAGAGCTGCCTGTTGTGTTATAGTCAACTACTTAGGTTCATTTTCTTGAAACAAAAAGCGGCAGGAGAGCTACCTGCTGTGTTAGTAAAGAAGGATAGTTTTAGTTTAGGTTACAAAATGTAGAAATGTGAGCTGAATACTGAAAGGAAACTATGAACTCTTGTGCTTCTTATACAGGTGCCAGCTGTAATATCCGTGTTGTGTCCTAGGGCGCAGCAAATGCGTGCTAACCAAGTGCAATGCCTAAGGTCCAATTTTGCCAATCTATACATATACTAATTGGAGGCTCTCCTAGAAGCCCCCATATTAATCCTAAAAAGGTAAAACACGGTAGAAATTCCCACATTAATCGAAGAAAAAAAAGAGATAGAAATTCCCACATTAATCAGAGAAATCTAACCATCCAATTCAGAGAATAGGAAACGATCCTGGTCATCCAATTTATGTAACTGATGTAACGTACGTCTTAGATATATCTACTACTCGTGTCATGCATTGATAAGAAAATAAGAGTTCTATTCAAACTGTAGATGCCGATATGCTGATTGCCTACCTAATCCATGTCCTGTTTGGTGAATTACCTACAGCAGTATGTAGCAGTAAACACACCTTGGATACAACATTAATTGGTCCCTCGCAGAAAACGATTTGGCAAACATGATTCTAAAAGTTAATTACTTCATATCATATACAAATTGGAGGCTCTCCTAGAAGCCCCCATATTAATCCTAAAAAGGTAAAACAGGGTAGAAATTCCCACATTAATCGAAGAAAAAGAAAAAAAAAGCTAGAAATTCCCATATTAATCAGAGAAATCTAACCATCCAATTCAGAGAATAGGAAACGATCCTGGTCATCCAATTTATGTAACGGATGTAACCTACGTCTTAGATAAAACTACTACTCGTGTCATGCATGGATAAGAAAATAAGAAGAGTTCTATTCAAACTGTAGATGCCGATATGCTGATTGCGTACCATTCGTGTCCTGTTTGATGAATTACCTACAACAGTATGCAGTAGTAAACACACCTTGGATACAACATTAATTGGACCCTCGCAGAAAACGATTTAGCAAACATGATTCCGAAAGTTAATTACTTCATATCACTAGATTTTTACAACTTCCCTTTTAAAAAATTATTTATATATCCAGCGTATACTAGATACTGTGAACAGCAAAGAATCCCAAAACAATTAGCCTCCACTATGATCAACTCAAAGAAGGTGATAGTCCTGTGGTTAGAATTCTAAATTTTCTTAATCTATTATATTATTGTTTTCTTGCAACAATTTTTGCAATTTCTAATTACAAATTGATATACTTGGATACAACAATTGTTTCGGAATTCACATTTGTGAATTTGTATATATTAAATATAACCTTTTTAATTATGAATTAGCATTAGTTTCACATATTCAATGGAATTACATATGCTGGACACTAAAATTTTAATTTCAAATTTATATATGTTATAATATTACAATTTGTGTACTCCATATATATGTAGATCCATACACTAATAGTATTTGTACTTAGCATGCACGTAAATAACAATATTGGTTCTATATTGGAGCCATGAGGCAATAAATTAGAAACATATAACAATTAGAAAAAGTAAAAGAAATGAGAACAAAAGTTTGCCAATGGAATTTTTCTTATATTATCAATAACATAATATTATTGAAACCACGTAGCTTTGTGCGGATGCAGATTCATGACTAGTAGTCTGAGAATGGTACTACGTGCTAGAAACGATAGAGCTAGAAAAGCAAGCATGGAGAGTCAAGCATTTTAACCTTATGACATTCTGTTTTTCTTAAGCGAGAAAAAATGATTCTGATGCGGAGAAGAAAGTTGTACAAAAGAAACTTGCAGAGGTTACATACCCAAAAAATAGACACGTCACACACGCACACATACACTCCTATAGATCAAAGCTTATGACCTTAATTTATTCGGCAGGGACAAACAATTACGGAAATGACGCAAAGACCAAACGAACCATGCAAGCGATCAAGGCAACATCATCGACCATCCTTGACTTTGCAAGTGAGGAGTAAGTGTGGATGAAACGGATTGATGGTAGATCGAATACTTGGCGCCGGTGGTGCATTACCGTACTCGTGACGGCCGGCTTAGCATCCGGCTTGGGCACCGGCTTGAGGTCGGGCTTCGGCGGCACGGGCTTCTTGTGGAAATAGTCGAAGAAGTGCTTCACGATCCTTATCCTCGATAAATTGGGGGTGAAATGAGAACTTGTCAGGTTGAGGAGGATTACCAACACTGGTCGGAACCTGTTGAGGGCCTTTAGGGGCATCTACCGCCGCAGAAGGAGTTAGAACCACCAATGGATCCAACTCGACCGTTGGCTTTGACAACTGCTCGGGGGGCTTCTTCGACCACTGTTTCCTCAGGAAATTTGTCCTGGGAAGTGCTTTGGTCAATAACTTCCACAGGTGCCGGGTCCTCAGGAAGATTCTGGTCGGAATCAAGCGGAACACCAGAAGACCTATACAAAACGAAGAAGGGGAGTTCAAAACACCAAATCATTAAGAAACTATTAAAGGTGTGCACACATATGACCTCTTTCATTTGTACATACCTACTTAATTTCCTGGATTTGACTTTGAAACGCGGTAGAGTAAATTCTGTACCGCCAGCTTTCCTTTTCTTCTCAACCAAATTCGCCAGTTTTGAGTCGGCAGGGTTGGTTAAACCCCTCACATCCTCTGACAGGATATCAGAGGCGATATCCTCGACCAACTGATCGAAGATAGTATCCCAGATCATCGGTTCGGAGGGAGTGGTTTCATCAACCTCCAGATCAGTTGCTTCAGTAACAACTGTATGGTCGTGAACGACCAAACTGGAGTCTATCATTTCCGTAGCTACGCTTTGTGGACCTTCATTTTTCTCCACCTAAATCGAAAAACGAATTTGGTTAGGTGATGAAATTTTTTATCTAAAATATATATATTCTTCTTTCATGCTCTATTACCTCGGGAGATCCATCTTCTTCCAGTGGATCAGAGCACGAATCGGTCAGAGCTACGGTGGGATGTTGATCCTCACCTGATTGTACAATTCGCAATCCGATCGACTACAAAAATAGAGCAAGATCAATGAACTGGTCAGAGAATATATATATATATATATATATATATATATATATATATATATATATACATGATAAAAGAGGTTTGATTATCTACCTTAAGTCTTGCCAATCTCTCTTCAACAGATACTATTGCCAAGATGTCAGGGAATGCAGCCTTTTCACCAGGCTCCCCAGCGCAGATCATCCTGATCCGCTCTCTGATTTCCTCAGTAGAAAGTCCTTTAAAAAAAAGGAAGGAAGAAAGGAGACAAGAGCAAATTTTAAGGTATTACGATAATCAAATAATGAATCATCGGAGCTTTTCTCAAAGACTTACCACCTCCTGAGATAGCTTCATCACGACCAATGGACAGGAGCAGGGAATGAGTCTGGAGCCTCAAAGGACTAATCTGGCGTTTGGTGAAGTCCCTCACCACATGCCAGGAAGTCAAGCCCTTGACCCTCAAGTCATAGATGGCATTCACCCATCTTTCGACCACTCCTGCCTTCTCCATGGTCTTCCTTAATTTCGGCAAAGTAAAGGCCATCATCCCTCATAACCATCATGTAGAACCAGCTCTTTTTCCATAACGACCACGAGGATTTCGAGTACATTTGGATGTACTCATTGGCCTTCCCGTCATGAAGGCGCATTGTGCATTCTCCAGGAGTCCCCGTGGATTTTCCCGACATCGCCATCCGATAAAAATACCTGAAAAGCCTCAAATTTGGGCGCACTCCCAGGTATGCTTCACATAGGTAGATAAAAATAGTAATATTGGCGATGAAATTAGGGGCCAAATTCACCAATTCCACCTCATAATACTCTAAAACACGAGGAAGGAATTTGTGCACCGATACCCTCAGCCCGCACTCGATGTGAGCAAGGAAGACTGGAATTTCCCCATCTTTGTGGCTCGGAAAGTGCTCCCCAGCCGCTGATCTCCATGCAACCAGATTCTTGTTTGGGAGCATTCCCATCTTCTCCAGCGCTTTAAGCTTCTTCTCATTCAAATCTGAAGACATCCACTTTGTAATTTGATCCGACATAGTGAAATTTCTCAAAGGGATGAGTAGTGGTCGGAGGAGGCTTTGAGGTCGGAAAGGCAATAAGAAATCGGAAAGATTTTCTTAGCAAGGAACTGAAGAGGATTTGAAGAAGATCTGGAAGCATAAAAACTCTAGAGCCTAGCAAAGGAGATTTTATAGCTTCGGGTCTTTAACAGTAATGGGGATTGATCTAAAAAGTCCAACAGACAAAAGTCTCTTTTTTGTCCAACGGATAGAAAAAACTCTTAGGTTACAAAGGCAGGTTCTCAACTTTAAAGTGAACACAGACCACTTCGAATGTCACGACATTTACTGAGGTCTGCTCGATACGACTTCATCGGGAGAAAAGTGTTCACACGACCTGTTCATTTAAAGTTCGGGGCTAGGCGGCGAGATTAAAACCTCGTGTATTGTTTTAATACACAATAAAAGACCATACGTCTTCATGGTCGTAACCTCTAAGGCTAACGACCTCACACACACACATACACTCCTGTAGATCAAAGCTTATAACCTTAATTTATTCGAAGGACAAACAATTATGGAAATGATGCAAAGACTAAGCGAACCATGCAACTGATCAAGGCAACATCATCGACCATCCTTGACTTTGCAAGTGAGAAGTAAATGTGGATGAAAGCGGATTTAGTGGTAGATCGAGTACTTGGCGGCAGTGGTGCATTACCGTACTCGGCGATGGCTTGACAGCATCCAGCTTGGGCACCGGCTTGAGGTCGGGCTTCAGCGGCACGAGCTTCTTGTGGAAATAGTCAAAGAAGTGCTTCACAATCGGGTGGTCACAGAGGAACGCCGAGGTGCATTTGGCAGACAAGTAGTGCATCTTGCGGCAATGGCGGCGAAGGTGTTCTTGCCGTCGGCGTTCGTCGCCTGATGTACGATCTTGGATGGCTCTGCCTGGGCACATTGTGCTCGCCATCTTTGTGGAGTCTTGAAGCAATCCCCGCGAGATTCCTCACCTTCTCCTTCTTCTCCTTCCTCTGTCCTCCTCCCTTTCCTCCTCTATTTAGCTTCCTCCTTTCCTTCTCCTCTCTAAGTGGCGCAATGGGGAGGAGGCAGCATGGTGGCGCATGGGGTGGGCGCTAGAGGCGGGGTGCATCGGGACGGATATTTATAATGCGAGAATATCACAGACGGTTCTTAATAAGTGAGAATGTGTCATCAATTTAACTTAATCAAAAGTAGTATCAACCTTTATTTGTCTTATAGTATTGTTTGCACAAATTTGGTACTCATGTCTTCTATATTTTCTTGCAATTTGAGTTGTACTCGTAAGTGGTTTGACTAGTCATGCCTTGGTCTAGTCGGACATGTCATTAATGTCACAAATTTATTTTTTTAGTACTTTTGTTACCAAGTCATTACGTTTTTTCTTGATATTAGGGAGATCGATAACATATTTTATCTTGATTGTTACATGCCATCAAGTTGTGTTGTTGTGGTCTACTTGTTGGTGGGGGTGGAACGTCGGTGAGGTTTGGGGTGTAAGTGTAATTTTTTAATCTAAAATGTACTACCATGCATAGCTATGAGCCTACGACTACAAGTCAACTACTTAGTTTCATTTTCTTAAAAGAAAAACTGGCAGGAGAGCTGCCTGTTGTGCTATAGTCAACTACTTAGTTTCATTTTCTTGAAACAAAAACTGGCAGCAGAGCTGCCTGCTGTGTTAGTAAAGAAGGATAGTTTTAGTTTATGTTACAAAATGTAGAAATGTGAGCTGAATACTGAAAGGAAACTATGAACTCTTGTGCTTCTTATAAAGGTGCCAGCTGTAATATCCGTGCCGTGTCCAAGGGCGCAGCAAATGCGTGCTAACCAAGTGCAGTGTCTAAGGTCCAATTTTGCCAATAGTACAGAATGGTACTACGTATATACCCTTTTTTGAAACCCCTTCGAATCAAGTGTGCTTCGATCTGCACCGGGTTGTTAAATATCTTTAGATTACCGCAATCAATACATAGACAGTACATAAATTTTATCTCCTTTTTCAATGCTACTATGTACTATTGCAGTAGAGCTAGAAAAGCAAGCATGGAATACAACAATTGTTTCGGAATTCACATTTGTGAATTTGTATATATTTGTATAACCTTTTTTAATTATGAATTCGCATTAGTTTCACATATTCAATGGAATTACATATGCCTGGACACTAAAATTTTAATTTCAAATTTATATATGTTATAATATCACAATTTGTGTACTCCATATATATGTAGATCCATACACTAATAGTATTTGTACTTAGGATGCACGTAAATTACAATATTGGTTCTATATTGGGGCCATGAGGCAATAAATTAGAAACATATAACAATTAGAAAAAAGTAAAAGAAATGAGAACAAAAGTTTGCCAATAGAATTTTTCTTATATTATCAATAACATAATATTATTGAAACCGCGTAGTCTGTGCGGATGCACGGATTCATGACTAGTAGTACAGAATGGTACTACGTACTAGAACAGTAGAGCTAGAAAAGCAAGCATGGAGAGTCAAGCATTTTAACCTTATGACATTCTGTTTTTCTTAAACAGAAAAAATGATTTACGGTACGGAGAAGAAAGTTGCACAAAAGAAACTTGCAGAGGTTACATACCCAAAAAAATAGACACATCACACACGCACACATACACTCCTATAGATCAAAGCTTATGACCTGAATTTATTCGGCAGGGACAAACAATTCTGGAAATGACGCAAAGACCAAACGAACCATGCAACTGATCAAGGCAACATCACTGACCATCCTTCAGCTTTGCAAGCTGAGGAGTAAGTGTGGATGAAACGGATTCAGTGGTAGATCGGAGTACTTGGCGCCGGTGGTGCATTACCGTACTCCGGCGACGGCTTCGGCAGCATCCGGCAGGCACCGGCGAGGTCGGGCTTCGGCGGCACGGGCTTCTTGTGGAAATAGTCGAAGAAGTGCTTCACGATCGGGTGGTCACAGAGGAACGCCGAGGTGCATTCGGCAGACGAGTAGTGCATCTTGCCGGCGACGGCGACGAAGGTGTTCTTGCCGTCAGCGTTGTCGTCGGACAGCGGCACGATCTTGGACGGCTCCTGCCCTGGGCACGGGGTGCTCGCCGCGCTGTGGAGCTGCGCGAAGCAGTCGCCGCTGTGGAGGTCAGCGGCGAGGGGATGCTGAAAGCGCCGGAGCTGTCAGGTCGCCGACAGCCCTGCTCTCGTACTCACCGTTACCGTTCATGCATTTGATCGCTACCTGAAGACCTGACGAACATGGCCAAGCAACAGTTAGCTGTTAGCTCGACGATCAGTTACTAACTAGCTTAAAATCGACTCTATATATACCCTTGAAAGCCTCCTCAGGCTTCATGTTCTTCCTCGTGCAGTCAGCACACTTGGCCAAGCCGACCACGACGGATGCTGCCTCGCCGTCTTGAACGTTCGCGACGGCGATCGCCATGATAATGGCACAGACGGCGCCAAAGAATAGTCCTCGAGGTGCAGCTCCATGGATGAATAACCCTAGATAATAGCTCGATGTGTTATCTAGCTAGCAAGCTGTTGCTTGTGTGAAGTAGCTAGTAGCTAGCTGTGTGGTTGGGTGAAGAGCAAGGAGAGGGCATGCAAGGTTTATATAGGCGTCTGCATTGATCATCCAACTCGATCTGGACGTCAAAAAGGTTGGCGCCGAATTTACAGATCGCGAGTTAATGCGGTCCGTTGATTTGATCACGCACCGATTTGATATGATCTCCTCTCGGCTCTCAGTCCTCATGTCTACTCGGCTATAGCGCAGCTGGTTGATTATTACCTATAGCTACGTCCCACCGTTTGTTGCGGCATGCATGTAAGTATGCACTGTATATGCATGGCACCTCTCATTGGTGGTATTTCGCAAGCAAAGTTGCTTTGATGTATCCCTAAATTAATTGTCATTAAGATAATCGAACATATTTTAAAAGGGCAGTAGTACCTCCAAATGATTGCATGTTTCTTTGATAAGAAGCTCTTTTACAGGTACTGTTAGTGCCCTTAAGAAATCAATGGCTAGCTTTGATTTCTACTACCACCTCTTACTAATAACCTGTGGCTTTCCTTTTGCTAGTAAATCAACGATAGAGTTACCTTAGTGGTTACCGTCCTCATGTCTTATCATCTTTTTCTAATGAAGAATTTTTTTACGGTGATTTTCTAATCAAGAATTTATGCAATTAAGTATGATTTATTTTGGGGTAGATTGGAAGTGTTGTTGATATCATAAAAGTATGATCGATGTAAAGTGTCTTTTACTATACTTGGTGCTTGGACAATATATATCCTTGTTGTGACCTTATGCCATCGCCTTTCCGATCATGAAAGATGTTTGGCATCGCCTCAGACAATTGCATGTTGGAACTTTATTTCTTTTTTGAAAAAATTTCGTTGGGGGTAGAAATCACCAAAATTCGGCATTTCGGTTGGTTTTCAAACTGAACGAAATCTGGACTTGAAATGTGGACAAAATTTGACCAAAATTTGGACAAGGTTTAATCAAATTTTCTCCAAAATCAGATTTAGGATGTAATTTGTCTAAATTCAAATATTTCCGATTTTTTTTAACAAATTATCAAAATTTGAGGTGGCTAAATCACGAAATTCAAAATTGTTTTATTTGGTTGGGACAATATGCATGTTGTGCGAGGGTACCAACAAGCGGTTGCGAACCAAATGATATCTTGGGCATCTTCAAAAAATTCTTTGGCTTTACCCGCCTTCAAATTTTCCCGGATTTCGGCTACCTCTGCATCGATTTTCTGAGCCTCAAAGATCTGGTCTTCAAGTGTGGATTTCACCTCAAGGGCAGCGAGAAATCCCTCTTCAACCATCTCAAGACTTAGGCGCTGAAATTCAACACACAAGCCTTTAGCAAGAGGTGTTACCGACAAGCAGTTGCACTGCTACTTTCTACTCAATGCGTCGGCCACTATATTGGCATTGACTGGATGATAATGAACACCCATATCGTAGTCCTTGTACCTTACTTGGATCAACAGTGATACCACCTTCAGATAACACATGCCCCAAAAAGTTGACTTTCTTGTGCCAGAACTCACACTTGCTGAATTTTGCATACGGCTGGTGCTTACGAAGTGTTTCCAACACAAGCCTCAAATGCTGCTCATGCTCTTCATCAGACTTAGAGTAAATGAAAATGTCGTCGATGAACACGACAACAAACTTGTTAAAAAATTTCATGAATACTGAATTCATGAGATTCATGAAGTATGCTAGAGCATTTGTCGGACCAAAGGACATGACGATATACTCATACAAAGCGTAGAGAGTAGAGAATGTTGTCTTAGGTATGTCGTCACCGACTTTGATCGATGATAGCGATCGCAGATCAATTTTGGAAAAGACTCGGCTCCGGTCAATTGGTCAAAAGATCATTAATGCGGGAAGAGGATATTTGTTTTTGTGATGACTTCATTTAGCAGACGGTAGTCCACACACATCATAAAGTCTCGTCTTTCTTCTTGACAAAGATGGCCGGGCATCCCCAAGGCGAGGAGCTCGGTCGGATAAATCCTTTGTCAAGCAATTCCCAAGCAGTTTCTTCATTTCTACCAACTCATTGGGAGGCATCCGATAAGGTCTCCTTAATATTGGAGCAGTACTGGGTACTAGCTCGATTACGAACTCTAGCTCCCGATCTGGGGGCATGCCTAGAAGGTCTTTAGGAAAGACATCTAGATACTCACAAACTACTGGTACCGTCTCCAAGGTAGGGGTGGCATCAGCTCTCTAAGAATAAAGATGAAAACCAACTGTCTTGGAATGAAAACAATTTGAATGCCGTTTTCATTTGTCATGGAAATGGATCGTTGATCACAATTAATTTGCCCCTGATTCTTGGACAGCCAATCTATTCCCAAGATGACATCCAACCCTTCAGAATCTATCACTATCAGATTTATCAAAAAATTTACCCCTTGGATCTCTATGTTGATGTCACGGCGATCGATCGGTTCTAAAACCGATCCGGTGATTTAATCGAGATAAGGCAATTGGAGTATATGCATGTCTAACTAATGTTGAACAGCAAATTGACTCTTGACAAAAGAATGGGATACTCTAGAATCAAATAGAACAGTAGCTGGACTGAAATTAACAAGGAGCGTACCGAGAACGGCGTTAGGTGCATCAATCGCCTCTTTGCGTAAATCTGGTTCCGCGTGACCTCGAGCTTTGAGTGGATCAGCCTTGATAGGTGGCCTCGAGGTGGTGCTGGTCGTATAGGCACTGGATGAGGCTGAACAGGAGGGAAACCACGAGCCATTGCGAAGCAGTGGTTAGCAAAATGTCCGGGACGCCCGAAGTGAAAACAGATCACTCCCGGCTTGACATTGTTGGCATTCTGAGACTGATTCCTAACAGCTCTCGGCTGCCCCGGTAGGTGGAGGAGGACGAGGTGAAACCATTTGCGGCCTCGGAGGAGTTGGAGTTGGAGCTCAAGGAGGTTGAGGCTGCCACTTCCGCGGTCTTGGCGAACTACTACTAGCTGTGCAGCCCTTTTCCGCTTGCGTGCCTCATCCAAATTCTTGCCCTTGCTTTCAGCTATGATGGCTTTATTGACAAGATGCTGAAAGTTTCTGAAATCATGAATTGCTAGGGCCACCTGCAGCTCCTCAGTCAACCCATTCATGAACCTGTTTCGACGATGAAGGTCTGTCGAAACATCATCGGGCGCATATCGTGCAAGGAAGTTGAACTCATAGAGATATTCTGTCACAGTCTTTTGCCCTTACTTGAGAGCGAGGAATTCTTGCTGCTTGATCATCACAACTCCTTCAAGAATGTGAGCTTCGCGAAATGCTTCCTTGCACTCGTCCCAAGTCGGGATGTGTCCGGCAGGCTGGATGGCATGAAAGTTATCCCACCAAGCACTTGCTGCTCCATCCAACTGATAACTGGCAAATAGCACCTTTTCCCTCTTAGAACATTGTGCAATCAAAATCTTCTTGTCAATATTCCTAAGCCGGTCTTCAGCTTCCATCGGTTCTTCAGAGCTGGAGAACACCGGTGCGTTAGTCCGCTGAAAATCAGCGAGACCTCCATGTGCACGTTGACCTCCTGCCTCTCTAGCTGGTGTGGGAGCTGAAGAGCTATTACATGTGATTTGCTCCAGAATGTGCGGCTGGTCCATCCGGTTGCGCTTTATCTGCGAGAGAACCTCAGCCATTGTGGGCGGCAGAGGAAGCTGTTCCTCATGTCGACCATTCTGCTGACCACGGCGACTAGAAGGTTCTGCCTGGTCTCCCTGAGTGTAAAGATCGTTGACAGAAGCAAAGCAAGATCTTAGGGGTGAGGATCCCTCTTCTTGTTGTGCTCGCGAGCGAGTAGTAGGTCCTGTCATTCTGTTGCCATACAACTATCAGCAACTCAACAAGAGTACACCCGAACGAGCACAACTCAACGTTTTGGACTACAAGGGAAAGTACTAAACTTAAAATGCATAATGATATGAAATGCACCAAAATCAACACCAAAAGAACACTAGATCCACTAACAGCAAACAGCAAGCTTCGGCACAATTGCATCCATATATGTCGGTAGACAACATGGCCACTGTCCGAAACAAAAGCCTTGCAACAGATCGTCCAAAATATACGAAAGCTATCCTATTACATTCTTAGGGACAACTACGAGTGGACTACAAATCCATGCCACAAGCCCTCAACAACCAAGGCCTAAGCAAAGTCATCCCGGTTGAAGTTCACTGGGAACTCATCTAAAAGATGAGCTTCAGGTGATCCCGTGTCTTTAGGGTACAACGGACTGATGAGACGCCTCCTAGAACCTAGCAAAGTAATGTGACCTCCAAGGGGTGTCGGCCGCTGTGCGCAATGAAAGCCTGCAGACATTCGGGCTTGGCGACGTTGTCCAAAGGTAGGTACAAACCCCGCCACTTCCATAAGTCGATAATCTAGTGGTGCAGCAGCAGCTGGGGAGGTCTCGTTGTTACCATAAAGCATGTTACGAGGAATGTGATTCATGCTAACACCGATCCTGAGGTACTCCTAAGCTTCTCTAAGACGGCGGCGGGTCTCCCACAGCTCGTACACAAGGCAGCGATGGATTTGGTCCATAATGTGAACCAACCTCTCCAGCTGGCGCATGTGTGGGTCTTCTCCAAACTGAATTCCATCGAACGTGTTCACTTCTGCTCCAGGGCCTCGCCTAGGAAAATGATAGTAAGGTGGTTGAGACAACTCCGTCAAATCATGACGAAGAAGGCTCATCATCCCACTAGCAGCTTCCTGGATAGCCATGGCTTCAAAGGTGGCATGTACTTGGATACAGTATGGAATGCTCCCTATCACCCGTCTTGCAATAACATTGATCACCGCTCTATATTCCTCCATCCAGGGTCCTCGGTCTCAGCAATAGATGGTATACTCTGGCTGGTAGGTGAAATTAGCCCTCCACATCATTTCCCGCAACAATGCCGGGTATCCATCCACTCCTTCAGCACGGGTCTCCTTAACCAAATACCACCCACTCATTTATAGACAAGAAGATAAGGTAAGTGAGCAAATCTGTTTGAAAATCCAACTGAAAGTTGAGATAAGAAAGGACACTAAGATGGGTAAGAAATAAAAGATGTCAGACTTGAATTTGTAGAAACTATTTTGTTATCAAAATAATTTTATAGAAGAATCACTAATGCTAACGACCATGCTATTTCTAACCTACAGTCAGTAGGGCTCTGATACCAACGCTGTGAGGACCCCTTGTATTGGATCGGTTCCAAATCAAAATATCCTACTAAAGGCATAATTTTTAACATGGAACAAACCCAATGCACGGTTCCCGATATATGTCTTACAATAGTTCCTAAGATCAAAGGCTATTGTACACATATCCTCAACAACATTGTACCATGTCATACAAAGGCCATATATGTATAACAAAACTTTACAAGACCAGTTTGCTGAACATAAGTTACAAATAAGAAAAAGCATCAACTAGAGGTAACAGGTTTGCGGCGAAACATCGGTACAAACAACAAAGCGAACCACCAAGTGTGACCTAGCACCCTCGAACAACCGAGTGGAGGTGAACATAAGCGTCATTCGTTAGGGTTTCCCTGATCGGTGCTAACGGATGTGTCGTATACATAACCGTCCTCACCTGCAACAAGTGGTTAAAGCACCTAAGTACAAAAGGTACTCGCAAGACTTACACAAAACTACTAAAAGAAGTGTTTAGTGGAACCTAACCAAAGGATTAGAACTTTTATATGCATAAGGCTGACAATAGAGAGGGTTATAGTGGCATTAGTTTTTGCATGAAGCAAGAAGTTTTACTTCTGTACTTACCAAGTTTTGGTAAGGCAGTTTTATAAACAAGTTTCAACTAAAATAGCAAGTAATTTGAGAATTAAACAACAACAAGACAAATGTCACAGTGGCTACCCACTATGACAAAACAACATGCATGAACCACCAAGTTCATACCGATACCAGTATTTCCCATGTCAAAAATTTTCTCAGAGTCTAACTAAGCTGTCAATCAAAACAAGTGTCGTTCATAACCGTGGACACTACTATTTGAATAGTTTTAACCCTGCAAGGGTGTACATCTTTACCCATACGACTTAGTTAGCCCGTAAGCCTTCGGATGCCTTCGAACGATGACACACTTCCTTTGGTATGCCGGCTGGGTAAACCAAGATTCGGTATTTTTCAGCAAGTCGATCTTATTGAGTTGAATCACCCATGTGTGACTAATCCCGCTTAGTATAAGCTTCTGATAGAGCTTGCTAACCGGGCACACATGTTGTGTCGGGAATACCGATCCGATGAACAACATCCAAACCTGTGCTCACCCGCACATATCATATTGCCATCAGAGCCCTACGAAACAAGACATCAATCCTCACATGTTCTCACACCACCTATTTTTCAACTCAATAAAATCAGCCCCTTACTTAACCAAGTAGTGCCCATACACCGCGTGTGGAAGTACGTAAGGTACTTGAATTGACTACCTCAAAGCTCGGTCTTTAATGATCCGAACAAGACTACCACATTCCCAAGTCTCATGCACGAAGGCACCATCACTAGCAAACACTGGTCCAGATCTAAACCAAGTTTGAAACATACATAACTTAACTTAAGTTTTAGTTTTTAACAAACTGAGCAGAGAAACCAAAAATAGAAATCATTTACTGTTCCCAGATTGACAAGATAAGCTTGTCAATTAACTATCGCTCTACTGACTTGCATGGCTAAGCAATTATCTATAGAAGACTCTACTAACACCAGATTTCTATCTTAAGCATAAGTGTATGAGTTTGACTAAGGATAAGCCACAAAGATTGGGATATAACTAACTAACTCACAAAATAACTAACTAACTCACAAAGTATTGATACTTAAAAAATATAGCATCCACACAGTTATCACTGCATTTCAAAATACTAATGTATCAAAAATGGGATCAACATGGTGCAAGACGACGCTTGCCTTGGTAATAAACCACTTGTTCACTTTCTGGTTGATAAGAGGTATATTCACTCGCGTCGGGAAAACCAGAATCTAAAAAGAGCAATAACAAATGAACATCAAGAAAATACGGATACCAAAATCTTTGAAGAGATGCATGAGCAAGGCTATTAATGTGCAAGCTAACAAAATACTTATGTTTTAAACTACTTTTAGTAAAGGAAGTAACCTAGATTAACATTTATTAGTACTATCCGACAAGGATTAAGGATTAACTAATGAGCTCTGATTACGGTCGGAAAATCCGACAATAGAAACTAGCTACCGAGAGTTTACTTGGCAAAATGCCAGAGCTGTGATCCAAGGCGATGCTAGCTAAAGATCAAAATGGATTCTCAAAAGTGCAATGAACTCAATGATGGTTGTAACAACACCAGAGTTTGGCCACGACATGACAAGAAAAACAGCGACAGTTCAAAATACGGCAAAAGTGGCTATACCGATTTGAACGCGCATTGTGCAAAAGACTCTTGCTTATGCTACTAGGGTGTCTAAGGGAGATACCTGAGCTAAGATGGTGGTCGGAGAAGCTCTAGAGCTCGTCGACGACAAGGAAAACCGAAACTAACAATTTAGAGATCCACGGTGACAAGATAACCTGATCAACGATTCAAAGAGTGGGTGATCAAGATAGCTTAAGCAAAGCTCCTAGATGCTCTAAACGAAAGGAATTGAACAATGGCTCAACAGTTTGGAAATGAGGATGAAAGAACCAATGTTGACCGGAATTAGGGGAAATCCAAATTCCCGATGATCCTGTGAATCAAAAGATAAATTGATTGAGGGGTTTTGCTCAGCATATCCTAGAACATGATATGACACACAAAAGATTGGAGATATCTCACCGAGCACGAAGATGACATGAGGATGGTTTTCAGGGCGTGCTCTGAACAACAAGATGACAACCTTGGGGTTCCAGAGCTACAAGAGAAACCAAGAGCTCCAATTAACAGGATGATCTAGGCATGACGATAAGGTAGTAAGGAAAACAAGAATGATGGTTACGCCTTTGCAGTGAGGAAGAACTGGGTGCTTCAACAATTTGGACGAAAAATGAAAAGATCAATTTTTATATCTTTCTCGCCGGAGAGTACAAGAAAAACTCATGCGTGGCAACAATGGCAGCAATGTGATGCCAAGTAGCGTTGCATGCACCCGAAAATGCGGGCGCTAAGCCACCTCAACGTCGATGTGCTCGGAGCTAGCGAAATGGTGCGGAGAAGATGAAGTTGAGTCACTGACTTGTGGACCCGAGCGGTTAGTCTCAACGGCGAAACAACACGGTGAGCTCAAACGAATGTGGATGGTCCGATCGTAAATGAACGGCTCAGATTGAGTGGGATGTTCAGACAGTCCGAACAGCCCAACTCATATTGACCGTGCGATCGAAATCCAACGGCACAAAAAAGGGGCACGCTTGAGTTTCAAACGAAGGAAAAGCGGCGCCGTTGGATCTGAATTCAACGGTTGATATTGAAGGGATGTTCGGATGGTCCGAACAGCCCATTCAATGCGGACGATCCGATCTAGATCCAACAGTCTAAAATCAAGGCACATTCGGATGGTCCGAACAGCCCAATTGATCCTGGCGGTTGATTTTGAATCTAACGGCTCGGGCGTGATAGGCTTTCCCAATTGGAAAAAGGCACAGCTCGAGAAAAATTGCGGACGATCCGATTGAAAATCTGCGGCCCAGATTGTATGGATCGTTCGGACGGTCCGAACATCATAGCTGATCTGGTCTGTTCATTTCAAATCGAATGGTGAAGATTGTGTGGATTTTTTAGATGGTCCGAACGTCCTAACGCATCTGGTCAGTCTGTTTCGAATCGGACGGCTCGCGCATTTCAAAGGTTTGGGCTGAGCCCTTTGTACGTGATTGGGTCGGTTCTAAAGGAACATAGCTGGGTCTAAACCACGTTGCTAAGATTTGAGTCGCTACAGTGCCACTTGGCTTGGGTTGGTCTAAAAGGTTGACTAAACCCAAAATAAAACTTTAAAAGTTTGATTGAAGGGTTAAAAATATCAAATAAATTTATAAAAATACGATTTTTTATAGAGAAGTTACTGGGATGATATACATCCCATACAAATTTTGAAAACTCACTTAAACACAGTTTAAAATACTCACTTTAAAATCCTAAGCTGCACAGGTTTGAACAGGAACAATGGTTCTTCATAAGTTCAAATTGATTTCGAAAAATTTGACAAAAAATATCTTAATTTGTGAAAAATAACCTAGTATTTGATAAACTTACTTCCTAGGCTTCAATACAAGTATTGACTTGTATTTTCATTTGGAGCTTCAACACAAGTCTTAGATTTAGTTTGGAAATGGAGGTTTTCAAATTGTAGCAAAATGCCCAAGTTTCAAAATGACCAGAAATGCTATGAAATGCATTTTATTCTGCTTCACTAAAACTAAAATTTGTTACCGTCACACACACACACACACACATACACTCCAGAGATCAAAGCTTATGACCTTAATTTATTACGCAAGGACAAACAATTACGAAATGATGCAAAGACCAAGCGAACCATGCAAGCGATCAAGGCAACAAGATTGACCATCCTTGACTTTGCAAGTGAGGAGTAAATGTGGATGAAACGGATTCAGTGGTAGATCGGAGTACTTGGCGACGGTGGTGCATTACCGTACTCCGGCGACGACTTCGACTTAGCATATGGCTTGGGCACCGGCTTGAGGTCGGGCTTCGGCGGCACGAGCTTCTTGTGGAAATATTCAAAGAAGTGCTTCACGATCGGGTGGTCACAGAGGAACGCGGAGGTGCATTTGGCAGACGAGTAGTGCTTCTTACCGGCGACGGCGACGAAGGTGTTCTTGCCGTCAGCGTTGTCGTCGCACAGTGGCACGATCTTGGATGGTTCCTACCCTAGGCACGGGGTGCTCGCCGCGTTGTGGAGCTGTGTGAAGCAATCCCCGCGAGATTCCTCACCTTCTCCTTCTCCTCCCTTCCACCTCTCCTCCTCCCTTTCCTCCTCTCTTTAGCTTCCTCCTTTCCTTCTCCTTTCTAAGCGGCGCAATGGGGAGGAAGCGGCGAGGTGGCGCAAGAGGTGGGCGCTAAGCGAAGTGCAGGTCGGGACGGATATTTATAATGCCAGAATTTCACAGACGGTTCTTAATAAGAGAGAATGTGTCATCAATTTAACTTAATCAGAAGTAGTATCTACCTTTATTTGTCTTAATGTATTTTTTGCACAAATTTGGTACTCATGTCTTCTATATTTTCTTGCAATCTGAGTTGTACTCGTAAATGGTTTGACTAGTCATGACTTGGTCTAGTCGGACATGTCGTTAATGTCCCAAATTTATTTTTTAGTACTTTTGTTACCAAGTCATTACGTTTTCTTGATATTAGGAGATCGATAACATATTTTATCTTGATTGTTACATGCCATCAAGTTGTGTTGTTGTGGTCTACTTGTTGGTGGGGTGGAGCGTCGGTGAGGTTTGGGTGCAAGTGTAATTTTTAACTAAAATGTACTACCATGCATAGCTATGAGCCTCGACTACAAGTCAACTACTTAGTTTCATTTTCTTGAAAGAAAAACCGGCGGAGAGTCACCGCTATGTTAATAACGAAGGATAGTTTTAGTTTAGGTTACAAAATGTAGAAATGTGAGCTGAATATTGAAAGGAAACTATGAACTCTTGTGCTTCTTATACTGGTGCCAACTGTAATATCCGTGCCGTGTCCAAGGGCGCAGCAAATGCATGCTAACCAAGTGCAATGTCTAAGGTCCAATTTTGCCAATCTACACATATACTAATTGGAGGCTGTCCTAGAAGCCCTCATATTAATCCTAAAAAGGTAAAACAGGGTAGAAATTCCCACATTAATCGAAGAAAAAGAAAAAAGAGCTAGACATTCCCACATTAATCAGAGAAATCTATTACTTGTGTCATGCATCGATAAGAAAATAGGAAGAGTTCTATTCAAACTATAGATGCTGATATGCTGATTGCCTACCTAATCCGTGTCCTGTTCGGTGAATTACCTCTGACAAGAAGATCGTGATAAACACACCTTGGATACAACATTAATTGGTCCCTCGCAGAAAACGATTTAGCAAGCATGATTACGAAAGTTAATTACTTCATATCATATGCTAATTGGAGGCTCTCCTAAAAGCCCCCATATTAATCCTAAAAAGGTAAATCAGGGTAGAAATTCCCAGATTAATCGAAGAAAAAGAAAAAAGCTAGAAATTCCCATATTAATCAGAGAAATCTAACCATCTAATTCAGAGAATAGGAATCCTGGTAATCCAATTTATGTAACGGATGTAACCTCGTCTTAGATATATCTACTACTCGTGTCATGCATGGATAAGAAAAAAAAGAGTTCTATTCAAGCTGTGGATTCGATATCTTTGATTGCCTCTTGGACGAGGATTAAAACCTATGTGTATTGTTTTAATACACAATAAAAGACCATACGTCTTCATGGCCGTAACCCCTAAGTCTAACGACCTCCTTTGGTGGTGAGGATTCTAGAGGTTACACGATGGGTACCCTGGTCGGACAAGGCTTTGTGCCTAGGCTCCGACCAGATAGTTGCTCGGAAAAGCTATGAACTGGCATTTCTTACCGTGTGATGAATGGAACACATGTTATATGTTTCAAACCGTATGATGATATAATCCTAAGACACTAACAATTAACTGCCCTACGGTTAAGCATATCACAGACAACCGCAAGGTAGTTAGCACATTATTAACTGCCTTACCGTTTTGACTAGTCGTAACGTTCCACCAGGGACGCCTTCTCCAGGAGTAACCGCCACCTCTTCGGAAGTTATTTAAGGGTGGAGCGCAGAACACAAAGGAACAAAAAATGAGAACAACAACGGCAGAGGTAGAGAGAAAAACATCAACACAAGTTCTTCAGATCAAGAGGCAAAATAAGACAAGCAAGATAGCAATCTTCACATCCAGTGTAATTAGGATTAGTCCCTAGTCGGG
Source organism: Phyllostachys edulis (assembly GCA_036346405.1). Taxonomy (NCBI): domain Eukaryota; kingdom Viridiplantae; phylum Streptophyta; class Magnoliopsida; order Poales; family Poaceae; genus Phyllostachys; species Phyllostachys edulis. The sequence continues at coordinate 45,967,396 of CM070563.1, read as the reverse complement.
TCAAGAGCACCCCCCTTGGTAAATCCAGTTCTTATCAATAAAGAGCAGTCCCATTTTCTCCCAGGAATTATCGCGTCATTTTCCTCTTCATTTTCATAAGATCGGCGATTCGATCGTTGACAGCTGGCGCCGACTGTGGGGAAGAAGACGCAAGTTTCCTAAAGAAACTCTCCGCTCATCAAATCCTCGTTCATTCCTCGTAATCGCTGATGCGACTATGCCCGGGGTTTGGAATGAGGAGAATTGGTTCGACCTGGCGGAGTACGCCGACCTCGACACGAAGGATGCATCTGTGCCATGCAAGAAAATGGCATGTCATCCTCCTCTTCCTCCTCCGCCGGCTCGCACGTCTCCAATGTTAGCAAGGTCGACCGGATGGACGAGGATGTGCCACCACAACGAGTGGCGTAGCTAGAGGAACCAGCCATTCCAGCCAGCTCAGAATGTCAGGGGACCTCCTCAAGCCTGGTCTTTCCGACCAGCGAAACAGGTGACAAAATTTCAGCACCACAATCCGAGAATCTCTATACTCTCGATGAGATTATGGCTGAAAGATACTCACCTACAGCTTCTGGCAATTCCAGGAGTGAACCGACACCTGGTGACCGTGTCAATGAAACCTCCACTAGTGGTAGGCCAAGTGGGGATGATACGACTCAGCATACGATCGGCGGTTGGCCGGATCAGGCTGAGTCCACCAAGAAGGCCTCAGGAGGTGCTCATCTCCGACCGCTCTCCGTCGTGGAAACTTCTAGCAGAAGTATTGAGAAACTCTCCATTAGTTACGATGGAAGCTCATCGGAAGATCACTGCTGGAGGCAAGAGGTCAATGCAATCGGAGATGCAAATCAAGATGCCTTGCACGGTCCTACACACTCTACCTTATCACCACATATTGATGGAGATGATACGGACCGTCAAGCACCAACCGGAGGCGGCGAGCCGATCGGCGTCCATCGGTTAACTACTTTGCACTTTGCCACCGAGAGTAACTGATAGGACACAACAAATCCAGAGGTTGGGAGAAGGTTCAGACCTGCGTACACCTACGACCAGTCTAAACCTCCCGAGACCTTCGGTAACTGTACAAAACTTGCAACGTATTCAAGATATGTTGAATAATTATAGCCCTACTTTAGCAGAAACTCCAGGCTTTGTACAGTTAGTAGGCCAAGTATAAGAAATTCTCCAACAGACCATGCAACGCACGGAAGCGTACCGGGAACAAAGGGTCTCAGGGAGTCAAACCATGACTTCATCCCAACGTTCCTCCCTTAGTAGAGGACAACATGGTCATGCTAGGGAAAAATCGATACCAGGACCTCCTCAGCGATTCCGACCAAGGAGTCACAAGGGGAGAAGGCTACTCCAGGTAGCTACTCCCCCACCACGTTAGGAAGAACCACCGCTTGGACGTGACGATCTTCGACATCGTCTAAATCAAGCAGGCGGTCGAAGGCATCATATCAATGTCTACGACCGGATCGGCACACCGAAGCTCCAGTTTTCCAACCTTAGGAACCGGTCTCCGACCGATTACAATCCGGCACCTTTTCAAAGAAGGCGCCATGAATCGATCACGGGTTATTGAGCCTTCTCTATAGGGCTCCATGCTGTGTGCTGGCCTAACCGGTTCCGACCGGCCAACTTGAACAAGTTCAATGGGACCCAAAACCCATTGGAGTTTCTCCAAATATACACCACCGCCATCAGAGCTACTGGTGGCGATGAGAATGTGATGGCTAACTATTTACCCACCATGCTCGAAGGGTCTACTCGGTCGTGGTTATTAAACCTACCGATCGGATCAATCATACTTAGGAGCAACTCTGCGACCTTTTAATTGCCAACTTCAAGGGTACGTATGACCACCCTGGAAAGGAGGACGATCTCCACCGAATCTGGCAGGGCTCTGATGAGACGCTACGTCAATACATCAAGAGGTTCAGTCAGGTTCGTAATTCCATACAGGAGGTCGCAGAGTCATTTGTTATCCAGGCTTTTCAAACAGGTCTAAGGAATCGACGGTTTACGGAGGACATAGCCATGAACCATCCACGAACAACCGTCGAACTTTTTGACATGGCCGACAAGTACGCCACCGCTAGCGAAGCAATCGAGTGGTGTGAAGCCATGTCGGAAAGACAAGGTTCCCCTGACCCGGCTGGACAAACCCGGAGAAAAAAGAATAAGAAGTCTCTCAAGAGGAAAAAGAACCGCAGACCGACGATAAGGAAGTCCTAGCGATTCTTGCAAAGTTCTAAAGGGTAAAAAGGACTATCTTGGTGAAGCAAATCAAAAGCTCCGGCCGAAGCATTCCAGAAAAACAAGAAGTGGTGTCCACTTCACCAGCAAGCAGGGCATGATCTACGCACTTGTCGAGTTTGGCAAAAGAAACTAGAGGATTATTATGCAGGTAAAGGACCATTTCCATGTCTGAACCCGAGCTTGAGTTCCAAAAGGACAAGGATGGCGATGAAGAGATGGAGTACTAGGATCCTCAACACACGGTCAACATGATCTTTGGCGGGTCTTCTTCCTACGAATCAAAACATCATCTGAAGGCCATAGAGCGGGAGGTCAACCTCGTCGAATCTCCGACCATCATCAAACCATCAAAGTGGTCGGGCACAGCAATCTCCTTCAGCAAAGAAGACTGCCCCATCCCTTCGACTCGACCAGGTAGGTTCCCTATTGTTGTTGAACCAACTGTGAATAATTGTAGGGTTAATCGGGTCTTGATAGATAGAGGTAGCTCTTTGAATATATTATTTGCGGGGGCTTTAGAAGAAATGCAGGTTCCCAGGTCAAAGGTGAAACCAGTGAAATATGCCTTCCATGGCATAGTTCCTGGCTCCACTGCTAAACCGATAGGACAATTTTCCCTACCGGTTACATTTGGAAAGCTTGATAACTTCCGAATGGAAAAGATTCTGTTCGATGTGGTAAACTTTGAATCCGCATACAACAGAATCCTTGGTCGACCGGCATTAGCAAAGTTCTTGATAGCCACGCATTACGGTTATCAAAGTTTGAAAATGTCAGGACCAAAGGGAGTCATCACAATTCGAGGAGAGCGGAAAATGGCTTATGTGTGTGATCGGAAGTCCTTTGAACTGGTCGATGAACTTCCGACCAGAGAGGCTAATCCATCTACCATGCAGGTCAAGCACTCGAGGCCGAAGATGATACCCAAGCCTTCTGACCAGACAAAGGTAGTACCACTCGACAAAGGCGCTTCTCTGGATAGCGCCAAGTCGCCACCTGGATCAGGAAACACTAACTCATCTACCCACAAGATTCTGGTCGGGGCAAGACTCGACCCCAAATAGGAAGAGTCGCTCGTCTCCTTCCTCCGAGCAAATCAGGACGTGTTCACCTGGCAAGCGTCCGATATGCCTGGAGTCCCCTGGAAGGTGATCGAGCACGCAGCTAGCTCTCGGCGACAAAAACCGATCAAGCAGAAGCTGCGGTGTTTTGCACCTGATCGGAAGGAAGCAATCCAGTCGGAGATTGACAAACTCCTCAAGGCTAGGTTTATTCGTGAAGTTGACCACCCCCAGTGGCTTGCCAATCCTGTAATGGTTAGAAAAAAATAACGGGAAATGACGAATGTGTATCGACTTTACAGACTTTAATAAAGCTTGTCCGAAGGATGATTTTCCCCTTCCACGCATTGACCAACTCGTAGACTCTACCTCTGGGTGTGAGTTACTAAGTTTTCTAGATATATATTCAGGGTACCACCCGATTAATATGTGTAAAGAAGATGAAGAGAAAACTTCCTTCATCACCACATATGGCACTTACTGTCATGTTAAGATGCCATTTGGTCTCAAAAACACTGGTGGAACTTTTCAAAGGTTGATGCAAAAAAACCTTTAATCCACAAATAGGTCGGAATCTAGAAGCTTACGTTGATGATCTGGTCGTAAAGACCACCAACGCTGGCAATCACATTCTTGACTTACAAGAAACTTTCAACAACTTGAGAAGACATAACCTCAAGTTGAATCCGGAAAAGTGTGTGTTCGGAGTTTCTGCTGGAAAACTGCTCGGTTTCCTCGTCTCGGCTAGAGGTATTAAAGCAAACCCAGTAAAAATAGCGGCCATCAACTAGATGCACCCTCCAACCACGAAGAAGGAGGTCCAAAAACTAACCAGCTGTATGGCAGCGCTAAGTCGTTTCGTAGCAAGGTTAGGGGAAAAAGGATTACCTTTCTTTAAACATCTTCGGAAACATGGGAGTTTCGAGTGGACTAAAGAGGCAAACGGAGCTTTTGAAGAACTTAAAAAGTACCTTACGAGTACCCCGGTCTTAGTCTCTCCGAGATCGGGAGAAACATTGCTAATTTACGTGGCAGCAACACCACATACAGTTAGCGGTGTACTGGTCGTAGAAAGGGATAACATCCAATAACCAATTTATTTCGTAAGCGAAGTCTTACATGGACCAAAGGAAAGATGCCCACAGGTACAAAAGTTGCTTTATGGTCTCCTTATGTCTTCAAGGAAGCTAAGGCACTACTTTCAGGCCCACAAAAGTGGTCGTACCGACCGGATATCTCCTTGATCAAGTCCTTGGAAACAAGGAATCATTAGGACGAATAGCAAAATGGGCGGTTCAGCTAGGGGCGTTTGACCTCCATTTTATCTCACGAACAGCAATAAAGTCCCAGGCAATAATAGAATTCATTGCCGAATGGACAAACCCTGAACCCACCCAAGGGCCCGAGTACGAACACCATGATGAGTGGACAATGTACTTTGACGGTTCCTTGATGTTAAAAGGATCGGGGGCTAGAGTGGTCTTGATATCCCCTACTGGCGAACACATTAAGTACGCCATCCAGTTAAATTTTCCTGCCACGAACAACGTGGTAGAATATGAAGGTTTACTGGCAGGATTCCGAGCAGCTCGTTCGCTCGGGATTCGCAGATTACTAGTGAAAGGCGATTCTCAACTAGTAGCGAATCAAGTAGGGAAAGAGTATCAATGCTCGAGTACCAAGATGTCATCTTATCTGGCGGAAGTACGGAAACTCGAAAAGCACTTCTTCGGTTTTCAGATCCAGCATATTCCTAGAAAGGAAAACTTTCTAGCAGACCAGTTGGCACGGATGGCCTCCACGAGGAGAACTGTCCCGTCCGGAGTTTTTCTCGAGTAACTCGATTCGCCCTCGGTGGTCGAGCCTTCCGAGATAATGCATGATTCCTTACAGGTCGTACATACCGATCATGAGAACATGGATGCTCCACAGGTCGTTGACGGTTGGCGCTGTTACGACCAAGGTAGAGACTGGATGACATCGATCTACAATTATCTTCAGCATGTCATAATTCCAGAAGATGATGTAGAGGTTGATCGTATAGCACGAAAAGCCAAATCATACACTCTTATTGAATGTACCTTGTATAAACGAGGATCTCACGGAGTGTTGATGAGATGCATATCTCAACCGGATGGTATTAAGTTGCTAACCGAAATCCATGAAGGAGTCTGTGGAGCACATCATTCCAACAGAACACTGGTCGATAAAGCCTTCAGGCAAGGATACTACTGGCCAGCTGCCCGTCATGATGCAAAAGAGCTCGTGACGAAGTGCGTACAATGTCAGTTTCATAGCCGACAAGTACATCAGCCGGTGCAAGCTTTACAAACAATTCCTCTTTTCTTGGCCTTTTGTAACCTGGGGACTGGACATTCTGGGACCTTTCCCAAGAGCACCCGGGGGCTTTGAATTCCTTTTCGTCATGGTTGACATGTTTACAAAATGGATTGAAGCTGAGCCTGCTGTTAAAACTACAATTGAGGCCGCTAAGAGATTTCTGACAAAAAATGTGATCACACGATTTGGTGTACCCAGTCGTATAATCACAGACAACGGTGCCTAGTTCTCAAGCGGTCAATTTCAAGAATTCTGCGATGAACTTGGTATCAAGGTTCATTTTGCTACGGTTGCTCATCCACAGAGCAATGGAGCAGTTGAGCGAGCCAATGGTATCATCATGCAGGGGATCAAGCGCCGAGTATTCGACCAGTTAATCAAACGGTCAGGAGCTTGGGTTCAAGAACTTCCGTCTGTATTATGGGCCATTCGAACCATGACTAGTCGTGCGACTGGTGAAATGCCATTTTTCTTGGTTTATGGTGCTGAAGCCATGCTTCCTCCAGAACTAAAACTTGGCTCGCTCGATCTGATTGTTTGAACAAAAGCGTCGAGAATGAGCAGCGACTTGATGATATCAATCTCCTTGAAGACGATGAAACCAAGCCCTGGTATGATCAGCAGTATATCAATAAGCCATGCGAAGGTACTATAGTCGTAAGGTGCAACCTCGCAGCCCTGCTGTAGGTGATTTGGTTCTCAGAAAAATTCAGAATCAGGCAAATCGCAACAAATTTTGTCCCAGGTGGGAAGGTCCTTACACTGTGGTCGAAGTTACCCGACCAGGTTCTGTACGACTAGCCATGTCGGACGGGCAAGATTTGTCAAATTCTTGGAACATTGATCAATTGTGTAAGTTCTATATCTAATTCTTTTTTACATTATTTCAATTCTTTTCATTTCATTAATGCATTCATTCATTTCTTTTCGACGAGTGATATGGTTTATATATCTATACTTATATTCTGGTCACCTATTATTGTTGTTTAAGATGGTCGGAGAAGACAATTTTTTCTCTCTCTGATATCCTTTACCAGGATCTCTGATTACTCTTTGGCAACGACATCTGTGTCATACGTTGTATAGATCCTAGTCGTGATCATTCCATGAATGATTCCGCGCACGACCATACGAGTAAACAGAGCATATTACAAAAAAACTTCATGTAGTGCTTTATACTATTAAGATTATGAAGACTATATTTCTTCATTTCAAAAATCTGTTCTAATCTCGTTTGGATACTGGACAGGACACGGAAAACCTCCTAGTCAAAGTCTCTCCTTTTTTGCACGTGGTCCTACCCACTGAAAGGAGCTTCCTAACGACGGTTCTTTTCTTACGATCCTCGCTGCCAGTCGGACTTGAGCCTGAGCACGTTTTGCGAAATGTTTTTCTATATCTTCTGTTCTTAGGAGTATTTTCCGACCAGTTTTGGGTCGTATATATAAATACGATCACTTATCGTTTTTGCATGCATTCTTGCATTTCTACTTTTGTCAATACAACAAATCTCTTTTCCCACCATAAATAATTTTGTTTGGTATTTCGATTATGACAAACAAAAGATCTATAACTAGTTGAAATCATACACTGGTTCTGACCAAAATGATTTACTAGTATTGTTACGATCAGTTTTGTCTTGTGATCAGTATAAACCCTCAAAACAATGGTTTCGACTTTTTATTTCTCCTTCTTGGCTAACTGCTTGTTTAGTAAAGCCCTTCTACTACAAAGCAGTCGGGGGCTAGGGAGTATACGAAAATTTCAAAAAAAGTCAACAGGATAAAAAGATGATTGTTGATGACACAAAGGTAAGTTTTAGTTACAATTCTTATATTACAATGTCCTACTCTTGAATATCTCCAAACTAATTACTGCTTCATGGAGATCCGACCTCCATCTCCTCTACAATTTTGTCTCCAAGTGGCCTAAGTTCTTCCATAAGCTTGGTCGCCTCATCAGGCAGGCAGTTGAAATCATCCTCAACGGCTTGGAGATTAATAGATGGGTTGGAAGCCTTCAGTTTTGCCAGCGCAAAACTAACTCTAGTAGCAACGCCTTCTTTCATAGTCTGGGCATAATTCTCTCGAGTAGTTTTGAGCAGACCACTGAGATCTCCTAGATGTCGGCCCATGTAGTTCATTTTCTCTATTGGATCTCTTAAATTAGGCATGCTTGATCCTGATCCCATATCAAAGATCATCTTGGTCAAAGCTTGAATCTTTTCATCAAGATTCTTCACAAGAGCTGCCTCCTTTCCCTGCTCAAATTCGAGCCTTTTCGGTTACATTCGGTAACTGCGTTTGCTCTACACAAGTAAAACAAGTAGTAAAGCACAACATGATCGAGAGGAGATAATAAGTCAAGTCTACAACCTATTACCTTCAATTCTCTTGTTCAGGTGTCTCATTCTGGTCGATGCATCTGCAATCGAATCGGTCCTTAACTTGATTCTCTTCTTCAAGCGAGTTATTTTGGCTTTACCGGCCATGTTTTCTTCTTTTATTTTCTCCAAATCTATCGAAGACGATGAGGGAGAATAATTAGAGAAGAACAAAGTATTGAAGAAAGAAAAAGGTTAAGTGGAAAGTTCTTACTTTCCAATTCAGAGTGTTTCTGCTCCAAATCTTTAATCCGCTTGGTTAGTTCTCCGACCACAACAAAGTTCTCGACCAGATGCTACACAAATAGCATTTCCTCTTTAAGTTCCCTATAAAACTTTTAAGAGAGACTATGAAACTGGTCGTGGATACTTACCCGGATTGCCAAATTATTATAACCGCCAAATATTGAATCAGGATGCATTTTGATTTGATGATCCGATATTTTTTCCCATACCTCGTCAAGCTCCTTATCCTCGATAAATCGGGGGTGAAAAGGGAACTTGTCAGGTTGAGGAGGATTACCAACACTGGTCGGAACCTGTTGAGGGCCTTTAGGGGCATCTACCTCCGCAGAAGGAGTTAGAACCACCAATGGATCCAACTCGACCGTTGGCTTTGACACTTGCTCGGGGGCTTCTTCGACCACTGTTTCCTCAGGAAATTTGTCCTGGGAAGTGCTTTGGTCAATAAATTCCATAGGTGCCGGGTCCTCAGGAAGATTCTGGTCGGAATCAAGCGGAACACCAGAAGACCTATACAAAACGAAGAAGGGGAGTTCAAAACACCAAATCATTAAGAAACTATTAAAGGTGTGCACACATACGACCTCTTTCATTTGTACATACCTACTTAATTTCCTGGATTTGACTTTGAAACGCGGTAGAGTAAATTCTGTACTGCCAGCTTTCCTTTTCTTCTCAACCAAATTCGCCAGTTTTGAGTCGGCAGGGTTGGTTAAACCCCTCACATCCTCTGACAGGATATCAGAGGCAATATCCTCGACCAAATGATCGAAGATAGTATCCCTGATCATCGGATCGGAGGGAGTGGTTTCATCAACCTCCAGCTTAGTTGTTTCAGTAACAACTGTATGGTCGTGAACGACCAAACTGGAGTCTATAGTTTCCGTAGCTACGCTTTGCGGACCTTCATTTTTCTCCACCGAAATCGAAAAATGAATTTGGTTAGGTGATGAAATTTTTTATCTAAAATATATATATTCTTCTTTCATGCTCTATTACCTAGGGAGATTCATCTTCTTCCAGTGCATCAGAGCACGAATCGGTTGGAGCTACGGTGGGATGTTGATCCTCACCTGATTGTACAATTCACAATCCGACCGACTACAAAAAGAGAGCAAAATCAATGAACTGGTCATAGAATATATATATATATATATATATATATATATATATATATATATAACATGATAAAAAAGGTTTGATTATCTACCTTAAGTCTTGCCAATCTCTCTTCAATGATACTATTGCCAAGATGTCGGGAATGCGGCCTTTTCACGGGCTCCCAACGTAGATCATCTGATCCGCTCTCGATTTCCTCGATAGAAAGTCCTTTAAAAAGAGGAAGGAAGAAAGGAGACAAGAGCAAATTTTAAGGTATTACGATAATCAAATAATGAATCATCTTGGTCGGAGCTTTTTCTCAAAGACTTACCACCTCCTGAGATAGCTTCATCACGACCAATGGACTGGAGCAGGGAATGAGTCCGGAGCCTCAAAGGACTAATCTGGCGTTTGGTGAAGTCCCTCACCACATGCCAGGAAGTCAAGCCCTTGACCCTCAGGTCATAGATGGCATTCACCCATCTTTCGACCGCTCCTGCCTTCTCCACGGTCTTCCTTAATTTCGGCAAAGTAAAGGCCATCATCCCTCAAAACCGTCATGTAGAACCAGCTCTTTTTCCATATCGACCACAAGGATTTCGAGTACATTTGGATGTACTCATTGGCCTTCCCGTCATGAAGGCGCATTGTGCATTCTCCAGGAGTCCCCGTGGATTTTCCCGACATCGCCATCCGATAAAAATACCTGAAGAGCCTCAAATTTGGGCGCACTCCCAGGTATGCTTCACATAGGTAGATAAAAATAGTAATATTGGCGATGGAATTAGGGGCCAAATTCACCAATTCCACCTCATAATACTCTAAAAAACGAGGAAGGAATTTGTGCACCGATACCCTCAGCCCGTACTCGATGTGAGCGAGGAAGAATGGAATTTCCCCATCTTTGCGGCTCGGAAAGTGCTCCCCAGCCGCTGATCTCCATGCGACCAGATTCTTGTTTGGGAGCATTCCCATCTTCTCCAGCGCTTTAAGCTTCTTCTCATTCAAATCTGAAGACATCCACTTTGTAATTTGATCCGACATAGTGAAATTTCTCAAAGAGATGAGTAGTGGTCGGAGGAGGCTTTGAGGTCGGAAAGGCAATAAGAAATCAGAAAGATTTTCTTAGCAAGGAACTGAAGAGGATTTGAAGAAGATCTAGAAGCATAAAAACTCTAGAGCCTACCAATGGAGATTTTATAGCTTCGGGTCTTTAACAGTAATGGGGATTGATCTAAAAAGTCCAATGGACAAAAGTCTCTTTTTTGTCCAACGGACAGAAAAAACTCTTAGGTTACCAAGGCAGGTTCTCAACTTTAAAGTGAACACAGACCACTTCGAATGTCACGACATTTAATGAGGTCTCGCTTTCGTCTGACTTCATCGGAGAAAAGTGTTCACACGACTGTTCATTTAAAGTTCGGGGCTGGCCGCGAGGATTAAAACCTCGTGTATTGTTTTAATACACAATAAAAGACCATCGTCTTCATGGTCGTAACCCCTAAGGCTAACGACCTCACTGGTCGTGAGGATTCCAGAGGTTACACGATGGGTACCCTAGTTGGACAAGGCCTTGTGCCTAGGCTCTGACCAGATAGCTACTCGGAAAAGCTTTGAACTGGCATTTCTTACTGTATGATGAATGGAACACGTGTTATATGTTTCAAACCGTATGATGATATAATCCTAAGACACTGACAATTAACTGCCCTACGGTTAAGCATCTCACAGACAACTGCAAGGTAGTTAGCACATTGTTAACTGCCTTACCGTTCCGACCAGTCGTAACGTTTCACTAGGGACGCCTTCTCTAGGAGTAACTGTCACCTCTTCGAAAGTTATTTAAGGGTGGAGCGCAGAAGACAAAGGAACAAAAAACGAGAACAACAACGGCAGAGGCAGAGAGAAAAACATCAACACAAGTTGTTCAGATGAAGAGGCAAACTGAGACAAGCAAGATAGCAATCTTCACATCTAGTGTAATTAGGATTAGTCCCTAGTCAGGTCAAGAGCACCCCCCCTCTGTAAATCCAGTTCATATCAATAAAGAGCGGTGCCATTTTCTCCCAGGAATTATCGCGTAATTTTCCTCTTTCATTTTCATAAGATCAGCGATTCGATCGTCGACACCTACCTAATCCGTGTCCTGTTCGGTGAATTACCTACAGCAGTATGCAGTAGTAAACACACCTTGGATACAACATTAATTGGTCCCTCGTAGAAAACAATTTAGCAAACATGATTCCGAAAGTTAATTACTTCATATCACTAGATTTTTACAACTTCCCTTTTAAAAAATTATTTATATATCCAGCGTACTAGATACTGTCAACAGCAAAGAACCCCAAAACAATTAGCATCCACCATGATCAACTCAAAGAAGGTGATAGTCCTGTGGTTAGAATTCTAAATTTTCTCAATCTATTATATTATTGTTTTCTTGCAACAATTTTTGCAATTTCTAATTACAAATTGATATACTTGGATACAACAATTGTTTCGGAATTCACATTTGTGAATTTGTATATATTCGTATAACCTTTTTTAATTATGAATTCGCGTTAGTTTCACATATTCAATGGAATTACATATGCCTGGACACTAAAATTTTAATTTCAAATTTATATATGTTATAATATCACAATTTGTGTACTCCATATATATGTAGATCCATACACTAATAGTATTTGTACTTAGGATGCACGTAAATAACAATATTGGTTCTATATTGGGGTCATGAGGCAATAAATTAGAAACATATAACAATTAGAAAAAAGTAAAAGAAATGAGAACAAAAGTTTGCCAATGGAATTTTTCTTATATTATCAATAACATAATATTATTGAAACCACGTAGCCTGTGCGGATACACGGATTCATGACTGGTAGTACAGAATGGTACTACGTACTAGAACAGTAGAGCTAGAAAAGCAAGCATGGAGAGTCAAGCATTTTAACCTTATGACATTCTGTTTTTCTTAAACAGAAAAAATGATTTACGGTACGGAGAAGAAAGTTGCACAAAAGAAACTTGCAGAGGTTACATACCCAAAAAAAATAGGCACGTCACACACGCACACATACACTCCTATAGATCAAAGCTTATGACCTTAATTTATTCGGCAGGGACAAACAATTCTGGAAATGACGCAAAGACCAAACGAACCATGCAACTGATCAAGGCAACATCACTGACCATCCTTCAGCTTTGCAAGCTGAGGAGTAAGTGTGGATGAAACGGATTCAGTGGTAGATCGGAGTACTTGGCGACGGTGGTGCATTACCGTACTCCGGCGACGGCTTCGGCTTAGCATCCGGCTTGGGCACCGGCTTGAGGTCGGGCTTCGGCGGCACGGGCTTCTTGTGGAAATAGTCGAAGAAGTGCTTCACGATCGGGTGGTCACAGAGGAACGCCGAGGTGCATTCGGCAGACGAGTAGTGCATCTTGCCGGCGACGGCGACGAAGGTGTTCTTGCCGTCAGCGTTGTCGTCGGACAGCGGCACGATCTTGGACGGCTCCTGCCCTGGGCACGGGGTGCTCGCCCGCTGTGGAGCTGCGCGAAGCAGTCGCCGCTGTGGAGGTCAGCGGCGAGGGGATGCTGAAAGCGCCGGAGCTGTCCAGGTCGCCGACAGCCTTGCTCTCGTACTCACCGTTACCGTTCATGCATTTGATCGCTACCTGAAGACCTGACGAACATGGCCAAGCAACAGTTAGCTGTTAGCTCGACGATCAGTTACTAACTAGCTTAAAATCGACTCTATATATACCCTTGAAAGCCTCCTCAGGCTTCATGTTCTTCCTCGTGCAGTCAGCACACTTGGCCAAGCCGACGACGACGGATGCTGCCTCGCCGTCTTGAACGTTCGCGACGGCGATCGCCATGATAATGGCACAGACGGCGCCAAAGAATAGTCCTCGAGGTGCAGCTCCATGGATGAATAACCCTAGATAATAGCTCGATGTGTTATCTAGCTAGCAAGCTGTTGCTTGTGTGAAGTAGCTAGTAGCTAGCTGTGTGGTTGGGTGAAGAGCAAGGAGAGGGCATGCAAGGTTTATATAGGCGTCTGCATTGATCATCCAACTCGATCTGGACGTCAAAAAGGTTGGCGCCGAATTTACAGATCGCGAGTTAATGCGGTCCGTTGATTTGATCACGCACCGATTTGATATGATCTCCTCTCGGCTCTCAGTCGTCAGCTGGTTGATTATTACCTAGCTACGTCCCACCGTTTGTTGCAGCATGCATGTAAGTATGCACTGTACATGCATGGCACCTCTCATTGGTGGTATTTCGCAAGCAAAGTTGCTTTGATGTATCCCTAAATTAATTGTCATTAAGATAATCGAACATATTTTAAAAGGGCAGTAGTACCTCCAAATGATTGCATGTTTCTTTGATAAGAAGCTCTTTTACAGGTACTGTTAGTGCCCTTAAGAAATCAATGGCTAGCTTTGATTTCTACTACCACCTCTTACTAATAACCTGTGGCTTTCCTTTTGCTAGTAAATCAACGATAGAGTTACCTTAGTGGTTACCGTCCTCATGTCTTATCATCTTTTTCTAATGAAGAATTTTTTTACGGTGATTTTCTAATCAAGAATTTATGCAATTAAGTATGATTTATTTTGGGGTAGATTGGAAGTGTTGTTGATATCATAAAAGTATGATCGATGTAAAGTGTCTTTTACTATACTTGGTGCTTGGACAATATATATCCTTGTTGTGACCTTATGCCATCGCCTTTCCGATCGTGAAAGATGTTTGGCATCGCCTCAGACAATTGCATGTTGGAACTTTATTTCTTTTTTGAAAAAATTTAGTTGGGGGTAGAAATCACCAAAATTCGGCATTTCGGTTGGTTTTCAAACTGAATGAAATCTGGACTTGAAATGTGGACAAAATTTGACCAAAATTTGGACAAGGTTTAATCAAATTTTCTCCAAAATCAGATTTAGGATGTAATTTGTCTAAATTCAAATATTTCCGATTTTTTTTTAACAAATTATCAAAATTTCGGAGTGAGGCGAAATCACCGAAATTCAAAATTGTTTTCGCTGGTTCTGACAATATGCATGTTGTCTGAGGGTACCAACAAACGGTTGCCGAACCAAATGATATCTTGGGCATCTTCAAAAAATTCTTTGGCTTTACCCGCCTTCAAATTTTCCCGGATTTCGGCTACCTCTGCATCGATTTTCTGAGCCTCAAAGATCTGGTCTTCAAGTGTGGATTTCACCTCAAGGGCAGCGAGAAATCCCTCTTCAACCATCTCAAGACTTAGGCACTGAAATTCAACACACAAGCCTTTAGCAAGAGGTGTTACCGACAAGCAGTTGCACTGCGACTTTCTACTCAATGCGTCGGCCACTATATTGGCATTGACTGGATGATAATGAACACCCATATCGTAGTCCTTGTACCTTACTTGGATCAACAGTGATACCACCTTCAGATAGCACATGCCCCAAAAAGTTGACTTTCTTGAGCCAGAACTCACACTTGCTGAATTTTGCATACGGCTGGTGCTTACGAAGTATTTCCTACACAAGCCTCAAATGCTGCTCATGCTCTTCATCAGACTTGGAGTAAATGAAAATGTCATCGATGAACACGACAACAAACTTGTTAAAAAAATTCATGAATACTGAATTCATGAGATTCATGAAGTATGCTAGAGCATTTGTCAGACCAAAGGACATCACAGTATACTCGTACAAACTGTAGAGAGTAGAGAATGTTGTCTTAGGTATGTCCTCAGCCCTGACATTGATCTGATGATAGCCTGATCGCAGATCAATTTTGGAAAAGACTCGGGCTCCGGTCAATTGGTCAAAAAGATTATCAATGCGGGGAAGTGGATATTTGTTTTTGACAGTGACTTCATTTAACGGACGGTAGTCCACACACATTCGCAAAGTCTCATCTTTCTTCTTGACAAAGATGGCCGGGCATCCCCAAGGCGAGGAGCTCGGTCGGATAAATCCTTTGTCAAGCAATTCCCAAGCAGTTTCTTCATTTCTACCAGCTCATTGGGAGGCATCCGATAAGGTCTCCTTAATATTGGAGCAGTACCGGGTACTAGCTCGATTACGAACTCCAACTCCCGATCTGGGGGCATGCCTAGAAGGTCTTTAGGAAAGACATCTAGATACTCACAAACTGCTGGTACCGTCTCCAAGGTAGGGGTGGCATCAGCTCTCAAAGAATAAAGATGAAAACCAACTATCTTGGAATGAAAACAACTTGAATGCCGTTTTCATTTGTCACGGAAATGGATCGTTGATCACAATTAATTTGCCCCTGATTCTTGGACAGCCAATCCATTCCCAAGATGACATCCAACCCTTCAGAATCTATCACTATCAGATTTATCAAAAAATTTACCCCTTGGATCTCTATGTTGATGTCACGGCAGATCTGATCGGTTCTAAAAACCGATCCAGGTGATTTAATCAGATAAGGCAATTGGAGTATATGCATGTCTAACTAATGTTGAACAGCAAATTGACTCTTGAAAAAGAATGGGATACTCTAGAATCAAATAGAACAGTAGCTAGACTGAAATTAACAAGGAGCGTACCGAGAACGACGTTAGGTGCATCAATCGCCTCTTCTGCAGAAATCTGGTTCACGTGACCTCGAGCCTGAGCTGGATCAGCCTTGATAGGTGGCCTCTGAGGTGGTGCTGGTCGTATAGGCACTGGATGAGGCTGAACAGGAGGCAAACCACGAGCCATTGCGAAGCAGTGGTTAGCAAAATGTCCGGGACGCCCGAAGTGAAAACAGATCACTCCCGGCTTGACATTGTTGGCATTCTGAGACTGATTCCCAACAGCTCTCGGATGCCCAGTAGGTGGAGGAGGACAAGGTGAAACCATTTGCGGCCTCGGAGGAGTTGGAGCTGGAGCTCGAGGAGGTTGAGGCTGCCACTACCGTGGTCTTGGCAAACTGCTACTAGCTGCAATCTGTGCAGCCCTTTTCCGCTTGCGTGCCTCATCCAAATTCTTGCCCTTGCTTTCAGCTATGATGGCTTTATTGACAAGATGCTGAAAGTTTATGAAATCATGAATTGCCAGGGCCACCTGTAGCTCCTCAGTCAACCCATTCATGAACCTGTTTCGACGATGAAGGTCAGTCGAAACATCATCGGGCGCATATCGTGCGAGGAAGTTGAACTCATGGAGATATTCTATCACAGTCTTTTGCCCTTACTTGAGAGCGAGGAATTCTTGCTACTTGATCATCACAACTCCTTCAAGAATGTGAGCATCACGAAATGCTTCCTTGCACTCGTCCCAAGTCGGGATGTGTTCGGCAGGCTGGATGGCATGAAAGTTATCCCACCAAGCACTTGCTACTCCATCCAACTGATAACTGGCAAATAGCACCTTTTCCCTCTCAGAACATTGAGCAATCAACATCTTCTTCTCAATATTCCCAAGCCAGTCTTCAGCTTCCATCGGGTCTTCAGAGCTGGAGAACACTGGCGGGTTAGTTTGCTGAAAATCAGCGAGACCTCCATGTGCACGTCGACCTCCTGCCTCTCTAGCTGGTGTGGGAGCTGAAGAGCTATTACATGCAATTTGCTCTAGAATGTGCGGCTGGTCCATCCGGTTGCGCTTTATCTGCGAGAGCACCTCAGCCATTGTGGGCAGCAGAGGAAGCTGTTCCTCATGTCGACCATTCTACTGACCACGGCGACTAGAAGGTTCTGCCTGGTCTCCCTGAGTGTAAAGATCGTTGACAGAAGCAAAGCAAGATCTTAGGGGTGAGGATCCCACTTCTTGTTGTGCTCGCGAGCGAGTAGTAGGTCCTGTCATTCTGTTGCCATACAACTGTCAGCAACTCAACAAGAGTACACCCGAACGAGCACAACTCAACGTTTTGGACAACAAGGGAAAGTACTAAACTTAAAATGCACAATGGTATGAAATGCACCAAAATCAACACCAAAAGAACACTAGATCCACTAACAGCAAACAGCAAGCTTCGGCACAATTGCATCCACATATGTCAGTAGACAACATGGCCATAGTCCAAAACAAAAGTCTTGCAACAGATCGTCCAAAATATACGAAAGCTATCCTATTACATTCTTAGGGACAACTACGAGTGGACTACAAATCCATGCCACAAGCCCTCAACAACCAAGGCCTAAGCAAAGTCATCCCGGTTGAAGTTCACTGGGAACTCATCTAAAAGATGAGCTTCAGGTGATCCCGTGTCTTTAGGGTACAACGGACTGATGAGACGCCTCCTAGAACCTAGCAAAGTAATCTGACCTCCAAGGGGTGTCGGCCGCTGCGCGCGATGAAAGCCTGCAGACATCCGGGCTTGGCGACGTTGTCCAAAGGTAGGTACAAACCCCGCCACTTCCATGAGTCGATAATCTGGTGGTGCAGCAGCAGCTGGGGAGGTCTCGTTGTTACCATAAAGCACGTTACGAGGAATGTGATTCATGCTAACACCGATCCTGAGGTACTCCTAAGCTTCTCTAAGACGGCGGCGGGTCTCCCACAGCTCGTACACAAGGCAGCGATGGATTTGGTCCATAATGTGAACCAACCTCTCCAGCTGGCGCACGTGTGGGTCTTCTCCAAACTGAATTCCATCGAACGTGTTCACTTCTGCTCCAGGGCCTCGCCTAGGAAAATGATAGTAAGGTGGTTGAGACAACTCCGTCAAATCATGACGAAGAAGGCTCATCATCCCACTAGCAGCTTCCTGGATAGCCATGGCTTCAAAGGTGGCATGTACTTGGATACAGTATGGAATGCTCCCTGTCACCTGTCTTGCAATAACATTGATCACCGCTCTATATTCCTCCATCCAGGGTCCTCGGTCTCAGCAATAGATGGCTTACTCTGGCTGGTAGGTGAAATTAGCCCTCCACATCATTTCCCGCAACAATGCCGGGTATCCATCCACTCCTTCAGCACGGGTCTCCTTAACCAAATACCACCCACTCATTTATAGACAAGAAGATAAGGTAAGTGAGAAAATCAGTTTGAAAATCCAACTGAAAGTTGGGATAAGAAAGGACACTAAGATGGGTAAGAAATAAAAGATGTCATACTTGAATTTGTAGAAACTATTTTGTTATCAAAATAATTTTATAGAAGAATCACTAATGCTAACGACCATGCTATTTCTAACCTACAGTCAGTAGGGCTCTGATACCAACGCTGTGAGGACCCCTTGTATTGGATCGGTTCCAAATCAAAATATCCTACTAAAGGCATCATTTTTAACATGGAACAAACCCAATGCCTGGTTCCCAGATATATGTCTTACAATAGTTCCTAAGATCAAAGACTATTGTACACATATCCTCAACAACATTGTACCATGTCATACAAAGGCCATATATGTATAACAAAACATTACAAGACCAGTTTGCAGAACATAAGTTACAAATAAGAAAAATTGTCAACTAGAGGTAACAGTTTGCAGCAGAAACATCAGTATAAACAACAAAAGAACCACCAAGTGTGACCTAGCACCCTCAGGCAACTAAGTGGAGGTAGACATAGCGTCATTCGTTAGGGTTGCCCTGATCGGTGCTAACAGATGTGTCGTATACATAACCGTCCTCACCTGCAACAAGTGGTTAAAGCACCTAAGTACAAAAGGTACTCGCAAGACTTACACAAAACTACTAAAAGAAGTGTTTAGTGGAACCTAACCAAAGGATTAGAACTTTTATATGCATAAGGCTGACAATAGAGAGGGTTATAGTGGCATTAGTTTTTGCATGAAGCAAGAAGTTTTACTTCTGTACTTACCAAGTTTTGCTAAGGTAGTTTTATAAACAAGTTTGAACTAAAATAACAAGTAATTTGAGAATTAAACAACAACAAGACAAATGTCACAGTGGCTACCCACTATGACGAAACAACATGCATGAACCACCAAGTTCATACCGATACCAGTATTTCCCATGTCAAAAATTTTCTCAGAGTCTAACTAAGCTGTCAATCAAAACAAGTGTCGTTCGTAACCGTGGACACTGCTATTTGAATAGTTTTAACCCTGCAGGGGTGTACATCTTTACCCATATGACTTAGTTAGCCCGTAAGCCTTCGGATGCCTTCGAACGATGACACACTTCCTTTGGTATGCCAGCCGGGTAAACCAAGATTCGGTATTTTTCAGCAAGTCGATCTTATTTAGTTGAATCACCCATGTGTGACTAATCCCGCTTAGTATAAGCTTCTGATAGAGCTTGCCAACCGGGGCACACATGTTGTGTCGGGAATACCGATCCAATGAACAACATCCAAACCTGTGCTCACCCGCACATATTAAATTGCCATCGGAGCCCTACGAAACATGACATCAATCCTCACATGTTCTCACACCACCTATTTTTCAACTCAATAAAATCAGCCCCTTACTTAACCAAGTAGTGCCCATACACCGCGTGTGGAAGTACGTAAGGTACTTGAATTGACTACCTCAAAGCTCGGTCTTTAATGATCCGGACAAGACTACCACATTCCCAAGTCTCATGCACGAAGGCACCATCACTAGCAAACACTGGTCCAGATCTAAACCAAGTTTGAAACAAACATAACTGTAATACCCCAAAAATTAAATCGGGAGAGAATAAATAAATCGGGAGAGAATAATTAAATCGGGAGAATGTTTCTTTTAGCAAAGCGATTGAACAGGAGAAAGAGGGGGTTTTAATGTAAGACTCCGATTTATTCTATGAAAGAAAGCGCTCAAAAGAGAAATTAGACATAAAAAAGGGGGGTTTCAGCAGTTCTTCGGCAACTTGGACCTCGGGCCTTGGCCTAGGAGGCCCATGAGGGGCCGGCCACCAATAAAAGGAAGGGGGAAACCCTAGACACACTGTAGCTACAGTACCACCGCCGACACTGTAGCATGACTGCTGTAGCACACCCCTCTCCTCCATGGTGGTGCCTCCCTTCCTCGCCGTCGGTGCTCCCTGCTGCTGATCGAGAAGAAGAGGAAGAGGAGGAAGAAGAGAGGAAGGGGAGAGATCGTAGGCGGGTGATCATCGTTGTTCTCAGCAGGCCCTTCATCGTGTCGTCAAGGGTAATCGCTGTTTCTCCTTGAGTAGATGCTTAATTAGTTGTTTTAGCAAAGTCGGTTATCTAGATCGCGTTCTGTCCAGTAGTTTGATCCGTGGATTTCATGTCTTTAGAAGCAGAATCTGGGGATTCACCCTCTTAGAGATAGTTGGGTTATATCATTAGCTTTCCGTGGCTGCCAAGAACGGCCAAATCCGATTAACGGTTAGAAAGTTATGAATTGTTTAGTGCCGCTGTCCTGTTAATCTGTCAACATCCTGACAGTCTGTAGAAATCTGAGTTAATCTATTAGTTAAAGACGAAATCAGAGGATCTCGTTATAATGAAAACGATGGGTAATTTCCTCACCTTTCCAGAAAGCTAAAGAACATAAGAATTGGACTTTCGTAGCAAAAGTTATGATAATTTTAGTGTACTGTCCAGAGAACCCGACGTGATAATTGATGTTCTATAGATTGGCTTGGTAGGGGCAGTAAATGGCAGAATCAGAAGGGATCCCCAACTAAGTTTATTTAGGTAATTTAAGTATATTTTCAGAAAGTATTAGAACATCTTATTTGGACTCCTGAGCAGAAAGTTATGTATTTTAGAAGTTGACTGTTTGCAGTGAACACCAAATCGATCGGTAGAAATTGGAAGATTGGAAGCGCTTGGGAGTTTAGCGAGTTCAATTGTGTTCTTATTTATGCTTTTGGTCCAGTATGCTTGTCTTAGTTTGGGTTATCATTATGTTCAGGTGGGAGCGTGATCCCAGGGGCAGCGCCCTCTTCGCGTCCACCGTTCTCGCACGGTTGAGGCAAGTATTCGGGTTGTAGAATAATTATGTTTGTTTGCTGAGATTGATTGTGTCTTGTTCGTATTAGACATGCATGGATGTTAACGTGATGAATTACAATATATCCTGGTAAATGCAAGTTATGGTAAAAGCTTCCTGTGTATGTTGTTAATGCTTACATGTTATTATGTACACGTTGAGTTCATATATTTGGAAGAAGATGTCATTGTGCATATGCATGTAATAAGCATGATTGAGTCTTGGTCACTTGGTGACCAAGAACGAATAGTTGAGGTCCCTGTCATGTAAATGACGGGCTTGAGGTCCCCACAATCGCAGAATGTGGGCAATGAGAAAAGAGGTCCCCATCATGATGATGATGGGCATAGGTCCCTATACTTGTGGAGTATAGGCTCTTGGTCCCTATGCCAGGGTGCATAGGCAAGGGTATACATCGACGGATGTATACCTCGCATTACCGGTAAAATGCGAAAAGAGACAAAGTTTAAAAGGTGCATTGCATGGACGCATTACATAAGCATGAAGTTTGTGATTAGTGAAATGTTTTATTTGGAATATTGATGCTATGACTGTGATTTTAGCTTTAACGTCGTTGATACTTGCTGAGTCTTTTGGCTCACACTTGCTTTGATATATTTTAGGTACAACTGGCAAGAACGGCATGCATGGGAGGGAGTAGATGTTTGGATGCACTCACTACCACTCATCCTTAAGGCGTCTACCATTTAGTCTTTATTCTAACAATTAGCAAACTGTTTGAGATTCGCGTATGTTTGGTTAAAGGTTTCAGTTTATTTGTAATAAGGAGAATAGCAAGTTTTGTTTATGATTATTAGATTAGCTTGCATGCCTGAATGAACTTGAATATTGAGTTTAGTGTTAATTGCTATGATCAATTGATGGAACCTCGGTATAGTTGATTATACAAAGGAGGTTCTACCGAAATCGGTAAATGATTTTAGTTTAGTTTTGTTTAATTTAATTTTAGTAGCATTCCGGGCTCAATGTTGTGCTGGGGTGTTACAGTTGGTATCAGAGCGGGCTGTAGGTCCGTGGTTAATGAAACATTAATTTTGACACACTAAGCACAGTAGGTGGGTTTTGGGTTTGCATTGTATTTACGCTTCCGTTGAGTTGTATCGATGATTCCTGTTATGAGATGATATGATATATCTATATTATAATACTATGGTTATATGTGTGGGGATAACCCACGTTGAGAGGTGGAGGTCGTGGTTGTGGTCCTGGGCTGTACCAGGTTACACCACCGTTCGTGGTATAGGAATAGCGAAGTGTCCACACTGGATATTGTAGTACAGGCGTTGATAGCGAGTATATTTAGAAGAGTTGTTCTCTTCCTTGAAATTTGAATTTGGTCAACTCTTATCTAGTTGTGGCTGATGAACTTCTCTTGGATTAGTAGTCCATTCCAGTTGATGGGATTCTTTGAGAGACGTTGCTGTGCTCCCATTGGTTTAAGTTGCCCTATAAAGCAATCAATGTTTTCCCAACCGATGAGTTATTCTTGCGGCTGGTGAACTTGGTTAATTGTCAAGTTTGACCTTCGTATTGGAGTTTGTCTTCCTTATTGGAAAAACTTGATCCATTTATTTCGCTTGATGATTTGGATAATGAAAGTTTCCTTTTGCAAGTCCTTTAATGCGTGGAAGCTTTGATTCAATGTATCTCTCTTAGGTATTTTGAGTGTTGAAGATTGATGGTTTTCTTTTATGAAAGAAGATGTTAAACCCTTTAGCGATGTTTTGTCTTGGTTAAGTGAGAGGTTATAATCAAAGCAATTAATGGATATGATATGGATCATCAGGTTAGGACTGTAGTGTGTGCATGATCGATCTTAACTAAGATCCTTGAAAGGAAAGTTGATAAATTTGAAAGTGACTTGTAGTAGTTCTTAACAAGCCGTGATTAAGAGTATGGCTATACCTAATTGTAATCACTAGAGTTAATAAGAGGTGTGGAACATTGATGAATTGAGTTGATCATTAGTAGTGATACATTTGGTAAACTTCTTTGGTAAATTGGATTAACAGGTCTCAATGGATTAATCTAACAGTTTGGGATGGTTAGGTTCAAAAGGAGTTAGATTATTGTCTTAGTGGATATTAATCTTGGAGTAACTTTTGGTGGATACTTAGTGATTATATGTAATTGCTAGGTGCAATTATTGTCTATTAAAGTTTGGTGTCGAGCATCACTAAGAGATAAACTGATGGGATTTAATGGATGAACAATGTTTACATGATGGTAGAACTATCGAATAATAGTTTGTCTTTGATGAAAGGGTTTTGGAATAACCTTTTAAAGTAGTTTCCCTCTAAAATAAAGTGGTTGTTGTAGTGAGAGTGAAAGAATTGGGTATACACTCAATTGAGGATGAGGTAACAAAGGGGTATGTAACATTTTGGTAAGTCTTTGGGGGCTTTATAAAGGAAGAGTTGACGATAGCGAATCTTGTTAAGAGTAGCTTATTCTTGATGTTAGCAAGATTGTCCACAAGGGATTCTGACTCGTTGTAGTGGTGATGATTCTTCTAGAGAGAAAGGAAGTTAATTGCCTTGCGTAATACCAGTTAAAGGAAATGTTTGGAGTTTGCATTCGTGGTCTTTTGGGAGTTCATGATTTACGTAGTAGATGGAATTAATTGAGCAAAGTGACGTATGGGAAGGTTCCGTTTGGTACCTAAGTGATTAATGTTATTTGGTTTTATAGGCATTTCTTGTTTGGATTGGCAAGTAATGTTGTAATCAAAGAAAATTGCTTTCTTTGTTAACAGAAGATGTGTACCATAAGCATTTGAGGTTGGAGTTAAGAATTGTAATCTGCAACTTTTCTGTGGTTACAGCTTAAGAGTTTCTTGAGTTTCAATAGTAATGTTTTATCTTGATTTATGGACGTTTGATATTCCTTCTTGTGGGACATGTGCCCTCAACTGTGGACTCGTATTTTGCTTTCCAAGGTCATTGCTATTTGATTGTTCTTCTTGGTCTCGTGCTCCCTCCGAGGAGCAACGTTTTCTTATGCGTTGGAATCTGTTTTTGGTTTGTTCCTTCCTTTTGAGAAAGGAATTAACCAACTTATGTTGCCAAGTCTTCTAAAGTGTAATATAGCGACTGGTTATTGGTGGACAAGTATTAGGAATTAACCAACTTATGTTGCCAAGTCTTCTAAATTGTAATATAACGACTGGTTGTTGGTGGACAAGTATTTGGTAGTGGTGAGATTTTGGGAACCAACCTATTTGAAGTACAGAAGACAGTGAATTGGTTTTGACCTATAACACCTGGAGGGAGTTCTATTTAAAAGGGATGTTTGTCGATGAAATAAAATTGATTAGTGTTACAACTAGTAGAACCTATGGCGAATTATGATCCAATAACCTTTGCCCATGTTAGGATTATCGAAAGTATGGACTCTTGATAAATGTATTAGAGTATCGCAATTGGATACTTAGTAATATTGTGTAGAAGAGTTATGATGGTGAAGTTTAATTAGAGTAGCGGTGTGGAGAAACTTAAGCGTTGTGCTAATTAATGGGATAGCGAGAATTGTTGAGATATTGTCAAGTATGATTCACCTCGATGAGTAACCCTATGGGGGTTAGATTATCTCTAAGGATAACTTGGTCAAGAATTTATTTATTTATCGATGTTAGTGATTGAGAATGTTGAATCTTGGTCAACCAGTTAGAGTATTGCGAATGGGTATACTGTGGTTATGTATCTGAATTGGATTGGTGTGGATTAGAGGAGATCTAATATTGGTGAAATAAATTGCCTTGGGCGGTTACTTGATTAGTGAGGAATGTTGATAATAATAATTGAGATTGTTGTTGAGCTGTGTGAAATTTTAGTAAAGGAATATGAAGTTTTCCTATCAATTATACTAGAAATTCATGGCAGAAGACTTGGAGGTTGAATTTAAGCTTTGCATTATTATGCTAGGACCTTGGAGACCCAATATTATGTGTAGAGGTAGATGAACAGAAGCGAATTTTAAATAGTGTGTTGATCTTGATAGAATACTTTGGGTAAGGTAAATGAGTATGTGTGCGGAGGATTTAAAGTTGATTATCTTTAACAGAATGAGATGATGTGGTTGTGGGTGAAAAGTCTTTATTGAGGTGTTGAAAACCATTTGTCAATATAATTTCCTTTGGTATTGGAGTGGACTAGAGAATCCTTTTGGTGGATTAGTAGAGTCCCTCTAAATAAGTATGGTTGTTCTTTCAGTTTGAGGATCGTTTTGGGATTGTCGGTTAAGAGGAAGGAGTTAGTGTGATAATTCTGGACACCCATGATTTGGGAAAGGATTTATCTCTTAAAAGAATATCTGAGAAAAGAAGGTTTTCTCGAGTAGAGAAGTGATCTATTAGTTCTAGTTGAGTTGGGTTTTCATGATGGAGATCATGTACAATTTGAGTTGACTCCATGTTGGCGAGGTGGTTCTTTCCGGTTCAGGAAAAAAAAATGAAGTAGTTGATTTGAGCACTCGAGTGATTTCTTTTGGTTTATGTGGAGTTTAATTGCAAACTGTCTAGTTGGATTGTGAAAAGGTTTTCATGGGGAATCTTCGATTTTGGATTTGAGTGTTTTGAGGGAAGTTGGAATTGCATTATGAATCCTTTGATTTCAGTTGAATCTGATTTTTAGAGTCGATTAAAATAAGTTGTATTGCGCGTCCCTGCTTAACGAAGACCCTCCTGGTTAGGATGAAGAGATCGACTGAAGATAGAATGAGCGTTCCATATGCTTATGCACAAATTCTGTGGTTTGGTACCAAAGGGAAGGATATCCCAAGATACATTGGTTTGTTTCTGGAAGTTGTGGGAAGTTTGAAGTTGGCAAAACATTAGGACCGTAATGAGTCCATGTGCGGAGTACACATCGTCTTGTTTGTTCCAGTGCTG
Organism: Phyllostachys edulis; assembly: GCA_036346405.1. Taxonomy (NCBI): domain Eukaryota; kingdom Viridiplantae; phylum Streptophyta; class Magnoliopsida; order Poales; family Poaceae; genus Phyllostachys; species Phyllostachys edulis. The sequence goes on along the minus strand of CM070563.1, from coordinate 45,941,216 downwards.
AGTGAGTACCAGAGAGGTCCGAAGTTTGAAGTTTCGCGGGAGCCGCTGACCTTTGAGTAGCATCCTGTGAGTTGTTAGAGAGGTCAGAGCGAGTGCTGAGGCACAAGTCATTGGTTTGTGTCAAGGTGCCTTTGTCCCATTAGTCCGAGAGAGAGGCGACTTGGGAATTGGAGTTCGTGACACGCGAGCATTATCCAAAGTTATTCACGGCAGTACATAGTAATGTTAGTAAATCTTTTAGCAAAGGGTTATTCTTCGGTGTTGAGGTTGAATAGAATTGGGTGAATTGCTTTTAAGGAGGGTAGAATGTAATACCCCAAAAATTAAATCGGGAGAGAATAAATAAATCGAGAGAATAATTAAATCGAGAATGTTTCTTTTAGCAAAGCGATTGAACAGGAGAAAGAGGGGGTTTTAATGTAAGACTCCGATTTATTCTATGAAAGAAAGCGTTCAAAAGAGAAATTAGACATAAAAAAGGGGGGTTTCTGTAGTTCTTCGGCAACTTGGGCCTCGGGCCTTGGCCTAGGAGGCCCATGAGGGGCCGGCCACCAATAAAAGGAAGGGGGAAACCCTAGCCACACTGTAGCTACAGTACCACCGCCGACGCTGTAGCATGACTGCTGTAGCACACCCCTCTCCTCCATGGTGGTGCCTCCCTTCCTCGCCGTCGGTGCTCCCTGCTGCTGATCGAGAAGAAGAGGAAGAGGAGGAAGAAGAGAGGAAGGGGAGAGATCGTAGGCGGGTGATCATCGTTGTTCTCAGCAGGCCCTTCATCGTGTCGTCAAGGGTAATCGCTGTTTCTCCTTGAGTAGATGCTAAATTAGTTGTTTTAGCAAAGTTGGTTATCTAGATCGCGTTCTGTCCAGTAGTTTGATCCGCGGATTTCATGTCTTTAGAAGCAGAATCTGGGGATTCACCCTCTTAGAGATATTTGGGTTATATCATTAGCTTTCCGTGGCTGCCAAGAACGGCCAAATCCGATTAACGGTTAGAAAGTTATGAATTGTTTAGTGCCGCTGTCCTGTTAATCTGTCAACATCCTGACAGTCTGTAGAAATCTGAGTTAATCTATTAGTTAAAGACGAAATCAGAGGATCTCGTTATAATGAAAACGATGGGTAATTTCCTCACCTTTCCAGAAAGCTAAATAACATAAGAATTGGACTTTCGTAGCAAAAGTTATGATAATTTTAGTGTACTGTCCAGAGAACCCGACGTGATAATTGATGTTCTGTAGATTGGCTTGGTAGGGGCAGTAAATGGCAGAATCAGAAGGGCTCCCCAACTAAGTTTATTTAGGTAATTTAATTATATTTTCATAAAGTATTAGAACATCTTATTTGGACTCCTGAGCAGAAAGTTATGTATTTTAGAAGTTGATTGTCTACAGTGAACACCAAATCGATCGGTAGAAATTGGAAGATTGGAAGCGCTTGGGAGTTTAGTGAGTTCAATTGTGTTCTTATTTATGCTTTTGGTCCAGTATGCTTGTCTTAGTTTGGGTTATCATTATGTTCAGGTGGGAGCGTGATCCCAGGGGCAGTGCCCTCTTCGCGTCCCCCGTTCTCGCACGGTTGAGGCAAGTATTCGGGTTGTAGAATAATTATGTTTGTTTGCTGAGATTGATTGTGTCTTGTTCGTATTAGACATGCATGGATGTTAACGTGATGAATTATAATATATCCTGGTAAATGCAAGTTATGGTAAAAGCTTCCTGTGTATGTTGTTAATGCTTACATGTTATTATGTACACGTTGAGTTCATATATTTGGAAGAAGATGTCATTGTGCATATGCATGTAATAAGCATGATTGAGTCTTGGTCACTTGGTGACCAAGAACGAACAGTTGAGGTCCCCGTCATGTAAATGACGGGCTTGAGGTCCCCACATTCGCAGAATGTGGGCAATGAGAAAAGAGGTCCCCATCAGGATGATGATGGGCATAGGTCCCTATACTTGTGGAGTATAGGCTCTTCGTCCCTATGCTAGGGTGCATAGGCAAGGGTATACATCGACGGATGTATACCTCGCATTACCGGTAAAATGCGAAAAGAGACAAAGTTTAAAAGGTGCATTGCATGGACGCATTACATAAGCATGAAGTTTGTGATTAGTGAAATGTTTTATTTGGAATATTGATGCTATGACTGTGATTTTAGCTTTAACCTCGTTGATACGTGCTGAGTCTTTGGGCTCACACTTGCTTTGATATATTTTAGGTACAACTGGTAAGAACGGCATGCATGGGAGGGAGTAGATGTTTGGATGCACTCACTACCACTCATCCTTAAGGCGTCTTCCATTTAGTCTTTATTCTAACAATTAGCAAACTGTTTGAGATTCGTGTATATTTTGTTAAAGGTTTCAGTTTATTTGTAATAAGGAGAATAGCAAGTTTTGTTTATGATTATTAGATTATCTTGCATGCCTGAATGAACTTGAATATTGAGTTTAGTGTTAATTGCTATGATCAATTGATGGAACCTCGGTATAGTTGATTATATAAAGGAGATTCTGCCGAAATCGGTAAATGATTTTAGTTTAGTTTTGTTTAATTTAATTTTAGTAGCATTCCAGGCTCAATGTTGAGCTGGGGTGTTACAATAACTCAACTTAACTTTTAGTTTTTAACAAACTGAGCGGAGAAACCAAAAATAGAAATCATTTACGCTTCCCAGATTGACAAGATTAGCTTGTCAATCAACTATCGCTCTACTGACTTGCATGGCTAAACAATTATCTATAGAACACTCTACTAACACCAGATTTCTATCTTAAGCATAAGTGTATGAGTTTGATTAAGGATAAGCCACAAAGATTGGGATATAACTAACTAACTCACAAAATAACTAACTAACTCACAAAGTATTAATACTTAAAAAATATAGCATGCACACAGTTATCACTGCATTTCAAAATACTAATGTATCAAAAATGGGATCAACATGGTGCAAGACGACGCTTGCCTTGGTAATAAACCACTTGTTCACTTTCTGGTTGACAAGAGGTATATTCACTCGCGTCGGGAAAACCAGAATCTAAAAAGAGCAATAACAAATGAACATCAAGAAAATACCAGATACCAAAATGCTGAAGAGATGCATGAGCAAGGCTATTAATGTGCAAGCTAACAAAATACTTATGTTTTAAACTACTTTTAGTAAAGGAAGTAACCTAGATTAACATTTATTAGTACTATCCGACAAGGATTAGGGATTAACTAATGAGCTACAGTTCTGGTCGGAAAATCCGACAACAGAAACTAGCTACCGAGAGTTTACTTGGCAAAATGCCAGAGCTGTGATCCAAGGCGATGCTAGCTAAAGATCAAAATGGATTCTCAAAAGTGCAATGAACTTAATGATGGTTGTAACATCACCAGAGTTTGGCCACGACACGACAAGAAAAACAGCGACAGTTCAAAATACGGCAAAAGTGGCTATACCGATTTAAACGCGCATTGTGCAAAAGAATCTTGCTTATGCTACTAGGGTGTCTAAGGGAGATACCTGAGCTAAGATGGTGGTCGGAGAAGCTCTAGAGCTCGTCGACGACAAGGAAAACCGAAACTAACAATTTAGAGATCCACAGTGACAAGATAACCTGATCAAGGATTCAAAGAGTGGGTGATCAAGATAGCTTAAGCAAAGCTCCTAGATGCTCTGAACGAAAGGAATTGAACAATGGCTCAACAGTTTGGAAATGAGGATGAAAGAACCAATGTTGACCGGAATTAGGGGAAATCCAAATTCCCGACGATCCTGTGAATCAAAAGATAAATTGATTGAGGGGTTTTGCTCAGCATATCCTAGAACATGATATGACGCACAAAAGATTGGAGATATCTCACCGAGCACGAAGATGACACGAGGATGGTTTTCAGGGCGCGCTCTAGACAACAAGATGACAACCTTGGGGTTCCAGAGCTACAAGAGAAACCAAGAGCTCCAATTAACAGGATGATCTAGGCATGAAGATAAGGTAGTAAGGAAAACAAGAATGATGGTTACGCCTTTGCAGTGAGGAAGAACTGGGTGCTTCAACAATTTGGCCGAAAAATGAAAAGATCGATTTTTATATCTTTCTCGCCGGAGAGAACAAGAAAAACTCATGCATGGCAACAATGGCAGCAATGTGATGCCAAGTGGCGTTGCATGCACCCAAAAATGCGGGCGCTAAGCCACCTCAACGTCGATGTGCTCGGAGCTAGCGAAATGGCGCGGAGAAGATGAAGTTGAGTCACTGACTTGTGGACCCGAGTGGTTAGTCTCAACGGCGAAACAACACGGTGAGCTCAAACGAATGTGGATGGTCCGATCATAAATGAACGGCTCAGATTGAGTGGGATGTTTAGACAGTCCGAACGGCCCAACTCATATTGACCGTGCGATCGAAATCCAACAGCACGAAAAAGGGGCGCGCTTGAGTTTCAAACGAAGGAAAAGCAGCGCTGTTGGATCTGAATTCAACGGTTGATATTGAAGGGATGTTCGGATGGTCCGAACAGACCATTCAATGTGGATGGTCCTATCTAGATCCAACGGTCTAAAATCAAGGCATATTCGGACGGTCCGAACAGCCCAATTGATCCTGGCGGTTGATTTTGAATCTAATGGCTTGGGCGTGATGGGCTTTCCCAATTGGAAAAAGGCACAGCCTGAGAAAAATTGCAGACGATCCGATTGAAAATCGGCGGCCCAGATTGCATGGTTCATTCGGACGGTCCGAACGTCACAACTGATCTGGTCTGTTCATTTCAAATCGAACGGTGAATCGTATTCGTACTGGTTTGTTCCAACCCGTTAAGTGTGTGACCCGTTAGGTTCATGTGTAGTTCGGTTGTGACTCGGAAACCTTTTCCGGCCACGAGTCGTAGCGGTTCCTAGCAGGACATAACGATTCCTAATACACACAAATTATATCGGACGAACCTTGATGCAATATGATCTACGACTGTGTCCTCACCACTTACGACTGTGTCCTATCTCTATACGACCAGTTCAGATTTGATCACGACCAACTCGTAACTCCTTACGACTTGGTTTCGACCACTCTGTGATTACGTTCGACCAGCCTCGACTTGCTTGTATCTCCATACGACCAATCAGTAGTCGGGTCGAACCAAGCTTACCTTCTCTCAGTATTCTCCCTTTGCCTCACGATATCTGGTTGAACTCTGTGAGATGTTGTGTCATCCATGGATCTGCTCAATGCTTTTTCGATCGAGTATCGGATAACCTTATGTGGTCGAACTCTTGACCACCAAAGGGCATGGCCATGCACTTTCTTTATCCGACCACTTGAGGGCCCAGAGATATCTCTCTGTTATGTTAGGAGGGCAAATCCCATATCCCACCACCACATCCTCTCGCATGTTTCATAGCATACCCAAAGCTACCTTTATAACCACCCGATTCTAGCAACGCTTTGGCAACCCCTAAGAGTGCTATTACACATGTAGGAAACCATGCCGATCTCGTGTCTAAGGATTATACATCATCATTGCTTGAGACCAACTAACGACACATAGAATCATAACAATCTCAACAGTGTCTCAAGGTGGGTCTTATCTAACACCATGTTCTCTAACACGTGTCCACATTATTGATTTGATATCCCTATATCCATGATCGGTGAAACGTGGTCATCAATCAACACATGTCTTTGGTCGAGAGTCACTAGTGTTCACCAAAGGACTTTCGACCGGGGATATTTTTAGAACGACATCATCATAAGTTAAAAAGAGCTTCACCAACAAGTCACATACTCGTTAATCTTCATGATGATGATTCATTCAAGGAACAAGATAACATATTATCAAATATTGTGAACATAATGAAATATAATCATCTCTATGATTGCCTCTAGGGCATATTTCCAACATCTCCCACTTGCACTAGAGTCAATCATTTAAGTATCTAATACCGATAGCTCTTGTGTGCGCCTCATGCTTTTGTGTGTGAGAGGCTTTGTCAACGGATCGGCAACATTTAAATCCGTATGAATTTTGCATATCTTAACATCTCCTCTATCCTCCAATTCGCGAATGAGATGATAACGCTTTGAGTATGTGCTTGGACTTGATGGGATCTAGGCTCCTTAGCTCACAAGAATGGCTCCATTATTGTCACAATAGAGATCCATTGGGCTAGAGGCACTCGAACCACACCCAACTCAGAATAAAATTCCTTATCCAAACACCTTCCTTTGCACTTCCGGCCGCAATGTACTAAACCTCTGTTGTAGAATCACCACCGCCTCTTGCTTGGAACTTTTCCACTCACCGCACCTCCATTCAAAATGAATACAAAACCAGATTGCGAATGATAATCATCTTTGTCGGTTTGAAAGCTTGCATCGGTGTAACCATTTACAACCAGCTCTTCATCACCGCCATAAATTAGGAACGCATCCTTAGTCCTTCTCAAGTATTTAAGAATGTTTTTCACAATTGTCCCAAAGACATTCACGAGGATCGACTTGGTATCTACTCGTAACACTTAGAGCATATGATACATCTAGTCGAGTACAAATCATGGCGTATATGATAGATCCAATAGTCAAGCATATGGAATACCATTCATGCGGTCTCGCTCATCGCCAGTCGAAGGACACTGACTCTTGCTAAGACTTATGCCATGTGACATAGGCAAGAACCCTTTCTTGGCATTTTGCATGTTGAACCGAATCAACACCTTGTCAATATAAGTACTTTGGCTTAATCCAATTAGCCTTCTCGATCTATCTCTATAGATCTTTATTCCCAAGATATATGCCGCCTCTCTAGGTCCTTCACAGAGAAACTATTTTTCAATGATGCCTTAACAGATTCCAAAGATAGGAACATCATTCCCAATCAATAATATGTCATCCACATATAAGATTAGAATTACAAGTGCACTCCCACTAACCTTCATGTAAACACAAGGTTCTTCTTTGTTTTTGATTTAAACCAAACCTTTTGATCTCCTCATCAAAACGTATATTCCAACTCGAGATGCTTGCTTCAATCCATAAATGGACTTCAAGTTTGCACACTTTACTAGCATTATTTGGATCAACAAAACCTTCAGGTTGTGTCATGTACACATCCTCACTTAGGTTTCCATTAAGGAAAGCCGTTTTGACGTCCATTTGCCATATCTCATAGTCGAAATATGCAAAGAATAGCTAGAATGATCCGTATAGATTTAAGCATCGCTACGGTGAGAAGGTCTCATCGTAGTCAACTCCTTGAACTTGTCGAAAACCTTTTGCGACTAGTCGAGCTTTGTGAATGTGAACATTTCCATCCATATCAATCTTTTTCTTATAGATCCATTTGCATTCAATGGTTTTAACGCCATCAAGTGGATCGACCAGGTTCCAAACTTGGTTGTCTCTCATGGAGTCTATCTCGGATTTCATGGCTCCAAGCCATTTCTCAGAGTCTGGGTCCATCATCGCTTCCTTATAAGTGTTAGGCTCATCATTATTCAATAATAATACGTCATGCCCATACCTTATAGGCATCTGACGTGGCCTTTTAGATCTACGTGGGGCTGATGCCTCATCTACAGGTTCAACAATATTTTGTTCATCCTGTAGAGGTTCAATAGGAGTTGAAACACTTTCAAATATTTCCCGAATTTCTTCGAGTTGCACCTTTCTCCCACTGACTATTTTGGAAAGAAATTCTTTTTCCAAAAAGACACCATTTCGGGCAACAAACACTTTGCACTCCTCTAGGTTGTAGAAATAATATCCTTTGGTTTCCTTAGGATATCCTATAAAGAAGCATTTTTCCGACTTAGGTGTGAGTTTATCAGACGTCAGACGTTTAACATAGACATCACATCCCCAAATCTTTAGAAATGACAAGCTAGGACTCTTCCCAGTCCATATCTCATATGGTGTCTTATCTACTGATTTAGATGGTACTCTATTTAAAGTGAAAGCGACTGTTTCTAGAGCGTAACCCCAAAATTACAATGGCAGGTCAGATTGGCTTATCATCGATCGAACCATGTCCAACAAGGTCCTATTGCACCGCTCGGACACCCCATTCCATTGTGGAGTACCCGGTGGCGTAAGTTGTGGAACAATTCCACATTGTTTCAAATGATTGCCAAATTCCTGGCTCAAAAATTCACCTCCACGATCAGATCACAAAGATTTGATTGTCTCTCCAAGTTGATTCTGTACCTCATTCTGGAACTCTTTGAACTTTTCAAAGGATTCCGACTTGTGCCTCATTAAATAGATATATCCATATCTACTATAGTCATCGGTGAAAGTAATGAAGCATCAAAACCACCTCTAGTCGTCGTGCTCATTGGTCCACACACATCAAGATGTATGAGTGCCAACAAGTCGGACGCCTCTCATTCCGACCAAAGAAAGGTGTCTTGGTCATTTTCCGAGTAGGCAAGACTCGCATGTTTCAATTGATTCCAAATCAAATGAGTTTAGAATTCCATCATCATGGAGCTTCTTCATGCGTTTCTCACTTATGTGACCCAAACGACAATGCCGATAAAAGTGGAATTCATATTATTAGGTCAAGCCTCTTTGCATTAATATTAAAGATGGATGCATCATCAAGATTTAAAATAAACAACCCGCTCAAAACAGAGCATAGCCATAAAACATATCATTCAAAAATATAGAACAACCATTGTCCTCAATAATGAATTTATAACCCTCTCGCCATCAAACATGAGGCCGAGATAATGTTTCTACTCATGGTCGAACGTAATAACAATTATTTAATTCCATAATAAATCTCAAGGCAAAACCAATGGTAAAGTCCCGACGGCTAATGCAAAGAACCTTTGCTTTATTCCCGACGCGAAGATCCATCTCGCCTCTTGCAATTCTCCTATTCTTTGTTAGACTCGCATCGAATTGCAAATATGAGCAACCAATCTCGGTATCAAATACCCATGAGTTAACGTAAGAATCAGCAAGTAAGACATCTATAACATTAATACACGAAGTGGAAGGTTTAGTCCCACCATTCTTTTTCGGATCGGCCGTATTTCTTGCGCCTCCTCTTCCAATGGCCTAGCTCTTTGCAAGAAAAGCATTCATTCTCTTGAGTCGGGCGGACTTAGTCTTGGGTTTAGGTTTGTTGGTTTGGATCTCATCCAAACTTTAGCCTTGCCCTTTTCTTGACCCAAGTCTTAGCCTTCTTCTTGAAGCTTGTACTCTTTTGCACCATCATCACATGACTGTTGCTTTTCTTAATGCTGTCCTCTGCAGTCTTAAGCATCATATGTAGTTCGGTGAGATTCTTGTCTAAGCCATTCATATGGAAGTTCAGAATGAACTGACCATAGCTTGCAGGAAGCGAAGCAAGAATCAAATCTGTAGCCAACTCTTGACTTAGTGGAAAACCAAGTTTTTCCAAGCTCTGTGTGTAACCAACCATTTTGATCACATGTGGGCTCACCGGACTACCCTTAGCTAGCTTACACGCAAACAAGTTCTTTGAGATCTCAAATCTCTCAGTTCTTGCTTGTGTCTCAAACATGCCTTTGAGCGCCACGATCATATCGTAGGCCTCAATGTTCTCAAACTGTTTCTGAAGGTCGATCTGAGTTCATCGCAGCAAGCATGAGACAGCTAACATCAAGGGATTCATCACATGCCTTTTTATAGGCGGATTTAAGAGTAGCAAAGAAGATTATCGCAGAGCACATCCGAATAGGTTCCTCTAGAACATGTTCCTTTTATCTTGCCTAAGAACAATTTTAGGTTGCGGACCAATCCATAAAATTTGTTTCATTCAGTTTTCCTTTTCAAGTATCGAACGTAAAGCAAAACCGATGTTGGTACAACGATTGGTGCCATGATCTACAACATAAAATACGCAAAACTAAGACATATGTTCAAAAAGTAACTTCTATTAAACAATTTAATAAAGATACTCCCACTAAATACCATATCCCTCTTATGACATTTAGTGATTCAAGATCCACAATCGTAATCTACTAGTGAGCTTTGGCATCACCGCTAGAAGATTAGTGAATTCGTAAGCAACCCTTTGCTAATCATATCTCTATATGACTCTTGTTGTTGGGTAGCATCTCTATGCTTCGCACCCAACCCTATGCCCCAAGGTCCATAACCGTTATGATGACCTTGTCAAGTTAAACCAATGCAATGCGTAAGTGTCCGACACAAACCCATCTAGTCAAGGAAAATTAATGGCATTCCGCTTTAGCAAGACCTACCATTAAAATACAAGACTTTTGATGGTGCGAATTATTGGAGGGCATCAATTTTAACTTAACATTATATGAGGGAATTTTAATTTTATCATGTTAAAAGCATCTAATGAAAAACATGACTTAATATCATGACAGAATAAACACAAACATTCACGATAATCATATCACTTTGTGAAATAGTATGGCCCTTAACATGACGATCTCCATCAAGATGCTTCCCGCCTCCGACCACCATGCTTGAAGTCTCCACCGCATTCATCTACTAAGCAATTACTCCTAAGAGCTAGTAATGAATTACATAGGATAATATCAAGCATCACATGTCGGTACGCAGACCGTTATACAATAATATGTAGCTCGATGGCTATGTCACAACATGACACGCAGGTCATGAAAATCCATACATGCATCACATACACAATGGGCCATACTATTCACATCAATCCCTACAAAAACAAGTTACGCATAGAATCCAATTCTATCGGATGACATGAACACATATTACCTATAACGCGCGGTACGATTAGCCAGCACGGCGGTCCCGCTAGCCGATTAGCGGGCGGGGTTCGAAGGGGTAGCGCCCCTCGCTGGTCGAGGGCAGCGCTCTGGAGACATGAATCTTATTCACGTTTCCGAGCTTTGGAAATCATCAGATTAATCATATTAACCCTATTCCGAGCCAATCTGATTACTGCCTTGATACGACCACATAATGCGACATACTCCGATGGCGGAATTCCGACCGGTAGGAGTATTATGCAAGGTAGTCGAAAAATAAGTCGAGTGAATCATCCGGTGCTCTTAACTTGTACCTCCTCGTATACCCATCTACTAACATCGAAAACCGACGATCTAATCAACCAGGCCTAGGTTTCTAGATACGACCAAAGAATAGATCCAATCTACTACTACCACATATCAAGTATATGCAACCGATCCGGATCAAAAACTACGCAGATGGCTCGATACCATTTGTTGGGATACGGGTAGGCTACGATAGCGACAAATCAAAATTTCTACCACGTAAACCAGAAGCCAAGCAAGAAGATGATCACAGATCGTTACCACTAGACGCCAGAGAGCAATGCGGAAGAAGTGTCGGAGCAGCTGGTCCGACGAAGAGCGCTGATGATGTATCGTCGTAGTCGATCGTCCAAATGTCTTCGTTGGTTGATCGCTCCTCCAAAGACCTCTGCAGCTTCCTAGCGAAGATCGCGGATCGCCCTAAGTGCAACAACGAGAAGCGCCTCTATGGTATCCACACGCCCGTGGAAGGAACAACCGACGCCAAAGGTGCTAGCACCAAATCGCACGGGAGGCTCTCAGAAGATGGCGGCTAGGGTTTCGGTAGGGCAACTCACGCCCAAACATCTAATCTCCCAACAAATCATGCATCTCCTTATATAGTGCCCCGTGATGGATCCTATCCAAACACGCTATTTAATTGTATTTGTACCGGTTTGTTCCAACTGCTAAGTGTGTGACCCGTTAGGTTCATGTGTAGTTCGGTTGTGACTCTAAACCTTTTCCGGCCACGAGTCGTAGCGGTTCCTAGCAGGACATAACGATTCCCGAATACACACAAATTATATCGGACGAACCTTGATGCAATATGATCTACGACCAGGTCCTCACCACTTACGACCAGGTCCTATCTCTATACGACCAGTCAGTATTTGATCACGACCAACTCGTAACTCCTTACGACTTGGTTTCACCACTCTGGATTACGCTCGACCGCCTCGACTTGCTTGTATCTCCATACGACCAAATCCGTAGTCGGTCGAACTCTTTACCTACCTCAGATTCTCCTTTGCCTCACGATATCCGGTTGAACTCCGTGAGATGTTGTGTCATCCATGGACTGCTCAATGCTTTTTCGATCGAGTATCGGATAACCTTATGTGGTCGAACTCTTCGACCACCAAAGGGCATGGCCATGCACTTTCTTTATCCGACCACTTCGAGGGCCCAGAGATATCTCTCTGTTATGTTAGGAGGGCAAATCCCATATCCCACCAAATACATCCTCTGCATGTTTCATAGCATACCCGAAAGCTACCTTTATAACCACCCGCCATTTAGCAACGCTTTGGCAACCCCTAAGAGTGCTATTACACATGTAGGAAACCATGTCGATCTCGGTCTAAGGATTATACATCATCATTGCTTGAGACCAACTAACGACACATAGAATCATAACAATCTCAACAAAGGTCTCAAGGTGGGTCTTATCTAACACCATGTTCTCTAACACGTGTCCACATTATTGATTTGATATCCCTATATCCATGATCGGTGAAACGTGGTCATCAATCAACACATGTGTTTGGTCGAGAGTCACTAGTGTTCCACCAAAGGACTTTCGACTGTGGATATTTTTAGAACGACATCATCATAAGTTAAAAAGAGCTTCACCAACAAGTCACATACTCGTTAATCTTCATGACCGATGATTCATTCAAGGAACAAGATAACATATTATCAAATATTGTGAACATAATGAAATATAATCATCTCTATGATTGCCTCTAGGCATATTTCCAACACGTGATTGGGTCGGTTCTAAAGGAACATAGCTGGGTCTAAACCACGTTGCTAAGATTTGAGTCGCTACAGTGCTACTTGGCTTGGGCTGGTCTAAAAGGTTGACTAAACCCAAAATAAAACTTTAAAAGTTTGACTGGAGGGTTAAAAATATCAAATAAATTTATAAAAATAGGATTTTTTTTATAGAGAAGTTACTAGGATGATATACATCCCATACAAATTTTGAAAACTCACTTAAACACAGTTTAAAATACTCACTTTAAAATATTAAGCTACACAGGTTTGAACAGGAACAATGGTTCTTCATAAGTTCAAATTGATTTCGAAAAATTTGACAAAAAATATCTTAATTTGTGAAAAATAACCTAGTATTTGATAAACTTACTTCCTAGGCTTCAATACAAGTATTGACTTGTATTTTCATTTGGAGCTTCCTCACAAGTCTTAGATTTAGTTTGAAAATGGAGGTTTTCAAATTGTAGCAAAATGCCCAAGTTTCAAAATGACCAGAAATGCTATGAAATGCATTTTATTACTGTTCACTAAAACTAAGGTCATTACGCGCACACACACACACACATACACTCAGAGATCAAAGCTTATGACCTTAATTTACTCTGCAAGGACAAACAATTCGAAATGATGCAAAGACCAAACGAACCATGCAACCGATCAAGGCAACATCATTGACCATCCTTCACTTTGCAAGCCGAGGAGTAAGTGTGGATGAAACAGATTCAAGGGTAGATCGAGTACTTGGCGACGGTGGTGCATTACCGTACTCGGTGATGGCTTCGGCTTAGCATCCGGCTTGGGCACCGCTTGAGGTCGGGCTTCAAAGACGAGCTTCTTGTGGAAATAGTCAAAGAAGTGCTTCACGATCGGGTGGTCACAGAGGAACGCGGAGGTGCATTTGGCAGACGAGTAGTGCTTCTTACCGGCGACGGCGACGAAGGTGTTCTTGCCGTCAGCGTTGTCGTCGCACAGTGGCACGATCTTGGATGGCTCCTACCCTAGGCACGGGGTGCTCGCCGCATTGTGGAGCTGTGTGAAGCAATCCCCGCGAGATTCCTCACCTTCTCCTTCTCCTCCCTTCCACCTCTCCTCCTCCCTTTCCTCCTCTCTTTAGCTTCCTCCTTTCCTTCTCCTTTCTAAGCGGTGCAATGGGGGAGGAGGCAGTAGGGTGGCGCAAGAGGGTGCAGGCGCTAGAGGCAGGGGGTCCGTCTGGACCGGATATTTATAATGCCAGAATTTCACAGACGGTTCTTAATAAGAGAGAATGTGTCATCAATTTAACTTAATCAAAAGTAGTATCTACCTTTATTTGTCTTAAAGTATTTTTTGCACAAATTTGGTACTCATGTTTTCTATATTTTCTTGCAATCTGAGTTGTACTCGTAAATGGTTTGACTAGTCATGACTTGGTCTAGTCGGACATGTCGTTAATGTCCCAAATTTATTTTTTAGTACTTTTGTTACCAAGTCATTACGTTTTTCTTGATATTAGGGAGATCGATAACATATTTTATCTTGATTGTTACATGCCATCAAGTTGTGTTGTTGTGGTCTACTTGTTGGTGGGGGTGGAACGTCGGTGAGGTTTGGGTGCAACTGTAATTTTTTAATCTAAAATGTACTACCATGCATAGCTATGAGCCTACGACTACAAGTCAACTACTTAGTTTCATTTTCTTGAAAGAAAAACCGGCAGGAGAGCTGCCTGCTATGTTAGTAAAGAAGGATAGTTTTAGTTTAGGTTACAAAATGTAGAAATGTGAGCTGAATATTGAAAGGAAACTATGAACTCTTGTGCTTCTTATACAGGTGCCAGCTGTAATATCCGTGCCGTGTCCAAGGGCGCAGCAAATGCATGCTAACCAAGTGCAATGTCTAAGGTCCATTTTTGCCAATCTATACATATACTAATTGGATGCTCTCCTAGAAGCCCTCATATTAATCCTAAAAAGGTAAAACAGGGTAGAAATTCCCATATTAATCGAAGAAAAAGAAAAAAGAGCTAGAAATTCCCACATTAATCAGAGAAATCTATTACTCTCGTCATGCATCGATAAGAAAATAAGAAGAGTTCTATTCAAACTGTAGATGCTGATATGCTAATTGCCTACCTAATCCGTGTCCTGTTCGGTGAATTACCTACAGCAGTATGCAGCAGTAAACACACCTTGGATACAACATTAATTGGTCCCTCGCAGAAAACGATTTAGCAAGCATGATTCCGAAAGTTAATTACTTCATATCATATACTAATTGGAGGCTCTCCTAAAAGCCCCCATATTAATCCTAAAAAGGTAAATCAGGGTAGAAATTCCCAGATTAATCGAAGAAAAAGAAAAAAGCTAGAAATTTCCATATTAATCAGAGAAATCTAACCATCTAATTCAGAGAATAGGAAACAATCCTGGTAATCCAATTTATGTAACGGATGTAACCTACGTCTTAGATATATCTACTACTCGTGTCATGCATGGATAAGAAAAAAAGAAGAGTTCTATTCAAACTGTAGATTCCGATATGCTGATTGCCTACTGACGAGGATTAAAACCTATGTGTATTGTTTTAATACACAATAAAAGACCATACGTCTTCATGGTCGTAACCCCTAAGTCTAACAACCTCACTGGTCGTGAGGATTCCAGAGGTTACACTATGGGTACCCTGGTCGGACAAGGCTTTGTGCCTAGGCTCCGACCAGATAGTTGCTCGGAAAAGCTATGAACTGGCATTTCCTACCGTGTGATGAATGGAACACATGTTATATGTTTCAAACCGTATGATGATATAATCCTAAGACACTAACAATTAACTGCCCTACGGTTAAGCATCTCACAGACAACCGCAAGGTAGTTGGCACATTGTTAACTGCCTTACCGTTTTGACCAGTCGTAACGTTCCACCAGGGATGCCTTCTCCAGGAGTAACCGCCACCTCTTCAGAAGTTATTTAAGGGTGGAGCGCAGAAGACAAAGGAACAAAAAACGAGAACAACAACGGTAGAGGCAGAGAGAAAAACATCAACACAAGTTCTTCAGATCAAGAGGCAAACTAAGACAAGCAAGATAGAAATCTTCACATCCAGTGTAATTAGGATTAGTCCCTAGTCGGGTCAAGAGCACCCCCCTTGGTAGATCCAGTTCTTATCAATAAAGTGCAGTCCCATTTTCTCCCAGGAATTATCGTGTCATTTTCCTCTTCATTTTCATAAGATCGGCGATTCGATCGTTGACAGCTGGCACCGACCGTGGGGACGAAGACGCAAGTTTCCTAAAGAAACTCTTCGCTCATCAAATCCTCGTTCATTCCCCGTAATCGCTGATGCGACTATGCCCGGGGTTTGGAATGAGGAGAATTGGTTCGACCTGGCGGAGTACGCCAACCTCGACACGGAAGGATGCATCTGTGCCATGCAAGAAAATGGCATGTCATCCTCCTCTTCCTCCTCCGCCGGCTCACACGTCGCCAACGTTAGCAAGGTCGACCGGATGGACGAGGATGTGCCACCACAACCAGTGGCGCAGCCAGAGGAACCAGCCATTCCAACCAGCTCGGAATGTCAAGGGACCTCCTCAAGCCCGGTCTTTCCGACCAGCAAAACAGGTGACGAAATTTCAGCACCACAATCCGAGAATCTCTATACTCTCGATGAGATTATGGCTGAAAGATACTCACGTACAGCTTCTGGCAATTCCAGGAGTGAACCGACACCTGGTGACCGTGTCAATGAAATCTCCACTAGTGGTTGGCCAAGTGGGAATGATACGACTCAGCATACGATCGGCGGTTCGCCGGATCAGGCTGAGTCCACCAAGAAGGCCTCAGGAGGTGCTCATCTGCGACCGCTCTCCGTCGTGGAAACTTCTAGCAGAAGTATTGAGAAACTCTCCATTAGTTACGATGGAAGCTCATCGGAAGATCACTGCTGGAGGCAAGAGGTCAATGCAATCGGAGATGCAAATCAAGATGCCTTGCACGGTCCTACACACTCTGCCTTATCACCACATATTGATGGAGATGATACGGACCATCAAGCACCAACTTCTGGAGGCAGCAGAACTGATCGACGTCCATCAGTTAACTCGCTTGGCACTGCCCCATCGAGAGTAACTGATAGGACACAACAAATCCAGAGGTCGGGAGAAGGTTCAGACCTGCGTACACCTACGACCAGTCTAAACCTCCCGAGACCTTCGGTAACTGTACAAAACTTGCAACGTATTCAAGATATGTTGAATAATTATAGCCCCTTTTAGCGTAAACCTGTGCTTTGTACAGTTAGTAGGCCAAGTATCAGAAATTCTCCAACAGACCATGCAACGCACGGAAGCGTACCGGGAAGAAAGGGTCTCAGGGAGTCAAACCATGACTTCATCCCAACGTTCCTCTCTTAGTAGAGGACAGCATGGTCATGCTAGGGAACAATCGATACCAGGACCTCCTCGGCGATTCCGACCAAGGAGTCACAAGGGGAGAAGGCTATTCCAGGTAGCTACTCCCCCACCACGTCAGGAAGAACCACCGCTTGGACCTGACGATCTCCGACATCGTCCAAATCAAGCAGGCGGTCGAAGGCATCATATCAATGTCTACGACCGGATCAGCACACCGGAGATCCAGTTTTCCAACCTTAGGAACCGGTCTCCGACCGATTACAATCCGGCACCTTTTCAAAGAAGGCACCATGAATCGATCACGGGTTGTCGAGCCTTCTCTGTAGGGCTCCATGCTGTGCGTTGGCCTAACCAGTTCCGACCGGCCAACTTGGACAAGTTCAATGGGACCCAAAACCCGTTGGAGTTTCTCCAAATATACACCACTGCCATCAGAGCTACTGGTGGCGATGAGAATGTGGTGGCTAACTATTTACCCACCGTGCTCGAAGGGTCTACCCGGTCGTGGTTATTAAACCTACCGATCGGATCAATCATACTTAGGAGCAACTCTACGACCTTTTAATTGCCAACTTCCAGGGTACGTATGACCGCCCTGGAAAGGAGGACGATCTCCCCCGAATTTGGCAGGGCTCTGATGAGACGCTACATCAATACATCAAGAGGTTCAGTCAGGTTCGTAATTCCATACCAGAGGTCGCAGAGTCATTTGTTATCCAGGCTTTTCAAACAGGTCTGAGGAATCGACGGTTTACGGAGGACATAGCCATGAACCCTCCACGAACAACCGTCAAACTTTTTGACATGGCCGACAAGTACGCCACCGCTAGCGAAGCAATCGAGTGGTGTGAAGCCATTGATCGGAAAGACAAGGTTCCCCAGCCCGGCCTGGACAAACCAGAGAAAAAGAATAAGAAGTCTCTCAAGAGGAAAAAGAACCGCAGACCTGACGATAAGGAAGTCCTAGCGATTCTTGCAAAGTTCACAAAGGGTAAAAAGGACTATACTGGTCGAAGCAAATCAAAAGCTCCGGCCGAAGCATTCCAGAAAAACAAGAAGTGGTGTCCACTTCACCAGCAAGCAGGGCATGATCTACGCACCTGTCGAGTTTGGCAAAAGAAACTAGAGGATTATTATGCAGGTAAAGGACCATTTCCCGCAATACAGGAACCCAGAGAAACGAGTTCCAAAAAGGACAAGGATGGCGATGAAGAGATGGAGTACTAGGATCCTCAACACACGGTCAACATGATCTTTGGCGGGTCTTCTTCCTACGAATCAAAACATCATCTGAAGGCCATAGAGCGGGAGGTCAACCTCGTCAAATCTCCGACCATGACGAAACCATCAAAGTGGTCGGGCACAGCCATCTCCTTCAGCAAAGAAGACTGCCCCATCCCTTCGACTCGACCAGGTAGGTTCCCTATTGTTGTTGAACCAACTGTTAATAATTGTAGGGTTAATCGAGTCTTGATAGATAGAGGTAGCTCTTTGAATATATTATTTGCTGGGGCTTTAGAAGAAATGCAGGTTCCCAGGTCGAAGGTGAAACCAGTGAAATATGCCTTCCATGGCATAGTTTCTAGCTCCACCGCTAAACCGATAGGACAATTTTCCCTACCGGTTACATTTGGAAAGCTTGATAACTTCCGAATGGAAAAGATTCTGTTCGATGTGGTAAACTTTGAATCCGCATACAACAGAATCCTTGGTCGACCGGCATTAGCAAAGTTCTTGATAGCCACGTATTACGGTTATCAAAGTTTGAAAATGTCAGGACCAAAGGGAGTCATCACAATTCGAGGAGAGCGGAAAATGGCTTATGTGTGTGATCGGAAGTCCTTTGAACTGGTCGATGAACTTCCGACCAGAGAGGCTAATCCATCTACCATGCAGGTCAAGCACTCGAGGCCGAACATGACACCCAAGCCTTCCGACCAGACAAAGGTAGTACCACTCGACAAAGGCACTTCTCTGGACAGCGCCAAGTCGCCACCTGGATTAGGAAACACTGACTCATCTACCCACAAGATTCTGGTCGGGGCAAGACTCGACCCCAAATAGGAAGAGTCACTCGTCTCCTTCCTCCGAGCAAATCAGACGCGTTCGCTAAGCAGCAGCGTCCAATATGCCCGAGTCCCTCGAAGGTGATCGAGCACAAAGCTAGCTCTCGACCTAACAAAAACCGATCAAGGTAAGTCATGTGTTTTGCACCTAATCGGAAGGAAGCAATCCAGTCGGAGAATGACAAACTCCTCAAGGCTAGGTTTATTCATGAAGTTGACCACCCCCAGTGGCTTGCCAATCCTATAATGGTTAGAAAAAATAATGGGAAATGACGAATATGTATCGACTTTACAGACTTTAATAAAGCTTGTCCGAAGGATGATTTTGCCCTTCCACGCATTGACCAACTCGTAGACTCTACCTCCGGGTGTGAGTTACTAAGTTTTCTAGATACGTATTCAGGGTACCACCCGATTAATATGTGTAAAGAAGATGAAGAGAAAACTTCCTTCATCACCCCATATGGCACTTATTGTTATGTTAAGATGCCATTTGGTCTCAAAAACGCTGGTGCAACTTTTCAAAGGTTGATGCAAAAAAACCTTTAATCCACAAATAGGTCGGAATCTAGAAGCTTACGTTGATGATCTGGTCGTAAAGACCACCAACGCTGGCAATCACATTCTTGACTTACAAGAAACTTTCAACAACTTGAGAAGACATAACCTCAAGTTGAATCCGGAAAAGTGTGTGTTCGAGTTTCGCCGAAAATCGCTTCGGTTTCCTAGTCTCGCTAGAGGTATTGAAGCAAACCCAGTAAAAATAGCGGCCATCGACTAGATGCACCCTCCAACCACGAAGAAGGAGGTCCAAAAACTAACCGGCTGTATGGCAGCGCTAAGTCGTTTCATAGCAAGGTTAGGGAAAAAGGATTACCTTTCTTTAAACATCTTCGGAAACATGGGAGTTTCAAGTGGACTAAAGAGGCAAACGGTGCTTTTGAAGAACTTAAAAAGTACCTTACGAGTACCCTGGTCTTACTCTCTCCGAGATCGGGAGAAACATTGCTAATTTACGTGGCAGCAACATGACATACAGTTAGCGGTGTACTGGTCGTAGAAAGGGATAACATCCAATAACCAATTTATTTCGTAAGCAAAGTCTTACATGGACCAAAGGAAAGATGCCCACAGGTACAAAAGTTGCTTTATGGTCTCCTTATGTCTTCAAGGAAGCTAAGGCACTACTTTCAGGCCCACAAAGTGGTCGTACCGACCGGATATCTCCTTGATCAAGTCCTTGGAAACAAGGAATAATTAGGACGAATAGCAAAATGGGCGGTTGAGCTAGGGGTGTTTGACCTCCATTTTATCTCACGAATAGCAATAAAGTCCCAGGCAATAATAGAATTCATTGCCGAATGGACAAACCCTGAACCCACCCAAGGGCCCGAGTACGAACACCATGATGAGTGGACAATGTACTTTGACGGTTCCTTGATGTTAAAAGGATCGGGGGCTGGAGTGGTCTTGATATCCCCTACTGGCGAACACATTAAGTACGCCATCCAGTTAAATTTTCCTGCCACAAACAACGTGGCAGAATATGAAGGTTTACTGGCAGGATTCCGAGCAGCTCGTTCACTTGGGATTCGCAGATTAGTAGTGAAAGGCGATTCTCAACTAGTAGCGAATCAAGTAGGGAAAGAGTATCAATGCTCGTGTACCAAGATGTCATCTTATCTGGCGGAAGTACGGAAACTCGAAAAGCACTTCTTCGGTTTTCAGATCCAGCATATTCCTAGAAAGGGAAACTTTCTAGTAGACCAGTTGGCACGGATGGCCTCCACGAGGACAACCGTCCCGCTCGGAGTTTTTCTCGAGTAACTCGATTCGCCCTCGGTGGTCGAGCCTTCCGAGATAATGCATGATTCCTTACAGGTCGTACATACCGATCGTGAGAACATGGATGCTCCACAGGTCGTTGACGGTTGGCACTGTTACGATCAAGGTAGAGAATGGATGACATCGATCTACAATTATCTTCAGCATGACATAATTCCAGAAGATGATGTAGAGGTTGATCGTATAGCACGAAAAGCCAAATCATACACTCTTATTGAATGTACCTTGTATAAACGAGGATCTCACGGAGTGTTGATGAGATGCATATCTCAACCGGATGGCATTAAGTTGCTAACCGAAATCCATGAAGGAGTCTGTGGAGCACATCATTCCAACAGAACACTGGTCGGTAAAGCCTTTAGGCAAGGATACTACTGGCCAACTGCCCTTCATGATGCAAAAGAGCTCGTGAAGAAGTGCGTACAATGTCAGTTTCATAGCCGACAAGTACATCTGCCGGCGCAAGCTTTACAAACAATTCCTCTTTTCTTGGCTTTTTGCAACCTGGGGATTGGACATTCTGGGACCTTTCCCAAGAGCACCCGGGGGCCTTGAATTCCTTTTCGTCATGATTGACACGTTTACAAAATGGATTGAAGCTGAGCCTATTGTTAAAACTACAACTGATGCCGCTAAGAGATTTCTGACAAAAAATGTGATCACACGATTTGGTGTACCCAGTTGTATAATCACAGACAACGGTGCCCAATTCTCAAGCGGTCAATTCCAAGAATTCTCATGATTTAACTTGGTATCAAGGTTCATTTTGCTTCGCTTGCTCATCCACAGAGCAATGGAGCAGTTGAGCGAGCCAATGGTATCATCATGCAGGGGATCAAGCGCCGAGTATTCGACCAGTTAATCAAATGGTTAGGAGCTTGGGTTCAAGATCTTCCGTCTGTATTATGGGCCATTCGAACCATGACTAGCCGTGCGACTGGTGAAATGCCATTTTTCTTGGTTTGTGGTGCTGAAGCCATGCTTCCTCCAGAACTAAAACTTGGCTCTGCTCGATCTGATTGTTTGAACAAAAGCGATCAGAATGAACGACGACTTGATGATATCAATCTCCTTGAAGAACGATGAAACCAAGCCCTGGTATGATCAGCAGTATATCAATAAGCCATGCGAAGGTACTATAGTCGTAAGGTGCAACCTCGCAGCCTTGCTGTAGGTGATCTGGTTCTCAGAAAAATTCAGAATCAGGCAAATCACAACAAACTTTGTCCCGTGGAAGGTCCTTACACCGTGGTCGGTTACCCGACCGTGTTCTCATTTAACTAGCCATGTCGGACGGGCAAGTTTTGTCAAATTCTTGAAAAATTGATCAATTGTGTAAGTTCTATATCTAATTCTTTTTTACATTATTTCAATTCTTTTCATTTCATTAATGCATTCATTCATTTCTTTTCGACGAGTGATATGGTTTATATATCTATACTTATATTCTGGTCACCTATTATTGTTGTTTAAGATGGTCGGAGAAGACAATTTTTTTCTCTCTGATATCCTTTACCAGGATCTCTGATTACTCTTTGGCAACGACATCTGTGTCATACGTTGTATAGGTCCTAGTTGTGATCATTCCATGAATGATTCCGCGCACGACCATACGAGTAAACAGAGCATATTACAAAAAAACTTCATGTAGTGCTTTATACTATTAAGATTATGAAGACTATATTTCTTCATTTCAAAAATCTGTTCTAATCTCGTTTGGATACTGGACGGGACACAGAAAACCTCCTAGTCAAAGTCTCTCCTTTTTTGCACATGGTCCTGCCCACTGAAAGGAGCTTCCTAACGACGGTTCTTTTCTTACGATCCTCGCTGCCAGTCCGACTTGAGCCTGAGCACGTTTTGCGAAATGTTTTTCTATATCTTCTGTTCTTAGGAGTATTTTCCGACCAGTTTTGGGTCGTATATATAAATACGATCACTTATCGTTTTTGCATGCATTCTTGCATTTCTACTTTTGTCAATACAACAAATCTCTTTTCCCACCATAAATAATTTTGTTTGGTATTTCGATTATGACAAACAAAAGATCTATAACTAGTTGAAATCATACACTGGTTCTGACCAAAATGATTTACTAGTATTGTTACGATCAGTTTTGTCTTGTGATCAGTATAAACCCTCAAAACAATGGTTTCGACTTTTTATTTCTCCTTCTTGGCTAACCTGCTTGTTTAGTAAAGCCCTTCTACTACAAAGCGCCTGGGGCTAGGAGTATACGAAAATTTCAAAAAAAGTCAACAGGATAAAAAGATGATTGTTGATGACACAAAGGTAAGTTTTAGTTACAATTCTTATATTACAATGTCCTACTCATGAATATCTCCAGACTAATTACTGCTTCATGGAGATCCGACCTCCATCTCCTCTATAATTTTGTCTCCAAGTGGCCTAAGTTCTTCCATAAGCTTGGTCGCCTCATCAGGCAGGCAGTTGAAATCATCCTCAACGGCTTGGAGATTAATAGATGGGTTGGAAGCCTTGATTTTGCCAACATAAAACTAACTCTAGTAGCAACGCCTTCTTTCATAGTCTGGGCATAATTCTCTCGAGTAGTTTTGAGCAGACCACTGAGATCTCCTAGATGTCGGCCCATGTAGTTCATTTTCACTATTGGATCTCTTAAATTAGGCATGCTTGATCCTGATCCCATATCAAAGATCATCTTGGTCAAAGCTTGAATCTTTTCATCAAGATTCTTCACAAGAGCTGCCTCCTTTCCCTGCTCAAATTCCAGAGCCTTTTCGGTTCTGTTCAGCGCTTGCGTTTGCTCTACACAAGTAAAACAAGTAGTAAAGCACAACATGATCAGAGGGAGATAATAAGTCAAGTCTACAACCTATTACCTTCAATTCTCTTGTTCAGTGTCTCATTCCTGGTCGATGCATCTGCAATCGACCGGTCCTTAGCTTGATTCTCTTCTTCAAGCAGAGTTATTTTGGCTTTACCAGCCATGTTTTCTTCTTTTATTTTCTCCAAATCTATCTAATACGATGAGGGAGAATAATTAGAGAAGAACAAAGTATTGAAGAAAGAAAAAGGTTAAGTGGAAAGTTCTTACTTTCCAATTCAGAGTGTTTCTGCTCCAAATCTTTAATCCGCTTGGTTAGTTCTCCGACCACAACAAAGTTCTCAACCAGATGCTACACAAATAGCATTTCCTCTTTAAGTTCCCTATAAAACTTTTAAGAGAGACTATGAAACTGGTCGTGGATACTTACCTAGATTGCCAAATCATTATAACCGCCAAATATTGAATCAGGGTGCATTTTGATTTGATGATCCGATATTTTTTCCCATGCCTCGTCAAGCTCCTTATCCTCGATAAATCGGGGGTGAAATGAGAACTTGTTAGGTTGAGGAGGATTACCAACACTGGTCGGAACCTGTTGAGGGCCTTTAGGGGCATCTACCTCCGCAGAAGGAGTTAGAACCACCAATGGATCCAACTCGACCGTTGGCTTTGACAACCGCCGGGGCTTCTTCGACCATCGCTTCTCAGAAATTTGTCCCGGGAAGTGCTTTGGTCAATAACTTCCACAAAGCCGGTCCTCGTGAAGATTCTCGCCTAATCAAGCTTAACACCGTAAGACCTATACAAAACGAAGAAGGGGAGTTCAAAACACCAAATCATTAAGAAACTATTAAAGGTGTGCACACATATGACCTCTTTCATTTGTACATACCTACTTAATTTCCTGGATTTGACTTTGAAACGCGGTAGAGTAAATTCTGTACCGCCAGCTTTCTTTTTCTTCTCAACCAAATTCGCCAGTTTTGAGTCGGCAGGGTTGGTTAAACCCCTCACATCCTCTGACAGGATATCAGAGGCAATATCCTCGACCAACTGATCGAAGATAGTATCCCAGATCATCGGTTCGGAGGGAGTGGTTTCATCAACCTCCAGATCAGTTGCTTCAGTAACAACTGTATGGTCGTGAACGACCAAACTGGAGTCTATCGTTTCCGTAGCTACGCTTTGTGGACCTTCATTTTTCTCCACCTAAATCGAAAAACGAATTTGGTTAGGTGATGAAATTTTTTATCTAAAATATATATATTCTTCTTTCATGCTCTATTACCTCGGGAGATCCATCTTCTTCCAGTGGATCAGAGCACGAATCGGTCAGAGCTACGGTGGGATGTTGATCCTCACCTGATTGTACAATTCGCAATCCGACCGACTACAAAAATAGAGCAAAATCAATGAACTGGTCATAGAATATATATATATATATATATATATATATATATATATATATATATACATGATAAAAAGAGGTTTGATTATCTACCTTAAGTCTTGCCAATCTCTCTTCAATAGATACTATTGCCAAGATGTCAGGGAATGCAGCCTTTTCACCAGGCTCCCCAACGTAGATCATCCTGATCCGCTCTCTGATTTCCTCAGTAGAAAGTCCTTTAAAAAAAGAGGAAGGAAGAAAGGAGACAAGAGCAAATTTTAAGGTATTACGATAATCAAATAATGAATCATACTGGTCGGAGCTTTTTCTCAAAGACTTACCACCTCCTGAGATAGCTTCATCACGACCAATGGACCGGAGCAGGGAATGAGTCTGGAGCCTCAAAGGACTAATCTGGCGTTTGGTGAAGTCCCTCACCACATGCCAGGAAGTCAAGCCCTTGACCCTCAAGTCATAGATGGCATTCACCCATCTTTCGACCACTCCTGCCTTCTCCATGGTCTTCCTTAATTTCGCAAAGTAAAGGCCATCATCCTCATAACCATCATGTAGAACCAGCTCTTTTCCATAACGACCACGAGGATTTCGAGTACATTTGATGTACTCATTGGCCTTCCCGTCCATGAAGGCGCAAGACTGCATTCTCCAGAGTCCCGTGGATTTTCCCGACATCGCCATCCGATAAAAATACGAAGAGCCTCAAATTTGGGCGCACTCCTGTATGCTTCACATAGGTGGATAAAAATAGTAATATTGGCGATGAAATTAGGGGCTAAATTCACCAATTCCACCTCATAATACTCTAAAACACGAGGAAGGAATTTGTGCACCGATACCCTCACCAAGACTCGATGTGAGCAAGGAAGACTGAATTTCCCCATCTTTGTGGCTCGGAAAGTGCTCCCCACCACCGATCTCCATGCAACCAGATTCTTGTTTGGGAGCATTCCCATCTTCTCCAAATAGCTTTAAGCTTCTTCTCATTCAAATCAAGACATCCACTTTGTAATTTGATCCGACATAGTGAAATTTCTCAAAGGGATGAGTAGTGGCCTGAGGAGGCTTTGAGGTCGGAAGGCAATAAGAAATCGGAAAGATTTTCTTAGCAAGGAACTCAAGAGGATTTGAAGAAGATCTCGAAGCATAAAAACTCTAGAGCCTAGCAAAGGAGATTTTATAGCTTCGGGTCTTTAACAAAGAATGGGGATTGATCTAAAAAGTCCAACGGACAAAAGTCTCTTTTTTGTCCAACGGATAGAAAAAACTCTTAGGTTACAAAGGCAGGTTCTCAACTTTAAAGTGAACACAGACCACTTCGAATGTCACGACATTTACTGAGGTCTGCTCGATACGACTTCATCGGGAGAAAAGTGTTCACACGACCTGTTCATTTAAAGTTCGGGGGCTAGCTGACGAGGATTAAAACCTCTGTGTATTGTTTTAATACACAATAAAAGACCATACGTCTTCATGGTCATAACCTCTAAGGCTAACAACCTCACACACACACATACACTCCTGTAGATCAAAGCTTATAACCTTAATTTATTCTGAAGGGACAAACAATTATGGAAATGATGCAAAGACTAAACGAACCATGCAACTGATCAAGGCAACATCACTGACCATCCTTCAGCTTTGCAAGCTGAGAAGTAAATGTGGATGAAACGGATTTAGTGGTAGATCGGAGTACTTGGCGGCAGTGGTGCATTACCGTACTCGGCGATGGCTTCGCTTAGCATCCAAATTTGGGCACCGCTTGAGGTCGGGCTTCATGCACGAGCTTCTTGTGGAAATAGTCAAAGAAGTGCTTCACAATCGGGTGGTCACAGAGGAACGCCGAGGTGCATTTAGCAGACAAGTAGTGCATCTTGCCGGCGATGGCGACGAAGGTTTTCTTGCCGTCAGCGTTTACGTCGCACAGTGGCACGATCTTGGATGGCTCCTGCCCTGGGCACATTGTGCTCGCCACGCTGTGGAGCTGTGCGAAGCAATCCCCGCGAGATTCCTCACCTTCTCCTTCTTCTCCCTTCCTCCTGTCCTCCTCCCTTTCCTCCTCTATTTAGCTTCCTCCTTTCCTTCTCCTCTCTAAGTGGCGCAATGGGGAGGAGGCAAGATGGTGGCGCATGGGGTGGAGGCGCTAGAGGCGAGGGTCCGTCGGGACCGGATATTTATAATGCCAGAATATCACAGACGGTTCTTAATAAGTGAGAATGTGTCATCAATTTAACTTAATCAAAAGTAGTATCAACCTTTATTTGTCTTATAGTATTGTTTGCACAAATTTGGTACTCATGTCTTCTATATTTTCTTGCAATTTGAGTTGTACTCGTAAGTGGTTTGACTAGTCATGCCTTGGTCTAGTCGGACATGTCATTAATGTCACAAATTTATTTTTTTAGTACTTTTGTTACCAAGTCATTACGTTTTTTTCTTGATATTAGGGAGATCGATAACATATTTTATCTTGATTGTTACATGCCATCAAGTTGTGTTGTTGTGGTCTACTTGTTGGTGGGGGTGGAACGTCGGTGAGGTTTGGGGTGTAAGTGTAATTTTTTAATCTAAAATGTACTACCATGCATAGCTATGAGCCTACGACTACAAGTCAACTACTTAGTTTCATTTTCTTGAAAGAAAAACTGGCAGGAGAGCTGCCTGTTGTGCTATAGTCAACTACTTAGTTTCATTTTCTTGAAACAAAACCCTGGCAAAGCAGAGTCATTCTTGTGTTAGTAAAGAAGGATAGTTTTAGTTTATGTTACAAAATGTAGAAATGTGAGCTGAATATCGAAAGGAAACTATGAACTCTTGTGCTTCTTATAAAGGTGCCACCAGTAATATCCGTGTTGTGTCCAAGGGCGCAAAAATGCGTATAACCAAGTGCAAAGGTCTAAGGTCCAATTTTGCCAATAGTACGTAATGGTACTACGTATATACCCTTTTTTGAAACCCCTTCGAATCAAGTGTGCTTCGATCTGCACCGGGTTGTTAAATATCTTTAGATTACCGCAATCAATACATAGACAGTACATAAATTTTATCTCCTTTTTCAATGCTACTATGTACTATTGCAGTAGAGCTAGAAAAGCAAGCATGGAATACAACAATTGTTTCGGAATTCACATTTGTGAATTTGTATATATTTGTATAACCTTTTTTAATTATGAATTCGCATTAGTTTCACATATTCAATGGAATTACATATGCCTGGACACTAAAATTTTAATTTCAAATTTATATATGTTATAATATTACAATTTGTGTACTCCATATATATGTAGATCCATACACTAATAGTATTTCTACTTAGGATGCACGTAAATTACAATATTGGTTCTATATTGGGGCCATGAGGCAATAAATTAGAAACATATAACAATTAGAAAAAAGTAAAAGAAATGAGAACAAAAGTTTGCCAATAGAATTTTTCTTATATTATCAATAACATAATATTATTGAAACCACGTAGCCTGTGCGGATGCACGGATTCATGACTAGTAGTACAGAATGGTACTACGTACTAGAACAGTAGAGCTAGAAAAGCAAGCATGGAGAGTCAAGCATTTTAACCTTATGACATTCTGTTTTTCTTAAACAGAAAAAATGATTTACGGTACGGAGAAGAAAGTTGCACAAAAGAAACTTGCAGAGGTTACATACCCAAAAAAATAGACACATCACACACGCACACATACACTCCTATAGATCAAAGCTTATGACCTGAATTTATTCGGCAGGGACAAACAATTCTGGAAATGACGCAAAGACCAAACGAACCATGCAACTGATCAAGGCAACATCACTGACCATCCTTCAGCTTTGCAAGCTGAGGAGTAAGTGTGGATGAAACGGATTCAGTGGTAGATCGGAGTACTTGGCGACGGTGGTGCATTACCGTACTCCGGCGACGGCTTCGGCTTAGCATCCGGCTTGGGCACCGGCTTGAGGTCGGGCTTCGGCGGCACGGGCTTCTTGTGGAAATAGTCGAAGAAGTGCTTCACGATCGGGTGATCACAGAGGAACGCCGAGGTGCATTCGGCAGACGAGTAGTGCATCTTGCCGGCGACGGCGACGAAGGTGTTCTTGCCGTCAGCGTTGTCGTCGGACAGCGGCACGATCTTGGACGGCTCCTGCCCTGGGCACGGGGTGCTCGCCGCGCTGTGGAGCTGCGCGAAGCAGTCGCCGCTGTGGAGGTCAGCGGCGAGGGGGATGCTGAAAGCGCCGGAGCTGTCCAGGTCGCCGACAGCCTTGCTCTCGTACTCACCGTTACCGTTCATGCATTTGATCGCTACCTGAAGACCTGACGAACATGGCCAAGCAACAGTTAGCTGTTAGCTCGACGATCAGTTACTAACTAGCTTAAAAATCGACTCTATATATACCCTTGAAAGCCTCCTCAGGCTTCATGTTCTTCCTCGTGCAGTCAGCACACTTGGCCAAGCCGACGACGACGGATGCTGCCTCGCCGTCTTGAACGTTCGCGACGGCGATCGCCATGATAATGGCACAGACGGCGCCAAAGAATAGTCCTCGAGGTGCAGCTCCCATGGATGAATAACCCTAGATAATAGCTCGATGTGTTATCTAGCTAGCAAGCTGTTGCTTGTGTGAAGTAGCTAGTAGCTAGCTGTGTGGTTGGGTGAAGAGCAAGGAGAGGGCATGCAAGGTTTATATAGGCGTCTGCATTGATCATCCAACTCGATCTGGACGTCAAAAAGGTTGGCGCCGAATTTACAGATCGCGAGTTAATGCGGTCCGTTGATTTGATCACGCACCGATTTGATATGATCTCCTCTCGGCTCTCAGTCCTCATGTCTACTCGGCTATAGCGCAGCTGGTTGATTATTACCTATAGCTACGTCCCACTGTTTGTTGCGGCATGCATGTAAGTATGCACTGTACATGCATGGCACCTCTCATTGGTGGTATTTCGCAAGCAAAGTTGCTTTGCTGTATCCCTAAATTAATTGTCATTAAGATAATCGAACATATTTTAAAAGGGCAGTAGTACCTCCAAATGATTGCATGTTTCTTTGATAAGAAGCTCTTTTACAGGTACTGTTAGTGCCCTTAAGAAATCAATGGCTAGCTTTGATTTCTACTACCACCTCTTACTAATAACCTGTGGCTTTCCTTTTGCTAGTAAATCAACGATAGAGTTACCTTAGTGGTTACCGTCCTCATGTCTTATCATCTTTTTCTAATGAAGAATTTTTTACGGTGATTTTCTAATCAAGAATTTATGCAATTAAGTATGATTTATTTTGGGGTAGATTGAAGTGTTGTTGATATCATAAAAGTATGATCGATGTAAAGTGTCTTTTACTATACTTGGTGCTTGGACAATATATATCCTTGTTGTGACCTTATGCCATCGCCTTCCGATCGTGAAAGATGTTTGGCATCGCCTCGCATAATTGCATGTTGGAACTTTATTTCTTTTTGAAAAAATTTAGTTGGGGTAGAAATCACCAAAATTCGCATTTCGTTGGTTTTCAAACCTAATGAAATCTGGACTTGAAATGTGGACAAAATTTGACCAAAATTTGGACAAGGTTTAATCAAATTTTCTCCAAAATCAGATTTAGGATGTAATTTGTCTAAATTCAAATATTTCCGATTTTTTTTAACAAATTATCAAAATTTCGGAGTGAGGCGAAATCACCGAAATTCAAAATTGTTTTCGCTGGTTCTGACAATATGCATGTTGTCTGAGGGTACCAACAAACGGTTGCCGAACCAAATGATATCTTGGGCATCTTCAAAAAATTCTTTGGCTTTACCCGCCTTCAAATTTTCCCGGATTTCAGCTACCTCTGCATCGATTTTCTGAGCCTCAAAGATCTGGTCTTCAAGTGTGGATTTCACCTCAAGGGCAGCGAGAAATCCCTCTTCAACCATCTCAAGACTTAGGCGCTGAAATTCAACACACAAGCCTTTAATCCATGTCGTTAGTACTGGTAAGAGTTAATCCGGGTTATTACCCTTACTAAAGATAGTTTATAGCTTAAGCATTTTGTTAGTTTGCACATCAATACTTTGATCATGCATCTTTTCAGCATTTTTGTACTTGTCAGTGTTTCTGGATGTTCATTTGATGTTGTTCTTTTAGGATCTGATTGTACCGACGTGAGTGAAAATATTTCTGAAGCTCTAGAAACTACACAAGTGGTTTATTACCAAGGCAAGCATTCTCTTGCACCATGTTGATCCCAGATTTGATATTTAATGTTTTGAAATTACAGTGACAACTGTGTGGATGCTATTTTGAAGTATCATTAATTTGTGAGTCTAGTTAGTTACATCCCAATCTTTGTGGCTTACCTTTAATCAAATTCATACACTTATGCTTAAGATAGAAATCTGGTGCTTGTGTTCTGGTCCTTAGGTTATTGCTTAGCCTTACAAGTCAGTAGCATGTTAATTGTTTGACAAGTTTATCTTGTTAGACCTGGGAAACACCTTTGTGATTTCTATATGTGATTTCTTTGTCAGTTTGGTTAAAACTAAAAGTTTAGTTAATTTTGTTGATAACAATTTTATCTAGATCTCGACAAGTGGATGCTAGTGATGGTGCTTTCGTGCACAAGACTAGGGAAATGTGGTAGTCTTGTCCGGATCGTTAAGGACTGAACTGTGACCTGTCAATTTGAGTACCTTACGTACTTCCACACGCGGTGTATGGGCGTTGCTTGGTTAAGTAAGAGGCTGACTTTATTGAGTTGAGGAACTGGTGGAGTGAGGACATTTGCAAAGTTTGCGTGTTCGTAGGGCTTCGATTTCAATTCTATATGTGCAGGGGAGCACAATTTTAATTTCTGTTCATTGAATCGGCTTTCCCAACACAACAAGTTTGCCCTGGTTAGCAGGTGCAATCCGTCGTTTGTACTAAGCGGGATCAGTCACACTTGGGTAAATCAACTCAATAATGCCAACTTGTTGAAAAATACCGAATCTTAGTTTACCCGGCTGGCATACCAAAGGAAGTATGTCATCATTCGGAGGCATCCAAAGGCTTACAGGCTGACTAAGTCATGTGGGTAAAGATGTACACCCCTACAGGGTTAAAACTATTCGAATAGCCGTGTCCATGGTTATGGACAACACTTGTTTTGATGGACAACTCGGTATAGACTTTGAAATTATTTGTGTCATGGTTTTACTGGTTGAGGCATGAAGGGTATTCATGCATGTTAATTGGTCAAAGTGGACAGCCACTTTGATTTTGTTATTGTTTGTGATTAAATTCTCTTTTACTTACTGTTTTAGTCCAAACTTGTTTATAAAACTGCCTTAGCAAAATTTGATAAGTATAGGAGCAAAACTGATTGCTTTATGCAAAAACTAATGCCTGTACAACCTTCCTGTTGTCAGCCTTAAGCATGTATAAATTCTAATCCTTTGGTTAGGTTCTACTAAACACTTTCTTTTAGTAGTTTTGTGTAAGTCTTGCGAGTACCTTTTGTACTCAGGTGCTTTAACCACTTGTTGCAGGTGAGGACGGTTACTTGTACGAACTACCCATTAGCACCGATCAGGGCGACGCAAATGAGTGACGCTATTTCGATCCTCCACTCAGTTGCCTGAGGGCGATGGGCAAACTAGTTGGAATTTTTTGTGTTTATATTTTTGTTTCTGCTGCTAAACTTCTGTTATTTTGCTGCTGGTCGGTTGTTTATGTTGAATCGAACCCAGCTTGTAAAGTTTTGTCTTGTATGTGTACTGTATGCTTTGTATGACATGGGACAATGTTGTTTAGGATATTTGTACAATAGTCTTTGATCTTGGGAATTATTGTAAGACATATATCCAGGAACCTGGTATTGAATTTATTCCTTGTCAAAAAATATGCTTTCGGGTGTAATTCTCTAACTTGGAATATATTCAATACCTGGGGTCCTCACAGACAATCCTTCCTTTTCCATGAAGAACTACGTGGTGGTTCTTATTTGTCGGGTTTGTTACATAAAAAACTTGAACAACTTGCTTAGCGAGTACGAATGGTTCATCCTTATATCTGACACATTTGAGGTCCACGGTAGTAACGCCGTACTTGTCGACCTTCACACCTTGTGGAAGTTTAACCCAATGGTATCGAAACTAGGGGATCTTGAAAAGTATGCAGTCGAGCTCCCAAATCTCCTCTACGATCCCATAGTAGGAGTTCAACCCACGTGGCCCGACGGTATTGAACTGCTCGTGAAATGCATTTATGCGGACACCGCTGTTCTGGACTGTACTCTTCCTATCCTGAGCTGTCGTATAAAATGTGTACCCATTTATGTCATATCCTTGCCATGTCACAATTGTAAATTTTGGCCCTTTTGCCAACCATAGCAGTGTATCATCACTTGATGACCTCCCAGTGAATCACACCTTTAACCATTCGTTTAACCGACGGTTGTGCTCTCTCGTGATCCAAACCTCTGATCGGTCTACATTCTATTGGCGCACCATGTCTTTGGACTCGTCGATGTACGAGGACACTTGGGTCATATGTTGCAAGACCGTGAAATGGGCTTGAGCGTATGTATCCAGATCGAGAGTGATTGATTTCCTTCCGATGGTCCCGATACCCTCTAGTCTCCCCTCACTACTACAAAACAGGCTATAGTAGACGCCCCATCACGACGGTTCCTTTGGAACCGCTCGTGTTGGGTCGATCCAACATGGGGTGGCGGCGGAACAACTATCACAGCGGTATTTTTAGAACCGCTGCGTGATAGTCAACTATCACTGAGCGGTTGAGAAATAGAACCGTCAGGAATTATCACAGCGGTTCTATTCACAAACCGTCGTGATAATCTAATCACGCAGCGGTTTTACGTTACAACCGTGCGTGTAGTATCCTGAGCGGTTCTTATTTAGAACCGCTCAGGATATTGAATTATCCTGAGCGGTTCTTATTTAGAACCGCTGCGGAGATGCGCTGTGTCCACCGCCGCAGCGACGCCGCCTCTCGCCATCGCCGCAGTGGAGCAACCCGCCGCCCCGCCGGCTCCGAGATCAACATACCTCCACACTTCAAGATCGATGGGATGAGGATCTAGCTCTTACTATGGGCAAATAGATATTGTAACTTCTCCTCCAAACTTTTTTAAAATTTTGGAATTTTCATATATATATAGCCAAACAACGTGCGTGGCGATGAGCTTACAAAAGATTAAAAACTAGAAACCTATCTAGTGGTGGAGGTAGGTCGCTATCTCCGCCTTCAACACTTCGAGGCGGCGACATCTTGGGCGGGCGGTTTAAGATCGAACGAATCTCGAAATCGCCCACCACGACGCCATTGCTCGAGTGTGTCCCAAGACCCTCGATCGTTGAACCAAGTTGAAGAGAGCCCATAGGCTCTCTTCTCTTGCTTGAGGGGTCTCGGCCTGGTCGACTCGATCGTCTGCTGCCTCGATTAAGCAGTCCAAGTGACGACAAGCCTCCTGGAGACGTGCAACTTCGTTTTGGAGGACCACGTCGACGACACGGTAAACTCGCCGAAAGTGGGAGATCACCCGGAAGACACGGCGGAGGAGAATGTCAAGACGGCGGAAGGTGGCCGTCACCCGCTCCGGCAAATTCTCGGACAGAGGAGTGAAGACATTGTTGAAATAGTGTTCTTCCGCAGCACGACTCAACGTATAGCGAGAGAGGTGCGCGTACAGTGCGTGTACAGAAGAGGAGGCAGCCATTTCTGTTTTTGTGGAGAAAGGGGATCAAGGAGGTTGTGTGAAATACATTGTAGAAGGATACATCTATATATAGAATAATTTCTAAAGCGAACGGAGACGAAGAGATATTTGGGGAGCTGTAGCGACGTTGGAAAATGAAGAGATGAAGCCGCGCCGTGTGATCGTGAGACGAAGAGACACACGCAGGAAAATGAAGACGAAGAGACACGCGGGAAAATGAAGAGAGTTATCACAGACGGTTCCGTTGTATAACCGTCTGTGAAAAGGAATCCTGAGCGGTTCTATTTAAAACCGCTCGTGATACGTTCATATCACGAGCGGTTGTATTTAAAAACCGTCAGGATTATCCTGACAGTTCTTTTATAGAACCGTCAGGATATTATTATCCTGAGCGGTTCTCGTTATAAACCGTCTGTGACATACTTTTTATAAGGCGGAAACGCTAGGGTTTTGCTCTCACTTGTCACTTCCTCTCCGCCCCTTAGGCTCTCGCCGCTGTTCGCCTCCTCTAGGGTTTAGGGCTGCGCCAGTAGTTTTCACCGCCGACTCGACCTCGGCGCCGCCGCAACCTCGGCGCCCCGACCTCGGTGCCTTCGACCTCGGTGCCGCCGCCCCCGACCACGGCGCCCCCGTTCACCTCCCTGGCCGTAAGCCCCGACGTCGCCGTCCTTCTCCCTCTGCACCGGCCTTCTCCCTCTGCACCGGCCTTCTCCCCGCGCCGTCCTCCTCCCTCTGCACCGGCCTTCTCCCGCGCCGTCCTCCTCCCGTGGCGGCCTCCTCCTTGCACCGTGAGTTCTTGTGCGGCATC
This sequence comes from Phyllostachys edulis, assembly GCA_036346405.1. Lineage (NCBI taxonomy): Eukaryota > Viridiplantae > Streptophyta > Magnoliopsida > Poales > Poaceae > Phyllostachys > Phyllostachys edulis. The sequence goes on along the minus strand of CM070563.1, from coordinate 45,905,411 downwards.
CTCTCTGTGAGTATTGCTCCTCTGTGGCGATTCGGCTTTGTTGATCAAGGGCTTTGTTGACATGCTCATGTGATGAACTATGTCTTATAATTGAGATTGAATGTGATAGTTAGTTCATACTTGAGCTCTATTGTATTACTTACTACCGTCAATATGATCTACTATTAATTGGTTACTTTGGTTGAGCTCATCGCTTACATTGCAAATTGATTAGTGGGCTTTGTTGACATGCTCGTGATGAACTCGCCTTATAACGAGATTGAATGTGATAGTTAGTTCATACTTGAGCTCTATTGTATTACTTGCTACTATCAATATGATGTATTGTTAATTGGTTACTTTCGGTTGAAAGCTAGTTATTACGATTCTTCATGTTCGATTCATTGAGAGTATTCAGTTTTAGTTGGTAATCTAATGACTAGTTTGTGATTCTTCTAGTAGTCTGTATGAGCTCATTCAACTTTTCATTTGCCATCTTGATCTCTGTAGTCAACCTCTGCTTGACTAGAAGTTTAATATGTTTTAGATTATGCTTGAGATCGTTTGACAGCTTAAGCAAAGTATTGTTTAGAGCTCATAGTTTGAATTTATATTATCATATTCATTTAATGAAGAGTATAGACAATAGGATTGAGATGGCAAAGACTTGTTCTTTAGCTACTCTCCTTCCGAGAGCACATAATATCATCAATCAATATGTTGGAATAGTGTCTGCCTTTCGTTAATCTCTAGACCTTTTATTGGTCGAGAATTTAATCCGACGGTTCTTATTAAGAACCGCTCTGTGATTCCTTTGCATTTCCTTAGAGAAGCTGGTGGATTAAGGAGTGTTAAATTCTTTAGAAATTATGCTTTAATGCTAATTAATTTTGTTGGGATTAATTCTGAAATTTGGCTAAAATCGCATTTTTACAACAATCCAAAAAGAAAGTTTTACTTGATTCTATTTTGTTTCTATGTTGGGATTAAACCTTTGCTTAGCATTTCCTTCGTCGATCATTTTACTTGATTCTAGTTCTATGTCTTCATTAAAGGCTAGTCTTCTATACATGAAGCATTAAACCTTTGCTTAGCATTTTCTTCGTCGATCCTGACACACTTGAGTGTACCTTTGCTTCGTGCCAATCCTCCACGGCACGAAGCAAATGGTACACTCCAGTGTGTCGAGCTCGATGAAGTAGGCTCGGGCAAAGATTTGTATCACTAGTTTCTATCTATACAAAGATCATAAGAGAGGCTGGTGGATTAAGGAGTGTTAGGAATGTTAGTAGTCTGTATGAGCTCATTCAACTTTTCATTTGCCATCTTGATCTCTATAGTCAACCTCTGTACTTCTTCCTGAGATTAATTGTTTCATATTTATGCTGGAATTATTTATGATTATTTGCTATGTCTATTTTACTTGATTCTATTTTGTTTCTATGTCTTCATTAAAGGCTAGTCTTCTGCACATGATGCATTAAACCTTTGCTTCGTTGATTAAGGAGTGTTAGGAGTGTTAGAATAGGAGCAGGGAGGCGGCGAGCCCTACAGGATTAAACCTTTGCTTAGCATTTCCTTCGTCGATCCTGACACACTTGAGTGTACCTTTGTTTTATGCCAATCCTCCACGGCATAAAACAAATGGCACACTCGGTGTCGTGGTCGATGAAGAGTATAGACAATAAGATTGAGATGGCAAAGACTTGTTCTTTAGCTACTCTCCTTCTGAGAGCACATAATAGGAGCAGGGAGGCGGCGAGCCCTACAGGATTAAACCTTTGCTTAGCATTTCCTTCGTCGATCCTGACACACTTGAGTGTACCTTTGTTTCATGCCGGTCCTCCACGGCATGAAACAAATGGCACACTCGAGCAGTGTCGACCTCGATGAAGTAGGCTTCCTTAGAGAAGCTAGTGGATTAAGGAATGTTAGTACTCTGTATGAGCTCATTCAACTTTTCATTTGCCATCTTGATCTCTATAGTCAACCTCTGTATTTCTTCCCGAGATTAATTGTTTCATATTTATGCTGGAATTATTTATGATTATTTGCTAATATTGCACATGTTGAGCATATTATTAAGTTTCAATGTATATGTTAATTTGGGACACTTGCAATCCATTTTATTGCATATGTAACTTATATAGATAGCAAGTGTTTAGATGGCAGAGACATCGTCTTCGCCGCCACCGACGCCAGAGATGGAAGAGGCGCCGACGAGGTCACGACACCGACGCCGCAGATGGAAGAGGCGCCGACGAGGCCGCCGTCACCGTCGACGATAATGACACGGAAGCGAGATGGCAGAGGACAATCGAAAATGCCTACGGGCCGACTGGTCATCACGGAGGTCAGTGACTTTGGGGTCCCTCTGAGTCCCAAGAGATCAGCGGCGAGATTCCGGACCATCTGCGGGATACTTGCAAGGGAACGGGTCCTCATCACCACACCAACGTGGAAGGACTGACGAAAGAAGCGAAGGCGCTACTGTGGACAGAACTTTCAGAGAAGTTCACTATTCCGTATAACATGTGGCACGCGTCTGACGGACGGCGATGCTCACGATGGGTAAATCGTGGAGGACCTTCAAGAGCATTCTTGTCACGGCACGTGAACACGGGTCAAACGCCTTCGCAAGACAAATTCTTGACGCGAAGCATGGGACACCTTTGTGGCTACGAAAACGACGGCGAATTTAAGGAGCAAAGTCGGGCGCACAAAGCTCTCCAGACACGAAACACTCACCAAGACAGACTTCGGCACCACTGGCACGCGGTAAATACGAGGAATGGGCGGCGGAGAAGGAGAACCCGCTTCGATGTCACGCACCGCGTTCCCTAAGCTTGTTAAAAGCGAGGGCACAAGTCTCGTCTTGGGCAATCTCCTTCACAAACCCGCGGACTGTGAAGTGTCCCAACGTGTGGTAAATATGTCGAACTACTAAGTTGTTAATAAGTCCATCACTTCATAGTGCCTATAATAACATGATGACCTCTTGCGGCGTGACTTGATCGCCCAAGCTTCCCAAGGCTCCTTCCATGCGCATGGGAGAATGATATACTATCTACGGCCTTGGGAAACAAGGAGCACCGGGTTGCACGCGAGGCTTTGGGGTTAACGTGCCTTGGAGTCATGGATTCGCGGACGACTCTCGCGTATAGGACTAGGAAGAGATCCAAGGCGAGCACGACAACCGGTTGGTACAGATGATTACTAACCAATTTCAAGTAGAGATGGCAAGATTGCGAGTCAAATGGATATACTCATGAGCGGTGATGCAAGTCGCCCCCGCTAATTCGGGAGGCGATCCTCCTCGGCGTCGGCGTGGCGTCGCGTCGCGCAGAATTGTGAACATGACGACGTCCGATTACCGATAGAGCGACATCAAGGTAGCGTACATCTATGGACGCACCAAAGATAGACCTATAGGACGCCTTAGCTAATTGCGTATCATTTTGTAGGAGCCGACGCCTGAAGCTCCAAGTGAGGATGGATGGGTCCTTTGTATTGAGGTCGCGCAGGGATGGTGTATCCATACGAGGAAGGGTAGTCTGACCACGGTGCCCGGTGGCGCCGCAGTTACGCCAGGTCCGTGGATATGGTACATGTCAATTTCCGAGCCGTCCCGCTGAAGATTTGCCCGAACGAAGAGATCACAACACTAGGGGATGCCGTCCTCTCTTTTATCCAGTGGCCCAAGAAGGACATCGCCTCGACCCAAAGAAGGTTGCGATCCGACACGACCATTCCTCTCCAACGGGACCCTCGATGACTCCACCTCATGTTTCGCCTCATAAGGCCACCTCTTCGATTCCCGTGGAGAAGACGCCGAAGGAACAGCAAAAGCGTGCCGCCGTATCTATTCCCGAGTCATCTCACAAGAAGACGCTGCCAATCGCTAAGGCCAAATCGAAATCCACAAACGTTAAGGCGCCTCCCAAGTCCGGGAAGTCCGCGATACCCGGGAACTACATCATCGGAAAACCATTGTGCTCCGATCAAGATAATGCACGCCGGATATGCTTGTCGCTTTGCATGCCCGGTACTTGGCGAAGACTCAAAAGAAGGGTGCGATCATCGAATCACCGTCGAATCGAGGATAAGCATTTCTTCAACGGACGAGGTACTTCGTCGGGCTTCAATGACTTATTTCAACTATTCAACCTCGTTGGCCTCGACGTCTCGCTTCTACGATGTTGGACACTGTAAGTGCGTACAATCAAGTTCTACATTCATGTAATACCAATAAATATCACAACTCATTGCTTATGTATAGATACATGCTGAAAAATGTCCGGAATGGAAAGAACCAAGGGTTTCTCGACCCACATGTGGTATCGTTGCAAACCATCCAACAAGACTCCTCCTTCGCCGAGAAATACATAACGAGGTCATTGCTTCGTCGATTTAACATGAAGTACATAGTGGTGTCCTACAACCGAGGGTAAGTGTCACTACTTGCTATACAAATTTTATTTGTACTTTATACGCAACCACTAACTTAGGTTTAATGACTATAGCGACATACATGAGTAGGTACCATCGATCCTTTTAGTTATTATACCCAAGAGGAACCATGTGATATACCTTGATTCCCTAAACCGCAACAAGCACGACTTCAGCACTCTAAGAGGAATACTCGAGAGGTATGCTCATTTCCTCCTTACATAACTCTATTGTAGTCTTCATTCGCTTGAAATGGCCGAGGATAACCTTTTGAATCATGTAGGTCGCTCATCAATTATGTTGCCAACAAAGGAATATACAATGGAAAGAGCGCCTAACTAACACACAGGATGGATTTTCCGACGCACTACAACACTATAATCCTATATCATACTTCATAATAACGTCTCGGTGAGTATACCTATATATGTAATTCTATTTTTTGCGGTGCTTGACAAAAAGATGATGAGTTATGTGCAATCTACGCTGCGCTATCATATGCGACTAATCCTTACAACTAGGAAGAAGGATCCCGAGGTTTGTCAATCTCGAATTAATTATTTCCTAATTATAAATTTAAATATATATATCTTACCACTTTACTCTTGCTAGTGGCGGGCCTTGAATTTACAATGTGATTCACTCGTTGCGGAAGAGATCAAGGACATTCGAGGAAGCTCATACCTTTATCAACACAAATCATTAACGACAACGGAGAGTTTCACTCCGTCGCCAACCCGAGCATCACCCCACTAAAACCTCTCAACGCAAAACAATTGTAATCTAGTTGTAACTATAGCGACAATACTTGAACAAATGCGGATCTTTTGTAATTTATTTTGAGTAATGATCACTTTGAGTTGTCATGGCTCCTTGAATCTATTTTTGTGAATGCTTGAATCTGCTTACGTGAATGCTTGTTTTCAGAGGGCATGGCTAGCAATTCCCGAGGCTAACCAGAAAACACCAAATTGTGGGCGAAGTGCGAGCTATCACAGACGGTTTTACGTTAAAACCGCTCAGCGAAGTCAAGTATCACAGAGCGGTTTGAACAGAAAACCGTGCGTGATAGGAAAATATCACGAGCGGTTCTAAATAAAACCGTCGTGATAGGAGAATATCACGCAGCGGTTCTACAAAAAGCCGCTCGTGATATTCTCCTATCATAGACGGTTTTATTTAGAACCGCTCGTGATATTCTCCTATCACGAGCGGTTTTCGCTCAAACCGCTCAGGATATTGACTTCACTGACGGTTTTTAATAAAACCGCTCAGTGATATTTCGTATCACGAGCGGTTTTGTACCGCTCTGTGATAATATCTCGTTATCACAGACCAACAAACATAGACGGTTCGGAAACCGTCTGTGATGACGGTTCCGAACCGTCTGTGATGTCGGTTCCTGTAGTAGTGCCTCATGACAAGATAGAGGCACACGTATCAGTTCCACCTGAGCCATGTAGTCGATGCAGAACTCAATGACCTCTTCGGTTGCATAACCTTTGAACATGCTACCCTCCGATCGTGATCGATTCCATACGTAGAACTTGAGAATTCCCATGTACCTCTTGAATGGGTACATATGATGTAGGAACATATGGCTGCATATCTTTATCTCTTTCACAAGGTGAACAATGAGAAGGACCATGATATCGAAAAATGACGGAGGGAAATATATCTCAAGATGACATAGAGTCGTCACCACCTTGGCCTACAGAGCATCTAGTCCTTCGGGATCAATGACCTTCTGAGCAATTGAGTTAAAGAAATAACTCAGCCTCAAGACTGCCACTCGGACCTTGTTCGACAAGATATTCCTTATTGCAACAGGAGGCATTTGTGTCATACCAATTAATTTCAAATCTTTCATAGAAATAAGTTTCTTAATGCTAGCGGAGTAATCGAACGAAACTTTCACACCAAGCAAGGTCTGGCACAGTTTATTTCTCTCGGCCTTGGACGGAGTGTAGCAAACTGGGGGAAGGTACATTCATCCTTTATCGGTCTCTTTGGGTGCTAATTCGGTCTTTATATTCATATCAACCAAGTCATGCCGTGCGTTAACACCATCCTTTGTTTTGCCACTAATGTTCAGTAAGAGAACAATCGAGCTATCACATACATTCTTCTCCACGTGCATGACGTTGATGCAGTGGCGAACTTCTAAGTGCTCCCAATAAGGCAAGTCCTAAAAAATAGACCGCTTCTTCCAGATGTTCCTCTAACAGGTCCTTAATTTACGTCCCTTCCCAAGAACAACATCGATATGCTTAACCATATCATAGACCTCTTTCCCTCTAAAAGCCCTTGGAGCTGAACCGTCGTCCTTATTTTCGTCGAATTGTTTCTTCATCTTGCGGTATGGGTGAATCCTGGGAAGGAACGTACGGTGACGCATATACACAATTTTGCACGAGTTGTTCAGCCATACACTCTCCGTACCATCTAAGCAGTGCGGACAGGCTTTGGCTCCTTTTGTACTGAACCTCAACAGGTTACCAAGGGCAGGAAAATCATTAATGGTGCAGAACAACATGGCACGTAAAGTGGAGTTCTCTCGTTTGTATACATCCCATACATGTACCCCTTCGTTCCACAGTGTCACAAGATCTTCCAGCAATGGTGCTAGGTACACATCATGTCAGACCCCAATTTTGGAGCTTGGGATCCCCTGTGTATATGGTGTCATTCCCTGGATCAGTAGCTGACACACACAAAATACCACGTTTGCTCAAGCACTTACCTACAGAAGCTCTAAGCGGTCACACGTGTTACATTCGTAGCCACGACCATATTTGGTTGAAAATGGCAATTTAGGATGGTCTTAAAGAGGTCCTAGCACGGTTCTATTGTGATCCCAAGGAGGTCTTGAGTGACCCTAAGGAGATCCTATGGAGGTCATGCGAGGAGGTCTTGAGGAATTTGAAGGAGGTGCGGAGAAGCCAAAGGAGGTCCTGAGGTGGTCAAGAGAGGTCCTGCGAAGGTCCTGTAGCTTATAAGGAGGTCCGGGGAAATCCTAGAAAGACTAAGGGAGGTCCTAGGAGGTCTTGTAGTTCACGAGGAGGTCTAGGGAGATCTTGGGAATGTCAAGGGAGATCCTAGGAGGTCCTATGGTTCATGAGGGAGTCTTGTAGTGGTCTTGGGGAGGTCTTGAGGAATGTTGTAGAGACATCCTGGGGAGGTCCTGAGGAGGTCGCGAGGATACATCAAAAGAGGTACAGGAGGTCTTGGGACAACTGGAAGTGATCTTTAGACCATATAGGGGTGGTCGTGGGTCTCCTAGTGGTGGTCCTAGACCATCTAGGGGTGGTTGTGAGACATCTGGTTTTGGTCTTAGATCATCTAGCGGTGATTGTGAGACATCTGGTTGTGGTCTTAGATCATCTAGGGGTGGTCGTGAGGCATCTGGTTGTGGTCTTAGACCGGCTAAGGGTGATTGAGAGTCATCTGATAGAGACCCTCGACCAGCTAAGGGAGGTCCTAAGTTACTTAGTAGCGGCTCTAGACCATCTAAGGGGGAGGTGGACGTAGGACATCCATTTAGAGTCTGTAAACACACTGATCGTGAAGTTCGCTCAATGTAAATGGTACTCAAAATGAACAGTGTAAGCCCATAATATATTACATATATGTTAGGCCGTGGGGCCACGTAGGCAGAAGTTTTACAAAAGCCAGAGTGTGGAAACAAAACAGGTACGGAAGCAAAGTACATCATAGTGGATCCATTCACTTTGCCCACAAGCAAGCGACTGGGGGTCCCTGCCTAAGCTTCGTTATCATCACCACCATCTGGTTCATCCTCCATGAAGAACTACTAAGGGTCTTGGTCATTCGGGTCTGAAAAGATTATATTGGCAGAGCCTGAGTACACAACCGTACTCGCGAGCCAACCCACAACGCAGTTCATATAGATGCAAGGCAAATCAAGGGAGGCCTAGAGTTCTTTTATTTGCACAAAGCCAAGTTTGAATTAGACTAAATACAAAATCCCGAGACTTAGCATTTTTACAAAAGGGGTTTATGAATGAGTTTTTATTTTACAAATACTAGTGGAGGTCCCACCTCCTATACCATTGAGTGGCTCCATCCACCCAATGCTTGGGCAATCCCGTATTTACCACTGGTCCCCGACTAGGCCTTTCTCAAATCCCTGGGGTCCCACCCCAGCCTTCCCTTTTCGTCACAAATAGTTTTGTAAAAATGAAGACTATATCAAGCAAGTTCTCAGCACCGCTCTTGACCGTGAGCACGTCTATCATGATAGTTTTCTTACTCTGCAGAGTTCGCACACTTTACCCTCAAGAGGTAATCATCTTGATATATACACATGTTGCCTTAGACATGTGAATCAAGGAGAGATTACCACAAGGCCTTTACAATGCTCAACCTCAACGCACTCCATCCGCTCACTAAGGTTTCCACCGCCCCGAGCCCACTCCCTAGGCTCTCCGAGAGGCCCCCTCTTGTGCCAATGCGGTTCCTGTGGCTTCGTTCTCCCCCGGCTATCCACCCGCAATCAACCCAACGGTAGATCTATGTCGACGCGAGAAAATTAGTCGGCCAGGTCGTACCCATTATAGACTTGTGGTTGCACTATTTTTGCATGAGAGGTCATTCTAAGATTCAGTCCTTAATTGAGCAGGGCGGTACATCCACATACCAGCCACTCTTTCCAACTGCCCCAGTCGAAAACAGTTTTTTAGGTTTTATTGTTTTGGAAAATAACCATTTACTTCAACATACTAGCTAGGCTCCCAGCCTCAACTGCCCCAAATCATTTTCCAAAGTTTTTAATGATTGTGGTCGAGCAAATTAATGCCCGCATGACATTGTATCTAAGCAAGGCTAAGCATGACACTTAGATATAGACTTATTAACTAGCAGGTAATCCATTAAGTCTAGGGTGTCAAAGGATAGTGTCCAAGTTCAAGGATTTGAAAGTTTATACACAAGTATTTGTTAAGGCATTAACTATAATCTAGACCAATTTAGTTTGATAAAACACAGCAATGCAGTTTCATAATTTAAAGCAACATAATTTGCAAAAGGTAGGTGCAACATGGTCAAAGGGTTGACTTGCCTTGTTTAGAGTGCTGCTGATCGGGATCCTGGTCAACGAACGGTTCTTCGGTCGCCTCGGCTTCTATAATTGCAAAACAACCGAAAAGGCAAATAAGCATATATTCCAACTTAAATTGTTTTCAAATCTACAAAGAACTCAAATAATGCAAAATCGTATATTAGAATGTGAGACTAGCACAATTGAAAACTCAGTGGTCGTTGGATCGGTGGAGGTCGTAGGAGCTACTGTGTTTCTAGAAAGATACGACAGGGAGGTCGTGGAACTACTATGACTTGGGGTGGTCCTGGAGGTGCTGTGACTAGGGGAGGTCTTGGAATCACTGTAGCCAGGGGAGGTCTTGGAATTATTGTACTAGGGGAGGTCCTGGAATCACTGTAACTAGGGGAGGTCGTGAGAGTGCTACGACCAAGGAAGGTCATGGACCAAGAGGGTGGTCTTTGCGAAAAGGCCACGAGGGAGATCTAACGAGAGGGAGGTCTGGACCCTTAGATCTAAACGAAGAGAGATCTGGACCGTTAGATCTAAACGATGAGAGGTCTGGACCCTTAGATCCAAATGAAAGGTGGTCTGGACCCTTAGATCTAAACGAAGAGAGGTCTGGACCGTTAGATCTAAGCAAAGAGTGGCCTGGACCCTTGGATCCTAACGAAAGAAGGTCTGGATCCTTAGATCCAAACGAAAGGTGGTCTGGTCCCTTAGATCAAAACTAAGAGAGGTCTGGACCGTTAGATCTAAATGAAGAGAGGTCTGGACCGTTAGATCTTAAATGAAGAGAGGTCTGGACCCTCAGATCTAAACGAAGAGAGGTCTGGACCGTTAGATCTAAACGAAGAGAGGTCTGGACCCTCAAACCCAAATAAAGGAGGTTTGGGACCTTAGATCTAAACAAAGAGAGGTCTGGACCCTTGGATCCTAACGAAAGAAGGTCTTGTCGGTCAAGATGAATGCAAAGGAGGTCCCGTCGGTCAAGATGAATGTAAAGGAGGTCCCGACGGTCAAGATGAACGCAAAGGAGGTCCTGGAGATACCAGGACCAGGGGAAGGTCATGAGAGTGTTGCGACCATGGGAGGTTGTGGAGACGCCATGACCTCGGGAGGTCTTTGCAGAAAAGCCAAGAGGGTGGTCTTTGCAAAAGACCAAGAAGGTGGTCTTTGCAAAAGGGAGGTCACGATTAAGAGGGTGATCTTTGTAAAATGGGAGGTCCGTGCAAGGAGGGAGGTCGTGGAAGTGTTAACCGTGCATAGTTGAATGGGACGAATATTCGACTGTACAGCAGAGGTCGAAAGAAGCACAAGTTCAACTGTATGGATGCAATCTAATGAACAAGCGGAAAAGCCAAAAGAAGAACCAAAGGAACATCCAAGAGAGAACAAGACGGCTCGAACTAGGAAGAGCATCTGGCCACTAGGAACATACCGGTACGGGCTGGGAAATGAGCTAGTCAGAGCCAGCTGGCGACGTGGGCCACGACTTCGAGAGAAGCTCTAGTTGCAATAATAGCTTGAAGCAGAAGGGTGGTCTTTGGTCTTCAAGGTTGCTCCCTGGAAGCAGGTAATTGGTCTACTCGGATGTCTTGAAATGTCCTGGTCGGAGGTGAAAAGAGAGCGATCTCCAAGGCTATTTCGATGGGTGCCTACGACAAGGCGGTGGTGGGGGCGCTCGTCGAGACGAGCGCTTGATCTTGTCTGGAGCTCGAGCTCTCTTGGAGGAAGAAGAGAATGGAGTTAGCACTAGAATGGCTAAGAAAAGCAACAAGGAGGCAACAAGGACTTGGGCAACCATATATATATATATACGCACAACCTGTCCAGGTGGGGTGGTCGGAGGGGTTGGTGCTGTTGATAGTATAGGCAGCATAGGGCAGCTGAATGACATCTTGGGTGACTGCTATTAATGGAGAATAGACCACACCACGTTGGACCTTTGCCCTAGCGCACGCAGCGCACGAGTGGGAAGCACGGTTTCCCCGCTTGACCACTGTTGGTTGAAGGAACAGGAGAGGGGTGCACAGGAGCGAGCGTGTCGGATCAGACACTGGGCTGATCAACACTTTAACCAAAGGAGATAGGGGATGAAGAAAGGAAGATTAGAAAGACTTGAGAAAAGACAAAATGACAGGATGGTAGATAAAATCATGAGAGCAGAAGAGATGCAAAATGTCGTCAAGCAAATCTCAAAGATGCAGGCAAACGAACGACACAAGACATTATACAAAAAGTTTTAAAAATCTCTCATTTTTACAATCATGAATTTTTGGGCTGTTACACATCAATATCATTCCCAGGTTGCTTCAGCCCGTGGATAAGTAGTGACATCACAATGTACTTCCACTTCATACACAGCCAAGGAGGAAGGTTGTACACACATAGATTCACGGGCCAGGTGCTATGTCAGCTACTCATGTTACCGAAAGGATTCATTCCATCTGTACTCAACCCTAACCTTATGTTCCTCGATTCAAGACCGAACTCTTGAAGTCTCGATCGAAGTTTCTCCACTAAGCGTAATCGTGAGGTGTCTTAGCTTTCCATCTTTCTTACGCTCCTCCGAGTGCCAACACAGCAATCTTACCTCCTTTCGGTTCGCAAATAAATGCTTTAAACGTGGGATCATAGGCAGATACCACAACATCTTAGTAGGAGGTCCTTGCTTCACCTTAGCAGTATTCTTACGCTTGTATCGGGATGCTTTGCACATGGGACATACATGCATATCTGCATACTCTTTACGGTAGAGGATACGATCGTTCGGTCATGCATGTATTCTTTCTACTTCCATTCCCAATGGACAAAGAACCTTCTTTGCTTGGTAGGTGGTGCTGGGCAACACGTTTCCCTCTGGAAGAATGTCCGCTAGGAGACCTAACAACGCCGTGAAACTCTTGTAGGACCAACCATTGCTTGCCTTCAATTTCAGCAGTTCAACCACGGTTGACAACCTTGTGTATTTCGGCTTGCAACCAGAGAACAAAGGTTTCCCCGAGTCCTCTATTAAGCCCTCGAATTTAGAAAACTTTCTCTCACTGTAGTTCCCTTCTGCATCGCGTAGCATCTGATATAGATTGTCATCGTGCGACCTATCCTCATCAAAGGCACAGTCCACATCCGGCATATCATTGACTTCCTCGGCGATGTCGTCATTATTAACTTCTTATATAATTTTCTCTTCACCGTGACTGGTCCAACATGTATACCCTTTTTTGAAACCCCTTCGAATCAAGTGCACTTCAATCTACGCCGGGTTGTTAAACATCTTCAGATTACCGCAATCAATGCATGGACAATACATAAATTTTATCCCCTTCTTCAACATATCTTGCTCGGCGGCTCTTCTAAAAGCAAACACGCCATTAATGTACTCTTCACTCATACTGTTCTCACCGTACATCCAGTTTCGGTCCATCTACGCTATGTATGTAACAAATTAGTGTCAAATTAGATTAATAAACCGCCAGTACGTACTTTTCCTATTGACCAGACATACTTAAATTGATTAGCGATAAACCTAGAGCAAATGTAAAGGGTTACAGATCGTTAACCTCGGAGCTCACGACGAAAATACCAAATATCCCATGAGATTCCTCACATTCTCCTTCTCCTCCCTTCCTCCTCTCCTCCTCCCTTTCCTCCTCTCTTTAGCTTTCTCCTTTCCTTCTCCTCTCTAAGTGGCGCAATGGGGGAGGAGGCAGCATGGTGGCGCAACGGGGTGGAGGCACTAGAGGCAGGGGGTCTGTCGGGACTAGATATTTATAATGCCAGAATATCACAGACGGTTCTTAATAAAAGAGAATGTGTCATCAATTTAACTTAATCAGAAGTAGTATCTACCTTTATTTGTCTTATAGTATTTTTTGCACAAATTTGGTACTCATGTCTTCTATATTGTCTTGCAATTTGAGTTGTAATCGTAAATGGTTTGACTAGTCATGACTTGGTCTAGTCGGACATGTCGTTAATGTCGCAAATTTATTTTTTAGTTCTTTTGTTACCAAGTCATTACGTTTTTTCTTGATATTAGGGAGATCGATAACATATTTTATCTTGATTATTACATGCCATCAAGCTGTGTTGTTGTGGTCTACTTGTTGGTGGGGGTGGAACGTCGGTGAGGTTTGGGTGTAAGTGTAATTTTTTAATCTAAAATGTACTACCATGCATAGCAATGAGCCTACGACTACAAGTCAACTACTTAGTTTCATTTTCTTGAAAGAAAAATCGGCAGGAGAGCTGCCTGTTGTGTTATAGTCAACTACTTAGTTTCATTTTCTTGAAACAAAAACTGGCAGGAGAGTTGCCTGCTATGTTAGTAAAGAAGGATAGTTTTAGTTTAGGTCACAAAATGTAGAAAGGTGAGCTGAATACCGAAAGGAAACTATGAACTCTTGTGCTTCTTACACAGGTGCCAGCTGTAATATCCGTGCCGTGTCCAAGGGCGCAGCAAATGCGTGCTAACCAAGTGCAATGTCTAAGGTCCAATTTTGCCAATAGTACAGAATGGTACTACGTACTAGAACAGTAGAGCTAGAAATACAAGCATGGAGAGTCAAGCATTTTAACCTTATGACATTCTGTTTTTCTTAAACAGATAAAATGATTTACGGAGAAGAAAGTTACACAAAAGAAACTTGCAGAGCTTACATACCGAAAAAAAATAGACACGTCACACACGCACACATACACTCCTATCGATCAAAGCTTATGACCTTAATTTATTCTCGGGGACAAACAATTCGAAATGATGCAAAGACCAAACGAACCATGCAATCGATCAAGGCAACAACATCGACCATCCTTGACTTTGCAAGTCGAGGAGTAAGTGTGGATGAAACGGATTCGGGTAGATCGAGTACTTGGCGGCGGTGGTGCATTACCGTACTCGGCGGCACGGCTTCATTTTAGCATCCGCTTGGGCACCGGCTTGAGGTCGGGCTTGGCAAAGACGGGTTTCTTGTGGAAATAGTCGAAGAAGTGCTTCACGATCGGGTGGTCACAGTGGAACGCCGAGGTGCATTCGGCGGACGAGTAGTGCATCTTGCGGCGGCGGCGACGAAGGTGTTCTTGCCGTCGGCGTTGTCGTCGGACAATGCACGATCTTGGGCGGTTCTGCCTGGTGCGGTGTGCTCGCCGCCTTTGTGGAGCTACTGTGAAGCGATCGCGCCATGTGGAGGTCGTGGCGGGGGATCTTTAAAGCACCGAGCTGTCGGTCGCCGACGATACGCTCTCGTACTCACCGTTACTGCTCATGCATTTGATCGCTACACAAGACCGATGAACATGGCCAAACAGCTTAGCTATTAGCTCGATGATCAATTACTAACTAGCTTAAAAATCGACTCTATATATACCCTTGAAAGCCTCCTCAGGCTTCATGTTCTTCCTCGTGCAGTCAGTGCACTTGGCCAAGCCAACGACGACGGATGCTGCCTCGCCATCCTGAACATTCGCGACAGCGATCGCCATGATAATGGCACAGACGGCGCCTAAGAATAGTCCTCGAGGTGCAGCTCCCATGGATGAATAACCCTAGATCATAGCTAGATGTGTTATCTAGCTAGCAACTGTTGCTTGTGTGAAGTAGCTAGCTGTGTGGTTGGGTGAAGAGCAAGGAGAGGGCATGCAAGGTTTATATAGGCGTCTGCACCTCAAAAAGGTTGGCGCCGAATTTACAGATCTCTAGTTAATGCGGTCCGTTGATTTGATCACGCACCGATTTGATATGATCTCCTCTCGGCTCTCAGTTACTACCAGAATCGTCTAATTTCCCGAGTGCTCATAAGTTTCCCGAGTGTTTTGAATAATACACTCGGGAACTTCCGGAGTGCCTCATGAAACACTCGGGGAGAGAGAAAAACACTCAGGAAATTGTAATTTCTCGAGTGTCCGATCGGACACTCAGGAAACTTTGACGGGAGCAACAGGGAAAAATTCTCTCCCGAGTGTCGTTCGTTACGGACACTCGGGAGCTAAAAAGAACAGACCACGCCAATTTCCTCCCCAAGCACCTGCTCCTATCCTGCTCCCCAAACCCCACCACCCTGCGACCTCTGCTCCCCTAATCCCCTCACGCTGTCGATCTCCCTCACGACCGGCGCCTTGCCTCCCTCCCGTCCTCCGCCGCCTCCAGCGCCTTCACTTGCCCTGTCAGTCGCACCGCCGCCTCAACTCCGCCTGCCCGGCTCCTCGGCTCCCTCCTCTGCCGGCGCCGCCCCCGACTCCGCCTCCCGGGCTCCCTCCTCCTTGGCGCCGCCCACGACTCCGCCTCTCGGGCTCCCTTCTCCGCCGGCGCCACCCCCGACTCTCCGCCTCCCCCGGCTCCCTCCTCTGCCGGTTCGTATAGGTAAGTTAAAAAATCGAACGTGCTATTTAGCAAATCCATTGAAATTTGTTGGACTGGGTTAGATGATGTAGTCATTCATATTATTACTCTAAAGGACTGATAGATAGCACAATTAAAATCTGCTTGAGGGATTATCCTGTTTCTGGTAGTGAGGGATTATTGGAGAACACATTGAACCACACTTGACGGAATATTGTAGCTGCTCTCTGTGGGTGGTGCATGTATAGGTTGGGAACACATTGAACCACACCAAGAAAGAGAGAGGTAATTAATTGTAACATATGAAGAGTTACATGGAGTATAAGCTAGTGTAGTGTTGTCGGGTTAGTAAATTGATCTGCATATATGTTCATGAATTGTGAAACCATGTCATGTATCTTGTAGCTATACTGAGATGTAGGTAGCTATTCTATGGAGTATACACACGCTTTTACATGCATGCATGTTCCCCCTCTTGTAGGTCTATCGATTGGGGAATTAAGAAGGTAATTAATCATGGGAACTTCACCAAGAGTATGTCGTTGCATGATAGTTTTTTCCGATGCATGTGGCGATTATATGGCTGAGCTAGCTACATTCATATGTTGTTCTAGGGTAGTTCCTGCACGCACATGCCCTAGATAATAGAGATATATATGTATGTATGTATCTGTATTATCTCTCCCACCACTCAGAGCTGAGAGAGATTGACAACTAGCTGGATGATGCTCTAGCTAGAGCTAGCTAGTTGTTGCCTTGTGTAATTAGTGTGCTAGCTAGGAGGGTGGTTATGTTGAATTGGTCATGGCTTGGCAATTGTTGTCCTACTCTTGTAGAAAACTCTACACAAGACCCAGTCCTCCTGTTTACATTAAAAATATTAGATGAAAATTAGATTGAACAATAAGTGTAAATTAGTATATGTGTATGTATTTGAAGTTATCATGGGATCGAGGTCTTGCAGTTGAAACTTTTGCAACCAAGCATGATGTGCATTTTTTTTAAAAAAAAGAATGATTGAAGAAAATGATATATGCTTTATGTTGAAATTCTTTTCTTGCCTTTGTATGTAAATGTTTTGTTGACTCTGAAAGAAGAGATACTATTTTTCCCGAGTAGTAGTAGAACTACCTTGCTCCTTCTTTCAGGAAGTACTTACGTGGCTAGCTAGTTACATAGACGAATATTCTAACTTCTTGTTACGTTAGCATTCCATGCAAAACTGTATGCGAATGGGTTATCATGGATAATTTTCTACTAAGCTTGAGTTTTATAGATCATCTCTCACAAATTTCTTGTCTTGATGCACACAAAGATGTGCTTATATATGACATCAAGTTTATTTAGTTTTCTTCTCTTTAGCATACTGATTCAACATGATGTAATTGGACTCTTCTGTTCATGATCTGGAGACTTCTTCCATGCATGCCCCCTTTCTTCTCCATATCTTTTCTTATGTGGTTAAATACTCACAGTCTTGAACTAAGTTGTTTCTTTCTAAAAAACAAACCAATAATGAGTATGATCCCACTCTAAAACTACCCATTAATTCCCTATGACTACGATGCCTGTTGAGTTACGCCTTATCTACTTGTTGTTTACATGATGGTGATCATGAGTAGGGGAGACCCAACTGCTACCTTGAGAATCTAGTGAGGCAATTGAGGGTACTTGTTTTGTTGCATCCATATGTGCAACTACTCTCTCACTCCCATATATCATGTGATGTTATTCCAAATCAACTAATTAACATTATTTTGTTGCCTTCGGATATATGCCCAAGAAATCTCATATATAGCTCAGCTAGTGCGCTCCACTCGTCCACCGGGCATTTGCTCATGAGTCCTTTTCACATATCAAGCTTGCAAATTGGGGACCGTTTGCACACATTTTGCAATCGAACAAGAGTGCAAAATGATGGATATACATAATGCATGAGCATGGCACGATGGCGATGCCTCAATGTCGATCTGCTAGCTAAGCTAGCACTTATATTCTACATGATCATCCATCCGGTGCCCAAGGAATAAATGTCAAGTTGACGATCGATGGATCGATCAGCGGATCGATATCGATATCGGTATCGATATCGATCCCCACAAACATGCATGATCCATGTTTGGTTATAATTGCATGCCCTTTATGGACTATCTGAATCCTCGGTGATTGGTCACACGAGCAATCCCGATTAGCTTTGGAGAATCCCATGCAATGCGCATCTTGTGATCATCGGTGTTAATGGAAGGCTAGTGTGAGTGCACATATCTGCGCTAATGCTCCTGCATCTAAAAGTTAAGATCTGATCAATTCCTTTCTTCCAAGACCGGCATAGGCATCTAGGATCGAAGAACATGCTAATTAGTAGGTTGAGAAATTTGCATGTATTACGCTTTGCATATATTGACTAAGCTTTAGCTAATTCATACGGATGTATATGTTCTCAAAAGAACATAGCCATGGGAATATCGACTTTCTTTTGGGCTTGTAGGAACAATTTAAAGGAGTTGAGTTCTGCCTTATCTACTTGTTATGTATATGTGTATATGACCCATGTGTATAAGGCCCATGAGCTCTAGGGTTTTTACTGTATTATATGTACTATATAAGGTCCATAAGATTAAGTATGTCCAACAGTACTTACATCTACTCTTCACTTCAATAAATTTTTTTGTTTTGTCTAAATTTCGATGCTTAAGTGCCGATTTTGTCCTAATATAGCTCATGGTACTTGCCTACAGTGCTGCCGCCTCCCCTCGCCGACTGCCTCCACCGACACACAGCTGCAGCCATCTTCCCCACCGCAGCTCCCTCGGCTCCCTCAGCTCCAAGAAGTACTGTAAGGTAATGGATAAGTGGAAAAAGAAATAAAGTTTGCTTATTTTCTTTTGTGTTGTCCATTTATGGTGGATTGATATCTTTGTCATTACAATGCTACATTAACGTGTTAATAAATAAAGGCATTCATATATATTGAAAGAAAGTGTTTTTATGCTCGCTTGATCATGTATATTGTCTTCATGTCAATCTGCTTTAGTGTACATATATAGGGCATGCATCATAGGGTAGCTTCTAGCTAGCTCTGTAGTTGTAATTTTTGACATAAATAAAAGTTGGATTAAAATATGCATTATGTTTTGCACACTAGGATGGCTGAGGATCGTAGTTGGATGTACACTGGGCGTAGAGCGATGGGTGACTGTACCCAAGAATGGATGGAAAAGTCGACAGATTTTGTGGATCGAGCATTTGCGAGGAGTAATGGACGGGGTGTGTTGTGCCCTTGTTCTTGTTGTTCGAACACACAGCCACAAATGAGGGCGACAATGATCGCACACCCGTGCAAGTACGGATTTAGGGTAGGCTATACCGTGTGGGTGTATCACGACGAGTCACAACATAGCAGATCAGATGTGCTAAGGGAAGAAACGGACGATGGCAGTCACAATGAGAGTAGGATAGAAGACATACTAGATGATGTGCGTCATGCATATGGGCCACCTGCTGAGGAAGAACCGGAGCCTGCAACAAGGGCTTTCTTTGATATGTTGTCCGCAGCGAGTCAACCACTTCATGGGCAAACACAGGTGTCCCAACTAGATGCCATCACACGACTACTTGCTGTCAAGTCTCAGTTCAGCACAAGCATTGCTTGCTTTGATGCATTCTTAAGCGTGTTTAGCACCCTTCTCCCAGATGGTCACAAACTGCCCGCTAACTTGTATAAGGCCAAGAAATTGATAAGCGCACTAAATATGCCATATGAGAAGATAGATGTTTGTCTAAATCATTGCATGCTATTTAGGAATGAGAATGTGGACAAAGATCACTGTGATAAGTGTGGTGAGTCTAGGTTTGTTGAGGTTGACTCCGGTGATGGTCAGAAGAGGCAGCTTCCTAGTGGCAGAAAAATACTTCGCTATCTACCATTTGTGCCACGAATCCAACGGTTATACATGTCTGAGGTTTCTGCCAAACAAATGATATGGCACAAGTATGGTCGTCGGTACCATAATGACAAGATGGTCCACCCATCTGATGGTGAAGCATGGAAGCAATTTGACCGAGACTATGTAGAGTTTGTTGCGGAGCCTCAGAACGTTCGAATTGCAATTGCAACTGATGGGTTTAACCCATTTGGTATGGGGGCTGCGCCATACAGCTGTTGGCCTGTGTTTGTCATTCCCCTTAACCTCCCACCCTGCGTTTGCATGCGAAGCGACACATATTCCTTTCCTTGATAATCCACAGTCCCGAATACCCGGGGAAGAATATGAGTGTATTCATGGAGCGGTGGTGGATGAATTGTTACATGCTTGGGAACAAGGCATAGTGACATATGATCGGGCATTGAAACAGAACTTCACCATGCGGTCGCGTACCACACATCCATGCATGACTTCGGGCGCACGGATATTACGTGGGTGGTGCAGACATGGGAAGATGCCATGCCCAATCTGAGGGAGGCGTTATGGTACATTGGCTAAAGCATGGTCGCAAGCACTCCTTCTTCGATTGTCATCGTCAATTCCTTCCAATTGAGCACGAATTCAGAAGTGACACAACTGGATTTATGGCAAATATTGCTGTCCGCAGTGGACCACCACGTCGTCTGGCAGGTGAGGAGGTTCGTGCACGGCTAGATGCTTTGAAGCCTCTTGATGATGGTGATGGGTTTGAGAAATATGGTGAGGAGCACAATTGGACTCACATTCCAAGTTTGTGGCGGCTGCCATACTTCCATAAGCTCATTCTTCCCCATAACATAGATGTAATGCATAATGAGAAGAATATTGCAGAGGCCATATTTAGCACATTCTTTGACATTCCGAGACAAGGCGAAGGACAATGTGAAGGCTCGCCTTGATCGGAGGAGCTTTGCAATGAGCCCTCGCGAATATGATCCATAAGCCGACTCTTTGGAAAGTGGGAGAAGCCAAGAGCTAGTTATTGCCTAACTACGGTTCGAGAGGAAGGAGATTTTGGAATGGTTTGAGACCTAAAGTTTCTTGATGGGTATCAAAGAAATCTAAGGAGAGGAGTGAATTTAGCTACTATGCGCATCAATGGCCTAAAGAGCCATGACTACCACATATTCATGGGGCGCCTTTTGCTGTGATGATCGTGGCTATGTCCCCGAGTGTGTTTGGCAAGTGATGGCGGAGTTGAGCTTCTTTTATCGACAGCTATGTGCGAAAGAGATAGATCCCATGGTAATGTCAACTATGGGCGTGAAGTACTGTGTTGCTTTGCAAGTTGGAAAAGATCTTTCCACTTGACTTCTTCAATCAATGTAACATTTGATTCTCCATCTTCCCTATGAAGCTAGGATGGGGGACGATTAAAAACCGTGGATGTATCCAATTGAGAGGAACAAAAGGAACTACGAGGCAAAGCAAAAAATCGATCGCGTGTTGAAGCATCCATAGCGAGGCGTACATAATTGAGGAAATTTCCCATTTCACATCAATATACTTTGATGACAATGTTACTTACGGTGCACAATCAAACCTCACGATACAATATTGGCATCCCTCAAAATGATTGTCAACTTAGCCTCACCGGAAGAGGTGACACTTCAAGCGGTGGTACTCCCAAAGTTTTATCGCAGGATGAGTGGTTGACTGTGATGTTGTATGTCTTTACCAACCTCTCCAAGTGGATGATTACATTAGGTATGCAACAATTATTTTTCCCAATAATTGATGCATGAGTGTTTTAATCTACTTTTCTTGTTGCCTATAGGGAATTTGTTAGGAGCGAGTGGAAGCAACGTCGAGACCCATCCGAAAAACAAGTTGAGACCCTTCTTAGGAAGGGTGTTGGGAATTGTAAACCGAATTTCCCGACTTGGTTCTATCAGAAAGTAACTTCTCTATTAGCTAGTCCCCCTTGCAAGTAATATTTACTAAATAAAGAGGAACTAATACATGAAACCCATTCTATTTATGCTGTAGAGTTTGAAGGACAAGTCTATGAGCAGCGAATTGAAGCAAGTTGCTCAAGGATGCCACACTCGGGTGCTGTCCTATAGTACCTACGATGTGAATGGGTACCACTTTCAACATCGACACATGAGAGGAACGGCCTAATGCAACAACAATTAATAGTGGATTGTCGACTATAGGACAAGATGGGGCGATACACTGTTGAATACTATGGAGTAATTGAAGAAATAATTGAACTATATTTCCATGGTAGCAAACCTCTCAAACTTATGTTATTCAAATGTCATTGGTTCCATCTGTTTAGGGAGTCGACGGGATACATCACTTGGGCTGGTTGAAGTTGCACATCAATCAATCCTACCGTGCAATGACCCATTTATTGTGGCTCGACAAGCCACCCAAGTATACTACATCCTGTGCCCATGCAAAACTATGAGTAGTCTAGTGGATTGGTGGGTAGTACATAAGGTGCAACCATATGGTAAACTACCTACCCCTAGTGAGCGAGGACTACAACATGGAGACCAACAATGGTGTTGACCTATTCTTTCAAGAAGATGGGCTACGGGACTTTTCAAATAATAATTGGGGAAGAGGGCGATCACATGGATGATATTCAAATCGATGCCGATGAGGTTGTAAACCAAGAGGACTTGGAACTACTTAATCGCTTAGACATTGATGGCACAAGGGGATGAGGTTGAGTCAACACCTCATGATAGTGACGATGACTTTTGGAGGGCCCATCTGCGGAGGATCCCATTGTAGATGACTACTTCTAAGCATGATCTTGTATGTCTTCCATTTATTTCTCTGCATGTTTTTAATTTTTGTATGAGCTTACTTGATTACGTTATATTACATTTTTCTATGAGCTTACTTGATTACACTATATTAATTGATTTATTTTATTTCATTTCATTTGGGACACCAAAAATGAGTGGCGAGGCAAAGATACTCTAGTCGAGGCAGACACTTGTTTTCCACTCGAGGAGGCGGAGGGCACCATGCCACTCGAGGAGGCAGAGGGCAGCAGCCTCTCCAGAGGCAGAGGGCAGCCGCGCCACTCCAGAGGCACTGAGGCAGCCTCGGCCCCTCTAGGAGGCACAGGGGCAGCCGTAGCCCCTCCAGAGAGCACAGGGCAGCCACGGCCCCTCCAGAGGCACAGGGGCAGCCTCGGCCCCTCAAGAGGCAGAGGGGTAGCCGCGGCCACTCGACGAGGCAGAGGGGCAGCCATGGCCCCTCGAGGAGGCAGAGGGGTAGCCGCGGCCCCTCGAAGGGGCAGCGGGGTCTACCTCTAGTAGATCGGCCTCAGTGCCCAGCCCCTCGGCGTCTTGATGATGTGGAGTATGAGCACCGTGAGGCGGAGGTGAGGAGGAAGAGCACCCCGAGGCGGAGGTGAGGAGGATGAGCACCATGAGGCACAAGAATTTTGGATCGAGTACACGCAAACTTGCCACGATGACCAACCCAAGAGGAGGAGAAGATCACATCGTTCATGTTGGCGACACGTAAATGTAATTTACACTTTCACTAATTTAGCCCACTTACTTGTATACCTCAAAAAACTAATATCAGAGCAATGGTGAGAAGAAGGCGGGGTGAGAAATGTAGACTTCGAATGGCATAATTGGCGTGTTGATTCGATGGCACTTCCTGGCTTGGTCACCTCTGAGGACGGTGGGAGCCTCATGGACATGGTGCCACTACAAGGTCATTGAAGATACCGCCAACAAGGACGAGGTTCCATTTGACAAGCTGTTTGCGATTGGGTGGAGGAAAGTTTTTGGCTAAGTATCAATATTCAAATCTGCTTCTATGTGTTCCTATGCATGTTAGGGTTGATTTGGTCACAACTCTCGAGTCTCAATTTAGTTACTATACTAACTTACCACACGAATCCCAAATAATATGTACTTCTACATGATGCAACAGAGAGGAAAGCCAACAATTGAAATATATTTTCTACTTTGTGACTAGATGACTAGATGAGGCATAAATGTTTGGGTAAAATAATGGCCCCAATGTTCAATCACCTAACGGCAACCAGCTATTTAACTCAAAGATTAATATTTTTCAGTGTATTAATACAAACTAGATCATTAAACAACCATACTTAACTTACGGTAGATTAGGCTAGTTTTGCTCAATCTATTCATGTTCGGATAGTTATCTTAATTGTGACAGACAACTAAATCATCATCAACTATTTATTAGCTGGTACATGGCTAAAAATGTCAACTAACTTAATCATCTTATTCTTTATCAATTCCTTTTCGCTTTCATCAACAAACTTAATCATCTTATTCTTTATCAATTCTTTATTTTTGGATTGTAGTGGTGGTTTCGATGAAATTTGAGGGACGGAAGTGATTCTAGGAGAGTCTTTGCGTAATTGTGTTAAGAAGTCGATCCCACAGATATTCTCTGAAGCATGCATCCAAGCGGTGATCTGTTACCACACACAAGTCCTTGGGCAACAAATTAGAGGGCCGACACTTGCCAAACGCATATCACTTTGGACGAGTACATGCAGGTAACCAACTGAACAAATGATGTCCTTGATTACAATCAATTCTAGTTTACTCATATTTAACACTTGGTTAATTTAGGCAATACCTTGGTGGGCCCTTAAGTGTGAAAATGCATGGCACCAGATTGCCCAAGATGTGGTGCAACAAACAATGGTTCTGAGGACTCTCATCTTTGCTAGGGAGCGGAGATTGTTGATGGGCGGGACAGCACATCGTTAAGCGGCTCCTCCATGGCTCGTTACAAGAAGAACTGGTAGGTCAACATGTTCATATTATGCGTATGTTGCGTATACATATTTATTGACCGCCGTGGTTTTTTGGTCTGCAGAAAAAAGAAGAAGCAGAGGCCTCTCCGATATAGAGGCATATGTAGCAGCTAGGAGGGTGATCGGAGGCGGCTTGTGCGACTAGCGTCGACGAGAACTTGGTGCGATTTCGATAATTTTGTCCCGATGATTTTCGCTCCTGATGATTTTGTCCAACAGTGCATATCTTGATCTTTGCTAAAGAGATTCATGGCCGGACTACGACGTCATGAATTCACCACTAAACGCGAAAGTCTTTGTGTACAAAGGTCGAAAGGGAAGAAACATGGTCGTTTCTTCATGGGTGCCGCTACATTAGCACACCGACAACCCTCTCGGAGGTCCGATCCACGAGTGCTGCATCAATGGATGAAGTACACTTTCAAAGTCGACAGCGACCATCACATGATTTCGATCTCGGGTTTCGACCTTGGTAGCAAAATTGCGATAGGAAATTGAGGCTAGGCGGCGAGCTTGGAGCAAATGTTCTGTAGGTTAGTTGGGCGTGGTAGTACAATAACAAAGTAAAATGCAATATATATATATATATATATATATATATATATATATATATATTCATACTTGGCTAATGTATGGCAATGTGCAAACAAATATCTGAGCACTCGGGACCGGGACTCGACTTAATGTCCCTCGTCGGGGAACCACCGCCTCACTTATCTGCTCGGTTAATCGCATCTTGATTATTATATTGTTAGTCTTATGACTACTTGATTCAGAAGACATTGAAATGACATGCAATGTAATTATTGGTCGCTACTGCAAATTTCTTATAATACTATTTCTTATGAAAATGTAGGGAACGATGGGATCAGTTGCTTCTCTTGCTCATCTTTGAAGATCTTTGGTGCTAATGTTGAAGATCATGTGAATCGTCCATCGCCGAGAGGCCACCACCAGTGCTTGCTATTTTCATGATCTCTTGTTTTGACATTTTACCTTTTTAATAACTACAAATTAAATTTCTCATCACCGACGTAAGCAAGCTATGAGGGATGGCTAAATATGAAAATGTATTGCGGTAATGCCCAATAGCACCTTGACTAAGTAATTTCTCCCTGCATGTCCGCCTTATTTTTTTGGATGATGTGGTAAATAATTGAAACCTAAGTTGCCCGTCATATCTACTTGTTACTTATGGTGGAGGGGGAGTGGAGATACATATTAAAAATATTGAGATGCTTTTAGGACCTATTATACAAAGATCAATTCTGTCTTCGACAACATATTTACTATCAATTTGAATGTAATGAAGCCGGACATGTCATAGATCCTTTTCACGGATGTTGGGTACTTGGGTTTGACTTCTAAAACCACAGTCATGTCATTATATTTATTAATGATGGTCAACCAGTCTATGTTCAGATTCATCATGTTGTGTTGCTCTGTCAGACATATCATTTTCTTGGTCACTACTCAATAGTCATTACTCATTTCCCTTGCTTCTTGTCATTTCCTTGCTTTGTCAATACTTGGGTTAATTATTTTTCATGTAATATCAATTCCTAACTTTTGTTGTAAGATGGCACTAATATTAAGTTTTGCTCTATCTGCAGAACTCCCAAAATGATGCTTTTGTGCACAGAAGATTGAAGCAGGAAATTATGTGCATGCAAATGGTTGTAGTGATACTTGCTTTTGTTTTTTTGTATATAAGACTATGAAATTACTCTTTGGAACTATTACATTTTCCAACTTGAACTTGAATGTTGTGAGCTCGGGAATTGTTATGATGTCTTTTGTTCAATCTATACATACATACATATATATATATATATATATATATATATATATATATATACACATATATTGTGGAATGGATGGATGGATGGATTATTTGATTGTTGTGGAATGGATGGATGGATGGATGGATTATTTGATTGCTGTGGAATGGATTTTAAATGAATTTGTGGAAAATGGGGTTCTGCTGGATTGTCAGTTTCCCGAGTGTTTTTAGATTTCCCGAGTGTTTTCACACTCGGCAAACCGACAAAAAGTTTCCCGAGTGTCGACACTCGGGAAACCGACCAAAAGTTTCCCGAGTGTCGACACTCGGGAAAACTTAACAAATGGCATCTTCTCATCAGTTTCGTCGGAAGATTTCCCGAGTGTCGCTTTCGCCATGCACTCGGGAAACACGGACAGGTGTCAATTTTCCTGATTTCGTCGGTCAAACGTTCGAAACATTCCCGAGTGTTTTTTCAGCATATTACCGAGTGTCAACCCTCGGGAAAAATTCCCATTACGGGCGGAGAAGCCGTTCAACGGGGTTTTTTCCCGAGTGTGTGAGTTTCCCGAGTGTATAAATATACACTCGGTAAAGTAATATTTCCCGAGTGTAACACTCGGGAAACTGTTTATATCCCGACTAATCTATCCCAAGTGTTTTTCTCCGAGTGTGACACTCGGGAAAGACATTTCCCGAGTGTTTACCCCAGTTTCCCGAGTGTTTTTGGCACTCGGGAAACATCGTGTTTTTGGTAGTGAGTCGTCATGTCTACTCGGCTATAGCGCAACTGGTTGATTATTACCTAGCTACGTCCCACCGTTTGTTGCAGCATGCATGTAAGTATACACTGTACATGCATGCCACCTCTCATTGGTGGTATTTCGCAAGCAAAGTTGCTTTGATGTATCCCTTAATTAATTGTCATTAAGATAATCGAACAGTATTTTAAAAGGGCAATAGTACCTCCAAATGATTGCATGTTTCTTTGACAAGAAGCTCTTTTCTGATTACACCCATTGAACTTGGACACTTCATTCTTTTCAATCCAATGAGTTAAGATTTATTAGGATTTGGTTGTACCACACTATAAAGTAGTAGGAAGTATCTTTCCTTGAGGGGCAAAATAGTAACTACGTGTGATTATTTGAAGGGCAAAACCCTAATTGCATTAATCTCATCCATCGTTGCACAAGACGAGGATGAAATTAATGGCCGCCAAGCTCCTGAATAGCTGCACCAAGGGATGACTTGGCATCTTGGTGATGACCTAGTAACCAAGACGAAATCAAACACAATTGGATTCATCGTTGAGAGACACAGAGAGAGAGAGAGAGAGTCCATGTTGTAGTCTAGCGCTTAGCAATCCAGTGGATGATTAGGTAGCGTAATTTTCATGTTAAGTGTTAACTTGGTGATAGGTTTGAGGTTCTAGGCGGCGGCCGAGGTGCCGAAGGTCTTGGAAGATTATGTACAATCTGAATTAAAAATAATAATACCCTTTGAAACTTAAGGGTCAGAACAAAATTGTACACCATAAGGCCGTTCCCAGTGTTTCACCCTAGCTAGTATCTTAAGCCTGCCATGTAGGCAAACTGATGATGTGGCACCACAGTTAATGAAGAGAGGGGGTACTCTAACACTCCTCATGCACTAAGAAACTGCACTAAGGTATTGTCCATTGGAAGCAGCCTAATACTTTAGGAACTACTGGTACTGTTAGTGCCCTTAAGAAATCAATGGCTAGTTTTGATTTCTACTACCACCTCTTACTAATAACCTGTGGCTTCCCTTTTGCTAGTAAATCAACGATAGAGTTACATTAGTGGTTACCGTCCTCATGTCTTATCATCTTTTTCTAATGAAGAATTTTTTTTACGGTGATTTTCTAATCAAGAATTAATGCAATTAAGTATGATTTATTTTGGGGTAGATTGGAAGTGTTGTTGATATCATAAAAGTCTGATCGATGTAAAGTGTCGTTTATTATACTTGGTGCTTGGACAATATATATCCTTGTTGTGACCTTATTGGGAGGCATCCGATAAGGTCTCCTTAATATTGGAGCAGTACCGGGTACTAGCTCGATTACGAACTCCACCTCCCGATCTGGGGGCATGCCTAGAAGGTCTTTAGGAAAGACATCTAGATACTCACAAACTACCGGTACCATCTCCAAGGTAGGGGTGGCATCAACTCTCAAAGAATAAAGATGAGAACCAACCGTCTTGGAATGAAAAACAACTTGAATGCCGTTTTCATTTGTCACGGAAATGGATCGTTGAAGAAAATTAATTTGCCCCTGATTCTTGGACAGCCAATCCATTCCCAAGATGACATCCAACCCTTCAGAATCTATCACTATCAGATTTGCCAAAAAATTTACCCCTTGGATCTCTATGTTGATGTCACGACAGATCTGATCGGTTCTAAAAACCAATCCAGGTCATTTAATCAGATAAGGCAGTTGGAGTATATGCTGTCTAACTGATGTTGAATGGCAAATTGACTCTTGACAAAAGAATGGGATGCTCTAGAATCAACTAGAACAGTAGCTGGACTGAAATTAACAAGGAGCATACCGAGAACAACGTTAGGTGCATCAATCGCCTCTTCTGCAGAAATCTAGTTCACGTGACCTCGAGCCTGAGCTGGATCAGCCTTAATAGGCGGCCTCTGAGGTGGTGCTGGTCATACAGGCACTAGATGAGGCCAAACGGGAGGCAAACAACGAGCCTTTGCGAAGCAGTGGTTAGCAAAATGTCTGGGACGCCCGCAGTGAAAACAGATCACTCCCAGCTTGACATTGTTGGCATTCTGAGACTAATTCCCAACAGCTCTCGGCTGCCCGGTAGGTGGAGGAGGACGAGGTGCAACCATTTGCGGCCTCGGAGGAGTTGGAGCTGGAGCTCGAGGAGGTTGAGGCTACCACTTCCGCGGTCTTGGCGAACTGCAACTAGCTACAATCTGTGTAGCCCTCTTCCGCTTGTGTGCCTCATCCAAATTCTTGCCCTTGCTTTCAGCTATGATGGCTTTATTGACAAGATCTTTGAAAGTTTACAAATCATGAATTGCCAGGGCCACCTGTAGCTCCTCAGTCAACCCATTCATGAACCTATTTCGATGACGAAGGTCAGTCGAAACATCATCGGGCGCATATCGTGCAAGGAAGTTGAACTCGTGGAGATATTCTGTCACAGTCTTTTGCCCTTACTTGAGAGTGAGGAATTCTTGCTACTTGATCATCACAACTCCTTCAAGAATGTGAGCTTCACAAAATGCTTCCTTGAACTCGTCCCAAGTCGGAACGTGTCCGGTAGGATGGATGGGGAGCTGAACAGGTATTACACGCGATTTGCTCCAGAATGTGCGTCTGGTCCATCCGGTTGCGCTCTATCTGCGAGAGCACCTCAGCCATTGCGGGCGGCGGAGGAAGCTGTTCCTCATATCGACCATTCTGCTGACCACAGCGACTAGAAGGTTCTACCTAGTCTCCCTGAGGGTAAAGATCATTGACAGAAGCAAAGCGGGATCTTAGGGGTGAGGATCCCTCTTCTTGTTGTGCTCGCAAGTGAATAGTAGGTCCTATCATTCTGTTGCCATATAACTGTTAGCAACTCAACAAGAGTACACCCGAACGAGCACAACTCAACGTTTTGGACAGCAAGGGAAAGTACTAAACTTAACATGCATAATGATATGAAATGCACCAAAATCAACACCAAAATAACACCAGATCCATTAACAGCAAACAACAAGCTTCGGCACAATGGCATCCATATATGTCGGAAGACAACATGGCAATTGTCCGAAACAAAAGTCTTACAACAGATCGTCTAGAATATACAAAAGCTATCCTATTACATTCTTAGGGACAGCTACGAGTGGACTACAAATCCATGCCACAAGCCCTCAAAAACCAAGGCCTAAGCAAAGTCATCCCGGTTGAAGTTCACTGGGAACTCATCTGAAAGATGAGCTTCAGGTGATCCAGTGTCTTTATGGTTCAACGGACTGATGAGACGCCTCCTAGAACCTAGCAAAGTAACGTGACCTACAGGGGGTGTCAGGCGATGTGCGCGAGGAAAGCCTGTAGACATCCGGGCTTGGCGATGTTGTCCAAAGGTAGGTACAAACCCCACCACTTCCGGAACTCAAAAATCTAGTGGGGCAGTAGCAGCTGGAGAGGTCTCGTTGTTACCATAAAGCACGTTACGAGAAACGTGATTCATGCTAACACCGATCCTGAGGTACTCCTGAGCTCCTCTAAGACGGCGGCGGGTCTCCCACAGCTCATACACAAGACAGCGATGGAAACACTTCGTAAGCATCAGCTGTATGCAAAATTCAGCAAGTGTGAGTTCTGGCTCAAAAAAGTCAACTTTTTAGGAGATGTGTTATCTGAAGGTGGTATCACTGTTGATCCAAGCAAGGTACAAGATGTACTAGACTGGGGTCAACCCAAAAATGTTTCTGACATGCGAAGTTTTCTTGGACTTGCGGGTTATTACCGAAGGTTCATTGAAAATTTCTCCAAAATTGCAAGACCTTTAACTCAGCTTTTGAAGAAGGAGAAGAAGTTCGAATGGTCAGCCGAGTGTGAAGAAAGTTTTCAACTTTTGAGAGACCTCCTGACCAAAGCTCCAGTTCTCACTCTGCCAGATATTCACAAGAGCTTTGATATCTATTGCGATGCATCTCGCCATGGACTTGGTTGTGTTCTCATGCAAGAGGGCAGAGTTGTGGCATATGCATCCAGGCAATTGAGGCCTCATGAAGTGAATTATCCTACTCATGACTTAGAATTGGCAGCCGTAGTCAATGCTTTGAAGATTTAGTGACATTACCTCATCGGTAACCGTTGTGAGATCTATACTGAACATAAGAGCCTAAAGTACATATTAACTCAGGCTGATCTGAATATGCGACATAGAAAATGGCTTGAACTGATCAAGTACAATGATATGGGTGTTCATTATCACCTAGGCAAAGCCAATGTAGTGGCCGATGCATTGAGCAGAAACTCATAGTGCAACTGTTTATCGGTAACACCTCTTGCTAAAGGCTTATGTGCAGAATTTCAGCGTCTAAGTCTTGAGATGGTTGAAGAAGGATTTCTCGCTGCCTTAGAAGTGAAATCCACACTTGAGGATCAGATCCTTGAGGCTCAGAAAACTGATGCTGAGGTAGCCGAAATCAGGGAGAATTTGAAGGCAGGTAAAGCCAAAGAATTCTCTGAAGACACCTAAGGTATCCTATGGTACGGTAACCGTTTAGTGGTACCCTCAGATCCCCAGTTGAGAGAGCTAATTCTTAAAGAGGCTGACAACTCCAAGTTTTCTATACATCTTGGGAGTACCAAGATGTACCAGGATTTGAAGAAGACATTCTGGTGGAGCAAAATGAAAAAGCAAATTGCACAGTATGTTGCTGAATGTGACATTTGCCAAAGGGTTAAAGCCGAACACTTGAAGCCAGCTGGTACCCTTCAACCTCTGCCTATTCCCAAGTGGAAATGGGAGGAAATCGGTATGGATTTTGTTACCAGCCTTCCAAGGACTCAAAGTGGGTCCGATGCTATTTGGGTGATCATTGATCGTCTGACGAAGGTTGCACATTTTATTCCAGTCAAAACCACCTTCACTGGCCGGCAGTTAGCGGAGCTCTATATCTCCAGAATTGTGTGTCTCCATGGTGTACCGAAGGTCATTGTCTCTGATCGTGGCCCTTAGTTCACTTCCTACTTCTGGAGTTGTCTTCATCAAGCAATGGGGACTGAACTCTCTTTCAGCACTGCCTATCATCCTCAAACCAGCGTTCAGACTGAGAGGGTGAATCAAGTGATGGAAGACCTTCTCAAAACCTGTGTGCTGTCATATAGCAAGAACTGGGAGAAGTGCTTGCCATATGCGGAGTTTTCCTATAACAACAGCTACCAAGCAAGCATTCAAATGTCACCTTTTGAAGCATTGTACGGAAGATCTTGTAGGACTCCATTGAATTGGTTCGAGTTTGGAGAAAGACCATTCTATGGTACAGACTTGGTGGTAGAAGCTGAAGAGCTATGCTGATCATCGTCGCCGAGAGTTGAGCTTTGAGGTAGATGACCATGTCTATCTTAAAGTGTCACCGATAAAGGGCACTCATCGCTTTCAGGTGATGGAAAAGCTAGCATCTCGTTATATCGGACCTTTCTGAATCCTTGCAAAAAGAGGAGTGTGACATATCAATTGGAGTTACCAAACTCTCTTTCAGCAGTACATGATACTTTTCATGTCTCTCAATTAAAGAAATTCCTTCGTGTTCCTACTGAAGCAACTGCCTATGAGAGTCTTGATCGCCAACCAGATCTTTCTTACCCAGAACAACCGGTGCGTATCCTCGATGAAATGGAACGCAGAGCAAGAAACCGCACTGTCTAGTTCTTGAAGATCCTTTGGAGGAATCACTCGAAAGAGGAGGCCACTTGGGAACATGAAGATCTAATGAGGATTGAGCACCTCCACCTCTTCCATGATTGAAGTGTCTTCAAGTCAAGAAAGGCTAGGTTAAACAAAGCAATGTAAAGAAAGATGTAACAACAACACCATGTTGTATTTATGATCTTTATTTTCTTGCTTTGAAGGAAATCAAAACAACAGATGTTGTTATCTATCTTTCTATCTTTGAAGGAAATAAAAACAATAGAAGTTGTATTTCTAGAAAAGATCTGTTCAGCTTCATTTCAAACCAAATCTTAGCCTTGTTTTCATCGAGGGGGGAGGTTTGTAACAACCTTAGTTTTAATAAATAGTAGTTAAATTCTTTTCATAGCATTTCTAGTCATTATGAAACTTGAGCATCTTGTTACAATTTAAAAACTTCCATTTCAAACCAAATCTTAGCCTTGTTTTGAAGTTTCAAAAGAAAATGCAAGTCAATGCTTGTATTGAGACCGAGGAAGTATTTTTACCAAACACTAGATAAATTATCTTGAATAAAAATATTTTTATCAATTTTGTTTAAGAGATTATTTTGACCTTATGAAAAATCTCTGTTCTCTACTTAAACCTCTTCGGTCAAAGTATTTAATTAAGTATTTCAAGAACATGAACTGTGGCTATCAAAATTTATCTGGGACATATATTATCCCAGTAGCTTCCTTGAAAAATTTCATATTTTTATAAATTTATTTGGTATTTTTAAACCCCCGATCAAACCTTTGAAGTTTAATTCTTGGGTCTGATCAACCTTAGACCCAGCCCCAATCCTTTTTGCACTATAGCAACTCGAACCACATTGGTTTAGTCCAACCCTGTGTTGTTGGACTGGCTTAGTCACGTTAGGGCTCAGTCCCAACCTTCAGTGAACGTGAGCCGTCCGATCTCTAAGCAAACGAACGAGATGTGTTGGGCTGCTCAGACCATCTAAACAAACCACGCAATCTCCACCGTTGATTTCCAAATGGACCATCCAGATCTATTGGGCCATTCGGACCATCCGAACGTCCCAGGCGATCTACACCGTCCATGTTCAATCCAACCACACCATCTCAATTTGGTTTCAACCAAAGCGCGCGTGCCATTGGATTCAAAATCAACAACCATGATCAATTGGGCCGTTCGGACTGTCCGAACGCGTATTGATTCTGAGCCGTTAGATTTAGATCTGACCGTCCTCGTTGAGTGGGCCGTTCGGATCGTCTAAAAAACCCAGTGATCTCAACTGTTGGTTTCAGATCCAACGGTGTCCCTTTTAATCGTTTGAATTCTCAAGCGCGCATTTTTCCGGAGCCGTTAGATTTGAAACGTGCGGTCAAGATGAGTTAGACCGTTCGGACCATCCGAACGCCCCACTCAATCTGAGTCGTTAGTTTACAATTGGATGATCAACATTTGTTTGAACTCATTGTGTTGTTTCTCGCTGAGACTGACAGTGGGGCTTGCAAGTCAGTGACTCATCTTCACCTTCTCCGCGCCATTTCACCAGCGCCGAGCTCAACGACGGTGAGGTGGCATTGCGCTGTGCATTTTGCAACATGCAAACGCAACCTGGCACCATTTCGCTACCATTATCGCCACATAGCATTTCCTTGTCTTCTCCGGCGAAGTGGAGATAAAAACCCTCATTTTCGTTCTCTGCCATTTTGATTCTGCACTAAGTTCCTTCCTCATCTCTGGCGTATCCTCTCTGTCTCACACCTTTGTTCATCTCTTTTAATGCCCATTCATCTTGCTAATGGGAGTCTTTGGCATTGCTTGTAGATTGAGAACACGAGCTTGTCCATTGGACTGTCCAGAGTGCGTCTAGAGTGCCACCATTGGTGAACTCTTCGCTCCGGTGAGCTTTTCCTTAGTTCTTTCGCGTCATATCGTGTCTTATGATCTAGGGAGCAAAACCCCTCAATTAATTTCATTATTGGTTCAACAGGTTTGTTGAATTTGGAAATCTTTCTTTTTCGGTCGTAATCACTCCTTTCGTCTCCAACTCTGGCAGGATGAGTCTTTTCTCAATTCATCCTAGTCTGAGATTCTTATGGAGCCAAGTAACCTATCCCTATCACTCATTCCTTGATTCTTTGCTCAGGTCATCTGTCACTGTGAACTCCTTATTGTCTTTTTTCGGTCTTTCATGTCACCAGCGAGCTCTAGAGCTCCTCCGACCTCCATCTCAGCTTAGGTAGCTTCTTTAGATACCCTAATAGCACAAGCAAAAGTCTTATGCTTATTGTGGTTACCAATCGGCAAGTTCTCTGTAGTTTGTTCTATTTTTGGATTTTCCGAATAGAACTGTAGTTCGTTATTAGTTTTTAATCCATGTCGTTAGTACTGGTAAGAGTTAATCCGGGTTATTACCCTTACTAAAGATAGTTTATAGCTTAAGCATTTTGTTAGTTTGCACATCAATACTTTGATCATGCATCTTTTCAAGATTTTTGTACTTGTCAGTGTTTCTGGATGTTCATTTGATGTTGTTCTTTTAGGATCTGATTGTACTGACGTGAGTGAAAATATTTCTGAAGCTCTAGAAACTACACAAGTGGTTTATTACCAAGGCAAGCATTCTCTTGCACCATGTTGATCCCATATTTGATATTTTAGTGTTTTGAAATTACAGTGACAACTATGTGGATG
The DNA here is from genome assembly GCA_036346405.1 of Phyllostachys edulis. NCBI lineage: Eukaryota > Viridiplantae > Streptophyta > Magnoliopsida > Poales > Poaceae > Phyllostachys > Phyllostachys edulis. The sequence goes on along the minus strand of CM070563.1, from coordinate 45,869,943 downwards.
CTATTTTGAAGTATCATTAATTTGTGAGTCTAATTAGTTATATCCCAATCTTTGTGGCTTACCTTTAATCAAATTCATATACTTATGCTTAAGATAGAAATCTGGTGCTTGTGTTCTGGTCCTTAGGTTATTGCTTAGCCTTGCAAGTTAGTAGCACGTTAATTGTTTGACAAGTTTATCTTGTTAGACCTGGAAACACCTCTGTGATTTCTATCTGTGATTTCTTTGTCAGTTTGGTTAAAACTGAAAGTTTAGTTAATTTTGTTGATAACAATTTCATCTAGATCTAGACAAGTGGATGCTAGTGATGGTGCTTTCGTGCACAAGACTAGGGAAATGTGGTAGTCTTGTCCGGATCGTTAAGGATTGAACTGTGACCTGTCAATTTGAGTACCTTACGTACTTCCACACGCGGTGTATGGGCGCTGCTTGGTTAAGTAAGGGGCTGACTTTATTGAGTTGAGGAACTGGTGGAGTGAGGACATTTGCAAAGTTTGCGTGTTCGTAGGGCTCCGATTTCAATTCTATATGTGCAGGGGAGCACAATTTTAATTTCTATTCATTGAATCGGCTTTCCCAACACAACAAGTTTGCCCTGGTTAGCAGGTGCTATCCGTCGTTTGTACTAAGCGGGATCGGTCACACATGGGTAAATCAACTCAATAATGCCAACTTGCTGAAAAATACCGAATCTTAGTTTACCCGGCCGGCATACCAAAGGAAGTATGTCATCATTCGGAGGCATCCAAAGGCTTACAGGCTGACTAAGTCGTGTGGGTAAAGATGTACACCCCTACAGGGTTATAACTATTCGAATAGCCGTGTCCACAGTTATGGACAACACTTGTTTTGATGGACAACTCAGTATAGACTTTAAAATTATTTGTGTCATGGTTTTACTGGTTGAGGCATGAAGGGTATTCATGCATGTTAATTGGTCAAAGTGGACAGCCACTTTGATTTTGTTATTGTTTGTGATTAAATTCTCTTTTACTTACTGTTTTAGTTCAAACTTGTTTATAAAACTGCCTTAGCAAAATTTGATAAGTATAGGAGCAAAACTGATTGCTTTATGCAAAAACTAATTCCTGTACAACCTTCCTGTTGTCAGCCTTAAGCATGTATAAATTCCAATCCTTTGGTTAGGTTCTACTAAACACTTTCTTTTAGTAGTTTTATGTAAGTCTTGCGAGTACATTTTGTACTCAGGTGCTTTAACCACTTGTTGCAGGTGAGGACGGTTACTTGTACGAACTACCCATCAGTGCCAATCAGGGCGACGCTAATGAGTGACGCTATTTCTATCCTCCACTCAGTTGCCCGAGGGCGATGGGCAAACTAGTTGGAATGTTTTGTGTTTATATTTTTGTTTCTGCTGCTAAACTTCTGTTATTTTGCTGCTGGTCGGTTGTTTATGTTGAATCGAACCCAGCTTGTAAAGTTTTGTCTTGTATGTGTACTGTATGCTTTGTATGACATGGGACAATGTTGTTTAGGATATTTGTACAATAGTCTTTGATCTTGGGAATTATTGTAAGACATATATCCGGGAACCTGGTATTGAAGCTTGGGATCCCCTGTTTTGGAGCTTGGGATCCCCTGTGTATATGGTGTCATTCCCTGGATCAGTAGCTGACACACACAGAATACCACGTTTGCTCAAGCACTTACCTACAGAAGCTCTAAGCGGTCACACGTGTTACATTCGTAGCCACGACCATATTTGGTTGAAAATGGCAATTTAGGATGGTCTTAAAGAGGTCCTAGCACGGTTCTATTGTGATCCCAGGGAGGTCTTGAGTGACCCTAAGGAGATCCTGTGGAGGTCATGCGAGGAGGTCTTGAGGAATTTGAAGGAGGTCCGGAGAAGCCAAGCGAGGTCCTAAGGAGGTCCTCAGGGGAGGTCCTGAGGTGGTCGAGAGAGGTCCTGTAGCTTATAAGGAGGTCCGGGGAAATCCTGGAAAGACTAAGGGAGGTCCTAGGAGGTCTTGTAGTTCACGAGGAGGTCTAGGGAGATCTTGGGAATGTCAAGGGAGATCCTAGGAGGTCCTATGGTTCATGAGGGAGTCTTGTAGTGGTCTTGGGGAGGTCTTGAGGAATGTTGTAGAGACATCCTGGGGAGGTCCTGAGGAGGTCGCGAGGATACATCAAAAGAGGTACAGGAGGTCTTGGGACAACTGGAAGTGATCTTTAGACCATATAGGGGTGGTCGTGGGTCTCCTAGTGGTGGTCCTAGACCATCTAGGGGTGGTTGTGAAACATCTGGTTGTGGTCTTAGATCATCTAGCGGTGATTGTGAGACATCTGGTTGTGGTCTTAGATCATCTAGGGGTGGTCGTGAGGCATCTGGTTGTGGTCTTAGACCGGCTAAGGGTGATTGAGAGTCATCTGATAGAGAACCTCGACCAGCTAAGGGAGGTCCTAAGTTACTTAGTAGCGGCTCTAAACCATCTAAGGGGGGGGGTGGACGTAGGACATCCATTTAGAGTTTGTAAACACACTGATCGTGAAGTTCGCTCAATGTAAATGGTACTCAAAATGAACAGTGTAAGCCCATAATATATTACATATATGTTAGGCCCTGGGGCCACTATTTTACAAAGCGCCACGTAGGCAGAAGTTTTACAAAAGCCAGAGTGTGGAAACAAAACAGGTACGAAAGCAAAGTACATCATAGTGGATCCATTCACTTTGCCCACGAACAAGCGATCGGGGTCCCGCCTAAACCGTTATCATCACCACCATCTGGTTCATCCTCCGTGAAGAACTAGTAAGGGTCTTGGTCATTCGGGTCTGAAAAGATTATATTGGCAGAGCCTGAGTACACAACCGTACTCACGAGCCAACCCACAATGCAGTTCATATAGATGCAAGGCAAATCAAGGGAGGCCTAGAGTTCTTTTTTTTGCACAAAGCCAAGTTTGAATTAGACTAAATAGAAAATCCCGAGACTTAGCATTTTTACAAAAGGGGTTTATAAATGAGTTTTTATTTTACAAATTCTAGTGGAGGTCCCACCTCCTATACCATTGAGTGGCTCCATCCACCCAATGCTTGGGCAATCCCGTATTTACCACTGGTCCCCGACCAGGCCTTTCTCAAATCCCTAGGGTCCCTCCCTAGCCTTCCCTTTTCGTCACAAATAGTTTTGTAAAAATGAAGACTATATTAAGCAACTTCTCAGCACCGCTCTTGACCGTGAGCACGTCTATCATGATAGTTTTCTTACTCTGCAGAGTTCGCACACTTTACCCTCAAGAGGTAATCATCTTGATATATACACATGTTTCCTTAGACATGTGAATCAAGGAGAGATTACCATAAGGCCTTTACAATGCTCAACCTCAACGCACTCCATCTGCTCACTAAGGTTTCCACCGCCATGAGCCCACTCCCTAGGCTCTCCGGGAGGCCCCCTCTTGTGCCAATGCGGTTCCTGTGGCTTCGTTCTCCCCCGGCTATCCACCCACAATCAACCCAATGGCAGATCTATGTCGACGCGAGAAAATTAGTCGGCCAGGTCGTACCCATTATAGACTTGTGGTTGCAATATTTTTGCATGAGAGGTCATTGCAAGATTCGGTCCTTAATTGAGCTGGGTGGTACATCCATATACCAGCCACTCTTTCCAACCGCCCCAGTCGAAAACAGTTTTTCAGGTTTTATTGTTTTGGAAAATAACTATTTACTTCAACATACTAGCTAGGCTCCCAGCCTCAACTGCCCCAAATCATTTTCTAAAGTTTTTAATGATTGTGGTCGAGCAAATTAATGCCCGCATGACATTGTATCTAAGCAAGGCTAAGCATGACACTTAGATATAGACTTATTAACTAGCAGGTAATCCATTAAGTCTAGGGTGTCAAAGGATAGTGTCCAAGTTCAAGGATTTGAAAGTTTATACACAAGTATTTGTTAAGGCATTAACTATAATCTAGACCAATTTAGTTTGATAAAACACAGCAATGCAGTTTCATAATTTAAAGCAACATAATTTGCAAAAGGTAGGTGCAACATGGTCAAAGGGTTGACTTGCCTTGTTTTGAGTGCTGCTGATCGGGATCCTGGTCAACGAACGGTTCTTCGGTCGCCTCGGCTTCTATAATCGCAAAATAACCGAAAAGGCAAATAAGCATATATTCCAACTTAAATTGTTTTCAAATCTGCAAAGAACTCAAATAATGCAAAATCGTAGATTAGAATGTGAGACTAGCACAATTGAAAACTCAATGGTCGTCGGATCGGTGGAGGTCGTAGGAGCTACTTTGTTTCTAGAAAGATACGACAGGGAAGTCATGGAAGTACTATGACTTGGAGTGGTCCTGGAGGTGCTGTGACTAGGGGAGGTCTTGGAATCACTGTAGCCAGGGGAGGTCTTGGAATTATTGTACCAGGGGTGGTCCTGGAATCACTGTAACTAGGGGAGGTCGTGAGAGTGCTACGACCAAGGAAGGTTGTGGACCAAGAGGGTGGTCTTTGCGAAAAGGCCACGAGGGAGATCTAACGAGAGGGAGGTCTGGACCCCTAGATCTAAACGAAGAGAGATCTGGACCGTTAGATCTAAGCGATGAGAGGTCTGGACCCTTAGATCCAAGCGAAGGTGGTGCGGACCCTTAGATCTAAACGAAGAGAGGCGGACCGTTAGATCTAAGCAAAGAGTGGCTGGACCCTTGGATCCTAACGAAGAAGGTCCGGATCCTTAGATCCAAGCGAAGGTGGTCTCGTCCTTAGATCAAAACTAAGAGAGTGCGGACCGTTAGATCTAAATGAAGAGAGGTCGGACCCTTAGATCTTAAATGAAGAGAGTGCGGACCCTCGGATCTAAGCGAAGAGAGGTCGGACCGTTAGATCTAAACGAAGAGAGGTGCGGACCCTCAAACCCAAATAAAGGAGGTGCAGGACCTTAGATCTAAGCGAAGAGAGGTCGGACCCTTGGATCCTAACGAAAGAAGGTCTTGTCGGTCAAGATGAATGCAAAGGAGGTCCCATCGGTCAAGATGAACGTAAAGGAGGTCCCGACGGTCAAGATGAACGCAAAGGAGGTCCCGTCGGTCAAAATGAACGCAAAGGAGGTCCTGGAGATACCAGGACCAGGGGAAGGTCATGAGAGTGTTGCGACCATGGGAGGTTGTGGAGACGCCATGACCTGGGGAGGTCTTTGCAGAAAAGCCAAGAGGATGGTCTTTGCAAAAGACCAAGAAGGTGGTCTTTGCAAAAGGGAGGTCACAATTAAGAGGGTGATCTTTGTAAAATGGGAGGTCCGTGCAAGGAGGGAGGTTGTGGAAGTGTTAACCGTGCATAGTCGAATGGGACGAATATTCAACTGTACAGCAGAGGTCAAAAGAAGCACAGGTTCAACTGTATGGATGCAATCGAATGAACCAGCGGAAAAGCCAAAAGAAGAACCAAAGGAACATCCAAGAGAGAACAAGACGGCTCGAACTAGGAAGAGCATCTGGCCACTAGGAACATACCGGTACGGGCTAGGAAATGAGCTAGTCAGAGCCGGATGGAGACGTGGGCCACGACTTCGAGAGAAGCTCTATGTTGCAATAATAGCTTGAAGCAGAAGGGTGGTCTTCGGTCTTCAAGGTTGCTCCCTGGAAGCAGGTAATTGGTCTACTCGGATGTCTTGAAATGTCCTGGTCGGAGGTGAAAAGAGAGCGATCTCCAAGGCTATTTCGATGGGTGCCTGCGACAAGGCGGTGGTGTGGGGGTGCTCGTCAGAGACGAGCACTTGAGCTTGTCTAGAGCTCGAGCTCTCTTGGAGGAAGAAGAGAATGGGGTTAGCACTAGAATGGCTAAGAAAAGCAACAAGGAGGCAACAAGGACTTGGGCAACCATATATATATATATATATATACGCACAACCTGTCCAGGTGGGGTGGTCGGAGCGGTTGGTGCTGTTGATAGTATGGGCAGCATAGGGCAGCTGAATGACATCTTGGGTGACTACTATTAATGGACAATAGACCACACCACGTTGGACCTTTGCCCTAGCGCACGCAGCGCATGAGTGGGAAGCACGGTTTCCCTGCTTGACCACTGTTGGTCGGAGGAACAGGAGAGGGGTGCACGGGAGCGGGCGTGTCGGATCTGACACTAGGCTGATCAACACTTTAACCAAAGGAGATAGGGGATGAAGAAAGGAAGATTAGAAAGACTTGAGAAAAGACAAAATGACAGGATGGTAGATAAAATCATGAGAGCAGAAGAGATGCAAAATGTCGTCAAGCAAATCTCAAAGATGCAGGCAAACGAACGACACAAGACATTATACAAAAAGTTTTAAAAAATCTCTCATTTTTACAATCATGAATTTTTGGGCTGTTACACATCAATATCATTCCCAGGTTGCTTCAGCCCGTGGATAAGTAGTGACATCACAATGTACTTCCACTTCATACACAGCCAAGGAGGAAGGTTGTACACACATAGATTCACGGGTCAGGTGCTATGTCGGCTGCTCATGTTATCGAAAGGATTCATTCCATCTGTACTCAACCCTAACCTTATGTTCCTCGATTCTGCACCGAACTCTTCGAAGCTCCGATCGAAGTTTCTCCACTAGACAGAATCAGCAGGGTGTCTTAGCTTTCCATCTTTCTTACGCTCCTCCGAGTGCCAACGCAGCAATCTTACCTCCTTTCGGTTCGCAAATAAATGCTTTAAACGTGGGATCATAGGCAGATACGACAACATCTTAGTAGGAGGTCCTTGCTTCACCTTAGCAGTATTCTTACGCTTGTATCGGGATGCTTTGCACATGGGACATACATGCATATCTGCATAATCTTTACGGTAGAGGATACGATCGTTCGGTCATGCATGTATTCTTTCTACTTCCATAGCCAATGGACAAAGAACCTTCTTTGCTTGGTAGGTGGTGCTGGGCAACACGTTTCCCTCCGGAAGAATGTCCGCTAGGAGACCTAACAACGCCGTGAAACTCTTGTAGGACCAACCATTGCTTGCCTTCAATTTCAGCAGTTCAACCATGGTTGACAACCTTGTGTATTTCGGCTTGCAACCAGAGAACAAAGGTTTCCCCGAGTCCTCTATTAAGCCCTCGAATTTAGAAAACGTTCTCTCACTGTAGTTCCCTTCTGCATCGCGTAGCATCTGATATAGATTGTCATCGTGCGACCTATCCTCATCAAAGGCATAGTCCACATCCGGCATATTATTGACTTCCTCGACGATGTCGTCATTATTAACTTCTTATATAATTTTCCCTTCACCGTGACTGGTCCAACATGTATACCCTTTTTTTGAAACCCCTTCGAATCAAGTGCACTTCAATCTACGCGGGGTTGTTAAATATCTTCAGATTACCGCAATCAATGCATGGACAATACATAAATTTTATCCCCTTCTTCAACATATCTTGCTCGGCGGCTCTTCTAAAAGCAAACACGCCATTAATGTACTCTTCACTCATACAGTTCTCACCGTACATCCAGTTTCGGTCCATCTACGCTATGTATGTAACAAATTAGTGTCAAATTAGATTAATAAACCGCTAGTACCTACTTTTCCTATTGACCAGGCATACTTAAATTGATTAGCGATAAACCTAGAGCAAATATGAAGGGTTACAGATCGTTAACCTCGGAGCTCACGACGAAAATACCAAATATCCCATGAGATTCCTCACATTCTCCTTCTCCTCCCTTCCTCCTCTCCTCCTCCCTTTCCTCCTCTCTTTAGCTTCCTCCTTTCCTTCTCCTCTCTAAGTGGCGCAATGGGGGAGGAGGCAGCATGGTGGCGCAAGGGGGTGGAGGCGCTAGAGGCAGGGGGTCTGTCGGAACCGGATATTTATAATGCCAGAATATCACAAACGGTTCTTAATAAGAGAGAATGTGTCATCAATTTAACTTGATCAGAAGTAGTATCTACCTTTATTTGTCTTATAGTATTTTTTGCACAAATTTGGTACTCATGTCTTCTATATTGTCTTGCAAATTTATTTTTAGTACTTCCCGAGTGTTTACCCCAGTGTTTTAAACAATTTTTAGTACGTTCGAAACATTCCCGAGTGTTTTTTCAGCATATTACCGAGTGTCAACCCTTGGGAAAAATTCCCGTTACGGGCGGAGAAGCCGTTCAGCGGGGTTTTTTTTTCCCGAGTGTGTGAGTTTCCCGAGTGTATAAATATACACTCGGTAAAGTAATATTTCCCGAGTGTGACACTCGGGAAAGACATTTCCCGAGTGTTTACCGCAGTTTCCCGAGTGTTTTTGGCACTTGGGAAACATCATGTTTCTGGTAGTGAGTCGTCATGTCTACTCGGCTATAGCGCAACTGGTTGATTATTACCTAGCTACGTCCCACCGTTTGTTGCAGCATGCATGTAAGTATACACTGTACATGCATGCCACCTCTCATTGGTGGTATTTCGCAAGCAAAGTTGCTTTGATGTATCCCATAATTAATTGTCATTAAGATAATCGAATAGTATTTTAAAGGGCATTAGTACCTCCTAATGATTGCATGTTTCTTTGACAAGAAGCTCTTTTACAGTACCTGCCATTGAACTTGGACGCTTCATTCTTTTCAATCCAATGAGTTAAGATTTATTAGGATTTGGTTGTACCACACTATAAAGTAGTAGGAAGTATCTTTCCTTGAGGGGCAAAATAGTAACTACGTGTGATTATTTGAAGGGCAAAACCCTAATTGCATTAATCTCATCCATTGTTGCACAAGACGAGGATGAAATTAATAGCCGCCAAGCTCCTGAATAGCTGCACCAAGGGATGACTTGGCATCTTGGTGATGACCTAGTAACCAAGACGAAATCAAACACAATTGGATTCATCGTTGAGAGACACACAGAGAGAGAGAGAGTCCATGTTGTAGTGTAGCGCTTAGCAATCCAAAGGATGATTACGTGGCGTAATTTTCATGTTAAGTGTTAACTTGGTGACAGTTTGAGGTTCTAGGCGGCGCCAAGGTGCCAAGGTCTTGGAAGATTATGTACAATCTGAATTAAAAATAATAATACCCTTTGAAACTTAAGGGTCGAACAAAATTGTACACCATAAAATTTGCTCGATGTTTCACCTGGCCGGTATCTTAAGCTGCGCCATGTAGGCAAACCGATGATGTGGCACCATAGTTAATGTAGAGAGGGGGTACTCTAATACTCCTCATGCACTAAAAAACTGCACTAAGGTATTGCCCATTGGAAGCAGCCTAATACTTTAGAAAGTACTGGTACTGTTAGTGCCCTTAACAAATCAATGGCTAGTTTTGATTTCTACTACCACCTCTTAGTAATAACCTGTGGCTTTCCTTTCGCTAGAAAATCAACGATAGAGTTACATTAGTGGTTACCGTCCTCATGTCTTATCATCTTTTTCTAATGAAGAATTTTTTTTACAGTGATTTTCTAATCAAGAATTAATGAAATTAAGTATGATTTATTTTGGGGTAGATTGGAAGTGTTGTTGATATCATAAAAGTATGATCGATGTAAAGTGTCGTTTATTATACTTGGTGCTTGGACAATATATATCCTTGTTGTGACCTTATGCCATCGCCTTTCCGATCGTGAAAGATGTTTGGCATCGCCTCACACAATTGCATGTTGGAACTTTATTTCTTATTTGAAAAAATTTCATTGGGGCTAGAAATCACCAAAATTTCGGCATTTTGGTTGGTTTTCAAACTGAACGAAATCTGGACTTGAAATGTGGACAAAATTTGACCAAAATTTGGACAAGATTTAATCAAATTTTCTCCAAAATCAGATTTAGGATGTAATTTGTCTAAATTCAAATATTTCCGATTCTTTTTAACAAATTATAAAAATTTCGGAGTGAGGCGAAATCACCGAAATTCAAAATTGTTTCCGCTGGTTCTGAGAATATGCATGTTGTCTGACGGTACCACCAAATGGTTGCTGAACCAAATGACATTTTGGGCATCTTCAGAAAATTCTTTGGCTTTACCCGCCTTCAAATTTTCCTGGATTTCGGCTACCTCTGCATCGATTTTCTGAGCCTCAATGATCTGGTCTTCGAGTGTGGATTTCACCTCAAGGGTAGCGAGAAACCCCTCTTCAACCATCTCAAGACTTAGGCACTGAAATTCAGCACACAATCCTTTAGCAAGAGGTGTTACCGATAAGCAGTTGCACTACAACTTTCTGCTTAATGCGTCGGCCACTATATTGGCTTTGACTGGGTGATAATGAACACCCATATCGTAGTCCTTGATCAGCTCAAGCCATCTTCTTTGTCGTATATTCAGATCAACTTGAGCGAATATGTACTTCAGGCTCTTATGATCAGTATAGATCTCGCAACGATTACCAATGAGATAATGTCGCCAGATCTTCAGAGCATGGACTACGGATGCCAATTCCAAGTCATGAGTAGGATAATTTACTTCATGAGGCCTTAATTGCTTGGATGCTACAACTCGGTCCTCTTGCATGAGAACACACCCAAGTCCATGGCGAGATGCATCGCAACAAATATCCAAACTCCTGTGGATATCTGGCAAAGTAAGAACTGGAGCTTTGGTCAGGAGTTCTCTCAAAAGCTAAAAACTTTCTTTACACTCGGCTAACCATTCGAACTTCTTCTCCTTCTTGAAAAGCTAGGTCAAAGGTCTTGCAATTTTGGAGAAATTTTCAATGAACCTACGATAATAACCCACAAGTCCAAGAAAACTTCGGACGTCAGAAACATTTTTGGCCTGACCCCCAATCTAGTACATCTTGTACCTTACTTGGATCAACAGTGATACCACCTTCAGATAACACATGCCCCAAAAAGTTGACTTTATTGTGCCAGAACTCACACTTCTTTGATTTCGCGTCACCGGTACTTCTTCGAAGTGTTTCCAACACAAGCCTCAAACGCTGCTCATGCTCTTCATTAGACTTGGAGTAAATGAGAATGTCATCGATGAACATGACAACAAACTTGTTCAAAAATTCCATGAATACTGAATTCATGAGATTCATGAAGTGTGCTAGAGCATTTGTCAGACCAAAGGACATGACAGTATACTCGTACAAACCGTAGCGAGTAGAGAATGTTGTCTTAGGTATGTCCTCTTCCCTGACTTTGATCAGATGATAGCCTGATCACAGATCAATTTTGGAAAAGACTCGGGCTCTAGTCAATTGGTCAAAAAGATCATCAATGCGAGGAAGAGGATATTTGTTTTTGACAGTGACTTCATCTAACGGACGGTAGTCCACACACATTCGCAAAGTCTTGTCTTTCTTCTTGACAGAGATGGCCAGGCATCCCCAAGGCAAAGAGCTTGGTCGGATAAATCCTTTGTCAAGCAATTCCCCAAGCTGTTTCTTCATTTCTACCAGCTCATTGGGAGGCATCCGATAAGGTCTCCTTAATATTGGAGTAGTACCGGGTACTAGCTCGATTACGAACTCCACCTCTCGATTTGGGGATATGCCTAGAAGGTCTTTAGGAAAGACATCTAGATACTCACAAACTACTGGTACCATCTCCAAGGTAGGGGTGGCATCAACTCTCAAAGAATAAAGATGAGAACCAACCGTCTTGGACTGAAAAACAACTTCAATGCCGTTTTCATTTGTCACGGAAATGGATCGTTGAACACAACTAATTTGTCCCTGATTCTTGGATAGCCAATCCATTCCCAAGATGACATCCAACCCTTCAGAATCTATCACTATCAGATTTGCCAAAAAATTTACCCCTTGGATCTCTATGTTGATGTCACGGCATATCTGATCGGTTCTGAAAACCGACCCAGGTCATTTAATCATATAAGGCAGTTGGAGTATATGCATGTCTAACTGATGTTGAATGGCAAATTGACTCTTGACAAAACAATGGGATGCTCTAGAATCAACTAGAACAGTAGCTGGACTGAAATTAACAAGGAGCATACCGAGAACAACGTTAGGTGCATCAATCGCCTCTTCTGCAGAAATCTGGTTCATGTGACCTCGAGCCTGAGCTGGATCAGCCTTGATAGGCGGCCTCTGAGGTGGTGCTGGTCATACAAGCACTGGATGAGGCCAAACGGGAGGCAAACAACGAGCCTTTGCGAAGCAGTGGTTAGCAAAATGTCCGGGACGCCCGCAGTGAAAACAGATCACTCCCAGCTTGACATTGTTGGCATTCTGAGACAGATTCCCAATAGCTCTCGGCTGCCCGGTAGGTGGAGGAGGACGAGGTGCAACCATTTGCGGCCTCGGAGGAGTTGGAGCTGGAGCTCGAGGAGGTTGAGGCTACCACTTCCGCGGTCTTGGCGAACTGCCACTAGCTACAATCTGTGTAGCCCTCTTCCGCTTGCGTGCCTCATCCAAATTCTTGCCCTTGCTTTCAGCTATGATGGCTTTATTGACAAGATGCTGAAAGTTTCTGAAATCATGAATTGCTAGGGCCACCTACAGCTCCTCAGTCAACCCATTCATGAACCTCTTTCGATGACGAACGTCAATCGAAACATCATTCGACGCATGTCGTGCAAGAAAGTTGAACTCATGGAGATATTCTGTCACAGTCTTTTGCCCTTACTTGAGAGTGAGGAATTCTTGCTACTTGATCATCACAACTCCTTCAAGAATGTGAGCTTCATGAAATGCTTGCTTGAACTCGTCCCAAGTCGGGACATGTCCGACAGGCTGGATGGCATCAAAGTTATCCCACCAAGCACTTCCTGCTCCAACCAACTGATAACTGGCAAATAGCACCTTTTCCCTCTCAGAACATTGAGCAATCAACATCTTCTTCTCAATATTCCTAAGCCAGTCTTCAGATTCCATTGGGTCTTCAGAGCTGGAGAACACCGGCGGGTTAGTCCGCTGAAAATCAGCGAGACCTCCATGTGCACGATGACCTCCTACCTCTCTAGCTGGTGTGGGAGCTGAAGAGGTATTACACGCGATTTGCTCCAGAATGTGCGTCTGGTCCATCCAGTTGCGCTCTATCTGCGAGAGCACCTCAGCCATTGTGGGCGGCGGAGGAAGCTGTTCCTCATGCCGACCATTCTGCTGACCACAGCGACTAGAAGGTTCTGCCTGGTCTCCCTGAGGGTAAAGATCGTTGACAGAAGCAAAGCGGGATCTCAGGGGTGAGGATCCCTCTTCTTGTTGTGCTCGCAAGCGAGTAGTAGGTCCTATCATTCTGTTGTCATACAACTATTAGCAACTCAACAAGAGTACACCCGAACGAGCACAACTCAACGTTTTGGACAGCAAGGGAAAGTACTAAACTTAACATGCATAATGATATGATATGCACCAAAATCAACACCAAAAGAACACCAGATCCATTAACAGCAAACAACAAGCTTCGGCACAATTGCATCCATATATGTCGGAAGACAACATGGTAACTGTCCGAAACAAAAGTCTTACAACAGATCGTCCAGAATATACGAAAGCTATCCTATTACATTCTTAGGGACAGCTACGAGTGGACTACAAATCCAAGCCACTAGCCCTCAACAACCAAGGCCTAAGCAAAGTCATCCCGATTGAAGTTCACTGGGAACTCATCTGAAAGATGAGCTTCAGGTGATCCCGTGTCTTTAGGGTTCAATGGACTAATGAGACGCCTCCTAGAACCTAGCAAAGTAACGTGACCTCTAGGGGGTGTCAGGCGATGTGCGCGAGGAAAGCCTGTAGACATCCGGGCTTGGCGACGTTGTCTAAAGGTAGGTACAAACCCCGCCACTTCCGGAACTCGAAAATCTAGTGGTGCAGCAGCAGCTGGGGAGGTCTTGTTGTTACCATAAAGCACGTTACGAGTAACATGATTCATGCTAACACCGATCCTGAGGTACTCCTGAGCTTCCCTAAGACGGCGGCGGGTCTCCCACAGCTCGTACACAAGACAGCGATGGATTTGGTCCATAATGTGAACCAACCTCGCCAGCTAGCGCACGTGTGGGTCTTCTCCAAACTGAATTCCATCGAACGTGTTCACTTCTGCTCCAGGGCCTCGCCTAGGAAAATGATAGTAAGGTGGTTGAGACAACTCCGTCAAATCATGATGAAGAAGGCTCATCATCCCACTAGCAGCTTCCTGGATAGCCATGGCTTCAGAGGAGGCATGTGAGAACCCGGGGTATTTAACTTGTAATACTAAACCATTAAGATGATTCAAGCATTACAAATCAAATATCTCGACTCTCGGCGTATATGTACTTCCCAGAATTGTAGTACACGTACCCCATACAAAAATTAAGCATCAATTCCATTCAGCACATAGAACCGAAGTACAACTAAGCAATTCGAAAGACATACATAATAGAGTTATTACAAAAGGGACCGACCGGCCAAATAACAACTAAAGAGTTAGATAAACAGCGGAAGCAAACAGCCATAAGATGGCGATAAACAAAAGCCAATTAGTGTGCCTTTAACCCACAGGGCAACCAACCGGGCCACCAACCTAGTCGTCAAACCCGCCGCACATCTCACAAAAGTGGATTTCTTGGGGATCAGCTTCCTCCTCTGCAACAATTTATTAAGCAAAGCAAATGAGTACAAAGATGTACTCGCAAGACTTACATGTAGTGTAATAGGCCTATACATAGCTACATGCAAGCTTATTTAAGTAGAGGAGGCTCTAGACTCATTTTCAACATAAAGCAAGTTTTCATTTGCAATAATGTGATAGATTTAAAGCAGTTTTACAATCTGTTTTTATTTGACAAAAACAGCGATATACAAATAACAATAATAACAAGACATCCTGGAAGTGGCTAACCCAATAGCCACCACAACAATAGCATGAATTCCCCATTCATACCACCCACATCAAGTTTTAATTAAATGTTATAGTCTAACTCTTGCAAAACCTAACCAAGCGTGTCCATAACCTAGGGGTGTATAACTTTACCCACATGCCAGACCACCTCTTTTGCCTCCGGAATAAGCACACTTCCTAAGGTATGCCGGCAAGGCTAAGTCCTACGAGACGTTTCCAATATTGTGCATTAACTACGAGTCGCCCATATGGAAGAAGCACATATGTTGATACGGAGTCATCAAAGATGCTCACCGCCTTATAAAGGACGATGCTCCTTGCAGTGGATAACCTCCACCACTACTCACCCAAACACAGACAAGTTTCTTTTTCAACACAACGCACACAACCACCATGCGACCCGGAGGTAACACACGCCAAAGTACTCAGTCAAGAGAGGTCCCATATCCCTCTCATGTGGTTGCACGCAAAAATGCCTGGATAGTCTGACACAAGATGTTCGGTCCTTGTTGACTTGGGCACACCACCACACACCAGATAATCACACCATCAACCATATGCCAAAGTCTAAAACATTTTATTTTCAGTTTCAGTTTTTGACTTTACAAGGTAACAAAGCACAAAGTGCTGAGCATAAAGATAATAATAATTTTGTGTGATCAAAGTTATCGACTAAGTCGATAAGCGCCTAATTCTACCTAAGACTAAGCATTTCTAAGCATGACAATCGAAAAGACAATAAAGAGCATAATTCAACCACGGGCTCTAATTCACCGGTGAGATTAATACCTTATGTTTAGTGGCAGGGGATGAACAATTTAAGGGCAACCATGTAATAGGAATAACTACCTCTAATCAGGAAAATAAACTTTGACACAAAAGCATGCATACATACAATTTGTAAACAAAGTATTAGACTTTGAAAGTAATGGGATATTTATGATCAAACTGCTTTCCTTGCTGGGGATGAATTTCTTACTGCAGAGGATCACTCTCGAATACAATAGGATCGTCGGAACCTACCGAAAGAAGTCGAAAGCACAATAAGAACGAATAATACTGAAAAGACCCAAAAATTCAAATTCATCCAAAAATCATGAAAAATTCACAGAAGGTAGAGTATGATTTTAGGTGAATTTAGCAACAAGAAAAATTGATTTGGATGTTCTATGCAAAAGTTATGACAGTTTGAAAGTCAGTTTTCCAGAAAATCCAAATAAATTGCTACCGGTTACTGTTCATCCGAATTAATTATTTTGTGAAAATTTCCAGAGCAGTGGTGTACTTGGAATTTTTATGGTAGGCAGAGCTCCACATGAGATGAACAATGGAATTTGATTCACCTCATTTGGAGCTACGATGAATTCTCTATGATTTTTCAAAGTCATGAAAGTAGTGTACAAAATATTTGTAAGATGAGATTTTTAGTAATAGCAACATGCTCAAAACTTATTCTAAAATAAACTACACTAATAGAGGATTCCAACAAAGTTGAGTTCACTCAATTTGGAATTACAGAGAAATACTTATGTATTTTTGAAGTTAAAGCAATTTTTAGAGCAATAATAATACTAATCCTAAAGTAATTTTGCCAAAGGTATTTTATGTAATAGTAACATGATTCAACCTATTTTTATATTAAAGTAAATTTAAAAAGGAAACTAACAAAATTTGAATTATCAATTTTGGAGCTAAAATGAATTACTTATGCAATTTTCAAGTTGAACCAATATTCAGTTCACAAATAAAGCATTTCGGAAATTATATAAACATAACATACTTTTTATACCCAGGCCAAGCTAACCACGGTCACTGACCAGTGGGGTCACGGTCAAAGCTTGACCTGGTCCACTTTGACCCAGCCCCGAGTGAAGATGACACCGAAGGCGCATTTCGCGAACTACGCCTTCCAAGCCTAAAAACAAGTTTTGGCCTCAAGCTCATAGGAAATACGCTTTGCTTAAAAGAAAGCGTACTTCACAACTACACAATCCCTAATCAGATACAAGGGCCCACTTGCCAGCAGAACATTATACCAAATCTACACAGAAATCCGCGCTTAAGACATAATTTAACTCCTAATGATTATCTATAGTAATCTGCAGTCGAGACAGGCCAGGCAAGATCATGATCATGAAGTTTCCCTAGCGAAACACCGACGAACCAGAGCACGGAGGCGTGGGTGAATGCTCAAAATGGATAGCCCGCTACCTTGTGCACCCGACGGCACCAGCGGTGGTTCGACGCGGCGGCGCGGCGAGCTAAGGCGGAGTAGGAGCTACGGGCTACAAGCCAACACGCAAAGCAATGGAGCCCGAGGCGATTTAGCGTGCGCATGAGCATTAGAGGGGCTCCAGGAACTTACTGCGATGACCTGGAGGTGGGGACGTTGCCGAAGTTGAGCCGGCGACGAGAACAGCGGCGGCGGCGGCGATGGTGCTACCGTGGAGAGCTCAACCTGAGCCAAATGGGCGAGAACTGGAGGTATGGAGGGTATCAGTAGGGTCCAAAGATGGTGCACAAGCGAGGAATTTAACCGGGACTCACCGTGCCGTCGCCGGAGAAGAAAGGGGCTCTTGCGGCCGGGAATGGAGAAAAGTCCGATTCCGATAATTCCTATGATTGAAAGCTAAAATTGGTTGAGGGGAACGCTTAATCGTGCTTAGGCAGACGTCGTGACACACATAGAAGGGAGAAAAGCTCACCAGGAGCGAAGATGGCACGGTGGCGGTGTTGGGTACACGCACTGGACGTGCTCCGGAGAAGATGGGGGCACTCCTCGTGTTCCAGGGCCTACACACAAAGATCAGTGCTCAAACCGGCGCACAAGGGGGCGGTGAAGGAAGAGGAAGAGGGGGGGGGGGAACCACGTGGAGGGAGCTCACCCTAGACAGCAGCTCGAACAAGCGTCTCCCTCCTCAGCCACCGAGAGGAGGAATGACTTCCAACGGGCGAGAGAGGGGGTATTATCCCTGGGTTGCAGACGGAGCGGAGGCGGCATGAACCGGCGAAGCCCTAGGAGTGGTCAGGATGGGCGGTGGATTCACGGCGTGCTTGCGCGCTGACGGAGGCGCGGCAGAGCGGCGAGGCCGTGTGGCGAGCGAGCCCTGCGTGAGTGCCAGCGTGAGGAGGAGGACGCAGCTGACCGGTGGGGCCCACGACACAGTGACACGGCCGCGAGAGATAGGCTGTGTGAATTGGGTTGGCATGGGTCGTTGGATTGAGATCAAACGATTGACAACGTGCGAGGATTTTTATACCAGGCCGAAGCGGTACGCGATCGAGACCATTGAGTTTCCATCGGACGGCTGCATGCGATGGTGCAGTTAGGGGGTTAGACCGAGCCAGGTGGTGCGGTCGGGTTTGAGTTGGGCTCGGGTCTGAGTCTGAGGAATAGTGATTTCTGATTTTGATCTAAAAGGCTGAGAAGATTTGGGGGGTTTTTAGAGATAGCTTCGGAGCTCCAAAAATCCTAAAATTTTTATGGATGCTTGCAGGATCTAAGGAAAACCTTGTGTAATTTTTCTAGGAATTTTCATGCAATACATTGTTCTCAAGAAAATTCACAAGGGGCTGCCCTAGGGGTTTGACCAGAATTCTAACTGGTTTGACTAGGCCTTTTGAAATAGAAAAAGATTTCTAAAAATTATGAAATTTTGCAGAGGGGTCACTAGGATGATCCAGAACTTAATAAAAATATTTCCAGAGAATGATCACAAGATATGCTAAAAGGGTTTTCAAAGATTATGCTTCCATCAAATGAAACATTGACCTTTGAAAATAGGAAACACTAGGGGAAAATTTCTAGAAAATTTCAAATGACATCATGAGGCATCAAAAGTTTTAATTTATCCTCATTTTTATACATTTGAAACATACACTATTGTTTGGGATGTTACATGGCATGCACTTGGATATAGTATGGAATGCTCCCTGTCACCCGTCTTGCAATAACATTGATCACCGCTCTATATTCCTCCATCCCGGGTCCTCGGTCTCGGCGATAGATGGCATACTCTAGCTCGTAGGTGAAATTACCCTCCACATCATTTCCTGTAGCAATGCCGGGTATCCATCCACTCCTTCAGCACAGGTCTCCTTAACCAAATACCACCCACTCATTTATAGACAAGAAAGATAACGTAAGTGAGCAAATCAGTTTGAAAATCCAACTGAAAGTTGGGGTAAGAAAGGACACTAAGATGGGTAACAAATAAAAGATGTCATACTTGAATTTGTAGAAACTATTTTGTTATCAAAATAATTTTATAGAAGAATCACCAATGCTAACGACCATGCTATTTCTAACCTATAGTCAGTATGGCTCTGATACCAACGCTGTGAGGACCCCTAGTATTGGATCGGTTCTAAATCAAAAGATTATATCAAAGGCATAATTTTTAACATGGAACAAACCCAATGCTAGGTTCCCAGATATATGTCTTACAATAGTTCCCAAGATCAAAGATTATTGTACACACATCCTCAACAACATTGTACCATGTCATACAAAGGCCATATATGTATAACAAAACTTTACAAGACCAGTTTACAGAACATAAGTTACAAATAAGAAAAACTGTCAACTAGAGGTAACAGTCTGCAGCAGAAACATCAGTATAAACAACAAAAGAACCACCAAGTGTGCCCTAACACCCTCAGGCAACTGAGTGGAGATAGAAAGAGCATCATTCGTTAGTGTTGCCCTGATCGGCACTAACGGATGTGTCGTATACATAACCGTCCTCACCTGCAACAAGTGGTTAAAGCATCTGAGTAGAAAAGGTACTCGCAAGACTTACATAAAACTACTAAAAGAAGTGTTTAGTAGAACCTAACCAAAGGATTAGAACTCTTATATGCATAAGGCTGACAATAGAGAGGGTTATAGTGGCATTAGTTTTTGCATGAAGCAAGAAGTTTTACTTCTGTACTTACCAAGTTTTGCTAAGGCAATTTTATAAACCAGTTTGAACTAAAATAACAAGTAAATTGAGAACTAAACAGCAAGACAAATGTCACAGTGGCTATCCACGATGACGAAACAACATGCATGAACCACCAAGTTCATACCGATACCAGTATTTCCCATCTCAAAAATTTTCTCAGAGTCTAACTAAGCTGTCAATCAAAACAAGTGTCGTCCGTAACCGTGGACACGACTATTCGAATAGTTTTAACCCTACAGGGGTGTACATATTTACCCACACAACTTAGTCAGCCCGTAAGCCCTCGGGTGCCTCCGAACGATGACACACTTCCTTTGGTATGCCGGCCAGGTAAACCAAGATTTAGTATTTTTCAGCAAGTCGATCTTATTGAGTTGAATCACCCATGTGTGACTAATCCCACTTAGTACAAGCTTCTGATAGAGCTTGCTAACCAAGGCACATATGTTGTGTCGGGAATGCTGATCAAATGAACTACATCCAAACCTATGCTCACCCGCACATATTAAATTGCCATCTGAGCCCTACGAAACATGTGATCAATCCTCACATGTTCTCACACCACCTATTTTTCAACTCAATAAAATCAACCCCTTACTTAACCAAGTAGTGCCCATACACTACGTGTGGAAGTACGTAAGGTACTTGAATTGACTACCTCAAAGCTCAGTCTTTAATGATCCGGACAAGACTACCACATTCCCAAGTCTCGTGCATGAAGGCACCATCGCTAGCAAACACTTGTCTAGATCTAAACCAAGTTTGAAACAAACAGAACTTAACTTAACTTTTAGTTTTTAACAAACTGAACAGAGAAACCAAAAATAGAAATCATTTAGTGTTCCCGCATCGACAAGATAAGCTTGTCAATCAACTATCGCTCTCTTGACTTGCATGGCTAAGCAATTATCTACGTAACACTCTACTAACACCGATTTCTATCTTAAGCATAAGTGTATGAGTTTGATTAAGGATAAGCCACAAAGATTGGGATATAACTAACTAACTCACAAAATAACTAACTAACTCATAAAGTATTGATACTTCAAAAATATAGCATGCACACAGTTATCACTACATTTCAAAATAATAATGTATCAAAAATGGGATCAACATGGTGCAAGAGGATGCTTGCCTTGGTAATAAACCACTTGTTCACTTTTTGGTTGATCAGAGGTATATTCACTCGCGTCGGGAAAACCAGAATCTAAAAAGAGCAATAACAAATGAACATCAAGAAAATACCAGAT
The DNA here is from genome assembly GCA_036346405.1 of Phyllostachys edulis. NCBI lineage: Eukaryota > Viridiplantae > Streptophyta > Magnoliopsida > Poales > Poaceae > Phyllostachys > Phyllostachys edulis. The sequence continues at coordinate 45,849,015 of CM070563.1, read as the reverse complement.
ACCAAAATGCTGAAGAGATGCATTAGCAAGGCTATTAATGTGCAAGCTAACAAAATACTTATGTTTTAAACTACTTTTAGTAAAGGAAGTAACCCAGATTAACATTTATTAGTACTATCCGACAAGGATTAAGGATTAACTAATAAGCTACAGTTCTGGTCGGAAAATCCGACAACAGAAACTAGCTACCAAGACTTTACTTAGCAAAATGCCAGAGCTGTGATCCAAGGCGATGCAACCTAAAGATCAAAATGGATTCACAAAAGTGCAATGAACCTAATGATGGTTGTAACATCACCGGAGTTTGGCCGCGGCATGACAAGAAAAACAGCGATGGTTCAAAATATGGCAAAAGTGGCTATACCGATTTGAACGTGCATTGTGCAAAAGACTTTTGATTATGCTACTAGGGTGTCTAAGGGAGCTACCTGAGCTAAGATGGTGGTCGGAGAAGCTCTGGAGCTTGTCGAAGACAAGGAAAACCGAAACTGATAATTTAGAGATCCATGGTGACAAGATAACCTGATCAAGGATTCAAAGAGTGGGTGATCAAGATAGCTTAAGCAAAGCTCCTAGATGCTCTGAAACAAAGGAATTGAACAATGGCTCACCAGTTTGGAAATGAGGATGAAAGAACCGATGTTGACCGGAATTAGGGAGATCCAAATTCCCAATGATCCTGTGAATCAAAAGATAAATTGATTAAGGGGTTTTGCTCAGCATATCCTAGAACATGATATGACACGCAAAAGATTGGAGATATCTCACCGAGCACGAAGATGACATGGGGATGGTTTTCAGGGCGCGCTCTAGACAACAAGATGACAACCTTGGGGTTCCAGAGCTACAAGAGAAACCAAGAGCTCCAATTAACAGGATGATCTAGGCAAGAAGATAAGGGAGTAAGGAAAACAAGAATGATGGTTACACCTTCGCAGTGAGGAAGAACTGGGTGCTTCAACAATTTGGCCGAAAAATGAAAAGATCGATTTTCATATCTTTCTCGCCGGAGAGAACGAGAAAAACTCATGCGTAGCAACAATGGCAGGAACGTGATGCCAAGTGGCGTTGCATGCACCGAAAAATGCGGGTGGTAAGCCACGTCAACGTCGATGTGCTCGGACCTGGCGAAATGGCCCAGAGAAGATGAAGTTGAGTAACTGATTTGTGGAGCCGAGCAGTCAGTCTCAACGGCGAAACAACATAGTGAGCTCAACCGAATGTGGATGGTCCGATCGGAAACAAACGGCTCAGATTGAGTGGGATGTTCGGACAGTCTGAACGGCCCAACACATATTGACCGTGCGATCGAAATCCAATGGCATGAAAAAGAGGCGCGCTTGAGTTTCCAATGAAGGAAAAGCGGCGCCGTTGGATCTGAATTCAACGGTTGATATTGAAGGGATGCTCGGACGGTCCGAACAACCCATTCAATGCGGATGGTCCGATCTAGATCCAACGGTCTAAAATCAAGGCACGTTCGGACAGTCCGAACGGCCCAATTGATCCTTGCGATTGATTTTGAATCTAACGGCTCGCGCGCGATGGGCTTTCCCAATTGGAAAAAGGCACAGCCCAAGAAAAATTGCGGATGATCTGTTCGAAAATCGACGGCCCAGATTGCATGGATCGTTCGGACGGTCCGAACATCACAACTGATCTGGTCCGTTCATTTCAAATTGAATGGTTCGCGCGTTAGGTTTAACCGAGGAAAGCAGCGCGTCCGATTGAAAATCAACGGTGAAGATTGAGTGGATTGTTCGGATGGTCCGAACGTCCTAACACATCTGGTCAGTCCGTTTCGAATCAGACGGCTCACGCATTTCAAAGGTTTGGGCTGAGCCCTTTGAATGTGATTGGGTCGGTTCTAAAGGAATATAGCTGGGTCTAAACCATGTTGCTAAGATTTGAGTCGCTAAAGTGCCACTTGGCTTGGGCTGGTCTAAAAGGTTGACTAAACCCAAAATCAAACTTTAAAAGTTTGACTTGAGGGTTAAAAATATCAAATAAATTTATAAAAACACGATTTTTTTTCTTCAAAGAGGCTACTGGGATGATATACATCCCATATAAATTTTGAAAACTCACTTAAACACAGTTTAAAATACTCACATTAAAATCCTAAGCTACACAGGTTTAAAAAGGAACATAGGCTTTTCATAAGTTCAAACTGATTTTGAAAAATTTGACAAAAATTATCTTAATTTGTGAAAAATAACCTAGTATTTGATAATTTTACTTCCTAGGCTTCAATACAAGTATTGACTTGTATTTTCATTTGGACCTTCAACATAAGTCTTAGATTTTGTTTGAAAATGGAGGTTTTCAAATTGTAGCAAAATGCCCAAGTTTCAAAATGACCAGAAATGCTATGAAAAGCACTTTATTACTATTCACTAAAACTGAGGCTATTACACGTCAGACACACACACACACACATACACTCCTGTAGATCAAAGCTTATAACCTTAATTTATTCTGAAGGGACAAACAATTATGGAAAAGATGCAAAGACCAAACGAACCATGCAACTGATCAAGGCAACATCACTGACCATCCTTCAGCTTTGCAAGCTGAGAAGTAAGTGTGGATGAAACGGATTTAGTGGTAGATCGGAGTACTTGGCGGCGATGGTGCATTACCGTACTCGGCGATGGCTTCGCTTAGCATCCATTTTGGGCACCGCTTGAGGTCGGGCTTGCGACGAGCTTCTTGTGGAAATAGTCAAAGAAGTGCTTCATGATCGGGTGGTCACAGAGAACGCTGAAGTGCATTGGGCGGATAAGTAGTGCATCTTGCTTGCGGCGGCGGCGAAGGTGTTCTTGCGTCGGTGTTTTCGTCGCGCAAGGGCACGATCTTGGGCGGCTCTGCCTGGCACGGTACTCGCCACGCTATGGAGCTGTGCGAAGCAATCCCCGCGAGATTCCTCACCTTCTCCTTCTTCTCCCTTCCTCCTGTCCTCCTCCCTTTCCTCCTCTATTTAGCTTCCTCCTTTCCTTCTCCTCTCTAAGTGGCGCAATGGGGGAGGAGGCAGCATGGTGGCGCATGGGGGTGGAGGCGCTAGAGGCAGGGGGTCTGTCGGGACCGGATATTTATAATGCCAGAATATCACAGACGGTTCTTAATAAGTGAGAATGTGTCATCAATTTAACTTAATCAAAAGTAGTATCAACCTTTATTTGTCTTATAGTATTTTTTGCACAAATTTGGTACTCATGTCTTCTATATTTTCTTGCAATTTGAGTTGTACTCGTAAGTGGTTTGACTAGTCATGCCTTGGTCTAGTCGGACATGTCATTAATGTCGCAAATTTATTTTTTTAGTACTTTTGTTACCAAGTCATTACGTTTTTTCTTGATATTAGGGAGATCGATAACATATTTTATCTTGATTGTTACATGCCATCAAGTTGTGTTGTTGTGGTCTACTTGTTGGTGGGGGTGGAACGTCGGTGAGGTTTGGGTGTAAGTGTAATTTTTTAATCTAAAATGTACTACCATGCATAGCTATGAGCCTACGACTACAAGTCAACTACTTAGTTTCATTTTCTTGAAAGAAAAACTGGCAGGAGAGCTGCCTGTTGTGTTATAGTCAACTACTTAGTTTCATTTTCTTGAAACAAAACCCAGCAGAGCAGTCATCATTGTGTTAGTAAAGAAGGATAGTTTTAGTTTAGGTTACAAAATGTAGAAATGTGAGCTGAATCTTGAAGGAAACTCGAACTCTTGTGCTTCTTATACAGTGCCACCTGTAATATCCGTGCGTGTCCAAGGGCGCAAAGAAATGCGTGCTAACCAAGTGCAGTGTCTAAGGTCCAATTTTGCCAATAGTAGAATGGTACTACGATATACCCTTTTTGAAACCCTTGAATCAAGTGTGCTTCGATCCGCACCGGGTTGTTAAATATCTTTAGATTACATAATCAATACATAGACAAGACATAAATTTTATCTCCTTTTTCAATGGTACTACGTACTATTGCAGAGAAACTAGAAAAGCAAGCATGGAATACAACAATTGTTTGAATTCACATTTGTGAATTTGTATATATTCGTATAACCTTTTTAATTATGAATTAGCATTAGTTTCACATATTCAATGGAATTACATATGCTGGACACTAAAATTTTAATTTCAAATTTATATATGTTATAATATCACAATTTGTGTACTCCATATATATGTAGATCCATACACTAATATTATTTGTACTTAGGATGCACGTAAATAACAATATTGGTTCTATATTGGGGCCATGAGGCAATAAATTAGAAACATATAACAATTAGAAAAAAGTAAAAGAAATGAGAACAAAAGTTTGCCAATTGAATTTTTCTTATATTATCAATAACATAATATTATTGAAACCACGTAGCCTGTGCGGATGCACGGATTCATGACTAGTAGTACAGAATGGTACTACGTACTAGAACAGTAGAGCTAGAAAAGCAAGCATGGAGAGTCAAGCATTTTAACCTTATGACATTCTGTTTTTCTTAAACAGAAAAAATGATTTACGGTACGGAGAAGAAAGTTGCACAAAAGAAACTTGCAGAGGTTACATACCCAAAAAAATAGACACGTCACACACGCACACATACACTCCTATAGATCAAAGCTTATGACCTTAATTTATTCGGCAGGGACAAACAATTCTGGAAATGACGCAAAGACCAAACGAACCATGCAACTGATCAAGGCAACATCACTGACCATCCTTCAGCTTTGCAAGCTGAGGAGTAAGTGTGGATGAAACGGATTCAGTGGTAGATCGGAGTACTTGGGGACGGTGGTGCATTACCGTACTCCGGCGACGGCTTCGGCTTAGCATCCGGCTTGGGCACCGGCTTGAGGTCGGGCTTCGGCGGCACGGGCTTCTTGTGGAAATAGTCGAAGAAGTGCTTCACGATCGGGTGGTCACAGAGGAACGCCGAGGTGCATTCGGCAGACGAGTAGTGCATCTTGCCGGCGACGGCGACGAAGGTGTTCTTGCCGTCAGCGTTGTCGTCGGACAGCGGCACGATCTTGGACGGCTCCTGCCCTGGGCACGGGGTGCTCGCCGCGCTGTGGAGCTGCGCGAAGCAGTCGCCGCTGTGGAGGTCAGCGGCGAGGGGGATGCTGAAAGCGCCGGAGCTGTCCAGGTCGCCGACAGCCTTGCTCTCGTACTCACCGTTACCGTTCATGCATTTGATCGCTACCTGAAGACCTGACGAACATGGCCAAGCAACAGTTAGCTGTTAGCTCGATGATCAGTTACTAACTAGCTTAAAAATCGACTCTATATATACCCTTGAAAGCCTCCTCAGGCTTCATGTTCTTCCTCGTGCAGTCAGCACACTTGGCCAAGCCGACGACGACGGATGCTGCCTCGCCGTCTTGAACGTTCGCGACGGCGATCGCCATGATAATGGCACAGACGGCGCCAAAGAATAGTCCTCGAGGTGCAGCTCCCATGGATGAATAACCCTAGATAATAGCTCGATGTGTTATCTAGCTAGCAAGCTGTTGCTTGTGTGAAGAAGTAGCTAGTAGCTAGCTGTGTGGTTGGGTGAAGAGCAAGGAGAGGGCATGCAAGGTTTATATAGGCGTCTGCATTGATCATCCAATCGATCTGGACGTCAAAAAGGTTGGCGCCGAATTTACAGATCGCGAGTTAATGCGGTCCGTTGATTTGATCACGCACCGATTTGATATGATCTCCTCTCGGCTCTCAGTCCTCATGTCTACTCGGCTATAGCGCAGCTGGTTGATTATTACCTATAGCTACGTCCCACCGTTTGTTGCGGCATGCATGTAAGTATGCACTGTACATGCATGGCACCTCTCATTGGTGGTATTTCGCAAGCAAAGTTGCTTTGATGTATCCTTTAATTAATTCTCATTAAGATAATCGAACAGTATTTTAAAAGGGCAGTAGTACCTCCAAATGATTGGAAGTTTCTTTGACAAGAAGCTCTTTTACAGTACCTGCCATTGAACTTGGACGGTTCATTCTTTTCAATCCAAGTAGTTTGATTTATTAGGATTTGGTTGTACCACACTATAAAGTAGTAGGAAGTATCTTTCCTTGAGGGGCAAAATAGTAACTACGTGTGATTATTTGAAGGGCAAAACCCTAATTGCATTAATCTCATCCATCGTTGCACAAGACGAGGATGGAATTAATGGCCGCCAAGCTCCTGAACAGCTGCACCAAGGGATGACTTGGCATCTTGGTGATGACCTAGTAACCAAGACGAAATCACACACAATTGGATTCATCGTTGAGAGACACAGAGAGAGAGAGAGAGTCCATGTTGTCGTGTAGCGCTTAGCAATCCAGTGGATGATTATGTAGCGTAATTTTCATGTTAAGTGTTAACTTGGTGACAGGTTTGAGGTTCTAGGCGGCGGCCGAGGTGCCGAAGGTCTCGGAAGATTATGTACAATCTGAATTAAAAATAATAATACCCTTTGAAACTTAAGGGTCAGAACAAAGTTGTGCACCATAAGGCTACTCCTAGTGTTTCACCTTGGCTGGTATCTTAAGCTTGTCATGTAGGCAAACTGATGATGTGGCACCATAGTTAATAAAGAGAGAGGGTACTATAACACTCCTTATGCACTAAGAAACTGCACTAAGATACTGCCCATTAGAGACAGCCTAATACTTTAGGAAGTACTTGTACTGTTAGTGCCCTTAAGAAATCAATGGCTAGTTTTGATTTCTACTACCACCTCTTACTAATAACCTGTGGCTTTCCTTTTGCTAGTAAATCAACGATAGAGTTACATTAGTGGTTACCGTCCTCATGTCTTATCATCTTTTTCTAATGAAGAATTTTTTTTTCGGTGTTTTTATAATCAAGAATTAATGCAATTAAGTATGATTTATTTTGGGCCTAAGCAAAGTCATCCCGATTGAAGTTCACTGGGAACTCATCTGAAAGATAAGTTTCAGGTGATCCCGTGTCTTTAGGGTTCAACGGACTCATGAGACGCCTCCTAGAACCTAGCAAAGTAACGTGACCTCCAGGGGGTGTCGCCCGATGTGTGCGAGGAAAGCATGTAGACATCCGGGCTTGGCGACGTTGTCCAAAGGTAGGTACAAACCCTGCCACTTCCGGAACTCGATAATCTAGTGGTGCAGCAGCAGCTGGGGAGGTCTCGTTGTTACCATAAAGCACGTTACGAGGAACGTGATTCATGCTAACACCGATCCTGAGGTACTCCTGAGCTTCTCTAAGAAGGCGGCGGGTCTCCCACAGCTTGTACACAAGACAGCGATGGATTTGATCCATAATGTGAACCAACCTCGCCAGCTGGCGCACGTGTGGGTCTTCTCCAAACTGAATTCCATTGAACATGTTCACTTCTGCTCCAGGGCCTCGCCTAAGAAAATGATAGTAAGGTGGTTGAGACAACTCCGTCAAATCATGACGAAGAAGGCTCATCATCCCACTAGCAGCTTCCTAGATAGCCATGGCTTCAGAGGTGGCATGCACTTGGATACAGTATGGAATGCTCCCTGTCACCCGTCTTGTAATAACATTGATCACCGCTCTATATTCCTCCATCCTGGGTCCTCGGTCTCGGTGATAGATGGCATACTCCGGCTCGTAGGTGAAATTACCCTCCACATCATTTCCCGCAGCAATGTCGGGTATCAATCCACTCCTTCAGCACGGGTCTCCTTAACCAAATACCACCCACTCATTTATCGACAAGAAGATAAGGTAAGTGAGCAATTCAGTTTGAAAATCCAACTGAAAGTTGGGGTAAGAAAGGAAACTAAGATGGGTAACAAATAAAAGATGTCATACTTGATTTTGTAGAAACTATTTTGTTATCAAAATAATTTTATAGAAGAATCACCAATGCTAACGACCATGCTATTTCTAACCTACAGTCAATATGTTTCTGATACCAACGCTGTGAGGACCCCTGGTATTAGATCGGTTCCAAATCAAAATATTATACCAAAGGCATAATTTTTAACATGGAACAAACCCAATGCTAGGTCCCCGGATATATGTCTTACAATAGTTCCCAAGATCAAAGACTATTGTACACACATCCTCAACAACATTGTACCATGTCATACAAAGGCCATATATGTATAACAAAACTTTACAAGACTAGTTTATAGAACATAAGTTACAAATAAGAAAAACTGTCAACTAGAGGTAACAGTCTACAACAGAAACATCAGTATAAACAACAAAAGAACCACCAAGTGTGCCCTAACACCCTCAGGCAACTGAGTGAAGGTAGAAATAGCGTCATTCGTTAGTGTTGCCCTGATCGGCAGTAACGGATGTGTCGTATACATAACCGCCCTCGCCTGCAACAAGCGGTTGAAGCACCTGAGTACAAAAGGTACTCGCAAGACTTACACAAAACTACCAAAAGAAGTGTTTAGTAGAACCTAACCAAAGAATTAGAACTTTTATATGCATAAGGTTGACAATAGAGAGGGTTACAGTGGTTCATTCTTTTCAATCCAATGAGTTAGATTTATTAGGATTTGGTTGTACCACACTATAAAGTAGTAGGAAGTATCTTTCCTTGAGTGGCAAAATAGTAACTACGTGTGATTATTTGAAGGGCAAAACCCTAATTGCATTAATCTCATCCATCGTTGCACAAGACGAGGATGAAATTAATGGCCGCCAAGCTCCTGAACAGCTGCACCAAGGGATGACTTGGCATCTTGGTGATGACCTAGTAACCAAGACGAAATCAAACACAATTGGATTCATCGTTGAGAGACACACACAGAGAGAGAGAGAGAGAGTCCATGGTGTAGTGTAGCGCTTAGCAATCCAGTGGATGATTAGTATGTAGCGTAATTTTCATGTTAAGTGTTAACTTGGTGACAGGTTTGAGGTTCTAGGCGGCGGCCGAGGTGCCGAAGCTCTTGGAAGATTATGTACAATCTGATTTAAAAATAATAATACCCTTTGAAAATTAAGGGTCGGAACAATGTTGTACACCATAAGGCTACTCCCAGTGTTCCACCCTGGCTGGTATCTTAAACCTGCCATGTAGGCAAACTGATGATGTGGCACCATAGTTAATAAAGAGAGAGGGTACTCTAACACTCCTCATACACTAAGAAACTACACTAAAGTACTGCCCATTGGAAGCAGCCTAATACTATAGGAAGTACAGGTACTGTTAGTGCCCTTAAGAAATCAATGGCTAGTTTTGATTTCTACTATCACCTCTTACTAATAACATGTGGCTTTCGTTTTGCTAGTAAATCAACGATAGAGTTACATTAGTGGTTACCGTCCTCATGTCTTATCATCTTTTTCTAATGAAGAATTTTTTTTACAGTGATTTTCTAATCAAGAATTAATGCAATTAAGTATGATTTATTTTGGGGTAGATTGGAAGTGTTGTTGATATCATAAAAGTATGATCGATGTAAAGTGTCGTTTATTATACTTGGTGCTTGGACAATATATATCCTTGTTGTGAACTTATGCCATCGCCTTTCCGATCGTGAAAGATGTTTGGCATCGCCTCACACAATTGCATGTTGGAACTTTATTTCTTTTTTGAAAAAATTTCATTGGGGGTAGAAATCACCAAAATTTCGGCATTTTGGTTGGTTTTCAAACTGAACGAAATCTAGACTTGAAATGTGGACAAAATTTGACGAAAATTTGGACAAGATTTAATGAAATTTTCTCCAAAATCAGATTTACGATGTAATTTGTCTAAATTCAAATATTTCCCATTTTTTAACAAATTATAAAAATTTCGGAGTGAGGCGAAATCACCGAAATTCAAAATTGTTTTCGCTGGTTCTGACAATATGCATGTTGTCTGAGGGTACCACCAAACGGTTGCCGAACCAAATGACATCTTGGGCATCTTCAGAAAATTCTTTGGCTTTACCTGCCTTCAAATTTTCCTGGATTTCGGCTACCTCTGCATTGATTTTCTGAGCCTCAAAGATCTGGTATTCGAGTGTGGATTTCACCTCAAGGGCAGCGAGAAATCCCTCTTCAACCAGACTTAGGCGCTGAAATTCAGCACACAAGCCTTTAGCAAGAGATGTTACCGACAAGCAGTTGCACTACGACTTTCTGCTCAATGCGTCGGCCACTATATTGGCTTTGACTGGGTGATAATGAACACCCATATCGTAGTCCTTGATCAGCTCAAGCCATCTTCTTTGTCACATATTCAGATCAGTTCGAGCGAATACGTACTTCGGGCTCTTATGATCAGTATAGATCTCGCAACGATTACCGATGAGGTAATGTCGCCAGATCTTCAGAGCGTGGACTACGGCTGCCAATTTCAAGTCGTGAGTAGGATAATTTACTTCATGAGGCCTTAATTGCTTGGATGCTACAACTCGGCCCTCTTGCATGAGAACACACCCAAGTCCATGGCGAGATGCATCGCAACAAATATCAAAACTCCTGTGGATATCTGGTAGAGTGAGAACTGGAGCTTTGGTCAGGAGTTCTCTCAAAAGCTAAAATCTTTCTTTACACTCGGCTAACCATTCGAACTTCTTCTCCTCTTCAAAAGCTGGGTCAAAGGTCTTGCAATTTTGGAGAAATTTTTAATGAACCTACGGTAGTAACCCACAAGTCCAAGAAAACTTCGGATGTCAGAAACATTTTTGGGCTGACCCCCAATCTAGTACATCTTGTACCTTACTTGGATCAACAGTGATACCACCTTCAGATAACACATGCCCCCAAAAAGTTGACTTTATTGTGCCAGAACTCTCACTTGCTGAATTTCGCATACAGCTGGTACTTACGAAGTGTTTCCAACACAAGCCTCAAATGTTGCTCATGGTCTTCATTAGACTTGGAGTAAATGAGAATGTCATCGATGAACACGACAACAAACTTGTTCAAAAATTCCATGAATACTGAATTCGTGAGATTCGTGAAGTGTGCTACAACATTTGTCAGACCAAAGGACATGACACTATACTCGTACAAACCGTAGCGAGTAGACAATGTTGTCTTAGGTATGTCCTCAGCCCTGACTTTGATCTGATGATAGCCTGATCGCAGATCAATTTTGGAAAAGACTCGGGCTCTAGTCAATTGGTCAAAAAGATCATCAATGCGAGGAAGAGGATATTTGTTTTTGACAGTGACTTCATTTAACGGACGGTAGTCCACACACATCCGCAAAGTCTTGTCTTTCTTCTTGACAGAGATGGCCAGGCATCCCCAAGGCGAGGAGCTCGGTCGAATAAATCCTTTGTGAAGCAATTCCCCAAGCTGTTTCTTCATTTCTACCAGCTCATTGGGAGGCATCCGATAAGGTCTCCTTAATATTGGTGCAGTCCCGGGTACTAGCTCGATTACGAACTCCACCTCCTGATTTGGGGTTATGCCTAGAAGGTCTTTAGGAAAGACATCTAGATACTCACAAACTACTGGTAGCATCTCCAAGGTAGGGGTGGCATCAACTCTCAAAGAATAAAGATGAGAACCAACCATCTTGGAATGAAAAACAACTTGAATGCTGTTTTCATTTGTCACGGAAATGGATCGTTGAACACAATTAATTTGCCCCTAATTCTTGGACAGCCAATCCATTCCCAAGATGACATCCAACCCTTCAGAATCTATCACTATCAGATTTGCCAAAAAATTTACCCCTTGGATCTCTATGTTGATGTCACGGCGGATCTGATCGGTTCTAAAAACCGATCCAGGTCATTTAATCAGATAAGGCAGTTGGAGTATATGCATGTCTAACTGATGTTGAATGGCAAATTGACCCTTGACAAAAGAATGGGATCCTCCAGAATCAACTAGAACAGTAGCTGGACTGAAATTAACAAGGAGCATACCGAGAACGACGTTAGGTGCATCAATCGCCTCTTCTGCAGAAATCTTGTACACGTGTCCTCGAGCCTGAGCTGGATCAGCCTTGATAGGTGGCCTCCGAGGTGGTGCTGGTCGTACAGGCACTAGATGAGGCCAAACGGGAGGCAAACAACGAGCCTTTGTGAAGCAGTGGTTAGCAAAATGTCCGGGACGCCCACAGTGAAAACAGATCACTCCCGGCTTGACATTGTTGGCATTCTGAGACTGATTCCCAACAGCTCTCGGCTGCCCGGTAGGTGGAGGAGGACGAGGTGCAACCATTTGCGGCCTCGGAGGAGTTGGAGCTGGAGCTCAAGGAGGTTGAGGCTACCACTTTCGCGGTCTTGGCGAACTGCCACTAGCTGAAATCTGTGTAGCCCTCTTCCGCTTGTGTGCCTCATCCAAATTCTTGCCCTTGCTTTCAACTATGATGGCTTTATTGACAAGATGCTGAAAGTTTCTGAAATCATGAATTGCCAGGGCCACCTGCAGCTCCTCAGTCAACCCATTCATGAACCTATTTCGATGACGAAGGTCAGTCAAAACATCATCGGGCGCATATCGTGCAAGGAAGTTGAACACATGGAGATATTCTGTCACAGTCTTTTGCCCCTACTTGAGAGCAAGGAATTCTTGCTACTTGATCATCACAACTCCTTCAAGAATGTGAGCTTCACGAAATGCTTCCTTGAACTCGTCCCAAGTCAGGACGTGTCCGGCAGGCTGGATGGCATGAAAGTTATCCCACCAAGCACTTGCTGCTCCATCCAACTGATAACTGGCAAATAGCACCTTTTCCCTCTCAGAACATTGAGCAATCAACATCTTCTTCTAAATATTCCTAAGCCAGTCTTCAGCTTCCATCGGGTCTTCCTAAGCCATTGTGGGCGGCGGAGGAAGCTGTTCCTCATGCCGACCATTCTGCTGACCACAGCGACTAGAAGGTTCTGCCTGGTCTCCCTGAGGGTAAAGATCGTTGACAGAAGCAAAGCGGGATCTCAGGGATGAGGATCCCTCTTCTTGTTGTGCTCCCAAGCGAGTAGTAGGTCCTATCATTCTGTTGCCATACAAATGTTAGCAACTCAACAAGAGTACACCCGAACGAGCACAACTCAACGTTTTGGACAGCAAGGGAAAGTACTAAACTTAACATGCATAATGATATGAAATGCACCAAAATCAACACCAAAGGAACACCAGATCCATTAACAGCAAACAACAAGCTTTGGCACAATTGCATCCATATATGTCGGAAGACAACATGGTAACTGTCTGAAACAAAAGTCTTACAACAGATCGTCTAGAATATACGAAAGCTATCCTATTACATTCTTAGGGACAGCTACGAGTGGACTACAAATCCATGCCACAAGCCCTCAAAAACCAAGGCCTAAGCAAAGTCATCCCGATTGAAGTTCACTGGGAACTCATCTGAAAGATGAGACGCCTCCTAGAACCTAGCAAAGTAACATGACCTCCAGGGGGTGTCGGGCGATGTGCACGTGGAAAGCCTACAGACATCCGGGCTTGGCGACGTTGTCCAAAGGTAAGTACAAACCCGGCACTTCCGGAACTCGAAAATCTAGTGGTGCAGCAGCAGCTGGGGAGGTCTCGTTGTTACCATAAAGCACGTTACGAGGAACATGATTCATGCTAACACCGATCCTGAGGTACTCCTGAGCTTCTCTAAGACGGCGACGGGTCTCCCACAGCTCGTACACAAGACAGCGATGGATTTGGTTCATAATGTTAACCAACCTCGCCAGCTGGCGCACATGTGGGTCTTCTCCAAACTGAATTCCATCGAACGTGTTTTCTGCTCCAAGGCCTCGCCTAGGAAAATGATAGTAAGGTGGTTGAGACAACTCCGTCAAATCATGACGAAGAAGGCTCATCATCCCACTAGCAGCTTCCTGGATAGACATGGCTTCGAAGGTGGCATGTGAGAACCCGAGGTATTTAACTTGTAATACTTAACCATTAAGATGATTCAAGAATTACAAATCAAATATCTCGACTCTCGGCGTATATGTACTTCCCAGAATTGCAATACACATACCCCATACAAAAATTAAGCATCAATTCCATTCAGCACATAGAACCGAAGTACAACTAAGCAATTCAAAAGACATACATAATAGAGTTATTACAAAAGGGGCCGACCGGCCAAATAACAACTAAAGAGTTAGATAAACAGCGGAAGCAAACAGCCATAAGATGGCGATAAACAAAAGCCAATTAGTATGCCTTTAACCCACAAGGCAACCAACCGGGCCACCAACCTAGTCGTCAAACCCGCCGCACATCTCACAAAAGTGGATCCCTTGGGGATCAGCTTCCTCCTCTGCAACAATTTATTAAGCAAAGAAAATGAGTACAAAGATGTACTCGCAAGACTTACGTGTAGTGTAACAGGCCTATACATAGCTACATGCAAGCTTATTTAAGTGGAGGAGGCTCTAGACTCATTTTCAGCATAAAGCAAGTTTTCATTTGCAATAATGTAATAGATTTAAAGCAGTTTTACAATCTGTTTTTATTTGAAAAAAACAGCGATATACAAGTAACAATAATAACAAGACATCTTGGAAGTGGCTAACCCAATAGCCACCACAACCATAGCATGAATTCCCCATTCATACCACCCACATCAAGTTTTAATTAAATGTTATAGTCTAACTCTTGCAAAACCTAACCAGGGGTGTCCATAACCTAGGACGAGGCTATTCGAATAGTTTGAACCCTGCAGGGCTGTACAACTTTACCCACATGTCAGACCGCCTCTTTTGCCTCCGGAATAAGCACACTTCCTAAGGTATGCCGGCAAGGCTAAGTCCTACGAGACGTTTCCAATATTGTGCATTAACTACGAGTCGCCCATATGGAAGAAGCCCATATGTTGATACGGAATCATCAAAGATGCTCACCGCCTTATAAAGGATGATGCTCCTTGCAGTGGATAATCTCCACCACTGCTCACCCAAACACACACAAGTTTCTTTTTCAACACAACACACACAACCACCAAGCGACCCGGAGCGAACACACGCCAAAGTACTCAGTCAAGAGAGGTCCCATATCCCTCTCATGTGGTTGCACGCAAAAATGCCTGGATAGTGTGACACAAGATGTTCGGTCCTTGTTGACTTGGGCACACCACCACACACCAGATAATCACACCATCAACCATATGCCCAAGTCTAAAATATTTTATTTTCAGTTTCAGTTTTTGACTTTACAAGGTAACAAAGCACAAAGTGCTGAGCATAAAGATAATAATAATTTTGTGTGATCAAAGTTATCGACTAAGTCGATAACTGCCCAATTCTACCGGTCGCTAAGCATTTCTAAGCATGACACCGAAAAGACAATAAAAGAGCATAATTCAACTATCGGGCTCTAATTCACCGGTGAGATTAATACCTTATGTTTAGTGGCAGGGGATGAACAATTTAAGGGCAACCATGCAATAGGAATAACTACCTCTAATCGGGAAAATAAACTTTGACACAAAAGCATGCATACATACAATTTGTAAACAAAGTATTAGACTTTGAAAGTAATGGGATATTTATGATCAAACTGCTTGCCTTGCTGGGGATGACTTTCTTGCTGCAGAGGATCACTCTCGAATACAATAGGATCGTCGGAACCTACTGAAAGAAGTCGAAAGCACAATAAGAACGAATAATACCGAAAAGGCCCAAAAATTCAAATTCATCCAAAAATCATGAAACATCCACAGAAGGTAGAGCATGATTTTACGTGAATTTAGCAACAATAAACAATTGATTTAGATGTTCTATGCAAAAGTTATGACAGTTTGAAAGTCAGTTTTCCAGAAAATCCAAATAAATTGCTACCAGTTACTGTTCATCCAAATTAATTATTTTGGTGAAAATTTCTAGAGCAGTGGTGTACTTGAAATTTTTATGGTAGGCAGAGCTCCACATGATATGAACAATAGAACTTGATTCACCTCATTTGGAGCTACGATGAATTCTCTATGATTTTTCAAAGTCATGAAAGTAGTGTACAAAATATTTGTAAGATGAGATTTTTAGTAATAGCAACATGCTCAAAACTTATTCTACAATAAACTACACTAACGGAGGATTCCAACAAAGTTGAGTTCACTCAATTTGGAGTTACAGAGAAATACTTATGCATTTTTGAAGTTAAAACAATTTTTAGTGCAATAATAATACTAATCCTAAAGTAATTTTGCCAAAGGTGTTTTCTGTAACAGTAACATGATTCAACCCATTTTTATATTAAAGTAAATTTAAAAAGGAAACTAACAAATTTTGAATCATCAATTTTGGAGCTAAAATGAATTACTTATGCAATTTTGAAGTTGAACCAACTTTTAGTTCACAAATAAAGCAATTCGGAAATTATATAAACATAACATACTTTTTATACCCAGGCCAAGCTAACCGCGGTCACTGACCAGTGGGGTCGCGGTCAAAGCTTGACCTGGTCCACTTCGACCCAGCCCCAAGTGAAGATGACACCGAAGGCGCATTTCGCGAACTACGCCTTCCAAGCCTAAAAACAAGTTTCGGCCTTAAGTGCACAGGAAATACGCTTTGCTTAAAAGAAAGTGTACTTCACAACTACGCAATCCCTAACCAGATACAAGGGCCCACTTGCCAGCGGAACATTATACCAAATCTACATAGAAATCCGCGCTTAAGACATAATTTAACTCCTAATGATTATCTATAGTAACGGTCGGAACGAGCCACGCAGGGCGCGCTACGACCGCGAGTTTCCCTATCGAAACACCGATGAACCAGAGCACGATGGCACAGGTGAATGCTCAAAATGGATAGCCCGCTACCTTGCGCACCCGACGGCACCAGCGGCGAGGCCAGCGGTGGTCCGACGCGGCGGCGCGGCGAGCTAAGGCGGAGTGGGAGCTACGGGCTACAAGCCAACGCGCAAAGCGATGGCGCCCGAGGCAATTTAGCGTGCGCAGCATTAGAGGGTCTCCAGGAACTTACTGCGATGACCCGGAGGTGGGGACGTTGCCGGAGTTGAGCCAGCAACGAGAACAGCGGCAGCGGCGATGGTGCTACCGAGGAGAGCTCAACCTGAGCCAAATGGGCCAGAACTGGAGGTATGGAGGGTATCAGTAGGGTCCAAAGATGGTGCACAAGCGAGGAATTTAACCAGGACTCACCGTGTCGTCGTCGGAGAAGAAAGGGGCTCTTGCGGCCGGGAATGGAGAAAAGTCCGATTCCGATGATTCCTGTGATCGAAAGCTAAAATTGGTTGGGGGGAACGCTTAATCGTGCTTAGGCACACGTCGTGACGCACATAGAAGGGAGAAAAACTCACCAGGAGCGAAGATGGCATGGCGGCGGCGTTGGGTACACGCACTGGACGCGCTCTGGAGAAGATGGGGGCACTCCTCGTGTTCCAGGGCCTACACACAAAGATCAGTGCTCAAACCGGCGCACAAGGGGGCGGTGAAGGAAGACGAAGAGGGGGGGGGAACCACGTGGAGGGAGCTCACCCTAGAGAGCAGCTCGAACAAGCGTCTCCCTCCTCAGCCACCGAGAGGAGGAATGACTTCCAACGGGCGAGAGAGGGGGTATTATCCCCGGGTTGCAGACGGAGCGGAGGCGGTGTGAACCGGCGAAGCCTAGGAGTGGTCAGGACGGGCGGTGGATTCACGGTGTGCCTGTGCGCTGACGGAGGCGCGGCAGAGCGGCACGACCGCTTGGAGAGCGAGCCCTACGCGAGTGCTAGCGTGAGGAGGAGGACGCAGCTGACCGGTGGGGCCCGCGACGCAATGACACAGCCGCGAGAGAGAGGCTGAGTGAATTGGGTTGGCACGGGCCGTTGGATTGAGATCAAACGATCGACAACGCGCGAGGATTTTTATACCAGGCCGAAGCAGTACGCGATCGGGACCGTTGAGTTTCCATCGAACGGCTGCATGCGATGGTGCAGTTAGGGGGTTAGACCGAGCCAGGTGGTGCGGTCGGGTTTGAGTCTGGCTCGGGTCTGAGTTTGAGGAATAGTAATTTTTGATTTTGATCTAAAAGGCTGAGAAGATTTGCGGGGTTTTTATAGATAGCTCCGGAGCTCCAAAAATCCTGAAATTTTTGTGGAAGCTAGCAGGATCTAAGGACAATCTTCTGTAATTTTTCTAGGAATTTTCATGCAATGCATTGTTCTCAAGAAAATTCACAAGGGGCTGCCCTAGGGGTTTGACCAGAATTCTAACTAGTTTGACTAGGCCATTTGAAATAGCAAAAGATTTCTAAAAATTATGAAATTTTGCAGAGGGGTCACTAGGATGATCTAGAACATAGGAAAAATATTTCCAGAGAATGATCACAAAATTTTCTTAAAGGTTTTTCAAAGATTATGCTTCCATCAAATGAAACATTGACCTTTGAAAATAGGAAACACTAGGGGAAAATTTCTAGAAAATTTCAAATAACATCATGAGGCATCAAAAGTTTTAATTTATCCTCATTTTTATACATTTGAAACATACACCATTGTTTGGGATGTTACATGGCATGCACTTGGATATAGTATGGAATGCTCCCTGTCACCCGTCTTGCAATAACATTGATCACCGCACTATATTCCACCATCTCGGGTCCTCGGTCTCGGCGATAGATGGCATAGTCCGGCTCATAGGTGAAATTACCCTCCACATCATTTCACGTAGCAATGCCGGCTATCCAACCACTTCTTCAGCACAGGTCTCCTTAACCAAATACCACCCACTCATTTATAGACAAGAAAGATAACGTAAGTGAGCAAATCAGTTTGAAAATCCAAATAAATGTTGGGGTAAGAAAGGACACTAAGATGAGTAACAAATAAAAGATGTCATACTTGAATTTGTAGAAACTATTTTGTTATCAAAATAATTTTATAGAAGAATCACCAATGCTAACGACCATGCTATTTCTAACCTACAGTCAATATGGCTCTGATACCAATGCTGTGAGGACCCCTGGTATTGGATCGGTTCCAAATCAAAATATTGTACCAAAGGCATAATTTTTAACATGGAACAAACCCAATGCCAGGTTCCCGGATATATGTCTTACAATAGTTCCCAAGATCAAAGATTATTGTACACACATCCTCAACAACATTGTACCATGTCATACAAAGGCCATATATGTATAACAAAACTTTACAAGACCAGTTTACAGAACATAAGTTACAAATAAGAAAAACTGTCAACTAGAGGTAACAGTCTGCAGCAGAAACATCAGTATAAACAACAAAAGAACCACCAAGTGTGCCCTAACTACTCAGGCAACTGAGTGGAGGTAGAAATAGCATCATTTGTTAGCGTTGCCCTGATCGGCGCTAACGGATGTGTCGTATACATAACCGTCCTCACCTGCAACAAGTGGTTAAAACAGCTGAGTACAAAAGGTACTCGCAAGACTTACACAAAACTACTAAAAGAAGTGTTTAGTAGAACCTAACCAAAGGATTAGAACTTTTATATGCATAAGGCTGACAATAGAGAGGGTTATAGTGGCATTAGTTTTTGCATGAAGCAAGAAATTTTACTTCTGTACTTACCAAGTTTTGCTAAGGCAATTTTATAAACAAGTTTGAACTAAAATAACAAGTAAATTGAGAATTAAACAACAACAAGACAAATGTCACAGTGGCTATCCACTATCACGAAACAACATGCATGAACCACCAAGTTCATACCGATACTAGTATTTCCCATGTCAAAAATTTTCTCAAGAGTCTAACTAAGCTGTCAATCAAAACAAGTGTCGTCTGTAACCGTGGACACGGCTATTCGAATAGTTTTAACCCTGCAGGGGTGTACATATTTACCCACACGACTTAATCAGCCCGTAAGCCCTTGGGTGCCTCCGAACAATGACACACTTCCTTTGGTATGCCGGCCGGGTAAACCAAGATTCAGTATTTTTCAGCAAGTTGATCTTATTGAGTTGAATCACCCATGTGTGACTAATCCCACTTAGTACAAGCTTCTGATAGAGCTTGCTAACCAGGGCACACATGTTGTGTCGGGAATGCCGATCCAATGAACTACATCCAAACCTGTGCTCACCCGCACATATTAAATTGCCATCTGAGCCCTACGAAACATGTGGTCAATCCTCACATGTTCTCACACCACCTATTTTTCAACTCAATAAAATCAGCCCCTTACTTAACCAAGTTGTGCCCATACATTGCGTGTGGAAGTACGTAAGGTACTTGAATTGACTACCTCAAAGCTCAGTCTTTAAAGATCCAGACAAGACTACCACATTCCCAAGTCTTGTGCACGAAGGCACCATCACTAGCAAACACTTGTCCAGATCTAAACCAAGTTTGAAACAAACAGAACTTAACTTAACTTTTAGTTTTTAACAAACTGAACAGAGAAACCAAAAATAGAAATCATTTAGTGTTCCCAGATTGACAAGATTAGCTTGTCAATCAACTATCGCTCTACTGACTTGCATGGCTAAGCAATTATCTACAGAACACTCTACTAACACCAGATTTCTATCTTAAGCATAAGTGTATGAGTTTGATTAAGGATAAGCCACAAAGATTGGGATATAACTAGCTAACTCACAAAATAACTAACTAACTCATAAAGTATTGATACTTCAAAAATATAGCATGCACACAGTTATCACTGCATTTCAAAATACTAATGTATCAAAAATGGGATCAACATGGTGCAAGAGGATGCTTGCCTTGGTAATAAACCACTTGTTCACTTTTTGGTAGATCAGAGGTATATTCACTCACGTCAGGAAAACCAGAATCTAAAAAGAGCAATAACAAATGAACATCAAGAAAATACCAGATACCAAAATGCTGAAGAGATGCATGGGCAAGGCTACTAATGTGCAAGCTAACAAAATACTTTTGTTTTAAACTACTTTTAGTAAAGGAAGTAACCTAGATTAACATTTATTAGTACTATCCGACAAGGATTAAGGATTAACTAATGAGCTACAGTTTTGGTCAGAAAATCCGACAACAGAAACTAGCTACCGAGAGTTTACTTGGCAAAATGCCAGAGCTGTGATCCAAGGCGATGCAAGCTAAAGATCAAAATGGATTCACAAAAGTGCAATGAACCTAATGATGGTTGTAACATCACCGGAGTTTGGCCGTGGCACGACAAGAAAAACAGCGACGGTTCAAAATATGGCAAAAGTGGCTATACCGATTTGAACGTGCATTGTGCAAAACACTTTTGATTATGCTACTAGGGTGTCTAAGGGAGCTACCTGAGCTGAGATGGTGGTCGGAGAAGCTCTAGAGCTCGTCGACGATGAGGAAAACCGAAAATGACAATTTAGAGATCCACGGTGACAAGATAACCTGATCAAGGATTCAAAGAGTGGGTGATCAAGATAGCTTAAGCAAAGCTCCTAGATGCTCTGAAACAAAGGAATTGAACAATGGCTCACCAGTTTGGAAATGAGGATGAAAGAACCGATGTTGACCGGAATTAGGGTAGATCCAAATTCCCAATGATCCTGTGAATCGAATGATAAATTGATTGAGGGGTTTTACTCAGCATATCCTAGAACATGATATGACACGCAAAAGATTAGAGATATCTCACCAAGCACGAAGATGACATGGGGATGGTTTTCAGGGCGCACTCTAGACAACAAGATGACAACCTTGGGGTTCCAGAGCTACAAGAGAAACCAAGAGCTCCAATTAATAGGATGATCTAGGCATGAAGATAAGGGAGTAAGGAAAACAAGAATGATGGTTACGCCTTTGCAGTGAGGAAGAACTAGGTGCCTCAACAATTTGGCCGAAAAATGAAAAGATCGATTTTCATATCTTTCTCGCTGGAGAGAACGAGAAAAACTCATGTGTGGCAACAATGGCAGCAATGTGATGCCAAGTGGTGTTGCATGCACCGAAAAATGCGGGCGCTAAGCCACCTCAACGACGATGTGCTCGGACCTGGCGAAATGGCGCGGAGAAGATGAAGTTGAGTAATTGATTTGTGGATCCGAGCAGTCAGTCTCAACGGCGAAACAACATAGTGAGCTCAACCGAATGTCGATGGTCCGATCACAAACGAACGGCTCAGATTGAGTGGGATGTCCGGACAGTCCGAACGGCCCAACACATATTGACCATGCGATCGAAATCCAATGGCACGAAAAAGGGGCGCGCTTGAGTTTCAAATGAAGGAAAAGCGGCGTCGTTGGACCTGAATTCAACGGTTGATATTGAAGGGATGTTCGGACAGTCCGAACAGCCCATTCAATGCGGACAGTCCGACCTAGATCCAACGGTCTAAAATCAAGGCACGTTCGGACAGTCCGAACGGCCCAATTGATCCTTGCGGTTGATTTTGAATCTAACGGCTCGCGCGCAATGGGCTTTCCTAATTGGAAAAAGGCACAGCCCGAGAAAAATTGCGGACGATTCGATTGAAAATCGACGGCCCAGATTGCATGGATCGTTCGGACGGTCCGGACATCACAACTGATATAGTCTGTTCATTTCAAATCGAATGGTTCGCGCGTTAGGTTTAACCGAGGAAAGCAGCGCGTCCGATTGAAAATCAACGGTGAAGATTGTGTGGATTGTTCGGATGGTCCGAACGTCCTAACGCATCTGGTCAGTCCGTTTCGAATCGGACGGCTTGCGCATTTCAAAGGTTTGGGCTGAGCCCTTTGAATGTGATTGGGTCGGTACTAAAGGAACATAGCTGGGTCTAAACCATGTTGCTAAGATTTGAGTCGCTACAGTGCCACTTGGCTTGGGCTGGTCTAAAAGGTTGACTAAACCCAAAATCAAACTTTAAAAGTTTGACTGGAGGGTTAAAAATATCAAATAAATTTATAAAAATATGATTTTTTTCAGAGAAGCTACTGGGATGATATACACCCCATATAAATTTTGAAAACTCACTTAAACACAGTTTTAAATACTCACATTAAAATCCTAAGCTGCACAGGTTTAAAAAGGAACATAGGTTTCTCATAAATTCAAACTGATTTCGAAAAATTTGACAAAAAATATCTTAATTTGTGAAAAATAACCTAGTATTTGATAAATTTACTTCCTAGGCTTCAATACAAGTATTGACTTGTATTTTCATTTGGACCTTCAACACAAGTCTTAGATTTAGTTTGAAAATGGAGGTTTTCAAATTGTAGCAAAATGCCAAAGTTTCAAAATGACCAGAAATGCTTTGAAAAGCACTTTATTACTGTTCACTAAAACTGAGGCTATTACACGTCACACACTCACACATACACTCAGAGATGAAAGCTTATGACCTTAATTTATTCTGCAGGACAAACAATTCGAAATGATGCAAAGACCAAACGAACCATGCAATCGATCAAGGCAACATCATCGACCATCCTTCACTATGCAAGCCGAGGAGTAAGTGTGGATGAAACGGATTCATGGTAGATCGGAGTACTTGGCGGCAGTGGTGCATTACCGTACTCGGCGGCGGCCGCTTAGCATCCGGCTTGGGCACCGGCTTGAGGTCGGGCCCGGCGGCACGGGCTTCTTGTGGAAATAGTCGAAGAAGTGCTTCACGATCGGGTGGTCACAGAGAACGCCGAGGTGCATTCGGCAGACGAGTAGTGCATCTTGCGGCGGCAATGACGAAGGTGTTCATGCCGTCGGCGTTGTCGTTGGACAATGCACGATCTTGGGCGGCTCTGCCACAGGCACGAGGTGCTCGACGCTACTGTGGAGCTGCTGCGAGCGCTCGCCATTGCCGAGGTCGTGGCGAGGGGATCTTGAAGCGCCGAGTCGTCTAGGTCGCCGACAACCTTGCTCTCGTACTCACCGTTACCGCTCATGCATTTGATCGCTACGAAGAGTCGACAAACATGGCAAGCAACAGTTAGCGGTTAGCTCGATGATCAATTACTAACTAGCTTAAAATCGACTCTATATATACCCTTGAAAGCCTCCTCGGCTTCATGTTCTTCCTCGTCAACAATCGACACTTGGCCAAGCCGACGACGATGGATGCCGCCTCGCCGTCTTGAACGTTCGCGACGGCGATCGCCATGATAATGGCACGAGCGGCGCCAAAGAATAGTCCTCGAGGTGCAGCTCCCATGGATGAATAACCCTAGATAATAGCTCGATGTGTTATCTAGCTAGCGGTATTTGCTTGTGTGAAGTAGCTAGTAGCTAGGCGTGTGGTTGGGTGAAGAGCAAGGAGAGGACATGCAAGGTTTATATAAGCGTCTGCATTGATCATCCAACTCGATCCGGGCGTCAAAAGGTTGGCGCCGAATTTACAGATCTCGAGTTAATGCGGTCCGCTGATTTGATCACGCATCAATTTGATATGATCTCCTCTCGGCTCTCAGTCCTCATGTCTACTCGGCTACCTAGCTATGTCCCACCGCTTGTTGCAAAGCATGCATGTAAGTAGTCTGGCACCTTTGTTGCGTGCCGCGTTGCGTCACGCGACGCACGGCACGCAGGGCCACAGATCGACCGCGCGGACGTCTCGCCTGCTGGCCAAGACGCCGTCGTCGTGCCGACACGGCCCGAGTTGTCTCCGGCGAGCCCAAGCACGCCCGAAGGTCCACCGTCGCCGCCGTCTTTATCTTGCCGACCTAAGCACGGTACCGCCGCCGCCGCCGTTCGACGCTACCGTGGTCTGTGGAATAGAAGGAGGGTCAGGGACGGCGCCACCGAGGGGTGAGGGAGGAGAGGACATGCGACCTCACTGGGTGCCGTCGCCGTGGTCCGTGGAGGACCGTCACCGTCGCCATCAACCTTCCCGCCTCGTCGAGCTCCTGGACGAGCTCTAGTGCCGGGGGGCCATGAAGGACCGGGTCCTCTCTCACGGTGTGCTCAGCGCCACCGTCGCGGCCCGACGGTGGGTGGAGCTCTTGCACTAGCTTGGGAAGGGGTTTGAGATTAGGTGGCTGGAGCCTGGAGGCAAGGTGGGGGCGTGGAGCTGGCGGCCTGCGCGGCGGTGGATGAGGAATGGGAGGAGATGACCAAGGCGAGGTGGGGCGTGGAGTCAAGGCTGCAAGGCGGATGAGGAATGGGAGATTGGGAGGAGATGACCCGGCGGGGAAGACGAAGAAGAAGTGAATACGATTTGGGGGAGAAAAGAAAACTGGAGGGCTTGACCGCTTGAGTGCCAGCTTGCTTGACTGCGAGAACCTTCTGGGTCTCGGCCGGCTCGGGTGTAAAGGAGGAGGGAGAATGAAAAAAAAGAGAGGGAATGGGAACAAAAGGAGGGAAAAAAGAAAATGGGATAGGGACAAAAGAGGAAAATTTTAAAAAATATATAGGAAATATAGAATGAAATAAAAAATATTCATAACACTGTAACACATAAATATTCAGGGGAATAACTAAAATTTATTCATTGTTTGATACAGTACAAATACAAAGTTTGCTGCCTCGTTAAAAACCTTACCCCCAATGTAGGGTACCCCTTGTAAGGAAAAGAGTGCAACAACTATATAAACGTAGATAGACTAGTTGACGTCGAGATTCTCTAGGTCGGCTATCGCCTCCGCGATCTCCGGATCCTCGAGCTAATGTTGCGTCCGTTCATCTGCGCTCTCCCAGTCTTTGAGGCATGTGAGTGCCTCAACCATCTCAGGTGTGAGAGACGACCTCCTTGGCTCGATGATCCTCCCCACCGTACTAAAAGTGGCTTCCGATGAGACAGTCGACACCGGAACCACAAGTACATCTCGTGTAAAATGTGACCGCACGGGATAAATACGCTGGTGGTTCTTCCACCACAAGAGGAGGTTGACATCATTTCCATGCGCGAAGTCAAGCTTGGTGTCCGCAAAAGGTGTGTCGAGGTAGTGGTTGATCTCTACTCTTGGATTCCATTGAGATCGGGTTGGCGCACGAGAAGATGAACTGGATGCCGGCCCTTTCAGCTTCTTCCAGACGTTGGAAGCGCTTACATTGCGCTGTCCTTGTTGCGTTGTTGAGGCAGTTGTTCTTGATTGACTTCTGCTGCCAAACTTTTCATAATACAAATCGAAAACTCGAAAAAGCTCGTCATGAATGTGAGTGTAAGCCTCAGAAAAATCAAGATCAAATGCATCCCCAATTCCCTCATAAGCTCCCTTCAGATCTGCTAATTTTCTCCGAGGGTCCATAATAGTACCAAAACAAAAGAGATGTGGGATAGCTTGAAAATATTTTAAAAATTTTATCTGCATTGGTTCAATAATAGGTCTCAGAAGAGCATCGTCTCTGTTTTCCTTAAAAGCGTTAGCGATAGTCCAAAGCCACTCGATGACTAAGCAAGAAGTAGGATAGTAAACACCAGATAAAATTGTGGTTGCATCGTAAAATACTTTCAAAAATTCACGAAAACGACCAGCAACTAGCCAATCTGTTTCAGTAACCAACTGCTTACCAAAATTAGTATTGACGAAGAGAGTGATAATGTACTCGTACTCCTTACACCGCTCCAACATATTATACGTGGAGTTCCACCGCACCTTCATGTCTAGGTTGAATTTCCTTGGCCTCTTATTGTTGGCCTTGCGACTCCTAACCGGGCATATCTTGGGCTGGCTGTAATGAATCGGATAGCATCGCGTATGTTGTCTAGACTAGGTTTCATTACCGCAAGCCCGCTGCACGATGAGGTTCAAGATGTGGCACATGCATCTCTGGTGGAGGACGAAACCACCAGTGTAGGTTTCCAGATGCGGTGTGAGGAACTCCATAGCCGTCGTGTTAGCTGAGGCATTGTCAAGAGTGATGGCAATAATTTTGTTCTCTATTTTAAAATCCTTAATGACTTCTAATATGCGTTGTGCGATGGCCTCTCCAGTGTGTGCCTCATCGATAGACCTGAACCCTATGACTCGCTTGTTCAAGTTATAATCATCATCTAAGTAATGCGCAACAACACTAAGATAGACTGCCCTTTGGTGGGATGAAGTCCATATATCGGAGGTTAAAGCAAAAGAAAAGGTAACTTTCAGGAAGTTTTCTTTCAAACTTGACAGTTTACGTTGGTAGAGTTCTACTATGTCTCGCGCAGTTGTTCTTCTACTTACGTGTTGGTATTGCGGGCAAAAACCACGTTGGATCATTCTTTCGAAACTAGAGCTTTCGCCCGTCCTAATCGGAAGATCCTCAGTAACTATATATCTAGCAATTTCGTCTCTAGCTACCTGAGGATTGTACATCCATGTACTTACCGAACCATCGGGGCCAAAGTTAAGCTGGGTCTGGACGTTTCTTCCTTGTGTCTGTCCAACCGCTATCTTCTTGAAACACGCCTGCACGTGTCGCTTGAGATGACCTGTACCTCCACCTGAGCGTGCAGACAATTTAGTATGACAATATTTACATGTGGCATAAGGTACCTGACGGCCATCCTCTATTTCTATGTTGTACTCCATATGCTTCCAACACCATGCACGTCGGCCGCCGGAGCTTCCACCTGTTGCATGCATCGTTGCACCGGCCTCGACGTCTGGGGTGGAGACATTTGGGGTGTAGACGTTTGGGGTGGAGACGTGGGCATCCTCAAAGCTCTCCGTTCCATCCATATGTTGATCTTCCATACCATAGTCTCCCATGCCCGGGGAGAGTTAGCGAGGATCGATCTCTTGCTCATACACTTCTTCTAGGGGAGGAGGACTAGGAGTGTGAGGGCGTGCTCTGCTGCTCCGCCCTGCTGTTTTCTTCTTTCCAAACATACTGGAAGACTACAATCTAGATAGCAAATAGAAAGCAAACAGATTGTATTGTGCTGTGATTTGTGAACAAATGAGGAGGGATGAGGGGGTGCTGTGAACAAATAAGGAGGGATGAGGGAATTTATAGGGAGGAAGAAATGCGAACGTTACTCATACTCACACACAACGTCTCTTTTGTATCAGAAACAGAGAAACCACAACGTCTCTTGTGATGAGACTCGACGTCTCAGGCTCTCAGCTCCTACTGCAAAAACACTAAGAGCCTAGCCAACCAACGTCTCTTATGATGAGACTGGACGTCTCAGTTTCTACTACTGCAGACGCAGGTCGCAGGCTCGAGCAGGACACAGTCGTAGGCTCGTAGGCACAGGTCGCAGTCGCAGGCACAGCCGCACAAGTCGCAGGAGTGCCAGTGCGTGCAACACTGCCACTGTCCATCGCCATTGCCCATTAGCCATTAGAGCTTTACACCTTTACTTTACCGCATCACATCCATCCACACACGGACACCCCTCTCTCCCAATCTTTCTCTGCCGAAGAAGAAGTGCGGAGTCGCCGACGCCCCTTAATCCCCTCAATTCCAGTCCCACACGGCCACACCTCCGGGCTCGGCCTCCCCTCTCCCCCTCCCCCTCCGGCCGCCTCCCTCTCCACTCCCCCACGCGGCGCCTCCGGCCTCCCCTCTCCCCCTCCCCCTCCGGCCGCCTCCCACTCCACTACTCCACGCCTCCCCTCTCCCCCAACCCCTCCGGTCGCCTCCCACTAAACTACCCCACGCCTCCTCTTTCCCCTCC
Organism: Phyllostachys edulis; assembly: GCA_036346405.1. Lineage (NCBI taxonomy): Eukaryota > Viridiplantae > Streptophyta > Magnoliopsida > Poales > Poaceae > Phyllostachys > Phyllostachys edulis. The sequence goes on along the minus strand of CM070563.1, from coordinate 45,820,683 downwards.
CCCTCGCCTCTCCCACTCCACTACCCCACGCCTCCCCTCCCCCAACCCCTCGGTTGCCTCCCTCTCCATCCGGCCGCCTCCCTCTCCCCCAACTCCCCATGCGCCCGCCCTCCTCTCAAGGCCGGCTCCCCCTCTCCCTCCCTCCTGTTGGATGCGCCGAGGAAGATAGCGATGGCGGAGGTCGTAGATCTGGAGGTCGCTGGGCACCTCGCAGCGGCCGCCTGCCTCGCCTCGGCCTTGAGCCACGCCACGCCAAGGGCCAAGGATGCCCTCCCTGCCTCAGCGCCTTCCGAATATTTCTTTTCTTTTTGTAATGCTTGATTTGGGATTGGAGTGGTGATTAGTGGTGAATGGTGATGAACTGATGATCAATTTTGTGTGTGTGTGGTTTCATTCGGTTTTTGCGTTCGATTTTTTGTTTGTGGCCGAGGCGGCGTTGAATCTTAGATCTTGGCCGAGGCCGAGGCCGAGGCCGAGGCGCCGCCGCTTAGCCCGGGGGTGGTGCTGCTGGTGCTGCTGCAGCGTCTTGACCTGCTGCCGTGCCTCGCCAAGGCCAGGCCGTCTTTAACCGGGCCCACTGCCCGATCGTGCCATCTTGGCCCAAGCACGCCCGTGGAGCCGTCTTGTGCCGCCTGTCGTCTTTGGTGAGCTGGGCCCGCACGCAGCCCTAGGTTGTGTCCGTCTTGCACGGCCCTGATATTCGTCTTTGGCTGGGCTCTGCTGCAGTCTTGGCCGACCGTGCTCTGGCCGACCCGAAAAAGCCCCAACCAGGTGCCTGTGTCTACATGTAAGTATACACTGTACATGCATGGCACCTCTCATTGGTGGTATTTCGCAAGCAAAGTTGCTTTGATGTATCCCTTAATTAATTGTCATTAAGATAATCGAACAGTATTTTAAAAGGGCATTAGGCTGGTCCCAATGCTCCACCTTGGCAAGTTTCTTAAGGCTGCCACATAGGCAAAAGTCTGATGTGGCACTGTAATTAAGGAAGAGAGAGAGCAGACTGGTATCTTATTTAGATACCACTCATACACAGTATCCTAGGTAGGAATACTAGTAAATACTCTATATCAAAGGCCTAGAATACCACACTCTAAGATACCATGCATTGGGAAGGTGGTATCTAAATGCTTTTCATGCAATAAGAAACTGTAGTAAGAAACCACCCATTGGGACCAGCCTTAGTACCTTCAAATGATTGCATGTTTCTTTGACAAGAAGCTCTTTTACAGTACCTGCCATTGAACTTGGACGGTTCATTCTTTTCAATCCAATGAGTTAGATTTATTAGGATTTGGTTGTACCACACTATAAAGTAGTAGGAAGTATCTTTCCTTGAGGGGCAAAATAGTAACTACGTGTGATTATTTGAAGGGCAAAACCCTAATTGCATTAATCTCATCCATCGTTGCACAAGACGAGGATGAAATTAATGGCCGCCAAGCTCCTGAACAGCTGCACCGAGAGAGACGAAATCAAACACAATTGGATTCATCGTTGAGAGACACAGAGAGAGAGAGTCCATGTTGTCGTGTAGCGCTTAGCAATCCAGTGGATGATTATGTAGCGTAATTTTCATGTTAAGTGTTAACTTGGTGACAGGTTTGAGGTTCTAGGCGGCGGCCGAGGTGCCGAAGCTCTTGGAAGATTATGTACAATCTGAATTAAAAATAATAATACCCTTTGAAAATTAAGGGTCGAGACAAAGTTGTACACCATAAGGCTGCTCCCAGTGTTCCACTCTGGCTGGTATCTTAAACCTGCCATGTAGGCAAACTGATGATTGGCACTAAGAAACTACACTAAAGTACTGCCCATTGGAAGCAGCCTAATACTTTAGGAAGTACAGGTACTGTTAGTGCCCTTAAGAAATCATTGGCTAGTTTTGATTTCTACTACCTCCTCTTACTAATAACCTGTGGCTTTCGTTTTGCTAGTAAATCAACGATAGAGTTACATTAGTGGTTACCGTCCTCATGTCTTATCATCTTTTTCTAATGAAGAATTTTTTTTACGGTGATTTTCTAATCAAGAATTAATGCAATTAAGTATGATTTATTTTGGGGTAGATTGGAAGTGTTGTTGATATCATAAAAGTATGATCGATGTAAAGTGTCGTTTACTATACTTGGTGCTTGGACAATATATATCCTTGTTGTGACCTTATGCCATCGCCTTTCCGATCGTGAAAGATGTTTGGCATCGCCTCTGACAATTGCATGTTGGAACTTTATTTCTTTTTTGAAAAAAATTCATTCGGGGTAGAAATCACCAAAATTTCGGCATTTCGGTTGGTTTTCAAACTGAACGAAATCTGGACTTGAAATGTGGACAAAATTTGACCAAAATTTGGACAAGATTTAATCAAATTTTCTCCAAAATCAGATTTAGGATGTAATTTGTCTAAATTCAAATATTTCCGATTTTTTTAACAAATTATAAAAATTTCGGAGTGAGGTGAAATCACCGAAATTCAAAATTGTTTTCTCTGGTTCTGACAATATGCATGTTTTCTGAGGGTACCACCAAACGGTTGCCGAACCAAATGACATCTTGGGCATCTTCAGAAAATTCTTTGGCTTTACTCGCCTTCAAATTTTCCTGGATTTCGGCTACCTTTGCATTGATTTTCTGAGCCTCAAAGATCTGGTCTTCAAGTGTGGATTTCACCTCAAGGGCAGCGAGGAATCTCTCTTCAACCATCTCAAGACTTAGGCGCTGAAATTCAGCACACAAGCCTTTAGCAAGAGGTGTTACCGACAAGCAGTTGCACTGCGACTTTCTGCTCAACGCGTCGGCCACTACATTGGCTTTGACTGGCTGATAATGAACACCCATATCGTAGTCCTTGATCAGCTCAAGCCATCTTCTTTGTCACATATTCAGATCAGCTTGAGTGAATATGTACTTCAGGCTCTTATGATCAGTATAGATCTCGCAACGATTACCGATGAGGTAATGTCGCCAGATCTTCAGAGTGTGGACTACAGCTGCCAATTCCAAGTCATGAGTAGGATAATTTACTTCATGAAGCCTTAATAGCTTGGATGCTACAACTCGGCCCTCTTGCATGAGAACACACCCAAGTCCATGGCGAGATGCATCGCAACAAATATCAAAACTCTTGTGGATATCTGGCAGAGTGAGAACTGGAGCTTTGGTCAGGAGTTCTCTCAAAAGCTAAAAACTTTCTTTACACTCAGCTGACCATTCGAATTTCTTCTCCTTCTTCAAAAGCTGGGTCAAAGGTCTTGCAATTTTGGAGAAATTTTCAATGAATCTAGGGTAATAACCCACAAGTCCAAGAAAACTTCGGATGTCAGAAACATTTTTGGGCTGTCCCCAATCTAGTACATCTTGTACCTTACTTGGATCAACAGTGATACCACATTCAGATAACACATGCCCCAAAAAGTTGACTTTCTTGAGCCAGAACTCACACTTGCTGAATTTCGCATACAGCTAGTACTTATGAAGTGTTTCCAACACAAGCCTCAAATGCTGCTCATGCTCTTCATCAGACTTGGAGTAAATAAGAATGTCATCGATGAACACGACAACAAAATTGTTCAAAAATTCCATGAATACTGAATTCATGAGATTCATGAAGTGTGCTAGAGCATTTGTTAGACCAAAGGACATGACAGTATACTCGTACAAACCGTAGCGAGTAGAGAATGTTGTCTTAGGTATGTCCTCAACCCTGACTTTGATCTGATGATAGCCTGATCGCAGATCAATTTTGGAAAAGACTCGGGCTGTAGTCAATTGGTCAAAAATATCATCAATGCGAGGAAGAGGATATTTGTTTTTGACAGTGACTTCATTTAACAGACGGTAGTCCACACACATCCGCAAAGTCTTGTCTTTCTTCTTGATAGAGATGGCCAGGCATCCCTAAGGAGACGAGCTCGGTCAAATAATTCCTTTGTCAAGCAATTCCCCAAGCTGTTTCTTCAGTTCTACCAGCTCATTGGGAGGCATGAGATAAGGTCTCCTTAATATTGGAGTAGTACCGGGTACTAGCTCGATTACGAACTCTACCTCCCGATCTGGGGGCATGCCTAGAAGGTCTTTAGGAAAGACATCTAGATACTCACAAACTACTGGTACCATCTCCAACGTAGGGGTGGCATCAACTCTCAAAGAATAAAGATGAAAACCAACCGTCTTGGAATGAAAAACAACTTGAATGCCGTTTTCATTTGTCACGGAAATGGATCGTTGAACACAATTAATTTGCCCCTGATTCTTGGATAGCCAATCCATTCCCAAGATGACATCCAACCCTTTAGAATGTATCACTATCAGATTTGCCAAAAATTTTACCCCTTGGATCTCTATGTTGATGTCACGGCAGATCTGATCGGTTCTAAAAACCGATCCAGGTCATTTAATCAGATAAGGCAGTTGGAGTATATGCATGTCTAACTAATGTTGAATGGCAAATTGACTCTTGACAAAAAAAAATGGGATGCTCTAGAATCAACTAGAACAGTAGCTGGACTGAAATTAACAAGGAGCATACCGAGAACGACGTTAGGTGCATCAATCGCCTCTTCTGCAGAAATCTGGTTCACGTGACCTCGAGCCTGAGCTGGATCAGCCTTGATAGGCGGTCTCTGAGGTGGTGCTGGTCATACAGGCACTAGATGAGGCCAAACGGGAGGCAAACAACGAGCCTTTCTGGAAGCGATGGTTAGCAAAATGTGCAGGGGCGCCTGCGGTGGAAAAACAGATCACTCCCGGCTTGACATTGTTGGCATTCTGAGACTGATTCCCAACAGCTCTCGGCTGCCCGGTAGGTGGAGGAGGACGAGGTGCAACCATTTGCGGCCTCGGAGGAGTTGGAGCTGGAGCTCGAGGAGGTTGATACTACCACTTCCGTGGTCTTGGCGAACTACCACTAGCTGCAATCTGTGTAGCCCTCTTCCGCTTGCGTGCCTCATCCAAATTCTTGCCCTTGCTTTCAGCTATGATGGCTTTATTGACAAGATGCTGAAAGTTTCTGAAATCATGAATTGCCAAGGCCACCTGTAGCTCCTGAGTCAACCATTCATGAACCTATTTCGATGATGAAGGTCAGTCGAAACATCATCGGGCGCATATCGTGCTAGGAAGTTGAACTCATGGAGATATTCTGTCACAGTCTTTTGCCCTTACTTGAGAGCGAGGAATTCTTGCTACTTGATCATCACAACTCCTTTGTAACATCCCAAATGTATAAATGGGTGTGTGTTTCAAATGTAAGAAAAGGTGTAGAAATTAAAACTTTTTCTCACGTCTTGAAAACTCTTGAACATTTCCATAATTCTTGTCAAGAGTTGTGGAGTTCAAAAACCTAAACCTTCTGTTGACTAAAGTCAAAACCTTATTCCACTTTGTCACAAATCTTGTGCCAACCTTTGGAAATATTTTTCCTAGGTTCTAGAGATGTTGTGTGACCCCTCTGAATTACTTTATAATTTTTAGAAATTATTTGATAAATTTTGGAGGTAAGTCAAACCCTATAACGGTCTTGATGAATTTCTTGAGAAAAATACAGTGCATAAAAACCTCTGAAATTTTATGTAAGGTTAATCCGGGAGTGAGGAAGCTCCAGTTAAAATTTCAGAATTTTTGGAGTTAGTTTGCTCGTCTAAAATTCCTCCAACCTCGACCTTCAAATTTGAATTCAAATCGCACTATTCCTTGGGTTGAGCCACTTTCCAAGTGGGTTGAACCCAACCCACTTCCCACTCACCGCGAGGTCCTCCTCCCTCACGAGGTGCGTGCGCCGTTGGATCAGCATCCAACAGCCACGACCTCCGCCACAGCCAACCTCGGCCCAGCTAAGCCAAGTCCTCCCCCGCGCGAGGTCGTGCTCCGTTGGATCCAAATCAACGGCCACGACCTCCCCTCTCATCTCGTCGCCGTCAGATCCAAATCTCACGGCCACGACCTCCCCTCCCCTCTTCAGTGTCTTGCCTAACCACCCAGACCTCCCGCACCTCAGTTCGTCGCCGTTGGATCAAGATACAATAGCCACGACCTCCCCTCTCCTTGCGTCGTCGTCAGATCAAGATCTCACGGCCACGACCGCCTCAGCGTCGTGCGCAGCAGCCACGACCTCCCTTCACCATTGTGTGCGCTTGGATGTAAATCCAATGGCCATGACCTCCCTTCAAAGTTGTGTGCCCTTGGATCGCAATCCAACGGCCGTGACCTCCCATCGCATCATGTGCACTAGCGTGACCTCCCACCTCTTTTGTGCGTCGTTGGATTGAAATCCAACCGCCACGACCTCTTACCTCTGTTCGTTGCCGTTGGATCAAAATCCAACCGCCACGACCTCCCACGCGTCGTGCGCAACCGCCACGACCTCTCCTCATTGTTGTGCGCCGTTGGATCAGAATCCAACCGACACGACCTCCCCTTGCGCCGTGCGCAATGGCCATGACCTCCCTCCTCTGTTCAGCGCCTTTGGATGTAAATCCAACGGTCCTAACCTCCCTCTCTGTTGTGTTCCCTTGGATTAAAATCCAGCGCCCACGACCTCCCATCGTTGTTGTGCGCCGTTGGATTAAGATCCAGTAGCCACGACCCCCTCTCGCTTGTCCGCGTCACGCGCAGCGGGCAAGACCTCCCCATCGGTTCCGTGCCATTGGATGCAGATCCAACGGCTGTGACCTCCTATCTCCTTATTGCGCGCGACCTCCCCTTTTGTTTGCGCCACCGTGCGACGAAGATCGTGCGGCTGCGACCTCTCCCTTTCCTTTGCAGGTCATACCGTTTCGAATAAGATCGGAGGGCTGTGACCTCCCCCCTTCACTTATCCAACGGTGGATCTTTGCCGCCTGTTCTTCTCCTTCCTCGCTCACGCGTGCGTGCGCCATGGCAGAGGAGGAGGGCAGTGCCCTGTCCACTCCCAACAGCTCTTTGCTGCGAGCATTTAATGCATCTCAGCCTTTCCGCCCCCTAAGTCATGCGCAGACCTGCCCCCATCACCTCCATGTCCTTGTGGAGCCGTGGACCGAGCCATGGGCTAAGCTCACCATGGAGCTTAACCCTAGCTCTTGTGCCTCCGCTCCCCGGCTATAAGAGGCCCCCCTGGTCCTCCTTGGCACTCTTTAAACACCACCTTAAGCTCTCCTCGGTTCTGTGGAGCTCAAAACACCCGGAGCTCCTCGGCCGCCATTGTTGAAGCTTAGAGCTCCTCGGTGGCCCAGGGTCCCAGTGACTTCCCTCTCCCTCTCTTTGCTTCAATTTAAGCCTCTCCCCTCTGTGGTCAAAACCCCTAACCTAATTGGTTTGGACATTTGCAGAGGTGGCCTAATTTGGAGCTTCTCCCCTTTTCGGCCGTGGAGCACCTTTCTTCCCCATCGCCAGTAAGGACCTCCCCCTTTCCGATTCATTGCTCTGGGAGCACCTCCTAGCTCTATGGTATCCATCTTGATGACCCGTCCCCCTCGGCGCCGGCAAGCTCCTCTGCCGCCAGAGCTCCCCTGCTCTCCTCGGCACCTCTGCGACCTCCAGGTATCTCCTGGTAGTCCCCTAGTTGTTTGGCACCCGTTGGAATGACCACTGCGGAGCTCTATTTTCCACTTGTCATTTGGCCGTGTGCTACGCGCCACCCCTCTCCGGCTCGCCGGCGTTTTGGTCCACCACCACGGGTGTGAGTGGTACCAGTGGTTGCGCACTGCTATTGCGCACCCGTACCTAGCATCCACTCGCACCGCCATGGCCTGAGTCGCCGGCAGTGACCGTTTCTTCGCCGTCGGTTTCATTGTCGGACGAAACCGACAATTGTAGCGATGTCCCTGAGCCGTCCATGTTTAGATCTGCGGGCGAGATCTTGCAGGACGTGCGCGTGTGCTGTGTGCATTGGTCGCGGGCCGTCCATCTCGTGACCAACGGCCACGACCTCCGCCCCTGTTCGCGCGCGCGAGATCCAAACGCGCAGCGCTACCGCAGGACATGAGCCGTTGGATCCAGGATCCATGGCCCACGTTCGTCGATTCCGCACGGGCGTGAGTGCGCGCGTGCCAGGAGGACTTGGGCCATCCGATCCAGGATCAACGGCCCAGGTTCGTCCGCGTCATTTTGGAATTTAGGATTTTCCGATGTATTTATTTGTGAACTGAAAAAGGTAATGAACTTTGAAAATACATAACTATTTCATTTTAAATCCAATTGAGTTGATTCCAATTTTGTTAGCTCTAGTTTGATCTAGGCTTTAATCTAAAAATGGTTGTAAGCTTAGTTCAGCTCCAGAAAATAGATTTGCAAATTGGTTTAGAAATAGACTTTTAATGTTGCTCTAGAAATTGCAATTAACTTGTAAAATGCATAAGTAATTCTCTAGAGATCCTTTTTGAGTGAATCCAACTTTGTTGGCTTCCTCTATTAGTGTACAAGCTGGTAGAATAGGATTTAGGCATGTCACTATTTTCAAAAGAATTGTGGGTGCATTTTATTTGTGCTCTTTTGCATATCTTTGAAAAATCATAACACATGCATCATAGCTCCAAATGAGGTGAACTCAATTGTGTTATTCATCTCATGAGGTGCTGGTCTTACCATAAAAATCCCAGGTGCAACACCTCTTTGGAAAATTGTGCTAGAGAATTTAATTTGGATGAACAGTAACCGCTTTGAATTTTTCAGCATTTTCCAGGCTGAGAAGAATTGTTTTGGCCATAACTTTTGCATTGAGAATCCAAATCAATTGGTTCTTATTGCTAAATTCTTTAAAAATCATGCTCTTGCTTCTAAAAAAATTTCAGAGCATTTGGAGAAAGTTTTATGTGGAGTCCTTTTGGTTTTCGTCGTTCTTATCGGTTCTTTTCGCATTTTTCATTAGGTGCCGACGAGTGCGTTGATCCCGTGAGTGATCCCTTGCAGCATAGTGAACAGACCCAGCAAGGCAAGCAGTTTGATCATATCCATTATGTCCCATTACTTTAAAGTCTAATATATTGTTTAACTTGTATGTATGCATTGCTATTTTGTTGTTAAATGATATCGATTAGTGATCCTATAGATGCATATTCTGTAGGTAAATGTTCATTCGCTACTACTAAGCCTAGGATTATCTTGCTGTGATGTAGAGTTCGATGGATGGACTCTTATCACTTAGTAGTTTGCGTTGATAATGCTTAGCAATGTTTAGATAACGGTAGAAATGGGCGGTTGTCGACATTATGTCGATGACCTTGTGTTGGAGATATGCCCTAGAGGCAATCATAGAGATAATGATATTTCGTTGTATCCATGATTTAATAAATGTTCCTTGAATATTACCATTGTATTGATTAACAAGTATGTGACTTGTTTGTGAAACTCTTTACTTGTATGGTTATTCTAAAGTTGTCCCTAGTCGGAGTTCATGTGAGGACACACGTGAATGATGGATTAGCACATGTATCGGTTGATGACCATGTTTCACAGGTCATAGACATGGAGATGTCAAACCAATAATGTGGACACATGTTTAGAACATGGGGTTGGACCGACCCAACATGAGACATAACAATTATACTTATGGTTCTCTCTACACAATGTGTACGCCTTGTCCTTAGACCTGAGATTGTCGCATGTACTTGAGATGTGAATTGACCTACTTAGGGGCTATCAAATGCTACTCCGTAACTGGGTAGTTATAAAGGTAGCTTTCGGGTTTGTCATGAAGCATGCTGCGAGGCATGGTCAGTCGAGATGGGATTTGCCCCTCTCTACCTGAGAGAGATATCTCTGGGCCCCTCGAGTGATCGGATCCAGAAATGCATGGCCATGTTACTTAAGGTTAAGAGTTAACCTAGTAAGGGATTCCGGATCACAGGATCGAGAAAGAGTGGTCAGCTTGGAGCTCGACCGAATATCGTGAGGCAAAGGGATTAGCATGTACATAACGTTGTGATGGTTCGTCCGATATGATCTTTGTGTACGTTTAGGAGTTGGCACGTCTTGCTAGAGGCCGCTACCAACTATTGACCAAGTATGTATACTCGCGTCATGTCTAAACATACGTGAACCTATAGGGTCACACACTTAAGGGGCTGAAGCCTAATTCGGATTGGATCCGAATTAGACTGGGCATTGAGTCCTAATGGGCCTCTATTAGTAGAAGCCCATTGTAAGGACGTCTATAAAAGGAGGGCAAGGGCGCACAGGATTCGTGATGAGTTTTTCGTGACATCCTCAAACCCTGGCCGCCACCCCTCCCACGCCCTAGTCGCTCGCGCGGATCTAGTAGTCCGGCGTGCGTCGCTTCCTCCCGTACGTGTGGATACCTTTGGAGGCGCTGCATCTGTAGTGTTTGGACGAACCGCAAGAGAGGAGTCTGTCGTGGGGCGCCGTGACGAGGACGAGGAAATAATCGACTACTACGCCCGACGTCTTGCATCAACTTAGTACGACTACTCTGCCCCGACGTGCTGCATCAATTTCCGCACCTGCGCGTCTAGTGGTAAGACCGTGATCTATAACTGTAGTGATCTTGGTTTACGGGTAAAATTTTTATTATTTTGCGCTAGTGTAGCCTACCCGTAGCCCTTCACCTTGATCACACAAAAATTATTATTCCATTATGTCCAACTTGTGCTTTATTAGTAAAGTCAAATAAAACTGAAAATGAAAGCTATTTGACTTGGGCACAATGGATGTTTGGTGTGATCTTATGGTGTCTGGAATGGTGCCTAAGTCCCCAAGGACCGAATTACTTGCGCCATTGATCCAAGCAATTTTGCGTGCTAACCACACGAGGGGGATATGGGACCTCTCTTGGCTAAGTACTTTGGGGGGTGTTAATTATGAGTCGATGGTGGTTAAAACATTTTTATAGGGATTGGGAGCACCCGCAGTTGCTTCGGCTGGGCCGGTGTATCCTACCCTTTGGGTTGTCGCGGCTCTTAATTAGCATCATCCATTGGAAATGTCTCGTAGGACTTAGCCGTGCCGGCATACCAAAGGAAGTGTGCTTAATCATATGGTGAAAAGGCGGTCTGGCGTGTGGGTACATTGGTACACCCCTGCAGGGTTAAATCTATTCGAATAGCCTCGTCCTAGGTTATGGACACGCTTGGTTATTTCCCGCAAGAATTAGACTACAACCTTTAATTAAAACTTGACATGGGTGGTATGAATGGGTAATTCATGCTATTGTTGTGGTGACTATTGGGTTAGTCACTTCCAGGATTGTTGTTGTCATCTATTTATTGTTATTATGTTATTGCCTCGCTGTTATTTGCAAATTAAAAATGAATTTCAAAACTGCCTTGAATCTATTTAAATATTGCAAATGAAAACTTGCTTTATGCTAAAAGGAGCCTAAAGCCTTCCACTTAAATAAAGCTTGCATGTAGCATATGTATAGGTGCATTACCATTACATCGTCGCTTGTGAGTACATTTTGTACTCATTTGCTTTATAATAACTTTGTTGCAGAGGAGGTAGAGCCCCAAGGGCTTTACTTTTTGCAGATGTCGGTGGTTGGGAAGACTAGCTAGGCGGCCGGTCGGTTGCCTTGTGGGCTAAAGGCAAACCATGTGGCCTTCTTTTGTTTATTGCCATCTTATGGCTTTTGCTTCATTGTGTTTGTCTTTCTTAGTTGTTATTTGGCGGTCGGCCCCGTTTATAATAACTCTATGTTATGTATGTCTTTTGTTGACTCTAGTTAGTGCTTTGGTTCTATGTCTTGTATGAGATTGATGCATAATTTTGTAAAGGGTGTGTATCTTGCATTTAAGAAGTATACATATCTCGAAGACAGGTTATTTTGTTTGTGATGCTAGGGTCAATGGATGACTAAGCATTACAAGCCAAATAAGCCGGGGTCCTCACATCCTTCAAGAATGTGAACTTCACAAAATGCTTCCTTGAACTCGTCCCAAGTCGGAACGTGTCCGACAGGATAGATGGCATGAAAGTTATCCCACCAAGCACTTGCTGCTCCATCCAACTGATAACAGGCAAATAGCACCTTTTCCCTCTCAGAACATTGAGCAATCAACATCTTCTTCTCAATATTCCTAAGCCAGTCTTTAGCTTCCATCGGGTCTTCAGAGCTGGAGAACACCGGCGGGTTAGTCCGCTGAAAATCAGCGAGACCTCCATGTCCACGATGACCTCCTACCTCTCTAGCTGGTGTGGGAGCTGAAGAGGTATTACACGCAATTTGCTCCAGAATGTGCGTCTGGTCCATCCGGTTGCGCTCTATCTGCAAGAGCACCTTAGCCATTGTGGGCGGCGGAGGAAGCTGTTCCTCATGCCGACCATTCTGCTAACCACAACGACTAGAAGGTTCTGCCTGGTCTCCCTGAGGGTAAAGATCATTGACAGAAGCAAAGCGGGATCTCAGGTGTGAGGATCCCTCTTCTTGTTGTGCTCGCAAGCGAATAGTAGGTCCTATCATTTTGTTGCCATACAACTATTAGCAACTCAACAAGAGTACACCCGAACGAGCACAACTCAACGTTTTGGACAGCAAGGGAAAGTACTAAACTTAACATGCATAATGATATGAAATGCACCAAAATCAACACCAAAAGAACACCAGATCCATTAACAGCAAACAACAAGCTTCGGCACAATTGCATCCATATATGTCGGAAGACAACATGGCAACTGTCCGAAACAAAAGTCTTACAACAGATCGTCCAGAATATACGAAAGCTATCCTATTACATTCTTAGGGACAGCTACGAGTGGACTACAAATCCATCCACAAGCCCTCAAAAACCAAGGCCTAAGCAAAGTCATCTCGGTTGAAGTTCACTGGGAACTCATCTGAAAGATGAGCTTCAGGTGATCCTGTGTTTTCAGGGTTCAACGGACTGATGAGACGCCTCCTAGAACCTAGCAAAGTAACGTGACCTCTAGGGGGTGTCGGGCGATGTGCGCGAGGAATGCCTACAGACATCCGGGCTTGGCGATGTCGTCCAAAGGTAGGTACAAACCCTGCCACTTCCGGAACTCGAAAATCTAGTGGTGCAGCAGCAGCTGGGGAGGTCTCGTTGTTACCATAAAGCACGTTATGAGGAACATGATTCATGCTAACACCGATCCTGAGGTACTCCTGAGCTTCTTTAAGACGGTGGCGGGTCTCCCACACTCATACACAAGACAAATGATGGAAACACTTCAGAAGCATCACCGTATGCAAAATTCAGCAAGTGTGAGTTACGGCTCGTAAAAGTCAACTTTTTAGGACATGTGTTATCTGAAGGTGGTATCACTGTTGATCCAAGCAAGGTACAAGATGTACTAGACTGGGGTCAGCCCAAAAATGTTTCTGACATGCGAAGTTTTCTTGGACTTGCGGGTTATTACCGATGGTTCATTGAAAATTTCTTCAAAATTGCAAGACCTTTAACTCAACTTTTGAAGAAGGAGAAGAAGTTCGAATGGTCAGCCGAGTGTGAAGAAAGTTTTCAAATTTTGAGAGAACTCCTGACCAAAGCTCCATTTCTCACTCTGTCAGATATTCACAAGAGCTTTGATATCTATTGCGATGCATCTCGCCATGGACTTGGTTGTGTTCTCATGCAAGAGGGCAGAGTTGTGACATATGCATCCAGGAAATTGAGGCCTCATGAAGTAAATTATCCTACTCATGACTTAGAATTGGCAGCTGTAGTCCATGCTTTGAAGATTTAGTGACATTACCTCATCGGTAACCGTTGCGAGATCTATACTGAACATAAGAGCCTAAAGTACATATTCACTCAGGCTGATATGAATATGCGACAAAGAAAATGGCTTGAACTGATCAAGGACTATCATATGGGTGTTCATTATCACCCAGGCAAAGCCAATGTAGTGGCCGATGCATTGAGCAGAAAGTCATAGTGCAACTGTTTGTCGGTAACACCTCTTGCTAAAGGCTTGTGTGTAGAATTTCAGCGTCTAAGTCTTGAGATGGTTGAAGAAGGATTTCTCGCTGCCTTAGAAGTGAAATCCACACTTGAGGATCGGATCCTTGAGGCTCAGAAAACTGATGCTGAGGTAGCCGAAATCAGGGAGAATTTGAAGGCAGGTAAAGCCAAAGAATTCTCTGAAGACACCTGAGGTATCCTATGGTGCGATGTCGTTTAGTGGTACCCTCGGATCCCTAGTTGAGAGAGCTAATTCTTAAAGAGGCTCACAACTCCAAGTTTTCTATACATCCTGGGAGTACCAAGATGTACGAGATTTGAAGAAGACATACGGTGGAGCAAAATGAAAAAGCAAATTGCACAAGATGTTCTTTGAATGTGACATTTGCCAAAGGGTTAAAGCCGAACACTTGAAGCCACCTGGTACCCTTCAACCTCTGCCTATTCCCCAGTGGAAATGGGAGGAAATCCGTATGGATTTTGTTACCAGCCTTGCAAGGACTCAAAGTAGGTCCGATGCCATTTGGGTGATCATTGATCGTCTGACAAAGGTTTCTCATTTTATTCCAGTCAAAACCACCTTCACTGGCCGGCAGTTAGCGGAGCTCTATATCTCTAGAATTGTGTGTCTCCATGGTGTACCGAAGGTCATTGTTTCTGATCGTGGCCCTTAGTTCACTTCCTACTTCTGGAGTTGTCTTCATCAAGCAATGGGGACTGAACTCTCTTTCAGCACTGCCTATCATCCTCAAACCAGCGTTCAGACCAAGAGGGGTGAATCAAGTGATGGAAGACCTTCTCAGAACCTATGTTCTGTCATATAGCAAGAACTGGGAGAAGTGCTTGCCATATGCGGAGTTTTCCTACAACAACAGCTACCAAGCAAGCATTCAAATGTCACCTTTTGCAGCATTGTACGGAAGATCTTGTAGGACTCCGTTGAATTGGTCCGAGTCTAGAGAAAGACCATTCTATGGTACAGACTTGGTGGTAGAAGCCGAAGAGCAAGTTCGTTTGATTCGAGACCGTTTGCGCACTATACAGTCTTGTTAGAAGAGCTATGTTGATCATCATCGCCGAGAGTTGAGCTTTGAGGTAGATGACCATGTCTATCTTAAAGTGTCACCGATGAAGGGCACTCATCGCTTTCAGGTGATGGAAAAGCTAGCATCTCGTTATATCGGACCTTTCCGAATCCTTGCAAAAAGAGGAGTATGACATATCAATTGGAGTTACCAGACTCTCTTTCAGCAGTACATGATACTTTTCATGTCTCTCAATTAAAGAAATTCCTTCGTGTTCCTACTGAAGCAACTGCCTATGAGAGTCTTGATCTCCAACCAGATCTTTCTTACCCAGAACAACCGGTGCGTATCCTCGATGAAATGGAATGTAGAGCAAGAAACCGCACCGTCTAGTTCTTGAAGATCCTTTGGAGGAATCACTCGAAAGAGGAGGCCACTTGGGAACATGAAGATCTGATGAGGATTGAGCACCCCCCACCTCTTCCATGATTGTAGTGCCTTCAAGTCAAGAAAGGCAAGGTTAAACAAAGCAATGTAAAGGAAGATGTAACAACAACACCATGTTGTATTTATGATCTTTATTTTTTAGCTTTGAAGGAAATCAAAATAACAGATGTTGTTATCTATCTATCTATCTTTGAAGGAAATAAAAACAACAGAAGTTGTGTTTCTAGAAAAGATCTATTCAGCTTCATTCTGTTCCAACTTCTAAACTACCTAGAATCTCGGGACGAGATTCACTTACGGGGGGGAGGTTTGTAACAGCCTCAGTTTTAATAAATAGTAATTAAATGCTTTTCATAGCATTTCTGGTCATTATGGAACTTGAGCATCTTGTTACAATTTAAAAACTTCCATTTCAAACCAAATCTTAGCCTTGTTTTGAAGTTTCAAAAGAAAATGCAAGTCAATGCTTGTATTGAGACCGGGGAAGTATTTTTACCAAACACTAGATAAATTATCTTGAATAAAAATATTTTTATCAATTTTTTTAAGAGATTATTTTGACCTGATGAAAAATCTCTGCTCTCTACTTAAACCTCTTCGGTCAAAGTATTTAATTAAGTATTTCAAAAACATGAACTGTGGTTTTCAAAATTTATCTGGGACATATATTATCCTAGTAGCTTCCTTGAAAAATTTCGTATTTTTATAAATTTATTTGGTGTTTTTAAACCCCCGGTCAAACCTTTGAAGTTTAATTCTTGGGTCTGATCAACCTTAGACCTAGCCCCAATCCTTTTTGCACTATAGCAACTCGAACCACATTGGTTTAGTCCAACCCTGTGTTGTTGGACTGGCTTAGTCACGTTAGGGCTCAATCCCAACCTTTAGTGAACGTGAGCCGTCCGATCTCTAAGCGAACGAATGAGATGTGTTGGGCTGCTCAGACCATCTGAACAAACCACGCAATCTCCACCGTTGATTTCCAAATGGACCATCCAGATCTATTGGGCCGTTCGGACCATCCGAACGTCCTAGGCGATCTACACCGTCCATGTTCAATTCAACCGCACCATCTCAATTTGGTTTCAACCAAAGCGCGCGCGCCATTGTATTCAAAATCAACAACTAGGATCAATTGGGCCGTTCGGACCGTCCGAACGCGTATTGATTCTAAGCCGTTAGATTTAGATCTGACCGTCCTCGTCGAGTGGGCCGTTCGGATCGTCTGAAAAACCTAGTGATCTCAACTGTTGGTTTCAGATCCAACGGTGTCCCTTTTAATTGTTTGAACTCTCAAGCGCGCATTTTTTCGGAGCCGTTAGATTTTAAACGTGCGGTCAAGATGAGTTAGACCGTTCAGACCATCCGAACGCCCCACTCAATCTGAGCCGTTCGTTTACAATTGGATGATCAACATTTGTTTGAACTCATTGTGTTGTTTCTCGCTGAGACTGACAGTGGGGCTCGCAAGTCAGTGACTCATCTTCACCTTCTCTGCGCCATTTCACCAGCGCCGAGCTCAACGATGGCGAGGTGGCATTGCGCTGTGCATTTTGCAGCATGCAAACGCCACCTGGCACCATTTCGCTGCCATTATCGCCACACAACATTTCCTAGTCTTCTTCGGCGAAGTGGATATAAAAACCCTCATTTTTGTTCTCTGCCATTTTGATACCGCACTAAGTTCCTTCCTCATCTCCGTCATATCCTCTCTTTCTCACACCTTTGTTCATCTCTTTCAATGCCCGTTCATCTTGCTAATGGGAGTCTTTGGCATTGCTTGTAGATTGAGAACACGAGCTTGTCCATTGGACTATCCAGAGTGCGTTTGGAGCGCCACTATTGGTGAACTCTTCGCTCCGGTGAGCTTTTCCTTAGTTCTTTCACGTCATATCGTGTCTTATGATCTAGGGAGCAAAACCCCTCAATTAATTTCATTATTGGTTCAACAGGTTTGTTGAATTTGGAAATCTTCCTTTTTCGGCCGTAGTCACTCCTTTCGTCTCCAACTCTGGCAGGATGAGTCTTTTTCTCAATTCATCCTAGTCTGAGATTCTTATGGAGCCAAGTAACCTATCCCTATCACTCATTCCTTGATTCTTTGCTCGGGTCATCATCCTTTGTGAACTCCTTATTATCTTTTTAGGTCTTTCATGTCACCGGCGAGCTCTAGAGCTTCTCAGGCCTCCATCTCGACTTAGGTAGCTTCTTTAGATACCCTAATAGCATAAGCAAAAGTCTTATGCTTATTGTGCTACCAATCGGCAAGTTCTCTGTAGTTTGTTCTATTGTCGGATTTTCTGAATATAACTATAGTTCGTTATTAGTTTTTAATCCATGTCAGTTAGTACTGGTAAGAGTTAATCCGGGTTATTACCCTTACTAAAGATAGTTTATAGCTTAAGCATTTTGTTAGTTTGCACATCAATACTTTGATCATGCATCTTTTCAGCATTTTTGTACTTGTCAGTGTTTCTGGATGTTCATTTGATGTTGTTCTTTTAGGATCTGATTGTACCGATGTGAGTGAAAATATTTTTGAACCTCTAGAAACTACACAAGTGGTTTATTACCAAGGCAAGCATCCTCTTGCACCATGTTGATCCCAGATTTGATATTTTAGTGTTTTGAAATTAACTGTGTGGATGCTATTTTGAAGTATCATTAATTTGTGAGTCTAGTTAGTTATATCCCAATCTTTGTGGCTTACCTTTAATCAAATTCATACACTTATGCTTAAGATAGAAATCTGGTGCTTGTGTTCTGGTCCTTAGGTTATTGCTTAGCCTTGCAAGTCAGTAGCATGTTAATTGTTTGACAAGCTTATCTTGTCAGACCTGGGAAACACCTTTGTGATTTCTATCTGTGATTTCTTTGTCAGTTTGGTTAAAACTGAAAGTTTAGTTAATTTTGCTGATAACAATTTCATCTAGATCTGGACAAGTGGATGCTAGTGATGGTGCTTTCGTGCACGAGACTAGGGAAATGTGGTAGTCTTGTCCGGATCGTTAAGGACTGAACTATGACCTGTCAATTTGAGTACCTTACGTACTTCCACACGCGGTGTGTGGGCGCTGTTTGGTTAAGTAAGGGGTGACGTTATTGAGTTGAGGTACTGGTGGAGTGAGGACATTTGCAAAGTTTGCGTGTTCGTAGGGCTCTGATTTCAATTCTATATGTGCAGGGGAGCACAATTTTAATTTCTGTTCATTGAATCGGCTTTCCTAACACAACAAGTTTGCCCTGGTTAGCAGGTGCTATCCGTCGTTTGTACTAAGCGGGATCAGTCACACATTGGTAAATCAACTCAATAATGCCAACTTGCTGAAAAATACCGAATCTTAGTTTACCCGGCCGGCATACCAAAGGAAGTATGTCATCACTCAGAGGCATCCAAAGGCTTCTGGTGTCGACCGAGTCGTGGGTAAAGATGTACACCCCTGCAGGGTTCAAACTATTCGAATAGCCGTGTCCACGGTTATGGACAACACTTGTTTTGATGGACAACTCAGTATAGACTTTGAAATTATTTGTGTCATGGTTTTACTGGTTGAGGCATGAAGGCTGCCACTTTGATTTTGTTATTGTTTGTCATTAAATTCTCTTTTACTTACTGTTTTAGTCCAAACTTGTTTATAAAACTATCTTAGCAAAATTTGGTAAGTATAGGAGCAAAACTGATTGTTTTATGCAAAAACTAATGCCATTACAACCTTCCTGTTGTCAGCCTTAAGCATGTATAAATTCTAATCCTTTGGTTAGGTTCTACTAAACACTTTCTTTTAGTAGTTTTGTGTAAGTTTTGCGAGTACCTTTTGTACTCAGGTGCTTTAACCACTTGTTGCAGGTGAGGACAGTTACTTGTACGAACTACCCATTAGCGCCGATCAGGGCGACGCTAATGAGTGACGCTATTTCTATCCTCCACTCAGTTGCCTGAGGGCGATGGGCAAAGTAGTTGGAATTTTTGGTGTTTATATTTTTGTTTACTGCGCTAAACTTACATTATTTTGTCTTTGGTCGGTTGTTTATGTTGAACCGAACCCAGCTTGTAAAGTTTTGTCTTGTATGTGTACTGTATGCTTTGTATGACATGGGACAATGTTGTTTAGGATATTTGTACAATAGTCTTTGATCTTGGGAACTATTGTAAGACATATATCCGGGAACCTAGTATTGAATTTATTCCTTGTCAAAAATTATGCTTTCGGGTGTAATTCTCTAACTTGGAATATATTCAATACCTAGGGTCCTCACAGACAATCCTTCCTTTTCCATGAAGAACTAAGTGGTGGTTCTTATTTGTCGGGTTTGTTACATAAAAAACTTGAACAACTTGCTTAGCGAGGACGAATGGTTCGTCCTTATATCTGACACATTTGAGGTCCATAGTAGTAACGCCGTACTTGTCGACCTTCACACCTTGTGGAAGTTTAACCCAATGGTATCGAAACTAGGGGATCTTGAAAAGTATGTAGTCGAGCTCCCAAATCTCCTCTACGATCCCATAGTAGGAGTTCAACCCACGTGGCTCAACGGTATTGAACGCTTTCGTGAAAGCGCATTTATCTGATACACGCCGATTCGGGTGTACTCTTCCTATCTGGTATCAGATAAAATGTGTACCCATTTATGTCATATCCTTGCCATGTCACAATTGTAAATTTTGGCCCTTTTGCCAACCATAGCAGTGTATCATCACTTGATGACCTCCCAGTGAATCACACCTTTAACCATTCGTTTAACCGACGATTGTGCTCTCTCGTGATCCAAACCTCTGATCGGTCTACATTCTGTTGGCGCACCATGTCTTTGGACTCGTCGATGTACGGGGACACTTGGGTTATATGTTGCAAGACCGTGAAATGGGCTTGAGCGTATGTATCCAGATCGAGAGTGATTGATTTCCTTCCGATGGTCCCGATACCCTCTAGTCTCCCCTCATGACAAGATAGAGGCACACCAATCAGTTCCACCTGAGCCATGTAGTCAATGTAGAACTCAATGACCTCTTCGGTTGTATAACCTTCGAAGATGCTGCCCTCCGGTCGAGATCGATTCCATACGTAGAACTTGAGAATTCCCATGTACCTCTTGAATGGGTACATATGATGTAGGAACATATGGCTGCATATCTTTATCTCTTTCACAAGGTGAACAATGAGAAGGACCATGATATCAAAAAATGACGGAGGGAAATACATCTCAAGATGACATAGAGTCGTAACCACCTTGGCCTACAGAGCATCTAGTCCTTCGGGATCAGTGACCTTCTGAGCAATTGAGTTAAAGAAATAACACAGCCTCAAGATTGCCACTCGGACCTTATTCGACAAGATATTCCTTGTTGCAACAGGAGGCATTCGTGTTATCAGCACATGACAATCATGAGACTTCATACCAATTAATTTCAAATCTTCCATAGAAATAAGTTTCTTAATGCTAGCAGAGTAACCGAACGAAACTTTCACACCAAGCAAGCTTTGGCACAGTTCATTTCTCTCGGCCTTGGTTGGAGTGTAGCAAACTGGGGGAAGGTACATTCATCCTTTATCGGTCTCTTTGGGTGCTAACTCGGTCTTTATGTTCATATCAACCAAGTCATGCCGTGCGTTAACACCATCCTTTGTTTTGCCACTAATGTTCAGTAAGAGACCAATCAAGCTATCACATACATTCTTCTTCACGTGCATGACATTGATGTAGTGGCGAACTTCTAAGTGCTCCCAATAAGGCAAGCCCTAAAAAATAGACTGCTTCTTCCAGATGTTCCTCTGACAGGTCCTTAATTTACGTCCCTTCCCAAGCACAACATCGATATGCTTAACCATATCATAGACCTCTTTCCCTCTAAAAGCCCTTGGAGCTGAACCGTCGTCCTTATTTTCGTCGAATTGTTTCTTCATCTTGCAGTATGGGTGAATCCTGGGAAGGAAACCTACGGTGACACATATACACAGTTTTGCACGAGTTGTTTAGCCATACACTCTCTGTACCATCTAAGTAGTGCAGACAGGCTTTGGCTCCTTTTGTACTGAACCCCGACAGGTTACCAAGGGCAGAAAAATCATTGATGGTGCAGAACAACATGGCACGTAAAGTGGAGTTCTCTCGTTTGTATACATCCCATACTTATACCCCTTCGTTCCACAGTGTCACAAGATCTTTCAGCAATGGTGCTAGGTACACATCATGTCAAACCCCAATTTTGGAGCTTGGGATCCCCTGTGTATATGGTGTCATTCTCTGGATCAGTAGCTGACACACACAGAATACCACGTTTGCTCAAGCACTTACCTACAGAAGCTCTAAGCGGTCACACGTGCTAGATTCGTAGCCACGACCATATTTGGTTGAAAATGGCAATTTAGGATGGTCTTAAAGAGGTCCTAGCACGATTATATAGTGATCTCAGGGAGGTTTTGAGTGACCCTAAGGAGATCCTGTGGAGGTCATGCGAGGAGGTCCTGAGGAATTTGAAGGAGGTCCGGAGAAGCCAAGGGAGGTCCTCAGGGGAGGTCCTAAGGTGGTCGAGAGAGGTCCTGCGAAGGTCCTGTAGCTTATAAGGAGGTCCGGGGAAATCCTAGAAAGACTAAGGGAGGTCCTAGGAGGTCTTGTAGTTCACGAGGAGGTCTAGGGAGATCTTGGGAATGTCAAGGGAGATCCTAGGAGGTCCTATGGTTCATGAGGGAGTCCTGTAGTGGTCTTGGGGAGGTCTTGAGGAATACTGTAGATACATCCTGGGGAGGTCATGAGGAGGTCGCGAGGATACGTCAAAAGAGGTACAGGAGGTCTTGGGACAACTAGAAGTGATCTTTAGACCATAAAGGGGTAGTCGTGGGTCTCCTAGTGTTGGTCCTAGACCACCTAGGGGTGGTTGTGAGACATCTGGTTGTGGTCTTAGATCATCTAGGGGTGATTGTGAGACATCTGGTTGTGGTCTTAGATCATCTAGGGGTAGTCATGAGGCATCAGGTTGTGGTCTTAGACCGGCTAAGGGTGATCGAGAGTCATCTGATAGAGACCCTCGACCAGCTAAGGGAGGTCCTAAGTTACTTAGTAGCGGCTCTAGACCATCTAGGGGGGGTGGACGTAGGACATCCATTTAGAGTCTATAAACACACTGATCGTGAAGTTCGCTCAATGTAAATGGTACTCAAAATGAACAGTGCAAGCCCATAATATATTACATATATGTTAGGCTGTGCGGCCACTGTTTTACAAAGCGCCACGTAGGCAGAAGTTTTACAAAAGCCAGAGTGTGGAAACAAAACAGGTATGGAAGCAAAGTACATCATAGTGGATCCATTCACTTTGCCCACAGGCAAGCGACTAGGGGTCCCGGCCTAAGCTTCGTTATCATCACCACCATCTGGTTCATCCTCCGTGAAGAACTAGTAAGGGTCTTGGTCATTCGGGTCTGAAAAGATTATATTGGTAGAGCCTGAGTACACAACCGTACTCGCGAGCCAACCCACAATGCAGTTCACATAGATGCAAGGCAAATCAAGGGAGGCCTAGAGTTCTTTTATTTGCACAAAGCCATGTTTGAATTAGACTTAATAGAAAATCCCGATACTTAGCATTTTTACAAAAGGGGTTTATAAATGAGTTTTTATTTTACAAATACTAGTGGAGGTCCCACCTCCTATACCATTGAGTGGCTCCATCCACCCAATGCTTGGGTAATCCCGTATTTACCATCGGTCCCCACTGTGCCTTTCTCAAATCACAGGGGCCACCCCACCTTCCCTTCGTCACAAATAGTTTTGTAAAAATGAAGACTATATCAAGCAAGTTCTCGGCATCGCTCTTGGCCGTGAGCACGGCTATCATGATAGTTTTCTTACTCTACAGAGTTCGCACACTTTACCCTCAAGAGGTAATCATCTTGATATATCCACATGTTTCCTTAGACATGTGAATCAAAGAGAGATTACCACAAGGCCTTTACAATGCTCAACCTCAACACACTCCATCCACTCACTAAGGTTTCCACCACCCTGAGCCCACTCCCTAGGCTCTCCGAGAGGCCCCCTCTTGTGCCAATGTGGTTCCTATGGCTTCGTTCTCCCCCGGCTATCCACCCGCAATCAACCCAACGGCAGATCTACGTCGACACGAGCAAATTAGTCGGCCAGATCATACCCATTATAGACTTGTGGTTTACTGTTTTTGCATGAGATGTCATTCCAAGATTCGGTCCTTAATTGACCAGGGTGGTACATCCACATACTAGCCACTCTTTCCAACCGCCCTAGTCGAAAACAGCTTTTCAGGTTTTATTGTTTTGGAAAATAACCATTTACTTCAACATACTAGCTAGGCTCCCAGCCTCAACTGCCCCAAATCATTTTCCAAAGTTTTTAATGATTGTGGTCGAGCAAATTAATGCCCGCATGACATTGTTTCTAAGCAAGGCTAAGCATGACACTTAGATATAGACTTATTAACTAGCAGGTAATCCATTAAGTCTAGGGTGTCAAAGGATAGTGTCCAAGTTCAAGGATTTGAAAATTTATACACAAGTATTTGTTAAGGCATTAACTATAATCTAGACCAATTTAGTTTGATAAAACACAGCAATGCAGTTTCATAATTTAAAGCAACATAATTTGCAAAAGGTAGTACAACATGGTCAAAGGGTTGACTTACCTTGTTTAGAGTGCTGCTGATTGGGAACTTGGTCAACGAACAGTTCTTCGGTCGCCTCGGCTTCTATAATCGAAAAACAACCGAAAAGGGAAATAAGCATATATTCCAACTTAAATTGTTTTCAAATCTGCAAAGAACTCAAATAATGCAAAATCGTAGATTAGAATGTGAGACTAGCACAATTGAAAACTCAGTGGTTGTCGGATCGGTGGAGGTCGTAGGAGCTACTGTGTTTCTAGAAAGATACGACAGGGAGGTCGTGGAAGTACTATGACTTGGGGTGGTCCTGGAGGTGCTGTGACTAGGGGAGGTCTTGGAATCACTATAGCGAGGGGAGGTCTTAGAATTATTGTACTAGGGGAGGTCCTGGAATCACTGTAACTAGGGGAGGTCGTGAGAGTGCTACGACCAAGGAAGGTCATGGACCAAGAGGGTGGTCCTTGCGAAAAGGCCACAAGGGAGATCTAACAAGAGGGAGGTCTGGACCCCTAGATCTAAACGAAGAGAGATCTGGACCGTTAGATCTAAACGATGAGAGGTCTGGACCCTTAGATCCAAACGAAAGGTGGTCTGGACCCTTAGATCTAAACGAAGAGAGGTCTAGACCGTTAGATCTAAGCAAAGAGTGGTCTGGACCCTTGGATCCTAACGAAAGAAGGTCTGGATCCTTAGATCCAAACGAAAGGTGGTCTGGTCCCTTAGATCAAAACGAAGAGAGGTTTGGACCGTTAGATCTAAACGAAGAGAGGTCTGGACCGTTAGATCTTAAATGAAGAGAGGTCTGGACCCTCAGATCAAAACGAAGAGAGGTCTGGACCGTTAGATCTAAACGAAGAGAGGTCTGGACCCTCAAACCCAAATAAAGTAGGTCTGGGACCTTAGATCTAAACGAAGAGAGGTCTAGACACTTGGATCCTAACGAAAGAAGGTCTTGTCGGTCAAGATGAATGCAAAGGAGGTCCTGTCGGTCAAGATGAACGCAAAGGAGGTCCCGTCGGTCAAGATGAACGCAAAGAAGGTCCCGACGGTCAAGATGAATGCAAAGGAGGTCCTGTCGGTCAAAATGAACGCAAAGGAGGTCCTGGAGATACCAGGACCAGGGGAAGGTCATGAGAGTGTTGCGACCATGGGAGGTCGTGGAGGCGCCATGACCTGGGGAGGTCTTTGTAGAAAAGCCAAGAGGGTGATGTTTGCAAAAGACCAAGAAGGTGGTCTTTGCAAAAGGGAGGTCACGATTAAGAGGGTGGTCGTTGTAAAATGGGAGGTCCGTGCAAGGAGGGAGGTCGTGGAAGTGTTAACCGTGCATAGTCGAATGGGATGAATATTCAAGCTGCAAACAGAGGTCGAAAGAAGCACAGGTTCAACTGTATGGATGCAATCGAATGAACCAGCGGAAAAGCCAAAGGAAGAACCGAAGGAACATCCAAGAGAGAGCAAGACAGCTCGAACTAGGAAGAGCATCTAGCCACTAGGAACATACCGATACGGGCTGGGAAATGAGCTAGTCAGAGCCGGCTGGCGACGTGGGCCACGACTTCGAGAGAAGCTCTATGTTGCAATAATAGCTTGAAGCAGAAGGGTGGTCTTCGGTCTTCAAGGTTGCTCCCTGGAAGCAGGTAATTGGTCTACTCGGATGTCTTGAAATGTCCTGGTCGGAGGTGAAAAGAGAGCGGTCTCCAAGGCTATTTCGATGGGTGCCTGCGACAAAGGCGGTGGTGTGGGGCGCTCGTCGAGAGACAGCGCTTGAGCTTGTCTAGAGCTCGAGCTCTCTTGGAGGAAGAAGAGAATGGGGTTAGCACTAGAATGGCTAAGAAAAGCAACAAGGAGGCAACATGGAACAAACCCAATGCTAGGTTCCCGGATATATGTCTTACAATAGTTCCCAAGATCAAAGACTATTGTACACACATCCTCAACAACATTGTACCATGTCATACAAAGGCCATATATGTCTAACAAAACTTTACAAGACCAGTTTACAGAACACAAGTTACAAATAAGAAAAACTGTCAACTAGAGGTAACAGTCTACAACAAAAGAACCACCAAGTGTGCCCTAACACCCTCAGGCAACTGAGTGAAGGTAGAAATAGCGTCATTCGTTAGTGTTGCCCTGATCGGCGCTAACGGATGTGTCGCATACATAACCGCCCTCACCTGCAACAAGTGGTTAAAGCACCTGAGTACAAAAGGTACTCGCAAGACTTACACAAAACTACCAAAAGAAGTGTTTAGTAGAACCTAACCAAAGAATTAGAACTTTTATATGCATAAGGCTGACAATAGAGAGGGTTATAGTGGCATTAGTTTTTGCATGAAGCAAGAAGTTTTACTTCTGTACTTACCAAGTTTTGCTAAGGCAGTTTTATAAACAAGTTTGAACTAAAATAACAAGTAATTTGAGAATTAAACAACAACATGACAAATGTCACAGTGGTTATCCACTATGACAAAACAACATGCATGAACCACCAAGTTCATACCGATACCAGTATTTCCCATGCCAAAAATTTTCTCTAAGTCTAACTAAGCTATCAATCAAAACAAGTGTCGTCCGTAACTATGGACACGACTATTCGAATAGTTTTAACCCTGCAGGAGTGTACATATTTACCCACACGACTTAGTCAGCCCGTAAGCCTTCGGGTGCCTCCGAACGATGACACACTTCCTTTGGTATGCCGGCCGGGTAATCCAAAATTCAGTATTTTTCAGCAAGTCGATCTTATTGAGTTGAATCACCCATGTGTGACTAATCCCACTTAGTACAAGCTTCTGATAGAGCTTGCTAACCAGGGCACACATGTTGTGTCGGGAATGCCGATCCAATGAACTACATC
The DNA here is from genome assembly GCA_036346405.1 of Phyllostachys edulis. Taxonomy (NCBI): domain Eukaryota; kingdom Viridiplantae; phylum Streptophyta; class Magnoliopsida; order Poales; family Poaceae; genus Phyllostachys; species Phyllostachys edulis. The sequence goes on along the minus strand of CM070563.1, from coordinate 45,793,861 downwards.
CAAACCTGTGCTCACTCGCACGTATTAAATTGCCATTGGAGCCCTATGAAACATGTGATCAATCCTCACATGTTCTCACACCACCTATTTTTCAACTCAATAAAATCAGCCCCTTACTTAACCAAGTAGTGCCCATACACTGCGTGTGGAAGTACGTAAGGTACTTGAATTGACTACCTCAAAGCTCAGTCTTTAATGATCCGGACAAGACTAGCACATTCCCAAGTCTCGTGCACGAAGGCACCATCACTAGCAAACACTTGTCCAGATCTAAACCAAGTTTGAAACAAACAGAACTTAACTTAACTTTTAGTTTTTAACAAACTGAACAGAGAAACCAAAAATAGAAATCATTTAGTGTTCCCAGATTGACAAGATAAGCTTGTCAATCAACTATCGCTCTACTGACTTGCATGGCTAAGCAATTATCTACAGAACACTCTACTAACACCAGATTTCTATCTTAAGCATAAGTGTATGAGTTTGATTAAGGATAAGCCACAAAGATTGGGATATAACTAACTAACTCACAAAGTTTTGGTACTTCAAAAATATAGCATGCACACAGTTATCAATGCATTTCAAAATACTAATGTATCAAAAATGGGATCAACATAGTGCAAGAGGATGCTTGCCTTGGTAATAAACCACTTGTTCACTTTCTGGTTGATCAGAGGTATATTCACTCGCGTTGGGAAAACCAGAATCTAAAAAGAGCAATAACAAATGAACATTAAGAAAATACCAGATACCAAAATGCTGAAGAGATGCATGAGCAAGGCTATTAATGTGCAAGCTAACAAAATACTTATGTTTTAAACTACTTTTAGAAAAGGAAGTAACCCAGATTAACATTTATTAGTACTATCCGACAAGGATTAAGGATTAACTAATGAGCTACAGTTCTGGTCGAAAAATCCGACAACAAAAACTAGCTACCGAGAGTTTACTTGGCAAAATGCCAAACCTATGATCTAAGGTGATGCAAGCTAAAGGTAAAAATGGATTCACAAAAGTGCAATGAACCTAATGATGGTTGTAACATCACCGGAGGTTGGCCGCGGCACGACAAGAAAAACAACGATGGTTCAAAATTTGGCAAAAGTGGCTATACCGATTTGAACGCGCATTGTGCAAAAGACTTTTGCTTATGCTACTAGGGTGTCTAAGGGAGCTACCTGAGCTGAGATGGTGGTCGGAGAAGCTCTAGAGCTCATCGACGATAAGGAAAACCGAAAATGACAATTTAGAGATCCACGGTGACAAGATAACCTGATCAAGGATTCAAAGAGTGGGTGATCAAGATAGCTTAAGCAATGCTCCTAGATGCTCTGAAACAAAGGAATTGAACAATGGCTCACCAGTTTGGAAATGAGGATGAAAGAACCGATGTTGACCGGAATTAGGGGAGATCCAAATTCTCGATGATCCTATGAATCAAAAGATAAATTGATTGAGGGGTTTTGCTCAGCATATCCTAGAACATGATATGATGCACAAAAGATTGGAGATATATCACCGAGCACGAAGATGACACGGGGATGGTTTTCAGGGCGCGCTCTAGACAACAAGATGACAACCTTGAGGTTCCAGAGCTACAAGAGAAACCAAGAGCTCCAATTAACAGGATGATCTAGGCATGAAGATAAGGGAGTAAGGAAAACAAGAATGATGGTTACACCTTCGCAGTGAGGAAGAACTGGGTGCTTCATCAATTTGGCCGAAAAATGAAAAGATCGATTTTCATATCTTTCTCGCCGTTGAGAACGAGAAAACTCATGCGTGGCAACAATGGCAGCAATGTGATGCCAAGTGGCGTTCCATGCACCGAAAAATGTGGGTGCTAAGCCACCTCAACGTCGATGTGCTTGGAGCTGGCGAAATAGCGCGGAGAAGATGAAGTTGAGTCACTGATTTGTGGACCCGAGCGGCCAGTCTCAATGGCGAACAACATAGTGGGCTCAAACGAATGTGGATGGTCTGATCGTAAAAGAATGGCTAAGATTGAGTGGGATGTTGGACGGTCCGACGCCCAACACATATTGATGTCGTCGATCGAAATCAACGGCACGAAAAAAGGGCGCGCTTGAGTTTCAAATGAAGGAAAAGCGGCGCCGTTGGATCTGAATTCAGCGGTTGATATTGAAGGATGTTGGACGGTCGAACGGCCCCTTCAATGCGGATGGTCGATCTAGATCCAACGGTCTAAAATCAAAACACGTTCGGACGGTCCAATGGCCCAATCGATCCTGCGGTTTATTTTGAATCTAACGGCTCGCGGCGTGGCTTTCCCAATTGGAAAAAGGCCTGACTGAGAAAAATTGTGGACGATCCGATTGAAAATCGATGGCCCAGATTGCATGGATTGTTCGGACGGTCCGAACATCACAACTGATCTGGTCTGTTCATTTCAAATCGAATGGTTCACGCGTTAGGTTTAACCGAGGAAAGCAGTGCGTCCGATTGAAAATCAACAGTGAAGATTGTGTGGATTGTTCGGATGGTCCGAACGTCCTAACGCATCTGGTCAGTCCGTTTCGAATCGGACGACTCGCGCATTTCAAAGGTTTGGGCTGAGCCCTTTGAATCTGATTGGGTCGGATCTAAAGGAACATAGCTGGGTCTAAACCAAGTTGCTAAGATTTGAGTCGCTACAGTGCCACTTGGCTTGGGCTGGTCTAAAAGGTTGACTAAACCGAAAATCAAACTTTAAAAGTTTGACTTGAGGGTTAAAAATATCAAATAAATTTATAAAAATATGATTTTTTTTTTCTTCAGAGAAGCTACTGGGATGATATACATCCCATATAAATTTTGAAAACTCACTTAAACACAGTTAAAATACTCACATTAAAATCCTAAGCTACATAGGTTTAAAATGGAACATAGGTTTTTCGTAAGTTCAAACTGATTTTGAAAAATTTGACAAAAATTATCTTAATTTGTGAAAAATAACCTAGTATTTGATAATTTACTTCCTAGGCTTCAATACAAGTATTGACTCTATTTTCATTTGGACCTTCAACACAAGTCTTAGATTTAGTTTGAAAATGGAGGTTTTTAAATTGTAGCAAAATGCCCAAGTTTCAAAATGACCAAAAATGCTATGAAAAGCACTTTATTCTGTTCACTAAAACTGAGGCTATTTACCGTCACACACACACACATACACTCCTTTAGATCAAAGCTTATAACCTTAATTTATTCGGAGGGACAAACAATTACGGAAATGATGCAAAGACCAAGCGAACCATGCAACTAATCAAGCCAACATCATCGACCATCCTTGACTTTGCAAGTGAGGAGTAAGTTGGATGAAACTGATTTAGTGGTAGATCGGAGTACTTAGCGACGGTGGTGCATTACCGTACTCGGACGGCTTCGCTTAGCATCCAAATTGGGCACCGGCTTGAGGTCGGGCTTCGGCACGAGCTTCTTGTGGAAATAGTTGAAGAAGTGCTTCACGATCGGGTGGTCACAGAGGAGCGCCGAGGTGCATTCGGCGGAACAAGTAGTGCATCTTGCGGCGGCGGCGACGAAGGTGTTCTTGCGTCGGCGTTTTTGTCGCATAGTGGCACGATCTTGGACAGCTCTCCTGCAGGCACTGGTGCTCGCCACGCCAGGAGTTGTGCGGCAATCCCATGAGATTCATCACCTTCTCCTTCTCCTCCCTTCCTCCTGTCCTCCTCCCTTTCCTCTTCTATTTAGCTTCCTCCTTTCCTTCTCCTCTCTAAGTGGCGCAATGGGGGAGGAGGCAGCATGGGGGTGGAGGCGCTAGAGGCAGGGAGTCTGTCGGGACCGCATATTTATAATGCCAGAATATCACAGACGGTTCTTAATTTGAGAGAATGTGTCATCAATTTAACTTAATCAAAAGTAGTATCAACCTTTATTTGTCTTATAATATTTTTTGCACAAATTTGGTACTCATGTCTTCTATATTTTCTTGCAATTTGAGTTGTACTCGTAAATGGTTTGACTAGTCATGACTTGGTCTAGTCGGACATGTCATTAATGTCGCAAATTTATTTTTTTAGTACTTTTGTTACCAAGTCATTACGTTTTTTCTTGATATTAGGGAGATCGATAACATATTTTATCTTGATTGTTACATGCCATCAAGTTGTGTTGTTGTGGTCTACTTGTTGGTGGGGGTGGAACGTCGGTGAGGTTTAGGTGCAAGTGTAATTTTTTTAATCTAAAATGTACTACCATGCATAGCTATGAGCCTATGACTACAGGTCAACTACTTAGTTTCATTTTCTTGAAAGAAAAACCGGCAGGAGAGCTGTCTGTTGTGTTATAGTCAACTACTTAGTTTCATTTTCTTGAAACAAAAACCGGCAGGAGAGCTACCTGCTGTGTTAGTAAAGAAGGATAGTTTTAGTTTAGGTTACAAAATGTAGAAATGTGAGCTGAATACTGAAAGGAAACTATGAACTCTTGTGCTTCTTATACAGGTGCCAGCTGTAATATCCGTGCCGTGTCCAAGGGCGCAGCAAATTTAACCCTAATTGCATTAATTGCATTAATCTCATCCACGGAGAGTTAGAAAAGCATTTTAACCTTATGACATTCTGTTTTTCTTAAACAGATAAAATGATTTATACGGAGAAGAAAGTTGCACAAAAGAAACTTGCAGAGCTTACATACCCAAAAAAATAGACACGTCACACACGCACACATACACTCCTGTAGATCAAAGCTTATGACCTTAATTTATTCTGCAGAGACAAACAATTCTGGAAATGATGCAAAGACCAAACGAACCATGCAACTGATCAAGGCAACATCACTGACCATCCTTCAGCTTTGCAAGCTGAGGAGTAAGTGTGGATGAAACGGATTCAGTGGTAGATCGGAGTACTTGGCGACGGTGGTGCATTACCGTACTCCGGCGACGGCTTCGGCTTAGCATCCGGCAGGGCACCGGCTTGAGGTCGGGCTTCGGCGGCACGGGCTTCTTGTGGAAATAGTCGAAGAAGTGCTTCACGATCGGGTGGTCACAGAGGAACGCCGAGGTGCATTCCGCAGACGAGTAGTGCATCTTGCCGGCGACGGCGACGAAGGTGTTCTTGCCGTCAGCGTTGTCGTCGGACAGCGGCACGATCTTGGACGGCTCCTGCCCTGGGCACGGGGTGCTCGCCGCGCTGTGGAGCTGCGCGAAGCAGTCGCCGCTGTGGAGGTCAGCGGCGAGGGGGATGCTGAAAGCGCCGGAGCTGTCCAGGTCGCCGACAGCCTTGCTCTCGTACTCACCGTTACCGTTCATGCATTTGATCGCTACCTGAAGACCTGACGAACATGGCCAAGCAACAGTTAGCTGTTAGCTCGATGATCAGTTACTAACTAGCTTAAAAATCGACTCTATATATACCCTTGAAAGCCTCCTCAGGCTTCATGTTCTTCCTCGTGCAGTCAGCACACTTGGCCAAGCCGACGACGACGGATGCTGCCTCGCCGTCTTGAACGTTCGCGACGGCGATCGCCATGATAATGGCACAGACGGCGCCAAAGAATAGTCCTCGAGGTGCAGCTCCCATGGATGAATAACCCTAGATAATAGCTCGATGTGTTATCTAGCTAGCAAGCTGTTGCTTGTGTGAAGTAGCTAGTAGCTAGCTGTGTGGTTGGGTGAAGAGCAAGGAGAGGGCATGCAAGGTTTATATAGGCGTCTGCATTGATCATCCAACTCGATCTGGACGTCAAAAAGGTTGGCGCCGAATTTACAGATCTCGAGTTAATGCGGTCCGTTGATTTGATCACGCACCGATTTGATATGATCTCCTCTCGGCTCTCAGTCGTCAGCTGGTTGATTATTACCTAGCTACGTCCCACCGTTTGTTGATTATTACCTAGCTACGTCTCATTGGTGGTATTTCGCAAGCAAAGTTGCTTTGATGTATCCTTTAATTAATTGTCATTAAGATAATCGAACAGTATTTTAAAAGGGCATTAGTACCTCCAAATGATTGCATGTTTCTTTGACAAGAAGCTCTTTTACAGTACCTGCCATTGAACTTGGACGGTTCATTCTTTTCAATCCAATGAGTTAGATTTATTAGGATTTGGTTGTACCACACACTATCAGAAACAGGATATTTCCCGAGTGCCAAAAACACTCGGGAAATGGGGCCAAACACTCGGGAAAAAGCACTCGGGATAGATTAGTCGGGATAAAAACGGTTTCCCGAGTGTTACACTCGGGAAATATACATTTACCGAGTGTATCCAGAGACACTCGGGACACGCCGACACTCGGGAAAAACCGCTACCGAACGGCTTCTCCACCCGTAACGGAACTATTACCGAGTGTCAACACTCGAATATCGCCAAACGACACTCGGAATGTTCCCACCGCTTGACCGAGCGAACCAGGAAAATTGACACGTGGCAATTTTCCCGAGTGCATGGCGGAAAAACACTCGAAATCTTCCGACGGATCCGCAGAAATTGCCACGGGTCAAGTTGTCCCGAGTGTGTACACACTCGGAAACTTTTTGTCGTTTTCGAAGTTTGAATTTCCGAGTGTCGACACTCGAAAGGTTTAGTTTCTTTCCGAGTGTTGGCACTCGAAACTTTTGGTCTATTTCCAGTGCCAAACACTCGGAAAGCAATGAGGCACTCGAAATCGACAAACTCTTTGCACCTAATTTTCACAAATTCATTTAAAATCCATTCCACAAAGAATGAAATAATCAATCCATCCATTCCACAACAACAAATAATCAATTCATCCATTCCACAACAACAAATAATCAATCCATCCATTCCACAAAGATCAAATAATCAATCCATCTATCCATCCATTCCACAAAAATCAAATAATCCATCCATCCATCCATTCCACAATATATGTATATATAAATGTATAGATCGAACAAAAGACATCATAACAGTTCCCGAGCTCACAACATTCAAGATCAAGTTCAAAATGTAAGCATAAGGCATTATTATACATATGACAGTTCCAAATAACAAGTATCACTACAACCATTTGCATGCATGCATTTCTGCTTCAATCTTCCGTGCATAAGAGCATCATTTTCAAAGTTCTGCAGATAGAGCAAAACTTAATATTAGTGCCATGTTACAACAAAAGTTAGGAATTGATACATGAAAAGATAATTAACCAAACTATTGACAAAGCAAAAAAATTCCTTTAAATCATGATGAGCAACCTAATAACATGGCAAATCAGTTAAGGGCATGCCTGGGGTGTGGGCTAGCTAGCTTGTAGCCTAATTGATCATTTACTGCAACTCTCAAAATTTTGTCATTGTGAACTACTGATCAACATTTATGTCTCAAGCACTTATCATCAAATTCATACAAAGGAGTGTACATACAAATTATTATATGTTGACACATTTCAAAAGAATTTATGATATAGATATAGAGAATTAGTTATATATGAAGCCATTTTTATCTATTTTTTAGCAATCACTTGATTGTGAATGTTTTCTAATATTGGTATCCTTTTAGTAGATCATGAAAATAGCAAGCACCTGGTGGTGACCTCTCGGCGATGGATGCATTCAAATGATCTTCAACATGTGCACTAGCATCTTCAGGATTAGCAGTCGAAGCAACTGATCCCACCATTCCCTGCATTTTCATAAGAAATCGCATTATAAGAAATTTGCAGTAGCGACCAATAATTACATTGCATGTCATTTCAATGTATTCTGAATCAAGCACTCATAAGAGACTAACAATATAATAATCAAGATGCGCTTACTAACCGAGCGGATAAGGACGCAGTTGGTTCCCCGACGGAGAGGCATTAAGTCGAGTCCGGTCCCGAGTACTGTGATATTTGTTTGCACATTGCCATACATTAGCCAAGTATGAATATATATATATATATATATATATATATATATATATTGCATATTACTTTGTTATTGTACTACCACGCCCAACTAACTCCGCATGAGCATTTGCTCTAACCATTTATCTAGCCTCAATTTCCTCTTATGGCCTTTCGCCTCAAGCCGAGAAAACCGAGACTGGAAACATGTGATGGTGGTTGTTGCCGACTTTGAAGGTGTACTTCATCGCTTGATGCAAGACTCTGGATCGGACCTCGGAGAGGGTGGTCGGTGTGCTAATGTAGCTGCACCCATAAAGAAACGACCATGTTTCTTCCCTTGCCGACCTTTGTACACAAGACTTTCGCGTCTAGTGGCGAATTCATGACGTCGTACTCCGGGCCATGAATCTCCTTAGCAGCATCAGTATATGCAGCCTGTTGGACAAAATCATCAGGGACAAAATGATCAGAAATCGTACCAAGTGCTCTGTCGCGCGCTGGCTGCACAAGGTGCCCTCCTGATCACCCCTCCTAGCTTCTACATATGCCTCCATATCGGAGACAGGCCTCTGCTTTTTCTTTTCCTGGACCCAAAAAAACCACAGCGGTCAATAAATATGTATCTGCAACATACAATCAATATGAACATGTTGACCTACCAGGTTCTTCTTGTAACGAGCCATGGAGGAGCTGCCTTGACGATGTGCTGTCCCGTCCATCAACAATCGCCGCTCCCTAGCAGCACGAGAGGCCTGCAACCATCGTTCATTGCACCACTGCCTCGAGAATCTGCGCCATGCATCTTCACACTTCAGGGCCCACCAAGGTATTGCCTAAATTAACCAAGTGTTAAATATGAATAAACTAGAATTGATTGTAATCAAGGACATCATTTGTTCAGTTGGTTACCCGCATGTACTCGCCGAAAGTGATATGCATTTGGCAAAGGCCGCCCTATGAATCTGTTGTCAAGCACTTGTGTGTGGTAACAGATCACCGCTTGGATGCGTGTTTCAGAGAACATCGTGGGATGAGCTTCTTAACACAATTACTGAAGCACTCACTGAATCGACTTCTGTCCGTCAACCCCATCGAAACCACCACTACAATCAAAGAATAAAGAATTGATAAAGAATAAGATGATTAAGTTAGTTGATGAAAGCGAAAAGGAATTGATAAAGAATAAGATGATTAAGTTAGTTGACAATCGAAGAAGGAGTGCTTGCGACCATGCTTTAGCCAACAGCCACGCAACGTCTCCCTACAGATTGGGCATGGCATCTTCCCATGTACAGACCACCCACAAAATATCCGTCTGACGGAAGTCATGCATGGATGTGTGGTACGCGACCGCATAGTGAAGTTCTGTTTCAATGCCCGATCATATGTCACTATGCCTTGTTCCCAAGCATGTAACAATTCATCCACCACCGCTCCATGAATACACTCATATTCTTCCCGGTATTCGGGACCGTGGATTATCAACGAAAGGAATATGTATCGCTACGCATGCAAACGCCGGTGGAAGGTTAAGGGAATGACAAACACAAGCCAACAAATTGTATGGCGCAATTTCATACCAAATGGGTTAAACCCATCGCTTGCAATTGCAATTGAACGCTCGAGGCTCATGCAAACTCTACATAGTCTCGATCAAATTGCTTCCATGCTTCACCATCGATGGGTGGACCATCTTGTCATTATGGTACCGACGACCATACTTGTGCCATACCATTTGTTTGGCGAAACCTCGAACATGTATAACCGCTGGATTCGTGGCACAAATGGTAGATAGCGAAGTATTTTTACGCCAATAGGAAGTCTGCCTCTTGACCATCACCGAGTCAACCTCAACAAACCTAGACTCACCACACTTATCACAATGATCTTTGTCCACATTCTCATTCCTAAATAGCATGCAATGATTTGGACAAACATCTATCTTCTCATATGGCATATTTAGTGCGCTTATCAATTTCTTGGCCTCATACAAGTTAGCGGGCAGTTTGTGACCATCACGGGAGAAGAGTGCTAAACACGCTTAAGAATGCATCAAAGCAAGCAATGCTTGTGCCGAATCGAGACTTGACAGCAAGTAGTCGTGTGATGGCATCTAGTTGGGACACCTGTGTGTGCCCATGAAGTGGTTGACTCGCTACGGACAACATATCAAAGAAAGCCCTTGTTGCAGGCTCCGGTTCTTCCTCAGTAGGTGGCCCATATGCATGACGCACATCATCTAGCATGTCTTCTATCCTACTCTCATTGTGGCCGCCATCGTCCGTTTCTTCCCTTAGCACATCTGATCTGCTATGTTGTGACTCGCCGTGATACACCCACACGGTATAGCCTGCCCTAAATCCGTACTTGCACAGGTGTGCGATCATTGTGGCCCTCATTTGTGGCCGTGTGTTCGAACAACGAGAACAAGGGCACAACACACCCCGTCCATTACTCCTAGCAAATGCTCGATCCATAAAATCTGTCGACTTTTCCATCCATTCTTGGGTACAGTTACCCATCGCTCACGCCCAAAGTACATCCATTCACGATCCTCACCATCCTAGTGGAGCCGAGGAGTCGAGGAGTCTGCGGTGGGGAAGATGGTCAGCACTGTGTGCCTCGGTGGAGCGATCGGCAAGGGGCGGCGACAAAGATCAGAGGCAAGTAGCATGAGCTATATTAGGACAGAATCGGCACTTAAGCATCGAAATTTAGACAAAACAAAATTTTTTATTGAAGTGAAGTGTAGATGTAAGTACTGTTGGACATACTTAATCTTATGGACCTTATACAGTACATATAATACAGTAAAAACCCTAGAGCTCATGGGCCTTATACACATGGGCCATATACACATATACATAACAAATAGAGTTAGAGTTTGAAGGTTCTCCCTCCGTGGTCCGAAGGACAAGACATCATTCTTCTCTGTATGCATCCAGAGTACTGCAGCCCTACTTGCAGGTCTGTATGCCTTGTTTGTCTATTAGTTGTTCTTCTCTGTGTGCAGATGCATCATGATTAATTGATCGGTTTCTTGTTAATTTTTCAAGCACCAAGAAATTAAGTTTCTTCTTCAGTTCTTTCTACCTTGTTTTAGGTTTTGCAGAGACAATTAATTACTACCCTGGTAGTTCCCCCCCTTGCTTTCTTTGCTCAAGTTTATTTTCATTTGATCTGTGCATATAATGTGTTTTTTCAGTTTCACTTATAGTTCATCTCATGCATGATATTAAGCATATAATTTTTATTTTTGTCTTCATTCTCTCCTACCTTCTTCATTTTAACTTTTGTAATGTATATACATGTAGTTTCCTTGATTTCTTTGCTAAAGAGTAAAGAATTTATTGTCAAATTAAATCGACATCAAAGTCATAATATCTTGTAGCATGATCTCAGATTCGCTCTTTAATTTATTGTAACCTTGTACCTGGAGTTTTTTATGTCAGAATTGGGGAGCTATTGAGATTGGTGTTACTACTGAAGCATAGCAAGATCCGCATGATCCTAAGTTTCCAAATATCTAGCTAGCCAGTCCCTCTTTATTTCCTTGGCTCTCATGAATTTGCTAGGTAAATTTCACCATCAAAAAATATTTGATAGGTCATTTAACTCAGATATATGTGCGTTTAATATGTCAGAAGAATGCGCGCACTGATTTTTTTATTTCATATGGCACCTCAAATTTGTAATCAGTTTGTTGAAGAGAGATATATACTCTTTTAACATGTGTCATTAAGCCTTTGAGGGATTTCTTGGTCTGTGGATCAAGTTATGTATGAATCTGCCACTAAATCATTCAAACTCATTATTCGGATCGATGTTGATAAATACATGCATATGCATGGTAGCTGCTTCTAATCAGTGAACAACCCAAAAATCAAAAGGGAAATTTGGACTCGTATACCATGCTCCTAAAATTTTGTAGTAAATCTGAGCAGGTTTTGTAGAATTATCCCAAGATCTTTACGCAAATTGTTATCAGTAAATTGGTGTAGCTCCAACAGATCAAGCCTTGAACTAAATTGTTACGTGCACATAATATAGCATCAAGAAAATGCTCACAACAAATTAATCTATCGAGATTCACAACAATTAGGTCCCTTTAATTTTGCATGAATTAGTAGCAGAGCATTACTCATAATTAAGCATATGTAGCAATCGCAAGCCATCTAATTAACTAAAATAACTAATGAACATATTTGTTAAACTATTGATGATGTAGCTTGAGGGACCTCATTGAGCGATGCATCACACACACAAATCACTTGAGGAGTTAAACCACGATCGTAAGCACATACACGCAAAAAATTATTTGTTAATATTGTTAACTAATGAAATCCTATGTTAGTATTTAGTAGCTACTAATCGAATGAATTGGATTTTTGCATGGGCATAGCAAATATTTGTGGAGATGACACGGATGAGGAACGAGATGGACAAGCTGATAGATTTTAATTGTGCTATCTATCAGTCCTTTAGAGTAATAATATGAATGACTACATCATCTAACCCAGTCCAACAAATTTCAATGGATTTGCTAAATAGCACGTTCGATTTTTTAACTTACCTATACGAACCGGCGGAGGAGGGAGCCGAGGGAGCCGGGGGAGGCGGACAGTCGGGGTCGGCGCCGGCGGAGGAGGGAGCCCGGGAGGCGGAGTCGGGCGGAGCCAAGGAGGAGGGAGGCGGAGCGAGGAGCCGGGCAAAGTGAGAGTCGGGCGGCGGCCACAGAGGGAGAGCCCGGAGGCGGACTCGAGGGCGGCGCCAAGGAGGAGGGAGCCGAGGGAGCGGGCGAGGAGGCGGCGGGCGGGCGCCATGGGGAGGGAGCGAGGAGCGGGCGAGGAGGCGGGCGCGGGCCAAGCGGGGAGGCGGCGGAGGATGGGGAGGGAGCTAGCTGGGGGATTAGGGTGAGCTGCAACGCGGGGGGGGGGGTGGGGAACGGAGGAACGGCACGCGCTGGGAGGAAATGGCGCGAACTGTGATTTTTAGCTCCCGAGTGTCGACACTCGGAGATAATTTTTCGTTGCTCCGTCGAGTTTCGAGTGTCCGATCGGACACTCGGGAAAGTTTTATTTCCCAAGTGTTTTCCGACTTTCCCGAGTGTTTAATGCGGCACTCGGGAAGTTCCCGAGTTTTCCCGAGTGTATTATTCAAAACACTCGGGAAACTTAATAGCACTCGGGAACTTCGACGATTCTGGTAGTGACACTATAAAGTAGTAGGAAGTATCTTTCCTTGAGGGGCAAAATAGTAACTACGTGTGATTATTTGAAGGGCAAAACCCTAATTGCATTAATCTCATCCATCGTTGCACAATCGAGGATGAAATTAATGGCCGCCAAGCTCTGAACAATTTGCACCAAGGGATGACTTGGCATCTTGGTGATGACCTAGTAACCAAGACGAAATCAAACACAATTGGATTCATCGTTGAGAGACACAGAGAGAGAGAGAGAGTCCATGTTGTCGTGTATGATTATGTAGTGTAATTTTCATGTTAAGTGTTAACTTGGTGACAGGTTTGAGGTTCTAGGCGGCGGCCGAGGTGCCGAAGCTCTTGGAAGATTATGTACAATCTGAATTAAAAATAATAATACCCTTTGAAAATTAAGGGTCGGAACTGAGTTGTACACCATAATACAGGTACTGTTAGTGCCCTTAAGGAATCAATGGCTAGTTTTGATTTCTACTACCACGTCTTACTAATAACCTGTGGCTTTCCTTTTGCTAGTGAATCAACGATAGAGTTACATTAGTGGTTACCGTCCTCATGTCTTATCATCTTTTTCTAATGAAGAATTTTTTTTACGGTGATTTTCTAATCAAGAATTAATGCAATTAAGTATGATTTATTTTGGGGTAGATTGGAAGTGTTGTTGATATCATAAAAGTATGATCGATGTAAAGTGTCGTTTACTATCCTTGGTGCTCGGACAATATATATCCTTGTTGCGACCTTATGCCATCGCCTTTCCGATCGTGAAAGATGTTTGGCATCGCCTCAGACAATTGCATGTTGGAACTTTTTTTTTTTTTTGAAAAAATTTCGTTAGGGGTAGAAATCACCAAAATTTCGGCATTTCGGTTGGTTTTCAAACTGAACGAAATCTGGACTTGAAATGTGGACAAAATTTGACCAAAATTTGGACAAGATTTAATCAAATTTTCTCCAAAATCAGATTTAGGATGTAATTTGTCTAAATTCAAATATTTTCGATTTTTTTTAACAAATTATAAAAATTTCGGAGTGAGGGGAAATCACCGAAATTCAAAATTGTTTTCGCTGGTTCCATGAATACTGAATTCATGAGATTCATGAAGTGTGCTAGAGCATTTGTTAGACCAAAGGACATGGCAGTATACTCGTACAAACCGTAGCGAGTAGAGAATATTGTCTTAGGTATGTCCTCGGCCCTGACTTTGATCTGATGATAGCCTGATCACAGATAAATTTTGGAAAACACTCGGGCTCTAGTCAATTAGTCAAAAAGATCATCAATGCGAGGAAGAGGATATTTGTTTTTGACAGTGACTTCATTTAACGGACGGTAGTCCACACACATCCGCAAAGTCTTGTCTTTCTTCTTGACAGAGATGGCCAGGCATCCCCAAGGTGAGGTGCTCGGTCGGATAAATCCTTTGTCAAGCAATTCCCAAAGCTGTTTCTTCATTTCTACCAGCTCATTGGGAGGCATCCGATAAGGTCTCCTTAATATTGGAGCAGTACCGGGTACTAGCTCGATTACGAACTCCACCTCCCGATCTGGGGATATGCCTAGAAGGTCTTTAGGAAAGACATCTAGATACTCACAAACTACTGGTACCATCTCCAAGGTTGGGGTGGCATCAACTCTCAAAGAATAAAGATGAGAACCAACCGTCTTGGAATGAAAAACAACTTGAATGCCGTTTTCATTTGTCACGGAAATGGATCATTGAACACAATTAATTTGCTCCTGATTCTTGGACAGCCAATCCATTCCCAAGATGACATCCAACCCTTCAGAATCTATCACTACCAGATTTGCCAAAAATTTTACCCCTTCGATCTCTATGTTGATGTCACGACAGATCTGATCGGTTCTAAAAACCGATCCAGGTCATTTAATCAGATAAGGCAGTTGGAGTATATGCATGTCTAACTGATGTTGAATGGCTTCAATACAAGTATTGACTTGTATTTTCATTTGGACCTTCAACACAAGTTTTAGATTTAGTTTGAAAATGGAGGTTTTCAAATTGTAGCAAAATGCCCAAGTTTCAAAATGACCAGAAATGCTATGAAAAGCACTTTATTACTGTTCACTAAAACTGAGGCTATTACACGTCACACACACACACACACACATACACTCCTGTAGATCAAAGCTTATAACCTTAATTTATTCTGAAGGGACAAACAATTATGGAGATGATGCAAAGACCAAACGAACCATGCAACTGATCAAGGCAACATCACTGACCACCCTTCAGCTTTCGAAGCTAAGGAGTAAGTGTGGATGAAATAGATTTAGTGGTAGATCGGAGTACTTGGCGACGGTGGTGCATTACCGTACTCCGGCGACGGCTTCGGCTTAGCATCCAGCTTGGGCACCGTCTTGAGGTCGGGCTTCGGCGGCACGAGCTTCTTGTGGAAATAGTCGAAGAAGTGCTTCACGAATGGGTGGTCACAGAGGAACGCCGAGGTGCATTCGGCAGACAAGTAGTGCATCTTGCCGGCGACGGCAACGAAGGTGTTCTTGCCGTCAGTGTTTTCATCGCACAGTGGCACGATCTTGGACGGCTCCTGCCCTGGGCACAGGGTGCTCGCCACGCTGTGGAGCTGTGTGAAGCAATCCTCGCGAGATTCCTCACCTTCTCCTTCTCCTCCCTTCCTCCTGTTAGTAAAGAACTAGCAGGAGAGCTGCCTGCTGTGTTAGTAAAGAAGGATAGTTTTAGTTTAGGTTACAAAATGTAGAAATGTGAGCTGAATACTGAAAGGAAACTATGAACTCGTGTGCTTCTTATACAGGTGCCAGCTGTAATAGCCGTGCCGTGTCCAAGGGCTCAGCAAATGCGTGCTAACCAAGTGCAATGTCTAAGGTCCAATTTTGCCAATAGTACATAATGGTCCAATTTATATATGTTATAATATCACAATTTGTGTACTCCATATATATGTAGATCCATACACTCACTACCAGAATCGTCTAATTTCCCGAGTGCTCAGAAGTTTCCCGAGTGTTTTGAATAATACACTCGGGAACTTCCGAGTGCCTCATGAAACACTCGGGAGAGAAGAAAACACTGAAATTAAAATTTCCGAGTGTCCGATCGGACACTCGGAAAACTTTGACGGAGCAACGGAAAAATGATCTCCGAGTGTCGTTTGTTCTGCATACGGGAGCTAAAACAACAGCCGCCATTTCCTCCCCAGCGCCCATTTCTAACTCTCCGCTCCCCAAACCCCCACCCCCCTGCACGCTGCTCCCCTAATCCCCCTGCTGCTCTCGATCTCCCCACGACCGCCCAGACGCTCCCTCCCGTCCTCCTCCTCCGCCTCCTCCTTGCCTCACTCACACACAGACTCCACCACCTCGACTCCGCCTCCCAGCTCCGCCTCCCAGGTCCCTCCTCCGACCCGCTCGACTCCGCCTCCCAGCTCTGCCTCCCAGCTCCCTCCTCCGGGCGCCCGCCCAGACTCCGCCTCCCCCGGCTCCCTCCTCCGTCGGTGCCGCCACGACTCCGCCTCCCCCGGGTCCCTCCTCCGACCGGCGCCGCCCCCTCCGGTGAGCATCCAAAAATACTTTATGGACGAAATCATCCAGTAGATATGACAAACAATATTTGTTCTCCTGCTGCCCCACTCCTCCTTTTAAGTAATATTTTCAAAGTTGAATTACCTAAGGTGACATTTGGAGACATATTAGCAGATCCTACCATACGACCAAAGGGTGAGTTTAATCTAGTTAGATGGGAATCAAGATTACCACCTTGCAAGCTTACACCATGTTTATTCACTATGTGCCAACATGTGTTGATGACAAGCCGGAAACATCCTCACCAGGGACGAAGTGATGTCGACTGTAGCTTTATGTCATGATGCAGTTGAAAAATTATTTACTTTAGTTTGAGTCAATTTTACTGGTTTAGTCCTGAAAGCTATAACACCATTGTAGTAATTTTAAACCTTTAAGCCTAAGGTTGTGCTTGAACTGTCCAACTACCAAAAGCAGTTGTCATAGCTATAGTATGCAAGTAACAGATAGCCACATATGGCTAATAGATTCTGTAATATGAGAACTTTTACTTCGCTACATGATTTATGTTGGACTATATATAATAATGCATTGAACTATCCCTTTCTCCTCTGTTTTGCATTGATTTTATTGTGGAGTATATAAAGATTGTTTTTTAACATCTAGGTACTAATTCTACTTAGGTTATAATTTATAATTTAATTTTAATGTTGTTACAAGCGTAGGATTAGAGGAGGTCTGTTTGTTCCCATTTATTACCTTTTCCGATTTGTCGTTAGTTACAATACAAGCGCTTTAGGAGCAAAAGAATGAAGATACTAATTTTTAAAAATATTTTGTGTAACTGAAAGTTTTGTGATCATATTTTAAACATGTTGAGTGATTACCAAGACTTCTCTATGCATCAACTCTACACGCCATGTAAAGCTTTTATTGGATATTTATCTCGAGCCACAAGACGATCCCGTGTCAATTACCTAATATTGCACTCGCTACTACAAAATGGTTTTATTACACATATTATGTATTCAGCATTCGCACAATGATTTGTTAGATCTAAGGACCTATTTATAGCATAGTTATGTAAAAGAATTTACTTATTTCAATTTCTTTTACTATTTGTCGCAAAATTCATGTGATACATGCAATTCCTAAATCTATCTACATCGATCGTGAGAATGGCGATTTTGTAAGTATAGTAATTTGAGTGACTGATGTGGGAGCGATTGTCATGGAGATTGTAGGGATGACTCACCGGTGGACAAGGTCGCCATTGACGAGTAGGTGTTGTGCCCAGCACTTTAGAAGAAGGTTAGCAGGGGTAGGCAAAGAATTAGAGGGATTGGGAGAGAATAGAGATTGAATAAAATAACTAAATTGCATGATTTTCTAAGCATGATCTTGTATGTCTTCCATTTATTTGTCATGTTTTAATTTTTGTATGAGCTTACTTGATTACGTTATATTACATTTTTCTATGAGCTTACTTGATTACGCTATATTAATTGATTTATTTCATTTCATTTCATTTCATTTCAGGACACCAAGAAATGAGTGGCGTCAAAGAGACAGCATACTCTAGTCGAGGCAGACGCTTGTTTTCCACTCGAGGAGGCAGAGGGGCAGCCGCGGCCACTCGAGGAGGCAGAGGGGCAGCCGCGGCCCCTCCAGGAGGCATAGGGGCAGCCGCGGCCCCTCTAGGAGGGCAGAGGGGCAGCCGCGGCCACTCGACGAGGCAGAGGGGCAGCCACGGCCCCTCGAGGGGGCAGCGGGGGGTCTACCTCTAGTAGATCGGCCTCAGACTGCCCAGCCTCGCGTCTTGATGATGTGGAGTATGAGCACCGTGAGGCGGAGGATGAGGAGGAAGAGCACCCTGAGGCAGAGGGTGAGGAGGATGAGCACCATGAGGCACAAGAATTTTGGATGCGAGGACCTGCGATCCTGCCACGACGACCAACCCGAGAGGCGAAGACTGTCATCGTTCCTGTTGGCGACACGTAAGTAACTGTTTACACTTTCACTAATTTAGCCCACTTACTTGCATACCTCAAAAAAACTAATATGCGCACAATAGCGAGAAGAAGGCGGGGTGAGAAATGTAGACTTCGAACGGCATAATTGGCGTGTTGATTCGATGGCACTTCCTGGCTTGGTCACCTCAGAGGAAGGCGGAGCCTACATGGACATGGTGCCACTACAAGGTCATTGAAGATACCGCCGCAACAAGGAGAGGTTCCATTTGACAACCTGCTTGCGCGGGTGGAGGAAAGTTTTGGGTAAGTGATGAATATTCAAATATGCTTCTATGTGTTCCTATGCATGTTAGGGTTGATTTGGTCACAACTCTCGAGTCTCAATTTAGTTACTATACTAACTTACCACACTAATCCCAAATAATATGTACTTCTACATGATGCAACAGACGAGGAAAGCCAACAATTGAAATATATTTTCTACTTTATGACTAGATGACTAGATGAGGCATAAATGTTTGGGTAAAATAATGGCCCCAATGTTCAATCACCGACAAAGAACCAAACTATTTAACTCAAAGATTAATATTTTTCAATTGTATTAATACAAACTAGATCATTAAACAACCATACTTAACTTACGGTAGATTAGGCTAGTTTTGCTCAATCTATTCATGTTTGGATAGTTATCTTAATTGTGACGCATAACTAAATCATCATCAACTATTTATTAGTTTGGTACATGGCTAAAATGGTAGTTTTCGCCAAAGACCTATCTAAATTGCACAAGGACTACTAATATTTTGAAGAACCTGTAAGCCATTTGAGGACAAAGTCGTATATTTTGTGTTTTTATGCAAACCTAACCTAGCTAATCTCACTTGTTTGGTACTAAAACTTCAAGTAGACTGACATGTTTAATTTACCTCTTTTGGATGTTTAGTAGGCAAGTAATAAATGTCAACTAACTTAATCATCTTTTTCTTTATCAATTCCTTTTCACTTTCATCAACTAACTTAATCATCTTATTCTTTATCAATTCTTTATTCTTGGATTGTAGTGGTGGTTTCGATGGGCTGAGGGACAGAAGTCGATTCTAGGAGAGTCTTTGCGTAATTGTGTTAAGAAGTGATCCCACGGATGTTCTACGAAGCACGCATCCAAGCGGTGATCTGTTACCACACACAAGTCCTTGGACAGCAAATTCGTAGGGCCGAGGCTTGCCGAACGCATATCACTTTGGACAAGTACATGCAGGTAACCAACTGAACAAACGATGTCCTTGATTACAATCAATTCTAGTTTATTCATATTTAACACTTGGTTAATTTAGGCAATACCTTGGTGGGCCCTTAAGTGTGAAGATGCATGCAACAGATTGCCCGAGAGAGGTGGTGCAACGAACGATGGTTAGAGAACTCTCGTGTTGCTAGGGAGCGGAGATTGTTGATGGACGGGACAACACATCGTCAAGGCAGCTCCTCCATGGCTCGTTACAAGAAGAACCTGGTAGGTCAACATGTTCATATTGATTGTATGTTGCAGATACATATTTATTGACCGCCGTGATTTTTTTGGGTGCAGGAAAAGAAGAAGCAGAGGCCTGTCTCCGATATGGAGGCATATTTAGCAGCTAGGAGGGGTGATCAGGAGGGCACCTTGTGCAGCCATCGTGCGACAGATAACTTGGTATGATTTCTGATCATTTTGTCCCTGATGATTTTCGCTCCCTGATTATTTTGTCCAACAGGTTGCATATACTGATGCTGCAAAGGAGATTCATGGCCCGGACTACGACGTCATGAATTCACCATCGACGCGAAAGTCTTTGTGTACAAGGTCGAAAGGGAAGAAACATGGTCGTTTCTTCATGGGTGCCGCTACATTAGCACACTGACAACCCTCTCGGAGGTCCGATCCACGAGTGCTGCATCAACGGATGAAGTACACCTTCAAAGTCAACAGCGACCATCACATGGGATCGAGTCTCGGGTTTACGAGTCAGAGGCGCAATGCGACAGAAATTGAGGCTAGGCAATGTTGGAGCAAATGCTCCTGCAGTTAGTTGGGCGTGGTAGTACAATAACAAGGTAATATGCAATATATATATATATATATATATATATATATATATATATATATATATATATATATATATATATATATCATACTTGGCTAATCTATGGCAATGTGCAAACAAATATGCAGCACTCGGGACCGGACTCGACTTAATGGCCCTCCGTCGGGGAACCATCGCCTCACTTATCTCGCTCCTTAGTAATCGCATACCGATTATTATATTGTTAGTCTCTTATGACCGCTGATTCGAAGACATTGAAATGACATGCAATGTAATTATTGGTCGCTCTCGCAAATTTCTTATAATGTGATTTCTTATGAAAATGTAGGAACAGCGGCGGGATCGGCTTGCTACATTGCTAATCTTCAAGATGTTGGTGCTAATGTTAATGAAGATCATGTGAATGCGTCCATCGCCGAGAGGCCACCACCAGTGCTTGCTATTTTCATGATCTACTAAAAGGATACCAATATTAGAAAACATTCACAATCAGGTGATTGCTAAAAAATGGATAAAAATGGCTACATATATAACTAATTCTCTATATCTATATCATAAATTCTTTTGAAATGTGTCAACATATAATAATTTGTATGTACACTCCTTTCTATGAATTTGATGATAAGTGCTTGAGACATAAATGTTGATCAGTAGTTCACAATGACAAAATATTGAGAGTTGGAGTTTAACATTTTTAGCACCTGTGCTTTTCATGTTCTATATTGTTAGGTGCTAATAAGCACATCAACATATAGTTTCAGCTCATTCCTTTTTACAGTAGTACATCATTACACTAAAATTTCTCTTGCATGTGCTGTAGATGACATAAGTAAATGATCAATTAGGCCACAAGCTAGCTGGCCCACACCCCAGGCATGCCCTTAACTGATTTGCCATGTTATTAGGTTGCTCATCATGATTTAAAGGAATTTTTTTGCTTTGTCAATAGTTTGGTTAATTATCTTTTCATGTAATATCAATTCCTAACTTTTGTTGTAAGATGGCACTAATATTAAGTTTTGCTCTATCTGCAGAACTCCCAAAATGATGCTTTTGTGCATGTAAGATTGAAGCAGAAATTCATGCATGCAAATGGTTGTAGTGATACTTGCTTTTGTTTTATGTATATAAGAGTATGAAATTACTATTTGGAACTATCATATGTATAATGCCTTATGCTTACATTTTCTAACTTGAACTTGAATGTTATGAGCTCTGAACTGTTATGATGTCTTTTGTTAGATCTATACATACATACATACATACATACATACATACATACATACATACATACATACATACATATATATATATATATATATATATATATATATATATATATATATTGTGGATTGGATGGATGGATGGATTATTTGATTGTTTGTGGAATGGATTTTAAATGAATTTGTGAAAAATAGGGTTCTGGCGATTTGTCGATTTCTCGAGTGTTTTGGCACTCGAAATTAACAAATATTTCGAGTGTCGACACTCGAAATCGACAAATATTTCGAGTGTCGACACTCGGGAAACCGACAAAAATTTTCCCGAGTGTCAACACTCGGGAAAACGTGACCCGTGGCAATTTCCTGTCGGATTCGTCGGAAGCTTTCCCGATTGTCGTTTTCGCTATGCACTCGGGAAAAATGGCCAGGTGTCAATTTTCCCTGGTTTCGTCGGTCAAACGTTGGAAACATTCCCGAGTGTTTTTTCAGCATATTACCTAGTGTCAACACTCGGTAAAGATTCCGTTCTGGTCGCGAAGCCGTTGCTCACCGGATTTTCTCCCGAGTGCGTGAGTTTCCCGAGTGTATACATATACACTCGAAAGTAATATTTCGAGTGTAACACTCGGGAAACTGTTTTTATCCCGACTAATCTATCCCGAGTGCTTTTTCCCGAGTGTCACACTCGGGAAAGATATTTCCCGAGTGTTTGTCCCCATTTCCCGAGTGTTTTTGGCACCCGGGAAAAATCCTGTTTCTGGTAGTGACTAATAGTATTTGTACTTAGGATGCACGTAAATAACAATATTGGTTCTATATTGGGGCCATGAGGCAATAAATTAGAAACATATAACGATTAGAAAAAGTAAAAGAAATGAGAACAAAAGTTTGCCAATGGAATTTTTCTTATATTATCAATAATATAATATTGTTGAAACCACATAGCCTAGCCTGTGCGGAAGCACGGATTGATGACTAGTAGTACAGAATGGTACTATGTACTAGAACAGTAGAGCTAGAAAAGCAAGCATGGAGAGTCAAGCATTTTAACCTTATGACATTCTGTTTTTCTTAAACAGATAAAATGATTTACGGAGAAGAAAGTTGCACAAAAGAAACTTGCAGAGCTTACATACCGAAAAAAAGGAATAGACACGTCACACACGCAAACATACACTCCTGTAGATCAAAGCTTATGACCTTAATTTATTTTGCAGGGACAAACAATTCTGGAAATGATGCAAAGACCAAACGAACCATGCAACTGATCAAGGCAACATCACTGACCATCCTTCAGCTTTGCAAGCTGAGGAGTAAGTGTGGATGAAACGGATTCAGTGGTAGATCGGAGTACTTGGCGACGGTGGTGCATTACCGTACTCCGGCGACGGCTTCGGCTTAGCATCCGGCTTGGGCACCGGCTTGAGGTCGGGCTTCGGCGGCACGGGCTTCTTGTGGAAATAGTCGAAGAAGTGCTTCACGATCGGGTGGTCACAGAGGAACGCCGAGGTGCATTCGGCAGACGAGTAGTGCATCTTGCCGGCGACGGCGACGAAGGTGTTCTTGCCGTCAGCGTTGTCGTCGGACAGCGGCACGATCTTGGACGGCTCCTGCCCTGGGCACGGGGTGCTCGCCGCGCTGTGGAGCTGCGCGAAGCAGTCGCCGCTGTGGAGGTCAGCGGCGAGGGGGATGCTGAAAGCGCCGGAGCTGTCCAGGTCGCCGACAGCCTTGCTCTCGTACTCACCGTTACCGTTCATGCATTTGATCGCTACCTGAAGACCTGACGAACATGGCCAAGCAACAGTTAGCTGTTAGCTCGATGATCAGTTACTAACTAGCTTAAAAATCGACTCTATATATACCCTTGAAAGCCTCCTCAGGCTTCATGTTCTTCCTCGTGCAGTCAGCACACTTGGCCAAGCCGACGACGACGGATGCTGCCTCGCCGTCTTGAACGTTCGCGACGGCGATCACCATGATAATGGCACAGACGGCGCCAAAGAATAGTCCTCGAGGTGCAGCTCCCATGGATGAATAACCCTAGATAATAGCTCGATGTGTTATCTAGCTAGCAAGCTGTTGCTTGTGTGAAGTAGCTAGTAGCTAGCTGTGTGGTTGGGTGAAGAGCAAGGAGAGGGCATGCAAGGTTTATATAGGCGTCTGCATTGATCACGACGTCAAAAAGGTTGGCGCCGAATTTACAGATCGCGAGTTAATGCGGTCCGTTGATTTGATCACGCACCGATTTGATATGATCTCCTCTCGGCTCTCAGTCGTCAGCTGGTTGATTATTACCTAGCTACGTCCCACCGTTTGTTGCAGCATGCATGTAAGTATGCACTGTACATGCATGGCACCTCTCATTGGTGGTATTTCGCAAGCAAAGTTGCTTTGATGTATCCCTTAATTAATTGTCATTAAGATAATCGAACAGTATTTTAAAAGGGCATTAGTACCTCCAAATGATTGCATGTTTCTTTGACAAGAAGCTCTTTTACAGTACCTGCCATTGAACTTGGACGGTTCATTCTTTTCAATCCAATGAGTTAGATTTATTAGGATTTGGTTGTACCACACTATAAAGTAGTACGAAGTATCTTTCCTTGAGGGGCAAAATAGTAACTACGTGTGATTATTTGAAGGGCATAACCCTAATTGCATTAATCTCATCCATCGTTGCACAAGACGAGGATGAAATTAATGGCCGCCAAGCTCCTGAACAGCTGCACCAAGGGATGACTTGGCATCTTGGTGATGACCTAGTAACCAAGACGAAATCAAACACAATTGGATTCATCGTTGAGAGACAGAGAGAGAGAGAGTCCATGTTGTCGTGTATGATTATGTAGCGTAATTTTCATGTTAAGTGTTAACTTGGTGACAGGTTTGAGGTTCTAGGCGGCGGCCGAGGTGCCGAAGCTCTTGGAAGATTATGTACAATCTGAATTAAAAATAATAATACCCTTTGAAAATTAAGGGTCGGAACTGAGTTGTACACCATAATACTTTAGGAAGTACAGGTACTGTTAGTGCCCTTAAGAAATCAATGGCTAGTTTTGATTTCTACTACCACCTCTTACTAATAACCTGTGGCTTTCCTTTTGCTAGTAAATCAACGATAGAGTTACCTTCGTGGTTACCGTCCTCATGTCTTATCATCTTTTTCTAATGAAGAATTTTTTTTACGGTGATTTTCTAATCAAGAATTAATGCAATTAAGTATGATTTATTTTGGGGTAGATTGGAAGTATTGTTGATATCATAGAAGTATGATCGATGTAAAGTGTCGTTTACTATATATACTTGGTGCTCGGACAATATATATCCTTGTTGTGACCTTATGCCATCGCCTTTCCGATCGTGAAAGATGTTTGGCATCGCCTCAGACAATTGCATGTTGGAACTTTATTTCTTTTTTGAAAAAATTTCGTTGGTGGTAGAAATCACCAAAATTTTGGCATTTCGGTTGGTTTTCAAACTGAACGAAATCTGGACTTGAAATGTGGACAACATTTGACCAAAATTTGGACAAGATTTAATCAAATTTTTGCCAAAATCAGATTTAGGATGTAGTTTGTCTAAATTCAAATATTTCTGATTTTTTTTAACAAATTATAAAAATTTCGGAGTGAGGCGAAATCACCGAAATTCTAATTTGTTTTCGCTGGTTCTGACAATATGCATGTTGCGAGCAACCAGCAACCAGCCTCACAGCATTGATTGTTGAAGAAAAGGCTAGAGGCATAGCCGCACGTCACGTCAAGAGAAAAGGAATGCAGCAAGCTCTCTCCAAAGGAAGTCTCCAACAAGTTTGCTTCATGTACACGAAAGTTGTAACGACCAAACTTAGGATTGTGTTTTAAATGTATGAAAGTATGAGATTTTTAAAACTTTTGATGTATTTCATGAGTATGCACTTGGTTTTCTAAAAGTTTGTTTTGAAATTTCAAACTTTTAAGTTGAATTCAAGTTTCTATTTGATTCCAGAAAATTGTTTATATAAAATTTTCTGGAATTAATTTATTAAAATACTAGATTAATTATCATGATTTAATATAAATTGTCCCAAATTTTTAGAGGTCAAATTGACTTCATCAAAATCCAAACCAAATTAACAATGTAGTTTTGGAAAGGAAATTATTTCAGACAAATGGAGTATGAACAGTAACTACAACCATTTTTCCTAAGTCCTATTTGAACATGAGAACAGTTGCAAAAATTTTCAGAATTTTCAGAAATTATTTGCTATTTTTAACAGCTTAGTCAAACTTGTTAGTTTTCGGTCAAAACCAAATCAAACCCTAGCCGTTCGAACCTTCCGACTCGACCAGGTCCGACCGCACCACCTCGTTGAACTCGGACCCGAGTCCGACTCCGACCGGAATCGACCCCCACTTGATTTGACTCAACTTCCTTGACCGCCCTCGAAGTGTCTCTTGGTCTTCATGAAGCTACCGAGCCAATCCATTTCCTCTCTTTCGCACTCTCTCGCCTTCTCCGCTTACTTCTTTTTCTCGGCCGAGGTAGAAGATGAAGGCAGCGCCGCCGTGTTGGTGACTTCTGCGAGCCCACGACTCTACCGCCGGGTTCCACGTTCAACGCTGCACCCGGTTTGGCTAGTCCCAGTCCTTGGCGTAACACTGAGTCATCGGGGACAACTCCTTTGTCCTCGCGCCCAGCAGCCACGGCCCCGTAGCTCGCGGGTGTTCCAATGAGTCCCTTTCAATGTTATCTGGCCCATTGTGATCGCGTCATTCTACTGAGTCTCGTAGCAAGTTTAATTTGACTTTGGTGCAAAACTGAGGGTGTACGACGCCATCTTCTCTGGCAACAGTGAGCCACCGCCGTCGTTATTCTGGTCGACACAGTCCTCCATCACCGTCGTTGTCCTGGGTGTTGTGCTCCTGGGCCAAGGCGATCCCGAGGCGAACCTCCCTGAGTCTTCTAGAAGCCCATAGCTCCTTCTCCGCGAGGACCACTTGTTCGGATCCACTTCCGACCACCGTGAGCTTGCCGCCATCAACCATCGACCTCCGCGTCGCCACCAACGACTTCGCGAGGCTGCTGCGCATCTGGTGGTGTCATCCCTGAGCCTAGAGCATCTCTCCTTCGCAGGATTGCCCTTCTCCTTTAATTAATTGTCATTAAGATAATCGAACTGTATTTTAAAAGGGCATTAGTACCTCCAAATGATTGCATGTTTCTTTGACAAGAAGCTCTTTTACAGTACCTGCCATTGAACTTGGACGGTTCATTCTTTTCAATCCAATGAGTTAGATTTATTAGGATTTGGTTGTACCACACTATAAAGTAGTAGGAAGTATCTTTCCTTGAGGGGCAAAATAGTAACTACGTGTGATTATTTGAAGGGCAAAACCCTAATTGCATTAATCTCATCCATCATTGCACAATACGAGGATGAAATTAATGGCCGCCAAGCTCCTGAACAGCTGCACCAAGGGATGACTTGGCATCTTGGTGATGACCTAGTAACCAAGATGAAATCAAACACAATTGGATTCATCGTTAGAGACACACACACACACAGAGAGAGAGAGAGAGAGTCCATGGTGTAGTGTAGCGCTTAGCAATCCAGTGGATGATTATTATGTAGCGTAATTTTCATGTTAAGTGTTAACTTGGTGACAGTTTGAGGTTCTAGGCGGCGTAGAGGTGTCAAGCTCTTGGAAGATTATGTACAATCTGATTTAAAAATAATAATACCCTTTGAAAATTAAGGGTCGAAACAAAGTTGTACACCATAAGGCTGCTCCCAGTGTTCTACCCTGGCTGGTATCTTAAACCTGCCATGTAGGCAAACTGATGATGTGGCACCATAGTTAATGAAGAGAGAGGGTACTCTAACACTCCTCATACACTAAGAAACTACACTAAAGTACTGCCCATTGGAAGCAGCCTAATACTTTAGGAAGTACAGGTACTGTTAGTGCCCTTAAGAAATCAATGGCTAGTTTTGATTTCTACTATCACCTCTTACTAATAACCTGTGGCTTTCGTTTTGCTAGTAAATCAACAATAGAGTTACATTAGTGGCTACCATCCTCATGTCTTATCATCTTTTTCTAATGAAGAATTTTTTTTACGGTGATTTTCTAATCAAGAATTAATGCAATTAAGTATGATTTATTTTGGGGTAGATTGGAAGTGTTGTTGATATCATACAAGTATGATCGATGTAAAGTGTCGTTTATTATACTTGGTGCTTGGACAATATATATCCTTGTTGTGAACTTATGCCATCGCCTTTCCAATCGTGAAAGATGTTTGGCATCGCCTCACACAATTGCATGTTGGAACTTTATTTCTTTTTTGAAAAAATTTCATTGGGGGTAGAAATCACCAAAATTTCGGTATTTTGGTTGGTTTTCAAACTGAACGAAATCTGGACTTGAAATGTGGACAAAATTTGACGAAAATTTGGACAAGATTTAATCAAATTTTCTCCAAAATCAGATTTAGGATGTAATTTGTCTAAATTCAAATATTTCCCATTTTTTTAACAAATAATAAAAATTTCGGAGTGAGGCGAAATCACCGAAATTCAAAATTGTTTTCGCTGGTTCTGACAATATGCATGTTGTCTGAGGGTACCACCAAACGGTTGCCGAGCCAAATGACATCTTGGGCATCTTCAGAAAATTCTTTGGCTTTACCCGCCTTCAAATTTTCCTGGATTTCGGCTATCTCTGCATCGATTTTCTGAGCCTCAAAGATCTGGTCTTCGAGTGTGGATTTCACCTCAAGGGCAGCGAGAAATCCCTCTTCAACCATCTCAAGACTTAGGCGCTGAAATTCAGCACACAAGCCTTTAGCAAGAGATGTTACCGACAAGCAGTTGCACTACGACTTTCTGCTCAATGCGTCGGCCACTATATTGGCTTTGACTAGGTGATAATGAACACCCATATCGTAGTCCTTGATCAGCTCAAGCCATCTTCTTTGTCGCATATTCAGATCAGTTTGAGCGAATACGTACTTCGGGCTCTTATGATCAGTATAGATCTCGCAACGATTACCGATGAGGTAATGTTGCCAGATCTTTAGAGCGTGGACTACGGCTGCCAATTCCAAGTCGTGAGTAGGATAATTTACTTCATGAGGCCTTAATTGCTTCGATGCTACAACTCGGCCCTCTTGCATGAGAACACACCCAAGTCCATGGCGAGATGCATCGCAACAAATATCAAAACTCCTGTGGATATCTGGCAGAGTGAGAACTGGAGCTTTGGTCAGGAGTTCTCTCAAAAGCTAAAAACTTTCTTTACACTCGGCTAACCATTCGAACTTCTTCTCCTTCTTCAAAAGCTGGGTCAAAGGTCTTGCAATTTTGGAGAA
Organism: Phyllostachys edulis; assembly: GCA_036346405.1. Classification (NCBI taxonomy): domain Eukaryota; kingdom Viridiplantae; phylum Streptophyta; class Magnoliopsida; order Poales; family Poaceae; genus Phyllostachys; species Phyllostachys edulis. Next base: position 45,764,671 of record CM070563.1, on the reverse strand, counting down.
ATTTTTAATGAACCTACGGTAGTAACCCACAAGTCCAAGAAAACTTCGGATGTCAGAAACATTTTTGGCCTGACCCCCAATCTAGTACATCTTGTACCTTACTTGGATCAACAGTGATACCACCTTCAGATAACACATGCCCCCAAAAAGTTGACTTTATTGTGCCAGAACTCACACTTGCTGAATTTCGCATACAGCTGGTAGTTACGAAGTGTTTCCAACACAAGCCTCAAATGTTGCTCATGGTCTTCATCAGACTTGGAGTAAATGAGAATGTCATCGATGAACACGACAACAAACTTGTTCAAAAATTCCATGAATACTGAATTCGTGAGATTCATCAAGTGTGCTAGAGCATTTGTCAGACCAAAGGACATGACACTATACTTGTACAAACCGTAGCGAGTAGAGAATGTTGTCTTAGGTATGTCCTCAGCCCTGACTTTGATCTGATGATAGCCTGATCGCAGATCAATTTTGGAAAAGACTCAGGCTCTAGTCAATTGGTCAAAAAGATCATCAATGCGAGGAAGAGGATATTTGTTTTTGACAGTGACTTCATTTAACGGATGGTAGTCCACACACATCCTCAAAGTCTTGTCTTTCTTCTTGACAGAGATGGCCAGGCATCCCCAAGGCGAGGAGCTCGGTCGGATAAATCCTTTGTGAAGGAATTCCCCAAGCTGTTTCTTCATTTCTACCAGCTCATTGGGAGGCATCCGATAAGGTCTCCTTAATATTGGAGTAGTACCGGGTACTAGCTCGATTACGAACTCCACCTCCTGATTTGGGGATATGCCTAGAAGGTCTTTAGGAAAGACATCTAGATACTCACAAACTACTGGTAGCATCTCCAAGGTAGGGGTGGCATCAACTCTCAAAGAATAAAGATGAGAACCAACCGTCTTGGAATGAAAAACAACTTGAATGCCGTTTTCATTTGTCACGAAAATGGATCGTTGAACACAATTAATTTGCCCCTAATTCTTGGACAGCCAATCCATTCCCAAGATGACATCCAACCCTTCAGAATCTATCACTATCAGATTTGCCAAAAAATTTACCCCTTGGATCTCTATGTTGATGTCACGGCAGATCTAATCGGTTCTAAAAACCGATCCAGGTCATTTAATCAGATAAGGCAGTTGGAGTATATGCATGTCTAACTGATGTTGAATGGCAAATTGACTCTTGACAAAAGAATGGGATCCTCCAGAATCAACTAGAACAGTAGCTGGACTGAAATTAACAAGGAGCATACCGAGAGCGACGTTAGGTGCATCAATCGCCTCTTCTGCAGAAATCTTGTTCACGTGACCTCGAGCCTGAGCTGGATCAGCCTTGATAGGCGGCCTCCGAGGTGGTGCTGGTCGTACAGGCACTAGATGAGGCCAAACATGCATATACTCCTTTGTAACATCCCAAATGTATAAATGGGTGTGTGTTTCAAATGTAAGAAAAGGTGTAGAAATTAAAACTTTTTCTCACATCTTGAAAACTCTTGAACATTTCCATAATTCTTGTCAAGAGTTGTGGAGTTCAAAAACCTAAACCTCCTGTTGACTAAAGTCAAACCCTTATTCCACTTTGTCACAAATCTTGTGCCAACCTTTGGAAATATTTTTCCTAGGTTCTAGAGATGTTGTGTGACCCCTCTGAATTACTTTATAATTTTTAGAAATTATTTGATAAATTTTGGAGGTAAGTCAAACCCTATAACGGCCTTGATGAATTTCTTGAGAAAAATACAGTGCATAAAAACCTCTGAAATTTTATGTAAGGTTAATCCTAGAGTGAGGAAGCTCCAATTAAAATTTCGGAATTTTTGGAGTTAGTTTGCTACCTCTAAAAATTCCTCCAACCTCAGCCTTCAAATTTGAATTCAAATCTGGCACTATTCCTTGGGTTCGAGCCACTTTCCAAGTGGGTCGAACCCAACCCATTTCCCCAGCTCACCGCGAGGTCCTCCTCCCTCACGAGGTCGTGCGCCGTTGGATCAGCATCCAACAGCCACGACCTCCGCCACAGCCAACCTCGGCCCAGCTCAGCCAAGTCCTCCCCCGCGCGAGGTCGTGCTCCGTTGGATCCAAATCAACGGCCACGACCTCCCCTCTCATCTCGTCGCCGTCAGATCCAAATCTCATGGCCACGACCTCCTCTCCCCTCTTCAGTGTCTTGCCTAACCACCCAGACCTCCCGCACCTCAGTTCATCGCCGTTGGATCAAGATCCAATAGCCACGACCTCCCCTCTCCTTGCGTCGCCGTCAGATCAAGATCTCACGGCCACGACCTCCTCAGCGTCGTGCGCAGCAGCCACGACCTCCCTTCACCGTTATGTGCGCTTGGATGTAAATCCAATGGCCATGACCTCCCTTCAAAGTTGCGTGCCCTTGGATCGCAATCCAACGGCCGTGACCTCCCATCGCATCATGTGCACCAGCGTGACCTCCCATCGCATCATGTGCACCAGCGTGACCTCCCACCTCTGTTGTGCGTCGTTGGATTGAAATCGAACCGCCATGACCTCTTACCTCTGTTCGTTGCCGTTGGATCAAAATCCAACCGCCACGACCTCCCACGCGTCGTGCGCAACCGCCACGACCTCTCCTCATTGTTGTGCACCGTTGGATCAGAATCCAACCGCCACGACCTCCCCTTGCGCCGTGCGCAATGGCCATGACCTCCCTCCTCTATTCAGCGCCTTTGGATGTAAATCCAACGGTCCTAACCTCCCTCTCTATTGTGTGCCCTTGGATTAAAATCCAGTGCCCATGACCTCCCATCGTTGTTGTGCACCGTTGGATTAAGATCTAGTAGCCACGACCTCCCCTCGCTTGTCCGCATCGCGCGCAGCGGGCAAGACCTCCCCATCAGTTCCGTGCCATTGGATGCAGATCCGACGGCTGTGACCTCCTATCTCCTTACCGCACGCGACCTCCCCTTTTGTTTGCGCCACCGTGCGATGAAGATCGTGCGGCTGCGACCTCTCCCTTTCCTTTGCAGGTCATACCGTTTCGAATAAGATCGGAGGGCTGTGACCTCCCCCCCCCCCTTCGCTTATCCAACGGTGGATCTTTGCCGCCTGTTCTTCTCCTTCCTCGCTCACGCGCGCGTGCGCCATGGCAGAGGAGGAGGGTAGTGCCCTGTCCACTCCCAACAGCTCTTTGCTGCGAGCATTTAATGCGTGTCAGCCTTTCCGCCCCCTAAGTCGTGTGCAGACCTGCCCCCATCACCTCCATGTCCTTGTGGAGCCGTGGACCGAGCCATGGGCTAAGCTCACCATGGAGCTTAACCCTAGCTCTTGTGCCTCCGCTCCCCGGCTATAAGAGATCCCCCTGGTCCTCCTTGGCACTCTTTAAACACCACCTTAAGCTCTCCTCGGTTCTGTGGAGCTCAAAACACCGGAGCTCCTCGGCCGCCATTGTTGAAGCTTGGAGCTCCTCGGTGGCCCAGGGTCCCAGTGACTTCCCTCTCCCTCTCTTTGCTTCAATTTAAGCCTCTCCCCTCTGTGGTCAAAACCCCTAACCTAATTGGTTTGGACATTTGCAGAGGTGGCCTAATTTGGAGCTTCTCCCCTTTTCGGCCGTGGAGCACCTTTCTTTCCCATCGCCGGTAAGGACCTCCCCCTTTTCGATTCATTGCTCTGGGAGCACCTCCTAGCTCTATGGTATCCATCTTGATGACTCGGTGCTGTAAATTTGGACCAGGTCATCTCCTCCGCATCGTCCCCCTCGGCGCCGGCAAGCTCCTCCACCGCCAGAGCTCCCCTGCTCTCCTCAGCACCTCTGCGACCTCCAGGTATCTCCTGGTAGTCCCTTAGTTGTTTGGCACCCGTTGGAATGACCACTGCGGAGCTCTATTTTCCACTTTGTCATTTGGCCGTGTGCTACGCGCCACCCCTCTCCGGCTCGCCGGTGTTCTGGTCCACCACCGCGGGTGTGAGTGGTACCAGTGGGTGCGCACTGCTATTGCGCACCAGTACCTAGCATCCACTCGCACCGCCGTGGCCTGAGTCGCCGGCAGTGACCGTTTCTTCGCCGTCGATTTCGTTGTCGGACAAAACCGACAATTGTAGCGATGTCCCTGAGCCGTCCATGTTTAGATCTGTGGGCGAGATCTTGCGGGACGTGTGCATGCGCTGTGTGCATTGGTCACGGGCCGTCCATCTCGTGACCAACGGCCACGACCTCCGCCCCTGCTGGCGCGAGATCCAACGCTTGCTATTGCGCCAAGAAGACATGAGCCGTTGGATCCAGGATCCATGGCCCACGTTCATCGATTCCGCGCGGGCGTGAGTGCGCGCGTGCCAGGAGGACTTGGGCCATCCGATCCAGGATCAACGGTCCAGGTTCGTCCGCGTCATTTTGGAATTTAGGATTTTCCGATGTATTTATTTGTGATCTGAAAAAGGTAATGAACTTTGAAAATACATAACTATTTCATTTTAAATCCAATTGAGTTTATTCCAATTTTGTTAGCTCTGGTTTGATCTAGGATTTAATCTAAAAATGGTTGTAAGCTTAGTTCTGCTCCAGAAAATAGATTTGCAAATTGGTTTAGAAATAGACTTTTAATGTTGCTCTAAAAATTGCAATTAACTTTTAAAATGCATAAGTAATTCTCTAGAGATCATTTTTGAGTGAATCCAACTTTTTTGGCTTCCTCTATTAGTGTACTAGCTGGTAGAATAGTATTTAGGCATGTCACTTTTTTCAAAAGAATTGTGGATGCATTTTATTTGTGCTCTTTTGCATATCTTTGAAAAATCATAACACATGCATTATAGCTCCAAATGAGGTGAACTCAGTTGTGTTATTCATCTCATGAGGTGCTGGTCTTACCATAAAAATCCCAGGTGCAACACCTCTTTGGAAAATTGTGCTAGAGAAATTAATTCGAATGAACAGTAACCGCTTTGAATTTTTCAGCATTTTCCAGGCTGAGAAGAATTGTTTTGGCCATAACTTTTGCATTGAGAATCCAAATCAATTGGTTCTTGTTGCTAAATTCTTTAAAAATCATGATCTTTCTTCTAAAAAAATTTCAGAGCATTTAGAGAAAGTTTTCTATAGAGTCCTTTTGGTTTTCGTCGTTCTTATCGGTTCTTTTCGCATTTTTCGTTAGGTGCCGACGAGTGCGTTGATCCCGTGAGTGATGCCTTGCAGCATAGTGAACAGCCCCAGCAAGGAAAGCAGTTTGATCATATCCATTATGTCCCATTACTTTAAAGTCTAATATATTGTTTAACTTGTATGTATGCATTGCTATTTTGTTGTTAAATGATATCGATTAGTGATCCTATAGATGCATATTCTGTAGGTAAATGTTCATTCGCTACTACTAAGCCTAGGATTATCTTACTGTGATGTAGAGTTCGATGGATGGACTCTTATCACTTAGTAGTTTGCGTTGATAATGCTTAGCAATGTTTAGATAACGGTAGAAATGGGCGATTATCGACATTATATCGATGATCTTGATCACACAAAAATTATTATTCCATTATATCCAACTTGTGCTTTGTTAATTTGTAAAGTCAAACAAAACTGAAAATGAAAACTATTTGACTTGGGCACAATGGATGTTTGGTGTGATCTTATGGTGTCTAGAATGGTGCCTAAGTCCCCAAGGACCGAATTACTTGCGCCATTGATCCAAGCAATTTTGCGTGCTAACCACACGAGGGGGATATGGGACCTCTTTTGGCTAAGTACTTTGGGGGTGTTAATTATGAGTCGATGGTGGTTAAAACGTTTTTATAGGGATTGGGAGCACCCGCAGTTGCTTCGGCTGGGCCGGTGTATCCTACCCTTTGGGTTGTCGCGGCTCTTAATTAGCATCATCCATTGGAAATGTCTCGTAGGACTTAGCCGTGCCGGCATACCAAAGGAATTGTGCTTAATCATATGGCGAAAAGGCGGTCTGGCGTGTGGGTACATTGGTACACCCCTGCAGGGTTAAATCTATTTGAATAGCCTCGTCCTAGGTTATGGACACGCTTGGTTATTTCCCGCAAGAATTAGACTACAACCTTTAATTATAACTTGACATGGGTGGTATGAATGGGTAATTCATGCTATTGTTGTGGTGACTATTGGGTTAGTCACTTCCAGGATTGTTGTTGTCATCTATCTATTGTTATTATGTTATTGTCTCGCTGTTATTTGCAAATTAAAAAATGAATTGCAAAACTGCCTTGAATCTATTTAAATATTGCAAATGAAAACTTGCTTTATGCTAAAAGGAGCCTAAAGCCTTCCACTTAAATAAAGCTTGCATGTAGCATATGTATAGGTCTGTTACCCTTATACGTCAGTCTTGCGAGTACATTTTTGTACTCATTTGCTTTGCTTAATACATTTTTGTACTCATTTGCTTTGCTTAATAACTTTGTTGCAGAGGAGGTAGAGCCCCAAGGGCTTTACTTTTGCGAGATGTGCGGTGGTTGGGAAGACTAGCTAGGCGGCCCGGTCGGTTGCCTTGTGGGCTAAAGGCAAACCATGTGGCCTTCTTTTGTTTATTGCCATCTTATGGCTTTTGCTTCCACTGTGTTTGTCTTTCTTAGTTGTTATTTGGCCGGTCGGCCCCTTTTATAATAACTCTATGTTATGTATGTCTTTTGTTGACTCTAGTTCGTGCTTTGGTTCTATGTCTTGTATGAGATTGATGCATAATTTTGTAAAGGGGTGTGTATACTGCATTTCTGGGAAGTATACATATCTCGAAGACACGGGTTATTTTGTTTGTGATGCTAGGGTCAATGGATGACTAAGCATTACAAGCCAAATAAGCCGAGGTCCTCACATCCTTCAAGAATGTGAACTTCACAAAATGCTTCCTTGAACTCGTCCCAAGTCGGAACGTGTCCAGCAGGATAGATGGCATGAAAGTTATCCCACCAAGCACTTGCTGCTCCATCCAACTGATAACAGGCAAATAGCACCTTTTCCCTCTCAGAACATTGAGCAATCAACATCTTCTTCTCAATATTCCTAAGCCAGTCTTCAGCTTCCATCGGGTCTTCAGAGCTGGAGAACACCGGCGGGTTAGTCCGCTGAAAATCAGCGAGACCTCCATGTCCACGATGACCTCCTACCTCTCTAGCTGGTGTGGGAGCTGAAGAGGTATTACACACGATTTGCTCCAAAATGTGCGTTTGGTCCATCCGGTTGTGCTCTATTTGCGAGAGCACCTTAGCCATTGTGGGCGGCGGAGGAAGCTGTTCCTCATGCCGACCATTCTGCTAACCACAACGACTAGAAGGTTCTGCCTGGTCTCCCTGAGGGTAAAGATCGTTGACAGAAGCAAAGTGGGATCTCAGGGGTGAGGATCCCTCTTCTTGTTGTGCTCGCAAGCGAATAGTAGGTCCTATCATTCTGTTGCCATACAACTGTTAGCAACTCAACAAGAGTACACCCGAACGAGCACAACTCAACGTTTTGGATAGCAAGGGAAAGTACTAAACTTAACATGCATAATGATATGAAATGCACCAAAATCAACACCAAAAGAACACGAGATCCATTAACGAAGAAACAACAAGCTTCGCACAATTGCATCCATATATGTCTGAAGACAACATGGCAATCCGTCCAAACAAAAGTCTTACAACAGATCGTCCAGAATATACGAAAGCTATCCTATTACATTCTTAGGGACAGCTACGAGTGGACTACAAATCCATGCCACAAGCCCTCAAAAACCAAGGCCTAAGCAAAGTCATCTCGGTTGAAGTTCACTGGGAACTCATCTGAAAGATGAGCTTCAGGTGATCCTGTGTTTTCAGGGTTCAACGGACTGATGAGACGCCTCCTAGAACCTAGCAAAGTAACGTGACCTCTAGGGGGTGTCGGGCGATGTCCGCGAGGAATGCCTACAGACATCCGGGCTTGGCGATGTCGTCCAAAGGTAGGTACAAACCCTGCCACTTCCGGAACTCGAAAATCTAGTGGTGCAACAGCAGCTGGGGAGGTCTCGTTGTTACCATAAAGCACGTTATGAGGAACATGATTCATGCTAACACCGATCCTGAGGTACTCCTGAGCTTCTTTAAGACGGTGGCGGGTCTCCCACAGGTCATACACAAGACAGCGATGGAAACACTTCGTAAGCATCAATTGTATGCAAAATTCAGCAAGTGTGAGTTCTGGCTCAGAAAAGTCAACTTTTTAGGACATGTGTTATCCGAAGGTGGTATCACTGTTGATCCAAGCAAGGTACAAGATATACTAGACTGGGGTCAGCCCAAAAATGTTTCTGACATGCGAAGTTTTCTTGGACTTGCGGGTTATTACCGATGGTTCATTGAAAATTTCTCGAAAATTGCAAGACCTTTAACTCAGCTTTTGAAGAAGGAGAAGAAGTTCGAATGGTCAGCCGAGTGTGAAGAAAGTTTTCAACTTTTGAGAGAACTCCTGACCAAAGCTCCATTTCTCACTCTGTCAAATATTCACAAGAGCTTTGATATCTATTGCGATGCATCTCGCCATGGACTTGGTTGTGTTCTCATGCAAGAGGGCAGAGTTGTGACATATGCATCCAGGCAATTGAGGCCTCATGAAGTGAATTATCCTACTCATGACATAGAATTGGCAGCTGTAGTCCATGCTTTGAAGATTTAGTGACATTACCTCATAGGTAACCGTTGCGAGATCTATACTGAACATAAGAGCCTAAAGTACATATTCACTCAGGCTGATATGAATATGCGACAAAGAAAATGGCTTGAACTGATCAAGGACTATGATATGGGTGTTCATTATCACCCAGGCAAAGCCAATGTAGTGGCCGATGCATTGAGCAGAAAGTCATAGTGCAACTGTTTGTCGGTAACACCTCTTGCTAAAGGCTTGTGTGCAGAATTTCAGCATCTAAGTCTTGAGATGGTTGAAGAAGGATTTCTCGCTGCCTTAGAAGTGAAATCCACACTTGAGGATCAGATCCTTGAGGCTCATAAAACTGATGCTGAGGTAGCCGAAATCAGGGAGAATTTGAAGGCAGGTAAAGCCAAAGAATTCTCTGAAGACACCTGAGGTATCCTATGGTACAGTAATCGTTTAGTGGTACCCTCAGATCCCTAGTTGAGAGAGCTAATTCTTAAAGAGGCTCACAACTCCAAGTTTTCTATACATCCTGGGAGTACCAAGATGTACCAGGATTTGAAGAAGACATTCTGGTGGAGCAAAATGAAAAAGCAAATTGCACAAGATGTTGTTTGAATGTGACATTTGCCAAAGGGTTAAAGCCAACACTTGAAGCCACCGGTACCCTTCAACCTCTGCCTATTCCCGGTGGAAATGGGAGGAAATCCGTATGGATTTTGTTACCCGACCTTGCAAGGACTCAAAGTGGGTCCGATGCCATTTGGGTGATCATTGATCGTCTGACAAAGGTTGCTCATTTTATTCCAGTCAAAACCACCTTCACTGGCCGGCAGTTAGCAGAGCTCTATATCTCTAGAATTGTGTGTCTCCATGGTGTACCGAAGGTCATTGTTTCTGATCGTGGCCCTTAGTTCACTTCCTACTTCTGGAGTTGTCTTCATCAAGCAATGGGGACTGAACTCTCTTTCAACACTGCCTATCATCCTCAAACCAGCATTCAGACCAAGAGGGTGAATCAAGTGATGGAAGACCTTCTCGAACTCAGGTGTCTTTGTCATATAGCAAGAACTGGGAGAAGTGCTTGCCATATGCGGAGTTTTCCTACAACAACAGCTACCAAGCAAGCATTCAAATGTCACCTTGTGCAGCATTGTACGGAAGATCTTGTAGGACTCCGTTGAATTAGTCCGAGTCTAGAGAAAGACCATTCTATGGGACAGACTTGGTGGTAGAAGCCGAAGAGCAAGTTCGTCTGATTCGAGACCGTTTGCGCACTGTACAGTCTTGTCAGAAGGCTATGTTGATCATCATCGCCGAGATTTGAGCTTTGAGGTAGATGACCATGTCTATCTTAAAGTGTCACCAATGAAGGGCACTCATCGCTTTCAGGTGATGGAAAAGCTAGCATCTCGTTATATCGGACCTTTCCGAATCCTTGCAAAAAGAGGAGTATGACATATCAATTGGAGTTACCAGACTCTCTTTCAGCAGTACATGATACTTTTCATGTCTCTCAATTAAAGAAATTCCTTCGTGTTCTTACTGAAGCAACTGCCTATGAGAGTCTTGATCTCCAACCAGATCTTTCTTACCCAGAACAACCGGTGCGTATCCTCGATGAAATGGAATGTAGAGCAAGAAACCGCACCGTCTAGTTCTTGAAGATCCTTTGGAGGAATCACTCGAAAGAGGAGGCCACTTGGGAACGTGAAGATCTGATGAGGATTGAGCACCCCCCACCTCTTCCATGATTGAAGTGCCTTCAAGTCAAGAAAGGCAAGGTTAAACAAAGCAATGTAAAGGAAGATGTAACAACAACACCATGTTGTATTTATGATCTTTATTTTCTAGCTTTGAAGGAAATCAAAATAACAGATGTTGTTATCTATGTTTCTATCTTTGAAGGAAATAAAAACAACAGAAGTTGTGTTTCTAGAAAAGATCTGTTCAGCTTCATTCTGTTCCAACTTCTAAACTACCTAGAATCTCGGGACGAGATTCACTTACGGGGGAGGTTTGTAACAGCCTCAGTTTTAATAAATAGTAATTAAATGCTTTTCATAGCATTTCTGGTCATTATGGAACTTGAGCATCTTGTTACAATTTAAAAACTTCCATTTCAAACAAAATCTTAGCCTTGTTTTGAAGTTTCAAAAGAAAATGCAAGTCAATGCTTGTATTGAGACCGGGGAAGTATTTTTACCAAACACTAGATAAATTATCTTGAATAAAAATATTTTTATCAATTTTTTTAAGAGATTATTTGACCTGATGAAAAATCTCTGCTCTCTACTTAAACCTCTTCGGTCAAAGTATTTAATTAAGTATTTCAAAAACATGAACTGTGGTTTTCAAAATTTATCTGGGACATATATTATCCCAGTAGCTTCCTTGAAAAATTTCGTATTTTTATAAATTTATTTGGTATTTTTAAACCCCCGGTCAAACCTTTGAAGTTTAATTCTTGGGTCTGATCAACCTTAGACCTAGCCCCAATCCTTTTTGCACTATAGCAACTCGAACCACATTGGTTTAGTCCAACCCTATGTTGTTGGACTGGCTTAGTCATGTTAGGGCTCAGTCCCAACCTTCAGTGAACGTGTGCCGTCCGATCTCTAAGCGAACGAACGAGATGTGTTGGGCTCCTCAGACCATTTGAACAAACCACGCAATCTCCACCGTTGATTTCCAAATGGACCATCCAGATCTATTGGGCCGTTCGGACCATCCGAACGTCCTAGGCGATCTACACCGTCCATGTTCAATCCAACCGCACCATCTCAATTTGGTTTCAACCAAAGCGCACACGTCATTGTATTCAAAATCAATAGCCAGGATCAATTGGCCCGTTCAGACCGTCCGAACGTGTATTGATTCTGAGCCGTTAGATTTAGATCTGACCGTCCTCGTTGAGTGGGCCGTTCGGATCGTCTGAAAAGCCCAGTGATCTCAACTGTTGGTTTCAGATCCAACGGTGTCCCTTTTAATCGTTTGAACTCTCAAGCGCGCATTTTTTCGGAGCCGTTAGATTTTAAACGTGCGGTCAAGATGAGTTAGACCGTTCAGACCATCCGAACGCCCCACTCAATCTGAGCCGTTCGTTTACAATTGGATGATCAACATTTGTTTGAACTCAATGTGTTGTTTCTCGCTGAGACTAACAGTGGGGCTCACAAGTCAGTGACTCATCTTCACCTTCTCTGCGCCATTTCACCAGCGCCGAGCTCAACGACGGCGAGGTGGCATTGCGCTGTGCATTTTGCAGCATGCAAACGCCACCTGGCACCATTTCGCTGCCATTATCGCCACACAACATTTCCTAGTCTTCTACGGCGAAGTGGATATAAAAACCCTCATTTTCGTTCTCTGCCATTTTGATACCGCACTAAGTTCCTTCCTCATCTCCGTCGTATCCTCTCTTTCTCACACCTTTGTTCATCTCTTTCAATGCCCGTTCATCTTGCTAATAGGAGTCTTTGGCATTGCTTGTAGATTGAGAACACGAGCTTGTCCATTGGACTGTCCAGAGTGCGTCTGGAGCGCCACCATTGGTGAACTCTTCGCTCCGGTGAGCTTTTCCTTTGTTCTTTCACGTCATACCGTGTCTTATGATCTAGGGAGCAAAACCCCTCAATTAATTTCATTATTGGTTCAACAGGTTTGTTGAATTTGGAAATCTTCCTTTTTCGGTCGTAGTCACTCCTTTCGTCTCCAACTCTGGCAGGATGAGTCTTTTCTCAATTCATCCTAGTCTGAGATTCTTATGGAGCCAAGTAACCTATCCCTATCACTCATTCCTTGATTCTTTGCTCAGGTCATCTGTCACTGTGAACTCCTTATTATCTTTTTTCGGTCTTTCATGTCACCGGCGAGCTCTAGAGCTTCTCCGACCTCCATCTCAGCTTAGGTAGCTTCTTTAGATACCCTAATAGCATAAGCAAAAGTCTTATGCTTATTGTGCTTACCAATCGGAAAGTTCTCTGTAGTTTGTTCTATTGTCGGATTTTCCGAATATAACTGTAGTTCGTTATTAGTTTTTAATCCATGTCGGTTAGTACTGGTAAGAGTTAATCCGGGTTATTACCCTTACTAAAGATAGTTTATAGCTTAAGCATTTTGTTAGTTTGCACATCAATACTTTGATCATGCATCTTTTCAGCATTTTTGTACTTGTCAGTGTTTCTGGATGTTCATTTGATGTTGTTCTTTTAGGATCTGATTGTACCGATGTGAGTGAAAATATTTCTGAACCTCTAGAAACTACACAAGTGGTTTATTACCAAGGCAAGCATCCTCTTGCACCATGTTGATCCCAGATTTGATATTTTAGTGTTTTGAAATTAACTGTGTGGATGCTATTTTGAAGTATCATTAATTTGTGAGTCTAGTTAGTTATATCCCAATCTTTGTGGCTTACCTTTAATCAAATTCATACACTTATGCTTAAGATAGAAATGTGGTGCTTGTGTTCTGGTCCTTAGGTTATTGCTTAGCCTTGCAAGTCAGTAGCACGTTAATTGTTTGACAAGCTTATCTTGTCAGACTTGGGAAACACCTTTGTGATTTCTATCTGTGATTTCTTTGTCAGTTTGGTTAAAACTGAAAGTTTAGTTAATTTTGCTGATAACAATTTCATCTAGATCTGGACAAGTGGATGCTAGTGATGGTGCTTTCGTGCACGAGACTAGGGAAATGTGGTAGTCTTGTCCGGATCGTTAAGGACTAAACTGTGACCTGTCAATTTGAGTACCTTACGTACTTCCACACGCGGTGTATGGGCGCTGCTTGGTTAAGTAAGGGGTGACGTTATTGAGTTGAGGTACTGGTGGAGTGAGGACATTTGCAAAGTTTGCGTGTTCGTAGGGCTCTGATTTCAATTCTATATGTGCAGGGGAGCACAATTTTAATTTTTGTTCATTGAATCGGCTTTCCTAACACAACAAGTTTGCCCTGGTTAGCAGGTGCTATCCGTCGTTTGTACTAAGCGGGATCAGTCACACATGGGTAAATCAACTCAATAATGCCAACTTGCTGAAAAATACCGAATCTTAGTTTACCCGGCCGGCATACCAAAGGAAGTATGTCATCACTCAGAGGCATCCAAAGGCTTACAGGCTGACTGAGTCGTGTGGGTAAAGATGTACACCCCTGCAGGGTTAAAACTACTCGAATAGCCGTGTCCACGGTTATGGACAACACTTGTTTTGATGGACAACTCAGTATAGACTTTGAAATTATTTGTGTCATGGTTTTACTGGTTGAGGCATGAAGGCTGCCACTTTGATTTTGTTATTGTTTGTCATTAAATTCTCTTTTACTTACTGTTTTAGTCCAAACTTGTTTATAAAACTGTCTTAGCAAAATTTGGTAAGTATAGGAGCAAAACTGATTGCTTTATGCAAAAACTAATGCCATTACAACCTTCCTGTTGTCAGCCTTAAGCATGTATAAATTCTAATCCTTTGGTTAGGTTCTACTAAACACTTTCTTTTAGTAGTTTTGTGTAAGTTTTGCGAGTACCTTTTGTACTCAGGTGCTTTAACCACTTGTTGCAGGTGAGGACAGTTACTTGGACGAACTACCCATTAGCGCCGATCAGGGCGACGCTAATGAGTGACGCTATTTCTATCCTCCACTCAGTTGCCTGAGGGCGATGGGCAAAGTAGTTGGAATTTTTGGTGTTTATATTTTTGTTTCTGCTGCTAAACTTCTGTTATTTTGCTACTGGTCGGTTGTTTATGTTGAACCGAACCCAGCTTGTAAAGTTTTGTCTTGTATGTGTACTGTATGCTTTGTATGACATGGGACAATGTTGTTTAGGATATTTGTACAATAGTCTTTGATCTTGGGAACTATTGTAAGACATATATCCGGGAACCTAGTATTGAATTTATTCCTTGTCAAAAATTATGCTTTCAGGTGTAATTCTCTAACTTGGAATATATTCAATACCTAGGGTCCTCACAGACAATCCTTCCTTTTCCATGAAGAACTACGTGGTGGTTTTTATTTGTCGGGTTTGTTACATAAAAAACTTGAACAACTTGCTTAGCGAGGACGAATGGTTCGATCCTTATATCTCGACACATTTGAGGTCCATAGTAGTAACGCCAGCTTTGTCGACCTTCACACCTTGTGGAAGTTTAACCCAATGGTATCGAAACTAGGGGATCTTGAAAAGTATGTAGTCGAGCTCCCAAATCTCCTCTACGATCCCATAGTAGGAGTTCAACCCACGTGGCTCGATGGTATTGAACGCCGTGAAACGATTTATCTGAACACCGCTGTTACGGATCGTACTCTTCCTATCCCGAAATTGTCAGATAAAATGTGTACCCATTTATGTCATATCCTTGCCATGTCACAATTGTAAATTTTGGCCATTTTGCCAACCATAGCAGTGTATCATCACTTGATGACCTCCCAGTGAATCACACCTTTAACCATTCGTTTAGCAAGCGATTGTGCTCTCGTGATCCAAACCTCTGATCGGTCTACATTCAGTTGGCGCACCATGTCTTTGGACTCGTTGATGTACGGGGACACTTGGGTTATATGTTGCAAGACCGTGAAATGGGCTTGAGCGTATGTATCCAGATCGAGAGTGATTGATTTCCTTCTGATGGTCCCGATACCCTCTAGTCTCCCCTCATGACAAGATAGAGGCACACCAATCAGTTCCACCTGAGCCATGTAATCAATGCAGAACTCAATGACCTCTTCGGTTGCATAACCTTCGAAGATGCTACCCTCCGGTCGAGATCGATTCCATACGTAGAACTTGAGAATTCCCATGTACCTCTTGAATGGGTACATATGATGTAGGAACATATGGCTGCATATCTTTATCTCTTTCACAAGGTGAACAATGAGAAGGACCATGATATCAAAAAATGACGGAGGGAAATACATCTCAAGATGACATAGAGTCGTAACCAACATGGCCTGCAGAGCATCTAGTCCTTCGGGATCAGTGACCTTCTGAGCAATTGAGTTAAAGAAATAACACATCCTCAAGATTGCCACTCGGACCTTATTCGAAAAGATATTCCTTGTTGCAACAGGAGGCATTTGTGTTATCAGCACATGACAATCATGAGACTTCATACCAATTAATTTCAAATCTTCCATAGAAATAAGTTTCTTAATGCTAGCAGAGTAACCGAATGAAACTTTCACACCAAGCAAGCTTTGGCACAGTTCATTTCTCTCGGCCTTGGATGGAGTGTAGCAAACTGGGGGAAGGTACATTCATCCTTTATCGGTCTCTTTGGGTGCTAACTCGGTCTTTATGTTCATATCAACCAAGTCATGCCGTGCGTTAACACCATCCTTTGTTTTGCCACTAATGTTCAGTAAGAGACCAATCAAGCTATCACATACATTCTTCTCCACGTGCATGACATTGATGCAGTGGTGAACTTCTAAGTGCTCCCAATAAGGCAAGTCCTAAAAAATAGACCGCTTCTTCCAGATGTTAAATCCGACAGTCCTTAATTTACGCCCTTCCCAAAGACAACATCAATATGCTTAACCATATCATAGACCTCTTTCCTCTAAAAGCCCTTGAGCCGAACCGTCGTCCTTATTTTAAATGAATTGTTTCTTCATCTTGCGGATGGGTGAATCACAGGAAGGAACCTCTGGTGACACATATACACGCTTTTGCACGAGTTGTTCACCATACACTCTCTGTACCATCTAAGCGGTCTGAGCGGGCTTTGGCTCCTTTTGTACTGAACCCCGACACGTTACCAAGGGCAGGAAAATCATTGATGGTGCAGAACAACATGGCACGTAAAGTGGAGTTCTCTCGTTTGTATACATCCCATACTTGTACCCCTTCGTTCCACAGTGTCACAAGATCTTCCAGCAATGGTGCTAGGTACACATCATGTCAGACCCCAATTTTGGAGCTTGGGATCCCCTGTGTATATGGTGTCATTCTCTGGATCAGTAGCTGACACACACAGAATACTACGTTTGCTCAAGCACTTACCTACAGAAGCTCTAAGCGGTCACACGTGCTAGATTCGTAGCCACGACCATATTTGGTTGAAAATGGCAATTTAGGATGGTCTTAAAGAGGTCCTAGCACGGTTCTATAGTGATCTCAGGGAGGTTTTGAGTGACCCTAAGGAGATCATGCGAGGAGGTCCTGAGGAATTTGAAGGAGGTCCGGAGAAGCCAAGGGAGGTCCTAAGGAGGTCCTCAGGGGAGGTCCTAAGGTGGTCGAGAGAGGTCATGCGAAGGTCTTGTAGCTTATAAGGAGGTCCGGGGAAATCCTGGAAAGACTAAGGGAGGTCCTAGGACGTCTTGTAGTTCGCGAGGAGGTCTAGGGAGATCTTGGGAATGTCAAGGGAGATCCTAGGAGGTCCTATGGTTCATGAGGGAGTCCTGTAGTGGTCTTGGGGAGGTCTTGAGGAATGCTGTAGATACATCCTGGGGAGGTCATGAGGAGGTCGCGAGGATACGTCAAAAGAGGTACAGGAGGTCTTGGGACAACTAGAAGTGATCTTTAGACCATATAGGGGTAGTCGTGGGTCTCCTAGTGTTGGTCCTAGACCATCTAGGGGTGGTTGTGAGACATCTGGTTGTGGTCTTAGATCATCTAGGGGTGATTGTGAGACATCTGGTTGTGGTCTTAGATCATCTAGGGGTAGTCATGAGGCATCAGGTTGTGGTCTTAGACCGGCTAAGGGTGATCGAGAGTCATCTGATAGAGACCCTCGACCAGCTAAGGGAGGTCCTAAGTTACTTAGTAGCGGCTCTAGACCATCAAGGGAGGCCTAGAGTTCTTTTATTTGCACAAAGCCAAGTTTGAATTAGACTTAATAGAAAATCCCGATACTTAGCATTTTTACAAAAGGGGTTTATAAATGAGTTTTTATTTTACAAATACTAGTGGAGGTCCCACCTCCTATACCATTGAGTGGCTCTATCCACCCAATGCTTGGGTAATCCCGTATTTACCACTGGTCCCCGACCAGGCCTTTCTCAAATCCTTGGGGCCCCACCCCAGCCTTCCCTTTTCGTCACAAATAGTTTTGTAAAAATGAAGACTATATCAAGCAAGTTCTCAGCACCGCTCTTGACCGTGAGCACGGCTATCATGATAGTTTTCTTACTCTGCAGAGTTCGCACACTTTACCCTCAAGAGGTAATCATCTTGATATATCCACATGTTTCCTTAGACATGTGAATCAAGGAGAGATTACCACAAGGCCTTTACAATGCTCAACCTCAATGCACTCCATCCGCTCACTAAAGTTTCCACCGCCCTGAGCCCACTCCCTAGGCTCTCCGAGAGGCCCCCTCTTGTGCCAATGTGGTTCCTGTGGCTTTGTTCTCCCCCGGCTATCCACCCGCAATCAACCCAACGGCAGATCTACGTCGACGCGAGCAAATTAGTCGGCCAGATCGTACCCATTATAGACTTGTGGTTGCACTGTTTTTGCATGAGAGGTCATTCCAAGATTCGGTCCTTAATTGACCAGGGCGGTACATCCACATACTAGCCACTCTTTCCAACCGCCCCAGTCGAAAACAATTTTTCAGGTTTTATTGTTTTGGAAAATAACCATTTACTTCAACATACTAGCTAGGCTCCCAGCCTCAACTGCCCCAAATCATTTTCCAAAGTTTTTAATGATTGTGGTCGAGCAAATTAATGCCCGCATGACATTGTTTCTAAGCAAGGCTAAGCATGACACTTAGATATAGACTTATTAACTAGCAGGTAATCCATTAAGTCTAGGGTGTCAAAGGATAGTGTCCAAGTTCAAGGATTTGAAAGTTTATACACAAGTATTTGTTAAGGCATTAACTATAATCTAGACCAATTTAGTTTGATAAAACACAGCAATGCAGTTTCATAATTTAAAGCAACATAATTTGCAAAAGGTAGGTGCAACATGGTCAAAGGGTTGACTTACCTTGTTTAGAGTGCTGCTGATCGGGATCCTGGTCAACGAACAGTTCTTCGGTCGCCTCGGCTTCTATAATCGCAAAACAACCGAAAAGGGAAATAAGCATATATTCCAACTTAAATTGTTTTCAAATCTCCAAAGAACTCAAATAATGCAAAAATCGTAGATTAGAATGTGAGACTAGCACAATTGAAAACTCAGTGGTTGTCGGATCGGTGGAGGTCGTAGGAGCTACTGTGTTTCTAGAAAGATACGACAGGGAGGTCGTGGAAGTACTATGACTTGGGGTGGTCCTGGAGGTGCTGTGACTAGGGGAGGTCTTGGAATCACTGTAGCCAGGGGAGGTCTTAGAATTATTGTACTAGGGGAGGTCCTGGAATCACTATAACTAGGGGAGGTCGTGAGAGTGCTACGACCAAGGAAGGTCGTGGACCAAGAGAGTGGTCTTTGCGAAAAGGCCACGAGGGAGATCTAACAAGAGGGAGGTTTGGACCACTAGATCTAAACGAAGAGAGATCTGGACCGTTAGATCTAAACGATGAGAGGTCTGGACCCTTAGATCCAAACGAAAGGTGGTCTGGACCCTTAGATCTAAACGAAGAGAGGTCTGGACCGTTAGATCTAAGAAAAGAGTGGTCTGGACCCTTGGATCCTAACGAAAGAAGGTCTGGATCCTTAGATCCAAACGAAAGGTGGTCTGGTCCCTTAGATCTAAACGAAGAGAGGTTTGTACCGTTAGATCTAAACGAAGAGAGGTGTGGACCGTTAGATCTTAAAGGAAGAGAGGTCTGGACCCTCAGATCAAAACGAAGAGAGGTCTGGACTGTTAGATCTAAATGAAGAGAGTTATGGACCCTCAAACCCAAATAAAGGAGGTATGGGACCTTAGATCTAAACGAAGAGAGGTCTGGACACTTGGATCCTAACAAAAGAAGGTCTTGTCGGTCAAGATGAATGCAAAGGAGGTCCTGTCGGTCAAGATGAACGCAAAGGAGGTCCCGTCGGTCAAGATGAACGCAAAGGAGGTCCCGACAGTCAAGATGAATGCAAAGGAGGTCCTGTCGGTCAAAATGAACGCAAAGGAGGTCCTGGAGATACCAGGACCAGGCGAAGGTCATGAGAGTGTTGCGACCATGGGAGGTCGTGGAGGCGCCATGACCTGGGGAGGTCTTTGTAAAAAAGCCAAGAGGGTGATGTTTGCAAAAGACCAAGAAGGTGGTCTTTGCAAAAGGGAGGTCACGATTAAGAGGGTGGTCGTTGTAAAATGGGAGGTCCGTGCAAGGAGGGAGGTCGTGGAAGTGTTAACCGTGCATAGTCGAATGGGACGAATATTCAACTGTACAGCAGAGGTCGAAAGAAGCACAGGTTCAACTGTATGGATGCAATCGAATGAACCAGCGGAAAAGCCAAAGGAAGAACCGAAGGAACATCCAAGAGAGAACAAGACAGCTCGAACTAGGAAGAGCATCTGGCCACTAGGAACATACCGGTACGAGCTGGGAAATGAGCTAGTCAGAGCCGGCTGGCGACGTGGGCCACGACTTCGAGAGAAGCTCTATGTTGCAATAATAGCTTGAAGCAGAAGGGTGGTCTTCAGTCTTCAAGGTTGCTCCCTAGAAGCAGGTAATTGGTCTACTCGGATGTCTTGAAATGTCCTGGTCGGAGGTGAAAAGAGAGCGGTCTCCAAGGCTATTTCGATGGGTGCCTACGACAAGGCGGTGGTGTGGGGGCGCTCGTCAGAGACGAGCGCTTGAGCTTGTCTAGAGCTCGAGCTCTCTTGGAGGAAGAAGAGAATGGAGTTAGCACTAGAATGGCTAAGAAAAGCAACAAGGAGGCAACAAGGACTTGGGCAACCATATATATATACGCACAACCTGTCCAGGTGGGGTGGTCGGAGGGGTTGGTGCTGTTGACAGTATGGGCAGCATAGGGCAGCTGAATGACATCTTGGGTGACTACTATTAATGGACAATAGACCACACCACGCTGGACCTTTGCCCTAGCGCACGCAGCGCACGAGTGGGAAGCACGGTTGCCCCGCTTGACCACTACTAGTCGGAGGAACAGGAGAGGGGTGCACGGGAGTGGGCATGTCGGATTAGACACTGGGCTGATCAACACTTTAACCAAAGGAGATTGGGGATGAAGAATGGAAGATTAGAAAGACTTGAGAAAAGACAAAATGACAGGATGGTAGATAAAATCATGAGAGCAGAAGAGATGCAATATGTCGTCAAGCAAATCTCAAAGATGTAGGCAAACAAACGACATAAGACATTATACAAAAAGTTTTAAAAATCTCTCATTTTTACAATCATGAATTTTTGGGCTGTTACACATCAATATCATTCCCAGGTTGCTTCAGCCCGTAGATAAGTAGTGACATCACAATGTACTTCCACTTCATACACAGCCAAGGAGGAAGGTTGTACACACATAGATTCACGGGCCAGGTGCTATGTCGGTTCCTCATATTACCGAAAGGATTCATTCCATCTGTACTCAACCCTAACCTTATGTTCTTCGATTCCGCACCGAACTCTTCGAAGCTCCGATCGAAGTTTCTCCACTAGGCAGAATCAGCAGGGTGTCTTAGCTTTCCATCTTTCTTACGCTCCTCCGAGTGCCAACGCAGCAATCTTACCTCCTTTCGGTTCGCAAATAAATGCTTTAAACGTGGGATCATAGGCAGATACCACAACATCTTAGTAGGAGGTCCTTGCTTCACCTTAGCAGTATTCTTACGCTTGTATCGGGATGCTTTGCACATGGGACATACATGCATATCTGCATACTCTTTATGGTAGAGGATACAATCGTTCGGTCATGCATGTATTCTTTCTACTTCCATTCCCAATGGACAAAGAACCTTCTTTGCTTGGTAGGTGGTGCTGGGCAACACGTTTCCCTTTGGAAGAATGCCCGCTAGGAGACCTAACAACGCCGTGAAACTCTTGTAGGACCAACCATTGCTTACCTTCAATTTCAGCAGTTCAAGCACGGATGACAACCTTGTGTATTTCGGCTTGCAACCAGAGAACAAAGGTTTCCCCGAGTCCTCTATTAAGCCCTCGAATTTAGAAAACTTTCTCTCACTATAGTTCCCTTCTGCATCACGTAGCATCTGATCTAGATTGTCATCGTGCGACCTATCCTCATCAAAAGCACAGTCCACATCCGGCATATCATTGACTTCCTCGGCGATGTCGTCATTATTAACTTCTTATATAATCTGCTCTTCACCGTAACTGGTCCAACATGTATACCCTTTTTTGAAACCCCTTCGAATCAAGTGTGCTTCGATCTGCGCCGGGTTGTTAAACATCTTCATATTTCCGCAATCAATGCATGGACAATACATAAATTTTATCCCCTTCTTCAACATATCTTGCTCGGCGGCTCTTCTAAAAGCAAACACGCCATTAATGTACTCTTCACTCATACAGTTCTCACCGTACATCCAGTTTCGGTCCATCTACACTATGTATGTAACAAATTAGTGTCAAATTAGATTAATAAACCGCTAGTATGTACTTTTCCTATTGACGAGACATACTTAAATTGATTAGCGATAAACCTAGAGCAAATGTAAAGGGTTACAGATCGTTAACCTCGGAGCTCATGACGAAAATACCAAATATCCCGTGAGATTCCTCACCTTCTCCTCCTCCTCCCTTGATCCATAATGTGAACCAACCTCGCCAGCTGGCGCACGTGTGGGTCTTCTCCAAACTGAATTCCATTGAACGTGTTCACTTACCTCCGAGGGGCCTCGCCTGAAAAATGATAGTAAGGTGGTTGAGACAACTCCGTCAAATCATGACGAAGAAGGCTCATCATCCCACTAGCAGCTTCCAGGATAGCCATGGCTTCAGAGGTGGCATGCACTTGGATACAGTATGGAATGCTCCCTGTCACCCGTCTTGTAATAACATTGATCACCGCTCTATATTCCTCCATCCTGGGTCCTCGGTCTCGGTGATAGATGGCATACTCCGGCTCGTAGGTGAAATTACCCTCCACATCATTTCCCACAGCAATGCCGGGTATCAATCCACTCCTTCAGCATGGGTCTCCTTAACCAAATACCACCCACTCATTTATAGACAAGAAGATAAGGTAAGTGAGCAATTCAGTTTGAAAATCCAACTGAAAGTTGGGGTAAGAAAGGACACTAAGATGGGTAACAAATAAAAGATGTCATACTTGATTTTGTAGAAACTATTTTGTTATCAAAATAATTTTATAGAAGAATCACCAATGCTAACGACCATGCTATTTCTAACCTACAGTCAATATGGCTCTGATACCAACGCTGTGAGGACCCCTGGTATTAGATCGGTTCCAAATCAAAATATTATACCAAAGGCATAATTTTTAACATGGAACAAACCCAATGCTAGGTTCCCGGATATATGTCTTACAATAGTTCCCAAGATCAAAGACTATTGTACACACATCCTCAACAACATTGTACCATGTCATACAAAGGCCATATATGTATAACAAAACTTTACAAGACCAGTTCTGTAACACAAGTTACAAATAAGAAAAAGCACAACTAGAGGTAATAGTCTACAATGAAACATCAAGATAAACAACAAAAGAACCACCAAGTGTGCCCTAACACCCTCGAACAAGCGAGTGAAGGTAGAAATAAGCGTATTCGTTAGTGTTGCCTGATCGGCGCTAACGGATGTGTTGTATACATAACCGCCCTCACCTGCAACAAGTGGTTAAAGCACACAGTACAAAAGGTACTCGCAAGACTTACACAAAACTACCAAAAGAAGTGTTTAGTAGAACCTAACCAAAGAATTAGAACTTTTATATGCATAAGGCTGACAATAGAGAGGGTTATAGTGGCATTAGTTTTTGCATGAAGCAAGAAGTTTTACTTCTGTACTTACCAAGTTTTGCTAAGGCAGTTTTATAAGCAAGTTTGAACTAAAATAACAAGTAATTTGAGAATTAAACAACAACATGACAAATGTCACAGTGGTTATCCACTATGACGAAACAACATGCATGAACCACCAAGTTCATACCGATACCAGTATTTCCCATGCCAAAAATTTTCTTAGAGTCTAACTAAGCTGTCAATCAAAATAAGTGTCGTCCGTAACTGTGGACACGACTATTCGAATAGTTTTAACCCTGCAGGGGTGTACATATTTACCCACACGACTTAGTCAGCCCGTAAGCCTTCGGGTGCCTCCGAACGATGACACACTTCCTTTGGTATGCCGGCCGGGTAAACCAAAATTCAGTATTTTTCAGCAAGTCGATCTTATTGAGTTGAATCACCCATGTGTGACTAATCCCACTTAGTACAAGCTTCGATAGAGCTTGCTAACGAGAACACACATGTTGTGTCGGAATGCCGATCCAATGAACTACATCAAACCTGTGCTCACCCAAGACGTATTAAATTGCCATTGAGCCCTCTGAAACATGTGATCAATCCTCACATGTTCTCACACCACCTATTTTTCAACTCAATAAAATCAGCCCCTTACTTAACCAAGTAGTGCCCATACACTGCGTGTGGAAGTACGTAAGGTACTTGAATTGACTACCTCAAAGCTCAGTCTTTAATGATCCCACAAGACTAGCACATTCCCAAGTCTCGTGCACGAAGGCACCATCACTAGCAAACACTTGTCTAGATCTAAACCAAGTTTGAAACAAACAGAACTTAACTTAACTTTTAGTTTTTAACAAACTTAACAGAGAAACCAAAAATAGAAATCATTTAGTGTTCCCAGATTGACAAGATAAGCTTGTCAATCAACTATCGCTCTACTGACTTGCATGGCTAAGAAATTATCTACAGAACACTCTACTAACACCAGATTTCTATCTTAAGCATAAGTGTATGAGTTTGATTAAGGATAAGCCACAAAGATTGGGATATAACTAACTAACTCACAAAGTTTCGGTACTTCAAAAATATAGCATGCACACAGTTATCAATGCATTTCAAAATACTAATGTATCAAAAATGGGATCAACATAGTGCAAGAGGATGCTTGCCTTGGTAATAAACCACTTGTTCACTTTCTGGTTGATCAGAGGTATATTCACTCGCGTCGGGAAAACCAGAATCTAAAAAGAGCAATAACAAATGAACATCCAGAAAATACCAGATACCAAAATGCTGAAGAGATGCATGAGCAAGGCTATTAATGTGCAAGCTAAAGGTAAAAATGGATTCACAAAAGTGCAATGAACCTAATGATGGTTGTAACATCACCGGAGTTTGCCCGCGGCACGATAAGAAAAACAGCGATGGTTCAAAATTTGGCAAAAGTGGCTATACCGATTTGAACGCGCATTGTGCAAAAGACTTTTGCTTATGCTACTAGGGTGTCTAAGGGAGCTACCTGAGCTGAGATGGTGGTCGGAGAAGCTCTAGAGCTCGTCGACGATAAGGAAAACCAAAAATGACAATTTAGAGATCCACGGTGACAAGATAACCTGATCAAGGATTCAAAGAGTGGGTGATCAAGATAGCTTAAGCAAAGCTCCTAGATGCTCTAAAACAAAGGAATTGAACAATGGCTCACCAGTTTGGAAATGAGGATGAAAGAACCGATGTTGACCGGAATTAGGGGAGATCCAATTTCCCGATGATCCTATGAATCAAAAGATAAATTGATTGAGGAGTTTTGCTCAGCATATCCTAGAACATGATATGACGCACAAAAGATTGGAGATATCTCACCGAGCACGAAGATGACACGGGGATGGTTTTCAGGGCGCGCTCTAGACAACAAGATGACAACCTTGAGGTTCCAGAGCTACAAGAGAAACCAAGAGCTCCAATTAACAGGATGATCTAGGCATGAAGATAAGGGAGTAAGGAAAACAAGAATGATGGTTACGCCTTCGCAGTGAGGAAGAACTGGGTGCTTCATCAATTTGGCCGAAAAATGAAAAGATTGATTTTCATATCTTTCTCGCCGTTGAGAACGAGAAAAACTCATGCGTGGCAACAATGGCAGCAATGTGATGCCAAGTGGCGTTGCATGCATCGAAAAATACGGGCGCTAAGCCACCTCAACATCGATGTGCTCGGAGCTGGCGAAATAGCGTGGAGAAGATGAAGTTGAGTCACTGATTTGTGGACCCGAGCGGCCAGTCTCAATGGCGAAACAACATAGTGAGCTCAACCGAATGTGGATGTTCTGATCGTAAAAGAATGGCTCAGATTGAGTGGGATGTTCGGACAGTCCGAACGGCCCAACACATATTGACTGTGCGATCGAAATCCAACGGCACGAAAAAGGGGCGCGCTTGAGTTTCAAATGAAGGAAAAGCGGCACCGTTGGATCTGAATTCAATGGTTGATATTGAAGGGATGTTCGGACGGTCCAAACAGCCCATTCAATGCGGACGGTCCGATCTAGATCCAACGGTCTAAAATCAAGGCACGTTCGGACAGTCCGAATGGCCCAATTGATCCTTGCGGTTGATTTTGAATCTAACGGCTCGCGCGCGATGGGCTTTCCCAATTGGAAAAAGGCACAGCCTGAGAAAAATTGTTGACGATCCGATTGAAAATCGACGGCCCAGATTGCATGGATTGTTCGGACGGTCCGAACATCACAACTGATCTGGTCTGTTCATTTCAAATCGAATGGTTCACGCGTTAGGTTTAACCGAGGAAAGCAGCGCGTCCGATTGAAAATCAACAGTGAAGATTGTGTGGATTGTTCGGATGGTCTGAACGTCCTAACGCATCTGGTCTGTCCGTTTCGAATCGGACGGCTCGCGCATTTCAAAGGTTTGGGCTGAGCCCTTTGAATGTGATTGGGTTGGATCTAAAGGAACATAGCTGGGTCTAAACCAAGTTGCTAAGATTTGAGTCGCTACAGTGCCACTTGGCTTGGGCTGGTCTAAAAGGTTGACTAAACCCAAAATCAAACTTTAAAAGTTTGACTTGAGGGTTAAAAATATCAAATAAATTTATAAAAATACGATTTTTTTTTCTTCAGAGAAGCTACTGGGATGATATACATCCCATATAAATTTTGAAAACTCACTTAAACACAGTTTAAAATACTCACATTAAAATCCTAAGCTACACAGGTTTAAAAAGGAACATAGGTTTTTCGTAAGTTCAAACTGATTTTGAAAAATTTGACAAAAATTATCTTAATTTGTGAAAAATAACCTAGTATTTGATAATTTACTTCCTAGGCTTCAATACAAGTATTGACTCATATTTTCATTTGGACCTTCAACACAAGTCTTAGATTTAGTTTGAAAATGGAGGTTTTTAAATTGTAGCAAAATGCCCAAGTTTCAAAATGACCAAAAATGCTATGAAAAGCACTTTATTACTGTTCACTAAAACTGAGGCTATTACACACACATACACTCCTTTAGATCAAAGCTTATAACCTTAATTTATTCTGAAGGGACAAACAATTCTGGAAATGATGCAAAGACCAAACGAACCATGCAACTGATCAAGGCAACATCACTGACCATCCTTCAGCTTTGCAAGCTGAGGAGTAAGTGTGGATGAAACGGATTCAGTGGTAGATCGGAGTACTTGGCGACGGTGGTGCATTACCGTACTCCGGCGACGGCTTCGGCTTAGCATCCGGCTTGGGCACCGGCTTGAGGTCGGGCTTCGGCGGCACGGGCTTCTTGTGGAAATAGTCGAAGAAGTGCTTCACGATCGGGTGGTCACAGAGGAACGCCGAGGTGCATTCGAAAGACGAGTAGTGCATCTTGCCGGCGACGGCGACGAAGGTGTTCTTGCCGTCAGCGTTGTCGTCGGACAGCGGCACGATCTTGGACGGCTCCTGCCCTAGGCACGGGGTGCTCGCCGCGCTGTGGAGCTGCGCGAAGCAGTCGCCGCTGTGGAGGTCAGCGGCGAGGGGGATGCTGAAAGCGCCGGAGCTGTCCAGGTCGCCGACAGCCTTGCTCTCGTACTCACCGTTACCGTTCATGCATTTGATCGCTACCTGAAGACCTGACGAACATGGCCAAGCAACAGTTAGCTGTTAGCTCGATGATCAATTACTGACTAGCTTAAAAATCGACTCTATATATACCCTTGAAAGCCTCCTCAGGCTTCATGTTCTTCCTCGTGCAGTCAGCACACTTGGCCAAGCCGACGACGACGGATGCTGCCTCGCCGTCTTGAACGTTCGCGACGGCGATCACCATGATAATGGCACAGACGGCGCCAAAGAATAGTCCTCGAGGTGCAGCTCCCATGGATGAATAACCCTAGATAATAGCTCGATGTGTTATCTAGCTAGCAAGCTGTTGCTTGTGTGAAGTAGCTAGTAGCTAGCTGTGTGGGTGAAGAGCAAGGAGAGGGCATGCAAGGTTTATATAGGCGTCTGCATTGATCATCCAACTCGATCTGGACGTCAAAAAGGTTGGCGCCGAATTTACAGATCGCGAGTTAATGCGGTCCGTTGATTTGATCACGCACCGATTTGATATGATCTCCTCTCGGCTCTCAGTCGTCAGCTGGTTGATTATTACCTAGCTACGTCCCACCGTTTGTTGCAGCATGCATGTAAGTATGCACTGTACATGCATGGCACCTCTCATTGGTGGTATTTCGCAAGCAAAGTTGCTTTGATGTATCCCTTAATTAATTGTCATTAAGATAATCGAACAGTATTTTAAAAGGGCATTAGTACCTCCAAATGATTGCATGTTTCTTTGACAAGAAGCTCTTTTACAGTACCTGCCATTGAACTTGGACGGTTCATTCTTTTCAATCCAATGAGTTAGATTTATTAGGATTTGGTTGTACCACACTATAAAGTAGTACGAAGTATCTTTCCTTGAGGGGCAAAATAGTAACTACGTGTGATTATTTGAAGGGCATAACCCTAATTGCATTAATCTCATCCATCGTTGCACAAGACGAGGATGAAATTAATGGCCGCCAAGCTCCTGAACAGCTGCACCAAGGGATGACTTGGCATCTTGGTGATGACCTAGTAACCAAGACGAAATCAAACACAATTGGATTCATCGTTGAGAGACAGAGAGAGAGAGTCCATGTTGTCGGTGTATGATTATGTAGCGTAATTTTCATGTTAAGTGTTAACTTGGTGATAGGTTTGAGGTTCTAGGCGGCGTCGAGGTGCAAGCTCTTGGAAGATTATGTACAATCTGAATTAAAAATAATAATACCCTTTGAAAATTAAGGGTCGGAATCGAGTTGTACACCATAATACTTTAGGAAGTACAGTATTGTTAGTGCCCTTAAGAAATCAATGGCTAGTTTTGATTTCTACTACCACCTCTTACTAATAACCTGTGGCTTTCCTTTTGCTAGTAAATCAACGATAGAGTTACCTTCATGGTTACCGTCCTCATGTCTTATCATCTTTTTCTAATGAAGAATTTTTTTACGGTGATTTTCTAATCAAGAATTAATGCAATTAAGTATGATTTATTTTGGGGTAGATTGGAAGTATTGTTGATATCATAGAAGTATGATCGATGTAAAGTGTCGTTTACTATATATACTTGGTGCTCGGACAATATATATCCTTGTTGTGACCTTATGCCATCGCCTTTCCGATCGTGAAAGATGTTTGGCATCGCCTCAGACAATTGCATGTTGGAACTTTATTTTTTATTTTTTGAAAAAATTTCGTTGGGGGTAGAAATCACCAAAATTTCGGCATTTCGGTTGGTTTTCGAACTGAACGAAATCTGGACTTGAAGTGTGGACAAAATTTGACCAAAATTTGGACAAGATTTAATCAAATTTTCTCCAAAATCAGATTTAGGATGTAATTTGTCTAAATTCAAATATTTTCGATTTTTTTTAACAAATTATAAAAATTTCGGAGTGAGGGGTAATCACCGAAATTCAAAATTGTTTTCGCTGGTTCTGACAATATGCATGTTGTCTGAGGGTACCACCAAACGGTTGCCGAACCAAATGACATCTTGGGCATCTTCTAAAAATTCTTTGACTTTACCCGCCTTCAAATTTTCCCGGATTTCGGCTACCTCTGCATCGATTTTCTGAGCCTCAAAGATCTGGTCTTCAAGTGTGGTTTTCACCTCAAGGGCAGCGAGAAATCCCTCTTCAACCATCTCAAGACTTAGGCGCTGAAATTCAACACACAAGCCTTTAGCAAGAGGTGTTACCGACAAGCAGTTGCACTGCGATTTTCTGCTCAATGCGTCGGCCACTATAGTGGCTTTGACTAGATGATAATGAACACCTATATTGTAGTTCTTGATCAGCTCAAGCCATCTTCTTTGTCGCATATTCAGATCAGCTTGAGTTAATATGTACTTCAGGCTCTTATGATCAGTATAGATCTCGCAACGATTACCGATGAGGTAATGTCACCAGATCTTCAAAGCGTGGACTATGGCTGCCAATTCCAAGTCATGAGTAGGATAATTTACTTCATGAAGCCTTAATTGCTTGGATGATACAACTCGGCCCTCTTGCATGAGAACACTCCCAAGTCCATGGCAAGATGCATCGCAACAAATATCAAAACTCTTGTGGATATCTGGCAGAGTGAGAACTGGAGCTTTGGTCAGGAGTTCTCTCAAAAGCTAAAAACTTTCTTTACACTCGGCTAACCATTCGAACTTCTTCTCCTTCTTCAAAAGCTGGGTCAAAGGTCTTGCAATTTTGAAGAAATTTTCAATTAACCTACGGTAATAACCCACAAGTCCAAGAAAACTTCGGATGTCAGAAACACTTTTGGGCTGACCCCCAATCTAGTACATCTTGTACCTTACTTGGATCAACAGTGATACCACCTTCAGATAACACATGCCCCAAAAAGTTGACTTTATTGTGACAGAACTCACACTTGCTGAATTTCGCATACAGCTGGTACTTACGAAGTGTTTCGAACACAAGCCTCAAATGCTGCTCATGCTCTTCATCAGACTTGGAGTAAATGAGAATGTCATCGATGAACACGAAAACAAACTTGTTCAAAAATTCCATGAATACTGAATTCATGAGATTCAAGAAGTGTGCTAGAGCATTTGTTAGACCAAAGGACATGGCAGTATACTCGTACAAACTGTAGCGAGTAGAGAATATTGTCTTAGGTATGTCCTCAGCCCTGACTTTGATCTGATGATAGCCTGATCACAGATCAATTTTGGAAAAGACTCGGGCTCTAGTCAATTAGTCAAAAAGATCATCAATGCGAGGAAGAGGATATTTGTTTTTGACAGTGACTTCATTTAACGGACGGTAGTCCACACACATCCGCAAAGTCTTGTCTTTCTTCTTGACAGAGATGGCCAGGCATCCCCAAGGCGAGGTGCTCGGTCGGATAAATCCTTTGTCAAGCAATTCCCCAAGCTGTTTCTTCATTTCTACTAGCTCGTTGGGAGGCATCCGATAAGGTCTCCTTAATATTGGAGCAGTACCGGGTACTAGCTCGATTACGAACTCCACCTCCCGATCTGGGGATATGCCTAGAAGGTCTATAGGAAAGACATCTAGATACTCACAAACTACTGGTACCATCTCCATGGTTGGGGTGGCATCAACTCTCAAAGAATAAAGATGAGAACCAACCGTCTTGGAATGAAAAACAACTTGAATGCCGTTTTCATTTGTCACGGAAATGGATCATTGAACACAATTAATTTGCCCCTGATTCTTGGACAGCCAATCCATTCCCAAGATGACATCCAACCCTTCAGAATCTATCACTATCAGATTTGCCAAAAATTTTACCCCTTGGATCTCTATGTTGATGTCATGACAGATCTGATCGGTTCTAAAAACCGATCCAGGTCATTTAATCAGATAAGGCAGTTGGAGTATATGCATGTCTAACTGATGTTGAATGGCTTCAATAAAAGTATTGACTTGTATTTTCATTTGGACCTTCAACACAAGTTTTAGATTTAGTTTGAAAATGGAGGTTTTCAAATTGTAGCAAAATGCCCAAGTTTCAAAATGACCAGAAATGCTATGAAAAGCACTTTATTACTGTTCACTAAAACTGAGGCTATTACACGTCACACACACACACACACACACACATACACTCCTGTAGATCAAAGCTTATAACCTTAATTTATTCTAAAGGGACAAACAATTATGGAGATGATGCAAAGACCAAACGAACCATGCAACTGTTCAAGGCAACATCACTGACCATCCTTTAGCTTTGCAAGCTGAGGAGTAAGTGTGGATGAAACGGATTTAGTGGTAGATCGGATTACTTGGCGACGATGGTGCATTACCGTACTCCGGTGACAGCTTCGGCTTAGCATCCAGCTTGGGCACCAGCTTGAGGTCGGGCTTCGGCGGCACGAGCTTCTTGTGGAAATAGTCGAAGAAGTGCTTCACGAACGGGTGGTCACAGAGGAACGCCGAGGCGCATTCGGCAGACAAGTAGTGCATCTTGCCGGCGATGGCGGCGAAGGTGTTCTTGCCGTCGATGTTTTAAATCGCCGCACAATGGCACGATCTTGGGCGGCTCTGCCTCGGCACAGGGTGCTCGCCACGCCAGGAGCTGTGCGGCAATCCCATGAGATTCCTCACCTTCTCCTTCTCCTCCTTCCTCCTGTTAGTAAAGAACTGGCGGAGAGAGCACTCTTGTGTTAGTAAAGAAGGATAGTTTTAGTTTAGGTTACAAAATGTAGAAATGTGAGTGAATACTAAAAGGAAACTATGAACTCGTGTGCTTCTTATACAGTGCAATTGTAATAGCTGTGTTGTGTGTCCAAGGGCTCAGCAAATGCGCGCTAACCAAGTGCAATGTCTAAGGTCCAATTTTGCCAATAGTACATAATGGTCCAATTTATATATGTTATAATATCACAATTTGTGTACTCCATATATATGTAGATCCATACACTCACTACCAGAATCGTCTAATTTCCGAAGTGCTCAGAAGTTTCCCGAGTGTTTTGAATAATACACTCGGGAACTTCCGAGTGCCTCATGAAACACTCGGGGAGAGAAGAAAACACTCGGGAAATTAAAATTTCCCGAGTGTCCGATCGGACACTCGGGAAACTTTGACGGGAGCAACGGGAAAAATGATCTCCCGAGTGTCGTTTGTTATAGACACTCGGGAGGTAAAACAACAGGCAGCGCCATTTCCTCCCCCGCGCACGCCCATTTCTAACTCTCCGTTCCCCAAACCCCCCACCCCCCCCGCGCTGCTGCTCCCCTAATCCCCCCGCGCGCTGCTCTCGATCTCCCCCACGACCGGCGCCGCGCGCTCCCTCCCCGTCCCTCCCAGTCCTCCGCCGCCTCCACCCTCCGCTCCGCCCCCCTGCCTCACTCGACTCCGCCTCCCGGCTCCGCCTCCCTTGGCTCCCTCCTCCGGGCCTGCCCCGACTCCGCCTCCCGGCTCCCTCCTCCTTCCCGCCGCCTCGCTCCGCCTCCCAGCTCCCTCGGCTCCCTCCTCTGCCGGCGTCGCCCGACTCTGCCTCCCCAGATCCCTCCTCCTGGCGCCGCCCGACTCCGCCTCCCGGCTCCTCCTCACGGCCGCCGCCCAGGTCCCTCCTCCGATCGCGCCGCCCCCTCCGGTGAGCATCCAAAAATACTTTATGGACGAAATCATCCAGTAGACATGACAAACAATATTTGTTCTCCTGCTGCCCCACTCCTCCTTTTAAGTAATATTTTCAAAGTTGAATTACCTAAGGTGACATTTGGAGACATATTAGCAGATCCTACCATACGACCAAAGGGTGAGTTTAATCTAGTTAGATGGGAATCAAGATTACCACCTTACAGGCTTACACCATGTTTATTCACTATGTGCCAACATGTGTTGATGACAAGCCGGAAACATCCTCGCCAGGGACGAAGTGACGTCGACTGTAGCTTTATGTCATGATGCAGCTGAAATTTTTTTTACTTTAGTTTGAGTCAATTTTACTAGTTTAGTCCTGAAAGCTATAACACCATTGTAGTAATTTTAAACCTTTAAGCCTAAGGTTGTGCTTGAATTGTCCAACTACCAAAAGCAGCTTGTCATAGCTATAGTATGCAGTAATGAGATAGCCACATATGGCTAATAGATTCGTAATATGAGAACTTTTACTTAGCTACATGATTTATGTTGGACTATATATAATAATGCATTGAACTATCCCTTTCTCCTCTGTTTTGCATTGATTTTATTGTGGAGTATATAAAGATTGTTTTTAACATCTAGGTACTAATTCTACTTAGGTTATAATTTATAATTTAATTGTAATGTTGTTACAAGCGTAGGATTAGAGGAGGTCTGTTTGTTCCCATTTATTACCTTTTTTGATTTTTGTTAGTTACAACAAAGCGCTTTTAGGAGCAAAAGAATGAAGATACTAATTTTTAAAAATATTTTGTGTAACTGAAAGTTTTGTGATCATATTTTAAACATGTTGAGTGATTACCAAGACTTCTCTATGCATCAACTCTACACTCTACGTAAAGCTTTTATTGGATATTTATCGAGCCACAAGATCGATCCTATGTCAATTACCTAATATTGCACTCGCTACTACAAAATGGTTTTATTACACATATTATGTATTCAGCATTCGACAATGATTTGTTAGATCTAAGGACCTATTTATAGCATAGTTATTGTAAAAGAATTTACTTATTTCAATTTCTTTTACTATTTGTCTTTTAAAATTCATGTGATACATGCAATTCCTAAATCTATCTACATCGATCGTGAGAATGGCGATTTTGTAAGTATAGTAATTTGAGTGTGATGATGTGGGAGCGATTGTCATGGAGATTGTAGGGATGACTCACCGGTGGACAAGGTCGCCATTGACGAGTAGGTGCTGTGCCCAGCACTTTAGAAGAAGGTTAGCAGGGGCAGGCAAAGAATTAGAGGGATTGGGAGAGAATAGAGATTGAATAAAATAACTAAATTGCATGATTTTCTAAGCATGATCTTGTATGTCTTCCATTTATTTGCTGCATGTTTTTAGTTTTTTGTAGGAGCTTACTTGATTACGTTATATTACATTTTTCTATGAGCTTACTTGATTACGCTATATTAATTGATTTATTTCATTTCATTTCATTTCAGGACACCAAGAAATGAGTGGCGTCGAAGAGGCAGCATACTCTAGTCGAGGCAGACGCTTGTTTTCCACTCGAGGAGGCAGAGGGGTAGCCGCGGCCACTCGAGGAGGCAGAGGGGCAGCCGCGGCCCCTCCAGGAGGCACAGGGGCAGCCGCGGCCCCTCCAGGAGGGCAGAGGGGCAGCCGCGGCCACTCGACGAGGCAAAGGGGCAGCCACGGCCCCTCGAGGAGGCAGAGGGGCAGCCGCGGCCCCTCGAGGGGGCAGCGGGGGGTCTACCTCTAGTAGATCAGGCTCCTGTACCCCGCAGCCCTCGCATGCTGATGATGTGGAGTATGAGCACCGTGAGGCGGAGGATGAGGAGGAAGAGCACCCTGAGGCGGAGGGTGAGGAGGATGAGCACCATGAGGCACAAGAATTTTGGATGCGAGGACCTGCGAACCTACCACGACGACCAACCCGAGAGGCGAAGACTGTCATCATTCCTGTTGGCGACACGTAAGTAACTGTTTACACTTTCACTAATTTAGCCCACTTACTTGTATACCTCAAAAAAACTAATATGCAGGCAATGGTGAGAAGAAGGCGGGGGTGAGAAATGTAGACTTCCGAACGGCATAATTGGCGTGTTGATTCGATGGCACTTCCTGGCTTGGTCACCTCAGAGGAAGGCGGAGCCTACATGGACATGGTGCCACTACAAGGTCATTGAAGATACCGCCAACAAGGAGAGGTTCCATTTGACAACCTGCTTTGCGGTGGAGGAAAGTTTTGGGTAAGTGATGAATATTCAAATCTGCTTCTATGTGTTCCTATGCATGTTAGGGTTGATTTGATCACAACTCTCGAGTCTCAATTTAGTTACTATACTAACTTACCACACGAATCCCAAATAATATGTACTTCTACATGATGCAACAGGACAGAGGAAAGCCAACAATTGAAATATATTTTCTACTTTGTGACTAGATGACTAGATGAGGCATAAATGTTTGGGTAAAATAATGGCCCCAATGTTCAATCACCTAACAGCAACCAGCTATTTAACTCAAAGATTAATAATTTTCAGTGTATTAATACAAACTAGATCATTAAACAACCATACTTAACTTACGGTAGATTAGGCTAGTTTTGCTCAATCTATTCATGTTCGGATAGTTCTCTTAATTGTGACAGACAACTAAATCATCATCAACTATTTATTAGCGGGTACATGGCTAAAAATGGTAGTTTTCGTCCAAAGACCTATCTAAATTGCACAAGGACTACTAATATTTTGAAGAACACAGAAGCCATTTGAGGACAAAGTCGATATTTTGTGTTTTTATGCAAACCTAACCTAGCTAATCTCACTTGTTTGGTACTAAAACTTCAAGTAGTCTGACATGTTTAATTTACCTCTTTTGGATGTTTAGTAGGCAAGTAATAAATGACAACTAACTTAATCATCTTTTTCTTTATCAATTCCTTTTCGCTTTCATCAACTAACTTAATCATCTTATTCTTTATCAATTCTTTATTCTTGGATTGTAGTGGTGGTTTCGATGAAATTTGAGGGACGAAAGTCGATTCTAGGAGAGTCTTTGCGTAATTGTGTTAAGAAGTGATCCCACAGATGTTCTCTGAGCACGCATCCAAGCGGTGATCTATTACCACACACAAGTCCTTGGACAGCAAATTCGTAGGGCCGAGGCTTGCCGAACGCATATCACTTTGGACGAGTACATGCAGGTAACCAACTGAACAAACGATGTCCTTGATTACAATCAATTCTAGTTTATTCATATTTAACACTTGGTTAATTTAGGCAATACCTTGGTGGGTCCTTAAGTGTGAAGATGCATGCAGCAGATTGCCCGAGAGAGGTGGTGCAACGAACGATGGTTAGAGGACTCTCGTGCTGCTAGGGAGCGGAGATTGTTGATGGACGGGACAACACATCGTCAAGGCAGCTCCTCCATGGCTCGTTACAAGAAGAACCTGGTAGGTCAACATGTTCATATTGATTGTATGTTGCGATACATATTTATTGACCGCCGTGGTTTTTTGGGTGCAAAGAAAAGAAGAAGCAGAGGCTGTCTCCGATATGGAGGCATATTTAGAAGCTAGGAGGGTGATCGAGGGCACCTTGTGCGACCAAATGCGTCTGACGAGAGAACTTGGTACGATTTCTGATCATTTTGTCCCTGATGATTTTCGCTCCCTGATTATTTTGTCCAACAGGCTACATATACTGATGCTTCCTAGGAGATTCATGGCCCGGACTACAACGTCATGAATTCACCACTGGACGCGAGTGCTGTGTACAAGGCTGGAAAGGGGAAGAAACATGGTCGTTTCTTCATGGGTGCCGGCTACATTAGCACACTGACAACCCTCTCGGAGGTCCGATCCACGAGTGCTGCATCAACGGATGAAGTACACCTTCAAAGTCGACAGCGACCATCACATGGGATCGAGTCTCGGGTTTCTGAGCTTCAGGCGCAGCTGCGACAGGAAATTGTGGCTAGGCAGCGGTTGGAGCAAATGCTCCTGCAGGTTAGTTGGAGCGTGGTAGTACAATAACAAGGTAATATGCAATATATATATATATATATATATATATATATACATACATACATATATATATATATTCATACTTGGCTAATGTATGGCAATGTGCAAACAAATATGCAGGCACTCGGGACCGGGACTCGACTTAATAGCCCTCCGTCGGGGAACCATCGCCTCACTTATCTGCTCCGGTTAGTAATCGCATCTTGATTATTATATTGTTAGTCTCTTATAATCGCTTGATTCGAAGACATTGAAATGACATGCAATGTAATTATTGGTCGCTACTGCAAATTTCTTATAATGCGATTTCTTATGAAAATGTAGGGAACGGTGGGATCAATTGCTTCTCTTGCTAATCTCAAGATGTTGGTGCTAATGTTAATGAAGATCATGTGAATCGTCCATCGCCGAGAGGCCACCACCGGTGCTTGCTATTTTCATGATCTACTAAAAGGATACCAATATTAGAAAACATTCACAATCGGTGATTGCTAAAAATGGATAAAAATGGCTACATATATAACTAATTCTCTATATCTATATCATAAATTTTTTTGAAATGTGTCAACATATAATAATTTGTATGTACACTCCTTTCTATGAATTTGATGATAAGTGCTTGAGACATAAATGTTGATCAAGAGTTCACAATGACAAAATATTGAGAGTTGGAGTTTAACATTTTTAGCACTTTGTGCTTTTCATGTTCTATATTGTTAGGTGCTAATAAGCACATCAACATATAGTTTCACTCATTCCTTTTACAAGATAGTACATCATTACACTAAAATTTCTCTTGCATGTCTTTGTAGATGACATAAGTAAATGATCAATTAGGCCACAAGCTAGTGGCCCACACCCTGTGCATGCCCTTAACTCGATTTGCCATGTTATTAGGTTGCTCATCATGATTTAAAGGAATTTTTTGCTTTGTCAATAGTTTGGTTAATTATCTTTTCATGTAATATCAATTCCTAACTTTTGTTGTAAGATGGCACTAATATTAAGTTTTACTCTATCTGCAGAACTCCCAAAATGATGCTTTTGTGCACAGAAGATTGAAGCAGGAAATTCTGTGCATGCAAATGGTTGTAGTGATACTTGCTTTTGTTTTATGTATATAAGAGTATGAAATTACTATTTGGAACTGTCATATGTATAATGCCTTATGCTTACATTTTCGAACTTGAACTTGAATGTTATGAGCTCGGGAACTGTTATGATGTCTTTTGTTCGATCTATACATACATACATACATACATACATACATATATATATATATATATATATATATATATATATATACATATATTGTGGATTGGATGGATGGATTATTTGATTGCTGTGGAATGGATTTTAAATAAATTTGTGAAAAATGGGGTTCTGCTGATTTGTCGATTTCCCGAGTGTTTTGTACATTTCCCGAGTGTTTTTGGCACTCGGGAAATTGACCAAATATTTCCCGAGTGTCGACACTCGGGAAACCGACAAAAATTTTCTCGAGTGTCAACACTCGGGAGAACGTGACCCGTGGCAATTTCCTGTCGGATTCGTCGGAAGCTTTCCCGAGTGTCGTTTTCGCTATGCACTCGGGAAAAATGGCCAGGTGTCAATTTTCCCTGGTTTCGTCGGTCAAACGTTGGAAACATTCCCGAGTGTTTTTTCAGCATATTACCTAGTGTCAACACTCGGTAAAGATTCCGTTCTGGTCGCGAAGCCGTTCACCGGATTTTCTCCGAGTCGTGAGTTTCCGAGTGTATACATATACACTCGGAAAGTAATATTTCGAGTGTAACACTCGAAACTGCTTTTATCCCGACTAATCTATCCCGAGTGCTTTTTCCGAGTGTCACACTCGGAAAGATATTTCAGTGTTTGTCCCTATTTCCGAGTGTTTTTGGCACCCGGGAAAAATCCTGTTCTGGTAGTGACTAATAGTATTTGTACTTAGGATGCACGTAAATAACAATATTGGTTCTATATTGGGGCCATGAGGCAATAAATTAGAAACATATAACAATTAGAAAAAGTAAAAGAAATGAGAACAAAAGTTTGCCAATGGAATTTTTCTTATATTATCAATAACATAATATTGTTGAAACCACGTAGCCTAGCCTGTGCGGATGCACGGATTGATGACTAGTAGTACAGAATGGTACTATGTACTAGAACAGTAGAGCTAGAAAAGCAAGCATGGAGAGTCAAGCATTTTAACCTTATGACATTCTGTTTTTCTTAAACAGATAAAATGATTTACGGAGAAGAAAGTTGCACAAAAGAAACTTGCAGAGCTTACATACCGAAAAAAAGGAATAGACACGTCACACACGCACACATACACTCCTGTAGATCAAAGCTTATGACCTTAATTTATTCTGCAGGGACAAACAATTCTGGAAATGATGCAAAGACCAAACGAACCATGCAACTGATCAAGGCAACATCACTGACCATCCTTCAGCTTTGCAAGCTGAGGAGTAAGTGTGGATGAAACGGATTCAGTGGTAGATCGGAGTACTTGGCGACGGTGGTGCATTACCGTACTCCGGCGACGGCTTCGGCTTAGCATCCGGCTTGGGCACCGGCTTGAGGTCGGGCTTCGGCGGCACGGGCTTCTTGTGGAAATAGTCGAAGAAGTGCTTCACGATCGGGTGGTCACAGAGGAACGCCGAGGTGCATTCGGCAGACGAGTAGTGCATCTTGCCGGCGACGGCGACGAAGGTGTTCTTGCCGTCAGCGTTGTCGTCGGACAGCGGCACGATCTTGGACGGCTCCTGCCCTGGGCACGGGGTGCTCGCCGCGCTGTGGAGCTGCGCGAAGCAGTCGCCGCTGTGGAGGTCAGCGGCGAGGGGGATGCTGAAAGCGCCGGAGCTGTCCAGGTCGCCGACAGCCTTGCTCTCGTACTCACCGTTACCGTTCATGCATTTGATCGCTACCTGAAGACCTGACGAACATGGCCAAGCAACAGTTAGCTGTTAGCTCGATGATTAGTTACTAACTAGCTTAAAAATCGACTCTATATATACCCTTGAAAGCCTCCTCAGGCTTCATGTTCTTCCTCGTGCAGTCAGCACACTTGGCCAAGCCGACGACGACGGATGCTGCCTCGCCGTCTTGAACGTTCGCGACGGCGATCACCATGATAATGGCACAGACGGCGCCAAAGAATAGTCCTCGAGGTGCAGCTCCCATGGATGAATAACCCTAGATAATAGCTCGATGTGTTATCTAGCTAGCAAGCTGTTGCTTGTGTGAAGTAGCTATTAGCTAGCTGTGTGGTTGGGTGAAGAGCAAGGAGAGGGCATGCAAGGTTTATATAGGCGTCTGCATTGATCACGACGTCAAAAAGGTTGGCGCCGAATTTACAGATCGCGAGTTAATGCGGTCCGTTGATTTGATCACGCACCGATTTGATATGATCTCCTCTCGGCTCTCAGTCGTCAGCTGGTTGATTATTACCTAGCTACGTCCCACCGTTTGTTGCAGCATGCATGTAAGTATGCACTGTACATGCATGGCACCTCTCATTGGTGGTATTTCGCAAGCAAAGTTGCTTTGATGTATCCCTTAATTAATTGTCATTAAGATAATCGAACAGTATTTTAAAAGGGCATTAGTACCTCCAAATGATTGCATGTTTCTTTGACAAGAAGCTCTTTTACAGTACCTGCCATTGAACTTGGACGGTTCATTCTTTTCAATCCAATGAGTTAGATTTATTAGGATTTGGTTGTACCACACTATAAAGTAGTACGAAGTATCTTTCCTTGAGGGGCAAAATAGTAACTACGTGTGATTATTTGAAGGGCATAACCCTAATTGCATTAATCTCATCCATCGTTGCACAAGACGAGGATGAAATTAATGGCCGCCAAGCTCCTGAACAGCTGCACCAAGGGATGACTTGGCATCTTGGTGATGACCTAGTAACCAAGACGAAATCAAACACAATTGGATTCATCGTTGAGAGACAGAGAGAGAGAGTCCATGTTGTCGTGTATGATTATGTAGCGTAATTTTCATGTTAAGTGTTAACTTGGTGACAGGTTTGAGGTTCTAGGCGGCGGCCGAGGTGCCGAAGTTCTTGGAAGATTATGTACAATCTGAATTAAAAATAATAATACCCTTTGAAAATTAAGGGTCGGAACTGAGTTGTACACCATAATACTTTAGGAAGTACAGGTACTGTTAGTGCCCTTAAGAAATCAATGGCTAGTTTTGATTTCTACTACCACCTCTTACTAATAACCTGTGGCTTTCCTTTTGCTAGTAAATCAACGATAGAGTTACCTTCGTGGTTACCGTCCTCATGTCTTATCAACTTTTTCTAATGAAGAATTTTTTTTACGGTGATTTTCTAATCAAGAATTAATGCAATTAAGTATGATTTATTTTGGGGTAGATTGGAAGTATTGTTGATATCAGAGAAGTATGATCGATGTAAAGTGTCGTTTACTATACTTGGTGCTCGGACAATATATATCCTTGTTGTGACCTTATGCCATCGCCTTTCCGATCGTGAAAGATGTTTGGCATCGCCTCAGACAATTGCATGTTGGAACTTTATTTCTTTTTTGAAAAAATTTCGTTGGTGGTAGAAATCACCAAAATTTTGGCATTTCGGTTGGTTTTCAAACTGAACGAAATCTGGACTTGAAATGTGGACAACATTTGACCAAAATTTGGACAAGATTTAATCAAATTTTCGCCAAAATC
Organism: Phyllostachys edulis; assembly: GCA_036346405.1. Lineage (NCBI taxonomy): Eukaryota > Viridiplantae > Streptophyta > Magnoliopsida > Poales > Poaceae > Phyllostachys > Phyllostachys edulis. The sequence goes on along the minus strand of CM070563.1, from coordinate 45,722,833 downwards.
AGATTTAGGATGTAGTTTGTCTAAATTCAAATATTTCTGATTTTTTTAACAAATTATAAAAATTTCAGAGTGAGGCGAAATCACCGAAATTCAAATTTGTTTTCGCTGGTTCTGACAATATGCATGTTGCGAGCAACCAGCAACCAGCCTCACAGCATTGATTGTTGAAGAAAAGGCTAGAGGCATAGCCGCACGTCACGTCAAGAGAAAAGAAATGCAGCAAGCTCTCTCCAAAGGAAGTCTCCAACAAGTTTGCTTCATGTACACGAAAGTTGTAACGACCAAACTTAGGATTGTGTTTTAAATGTATGAAAGTATGAGATTTTTAAAACTTTTGATGTATTTCATGAGTATGCACTTGGTTTTCTAAAAGTTTGTTTTGAAATTTCGAACTTTTAAGTTGAATTCAAGTTTCTATTTGATTCCAGAAAATTGTTTATATAAAATTTTCTGGAATTAATTTATTAAAATACTAGATTAATTATCATGATTTAATATAAATTGTCCCAAATTTTTAGAGGTCAAATTGACTTCATCAAAATCCAAACCAAATTAACAATGTAGTTTTGGAAAGGAAATTATTTCAGACAAATGGAGTATGAACAGTAACTACAACCATTTTTCCTAAGTCCTATTTGAACATGAGAACAGTTGCAAAAATTTTCGGAATTTTCAGAAATTATTTGCTATTTTTAACAGCTTAGTCAAACTTGTTAGTTTTCGGTCAAAACCAAATCAAACCCTAGCCGTTCGAACCGACTCGACCAGGTCCGACCGCACCACCTCGTTGAACTCGGACCCGAGTCCGACTCCGACCGGAATCGACCCCCACTTGATTTGACTCAACTTCCTTGACCGCCCTCGAAGTGTCTCTTGGTCTTCATGAAGCTCCCGAGCCAATCCATTTCCTCTCTTTCGCACTCTCTCGCCTTCTCCGCTTACTTCTTTTTCTCGGTCGAGGTAGAAGACGAAGGCAGTGCCGCCGCGTTGGTGACTTCTGCGAGCCCACGACTCTACCGCCGGGTTCCACGTTCAACGCTGCACCCGGTTTGGCTAGTCCCAGTCCTTAGCGTACACTGAGTCATCGGGGACAACTCCTTTGTCCTCGCGTCCAGCAGCCACGGCCTCGTAGCTCGCGGGTGTTCCAATGAGTCCCTTTCAATGTTATCTGGCCCATTGTGATTGCGTCATTCTACTGAGTCTCGTAGCGAGTTTAATTTGACTTTGGTGCAAAACTGAGGGTGTACGACGCCATCTTCTCTGGCAACGGTGAGCCACCGTCGTCGTTATTCTGGTCGACACAGTCCTCCATCACCGTCGTTGTCTTGGGTGTTGTGCTCTTGGGCCAAGGCGATCCCGAGGCGAACCTCCCTGAGTCTTCTAGAAGCCCATAGCTCCTTCTCCGCGACGACCACTTGTTCGGATCCACTTCCGACCACTGTGAGCTCGCCGCCATCAACCATCGACCTCCGCGTCGCCACCAACGACTTCGCGAGGCTGCTGCGCATCTGGTGGTGTCATCCCTGAGCCTAGAGCATCTCTCCTTCGCCGGATTGCCCTTCTCGCCGCGCGCGCTCACGCACGGTGAAACTCCGATGAGACGCCAACGTATTAGGTAATAGAAGGTCATTAGTGCTTAATTGATCTCTTAAGTGTTTGTATGACTTGTGGACCCCACCGGTGCTAAACGGGTTTAGAAATCTAATTGGAACCATTTAAATCCTTTGAGTCTATGACATGTGGGCCCGTACGGCTGGTTAAGTGAAGGTGTAAGTTTGTGAAGTACATTTTCTTGTAAAGAAAGCGTATTTCTTTTATGCTTAGATAGAAGTTACGTTTTTGTAAACCGAAGACGTATTCATGGAATACGCCTTCGACGTCATGATCGGCCAAGGCTGGCTCAAAGTTGACCTGGTTAGCCTCGCTTCAGGTCCCACTGGTCAGTGACCGTGGGCTAGCTGAACACGCGTGTAAATAGTATTAAATGCTTTTAGAAATTTTGAATTGAATTACTTTTGCACTAAAAATTCAAATAATTTTGAAAATTCATAACTAATTCAATTTAGCTCCAAATTGAATTAAACCAATTTTGTTGGCTTCATTTTTATTGTACTTTTAAATGGAATAGATTTTAAGTATGTTTTTGTCCCAGAAAATATTGGATTTAAATTAATGTCTAAAAGGAATTGTTTTCACCTATAGGCCTTAGAGTGAGCACTTTTGGATATTTTGTAGGAATAGATTGAGGTGGGACCTCACTGTAATATTATCGTAATATGGTACTTGTTATATTCTGTTTGCCCTCTTTTGTAATATGGAATAACAGGCATGTGCGCCATGTAATGTTTGACTAGTATGTTAAAAATTCATGTGTGCTGTCCCTAAATCTTAAAAATATGGATGCTATCAGTTTAGATTAAGTTACAGTAGTTTGGGATGATAATGCTTGCTGACCTACTTAACTTCAACTTATTCCCTCTTACCATGCGAACGCTTGTTTACTCTTGGATTTGATTGATCAGGATGCCAGTAACGCGCTCAGTTTGCTAGCTCATGGCAACGGGAGCCACCTCTGGATCACAACAACTAGGGGGTGAGACTCCTGCACCTTCACAACCCAATCCTTAGCATCCATCTCAGCCTGCTGCTACTACAGAATCCGAAGTTCTACCACCGCCGCCCACCATGGCCCAAGTGCTCGCCATGATTGAGCAAGGATGGCAAACCAACACTCTTCTATTACAACAGTTGCTACAGAACACTGCAGGTCTCAGCACTGCTGCCGAAGGAAATAGAGCTGCTATCAACCAATCATCATCCACGATGGCGCGAGTTCATGTGAACTCGGCCACCCACCTTTGCATCAGCTGCCGATCCCCTCGACTCTGATGATTGGCTCCGTACAGTGGAGAGCAAGCTGGTCATTGCCTAGCGCACTAACGAGGAGAAGGTGTTGTACGCATCTTACCAACTTCAGGGCTGAAGAATCTAGACACACCATTATGCCTTAATGGAGTATTTTGGTGATTAATGACAAATCTATTTGTGAGGCTAACACTTTTATTGATATACTATTGCTTAGTCTCAATTGGATAAAAAGGTGACAATCATGAAGGTATGCATTCAACATTATTTCTTATATCTTGTTGCATTCCTCGAATCCAAAATATAGGTTGAACTCCACCAAAAGTCTAACTTAAATATATGCATATATTACTATTACACATTTGTGTGTGCACACAATTAGAGGGAGTTCACTCTATGTTTTGTGGTTTCTTCAGCATAGGCCATGCTCACAAGTGATGGCCGCATGTTCGACGTTAGCACAGCATCCCGGCTAATACCTTTCTGAATATTTCACCAAGGAAGAGGTGATGCTAACCTGAAGTGTAGAGTTATATAGTTACGGCATGGTTGGCCATTTCACTAGCCATCCAACCCAGGAGGAGTTGATCTGGGCCACCGATGTTGATAGGATGAAGGGGGCGGTTGGCCGGTGGCAGAGACAGTGTATCAGGAACGATATGGACGAAGCAAAAGTCGGACGTCATATGAAGAAGTGCTCTATTTTTAAGTAGTCCGGGCATACCTTCAAGTATTGTCATGGGAGAAATGAACAGCATAAAGAAGAGGTCAGCAGTTCGGATAGTACCGTGGGGACCTCATCTGACCGCCCCACTCGAACCGAGCACCGTGGAGGTCGACATGGCGGACGTGGAGGTGGCAGCCACGAGGATGGTTTATCTTTTTTAAATATGTTGCGATAAATATTCTGCTTACTATATATCATTGTAATTTGTCGAACAACTATATGATAGTGTATGTCCTATTTAGTTGTGCTGTCTAACGTACTATTGTCAACTTGTTGCATATTTTGAGTGTTAAGGTGTTGTATTTTTTTTCTATATTTCCAGTATTGATGGGGTGGAACTTGAAGTGAGCCATGGCCCATCAGTGACGATTTAGGTGGAAGTGTAATTTTCTAATCTAAAATGTGATATTTTTGTACCATGGCTACTAGCCTATAATTATAAATCAATTATATTTATTTTTTTAAACAGAAACCGGCATGAAAGCTGCCTGTTGTATGTTGTATTAATAAAGAAAGATAGTTTTAGTTTATGTTACAAAATCTAGAAACGTGAGCTGAATACAGAAAGGAAACTATGCACTGTTTTAGTTCTTACAGAGCTGCCAGCTGTATTATCTGCACGGTGTCCAAGGGTAGCAAATGCTAACCACGCGTAGTGTCCGAGGGCCAATTTTGCCTCCAACAAGCATGAGTCAAGCATTTTTACCATATATGACATTCTGTTTTTCTTAAATAGATAAATTACCTACGGAGAAGAAAGTTGTACAAACGAAATTAGCAGAGCTTACATGCTCCAATAAATAGACTCAACGCGCGCGCGCTCTCCGATCCAGTAGATCGAAGCTTATGCACTCACTCGATCCAATACACTTGTCACAACCTTTATTCTGCACGGACAAACAAGGTTGGCGACCATGCAAAGACCAAAACGATCCATGCAACTGACCAAAGCAACATCACTGACCAGTGACTATCCTTCAGCTTCGCAAGCTAAGGAGTACGTGTGGATGAAACGGATTCAGTGGTAGATCGGAGAACTCGGGGACGGTGGTGCGTTACCGTACTCCGGCGACGGTTCCGGCTTGGGATCAGGCTTGGGCTCGGGTTTGGGGTCTGGCTTCGGCGGCACAGGCTTCTTGTGGAAATAGTCGAAGAAGTGCTTCATGATCGGGTGGTCACAGAGGAACGCCGAGGTGCATTCGGCAGACGGGTAGTGCATCTTGCCGGCGACGGCGATGAAGGTGTTCTTGCCGTCGACGTTGTCGTCAGACAGCGGCACGATCTTGGACGGCTCCTGCCCTGGGCACGGCGTACTCGCCGCGCTGTGGAGCTGCGCGAAGCAATCGCTGCTGTGGAGGTCGGCGGAGAGGGGGATCCTGAAGGCACCGGAGTCATCGAGCTCGCCGACGGCCTTGCTCTCGTACTCGCCCTTGTCGTTCTTGCACTTGATGGCAACTTGAAGACCTGAACATGGCCAAATTATGAGCAGCTACATTAGCTTGATCAGTAGGATCACCGATCAGCAGTACTCACTAACTAAATGTATATACCCTTGAAAGCGTCCTCAGCATTCATATTCTTCCTCGTGCAGTCAGCACACTTAGCCAAGCCGACGACGACCGACGCCGCCTTGCCATCTGCAGCGCTCGCAACGGCGATCGCCATCAAAATGGCGCAAACACCATAGATCAGGCCTCTTGGTGCAGCTCTCATTGTGCAATTCTAGCAAGCTATGGCTTGGGTTGAGTGGCGATGGAGAATTGGAGATGGGTGAAGAGCAAGGAGAGGCCATGAACGGTTTATGTAGCCGTCTGCATTGATCGTACATCTCGATGAGGACAAGGAAAAAAGGTGGAGTGATATGATCTGAGAGGTGAGCTAACTTTTAGCGCCGAATTTACAGGTCTCGAATTAATGTCGTCCGTTGATTTGATCACGCACGGATCGATATGATCTCCTCTTAGTCCTCGTGTCAACTCGGCTATAGCAGTTGCCAGCTGGTAGGTTCGATAGGTGGCACAGCGTTTGTAGGATGGTGAACAGTACTTTGTTTTATAAAAAGGGCAGTAGTACTTCCAAATGATTGCTTGCTTCTTTATTTGCCTTTCGTTTTGCCCTTAAATAGTAGTATTGTACAGCTTTGTTGATATAAACTTTACGTTCCTGAAAACAGACAAGCGAAATTAACACAAACATCGTAATTCATTAGTTGTTGTAGTACGACAAATTTACACTACCAGAAAACATGTATTTTCTGAGTGTCTATGTATTTCCCGAGTGTCTGAATGAAAACACTCGGGCAGATCCCGAGTGTTTCATAGGACACTCGGGACAAGAAGAAAACACTCGGCAAAAGAAACTTTCCCGAGTGTTTTATATAACACTCGAAAAATAATATATAATCCCGAGTGCATCGGAACGCAAACACTCGGAACCTTTTTTTCCCTGTCGCGCCTTTTTTTCCACCCGTACCCATTTTTCATTCCGTCGCGCGTCTTTTTTTTTCCGTCTACGCCTTTTCTTTCCGGCCGCGCCTCCTCTCCTTAACCCTAATCCCACAGCCGCCTCCCCCTTTCCTCCTCATTGCCGCTGCTCCCCCTCCTCCCGAGCGGCGAGCGCCGCCCGCCTCCTCCCCCTTCCCCTCCTCCCGAGCGCCGCCCGCCTCCTCCCTCCTCCGGCACCGTCGGCCTCCCTCTCCCGACGCGGCGCCGCCACCGCCTACTCCTGGCGCCACCTCCCTATGGCGCCACCGCCACCTCTGGCTCCACCCCTCGGCGCCACTGGGGCAGCCGCCGCCTCGACTTTGTCTGGCCCACCCCGCCGCCACCTCTCGGCGCCGATCATGCCGCCGGTCTCCCAGCTCCCCACTGCCGCCGCCTTCCCAGCGCGCTGTGCGCTGCCGCATTGCCACCGGCCGTCCTTGCCGGCTCGGTCCAAGCCGCCGCCGCTCTCGCAGCTCCCCACGGCCTCCTCCTCCCTTCGGCGCGGCCGGTAGGCCGGCGCCGCCTCCTGGCTCGACTCGGCCTACGGCCGCCTCGCCCACTCGCCAGGCTCGGCCTCCGCTCGGCTGCTCCCTGAGCAGCACCCCCCTTTCATTTTTGTTTTGCTTTCATTGGTATACTGATTTCCCTTTACTGATGTGGCATACGGTTGTTTATGCATGAAGAGGCAGATGGATGTGGGTTGCTAGCTGATATGCGTGGTGAATGTTGTGTTGGATGCGGGCTACCACCGCCATGGCTGCTGATGTTTGCACTGAGGTGAAACCTGCTCTATTCTCTCCATTTCCTCGCGCTCTGTGATGCATATGTGATGAATTGAGAGATATATGTATAGATGCTACTGTGAGATGATCTACGGGTGAATGATGAATATGTGACAAGTTTGTCTATTATCCATGTATAACTTTTCTTTTGGATCACAAGGTCCTCAGAAGAAAGCTTCTGCTTCATGATTGAATTGATTTGATGAATTCAAAAAGAGCTGATTGATTTTTGTGATGTTTGCATGTTAATCTTTATATATAGATTAATAGATGTCTCTTCCTGTTGATTGTCACTAAATCTGCTTTTTTCTTTTTGTGTGTATCATGAAAGGTCGTTTCCATGTTGGTTGCTGTGTTCTTGGACTGGTTCGTAGTTCATAGTTCCTGTGTTACTAAAATGCTTGGTTTTAGGTTCTTGTATGGACTATCTACTTGATTTGGTTGCGGAATAGTAATCGTGTATTGAATCCCTTAAATTGTTTTTTAACTGCAATAGTTTAACTTTTGATAGTCTTAAAAAAGTTCAACTTTTGATGAGCAGAATAAAATAGAGATTCATAGCTAATAATGGGATAGAAAACGTAATCTAAATAAGCCTTATAAGAGCATATAATCCCTGCTGGTTATGCTGATTGGTGATGAACTGTACTGAATGGACAAAAAAGCAGGTTAGACAGTAAGATACCTGGTATCCTTGCCATGGCAACCTGCCTCGATGAAGAAATACTAGTGTATAAGCCAGTGATTCCAAATCATCTCTCCTGCTTGTAGTTCTTCCTAAATGTGCATGGACACTAGCATATCTGACTGTTCCTCTAGATTATGAAGGCAAAATTTAGAAAATGCAAGATATAGGATTAATGTTAATTTTTTAGTTGGCAAATATGAAACATATAAACAGACCTGAAGGCATCTGGACGTTGATCATAATCAACATGCTGTCCACTAGCAAGATCTCTCCACTTTGTTGCTGGATGATGTTATATCCTCTCCAATAATCTTGCTGGATGATGTTATCCTAGTGGGAACACAAGAGTCTATATTATTCCTCTTGTAAAACTGCAGATTATGGATATGTTGGGGCCTAGCTTGTGGGATTCTTGGAATTCGTCAGGGCAATCGTGAGTTCCTCTATTCTAATAGTCTTCCTAACAGTTTAAACTGACATCATTTTTCTTATTGTAAACATAGAAAATATTTAGCAGCTGCTTTTCTTGAGAGCCATTCTTTCCAAACTTATAACCAGTGTCGCGAATACCTACTTGCTTGATATATCATATCTTTTAGGAAATGTAACAACACATATTGCTGCAGCTAAGACGTTCAAAGCAGAAATTATCATTTTTCATGCACCCATTCCCTTGTTTTCTCTCTCTGACTAAATAGGTTTTTATTCCTTGTGAGGAAAGAAGTTGGTTAAATTTACATATCTACGTGGGCACAGTTGTAGTTGAAGGACCCAGTATGATCTATTTCTTTCACACTCAAAATCATATTAGTAATTGATTTTTATATTGCACAATTGTGCTTACATTTGGAATTGTTATCTTTTCTGGACTTCAAGGCTATGTTTACATCGAGCTGTATAATCAAGGAATACACATTGTAGTTTGGTACTTCCGTACTTGCTGGTTGCTGCATTTCCTTCCTGTTTCTAACTTGTGTCGAAAACTTTCAGCATGTCATCAGAAATGGTGGCTTGTATTGCTGCGGAGTCCATTTCTATCCTGGAAAGCATGCATTCTAAAGGGTAAGCAGGCATCTGAAGGTTGGCTATGTTTAATGCATTAGACATTTTCACTCTTTGATGCTTTCATATTTTTCTTCTCAGATATGTTCATGGAGACGTCAAACCTGAAAACTTTCTCCTTGGTCAGCCTTCAACACCTCAAGAAAAGAAACTTTATCTTGTGGATCTTGGATTAGGTAAAGAAACCTCTTTAATAAAAATGTTATTAATTTGCATGTGGAGGTGAAGTTGCCTCTCAGTTTTTGTTTCTGATACAATACTGGTGGTTTAGAGTATTCAAACTTGATATTTAACTGTTTCAGTGTTGTTCCATATGGCTTTGTCTTTAGATCATTTAAGACTTTTCATTTGGCAGCAACAAAGTGGAGAGATCTTGCTAGTGGACTGCATGTTGATTATGATCAACGTCCAGATGCCTTCAGGTCTGTTTATATGTTTCATATTTGTCAACTAAAAAATTAACATTAATCCTATATCTTGCATTTTCTAAATTTTGCCTTCATAATCTAGAGGAACAGTCAGATATGCTAGTGTCCATGCACATTTAGGAAGAACTGCAAGCAGGAGAGATGATTTGGAATCACTGGCTTATACACTAGTATTTCTTCATCGAGGCAGGTTGCCATGGCAAGGATACCAGGTATCTTACTGTCTAACCTGCTGGTTATGCTGATTTGGTTGGGTTTGTCTCTTAAGGAAATTCTTCAAGAATGTAGTTTGAAATAAATCAAGTTTTTTTTTAAAAAAAGCCTCTTGCAGTTTATGATCACCAAAATGAAATGCATATGTTGTCTTTTGAATTGTTTATTGCAATTATTTTTTAAAAAAAATATCCAGAAGCCCTCCATTATGATGATTTCACCATCATAGCTAACCAACTTAATTGTTTTCTAAAACTTGGTATTCTTCATGTCAGTAGCAATCAGATACTGTAAGTCAAAACTGATAACATATATCAAAATAGTGAACTTCTGAATGCTGCAATCCCACGATGATATGCAGAATTTGTACTTTATGCTTGCTGCTTTTCATTCAACTGGATGCCTTGAAATTACCAAAAAGCAATTTCGTTCTGATAACTGGTCACTAGTTCTCATTTGTTGTGTGGCTCTGACATGCTTGCTCTGATGCCAGGACTGTTCTTTTATCGAACATGAAAGTAGTAGATCTCAACTTCATACCCTAAAAGTTTATCTGTTATAATTGTGAGTTTATAGATGTTGGTTTCTTTGAGGTGAAACAATCTACATTTATATACCTGAAGTTTGAGTTGTGACTGTTGTCTGACATTTCCTCCCTTGTCCTGCAGCTCATTATTTGGTCCGTGATACCAGCTATCAAATATTCTTGGTCTGAGCATAACAGTGACATACTGCTTCTGGTTGCTCTTTTTCAGTATATTCTAAGATTGTATCTCATATTTTCTTTGAATAACAAAATTATTAAAGTTACTGGAGTTTTTTCAAAGACTGCTTGGCAAGGAGCCGCATACAATCTGCTGTTATACATGATTGCTAGCCATGTACGATGCTTATATGAGTTTCTATGTGCAATCTTTCTCCATTCCATGTCTTGAAAATTTTCATATTTACTTTTAAATTGCGCTGCCATATTTTCTGTTTTGCTTTCATATAGTGGAACGACTCATTGTGCACTTCTCTTTTTCAGGTTTTAGGAGCACTGTGGTACCTGCTATCCGTTGATCGACAGACTGCGTGTTGGGAAAAATATTGCAGGAACGAAACGAACGAAACTAGTTGCCATAATAGATACTTGGCTTGTGACGTAAAGCCAGATCCAATTTGGGTAGATAGCACTGTTATTTTTACTAGATGTGATGCTCGTAACAAAAGCATCAGTTTTGACTATGGTATGTTCCAAACGTTGTTATCAAACCAAGCTCCTAACCAGAGCTTCCTGAGGAAGTACATCTATTGCCTTTGGTGGGGCTTGCAGAATTTTGTTATGACTGTCAGATTTTGTTGAAAATGGAATTTAATTACCTGGTAGCGATCCTTGTTCATTTATTGGCTTATTGCATTGTATATTGTGAGCTTGGGAATTATGTCAATGTTGTTCAATCTATATATGTAATGATTTGTGGTGTTTATCTTACTATGGAATTATGGTTTATTTGATTGCAAAATCGGTGCAAAACTAAATTGGATCATATATACCCTGTGGAAAAGTATATTGTTTCCCGAGTGTTCAGGATGAAAACACTCGGAAAATATAGCCACGTGACCATCCTTTCCCGCTGTCACTCAAATTTTCCCGAGTGTTCAGGACTAAAACACTCGGGACAAATATACTTTCCCGAGTGTCATTGGTTGATATACACTCGAGAAATTATTCCGTTATGGTGGGGAAATCCGTCGTGTGAGCTAGTTTCCCGAGTGTTTTAGGTTTCCCGAGTGTAACCCAAAACACTCGGGAAATAGCATTTTCCCGAGTGTAATCTCTGGAACACTCGGGAAACCAGTTTGATTCTCGACTAAATTGTCCCGAGTGGGTTTTCCCGACGGCCGACCTTCGGGAACTAATTTCCCGAGTGTTTTCGGGACTTTCCCGAGTGTTTCGAGCACTCGGGAAAATACTGAATTCTGGTAGTGTTACAGTATATGATCCCGTAGGAGTTCATCCTTTTGTTTTCTACATTCGCACTAAGAAAAAAGAGATCTGTCTGTAGATGTGCAAATATTAGGTTTTCATAGTCTGAAAAGTGCCTCATTAATTACATATGCCAGACAAGCATATGAAATACACCCTCCGTTCTTTCTCCGTTCTTTCTTACTTGACGTTTTTTTACTTCTTACGGTCTCTGAGATTCCACCTTGACCGTTACTTTTTGTAACTTTACATTAAGATGTACTAATAAAATTATAATAGTATGATAGTATTTTTAACGATAAATCTAATAATATAATATATGTATAGTCAATCTAGATAATTTTAAATCAATTGGCGGTCAAAAGTTTGACGACACAGATTCTAGGACGTCGAGTAAAAAAAATAGAGGAAGTAGTATCTCTGATTAAGTTACACCGTTGGTTCTCGTCTTCCAGTAATCGAGTCTTGTCTGTTCTGATCTCTTATGCAATGGTGATTTCTGGTGTAGCTTGCAAGTGTCATTGATGCATGCAGGGGCAGATCCAAGTGTGGTGAACAGGTCATGAGACCCCGACGATCTTATGTACAATCCATGGTAACACACTATGTATACAAGAGGTTACTTCATAAACTCAAGTGAGGTTAGTGTGTAGTGACCCCGATGATCCTAGTGACTCGTTTTTCTAGATCCACCCCTTGATGCATGCATGCAAGTATGATATAAGGTGTCTTTTACCATGCTTTCGCCTTGCCTTTTGTGAATCGAAAGATGTGCCCGTGAGCTGTGAAGCAGTGGCCTTTGTTGCATCAGTGTCCGACCGATCATGTGAATTGCCTGACTTAATTGGTCACCAATGCCCCCAATTAATTTGTTGGTGCTTGGCGAGTGTTTTTGGTTGCATTCATCGATCTAGAGCATGTCGAGATTGTAACAGCCTTATTTTAGTGAACAGTAATTATATGCATTTCATATTATATTTGTCATTTTGGAGCATGTGCTTAAGTTGTTACTTTTTTTAAAACCTCAAATCCAAACCCTAATTTTAAACTTAGTTTGAATCTTCAAAAGAAAATGCAAGTCAATACTTGTATTGAAGTCTGGGAAGTAATTTTATCAAATACTAGATTATTTTTCACAAATTAATATTATTGTTGTCAAATTTTTAGAGATCTGTTTGACCTCAAGAAAAATGTAACTTCAATTTTTAAACCTATTCAGTTAAAGTATTTAATTTTGTATCTTAAAACGTGAACAGTGGTGTTTCAAAATTTTTATGGGAACTACATAATCCCATAAGCATATCTGAAATTTTTTGTATTTTTACAAATTTCTTTGCTAATTTTAAACCCTAAGTGAAACTAAGCCTATTTGAATTTTCCTTCGGTCAAACCATTCGGGTTCAGACCGAACCACTCTTCAGTGTAGCGACCCATGCCCTTGGGCTTGTCTGGACTGCACCCACTCACCCGCACAGATTCACCCCAACCCTTTCTAGCCGTCAGATCGGAAATCAATGGCCCAATTTTGTTTGGCACGTTCGGACGCCCGAACGTCTCAACCAACAGGGACCGCCTGATCTAAATCCAACGGCTACGAAGTAGCTGTTACTTTCCTATTCACCGCGCGTTACACCTTGACTCATCTCAGCCGTCCGATTTGATTTGAGCAACCAGATATCGTTGAATCTATCGCACAGTCCGAACGACACCATCGGTGTGGACCATCCGATATAAATTGAACGGCTATCAAACACCCTGTACTTTCCTATTGCCGCCGTCACTGACATGTGGGACCAAGCCAGCTCGTGCGCACGCCCGTTCTGACTGCGCCGTTTTCGCTCGTCTCTCTGACCGCCCGGGCCCGCTTGTCAGCCGCACAGCCTCGTCTTCTCCGCGCTGGTTCAAGCTGTGCCAGCGACGCGCCATGCCACGTGCAAGGTGGCGTCGTGCCCGTGCATTTTAGCCATGCAATCGCCACTTGGCATCGCTTTGCTGCCATCCTTGCCACGCACGAGCATTCCTCATTTTCTCCGGCGAGAAAGCTATAAAAATCGATCCCTCCCTCCTCGACCAAACTGATGCGCCGCTCGTTTCTCCCTCGTCACTCAGGAGTATTTCTTTATTCTTGTACCCTTGTTCATCTATCCTCATGCCTTAATCATCTTGCCAATTGGTAACCTTGGCATTGTTTGTAGCGTTGGAACCCCGGGGCTGTCTTTTAAGCAACCGGAGCGCGCACCGAATGCCATTTCAATGTCAACATTGCATTCGGTGAGTTTCTTTCGATTTTACTCATGTCACATCGTGTACTAGTATCTAAGGAGTAAAACCCCTCAATTAACTTCATCTTTGATCCAACAGGTTTGCTAAATTTTGAATTTTCCCCTTTTCGGCAGATTTGCCCCTTTTCGTCTCCAACTCTGGCCGGGTGTGTCATTTCTCAATTCCTCCTAATATGAGCTTCCTAGGGACCTGAATAACCTAGCCCGACCACTCACTCTTTGATTCCTTGCTCAGGTTTTCTTGTCGGCGTGGATTCACTTCTTGCAGCTTTTCGGTCACACGTCGCCGGCGAGCTCCATCGTTTCCCCGGTCCTCTCTTCAGCTCAGGTAGGTTCCTATTAACCCCTAGTAGCTTAAGCATGCATTCGCTTGCTCAATGCATGTTCAAAACGGTGTATCCATTTTTGCCGTTTTGTGCATCGCCGCCGGCTCTTGTTGCGCCGCCGCTACGGGTCATCGCTGGTCAAATCCCGGCCACCACCCGGACCGTCGCCCTATTATGGTTCCATTTTTGTCTTCGGATTGAGCCGCTGTGAACCACAGTGTCGGCTAGTCGCCGTCCAAGCTCTCAAGGCCGAACTTCTCTGTTGTTGGGCAGCCGATAGTACTGTAGCGAGATCATTAACCGTTAACCACTGTCGGTTTTACTTAAGTAATGATTAGCTCTTTAATGTGTCTTAACTTGTATCGCTGACCGGTGGGACCGAGCCCAAAACCGCACGCAACTACGCGCTTAGCCACTGAGATCCGCGCTGAGTCGTAGACACATGGGCCCATTTATCCAATTAAGGAATGTGTAAGTTTAGTTAGTACGTTTTTGTTTCTGGAAGCATATTTTCAATTTACACCTTCTTCGCATTCGCGGCTGGGATGGGTCAAGCTCACCGAGTCAACCTTGACTCTGGGACCCGCTCGGCAGTGGTAGGGTTAGCTACAACTCGGTAGAAAAAGGTTTTGAATGCGTTTTAAATCCCGAATTGATTTAGTTTTGTACTAAAAATTAGTTTAAACTTCAAAAATTCATAAGTATTTTGTTTTTACTCCAAATTGAATGAAATCAGTTTTGTTAGTTTTAGTTTTTACTGAACTTTAATCTAGTATAACTTTTAAACCTGTCACTATTGTAGAAAGTTTAGTTAATTATTTTAATAATACTTTATTGGTTTTAACCTTTCAAAATTCATAGCTATTTCAAATAAACTCCAAATAATTTGAAATTTTTCACTAAAAATTCCCTGGAGTCAGAACCTTCTTACTGTAAGTTTTTCATGCATTTTCTGTACTTTTGCATTTTGCTACTTTTCTTGATGATTCATTTGCTATCATTCTTTTAGGTTCTGATTTACCCGACAAGAGTGAATATATTACTGAGCAGCCTGAGATTGAACAAGTGGTTTATAATCAAGGCAAGCATCCTCTTGCATCATTTTGATCCTAGTTTTGGTAATTAGTGGTTTTGAAATGCAATAATAATTGTTTGCATGCTATTTTTGTATGAGTCAATAATTTGTGTGTTAGATAGTTACATCCTATTGCTTGTGGATTATCCTTAATCCTTTCATACACTTATGCTTAAGAAAGGATTCATGTGTTGAAAATTATGGTCTTTACGTAACTGCTTAGCCATGAAAGTCAATAGACCGGTAGTTGATTAACAAGGTTATCTTATTGGTCATGGGAAACACTAAATGAAAATTTGATTTGATTTCTTTGTTCAGATTGTTAAAACTGAAGTTTAAGTTAAATTTTCTGTATTAAAAACATGGTTTAGATCTGGACAAGTGTTTGATAGTGATGGTGCCTTCGTGCATGAGAATTGGGTAATGTGGTAGTCTTATCCGGATCATTAAGGACCGAACCTTGGGCTGTCATGCCAAGAACTACTCGTACTTCCAAATGCTGGATTGGGCCGGTTTGGTCAAGTAGGGGGGAGACTTTATTGAATTGGAACATAGGTGGTGTGATGGGCATGTGTGTTTTAACCACATGTTCCTAGGGGGGATCCGATTGCAATATTATATGTGCAAGTGAGCACAGTTTTAATTTTATTTCATTGGGTTGGCATTCCCGACACGACATGCGTGCCCCGGTTAGCAGGTTTTATCAGTAGCTTGTACTAAGCGGGATTCGTCACGCATGGGTGTTTCAACTAAATAAAGTGTCCTTTCTAAAAAGTACCAAATCTCGATCTACCCGGCCGACAAACCAAAGGAAGTTTGTTATTAACCGGTGGCTTACGGGATGGTCAAGTCATGTGGGTAAAGATGTATACCCCTGCAGGGTTTAAAACTATTCGAATAGCCGTGTCCCCGGTTACGGACAATACTTGGTTTTGATAGACATCATCATTAGACTCAGAAATAAAAATTGATTTGGGAATACTTGGATCGGCATGAAAGTGGGTTCATGCATGTTAACAAGTCAAAGTGGATAGCACTTTGATTTGCTTTGAGTTATGATTAATTCTTTACTACTTGTTGTTGTTAGTCTAAACTTGTTTACAAAATGGCCTTTACAAAAATTAGTGAGTATAGAAGTAAAACATGTTGCTTTATGCAAAAATTAATACCACTACAGCCTTTCCTTTGAACAGCCTTAAGCATCTGTAAAACTCCTAATCCTTTGGCTAGGTTCTACTAAACACTTTATTTTAGTAGTTTATGTAAGTCTTGCGAGTACCTTCTGTACTCAGTTGCTTTAACCACTTGTTGCAGGTGAGGACGAGTATGCTTACGACACATTTGTTAGCGCCGATTATGGCGACGCTAACGAGTGATGCTGTTTCTACCTTCACTCAGTTGCCTGAGGATGTTAGGGCACACTTGGTGAACCTTTTGGTGTTCATGGTTGTTTCCGCTGCAGACTTTTACCTCTGGTTGACAGTTGTTCATATATGTAACTTATGTACAGGAAATAGGTCTTGTAAAGTTTTGTTATACATATATGGTCTTTGTATGACATGGTACAATGTTGTTTAGGATATGTGTACAATAGTCTTTGATCTTAGGAACTATTGTAAGACATATATCCGGGAACTTGAAATTGGTTAGTTCTCTACAAAAATTATACTTCTGGTATAATCTTTTAATTGAGAACTAATTCAATATCAGGGGTCCTCACAGAGATAGTAGTGATTTTTGGATTACAAGAACACATGTCTCGACGGTTCCTTGCCGTGGTGTAATATGTCATCAATCAAGGTAGCATGTTCTAATTTATATAGTATTTTCATTGGATTTTTGGATCTTCGGGTGATGTATTTTCATCTTAGGGTGTTACATTTTCGCCAAGTTGTTTCACTTTTGCATTTCAAGGGTATTGCACTGTTGTCACCTTGTTGCATGTTTGGACGTTATGGTGTTGCATGTTTTCAATTTTTTTCTGTATTGTGTTTTGTTGATTTGTTGTACTCTGACTTTCATTGGGGTGCAACAGGAAGTGAGCCTTGACCCATCAGTGTGAGGGACCTGGGTGTGGAAGTGTACTATCTGATATTTTATATCTAAAATGTGTCATTTTGCCCCATAGCTATGAGCCTTTATATGACCATAAATAAACGACTTAATCTTGTAGAGTCTTGCAAGCAGAAAAGCACACAAAGAACTTACATAATTCAATAAACATACAAACAATATCTCTCCTGTAAATCGAACATATATATTGCATACATTCACTCCAATGGTCCATTCTCACAGTTCTCACAACCTTTATTCTACAGAAAGCCAGAAACTAACGAATTGGAGGCGTGGAGCGAAGGGGTCGGTCAGGTTCAGTGCTTGGCCCGAGGGTGGTACACTACTAGAAAAGGGGTTTTTCCCCACGGTTTAAAACCGTCAGAAAA
This sequence comes from Phyllostachys edulis, assembly GCA_036346405.1. Taxonomy (NCBI): domain Eukaryota; kingdom Viridiplantae; phylum Streptophyta; class Magnoliopsida; order Poales; family Poaceae; genus Phyllostachys; species Phyllostachys edulis. The sequence continues at coordinate 45,705,492 of CM070563.1, read as the reverse complement.
ATAGAAAAAATCGTCGGGTTTATTTTCCGACGGTTAACCGTCAGAAAATCCTCGTGTCCGGTGGTCGAAAATTTAATTTGTCGACGGTTAACCGTCAAGAAAATATTTGCTGACGGCCGAAAACCGTCAAGAAATATAAACCTAACGGTTTTGCAATAACCGTCAACAAAAATCATTTTCGTGACGGTTTCGGTCCGTCAGGTATGTAGTTTACATGACGGGCAACCGTTATCGTCAAGTATATAAAACTCGACGGTTTTTCCATTACCGCAACAAAAAGAATTTTCGTGATTTGCGGTTTGACCCGTCGTTTTATATACTGACGGGAGACCGTCTATCGCAAGTATATAAAACCTGATGGTTTTTTCCATTACTGTCAATAAAAAGAATTTTTGTGACGGTTTTGGCCCGTCAGGTTTTATATACTTGACGGGGCGACCGTTACTGTCAAGTATATAAAACCTGACGGTTTTTTCCATTACCGTCAACAAAAAGCATTTTCGTGATAGTTTTGGCCCGTCAGGAAATTGGTTTTCGCGGTGTCAAAATCAACGCCAAAATGACTCAATTCCTGTCAACAAAATTATGATTCTGGCAGCCCACTAGCAAAAATTGTCAATTCACATATTCATACACACATTCACGCATCATATAATTCACAATACACATCCATACATCATATAATTCACAATACACATCCATGCATTACTGCATACACAAATAAGAAGTTCAAACTTATCATTTCAAGCCCAATACCATCCATAAGGTTCACTTGTAGAAAGCAATCCGCACAAAAGACATCTAAAAGTCCAGTACACTAGCACAATACACCTAAAAACTAATATCACATACAAGTCATGTAAGTACATCTAAAAGTGCAGCAATACCATATTCAACTATTCAAAAGAGCTAGCAAGACACCATCAAAGTTCATGTAGACAATTAGTTGCATCCGTCGCGGTTGATGTTGTTGGTATCATCGTTGTTGCCGCCATTAATGTCAGCATTGCAGTTGTCGCCATCAGTGTTAGCATCGTTGCCATTAATGGCATTGTCATCCGGTGCTGAGCCCACATGGGAGGATCCACCCGATCTGGTCCTTCTGTAAGATGAATAGAGTAGGCCAGCATTATGAGTCTGCCTTAGCACAATTAAAACCATTAGAAGTGCTAACAGAAGAGCTAAAACAACCCACTGAACACTAGCATTATAAGTCTGCGTAAGCACAATTAGAACCATTATAATTGGTAAAAGAAGAGCTAGAGCAATCGAAATCTTTGACAAGCCTGTTTTTTTTTAAAACAGTTGCACTCGTGGACAAAAAATCTAAACAAGCCTAATACCACCTTACCATGAATATATAACTAATTGGGATTGAGGTTACGCTCATGGGATAGAACACTCAACATGAGTCCACTCGCTCACTGCTGCACTGCTTGTTGTCACTCTAACAGACCGAAAAGTATTAGTGTCTAGTCCAAACTAGTCCTCCAAATGATAGAGATTTGGACAACCTTGTAACTTTCATGAGATATTATTTGTAGTATTGGGAATAATTTTAGTTGCTAAGTATTCTTACATGTGATTGTGCAAATGTTTCACGGCGCAGCATCTCTGGTGGTGGTTCTTCACCCATCTTCCGAAAAGCATCTACATTTGAAAACTTTACAAGGTTAGATTTTTGGCTTTCTAGCAGATCCCGATATATGAATCGCTGACCTTTCATGTGACTATGCGCACAATGCACAACATGGTCAGAAGAAACTTTGTGATGTGCTGTTTGATATTCGGTATGTGTTGTACTGCACCGAAATATATGTTTCTCTCTGTAAATTAAGTGGACTTCAACATTGAGATATCAACTCCATGGATCTTCCTAAGCCTCGTAAGAAACAATACATAGATTGCTCAGTTTCACTAACATGTTCTTGTTTGTTATCATTTCGTGTCATAGAACAATGATCTCTCATCTAGGCCATTGGTTCCCAAAAAATCTATAAGCACATAGAAAGCATTTGAATGAAATGCTAAAATCAACGAAAAATTGAATACAAAACCTTCATCAGTTCCATCACCGTAAAGTCCCCGACTTTCCACATTGAATTGAATGTAAGCAATGGGATCAATGACTAATAATGGCACTTAGTCTATTTTTCGGTCCCGAGTCACATAACCCACCCAATAAGTATGGTAGCGAGAGCATGGTGAGAAACATCGACAAAACAGCCTTTCTAATGCACCACCAAGATTGTAGTCATCCAGTTGACCGTTGAAAGCGAAAAATGAACCTACTCGTTTTGAACAAAATAACTTGCTTGCCAATTAGTTGTGACTAACTTTTCGAGTTCTACCTTTTACATTCAGAAGTCAACAAATCATGATTACAGATGAAAGTCATGTAGTGAGATACAATGAATTACTCTATGTAATGAAGCTTGTTACGTACATGCAACTTTGTATTGCCACCTTAACTTAGCAAAATGAGATGGTTTTTATCCATTTCTGCTGGATTAAAAAAAATTTATGTTTGGTTTCATATTTATGTGTTCTTCACTTAAGTACATGCATGTTTCTCTGTAGGTTTCTACAACTCTGTATTGCCATTTGAACTTAGCAAAATGAAGTGTAATGCTTGCTGGCGAGAGTTGGAAGGGCAAGCCATATCAACCACTTGTGGTCATCTTTTATGTATCCACCAGCTCCCTTTGCTCTTATTTATGCTAATTGTTGAATCAGAATGCATGTTCATTCTTAACCTGCTGCATAGGTACTGAGGATGCTAAGAAAATACTGAGTAATGATGGTGCATGTCCAATATGTGATCAAGTGCTTTCAAAAAGGTCAGTAGGGTGCACTGGAATCTATATTTATTAGATTATATTGAATGGAGCGGTCTTCCTTTAAAACTACATTGCTCAAACCACGTATCAACATCTGAACATGAACATTCAAGTATTTCTAGCAAAAACCTGTTTAGTATGCCTATTTTACCATATTGTGGTACTTTTAGTGAGGAAATGAAAAATGTAATTTAGTTTTGAGTATGTTCTCTATATGCCTAGTGCTTTTTTGTTTCTCTTGTGTTATGAGGCAATCTGAATCTCGTTAACTTTGTTGTTGGCTTGTTGCTCAGCCTTATGAGACTAGTGGATATAGATCCAAGTGATGATTGGACAAATGTAAGTGGGTTCTTGACTTACTAGTTATGCAATGAATCAGATTTTTCCTGTGAATCAGTTATCTAAAAAAAAGGTAATATAGTAATTTGAGATTAAGAAAGACACCAAGTTACTCACCTATTTCTTGTCATCAGAATGCAACTACTCTAAGAAAAGAATGTTACAGAAATATGCATTTGTGATATGAGGTATTAACAATGTTACCACAATCATTTGGCGGTGAACTTCTTGTGTCCTGAGTAGTTCTTGATTATGTCGAAGCACATTACGATATGAGGTGGAATTGGATGGCACGATATTTCTTGATTTAGCTGCTAGTAGAACTTCACCTTCTTGACAAACACCATTCCCTATTGGTACACGGCCATGGGGCAAGCCACCATTGGTGTTGTAAAGTATTGCTCCATCAAGTGGTTGCTGCTCCCACTCACCATCTGGATGTTGAGCACTGGCAGCTGCAGAGTAATCCTCCTAGAACAAAAGCAACATTTCATATGATTTGCTTTCAGAGAAGTTAAGTTCACTTGAGTTGAGTACAAACATGGTAGAACTTACAATGCGTTTGATGCTTTTTGGTCGCAAATTGGACCATTCTTTGCCAAGATCTTGTCCACATTTTTCATGTCGACTTCATTCTGACATATGTCTTGGTGCATGTAGCATTCTCTGGTCCAAACTTATGTTCCTACAACACGGTAAAGAACACAATTAACCTAGTCAAATATGACATAGTATATGTGAATTGAAGGTAAGCAAAGTGCACCGATTCTGAGTATAATATACCAAGTATTGTTGAGTTTCGAGTATGATCGTGACCACGATCGGTTTTGAGCAACATCTTGATTTGAAGCGTGCCTCTGACCTCTCTTTCGTTTTGTCAAGAACTGGTTCTTGCACCAATTACGACAAAGATGTGGCCATACTTGCTCATTGCACCACCAAATCCTACCAATCAAGTCTTGCTCATACTCTAATTCCTTGGGCGTGCTAACGTGTCATCAATCTCCTCTCCTTGTTTTTTGTAGTACTCCTTGACAACATCAACACGAGCATTATACATCATTTGCTTCAACACGGTCTAAAGCATAATTTTCAAGCACTCGATCTGCTTCTTCCTCGTCGTCTTCGCTGACTTTGAATAAATGCTACATATAGGGACAAAATAAATGCAACGCAGGGCGAGCATTAAAGGTTCTACTCTGCTCATCCTTGTCCTCTACAACACCTGGGTACTCATGTCTAAGAATAACTCCAAGTTGTGCTTGATATGTGTAGTCCTTTTGGGGCATGTAATTGACATACTTGAATTGCCTACAGTATATAAATTAAGCATGAGAATGATTGAGAACTGCTGGAGTAACATTGCAAAACAGATGCACTGATAGAGTAAACTCCACTATAACATCTTCTACCGATGCCTCCCAAACTCAAATTATTGCGATAAACACATGCACAGCACATTCTGTTTTCTTAGAAATGAACAGAATCAACAACTGTAGTCACTATTGTGTAACTTGTGTTGATTTTACTAAAGCTGAGTTGTTGTGGTTGGTTGCACACCATGATCAAAAGATAAAAAGGTGCAAGACAAATATTGGACAACTGCATATACTGTGCTAACAACTTTGAGAATTCAATGTCACTTTTTTTAAAAGAACATTGAGCTTTATGAACTTAGGCTTTTCATTTTTGCGAGGGATGAACTCAAGCACAGGGCTATGCGATGTGCTACACAAAGAATGGAAAAGGATGATTAAAGAAAAAGATGATTCTTAATTTACAACGACACAGCAAGGTGTACCAGTTTAGCTGCCAGAAGGTAAATTAGAGTTAAATTAGATTGGATCACATTTTGTTAATTACAAGAGTTGGCTTCAGCATTCCTACTCATCTATGCTTTGCATACATAAACCTAGCGATCGCCATCATCATCATCATCATCATCATATATATATAATGTATTTGTCATGCAACTGCAAAGATGGATGATCAGAACAGTACAATGATGAAAATGGTTGATTGTGGCAGGATGGCTGGGCTGTAGATTGGAGGAGCTCCCCTTCCAGGTACCAAGGTTCAATGGGCACTAAGACAAGGCCAAACAGGAAAGCAGTCTCTGGCAAGGCCAAATGCCACTTAAGAAGTACATGGACATTCAGATTTAATATATCTCTAGCATTGTACTAACTCTGCTTTGATGATCAATGAAAACGATCACGTGGAGATCCTCCCCCCATAACTAGACACACACACACACACACCACTATTGGTTGTAGTCATAACTAGACACACACACACACACACCACTATTGGTTGTAGTCAATCCAGATTTCTCACTCTCCTACTTTGATGAACAGAATCTATATGCATTCACATCATAACATCCATAAGTGGTAACTCTACTACGAAAACCATAAGACATTTGGCGTAAGGCATTAGGAATGGTAGATGACTTCATGCACTGCAAGTAGGCAATTACTTGTATTAGTCTCAGATTACTACAAAGATGATTTTTAGGTTTTTCAAATTGCAGCGTTTAAGATAATTACTTGAGTTTTGAACCAATCGAAAAAATTGGGTCCATGATGCATAGGACGGCCTGATTTCCAACCATTTAACCTCAACTCCTGAAGTTGCTTTTCAGTTGGTTTCATTCTGCTCCTCCATTGTTCTTTAGAAAATTTACTACATTAATAAGATTAGTTAGAATGATGCAAATATAATTATAGAAAAGTGAATTAGGTTGCATAGCTTAAGCACATACTCAAAGAAACCATCCATCTCCGATAAGTTCCTTAGTATGTACAAGAAGGCAACCTTGTACTCTTCTATTGTGAGATCACGACAACCTCGAGGACTAATGCATCGACCTGGGTATTGGAATATGTCAAGGTCGCATGAACTTTGAAATGTAGAGGCACCATCATCGTACCGAGGTGCCTTGTTTCTAATTGACCGAACTTTCGGGTTAAAATATAGTGAAAGAAAATTTGTAGCCTCCTCAACTAGGTAAGCCTCAACAATGGAACCCTCAACTCGAGCCTTATTCCACACTTTCTTCCTAAGTTTTTGTATGTACCTATAAAGATCAAACAATTAATTAAATGTATGGTTAGGCTAGAAAGAAAAAATAGCGGAAGTACTTATGTTTACCTCTCATATGGATACATCCAGCGGGCCTGAACAGGGCCACCTAGTCGAGCCTCATAAGGAAGATGTATGATTAGATGTTGCATAGGATTAAAGAAACCGGGAGGAAATATCTTCTCTAATTTGCATAGAAGCACTGCAACATTCTGTTCTAGTGAGACTATGACATCCTTGCTTATCTCTTTAGCACACAACTGCCTATAGAAAAAACTAAGCTCAGCCAAGCATAGCCATATATTCTCCGAAGGAACCCACGAAATGCAACTGGGAGCAAGCGTTCCATGAATATATGGAAGTCATGGCTTTTGAGGCCAAAAATCTTCCTTTGCATCATGTTAACACCTCGCCTAATATTGGCTGCATATCCATCGGGGAACTTCAAGTCTTGAAACCACTTAAGGATAGTGGTCTTGTCATTCTTATTGATGCAAAACGGAGCCCTAGGCTTGTGCCACTTCCCATTGTCCTTCATCTCCAAATGCAGTGAAGGACGGTGACAAATCTCTGCTAAATCTTGTCTTGCCTTAACATTATCTTTTGTCTTATCAGGTATATCGAAGCATGTGTTCCATATAGCTTCAACTACATTTTTTTCATTGTGCATCACATCAATGAACTATGTGTGCTCCAACCGGCAAACATACCATATGCAGGAAAATCATGGACTGACCATAGATATGCTGCCTGCATTGTAAAGTTTTGCTTGAGTGAAGCATCCCATGTTTCTACCCCATCCCACAACTTGATAAGTTCGTCAACTAAAGGTTGCATTAGAATATTTAATTGCTTTCCTGGATGCTGAGGACCAGGGATAACAAGGGCAAGGAATATGTATTCTGGCCTCAAGAGCTTGCTTGGGGGAAGATTTAATGGAGCCACAAACACCGCCAACATGAGTAAGGAGCAAAGACCCAAACTAAATGGTGTGAAGCCATCTGTTGCTATAGCAAGTCGCACATTTCTAGGATCGCTTGCGAAGCCTGGGAAATCCTCGTCAAATTGTTGCCAAGCTTCCCCATCACATGGATGTGCCATCTTACCGGATGTGGAGCAACTATGCGATCGCATTAGCTTTGTTGTCTCCTCGTGTGCATACAACCTTTGTAGTCTATTTGTAATGGGGAGATACCGCAATACTTTACGCGGAACTTTATTCTTGCCTACCTCGTATCAAGAGGTATTACAAAAGTTACACTTGTCTTCATGCTCATTATCTTTCCAATAAAGTATGCAATTATTATAGCATACATCAATTTTCACATATGGCATACCGAGACCCTCTAATAGCTTCTTTGAACGGTAGAAGTCTTCGGGCAACTTAGACTCTAGGGGCAAAAGTTCATGAATTATTTGTAATACATCATCATAATGTGCAATTGACATATTGTCTTGTGACTTCATAGCTAGCAAGCGAAGCAACAAATGGATAGACAAGAATGTGTTGTGTTCTCATGGACTAGTTCATCAAGACTAGCGACCATCCTATAAAAAGCCTGGGCAGAGGCATTTGGCTCCTCATCAATTGCTGGTGGATGGTCACCAACTAGGTCACCCAACATATTATCCATCTGATCAGATTCATTGAATTCATCATGCCTAACGACAAGGCTCTCACCATGTGTTGTCCGTGTTTGATAATTTGCCCTAAACCCATATTTACTCAAGTGCAACTCAACAGTGTACCTGTTGTGCCTAAAATAGTTCCGACACATTGCACACGGACACTTAATGGTGTCACCTTCGACTAAACTTGAATCAGAGAATGCACGATCCAAGAATTGTGTGGTGTGATCAATCCATTCATTAGAGGGAGCTGTACCACGCTGCCAACTAATATACATCCATTCATGGTCTGCCATTAAATAGTTCTGTGTTTAACAACTTGAATATGTTAATTATAAATATCATATGATGGTATGCCCAAATTAGAGAATCTGCAAATAATTATTAATTTAGCAATCAACACATAACGTGGTTTATGATATAACTCCTACGTAAGACAAGAACAAATTTGGTCCAACATAACATTGCATTTGCAACAATAGGACATAATTTTGATTACGTGACATGCAAGTCATAAACAATAATGTTGGACAAGGATAGAGCCAATTAAAGTAGGAATAGCTCCAAGTTAAAGATCTGAAGTACTATGGTATGAAGAAACTAAAGCAATAGTTAAAGAGGCTTTAATAAGCTGCATGCAAGTTAAGTTTTGACCTAAAAAGATTATATGTTCAGGAAACCATGAAGATGTATAATTGTCTATTTTCTTGGTAGATATATAAGAAGCTCTCAGAAAAAAAATCAATCCCATGCAAATGGGGTGTTCCTCCCAAAAATACCGATGTGGCCATAAACTATGCCCATGCAAGTATGGAGCAATTAATCTATATTTTTTCTATGAGAAACCTTCTGCGAAGAAGCTTTTCCATTTCACCATAAATTTCTGTTAAAACTATGAAGATCTTATCGACTTCAATTGAGATTTGTACGAGTAACAAAACATCAAATAGTGTTGTTGGATCTGAGTTATGCATGCTAGTATGGATCTCATCCAAACTAAAAGAACTATATATCCTTTCTGGAACACAGTATACAAAGCTAGACAAGTGGTTCAATGAGAAATAGTTTTTCTTGTTACAGGAAACAAAAGGAACCCTTGTATAGGGAGGAATGCCAAACAGTTTTTCGTGCAAACCTGTAGTTATATGTCTTGTTGTCATTTTGTACTCAGTTACTTTCAAGTTAGTTAAAGGCTTTCTTAACAAGCCCTAAGCGATTTTATGTTAGCTTAGGTATCATTTTCTTTCCTTCTTGTATAATTGTCCAAGTGGTCAAGGCAGGCTGAGCACTTTGCTACCTAGCTTGCTATAGCTAGCATGTATGCATGGTTTAGCACACTTGGTTAACTAATTTGGAGTTTCGTTTTAATTAACTCGATTCACTAAATGCACAAATCGGATCAAATTATTTGGTGGAACCTGTTGTATACATACGCATGCCCAAAGGTGTGTGCACATGCACACACGAACACGAGAATATATTCTACTAAATTAATTGCGTTCTGAAAGTTCATACAGAGGGACTAGTATCAAATTCATGTAAAGCGTCCAGCTCAAGAAATAAGGTACAATACTAGATAAGTTAGTTATGGACGCATCACTCATGTTTTTTAGAGAGATTCATCAGTTATATGATCAATGCACTAATTCCACCCTTAAGTCTCATGCGTAACATATGCATTACGTTTTGTCACTGACATACTAGTTAGTAGTTACATGATACGTCATAGCTTGAACCAGAGCTTTGATAGCACGATTTCACCGGCTCGAGGAATATTCTAAGTCTTTGAAGCTATCACCAAATTGTCTTGCAAAATAAAGTACTTATTATGTACTTGTGAAAGTACTTTAAAAAAACGAAACCGTGAAATCACTAACTTTGCATAGCTTTTTCATAGAAGTTCATACATGTACTTTGATTTGATAATGAACTTGTATGATCAATTGAGGCGAATATTTGTTGTCAGCAGGTTGCAAGCAAGATAAGTACCATGGAAATCATCCGGAGATTCAAGGAGAAGTTGTCTAAGGTAAAGGATGTTCCGAGATGTTTTCTTAAATTTTTAGATCATGTTTAGCAAAGAGATTTTTTTAATGTAATACTTCCTGAATGTGAAATTATCAAGACGCAGTGATGGAGGAACGTGATGTCAAGATGATGAGGAAGGAGATGGTACCAAGGCCCAACTCATGCCAAAGATTTGACAAGCCATTCCACCCACAAAGGCAATTATTTCATAAGCACAATCATTAATCGCCGATACTATTGAATTGTTTAGAAGAGATTAATTTGTTCACCAAGTCATATAATGTGTAGAATAGATCGAATGCAAATATTAATGATATGGTAAAAACAAGTCAAGATTGAGAGGATGAAACAAGATGAATACAAAGCGACAAGAGAACGTACTCAGTAATAAGCAGTAGTATGCCGGTGTAGCAAGTATCCTAATCTTTGCTATATTAACTGATTTAGTGCAAATATGCCCAGGCCCTTCATCTGAGTCGTGATCGGAACTTTAATATGCTCATAGATTCCTGTTTAGATGGCCAATTTTCAAATGAGGAAGTAATAGAACTGATGCGTTTAGCTTCAAGATGTCTGGAACAACAATAAATATATATGCTAACTGTTAACGGTTGAATTCGTATAGGACAAACAAAGGTGTAAGTCAAAGTAAAACAGCTGAAGTAATCAGCTTTCGACATTCAAAATCATAGAAGCAAGCTTAAGTTGTAAGTACCTCAAGCAACTATTTTATGTATATTACAAGGATTTGAATCAAAGCTCCAATTTCTACATGCACTATATCCAATGGAAAGTTATATTATGATTAAAAATCCAGAAGCTTAACAAGAAGATCAAAAGCTGAAAGTACCAATGCACAATTATTTTGACCTTTAAGATCTACATCAACAAGCAAAGTGGATAAAATGTAAGTGCATAGTCATGAGGATAAGTGTACCTAAGCTTCTCAAGTGGAGTGCAGCCAAGATCAATTTTACATACTGGGCGAGGATTCTACCTCCTCATCATTGAACTTCTCGTATATACACTTTCGCAAACCGCATCGAATGCAAGGATTAGAGCTCAAATAATGAGCACTCAAAGATAATTTCCATAGCAAATGAAGTCACAACACTAGACAGATTTTCCCACTACTTCTATTATCTTGTCTTTGTACCTCGAGCTCTTGATTAGTGATAGGGTCGAAACATACTTGTAGAACATACCACGGAAGAAATACTTACACGGTTATCTCGAGAAAAGAACAAACAATGAAATGCTACAAAAGGAACTCGAAGATACCAAAGGGACCTCGATAGTGTAGGTAACATATTCCATCTTGACTAGGTTTCAAATCATTTCGATAGGATCACTCATTTCTAATTTGCCCTGAATTAGCGAGAATACATACCATTTCACAAAGACAAAATTATACAGAGACTCGAATTGAAGAAAAGTAGAAGCATTTCAGTCCCACTATCTCGGGGGATCGCCAATCTGATCGGTGACACGACTTTGCTCCCAATGAAGTGAATAATTCATATTGGAGGTCCAAGCAGCAGTGTTTCCAAATCGAGAAGCCGCCAACATTTGCTAGGGTCCACGTCAAAAGATCAAATTTAGACCAACCCGACATTCCTATGCCCCGAATACAAACAAGAGCTCATCCAAGTCTTAAACTTGAATGAAGCACCAAGTCAAAGCCGAGCACTCAAGTTTAAGCTAGACTAGTAGTAAATCTCACCGCTTAACTAAGCTCACCAAACAAATTTCGCGACAATCTGCGTACATGTTTAAGATTCACATAGCATCTGCAAGATATAACCCGACTTTTGCACGCCGCTTAACGATGACCAAAACTAGAGAGTAGAGACCACGTAAAACATTGGAGTAAGCGTTGAACCCGGCAAGGAGAATCCCAAAGAGCTTTGAGTCGACATGAGCTCGAAGCCAAGCACGACAAGGCTACCCATGCCCTCCCAAAATTAAGCGAAATTCCACTGTGTTCATAAGTACCAAGATTTATAGACCGGACAAGCAAAGAACATCACCTCCAAAGATAAAATGCTCTTCCTTTCCCGAGAAAAGTGATGATTGAATCCAAATATCCAATGACGCACATGATTAGTTAAAGTAGTCAAGCAAAATGGGGAATTTGAGAGAGAAACAAACATGAAACATCACTGCCTCACCCTCATTTGCCTGCCTCAGGCCTCACTTCACTAAATGAGTCTTGAGTCCCGAGTCCCCCCGAGGCCCGAATCGCTGTGGCGCCGCCAGCCACCAGAGCCAGCAACCACCACCTTCATGGGGACGGCCGGAGTGGAGACAGAGGTTGGGTGACAGGGGCCGGCTGCGGCACCGAACGGTGGAGGCGGCTTGAGGCGGCCGGATCTGGACCGTCGGGCTCGGGGGCGCTCGGTCTGACGGTGGAGAAGGCGGAGGGAGGAGATGTGCTTGGGGAGACGAAGGAAGAGGTGGTGCTGGTCCTGCGGAAGGAAGAGAAGGTCATGGGAGAAGAAGCTTGGGGAGGCAGAAGGTCTGTTGGCGAAATGGGGAGGCGGTTGAGGCGTGGAGGCGGCGGGGGCGCGGAGGCGGCAGAGGCGGCGGCGGTGGGGCGGGAGCCGGGGCGTGGAGCGGTGGCAAATGGGAGGCGGCGGGCGTGGAGGCGGCGGGGGCGCGAGGCGGCGAGGGCGTGGAGTCAAGCAAAATGGGGAGGCGGCGGGCGCGGAGCCGCGGCAAAATGGGGAGGCGGCGGGTGTGGAGCCAAGGGAGGCGTGGGCGGCGGGCGGGCGTGGAGCCGGCGGGGCGTGGAGCCGCGGCAAATGGGAGGCGGAGGGCGCGGGCGGCGGGCGCGGAGCCGGCGGGGCGTGGAGCCAGCGGCAAAATGGGGAGGCGGCGAGGGGGCGTGGAGGCGACGGGGGGCGTGGACCTGGCGGCAAAATGGGGAGGCGGTGGGGGGAGTGGAGGCGGCGGGGAAATGGTTGGAGGCTTGGAGCTTAGCTAGGGATTTGGGGAGAGGAAGGTGCGGGAATTTTTTTCAGTGGTGCGCGAGGCCAATTTTTTTTCCCGCGGAAGCTTTCCCACGTCGGGCTAAAAAAATTAACTTGACGGTTCTAACCGTCAGCAAAATAGTTTTTATTGAGAGTTATATAAAAACCGTCAGTAAAATTTGAATTTTGCTGAAGGGGTACTATTCCCGTCACGAAAATAGTGAATCTTGACGGCCGGTGCGGGCCCGTCAGCAAAATTGGTGACCGTCAATTTTTCCTAGCTTTCTAGTAGTGGTAGATTGGAGTTGGTGTAGGTGGTGGTCCGCACGCCAGCGTCGGAGGATGGTACTCCGGAGCAGGGTTAACAATTTCGTTTTTGAAAAAATTTCGTGGGTGGCCGAAATAGGTGAAATCACCGAAATTTTGGAATTTCGGTCAAACTGGTTTGAATCAAATTTGAATTTAAAATTTTAAAAAGCCGCAAAAAATAGTGTGTTGGGTGGGATTCGATCCCATGTCTTCCAGGAGGACACGCACAGGCGTTGCCACAGGGCTACACTCAGCTTGGTGATTATATACTAGTATTTACTCTTTTTAACCCTCGAAATTCCCTTCAAATTCAAACCAACCGAAAAGATTTGAACGAATTGAAATTCTTTTAGGACCCAACGAAATGAACGAAATAGATAACCCTCCTCCGGAGCTGTCTGCGGCTTGGGCTCCGGCTTCGGTGTCCCGGGCTTCTTGTGGAAATGGTGGAAGTGGCTCTTGATTGGATCGCAGATGGTCGCCGAGGCGCACTCCGCCGACGGGTAATGCGTCTTGCCGGCGACGGCGACGAAGGTGTTCCTGCGTCTTCCTCGGCCAACGGCGAGATCTACGGCTCCTGCCCGAAGCAGTCGGCGCCGTGGAGGTCGGCGGCGACGGAGATGCTGAATGTGCCGGAGTTATCTAGCTCGCCGACGGCCTTGCTCTCGTACTCGCCTTTGCCGTTCTTGCACTTGATGGCTACCTGAAGACCTGAAACAGTGGAATATAGCTAGCAGAAAATGAAGCACGAGCTATATCTAGCTTACCCTTGAAGGCTGCCTCGGAGTTCATGTTCTTCCTTGTGCAGTCGGCGCACTTGGCCAAGCCGACGACAACCGACGCCGCCTCGTTCTCAGCGTTCACGATGGCGGCCACCGTGATCAGAACAGCGCAAACGCCGAGGAGAAGTCCGCGAGGTGATCTCATGTATGTGGAACACTTTGAGCTAGCTAGGTGGTAGCCATTGCTTGTGTGTGAACTGTGAAGTAGTGTGGACGGAATGGATGGAGAGCAAGGGGAGCCGATGAATGGTTTATATAGGCTCGTGTCTGCATTGATCAGTGATGACTGACGAGTGGTAGTCTGGCGCCGAATTTACAGGTTGTCAATTAATGCTCTCCGTCCGAAAATTGTGCCAATCCTTTTTTAGAAAACAAAGTGGAATAGATCCTCAAGTTTCCACCTCGAATGAACGAAGCACCGCAGAAGTACTGCGCTTAGCTGTCTTTTTCTTTTCTTTTTTGTTTGTCCTTCTAGTACGACAGTGCTAGGGCACTCCGAATTAATTATCTTAGGCGTCCCCTAAGATTGGAAAAAGTTCACTTTTCAGCCGGCAACTATGGATCGGTTCGGTTTTCAACTCACAATTCTAAAATTGTCTGGACCACAACCCTTAACTAACAAAATTAGGTCACATAACTCTTTGACCCAATTCATGGCGGTTTTGTTATGACATGATGTTGGAACTAGCTGCACTTGCGTATGAAGAATAAGATCACAAAAGAGACCTGATGATTTTTTATGAGTTTCGACAATGCCTATGTTCCTAGAAGCCGAATCACAGCAACTCTATCTATATAAGAAGTTTTTTTTCACGATCAGGGTTAGAAGAGTTTACCGTGTAAATTTATACTCTAGTTGTATGGTTCAACTCTCATCTATCGCACAGCGCATAGCCCTCCTATCTCTCACCCTTATGGGCCTTGGGCCACATTATAAATATATACCCTACTTATATGTTTAACTCGGACTCTAGTCCGTTAAGGCATTGTCCGACGGCCTGTTAACGCACCATCGACCAGTCCCGCGCTGGTTTAAAGCCGAACCGGGTAAGGTACGAAGAGAAATGGCGGGCTCGATCGGTCGGCGCGACATCAAAAGGTCGAGATGACGCCACGTGCATGCGTGTCCTACCCACGTGTTACATTTTCTTTATTTCTTTATTCCATTCCTCTATCATGTTATTTTCCTTGTTGTAGCTTTTTTGCTGGATGTTGTAATATGTAATTTTTCTTTCCTCGTGTCACTTTTTCACCATTGTTTTATTCATATTTTTTTTATTTTGTTCAACCAATTGCCTTGATTTGTTCTACTAATTTTTTTATCTATTCCACTAATCATTTTTCAATTGGTTCACTAAGTCTTGAATTGTTCCACGAGCACGTATGATTTGTTACACTAGTATTTTTATTGGTTCTGAGTATCGTTGATGAGTTGTTGGAACATCATCGACAAAATTGTAGGAATACTGAAACCAAACACGTGAAACATTGTTCCATTCCCTCTTAAAACTTAATGCGTCGAACATCTTCGATGAACTATTGGAATATCATCGACAAACAAACTATTAAAACATTGAAATCAAACACATGAAACATTGGCCCATTCCTCCTTAGAACTTAATATGCGGAATATTGTCGATGCACTGTTGGAACATCGAAACCAAATGTGTGGAATATTCTGTTTTACCTACTAGGACATCGAACACTCACTTGGTTCATTCCCCCTATGCAATTCAAAAGATGCATGCTAGAACATCGTCCATGAACTACTATAATATTTAAGAAGTAATGCATCGAACATTTTGTTTTATCTACCGGAACATATGACATGTGATATCATTTACTAATCTCAAATGTATGCAATTGGTGTCTTGTTTTAAAGATCTTGCTGTAAGAAACAAGATGGTTCAAACAGATAGTTTACTGGCCGCTCGTGTCCAAATAGGATCATTTCAAGTTTCCGATTGGGGAAAAAAATCCCTTGATTGGCTGATTGCGTTGGATGGGTTTCCCGGGCCATGAAAATGCAGCAGCAGCCCTTGTGCGGATATGCACCAACCCATGTCCAGCAGGGGCTTGGTTGGTACGGCCTGCAAACAGCAGGACGTGCGGCCCAAGATCGCACGGGAGCAGTAGCAAGCAGCCCACCTGGCTCTTGTGCGATGACGTCACACTCACATCAGCATAAATATGCAAATCAGATAACAGCCATACCGCAAGGGCTTGTTTGAGAAGTAAGTTGAAATTAATGGGTGGTCTGCCTCGCAGACAGGGGCGGAACAGAGCCTCGGACTTTCAGGGCAATGACCTGAGGCCTAACCTAAAATTACCACATGAAATTGGCAAAGAAAATCCATAAACAACTGGCTTTGGGTCAAAACTGGCTGGGCCAGCCCGAGATCTAGTCCAGCGCTAGCTACGCCACTGCTCACAGAGGCACTAGTGAAGTCGCTGGCGAACCAACTGAAAAGGGGAGCCACAAAAGGCGACATCGATGCTGAGGGCAGTGCAGGAAATTTAATGACAGGTGGCGCAACGGGGAGAGGGTGGGCGCGGCAACAGGGAGGAGAGGTGGGATTTATATGTAGCAAAATTCCATATATATAAGTCGATTTTGTACTTGGTACTGAAAAATTTAAGATTTCTTCAATAGATTATATAACCACACATAACAACTTCACGTAGGGGAAAAAAACAACGCGCAGAGATTCCTCATCACAATAAATAGACACACACCCCGTCCTGAAGAGACTAACAGGGCAGGAAATCATAGAAAAGACCAAACGACCCATGCATGCAAATGATAGCAACGTCGATCACTGATCACTCTCCAGCTTTAATTTTAGTTCTTGACAGGAGGGTGGTAGATTGGAGTCGACGACGACGGCGGCCCGTACGTCGGCGTGGGAGGGACAGGGTGGTACTCTGGGTGGGGCTCCGGCTTGGGCTGCGGCTTGGGCTCCGGCTTGGGTTCCGGCTTGGGCTCCGGCTTGGGCGGCACGGGCTTCTTGTGGAAGTGGTCGAAGAAGTGCTTCTTGATCGGGCCGCAGATGGTCGCCGAGGCGCACTCCGCGGACGGGTAGTGCGTCTTGCCGGCGACGGCGACGAAGGTGCCCCTGGACAGCGGCACAATCTTTGACGGCTCCTGCCCGGGGCACGGCGCGTTCGCCGCGTTGTGCAGCTGCGCGAAGCAGTCGGCGCTGTGGAGCTCGGCGGCGAGGGGGACGCTGAATGCGCCGGACTTCTCTACCTCGCCGACGGCCTTGCTCTCGTACTCGCCCTTGCTGTTCTTGCACTTGATGGACACCTGGAGACCTGAAAAGTATTACATCCATGGCAGAACAACAGTGAGCTCAATCTATATATAGGTGTAGTGACACCGTAACTAGTACTAGTAAGTGCTTACCCTTGAAAGCTTCCTCGGTCTTCATGTTCTTCCTCGTGCAGTCGGCGCACTTGGCCAGGCCGACGACGACCGACGCCGCCTCGCCCTCAGCGTTAGCG
Organism: Phyllostachys edulis; assembly: GCA_036346405.1. NCBI lineage: Eukaryota > Viridiplantae > Streptophyta > Magnoliopsida > Poales > Poaceae > Phyllostachys > Phyllostachys edulis. The sequence continues at coordinate 45,688,005 of CM070563.1, read as the reverse complement.
ATGGCGATCGCCATTAGAACGGCACAAACGCCGAGAAGTCTGCGAGACGCAGCTGCCATTGTTGAACCCTAGATATTAGCTATCAAACTATTGCTTTGTGTGCGAACTGTGAAGTAGTAGTGGGTGGCTGAAGAGCAAGGAGAGGCAATGCTTGGTTTATATAGGCGTCTGCATTGATCGGTGATCTGGTAACGTTTGGCGCCGAATTTGCAGGTTGTCAGTTAATGCTCTTCGTCGGAACACACAATCAATTTTATACAAAAAAAAAACAGTAGGGAAGAAATCCGCAAGTTTTCTATTTAATTGCAAGAGTAAGCAGATTACTGGTGTACCTAGGCCTCAAGAGTCAATATGCAACCACCAACTTTCGGTTCTTCTTAAGAACCGTCTGTGAATTATCACAGATGGTTCTATTCATAAACCGTCTGTGATTATAATCATATCACAGATTGTTTTGTAGAAAAAAAACCATCTATGATACTTTTGTTTCGTTGGGCGGGAAAATGAAAATTTGGATTTCATGAGCAGGCTACCGAAACTCTCTTTATATTAACCGGCCTCCCACGACCTCACACCTCCATCTCCTCCTCTGCCATCTCTCCTCTAACCGAGTGCCGCCGTCTCACCCTAACCTTGCGCTCTGGCCTCGCCTGAGCTCATCGCCCGTGGCCTCCTCCACCTCACCCCGGCTTCATCGTCGCTAGCCTCCCACGACCTCGTCCCCCCCGATCTCATCCACTTCATCATCGCTGGCCTCCCACGACCCCGTCGCACCAGCCTCCCACGACCTCACTCTCTCTACTCCCCCCTTTGCTCTGTGATGTGGATTACTGAGAGCTAGTGTTAGTGCTCTGTGAATGGATTGCGTTGATGCTACTGTGATGTGGGTGATGCTGTGGTTATTGTTGGAAGCTCTCTGTGCATGTGTAGTTCATGTTGAGTTATTTGGTTTGGGCAAAAATATAGATAGTAGATCGCGCACTGCCCGGTAAAACCGCCATAACTTTTGCATACAAACTTGAATTGTGACGTTCTTTGGCTCGTTGGAAAGCTAACGAAAAGTTCAATCCAAAAATCCATAAGTTTCAACACCCGTATTCGATTTTTTTTGCAATAGAAAAAGCTATCACAAACGGTTCTAAACAAGAACCATCTGTGAAAAAGCTATCACAGACGGTTCTGAATAAGAACCGTCTGTGATAATCAATTACCATAGACGATTCTTCTTTAGAACGTTTGTGATAACTTTTTCACAGACGATTCTTGTTTTGAACCATCTGGATAGCTTTTCACAGACGGTTCAAAAACCGTCTGTGATGACTTCATATCATCACAGACATATAAACTCAGACAGTTTAAAAACCGTCTGATGATAGTTCCGAACCGTCTGTGATGACCCTTTGTGTAGTAGTGATCTTCGAGCTCTCGGCAGATTCTAGAGCGCGCCCATTACCACCCCCTCAAGCTTTTGTGCATTCCGGTGAGTATTATCCTCGGCCATGTGCATCATCCCGTGCCTTTTAGTCTAACAATATAAACCCCTCAATCAATTTTGATAATGCACGATAGGATTTCAGTGAATTGAAGTTCTGACCATTTTGGCTGAAGAACAAACTTTTCGTCTCCCACTTCAATCCGGTAATACATTCTTCGATTTCTTGCTTCTACAACATCCTCATATGATGTGGTTCTTACAGCTTTGGCGAAATTCCAACTTGCTCGCCGGATGGACTTGTGAGGGAGATGAATTTCTTGGCACAATCGATTTGCCCCAAGTGTTGGGACAACCAATCCATGCCAAGTATCACATCCAAACTTGCTGAATTGAGGAGGATAAGATTTGCCAAAAATCTCACTCCTCCAATCTCAATAGAGACGTCTCGACACTCTTTTTCGGCTCTCATTTCCGGTCCCAGAGAATGAATAATCAAAGGAACATGCATGGGTTTAATTTGAAGATCACTAAGTGCAACAAAAGACTTTGATATAAAGGAATGGGAAGCTCCAGAATCGAACAAGACAGTAGCAGGTTGAGAGTTGACAAGAAGCATACCCAACACGACGTCGGGTGCCTCCTGCGGTTCCTCAGCCGAGATATGGTTGACTCGGCCGCTTCCCAAGCTCTGAGTCCTTTGGATAACCTTCTGATCTAGAGGATGACCATTTCATTGCTCTCGCCCTCCATTAGGATGAGGGGCTGCTCTGATCTTCTTAGGGAAAGTATTCGCATAGTGCCCCTTGTTACGACAGAAGAAACAAGTGACCTCGGTAGCCAGAATGCGGAGGTTGACTTGCTGTCCCGCAGGTGCACGTGGTTGATACACGGCCTGCAGAGGTCAAGGTACAGGTGTCGGCGGCCTCGGTGGTAGTGGAGCTTGAGGACGGGGCACCGGTGCTTGCCCAACGTGAGTACGGGGCACCGGTGCTTGCCCAACGTGAGGACGGGGAAGGTTGGCCCTTGCTGATTTCTGGGCCTCCCACTTGCGCTTGCGAGACTCGCCTAGTGCTCTCCCCTTATGCTCAACGACAATGGCCTTGTCGACCAATGTTTGGAAGTCGGGGAAGTCGATGATAGACAGTTTGTCCTGTAGTTCCTCGGACAAACTATCCATGAACTTCTCCTGCTTGGCTTCATCGGTGGGCACGTCCTCAAGGGCATACCAAGAAAGGTGGTAAAACTCATGAAGATATTCAGTCACTGACTTGCGCCCTTACTTGAGCACTATGAACTCCTTCTTGAGTTTCATCAAGCCGGCAGGAACGTGAGCCTGTCGGAAGGCAGTACGAAACTCTTCCCAAGTGATGGCTCGGCCAGCGGACTGCATGGCGAGAAAGTTCTCCCACCATGAAAGTGCTGCCCCCTGCAATTGATGAGAGGTGAAGAGTTCCTTCTCATGATCCTGGCGGCATTGGGCGACGTTGAGCTTCTGTTCGACTAAACGCAGCCAGTTGTCTGCGTCAAGTGGGTCTTCGGATCGCGAGAAAGTAGGCGGCTGAGTGTGAAGGAACTTCGAGAGTCCACCCCGCGATTGATGTCCACCTCCTCCCCCTGATCTGGAGGCACTAGAAAGAGTGGATGTGTTTCACGTAATGACCTCCAGGATCCTCGTCTGATCCATGCGGTTTCGCTCGATCTGAGTGAGAACCTCGGCCATGGTCGGAGGAGGCGGGAGCTCCTCATCATGACCAGATGGCTGACCTTGTCCGGTTCGAGTTCTTCCAGCTATCCTGTTTTGTTGAATTGGGTTAGCAACAAAATCTGAAAACTAGATGTGAAATGTAGCAGTGAAGAAACCATCGACTAAGGGAATGAGACATTACCCTATCCCAAGTGCAAGCATATAACAAGCAAGAAATGAACTCCAAATGTTTGTATAAAGGCATACGAATCAGCACAAACCCATAAGACATAAGATCAACTTCTCGGCATGATTAACTCGTATTGAATGAACAAGCAATCGGTTGAGAAGAAAAATTTCAGAACACAACTCAAGTCTTATCGCATCTAAAGAACATGGTAAAAATCATCTAGGGGTGTATTAGGCACTAGCCCACTAACATCACATCTTACCCTTTCAATTATCATGAGTTTTAGTTGAATTATCCTCTCATTTTCAGCCCTAACGACGAACTATGTGCTCGTTGTTCGAAACTTGCGCTTGCTATCCAGATTTTGTAACTGCGCTCCGAGCTAAATTTTCCAACTCCAAGTGCTTCTAATCTTCATGAAAGGACAGCAAACACTCTATATTTTCAACTCTCATTGAAACTCAAAACCAAATTTAAATGGTAATCAACTATCTTTTGAATTAAAGATGAGAGGAACAACTTTTTGAAACTCAAACAAGAACAAGGTAAGATGAGTAATCTAAGATAGGTAAGGAATAAAATCTGCGAACTTACTTAAGTTTTCATAAATCATTTGATATTTTGAAACTAAGTTTTTCAAAACATCCTAAAGACGACCAAGCTAGGGGTTTCTACGGTCAGTATGGCTCTGATACCAACTTTTGTGAGAACCCGGGGTATTTAACTTGTAATACTTAACCATCCAATTGGTCTTAGCATTACAAATCAATTATCCCAACTCTCAGAGTAGTATGTACCTCCCAGGAGCGGTACACATACTCCTTTACAAAATATAGTATCCATTCCATACATAAGTCATTACAATACTGAGTCTCCAAGTTTACATCACAAGAGACATACAAGTTCATATTACAAAAGTAGGGCCGACCGGCCAAATATCAAGAGTAAGAACTAAAGTAGCAGCGGAAACAAGTCATAACATGGCGATAAATAAAAGCCAGCCGGATTGCCCTTACCCACAAGGCAACTGACCGGGCTGCCAAGCTAGTCGTCCTACATGAAGTCGGTCTCACAATAGTTAACCCCTTGGGGGGTCAACCTTCTCTATGACAATTAAGCAATACAGCTGAGTACAAAAATGTACTTGCAAAACTTATGGATAACAAACCTATACATAGCTACATGCAAGCTGAATCAAAGGAGAAGCTATAGGTTTCATTTTCAGCACAAAGCAATATTTCATTTGCAATAGTGTAATAGATTGAAGGCAATTTTAACAAATCTATTTTTCTTTGTTTAATTAACTGCGAGACAACAATTATAAGTATAAATAACATTCTAGAGGTGACTTACCAACAGCCACCACAACATAGCACGAATTGCTCATTCGTACCACCCGAATTCAAGTGTTAATGAAAAAGTTATAGTCTAATTTTTGCACGACCAAGCATGTCCATAACCTAGGACGGGGCTATTCGAATAAATTATACCCTACAAGGGTGTACAACTGTACCCACACGCTAGACCGTCTTTTCGCCATGCAATAGAGCACACTTCCGTAGGTATGCCGGCAAGGCTAAGTCCTACGAGACATTTCCAATATTATGTATTAACTATGAGTCACCCATATGGATGGAAACCCATACGTTGTGACAAAGTCATCGGCCTTAGAAAAAGTACCAATGCTCCTCGGTGTGAAGAACCTAGACAGGAACCCACCCATGCACACCCCACACAACAACACATTTCTTTTTATACAGAACACACACAACCTCCTACGACTCGGAGCCAACACACACCAAAGTACTAAGTCAAGAGGGGTTCCCATATGGCCCTCATGTGGAATGCACACAATAACGCTTGGATCAGTGACACAAGTAATTCGGTCCTTATTGACTTAGGCACCAACCACACACCCGATAACCACACCATCAACCATGTGCTCAAGTCTAAAATATTTTATTTTCAGTTTTAGTTTCTCAAATACAGTACATACATGAGTACACTGACCCAAGTAATTTAAAGTGATATAATAACCATCACCGAAGCGATGATCCCCATTCTACCGTTCTAAGCATTGCTAAGCAACATCAAGTCGTATACTACAAGTAAAGTGATTAGAGCCCATCCATCGAGCTCTACATCACAGCGGATATAATCCTAGGATCAGTAGTAAAGGATAGATGTTTACCTACAGTTCATTTAACTAATCAGGTAAACTATCGCGAACTGACAAATAACTTGTCAACATAGCATGCATGCATACAATTGAAACATTGAAATATTAGCATGCACAAATAATAGGATCAACATGCATCAAAGGAAAAACTGTTTGCCCTGCTGGAGATATTCAACTTGCTGTAGAGGATCACTCTCGTAAAAAAATAGAATCGTCGGAACTTATCGAAAGATTCGAAAAGAAACAATAAGAACGAATAATACCAAAAATACTCAAAATTCAAAATCATCCAAAAATCATAAAATTTACACAGAAGGTAGAGCATGATTTTAAATGAATTTATCAATAAAAATAAATCAATTTGGATGTTCTAAGCAAAAGTTATAACCTAAACAATTTCACCGGGAAATAAAATCAAGGGAAAACACCTCGGTTACTGTTCATGCGAAAAATTCCATAGAGTTTATGATCATGAAAATTTAATGGTAGATAGAGCATGACATTCTAAGAACAACAAAATTTGGTTCACCTCATTTGGAGTTAAAATGAATTTCTTATGATTTTTCAAAGTTATGAGAATAGTGCACAGATCATATGTAAAATAAAATTTTCAGAGGAAGTGACATACTCAAAACCTATTCTGCAAATAAGTACACTAACAAAGGAAACCAACAAAATTGATTACACTAAATTTGAAGTTACAGAGAAATGCTTATGCATTTTTGAGGTTTAAAAGAATTTCTAGTGCAAAAATTATACTAAACCGATAGTAATTCTTCTAACAATATTTTCTAGAACAGTAACAAGCCTCAAAAACCATACCAAAATAAAGTACACTAAAAATTTAAACCAACAAAATTTGAATCATCCAAAAAGAGTTAAAATGAAATACTTATGCCATTTTGAAGTTTGACACCATTAACAATACATAAATAATTCATTTCGGAAAATATATAAGCATATAATACCTTTTAGACCGAACCCATCCTAGCCACAGAGGATGACATGCGGGACCAAAGGTCAAATGCTGACTCGGTCAACTTGACTCAGCCCCGGCCAAAAGTGACGCCGAAGGCGTATTTCTAGAAATACATCTTCCGAAAATGAAGACATAATTTTGGTCTGAAGCACATTAGAAATATGTTTCCTTTAAGGGAAAGCATACTACTCCAATTTACCCTACCACTTAACCGGCCTTATGGCCCACCTGTCAATGGGACATTAGAGCCCTAATCCGACAGCTAATGAATGCTAATCATCGATTAAAACCTAATGATCAAGATTCGGCTAATTAATCACCTAGCCACAATGATTGTCGGTCGGTCCGACAATGGGACGCTGGAAGCCATGACTTCGCCGGGTGTCTCACCAGCGAAGGAAGCTACGACGGTGCCAGCTAGGAACTAAAATGGATTCCTAACACTAATGCGCACACGAAGGTGGCTGGAGCATCACCGGAGGTGGATGGGAGCGGTGACGCGACGAGGTGAGGCGGAGAAGAAGGTACGGCAAAAACGACAATTGTGTTTCGACCATGCTCTTGCCCAACTAACACGCACACTAGCTACTAGAGAGGTTCAGGGAGCCTACCGGAGCCGAGAATGAGGGTGAAGCTCGCTGTAGTCGAGCCGGTGATGAGGAACCGAGGGCGGCAGCAGTACTCCAATGTAGAGAGCTCAAACTAAGGACGTAGGGAGGAAATGGAAGGTAGGATAGACTTAAGAAACATCATTAGCTGGGGAAATCGAAAAGAATTTTGCTAAGGACTCACCGGCCGGAGCTAGGAATGAAAGCGAAGCTTGTGGCCAAAAACGATGAAATCTCAAATTCCGGAGGATCCTGTGAAGGAAAGTAGGAATTAATTTAGGGGAATGCTTCCTCAAAATTTGGAACACAATGTGACACAGATAAGAGAGGGAGGGTGGCACTAGAATGACCACGATGAGGAGGCGACGCATTGGCCGTGAACCGGACTTCGGCTTCTCCTCGGTCTTGAGCAAAACTGAGTGAGTAGGGGCAGGGGAATTCTTGGTGGTGTCTAAAGAGAGAAGACGACGCTCCAAGGGACTTCTTATAGGCTCTGGGGCGGAGGGCTCGTGAGTAGAACCGGTGGGGATGAGCTTGGTCCACATGGCTCACAGAGTGACGTCGAGGTGAAAGTGAAGTGATAGGAGCATGGGTGGGCGCGGACAACGCAGAGGAACCGTGGGCGCTCTCCAAAACCAGGTGCGGGCGGTCAAAGCTAGTGAGCGGAAATGGCGTGCTGGAGAAGAAGACCTGCAGCAGGGCCCACACATTGGCGAAACAACAAAGTGGCTCGGTTGGTCGATTAGTACTAGCTAGATCGGACGGTCCATATGAACTGGAATCAGATCGGACAGTCCACGTGATTTGAGACGTTCGGACGATCCGAATGGCCCGATCAATCCAGACCGTTGATCTCCATTTGGATGGCTCAAAAGCGTGTGACATCACGGACTGGACCCGAGTGGGTTGGGTTCAACTGAGAGACTTAAGTCCGGTCGGAGGAATAGTGTTTCCTAATTTTAACCGAAAAAGGCTGAGATGGTTTGGGATTTTGTTGACCTAAAATACTTGCTCCACAAATTCTTAAATTTTTATGGACAGTTACTGGATCTAAGAACAAGCTTGTGTAAAGTTTCCAGAATTTTTCATGTAATGCATTTCTCTCTAGAAAAATCACAAGTTGCTGCCCTAGAGGTTTGACTAAGGGACAAACTAGTTTGACTAGCCTTTTCAAAATAGCAAATAAAATCTAAAAATTTTGAAATTTTTTAGAGGAGTCATTAGGATTATATAGAAGCTATGAAAAATAATTCCAGAGGATGATCCCAAGGTTTGCTTTAGAAGCTTTCAATGATTATGCTTCTGGTAAATTGAAGCATTGGTCTTTGAAATTAGGAAACCCTTGGAAAAAATTTTCAAAAAATTCAAATGACATCATGAGGCATCAAAAGTTTTAAATTCTCCTCATTTTTATATATTTGAAACACAAACCGTTGTTTGGGATGTTACATCAGCCGTGGATGCAGAAGTGGGTTTGGCATATGCCTGAACAAGAAGGACCAATTTCCACTCTCCCTCCCTCGCCATGCATACATATGACTTCCATGAATTTGTTCCCATCAGCTGGTTCATATGAAACATGTTGAGTACTTTTTGCACAATAGAGTTAATTTTAGTTCTTGACATGAGGGTGGTAGATTGGAGTCGGCGTGGGAGGGACAGGGTGGTACTCTGGCGGGGGCTGCGGCTTGGGCTCCGGCTTGGGCGGCACGGGCTTCTTGTGGAAGTGGTCGAAGAAGTGCTTCTTGATCGAGTTGCAGATGGTCGCCGAGGCGCACTCCGTGGACGGGTAGTGCGTCTTGCCGGCGACGGCGACGAAGGTGCCCCTAGACAGCGGCACAATCTTTGACGGCTCCTGCCCGGGGCACGGCGCGTTCGCCGCGCTATGCAGCTGCGCGAAGCAGTCGGCGCTGTGGAGGTCGGCGGCGAGGGGGACACTGAATGCGCCGGACTTCTCTACCTCGCCGACGGCCATGCTCTCGTACTCGCCCTTGCTGTTCTTGCACTTGATGGACACCTGGAGACCTGAAAAGTAGTACATCCATGGCAGAACAACAGTGAACTCAATCTATAATTCTATATCTACTAGTAAGTAGCTTACCCTTAAAAGCTTCCTCGGTCTTCATGTTCTTCCTCGTGCAGTCGGCGCACTTGGCCAGGCCGACGACGACCGACGCCGTCTCGCCCTCAGCGTTGGCGATGGCGATCGCCATCAGAACGGCACAAACGCCGAGAAGTCTGCGAGACGCAGCTGCCATTGTTGAACCCTAGATATTAGCTATCAAACTATTGCTTTGTGTGCGACCTGTGAAGTAGTAGTGGGTGGATGAAGAGCACGGAGAGGCAATGCTTGGTTTATATAGGCGTCTGCATTGATCGGTGATCTGGTACGCGACCAACTGGAGTGAGAAATCTGCTAACGTTTGGCGCCGAATTTGCTGGTTGTCAGTTAATGCTCTCCGTCGGAACACATAATCAATTTTATACACAAAAAAAAAACAGTAGGGAAGAAATCCGCAAGTTTTCTATTTAATTGCAAGAGTAAGCACATTACTGGTGTACCTAGGCCTCTAGAGAATATGCAACCACCTATGATAGCATGCACTAGATACATCGAGAGCTTAATATAGCAAAGTTTGAGTTAATTTGATCAGCAAAGAAGCAGCAAGGTTACAGCAGATTCTTACTCGGAAGACAAATTAAATTACACGCCCAACTTTCGGCTCACATTTTTCGAAGAGGAAATCTAAAAACTCAAAGCTAGAAACTTATTATACGTAGAATTAACAAAAACAATTCACATCCAATGGGGCTTAATTTGTAGTTCAGAAAAACAGAAACACTCAATGTCTCACCTTAATTAAAGTTTGTCTACCTCAATAATGACCAGACTTTTCTGTTACAAATCTGTTTTGAGTATATTTAGAAGTGCAATGAGTAGCCTGCTGTTAGTATCGATTTATACATCACTAGTTATTTGTGATCTTTGCTTCATAATAAAATCTGGAATTAAAATGTTACCCACATTTCCAACATATAATACCTGTTGGGCCCAAACGTAGCATCTCTAGGTTAACCTTCTTACATGAATCGAGGACGAAAGTATAAATAGGGTGTTATGCATATGTGGGTCCACCCCATGGGTGAGCTTGGCATCGAGCAGGTTTTGGGCCAGGATGTTATAATACTTAATTAGGGTATCTGGTCCTCTGGGTACATGCATGAAAACAATATCCAATTGCAACCGTGGTGTTTGACAAAAATAGCATCAAATTAATCAAGATTGCAACTGAGCAAATCTATTATTATATTATCAAAACGATGATAAAGAAACTTCTATGTTGGCTTGAAGAGGTTAGAAATATCCACATTAATTAGAGAAAAAGGAGAAAGATCAATGCCTCTTATTTTTGTTGCTTTAAATTATAGTGCAGATTAATGGTATATATTTTTGAGTTGTCATAGTTGTATAAGCAATATAGCTATATATTCTATCATAAGCATTAGAGTTATGTAACAAATACTAGTACTCAATTTTTCAAATATAAATGTATTTATCCAGCTGTGCAGTTGCATTGGAAATTCGTCTAGCTAGTTGATATACTTCTTTAGGCAGCAGTTGATATAAATTAATTAGTAAGAAAAGTCCACGCATGACAACGCAGACAAAAAACTTCAAGAACAGTGCGAGCTATAGCTAACTTTCCATTTCCTTTATGTAGGTTGGACCTATTGTTAATTCACTACTACAGAAAGGATCATCATAGATGGTTCTAAACCGTCATCACAGACGGTTTCTGAACCAGCTGAATTTATGTGTTTGTGATAACAGACGGTTATCATAGACGGTCTGTGATCCATCTGTGATAAGTCACAACACAGACGGTTTTGTGGTATAAACCATCTATGAAAGCCTACTATCACAGACGGCTTTTTCCAAAAACCATCTGTGAAGTTCTACTTTCACAGACAGCTACTACCAACAACCGTCTGTGATATGTCGGATATCATAGACGGTTATATGTACCAACCGTTTGTGATTGGAGACATAACACAGACGGCTAGTAAAAACAACCGTTTGTGATATCTGCCATATCACAAACGGTTGTTGGTAGTAGGCACCTGTGGTAGTAGTACTTCACAGACGGTTATGTACCAACCCTCTATGATTAGAGACATATCATAGATGGTTAGTAAAAAAGAACGGTCTATGATATCCTACATATCACAAACACCGTCTGTGATAGTAGAGCTTCAGAGACGGCTTATACCATAAAACCATCTGTGATAGTTCATTCTATACCTAACTATTTTTTCTATTTTTTGGCTAGCCTCAGGAAATACTAGTCATGCCCTCTGAAAACAAGCAAGCAAAGAACAGATAAATCACAGATAAGTGAATTACAACTCAAAATCAATTACAAAAAAAAATGTTCATGTATTGTCGCTTCGCTAGAGTTACAATTGAATTATAACTCACAGTGAATTACAATTGAATGAATTACAAGTGAATCGATTGTTTGAACATGTATTAATCGGTGTCATCAGAGGAGTGACTCTCCTTTCGATTTAATCATATCCGCCTTGACGAAGAGGCAGAGCTGTCCTCGAACCTCTAAGAGTTCATCTAGATCGAATGTACTTGATTCGGTTGTCATGCCCTGTCGCTAGGAGGAGTAAAGTAGAAAGCATATATATTTAAATTGATAATTAGGAAATAATTATTGTGAGATTGATAAACCTCTGGATTCTACTTCTTAGCACTCATGATTCCCTACATATGACGGCAAATGTAGAATGCACATATGTTACCTTGTAGTTGCTGGTGGCACTGGAAAAATAGAATTACATATATAGGTATAGTTAGTTCAAGAGGGTAGGTTACGAAGTGTGATATATGATTATTGTGTTGTAGCAGGTACCAGAAATCGCATCCAGTGTTGTAGTGTGGCACTCGGTTCCTTGTGTGTCCGTCCCCCAACAACATAGGCGCCGAATGACCTACGTGATTCTAAAAAGTTATCCTCGGCCATTTCAAACGAAGGAAGACTACAATAGAGTTACGTATGGAGGAAATGAGCATACCTGTTGAGTACTTTTTGCACAAGGGTGAAGTCGTGATTGTTGTTGACTAGGGAATCAAGGTATATTACCTTGTTCCACTTTGGTACAATGACTAAAAGGATCTAGTGCTACCTACTCATGTATGTCGCTATAGTCATTAAACCTAAGTTCGTGTAGTGTATAAAGTACAAATGAAATTTGTATAGCAAGTAGTGAAGCACTTACCCCTAGTTGTAGGGCACCAGTACATAGTCCTTGTCATAGTGAGCAAGCAATCCTCTCGTTATGTACTTCTCGATGTAGGATGCGTCTTAGGTGATGCATTGCTTAGAGATCAACTGTGGGTCGAGGAAACCCACCGGTTCTCATGATCATCGAGCTTGTTGCATCATGTATCTATACATAAGCAATGAGTTATGATATTTATCGGTATTACGTGAATGTAGAACTTGATTGTACACACTTACAGTGTCTAGCATTGTAGAAGTGAGGCGTCAAGGGCGTTGAGGTTGAATTGTTCAAATATGTCTTGGAAACCCACGACAAAGTAGCACAACTTGTAGAGGAAATGGTTCTTCATGTAGCTGACGGTGATTCCAATAGACCAATTTTTCGTCCGCTTGATGGTCGTCTCCATGTACTAGGCATGCAAAGTCACGCAACCCATTCCAAGACGGGGTTATAGTGTGTGGGGGACCAATGACATTCTGAGGGAGAATGTCCCAGGCTTATGAGGCGCCTTAATCTTCTTCGATTTGGCCTTAGAGCCTTGCGTGCTATTTGTCTTCCGGGGAGATGACTCGTCACGCTTTTCTTGTTTCTTCGTCACTATCTCCACGAGAGCCGATACGGAGGCCTTCTAAAGCGGGGGGGTGGGGTGGAGTCATCGAGGGATCTGTTGAAGAGGCATGGTCGTGTTCTAATCGTGGCACTGCAGAGTCCAGGGCGATGTCCCTCCTGGGCCACTGGACAAAATTGTGCATGGCATCCCCTAGTGTTATGATGTCTTCATTCAGGGCCTTCTCCAGCGGGAAGGCCATGAAATTATCATGTACAATGTCCACCTGGACCTTGGTGTAACCCTACACCAGCTGGGCACCATGCAACACTATCCCTTCCTAGCATGGAAACGCCATCCCCCACCCAGCCTTAATAGAAATGGACCCAACCAGCCTCACTTGAAGCCTGCAGGGCGTGGACTCCTACAAAATGATACACAATTAGCAAAAGCGTCCTACAGGTCTATCTTTGGAGCATTATAAAGATGTACATTACCTAGATGTCGTCGATAGGTAATTGGGCGTTGCTATTTTCAGAAGGTGGCACGGATGCGCTGCTACTCCGATGTTGAGGGGGACTGGCTGCCAAAATAATGGAAGTGGCTTGCGATTGGTTAAGTACTTGATTCATTTGTGCAATTTGCTCCTGCAATGTTGTTATCTGTCCTTGAAATTCTGCACGAATCTCCGCTTTCAACCGTTCCTCGCACTCGGCCTTGGTTCTCTTCCTACTCCTATATGCCTCGAAGTCATGTGGGAATCCTTGCCTCCAAGGTACGTAAACCCCAAGGCCTCGCATGCAACCCAAGTGCTCCTTGTTTCCCAGGGCCATGGATAGTATTTCATTCTCCCTAACTGCTTCGAAGGAGCCTCGGGAAGATTTGGTAGTCAACATTTGCTGCAAGAGGCCATCATGTTATTTTAGACCCGATGAAGTTATGGACTTATTAACAACTAGGTAGTTCAACATATCTTACCAAACGTTGGGATCGACACTTCCTCGTCTGCCGGGTTTGTGAAAGAGATGGCGCCTGAAGACATGACTGATGACCTCGCTCTTAACCAGTTTTGGGCACGCTCATGTGTGATCCCAGCAAATGGCGGGGAGGCCTCCCACCAGATTGTGTCCTCGTCCTCCATCATCCATTACGCAATTTTACTTGTGTGCCCAGCGGTACCGAGTTTGTGGGGATGAGTGTTTCGTGTCTGGATAGCCTTGTGTGCCACACTTTGCTCTTGAAATTCGGCCGTTGTCTTTATCCACACAAAGGCGTCCCATATATCCGTCGACACAAAATGATACTTTGTGAAGGGCATCCGATCCTTGTTCATGTACTCTGTGACAAGCGTGCTCTTGAAGGTCTTCCACACTTTTCCCATCGTGAGCAATGCCTGCCGTCTTATGAGTCCCTGGACTTCTGCTAGGATTTCGAACGACCTTGAAATTTCAGCCCACGGCTGGTCTCTCTCTACGTCCGTCAGAGACTTCTAGCTTAGTGCGGTGATAGGGACTCATTCCCTTCCAGGTATGCTGTAGGTGGTTCGAAATGCTACAACTGCTTTCTTGGGAAGCAGAGGGACCCCAGTGGTACTGACTTCCGTGATGGTCATTAATTCGGCCCTCAGGCCTTTTTGATATTCTTCTGCCATCTCGCTTAGTAACATGTTTCTTCGGAGCGCCAGACTGGAGCTTTGGTCAAACGTTCTTTTAAGATCTGAAAACTTTCTTCACACTCCGCTGACCATTCAAACTTCTTTTCTTTCTTTAGAAGCTAGGTCATCGGCCTCGCAATTTTGGAGAAGTTCCTAATGAATCTGCGGTAGTAACTCCTAAGTCTGAGAAAACTACAGATGTCGGTGACGCTCTTGGGTTTTCCTTAGTTAAGTACATCTTGCACCTTGCTCAGGTCAACGGCAACACCGCTCTTGGATAGTACATGATCCAAAAAGCTAACTTCCGAAAGCCAAAACTCGCATTTACTGAATTTCGCATAGAGTTGATGTTGACAAAGCTTCTCCAACAAAAGCCTCAAGTGTTGCTTGTGTTCTTCATCAGACTTGGAGTAGATGAGGATGTCATCGATAAACACGATGACGAACTAGACCAAATACTCCATGAAAACCGAATTCGTGAGGTTCATGAAGTAGGCAGGTGCATTTGTCAGTCCGAAGGACATGACAATGTACTCGTACAGACCATAACGAGTAGAGAATGTTGTTTTCGGTATATCTTCAGTTCTGACTTTGATCTGATGGTAGCCCAATCTCAAGTCGATTTTGGAAAACACTTCAGCTCCACTCAGTTGGTCAAACAAATCATCAATCCACGGAAGCGGATACTTGTTCTTGATAGTGAATTCGTTTAGCGAACGGTAATCAACACACATCTGCAAACTCTTGTCTTTCTTCTTGATGAAATAGCTAGACATACCCAAGGTGAGGAGCTCGGCCTAATAAATCCCTTGTCATGAAGTTCCTTGAGTTGCTCCTTCAATTCCACCAACTCATTTGGAGGCATCCGGTACGGCCGTTTTGAAATTGGAGTAGTTCCGGGTGCAAACTCGATCACGAATTCAACTTCGTGGTCAGGAGGCATGCCTAGGAGTTCTTTGGAGAATACATCTGGATGCTCACATACCACTAGTGCCTTCTCCGATTCATGAGTGGTACAAACTTCCAGGGAGTAAAGATGAGAATAGACGACTTTTGGTGCAAAAATGACTTGTTCGCCATCTTCGCTTGTGACTGAAATAGACTGTTGAGCACAATCGATTTGTCCCTGTTTTTGGACAGCCAATCCATCCCTAATATAACATCAATCCCACTAAATTTATGACTATTAGGTTTGCCAAAAACTCTACCCCTTAAATCTTCACCTTTACGTCCCAGCAGACTTGATCGGTTTGGAAAACCGGTCCCCACGACTGAATTTGATATGGTGGCTGAAGTGTATGAATTTCAATTGATGTTGTGTAGAATAATCCTTTTTTATGAATGAATGTGATGCGCCTGAATCAAATAAAACAGTAGCTAGGCTTGAATTAACAAAGAGAGTACCCAAAACGACGTCTAGTGCGTTGTTCGCCTCCTCGATAGTGACGTGGTTAATTCGACCACGTGCTGGAACTTGAAGAGGTGTGGACGCTGGCCTCGGGGGTGGTGATGGTCTCGCTGGAGCTGGTGGTGGAGTCAGAGTTGGGGCTTGATAGACTCAGTGCATCCCTCTTTGTCTTGCCAAGCATTGATGCGCATAATTATCGGGGCGGCCACAATGGAAGCATGTCACATTTGGCTTGAAAGAATTGCTATTCGGGGGCTGACTTTCCCCATTATTTTTGCTCTCTAGAAGGTGGTGGAGGTCTTGGTACAAATATTGGTGGCCTCGGTGGCGCTGGAGCTTGGAATCGGGGCGCTTGGGGTGGCCCGGTGCACGGTCTCGGAAAACTACCGCTTGTTGAAATTTGAGCGGCCCTCTTCCTCTTTCTGGATTCATCCAAGGCTTGACTCTTGTTTTACACCACAATGGCCTTGTTGACCATGTGTTGGAAGTTTCTAAAGTCATGGACGGCCAATGCAAGTTGCATTTCTTCGGTCAAGCCATTCATGAAACAGCTCTGACGGCGTGCGTCGATGGAGACGTCGTCCGGAGCATATCGAGCTAGAAAGTTAAACTCGTGTAGATACTCCGTGACACTCTTCCAACCTTGCTTGAGGGCAAGGAATTGTTGTTGCTTCATCATCAAGACTCCCTCAGGGATGTGAGCCTTTTGAAAAGCCACCTTGAATTCGTTCCAAGTTGGAACATCTCCATTTGGTTGCATGGCAGAGAAATTGTCCCACCAAGCGCTCGCGGCTCCCTCTAGCTAATAGTTGGCGAACAAGACTCTCTCAATTCTAGTGCATTGAGCAATCACTAGCTTCTTATCAATGGTCCAGAGCCAATCCTCTGCCTCCATGGGACCTTCAATGCTCGAGAAGGTTGGGGGATTCGTTCGCTGGAAATCCACGAGTCCCCCATGTGCCCTTTGTGCTCTCGATGGTCCGGGCGGCGGGGAGGTGTTGCGGGCGATGATCTCAAGGATCTGAGTTTGATCCATTCGGTTCCTTTCAATCTGTGCCAGGACTTCCACCATCGTGGGTGGTGGGGAAAGCTCCTCTTCTGGTTGACTGCCTTGCTGATTTTGTTGGTCAAAAGGCTCCTCAGACTCTCCTCGTGCATAAAGCTCACTGACAGCAGTAGAGAAGGATCCCCGGGGTGGTGATCCCTCCCCTTGTTGAGCTCTGGAACGAGTAGTAGCTCCCGTCATCCTATTCCCACAAGGATGGTTAGCAAACAAGGAAAGGTGCGCTCGAATAAGCGTGAAAGGAAAAAAAAAATCTGGACAGCAGGTGAACACTACTAAATCTAGCATGCATAATTATATAAAATGTGCAAAAACCTAACACCAATTGGGTGTACAAAGGCAATAGGGCCAGTACAAGATACATAAAAACAAATGATATTTTTCTAGTACGATTACATTCATATTAGCCCGTAGGCAAATGGCAATTGTCCGAAACAAAAAGTTCTGGCAACAACCATAAAGAGTTCAACATACTACCCTATTACATAAATTTAAAGATAAATGCTCACTGACATATTTTTGGACAGAGAGCTAGTGACCCTAATAACCTAGTCCTCCCCGGTTGAAATTCAGTGGGAATTCACTTAGGAGATGATATCTAGGTGATCCCGAGTCTTCGGGGTCCAACGGGTTGACGAGACGCAATGGAGATCCTTGTTCGACCACGTAGCCTCCAGCAGGTTCCGGCCTATGGGTGCGAGCAACGCCCACTGACATATGAGCTTGGCATCTTAGCCCATAGTTGGGTACTCATCCTCCTACTTCGGGAAGACGGTACTCTGGAGGTGCAGAAACATACGGAGAGACCTCATTTGTGCCGTAAAGTACATTATAGTGAATGAGCCCCATGTTACACATGAGTTGTACATGCTCCTAGGCCACCATGAGACGTTGTTGGGTCTCGTAAAACTCATGCATAGCGCAGTGATGAACTTGATCCATGATATGAACCAATCTTGCTAACTGTCTCACTTGGGGATCTTCCCCATACTGGATCCTGGCGAAGGTGTTCACCTTCGCGCCATGTTCTTGTATGGGAAATTGGTCATATGATGGCTAAGACAACTCTGTCAAATCATGACGAAGATGGATCATGGCCACATGAGCCGCTTCCTACAACACCATGGCCTCAGAAGTGCCACATGCCTAGAAGCAGTAGGGGATGCTTCCCGTAACTTGTCTTGTAGTGATGTTGATTACTACGAGGTATTCCTCCATGCTTGGCCCTCTGTCACGGCGGTAGATGGAGTACTAGGGTTGATATGTGAAGTTGGCCCTCCACATTATGTCACGGAGAAGCACCGGATAGCCATCAACATTCTCCGCTTGGGTTTCCTTGAACAAGTATTGACGACTCATCTAAAGACAAGAAGGACAAGGTGAGAGGAAAAGTTAGTTTATAACTCCAAATGAGAGTAGGGTAAGAAAATGACTCTAAGATGGATAAGGAATAAAAGAGATACATAACTTAACTTTCTAAAATTTATTTGATAATTTAAAATACTTTGATTAAAAGACTTGCTAATACTAACACCAATGCTATTTCTAACCTACAGTCAGTATGACTGATACCAACGCTGTGAGGATCCCCAGGTTATTTCCATAAGACCAAGGCCTTCCCAATCTTATGGAAATAACTTTGGGCCTCAAGTAAGTGAATTCCATCTTAACTTCGTCTAAGTGAGAAGACCCAGTCACCCTAGAGCCTCGGGAACCATGCACACTGCCTCTTTGCGGGTACTACATGGTAGCCAGTTCCCCCAACAACCGAATACACACTTAAACAAGTTAAAAGTGAATTAAAAAACAGCGGGTATGTGACCGTGTTGGCTCCCAAGATCAGCGAACAACACGCCCATACCCTTAACAATGTCAATCACAAGTCATACAAGGCATACATTGACATTACATAGTGACATACAACATAATAGTTAATGTCTACAACTATTACAATAGGGCCGACCGGCCAAATTCAAATTAATACATCAAGCAGCAGTAGAAGCAACCAAAATAAACAAAAGTTCCAGCAAGGGTGTGCCCCATAACCTATGGCAACCAACTGGGAGTTAGAAACAACACTATTCGTTAGCGTCGCCAAAATCGGTGCTAACGAACTTGTCGGGTGTAGTATCATCTTCACCTGAATTTGCAGAGCCGGGTTAAGTACAAAATGTACTCGCAAGTCTTACACAAAGTAAAAATTATTTATGCTTAGAGGATATTCAAAGTATGGCATTAGTGGCTTAGTTTTGCGGAAAACATAATAATTTTCATCCTACACATACTAGTTTTACAATTGCCATTTAGAAAACAGATTTAAAACAAAAGTAAAACATGTGATAAAGATAATCATTGATATATAAATAGAGCAAACAATACCAAAGTGGCAGCCCACTTTGATAAACTAACATGCATGGATACCCGTTCATGCCGAATACCGAGTTGTAACCCTGTCAATTTTAATTCAAAGTCTAACAATAATGACTCCAGAATTAAAGCGATTGTCTGTAACCGAGGACACAGCTGTTCGAATAGATTTATCCTTGCTGGGGAGTACTAGTTTACTCACATCGACTCGCCCAACCCGTAAGCCAAACACACAACTTTGGTGAGTTGGCCGGGTAGTTTGAGATTTGGTATTGTTTAGCAAGTAGGTCCTATTGAGATGAGTCCCCCTTGCGAGATGAACCCCAACTTAGTACAAGCTACTAACAGAGCTTGCTAAGCGGGCTCGCAAGTTGTGTTGGAGATACCGATGCAATGTAAATAAAGAAAAAGAGCACTCCCATGTGCATTATAGAAAATTGCATCGGATCCTATGAACAAATGATTGAACACAAATGTCCTCACACCACCTGGAACTTAACCCAATAAAACCTACCCCATACTTAACCAAACGACACCCATAATACCGCATGTGGTAGCACGAGTGTTACTTGAATTAACTATGTCAACAAAGTTCGGTCCTAGATGGTCCAGACAAGACTGCCATAAATCCGAATCTCGTACACGAAGACAACCACAATACAACCACTTGTCCAGACCCAAATCCTTTTTATTTTGACCAAAATACACTAAACAACCAAATTCGAAGATTTGGACCAAAATAATAGAAGGTAAGTATGTGGTGTTTCCCACAATTGACGAGCTAGCCCTGTCAACCGAACTAACGCATCATCTAGACTCGCATGGCTAAGCACTCAATCAACAAAATAGAAATATCATCACATCCATCTATACTTAAGCATATATGTACTAGAAAAATAACAAGTATAACATCATGAGTAGGATATAACTACCTACACACACAAAATATTGACATATCAAAATAGCATGCAAGCAATATCATTACATTTCAAAACACTAACTTATCAAAAGCTGGGATCAACATGATGCAAAAGAAAGTTCAAATGATGCTTGCCTTGCTGGAACTCAAGTTGCTCACTCTCAGTGGTGTAAGAGTCTACGTCGAGCAGTTCGGATTCTAAACAAAAACGACATCGAATCAACACCGAGAAAACCTAAAAACTCAAAGTGATAAAAAAATGCATGAATTTTCTACAGTATCTATATGATGATTTTAGATGAATTTAGGTGAAGGAATTATTCCATTTGGAGTTAGTACATGAAAGTTATAGTAGTTTGAAAATCAGGTTTAGGAAAAAGGCT
This sequence comes from Phyllostachys edulis, assembly GCA_036346405.1. Taxonomy (NCBI): domain Eukaryota; kingdom Viridiplantae; phylum Streptophyta; class Magnoliopsida; order Poales; family Poaceae; genus Phyllostachys; species Phyllostachys edulis. The sequence continues at coordinate 45,667,294 of CM070563.1, read as the reverse complement.
GAAAAATACACTTCGGTTACTATTCATTCAAAATTATCTTTTAGCAAAAAATTGCAGAATAGTGGTTGAGAAAAGGATTACAGAGATAAATAGAGAATAAAAAGTTATGATCAAAACAACTTGGTTCATCTCGTTTGGAGTTCATATGAATTAGTTATGAATTTTCAAAGTTAATAGCATTTTCTAGTGTAAAACAAATTCAGTTATGGATCAATCTCCAAAATTAATATTTTCTGTGATGGTGGCAAGTTTGAAACCTATTTCATACTACAGTACAATTAAAGGATGCTATGGAGATGGTGCAAACAAGCTGAATTAGGTAATGCCTTACTGGCCAGAGCTGGAGACGAAGACTAAGGTTCTTCAGCCGAAAAGGGGAAACTTGAAAATTCAAAGTCTCCTGTAACATAGGCAAAACAAGTTGAGGGGAAACCATTCATATACCTAATGGCACATGGTGACGCGGTTTAGAGAGAATAATACCCACCAGAGACACCAATGGCACGGTGGAGGCTTTCAGCGCATGCTCCGGGGCCGATGAGGATACGCACGTGTTCTGAGTGCTATAAACGAAATCAAGGGCTGGCATTTGCTCAAATGGGCACAGTGAAGGAAGTAGATGATGAAGGACAAGAAGGAGAGAAGATTACCCAAGAGATGAGCAAGAACTAGCGCCCCTTTCCTCAGCCAACACGAGGAAAAGTGAGGGAGAATGGAGGGCAGGAGGGGTGTTATGCTTGGGCGAGTGACGGAATGGAGGCGGCGTGAGATGGCGAAGCTCCAGGACTGGTCGATGTGGGCAGTGGATTGATGGTGTCACCTACACTCCAATAGCTCGCTCGGCCATGTGGCGTCCAATAGCTCGCTCAGCCACATGGCGTTGAAGCTCTATGCGCGAGCCAGAGAGAGGAGGAAGGAAGATATGACAGGTGGGGCCAGGGTGACAGTGACTTAAAGTGGCGCGAGTCGCTGTGTGGCGCGTTCGGTTCGATTAGTTGACTGGGTCGAGTCAAGCCAAGTGGTGTGGTTGTTTGAGTCCAGTCAGGGCTAGGTCTGTTTGGACGGTTCGATCAGAGGTGGGTCTGGTCGGAGGGTCCGATCGGCCCAAGTCAACCCGACTAGTTACTATTTTAACTTAAAACCTCTCAACTTTGACCAAGCTAAATAAAGTAGCAAAAAAATTTCAGAGGTGTTCCTAGGATGTCCTAGTACTCATATAAATTCTTAAACCTCACTGTTCAAGTTTTATTTGCTTAATTTAAATTCAAACCTAGAATAGGTTGTTGAGATGAGTTTGAATTTTCTGTGGGCTAGGTTAAGTTCCAAAATTTTGGAAAAAAATATATTTATTCAATATAATTATTACAATATTTAAATAAATTATTTCCAATTGATGATCACAAGTATGTATTGCTGTTTTGTTATGGAACTTCGTTTTGAGTTATACATTTGGCTTGAATTTGAATTATTCAAATGCAAATAATTTGTGCAATTGCTACAGAGCTTAAATGCATGCTGATGAGATGCATAATAATTCCATTAATTAAAATAGGGATGTAGCATGTATCTATGCGGACACCGCTATTCTAGACTGTACGCTTCCTATCCTAAGTTGTCGTATAAAATGTGTACCCATTTATGTCGTATCCTTGCTATGTCACAATTGTAAATTTTGGCTCTTGTTCCAACCATCGCAGCATATCATCACTTGATGACCTCCCAGTGAATCACATCTTTAACCATTCGTTGAACCGACGGTTGTGTTCTCACGTGATCCAAACCTCCGACCGGCCTAGATTCTGTTGGCATACCATGTATCTGTGCTCGTCGATGTACGGAGACACTTCGGTCATTTGTTGCAAGACCGTGAAATAGGCTTGAGCGTACGTATCCAGATCGGGAGTTGTTTGCTTTCCTTCCGATGGTCCCGATACCCTTCAGCCTCCCCTCATGACGAGATAGAGGCACACCTATCGGTTCCACCTAAGCCATGTTGTCGACGCAGAATTCAATAACCTCTTCGGTTGCATAACCTTCGATGATGCTACCCTCCGGTCGAGATTGATTCCGTACATAGGACTTGAGAATTCCCATGTACCTCTAAAACGAGTACATATGACGTAGGAACACAAGAGGGCATATCTTTATCTCTTTCACAAGGTGAACAATGAGATGGACCATGATATCAAAAAATGAAGGAGGGAAATACATCTCAAGATGACATAGAGTCATCACCACCTCAGCCTACAAAGCAACTAGTCCTTCGACATCGATGACCTTCTGAGCAATTAAGTTAAAGAAATAACACAGCCTCATAATTGCCACTCGGACCTTGTTCGGCAAAATACTTCTAATTGTAACAGGAAGCATTTGTGTCATCAGCACATGAAAATCATGAGACTTCATACCAATTAATTTCAAATCTTCCATAGAAACAAGTTTCTTCATGCTGGCGGAGTAAACGGATGGAACTTTCACACGTTGCATGCTCTAGCACAGTTCCTTTCTCTTAGCCTTGGACAGAGTGTAGCAAGCTGGGGGAAGGTATGTTCGTCCTTTATCGGTCTCTTTCGGTGCTAACTCGGTCCTTATATTCATGTCAACCAAGGGGGAAGGTACGTTCGTCCTTTATCGGTCTCTTTCGGTGCTAACTCGGTCCTTATATTCATGTCAACCAAGTCACACCGTACTTTGACACTGTAACAGTCCAAAACCCCTAAGTTGGATTAACTAAGCATCTACTATGCATTTATGAAATTTTGGACCGTTTTAAAACTTTTTGTTGCAAAGCACATAGGTTACAACCTGGTTTTCCGAAACCTAGAAATGAAATTTCTAAAACAAAACAAAAGTTTGTCAAGAATTTGAAAACTTAGCTCAGAGTAGGTGGGGGGTAAAACCCTATGTAGAAAATCCTTTGAGTTTGAAAACTAGATTTGAAAACTAGTAATCCAATACTCCTTCTCCAATCCAAAAGCTCAAATTGAACTTAGGGTAAAACTAAAAAGGTTTTAAACATGGGAATATTTATTTTGGGATTCAAATAATCAATAGTAAAACCTTTTATGCTACTAGAATGCTTGAGGTTCTTTCAAAAGAATTCTCAAAATTCAATTTGCAAATATACTTTCTTTATCTCAGAATTACAAGCTATCTTTTATTTTGGAAATATAGTAATACCCATAGCTGGGAATTTTTTAGATGGATTCAAGTTTCTCTGTTGTGCTTGTTTGAAAAAAATTTTCGGATTTTTGAAGGTTATTTGGATTATATTTTATTTGCATGTTCAAATTGGTTTTGAATTTAAAGTACAAACAAATCTTTTGAACAGTGCCTAGAAATATTTTTTTCCTAGGTTCTGGAATATCTTATCAACTCACCTATAAAATTCCATAATTCTTAGAATCAATTTGCTATTTTTAAACAACCAGTCAAAGCAGTAAATTAAAAGTCAAACAACAAAAGCAAGAACTTCAATTAATTATAGAGAAAAATATAATGCATGAAAAACCCTATAAAATTTATGTGAGGTTATACTCTAGGTCAGGAACCCTCCATAAATATTTTAGGATTTTTGGAGCTGTTTTTTGTTGTCTAGAATTTCCTTAACCCTACCAGCCGATTTGCTTAAACAGTCAATCCTTCGGGTTGACTTGGTTCGACTGAACCCATTCGGCCCAACCGGACCAGGCACCGACTGCACCCACCCACCAGTCCCGAGCCACCTTCTCCCTCTTCCACTGACCTGCGGGCCCCACTCGCAGGTCATCTTCTCCACACGTTGGCTCTCCTCTGCCGAGTGCGCTCGCATGGACACCACCGCGCCCCGGCCTCCTCCATCTTCCTCCGTCAGCGCCGTTGGGCCACCGCCGAAGACACCCAGTCTGCAGCCGCTAGCCACCAACGCCATCGCTCATTTCGCCGATGTCGCCGCTTCCGGTTTCGGCCCCACGCCCGTGGTATTGCTCCAACTGCTGCACCGAGAGCGTCATAGCCCTTGCAGTCACCCTCCTCGTGGCCTTCGTCTTGGCTATAAATGGCATCCCTATAAGCTCCTTCTACCTCTTTACGCTACCTCTGGCCACTCCCTCTCCATCCTCCCTCCTCCCTGAGCTCATTTGAGCTCCAAGCCCCGAATGCCATTCGTCCATGGCCGCGCCGCCTCCAAGCACTCCGGTCGCTCCGGTGACCCCCGGTCCTCCCCGACCGCGTCACGGCGAGCCCTACACCACAAGGAGGCCTTTGCCCAGGTTAATTTGGAGCTATCACCACCGCGGAGCTGCGCGCGCTTCTTCTTCCTCAGTTCTGGCCTCCACCGCCGCCACCACTACCGCGCCTCTTCCAGCAAGCCCTTCCTTAATTACTCTCTCCAGGAGTATCTTCTAGCTCGCCTCTACTTTCTCCGATCACTCACTTCGGCTCTCATCCTCCCCAGGTCGCCGCCATCGAGGACCACCCCGCGCCGACCATCGTCACCGTAGACAACTCACTCCGGCCACTCTCCGCCTTCGCCGACCACCCCAATGTGTTCCAGGTACACCACCGGTCCTCATGCTCCCCCTAACTAGCCCTCAACTTCAACCGTGTGCCGCCGCGTCTTTCACCTCCATGGCCGGCCGTCGCTTGTCAGCTCCCGGTCACCACCGACCAGCTCCGGTCGTGTCTCCACCGCCCACGTGGCTGCCTCTGCATCCCAGTTCCATTTTGCCCCCACCGCCGACGACGAGCCACGCCCCCAAATCGGCCGCAGCTCCCTGTTATGTTCCTTTTGTTCTCTATTGTCACGGTGTCATCCTTCTCTGCAACTGAAAATGAAAACAATCTGTAAAGTCAACCTAGTGCTGCTATCAAACATCATGGCTGTCAATTAAGTCAAGCAAATGAGTAAATAGATTTGATGTTTAAGTTTTGAAGGAAGTTTAGTTCATAGATTTTAGTTCTGAAAAATCTTGTTGTGAGGTTGTTTGAATAGAAGTCTGAAGGATTTCAGTTTTTGTCAACAGACTAGTAAAAGGACCAAATTTGAAAATTAGCAGTGAAAAGGGGAAATTTTAGCAACCAACAGAGAGTTAGTAAATTTGAAGTTGATTTTAAAGAAAGTTTAGACAATAGCCAGTCATCAGCACTTTAGTTTAGAGGATGTTGCTGTTGTAGGTTACTTGAACAGAGAAGAGGAAGGATTAGAAGAAGACTTGAATTGTTAGTTGAAACAACTTATAGAATCAAACATCTTTTGCTAAAAAAACCTGATGAATGCCATTGAATCACTCAATGAGTTATCAAAATTTTAATTTTGAACTTGTAAAGAAGCTTAGTTATCAACTGTTCATTTCAGACATTTTTCACTTCACAGGATGTTTGATCAGAGAAGGTGTTAGCTGAAAAGTTGTATTTTCAGTGGCTAATAGCTTGACTACCTCATGTAGTTCAGGTTTGTCTTAATGCTACTAGCCAGTTGGCAATTAGCTTTCAACAGCATTTAAATCTGAAAATATTTAGGGTTGTGAACTTTGAGAACCAACAGAGACCATCAGCTTTTTCTAGTGAAGTGTCAGACAGAGAGAAAAGATTATGATTAGGAGGAGAATTGAATTGGCTGAGGAACCCTCTTGCTTAACCAACTGTCTTATGCTAACAAAATTGGTATATATCTTTTAGGTCACTCTGTTTGTTTAACAAAATTTAAGATTGAAATTAGGAGTAACACTCCAAGTACAGAGATGAGTTGTAGTTGTCTGTCGATTGAACTGTAAAGGAAGTTTGAATTGATCAGAACTGACAATAGGCTAGTGGCACTACAATACAAGTAGTTAGAAAATTTGTTGATTCATTTAAGAGTACTGTGATGACTTTTGAATCTCTCAAAATTTTGCTTAGCATTTTGTGTAGTTGATTTAGAAAGAAGATCAGTAAAATTATACTTCAAATGGCATAGTTCAACTCATTGATAGAATGTCTGAACAAAGAAGTGGTAGATAAAAATCTAAAATTTCAGTTGGCTAATAAACCTTTGTAATGGTTTTTGAATCACCCTAATTGCTTAACAAATAAATGTTGGGGTTAGTAAGAAGTTTAGATGGAAGCATTTTCAGTTCAGAGGTTCTGTAAATGTTGATGAACAGTAAAGGTGATAAGAGGCCAAATGCAAGAACTAGCAAACCTAGTAGCTAACAGTGAGACTGCCCTTAGACGTTCAAGTCCAAATATTCGTAACTAGGTTGGACCACCATAGGAGGATGCACATTTGCAAATCAAATATTAATGACTAAGTCTAGTAGTTAAAAATGTTTGACTATGTCTTGTAGCAATTAACAGTCTTATGAACAGGAAGGAAAAATCAGTGGAGAATTAAAATGTACATTGAGCTCATGGCTTTTCTAAAACAAACAAGAGCTTAAAGACTTGGCAGATGCTAAAGCAAATGGATTATAAGATATAATCACTAGTCTTTCACATGTAACCTAACAGAGTGAAATCAATCATAAGCCAAGATTTGGTCTATGAATGGTCAATCAACAGTAGACCTTGCCACAGTAACAATTTCAGTAATTCATAACTAATTCAAACCAACTCCCGATCAAATAATTTTCATTTCTAAATTCATCTAAAATCATATTCTACCTTTTGTATGAATTTCATAATTTTTAGATACTTCTAGAATTCTGGTGTTTATTCGATGTTTTCGCTTTGTCGGTACTTATCGTTAGATGACGATGATTCGGGAGTGCAACGGAGATAATTGTAAGAACGTCCAGAGTACCAGCAAGCAAAGGCAAGCAGTTTCATCCTTTGATGCATGTTGAAGTCCTATTAATTTCAAAAATGTATCTATGTTGTTTTTCAAGTATTCTATGCATTGCTTAATTTCAAATACTTGTATGTCAAATGGGTAGTTTAGTTATTTCCACTTGCTGCATTGGCCTCCCTTTGAATGTTGATTTCCCTTGTTCCTTGAATGATTAAGGTTATATGTTATATAGGTTTGTTTACTATTTTGTAGAACGATGCTTAGTCATGCTAGTAGTTGTAGTTGAAAACGGTTGATGGAGCTAGTCCATCGGCCGATGGATTAAATCGTATCTTGATGAAATTTGAGGATTATATGGATTGAATTATGTTGAATTTGAGGAATATATCCAGATCTTTGCATCTGGTGTTTATGGAATTGTTGGGTGGGGGTTGTTGTGTGTTGGACTTGGACGGGTGATAGGGTGATGAAGGGAGGTGGTCCCGGATTCGTGTAGCCCCATCTGAGTAATTGGGGACCAGTCTGTGGTGTGATGAACCAAGTCTTACGTGTAACCACACGCCGGGATAATGGCGAAGGCTTGGCTTAATAATTTGTTATGTGTTAGCTATCAAAACAGAATTAGATTGACAATTATTGTTGTTAATGCTTAATGGTTCTCTTGTCAATCTAGTGGGGGCATGTTAATCATTTTCTTGCTTGCCCTTAAGGGTCTCTTATTTGTAATGCACTTACACAACGGGGTTCACCTGTGGTTCTAGGTGACCGTTCAGTTTGCCATGGGATTCTGTTCCTCAGATGGTTTGATTGTTAGGACATGGCATTGTAACAGCCTCATTATGCTATCTCAGTCACACTCCAAAGGAAGAGTGCATTGGCCGACATTGAGAGGTGTGCATATTGTGTGGGTAAAGCTGTACAACTCTGCAGAGAATTAAAATCTATTCGAATAGCCGTATCCCCGGTTATGGACATCACTTGTGGGAAAGCATGCACAGTTAGCTCATGGGAAATTAGGGTTTGGGTTATGGTTGGAAATGTTATGTCATGGTGATGGTTTGTCCAGATCTTGTATGTTATCAAGAACGAGAAGTTCGCGTGTTGATTTGTTAAGAAATGAATTGTGTCACGAACGGGAAGTTCGTGTGTTGATTATATTTGGAGTATCTACTGTTTTTTATCATGAATTTGGGATTACCTACTATTATATAATGTTTCTAAAATGTTTTACAAATGGTAACTTGAATCTATATCGGTTATCTCAAAGAAAAACTTGCTTTATGCTGAAAATTGCCTAGTGTAGTAGCCTTCCTTTGTCACTTGAATGTATTTATTATATGTTGCTATTCGTAAGTCTTATGAGTACTTTTTTGTACTTAGCTGCATTGTCCATGTTTCTGGTGAGAAGTCGTTCGAATTGGGTTAAGTACTACAGACGCTATGACTTTAACTCTAGTTGGTTGCTTGTGGGTTTGGGCATGCCAATCTGGTTATTTTCTTTTTATTTTAAGTTTATCCTCCACTACTATTTATTTGTGTTATGATTAAATCTAGCCGGCCGGCCCTCTTATGCAAAATTGGACCATAAGGTTCTATTTATTGATGTTGTAATAATGAAAGACTTCATTTGATTATTTGAGTATGAATGTGATGCAATGTTGTGTTTGGATATGTGCATGTTAGCCACTGATCCTTGGGAGCTAACACGAGACATATATCCAGGCACTCGAAATCGCTTTCGTTTCATGTTAAGTGTTGTGCTTCCGGTGCAATCACTTGGCTTGAAATGGGTCCGATCTCAGGTCCCCACGGACACCATCCTTAGTTTTGTCACGAATGTTCAGTAAGAGACCAATCAAGCTATTACATACATTTTTCTTCACGTGCATGACGTCGATGTAGTGGTGAACTTCTAAGTGCTCCCAATAAGGTAAGTCCCAAAAAATTAATTGTTTCTTTCAGATGTTCTTCTGATGGGTCCTCAATTTACGTCTCTTTCCAAGTACAAGATCGATATCCTTAACCATATCATAGACCTCTTTCCCTCGAAAAGCCCTTGGAGCTGAACCGTCCTCCTTATTTCCATCGAATTGTTTCTTCATCTTGTTGTATGGGTGATACTTGGGAAGGAACCTACGGTGATGCATGCACACAGTTTTGCGCGAGTTGTTAAGCCACACAGTCTCAGGATCATGTAAGCAGTGTGGACATGCTTTGGCTCCTTTTGTACTAAACCCCGATAGCCTACCAAGGGCAAGAAACCCTCTTGATTTAGTACTTTGGTGTGTATTAGCTCCGAGTCACAGGTGAGGTTTGTGTGTTGTGTTAAAAAAGGGAAATGTGTTGTTGTTGGGTGTGCGGGAGTGGGTTCTTGGCTAGGTTCTTGTAACATCCCAATCTTCTGAGCCTTAAAAATCTTTTAAATAGTTAGTAGGAGGAAATTCACCATTTGGATTTTATTTGATTTTTAATTCAAAAGCTTAATATGGACTTTGTACACAAAAACAATTTAATATGATTAAAGTCAACATGAACAATGGTCAAAACTATTTTATTTGGGTTCTTTGGGCTTGGATATATTTTCCAAATTTTTCTGGAATTTTTCCAAGTTCATTCGCTATTTTCTATTACTTATTTGGATTTCTGGTATTTTCTTAAAAAGAAAATGTACTAAAATCTCAGATGAATAGTGCGGGCCGAATCTCCCCGGCCCAGACCCCTTTCTCGCGCGTGGCCCAAATGGCCCATTCCTTCCCCGCCGTTGGATCAGCGCCAGATGGTTGGATCAACGTGCCCGCGCTCGCCCGCGCGCGTCCTCACCCCGTGCCGCTGTCAGGTGGGCCTGCCGAGTCGTCATCTCCATTTGGCCTTCGTCTCCGCGTGGACATCGCGTCTGAGTCCGCCATGGCCAGCTCTCCGAGCTCGATACGACAACGGAGTTCCCCAACTAAAACCTTCCTGATTTTGTTGCCAAATCTTATCTCTTGGCGTTCCGCACCCATATCTGCTCTTGATCGTTCCCGATTCAAACTCTATCCTGTAGATTGAACAAACCCGAGGAAATCCCGATTTGGGGATTCATTATCCCTTGCCTCCCGACCCCTATAAAAGGGCACCCCGGGATCGCCCTGCCCTCCTCATCCCAAACCCTCGCTCAATTCCACCCGAGAGCTTTGGCGTCGCCGCTAATTCGAGTTTTTAGGGTTTTGCCGCCGCCGGTGGAACCTCGAATTGCGTCGCCGCCATTGACGCCCTGCCTCCGTGTAGTGCCTAGCCGGGTCCGCCGTCGCACGGGCTACGTCCAGGACCTTTCGCCGTCGCCAGAGCCTCACCGGAAGCCTTGTCTGACAACAACCGTAGCCTCTCTGCCGCCTTGAGCTCGCCGCCGACCGCCTCAGTCGTCCCCGACCACCCGGAGTTGGCCCATTGGGATCGCAATAATCCAAGCTACCTCTTGGTACCCTCCGCCGCCGGTGAGTCGTCGCCGTTAGATGGGACCCTCGGTTCCCGTGCGCCACCACCCGCCGTCGAGGCCGAGTCAGCGCCACGTAGATGTCCAGTGCGGCATTTGTGCGTGCGTGTCAGCCCGCGTCAGCACCGTGTCAGCGTCCACGTGCGCGTGCGTGCCACCCGGGCAGATCCCAAATCCAGCTGGCTCGGTGAACTTGGTTCACTGTGAGCCATCTCACTAACGTGTGGGCCCCACATGTCAGTAATTCTTTTTTAATTCTTTAATTCCGAGCGCTGACGTCATCATTGCGCAATAATCCGATTTTTCTTTTAAGAAATAATTCGGAAATTCGGAATAATCAGTTTTTAGGGTTTTCTTTAGATTTCCAACTTCCAAAGCCCATATCTTTTGCATCCGAACTCCGATTGAGCCCATTCAAATTTCTAAATTCATCTAAATTCAAGAGCTACCTATATAAGATTTTTATTTAATTTTTGGAGTTTGTTTTGCCTATGTTTTTATTTATTTTGTTTGTTTGTTTCGTTTACGAGTAGACGTCGATACCTCGGGAGGTTGTGAAGAGCAAGGAGCATCTCAAGACCAGGATCAATACCAAGACCTATTCCAAGGCAAGTTATACCTTTGATCATATTGAACCCAGTTTTCAAAAGTTATCTTGATTCAAAGTATTGCATTTACTTTAATTATTTAATTCAATGCTTTCGGGATTAGTTAATGTCCAATTTGTTATGATTCCCTTGTCTAATTGTATGCCATAATCTTTTGTCACCCTTGTTTGGTTTATTTAGTTGGTGCTAGTGTATTACCAACATGGGTTGGTTAGATGCGATTAGTTTGGTTAGCCATGCTACGAGTCATCATCTCATGTAGTTGCAAATATAAAACTTGACTAAGTGACTATGGAACTATGTGACAGAAACTGTGTGCGCTATGTGCTATTACTCGTTGATGGCATATGTTGCACTTAACCAACAGGGTGGGAAAGGATTTAGACGGAGGCAAGTGGACTGTGTGATATTTTGGTGGAGCTATGTGTGTGGGCTTAATAACCTGTGTGCATAGGGATTTGTAGTTTAATTGGAAGTCTTGCCTTGGTCAATTAAGGACTTAACTTTGTACGCCATTGAACTTAGCCTTTCGTACAACCACATGCCTGGTTTGGGACGGGCCTAACTTAGTAAGTTATGGAGTCTTGACATTGATTACTTAGGTAGTAGGTTAGGCCGTGTGCATAGGTAGAGGTGTGCTACCAGGTAGTCACATCACGGGGTGGTTCGCCGTGTCCCTGTCCAACGGTGTGTGTCGGACTGACTTTCTATGTGGGGTTGTCTGATGGTTTGTAAGCACACTGGGGGTGTCAATGTTAAGATGAAATTTCTGAAATATTTTGTTACGGCTGGTGCTAGCTACACTAGTTGTATCTTGTGGGTAAAGTGTACAACCTCTGCATAGTGTTAAACAATCTATTCGAATAGCCGCGTCTGCGGTCATGGACATGCTCGGTGATTTCACACGAGGGGTAGATTTTCATGAAAACCTTGGGAAGGGAGCTGTGTGACTTAAGTCATATGGCTATGTGAATAACTTGTTTAGGCTATGTGTCTTTGTGAAATAAAACTGTCAAATTATTATTGTCTATTTGTTTTGAACTATGCTTTCAATCTATTACTTGTATTTAAATTGCAAATGCTGCATTTCTGCAAAAGAACCACAGAAGCCATTCCTTTGGAATAAGCCTGCATCTATAATTGCATTTCTGTGGTATGACTTGTGAGTACGGTGTGTACTCATGCTTGTTGTAAAACATGCAACAGAAGAGGAGTCTTCGCCTGCTTTCGAGGAGGAGTTCATTGAAGGTGCTTGATCATAGGGTCTTGATCCCAGTCAGTCGCCTGTGGTGAATTGATGGGATTCCGCTGATGTTTTTTCGTTCCGCTGCTATTTTATTTCTTGCTAGCCCTGCGTGGCTTAATAAATGTAAACTCGACCTTAAGGTCAAAACCCGTATTTGTTATCAAATTACTCGTTTATGTTATTAATCGCTTGTGTGGATCGGTATTCACCTATGTTGACACTGTGTGCACTAGCGTGATCCTGGACTAGTGCAGTATACACAGAGGGTCCAGAATTACATATTTTGGGTCCCGACAGTTCTGCACACCGAGGGGCATTGTAGTTGTCCGAGGCTTTACCCTGAGGGGTAGTTGACTGAGGCTTTACAATGACCCTGACACAATGTATGGGTTTCCATCCATACAGGCGGCTCGTAGTTAATACATAACATTGGAAAACGTCTCGTAGGACTTAGTCTTACTGGCATACCTAAGGAAGTGTGCTCTATAGATTGGCAAAAAGGTGGTCTGATATGTGGGTAATGTTGTACACCCCTATAGGGTCTAATCTATTTGATTAGCCATGTCCTTGGTTATGGACACGCTTGGGGAGGTCTTTCAAGAGTTAGACTATAACATTTCGATAAAACTTGAGATCGGGTGGTACGAATGGGTAATTCATACTATTATTGTGATGGCTTTTGGGATGTCACCTCTAGGATGTTATTTATATTTATAATTGTTGTCTTACTGCTATTTGATCAATTAAAAACTATTTTGATAAATTGCCTTCAATCTATTACACTATTGCAAATGAAATGTTGCTTTACACTAAGAATGAACTCTATAGCCATCTTTATTGAATCAAGCTTGCATGTAGCTATGTATAGGTTTGTTAATCGTAAGTCTTACGAGTACAATTTTGTACTCAACTGCATTGTCTATTTGCTGCACAGGAGGTTGACCCCCAAGGGGTTAACGATTGTGAGGCTGACTTCGGTCTCGACGACTAGCTAGGCGTTTCTGGTCAGTTGCCTTGTGAGTAAGGGCAACTGGTTGGCTTTTGTTTACTGCCATCTTATGGCATGTGTTTTCTACCGTAGACTTATCCTTTTGTATGAGATCTTAGTGTATGTTGAATATGTTGTAAATTATGAAGATTTCGGTAATGTAATAACTTGTGTATGGAGTTGATGCTTATTTTTGTAAGGTGTATGTGTACTGCTGTTCTGGGAAGTACATATTACACAGAGAGCAGGAAAATTTGATTTGTGATGCCAAGACCAATGGAAAGGTTAAGCATTACAAATTAAATCGCTTGGTGGCTCTCACAAAAGTAATTATCACAGATGGTTCTCATTTAGAACCATCTGTGATAGTTTATTTTCACAGACAGTTCTGAACAAGAACTGTATGTGATAGTAACTATCACAGACGGTTCTTGTTTAGAACCGTATGTGATAGTTTTTTCTATAGCAAAAAAAATTGGATTTTGAATGTTTCATAGTTGGAACCATCACAGTTCCTAATATAGAACTTGAACCTAGAAGATAAAATATAATGTGTCTTGGACTGAACAAGATACTAAATGTATATGTGAGCTTTCCATCTTCAGAGACCCTTGAAAATACATAGAAAAGGCATCACTCCCGTACATCAGAAGGGAACACTAACGCTTACTCACATACACGTACATAATTATCATCCTTATTACAAAATGAGGATAAGGTCACACAACAGATGCATAAAAAGTTAAAAACCATGAGAGCTATAGAAAGACTAAGTAATGCAGGTAATAGCAAGCTACCACTGCTCTCTGAGTGACAGAATAACTGACCATAGCAAGGTGTCTTGTGGATCATGCTCATCAACACCCCATCCATTCAAAGTCAACTGCGGGAAAGAGAACTTTGTAGATGCTAACCCGTCTGAGGTTGTTATCCCATCAACATATAGGATATCCGTATCAGAGAGCTCATATTCCGTTCGAGAAATATCACCAACCTGATCATCCCCAAACAACGAAATTAAAGAATGAACAAACACAATTGCATGACCCAATAAATACTTAAAAAATCCCATCCTACGTGAAACAGGGGTAGAAATGAAACATCAAACCAATAGAAGCCAGGACGAGCTCTGGTCATAGCTGGTTCGCAGCGTACCCCTGCTCGCTCCTCATGACGAGCTCCACCTCCGTCGAGCTGAGCAGCCGTCGCAGCATGCGGGAGTCTCGCCCCAACGCGTCCCACCTCAACTCAGCTATAATATATAAGGACAGTGCGAAAACATTTTGCCTCCCGTGCACACATTCAAAATTTTTTGCCCTCCCGCGTTGCGAATCACAGACGGTTTCATACAAAATTGCCTGTGATGACCGTACTACTTCATAGACGGTTTGTGTTTAAAACCGTCTGTGATATTCGGAGACATCATAGACACACTACTACAGAAAAGGTCTTCACAGACAGTTCAAAAACATCATCACAGACGGTTTCATGAGCCATCTAAGTTTATGGGTCAGTAATGACATGAGGTCATCACAGACGGTTTTGAATAAGAACTGTCTGTGATAATTACTTATCATAGATGGTTCTTGTTCAGAACCGTTTGTGATAGCCTATTTTGACAGATGGTTCTGAACAAGAACCGTTTGTGATAAGTAATTATCACAGACGGTTCTTGTTCAGAACCGTGTGTGATAGATTTTTCTATTACAAAAAAAAATCGGATTTTGAGCCAAACCAATCAATTGTTGGATATTAGCTTCCATATGCAACCTCTAGTAAGACAACTAAAATCCAATTAAAATTCTGATGGCAAACACATTATAGGAAAGAGAAACCAAAGGGTTTCACAACATCCCCTTCGAATGGTAAAAAAGAATAAAGTTACAATGTTAAACTAGCTAGAAACCATCTGTGCCTCCAAGCTCCTGAAGAACTCATTAGCTTCTTGGATTGGTCTTGTGAGCTCCTCTCTGTATCTCACTAGCAAATCACAAGCTGTTCTTGCATGTCGTCTGAGTTTGACTCAAGATTGTCGGCAAGGAGAGACGACTGAAAACCTCCGGTGGTGCTCCGATCTTAGGTAACACAAAATTAAGATAATTTTTTTATAGCAAACAACCAACAAATTGTGTATGTTTTGGGGATGCACACGTACCTTCTGACAGTCTACCTCCTGTGGCAGACAAAGAGCTCCTTCGCATCCCTCCTCCTCGTCATCATCGGCTATGTCTCCTCGCCGAACCGCGATGGGGAATCGAGGGTGGTTGTCAAAGCTCAGTGTGGGGGAGGGGAGAGGGAGAGACTGGTGGAAGACAAGGCTGGAGTGGCTATAATATATAAGGACATCACTAAAACATTTTTCCTCCCGCGCACGCGTTCAAAATTTTTCAAACTCCTGCGCTGCGAATCACAGATGATTTCATACAAAAACCGTTTGTGACGACATATTACAGACGGTTCTTAATACGAACCGTCTGTGATAAGATACTTATCACATATGGTTTGTATTAAAAATCGGCTGCGTCTTTGTCATGGCAGCCAATCCTCTACCGCGCCCCTGTCGTGGCACCGAATCCTCTGCTCCGCCCCTGCCGTGTCACCCCATCCTCTGTTAGTGATTTCAAGCCATGGTAAAATCAGAGTGTTAGTGATTTCAAGCTATGGTAAAATCAGAGTGTTAGTGATTTCATGTCATGGTAAAATCACAGTGTTAGTGATTTCAAGCTATGGTAAAATCAGAAATACTTATCACAGATGGTTTTTAATACAAACCGTCTGTCATAAGGACAGGAAGTCACAGACGGTTCATATTGAAAACCGTCTATGAAATATCATAGACGGTTCTGAACAAGAACCGTCTGTGATATTACTTCTTCACAGACAGTTTTTAGCACAGCCAATAACATAGACGGTCACTAAATCAAAACCGTCTGTGATTGTATTTAATATAGACGGTTTTGGTCAACTGTCTGTGATGAGGCGTCCAGTATTAGCCTTTTTGTAGTAGTGACAGTTTGTATTTAAAACCGTATGTGATAATGATGTATCACAGACAGTTCTAGCCATCGCTGGTAACATAGACGGTCACGTTTGTAAAACCGTCTGTGATAATTACAACACAGATGGTTCCTAGGAACCGTCTGTGATGAGGCGTCCAGTATAGCCTACTTTGTAGTAGCGGAAGGTGTTGTTATTTGATTCAGTACTTTACTTACTGTCCTGTACTTATTTATACTGCTCTTTCAAATTCCATTGCAAATTATTACTTATGAATATTGCATAAAAATGGCTTTGAGCAAAATAACTTGTAGAATAAAGCCTCTTTATTTGATAGCCTTGCATCTAATATAATTTTTGCAATACACTACAAGTCTTGCTGAGTACACAAGTACTCAATCTTGCTAATATTGTTATTCAGAGATTGAAGATACGGAGACGCCTGACGATGCGTTCTTTGCTTCTGGCACCGGAGGGTTTGGTGACGGATCTACCTAGGCCTTGTTCCTTGTATGTTGCCTGCGGGATCGGATGGGCATGTCGCTGGACTTTTGCTAATATTACTATGCCTTCCGCTGCTATTTATTTTGCTTACTCTAATGACTGCTTTTATTTGGCCGGTCAGCCATTGTTGTAATAATTATTGTCATAGCTTAAGTAGAATACCCTTTTGCTTTACTTTAGTATGAATTTGTATGGATGTGAATGCCAAATGTTGTGAATGTGTGTGCTAGCCATTAATCCTGAGACTAACACGGTATACACATAAGATCTTTGAGTATTCCACACCCGGGGGTCTGATAGAGTCCAAGCGCAGCCCACATGCAAGCTTGGCCATGATCGCACGGGAGCAGCAGCAAGCAGCCCACCTGGCTCGTGTGCGATGATGTCATGCTCACATTAGCACAAATATGCCAATCAGCTGCGCCTTCTTTACTTGATATCCTCTCGGTCCGAACTCGGAAGTGCCTTGGAGGGGCCAGTAATGATGAGAATGACAACATAGATAATGGCATAGGGTAAATAAAAGGGATTGGAAAACACCGATGCATCTAGGTAATAGCTTGTTTGGAATGATGGGCTGGGATTTTGGGCTTCCCAGAAAAGCCCTAAAGGGGAAGTTGAAATAAATGGGAGGTGTGCCTAGGCCTGGTAATGGGCCGAACTCGTCCGAGCCGAAAGGGTTGGGCTATTGGATGGGCTGTGGTTAAAAAGGGTCAAGCTGGGCTGGGTTTTGCTCAAAATGGGTTGGGTTAGGATCATATACGGGCTGATAAAATGCGTTGTGGAAGAGTATCAGATTAGATCGGGCTAATAAAATGTGACACCTCGGCTCCCAGACCAGGCTCTCCAGCGGCGACTCGGCGGTCGGGCTCTCGGGTGGCGGCTCGGCGACCAGGCCTGCCATCGGCTGGTGCTCT
The DNA here is from genome assembly GCA_036346405.1 of Phyllostachys edulis. Lineage (NCBI taxonomy): Eukaryota > Viridiplantae > Streptophyta > Magnoliopsida > Poales > Poaceae > Phyllostachys > Phyllostachys edulis. The sequence goes on along the minus strand of CM070563.1, from coordinate 45,649,814 downwards.
GTGGCGCCCCCCGCCTGCACAGGCACTCAGAGGTGTTGCAGAGCGTGCTCTGCCCCATTGGCCCGATCTCCATCTGCGGCGTCTCCATTGCGTCATAGTCTGACGCCTCGACCTCTTCGCGGCTTGGCCGAGGAGGCGATGGCGGGATCGGGGGACAGAGCCACGAGTTGACGATTGGGATGGGGGGCCCTCACCTCCTCCTCCGTTGGCTTCTTGGCCGGCACGACGGTGGTGGGATCGGGGAACGGAGCCACGCACACACGCTGGGGACGGAGGGCCCTCACTTCCTCCTCCATTTGGTTCTTCGCCAACGGCGGTAGGAGGGCAGGGATCCTATACGACCACCAAAGTGACGGCGCACACGGGAGGCAACAGCACCTTGCGCAAAGACGGTGGCCTCCAGTGGGAGATGACGGCGGCAAAGACGAGGACGTGAAGCGAGGGGGCTCCGTGAAAAAAAAACAGAGAGAAGGAAGGAGAAGGCTTGAGCAAGACCCAGGAGTTTAAATGGGTTGGCCCGAGGGTTCATAAATTAGGGTGTTTTGCTTAATGGATTGGGCTAGATGGGGTTTTATTACCTTTTGGTTGGCAAGACGATGGTTAGGGCTGATGCCTAATATATAGGGCCAGGGTAGGGTTCGGGTTGGGTCTTGGCCCATTACCAAGCCTAGGTGTGCCTCGCACAAACACTAGTGAAGTCACCAGCGAACCAACTGAAAAGGGTAGGCAGGGAAACAAAGTGGTAAGCAAAAAAGAGGGGGGGGGAGATTACCTACTATTGTAGCAACAAGGAGTCTAGAACTAAACACTAGGGTTTCGGGTTTCGGTTCAATGGGCCCGATTATAGAGTGCGGACAGCTTGGCAATTACTCGGGCAGCGATGGGATCAAAGGAGGGCCACAAAAGGCGACATCGATGTCGCAGGCCGTGCAGGAAATTTAATGACAGGCGGTGCAAAGAGGGTAGGCGCGGCAACAGGCAGGTGGGGTGGGGATTAGGGTTTGGGATATTTGGGTTGGGATTTATATGTAGCAAAATTCCATATATATAAGTCGATTTTGTTCTTGCTACTAAAAAATTTAGGGAATTGCTATATAACTTCAAACAGTTTTTTGAAGCAAAAAATGTCACTTTTTTGTTTGTTAAATGTGCTATAAGATTCGTGTCATGCTTTTTTAGTTTAGTTTAGTAATTATTCTCTATACCTTTTTTGCTTCATCACAAACCACTAATCCACTTATGTTTTGTTAAAAACTGGTACATGATTGGTTGATTCTTTAGTTGCTAACGTAAAACTTAAAGCATAACTGTTAGGAATAGTTTAATCCTTGATCCACGCCTGCATGCATTCTGTTGCAAACAATTGAACTATATTTATCGTTCCGGCCGGCCTAGTGCCAACGGTTGGAGTATATCAAACTCACCGTTGTTGCATAGCTTGTGTAGTTCTTAAGTGATCTCGATCGTCTATGACAAAGTGCGCACTACTACAAAAAGGCTAATACTGAACGCCTCATCATAGACGGTTGACCAAAACCGTCTGTATTACATGCAATCACAGACAGTTCATATTTAAAACCATCTGCGTTACTGGCTGCGCTAAAAACCGTCTGAGAAGAGGTAATATCACACACGGTTCACATTGAAAACCGTATATGAAGTATCACAGATGGTTCTAAACATGAACCGTATGTGATAATTGCAGACTTCACAAATGGTTTTTAATTATAACCGTCTGTGATAATGTTGCTACAGCTCCTCGGTGAGTTTCTTCGTTGCTCGATGAGTTTCTTCCTCGCTGATGCGTCTCTTCGTCGCATCAATGCCGCTTTGGCTCCCTGATGCGTCTCTTCGTCTCACGCGCCAAATTTATTCCTTTTTTTATAAAAAGGATCATCCGCCATCGAAGATGATCATCCCCACATATAACTCTACTACTTCTAAAAAAGCAGATATGGCTCTCTCTTCTGTTTCCTTGTCGTCAGCATTGATGGCCTACCTAGCCGTACTATACGAGCACCTCTCCAGCCATATGTTGGCAGATGCTGCAGAAGGACGTTGTTTCAACTGTGTCTTCACTCCTCTGCCCGAGGATTTGCCGAAGCAGGTGACAGCCACCTTCCGCTGTCTTGACATCCTCCTCCGCCGTGTCTTCTGGGTGATCTCCCACTTCCGGCTAGTTTATCGCATCATCGACGTGGTCCTCCACAACGACATTACACGTCTCCAAGAGGCTTTCCATCACTTGGACTTCTTAATCGAGGCGGCGGGCGACCGAGTCAAACAGGCCGAGACCCCTCAAGCAAGGGAAGATATCGTATGGGCTCAATTCTTCTTGATTCAACAGTCTAAGGGACTTCAAGAGACACTCAAACAAGCGCATCAGCGGGTGGACACATTTCGAGATTCATTCGATCATGAACCGTCGGATGCCGACACCGTCGCCAACGAAGTTTTGAAGACAGAGATAGCAGCTACCTCCACCACTAGAAAAACTTTGTTTATTTAGGTTTCTACTTTTTTTTAATCTTTGTAAGAAGCGATCGACTGGCCACCTGTTTGGCCATATGTAAATTCTAAAATAAAAAAAAATAGTTTGGAGGTGAAGTTAATTACTATATTATATGTTGAACTATATATCACAGACGGTTTTGTGGAACAAATTGTTGGGTCGCGGGCAGGCTACAATAGCTACAAACAAAATTTTCTACCACGCAAACCAGGATGCCAAGCAAGTAAATGATCATAGATCGTTACCACCAGACGCGCAGAGCAGCGGAAGAAGGGTTGGAGCAGCCTGGTCCAACAAAGAGCACGTCGATGTAGTGGTCATAGTCAATCGTTCAACGTCCAGCAAGTCGATGCAGTGGTCGTAGTCGATCGTCTCCTCCAGCAACCTCTGTATTCCTTGTGAAGATCGCGGATCGTCCTCAAGCGCAACAATCGTAGTAGCGCCTCTACGGTATCCACACGTCCAGGGAAGGAACAACCGAACGCCGGTGTGCTAGCACCAAGTCGCACGGTGGAGCTCTCAGGAAGATGGCGGCTAGGGTTTCGGTGGTGTTTTTTTTACTTCTCCAAACAGCCTCATGCATCTCCTTATATAGTGCTCGTGGCGGATCCTATCCCACACGCCATTTAATCGTATTCGTCTTGGTTTGTTCCAACCCGCTAAGTGTGTGACCAGAGGTTCATGTATAGTTCGGTTGTGACTCGAAACCGCTTCCGATCACAAGTCGAAGCGGCTCCTAGCGAGCATATCGATTCCCGAATACACACAAAAATATCGGATTTAACCTTAACGCAATATGATCTACGACCAAGTCTTCATCACTTATGACCAGGTCCTATCTTTATATGACCAGTTCAGATTTGGTCACGACCATTCGAATCACTTACAACCAGTTTACGACCACTCAGGACTACGCTCGACCAGCCTACGACGACCAGATTCAGATATGCATCACCGACTCGACCAGCTCAGATCAGATACGACGATTAAATGAATCGTCAACTTAAGTGACCTACTCGTGTATACTCCCTTTGCCTCACGATGTCTGGTCGAACTCCAGGTGAGATGTTGTGTCATCCATGGACTGTTCAATTCTTTCTCGATCGAGTGTCGGATAACTTCTCGTGGTCGAACACTTCGACTACTAGTGGCATGGCCATGCACTTTCTTTATCCGATCACAACGAGGGGCCCAGAGACATCTCTCCTGTTATGTTAGGAGGGGCAAATCCCATATCCGACCAGTCACATTCCTCTCCATGTTTCATAGCATACCCGAAAGCTACCTTATAGCTACCCAATTACGGTGTAGCGTTTGGCAACCCCTAAGAGTGCTATTACACGTGTAGGAAACCATGCTGATCTCAGGTCTAAGGATTATACATCATCATTGCTTGAGACCAACTAATGACACATAGATTCATAACAATCTCAATAGTGTCTCAAGGTGGGTCTTATCCAACATCATGTTCTCTAACATGTGTCTATATTATTGGTTTGATATCTCCATATCTATGACTCGTGAAACATAGTCATCAACCAATACATATGCTAGTCTATTCATATGTGTCCTCATATGTTTCCGACTGTGGATCGATAAGAATAATTATCGCAGAAATATAGAGTTTCACAATCAAGTCACATACTTGATAATCAATATTAATAATATTATTCTAGGAACAAGATAACACATTATCTAATGTCATGAACATAATGAAATATAATCATCTCTATGATTGCCTCTAGGGCATATTTCCAACAGTCTCCCACTTGCACTAGAGTCAATCATTTAGGTATCTAATACCGATAGCTCTTGTGTGTGCCTCATGCTTTGGTCAGTGAGAGGCTTTGTCAACGGATCAAGCAATATTTAAATCCGTATGAACTTTGCATATCTTAACATCTCCTCTATCCACCAATTCATGGATAAGATGATAACGCCAAGTATATGTTTGGACTTCGATGAGATCTAGGCTCTTTAGCTTGAGCAATGGCTCCATTGTTGTCACAATAGAGATCCATTGGACTCGAGGCACTCGGAACCATTCCCAATTCAGCAATGAAATTCCTTATCCAAACACCTTCTTTTGCAGCTTCAGAAGCCGCAATGTACTCGGCCTCTGTCGTGGAATCAGCAACCGTCTCTTGCTTGGAACTTTTCTAGCTCACTGCTCCTCCATTCAAAATGAATACAAAACCAGATTGCAAATGATAATCATCTTTGTCGGTTTGAAAGCTTGCATCGGTGTAACCATTTACAACGAGCTCTTCATCACCGCCATAAACTAGGAACATATCTTTAGTCCTTCTTAAGTACTTAAGAATGTTTTTCACAGCTGTCCAGTGACCTTCACCGGGATCAGCTTGGTATCTGCTCGTAACACTTAGAGCATATGATACATCTGGTCGTGTACATATCATGGCGTACATGATAGATCCAATGGCCGAAGCATATGGAATATCACTCATTTTGTCTCGCTCATCAGTGGTCGAAGGACACTAATTCTTGCTAAGATTAATGCCATGTGCCATGGGCAAGAATCCTCTTTTGGAATTTTGCATGTTGAACCGATTCAACACTTTGTCTATGTACATTTCCTGGCTTAATCCAATTAGCCTTTTAGATCTATCTCTATATATCCTTATTCCCAAGATATATGCTGCATCTCCTAAATCTTTCATTGAGAAACTTTTCCTTAATGAAGATTTAATGATTCTAGCATCTAATGTCATTTCCGACCAGTATTATATCATCTACATACAAGATCAAAATAACAAGTGCGCTCCCACTAACCTTCATGTAAACACAAGGTTCTTCTTTGTTCTTGACGAAACCAAACTTTTTGATCTCCTCATCAAAACGTATATTCCAACTCCGAGATGCTTGCTTCAATCCATAAATAGACTTTTGAAGTTTGCATATCTTACTAGCATTCTTTAGATCGACAAAACCTTCAGGCTGTGTCATGTACACATCCTCATCTAGGTTTCCATTAAGGAAAGCTGTTTTGACATCCACTTGCCATATCTCATAGTCGAAATATGCAACAATAGCTAGAATGATCCGAACAGATTTAAGCATCGCTACTGGTGAGAAAGTCTCATCGTAGTCAACTCCTTGAACTTGTCGAAAACCTTTTGCGACTAGTCGAGCCTTATGAATGTGAACATTTCCATCCATATCAATCTTTTCTTATAGATCCATTTGCACTCAATGGTTTTGACACCATCAAGTGGATCGACCGGTGTTCCAAACCTGATTTTCTCTCATGGAATCTATTTCGATTTCATGGCTCCAAGCCATTTCTCGAGTCCGGGTCCATCATCGCTTCCTCATAAGTCTTAGGCTCACCATTATTCAATAATAATACGTCATGCCCATACCTTGTAGGCAATTGACGCGCCTTTTAGATCTACGTTAATGGTGCCTTATCTACGTGTTCAACAACAATTTGTTCATCCAAGAGAGGTTCAATAGGAGTTGAAACACTTTCGATGTTTCCGAATTTCTTCGAGTTGCACCTTTCTCCCATCGACTCCTTTTAAAAGAAACTCTTTCTCCAAAAAGACACCATTTCGGGCAACAAAAACTTTGTCTTCTTCCCGGTTGTAGAAATAATATCCTTCGGTTTCCCTAGGATATCCTATAAAGAAGCATTTATCGATTTGGGTGTGAGCTTATCGACGTCAAACGCTTAACATAGACATCACATCCCCAAATCCTTAAAAAGACAAACTAGGACTTTTTTCATCCACATCTCATATGGTGTCTTATCTACTGATTTAGATGGTACCTTATTTAAAATGAAAGCGGCAGCTTCTAGAGCATAACCCCAAAAATACAATGGCAGATCCGATTGGCTCATCATTGATCGAACCATGTCTAACAAGGTCCTGTTACATGCTTCGGACACCCCATTCCATTGTGGAGTGCCGGTGGTGTAAGTCAGGAACAATTCCACATTGTTTCAAATGACTACCAAACTCATGGCTTAAAACTCACCTCCACGATCGATCGTAAAGATTTGATTGTCTTGCCAAGTTGATTCTCAGATTTCATTCTCGAACTCCTTGAACTTTTCAAAGGATTCCGACTTGTGCCTCATTAAGTATATATATATCCATATCTACTATAGTCATCGGTGAAAATAATGAAGTATCTTGAAAACCACCTCTAGTCGTCAGACTTATTGGTCCACACACATCAAGATGTACGAGTGCCAACTGGTCGGACGCCCTTTCACTACGACCAGTGAAAGGTGTCTTGGTCATCTTTCTGACCAGGCAAGATTCGCATGTTTCAAATGATTCCAAATCAAATGAGTTTAGAGTTCCATCATTATGGAGCTTTTTCATGCATTTCTCACTTATGTGACCCAAACAACAATGCCAAATAAAAGTGGAATTTATTTCATTAGGCCGAAGCCTTTTCACATTAATATTATAGACTGATGCATCATCAAGATTTAAAATAAACAACCCATTCAAAATAGGTGCATAGCCATAAAACACTTCATTCAAAAATATAGAACAACCATTGTTCTCTATAATGAATTTATAACCCTCTGCCATCAAACATGAGGCAGAGATAATGTTTCTACTAATGGTCGGAACGTAATAACAATTATTCAATTCCATAATAAATCCTGAAGGCAAAAATAGTGGTATAGTCCCGACGGCTAATGCAGCAACCCTTGCTTTATTCCCGACGCGAAGATCCATCTCGCCCCTTACAATCATCCTACTTCTTGTTAGACTCTGCATCGAATTGCAAATATGAGCAACCGATCCGGTATCAAATACCCATGAGTTAACAGAAGAGTCAGCAAGGAAAACATCTATAACATTAATACATGTAGTTGAAGTTTTAGTCCCACCATTCCTTTTACGATCACCTGTATTTCTTGCGCCCTCTTCCAATGGCCTAGCTCTTTGTAGTAAAAGCATTCATTCTCTTGAGTCGGGCCGACTTAGTCTTGGGTTTAGGTTTGTTAGTTTGGATCTCATCCGAAACTTTAGCCTTGCCCTTTTTCTTGACCCAAGTCTTAGCCTTCTTCTTGAAGCTTGTACTCTTTTGCACCATCATCACATGATTGTTGCTTTTCTCAACGCTGCCCTCTGCTATCTTAAGCATCATATGCGCTTCGGTGAGATTCTTGTCTAAGCCATTCATATGGAAGTTCAAAATGAATCGCCATAGCTTTCAGAAGCGAAGCAAGAATCAAATCAGAGCCAACTCTGGCTAAGTGGAAAACCAAGTTTTTCCAAGCTCGTGTGTAACCAACCATTTTGATTACATGAGGGCTCACCGACCACCCTCGGCTAGCTTACATCCAAACAAGTTCTTTGAGATCTCAAATCTCTCAGTTCTTGCTTGTGTCTCAAACATGCCTTTGAGCGCCACGATCATATCGTGAGGCCTCTATGTTCTCAAACCGCTTCAAGGTCCGAGTTCATAGCAGCAAGCATGAGACAACTAACATCAAGGAACTCATCACATGCCTTTTATAGGCGCTTTAATAGCAAAGAAGCAGATTTTACGAGGCACATCTGAATTGGTTCTTCTAGAACATGTTCCTTTTATCTTGCCCGAGAACAATTCTCGAGTTGCGGACCAATCCGCAAAATTTGTTCCATTAAGTTTTTCCTTTCAAGTATCGAACGTAAAGCAAAACCGGATGTAGGTACAAAGAGCTTGGTGCCATGATCTACAACATAAAATATACACAAAACTAAGACATATGTTCAATTAAAGTAACTTCTATTAAACAATTTAATAAAGATACTCCCACTAAACCCCATATCCTCTTATGACATTTAATGATTCAAGATCCATAATCATTTAATCAACTAGTGAGCTTTGGCATCACCGCTAGAAGATTAGTGAAATTGGTAAGCAACCTTTGCTAATCATATCTACTATATGACTCTTGTTGTTGGGCAAGATCTTTATGCTTCACCCAACCTTTATGCCCCAAGGTCCACAACTGTTATGATAACCTTGTTAAGTTAAACCAATGCCAACGTAAGTGTTCGACACAAACCCATCTAGTCAAGGAGAGTTAATGGCACTCTGCTTTGGCAAGACCTACCATTAAAATACATGACTTTGGATGGTGCGGCATATTTGGGAGGGCATCAATTAAACTTAATATTATGTGAGGGAATTTTACTTCTACCATGTCAAAAGCAATTAAAGCAAAAAAACATGCATAGAAATAAATGAACAGGAATGTAAAGGCATTCACAGACAATCAAATTGCATTGTGATATAGCATGACCCTTCTTCATGGTAATCTCCATCGCCATGCATCCTGTTCACCATGTCTTCAAGTGGCCGATTCCTTCAAGCACTCCCACTAAGCCATTATTTCTAATATCACTAGTAATGAGACACAAGGAGTAAAGAAGCATCACAAGTCGACACGCAGGCCGTTATACAAATATAGACAGCCTTGGGCTGCAATTAACATGACACGCAGGTCATGAACATTACACGCATATATGCATCTCATACATGAAACATCATGGGTCATACTATTCACTTCAATCCCTGCAAAAACAAGTTATGGACAGAATCCAATTCTAACGGACGACATGAGCACACACTACCTATAGGGCGTGGTATGAATACCCAGCACGGCGGTCCCGCTAGCCGGTTAGCGGGCGGGGTTCGAAGGCGGCGCCCTCTCGGTCGAGGCGGTCGCTCGAAAACTTTTTCCGAAACATGAATCTTATTCACGTATTCGAGCCTTGGAAATCATCGGGTTAATCAAATTAGCCCTATTCCGAACCAATCTGATCAATGCCTTGATACGACCACGCATTGCGGCATACTCCGATGGTGGAATTCCGACCGGTAGGAGTGATATGCGATGCGTCGTGAACAAGTGCAATAAACCATCCGTCCTTATAAGCTCATACCTCCTCGTAAACCCATCTACTACCATCGAGAAACCGATCGATCAAATTCGACCAGGGTCTAGATCGTTCCATCTATATGAACCGATCTAGGTTACCAGACCCGACCAGTAATAGATCGATCCAGATCAAAAACTACGCAAGATTGCTCTGATACCACTGTTGGGTCGCGGGCAGGCTACAATAGCTACAAACAAAATTTTCTACCACGCAAACCAGGATGCCAAGCAAGTAGATGATCATAGATCGTTACCACCAGACGCGCAGAGTAGCGGAAGAAGGGTTGGAGCAGCCTTGTCCAACAAAGAGCACGTCGATGTAGTGGTCGTAGTCGATCGTCCAACGTCCAGCAAGTCGATGCAGTGGTCGTAGTCGATCGTCTCCTCTAGCAACCTCTGTATTCCTTGTGAAGATCGCGGATCATCCTCAAGCGTAACAATCGTAGTAGCGCCTCTATGGTATCCACACGTCCAGGGAAGGAACAACCGAACGCCGGTGTGCTAGCACCAAGTCGCACGGCGGAGCTCTCAGGAAGATGGCGGCTAGGGTTTCGGTGGTGTTTTTTTTTACTTCTCCAAACAGCCTCATGCATCTCCTTATATAGTGCTCGTGACGGATCCTATCCGGACACGTTTACGAATCGTATTCATATTGGTTTGTTCCAACCCGTTAAGTGTGTGACCCTGTAGGTTCATGTATAGTTCGGTTGTGACTCGGAAACCGTTTCCGATCACAAGTCGTAGCGGCTCCTAGCAGAGCATATCGATTCCCGAATACACACAAAAAATATCGGACGAACCTTAACGCAATATGATCTATGACCAGGTCTTCATCACTTATGACCAGGTCCTATCTTTATATGACCCGTTCGTATTTGGTCACGACCAGTTCGTAATCGCTTACGACCAGGTTACGACCACTCTGTGACTACGTTCGACCAGTCTACGACCGATTAGTAGATCAGATATGACTAGTCTCGACCAGCTCAGATCATCAGATACGACCGATTCAGAATCGTCAACTTAAGTGACCTACTGTATACCCCTTTGCCTCACGATGTCCGGGTCGAACTCCGGTGAGATGTTGTGTCATCCATGGACTGCTCAATTCTTTCTCGATCGAGTGTCGGATAACTTCGTGGTCGAACACTTCGACTACTAGTGGCATGGCCATGCACTTTCTTTATCCGATCACAACGAGGGGCCCAGAGACATCTCTCTGTTATGTTAGGAGGGCAAATCCCATATCCCACCAGGTCACATTCCTCTCCATGTTTCATAGCATACCCAAAGCTACCTTTATAGCTACCCAATTACGGTGTAGCGTTTGGCAACCCCTAAGAGTGCTATTACACATGTAGGAAACCATGCTGATCTCAGGTCTAAGTGTCTCAAGGTGGGTCTTATCCAACATCATGTTCTCTAACATGTGTCCATATTATTGGTTTGATATCTCCATCTCTATGACTCGTGAAACATAGTCATCAACCAATACATATGCTAGTCTATTCATATGTGTCCTCATATGTTTCCGACCAGGGATCGTATAAGAATAATTATCGCAGAAATATAGAGTTTCACAATCAAGTCACATACTTGATAATCAATATTAATAATATTATTCTAGGAACAAGATAACACATTATCCAATGTCATGAACATAATGAAATATAATCATCTCTATGATTGCCTCTAGGGCATATTTCCAACACAAATATCCTGCTGTGATATGTATCATCGTTAAAGCATATTTTCAGCAGTATTTAAATGACAAAATTGACATATAAACATGTAATTTCTTCACGTCATGTAAATGTATACATGATAATATGCTCAAAACATAGAATAACTCGTCACTCCCCAGCGCCCTTACTCTCATCCGTTCCCCTCCCCACCCGAGTGCCCCTGACCTCGACACCGCCCTTCTTCCCATCACCGCCGGTTGTGACACCACGGTGTACTGCACAAGACACTCGTTCAATAAGAGTGTCTTGTGTAGTGTCATTGCCGTGCCACAACTACAGAGACGCTGCCTTCCCCTTTTCCTCCTCCCCTTGGTGTGCGCAACCCCGGCTACCTCTCCACCGATCTCCCCTGGCTACCTCTCCACCGACCTCAGCCTCGGCTACCTCACCACCGACACCGGCAATGTCGAGGTAAGACAGATCTATCACCTATTGGTTTGTGTTATTGGCATTCATGTGAACCAAGCTGCAATGTGGGCTACCATGTAGGTTGATGGTCGGTTTAGACACCCCTTGGCCTTGCTGTCTTGCCCTCTATGACTGCTCGCTAGATGGATGGATGGATGGATCTGGAGGTGGGATGGGGTTGTGTTCAGTTGTGACTGCTTGTGCTGCTAGTTGTGGATAGAAATGTTTATATGCTCTGTGTGATTTGTCTGTGCCTAGCATTGGGAGGTATTGCAAATTGGTATTCGTATACTTTGTTGAACTGCTCAATGATGTTAATAGTCTTATGCTGAAATTGAATTGATAATTAGTTGATATTTGAGCTCTAATGCATTAGTAACTACTGTCACTTTGATCTTCAGTTTATCAGTTTGAGGCCTCGTAGTTTGGGCTTCCCCCCTCCGTGGACTTAATTAATTTAGTTTCATGCTTCAGCTTGTTTTGGTTTACTGATGTGAGTTGATTATTTACTGATGTGGGTTAATTTATTGATTAAGCATGGTAAATGAAATGGAAGTGGGTTAATGCATGGTGGAGGTGTTGCCGTCGGTACTGCGTCGCACTGAGGTAACTACTCCCCTCTACTATCTATCGCTTTCCCTCCCCTTGCTCTATGATGTAAACTGAGGGCTATTGGTGTATATGCATTCTGTGCATCTTGCTTAGTTCATGCTGTAGGTTCAAATAGGGAAAAACATCAGTCTATACATATACAAATTTTTGTACATGTAACTAATCTTATTGTATGTTCCTATATGGTATTATGCTTTTGAAAGTTGCAATTAACTTTTCAGATTTGTAAAAGTTAGGCTAATTTGTAAAGCTACAATTAACTTACAGATTTCTGGAATTTTTTACTTAGCTTGTGCCTCTAATCATCAATTATTTATTAATTGGTGTGTATTCTATTCCAAAACAAGACCAGATGAGTCAAAAACTACTACAACACCTCTTCACCTATCTCTCACCATTCATTTCACCTTTGTCTATGTAACCGTGTTCATGCCGGTCAAGTGTTGCTTCCTTGTGTCATAGGTACGCCCTAGCATTTTATTCTTGATCTCTTCTCTATAAAGTCTCCAAGCATTAGCTACTATATATATATATATATATATATATATATATATATATATATATATATATATATATATATATATATATATATATATATATATATATATATATATATATATATATACTACCACTTTCTAATATGAGAAGGATGAGACAGCAGCCACGGGAAACCTCATCGAGCCTACAAGTTCAAGAAGCATGGCTGCTAGGAGAGCGCGTGGACATCCAATTACCTGGATGTCGCTGATAGGTAATTGGACTTGACATCAAGGAATGGTTGGTTACTGATACATGAAGCCACTTTTCTGTCGGAGTACCTACGCGTCCATGCCATGTTCGAAAAGTGGCGTGGACAAGCAGGTACTCTGACTGGAAAGTGGCTTTATGTATCAACAACCATCCATTCATCGATGTCAAGTCCAATTACCTATGGACGACATCCAGGTAATTGTATGTCCACACGCTCTCTTGGCAACTATGCTTCTTAAACTTGCAGGCTCGATGAAGTTGCCTGTGGCTGCTGTCTCATCCTCACGACCCCCCGAAAGTGGCTAGGGGACTATGAACAATATATATATATATATATATATATATATATATATATATATATATATATATATATATATATATATATATATATATATATATATATGTCAGTTTTAAAGGCACAAGCGACCAACTGCTTGGAGAATTTATAGAGAATATATATCATGCAGAGCGGTTTTATCTACAAATCGTCTATGATAATTCAGCTATCACAGACGGTTTCATCTACAAATTGTCTATGATAATTTAGCTATCACAGACGGTTTCATCTACAAATCGTCTATGATAGTAGGCATCACAGACGGTTTCATCTACAAATCGTCTGTGATAGTAGGCATCACAGACGGTTCGAAAACCGTCTGTGATGACCTTATATCATTACTGACCCATAAACTCAGATGGCTCACGAAACAGTCTATGATGACGTTTTTGAACCATATGTGAAGACCTTTTCTGTAGTAGTGGCGTCATCTTGAAAAGTTGGAAGTTTGTGGAGGTTTAAATTAGCTCTTTGTTATTGCTCAACCTCTCAAAGTACATGTGAAGAATATAACAGGTTCACCACATTGACGTATTTTGTTGGTATATAATTTTCTTTTTTGTCTTTGTTTTTGCTCAACCTCTCAAAGTACATGTGAAGAACATAACGGGTTCACCACATTGCCGTATTTTGTTGTTATATAATTTCATTTCTTTTTTCTTTGTTTTTACTCAATCTCTCAAAGTACATGTGAGATCTTGAATCATGTGACAGAAATATGAGTTATTAAGACTTTCAAGAATAATTACAGTGACCAATAAAAAAATTACATAAATAATTTACTGTAATTTATGTATAATGGAGTTGTAAATGAACTTTTAGAATGTTTTTTGCCTTTGTTTTTGTTCAATCTCTCAAAGTATATGTGAGATTTTGAATCATGTGATCGAAATATGAGTTATTAAGACTTTCAAGAATAATTACAGTGACCAAGAACAAAAATTACATAAATAATTTACTGTAATTTATATATAATGGAGTTAAAAATGAACTTTCAGAATGTGACCGATGTGACCGTTTTTTACAGAGAAAACAGTCGAATTCTGTCTCGACAGACCAAAACATTTAAGATTTCTTCAATATATTATATTACCACACGTGACAACTTCACGTAGGAAAAAAAACAACACGCAGAGATTCCACATCACAATAAATAGACACACACACCGTCCTGAAGAGACTAACAGGGCAGGAAATCATAGAAGACCAAACGACCCATGCATGCAAATGATAGCAACGTCGATCACTGATCACCCTTCAGCATTAATTTTAGTTCTTGACGGGAGGGTGGTAGATAGGAGTCGACGACGACGGCGGCCCGTATGTCGGCGTGGGAGGGACAGGGTGGTACTCTGGGTGGGGCTGCGGCTTGGGCTGCGGCTCGGGATGCGGCTTGGGCTTGGGCTCCGGCTGCTTGGGCTGCGGCTCGGGCTGTGGCTTGGGCTGCGGTTCGGGTTGTGGCTTGGGCTCCGGCTTGGGCTGCGGCTTGGGCTCCGGCTCGGGCTGCGGCTCAGGCTGTGGCTTGGGTTCTGGCTTGGGCTCCGGCTTGGGCTCCGGCTCGGGCTGCGGCTTGGGCTCCGGCTTGGGCTCTGGCTCGGGCTGTGGCTTGGGCTCTGGCTTGGGCTCCGGCTTGGGCTGCGGTTCGGGCTGCGGCTTGGGCAGCATGGGCTTCTTGTGGAAGTGGTCGAAGAAGTGCTTCTTGATCGGGCCGCAGATGGTCGCCGAGGCGCACTCCGCGGACGGGTAGTGCGTCTTGCCGGCGACGGCGACGAAGGTGCCCCTGGACAGCGGCACAATCTTTGATGGCTCCTGCCCGGGGCACGGCGCGTTCGCCGCGCTGTGCAGCTGCGCGAAGCAGTCAGCGCCGAGGAGGTCAGCGGCGAGGGGGACGCTGAATGCGCCGGACTTCTCTACCTCGCCGACGGCCTTGCTCTCGTACTCGCCCTTGCTGTTCTTGCACTTGATGGACACCTGGAGACCTGAAAAGTATTACATCCATGGCAGAACAACAGTGAGCTCAATCTATATATAGGTGGTGACACCGTAAGTAGTACTAGTAAGTGCTTACCCTTGAAAGCTTCCTCGGTCTTCATGTTCTTCCTCGTGCAGTCGGCGCACTTGGCCAGGCCGACGACGACCGACGCCGCCTCGCCCTCAGCGTTAGCGATGGCGATTGCCATGAGAACGGCACAAACGCCGAGAAGTCTGCGAGACGCAGCTGCCATTGTTGAACCCTAGATATTAGCTATCAAACTATTGCTTTGTGTGCGAACTGTGAAGTAGTAGTGGGTGGATGAAGAGCACGGAGAGGCAATGCTTGGTTTATATAGGCGTCTGCATTGATCGGTGATCTGGTACGCGACCAACTGGAGTGAGAAAACTGGAGTGAGAAATTTGGCGCCGAATTTGCTGGTTGTCAGTTAATGCTCTCCGTCGGAACACATAATCAATTTTATACCAAAAAAAAACAATAGGAATCAAAGAGTTAATTGCAAGAGTAAACACATTACTGGTGTACCTAGGACTCAAAAGAGTTAATATGCAACCACCTATGATAGCATGCACTAGATACATCGAGAGCTTAATATAGCAAAGTTTGAGTTAAATTGATCAGCAAGGAAGCAGCAAGGTTACACCAGATTCTTACTCTTAAGACAAATTATATTACACGCCCAGCTTTCGGCTCACATTTTTCGAAGAGGAAATCTGAAAACTCAAAGCTAGAAACTTATTATACGCAGAATTAACAAAAACAATTCAAATCCAACGGGGCTTATATATATAAGTTAATTTGTAGTTCAGAAAAACAGAAACACTCAATGTCTCACCTTAATTAAAGTTTGTCTAGCTCAATAATTCGCAGGTCAGCTAGATCTACAGGAAACAACGCTCCAGCTATATGAGAAGAAAATATATCAAAGTCTAGGCTAGTGTATGTGCGGTTGGTGTTCGCTGTATTGTTGATATGTCGGTCGGTCGACCATGTAAACTATATACTTCTCGATGACAGAATTCCACCGAATCTGAAAACTCAGACAAACAACGATTCTGAAAGTTCAGATCCGATTGAGGTCAGCCAATGCTTGGAGGAACAATATGGAACCGAGACGAGTAGTTTGCGCTGCAACCATTGCAGTCTTTTTGTTCTTTTCTTTGTTATTTATAGCCACTGAAGTTTACAGTTTGAGTCGGTTTCGGAATAGCTACAGTCACCCGAAACTTATTCTGCTTCTGACGAAGAAACAGAGTTCGACTCTGACTCTTAACTGAAACAAACTCTGACTCATTAACAGCAAACTTTGATACAACTAGTTTAACTTAACATTCACCTCCTTAAACTAGTTGTGATTTCTTTTCTTCTTCACAGTCTGCATTCCAATTCTTCTTCTCATCTCCAAAAATTTTAATCTTCCCAAAGGCTTAGTCAAGATGTCCGCAAGTTGATCATTAGTGCTAATGTACTCAACCACAATCTTTCCTTCCTCTACACATTCCCTGATGTAGTGAAACCGAGTGTCAATGTGTTTACTTCTATCATGAAGCACTGGATTCTTGCACAGGGATATGGCAGATTTGTTGTCGATGTTTAGCACCACCTTGCCAAGACTTCGGTTCAGAAGATTACTGAGAAGACGCTCCATCCATACACCTTGGCATGCTGCTGAAGCTGCTGCTATATATTCTGCTTCGCATGATGAGAGTGCAACAACTCTTTGTTTCTGTGACACCCAACTGATCAAACTTTCTCCCAAGAAGAAAACAACTCCTGTTGTACTCTTACGATCATCAATATCACCGGCCATGTCACTATCACTGTATCCCATCAAATGCAATTCTTCTCCTTCCTTTTTCCTTCCATACCAGCAGCCCAAATCAAGTGTTCCCTGAATATACCTCAAAATGTGCTTTACAGCAGCCATATGCTCGGTCGTTGGAGATTCCATAAATCTACTAACTATGCCGACCGAATAGGCCATATCTGGCCTTGTGTTTAAGAGGTATCTCAGACTTCCCACTATGCTTCTGTATGTGGTTTGATCAACGGGTGGTGACGAACTCTTCTTGCTTAACTTGAGCCGTGCTTCCATAGGAACTTGAGTTGGATTGCAGCTGCTCATACCACACTTCTCTAGGATCTTCTTCGCATATGCTTCTTTGCAAAGAGAAATACCATCCGGCATTTGATGTACTTCGATACCGAGATAATAATTCAATAAACCAAGATCACTCATCTTGAAGAACTCCTTCATTTGTTGTTTGAACTTTGCAATCTCCTTCTCATCTGCTCCTGTAATAACTAGATCATCCACATATACTCCAACTAGGAGACAAGATGTACCACTGCCTCCCTTGTATACAGCATGTTCAAGTGGGCTTCTTTCAAATCCAAGAGACAACAAAGTGATGTCCAACTTGGAGTTCCATGCTCTAGGGGCCTGACGCAAACCATACAAAGCCTTGTGTAACTTCAGTACTTTGTATTCACTTCCTTTCTCAATGAAACCAGGAGGTTGGCTCACATATACTTCCTCTTCTAACTCGCCATTCAGGAATGCCGATTTGACATCCATATGGTGTAGTTTCCACCCTTCTTGAGCTGCTAGAGCGATGAGCAATCTCACTGTTTCCATCCTTGCAACGGGAGCAAATGCTTCTTCGAAGTCAATGCCTTGTTTTTGCACATACCCCTTTGCAACTAGACGAGCTTTGTGCTTTACCACAATGCCATCCGAGTCCTTTTTTACCTTAAAGACCCATCTAAGCCCTATGGCTCGCTGTCCTGCAGGGAGATCAGCAAGACTCTAGGTCTCATTGCTTCGGATTGAACTAATCTCCTCTTGCATTGCTAAGCGCCAGCTTTCTTCCTTGTCAGCTTCATCAAATGATACTGGCTCTTCGGCACCTAGTAAACAAAGCCCAGAATACTCCAATTGAATTGGATCAGTGGCGTTTTATATATCATGCAAGTCACGTTTGCGCATTGGTGCATTCCATGATTGTGCCGAAGTAGCACCCAACGCTGCACTTGCTGCTGGTGTGACCGGTGATTCCGCATCACCCAAGCCAGCCTCCAAGTCTGGTGTATCTCCATACCCTGTGGGGAAGTTATGGGACGGAGTAGCTAGCATGGGTTGCTCCTCTGGTTCATTGCCAATCGCTGCTACATCCTGATCTGCATGCTTCAGAGGATCGAACACATCGAACACCTCACCAGTTGGAAGGCCCTCAGCTTCTGGTGTTTTGTTCTAGTTCCATGCCTTCTCTTCGTCAAAGACAGCATCGTGTGTAACACATACCTTGTTGGTAGCAGGATCATATGCTCGATATGCCTTCGAGGTGCTTTCGTACCCGATGAAAATCATCTGTGTACTCCGGTCTGCCAACTTGCTGATGTGCCCTCCCACTTTCTTGACATGTATTATGCATCCGAAAGTACGTAGATGTTGTACTTTCGGTTTTCGCTTACACCAAGCTTCGTATGGTGTCATACCAACCACACTCTTCGTCGGTGCTCGGTTCAATAGATAGACCGCGGTAGTGACGGCTTCACCCCAAAACCTTCCGGGCATACTTTTGCTTTTCATCATGCTTCGAGCCATAGCGACGACAGTTTGATTCCTTCGCTCAACCACCCCGTTTTACTGAGGTGAATACGGGGTAGTCAAGTATCTCTTGATGCCGTGGTATTAGAAGAGGGCGATGAACTCATGGACATGAATTCACCTCCCGATCTGTGCGAAATGCTTTCAATTTTTCTTCCACCTCCACCTCACCTTTGTTTTTGATCTTTTGAAGGCTTGCAATGCTTCATCTTTAGATTTTAATGTAACAATCCACATATATCTCTCAGTAATCATCCACTACTAGTAGAAAATATTTATTACCAGCCAGGGTAGTGGGTGTAATAGGCCCGCATAAGTCGCCATGTAAAAGCTCCAGCATCTTGTTTGCCCTGAAGTTTGCTTCACGCGGGAAAGGTGAGCGCCGCTGTTTTCCGATGAGACAACCATCACACAGCTGCTGGACATGGCTTACCAATGGAAGTCCCTCAACTAGGCCCTCCTGGCCCATCTTGCGTAATGCTTGAAAATTAAGGTGACCATAACGTGCGTGCCATCTCCATGCATCGTCATCTAGTCTTGCCATCAAGCATACCGGTTCGGCGAGGTTGAGATTGAGGACATACAGCCTGTTGCTCAATCTCTTGACTTGCACCAGCAGCTGTTTTTGGTGATCAAACACGCTCAGGCAGCCGTCTTCTAGCATGATTTTGCAACCACGTTCCTCGAGTTGCCCCAAGCTTATTATGTTGCTTGTCAACCTTGGAATGTAGTATACATCAGTCAAGACTTTGTGCTCCCCTGTGCGTGCTTCAAACAGCACCGTGCCGCGCCCTCTGATGCTCACTATGGATCCATCACCAAATTTCACCGAACCACCAATAGTAGTATTCAGCTCAGTGAATTGCTTCCTGCAACCAGTCATGTGGTTGCTTGCCCCTGTGTCAAGGTACCAAACGTTGCCATTGTCTTGGTTGTCCCCTCTGCGTTGGAGGTGAACTTGCTCCTCCACAAGTGCCACAGGTTTAGCAATGGTGACGGCATCCTCATTCTCCATCAGTTCGCATGCTTCAAGCATCATTAGTGCTAGATCATCGTCACCTTTCTCAGCCAAGAATGCCTTTTCTTTCTTGGGTTTGAGACGTTCTGACTTGAAGTGTCCGTATATGCCACAATTGTAGCACTTGATCCGCTTCTTGTCGAACTTCGGCTTGGATTCAGTCCCGTGTGCATTATTGCCATTGTGTCCCTTCTTGGCCTGCTCACGATTCGCTCCCTGGTTCATCTCCTTCCTCGTGCTATTTCCGGACGACTCAGTGATGTGCTTCTTATCTTTAACAGCCAGCTTCTCCCACTGTGACCGGGTCAGCATCAAGTGTTCGCTTTCTTTTGGATCACCGAAGGCAACTCGAATCCTTTCATCGTAAGCCTTGTATCGCCCAACTAGATCTTCAACCGTGAGTGTGGTCAAATCAACACATTGTTCGATTGAAGTCACGAGTTGCATATACCGTGCCGGAGCTGCACGCAGAAAACGGTGAACCACCGAAATTTCTGGCACCTTCTCTCCGAGGCTCTGCATGCCACTGACCACGCTAGAGATCTTGGCGGCAAAGTCCTCTACCGACTCACCGTCCAGCATTGATAGGTTCTCGAAGCTCTTTTGAAGAGATTGCAGATTGGCCTCACGGACTCGATCATGCCCTTGATACATGGTCTTGATCGTTTCCCATGCTGTTTTTGCTGTCAGCTTTCCGGCAAGAGCAGTCATAATATGATCAGGAACCGCTTGATAGATAGCTGTCAAAGCCATTCTATCCTTGCGATACTGGGCACCACCCTTCTCAAATTCCTTGCCACCGGGATCCACGGCCTCCCACACCTCCTGGGCTTGAAGAACGACGCTCATCTTCATGACCCATATGGTGTAGTTGCTGCGCCCAAGTTGTAGGTACAGCATCGGCATCATCGGAGTCTCTTTCTTGCTCCCCGATGCCTCGCCGCTTCCTTCCGATGACATGCTTTCTCGTCCTCAAGAACCGTAGCTCTGATACCAAATGACATAATTCCACCGAATCTGAAAACTCAGACAAACAACGATTCTGAAAGTTCAGATCCGATTGTGGTCACCAATGCTTGGAGGAACAATATGGAACCGAGATTTAGTAGTTTGCATCGCAACCATTGCGATCTTTTTGTTCTTTTCTTTGTTATTTATAGCCACTGAAGTTTACAGCTTGAGTCGGTTTGTAATAGCTACAAGATTGCCGAAACTTATTCTCGCTTCGACGAAAGAAACAGAGTTCGACTCTGACTCTTAACTGAAACAAACTAGTCATTAAGCTATACTAGCTAACATCTATCAAACAAAGAATTATCATCGAATTGCTTATAAGACTTGCAATCCGACTAACAAACAGAAACAACAAACTTTGATACAACTAGTTTAACTTAACACTCCAGCTAATGCATGATTCAACAAACTGACGCATCCTAGATCGCTCTCTTGAGTGAGTGTAATACCTCGGTCTATTCGTAGTACAGCCTATGAGGCTCATGTAGAGTTGTGATGGTATGATTAGGCACATATTGTTTGCCTAAATTGAGTTGTACTAGTATATAATACCTGTTGAGCCCAAACGTAGCATCTCTAGGCTAACCTTCTTACATGAATCGAGGATGAAAGTATAAGTAGGGTTTTATGCATATGTGGGTCCACCCCCATGGGTGAGCTGGGCATCGAGTAGGTTTTGGGCTACACTGTTACAATACTTAATTAGGGTATCTGGTCCTCTGGGTACATGCACGAAAACAATATCCAATTGTAAGCATGGTGTTTGACAAAAATAGCATCAAATTAATCAAGATTGCAATTGAGCAAATCTATTATATTATTATCAAAATGATGATAAAGAAACTTCTATGTTGGCTTGAAGAGGCTAGAAATATCCACATTAATTAGAGAAAAAAGAGAAAGATCAATACCTCTTATTTTTGTTGCTTTAAATTATAGTGCAGATTAATGGTATATATTTTTGAGTTGTCATAGTTGTATAAGCAATATAGCTATATATTCTATCATAAGCATTAGAGTTACGTAACAAATACTAGTACTCTATTTTTCAAATATAAATGTATTCATTATGTATCCAGCTGTGCAGTTGCATCAAAAATTCATCTAGCTAGTTGATATACGCAGCAGTTGATATAAATTAATTAGTAAGAAAAGTCCACGCATGACAACGCAGACAAAAAAACATAGGCGCCGATCGACCTACGTGATTCCAAAAAGTTATCCTTGGCCATTTCAAACGAAGGAAAACTACAATAAAGTTACATATATAGGAAATGAGCATACCTGTCGAGTACTTTTTGCACAAGGGTGAAGTCGTGGTTGTTGTGCACTAGGGAATCAAGGTATATTACCTTGTTCCACTTTGGTACAATGACTAAAAGGATCTAGTGCCACCTACTCATGTATGTCGCTATAGTCATTAAACCTAAGTTCGTGTTGCGTATGAAGTACAAATGAAATTTGTATAACAAGTAGTGAAGCACTTGCCCCTAGTTGTAGGGCACCAGTATGTAGTCCTTGTCGCAGTGAGCAAGGAATCCACTCGTTATGTACTTCTCGACGTAGGATGTGTCTTAGGTGATGCATTGCTCAGAGATCAACTATGGGTTGTAGCCTCCCGTTTTTGGACGGCGCATAGTGTTTACTATTCAGTTTTCGTTCCTCGCCGTATTCTCAAATTATCAAACTATTTGCAAAAACCTCCTCTCTTCTTTCAGCTCGGGTGTGTGTTTCAAATATCCTCAAACCTGGAAATTCAAATTCAGGTTTGAATCTCCTTCTTTTGGATTTCTGGGCCTTTTTCGTCTTGGCCTCTTTTTCTTTCTGGGCTCAGCCCATTCCCCTTCTTGGGTCAGCCCACTTCCTTTGGGCCCCCTTTCTTCTCTTCCTTGGCCTACCTTGGCCTGACCTCTTTCCTCAGGCCTTCGGCCATTTCCTCTAGCCCAAATTTCACGCCGGTCATCCTTCTTCTTCCCCGGGTCAAAGCCGAACCTTGCCTCTCCTCCTCCATGGGCGGCGCCCTTTGCATGTATGGCACCGCCTACGCTAGCCCACCTACTCCCTCTGCGACACCACCGGCTCCCTCGTACGCGCCTGCCGCCACCAAATCCCCTTGCCGCGACGACTCTGAAGCCTCCACTCACTCTGTCTTCTCGACGCCGCCTTGTGACGCCACTACATCCTCACGCTCTGGAGCTCCCGAATCAAGCGTCGCGCTCTCATCAGCAGCCCTGAAGTCTTGTCTCCCATCGCCCTGTCTTGTCACTGCGCGCTTGCCCCGCCGCCTTTGTCACCTCGGCGCTTCGCATCACAAGACGCTCGTCGCCGTCCTCGCTCTGGATCGAGCAGCTGCTGCTGCAGCTGCACGCGCGCGCCCATGTCAGCGTGGACACCTGAGTCGCTGCTTGTCCTCGCTGCGCCTCACCTGCTCCCTCGTCCTGTCCCCTCCGCGTGCAAGCCGCCCATGTCGACGCCGCCTCGGGACTACGCGACTCCAACAACTCCAAGGACCTCCCTCTCGTTGGCCTCCCTTGCTCCCACGGCCTATAAAGCCCCCTCAGCACCCCCCTTAAGCTCCTCATGTCGCCTCGAGCTTCGGTAAGTCCCCTAAGCAAAAGTCGCCCTTTTTTCATTTTTCGGCCGCTGCCACCTCCACTGCCGTCTTGCCGCTACGACCATCTCCCGGCGCCGCCAACCCCATCACCGTGAGCCCCTGGCCACCAGGACCCTTTCCCCTCAAACTCCCTCGGGGATTAGCCACTGTCGCCACTGTATTTGAGCTTCTTCCCTGCCTCCGGCCGTCGCCTTCATCACCATGCGCCGCCACCTGCAGACCTCCTCCAGCCTCCCCATCAAGCCCATTGGCTTCGCCTCACCAAGGGCTACACTGTTCTCACCTTCCCTAGCTCAAGCTGCCATCGGACCACCTTCTTCACCATCGCTGAGCCGCCGCCGTCGCTTAGCACCACCCATCGCCTGCGACGTCCACCCTTTCGGCACTGCCACCCTGTCACCAGCTCCGCCACCTCGCCAGCTTCCCATTCCCGTGCTCAAGTCGCTCCACCAGGCGCCCTAGCCATGGGCGCCTGAGCCGAGCCGCTATGCGTTCGTCGCCTTGCCCAGCCGCCGTGTGGCCTGCTTGAACCAAACACTGTTCCTCATCATTAGCCTTAATGATGGTGTTTAATCCCTAATCAATTATTAGCTGGTTTAAATATGTCTTAACCCCCCTTTTTCTCTCACTAACCCGTGGGCCCTTGCACAGTAACCCGTCAGCTCCTCCTTCGCTCTCAGCGGCGTGGGCCCCTCAACAAGATGTCTGGTGGACCCGATGACCGTGTGCCCGTGGTTCAGAGATTAGCCTTTGTCTTTGTAATCGTGGCCCTCCTCTCTCTCTCTTTTGATTAAATTTAATCTTCGTAAATTCATTTCTCCTCCGTTATAGCTCCAAAAATTATGAAATAAATTTCTAAAAATTTGTTAAATCAAGATCTTGCTAATGGCATAGGACTTGATCAATTTGAAGTTCATTTGTGTATTCTTGTGTATTTATTTGCTCTCTTTGCTGTTGTGATTTTTCCAGTATTTTTGCCCGTTTAGGATTTGAAGACGCCGGAGATCCTCAAGTTGATCTAGACCAGGAGTATCAAGATCCCCTTGCCTTTAACCTAGGTGAGTCAATGCTTTAATCATTTTGAGCCTACATTTTATGCAAATTATATTCTTTTAAATTAACAAAAATTGCATACCTTAATTCTTTAATCAAATGTATGTTAAAGCTTAAGGTAGTTAAACATCCACTTGTTGATTAATTAATTAATATGCCATCCTTGATAAATTGAATCCATTAATCCTTGTCACCCTAGTAACTATATGGTAATACTAGCTATTGGTTGTACTTAAGCGACATACTAGTCTTGCTTAAGTACCGGGCTATTAAAATATCCCAATCATCATTCTTCAAACATAAAATGATTTGGGCAGTCACTGGTGGTCCATTGACTAAAAGGTTTGGAATAATTTGGTTTACTCCTCAAAAACCCTAATTGCTAGTTCTATCTAGGCGGATGGTGAGGCGGTGGGTGCTCGGGGAGCAGGAGGATGGTTGGTTTGTGGAATGAACCGTCCAGATAACCCTAAGGACTTAATCTTGTCATGACCTCCTGTGTTAAACAAGTACAACCACAAGTTTGTAAAGTGCAACTTGCCTTAGTAAAATTATTAAACCCTAAATGTGTCTCACACGGTGGAGAAATGTAAAATGCGCAAGCTTGCGGTACATCCAGCTTGAATGGGTGAAGTTGCTAACGTTGTGGGTAGTCTAATCTACACCCAACACTTGTGTGTACAATGATCCCATAGCGTATGGGCGCAACCCCATATGGGTGAGATGACGTAAGGGCAAGGTAGTTTGAAAGGTTCTTGTGGCGGTCGCCCAACTACATGACTACGAATCATGTGGGTAACGGGTATAACTATCTCTTGTGGGTAAAGTGTGCAACCTCTGCGAGTCTAAAGCTGTTTAAGCAGTGTACTTTCTGTCAAAGGCGGACATAGGAATCATAACTTGAGTAAGTTCTATTTCAAAACCCGTGGGTGGTATGAAAATGGTGGAAGGGCTCACCTAGCCTGTGTTGGATTTTCCCGAGTCTTGAGCTCGATGGGTGTGGTCATTGGAGGCGGCTCAATTGAAAAGATGCATGGTGTAGAGTTTTCGACGGATGGAACCTCTACTGTTATTAATTATTGCACATTACTCTCCCTTTATAAAAATGCAATTTGTTAAAATGCTAAGTGATAGGACTTTGTAAGTATGATATTTGAAAAGCTTGCTTTACAAAATAAAAGAACCGAGCCATCCTTGTTTAACCTTGCATATATACTATTGCATTGTGTGTTGGCTCATGAAAGCACTAGTAGTGCTCATTCTCGCTCCTCTCCCCAAACCCTTGAGATAATGAAGACGAAGGAGACTACGATTTCTACGAAGGCCCAAAAGATGATGGACAAGGAAATGACGAGGAGTAGTATAGTTCTGTAGTTTAGGTCTCGCCCAGTCTAAGTAGACTCGTTGGTACAAGTGTACAACCGATATTATCCAGCTCTTTGTTAATATCTGTCGTACACAGGTCACCCCAGTCGCTTGCCTGTGTGAGATGAGCCCTACGTCCCCTTTTGCTTCCGCTGTAGATATCGTTATCTTGTAATGTAATCAAGTTGGCCTTGTGCGGCCCCTTTTGTAAAACTCGGCCCATTGAGGTCTATGTTACTCTGTGTTGTAATATATTTGTGTTAGTTCACGACTTGTATGATTGATTCAGCAATGTGCCTGTGAGTGCTATCTACTGATCCAGGGAATAGCACAGTGTTTTCACAGAGGATTTGGATTCTCATAATCCGGGTCCGATATGGGTCGAGGAAACCCACCGGTTCTCATGACCGTCGAGCTTGTTGCATCATGTATATATACATAAGCAAGGAGTTATGATATTTATTGGTATTACGTGAATGTAGAACTTGATTGTACACACTTACAATGTCTAGCATCATAGAAGTGAGGCATCAAGGGCATCGAGGTTGAATTGTTCAAATATGTCTTGGAAACCCACGACAAAGTAGCCCAGCTTGTAGAGGGAATGGTTCTTCATGTAGCTGACGGTGATTCCAGTAGGCCAAATTTTCCTCCGCTCAATGGTCGTCTCCATGTACCAGGCATGCAAAGTCACGCAACCCATTCCAAGATGGGGTAATAGTGTGTCGGGGACCAATGAAATTCCGAGAGAGAACGTCCCGAGCCTATGAGGCACCTTAATCTTCTTTGATTTGGCATTAGTGCCTCGCGTGCTATTTGTCTTCTTGGGAGATGACTCATCACACTTTTCTTGTTTCTTCATCGCCGTCTCCATGGAAGCCGATACGGAGGCCTTCTGAAGCGGGGGTTGAGGTGCAATGGATAGTATATCATTCTCCCTAACTGCTTCGAAGGAGCCTTGGGAAGATTCGGTAGTCAATGTTTGCTGTAAGAGGCCATCTTGTTATTTTAGACCCGATGAACTTATGAACTTATTAACAACTAGGTAGTTCGACATATCTTACCAGACATTGGGATCGACACTTCCTCGTCTGCCAGGTTTGTGAAAGAGATGGCGCCCAAAGACATGACTGATGACCTCACTCTTAACCAGTTTCGGGCGTGCTCGTCTGTGATCCCAGCAAATGGCAGGGAGACCTCCCACCGGATTGCATCCTCGTCTTTCATCATTCATTGTGGGATTTTAATCATGTACCCAGTGGTGCCGAGTCTGTGGGGATGAGTGTTTTGTGTCTGGATAGCCTTGTGTGCCACACTTTGCTCTTGAAATTCGGTCGTCGTCTTTATCCGCACAAAGGCGTCCCATATGTCTGTCGACAGGAAACGATACTTTGTGAAGGGTGTTCGATCCTTGTTTACGTACTCCATGACAAGCGTGCTCTTGAAGGTCTTTCACACTTTTCCCATCACGAGCAATGCCTGCTGTCTTACGAGTCCTTGGACTTCTGCTATGATTTCGAACGAGCTTGAAATTTCAGCCCACAGCTGGCCTCTCTCTACGTCCGTTAGAGACTTCCAGCTTGGTACGGTGATAGGGACTCATTCCCTTCCAGGTATACCGTAGGTGGTCCCAAATGCTACTGCTGCTTTCTTAGGAAGCAGAGGGACCCTAGCGGTACTGACTTCTGTAATGGTCATTAATTCGGCCCTCAAGCCTTTTCGATATTCCTCTACCATCTCCCTTAGTGGCCTGTTTCATCGGAGCGCCAGACTGGAGCTTTGGTCAAACATTCTTTTAAGATCTGAAAACTTTCTTCGCACTCCACTGACCATTCAAACTTCTTTTCTTTCTTTAGAAGCTAGGTCATCGGCCTCTCAATTTTGGAGAAGTTCCTGATGAATTTGTGGTAGTAACCCGTATGCCCAAGAAAACTACGGATGTCGGTGATGCTCTTGGGCTTTCCTCAGTTAAGTACATCTTGCACCTTGCTCAGGTCAACGGCAACACCGCTCTTAGATAGTACATGATCCAA
This sequence comes from Phyllostachys edulis, assembly GCA_036346405.1. Taxonomy (NCBI): domain Eukaryota; kingdom Viridiplantae; phylum Streptophyta; class Magnoliopsida; order Poales; family Poaceae; genus Phyllostachys; species Phyllostachys edulis. Next base: position 45,621,831 of record CM070563.1, on the reverse strand, counting down.
AAAGCTAATTCCCAAAGCCAAAACTCGCATTTACTGAATTTCGCATAGAGTTGATTTTGACAAAGCTTCTCCAACAAAAGTCTCAAGTGTTGCTTGTGTTCTTCATCGGACTTGGAGTAGATGAGGATGTCATTGATAAACACGATGACAAACTGGTCCAAATACTCTATAAAAACCGAATCAATGGGTTGGAACAAATGAGTTCGGATAGGATCTGTCATGGGCTCTTTATAAGGGGATGCATGAGGCTATTGGGACAAACGACGTGAGTTGCATCACTGAAACCTTAGCCGCCATCTTCTTGAGGGCCCTACTGTGTGAGTTGCTGCTAGCACACCAGCATACAGTGTTCCACCCCTAGACGTGTGGATATCGTAGAGGCGCTGCTACGATTGCTGTTGTGCTGAACGAAGACGATCCATAATCTTCACAAGTAACACGATTGGTTGCTAGAAGAGAGGATCGGCATTGAGGACGCTAGAGGATCGACTACGACCACTACATCGACATGCTCGATGTTGGATCAGGCTGCTCCAACTCTTCTTCCGCTGTATTGCGTGTCTAATGGTAACTTTCTATGATCTCTTGCTTTCATGGCTTCTTGATTTACGTCGTAGAAATTTTGAATTACCAGCTAGTGTAGCCTACCCGTCTCCCTTCAACATTACACTGTCCTAGGGACTCCTTAGCAAAATGGTGTGGCCGAACGCATGAACAAAACTATTATGGAGATAGTACATTGCCTGTTATTTAACTCTGGCTTATCTAGGAGTTATTGGGCTAAAACCGCATCTACTGCTTGTTATTTGATTAATTGGTCACCTAACCTGGTAATTAATGAAGACTCCAATTGAGGTATGGTTTGGTTCTCCAGTAGATTATATAAATTTGAGAATATTTGGTTATCCATGCTTATGTTAACAATGGTAAATTGGAGCCTAGAGCTGCTAAGTGCATTTCCTTGGTTATGAACCTGGTGTGAAATGATATAAATCATGGAATCTAGAAACTAGAAAGGTAGTTATTAGCAGAAGCGTTACTTTTGATGAATCTACTATGTTGCATGATAAACCATCTATTAATGTTCCCATTGAGAAGCCACATAAATCAAGCATGCATGCTGAGCATCTTATTGATACAGGATGTTCCTGTTATCTTTAAACCACCACAACGTTCCATTGAAGCCAATGGACCTAAAAGGAATATTTTCAAACTCCTTAGAGATTGATTGCAGAAGTTGATGTTGTTGCTTTTATTTTGAATGTGGCAGAAGAAATTCGAGGTACTGCAGAACTTTCCACTTATTTAGAGGCTATCTCTTCTGATGATTCAGAGAGATGGATGACTCCCATGTATGATGAGATGCAATCTCTTGAGAAGAATGACACTTGGGAGCTGGTTAGGTTGTCAATTGATAAGAAAGCTATTCATTGCAAATGGTTCTTCAAGAAGAAAAAAAGACATTTCACCAACTAAATAGGTTAGGTACAAGGCAAGGCTCATTTCTTAATTATACATCTAAATTCCAGGTATTGATTTAACAGATGTCTTTCCCCCAGTTGTGAAGCATAGTTCTATTCGTGCTTTACTCAACATAGTGGCTATGTGTGATTATGAGCCTGAACAATTGGATGTGAAAACTGCATTCTTACATAGGGGATTGGCGGAAGACATTTATATGGAGAAACTAAAATGTTTTTTTTCTAGGAAACGAGAATTATGCTTGCAAGTTGAAGAAATCTTTTTATGGTCTGAAGTAATCACCCAGATAGTGGTAAAAGAGATTTGACTACTTTATGATCTCTTAGGATTTCAAAATATCTTATTATAATAATTGTGTTTATTTGAAAACTGTTAATGACTCAACTATTTATTTGCTCCTATATGTTAGTGATATGTTGATGGCTACAATACACAAGGCAAAAATTTCAAAGTTGAAGGCACAATTGAGCTGTGAATTTGAGATGGAAGATCTCGGTACAACAAATAAGATTCTTGGTATAGAAATTACCAGAGATACATGTTCTGGAAAATCATACCTAAGTTAGAAATGGTTTATTGATAAGGTTCTTCGTCATTTCAACATGTATAAGGACAAACTGATGAATACTCTGTTAGCTGAACATTTCAAACTCTCTTCAGTATCATGTCCATATTCAGATGATGAAGTTGATTACATGTCTAGAGTTCCATATGCTAGTGAAGTTGGTTCACTTATATATGGCATGGTATGTTCTCACCCCAATTTATCTCATCCATTGTAGATACAGGGCTAATCCTGGCAAAGAACATTGGAAAATAGTTCAATGGATTTTCATATACTTGCGAGGCACATCTAACGCTTATTTACTATTTGGGAAGACTAAAGATGAAATTGTTGGTTATGTGCACTCAGATTTTGCTGAAGATTTGGATAAGAGAAGATATCTTATTAGTTATGTGTTCACTATTGGAGGATGTGCCATTAGATGAAACAAGTCTGCAAGCTACTATTACCTTGTCCACTACAAAAACTGAGTATATAGCTATTTTTGAAGCTTGCAAAGAAGTCGTTTGGCTAATATGTTTGTTTATTGAGATTTGTGGAAGTACGTCTTGCACTACAATATTTGACAATAATCAAAGTACTATTTGGCTTACGAAGGATCAAATGTTTCATGAGAGAATGAAGCACATTAACATCAGATATCATTACATTTGAGGTGTCATTTCTCAAAGTGATATTAAAGTCAGCAAGTTAAGTACTCATAATAATGCAACTGATATGATGACAAAGCCAATTCCTACCGCTAAGTTTGAGCTTCACTCAGCCTTAGTTGATATCATTCAATAGTCCTATGTACGTTTGTTGCACATGATGTTCATGCTGATATGTTTCGAGGATATCACATTTTGTTTTGGCTACAGGAGAAATTCATCTCAAGGTGAAGATTGTTGAGTTTGAGTGTGATACGAATTCCGTTTCCTACTCTAACTCATATTTCTACTCCTTAGCTCCTACATGGAGTCTTTAATGTACCACTATAAATATATCTATGTAATCCGTAAGGAAGAGCATGAATTTCATTGTAAACATATCTTCATATAGTGATATTGCTTTCGTGTATCCGTGATTTTTTTTGAAAGAATTTTTTATGTAAAATTTATATTCCCCGTTCCAATTTTTCTCTGCGTTATTTGCAATAAGACATGCATGTATGCATCGCCAGTGCAACCTTTTTGTTGGTGGCATATGTTTGTTGGTAGCATATGCATTCGGCAAGCAAAGTTGCTGTAAAGTGCGTGTCCCTTGTGTGGGAATAATGGATTTGTGCAGTACACAATGAGCAGGAGCACTTCATTTCATAAAAGAAGGCAGTACTCCCAAATGAACAGGATGATTCTTGCTCTTTTCTCTCTTCTTGATCCGTGCAAATATAGATGTAGGTATAGGTGTAGCCGTGTAGGGGCGTGCGCGCGTCTGTCGAATTTGAGGTAGATAAGTATCAAACATCTAAAATTGCCAGGTCGCTTCCTTAATATCTATTATCTGTATATTTATTGGACTAAATGAAATTCAAATCTTAACGTTCTTTTTTTCAATGTCATAGCTTCCGATATGTAACTTTAACCCTAGCTTATTTTTCCTATAATATAAGCAAGTTTTTATCAAAATATTGGTATAAATCTATAGAGATGATATTGTAAAAAAGTATTTTGTTTGAGACCAATCTAAGTATACAAAGATAAATAATTAGTCAAAAATGAAAAAGTTTTGACCAAACATGTCGGACCCTGGGCGTCGAATACCCGAAATTCTCGTGTGTATACCGTACTAGTCCCATAATCAGTGCTAGTACATGCATCCACAACATTGGCATACACATCCATACACAGTTACTTAAAATATGAAACAAATATGGTACATAAGCTATTACATAGTTTACAATACAGGGGCAGTCTGACCAAATAAAAGTTCAAGTATTAGAAGTAGTAGCAGAAATTTAATAGATTAAACGCAAAATTCTAGTGGCATGCCCATCCAAACCCTTAGGCAACTGACAAGGAGTAAACCCTATAAAGGCCCATCCCCGTACCCCTTGGTACCGGGACCGAAGAAGGCATCGTCTGGCATTTGATCTTCCTCATCCTCTGAACAACAATTTAAGAAAGATTGAGTATTGTCGGTGTTTTAGAACCGAACTTACGTAAAGATTGTTTGATTCGGGGGTCTCCAAGACTCAAATCACGCAAAGAGAGCGACATGGGGATTTTTAAACAGGTTCGGGCCTTCTCTGGAGAGAATAACAACCATACTCCTATGTGGATGTATTGAGTATGCTGGTTTACAAAATCAAGAGAAAGACTCGAGTGAGATGTCTTGTGCTCCTGATTGCCCTCCTAGACACTTTTCCTGATGATCCCGCCTTTTATATAGTCTTTGAAGTGGGTTACTGTTTCTCCAGTCCAAAGGGCACCTTAATGCTTTAGATGATGGAGCCATTACTGGGGATTATTGTGGGAGTAGTAACGTTCCCACGTTGCTAGACAGTTATCACCAGGACAGAGAGTTAAACTGTGCCATTATCCTTGGGAATAACAGCGTAATTAACTATCCATATCCTCAGTTATGGTGCAGAAGATTCCCTAATCGACTAGGCCCATATGTCTGTAAACCTTATCGACTAGGGACTGGTCGTAGGAGAGCTTACGACCAGGTGGTGGTTGTAGTAAAGCTAACGACCACAGGCTGATCGTAGAAGGACTTACGATTATGGGATAGTTGTAGAAGGACTTACAGCCATGGGATAGTCGTAGAAGGACTTACGACTATGTGGTGGTAGTAGAAGAACTTACGACCTCTAGCTTCTCCCTTATGAACATTAAGGGGTATACTCAAGAACCATATGACAGTTTTATTATCCATAATATGAATTACAAATAAATAATTAAATGAGGATTATTAGATCCTCGTCAAGTATATTGTGTACTCAGTAAGACTTATAGTGTATCACAAGTTTTATATACATGCTTGGCTAACAAGGGATGAGGCTCTATGCTACAAGTTATTTTCAGCACTAAGCAAATTTTATTCGCAACATCAATACATAGTATATTGCAACAGAAATTTAAAGAGCAATTAAATAAATAAGGAACAACAAATAAGTAACTTCATAAATAAAAAATCACAATCCTCTTTGACTATGATCAACATCTTATTTTCAGCCATAGACATAGCACTCAAATTAAACAACATCAAAATATTCATCCCAACATTTCCCAATCAGACTGTTTTTTCAAAAGTAGAGACTACAGCTGATGAGGCGACACTAAGCACACTTATGACTGTGAGCACGTCTATTTAAATAGATTTACACTCTGCAGAGGTATACAACTTTACCTACAATATACGAATTCTCTAGTTTATCCGGCATCCGTTGATATCACCGCTCATAATCTTTTAGTAAGCAGTCTAGATCACATACCCTCACTTAAATCTTGGGTACCTCCCATCAAAGTGAGGCATTAACTATGATTCACTGACGTTCAGTCCTTAATTGAAACAAGCGAGGATCTCCCCCTATCACATGCGAGAAACCTTGTCACATTCATCAATTTATATTATAACTCGTTCGCACCGTAATCTAGGGGTTTCATTTTTATTCTTATACAAAATTAACAGAGGCAATCCCTCTGGACCATCATTTCAAAACCTCCCAAATTATATTCACTATTCCATCACTACTACAGAAAAGGTCTTTACGGATGGTTCAAAAATGTCATCACAGATAGTTTCATGAGCCGTCTGGTTTTATGGGTCTGTAATGATATGAGATCATCACAAATGGTTTTAGAACAGTCTATGATGCATACTATCACAGACGGTTATTAACTCAGAACCGTCTGTGATAGTTGACTATCACAGACGGTTTATAGATGAAACCGTCTGTGATAGCTGATGTATCATAGATGATTTGTAGATGAAACCGTCTGTGATGACTCTTCTCTATAAAGTTTCCAAGCAGTGGCTGTGCCTTTAAAATTTGCTTCATATATATGTGTGTGTGTGTGTGTGTATGTGTATGTGTATATATATATAAAGTTCCTTGTTAGCTAACTCGAGGTGTGAATTCTACTAGCTAGCTCTCTCATTGGGCATTCATATCCTAAACGTGCAGGTGAACTACGGCATACTTCATTGAACATGATACACTGGAGTGTGTGATTTGCTTCATGCCAATTGTCATGGCAGCCATACTTCCTATGAGAACCCGGATTGTTTGGCTTGTAATGCTTAACCATCTACTTGGTCCTAGCATTACAAATCAAATAATCCAAACCTCGAGATACGTGTACTTCCCAGAATTTGCAGCACACATACCCCTTTACAAAATTATGCATCAATTCCATTCAACACACAGAACCGAAGTAAAAGCTTACAAATCCAAAAGACATACATAATAGAGTTATTGCAACAAGGGTCAACTGGCCACAACACAAGGTAAACAGCTAAAATAACAGTGGAAGCAAAAGCCATAAGATGGCAACAAGCAAAAGCCATACGGTTTGCCTTTAGCCCACAAGGCAACTGACCGGGCCACCAACCTAGTCGTCAAAGTCGAAGTCCGTCTCACGATAGTCAATCCCTTGGGGATCAACCTCCTTTGCAACAATTAAGCAATGCAAATGAGTAGAAAAATGTACTCGCAAGACTTACAAGTAACAGCCTATACATAGCTACATGCAAGCTTTAATCAAAGGAGTAGGCTGTAGGTTATTTTCAGCATAAAGCAATTTTCATTTGCAATAATATAGTAATTTGAAAGCAATTTTGCAATCTGTTTTTAATGTTCAAATAACAGCGAGTAACAATAGATAAATGACAACAATGACCTAGAAGTGACTAACCCAATAGCCACCACGACAATAGCATGAATTACCCATTCATACCACCCACATCAAGTTTTAATTAAAGGTTATAGTCTAACTCTCGAAAGACTTCCCCAAGCGTGTCCATAACCTAGGACGAGGCTATTCGAATAGTTTGAAACTCTACAGGGGTGTACCAATGTACCCACACGTCAGACCGCCTTTTTGCCACAAGATTAAGCACACTTCCTTTGGTATGCCGGCACGGCTAAGTCCTACAAGACATTTCCAATATTGTGTATTAACTACGAGTTGCCTGTATGGATAGAAACCCATACGTTGAGACAGAGTCATTGTAAAGCTGAAAGTCAACTACCACTATAGGGTAAAGCTCCCGGACAACTACAATGCCCTTCGGTGTGGAGAACCTAGACAGGATTCCACTCACGCTCACCCACACATAAACACAAGTTTCTTTTTCAACATGACACACACACACACACACAACCTCCTGCGACTCGGAGCTAACACACGCCAAAGTACTAAGTCAAGAGAGGTCCCATATCCCCCTCATGTGGTTAGCACGCAAGAATGCTTGGTTTAGTGTAACAAGATGTTCGGTCCTTGCTGACTCAGGCATACCACCACACACCAGATAATCACACCATCATACCATATGCCCAAGTCTCAAACATTTTATTTTCAGTTTTATACTTCATAAAGTAACAAAGTGCAAGGTGCTGGACATAATGGTAATAATAAGATTTGTGTGATCAAAGTTATCGACTAAGTCGATAACTGCCCAATTCTACCGACAGCTAAGCATGACTAAGCAACAACAACTCGTAAACTACTAAGTGATAAGAGCTCATCCAGCGAGCTCTAAATCACAACAAGATAATCCTAGGCTCAGTAGTAGAGGATAAACATTTACCTACAGATTATGCATCTAGAGGATCAACTAATCGATTGATAATTTAACACAAAATAGAGCATGCATACATACACTTTGCAAACAAGATATTTAGACTTTGAAAGTAATGGGATTAATATGATCAAACTGCTTGCCTTGATGGTAGCTTTCTTGCTGTAGAGGATCGCTTTCGAACTCAATGAACTCGTCGGCACCTAACGAAAGAACGAAAAGAACCGATAAGAACGAGGAACACCGAAAAGACTCAAAAACCAACTTCAGCCAACAGCTACAAAATTTTTACAGTAGGTAGAGCATAATTTTTAAGGAATTTAGCAATAAGAACCAATTGATTTGGATTCTCAATGCTAAAGTTATGGCCAAAACAAGTTTGGTCTGCTTAGAAAAATTTGAAAAATTCATCTCGTGTCTTGCTCATCCAAATTAAATCTTTAGCACAAATTTCCAGAGAGGTCTTGCACCTGAAAATTTTATGGTAAACAAAGCACCACACGAGATGAACAACACAATTCGATTCACGTCATTTGGAGCTAGGATACATTTTCTATGATTTTTCAAAGACAATAAAAAGAGCACAAAACAATGCAACCACAGAAAACTTAAGAGCAGCAGCATGCCTAAAACCTATTCTACAATTAAGCACACTAATAGATGAAACAACAAACTTGGTTTCACTCAAAAAGGAGCTATAGAGAAATACTTATGCATTTTTCAAGTTAAAAGAATTTTTAGAGCACAAATAAAGCCTAACAGAAATTTAATCTACTAACAAATTTTTCTAGAATAGAACCAAGCCTCTAACCATTTTTAGATTAAATCTTAGTTAAAACTAGAACTAGCAAAATTTGAATCAACCAAAAAGGAGTTAAAACGAATTAGTTATGTAATTTTGAAATTTAACACATTTTACAGTTTACAAATAAAAGCTTACCAAAAAAATAAAAACTAACTCGAAGCGGAAAAACATGGGCCGCTGAGATTGAATCCAACGACCCACGCGTACCGAAGCATAGCCGCGTGCACAGCCCAACAGAGCCAAACGTTGGATGGAGATCTAATAGTCCACAGTGAGGGAGACTTCGGATGGTCCGAACGTCCCACACGATCTAGGCCGTTGATCAAGAAATGAGCGGCTCAGAGCGAGGCCGCGTTCGAACGGTCCGAACGTTCCAATCGATCTGGGCCGTTGATCTCAAAATGGACGGCCCAAAGCTACGGGGAGGTCCGGGGGTCCGAAAGTCCCACAGATCTCGACCGTAGATCAAGAAATGAACGGCTGAGGTTCGGTGGTCCGAACGTTCACAGCGATCTAGATCGCTCGATCTAGATCGGACGGTGGAGATTCAGTGGTCCGAACGTTCCACACGAGCTAAGCCGTAGATCAAGAAATGAACGGCCCACGATGACTTGAGAGATCCGGAGGTCCAAAAGTCTCAACAGATCTGGGCCATTGATCTCAGATGGATGGCTTACAAAGAACGTGGCGCTGCGCACGCGCACAGTGGGGTTAAAGAGCGCGGGCCCACGAACCAGAGACCCAGAGATAACTTTAGGACAACCATTAATTACTAACCAGTTATTAACAGGGATTAACAATGATTAGCTTATTAATGATGTCCTAACGACAACGCAATAGTGCCTTACGCGTCCGACAATGAACCGAGTGCAAAGATTGGCTCACCGTCGGTGACTCTGGCCACGAAGGCGCAAACCAAAGGTACGCTCAGGTTCAAATAGCCTTGCGCACACGCTGGTGGCACTCTCGACGGCGAAGGTGGCCCAGAACGGCGGCGAGCCAGAGAAGAACGACGGCAGCAAGCATGGCCATGACGACAACAGCAAAAGGCTCCGCAGAAGTTCAAGGTAGCGGGTGCCACAGCTACTAGGGGCTACTAAGAGGCTACCTCAACACTGTAGAGGCAAGGAGGCGAACGGAGGAGCTCCGGCGACGTTGAGCCAAGCCGGCGCTGAGGAAGATGAAGTGGAGGTGACGGCCTGAGCAAAAAGAGCAAGATTGGGTCATCAAGATAGCTTCAATATAGCTCATAGAAGGTCCATGAGCAAGTAATTGAAGAGGAGGGCACCTTACCGGAGCTGAGGAAGAAAGGGGGTGCACTTCGGCCAAATTTGAACAAACCCCAAATTTGACAATCTCTGTGAATGTCAAACAAAAATAAGTTAGGGGAAATACTCAAGATGACAAAGGGCGCAAAGTGATGCAATTGGATTTGAAAAGGAACCACTGAAGCGCCGGGACAACGAAAAAGCTTCCACGGCCGTCAATGGCAGTTTTGGGGGTTCAAGGGTGTTTGGGCTCACACAAGCCGGGAGGAGCTAGTTGAAGCAAGGGTGGTGACTAAAAGAGGCAGAGGTGGAGCTTGGGGGCTACTTATAGCCAGAAAGCAAGGGATTGAGCAACGGCAACCTCCACGGTGGTCAAGCCTGCCATGGACACGCCGAGAGGATGGGAGCAGGTAGAAGGAGGACTTTAGGGCAAAGTCACTGGCAAGCATTTAATGATCAATGCTAAGAGCCGTTGACAAGGACGAACGGGAGGTGACAAGGCTCTGCCCCCTTCTCAGCACACGCCATGGCGCCTCGGGCGCGCATGCAGGTGCGACAAGGGAAGAAGGTGACCGAACAGCGAGGTCCCACCGCCAAAGGACCGAAAACAAAGGTGGCTCGAGTCCAACAGGAATGAGTGGGTTGCGCCACACCCAAAATACATGAGCCCAAGGCATAGACGATTGGATTGAAAATGGACGGCCAGGATTGAACGCGAAGTTTGGAGGGCTCCAAACGCTCCCACGCAATCGTAGCAGTCCGATTAGAAACGAATGGCTGAGACTGAATGCGCGTTTGAACAGGTTGAATCGGGAACGAAGAGGGTTAGGTTCAACCAGAAAACGCGGTTGGGCTCGGGTCGGACCTAGACCCAACAGGAGGTTTGACCAAGGGTTTGAATTTCAAGCTGAAACTTGGAGGAATTATTAGAGGTAGCAAACTAACTCTAAAAATTTTGAAATTTGGACTAGAGGTTCCTAGCTCCAGGATAAACCTTGTGTAAATTTCCCAGAGGTTTTTATGAAAAGCATTTTTCTCCAGAAATTTCTCAAGGTTTGTTCTAGGGTTTGACCAAGAGTCAAACTGGTTTGACTGGCCTCCAAAAATTATCAAATAATTTCTAAAAATTATGAAATTTTTCAGAGGAGTCACACAGCATCCCTAGAACTAAGGAAAAATATTTCTAGGGGTTGAACACAAGATTCTCAACCAGGAGGTCATTACTTTAGTCAATTGGAGATTTAGGTTTTTGATTTCCCACAATTCCTTTACAAGAATTACAGAAAAGTTCAAAAACATCAAGATGCAGGAAAAGTTTTAATTTCTCCTCATTTTCTTACATTTGAAACACACACCCAGATTTGGGACGTTACACTTCCTGAACTTGTAGGCTCGATAAGGTAGGTCGTGGCTACTGTCTGATCACCTCATGCTGCGTGGACGACCCCCCGAAAGCTAAATCATGTTTCGTGGTGGGCTTGGTTGCTTTTTTAAGCGTACTCGTTGTCTTTATTCAAAGCAGTCGCTGTCTCTGATATGCGGCTGTTTTGAAGAAGATGGCGAGTACGCCTAAGAAAGCAACCAAGCCCATCACGAAGCATGATTTTTTTGGGGTCGTCCACGCAGCATGAGGAGGATGAGACAGTAGCCACAACCTACTTCATCGAGCCTGCAAGTTCAAGAAGCATGGCTGCTAAGAGAGCGCATGGACATATAATTAGCATGAAGCAAATAACAGACTCGAGTGTGTTAGGTTCGATGAGGTAGGCCGTGGTTTCTCCTGCATGTTTAGGATGAATGCCCAAAGAGCAAGCTAGCTGGCTGAATTCAGGCCTCGAGTTAGCTAACAAGAGACTACGAACTATACATACATACATAGATACAGACATACATACATAGATCTGAATAGATGACATACATACATACATACATACATACATACATACATACATACATACATACATATATATATATATATATATATATATATATATACACACACACACACATATACATATACATATACATTTATATATATATACCTATACATATACATACATATATATATATATATATATATATATATATATATATATATATATATATATACATTTACATTTACATACATACATATATATATATATATATATATATATATATATGTACATATATATATATATATATATACGTATGTATGTATATATACATATATATATATATATATATATATATATATATATATATATATATATATATATATATATATATATATATATATATATATATATATATATATATATATATATATATATATATATATATATATATATATATATATATATATATATATATATATATATATATATGGGGTTTTTAAAGGCACAAGTAGCCACTTCTTGGAGATTTTATAGTGAGAAGAGATAAGGAATGGAATGGTAGGACGTACCTGAGACACAAGGGAGGAGAACTTGACCAGCATGAACAGGGTTACACACACAAAGGTGAAATGAATGGTGAGAGGCCGGTGAAGAGGTGTTGTAGTAGTTTTTAACTCATTTGGTCTTATTTTGGAATGGAATAGCAAATTTAAAAGGCATAATTGACATATAATAAACATGTGAATCCTTCAAGTCATTTCAAAGGCACAATCTATACACAATATCACATCCAATTGCATTTGTGACATCAGTTAGCAATTCAATTGTATATCAGAATGTATAAATTTGTGTGTGTATAGACTGATAAACTGAAGATCAAAGTGACAGCAGTTATCAATTCATTAGAGCTCAAATGTGAACTAATTATCAATTCAATTTCAGCATAAGACTATTAACATCATTGAACAGTTAACAGAGCATACAAATACCAATTTGCAATAACTCCCTGTGCTAGACATAGACAAATCACACAGAGCATACAAAAATCAGGGATTGTGCCAGATTAACACATAAGCAACCTAATAGGTGATTGATCTGAGTTTTGGTAATAGCACAAGCACAACAGAATGAAAGCATCAGACTTATCCACATTTTTTTCTCTTCTTCCCATCTCAAAATTCCATCTCAAGAACAAAATTTTCCCAACACCACAGCACAGACAAATCACACAGAGCATACAACTCGGTTCACATGAATATATACCAACAACACAAACCAATAGTGTAATATCCCGTTTAACATTAGAGAATTAATTGAAATGAGAAAGGTATTTAACATGATTTAAAAAGAGAATTCAGATTTTTAGAGGAGAATTAATCTTGGGCTTTCAGCCAATATTGTATGGCCCAAGTGGGAAGCTGGTTTAAGAAGGGGCAACCAAACCTAGACACCTTTTACTGTAGCACGTGGTTACTGTAGCACCACCGTTACTGTAGCATGTCTCCCTCACCTCTTGGTGGCACCTCCCCTACTCTTGTGATCTCCATTGTTGTCAGCCAAGGAAGGGAAGGAGGAGGTCTCCTTCAAGTGTTGTTGGCCAAGGGAGAGAAGGAAGAGGAAGTGCACGGGGTGGGATCTTCTTCGAGTTTCAGTGGTTCTCTAAGGGTGATCTTTAATTCTTTGTTGATTTGTTTAGTCCTTTTCTATATGATTGTTGTTGTTTATCGAATTGTTGTTCCTCCTGCAATTGAATCTGTAATTTGTAGTCTTATTGTTCATCAGATTTGGTCTAGATCAAGGCAAAATTAGAGCTTAGGACCTCCTAAATAATTGTGGGGAATGTCATCAGATTTCCGTAGGATCTGAGTTCACTTGATTCGGAGTTGTAGCTTGGGAGATACGATAATTTGTTTACTGTTGTCTAGAAATCATTTTGAAATACAGCAGTTGTATTAATTGATAGATAAGAATTCTATAATGGCCAAACCAGGGATGTCTCCCAACATGACTTTTGTAGGAAATTCTCTTCGATTTCCAGATTATTAAGGAACACAATTTTTGGTTCATCCAATTGAAAGTTATAGCTATTATTTTGCTGTTGTCCATTTTGTCTGTCAGTTTCTGACAGTAGGTTTTCATTTGTATGTTAGATTTATTTAAAGGCAGAATTAGGAGATCTCGTCAACTACGTTTTTGTAGATGATTGCATACTCTTTCTAGAGAGACTGAGTATGCCTTTTTATGATTAGCAGATGGAGAGTTTTGAATTTTAGAATGGTCGCTATCTAGTTTAGGTTTTCTACTAGTTCATCATCATATTTGATTAGATTAAATAACTGAACCATGGTTTTTCGAAATGCGGTTGAGAGCGTTGCAATTAGCGTTGTATTATCTTGTCAACCTTGTTTTGATTAAAATGCTTGTTGTAGGAGGAGTGGCTCGGGATTAATTGCAGCTTCTCTACCTTCCAACGTGTTGCAACGCAAAAGGTAAGTACAGATTGAATTACTTTGAATGGTTGTTTGGTTCAAATCGATTGTATGAGTATGTCAAGGTTGAATTCTATGGATGATGAGTAATTCTGTTCTTACATGATTATATTCCTTGTTGATATCCATTTGCTCTTATGAGAGAATGCATTTATTTTATTCATTTCATTTCAATCATTCATGCCTCACCCACGGGAGTTGGTAATGAAAGTCACATCATTCCAATATGGGCAAATAAGTCCCATCATTCTAATATGGGCAAATGGATCCCCGTATGAAAGATTCTTCATACGGGCCTTGGATTCTCGCAGTTTGATAATGCAGGCATGAGTGAACACCGACAGATGTTTAACTGGCTATACCGGTATAAGCAGAAGAGAAGTGGTTGTCATTTTCATACTTCCATCCAATGCATCGCATTTTGTCATGTATTCGAACTATTGTGAATGACTTGTCTTGATTCGATGCTTCATATGTTATTCAATTGTATTTGCTGAGTCGTAGACTCACTCTTGCAAGTCTTGTTTTGTTCTAGGTGAACTTTGAGGGCGACATGCTTTGGGAAGGGAATAGTCCACATGAAGAAACTCACTCTATCACTTATTTCACAATTTAGATAATAATTCTGCGACTATCTTTCATTTGAGAACTATGGATTGTAATAATTGGATTCCCGATGTTTTCTATTGTTCGTCCTTAAGCTTTACTTACGCGAGTTGATGGTTGATGTTTTCCTAGATATATTCATGATTTTGCTCCTCTTGAATGAAACATTATAATGTGAAATTTAGAGGTTACATGCTTGCTGAAATTTAGGTTATTTAATGTAACAGTACCTTTGTGTGTTGAAGTTTAGCTATCAGTAGTTGTTAAAGTGTTAGAAACAACTTATATTGTTGATTTGTGTTAGAAGTTTTGGTAGCATCTTGGCTTTCGCACAGCTAGGGTGTTACAGTTGGTATCAGAGCGGGTATTAGGTCTATGGTATTTTAAATTATTAACCCGCTTGCCAATCTAATTAAAATTTGACACACTGGTGCATAGTAGGTTGGGATGGGTTTATGCAACGCATTAGTGTTTTCGATAGATTATGTATTCATCATGGATGATAAATTGTGATGATTTGTTTTCAATTTGTTGTTGACTTTGTGCTTGATCTGAATGATCAGTTTCCTTTTGGTGTCCAGTTATGGAAAGGGGTAGAGGCTGTGGTCGCGGGCGTGGCCCGGCAGTGCCACCACCTTCGGCTGAGGAGGTTGTGGGTGATGCGGGAGAGGAAGTTGCTTGTACTGCCATAACCGCCGCACGGCGAGCAACATCATCATTCTATTGTAGGACCTTCACGAGAGGTCCAAAGAATCTGTCGGCGGATCTGAGCCCTCCTCGCTACTGGTACACCTACTATCATCCCTGATGTTGTATCGGCTCCGCAGGAGGTTAGGATGAGCTTCCGCGAGTAGATGTCTTTTCATCTGGACACTTTTGATGGAGCGGGCACTCCGGTTCAGGCAGCGGATTGGCTCCGCTATATGGAAAGATAATTTGGAGCTCTAGATATGTCATCTCTTCAAAAGGTGCACTTTGTGGCCTTTCAACTTAAAGGACAGGCAGATATCTGGTGGGAGGGGGTGTTGTCAGCTATGACCCCCGTTTAGGGACCGGTTACTTGGGAGATCTTTGTGAAACAGTTCAAAGGTAAGTATTATCCAAAGTCCTTCCTTGAGAGGATGGAGCATTCACTGATGACTTTTGTTCAGTGGAAATTGTCAGTGGCAGATTATGAAGCTGGGTTCAACAATCTGGTACGCTTTGTACCAGCGATGGCTGATGACAGGGAGAAGGCCAAGAGGTTCCATATAGGGGCCTCAACCGGGAGTATTGCCATGTTCTAGGGGCGACTGGTCTGTGTGACTTCAACTCCGTGGTCGAGCAGGCCAGGGGAATGGAGTTGGAGAGGGAGCTTACTTCGCAGAGGCAGGCCTCGAGTGGCTCTGTTCCTGCTGGTGGTTCTGGCAGTGGCCGGAAGCGGAGTTTTGGTGGGGGAGGTGGGTCTTCTCAGCGGCCCATCCCCAAGAGGTTTCAAGGAAGTCAGCACACATAGTCGTTCTCTCGTCCTGTTCAATAGCGGCAACCTGCTACTTCAGCGCCACATCCTTAATCAGCTACGCCACCAATGCATCCTGTTCCAGGCTAGGGCATGATTTGTTTAAGATGTGGTGCTGGACATCGTGCTTCGGAGTGGTTTGTTCATAGGGATTTGTCGTCAATGTGGCCTGGAAGGCCACAAGATGTATGTTTGCAAGCAAAACCCTTCAACTATCATTAAGTGGCAACCGGTTCATGCGGCATCTACAGTGCATCGTCTCGAGGCTCAGTTCACATGCTTGCAGCCGCTCTAATGCCACAACATCCTCCAGCTTGGACTCCTACGATGTTTCCTTCGGCGCCCCCTGTCGGGTATTATTGGAACTAGGGCACCTCTATACCGCCTTAGTTCGCTACTCCACCGACGGTCCCTACACTTCCTTCGCCGAGTGTTGGGGCATCCTCCGCCCCGGTGCCACCTGGGGTTTATGCTATGCCTACACCTGAGACAGTAGGCCATCCTGACGTGGTGACAGGTACCTTACTTGTTGATTCCTTTGAGGCTTTTGTTCTTTTTGATTCAGGGGCTACCTATTCGTTCTTATCACTTGAGTTCGCTAGGAGGGTGGGTTTGAGTTTGCAGCATATTTCCCAGTCTGTTGTAGTCAGTTCTCCTAGTGGTCTCATTTCTAGTTCTACAGTTTGTCCGGGCTATTCTATTACCATCGATGTTGAGGATTTCACAGCTAACTTAATAGTGATTCAATTATCCCCTTTTGATGTTATTCTTGGCATGGACTGGTTGTTCAGTTATCGTGCTAAGATCTGTTGTTACTGGAAGACCGTGACCTTGCAAGCTTCGTTTGGTAAAGAGTTGGTCTTTCAAGGAAGTGCTCCGTATGATTCTTTGTCTGTGTTGGCTAGCTTGTTTCCTAGCTGACAAGCATCACGAATTGCATTGCTTTGGTCTCTTGACACAAAGTCGAGTTCTTCCCTGCATATCGAGGAGATTCCCGTGGTGAGTGAATACCCTGATGTTTTCCCTACAGAGCTTCCAGGGATGCCACCAGAACGGAATGTGGAATTCTCTGGATTGACTTCATTCCTGGTACTTGTCCTATTTCTTTGTCTCCGTATCGTTTGGCTCGACCCTTTCAGGATGAGTTGAAGAAGCAGTTGGACGATTTGTTGTCCAAAGGAATGATCCAGCGTAGTGTGTCACCATGGGGAGAGCCCATTCTTTTCACAAAGAAGAAAAATGGAAGTTGGTGTATGTTCATGGAATATCGCGCTCTCAATCAGGCAACGACTAAGAATAAGTACCTTTTGCCTCGTATTGAGGATCTTTTTGATCAAATAAAGGGAGCTAAGGTGTTCTCCAAGATTGACCTTCAGTCGGGGTACTATCAAATCCGTGTACGAGAGCAAGATATTGAGAAGACAACTTTCTCCACGAGGTATGGGCATTATGAGTTCAAGGTTATGTCTTTTGGACTAAATAATCCTCCTGTTGTTTTTATGGAAGCAATGAACAGTATGCTGCATCAATATCTTGATGATTTTGTAGTAGTGTTTATTGACGATATTCTGATCTATTCCAAGTCTGAGGAGGATCATGAGCAGCATTTGAGGCTGGTTCTTCAAACTTTGAGGAAGAATCAATTCTATGCCAAACTAAAGAAATGTGAGTTCTGGATTTCAGAAGTTGGGTTTTTGGGTCATGTGATTAATGAGGAAGGCATTTCTGTTGATCCTAACAAGATCTCAACTGTAGTGGAATGGAAAAGACCAACTAATGTCAAGGAAGTGAGGAGTTTTCTGGGCTTAGCAGGTTATTATCGGTGTTGCGTAGAGGGTTTTTCTATCATTGCCAAACCAATGTATCGGCTAACGTAGGAAGATGTCAAATTCCAGTGGTCAAAAGATAGTGAGCGTAGTTTTTGTACTTTAAAGGATAAATTGGTGACTGCTCCTATTCTTACTCTTCCTGAGCCTAGGAAGTGTTTCAACATTTATTCTAATGCTTCTCGAGTTGGCCTTGGTTGTGTGCTCATGCAGGACGGCAAGGTGATTGCCTATGCGTCAAGACGACTGAAGAAGCATGAGCAGAACTATCCCACCCATGATTTAGAACTTGCTGCAGTGGTTCTTGCTGTAAAGATTTTACGCCATTATCTGTATGGCGAGTCTTGTGATATTTTCACAGATCACAAGGGCCTTAAGTATATTTTTACCCAGAAAGATCTGAACCTGAGGCAAAGAAGGTGGTTGGAATTAATCAAATATTATGGCCTCACGATCCAGTACCACCTGGGCAAGGAAAATGTAGTGGCAGGTGCTCTTAGTCGCAAGGCGACACCCCCTACTCTCAGCTGTTTGATTGCTGATTTTGAGCGTATGGATATCTCTTTCTGTTTTGTGGGCACTATTCAGGCTGAGACATACTTGCTTCTTAAGTCAGCTATTCCAGAGCGTGTGCGGGAGGCACAACAGTAGGATCGGATGCTTCAACGAGCAAGGAAGCGGTTGGACGAGGGCAAATAAGGAAATTTTAGCATAGATGAGTTTGGTTCATTACGGTTCAAAGGCCTCCTTTGTGTGCTACAGAAGTCTCAGGTCAAGGATGATTTTCTAAAGGAAGCTCATCGGACTCCGTATACTGTACATCCTGGTGAGACCAAGATGTTTCAAGATTTGAAAAAGAGTTTCCGGTGGAAAAGGATGAGAGTTGATATTGCTCATTATGTGGTGTCCTGTGGTGTTTGCCAGCGAGTCAAGGCCAAACATAACCATCCAGCAGGATTGTTGTAGCCTTTGGAGGTTCTAGTATGGCCATGGGATGATATCTCCATTGATTTCGTGGTGGGTTTACCTCGCACTTAGCGAGGGAAAGATGCTATTTGGGTAATCGTGGACCATTTCAATAAGTTCGCACATTTCATTCCTATCCGTACAACGAATACGGTGAGCGATTTGGCTCCTATCTATGTACGAGAGATAGTGTGGTTACACGGTGTGCCTAAGACCATTATTTCTGACCGTGATGCCATGTTTGTCTCCAAGTTTTGGGAGAGCTTGCAGAGTGCTTTGGGCACGTAGCTTCATCTTAGGACTGCATTTCATCCTCAGACGGATGGCTAGTTTGAGCGTACGATTCAGACACTTGAGGACATGCTTAGGTCATGTGTCATGTCCTGGAAAGGAAGTTGGGAGGATCATCTAGCACTAGCAAAGTTCGCCTACAATAATAGCTATCATGCTAGTATCTGAGCTGCACCGTTCAAGGTCTTGTATGGGCGAAAGTGTAGGTCCCATTTGTGTTGGGACGCAGTTGGTGAATGGCCAGTTTTGGGTCCCGATTGGGTAGAGCAGACTGTTGACAGAGTGGCAGAGATTAGGAAGAATATGTTAGCCGCTCAAAGCCGACAGAAAAGTTATGCTGATGTGAGGAGGCGGGAATTGGAGTTTGAAGTAGGGGACCAAGTGCTTTTGAGAGTGTCGCCCACTAAAGGCATTGTGCGTTTTGGTACTAAAGGTAAGCTTAGCCCGAGGTATGTTGGACCTTTCCCGATCACAGCGCGAATTGGGAAATTAGCTTATCGCTTGGATCTTCCAGAGTCCATGCGCGGTGTGCACAGTGTATTCCATGTCTCCATGCTGAGAAAGTATTTGAGAGATCTAGAGCATGTGATTCCGCTAGAACCCTTGATGCTTGAGCAAGACCTTACCTTTGAATCCCGACCATTGCAAATTCTAGGAGAATCAAAGCGAGTTCTAAGAAACAAGACGATGAAGTATGTCAAGGTGCTTTGGTCTCATCATTCCGAGAGAGATGCCACTTGGGAACTGGAGTCTCGCATGCGCGAGTAGTATCCGGATTTGTTCACAGCGGGTACGTGTTTACCATTGCTAGTTTCGAGTTGTGGTTGTTCTTTCGTGTAGAATGACGAGTAGAATTCGATGTCAAATTATGTTCAAGGGGTGTAGAATGTAATATCCCATTTAACATTAGAGAATTAATTTAAATGAGAAAGGTATTTAATAGGATTTAAAAAGAGAATTCAGATTTTTAGAGGAGAATTAATCTTGGGCTTTCAGCCCATATTGTATGGCCCAAGTGGGAAGCTAGTTTAAGAAGGGGCAACCAAACCCTAGACACCTTTTACTGTAGCACGTGATTACTGTAGCACACCTCCCTCACCTCCTAGTGGCACCTCCCCTACTCTTGTGATCTCCATTGTTTCTAGCCAAGGAAGGGAAGGATGAGGTCTCCTTCAAGTGCTGTCGGCCAAGGGAGAGAGGTTAGAGGAAGTGCGCGGGGTGGGATCTTCTTTGAGTTTCAGTGGGTCTCCAAGGGTGATATGCAATTCTTCGTTGATTTGTTTAGTCCTTTTCTATACGATTGTTGTCGTTTAGCGAATTGTTGTTCCTGCTGCAATTGAATCTGTAATCTGTAGTCTTATTGTTCATTAGTTTTGGTCTAGATCAAAGCGAAATTAGAGGTTAGGGCCTCCTAAAGAATTGTGAGGAATGTCAACAGGTTTCTGTAGGCTCTGAGTTCACTTATTCGGAGTTGTAGTTTGGGAGATACGATCATTTCTTTACTGCTGTCCAGAAACCATGTCGAAATACAGAGTCGTATTAATTGATAGATAATAATTTTATAATTGCCTAATCTGGGATGTCTCCCAACATCACTGTTGTAGCCAATTCGCTTAGCTTTCCAGATTGTTAAAGAACACAATTTTTGGTTCAGCCATTTAAAGTTATAGCTATTATTTTGCTGTTGTCCATTTTGTCTATCAGTTTCTGACAGTAAGTTTTCATCTATATGTTAGATTTATTTAAAGGCAAAATTAGGAGATCTCGCCAACTAAGTTTTTGTAGATGATTGCGTACTCTTTCCAAAGAGGCTAAGTATGCCTTTTTATGATTAGCAGATGGAGAGTTATGAATTTTAGAATGGTCGCTATCCAATTTAGGTTTTTTGCTAGTTTGTCGTCATATTTGATTAGATTAAATAACTGAACCATGGGTTTTTGGAATGCGGTTGAGAGCATTGCAATTAGCGTTGTATTACCTTGTCAAGCTTGTTTTGAGTAAAATGCTTGTTGGAGGAGTGGCTTCAGGGTTAACTACACTTTCTCTACCTTCCAACGTGTTGCAACGTGAAAGGCAAGTGCAGATTGAATTACTTTGAATGTTTGTTTGGTTCAAATCGATTGTATGAGTATGTCAAGGTTGAATTCTATGGATGATGAGTAATTCCGTTCTTACATGATTATATTCATGGTTGATATCCATTTGCTTCTATGAGAGAATGCGTTTATTTTATTCATTTCATTTTAATCATTCATGCCTCACCCACAGGAGTGGGTAATAAAAGTCCCATCATTCCTATATGGGCAAATAAGTCCCATCATTCTAATATGGGCAAATGGATCCCCATATGAAAGATTCCTCATACGGGCCTTGGATCTTGGTATTTTGATAATACGGGCCTGAGTGAACACCGACGGGTGTTTCACTAGCTATACCGGTATAAGCAGAAGAGAAGTGGTTGTCATTTTCATACTTGCATCCAATGCATCACATTT
Organism: Phyllostachys edulis; assembly: GCA_036346405.1. Taxonomy (NCBI): domain Eukaryota; kingdom Viridiplantae; phylum Streptophyta; class Magnoliopsida; order Poales; family Poaceae; genus Phyllostachys; species Phyllostachys edulis. Next base: position 45,599,936 of record CM070563.1, on the reverse strand, counting down.
TCTCATGTATTCGAACTATTGTGAATGAGCTGTCTTGATTCGATGCTTCATATGTTATTCAATTGTATTTACTAAGTCGTGGACTCACTCTTGCAAGTCTTGTTTTGTTCTAGGTGAACTTTTAGGACGACACGCTTTGGGAAGGGAATAGTCCACATGAAGAAACTCACTCTATCACTTATTTCACAATTTAGATAATAATTCTGTGACTATCTTTCATTTGAGAACTATGAATTGTAATAATTGGATTCACGATGTTTTCTATTGTTCGTCCTTAAGCTTTACTTACGCTAGTTGATGGTTGAATTTTTCCCGGATATATTCATGATTTTGTTCCTCTTGAATGAAACATTATAATCTGAAATTTAGGGGTTACATGCTTGCTGAAATTTATGTTATTTAATGTAACAGTACCTTTTTGTGTTGAAGTTTAGCTGTTAGTAGTTGTTAAAGTGTTAGAAACTACTTATATTGTTGATTTGTGTTAGAAGTTTAGGTAGCATCTTGGCTTTCGCATAGCTAGGGTGTTACAAATAGGTGAGCATACAGCACAAACCTCGACATCGCTGGTGTCGGTGGTGAGGTAGCTGAGGCTGAGGTCGGTGGAGAGGTAGCTAACCGCGCACGCCGGGGGGAGAGGACGAAGAGGGGAAGGAAGATCTGGCGCTCAACAGTGAACTGTGGTGTCACAACCGACAACGATGGGAAGAAGAGGTCGTGGAAAAGAAGCTGTGTGCGCCGGGGAGGAAGAGCCGCCGCTGGGGAGGAGGGAGCCATCCTGCTGGCCATTGCCGCCATATGCGCAGGGGTGGGGGGAAGCGCGGAGCCAGATGTGCACGGGTGAGGAGGATGCGAACGGGTGAGGGCAAACTCTAGTTCGAATATATAAATAGGTTTAGACACCACTGACGGTTCTTAAGTAGAATTGTCTGTGATAAATACATATCACAGACGGTTCTTCAGTAGAACCGTCTATGATAATTACACATCACAGACGGTTCTAAAGTAGAACCGTCTGTGATATGGTTCCAATAAATAACCATTTTTTTACTAACATGGGGCGTGGCGTTTTTGGTGTTCTCCGTGCACTTAACTAATTAAAACAAGTCGAGGGTAAACAACCACGTGAGGTACCTACTTTGTAATAAATACATAAATTCTAGAGTAATAAATAGTAAAATTGAAGACAAAGGGACTTTACCAATTAAAGACCATCGACAATTCAGTGGTAGTTCCAGAGACGATAAAAAAGATGGTGAAAAGACGATAATTTTTTTACATCACAGATGATAAAAAAGGATCAGCGATCCTATCCTAGCCTTCAAATCATCGTAAGCCTTCTCCTCGGCTTCAGTGGTGGCGGGATTAGCGACTCTGCTGTCTTGCACGCTCCAATCGCACTTGTAGCCGTTCAGACTCCGTAACCAAGTCCATGATAGCCTAGGGGGCCATCAACCCTAGCCTCCTCCATCTCGGCGAGGTAGACCCGCTCTCCTGCTATCCGGATGTCGTCCTCGACTCTCCATATTGCATCCTCGGTGTGGATGATGTAGTTCCGGAGGACGATCTCCACGACGAGGTTTACTCGCCGGTTGCTGGAGACCCTCGCATTGGTTCATTGGAAGAGGAGCTCCAGTTGACCAATGATGGCCGCTATGGTCTCCGGTAGATCGGAGGGCCTAGAACGGGTGGCATTGCGAATGGAATGCTTGTCCACAGCTTGGGCCAGGTTGCGACCAAAGAGGTGCGAGTAGACAAGCACAATGTATGCCAATACGACCGGCACGAGAGGAGACGAAGATGGGGGAAGCCATTTCGACCAGAGCATATGTAGTTTGAAGAAATATGAGGTTTGTGAAAAATCACTTTCGGAAGCAATGTATATTTATAAAACATGGGAGCCGTAGCGACCAGCGCGGGAGACGAAGAGATACAATGGGAGCCATAGCGACCGGCGCAAGAGATGATGAGATGACGTGGTGCGTTTAAACGAGCAATCGGATGACGTGGTATCTGTTTTTGTTATCACAAATGGTTTTAAGAAAAACCGTCTGTGATAAGAGTTAATATCACAGACGGTTATTATTAAGAACCGTCTGTGATACTTCATAGACGGTTTTAAACATGAATCGTCTGTGATATTAACTCTTCACAAACAGTTTTTAGCGCAGCTAGTAACACAGACGGGCGCTAAACCAAAACCATATGTGATTGTATTAAATACAAATGGTTTTGGTCAACCGTTTGTGATGAGGTATCTAGTATTTTCTTTTTTTTGTAGTAGTGCATCCATTTTCAAATTTATTGTAAAGACTAGAGCCTGGCTAATTACTTATGCTATATTCGCATTCGAAAGACCCAATTCGAGATCATTTATTGGCTAAACCATACCCTAATGGATACAATAGTAAGTATATCAATATTTCAAGGAGGATCATGCATTGAATAGGAATATAGATACCGTTATCCTAAAATATAGAAATTTTAAGCAAACATACACACATGCATAATATATTTTGCAAAAAAATTATAATAATTGAAGTAATAGGATCAACATGGTCAAAGGGGGCGCTTGCCTTGCTCTAGTATCTCAGAGTATGAGGACGGAGGATCGTCAAAAATTTTGTTCGAAGTATCGACGTCTATTAAAAAAGAGCCAATAGCAAATTGATTATAGAAAAATAATTTCAAAAGAAACAAAATCCAAATATTTTTGTATATTCAGATAAAGAATGATTTTAGATGAATTTAGAAAAAAGATTCATTCAATTTAGAGTTCATATGCAAAATTTATTAATGTTTGAACTTGCTTCGGTTTGAAAATCCTGAAATTAATAAAGAAGGTGACGTTGAAAGTGTATTATCTAAGGTTTACGCTTTCCAACCGAGAAAACGTATTTTCCTCTGGGTTCTTCTAATGTTTACGCTTTCCAACAGAGAAAATGTATTTTCCTCTGAACTGAAAGCGACTTTTCTCATTTTTCTATTTTTCTAAATTTTATTAACTTACATTTGAGGCCTACTTGTCAATGACTCATCATTTTATTTTCTTGATTTTTATTTATAAACCAGTGGCGGTCACACATGTCATAGACTCATTACTTACTTAACTAAATGATTAATTTTTTATTTGATTTAATCCACTGACAACTGGGGTCCACATATCAGTCTCTCGAGTTTTTAAAACATGTTTAAAATTGAGAATAGTGAGTGGTCCTACATGTCATTGACACATATTCTAAATAAGTTTTAGAGTTAATTCCTTGTTCGCCATTGGAAGTTGGCGAGGTCCCTAAAATGCCATCGAAAAATTGCTCATCCCTTGTATGCCACTCGTTCTCAACTTTAATCCCTTCTTTGCCACTCCGGTCACTTGACCGTGGATTTGACCGTTGACTTGTATGCGAAAAGATGATTTTGCCCCTAAGTATGCTAAGATATTTAGGGAATTGTTTGTCATAGTAATATAGTTCCAAAAATTATAAAAATTTTAGGGAAAGTTTCTGACATAGTTTAGATTATTCTATAATTTTTATAGGGTTTTATTTGCAACATGTTTTCTCTAAAAATCTTTAAAGTTACAACCGAAAATTTAAAGATTTTAGAGAAAACATGTTGCAAATAAAACCATATAAAAATTAAAAAATAATATACACTATGTCAGAACTTTCCATAAAATTTCATAATTTTTGGAGCTATATTACTATGTCAAACAATTCCTAAATATCTCAAATTTCTAAATAATGCACTTATGGGCAAAATCGTCTTTTCGAGTCCAAGTCAACGGTCAAATCCACGGTCAACTAACCGGAGTGGAAAAGAAGGGATTAAAGTTGAGAACGAGTGGCATACAAGGGATGAGCAATTTTTCGATGGCATTTTAGGGAGGTCACCAACTTCCAATGGCAAATAAGGAATTAACTCGAAGTTTTAAATTAGATTTTCGTTTAACCTTTCAACTAGACCCACTTGCCATAGACTTATTATCTTTAACCTCTATTACTTAACGCTAATTAACATTTAATCGTGCGGGTCCCACTGTCAGAGAGAGAGAGAGGAGGAGGAGGAGAGCAGTTGAGCATGCGCGTGGCCGAGAGGGAAGGCAAGCTCGCCACCAGCGATACAGGTGCAGAACAGCTTAGGGGAGCCCAAGAATGGAGAGAGGGTGTCACTGCGGTGCTAGGGGAGGTGAAGATGGCTAGAGAGGTGGACGGAGACAATGGCGTGACGGCAAGAGGCGGCGAGAAGCTTCGGGTCCACGGCGGTTTTGGTGAAGGAGGAATTCTCAGAGCTAAAGGAGAGGCGCACTGGACTCAGTGAGTCCAGGCGATACTAACGGAGTAGGCGCGAGAACCTAGGATCATCGGAGGCAAGCCAATGGCATGCAACCGCGGCGGTGCCATGGGTGGCTAAGGGGAAAGGGTTGCTAGGGACTCACCCTTGACAAAATAATACGCACGTGAGGACCAGAGGCTTACCACGACCACAAAGGTGAAGAAGATGAGGTGCAGAAGTAGTTCATGGCGACAGCTCTTCATAGTGATGGAGAGGCTACAAGGAGTGTCACATTAGTTCACTAATGTCCTAGAGATGGTGTATACGCAAGCAATTGGATTGAGGCTCACCGGGCTTCAAAGAAGAACGGAAATGGTGGCGACGGCCATAAGTGAGAGAGATGACAGTGTAGCTCGGATTCTTCATGAGTTTGCCTGTGGTGAGTGAGGGGAATGCATCAATGAGGTATGGAACACGTTCTCACATGCTAAGGTTGAGCTCGAACTCAACGGAGCGACGAGAACATGTTGGTAAGATCTAGTGCGCACCAGAGTCGAGGACGAAGGCGTTCACGGTCGTGTTATGAGGCTCCAAAAGCTCCATTAAGTAGAGAGGGAGGATGAGTGAAGCTCATGGGTGAAAGTGATACACTTGTCGTTGGTGAGGAAGCTCACTAGAGTGGCAGAGCTGAGGAGGCATGCTCATCGGCATTAGAGACGACACAAACGTTCCCGTGAAACCAAGGAGCTATCAAGCTCGGGTTTGCGTGAAATGGAATGTGGGTGAGCTGAGTATGACAATGTGTGCTCCAGTGCTTAAGTAGTTGGGGCATTCGCATGAGAATAACGGTGAGACGTCAGTGGTTGTGCGAGATTCTCGCGGATGCTCTCTGGCTTCTCCATCCGTGTGGGAAAATGGTGCATCAATAGGGCAAATAGCATGGGTGAGGGCAGGTGGAGGTGACGAGTGTAGTTGGAGCTCGATTCTGTGGGTGGCAGTCACTATCTGTGGGCGAGCGACGGAGCGGGCGAGACGAGCTAGTGCGATGGTGCGCGGGTGCGAGGTGGAAGACAACACCTGACGGGTGGGGCCAGCGCGTCAGCAAGAGGGAGAGCGAGGGGCTGGTGCGGGCTGAGGCACGCGTGGTGAAATGGGCCGAGCTGGGTTTCGGCCCATCGGGCGAGCGGGAGATTCAAATTAGGTTTTGAATTTTCCAGAAAAGGCTAATCATTGCTCAAATTTTTAAACATAGCTAATGGGCTCCAAAATTTATGAAAATGTTTGTGGAGGCTTCTAACATAGTATGGTTCCTTTTGTAAAGTTTTCAGGATTATATCTGTTTTGTGATTTTCTTGAAAATTCTTCCAAGTTGCTATTTTCATATAAACACATAGTTGCTTTTGATGAAAATTTTCAAAACATGCTCAAATAAATTTTCCCACATATAAACTTGCTCAAAATTATTCTCCCATTTACTTTTATTAAACTTTTCCAAAATTGAGATTTTTGGGATGTTACAAAACGCATTCCACCATGCATGACACATTTTTGCGACTGACAGAGTACATACATGAACTTATGCTGTAAGCAATTTTATATGTTGGTAGGATTGTAAACATGCCAACAAATTAAACCGAAATTACTAGCTCCACAGTGAATATTAGACTGAAAGAACTAAGAAAGTGAAATGACACCAGTTAAAAGGCTCATATATATTATGTATGCAATAATTTATTGAGGGAATCTGTATGCAATAATTGGTAGAGTGTTGTACTGATGAGTTTTTATTTTTTAAGTAAAACATGAAAACCATCTAAATGAGTAAACCGAGCAAAATTTAATATGGCGTACAATGTTTGGTCACCTATTTGTTTGTCGTTTTGTTAGCTATTATGGTAGGTTTTCTTTTTTGAAGGGAGTTATTATAGCTTTTCTTAAAAGCGACAGATCACAATATGAAATATATTAACAAAAAGAATTTATATCCAACCAAATGAATATAGTGAAGTAGACAACTAGCTACAAGTTAATAGTTTTTCGCTGGCTGACCAATAATTAAACAGTTTGTGGTTTGTGGTTTCGGGTTAGAATGTTGATTTTACTATCCAAATCCCATGTCATATTTCTATATATCCGAGTCTTATTTTCGGATGCAACTAATCAATCAAGACCTTGTTGGATCCATCAACAGTATAAAGCAGATGCGATGGATGTCGATTCCAACACTGTTAGTAACATACAACTATTTTGATTTAATCAGGACAAAGTGTCAAATGTTGCACACCGTCTGTTAATGCTTTTATTAGTTAAACAGGTAGGCTGGCTAGGTTGGATGGTCCCAAATCTGAAAAGATCAAGGACAGCACAATCGCACTGCTGCTTCTTGATGACCAATAAATTCTAAACGATTCTATATATCAGATCGAGCTGTCCAATATTTTGTCCATGGTGAATATCTCTGCAAAGTCATTCCAGGATTCAATGAAATCCTAAGCAACCACAGCGGTGGTGAGTTTTGATCAACCAAGCTGAGCGTGTGGAGTAAGATAGCTTGATAAGTCTGGTTGAAGGCTGGTTGAAGAACTTTTGTTCTGGGCAAAGAAGTCTAAGTTGTGCTTAGTAGTTCTGAAATCTGTTGATGTCTGTTAGGGGTTTAGCTGATATCTGTCTGTCGATGAGTCTTTATCTTTCAATTGGTTTTGGTAGCAACTCTGTGGTTCATGGTTTGCTGGTTTCCCCAGCTAGTATTTCGTTGTTATTCTGTTTGTAAAACTCGGTATTAGCTTTCTATAAAAACTAGGTTTTCCTGATAAAAAAAATGAACCGTAAGGCTAGATAAATTAAACGCCATGTTTATACTTCTAAGTTCATGTATGTTTTCAAGGGCAATATTGTATTCCGAGAGGGTTATGGGGAATCTTATTAGTGGCAGAAGAGAAAATCCTACGCATGATTGATGAACACTCGCACATGTAGAGAGGACGACTGTAGGAAGAAATTTCTTTACACGCTGTACGCACGTACAAAGTACAAAGTGATGGGCATTTGCACATGTAGAGGACATAGGCCAGGTGTGTGTGTCTATATATATATATATATATATATATATATATATATATATATATATATATATATATAGTAATTCGCTATTTTGGAAATACATGGAGATTTTGATTTTTGCACCTTAGCGTTGGTTTCAGTGGATCCATTATTTTCTTCATCTTTTGTTGTCTCCAAATTAAGAACGACTATACATATATATTGTGTGACCTCTTTCAGTCCCTTAATTAAAAGTCTCAGACAGCAAACATAATGAATACTAATCAACAATGTGTAGTGTGTGTATACCTAGTTAAGACATCTGCATGACGTGCCCTTCATGAGTTCATGTGGTTAATCACTACTATAAAAGGCTAATATTAGACGCCTCATCACAGACGGTTGATCGAAACCGTTAGTATTAAATAAAATCACAGACGGTTTTAGTTTAGAGACCGTCTGTGTTAATAGCTGCGCTAAAAACCGTCTGTGAAGAGGTAATATCGCAGACGGTTCATGTTTAAAACCGTCTGTGAAGTATCACAGACAGTGCTGAACAAGAACCGTCTGTGATAATTAAACAAGAACCATCTGTGATAATTACAGATGTCACAAATGGTTTTTAATTAGAACCATCTATGGTAATTCACAGACGCTCCTTAACAAGAACCGTATGTGATAATTTTGTATCACAGATGGTTTGTGGTTAGAAGTATCTGTGATATGTTCAATGCCGCTTCGGCTCCCGTGCAATGTGTCTCCTCATCTCGCCTGCCGACGTTACTCCATGTTTTATAAGAATGATCATTCGCCACCGTACTCCTCACACATCGCTCTACTCTCAAGCACAAACGAAATGACTCCCCACTCTTCTCCCTTGGCAATAGCATTGATGGCTTAACTGGCCATCCTATACGAGCACCTCGCCGGCCGTACACTGGCGGAAGCTGCGGAAGGACACTGTGCTAACAGTGTCCTCCCTCCTCCGATGGAGGTTATGCCAGTGCACATGACAGCAACGTTCTACCGTCTTGACCACCTCCTCCGCCGTGTCTTCCAGGTGGTCTGCATCTTTCGGCGGGCTAACCTCACCATCGACGTAGTCCTCCACAACGATGTTGAACGTCTCCAGGAGGATTACCGTCGCTTGGAATGCGACATCGAGGCGGCGAGCGACCGAGTCGACCAAGCTGAGACCCCTCAAGCAAGAGAAGAGAGCCTATGGGCGTATTTCTACTTGGCTCTTGAGGCGGAGTGTCTTTGGGCGACTATCGAACGATTGCGTCAACGGTTGGAAGTGTTTCAGGCTACCTACGCTGATCTTGAACCCTCCAATGCCTCCAATGTCACCTACGAAGTTTTGATAACAGAGATAGCAGACTACTTGGGCTGCTAGAAAAACTTGATCTTTTATTATTTCTACTTTTTAAAAATCTTTTGTAAGAAGCGACTGGCCACACTATTAATTTGGCCATATGTAAATACAAAAAATGATAAGAAAATCCAGTTTGAAGTTAAGTTACTGTCTATGTTGAACATGTTTACTGAATAACGTGTTTATCTTACTGTCTTTTATATGTCTATGGTGAAAAACAAGTCATAAATATTTGCTCTTGATGCCAGCCGAAAAATAAAATATTTTTTAGCTATAGAAGGAACTATCACAGGCGGTTTAGTGGAACAAACCATATGTGATATGTATCACAGACAGTTCTACAATAAAGCTATCTGTGATATGGACGCATGTCTCCAATATCACCGACGATTTTTAATAACAACCGTATGTGAATCATAACAGACTGTTTTAAATAAAAACAGTCTGTGAGGTCCCCGAATATCACAGACGGTTTTTGTTACTAACCATCTGTGATAGGTATGGCTCTGATACCAACGTTGTGAGCCCTTGAAATTGGATATGTTCCAAGCTAAGTGATTATACCGAAAGCACAACACTTAACGAGAGACAGAAACAATTCCGAGTGCCCGAATATGTGTCTCATGTTAGCTCCCAAGGATCAGTGGCTAACATGCACATATCCAACACAACATTGCAATCACATCCATACACAAGCATTCAAGAGAATAGAATCATTAATACAACTTTAACAAATAGAACCTTATGGTCCAATTTTGCATATGAGGGCCAACCGACCAAGTTTAAGCATAAGAGAGTAAATCACAGCGGAAGTAAATAAAGAAATAAAAAGAGAGAAACCGAGTTGGCATGCTCAAACCCACAAGCAACCAACTAGAGCTGGAGCGTTTGTAGTACTTAAACCCAATTTGAACGACTTCTCACCTGCAACATGGACAATTCGATTGAGTAAAAAAAATATACTCAAAAGACTTACAAATAGAAACATATAATAAATGAATTCAAGTGTCAAAGGATAGGCTTACATGGTTCATTTTCAGCATAAAGCAAGTTTTCATTGAGATAACTGATATAGATTCAAATTTCCATTTGTAAAACATTTTGAAACCTTATATAACAGTAGGTATACCAAATTCATGATCATCAACAATAGATATTCCAATTATAATCGACACACGAACTTCCCGTTCGTGACACAATTCATTTCTCAACAAATTAACATGTGAACTTCCCGTTCATAACAACATACAAGATTTGAACAATTCAACACATGACATAACATTTCAAATCATACCCCAAACCCAAATTCCCATAAGATAACTATGCATGATTTCACCAAGCGATGTCCATAACCAGGGACATGGCTATTCGAATAGTTTGTTAACTCTGTAGAGGTGCACAGCTTTACCCACATGATATGAATACCTCATAATGTCGCTATGCACTCTTCCGTAAGAGTGTGACTAAGATACCATAACAAGGCCGTTACAATGCCATGTTCTAACTATCAAACCACTCGAGGAAACAACACCATGGCTGAAAGTCGCTTATCATCACCATGGGTGTACCCATTGTGTAAGTAAGTCCCTTGCGCACAAGAGACCCTTAAGGGCAAGTAAGGTGAAACTTAATATGTCCCTACTAGATTGACAAGACAACAACAGTAAAACACGAGCCACTGGTAAAGCCTTGGCAACTATCGATGCTCGAACAACAATTGTCAATCTAATTGTATTTTGATAGCTAACATAGAACAAATTATTGAGCCAAGCCATTGTCCATAAACCCAGCGTGTGGTTGCACGTGAGATTTGGTTTGACACACCACAGACCGATCCTTAATCACCCGGACGGGGCTACACAAATCTGAGACAACCTCCCTTCATCACCATATCACTCGTGCAAGTCCATCGCACAAAAAAACTACCCTACAAGTCCACAAGAAACAGATTCCTAGATCTGGACATATTCCTCAAAATCAACATAATTCAATCCACACATTCCTCAGTTCTCATAAAGATTCAATTTAATTCATCGGCCGATGGACTAGCTCCATCAACTGTTTTCGACTACAACTACTTGCTCGGCTAAGCATCGTTCTACAAATTAGCAAACAATCCCATATAACATATATCCTTAATCATTCAAGGTAAAAGTGTAATCAAGATTCAAAGGAAGGCCAATGCAGTAAGTAGGGCATATCTAAAGCTACCCATTTGACATACAAGTATTTGAAATTAAAGCAATACATAGAATACTTGAAAATCAACATAGGTACTTTTGAATTTAATAGAAAATCAATACGCATCAAAGGAGGGGATTGCTTGCCTTTGATAGGGATGGTCCAGGTGCTGCTAAATACCACTCTCAATCACACTCGAATTCCTCGAAATCTACCGAACGAACGAGAACATCAAATAAGAACGAATAATGCTAAAAACATCCAAAAATTCAATATCATCCTAAATGCATGAAATTTATATAGTTGGTAGATTAAGATTATAGATGAATTTAGAAACAAAAATTATTTAATTTGGAGTTTGTATGCGAAAGTTATAGCCTAAACCATTTCTGCCAGAAGAGAAAATCCAACAAATAGGGTTTTGGTTACTGTTCATCGGTTCGACGACCCATGGTCGGAAGGAGGTTCGACTACATCCTGTAGCGGCAGTGCAGCGAAGTATAGCAGTGGGGTTCTTGAGGCTCTCATGCCAAAATACAATCCAACGATGCGTGGAGCTAACCAACGCGCGCATGAGTGTATATGAGCTACAAGGAGCTCACTAGAGGAGAAAGGAAGGTCGGAGATGCACGGTGGATGGCCGATGACGAAGACTAGTAGCGGCGATGATGGTGCTACTATGGAGCGAACAACCTGAGGAAGGAGGAAAGGAAATGAAGGTAGGAGAAACACATGTGATGATAAGAGATGGTGCTAGAGAGAAGAATTGAAAATGGAGTACCTCACCGAAGATGGGGAAGGAAGATGTGGTTTTTGGCCGAAGGTGGTTGTACATGGTCGTACAAGGTCAAAGGAGGTCAGAAGAAGCTTGGCACCATTGATGGGCAATAGCGGCGATGAGCTTCATGAGGAGACGATGACTTGAGCTAAGAGGAGAGAAAAAAAAAAAGGTCGGGTTAGCTTAAGCAAGACCAAAAGATGGTGTCATAGCAAATAATCGAAGAATGGCTCACCACGCCAGAGATGAAGAAGAAAAAGGGGTCTTTAGTCAAAGTTTGAAGAAAACCCATACTCCACGAGCTCCTGAAAAGACTGAGGGAAGTGTGTTGAGGGGAAATCATCCTCATACCCTAGAGCACAAGATGACGGACATATGAGAGGATGAAACTCAGGAACGGCGGTGGCACTCGGTGCGCGGTCAACAGTGATGCAAACGATAACCACGTTCCGAAGGCTACATGCAAAGGAAGGAGCTCACATTAGCGCAAATGGACGCGGTGAGGAAAGGAGAAGCAAAAGGATATGACATCGAGGAACTCACCCGAGAGAATTGCATGAGAGAGCGCCCTCCTCCTCAGCCACTGAGAGGAGAAGTGAGGCAGAGTGAGGGCATGGAGGCGATTAAGTACGGGCAATCTGACGGGAATGGCAATAGCGTGAACAGGCGATGCACTAGGTTGGGTGGAGAGGGTGGTGACGTGATGGCGTGAACTCGCATGGATGAAGCTGAGATGTGCATGGCCACCAGTGTGCTCTGGCGCTCTGAGCATGGCCAACACGTGGAGAAGAAGCTCTAGTGAGTGGGTGCAGGCGGTCGATGGCACAAGTGAGCAAGGTTTGGAGTTTGATTCGGGCTGGTTGAAACCGAGTGGCAGGTCAACACCAAGTGGGCTGGTCAAAATTGAGTGGGCTCGTAAAAAATGAGTGGGCTGGTCAAAAACAAGTGGTTGGTCGAAATCGAGTTGGTGGTCGAAATCGAGTGCTGGCCAAATTGAGTGTTAGTCGAAATCAAGTTGGTGGTCAAAATCGAGTGCTAGTTGAAATCGAGTTGGTGGTCGAAATCAAGTTCTAGTCAAAATCGAGTTGGTGGTCGAAATTGAGTTAGTGGTCGAAATCGAGTGCTGGTTGAAATTGATTTGAAGTCAACTCGATTGGTTTGACCGAGTTGATTTCAAAAGGCTTAGAGGGTTGCGAATTTTAAGACAGAGTTTTAAAGCCCCAAAAATTCTAAAATTTTTAAGGGAGGCTTCTGACAAAGTTTAGACCCTAGTGTAGTTTTTCCAAAGTTTTTAGAGAAATAAAATTTTCTGAAGAAATGTTTTAAGTCTCTGGTTAAGGTGTTTCACCAAGGACTAATTGGTTTGACGGGCCAGTTTAAAATAGGAAATAAATTCTAAAATTTTTGAAATTTTTCAGAGTGGTCACTGAGATGATCCAAAACTTAGGAAAATTATTTCCATTGACTATTCACAAGACTAGTTTTAAAAGTCTTAAAGGATTATGTTTCTAGTAATTAATGCATTATGTTTTCAAAATGCACAAAACCTTTGAAAGAAATTCCAGAAAAATCAAATGACAACATGATGCATCAAAAGTTTGAAATTCTTCTCATTTTTATACATTTGAAATACAAACCCATATTTGGGATGTTACAACTGTCCTTGCATCAACTGCGATAATCAGAAGATGTTTACCAATCTAGCGCAGATCGAAGCACACTTGATTCGAAGGGATTTCAAAGAGGAGTATACATATTGGACGAGTCACGGTGAAGAGAAGATTATATTGGAAGTTAGTAACATCGTTGAGGGAGACAACGATATGCAGGATGTGGACTGTGCTTTTGATGAGCGTAGGTCGCATGATGACAATCTGGATCAGATGCTATGCGATGCAGAAGGGAACTATAGTGTGAGAGAGTTTGGTAAATTCGAGGGCTTAATGAAAGACTCGGGGAAACCTTTGTTCCTGAGCTGCAAGCCGAAATACACAAGGTTCTCATCCGTGCTTGAACTATTGAAATTGAAGGCAAGCAATGGTTGGTCCAACAAGAGTTCCACAGCGTTGTTAGGTCTCCTAGCGGACATCCTTCCAGAGGGAAACATGTTGCCCAGAACCACCTACCAAGCCAAGAAGTTTCTTTGTCCATCGGGAATGGAAGTAGAAAGAATACATACATGTCTGAACAATTGTATCCTCTACCGTAAAGAGTATACAAACATGCATATATGTCCAGTGTGCAAAGCATCCCGATACAAGCGTAAGAATCACTCCGATGACGGCGAGGGCATTGAGGTGAAGCAAGGACCTCCTGCTAAGGTGTTGTGGTATCTGCCTGTAATTCCCTGTTTGAAGCGTTTATTTGTGAATCGAAAGGAGGCAAGATTGCTACGTTGGCACTCGGAGGAGCGTAAGAAAGATGGAAAGTAAAGACACCTTGCTGATTCTGCCCAGTGGAGAAACTTCAATAGGAGCTTCAAAGACTTTAGTGCGAAACCGAGGAATATAAGGTTTGGGTTGAGTACAGATGGAATGAATCCTTTCAGTAACATGAGCAACCGACATAGCACCTGGCCCGTGAATCTATGTATGTACAACCTTCCTCCTTAGCTGTGTATGAAGTGGAAGTACATTTTGATGTCAGTACTTATCGAAGGGCCGAAGCAACCTTGGAACAATTTTGATGTGTACCTAGCACCATTGCTGGAAAGTCTAGTGACACTGTGGAATGAAGGGGTACAGGTATGGGATGCGTACAAACGAGATTACTTCATTTTATGCGGTATGTTGTTCTACACCATCAATGATTTTCTTGCCCTTGGTAACCTATCAGGGTTTAGTACAAAAGGAGCCAAAGCATGTCCGCACTGCTTACATGATCCCGAGACTGCGTGGCTGAACAACTCGCACACAACTGTGTGCATGCGTCACCGTAGGTTTCTTCCCAAGTATCACCCATATCGCAAGATAAAGAAACAATTTGACGGAAATAAGAAGTATGGTTCAGCTCCAAGGGCTTTTAGAGGGAAAGAGATTTATGATATGGTTAAGGATATCGATGTTGTGCTTGGAAAGAAACGTAAATTGAGGATCCGTCAGAAGAACATCTGGAAGAAGCGATCAATTTTTTGGGACTTACCTTATTGGGAGCACTTAGAAGTTCGCCACTGCATCGACGTCAGGCACGTCAAGAAGAATGTATGTGATAGCTTGATTGGTCTCTTACTGGACATTCGTGACAAAACTAAGGATGGTGTCAAAGCATAGCGTGACTTGGTTGATATGAACATAAGGACCAAGTTAGCACCGAAAGAGACCGATAAAGGATGAACGTACCTTCCCCCAGCTTGCTACACTCTGTCCAAGGTCGAGAGAAAGGAAATGTGCCAGAACGTGCATGGTGTGAAAGTTCTGTCCGGTTACTCCGCTAGCATGAAGAAACTTGTTTCTATGGAAGATTTGAAATTAATTAGTATGAAGTCTCTCGATTTTAATGTGCTGATGAGACAAATGCTTCCTATTGCAATTAGAAGTGTTTTGCCGAACAAGGTCCGAGTGGCAATCAGGAGGCTGTGTTATTTCTTTAACTTAATTGCTCAGAAGGTCATCGATGTTGAAGGACTAGATGCTCTGTAGGCCGAGGTGGTAACGACTCTATGTCATCTTGAGATGTATTTCCCTCCTTCATTTTTTTATATCATGGTCCATCTCATTGTTCACCTTGTGAAAGAGATAAAGATATGCCCCGCTATGTTCCTATGTCATATGTACCCCTTCGAGAGGTGCATTGGAATTCTCAAGTCCTATGTACGGAATCGATCTTGGCCGGAGGGTAATATCATCGAAGGTTATGCAACCGAAGAGGTTATTGAATTCTGTGTCAACTACGTGGCTTAGGTGGAACCGATAGGTGTGAATCTATCTCGTCATGAGGGGAGGCTGAAGGGTATCGGGACCATCGGAAGGAAAGCAACCACTCCCGATCTGGATACGTATGCTCAAGCCCATTTGACGATCTTGCAAAAAATGACCGAAGTGTCCCTATACATCGACGAGCACAGATACATGGTACGCCAACAGAATTCAGGCCGGTCGGAGGTTTGGATCACGTGAGAACACAACCGTCGGTTCAACAAATGGTTAGAGGTGCGATTCACTGGGAGGTCATCAAGTGATGATATGCTACGATGGTTAGCACAAGATCCAAAATTTACAATTGTGACATGGCAAGGATACGACATAAATGGATACACATTTTATACGACAGCTCAGGATAGGAAGAGTATAGTCCAGAATAGCGGTGTCCGCATAGATACGTGTTACATCCCTATTTTAATTAATGGAATTATTATGCATCTCATCAGTATGCATTTAAGCTCTGGAGCA
The DNA here is from genome assembly GCA_036346405.1 of Phyllostachys edulis. Taxonomy (NCBI): domain Eukaryota; kingdom Viridiplantae; phylum Streptophyta; class Magnoliopsida; order Poales; family Poaceae; genus Phyllostachys; species Phyllostachys edulis. The sequence goes on along the minus strand of CM070563.1, from coordinate 45,583,900 downwards.
ATTGCACAAAATATTTGCATTTGAATAATTCAAATTCAAGCCAAATGTATAACTCAAAACAAAGTTCCATAACAAAACAGCAATACATACTTGTGATCATCAATTGGAAATAATTTATTTAAATCTTATAATAATTATATTGAATAAATATAATTTTTCCCAAATGTTTGGAACTTAACCTAGCCCACATAAAATTCAAACTCATCTCAACAACCTATTATAGGTTTGAATTTAAATAAAGCAAATGAAACTTGAACAGTGAGGTTTAAGAATTTACATGAGTACAGGACATCCCAGGAACACCTCTGAAATTTTTTATAATTTTAGGAATTTTTTTCTATTTTATTTAGCCTAGTCAAAGTTGAGGGGTTTGAAGTTAAAACAGTAGCTAGTCGGGTTGACTTGGGCCGATCGGACCTTCCAACCAGACCCAGCTCCGATTAGACCGTCCGAATAGACCTAGCCTCGATTGGACTCAAACAACCGTACCACTTGGCTTGACACGACCCAGTCAACTAATCGAACCGAACGTGCCACACAGCGACCCACGCCACTTTGAGTCACTGTCACCCTGGCCCCACCCATCAGATCTTCCTTCCTCCTCTCGCTGGCTCGCGCATAGAGCTTCAACGCCATGTGGCCGAGTGAGTCGTTGGAGTACAGGTGACACCGTCAATCGACCGCCCACATCGACCAGTCCTGGAGCTTCGCCATCTCACGCCACCTCCATTCCGTCACTCGCCCGAGCATAACACCCCTCCTTCCCTCCTTTCTCCCTCACTTTTCCTCGTGTTGGCCGAGGAAAGGGGCGCGGGTTCTTGATCATCTCTTGGGTAATCTTATCTCCTTCTTGTCCTTCGTCGTCTACTTCCTTCACCGTGCCTATTTGAGCTAATGCTAGCCCTTGATTTCGTTTGTAGCACTCAGAACATGTGCGTATCCTCATCGGCCCCGGAGCATGCGCTGAAAGCCTCCACCGCGCCATTGGTGTCTCTGGTGGGTATTATTCTCTCTAAACCGCGTCACCATGTGCCATTAGGTATATGAATTGTTTCCCCTCAACTCTTCGTCTCCAGCTCCGGCCGGTAAGGCATTACATAATTCAGCTTGTTTGCACCATCTTCGTAGCATCCTTTAGCTATTCCGCACCTTCATTGCTTTCCTCTTGGCTCAGGATCTCCTCTCCTCGTGAAGCTGTGCCACCGCCGTCATCATCTTCATCGCTGAGCTACCTCCGGCCATCGCCAAGCACCCACCTCGCTCAGGTAGCACCCCTTTGCACCGTAGATGTTGTGGCACCCGCTAAAGTGGACAATGCAGAGCTCGTTTGTTGCATGAAAGTTTGAACGTAGCACACTACCGCCCATCTCTGGCTAGCCGCCGTTACACCCCGCCATACAGGTCACCACCAGTACCATTAGGTGCGCACGGCTATTAGGGACCCATCCCTACCCTTAGTTCACACCGCCATGGCTAGAATAGTCGGCAGTGAGCCCGGCAATGAACCCACTATTTTTCGGGTTTTTGTTGTACTCTGACTGGCACTGTAGCAAGGCGTTTAGCTTCAAATCCCATTTAATTAACTGCTAATGATTGCTTAGTAATTAATGACTGTCTTAATGGATCTAATGAGTCATTGACGTGTGGGGCCATGAACAGAAAATGAGGCTTTAAGTATTGGTTTGGCTTAGAGTTTGACATGCGGGCCCCACAATTAAGTGCACACTGGTGAACTCATGGACCGGACTCATGGACCGACAATCCATGCACTGTTGCGTGGACCGATGTCTATGACCTATGGGCCCCACCTGTTAGAACGCATAAATTCGGGAATTAAATTGAAAAACGACATTGTGTAGTGAACCCCACTTCTCTGTGCCTATGGCTAGGTAGGCTTCGGTAGAAAAAGTATAAAATACTTTAGAAAATTCAGAAATCAATTATTTTTACATTGACAATTCATTTAACTTCAAAAATGCATAACTATTTCAAATCAACTCCAAATCTAGTGAAACCAATTTTTTTAATTGTACTATAGTATGAAATAGGTTTCAAACTTGTCACCATCACAGAAAATATTAATTTTGGAGATTGATCCATAACTGAATTAGTTTTACACTAGAAAATGCTATTAATTTTGAAAATTCATAACTAATTCATATGAACTCCAAACGAGATGAACCAAGTTGTTTTGATCATAACTTTTTATTCTCTATTTATCTATGTAATCCTTTTCTCAACAACTATTCTGCAATTTTTTGCGAAAAAGATAATTTCGGATGAATAGTAAGCGAAGTGTATTTTTTAACCTTTTTCCAAAACCTGGTTTTCAAACCACTATAACTGTCACGTACTAACTCCAAATGGAATAATTCTATCACCTAAATTCATCTAAAATCATCATATAGTTGTAGCTACTATAGAAAATTCATGCATTTTTTATCACTTTGAATTTTTAGGTTTTCTCGGTGTTGATTCGATGTTGTTTCTGTTTAGAATCCGAAGTGCTCGACGTAGACTCTTACGCCGCTGATAGTGAGCAACTTGAGTTCCAGCAAGGCAAGCATCATTTGAACTTTCTTTTGCATCATGTTGATCCCAACTTTTGATAAGTTAGTGTTTTGAAATGCAATGATATTGCTGACGTGCAATTTTGATATGTCAATATTTTGTGTGTGTAGCTAGTTATGTCCTACTCGTGATGTTATCCTTGTTATTTTTCTAGTACATATATGCTTTAAGTATGGATGGACGTGATGATATTTCTATTTTGTTGATTGAGTGCTTAGCCATGCGAGTCTAGATGATGCGTTAGTTTGGTTGACGGGGCTAGCTCATCAATTGTAGGAAACACCACATACTTACCTTCTATGATTTTGGTCCAAATCTTTGAATCTGGTTGTTTAGTGTATTTTGGTCAAATTAAAAAGGATTTCGGTCTGGACAAGTGGTTGTATTGTGGGTGCCTTTGTGCATGAGATTCGGATTTGTGGCAGTCTTGTCTGGACCATCTACGACCGAACTTTGGTGACATCATTAATTCAAGTAACATTCATGCTACCACACACGGTATTATGGGTGTCGTTTGGTTAAGTAGGGGGCAGGTTTTATTGGGTTAAGTTCCAGGTGATGTGAGGATATTTGTATTCGATCATTTGTTCGTAGGATCCGATGCAATTTTCTATAATGCACATGGGAGTGCTCTTGTTCTTTATTTACATTGCATCGGTATCTCCAACACAACTTGCGAGCCTGCTTAGCGAGCTCTATTAGTAGCTTGTACTAAGTTGGGGTTCATCTCGCAAGGGGGACTCATCTCAATAGGACCTACTTGCTAAACAATACCAAATCTCGAACTACCCGGCCAACTCAACAAAGGTCGTACGTTTGGCTTACGAGCTGAGCGAGTCGATGTGGGTAAAGTAGTGCTCCCTAGCAAGGATAAATCTATTCAAACAGATGTGTCCTCAATTACAGACGTTCGCTTGAATTCGGGAGTCATTATTGTTAGACTTTGAATTAAAATTGACAGGGTTACAACTCGGTATTCGGCATGAACGGGTATTCATGCATGTTAGTTTATCAAAGTGGGCTGCTACTTTGGTATTGTTTGCTCTATTTATATATCAATGATTATCTTTATCACATGTTTTACTTTTGTTTTAAATCTATTTTCTAAATGGCAATTATAAAACTAGTATGTGTAGGATGAAAATTGTTGTGTTTTCCGCAAAACTAAGCCACTAATGCCATACTTTGAATATCCTCTAAGCATAAATAAATTTCACTTTGTGTAATACTTGCGAGTACATTTTGTACTTAACTTGGCTCTGCAAATTCAGGTGAAGATAATACTACGCCCAACAAGTTCGTTAGCACCGATTTTGGCGACGCTAACGAATAATGTTGTTTCTAACTCCCAGTTGGTTGCCATGGGTTATGGGGCACACCATTGTTGGACCTCTTGTTTATTTTGCTTACTTCTGCTGCTACTTGATGTATTAATTTGAATTTGGCCGGTCAGCCCTATTGTAATAGTTGAACACTTTAACTATTATGTTGTATGCCACTATGTAATGTCAATGTATGCCTTGTATGACTTGTGATTGACGTTGCTAAGTGTATGGGCATGTTGTTCGCTGATCTTGGGAGCCAACACGGTTACATACCTGCTGTTTTTTAATTCCCTTTTAACTTGTTTAAGTGTGTATTCGGTTGTTGGGGGAACCGGCTACCATGTAGTACCCGCAAAGAGGCGGTGTGCATGGTTCCCGGGGCTCTAGGGTGACCGGGTCTTCTCACTTAGACGAAGTTAAGATGTAATTCATTTACTTGAGGCCTAGAGTTATTTCCATAAGACTAGGAAGGCCTCGGTCTTACGAAAATAACCCGAGGATCGTCACAGCGTTGGTATCAGAGCCATACTGACTGTAGGTTAGAAATAGCATTGGTGTTAGTGTTAGCAAGTCTTTTAATGAAAGTATTTTAAATTATCAAATAAATTTCAGAAAGTTAAGTTATGTATCTCTTTTATTCCTTATCCATCTTAGAGTCATTTTCTTACCCTACTCTCATTTGGAGTTATAAACTAACTTTTTCTCTTACCTTGTCCTTCTTGTCTTTAGATGAGTCGTCAATACTTGGTCAAGGAAACCCAAGCGGAGAATGTTGATGGCTATCCAGCGCTTCTCTGTGACATGATGTGGAGGGCCAACTTCACATATCAACCCTAGTACTCCATCTACCGCCGCGATAGAGGGCCAGACATGGAGGAATACCTGGTAGTAATCAACATCACTACAAGACATGTTACGGGAAGCATCCCCTACTGCTTCCAGGCACGTGGCACTTCCGAGGCCATGGCGTTGTAGGAAGTGGCTCGTGTGGCTATGAGCCATCTTCGTCATGACTTGACAGAGTTGTCTCAGCCACCATACGACCAATTTCCCATAAAAGAACATGGCGCGGAGGTGGACACCTTCGCCAGGATCCAGTATGTGGAAGATCCCCAAGTGAGGCAGTTAGCAAGATTGGTTCATATCATGGATCAAGTTCATCGCTACGCTATGCATGAGTTGTACGAGACCCAACAACGTCTCGTGGTGGCCTAGGAGCACCTACAACTCATGTGTAACATGGGGCTCATTCACTGTAATGTACTTTATGGCACAAATAAGGTCTCTCCATATGCTCTGGACCTCCGGAGTACCATCTTCCCGAAGTGGGAGGACAGGTACCCAACTATGGGCCGAGATGCCAAGCCTGTATGTCAGTGGGCAATGCTCTCACCCATAGGCTGGAACCAGCTGGAGGCTACGTGGTCAAACAAGGATCTCCATTGCGTCTCGTCAACCCGTTGGACCCCGAAGACTCGGGATCACCTGGATATCATCTCCTAAGTGAATTCCCAGTGAATTTCAACTGGGGAGGACTAGGGTATTAGGACATGTACAATGGTACAGACAGCTGCTGTCTATAGCAACTCTCCATGTCACCTGTAGACAGCACTAAAGACAACTCATATAATGGGTTGTGGTGATACAGTTGGCTACAGGATTGCAGACAACACACAATCTTTTAATATTTTACTTGGTTCTAGTGATACAGTCGGCTACAGGATTGTAGATAGCACATCTCTCTCTCTCTCTCTCTCTCTCTCTCTCTATTCTCTTTCATCCACATCAGCTTAAATCCTATGTGGTAGAGTCTATAGACAGCTAATGTAAGCCCATTGTACACGACCTTAGGGTCACTAGCTCTCTGTCCAAAAATATGTTCAGTGAGCATTTATCTTTAAATTTATGTTATAGGGTAGTATTGTTGAACTCTTTATGGTTGTTGCCAGAACTTTTTGTTTCGGGCGATTGCTATTCGTCTACGGGCTAATATGAATGTAATCGTGCAGGAAAACTATAATTTGTTTTTATGGATCTTGTACTGGCCCTAGTGCCTTAGTACACCCATTTCGTGTTAAGTTTTTACACATTTTATATCATTATGTATGCTGGATTTAGTAGTGTTCACCCGCTGTCCAGATTTTTTTTCCTTTTGCGCTTATTCGAGCGTAACTTTCCTTGTTTGCTAACCATCCTTGTGGCAACAGGATGACGGGAGCTACTACTCATTCTAGAGATCAACAAGGGGAGGGATCGCCACCCTGGGGATCCCGCTCTACTACTGTCAGTGAGCTTTATGCATGAGGAGAGTGTGCGGAGCCTTCTGACCGACAAAATCAGCAAGGCAGTCAACCGGAAGAGGAGCTTCCCCCACCACCCACGATGGCGAAATTCCTGGCATAGATTAAAAGGAACCGAATGGATCAAACTCAGATCCTTGATATCATCACCAGCAACACCTCCCCGGCGCCCAGACCATTGGGAACACAAAGGGCACATGGGGGACTCGCGGATTTCCAGCGAACGAATCCCCCAACCTTCTCGAGCACTAAAGATCCCATGGAGGCGGAGGATTGGCTCTGGACCATCGAGAAGAAGCTAGTGATTGCTCAATGCACTAGAATTGAGAGAGTCTTGTTCGCCAGCTATTAGCTAGAGGGAGCTGCGAGCACTTGGTGGGACAATTTCTCCGCCATGCAACCAAATGGAGACGTTCCAACTTGGAATGAATTCAAGGCGGCTTTCCAGGAGGCTCACATCCCCGAGGGAGTCTTGATGATAAAGCAACAGCAATTCCTTGCTCTCAAGCAAGGAAGGAAGAGTGTCACAGAGTATCTACACTAGTTTAACTTTCTAGCTCGATATGCTCTGGACGACGTCTCCATTGACGCACACCGTCAGAGCTGTTTCATGAACTTCTTGACCGGAGAAATGCAACTTGAATTGGCTGTCCATGACTTTAGAAACATCCAACACATGGTCAACAAGGCCATTGTGGTGTAAAACAAGAGTCAAGCCTTGGATGAATCTAGAAAGAGGAAGTGGGCCACTCATATTTCAGCAAGCGGCAGTTTTCCGAGACCGTGCACCGGGCCGCCCCAAGCGCCCCGATTTCAAGCTCCAGCGCCATCGAGGCCACCAATCTTTGTACCAAGACCTCCACCACCTTCTAGATAGCAAAAGAAAGGGGGAAGTCAGCCCCTGAATAGCAATGCTTTGAAACCAAATGTGACATGCTTCCATTGTGGCCGCCCCGGCAATTATGCACATCAATGCTTGGCAAGACAAAGAGGGATGCCCCGAGTCTATCAAGCCCCAACTCTAACTACACCACCAGCTCCAGCGAGACCCTCACCACCCCCGAGGCCAGCGTCCACACCTGCTCAAGTTCCAGCACATGGCTGAATTAACAACGCCACTGTCGAGGAGGCAAACGACGCACTAGACGTCGTTTTGGGTACTCTCTTTGTTAATATAAGCCTAGCTACTATTTTATTTGATTCAGGAGCATCACATTCATTCATGAAAAAGGATTATGCTGCACAACATCAATTTGAAATTCATACACTTCATCCACCATATCAAATTCGATTAAATCAGATCGGTTTTTAAACTGATCAAGTCTGCTGGGACGTAAAAGTGAAGATTCAAGGGGTAGAGTTTTTGGCAAACCTAATAGTAATAAATTCAGAAAGATTGATGTTATGTTAGGGATGGATTGGCTATCCAAAAACAGGGACAAATCGATTGTGCTTAACGGTCTGTTTCAGTCACAAGCGAAGATGGCGAACAAGTCATTTTTGCACCAAAAGTCGTCTCTTCTCATCTCTACTCCCTGGAAGTTAGTACCACTCATGAATCAGAGAAGGCACCAGTGGTATGTGAGAATCTAGATGTATTCCCCAAAGAACTCCTAGGCATGCCTCCTGATCGCAAAGTTGAATTCGTGATCAAGCTTGCACCCGGAACTATGCCAATTTCAAAACGACCGTACCGGATGCCTCCAAATGAGTTGGTAGAATTGAATGAGCAACTCAAGGAACTTCAAGACAAGAGATTCATTAGGCCGAGCTCCTCACCTTGGGGATGTCTGGCCATTTTTGTCAAGAAGAAAGACAAGAGTTTGCGGATGTGTGTTGATTACCGTCCACTAAACGAAGTCACTATCAACAACAAGTATCTGCTTCCGCGGATTGATGATTTGTTTGACCAACTGAGTGGAGCTCAAGTGTTTTCCAAAATGGACTTGAGATTGGGCTACCATCTACTCGTTATGGTCTGTACAAGTACATTGTCATGTCCTTCAGATTGACAAATGCACCGACCTACTTCATGAACCTCGTAAGTGTGTAACCCTGTAGATTCATGCGTAATCGGTTGTGTCGGAAACTTTTTTTCGACCACGAGTTGTTAGCGATTCCTAGCAGGACATAACAATTCCCGAATACACAAAAATTATATCGAACGAACCTTAATGCAATATGATCTACGACTAGGTCCTTATCGCTTACGGCCAGCTCGTATCTCTATACAACTAGTTCATATTTAGTCATGACCAGTTTGTAACTCCTTACGACCAATTAGTGATTATGTTTGTCTAGTCTATGACCAGCTCGTATCTCTATACGATCAGTCCATATCTGGTCAAACTGAATGACCTGCTTGTGTATTCTCCCTTTGCCTCACGATTTCTAGTTGAACTCTAGGTGGGATATTTTTTTCATCTATGGACTATTCAACACTTTCTCGATCAAGTGACGGATAACTTCATGTGGTCGACTCTTCGACCACTAGTGCTATAGCCATGCACTTTGTTTATCTGACCACAACATGGGGCCTAGACATATCTCTCTTGTTATGTTAGGAGTGGCAAATCTCATATCTAACAAGTCACATCTCTCCGCATGTTTCATAGCATACCCAAAAGCTACCTTTATAACTACCAAGTTACGGAGTAGCGTTTGGCAACCCCTAAGTGTACTATTACACATGTAGAAAACCATGCTGATCTCAGGTCTACGGATTATACATCATCATTGTTTGAGACCAACTGATGACATATAAAATCATAACAATCTCAATAGTATCTCAAGGTGGGTCAATCTAACACCATGTTCTCTAACATGTGTTCACATTATTGATTCCATATCCCTATATCCATGATCAGTGAAACATGGTCATTAATCAATACATGTGTTGGTTAATAAGTCACTAGTGTTTCGACCAATCACATCCGACCAGGGATATATTTAGAATGACATCATATAAGTTAAAGAGCTTCACCAACAAGTCACATACTTGTTAATCTTTATAACTGATAATTCATTCAAGGAACATAATAACATTTATTCTATAACTCATAAACATAGACGTGATACAATCATCTCTATGATTTCCTCTAGGGCATATCACCAACAAATGTCTCACAATGTCCTCTGATCTGCATAAAGCTTCAAATTCTCCAGAACAAAACTCCAAGACATTATCAGTACGTAGCTTCTTGGCATGCTTGCTAGTTTGTTTTTCAATGATAATCTTCCACTCCTTCAATGTCTTGAACACAACCAATTTGTGCTTCACGAAATATGGCCAAGCTCTTCTTGAGTAATCATCAATGATGGTCAACATGTAGTCAGCACCTCCAAGAGATGGAATGTGAGATTCTCCCCACAAATTAGAGCAAATATAATCCAATATGCCTTTTGTAGAGTGAATTGTTGTACTGATCTTCACCCTCTTTTGCTTGCCGAAGACACAATGTTCACAAAACTTCAACTTGTTAATACTTTCATCATCAAGGAGATCTCTTTTGCATAACTCTATCATACCAATTTCACTGATATGCCCCAGACACATATGCCAGAGATTAGTAGCATCAGAATCAGATGATTTATTTGAGGCAACAACAACATTACCTGAAATTGTAGTACCTTGCAGATGATATAGGTTGGCAGCTTTCATATCACCTTTCATCACAACAAGAGAACCTTTGGAGATCTTCAGTACTACACCTCCACCTGAATATTTGTAATATTTAGCATCAAGAGTACTCAGTGAGATAATATTTCTCTTCAAACCTAGAATGTGTCGAACATCCGACAAAGTTCTGATTGTGCCATCAAACATTTTAATCTGGATAGAACCAATATGCCTGCAATCTTGCATGGTGAATTATCACCCATCAACACAAAACCACTTGTCGTAGCTTCATAATTCACAAACCAATCTCAGTTCGGACTCATGTGGAAAGTGTAGGCCGTATTAGGATTCCACTCATTGTCGGTTTTAGAATTACATGCAGAGGCAATAAGAATATCTCCATCACAATCTTGCTTAGTAAAAATGGTGGCTTTAGCATAATACTCTTGTTGATCTTTTTTGAAATTGTTATTCCTTTTCTCCTTTTTTTACCTACCAACACTCAGATATGACGTGTTCTTCATTCTTGCAATACTTGCACAACTTGTACCTACCTTTGAAATTTGATCTGCCTTTGTAATCTCTGTTGGAGCTTTTTTTCCTTTTGAATCATCATTTGAACTCATCTCCTGTTGTCTTCCATGAACAACTAGACCTTCTACCTACGAAATTGAACCTTCATTCGGAACCATGAGTTTCATATTTTCCTTCACATGTAGTGCTTCATATACTTCATTAGTGTAAGAGTATCTCGACTATATACAATAGTATCTCTAAACGTAGAGTATGAACTAAGCAATGAGCATAAAAGAATAATACCCAAATCTTCATCATCATATTTTACCTCTATAGACTCAAGATCCAAGACTACTTCTTTAAACACTGCCAGGTGGTTCGATAATGACCCGCCTTCCGCCATCTTGTGCGAATAAATCTTCTACTTCAAATGCATCTTATTGGTTAGATCTTTGGTCATGCAAATATGCTCCAGTTTGAAAACCTCCTGCAAAATAGTATTTAATAGATGAAGATGAATCTAACATAAGGCCTTACGATCTTTTCTTTGCTTCTCCTCAAGTGACCATGCAATGGTCATCTTGTCGATCCTCAATAAAGTGTCATCCAAATCGAGCTAGGATAGAACAGCTCGCATCTTGATGGAGGATCATACTTCAATGTCACCATGCGAAAGAAACCGTAGTTTGGCTAGTAAAATATTGTGTGAACGTAGCAATGCTTGTTAGGATCCCTAGTACATTTTGTGTGTACTCGAAGAAAAGGAGGCTAATTTGTTGGATGATGTCCCGAAGCAACAAGTTTACCTCGGGTTTTTCAGAAATACATAGCAATATCTGGAAGCACACACAACGCTTTGCATAGGGAACACCCTGATTACAAAAGAACACGGTTGTTTTTTATGCCAACACAACTTGCATCATTTTTCTTCTCTATTTTGATATCCTCCTTAATTGAAAACAACTTGAATACAAAGATATGTTTCCTATACTTTCGGTGAGCACTAGCTTGATTCGATACTCATGCCACTACTCCAGGAAACTAGCTCCATTAGCTAAACACACACACAGACGTGCAGCGTGTAAGTGCCATGTAGAAACAAACCAAAGATGCTTAACGTAACAAGATTAATTCAAACAATCAAACCCCCCCAAATCTTGTTATCACTTATTCACCTGAACAAAGTCGATTCTCTGATGCATCTCCATGAACTTGAGCTTCCCAAGTGGCTTGCTCAGAATGTCGGTGACCTGATTACCAGATTCGACATACTCCATTGTAATCTTGCCACTGTCGACACAATCAGGAATAAAATTATAGCAAGTGTCGATATGCTTACTTCTCTCATGGAGCACGAGATTCTTGCTAAGGGAAATCGTTGATTTCTTGTCAACCTTAAGAACAACATGCCTTGGCAAGCCACCATGGTAGCTGCGATGTATTCAACCTCGCAGGATGAAAGAGCCACTACCTTCTATTTCTACTACTGCCAACTGATCAAACTCGAGCCGATGAAAAACACAACTCAAGTAGCACTTTTTTGGTCATCGACATCTCCTGCCATGTCGCTTTCACTGTACCCTAGTAACCTCAGCTCACCAAGCTTATTCCTTGCATAGAAACACCCTAAATTCAGTGTTCCTTTCACATACCTGATGTAACATCGCAAAAATTTGGTCTGTTTTAAAGTTTTAAAAGAAAAATAACCATTTGAATTTTCCAGGTAAAGTTAAAAGCTTAATTGGAATTTTCAGAGTTCAAAAACAATTTAATGTGATTAATGTCAACATCAACTATTATCAAAATTATTTTATTTGGGTTTTATGTACTTGGATGTATTTTATAGATTTTTCTAGAATTTATCTGAGTGCATTTGCTATATTCTATTTGCTATTTGGTTTTTCCGCTATTTTCTAAAAAGAAAAGCTATTGTTAATCTCAGATTTCTTTGGGCTACCTTAGCCCATCCATTTCCCTCGGCCAGCCCAGTTCTCTCTCCGGTTTTTCCTTAAGCTCGGCCCAGGCCTTCATTTCTTTCCACGCACAAAGCCCCGGGTCGTCTATCCTTTTCTTGCACGAGAGGCCCACCCGAGGCCACCTTCCATTTTTTAACTCGACGCCGACCCGAGCCGCCTGAAGCCACCTCCGGATTGCTCGCGACGCTGGCCGCCTTTTTTCCCCGTCAGACGGTCCAAATTTCCGAGCGAGCCGCTTATTTCCTTTTCCGCCGCGCGTGTTTGCGTTGTCTGAAGCCCACCCGAGGCTGCTCCCTTTTCTTTCCCGGTGCACGGAGCCCACCAAGACTGGACCCTTTGCTCCTTTCTGCCGTGGCACACGACTAGCAAATGAGCCACCAAATGAGTCGGGCGTTGTTCTTTCCTTGCGTGCGTGTGGACCAACCGGGAACCAGGCGCTGCCTTTCCATTTTTCTTGCTTCCCTGCCGAGTGGGCCCAGCTAGCCAAGTCGGCATCGTCTTCAACCCGTGGCCGCCAGGGACTCCTGTGTCCTGTTTGAACACGCCATGGTAGCAGCGCCGGCTCCTTTGAAAACCTAGCTCCATGCTATATAAGGCCACCTCCTCGCGTCATATCGATCACGCCGCCATCCTCCACCGAAGCCCTAAACTCCCAATCTCGTTCTCCTTCTCGTTGCACCGGATTTTGTTGAAAAACCGAGGCCGCCGCAAGCTCTTCGCCGTCGGATTGCTCCACCGCTGGACCACCTCACCCGTCCGCCATCTCCGTTGGAGTCGCAAGCTCGTGTTCTACTGGCGACGCGGTCGTCTTCGCCGAGACCTCTACACCACCGCCGCCGTGTTGTCCAAATCCGCCGCCACCTCTCCACACCGATCTGTTCGCCGCTGAGCTCCTAAGGCCATCTTGAGCACCGCCTTTGTGTTCTGGTGATGCCGCTGCAACCGTGCTCTCTTGGTTGTCCTTGGCCGCTTTTGCCTTCACCGCCGCACCCGATGTCCTCCCGTTGCCGATGTCGCCTCGCCACGGCTGGTCTCTGAGCATCTCTCTCTTGCCACCTCATCTCACCAGTCGTGCCACGTCGTCCGGTTCAACTTGTGTGGCGCCCACAAGAACCATGTGGCAGCCCAAAACTCCACCCGAGCCAATCATCCATGGATCCGGTTCACCATGGACCTCTCTCTATGACCAGTGGGCCCCACTTGTCATAATCGTTTTCCTATTTATCTTTTAGCTGAAAATCATTGATGATGTTAGCATGACTCAATTAATTGTTTTTCCTTCAGAGAAACAATTCTCTAATTCTGAAATTCTAATTTCATCATTTTATGTGATCTTCCAAAGCTCATATCTTTTGCATCCGAACTCCGATTGAGTCCATTCAAATTTCTAAATTCAGCTAAACTCAAGATCTATCTATCTGAGATTTTTATTTAATTTTTTTAGTTTATTTGCTCTCTATTATTTATTTATTTTGTTTATTTTCTTGTTTGCGATTAGACGTTGATACTTCGGGAAGCTTGGAGCAAGGAGGAGTCTACCAAGATCAAGATCAATCCCAGGATTTATTCCAAGGCAAGCCGTAGTCCCTTGATCATATTGAACCTATGATTTCAAAAGTATATTGCTTTATACAATTGCATGCTATTTTTATACAAATGGTTTTGGGATTAGTTATTACCTATTGACATTATGCCTCCTTTGATTATTTGAATGCCATGAATCCTTTGTCACCTTAGCATGGGTAATTTTAGTTGGACATACTTATATTGCCAACATGGGTAGCGTATTAATGCTTAGTTCGGCTTAGATGCGATGGGTTTATCATCACATGTGTCATAATGATTAATCTTGACTTAATGATATATGGAATCATGGTGGTGAGCTACTCTTGTTAAAATTTGTGGGAACCATGACGGGGTGAGTCATGGGTCTTGGTTAAACAAAAGGTTTTCGCTCAAGTAGTGGTTGGTGGATAGTGGGGGTGTGGATGGAACACGGATTGGGTTTGTGGTAGTCTTGCCTGAGTAACTTGTCAAGGACTTAATCTTGTGCGCCATTGAACTGGGCCTTAACCGTACAACCACAAGCCTGGTATGGGACGGACCTGGCTGACTAATTAGCAACGTCTTAATTTCGATTCTGTCGTGGGAAGCGTGAGTTATGGGAAACGTATTCTCACAGGCGCAAGAGGGGGGCCCTGTCTGGTTGGAAAGACATTCAGTGTTGAAACCTTAGCGGACAGAATCGGGTTAAGAAAGAGCTTTGTAAAAGCCTTGTGATGATCACTTAAGTCGCACACCCAAGAAAGTGTGGTCAGACTCTTTGAGTTGATTAATCTCTTGTGGGTAAAGCTGTACAACCTCTGCAGAGTGTAAAACTATTCGAATAGCCGTGTTCGCGGTTATGGACGTGCTCGGGGATTTCACACGGGAGATAGAGTTTCTTTAAAAATGAGTCGGAGTGTGGGTGGGAAGTTCACTTGATGAATATAATGTTTGGTTGGTGAACATGTCATTCACTTGGTAGTTTGTGTCGTTTAGTGAATCGGGGATTCACTTATCTTTGGTTTGGTTGGGAAGTGAATGGGAAGTTCACTAGTCGTTTCAAAGAAATTGTTTAATTAGTCATTATTGTTTTCAACTACGCATTTCAATCTATTTATTGTATTTATCGTAAATGCTGCTTTCTGTAAAAGAACCATACAGCTAACCTTGTCAAGCCATGCATGAATACTATTTGCATACATTTCCCTACGGTTTGCTGAGTACATTCAAAAGTACTCATGGCTTGTGCCCTCTGTTTAAATCAGTAGTTGAAGAATATCAAGCTGCCCAAGAGTTCTTCCAGAAGGAGGACTATGAAGGTTTTGCGGATTAGGATGCGTTCTTCACTCGATTGCCTGTGGGCATGTTGAATGGCCTTTTGAAGAGTTTTGTTTCCGCTGCAAGAGTTTTATTTGTTTCTTTAGCCCTGCGTGGCAAGTTAAGTAAACGTTGACCATAAGGTCCTGTTATTATTATTATTTGTTACTTTGAGATCTTTTTAGTTAAATCGAATAAATGGATAGTATTTCATCACTATTTCCTGTGTGAGCTAGCTACTAATCCGGGACTAGTTTGAAAAACACAGAGGGTTCCTGAGATGTATTTTTGGGTCCCGACAGAGGTGGTATCAGAGCCATATCGACTGTAGAACGCAACCTTAGTTATCATGGTCGTTTTAGCTAAAAGCTTCAAAACTTATTTTCTAAATCAAACCATCTTAATTTGATTTAAGTTGTTGTTCTTCTCTCATCTATTCTAATTCTATTCTCATCTCAGTCGATTCTATTCTTATCCTATTCCATTTCTTTTCTCATCTTGTTCTAGAGATCTTGTTCCTTGTCTATGCTGAACGTTGTTTTATAATCTTAGATTGACTTTCTCACCTCAATAATTTCTCTAGTCCGGAAGAAAGAAGTCAAGTTATCAACAATCGTCAAGAGTCCCTTCGTCGATTCATTCTAGTTGAAGTTGAAGAATCCTTGTTCGCTAGATCAGAATAGGGGTCGTCCTATTAGAGTCTTTAGTAGCGTTTTTAGATCGTTGTTGCATTAGGTCTTTATTTGGGTTGTGTAAGTGAGAGTTGTAGTTTTGCTGTCAGGCATTATATTGCAGTCACACTAAGGCTTTAATTTACAGAGTTTATTTGTGCTTTCGTAGCGTTTCAGCTATGTCTTGTTTGCCTTTGGGTATAATCTATTTCCCCTAATTAGGTTGTTTCTATCTTTTCCGCTCTGTTCTATCTCATCTATTGTGCTATTCCCTCTCATCTACATTGCTTTTCTATCTTACCTACTAAAACCTGTGAAGAATCACCGCAGATGGTTGACACTTGCAATACTTCGAGCCGTACTCAGTCAGAGGATGCCAATGCCAATGTCAATGCTAGTGGCCAGACATCGAGACTGGTCGCAGAGACCAAATATGGCACAACTTCTAGCAGCTCAAACTCAATTCATGAGTGCCATGATGCAGAACATGAATGCCATGATGACCCAACAAAGCCGCATCACTTGCCGCAATAGTCAACTTGTTGAACCGTAATAGTCGAGTAATCAGAATAATCAAGCAGCAGCTGTTCCGCCGCCAGCTCATCATCACTCCAAGCTATCAGAGTTCATGAGGACTCGCCCGCCTACGTTTTCTCATTCATCCGAACCTTTGGACGCAGAAGATTGGCTTCGTTCAGTTGAGAAAAAGCTCGTCATTACTCAATGCAATGATCGTGAGAAGGTTCTTTATGCTTCACATTAGTTGGAAGGTACAGCCGCAGAATGGTAGGAGAACTACACCGCAGCGCATGAGAATTCGCATGCCATTACTTGGGAGGAATTTTCAACAGCTTTTCGTCAAGCACATGTTCCAGATGGTATTGTGGAAATGAAGAAGAATAAATTTCGTGAACTACAGCAAGGAAACATGTCAGTGGGTGAATATCTCAACAATTTCACTCAACTTTCTCGCTATGCTTCGGAAGATGTTGCTACAGATGGTGCACGTCAGAAGCGATTTAAGCATGGACTCAACCCTATTTTGAAAGTGCAAGTTGTTGGAAATGATTATGTGGATTTTCAGCATATGGTGGATAAAGCCGTACTCATAGAAGATTCTCGCCGTGAGTTGGACGACTCTCGCAAAAGGAAGATGATACAACATGGAGTTCAACAGCATCAGCTTCAAAGAGCCAGGACCAATGCTTAGCAACCTTCTCGTCCCAATAATTTTTCTACCGGATTCAGAACCCCAGCACCAGTATCGCATGTAGGGAACACAGGAATTCCCAATGTCAACAACAGCAACAATAATCAACCTCAGAGGAACCCCAATCATGGCGTAGGAGTTACTTGTTTCAATTGCCATCAGACAGGTCACTATGCCAACAAGTGTCCACAGAAGCAAGGCCTGACACCAATTCCTTTCAATTTGGGAGCTACACCAGCCAAGACTGCGTTGCCAGGAGTAGGAAGAGGAGCGCCTCAGACTCCAAGTCAAGCCACCAGGACTCCATCAACTGCAACAAGAGGAAGGCTGAACCACGTCACTGCAAAAGAAGCTCAACCAGTTCAGAGCGTCGTTTCTGGTAAGTCTTTAGGTTAAAC
Source organism: Phyllostachys edulis (assembly GCA_036346405.1). NCBI lineage: Eukaryota > Viridiplantae > Streptophyta > Magnoliopsida > Poales > Poaceae > Phyllostachys > Phyllostachys edulis. The sequence goes on along the minus strand of CM070563.1, from coordinate 45,566,452 downwards.
CCGCGTCAGAACCTATTCTCTAGTCAGCCCGAATCTCGGGGACGAGATTCCTTGTAAGGGGGGTAGGTTTGTAACATCCCAAAAATTTGGTCTGTTTTAAAGTTTTAAAAGAAAAATAACAATTTGAATTTTCCAGGTAAAGTTAAAAGCTTAATTAGAATTTTCAGAGTTCAAAAACAATTTAATGTGATTAATGTCAACATCAACTATTATCAAAATTATTTTATTTGGGTTTTATGTACTTGGATGTATTTTATAGATTTTTCTAGAATTTATCTGAGTGCATTTGCTATATTCTATTTGCTATTTGGTTTTTTCGCTATTTTCTAAAAAGAAAAGCTATTATTAATCTCAGATTTCTTTGGGCTACCTTAGCCCATCCGTTTCCCTCGGCCAGCCCAGTTCTCTCTCTGGTTTTCCCTTAAGCTCGGCCCGGGCCTTCATTTCTTTCCACGCGCAAAGCCCCGGGTCGTCGATCCTTTTCTAGCGTGAGAGGCCCACCCGAGGCCGCCTTCCTTTTTTAACTCGACGCCGAATTCGAGCTGCTCGGGCCACCTCCGGATTGCTGCACGTGGGCGCTGCTCTTTTTCCCGTCAGACGGTCCAAATTTCGAAGCGAGCCGCTTATTTCCTTTTCCGCCGCGCGTGTTTGCGTTATCAAGCCCAAAAGGCAGCTCCCTTTTCTTTCCCAGTGACGTGAGCCCGGCAGCGCCGACCTTTTGTTCTTTTCTCGTCAGGGCACACGACTAGCAGCCGAGCGGCCCAAATGAGCTGGCCTTGTTCTTTCCTTTGCGTCTGCGTGGACCAGCAGGAACGAACCAGCCTTTTCCATTTTTCTTGTTTCCCTGCCGAGCGGGCCCAGCTAGCCAAGTCGGCATCGTCTTCAACCCGTGGCCACTAGGGACACCTGTGTCCTGTTTGAACATGCCATGGCAGCAGCGCCGGCTCCTTTGAAAACCTAGCTCCAGTGCTATGTAAGGCCACCACCTCGCGTCATATCGATCGCGCCGCCATCCTCCACCAAAGCCCTAAACTCCCAATCTCGTTCTCCTTCTCGTTGCACCGGATTTTGTTGAAAAACCGAGGCCGCCGCAAGCTCTTCGCCGTTGGATTGCTCCACCATTGACCTCCTCACCGGCCGCCATCTCCGTTGGAGTTGCAAGCTCGCGTTCTCGCCATGACGCGTTGTCTTCGCCGAGGACCTCTACACCGCCGCGCCGTGTTGTCCAAATCCGACCGCCGCCTCTCCACACCGATCTGTTCGCCGCTGAGCTCCTACGGCCATCTTGAGCATCGCCTGTTTCTGTTGATGCCGCTGCAACCGTGTCCTCTTGGTTGTCCTTGGCGCCTCTTTTGCCTTCGCCGCCGCACCCGATGTCCCACTGGGTTGCCGATGTCGCCTCCGCCATGGCTGGTCTCTGAGCATCTCTCTTGCCACCTCATCTCACCAAAGTTAGCGCCACGCCGTTAGTTCGCTTGTGTGGCGCCTCCGTCAGCAGCCATGTGGCAGCCCAAAACTCCACCCGAGCCAATCATCCATGGATCTGGTTCACCATGGACCTTTCTCTATGACCAGTGGGCCCCACTTGTCATAATCATTTTCCTATTTATCTTTTAGCTGAAAATCATTGATGATGTCAGCATGACTCAATTAATTGTTTTTCCTTCAGAGAAACAATTCTCTAATTCTGAAATTCTAATTTCATCATTTTATGTGATCTTCCAAAGCTCATATCTTTTGCATCCGAACTCCGATTGAGTCCATTCAAATTTCTAAATTCAGCTAAACTCAAGATCTATCTATCTGAGATTTTTATTTAATTTTTTGAGTTTATTTGCTCTCTATTATTTATTTATTTTGTTTATTTGCTTGTTTGCGATTAGACGTTGATACTTCGGGAAGCTTGGAGCAAGGAGGAGTCTACCAAGATCAAGATCAATCCCAGGATTTATTCCAAGGCAAGCCGTAGTCCCTTGATCATATTGAACCTATGATTTCAAAAGTATATTGCTTTATACAATTGCATGCTATTTTTATACAAATGGTTTTGGGATTAGTTATTACCTATTGACATTATGCCTCCTTTGATTATTTGAATGCCATGAATCCTTTGTCACCTTAGCATGGGTAATTTTAGTTGGACATACTTATATTGCCAACATGGGTAGCGTATTAATGCTTAGTTCGGCTTAGATGCGATGGGTTTATCATCACATGTGTCATAATGATTAATCTTGACTTAATGATATATGGAATCATGGTGGTGAGCTACTCTTGTTAAAATTTGTGGGTACCATGACGGGGTGAGTCATGGGTCTTGGTTAAACAAAAAGGTTTTCGCTCGGGCGAGTGGTTGGTGGATAGTGGGGGTGTGGATGGAACACGAATTGGGTTTGTGGTAGTCTCGCCTGAGTAACTTGTCAAGGACTTAATCTTGTGCGCCATTGAACTGGGCCTTAACCGTACAACCACAAGTCTGGTATGGAACGGACCTGGCTGACTAATTAGCAACGTCTTAATTTCGATTCTGTCGTGGGAAGCGTGAGTTATGGGAAACGTATTCTCACAGGCGCAAGAGGGGGGCCCTATCTGGTTGGAAAGACATTCAGTGTTGAAACCTTAGCGGACAGAATCGGGTTAAGAAAGAGCTTTGTAAAAGCCTTGTGATGATCACTTAAGTCGCACACCCAAGAAAGTGTGGTCAGACTCTTTGAGTTGATTAATCTCTTGTGGGTAATGCTGTACAACCTCTGCAGATTGTAAAACTATTCGAATAGCCGTGTTCGCGGTTATGGATGTGCTCGGGGATTTCACACGGGAGATAGAGTTTCTTTAAAAATGAGTCGGAGTGTGGGTGGGAAGTTCACTTGATGAATATAATGTTTGGTTGGTGAACATGTCATTCACTTGGTAGTTTGTGTCATTTAGTGAATCGGGGATTCACTTATCTTTGGTTTGGTTGGGAAGTGAATGGGAAGTTCACTAGTCGTTTCAAAGAAATTGTTTAATTAGTCATTATTGTTTTCAACTACGCATTTCAATCTATTTATTGTATTTATCGTAAATGCTGCTTTCTACAAAAGAACCATACAGCTAACCTTGTCAAGCCATGCATGAATACTATTTGCATACATTTCCCTACGGTTTGCTGAGGACATTCAAAAGTACTCATGGCTTGTGCCCTCTGTTTAAATCAAGAGTTGAAGAATATCAAGCTGCCCAAGAGTTCTTCCGTATGAGGACTATGAAGGTTTTGCGGATTAGGATGCGTTCTCCACTCGATTGCCTGTGGGCATGTTGAATGGCCTTTTGAAGAGTTTTGTTTCCGCTGCAAGAGTTTTATTTGTTTCTTTAGCCCTGCGTGGCAAGTTAAGTAAACGTTGACCATAAGGTCCAGTTATTATTATTATTTGTTACTTTGAGATCTTTTTAGTTGAATCGAATAAATGGATGGTATTTCATCACTGTTTCCTGTGTGAGCTAGCTACTGATCCGGGACTAGTTCGGAAAACACAGAGGGTTCCTGAGATGTATTTTCGGGTCCCGACACCTGAGTACATGCTTCACGGTTGCTATGTGCTCGGTTGTGGGTTTCTCCATGAAACGGCACATAATCCCCACTGCATATGCTATGTCTAGCGTTATGTGCACCAAATATCTCAAGCTTCCAACCACACTGCGATAGAAGATTTCATCTAAAGGTGGATTAGTGCTCAATTTCCTAAGTTCTAACTTGGCCTCCATGGGGGATTGAATCAAATCGTAGTCCTGCATGCCACACCAGTCCAGTATCTTGCTTTCATAACTTAATTGACAGAGGTATGTGCCCTGGCTCATTTTGGTGAACATCAATACCAAGATAATAACTGAGTAGGCTCAAATCACTCATACTAAACAAATGTTTCATCTCATTCTTGAACCTCTCAATGTCTTCAGCATGTGAGCCGGTGATGATCAAATCATCTACATACACACCAACAAGTAGAACTGAATTTTTGGTTCTTCTTTTGTAGACTGCATGTTCCAAAGGGCTTTTCTCAAAATCAAGTGACAACAAACTCTTGTCTAGTTTAGAATTCCAAGATCTTGGCACTTGCCGCGGCCCGTAGAGTGCCTTGGTTAGTTTAAGAACCTTTTTCTCATTATTAGGGCTCACAAAGCCAAGTGGTTGTGCCACATAAACCTCCTCTTCCAATTCACCATTAAGGAATGCTGATTTCACATCCATGTGGTGCACTTCCCATCCCTCATGTGCTGCTATGGCGACGAGTAATCTTACAGTTTCTAGTCTTGTGACCAAGGCATGAACTTCCTCAAAATCTACCCCCTGCTTTTGAACATACCCCTTTGCCACGAGTCCAGCATGCTAGCAAACATACTGGTTGTGCTAGGTGGAGATCAAGGACATACATCTTGTTTCTCGATCCCTTGACCTTGGCAAGTAATCTTCCCTGCCCATCAAAGATACTCAAATACCCATCTTCCACTACAGCTCTACAACCATGCTCATCGAGCTGGCCAATACTTACTATACTACTACACAAATTTGGAATATATTAAACATCAGTGAGTACCTTGTGCTCTTTGTTTTGACACTCTAAGAGTACTATCCCATGCCCACATATGTTCACAATTAAGCCATCACCAAACTTCAAGTGCCCTTTATTGAATCACCTAGTTCAGAGAACATGCTTTTGCAGCTGGTCATATGATTACTTGTGCCAGTGTCAATGTACTAAATGACACTGCATTGCATCTCCTTGGATCCCAGTTAAGCACAACCTTGTCCTCATTGAGCATCACTTCATCAGATACTGCATCGATGGACTGAGCAAGCTTGCAGGTTTCGGCCATGAGCAATGCTGGTTCATCATCATCACACTTCTCCACAACAAGAGCCTTCTCATCTTTATTATTGGAACAGCACTTGGACGTGAAATACCCATAGTTTTGGCACTCGTAGCAGCGCACCTTGGCTTTGTCAAATTTTCACTCACGATGATTGATGCTGTTGCCACATTCGCCTTCGTGACACCCACGAACGCACCATCACCCACGACCATGCCCACGCCCATGCCCACAGTCACCACTGTTCCCTCTCCCTTTAGACGAATTTGATGAGTTTTCATCACTGGTCTTCAGCTGGCCAAAAACCTCCTCGATGGTCATGGTTTTTTCAGCCACGTAGGAGTCCTCAATCCTCTCTCCTAGTGTGCGCATTTTGCTGAGCACCATAGTGAATCTCATGGCAAAATTATCCACAGGCTCCCCTTCAGGCATCAGGAGTTCATCAAACTATGTCTTGAGGGTTTGCAGCTTTGCTCTTGTCACTCGGTCGGTCCCTACGTACATGGATTTCAACGCACTCCATGCTTCTTTGGTCGTCTTCTTGTCAGCGAGAAGAAGCAGCTTCTCCTCGCTCACTCCTTGGTAGATGGTCGCGAGCGCCATCATGTCGTGTTGGTTGTCGACCTCCCAGCGGCATCCTCCATTGCGTCCCATGCACCCTGTGCCTCCATCTATACTCGCATCTTCATAGACCATGCCACGTAATTGTTGCTGGTCAACGACGGACACTAGAGGGAGACGCTCCCCTCCTTCGCCAGAGCCTTTGACGATGCCTCTCCATCGCCAGTGACTCCACTTCCCAGCCACCGTGGCATAATCTTGGGCATACAAGGATGAACAACACTAGCTCTAATACCAAATGTCGAAAATATAGAGCAAAATATGGACGCACACACAACGCTTTGCACTGGGAACACCCTGATTACAGAAGAACACAGTTGTTTTTTACACCAACACAACTTTCGTCATTTTCTCTATTCTATTATTCTCCTTAACTAAAAACAACTTGAATACAAAGATATGTAGCTTGGACTTTCGGTTAGCACTAGCTTGATCCGGTACTCATGCCACTGCTCCGCACTACTACAGAAAAGGTCTTCACATACGGTTCAAAAACGTCATTACAGATGGTTTCCAGAGCCGTCTGAGTTTATGGGTCAGTGATGACATGAGGTGATCACAAACGGTATTGGAACCATCTGTGATGCATGATATCACAGACGGTTATTAACTCAGAACTATCTGTGATATATGACTATCACAGACGATTCATGTCTAGAGCCGTCTGTGATAACTGTCTATCACAGACGATTCTAAACACGAACCATCTGTGATAACGGTCTATCACAGATGGTTCATATTTAGAATCGCCTATGATATATAAATAAAGCCTCCAAGCAATGGTCGCTTGTGCCTTTAAAAATATAACTATATATATATATATATATATATATATATATATATATATATATATATATATATATATATATATATATATATATATATATATATATATATATATATATATATATATATATATATATCGTTTGTAGTTTCCACCACTTTCGAGCGGTCATGAGGAGGATGACACAATCGCCACGGGCAACCTCTCATCGAGCCTACCAAATTCAAGAAGTGAGGTTGCAAGAGAATGCGTGTGGACATACAATTACCTAACCAACCATTTCTTGATGTGAAGTCCAATTACCTATCGACGACATGCATTCTGTAATTGTATGTCCACGCTTTCTCTTGCGTTTCCCACTTCTTGAACTTGCAGTTCGATGATTGGTTGCCCGTGACAAATGCCTCATCCTCCTCACGACCCACCTAAAGGGTCAGACTACAAACTATATATATATATATATATATATATATATATATATATATATATATATATATATATATATATATATATATATATATATATATGAAGTTGGTTTTAAAGGCACAAGCAACCACTACTTGGAGGTTTTATAGAGAAGAGATCAGAATATAATGGTAGGACGATACGCACTGGAGGCAAGGAGGAGAACTTGACCTGGGACACAAATCTGAAAAGTTAATTGCGTACCAAGCCCCATCCAAACCACATCGATCCCATGTAAGCTAACCAAGAACAAAGAACCCAGATCAATAACCCTCAAGACCCATCGAGAGCATTAACCAAACCCACCATTTTGCCCCATTCATTTTTGTCAATCAACCCACAAAGATGAACTAAGCAAGATGCACGTAATGCACCTACACCAATAGCCTTCGCCACATCACAGAGCTTAGGGACTATTAATATGAACTAATTATCAATTCAATTTTAGCATAAGACTATTAACATCATTACATCACGTAACAAGGGGACTATTAATATGAACTAGTTATCAATTCAATTTCAATATAAGACTATTAACATCATTGATCGCTTCAACAAAGATGACAAAGAAGACCAAGGGTGTCCAAACCCACCACACCAGTAGTAGCCTCGACATCCATCACAAAGCACTAGCCATTTTCATCACAGAGCAAGGGGGTAGAGATAGAGAGGGAGTAAGGTAGGGTGATACCTCAGTACAACGCAACCACAGCGGTGACCTCACCACCAGCACAACCCTCATCCATCTCCTTCACCTTGCATAAATCACACAAACATCAGGACACAACTTAAGGCTCAAGCATAAAAATCAAACTCAACAAAAGACATTAAGCTAACAGATCTAGAGGAGAATAGAGGGAGGATGGGGAAAGCAAAGCCAAGGGGGCCAAGGCCCGAGCGCAGGATGCCAAGCAGGAGAACCAAGCCATGGACGCGGGTAGGCAGTAGGTGCAGGTGGCGGCACAGTGGATTGGGTGGCGGCATCACCCTGAAACTGCAGAAGACACTCCTATCGTACGAGTGTCCTGTGCAGTGCATAGTGGTGTCACAACCAGCGGCGATGGGAAGAAGGGCGGCAACGGTGACGGGGTCAGGCAACAACGTCGAGGTGGGGAGGGCAACAGACGAGAGTAAGTGCGCTGGGGAGTGACGAGTTAGGGCGAGCACAAACCCTAGCAGCCGGGCTTCTACTAATAAAGAGACTTATCACAGACGGTTCTATTATGGAACCATCAATGATAGTTATCACAGACGGTCCCATATTATAGACGGTTCCATAATAGAACCGTCCATGATATGGGACATATCACAGACAGTTCCATAATGGAACCGTCTGTGAAATGGTTTTTCTCAAGTATATTATCTTGTATATACACTTACATGCATGAAGAAATTACATGTTTATATGTCAATTTTTTCATTTAAATACTGCTGAAAATTTGCTTTAACTATATATATACATACACACACACACACACACACACATACATATATATATATATATATATATATATATATATATATATATAAGAGAGAGAGAGAGAGAGAGTAATAATTCAACATATAATTAATATAGTAACTCCACCTCCAAACTAGATTTCTTTTTTCATTTTGGAATTTTCATATGGCCAAACAAATGTGGCTAGTCACTTCTTACAAAAGATTAAAAAAGTAGAAACCTACAAATAAACAAAGTTTTTCTAGTAGCGGAGGTAGGTCGCTATCTCCGCTCTTCAATACTTCAGAGGCGGCGGCGGCGATTTATTCGTGATCGAATGAAGCTCGAATACGCCCACCCACTTACGCTGCTCGCTCGAGTGTCTCCCAAGACCCTTGGACTGTTGAACTAAGAAGAGTTGAGCCCATAGGCTCTCTTCCTTGCTTGAGGGGTCTCGGCACCGTCGACTCATGCCGCCGCCGCCGATTAAGTAGTCCCAAAGGACGGCAAGCCTCCTGGAGACGTGCAACGTCATTGTGGAGGACCATGTCGATGACGCGGTAAACTCGCCGAAAGTGGGAGATCACTCGGAAGACGTGGTGGAGGAAGATGTTAAGACGACGGAAGGTGGCCGTCACCTGCTCCGACAAATTCTCGGACAGAGGAGTGAAGACACTGTTGAAACAGTGTTCTTCCGCAGCATCCGCTAACGTACAACGAAAGAGGTGCTTGTACAGTACGGCCAGGTAGGCCATCAATGCCGGTGACAAGGAAACAGAAGAGGTAGACATTTCTGTTATATGTGTGGGGATGATCATCTTCGATGGCAGATGATCCTTTTTATAAAACATGGAATAAATTCAAAGCATGAGACGAAGAGACGACGAGAAGCGTATGCATTGATGCGACGAAGAGACGATCGGGAGCCGGGCAAGATATTGAGGCGACGAAGAGATGACGATCGGCGATTTATCAAAGAAACTCATCGGGCTTCACCGAGCAGAGCGATATTATCACGCATATTATTAACAATAACCGCCGTGATACTTCACAGACGGTTTTAGTTATGAACCGCCTATGATATTACCTCTTCACGAGCGGTTTTAGCGCAGCTTAAGAATACGCATTTGTCTCTAAACCAAAACCGTCAGTGATTGAATAATACGACGGTTTTGGTCAACCGTCTGTGATGAGGCGTCCAGTATTAGCCTTTTTGTAGTAGTGCCGGGAGACTAGCTCCATTAGCTAAACACACACGCAAATGTGGAGCGTGTAAGTGCCATGCAGAAACAAACCAAACATGCTTAATGTAACAGATTAAGTCTAATAGGGTTTGATGCTGAGAATACTTTTTTTTTTGCTATATTCTTCTCATCTCTGCTCTGGTCGCGTGTACGACAGCTTTTGTAGATGGTTGGCAGGCTGAATGCTCTACTTGACTCTGCTTCAACTTCGGCTCAGACAAGTACTGGGCTTTGGACTCAGCATGAAGAAACGTGCGGCCTCCACTTCAAATTCGACAAACGACTACAGATCAATACGTCAATTTGCCAAGCCATCGAGACCACGACAAGATGTTGTAACGATGTTGACTAGATGTCGTATGTGCTCTGATACCACTTGTTGTTAATAATGCACAGAAAAATAGGAACGAGAGACACCCATTTTACGTTGAAAAGTCTTCCGGGAAAAACCATAGACGCACAAAGATAATATCACCATATGAGGAGATGCTTACAGTGAAGCTCATGCTCTTTCATATGAACTACAGTGATATATTTATAGGAGTGCATAAAAGACTCCATTTATGAGTACAACTATGAGTTAGAATAAGAAACGAAATTCATATCACACTCAAACTCAATATGTATTAATGTACTTTCTGTGCATGCATGTGCCACAGCAAACGGTGTGGACCTACGTACCTACGTAACTACCAACCGATGGATTGAGAGGCACGTACGTAGTACGTGATAAAATCATGCATGGAATGGACGGCCTTAATTGGCAATCTTCAATTTTGGCGCCAAAATTGAATTAGCCGATCTCACGACCCGATCAATCGAGCTGTATCGATCAATGCAGACGCCTATATAAGCCATGCGTTGCTTCTCCTTGCTCTTCACCCATATCCACTACTTCACATACAAAAGCAATTTGCTAGCTAGCAAATAGCTAGGGTTCGACAATGCCATCTCGCAGAGTTCTCTTGGGCGTTTGCGCCGTTCTGATGGCGATCGCCGTCGCCAACGCTGAGGGCGAGGCGGCGCCGGTCGTCATCGGCCTGGCCAAGTGCGCCGACTGCACCAGCAAGAACATGAAGGCCGAGGAAGCCTTCAAGGGTAAGCTTTCATTCACTAGTACTACTGTCACTGCACCTACTATATATAAAGAGATCTCACTGTTGTTTTCCTATGGGTGTACTACTTTTCAGGTCTCCAGGTGGCCATCAAGTGCAAGAACAGCAAGGGCGAGTACGAGAGCAAGGCTGTCGGCACACTCGAGGGCTCCGGGGCATTCAGCGTCCCCCTCGCCGCCGACCTCCATGGCGCCGACTGCTTCGCGCAGCTCCACAGCGCGGCGAACGCGCCGTGCCCCGGGCAGGAACCGTCCAAGATCGTGCCTCTGTCCAAGGGCACCTTCGTCGCCGTCGCCGGCAAGACCCACTACGCGTCGGCGGAGTGCTCCTCGTCGACCATCTGCGGACCGATCAAGAAGCACTTCTTCGACCACTTCCACAAGAAGCCCGTGCCGCCCAAGCCCGAGCCCAAGCCGCAGCCCCACCCGGAGTACCACCCTGTCCCTCCCACGCCGACGTACGGCCCGCCGTCGTCGCCGACTCCGATCTACCACCCTCCGGTCAAGCACTAAAAGCTGAAGGATGTGATCAATGATCGACGTGGCGATAAGTTGCATGCGTGGCTCGTTTGGTCTTAATTTATATGATTTGCTGCCTTGTTAGTCTCTCCAGAATAACGGTTATTATGCTATAAGTGTGTCAGACAGGTGTGTGTTGGTGTTGTGTTTTGTTCTCTACATGACTTTTTATGAAGTAATTTAATCTGCGAAGCCAAAATGGCATGAGGTATTTTGCAGACATCGAAGTTTATACGAAAAATTGAATTCCATTGAGCCATATCATCTTAAATGTTCCAGCCAATGGATATGATTTAGGACAAATTATAGTAGCATCCACGTCAAAAAAAAAAGATCATCCAAGTTTGTTTAAGCACTGCCTACAAAGCCACCTTCACCTGCTGGAGTTGTCTAAAGAGTATTTGAGTATTTTATTATTAAAAAGTACTCAAATTTGGAGGACTCGGATGCACATCAATAGTTTTCTCCCTGTATAAACCAACCCTTCCACCGTACCCCAATATAAGGGCTGTCTGAATTGCTGTCTATAAAATTTGATTATGATTTGGGTTGTTGCTAAATTTTTGTACTATAAAAAAAAATAGTAACACTTGTGTCCATGCGCGCTGTGTACATGAAATCCAGGCAGTCGAATCGCTCGCACGCGTTTTGGCGCCCGTAGCTCTTTGCTTCATTGACGTGGCAGCTAGGGTTGGTTGCATTAAATACATTAATGGTTTGATAAACAAGCTTTAAACGAAGATATTTTCTAAAGCGAGTGTTTGATTTGTTATCCGTTTGAACCGTTGTGTTTCTTGTCATTTAATCAACAAAATAAGACTTATGTTGATATATTTTGGTGCAAAAAAGATGTCATGTAGGATGCACGTGCCACTCACAACTTTAGCAAATTTTGGTATGGCAGCAATCAAAACACATTAATTTCAGTATTTTCTATGAATTGGTTTGACTACAATCTAAACATATTTTTTTACGTGATTTTTTGTATTATCTATATTTTAATATTACCAAAATTTTAATATAACTACGAAGAATCCAAACAGGCCTGTAGACTCCCCCGTCTATCCGCGGCTATGGGTTTCAGACGTACGAACCTTTCACATCTTACCTGGCACATCTCACATCTTAACAAACACATCTTTGTTGGGAACTCTAGTCCTTTTATAATATAATATCAACATAAATATCAACCATGGATTCCCCACTCTTTTCACGATACTAGGAATTAATTGCACATAACGATTAGGATGTTGAAATTAAGTTTATTATTCTGTTCAACTAATTAAATATATTCACTTTGGCACTTGTTTAAAAAAAATCCCCTAAAAGAGAACTTAACTTACATCTTGTTAGCATTACACTTGTTATGCGCAGGAATCATTATTCTCGTGCACTGTTTATGTATGTAAACAGTACTGCTGAATAGATTGGATTAGTTAAGTAGTTTCCTTTGTTAGTAAGTTAATCCGAGAGTTCAGGGACTACGACTGATATCTCCTATTGTTTAGGATTGCAATAATTAGTTAAGGCCTTACCTCTACTAGAATAAAACCTGCGCATGGCTACAACCAGTGTTAGGGCAGAGGAAAGCAAGTATTTTTATGTGTGTATTGGTTTTTTTTCGGTAGTGGGTGATGAAACGTGTGGAACAACAATGGCTACCGTTTGTTTGGTATGGTTTCTATACAATGTAATTTTCTAAATGTTCTGAAGATGTTGTTCTATGTATGTGTGGGTGAGGGTTTGGGGGTACACATATAGTTTTAGTTGTTTTTTTCAATGGCATCAATGTGGATCATCGTTAGGCATAATGGCGTGTTTAGGTTCATATTTAGATAATTGTACCTCCATACGTGAGTTTTACACAAATAATAGATAACTTAGCAGTATATAAGTATATTAGTATTGAGCTACAACATGTACAGATCAGTATTAGATAGGCATAATGAGTAGTAAACGGAGGTGAAATTAACGTTAAAGAAACTTAGCTAAAACATGTACAAATTAGAAGTAGATAAGCATAATGAACAGGAGCCGGAAATAAAATGAATGTTAAAGAAACTCGAAAACGTGGGTACCTAAGCCAATACATAAATCATCACGATAATCATGTATTGTCACTACTACAGAAAAGGCCTTCACAGACGGTTCAAAAACGTCATCACAGACGGTTTCGTAAGCCGTCCGAGTTTATGGGTCAGTAATGACATGAGGTCATCACAGACAGTTTTCGAACCGTCTGTAATACATAATATCACAGATGGTTATTAACTGCAAACCATCTGTGATAATCTACTATCACAGACGGTTTGTAGATAAAACCGTCTGTGATATTCTTTTGCATTAATAAATCTAATTATGTTTATTGGCTAGCCTCAGGAAATGCTAGCCATGCCCTCTGAAACAAGCACATCCAATTCGCATTCATTTCATAAGCAAGCACATCAAATTCGCATTCATTTCAGAAACAAGCACATCCAATTCACAAATCAATTAACTAAAATTAACCATTAATGTACATTTACACACATGTCATTTAGTTTAATCTTATCCCAATCAAGTTCGATCTACACTATGGAAACTCCCATCTGGATTTATGACCTGACTATTCAGGAATGACGCAAGGCGTGATCGAACTTTTATGAGCTCGCTCTGTTCCAACGCAGTTTCGATGATAGTCGCAACCTGTCGCTAGGAAGATTAAATTCGTGCTTATATAAATTGGTAAGTATATATGAAATAATTGTTGCAAGATTGACAAACCTGAGGATCATTGGTGATCGTGGAGCCAATGAGTAGTTCCATGTTGTGGCAATATAGTATCCACAGACGTTGCAGCCCGATGGCTGTTGGTGGCACTACAAAATAGAATTGGTTAGTTCGAGAGGCATTACTACGAAGTGTTATATAGGATTAATGTATACTAGCTAGCAAGTACCGGGAATTTTAGATCGTGTGACAGCGTCCTTCCCTTGTTTTCCCCTCCTTTAGCATAGTACACGCCGAACGCCCTACGTGACTCCAAGAAGTTAGCCTTAGCCATTGCAAAGGAAGGAAAGACTACAATAGAGTTTCTATGGAGGAAATGTGTTTACCTATTGATTAAATGCCAGATAACTGCGAAGTTGTGAGGTGTACTCTGTAGGGAATCTAGGTATATTACCGAGCTCCATTTTGGTATAATTACAATTAGAATCCAGTGGAACCTACACAGGTATATCACCACGGTCATTAAACCTAAGTTCGTGTTGCTTATAAAGTACAAATCAACAAGTATAGCCAGTAGTGCAACACTTACTCCTGGTTGTAGGGCAAAAGTATGTATTCCTTGTTGCGGCGAGCCAGCAAAAACGCTATAATGTAATCCTCGACGAATGTTGCATTCTCCCTGATGGTTTGCTTGGAGACCACGTGTGGGTCAAGAAAACCTACCGGTGAATTCCTTCTTCCGGCTTCAGACATCATGTATCTATATACAAAAGCAAGGAGTTATATATAACATTTATCGGTATTGCACGAATATTGACCGTGATTGTACACACTTACAGTGTCCAGCATCGCATGAGTGAGACGTCGAGTTGGTCGAGGTTGAAGAGACAGAACAAGTCCTCGAAGGTCACCATGAAGACACAGTCTTGAAGCTCATGGTTAAAATGAACCTTCTTGAACTTGACGGTGACACCCGAGCATCGTTGTTCATCCATCTTGTTGGCATGTTCCATGTACCATGCATGCAATGTCGTGCAAGCCGATCCTAGGGTAGGGCTGTCTAACCTCTCGACCAACGTCTCGCCTAGCATGAATTTCTGGGCCAACGGCAAGAAGGGGATATCAGAATAGGAGTCGACTATCTTCGATTTGCCCTTGCTGCCTCGCTTTGTAGAGGTCGACTTCACAAGAGTCGACTAAGCACGAGGTGTAGATCGATGCATCTAATGCACCGGGCCCTTGCCGTGTCGGTGCAGTAGCTTCGCGCGGTCGGGCCTCGTGGACTTGATACCGCTGCAGATATTCCAAAGAAGTTGACACCGAGCAGTAGCTCGTGCAGATGTCCCCTTGGGCCATCGGATGAATGTTCCAACGGCTTGCTCTAGAGTCATGATCTCGCTGCTTGGGGAATATGCAATGACGGCCCGAAATTGGCACAAACACCATCCACATTCACTTTTGCGAAACCTGGCGTTAGATTTACACTATGCACCAAAGCCTCAACACCAGATGGATACACCTAGCCCCAAGTAGCATCTAGGGCAACAGAGGCATATCTCACTTGGAGCTTGCACTTCAAAGCCACCTACATAACGATACAAAATTAGCTACTCCAGCAGGCCTATCAATGGATCGAGCATTTCAGAGATAATAATTATTACCTAGATATCATCGACAGGAAATCTGTCGTCGCCTATTGGGGTAGGGTTAGGGTTGCTCGGAAGTTTGGGGGGCTGGCTAGCACAGTAGGGGCAGGGGCTTGCAACTGATTTGGGATTTGTAATTCCCTAAGCCTTTCTCAAAGCTCTCCAGCTGCCATTGCGTCGCAGCTCTGACGCGATCATCGAGCTCATCTCTGAGGGATTCACAAATCTCATCTTTGAGGGATTCATGAATCTCCTCTCGTAGCTTTGCATCGCGCTCGGCTTTAGCTCTCTTCCTACTCCGGTATGATCCGGGGTCCGCTTGGAACCAATCTGCCCATGTAACATAAACACCAGCGCCTCTCGTGCGACCCGGATGCTCGTTGTTTCCTATGGTCATGAGAGTATATCTCTCCTCGTCACTCGAATGAGCCTTGGGAAGATTGTGCACTCGATGTTACCTGCAATAGCCCGACATGTCATTTCACTTCCTATAAAGTTATGGAGTAATTACAAACTAGGTAGTTCGATATCTTACCAAAGCGCCGACACTTCTGGTCTCATGGGTTTGAAAGGAGACTTCCCGAGATGTGGTACATAACCTCCCAAATAACCGGTTTGGCGCGCATCGCTGATCTCGAGAAATGGCAGGAGACATTCGAACGGCTTGCCTACTGGTCCTGATCCCTCCATATCGGGATTTTACCCGCATACCCAACGGTGCCGAATCTGTGGGGGTGCTTGTTTTTTGCCTAGAGGGTCGTGTGCACCGCACTTTCACTCCTAAATTCATCTGTTGTCTTCTTCGCCACAAACTCGGCCTAGGACTCTTCCAAGAACGGATACTTGTGGAAGGGCCTCAGATCCTTCTCCACGTAGTTCTTGACAAGCGTGCTCTTGAAGTTCTTCCACGCTTTGTACGCCTGTAGCAACGCATGTCGTCGCACTGAGTCCGGTGTTGCTCTGGGATCTCGAACGATTTGAGAATATCCGTCAGCAGCTCATCTTTTTGAGTTTTGGTCAACTCCTTCCACGAATGGTAGGTGACGTTGACCCATTCCCGTGCAACTATTCCGACCGTTCTCTGGAATGCGGACGTTGCTCGGCGAGGATTGATAGGGTCCTGCATCGATCGACCTTCGTGATGGTAAATCGCTCATGGCCTTTTCGATATTCCTCTTCTTCTATCGCGGTTGGATATTCTAGAGGATGGTGCATCATCAGACACATGAGGCGGCGATGACGAAGAATGAGTGGAAGACATCTTCAAAAGAAATAGAAGTTCTGACACGCATTAACATATTATCATAAGATTCGATCTCTATGTGTATGGGTATACACACCAATTAATATTAATTGACATAAAGATGTAAATCCTCCAAGTCATTTAAAAGGAATAATATGCTCAATACAAACATCATGTGAACAAATGAAATCAGCATAATGCTAAGATTTAACAATTTGATATTGCTATCAGATGTAGAGTAAGCATTCTAATTAGAGCTCAAGTTCAAACCCAATTATCAAAATAATTTCAGTACAAGACTATTATCATTACAGATCATTCATTTCAAGCCCACCACAACACATTGCAATATATTCCAGTAGTAGTATCAAAACAAATACCATATGAATAACTGACTAGAACAAATACAAATTCCTAAACAAGTATAATTATCATGAGTCAATGAGGACCATGACAGCATGACAGATTATTGATAGAAAGAGTGAGGGAAAGGCGTGTCGAGGTTGGTAACTCGGCATTGGTTACCTTTGGGTGTTGAGGAGAAGGACGAGCAGGGAGCAGTACCGAAGCAGCAGGGCGGCATCGAAGGGGAGGCGCGCCGAGCTCGGGGGAGGGGAGGAGGCGCACTGGGCTAAAGGAGGAGGCAGCGTCAACGGGCTCGGGGGAGGAGTCGCGCCGAGCTCGAGGAGGAGGCAGTGTCGAGGAAGACGGCGACGGGCTCGGGGGAGGAGGGAGCGAGGAGTTGAGAAACTTAATCGTTTGAGTGGGGGCGTGGGCAAACCCTAGAGTCCAAATATAAATAGGATGGACATCACGCATAGCCCAAAGTAGAACCGCTCATGATATGTGATGTATCACGAGCGGTTCCAATAAACAACTCGCTCTGTGATATATGATGTATCATAGACGGTTCCAATCAACAACCGCTTAGATATATTGTATCACGCATTTGTTTTACCAAGGAACCGCTTAGATATATAATCACGCATTTGGTTTGATCTACAAACCATCTGTGATATTATTTTGTATTGGTTAATCTAGTTCTGTTTATTGGCTAGCCTCAGGAAAATGCTAACCATGCCCTCTAAAACAAGCAGAAAACACAACAAGTACATGTATATACATCCAATTCACATTCATTTCAGAAACAATCACATCCATTTTATAGTACAAATCAATTAACTCAAATGAACGAAAATTAACCATTCATCAGAATGTACATATACACACATTGTTCAATTAATCTTTAAAAATTAGCCCTTCATGATGATTGACGCGTATGTAGCTAGTTTCGTCACATTCTTCTTCCTCGACCCTTATGCCATTTCCAAAAGGAGGCAACTCATCAAATTGATTGTATTCTTCCTCATCCACTACATTCTCAACTCCGACAATCCTCCTTTTTCCATGAAAAACTACGTGGCGCTTCTTATTTGCCGGGTCGGTTACATAGAAGACTTGAACAACTTGGTTAGCCAGTACGAATGGTTTGTCTTTGTATCTGACATGTTCGAGGTCCACGGTAGTAACGCCATACTTGTCGACCTTCACCTGTGGGAGATGGACCCAACGACACCAAAATAGGGGGATCTTGAAAAGCACGTAGTTGAGCTCCCATATCTCGTCTATTTACCCATAGTAGGAGCTCCTCAGCCCAACGGTATTAATGCATCTATGCAGACATCGCTATTCTGGTTAGTGCTCTTTATATTCTGAGCCTGCGTATAGAATGTGTACCCATTTATGTCATATCCTCGCCATGTCACAATTGTAAATGTTGGCCCTTTTGCCAACCATGTCAGCATATCACTTGACGAGCTCCTAGCGAGTCGCTCCTTCAACCATTGGTTGAACCGTCTGTTGTGTTGTCTTGTGATCCAAACATCCGGCCACTCCGGATTCTGTTGCTGAAGCACGTCCTTGTGTTGGTCGATATACGGGGACACTTCAATCATGTGTTGCAAGACCGTGAAATGAGCTTGAGCATACGCATCCATATCTGGAATGACTACTTTCCTTCTGATGGTCCCGATACCCTCAAGCCTCCCCTCATGGCGAGATCGAGGCACACCTATCGGTTCGATCTAAGCCATGTAATCGACGCAAAACTCAATGACCTCTTCGGTTGTATAACCTTTGACGATGTTGCCCTCCGGCCGAGATCAATTCCGTACATAGGACTTGAGAATTCCCATGAACCTCTCAAACGGGTACATGCTACATAGGAACACGGGCCCGCACATCTTTATCTCCCTCACAATGTGAACAATGAGATGGACCATGATATCGAAAAACGACAGAGGGAAATACATCTCAAGATCACATAGAGTCATCACCACCTCGTCCTGCAGAGCATCTAGTCCTCGGGATCGGTGACCTTCTGAGCAGTTGTGTTAAAGAAATAACACAGCCTCATAATTGTCTCTCGGACCTTGATCGGCAAAATACTTATAATTGCAACAGGGAGCATTTGTGTCATCAGCACATGACAATCATGAGACTTCATGCCAATTAACTTCAAATCTTCCATCGAAACAACTTTCTTCATGTTGGCGGAGTAACCGGACGGAACTTTCACACCATGCAAGCATCGGCACGATTCAGCCTTCTCACCTTTGGACAGAGTGTAACAAGCAGGGGGAAGGTACGTTCGTCCTTTATCAGTCTTTGTTGGTGCTAACTCAGGTCTGATGTCCATATCAACCAAGTCAAGCTGTGCATTGACACCATCATTTATTTTGTCACGAATGTTCAGTAAGAGACCAATTAAGCTGTCACATACATTCTTCTCTACGTGCATGACGTCGATGCAGTGGTGAACTTCTAAGTGTTCCCAATAAGGTAAGTCCCAAAATATTGATATCTTCTTCCACATGTTCTTCTCACGGGTCCTCGACTTACTTCCCTTTTCGAGCACAATATCTAAATCCTTAACCATATCATAGACCTCTTTTCCGCTTAAATGCCTTGGAGCCGAACTGTCCTCCTTCTCTCCGTCAATTGTTTCTTCATCCTCGCGGTATGGGTGAGCCCTCCGAAGGAACCTACGATGACGCATGTACACGGTTTTGCACGAGTGATTCAGCCACACACTCTCGGTATCATCTAAGTAGTGAGTACAGGCTTTGGCCCCTTTTGTACTCTGACCTGACAGATTAGCAAGGGCAGTATAATTATTTATGGTGCAAAACAAGAAGGAACGTAAAGTGAAGTTCTCTCGTTTCTACGCATCCCATACATGTACGCCTTCAATCCATAGTATTTTTAGATCTTCCATCAATGGTGCTAGGTACACATCAATATCATTCCTAGGTTGCTTCGGCCCTTTGATAAGTATCGATAGCAAAATATACTTCTGCTTCATACACAACCAAGGAGGAAGGTTGTAGATACAGAGCGTCACGGGCTAAGTGCTATGTCGGCTGCTCATGTTACCAAAAGGATTCATTCCATCTGTACTAAATCCAAACCTTATATTCCTTGGTTCCTCACCGAAGTCTACAAACCTCCTATCGATGTTTCTCCACTAGGTGGAATTAGCAGGGTGTCTTAGCTTTCCGTCATTCTTACGCTCCTCTGAGTGCCAATGCAGCAGTTTTGCATTCTTTGGGTTCGCAAAAAACCGCTTCAAACGGGGAATTACAGAAAGATACCATGCCACCTTAGCAGGAGGTCCTTTATTCACCTTGATTCCCTTGTCATCATCTGATTGATTTTTACGCTTGTATCGGGATGCGTTGCACACCGGACATACATGCATGTTTGTATACTCATTACAGTAGAGGATACAGTCGTTCGAATATGCATGTATTCTTTCTACTTCCATTCCCAATGGACAAAGAACCTTCTTGGCTTTGTAGATGGTTTTGGGCAACTCGTCTCCCTTCGGAAGCATGTTCGCTAAGAGACCTAACAGCCCCGTGAAACTCTTGTCGGACCAACTGTTGCTTGCCTTCAATTTCAGCAGTTCAAGCATGGATGGCAACCTTGTGTATTCCGGCTTGCAGCCTGGGAACAAAGGTTTCTCTGAGTCCTCCATCAAGCCCAGGAATTTAACATACTCATTCTCATCACAGTTCCCTTCTGCATTGCGAAGCATCTGATCTAGATTGTCATCGTGCAGCCTATCCGAATCGGAACCACAATCGACATCATCCGGTGACATATCGTTGACTTCTTGTATAATATGCTCTTCACCGCGACTGGTCCAACATGTATAACCCTTTTTGAAACCCCTTCGAATCAAGTGTGCTTCGATCTGTGCTTGGTTCTTAAACAACTTCAGATTCTCGCAGTAAATGCATAGACAGTACATATATTCCGCCCCCTTATTCAACATATCCTCCTCGGCAGCTCTTGTAAAAGAAGACACGCCATTAATGTACTCTTCACTCACACGGGTCTCAGCGTACATCCAGCTTCAGTCCATCACACGGTTCGTATTGAAAACCCTGGAAATAAATAAAAGGGTGACTTCGAAAGTGTATTTTTTGAGGATTAATTACGCTTTTCAACAGAGAAAGCGTATTTTTCTCTGAACTAAAGGTGGCTTTTTTTTCATTTTTATATTTTTTCAGATTTTATTAACTTACGTGTGGGCCCTACTTGTTAGTGACTTATTTTTTATTTCATGATTTTATTTATAAAATCTATGGCGGTCCCACATGTCATAGACTCGTTAGTTTATTAACTAAATGATTAAAAACAGTAGGATTTGAAGCTCAAATTGGGCTTAGGGTGACATCGCATTGCTAATAGTCATGGCTCGGGGCCCTAAGGTCGCCTGAGGCGAATCGACGGTGATGTCCAGTGGCAGCGCCATGGGCTTCACTAGAGATTTCGGCGTAAACGCCTGAAACTACTCAAATTAAAGGATGCTTATGCTCCAGTAGGTCACCTCGATCACGAAGAAGGTCTCAATGAAGTCGGGGAAGGTCCAAGGTGGCTGGTCGTCAATCGGTGAACAGAGGCGACGGCGGCAAGCTCCTCGGCGACAATAGCTGAAATGGACCAAACGAGTGGGCTTAGTGAGGTGAAGTGATACTCAAACCGGGCATGGAGTAGTGATGGACTCACCGGGCTTGGAGATCTCCCGCGGTTACCGTAGCACCAGAGATGGAGATCAAGAAGACTCTGTTGGGGAGCTATGTATACTGCACCATCTGTGATGAGTTAATTATCACAGATGGTTTTCAACAAAAGCCGTCTGTGATATGTAGTAATATCACAGACGGTTCGTGTTTAAAACCATCACCGTCTGTGAAGTATCACGATTTATTTCGACAAACCGCCTCGTGATATTGGGTAATATCACGACGGTTTTAATACGAACCGCTCGTGATATGACCTCTTCACAGACGGTTTTTAGCGCAGAAAATAACACAGACGGTCAGTAAACAAAAACCATCTGAGATTGTATTTAATACAAACGGTTTCGATGAACCGTCTGTGATTAGACGTCCAGTATTAGTATTTTTGTAGTAGTGCATGATCCTAGCACATTGACAACAACCACCCTACGGTTGAGTGTCTCACAGACACACAACTGCCGAACGGTTGGTACCTTATCAACCGCTGCCTCGCTCCGACCAATCGCGGCACTTCCAACATGTGTCTCTTCGAGGAATAACTATCACCTCTTCGACGGTTACTTAAAGATGAAGCGCGGAGCAAATCACAAAAAGGGGGGCATCAGATTAAAGCACAACAACCGGCATTAGATTCATGTTTCAAGTCTGATTCTGCAATACAGCAAGTATTACGCTCAGTGTAATTAGGATTAGTCCACTGCCTCGTCAAAGACACCCACTGTAATAGCTAGTTCATAGAAATAAAAGAGCAACCCCATTCTCTCCCAAGAACTCTTTGCCATTTTCCTCTTTTTATTTCGTAAGATCGGCGACTCGATCGTCGATAGCTGGCGTCGTCCGTGGGAAAGAAGGCGTTGAGTTCTTGAAGATTACTTCGCTCAAGCATTCCTCATCCACTTCCTTTGCTCCATCATCGCTCATACGAACATGGCAGGGACTTGGGATGAGGAAAACTGGTTCGACCTGGCAGACTACTCCAACCTTGACATGGACGCATGCATCCGCGCCGTGGAAGAAAACAGGATGTTATCATCCTGCTCCTTCTCCACCGGCTCGCCAATCGCAGAGATTGACGAAATCCACCAAATGGATGAGGATACACCGCCACCAACAATGGTGCTCTCAGAGGAACCACTCGCTCCGACCAGTTCAAAACGTCTGAACCCCTCTGCAAGCCCGGTCGATCTGACCGGCAAAAGTAGCAATGGGAGCCCAGTGCTGCAATCAGAGAGTCCACGTACTCTCGATATTATTATGGGCAACCAGTATTCGCCAACGGCTCCTACGTATTATGGGGGGCCAAGCGGCATCTGATAAGGGTATCAATGAAGTTATCACCGATCGTAGGCCAAGTGAGCATGGTGAAACTCAACATACGATCGGCAATCCGTCGGATCAAGCTAAGTCCACCACAAAGCCCACTAGAGGCGGTAATCTCCAACCGCTCCCCATCGTGGAGGCCCCTTGCAGAAGCGCTGAAAGGCTCTCCCTTAGCTACGACGGGAGTTTCTCGGAAGATCACTGTTGGTGCCACGAAGTTAATACAATCAGAGATACCAATCCGGATGCCATTCACGATCCTCCACAGGTTAACTCGCCACAACTTGCTGGTGGACATGGTGCGGGCGCTCAAGCACCAACTATCGGAGGCAACTGAGCTGATGGACGTGCATTAGTTAATTCACCTATTCCTACCCCATCACGAGTAAGGAATCAGGCGGGGCTAACCGAAAGGTCGGGGGAAAACTCCACTCATCAGACGCCCACTGCAAGCGAAGATCCGCCACGGCCTTCATTAACGATACAAAACCTGCAACGAGTTCAGGATATTCTTAATAATCCAGACCCTACTTTAGTAGGAACTCCATGTTATGCTCAGCTTGCAGGTCAGGTGTCGGAGATCCTCCAACAAACAATGCAGCGTACAAAAAATGTACCAGGAGCAAAGGAATTCACAAAGTCACACGATGACCTCATCCAAGCACTCCTCTCTCAGTAGAGGACAACATGGTCGAGCAGAGGATCGATTAGTACCAAGACCCCCTCGTAGGTTTCGACCAGGGAATCACAAGGGAAGATGGCTCTTCACAGCAGCCACTCCTCCTCCTCGGCTCTTCACAGCAGCCACTCCTCCTCCTCGCTAAGAGGAATGACCACTTGATTCAGGTGATCTCAGGCATCATATGAACCAGGTAGGTGGTCAAAGACGTTATCATAACGTCCATGACCGGGTTGGGACACTGAATCCTGGATATGCAAATCTAAGGAACCGATCCCTAATTGACATAATCCGGCTCCTTTTTAGAGAAGGCACCACAACTCCATTACAGGCTGTCGAGCGTTTTCGACAGTTCTCCAAGCTGTTCGTTGGCTAGATAGGTTCCGATCAGCCAACATAGAGAAGTTCAACGAGACTCAGAACCCATTAGAATTTCTTCAAATTTATTATACCGCCATCAAGGCCGCTGGTGGTAACGATAACATGATGGCAAATTATTTGCCCACAGTCCTTGAAGGGTTTGCCCGGTCGTGGTTGCTTAACCTACCGGTTGGATCTATCTATACTTGGGAGCAGCTCTGTGATACTCTGATCGCCAACTTCCAAGGGATGTACGACCGTCCCGGGAAGGAGGATGACCTTCATCGGATGAAATAGAAAACCAACGAAACTCTTCAATAATATATCAAGAGATTCAGTCAGGTTCGAAATTATATCCTAGAGATCGCAGAATCTTCTGTCATTTAGGCTTTTAAAGCAGGACTGAGGAATCGCTGGTTTACGGAGGATATTATAATAAATCCTCAATGAACAACCATCAAACTTTTTGAAATGGCAGACAAGTAAGAGGCCGCTAGTGAAGTGGTCGAATGGTATGAACCTATTGATCGAAAAGACAAAAATCCCCAGTCAGGTCTGGAGAAGCAAGAGAAGAAGAGCAAGAAGTCTTTCAAGAACAAAAAGAATCGCAAGCCTGACAACAAGGAAGTCCATGCGATTCCAGAGAAGTATACCAAGGGCAAGAAAGATTTCATTGGTTGGAACAAAGCTAAGGCTCCGACCAGTGACTTCAAGAAAACTAAGAAGAGGTGTCCACTTCGCAAAACGGCAAGGCATGATCTGTGCACCTGCCGGACCTAGCAAAGTAAACTGGAGGATTACTACTCGAGTAAAGGACCCTTTGAATCCATAACAGAACTTAGAAAATCAAGCTCCAAGAAGGACAAGGATGATGACGAAGAGATGTATTACCAGGAGCCGCGGCATACAGTGGATATGATCTTTGGAGAATCCTCCTCGTATGATTCGAGATGTCATCTAAAGGCCGTGGAGCGGGAGGTCAACCTTGCCGAGTCTCCAATCACCGTCAAGCCATCCAGGTGGTCGGAAACTGTAATCTCCTTTAGCAAAGAAGACTGCCCCATCCCGTCGACTCGACCTGGTAGGTTTCCTATCGTAGTTGAACCTACTATTAACAATTATAAAGTTAATCGAGTCTTAATAGATAGAGCTAATTCTTTCAATATTTTATTTGCGGGAGCATTGGAAGAGATGCAGATCCCTAGATCAAAGGTAAAACCCGTGAAATATGCCTTCCACGGCATAGTTCCTGGTTCTACCGCCAAACTGATAGGACAGTTGTCCCTACTGGTTACGTTCGGAAGGCCCAACAACTTCTGAACAAAAATTTTCCATTTGATATGGTGGATTTCGAAACCGCATACAATGGAAATCCTCGGTCATCCGGCTCTAGCGAAATTCCTGGTAGCCATGCACTACGGTTATCAGAGTCTAAAGATGCCAGGACCGAAAGGTGTCATCACGGTTCGAGGAGACCGAAAAATGGCTTATGCATGTGATCAAAAGTCTATAGAACTAATTGATGAGCTTCCGACCAGGGAAACTAATTTGCCTCCTATGTAGGTCAAGCACTCGAGGCCAAAGATGGCGCCAAAGCCTTCCGACCAGACCAAGGAGGTACCACTCGGCAAAGGAGCTCCTTTGGAAAGCGCCAACACTCCGTTTTGGTCAAGAAACACTGATGCGTCTACCGAAAAGGTACTAGTCAGGGCAAGACTCAACCTCAAATAGGAAGAGTCGCTCGTCTCCTTCCTCTGAGCAAATCAGGTCGTATTCGCCTGGCAGGCGTCCGACATGCCTCGATTCCCCAGGGAGGTGATCGAGCACAGGTATAATCAACATTAGGTAAATCTAAAAATGAACTTTTAGGATTCTGCACATGTAGGTAACAATAAAATCCTTTTAGCTCAGACTTAAGTGTGCAACCTAATATTGAAAATAGACAGATAAAAAAAACATCCGAAAGAAAACTGAAGGATCTATCATGGCATCCTTGAAACGGCATGTAAATTCAGTGAGAAAATAACCTATGCAGGCGACACAACGTAGGAGCTGAGGTAAAGGTGAGACCACAAAAGCTTCCCAGTTTTACAAAAGCAATCTATAGAAAAAAAAATTGCAGACATCAACGTAAAGTAAATGTGAATTGACAAACCTAATATTAATATGCAGTCTAGGAGTCTATTGAGATAATGGATATTGTCAACAATGTTTCACATAGAATGAATTTAGTGGGCAAAAAACTGTACCTGATAAGTGAATACCTTTTGTATCCAAGACCTTCTAGAACCACTCACATAAACTCCCACAATTTTGTAGGATTGATCTTTGTTATAAAGTAGGTCTGGAAAAGGAACATAAAAACATGTCGTTGGAGTTATAAACTAAGATGTGAATGCTAAATAAGAGGCCTAATTTTAAAGCAGATCTGTTTACACCATCTTTAGACGAAAGAGTTGTCTTTGCACGAGTATGGACATATGGCACATTTTCGACATAGGTGAGAGCATAGGAGTTGTCCCCATCACAAATAATGTACTGTAAATCAAAATATGAGCAAACATTCTTTTAGGGACTATTCAAGATAATAAAACAAAAGGCAACAGTTCAGTCACCTCATTGTGAATCTTTCTAGAAAATAGAACAAAAGAACAGATCAGGCAGTTCAGAATTATTAGAGCATCTATTCTGTCCGATATGATTTATGTTACTAATTGTTAAAAAGGCATTATGATTCTATTAGATGGGGATTTATAACTTATAAATATCAACACGTGAACACAAACATTGAGACAGACTCGTGAATTACAAACCTAGCATAAAAAAATCAAAACTCATGTCAGAATTGGAGCACCAATATACTGATCAGCCTGAGAAAAGCATATGCATACAGTAACAGAAAAGCACAAAAACCGAGGTGTTCAATGGCTGCTAGATTGTTTTGCAACCGAAACGCTAACCATATGCATACTTTTACATGCCTGACAACAACATTACTGATAATTGATAAATGAGATGCATGCACTTGGACTATAGGAGAATCTAGTTGTAAAGTACTAACTGCATTAGCAATGGTTACTCACTGCTGAATTGCTCAGCAAATGGATCAACAAATCTAGAGGGCGCTGCGAGATCTAGATCCAGAACATATACAAATGAGGGGATGGATTAAGGGAGGACGAAATGCAAATGAGGGACTGCTGGAGGGGATGGATTAGTACTTCAAGAACATGTATAGAAACAATGTGATGTGAAAACATACACGCAGGTCACAGGGGATAAGATCACCATCGAAATAAGCATTCAACTAAACTATAGCTTTGGAACTCATATATCTCGCTTAAAACCACAATGTTGTTCAAATTTAGGTGCAAAGCAAATCTATCTCTACTTTTCCTTCTGAATTCATAGTAAGTGAGCAACACAGACACTAAAGGTGTATTACCTATTAAGATTTGCCAGCTGCACGACCACATATCTTCATAATTCAAAGAATATAAAAGACTACTAACTTTGACTTTAAGCATGTTATATCGAGCAATACTGAGTCCCTGCTAAATCACTCTGACCATATTCCCACATATGACAATACACTATTGCATGTCTAAATTATTATCATACTATGCATGGCTTCCCCCAAGCCAGTATTACTACATGAAAAAGTGAACAATACAACAATTCTTCGATCTAGTAGAATTAATCAAGCAATCAAACAATCTGAACAATTACAAAAGCACAAGATCAAACAAATTTACCATGATCACCGTCACAATGAAGAAATTTATGAAGAAAGGCTGGCTTTTCACCACCTTCTTCTGTGCTGCCACCACTGCTTGTGGCGAGCACTGAAGGAGGAGCACTGGCGGCAGAGGTATGGATGGAGGCGAAAGGGGAAAGGAAGGGGCAGAAGATGGAGGAAGACCGAAGGGGCGGCATGGGAGGAAGGGGCAGCAAACGGAGGTAGTGGCCACAGCTGGGGAGAGAGATCGAGTCAGAGGGACCCAAGAGAGGAGGCTTGGTGGCCTGGAGTGACCCGAGGCGTTGGGCAGCACGGAGAGCAGCCGCTAGCACTAGGCAGGGGTACAAAAGGGGAGCGAGGTGCCAAGCCAGCGGGTGAGGACAGAGGCTGAAGGGGCGACGAGGGAGGAAGAGGGAGGGAGCGACGGTGGCTGTGGAGGGAGATTGAGGGGACAGGCGAAGAGGAAGGATTGCAGCCACTAGACCAGGAGGACAAAACCCTAAGGGCAACACTTAGCTCTCTCAATTAAACCCTAGTTTCTCGCTTGAAGGCTCAAGTGCAAAAACTAATTTTATATCTCTACTACCCCTTTATATAGTGGAGGCTCACAAGAAACCCTAACATGCATACAAAGTGGATCGCATCCACTACAGACACCTATGGGAACCCGTTAACCCATTACATAAGCAGGTTTGTCACTTACGCATGCTTTTCAAAGCGCCATTCTTCACCCTTGGATCCGATAGCCCAAAATCATCATGTCTTATCCTCCATGAAGTCTCCTTGACCTAATCCACTTTGTCCATCACCGAGGTTTTGCAAACCGCTCATTTTCCCGGTTTTGGGCAAATGACCACATTGCCCATTCACTAGTATTTCCTGATTCCTTCTCCTCGAAGCATCGCCCGTGTCGCTTTATCCTCCATGTGGCCCCAATAACTGAAGAGATATGGGTGGGCTACACTAGTTGGCAATTCAAAAATTCTACCACATAAACCAAGATGCCATGCAAGCAAGAGATCATAGATCGTTACCACCAGACGCGCGGTGCAGTGGAAGAAGAGTTGGAGTAGTCTGATCCAACGTAAAGTGCATTGATGTAGTGGTCGTAGTCGATCGTCCTACATTGAGTACGTCGATGTAGTGGTCATAGTCGATCGTCCAGAGTCCTCGCAAGTCAATCGTCTCCTCCAGCAACCTCTGCAATTCCTTGTGAAGATTGCGGATCATCCTCAAGTGCAACAGCAGCCGCAGTAGATCCTCTACGGTATCTACACGTCCAGGGAAGGAACACCGTATGCCGGTGTGGTAGCACCAACTCGCACGGTAGTGCTTTCTCAAGAAGATGGCGGCTAGGGTTTCGGTGGATCAACTCACGTGTATCACATATCTCCTAATAGCCTCAAGCATCTCCTTATATAGTGCCCATGACGGATCCTATTCGAACACGTTTGTTCCAACCCGTTATGTGTGTAACCCGTTAGGTTTATACGAAATTGGTTGTGACTCAGAAACTCCTTTCTGATCATGAGTCGTTAGCGGCTCCTAGCAGGACATAACGATTCCCAAATACACATGAATTATATCGGATGAACCTTAGTGCAATATGATCTACGACTAGGTCCTTATCACTAACGACCAGCTTGTATGTCTATACGACCATCTCATATTTGGTATCGACAGTTCGTAACTCGTTACGATCAGGTTTCGACCACTTAGTGAGCATGTTCGACCAGTTTATGACTAGCTCGTATCTCCATACGACTAGACCGTATCTTATCAAACTGAAAGTCCTACTCACGTATTCTCCCTTTGCCTCACGATATCTAGTTGAACTCCAGGTAAGATTTATGTCATCCATGGATTTAGTCCACGCGCTATTCATATGAACCTTATCGCTGACAAGTGGACCCCACTTGTCGGTTTAAATAAAAATCTGAAAAGAAATGGAAAATACGCTTTTAGTTCTGAGGAGAATGCGCTTTCCTTACTGGAAAGTGTAAACCTCAATAGTGTATGCGCGAGATTATGCTTTCTCTGATTGAAAGCATATTTCTCATTTTCTTTGGATTTTTCAAACCGAATAGAATTGAAACTTTAATAACTTTTTCTACAAAACTCCAAATCAAATGATTTTTATTTCTAAATTCATCTAAAATCATGAAATTCTATAATATGTAAAAATATTTGATATTTTCCACTATTGAATTTATTGGTGTTATTTAATTCGTTTTTGGCTCTTTTTGATTTAGATGTCGCTTGCCCGAGTAATTATTTCGACGACCAATCAACCATATCTCAGAACATCAAGAGCAAGGCAAGAACCTCCTTTGATCATGTTGATCCAGTATTTTAAATATTGTACTTTGTTTTGTAAAATCTATTATGCATACGTGTATGTTTTGTATGAAAATGCTATGATTGAGAAATTGGTAGATGTAATCCTCTTTGCTGCACATATCTCCTTGTTGTTTTGATCCCTTACTATTGTAGATATTAGAATATGGGTTAGACAATATATAATGTCATTTGGGATTTTTTTTTTGTGCGATTATCGCACAAATGCAACTAGAACGATAGATTTTCCCAAAAACTGATAAAAGAACAATATATTAATTTGTGAATTTGGGATATTTTGAAAAATGTCCAGAGGGGGTACCTCTATTATTTTGTATGAAAATAAAATGAAAACTTTAGTTTTTAGACGTAGGCAAGTTATAATGTATTCTGAAAAAGTGAGGATTGTGACTCACTAGTAGCTAGGGTTGAGATTCTCGCCCGTAGTTGATTAAGGACTGAAGCTAGCAACTCCAGGACTAAGACCTAATTGTACAACCGTATGTGCTAGTGTTGGATAGTCATAACTAACTAAGTTATCGAAGACTAGCCTTGCATGATGAGTAGGCAGGAGACGTACGAGCAATTTCTATTGCCGACACAACTATGAATGCCTCACTTAACAGAGGGTATCTGGGTAAGTGAGGATCCCTCACTTAACGGAGGGTATTCGGGTAAGTAAGGGTCTCACTCGACGGAGGGTATCCGAGCGAGTGAGGAACATTCGTTGGGCTAATGCAAGGATAGGACTAGATGATGTAAAGGCTGCGTCACAAACTTTAGACTGCTTACCTACGATAGTGAGCAGTGGTATAGAGAATTCTAGGCTAACTGGAATATTCGCGTACTATGGGTAAAGTTGTACACCTCTGCAGAGTGAAAATCTATTTAAATAGCCACACTCGTGGTCATGAGCATGCTTAGTGTAGCTAGTATATCTGTAGTTTTGATTTTCAAAAATTGTCTTATAACAAAACTTGGGTAATGACATGGGGTTTTATTTTGTTGAGTTAACTGCCATGTCTATGGTTGAATATGAATTGTGGCTCGTAGCCGAGGAGGGCTATGAGTTGTTTTTATACTTCTTTTTGTGCTCGTAACCGAGAAGGGTTACGAGATGCTATTATTATTTGTTCAGTTCTTTACTTATTGTTCTGTATATGCATTTAAACTACTCTTTTAAATTCCGTTACAAATTACTACTTATGAATATTGCAAATAAAAATGGCTTTAAGAAAAATAACTTGTAGAGTAGAGCCTTATCATTTGATAGCCTTGCATTTAATATAATTTTTGCGATACACTACAAGTCTTGCTAACTACACAAGTACTCAATCTTGCTAATATTGTTGCTCAGAGTTCGAAGATGAACCAACGCCAGACGACACATTCTTTGCACTTGAAATCGGAGAGTTCGGTGACGGGTCTACCTAGGCCTTGTTCCTTGTCGATTGCTTGTGGGATCGAATGGGCATACTGCTAGAATTTTGCTACTTTAATTACTTCTTCCGCTGCTATATTTTTACTCTGGTGACTGCTTTTATTTGGCCAGTCGGCCGTTGTTGTAATAACTTGTAATAGCTTAAGTAAGTACCCTTGTGTTTACTTTTGTATGCGATTGTATGGATGTAAATACCAAATATTGTGAATGTGTGTACTAGCCACTGATCATAGGACTAGTACAGTATACACATAGGATCTTTGGTTACTTCACGCCCGGGGGTCTGACACCATAGTTGACTTTGGACACTCCTTCCTACACAACAATAGACCAAGCAAACTATTTTCGGATACAAGTTCATTCCAAATTGACCCACAATAGTCATAAACATAACATGCAACACATATGCACTATTACCAAATCCCTTGACAAAATCCACACAACACTTAGCTTGATCAGTCATACCGCCACCCTGGCCGGTCAGACCGCCGGCAAATGCCCGGTCAAACCGCTCAGGAAATTTCCCCAAGTCTCAGACCGCATCTTCTCTGCAAAATTCAAACTCTATCTAGTTTTTTCCTCGAAACTCCATTTTCAATGAGACCTAGTGCAAATGAATCACCTCACAACCCTACACAAGCGATTTTCAGAGTTTTCCAATATGCTACTTTTTCATAATCGGTCGGTCTGACCGCTAGACTTTGGTCAGTTAGACGACCACAAGGGCTAGTCTGACCGGTTCAAACCTGACAGCACTTCTGAATTTAGATTAATTTCAAACTCAAACTCAAGTTTCAACAAATAATGCAAGCGTAGTCAATTACTTATCGCAAACCACAGACTGACCTCCACATGGTCTCACAGAGTCATAACAGACTCTTAATGTAAAAACACTCAAGAAAAAAAAATCACCCTATGCCATAGAGCATGGTAACTCTAGCGGACCAATAAAAACTGAGTTTTTCTTTTTCTTTCTATTGGTTCCCAGCAACATATGGCTTGGTCTCTTCATTTCTTATGGTCAAACAATTAATTAATTCTAAGTTCCCTTAATTACACTGCTATATACAGTACAATGACAAAAACAGACAGCTAATGCAATACTTCAACTGTTACTACACTATAATGCAAAATTCCCTTGACATTAACTTCCTCGGTTCCTCCAGGATCTTGTAAACTTTTCTTTCGCCTGGTACCTTCACCCATGAGGCCAGGATCTATTCTACTGGCATTCTGACATCCATTTTAATGCTGTGTCTTCCTACATTAATTGAGTGTTCATTTATAAGAGCATCTACAATAGTCAATATCGCATGTTACTAAGAGGTGGACACATCAGCATTTAGGTGATGTGAAGGAGAGGTGGTGAGGAGAGAAGATGATGTTATTTCTAGATGAAGAAACAAGCAAGGTGTTGATACCAAGACACAAGAAACAACAAAATAACTATTGGAGACTTGCTTATTACCTAAAAACGCGTTTTGTTGATATCAAGAATCATCATGCACACGTGTAACAATTAAAGTTAGATATAAACTCAAGAAACAATTCATTGGAATGTTTGTTTCTTTTTATTAAATTGAGTACACTCTCTTCTCTTAGTAAAAAGCTAAGAAATAAACTATTGTAGATGCTCTAAGCAGCAGTAGTACACTCCCCTAGCTATACGTACTCCCTAACTAACCATATGCATCAAGCTGATTAGCTGGCCCAGTACATAACTTCCCTAGCTACTCCCTTAATTACCAACCATGTATCAAATTGATGACCCAGACAAGTAGTATTATTTCCTACTCCTTTTGTACTGATAAATAAATTAGGCCAGCCAATCCATTTACTTAGCAAATCCATTAGGAGCAACTTTTTGAGTGACCACAGTGATTGATGTGGCATTGATGGCCAATTACTGTTACTCTCTAGACTCTGAATTGCAGTTGGGCCTCACCAATCAATTCTCTTACCTATCAGACTTTCCCGGAATAAATGAAACTACTCTACTTCTTGAGTGATGATTATAAAAAAAAAATGATGCTACTGCTGCTAACTTGGTCTACAGTTCCCCTTGAAACTTAGCCGTTGATTTACAATCGGGCGGTGCTAGTGCAACTGCTTAAGTTGCGGTTACACTAGCAACTGCGCTGGAACCGCATCCCCTGGTGAAGGACTGATGTCCAACTCATCTGATGGTGACTGTACAAGAGCTGCTAGCCTGCTACCCATTAGAAGAGAAGCAAATCTTGCCCATCAATCCCCTTCTCCATGATCCGACCAAGAATTGCTGCCGATTGGCAGCTTGCATTAAACGGCATTGAAGCAAAGTTGCAATTTCCAATTCTTCATCAGATGGCCGTCTTCAGGGGCACTATAGGCATATATTAGAAATAATACTGAAATATCATCATAATCATTACCTTCTTCATAGGATAAGCTTCATGGCATTGGGATCACTTGACACCGATCCTGATATGCTGGATCCGTCCCTGGCCGTCTTGCTCCATGAATGGCCATGCAAATCCAGATCAAGCAGAAAGCACAGGGAGATGCATTCTCCTAGTAGGTGAATGTGATGTGAAACGGACTGATGGAACAGCAAAACGTCTTCAGGTTATGCTAATAATACCAGATTTAGAGTATTAATATTTATCTTAAAATGGTCCCGTGGATGTGAATAATGGGGACCATATACATCATCATCATGTCTAGTGTGTGCTACTTCTGAACCTTCGGAACGACATAGAGACACAATTGAGCCCCATCAACCGAAAAAATCGACCGAATCTTCAAGTCGAATTTTTAGGTTTGGTTGCGGTTTACAGTTTGGTTTATTTGAGGTTTCAAAACCGAAATGTATGAATCAATTGGAAATTTGGTAAAACCAATTGAATTGGCTGAATAGTCACCATAAGTATGGTCCTCAAACAGAGCAAACGTGTCAGAGTATAAAGGCATGTATAATTTGATCAGTTCAGTTTAGCCTCTATAGCGAGCTAGGCCATGGCACCAGCATGCATCAAGCATAACAGAAAAATGAGCACTCAAAGGAAGGAAATGCCCAAAACAATATTCACCATCTACTAGCTAGTGTGGCTACCATCACACGTACAATTAGTGTGATAACAAATCTACTTAAAGATTGCCCACATCAACAGTATACAAGATTGTTAAATTTCAGGAAATAATTGTGTGTGTCCTTGGACACCACACCCTTTATTTATAGTGCTAAATTTTACAATCTGACTCTAACAAAAACTCTCGATTCGCACACGACTTAGCATCTTATTAAACTCTAATACTAATTCTCCAACACCCCCCTCAAGATGGGCATGGGATAACAATCATGATCATCTTATTACATATTGTCATACCATTACTAAACTTTACCAAACCTATCACCGATTCTATAGCCAATACCATCACAAAGATGCAAAAGTTGGTCACTACCAATAATACTAGGGACGTTACCAAATCCATCTCCATCATCCACCAGCTGCTCTAGTCTCAACCTCCTCCTCCTCTGCCCACATGCCCACAGCCATCCCCGGCCTCCACCACCTCTGCCCACACACACCCAACCTCAGCCTCCAGCTTCCACCAACCCACATCTGGACCTCTCCAGCAACACCATCTCTAGCACCCATGCCAACACCACTGCACGACACTAATACCTCTCTAGTAACACCATCTCTGGCACCCATATCAACAGCATTGCACGGCATGAATACCATCTACATAGCCTCCACTAGAGCTACCACCAACTCCTGCTTCATCATCACTATCGTCGAGCTCATCACAACTATCGAACTCATCACAACCATCAAACTTATCTCCACAAACACACCTCTACCAATACCATCACCAACTACAACAATCACCTTTGCTACCAACTCCAACGTCAACACCACCTTCGAGACTGCCACCAATTCCACCATTAGCACAACCACTAAAGCCACAGCCTGAACAGTCTTCTCCCCTTGTTTTAGGGCCTCTCTACTTGCCATAAAACACTACCACCACAGCAATAACATAGAACTCACGCACATTTTCTCTTATCTCTCTCTCTCTCTCTCGATCTACACACCCCGATCACCAAATTATGTCATGCGTTTTTACCCCAATCACTACAACACCTCAACCATCAACAAACAACAATCGCCAACACCTCATAAACCATCCCCGAAACCAACAGCCACATCATGCCTCGCAAAAAACTATGCCATACCAGATCCTGCAACAAAATATCAACCTCCGCCGCTTTAGTCTCACTCTCCTCCTTCCCTTCTTCTCCTTCCCATCCTCCTTCCCTTCTTCTCGCCTTCTGCACTACTACAAAAAGGCTAATACTGGATGCCTCATTATAGATAGTTGACCAAAACTGTCTGTATTAAATACAATCATAGACAGTTTTGGTTTAGCAACCGTCTGTGTTACTAGCTACGCTAAAAACCGTCTGTGAAAAAGTAATATCACAGACGGTTCATGTTGAAAACCGTCTGTGAAGTATCACAGAAGGTTTTTGTTAAGAACCGTCTATGATTAGCAGTGCGGGATGGTGGAAATTTTTGGACGCATGCGTGGGAGACGAAATGTTTTAGACGCGTGCGCGGGAGGCAAAATGTTTTGGTACTGTCCTTATATATTATAGCCACCCCTGCCTTGTCTTCCACTGGTCTCTCCCTCTGCCCTCCCCACGCCGAGCTCCGACTACCGCCGACTACCGTCGTGAGCTCCTCCGCCTCTGGTTGTGACGCCACGGTGATGCTGCCACCGCCTCTCCTTCATTGCCGGTGATATCCCCCATCTGATCCCCTCCCCTCTCTTCCTAGTTGATATCCAACATGCTAGTAAGTGATCAATCACTTGTCGCCTCCCCCTGCCTTGTTGCTTTTGGTGGCTCTCAATTGTGACCGTGGTTTTCTTGTGAATGAATAGATCAAGATAAGATTGCGGACATCGACAGCGAGCACCTCGACATCCCTGACTCCGAGTACTAGGCCATCGTCCGTCTCTTCGTCCTAGACTCGTTTTCGCGCACTGTTCGGTAAAACAGCCATAACTTTTGCATACGAACTCGGATTGCGGCGTTCTTTGGCTCATTGGAAAGCTAACAAAAAGTCAAGGTCAAATTCTCTTCGCGAGGTCTCGAAAAAGTGAAAACCCCAAAAAGGTCATTTAGGGCCTCAAAAAGGCCTCCGAAGTTTCAGAATTCGAAAAAAATTTGCAATAGAAAATACTATCACAGACGGTTCTAAACAATAACCGTCTGTGATAGTCTATTTTCACAGACGGTTCTGAACAAGAACCATCTGTGATAAACAATTATCATAGACGGTTCTTGTTCAGAACCGTCTGTGAAAATAGACTATCACAAACGGTTATTATTTAGAACCGTCTGTGATAGCTTTTTCACAAACGGTTAAAAAACCGTCTGTGATGACCTCGTAGTATCACTGACCCATAAACTCAGACGGTTCAAAAAACCGTCTGTGATGACGATTTTGAACCGTCTGTGATTACCTTTTCTGTAGTAGTGCTGGCTTCTCCTCCTCATGTAGCAAGAGATCTTCCTCCTCTTTCTCCCACAGTAGCTGGCGCTTCCGAATCTGTCGCCTCCTCATCCTCATCCACCTCGACCTCCCGGAGCTCCTCCGCGTCCACTCCATCGCATGCCTACTCTCCCACCTCATCTCATCCCTGGACTTCTGCCGCTTATACCACCCCTCCTCCACCTTCTCTAGCCTTGGCCACGCCGCCGCATGGCTCCTCCTCTTCAAGAAGATCCCGCCCCACAACGCCGTTCTCTAGGGCTTCCACGGGCCCTCTAGCCTCCAGCCTCGATCTCACCAGATCCTCCTCAGCAACTCCACCACCGACGCCCCCATCGCCGAATCTCCTCCCTCCCCCCTGCTACCACCGTAGCTATGGCCTCTACGGCCAGATTCACCCCCTCATAGGATTTGACATCAAGCAGGCGCCACCAGCATCTCTAGTGCCCCGACTGTCGGATCTCCTCCCTCCGCTGCAGCTACCATCGGGCCTCGCCTCCTCATGCAATGCCAGTGCTTGTTCAAGACACACCTTAGCGGCCATCTGCTGCCATCCGACATGGTCATGGAGGACCATGTGCGGCGAGACAACGGCGGCCGACAGATTGATTGAGGAGCGAAGACGGTGGCGGTTTTGAGGTAAGGGTTTTGCTCTAGTTAGGGTTAGGGTTTGGGATGGATTGGCTCTGATACCAAGCTGAATTTTGAAGAATAATTATGTGTGTCCCTTGGGACCCCCACACCATTTATTTATAGTGCCAAAGTTTACAATCTGACTCTAACACAATTCCCGACACGACTTGGACTCTTATTGAACTCTTATACTAATTCTCCAACAAAGATATATGAAATAGTTAGCTCAGTGAAATCACGTTGGGGCGTAATCGGAGAAACGACACTTTGTTCGTGACACATTGGAAAATAACATCATGAACACCCAACAACATGCCGAATGACATCGCCGCCAGTTACTTCCGTTTCCAGAATTTTTTAAATATACAAACTGAGCTCAAAAAATTATCAATTTTTTTTGTGGAGCCCCGTCCCGACACATTTTACTTGCTTGTGTATTTTCTTCAAAATTTTATACGTTCTGATTTTATCTCTAAAACTCATTTAAGTGTATTGTTTCTAGTAATTTTCTAATATAGAAAATGAGGTCCAAACATTGTGAAATTTTTTCAACCTCCTTACATAGTAGACTTGATTGTGTAATTTTTCCAAAATTTTACAAAATTAAGTAATACAATTTCATAATGTCCACTGTGTAAG
The DNA here is from genome assembly GCA_036346405.1 of Phyllostachys edulis. Taxonomy (NCBI): domain Eukaryota; kingdom Viridiplantae; phylum Streptophyta; class Magnoliopsida; order Poales; family Poaceae; genus Phyllostachys; species Phyllostachys edulis. The sequence continues at coordinate 45,528,040 of CM070563.1, read as the reverse complement.
GAATCTAATATTTCATAATGTAAGGACATTATGAAATTGCATTAATTAATTTTGTAAAAATTCTAGAAAAATTACACAATCAAGTCCACTATGTAAGAAGCCTGAAAACAAATCATAATGTTTTGACCTTATTTTCTATATTAAAAAATTCCTACAAACATTATTCTTAAATGAATTTTAGAGACAAAATCAGAACGTATAAAATTTTGAAAAAAAAAATACACAAGCAATTAAACTATGTCGGAAGGCTCCACAAAAAAAAATTGTTGAGCTAAGTTTCTATATTTAAAAAAATTATAGAAACGGAAGTAACTAGCAGCGATGTCATTCGGCATATTTTTTGGTGTTCGCGATGTTATTTTCTAGTGCATCACGAACGGAGTGTCGTTCCTCTAATTGCGTACTAACGTGATGTCACTGAGCTAATTTTCCCAAGATATATTAAAGATGTTGGCCCAAACAGAAGAAGAAACGCTTGCTCGGCAGAAGCAATCGTTGAAAGCCGGTCAAAGATAAAGCACACGCTCGCTGGAAGCAAGAGCTCATGCAGACAAGAATCAATAGAAAGAGTTTTGGTGCTGCACTGCAGCTTTTCCGATTTTCTTTACTCTATTGCTTCTCATGATTCTTTCTTCTTGGTTACAAGTCTCATCTCAGGTTTTATAAAGGCCGATCACGCATCAAAGACATAGACTCATTATCTAACTCGGTTTCTACTGCATATGCTACTCAGACATGACTTTGTACAAAACAAAATTGGATACGAAACAGACTCAACATCCCAGCAAGCAGCAAAAACTAAACCTAGAAACTAATACAAGATTAAAGCCCAATTCACTCCTTTAATCTTGTTGTTTGTTCTTCTTTACGTGTACTTGGCTGCCAGTTGGACTCGACTTTAACTTGGCTCACACACACTCGGTCGGAGATGGTGGCACAACTCAAACACGTCTTGGACTCTTACTCATTGAGGCAGTCGGTCTTAACTACGACTTGCCCAACTCGTACCTAACTTAGGACGGCAAATACATCTCCTCAACATTCTGGACTCAACTCCGCAGACTCGACTCAGGACGGCGAACACATCTCCTCAACATCCTGGACTCAACTATACGGACTCGACTCTGCATCAGAGCAACGCCACCTCAAGTAAATGTGCCTCCGCTTTCTCCTTCCTGGTTTACGGCATTCGGAAGCGAAGTGCCTGTAGTCCTGACAATTGTAGCATCACACATTTGTCTTGTCGAATTTTTGATTCTTATGGCCTCCGCCACCACCGCCGTTAGAGCCGCCGGGGGAGCCATCGCCTTTGCCTTTCGATGATTGGGCCTCCCACTCGGCGCGGGTTAACAGCAGATACTCATTTTCGCTCCTCCTGGATCCTCGGATCCATTCCTCATGCGCCTTTAAGCAGTCGATCACCTCCTTGAGCGCACATGTACACCTTCATCTTGATTGCCCATACCTCATAATTGCTCTTCGTGAGCATCGGATAATACAGCGAAACAGCGGAACTCTCATTCGCCATCACACTAGATGATGCCTCATCACCGATGACACCACTTCCCAAAGAATGTGACATAGTCTTGGACATAGATCAAGAACTTAGGCTCTGATACCAATTGTTGGCCCAAACCGAAGAAGAAACGCTCGCTTGGTAGAAGCAACCGCTGAAAGCCGGTCGAATATAAAGCACACGCTCGCTGGAAGCAAGAGCTCACATAGACAAGAATTGATAGAAAGAGTTTTGGTGCTGCACTGCAGCTTTTCCTATTTGCTTTACTCTATTGCTTCTCACGATTCTTTCTTCTTGGTTACAAGTCTCATCTGTGCCTTATAAAGGCTGATCACAGAATACAGACTCATTATCTAACTCGGTTTCTACTGCATATGCTACTCGGACATGACTTCGTACGAAACAAAATTGGATACGAAACAGATGCAACATCCCAGCAAGCAGCAAAAACTAAACCTAGAAACTAATACAAGATTAAAGCTCACAGAAGAACCTGCATGATTAATTGTTTGTGCATCTTTGCGAGAGACAAGGAACACTAGATACCTGCAACTCTGCAAGGCACACAATCTCATCAGTCAAAGCCGACTTGGGCTACACAGTACTCGCCAGTGCAGAAGTCATGCGAGCAACATTCAGCCGGTTCAAACAGTAAAGATCAACTGCTAAATTTAATCATTTCCGCGCTATTTGATGAAACCAACACTAGAAAGCGAAACAAGAAAACAGCTACTGGTAGACCTCAAATTTTCGCTCTTATGTTTTTGGCAGCATCAGCTAAACTTTTAGTGATAAAAAATCGCTGTTGGACTGTCGCAGTTGGATACTAGACAAAATATTAATGGTGTGCAATGTACAATTACAGTCCACTAGCAAAATTTCACAGCAATGGAAAAGCAATTAGTTCTGCTACTATACTGCTTTTTTTCATCTACGGCCACGCAAGCAAATATGCACAACTAGAGGAGGGGAGTCTTAATTAAGCCATTGGTCGCACGAGAGGAACTATAGCAGGCATGCAGGCGGCCTGGCAACGATAAGGAGAGAAAAAATGGAGCATCATCTCTTCAGCATGCTAGCGGATTACCGTTCAACACTTCAGCTTGATCATCCCCAACACCAATGCTGTTGCCTTCGAGCAAAATAAGTACAGGCAACCAACGAAGATTGTGACGAAGAGCAAAATAGACAACAGAGGGCAGCCATTAGATGAACCCGCTACTCTATATTTGTGCATTGCAAAGAGGTACTAGCATGAACAGATAAACAAACTCGCATGTAAGGCCAGATTCAGAGAAGATTCTTCAAAACAGTGTACAACTTCTACTTTATAATAAAGGATGTCTGCAGTTATTTTGAAACTGAGCATTCACTCCCTAATTCAACAATCATGTGAACAACCTCAATATATAAGGACAAGAAACTTGATGATTATGATTTCCCAATTCCCAAGCATCCAGTGCATCCTTATTTCATTTTATACAATGTCAATGAGCACAAAACAAAAGATTGATGACTTTGAAGAAAAGAAACCAATCAACACTACAGCACGACAGGTTTATTATGCTTAGTTGCCTACCAACAAGTACCCCCAAAAAAACTATAGTAAGTGCTAGGAAAAAAACTATCTTGCTCATTCTGTTTATTATTATGATGGGAAAATTTCGTTGGTGCTGCTGGAAAGGTGTGCGATATTGGTTCTGCCACCGCAAAGTCGACCTTGCCATTTTTGCCACTCAAATTTTGTGTCTATTTTGTTTTTGCCACTACCGTCAGCGTCTATTAGTTTTCCCGTTAGCATCTCTTCGCATAAAATTTGACGGTAACGGCGCTTTGATTGATGGTAGTGGCAAAAACAAAATAGACGCAAAATTTAAGTGGCAAAAATGACAAGGTCGACTTTGCGGTGGCAAAACCAATATCCCATACCTTTCTAGTGGCACTAACGAAATTTTCCCTATTATGATAAGCCAAATGCATTAGCATTATGTCAAATGGACTAAATCACTATAAGCTCAAGCTTGGGAAACAAAAGATCATCCTGACGGCTGAGATACACATGCACCTGGCCCAATAGAAGATAAAACAAAGTTGTTGTATTTTTCCGTGGTGCAAATTTAAATACTAGTTCACCATTAATTTTTATAAAACCAAGTTGTACGGATTGGGACGAGAGTCAGATCAAAGAATGGTAATGGCAGCAAGGATGATTGCCGGGGCTTCATGGATACTTTGAGCTGCAAAAAAGGGTATTTTTCTATTTCCACTAAAGTATCTATGGACTACGATTGATTCTAATAAGCTGCCATCTAAGGAGTGGAGATAAGACAGAACCCAACCAGAAAACTGGAAGAAATAGCTGCTCCTACAAGGGGAAGGTTAGCACTCTAAACTCTTTAATGCTGTTCTTTTCTTGCAAGACTTGTCCTAACATAAGGGAATATCATCACTTAGTAAATAGGCAGAAGCTGTGGCAGGCAAACAAAAAGTAAGGAAAGGGAAACTAGAAATCAATGATATTAACTGGTGCTTCTAGGTTCATAAAAACTATATGAACTATTGGCACGCGTATGCTTGTAAACAAGTAGAGAAAGATAAAGACTGCAATATTTTTGCTACTCTTCATAGGTAGGTTGGCTCAAAGTTTTGAAAGTGCACTTTACGATACCAAAAGCACTGTTTCATAGGTTCATCACTGTATCTATGTTTCAATCCTGTGCTACCACTCTTACGGTGCTATCTATGTATTAGCTATTTATAAAAGTTTTCAAAAAAATTAGAAACGTTAGGAGATGTAGGGGATGACATATTCTACAATCATGTAAAATTTTAAGATCAAACTGGATCGCATTGAGAAGATATGAAATTGGCAAGCAACGAAAAGGAATAGTTATGAACAGTGAAAATCATTATTAATGCAAATTTTTTTTCCATATCTCTCAAATGCAATCGAGTTTGATCTCGAAATTTTACATAGTTGTAGAATATGTCCTACCCTACATCTCCAAGTTTTTAGAAAAACTTTAAAAACTTTTATATATAGATAATACAAACATAGCACCGTAAGACGAGGTAGCATAGAATATCTGCTGACGCAATCTAACTTAATCTACGAGTAGGCGTCAGAGGATCTGGAGGCGGCGATCCGAGGAGCTGACGCGCTTGATGATGCAAAAGCTCATCGGCGCAGCCAAGAAGATGCACGACACTGGCATCATCCACTGGGACATCAAGCCGAAGAACATCCTCATCAACACAGTCAGTGAGCTAAAGATTTGCGATTTTGGGGTTGCGACACTGGTGAAGCCGGCCAACAAGCCATATGAGGAGGGGCATGTGAAACATCCCAAGTTTTACCTTCTTTTGTAAAATTTATTTATTTCAAAGTGTTGATTTCTATTTGGAGTTTAGCAAAATAATTAAATAATATTCAAATCAATTATAAATTTCAAATCTCAGCTCAAATCAAAATTCAAATGTTTAATTTGAATTCATCTCTTTCCCTTGGAACGAAACCCACCTTCTTTCCTCCCCGTCCCACTTTCTTTTCCTTCGACCTGGCCTAGCCAACCCACGGCCCATCTTCTCTCTTTCTTCTCCCTTCCTTTCTTCCTTCCTTCTTCCTCTGCTTCGACCGAATGCCAGTGCCCACACCGCCCGTTTGTCTATGCCCCACCATCGTCCTTGCCGCCCACGTCGTGTCGCGCCTTTATTACACGCATCAACACGCACTAATTGTGAGCTCTAACTCCCTTTTGTTTCCCGTCGCCAAGCGTCATCGTTAAGCCAGAGTCGAAACCGCTACCATGATTCCCCTCATGCCCGCGCTCGCTCGGTTGCTACCCTCACCTATAAAAGGGGAGCACTGTGACCCTCTTCCATACCACCACTCCCCTCCAACTCTCACTGCCTCTAGAACTGCGCCACCGCCACATGAGCCTTCTTACCTGCCGCTGGCCGCCACACCGCCTCGCCCCGATCTCCCTCTCCGGTGAGCCCCTTGCCATTCCTTGGGCGTCACCATGCGTTGCCGAGCCTCCTCCACTGTTTCCCCATCTCAACTAGGCTGAGGAGCCACTATTGCCCCTTCTTCCCCATCATAGGCCATCGTGACCCTGTCACCTCGAACCACCCCCGGCTTCCCTGAATGACCCAGCGTGCTCCCCTCGTTGTCGTCGTGCCCGTGCTCACACCACCTCCCGAAGAAGATCGCCAAAGTGCCGTCGCCGTCACCACCATTCCACACTGCATCCCATCGCCTCCCCAGGACCCCGCGGTTCCATTTTCTCGTTGCCCCATCTCCCAGCACCGCCGTTCGCAGTCGCCACCGCCGACCCGAGCCGCCACCCCTTGTGCTCTATTTCTTTCTCTCTTTGTCCCACTGACAAGTAGACCCCACATGTCATTCTATATTTAGTTCTTTTATTATTTCAACGGAAGGAAGTCCCTCTCATTTTTTTAGCATTTGCCATTCCGACAAACTTTCGGAAGCTCGTTCTCCTTCATACAAACTCCGATTGATCTTATTCAAATTTATAAATCCATATAAATTCAATATATATCTATTAGATCTAATTTTATAATTTTTTGGATTTTATTTGGATTTATTGTGTTTATTTGTCTCGTTTCACGCGTGTAGAGTCTGACGTTGTCGAAGCAAGTTTGGACCAATCTGAAAGAGTAATTCCTTTGACCATGTTGTACCTATGTTTTCAAAATCCTATTTTATATTGCTCAAATATATTATGCATTGCTATTTACATAAAATGATTATTTCAATTCTTACGATGAATAGTTATCCCAATTTAAATATAGCTGCATTTGATGTTGTTATCCATGAACCATTGTCCCTCTAGTATAGCAAATCCACGGTAATGATTACATTTACCATGCAATATCAAGAGAACTCACAGTTGTGGGGGATAACCAGCCCGAACGTGGATGTTCATTTACCATTGTTCGGCGCAAGCCTTGATAGATATGGAAGTACATTGACCATAGTCTACACAACCCATGTAACACCTACCAATTACAGCCTGTGGGCTTAATGCTTGGACTTGGTAAATTATTTAGCCAGGTCTGTTCCATTCGGGACATGTGGATAGACACCAGCATTGGTTCTTAATCGACCAAAGCGAGATAGTCAACATCTCAATCTATTCACTCCAGTCTAAACAAGTTTTTCCACCATTTTATTTTATTTTCCAAACTACTGGCAACACCTATTGCCATAAATTTCTCAAACTGTTTTGCATAAAGGGTAATAATAATTTCTTCCCATAGGATGATCATGACTGATAAAGCTTGTCTAAGAAATTCAAATAGCTATGCCCACGGTCAACGGCGAGCAAGGTGCGTGTTCACATGGTAGATTTTGGTTTTGCTTTCAAAAGATTAAGCTTTGGGAATCCGAGGGCAATTGGGACTCTCAGGTAATTATTATGGTAGCTAGAGCCAATTGGGCAGCTAGAGCCCTATCCTTTGAACCTTGGCAGCTAGAGCCTTGATACTAGTTGTTGGTAGCTAGAACATTCACTAGTGAAAATAATTAGTTTAATTATTGAAACTATTTTTTGTCAAAAGTTGTTTTATGAAAACTGTTAAAACTTAAAATATTGCTTGGTGCAAAAGAACCATATAAGCCCTATTGTTAAGTTTGGATAATGCATTTTTTCCAAGACTTGCAGACTACTTTATGTACTCACATGCTACACTCAAAACATATCTCAGAAGCTTCCAACGATGCCGAGGAGGATTACAACTTCTACACCTGTGGCTTTGATGGAGGTCATCTAGAATACTAGGTTGCGCTCTCCAGTCGAATGCCGGTGGGCAATTTGATGAGTCATCACTTGGAGTTTATCTTTTATTGTTTCTGCTTCTCTAAAACTTGAGGTCATGTGACCTTTATTGTAATAAGTGGTCATAAGGCTGGTACTCTGTAATTTACTTTATATTGAATCGTGATTTGAATTTGTTATGAATGTTGTATTCACTGTGTGCACTAGCTATTGATATGGAACTAGTGCAGAAATATATAGATGATTTGGATTCAGAAATCCGAGCCCCACGGCACAATGATCTACAGCTCGCCAGAGTAGCTCATTAGCAGCCGGCCCTACTATGGCAACACCTTGGACATGTGGGCGCTCAGGTGTGTGATGGCCGAGCTCCTAACCGGCGACCCCCTGTTCGACGAGGATGATCTGCTCGCTGAGGTGTTCAACCTGCGAGACCAACTCGCAGAGCATGGCGCGTCGGTGTTTGAGGACCTGCGGGAGCTATCGGAGGCTAGGTGCGAGGTCCTGGCCGGCCTGCTGGAGTTCCACCCCAATGAAAGGTTCACGACGGCAGCCGCGCTAGAGCATCGGTGGTTCACGCAGGAGGCAGAGTCCGCTGCCAAACACCCTGGCTTTGTCCCTCTAGGCGTACAGGAGCTTCCCTTGGCTTGTTAGTGACTATTGCAGTGTCATAAATTAATTCTTGTAAAGCCTACTCATTTGTTTATTTGTAGCTTAATTAGTTTGCTGGAAGCAATACAATGTTGCTTGCTCATGATTTGTTTATGTTGGAGATATTATAGTTTAGATAAGAGTCCAAATCGTGTGTGAGTCTAAGTGTCTAAGCCGAATTGTAATCTTTAGCACTATAAATAGGGAAAAGCTAGAAAACGCTATAGCATTTCCCAGCAAACTAACAGGATAGGTATTGGCCTTTGGATCTAGTTGTTGTAGCACATATCCTAAAGTGGCCAACTCAGCCAGCGTGCAAGCACAATGAGCGACGACTGCATTTTTTCCACCACGAGAGCCGGTGTGTAGAGTTCGCAAGCGGTGTGCATACGCGGCGAGCAGCAAGTGTGCGCGGCTCAACCTCTACATCCACCCGACCTCGCTGATGAGCCCAAGTTTTGCCTCCCCTTGATCTCAGCCGCTACCTTCCATCCCCCTGAGTTCAATCAAAGGTTCCTTCCTCGAATTGTATTGGTTTAGGTGGTTGTTTTTTATGTGCACATGTTTCTAGTGACGCTCTCCACTTATTTGATGAAATGCCAAGCTTGCAACAAAAACTACGTTTTAAAGTTTCACCCAGCGTGTCAGCAAAACAACAAGGATGCAATGGTGGGGCAAGCCGCTACAGTGCTTGCATGGCGGCCGTGAGCTCACCCGAGCATGGCGGCCACGGGCTTGCGCAGGGCGAGCGGCGGGTGGTAGGCTAATCCTCGAGCAACATGCGACGAGCGACGGTGGGCTGGTTCTCCACGCCTCGTGTGGCTGCAAGCACATGGGAGGCCATGGTCTGGCGTGATGTGGAGTGGCAGCAAGTAGGCTCGGTCGAAGCAACACAAGTGGAAGCGACTACTGGAGGTGCGTGCATTAACGTGTTGGGAGGTGAGCGGCCCCGATGTCCCAGCGAGCGTGGAGCTATGACAGCGAGCAATTGCGTGGCTGTAGGTGAGCACGTCGGGATTTTTTTTTTGCCCTTGTTTGATTTTTGATGAAATTTATTGAAACATGCTGAAACTTCTTGAAACTTTTTGTCTGAAACTTGTTGAAACTTGAGTTCCAAAATATGAAACTTGCTGAAACTTCTCGAAACTCTTTCGTCCAAAACTTGTTGAACCTTGAGTTCCAAAATCTGATACTTATTGAAACTTGGGCTTCAAACTTTCTTCGAATCTTCTGGAAACTCCTAGAAATACGTGAAACTCACTGATACCAAAAACTTTTAAAATATTTTCACGAGACTTCTTCAAACTTCATGAAATTTGCGAAAACCTATCGAAACTCTTTTGTTTGAAACTTGAGTTTCAAAATTTGAAACTTGGGCTTAAAACTTTCTTAGAATCTTCTCGAAACTTCTAGAAATACGTGAAACTCACTGAAATCATAAACTTTTGAAATGTTTTAATGAGACTTCTTGCAACTTCATGAAACCTTCTACATATAACCAAGTTGCAGACATGGGGAAGAACAAAACACAGAGATTTGCCTAAATCTAAAACTTGTTGAAACTTGGGCTTGAAACTTTCTTGGAATCTTCTGAAAACTTCTAGAAATATGAAACGCGTTGAAACCTAGTCGAAACTTCAAACTCAAAATCTGAAACTTTTAAGCAACTAAAACTTCAGGAAACTACTATACCGTTGGAAATGCATTCCAACGATATAGTGTGGACTAGCAACTCCCCATTAAATAAAGGGTGTGGGGGTCCTAAGGGGGACACACAATTATTCCTCAAAATTCTACATGGTATCAGAGCCAATCCATCCCAAACCCTAATCCGAGCAAACCCTTACCTCGGAACTATCATCGTCGTCATCGATCCGTCGGCCGCCGCTAACCCGTCATGCGTGGTTCTCCATCACTGTGTCACACGTGAGCGGACCGGCGACCGACCAGGTTGTGTGCAGGGCCCACACGGCGTGGGAGGTACGACGGTGAGTGAAGCTCGTCCAAGAGGTGGCGGCTGGCAAAGGTGTAAGAGGAGGAGATCAAGGAGGAGGATGAGGATCCAGACGTGTACCAGGTGGGAGGCGAGGAAGACAGGATCTGGCCTTTGGTGGCGGAATCCAACACTCGGAAGGTGAGATTTGGTGCTCTGGTCGACTCGACCGGAAGGAAGTAGAGGAGTATTGGGAGCGGTGGAGCTAGGGAGAAGGAATCTGGTGCTTGGCCAGTGGTGGACATGGGGAGAAGGCACTCTGGGTAGCGGGCCGACAGGATCCGGCAGCTGGTGGCCGAATCCAACTACCGGATCCAGGCGTGAGCGAGGAAGGCAAGGAGGCGGTAGGTCAGGGCACGGGCCTACAAGATCTAGTGGGCAGTGAGCAGATCCAGGTGTGGGAAAGGAAGGTGAGGAGGCGGCGCATTGAGGCTCGGAGCAGCAGAGGAGTTTGGTGGCTTGGGGGCTCGGGAGGAAGAACGGCTGGAAGGAGGTAGAGGAGGAAGAAGAAGGGGAGGTGTGTGCAGGCTGCACGGCTGCATTGGGGCTGCATTGGGGGCTCGGGAGGAAGAAAAATTTGCTTTGCTATGGAGGGGCTGGGGCTGGAGCGGTGTCAGTGGGGAGATCCAATCTGGTGTGGAGGAGGTGCGCTTGGGAGATCCGGTGTGGCTTCTGGTGTCGGTGGGGAGAAGGAGGAGGAGAAGAGGAGGTGTTTTTGGGAGGATCTAGTGGATCGTCTTTGGTGTGAAGGATTTGGTGTGGAGGATCCAGTTGATCTGGTGTGGAGATGTACAGGATCTGGCAGGAAGAAGGAGAATCAGGGGAGGAGGAAGAAGACTTAGGCTTGCTTGCATGGTGTGGAGGATCTAGTGTGGTGAGCAGATCGGGGTGGAGGATCTGATCTGGTTAGGTGATCTGATGTGGTTGCGTGTACTGTGTTGGGGAAAGGAGGGAGAGGATGGTGTTTTTCCTAAGAGTTCTACATGTTGTGTTGCTTGGTGGTGACGGTGTCGGAGGTTACTATGAAAGGCATGGAAGACAGGGGGAGAAGATTGTTCAGGACGAAGCAGGAGCTAGTGGTAGCTTCAGTGGAGTGGAGGTTATGTCGAGCGGGGGTGATGACAAAACACGAGCTAGTGGTAGCTCCAGTGGAGGCTATGTCGGGTGGCAGTGATAGTATTGGTGTCGTGTTGTGGTGTTGGTATGGATGCTGGAGATGTCTGGAAGAGGATTGGAACTGGAGTCAGGCGTAATGGTCTGTGACAAAGGTAGAGGTGGTGGAGGCCTAGATAGGGTGTGTGTGGGCAAAGTGGTGAAGGCCGAGGGTGGCTGGGGGCATAAGGGTAGAGGAAGATGAGGTTGAGCTCAGGGAGCTGGTAGATGGTGGAGATGGATTTAGTGATGTCTCTGGTAGTATTGGTTATGAGCAACTTTTGGTCTTTGTGATAGTATTGGTTATGGAGTCGATTGATGGTAGATTTTGGTAGATTCTAGTAATGGTATTGCAATATATAACAAGATGGACATGATGTTATCTCATGCCCATCTTGAGGGGGGTGTTAGAGATATTAGAGTTTAGATAAGAGTACAAGTCATGTGCGAGTCTAAGAGTTCGAGGTAGATTGTCATTTTTAGCACCATAAACATACGGTGTGGGAGTCTGAGACGGATTATAATCTTTAGCACTTCTACGCGTGTGGCTACAATGAAGTACACCCAGAGTACTAGGTCATGAGCCTCCCCGCTGATTACTTGTGAGTTTATTTGAGTTGTTTAGCCTGAAAGGGTGGTAATTGTAAGCTTCGACCATAAGGTCATTACTCTTTTGTTCAATATTATCCAATAGCTTTACATTTGCAAGATATGTGTTGATATTCAATGATGTAATCAAGGCACTAGTCGCTAATCCAAATGACTCATCAGAGATATACATAGAGGATTCCAGATTAGGAAATCTGGGTCCCCATTGTAGGAATTCGGGAATATTGTGTGTCCCTTTTGGGATCCCCACATCCTTTATTTATAGTGCCAAATATTACAGACTGACTCTGACATAACTTGGACTCTTACCTAAACTCTAGACTCTTTCCTAATCTCTAATATCTCCAACACTCCCCCTCAAGATGGGCATGAGATGACAATCATGACCATCTTGTTATATAATGCAATACTATTACTAGAATCTAGTAAAATCTACTATCTATCGACTCCATAACCAATACTATCAAAAAAGGTTGCAAACCACCAATACTACCAGTTACGTTACTAAATCCATCTCCACCACCTCGCAGCTACCCCGACCTCAACCTCATCTTCCTCTACCCTCATGCCCCCAGCCACCCCTGGCTTCCACCACTCTGCCCACATGCCCCTAGTTTTGGCCTCCATCACCTCTACCTCTGTCACAGACCAGTACGCCTGACTCTAATCCCAATCCTCTTCCAAACATTTCCAGCAACACTATCTCCGGCACCCATACCAACACCACCACATGACATAGCCTCCATTGGAGCTACCACCAGCTCCTACTCCATCCTCACCACCATCAAGTTCATCACCACCATCCAATTTTACCACCACAAACATATCCCCTACTAGTACCAACACCAACTCCAATGTGCACCTTCGCTACCAACTCCAACATCAATACCACCTTCGAGACCGCCACCAATTCCACTATTAGCATAGCCAGCAAAGCCACCGCCTGAATAGTCTTCTCCCCCTGTCTTTCATACCTTCCGTCGTAGCCTCTGATACTGACACGACCAAGCAACATGCAGCTAGAACTCTCAGCAAATACACCATACTCTCTCTCCTTTCCCCCAACACAACACACACAGCCACACCAGATTCCCCTCAACCACACCAGATCCTCCACCGATCTGGATCCACACCAGATCGTCCACACCTCCATGGATCCTTCACCCTCGAAGCACCCACCTCCAGATCAGATTCTTCACACCGGATTAGATCTGCCACACCGGATCCCAGCGCCGCACTGGATCAGATCACCTGATCCACAGCAAAAGCAAGCACACCACACCAGATCCACAGCAAAAGCAAGCACCGCACCCCTCTTCTTGGCCACAACAAATCCCGAAGGCTCCTTCTTGGCCACAACAAATCCCGAAGGCTCTTCTTCCTCTCACCTCCCCCTTCATCTCCTCTCCCCCAAGCACTCCTTCTTCTTCTCCTCACCACCGAAGCTCTTCCCCCTGAGTGTCGCTGCGCCTCCCATCGCCTTCCTCTCTCCGCTGCCACTCCAGATCGCCAAGATACGACCACCTCCGACCGGATCCCCCCTTCTCCCACACAAGTTGCCACCTTCAGTACCTCTCCTCTCCTTCTCTCCAGCCGAGCTGGCCCAAATCCGGCCGTGGGTCGTCGGGGTCGGCTCCGGCCACCACCACACTGCCTCAAGATGCCTCCACCGCTCGGTGCCACGCACTCCTGCCTCAGCGCCGTCGCCTAGCCCGCCGCATACACCGCTGCAAAACACCGCAGCCGACCTCTGCCGCCACGGCTGTGAGGACCCCTAGGTTATTTTCGTAAGACCGAGGCCTTCCCGGTCTTATGGAAATAACTCTAGGCCTCAAGTAAATGAATTCCATCTTAACTCCATCTAAGTGAGACGACCCGGTTGCCTTAGAGCCTCGAGAACCATGCACACCGCCTCTTTGCGGGTATTACATGGTAACCGGTTCTCCCAACAACCGAATACACACTTAAACAAGTTAAAAGGGAATTCAAAAACAGCGGGTGTGTGTCCGTGTTGGCTCCCAAGATCAGCGACCAACACACCCACACCCTTAAGAACATCAATCACAAGTCATACAACGCATACATTGTCATTACATAGTGGCATACAACAAATAGTTCAAGTGTACAACTATTACAATGGCCGACCGGCCAAATTGAAACAAAAACATCATGTAGCAGTGGAAGTAAGCAAAATAAACAAAAGGTCTAGCAATGGTGTGCCCCATAAACCATGGCAACCAACTGGGAGCTAGAAACAACACTATTCGTTAACGTCGCCAAAATTGGCGCTAACGAACTCGTCGGGCGTAGTAACGTCTTCACCTGAATTTGCAGCACCCGGATTAAGTACAAAATGTACTCATAAGTCTTACACAAAGTAAAAATTATTTATGCTTAGGGGATATTCAAAGGATGGTATTGGTGGCTTAGTTTTTGTGGAAAATACAACCATTTTCATCATACACATACTAGTTTTACAATTGCCATTTAGAAAACAGATTTAAAACGAAAGTAAAACATGTGACAAAGATAATCATTAATATATAAATAGAGAAAACAATACCAAAGTGGCAGCCCACTTTGATAAATTACATGCATGAATACCCGTTCATGCCGAATACCGAGTTGCAACCATATCAACTTTAATTGAAAGTCTAACGATAATGACTCCCGCATTCAAGCGGACATCCGTAACCATGGACACGGCTATTCGAATATATTTACACCCTGCAGGGGGTACAACTTTACCCACATCAACTCGCCAGCCTATAAGCCAAACACACTGCCTTTGGTGAGTTGGCTGGGTAGATCGAGATTTGGTATTGTTTAGCAAGAAGACCCTATTGAGTTAAATCACCCATGCGAGATGAAATCCCAAATTAGTACATATGCATATAGCAAATGCTAAGAGGGTACGCAAGTTGTGTCGAAGGGGCCAGTGTAAGGTAGTTAGTATGTTGGGTGACCCCCAACATAAGTAATCATGCTCACCCACACAGTATATATTACACTGGGTTCCTAAGGAACATAGGATTTCATGGTTAGGATTTCATGGTCGCTATGTCCTCACACCACCTGTGGTCTAAACCAATGAAATCTTTCCCTTACTTAACCAAATGGCACCCATAATACCGCGTGTGGTGGTACGAGTGTTACTTGAATTAATGACGTCACCAAAGTTCGGTCCTTGATGGTCCGAACAAGACAAACACAAATCCGAGTCTCGTGCACGAAGGCACCCACACTACAACCACTTGTCCAGACCCAAATCCTTTTTAAATTTACCAAAAAGAACTAAACAACTAGATTCAAAGATCTGGAACAAAGGTAGAAAAGATAAAGGTGAGGTGTTTCCCAAGGTCGACGGAATAATCCCGTCAACTAGACTACCAACAACTCTAGACTTTCATGGCTAAGCAACAATCAACAAAATAGAAATATCATCACACAACCATCTAACCTTAAGCATGTATGTACCAGAAATATCAAGGATAGCATCATGAGTAGGATATAACTAACTACACATCACAAAAATACCGACATATCAAAATAGCATGCAAGCAAGTATCATTGCATTTCAAAATACTAACTTAACAAAAACTGGGATCAATATGATGCAAAACAAAGTTAAAATGATGCTTGCCTTGCTGGAACTCAAGTTGCTCACTCTCGGTGGTGTATGAGTCTACGTCGATCAGTTCGGATACTATACAAAAACAACATCAAATCAACACCGAGAAAAACCTAAAACTTCGAAGTGCTAAAAAATACATGAATTTTCTACAGTAGCTAGATGATGATTTTAGATGAATTTAGGTGAAAGAATTATTCCATTTTGAGTTAGTATGTGAAAGTCATGGTAGTTTGAAAATCATATTTCTGGAAAAATGTTGAAAACAGTGCTTCGGTTACTATTCATCCAGATTTAATTATTTAGTGAAATTTTGCAGGACAGTGGTGGAGAAAAGGATTACATAGGTAAATAGAGTAAAATCATAAGACCAAAATAACTTGGTTCAACTCATTTGGAGTTTACAAGAATTAGTTATGAATTTTCAAAGTTAAAAGTATTTTCTAGTGTAAACTAATATGGTTATGGGTCAATCTCCAAAAAAAAACTATATTTTCTAAGATAGTGACATATTTGAAATATATTTCAAAATAAAGTTCACTTAAAATGAAAATTATCAAAATTGGTTTCACAAGATTTTGAGTTGAGAAGAATTAGTTATGCATTTTTGAAGTTAATTGTATTTTTCAGTGAAGCAATTATTCATTTCGGGATTTCCTAAAGCAATTAATACTTTTTGTACCGAGCGCTATGCTAGCTGCAGTCGCTGATAGTGGGGTCCAATGAATAGTGTCATTTTTCATTTTATTACCGAATTAAACCAAACTGATAGGTGGGTCCCAATGTCAATGACTCGGTCTATGAACCAAGTTCACTGGTGCACCGCATAGTGCACTTTGCACTTAAGGGCCAGGCCCACATGTCACTCTAATACAAACCGGTACTTAAAGCCTCGTTAACTGTTTATGGCCCCATACGTCAATGACTCAAAAGATCCTTTAAGACAGCCATTAATCAGTTAAGCAATCATTAGCAATTAACAACCGGGATTTGTCGTAACCACATCGCTACAGTACCAATCAGAGTATGGCAAAAAGCCTGAGTTCATTGATGGGCTCACCACCGGCGATGTGGTCCATGCCAGCATGAACCAAGACCATGACTGGGTTCCTAATAGCCATGCGCACCTAATGGTGCAAGTGGCGACCTCTACGACGGTGTGTACTGGCGGCACGCCGGAGATGGGCGGCGTCAAAACTACGGCAACATGCATGCGAAAGTAAAGCTCTGCATTGTCCACTTTAGCATGTGCCACAGCATCTATGAGACTCAAGGATGCTACTTGAGCGTTGGAGAGGTTCAGAGATGGCCAGAGTAGTGTCGGCGTCGACGAAGGTGACGGCGGTGCTACGACTCATGTGAAGAGAAGACCCTGAGCATGGAGAGTGACAAAATAGCTGATGGAGATGCTTAAGGGAAGTACTAAGATGATGTAAATCAAGGGGATTAGGCAATGCCTCACCAGATTGACAATGAGGTGAAAGGGGAACCTTGTCGGCCGGAAATGGGTCACTTCCAAATTCCAAAACTCATGTCATGCATTGCCCAAATTAGTTGAGCGGTTTTCTTAATCATGCTCAAAGTCACAATGTGACGCACAAGATTGATCAAGAATCTCACCCGAGAAGAAGATGGCCAAAAGGATGCCGCTCGGTGCTCGCTCTGTAAGCTCTAATGGCACTACTTTGTCTCGGAAGCTACCAGCGAAGACAGGAGATCACATTAGCCAAAATGGAGACAGCATGGGATGGTGAGAACGAGGGACGTTAAAGCTTCAAGCTTACCCAAGCGATGAGCAAGAGACAGTGTCCCTCTCCTCAGCCAAAAAGAGGAGAAGTGAGGAGGAATGAGGGCAGGAGGGGTTTCAGCTCGGGGGGATGACGGAATGGAGGTGGTGTCAAGTGGGGATGCACTAGGGTTGGTCAGGTTGGGCGGTGCAGCCACGGCTTCGACGGGCATTTGCAGCATGCAGCGGGCGCGTGGTGACGAAGCTCTGCGCGCCAACAGGGACAAAGGCCCTAACCAATGGGGCCCACTAGTCAGTGGTTCAAAAACAACTTGGGTTAGGCCTTGGTGTGGCGTGGTGAGTTGGTTGGATCAAGTCGAGATGCGACTGTTTGAGTCCGATCGGGGCCAGGTCTGTTCAGACGGTCCGATCGGAGCCGAGTCTGGTGGAGGGTCTGATCGGCCCAAGTCAACCCGACTAATTACTGTTTTAACTTCAAACCCCTCAAGTTTGACCGGGCTAAATAAAATAGCAAATAAATTCCTAAAATTATACAAAAATTCATAGGTGTTCCTGGTATGATCTAGTACTCATATAAAATTTCTAACCTTACTGTTCAAGATTTATTCTTCTTATTTTAATTCATTAACAGCAAGGGCTTTTAGAACTTGGTTTGAATTTTTACAAGGTTGAATTAAGTTCTAAAATTTTGGAAAAATATATTTATTCATGATAAATATTATAAGTGTTAAATAAATTATTTTCAAATGATGATCGCAAGTTTTTGTTTCTATTTTATGTTGAAGCTTCAATTTGAGTTGTAGGTTTCAAATAGATGCAAAATTTTCAAATACAATATTTTGTGCAAATGTTTCAGAAATGACATGCATGCTCATGAGATTCATAATAATTCATTTAATAAGTTGGGGCTGTGACAACAGCGCACGTTCCGCCTGACGTAGCTGCCTCCGTGCCGTGTCCCACTTCCAAGCCTCATGCGCCCGAGGCGCAATGCCTCAGCCACCGCCCTCAGCTCTGCATCTCCCCCAAAGCCCTAGCCTCCGCCTTCTTTCCTCCCTCGCTGTGACCTACACCCGGCCTGGCGCTCCTCTCTCCCCTCGTCGAGTCCCCTCGACCCACGCGTCCTCCTCGCCGGATCTCCTCCCTCTTCAAGCCACCGCCTCATCTGCTTGGCTCCTCCGTCACACAGCCGCCCACTGCCCTAGGCCGTGCCTTGACGCGACGCCTCCACCACCAGCCTGAGTGCCGCCGGATCCCATCTCCCGTCCTATGCTCTTCCGTGTCAAGCGAGGACCCGCATGCAACCTGGCCGACCGCCAGTCCGCTCCCGTGAGACATGGTCGCAGAGGACCACGCATGGTGGGACAGCGGCAGCCGGCGGATCGACGTCACCAAATGGCAGCAGTGGCTCTTTAGGTATGGGTTTTGCTTGCTCGGGTTAGGGTTTGGGAGGTAGTGGCTCTGATACCATGTAGGAATTCAGGAATATTGTGTGTCCCTTTTGGTATCCTCACACCCTTTATTTATAGTGTCAAATATTACAGACCGACTCTAATATGACTTGAACTCTTACCTAAACCCTAGACTCTTTCCTAATCTCTAATATCTCCAACACCCACACAACAGCCGCTGCATAAATTGTTCATTCTGGTAAGGGCTTCTTAGATGTTTCCCATGGTGACATCATTTCTATTTCCTCACAACACCCATCATAACTTGCATAGTTATAAGGTTAGTAGGTTACTGCAGCTACAAAAAGCTAACATTAAACAAAAGGTGTACCAGAATGTATGGTTATGATGTTACCGCAGCTACAAAAAAGCTAGTGTTCTTTTAGCCGGTAGGGCCGAAGGCCCTCCCAATTTCCTTTATCGGAAACCACAAGTTCATTACAGTATCAGTTCTCAAAGTAAAGAAAGAAGATCGAGCAAAACATTTGCTTACACACTAGAGGCAAAGCACATAGTGAAACATCAACCGACTACTAGGATGTCAACGCTAACAAAACAGCCGGAAAAACATTTCAAGTAGCAGAAGTCACACTCTCTTCTCCACAAGTTACCTCCTGGATCCTCTGAACTGTCGGGCACCATCCTCTTCTATAGCGTTGAATACTTCCCAAGCCACCTGCTCGAGAAGTCTGGCCCCCCACTGCAGTGCCTCTCGGTTTACCTCCTTCTGCAAAGTCGCCCATTGATTCAGTCAATAGCGCACAGAAAAAATCAGAGAGTGAGGATCTGAAGGCATTTTGTTTCTGAAGCACGCCGCACTTCGTGTTTTCCGTACAGACCAAAGTACAGCTGCATCTCCTAGAAAATTGAGTATTTGTCACTCCAAATATTGTAATATAGGATTTGCCACCTTAAAGAACGGTTACTTCAATATTTGCCATTATGACCATTTTACCCCTCTTCTTCCTCCCACTCTCCCCTGCCAACCATACCGTACGGAGGCCCCTGACCGGAGCCATTCGACCCAAGGAACGCACGCACGCCACTAACACATCAAAGAAACATATGCAAAGGAACACAAAAGCTTTGGGGCAATTTTCTCGTGATATTCATCTCTACCTTGATGTTGGTGTTTATAGTACATACATAGACCTGTCTACAGAATAACTCAAAGAAGGAAACTCAAATAAGGAAATAAACTGATTTGATTTTGATTTGCATCCGATCTCTATCTTGTCGTGCAAGGCATGTACACAAATTTTGGCAAGTCTTGATTATTTCCTACGATCTACCCTAATCTGGACTTGTTTACGCGAGATCTCTGATGCCCACTAGATCACGCATCTCTCCGAACTTGACTCGGGCAAGTGCCTTTGTGAAGATATCCGCACGCTGCTCCCCTGTGCATACATGCTTGACAACAATCAGCCCCTTCTTCACACATTCTCTGATAAAATGACACCGGGTATCAATGTGCTTGCTTCTCCCATGAAACACCGAATTCTTCATCAACGTGATTGCTGATTTGTTGTCAACGTACAAGACGACTAGACTTGGGGCTTCTCATGTTACCTCACTTAGCAGGCTTCGCAACCAAATGCCTTGACATGTTGCTGTTGTGGCAGCCATGAACTCAGCTTCACATGATGACAATGCGACACTTTTCTGTTTTTGAGACGCCCAAGCGACTATGTTCCCGTTGTAGTAGAGTGTCATGCCGCTTGTGCTTTTCCAGTCATCTACGTCGCCTACTAGGTTGCTATCACTGTAGCCTATAATCTTCTTCGAACCTCCTCCTCTGGTATACACCAAACAAAAGTCAGTTGTCCCCTACACATACCTGAAATTTTTCAATGCTTGATAGAACATGTCATTTTACGACTTGCATGTGTAGCTAAGTAGGCCTCTCCATGTATTGGCTTATTATCCTGACTGCATACATGATGTCTGGCCAGGTGCGAGTCAGGTACCGCAGACTTCCGATGATGCTCTTGTACTTGGTCGCATCAACTCGAACTCTGTTTTCATCCTTCCCGAGCTTAAGCTTTGGCTCCATGGGATACCTTGTCGAGTTGCACTCATTCATCCTAGTTTGCAACAAGATTTTCTTTGCGTATGTCATCTGCTTGAGGGTAGGGGTGCTAGTGGGTTAAAACCCCACCCAAACCCACCCCAACCCATTTCAATACAGCACATCAACTCAACCCAACCCAACCCATTTCTCCACCTCCAAAACCCAACCCAACCCAACCCTCATGCAAATCCAACCCAACCCAACCCAATTCTCTCAATATGGGTTCAACCCGTTTTCAACCATGGAAACAACCTTAAACACAACCTTCAACCCATGAAAACTATCTGAACACCAAGTAGATAAAAATAACATTACAGAATCATTTCATAGCACCACATTTACATCACGAAAACAATCTGGTAGCATAAACAATCTGGTGGCATTTCATAGCACCACATTTAAATCTGATAACAAGTTTTTACTAGTGAACTAGACTGTAAGGCTCTCTCATACGTACGCCTCTGCTCTTGAATCTTGATGTGTGAAGGCATGGCTGCCAATAGATGACGATCAGACCTCTAGTGAGGTCAAGACGGGCCACAATGATAGTATATGACAACTTCGAACAAATCAAATCTTTTTGGTGATCTCTCGGCCCATTATTAAAGAAATGCTATAATTAGCAATCAAGAACGAGTGATCAATACCTAAGTACATGAAAATTTTCAATGCTTGATAGAACATGTCATTAGTTCTTTTCAGACAATTTAATCCATAATGCAGAATTTGGTGGTATCTATTGACATTTAATAAAAATACATTTCTAAAAAGATTGAAATTAACATGAAATTATCATCCTTGCTCATAAGGACAATCCACAAATTTTTTTAACAACTAAAATGCACATTTTCTACTAACTAAAGCAACAACTTCCGGGGAAAAAAATATGTGCTATCTATGCAAGCTATAATAAACGGCAAGCATGAAGTACCATAACCTTCCTCAATAATCAGCATCATTTTTGTATTACTCTTCACAAAATAATAATGCTACGCAACAGCAATATCTGGTTCAGGAAGAACTAAGGCCCTGTTCAGATCTCCAACCATCTCAGGGGCATGACTGATGTCCATAGGAACCCTTTCCTTATCATCATCATCACCAACCGATCGAGTCAAAGTAAGATTTCTTCATTCCAAGGGATACTCGATGTCGCTTTCTCATCAATCAATGTAAAAGGGAAGTGAATTTTAACACACATACAATGGCAAAAGACCATCGTGACAACAGATAAAACTTGCCTTCAAAATTTTGGCTTTAATCAGACGCCACTTTGTACCAAGAGTTAATATCAAGGACCGTTCATCGAAAGTTCGATACATGACACAAGCCCACCTACAAAAAGCGTGTTTACATGACATACAAATTATCGAGCTCAAACACTTGAAGAGTCTAAACAAGACAACACATATCAATTCACTACTTTGGATTGTCACAAATAACCCATATGATTCAACCCGCTTAACTTGACCATCAATGATGTCCCCAACAAGCAAATCATCGTAACTAATGTCATCCAACTTTTGTGATTTGCTAGCGGTTTTTCCTAAGTGATACCTCAACTTTCCCTCGACATCGGTTCTACGACACAAGACCTCGCATGGTTTTTCCATTAGATCCATGAAAGGAAAATCTTTGTATTTTATATATGCATTCGTAAATGGCAAGATCTCACCTTCCATGTACAAGCATTCCAACCGGGAAATCCTCCTGAGGATTTTCAACATACTCATGTGATAAATTTGATAAAATAATCCTAGCCCCATCATTCGAGACAGCATAATAAAACATCCTTTGGAATTCACATTCTTCACATAGCCCTAAGTTAGCAACGCATCATGTTACTACACCGTATAGAAAATATACTTCAGTGTCGAAATGTGCCCCCCTTGTTTATTGTGGGAGCAAATAAAATCTTTGGAGCATACAATAGAAGTTTATTGAAGTCTAAACTGCAAATATATCACCAAACTTAGTAACCCAATCAGATTAATTTTATCTTATGACACCTGAAACATGGTTGTATATAAATATGATTAACCATCAACCGCCCGCACTGCACCATGTATATTCGCACATCGTGAAGAAAAAAATCCTTGGCCATCTAATGTTGAAGAATGCTCTTGCCGCTAACATATAGTTTTTTATACCGCAGACAATATTTATCAACACCACATTATCAATATTAACAAACGGCACATGCACAAACGGAGAAATCTTAACCGAGTCACTAAGAAACAAATATAAACCAAAAGGAGCTCGAATTCCAGAGGGAATAGCGGTACCCCATCACTCAGATCATGCTCCATCTTGATCTCGCACATGACAATATTAAAATTAGTTCACCTTCCAAGATAACTTGCAATATTTAGGCATTTATAAATGAATATTTATTATACCTTCAAGTTTGGAACTTTAATTAGCCGCCTTTTGTGCAAACTAGAGCTTCAAGTGTTTCCGTGATAATGAGCTTCCAGTATCGCCAAGTATTCTACCACCACAGCTAAACGCAGATTCGGAGGACACGGTGCTTAGAGGTATTGCAAGAAAATCTCGGACCATAGCTGACAAGACAAGGTACTTTGTGGCGCTTTTCTTCCACCAGCCCAAAATATCAAAATTGTCATCACTCAGGTCGAATTTTTCTTCCAAATATCTATCGAGCTTTGACTTCGGTTCACACCTCCTCACCCTCCTCTGGGACATATATTGAACAAATTCTTCTTCAACTCTTTTTTTCTCGAGAACCAGTGAACCCACACTATTCCTGGCTTCGCTAGTATGAGACACCGGGTCTTCACCATTTCTCCTAACAAGCTGTTCATATTTTTCAAAGTACCTTTTCATCCAATCTTTAGTCGATGCGATATTTTTGTCAATGTCATCCTCATTGTCACATACCTTTTAGAAAAAGAACTCCAAATAATCCATCGTTTTGGTTGGATTTAAGATGGTGGCAATAACAAGAGCTATGTTGTATTTACCATCCCAATACTTATCAAACTTTGATTGCATTGCACCGGCCAATACCTCTAACACATCCTCACCGCTGCTCCCTATCTCTCAAAGCATGACAAATACATAAGACCATCTTCAAGTACAGGTGTGATGTAGGTGTCCTATCTGCTGAAAATGCTTTTGTTGCCTCTTCGAAAGCTCCAAGAAAAGCTGCGATTGCCTCGGCGTTTACCAATTCTTCATTAGTTGGTGAAGGTTCCAGTTGTTCCTTGGCATATCTATTCAGGATAGCTTTGCATTACAACGCTTCTGCAATCATTTCATATGTCGAATTCCAATGGTTCGGGACATTAAGAGCTAGTCCAGACTTCATAGGAAGACCCATCCTATTTGCAATTGCATTGAAAGTCTGAATACGTGCAGGTGATGAATTAATATGCCTAACCAGATCACGTATCAATTCTAATGCCACATGAATTGGTTTAATGCCATCTTGAACCAATATATTCAGTATATGCGCACAACATCTGACATGAAAATGTTGGCCAGCAAACAACATGTCATCTTTGCCATTTTCTATCAAAAACTTACAAGCTGAGTTATTGTTGCTCGCATTGTCTAATGTTAGAGTAAACAATTTTCTCTTTATGCCCCAATCTGTTAGGCATTTGGTGATAGCCTCCTCAATTGCAAGACCATTGTGAGGACACTTCACATCCTTGAATGCTATTATCTTCTTCTTGAGGTTAAAATTGGCATCAATATAATGGGTCGTCACACACATGTATCCTAAGTTCTGAACAAATGTCCACATATCTGAGGTCAAGCAAATACGAGAATCAATGTTGTGAAATTCATTACGCAACTCTTCCTTCATTCGCTCATACAAACTAACAGAATCATTACGGAGTGTTAGACGACCAAAGACTCTAAAGGATGGCTGCATTGACTCCATCCATTCCTTAAAGAATGGGTCTTCAAATTTTTGGAATGGAATCTCTACGAACTTGGTAATCAGCTCACGGGTCCTTTGGGGATCAAAGATAAATGAAGCATCTGATGGTTGCTTTTTCATAGTTGCAATGAACCTATTCTTGTCATTAATCTCAATTTTTGGGCAGGACTCGGCAATGTGGTTTCTAAGACTATTTGTGCCCGTTTTGTTGGTATATGTCAGCTTCAACTTGCAATATTTACAAATAGCCTTTGGGACACCTTCAACTACAGCCAACTCATGCTCAAAATGTTCCCAAACCTTTGCCCTCCTTCTAGGTGTTTATAATGAGGGCTCATCAATGGTGTCATTTGTGCTCAAGCCCTCTGACACTTGTACATACATGCTTAGAAACCTAAATTAATTAACAAATTAACTTTCTTAGTAAATGGCCAAAAGTTTGCATGACAGGAAAGTAGTGATTGAATGAAAGAACCTTAAAGAAGTTTAAACAATAAGCTCATAAAGAAATGCTACACGAAATCTAACAAAAGTTGCAGCACCTGTAAACTAATAGATGGTCGATGCTATTTACATATGGCATAGTCCAATTGAACAGAAATAACATGTTCTATAGATGATGTAACACTTAAACCAATGGCTTAAAAAGTGTAATTCTCATTGGCGGTCACTAGATATAATTTATTCAGACTAATGTTACACATATAAGTTGGTGACACAAACATGCAAGCACATACTCTATAATAAGCTAACTGAAACATCATAATTTAGTGAATTTCATATTTTGTAACATGTTGGGTTCTATTAGTTGTAGTTTTCCCAAACGAAGGTTAAGGCAATAACTTCAGATCCTTTATAAAAGTGGCAACCTGCATTGAAAGATTCGCTCAGTTTGCATACATAAGCAGAAATATTGACTGCAAAAATGCAAGAACATTGGCTTCAAAGTGACTTATTGCAATGGCCTGCATGAGATGACACCACTGAAAATTGAAAGGATCTACCACTTGATATCGCTGCTGCATACATTGGCTTCATCGAGAAATGTTAAGAACAAAATTCAGAACTACAGCATAATGCTCTGAATGCTATTGTCAAAATTGAAACAGATATGCTCTGAACACTACATTTCTAATCCTTTTATACTTCATTGGCATGTCTGGATAGTGCATTGGGTCAAATCCCCTTGAAAATGTAACCCAAGAATCAGAGTCCAAATCCACCCATTCTTCCGAAAACATATTTACCTCTATCAAGAATCAAGAAACATGTAGAGTGACCGACTTGCCTGCAGCTAGTGAGCTTGACTTGGGTGCCCTTGAACTGCAGAGTCAGGGGCGTTGGCTTCGGGGGAGATCCGGGAGTGAAACGATGAGCGAATCTGGGGCGCGAGCAGATTGGCAAGGAGGGGCGTGGCATTTGTGAGCAGATCGGCGAGGAGGGGCTCGATAAGGTCGGCGAGGAAGGGCGATGAGGGGCATGAATAGGTCGGTGAGGAGGGTCGCGAGCAAGCCGTCGAGGAGGGGCGCGGTGGTCGCGAGCAGACCGGCGAGGAGGGGCTCGATAAGGCCTGCGAGGAAGGGCGAGGAAGGGCGATGAGGGGCACAAGCAGGTCAGCGAGGAGGGTCACGAGCAGGCCGTCGAGGAGGGGCGCGGTGGTCACGAGCAGACCGGCGAGGAGGGGTGCGACGGCGACGAAACCTAGCTGCTCTCAAGAGTGAAGTGCGATAGAGGGCGGGAGGAGGTTCATCCGTTCATCAACCCGAGTGGTCAAGTTGTACGAGCAACATCCGAGTTTCCACTCGTACCAACCCACTGTAAAAAAAACCCACGGGTTGAACCCGTTCGAACCCGAAATTTTTAAACCCACACCAAACCAACCCAACCCGTTTTTACTTAAAACCCAACCCAACCCGTTAATTACCTCAACCCGTTTCCACCCACCTAAAACCAACCCAAATGAAAACCCAACCCATTTAACCCAACCCATTATCACCCCTACTTGAGGGTGATGCAGCCCACCTTCTGCTCTACCTCAATCCCGAGGTAGTATCCAAGCAATCCGAGATTGCTCATCTCGAACTCCCTCTTCATCTAGTGCTTTAATTGCTTGATTTCATGTGCACTTGTGTCGGTGGCAATGAAATCATCTACATATACACCGGCCTTGCCTTGAACCTCACGATCTTGCCATTTGAATCCTTCTTCAGTTTGTACACCCACTTGAGCCCAATGGTTTTATGACCAGGCGACAACTCCGTGAGATTCCAAGTTTTGTTCTTCTCGATTGCCTCAAGCTCGCTCTTCATCGCCTCCTACCACTGCTGCTCTCGTGCAGCCTCGCAATAGCATGTCGACTCTTCTACAGCTAGGAAGTATAGCTCATCCTTACCCTCGATCTCATCGGCCGTAGCATAGATGTTGTTGAGGTTCCGATATTTGCAAGACCCACTCTTGTCATCTACTGCTGCAGGAGAGATAGGCCCAGCGCCTATTCCACCTCCTGTACCTATTGTTGTACCCAGGGGTGTCACCGTATCCGTGCTCTTAGGATCCTCCATGCCAGTGATAGTGACATTGCCACGCCTAGCGAGCCAAACGGTGTTGCTCCCAGCAACCTAGGTGCTATCGAGTCATGTGGGGCAGCCTCCTGCTGCCCAGTGTTTAGACTTGTCTCACCAACACCTGTATTACTAAAGATGGTAAATGTAGTCCAAGGAACGTTAGTTGCACTGTTAGTGATGTCATCATTCCATGGCCATTCCTTTTCTTCCTCGAATACCACATCACGGCTGATGTGGAGTTTCACTTGTCGAGGGTAGTAGAGCTGGTGAGCCTTGTTGCCAAGCTCAACACCGAGATACACCATGGCAATGTTGTGGTTGTCGAGCTTCTTCGAGTGTGCCTTTACCACCGTGGTGTGCGCGACGCACCCGAACACTCACATGTGCTCGATGCGTGGCTTCCTTCAAGTCCAAGCTTCGTATGGCGTCACTCCATCTAGGGATTTGGTTGACACGTGGTTAAGGAGGTGCACTGCATGTCGTACTGCCTCTCCTAACATTACTGCAAGTACATTCTTGCTCTTGAGTAAGCTCCTCACCATGAATAGCATGGCACGGTTACGGCATTCCACAACACCGTTCTGTTGTGGTGAGTACGGTGTCGTGAAGGGTTGTGCTATCCCTTCGGTGTCATAGAACGTGTTGAACTTGCTTGACAAGAACTCTCTGCCACGATCTGATCTAAGGACCTTCACCTTGAGATCACGCTCGTTCTCGATGAGCGCTTTGTACTTCTTGAGTGTGCTGAGAGCCTCATCCTTGGATTTCAACATGTGCACCCACATGTATCTGCTGAAATTATCAACAAAGATTATGAAGTACTTGTTACCAGCATGTGTATGTGGAGTTATGGGCCCGCACAAATCCACGTGTATGAGTTCCAATGGCTTCTCCACTTGATGGTGCACCTGTTAAGGGAACAGGCTTCTGGTTTGCTTGGCCACCAAACAACCTTCGCATAGTTGTGTCGAGTGGTCTATCTTTGGCAATCCTAGCACCATCTCCTTCTCCGCCATCTATTTTAGGGCATGGAAATTCACATGCCCTAATCGAGCATGCCATCGCCATGCAGGATCCTCCAAACTGGCCGTCAGACATATCAGATTTCCTATCTCTAACAGAATCTTGTACAACCGGTTTTTGGATCTTTTCACATTCCTGAAGAGACTGTTGCTACGCTCGTAAACCCACAACTGTGCTTGTTGTAGGACCACCCTGCAACCATCATCTGTAAGTTGTCCAAGGCTAATAATGTTATTGCAAAGGCTCGGTATGAAATATATCTTGGAGAGTACATGTTGTTCTTCGTTTTTGCACTGGAGAAGGATTGACCCCTTCCCCCTTGATCTCCACTGTGGATCCATCGCCGAATCTGACTTGGCTGTAGACGCTTTTGCCTAGCTTGTTTAACACGGACCGCTGCTCCATCATGTGGTTGCATGCACTGCTATATAGGTACCACTCGTTGGAAACAGGATGCTCCTTACCATCGATGCACAATGTCGGTACGAGTTTGCCTTCGTTCCACAGCACCATGTTGTACGTCCCCTTTGTGTTGGGTGTCTCATTCACGCACAGCACCAGCAAGAGCGCTGGTTCGTCATCCTGCGCCTGAGTCAAGTTGGCCTCCTCCACTCATCCCCGACATGGCTTGCGGCACTCCGACACGTAATGGCCGTAGATGTCACAATTGAAACACTTGATCCTGCTTTTGTTGCAACCTGTTCTGGATCCACGACCATCATCACCCTCTTGGTGATATGAGTTGTCGCTGCCTCAGCCTCCCTTGTCGCGACCATGGTCACCACCACGGGGTTTGCCTCGCCCACGCCATTCGCCACTTCCATTGCCGCCCTTCTTTGGACTAAAAAATGATTCACCACTACCATCCTTCTTGATGCGAGACTGCCACTCGGCATGAGTTAGCAGCAGATGGTCAGTGCCGTTGTCACGGAATGGGTGCACCCGCTCCTCGTGAGCTTTGAGACACCCGGTCGCCTCCTCGAGAGACATGTTTTCCACATCCTCAAACTGCTCAATCATAGACACAATCAGCAGGAACTTCTCCGGCATCGCCCTAAGAAACTTTTTGACGACGTAAGCCTCCTCCATCTTGTCGCCTAGGGCACCAACTTTGTTGACAATCGTCATCAGCCTCGACACGAAATCATCAACCGACTCCACCTCTTTCATTCGCATGAGTTCAAACTCTGTCTTCAAGGTCTGCACCTTCGCGTTCTTCATGTGATCCATGCCCAAGTGCGTCATCTTGAGCATGTTCCACGCTTCCTTCGTCATTTGCTTCTCAATGATCAACAACAATGCTTCTTCGAGGATTCCTTGATAGATGGTCGCTAGCGCCATCTTATCCTTCCTCGTTTCCACGGCCACACTGACCGCGGGCTCAACGGCATCCCAAACGCCTTGAGCCTGCATGAAGACCTTCATCTTGATGGCCCATGCTATGTAGTTGTTCTTTGATAGCATCAGGTATTAGAGGGAGACAGAACCCTCCTTGTTCGATGTCCTCTCCACGATCGACATGTATTCTTGTCACAGATGCTTGGGCATGAACTCAGCTCTGATACCACTTGTTGGTTTCGACACTAGGAATGCACGCACGCCACTAACAGATCAAAAGACACATGCAAGGGAACACAAAATCTTTGGGGCAAATTTCTCATGTTATTCATCTCTACCTTGAGGTTGGTATTTACATTACATACATAGACCTATTTATGGAATAACTCAAAGAAGGAAACTCAAAAGAAGAGAATAAACTAATAAGGAAATAAACCGATTTGCTACTGATTTGCATCTAATCTCTATCTTGTTGTGCAAGACATGTACACAAATTTTGGCAAGTCTTGATTATTTCCTACATCCACCATGGCAGACAGGGCGGACAAAGCGTGGCGCGACAGCAGGTGGGTCCGATGGAGTAGTCCAAGGAAGAGCGCCATGACGGTATCGGCCACCTCCTCGGCGGCAAGGCAACAAGCAATGCAATGCGAGGAAAGCCAAGAGAGGCAAGCAAGACAATGGCGATCTCCCACGGACGGAGGCGACACAGAGCGGGGACATGCTACTCCAATGAGGGATCGTCAAGGCAGTTGGGTGACACCACCAGCGGCTGGCTGCCGCCGCCACCGGCGGTAGCCACCAAGTGGTCCATCCTGCACTCTCGGCTCGCAGTGGATCGTTCGGATTGGGAGTGGGGCAAGGCTGCCCATGGCATGGGCTCCGGCTCTAGCCGAGGGCCTTCGTGGTGGAGTCGGCCATGTACTCCGTGGTGGAGTGGGAGGAAGATGAAGGGAGGAAGAAGAAGAGGAGTAAAATGGTCATAAGTGGCAAATAATGAAGCTACCATTCTTTAGAGTGGTAAATTCTAAATTACAATATTTTGAGTGGCAAATGCTAGAAGGCCAATCTTTGGAGTGACAAATACTCAATTTTCTCGAGAAGTATACATACTTAGCCTGGGGACAAGTGAAAAGAAGATCTATGCTTTCATCTGTCCCACAAAACTAACATTTCTTATCTCCTTTCCATCCCCTGTGAATTAGGTTGCTTTGGTCAAAATGCTCTTCTTAAGCACTAACAAGGCAAAGATTTTGACTTCTAAAGGAATCTTAATTTTCCACACAAACTTATATGGAAAAGCACTTTTATGTTATTTTCAAGCTCTATAAAATGATTTGACGGTGAATTAGCCATTGGAGGTCAACCTCCGGACCACCTTGTCCTCGTTTCAGACAGGACTACATCTCTGCGCTTCTTTTGCAAAAGTTCCCATGCTTTCAGCTTTTCTCCCAGTAGGGTTCTTCTGAATTTAATTCTTTACCAGCCCTCCACAAACACTTCAGCTATAGAAATATTCTTGCTGAAGGTTAAGTTGTACAGACTAAGGAATTTTTGTGCTAGGGGCTCATCCCTTAACCACAAATTCTCCCGAAACCTTGTTCTCTCCCCCATTTCCAATCAGTCTTCTACAAAAAGGGTAAAAATATTTTTTGGCTTCCATCAGGCCAGCCCAAAAAATGTGAGTCATCAGGCTCAAACTCCCACTGAGCTAAAGTCTGACTACCCAGATATTTAGCCCTCAAGAGTTCTTGCCAGATTCCTTATTCATTTTCCAGTTTCCAAAGCCACTTGCCAACAAGGCAATGTTCATAGTTTCTAGATCTAAAACATGTAAACCTCCATGCTGCTTAGGTAAGCAAATTATCGGCCATCTCACAAGATGATGTAGCTGAAGTGTATCATTATAATGTTATTGCATCTGCAAAAAGCTTGTAATACACATTGCTTTCAATGAAAAAAATAGTCTCACCCGTATGGTTTCACAGCATGTAGCAGAATGCAAGATTTGACATCATGACATAATTTGAGCCAAGTACCATTCCAGTACGCTTAATGACTACAAAAATCACTAAAGATAACATCCCTGAAATAACATGGGCGATTTCTGCAAGTTAATGTCACATTTGACAAGTACATAGAAGTTCATATTCCACATTGACCACATTACCAGAATTGTAGGACTCTGTTAATACTGTAAACATAAATGAAGAAATGGCTCTTTAGGTGATGGCTTTGGATAGAACTAATGAAGATGCCTTACACAAAATTGACAAGAAATAACAGTTTTTTTTTTCAGGACTCCCCTAACATACGAAAATATTAAAAAACTTATGATGGAGAAAATTATCGCTTAGGAATTCACAGAAAAAAAATGGTGCTTCAAGTTTCATTACACCGACATCCTTACTGGCAGCTAACAGACAGGGTGAAGTCACCGGAAGACTGAATAACATCATCTTCTTTTAACATTTTTTGAAGTTTTCTTATTGATGATTTGGAGGTTATGGTGAAAACGTTATGCAGCTTTATTCATCAGGTTCAACTAGTACAACAAGGTTTCCAAAAAGGAAGAGGCTTATGAAGGCATTCAAGAACACTATCAGCTAGTTTCGCTATTCTACGCGAAAAAACACTTACTGATCTTTTCTCGTGCTTCACCTCCACTTACTGAATCTTCACAGTAAGGCATAAAATTGAGCCAAGTACCATTCTAGTTGTTTAATGTCTATAGAAATAACTAATTATAACATCCCTGAATTAACTGAGCAATTTCTACAAGTTAATGTTCTATTTGACAAGCATGTAGAAGTTCATATTCCACATTGACCACATCACCAGAATTCTAGGACTCTGGTAAAACTGTAAACATAAATGTGCTACTGTCTCCTTGTTTCTCTTCCCATAGAAAATCACGGCTAGCTCACTGGTAATTGAAAAAGGACATAAACCAGCACTCGCACCCAAATTCTACAAGGACTTCCTGGAAACTTCAAATTGTAAAACATTGGTCGTTTTCCGGTTTCCTCTGAAGTATCTAGGGATACTCTGATTGTAAAACATTCGGTTGATTTTTTTTAGGGACTCTGATTGTCTAATTGATCCTAATAATCTACCAGGTAAGAATGTGGAGATAAGATAGTGTTAGGGGCGTGGGTCAGGGGTCCACGGCCCATTAGGGGCTGCGCGCAAGAAGAGGCGGCAGCATGAAATCCATAGCATGCATGCATATTTTTCGTATTAGGAATAGTTAGATACATATCTTTATATTTGGATAGTATAGATATTATCTTATCTTTAGTGATTGGTTGAATTAGATCATGTTACTTTCTATATTTCTAGGGGTAACCTCATCTATATAAAGAGAGGAGCCACTCTATTCATAAGCGAGCAATGAGAATATAATAGTCTAAGTCTCAATCCCTTCGTCTCTCCAATCTATAGTATCTTTCTCCCCTAGCAGTCGACACCATTCGACTATCCTCTCGGTGATGTTTACCCCTATGATCTAAGAATCATAATAGATAGGAAGTACAAAATCCAACTAGAAAGGGGCAATGCAAACACTCATTAATTCTGTTGATAGCACTATGACACATCACTCTTTAGGTAGACTAATGAAGATGCCTTACACAAAATTGACAAGGAAATAAAACATCTTTTTATTCTTTTTTTCAGGGCTCTCCTAACACACGAAAATATCAACATTTCATAGAACCAATTGGTGATTAAAGTTTCCTTATACCTACAGATACCTATGGGTCTCGATACTCTACCACCAAGAGCAGTCAGGCGACGGAGAGAAGCTCACGACGGTCGGGGCGAAGAAGCCGAGCGCTCGGTGGAATGCGCGGAAGCGGCGGAGCAAGCAGGCTTCGTGGACGAGGCGGCGCCGGTTCTTGAAGACGAGCCAGCGTGGTGGACGCGGAGGAGGGTCTCGACGAGGAGTTCGTCAGCCGAGATCGGCGGCGGCGGCGCAGTGGCCGGCGAGTTCATCCAAGGGGACTGCGAGGACCGAGGAGGCATTGGGGTTTTTCTGGTCTCGGATGTTAAAGATATTAAAATCAACGGCTGCTGCTCCGTCAAATTAAATCAACGGCTGGATTAGCACTGGTCAATAGGTCAACGAAAGTCGAATACCTTTCCGTTTCCTCAGTGAGCTGTCCCACCCGCGTAAGCGGGACGCGCACTCAATCTCCCGAAATCCGCGTCGAACTCGGAGGGAGAGAGAGACGCGCTGCCAGCCGTCCGATGCCCATAAGATCTCTAGGGCATGCCCTCCCCGCCGCACAATTTGTTCTCCCACTTCGACTCTGTTTCTTCCCCTCCACTCCGCCTCTCTCTCGAGTCTCGTCTGCTCTCGACGCGCTCATGGCGGCGGCGGATCGCAAGCGCCCAGCGCCCGGCGCCTCCTCCTCCGCTACAGCAGGAAAAAAGCGTCCGCGGTACTCGTTCGGGAGCATCGACGACTACGAGATGCTCGAGGTTCTTGGCGAGGGCGCGTACGGCGTGGTGCGCAAGGCGCGCGACCGCCGCACCGGCAAGAAGGTGGCAGTCAAGTGCGTCAGCGGCGCTTCCGACCACCGCGAGATCTTCTGTGAGGCAGGCTTCCAAGCCGTGTGCCGCGGCCACCGTTCGATCGTCGAGATCAAGGACGTCGCCGAGGACGCAAAGACAGGGGACAAGTTCCTCGTCATGGAATTCGTCGGCCCAAGCCTTCGCGAGCAGATCTGGAGGGCGCGATCCGAGGATCTGACGCGCATGATGATGCGGAATCTTGTAGGGGCGGCCAAGAAGATGCACGACGCCGGCATCATCCACCGGGACATCAAGCCAGAGAACGTCCTCGTCAGCGCCGCCGGAGAGCTCAAGATTTGTGATTTTGGGGTGGCGACGCGGGTGAAGCCGGCCGGAAAGCCGTACGAGGAGGGGCATGTCGGCACGATGATCTACAGCTCGCCCGAGCAGCTCACGGGCAGCCGGTACTACGGCACCGCCGTGGACATGTGGGCTCTCGGGTGCGTGATGGCCGAGCTCCTCACCGGCGAGCCCCTGTTCGACGTGACAACAGAGGATGAGCTGCTCACCGAGGTGTTCGACTTGCGAGACCAGCTCGCAGAGCATGGGCCTTCGGCGTTCCAGGGCCTGTCGGAGGCCGGGAGCGAGGTCCTGGCCGGCCTGCTGGCGTTCCACCCTGACGAGCGGCTCACGGCGGCGGAAGCGCTGGAGCACCGGTGGTTCGCGGAGGAGGCAGAGTCCCCTGCCGTCGCGGGAGCAGAGCACCCTGGCTTTGTGCCATTGTTTGCTTAGCTTGCTACTTGTTAGTTCGAGGACTCTGATGATTGCATTGCAGTGTCCCGAGTACCTAGCTGATTTCTAATCTTATTCTTCTGTTTATTTGCTGTAAGCTTATTTAGTTGGCAGGAAGCAATCCATTGCTGCTTCCTCCTCCTCATTCATTTGTTCAAAAAATCTTGTAATAATAACATGGAAGTTAATCGAAAGACATATTCCTAGCTGTGATTGTGAATGCTAATATGTTGATTAATTTTTGTGTCTTTGCTTGTTCAATCATGGAACTCTGCATCTAGATAGAGAAACAGTAAGGTTGGAGATATGGCAATGAAGTATTTGTCAGATTGGGAGTTGTTGGTTGACAAAACAGATACAAATGTTGGATTTCTGGTTGACAATGTTAGAACGGCACTATGGCAAAAAGTTGTAAAAAAGAAGTACTTGGGAGAGAGATTTTTTGCCCAGGTGAAGCATAAGCCAAGTGACTGGAGTTGTTAAGCTAAGACACTGTAGAAAAGATAGTCAGGGACGGTAAAAAGGCAAGTTTCTGGAATGAGGTATCTTCCAGAAACTGATGAATCACTCTGAAGATAGTCAGGGACGTTAATTTTAGTTAATAGCTTAACCTGCTTCAGGAAACAATCTTTCTGAAGAAGGTATCTTCTCCTTCGATGATTCACTTCAGGACTAGCTAATTAACTGAAGAATCACTCTGAAGATAACTGATGAATGATCAGCTCAGTGCAAATGTGCTATACAGTAATATTAAAGGCAAACTTGAACAACCAAAGGTAAATAACCTCGAATTGGCTGTATACAAATTCAAATTGCTCAAATAGCTTGATTGTGCTTGACTTTGTTGTACTGTCAACATTAAGGTTTCACAGTATCACACAAAATGAGCCAAGTACCATTCCAATCGGTTGATGTCTATAGAAATCACTGAAGACTAGATACCTGGCGCGCATTTGCGCGCTGTAGATGTTTAGGAGTAAAAAAAGCTATATTTAAGTATGGATTTGTAAAACAGCTGACGAAAAAGCATTTTTATAGGCAAGTTCTGTGCAATAAAAGGATGTGGCAGATATGTGTTTGACGGGTGAGGCTACTGGATTGTGCAAGAGTAAGGATGAGCGATCTATCAACACATATTGTGCACACCAAAGTAGGGTAGTTCATTTCTTTAATCAGGTTGATTTATAAGTAACCAATTAATATTGTGTATGAAGAATAATTGAAAGACCGCAAAGTATATAGACATATATTTGTGTACCTAGATTTTATGACCAAAGCTTTGGGAATATGTGGACAGATATACCAGTGACAAGTTGTGTTTCCAGTTAGTCCTTCTTCTACATGGAATAAGGGACGAAATTGTTACCTATGTAAGTATGCGAACTGTGGTAGAACAAAGAAACAATAAGGATATTCTAAAATGATGTGTAGTTATTAGTGCAGTGCATAGAAGTGCACAGAACATGATTCTTTGATAAGGAACCAAGAAATATGTTACATATGTAAGGTTGTGAACAATGGCATATTAATAAAAAAAACAAGGATATCTAAAAGTTATGGCCAGCTGTCATCGTGATGTACATAATAGGCTGGCATAGTAAGGAAATCAAGAAGGACTTCCATAAAGGGCATGTAACAACTAGCGAGTTATACAGAGCAATGCATTTGGACTATGGTTATGTAGGATAAATTATTAGTGTAACCATGTCTATGTTGCATAAAGAATTGAGAAAAATAATATGCAGCAAAATAGACAATGGAACATAGATGGGAAAAACAATACGCCTAATAAGACCAGACCTAACATGTACAATGCAGTATATAGGTGTGATTTGATGAGGTTTCTAGTTTTGTAATATACGTATGTATATGTTGTATAGTTGCTTTGGTATAGCTACGGCTAATTTGTCGTAGATAGAAGCAAAAGAGTGTAGATGTACTCTAGAATAATATATGTAAGAAAAGTTTGGTTTTTCTTGCATTGTGCAAGGGAAAAAAACAGTTAAGAGTTTTCTAAAAATGTGAGCGAAACAAATGTGTGCACGTATTGTAGACAAAAATAAATAGGTACGTTGATGTGTTAAAATGTTGAGAACCTATATATGATATATGTATGGTTTTTTTTTCCAGTACTACCATTCCTATAATAGGTACAGTGTAGCTGTTCTACAAAGATGAAGGGCAGCATTTTGTGAAAAAATTGTAGTAGGTGTTTGTAGCTAACATAATGATAAGTTGAGTACAAGCTGTATGGTGCAAGAATAAATAGGAGGAATAGCCTAACAGTAGTAACTGATAAAAAATTATGCATGAATGTTAGATGGCTGATAAGAGGCGTATTTTTTTTAAACGATGATTCATGTAACGTCTATAGATGCACATACTCTACATATGTTAGATGGGAAGATTAGACAGCAGTAGGTGTGGACATGAAAGCTGTGCAAATATGAAGGGTAACATTTTGAAGCAAACAGTGTTCCGCATATAACAAAGGGCATTAAACATTTAAAAGGTGAAACTGGAAAAACAGAGAACACTAAATTAATCAAGATTTTGTATAAAACGAAAACATATGTCCATATCTCTTCATTAGGAGACCCACAAAAAGAACTATCATAGGTTTGGTTTGCCCGCTTTCATAAACTTGTTCAACATCAAAATCAGTAGCGCATGTACCCCAAAGAGTAAACTTGACTTCACGATTGCTGTTTAGAGGATGTGTGTGTTAGGAATAGGTAAAAAATATATATAAAGCTAGACTTCTTAGAACTGGCTGGACTATATATTGAAGAAGATAGGAAGATATGTGACATACGTTGCATCATGTAGGATAAGGATCCTCCTGGTTGTACGTATATTTGATTTGCACCTTGGATCGAAGCAACGTCTGAGACGTCCACAACAGTGCCAGTAATGTCTACAGTAGAGTAAGAATGATAATGAAGTGATAAGGGTAACACAGTGATAGGACACATGTAAACTACATAAGAGATAAAAAACTGCTTAGTGTGAGATAGTTCTGAAAGAATATACCTAGGATGCGGCTCTGTTTTGTATTGGGGAAGTTTTGAGGTATGGATGTAGTTAGAACGCTTGAGTTGTGTGGAAATTTGGCTGAGTTTGGTGGAACTTGCAGGATTTTAAATCTGGTTGTACGTGGTTCTAGTTTATATATAACACTGCTTAACTTATAGACTTCAGAGCTATCGAAGTGTTGGCATCTTAATGTACTAAAGCAAATACGTGTACCATCTAGAAGATACTCTGGTGCAACATAACCAACAGTTCCTAAAGGCTTTATGTCTTCTTTGTTGTGGTTCCCACCATATATTGCAAGCCCAAAATCTGATATCTGTATAGATATAGAAACGAAAAGAGTTAAAAGACATATTGGAGGTTCTGAACATCAAAATATACGAAACAAGAAGTTAGGAAAATTGAAAATTTAACCTTTGTGCTGAAATGTGAGTCAAGAAGTATATTGGACGATTTTATATCTCTGTGAATAATCAATGGATTGCAGTGCTCATGAAGGTGTTCCAATCCTCTGTGATTACAAAATTGACCTGGATTAGTGTTCTTTATCCTTATTGTAACTTGGAAAAAAAATACAAGAAATTCAAGAGTTTAGAATTTGAACCTTGCTGCATCAAGAGCAATTTTCAAGTGAATGTGCCAACTTAAAGATGATCCACGAGAACACCCTGCAGAAGTAAGGGAAAAAACGGTCAAATATTTTCCTTTCACTGTCATCAATATTAACGTAAATGTAAATTCATCATACTGATAATCTGGAATTCACCATGTAATTGTGTTTCCAGAGAACCATTTTGCATTAGGTCATAAATGAGCAGCCTTGTATCTTCATGAATGCAATATCCCAGCAAAGAGATCACATTGGGATGTCGAATTTTGTCAAGAAAATCTAGCTCATTCTAACAACCACATGCGCACAAAATCAACCAAGAGTTTCCAACTAATGTGAAAACTCTGAAAAACAAAATACCCAAGCGTTTTGCAGTCACCTCAAATTATTTCTCCCTATAATCGTGCCTCCCGAGCCACATGGACCATACCTGACATGGCCTAGACTCTTGTGTCGAGCCGGCACGGCCTATAAGACCGAACGATGTAAATACCGGGGAAACGAGTCGACACACGAAGCACCACTCATGGCACGGCACGCCACGCTCGCACGACGCCCCACCTGCCAGCGCAAAGCAAACGCAGTGCAGACGCAGTGGCATGAACAAAACAGGCAACACGAGACGCGGACGGCACAGCGGCGATGTGCACCCACGCGAACGGAAAAAGAGGCGGAACAGGAATTCAGACGGCAATCGAGACAGAACAGGCAGAGCATTAATAATACGTCTGTGGACGCCGCACAACTCAGCACAGACTAGGGAGAGAATTAATACGTTTGTGGACGCCTCACACCTCAACACAGAGACTGGCTCGACAGCACGTACGCAATCGAGCACAAACCAACAAGAAGAGCATTAACACGCATGTCGACGCGTCACGACCGGAGGCCGAATGCGAGGCATAAAATGGCGCGCACGTGTCGACACAGCAGTGGAAAAAATTGGCCGTGAAGTGCAGAGAAGAGAAGGAAGCGATTTATCCGTCCTTATAAAGGCATCTTTAATAGTATTATGTCAACCGCGGGTTAATCTTTTCATATCAGTAAAATCTTAAATGGAAAAGAGCAAAGCATGAGAGAGAAAGGTAGCTATCTCTTCCTTAAACAACCATCTCTACACTCGAACCAAGACAAAGCAATCAGTGCATGTGAGAGGAATTTTTTTTATTAAATAATCTTTTTTTAACTTTTATTTTAAAATTAACCTCCGGCGCACTTTATTTTTAAAAATAACCCCTTTGGTCACGCCACCACCCATAGTGTGACCAAACAACACTGTCATACTAAGGCAAACTCTTGTCACGCCATAGGATAAGTCCGTAAAAAAACCTCTTTGGTCACGCCACCACCCATGGCGTGACCAAACAACACTGTCACGCCACCACCCATGGTGTGACAAGAGTTTGCCCAGAAACAGGCTGACGTGACAATGTTGTTTGGTCACGCCATGGGTGGTGGCGTGACCAAAGAGATTATTTTTAAAAATAAAGTACGTCGAAGGTTAACTTTAAAATAAAAGTTAAAAAAAATTATTTAATAAAAA
Source organism: Phyllostachys edulis (assembly GCA_036346405.1). NCBI lineage: Eukaryota > Viridiplantae > Streptophyta > Magnoliopsida > Poales > Poaceae > Phyllostachys > Phyllostachys edulis. The sequence continues at coordinate 45,488,078 of CM070563.1, read as the reverse complement.
AAATTCATGTGAGAGAGAGTTGAAAGAGTGAGAATATTATAAATTTAGCATGAATGTTAGAGACAGCTTGCTAGAGACAACTTATTAGAGGTGTTGTCTCTAAATCTGTCTTTCGGTGACATAGAGTGGATATAGCAAAATTAGAACGACACTATTGGAGATGCCCTAAGGAGTAATATTTACAAATAACTAGTGAGATTAAATGTGTCTCCTTCGGTTTAGAGGATTAAGAATTCCAACAAAAATTCTTAAATCAGAAAAAAAAAATAGTAGAAATAATAACGGGATGTCGTCTAAAACGTATTAGGAAATCAAGTATGTCCACGTGTAACTCTTTAATCACCTTTTTTTAGTATGACTACAACTGTCAGGTGAAGAAATAGGCAACGAACTCTCCTAATTAAGTAATCGAAACAAACTCTCGTAATTAATATATGATCTATGAGTCCAACTGCAATTGATACGGGCACTGGTGCATCCGTGCATGCTTACGATATGAAACATCAATTTATGTAATTCCCACATGCTGCATAGAAATCGAAATAAGAAATAAGACAAGAACTATCCTGTACTTTTCTTTGGATCACGAGGAAGATATACATGTACACACAACACACACGTACACGATACTACTATAAAAAGACTAATACTGGACGCCTCATCACAAATAGTTGAACAAAAGCGTCTGTATTAAATACAATTACAGATGATTTTAGTTTAACGACCATCTATGTTACTGGCTGCGCTCAAAACCATCTGTGAAGAAGTAATATCACAGATGGTTTGTGTTGAAAACAGTCTGTGAGGTACCACAGACGATTTTCAACACGAACCGTTAGCGACCACCTGTGTTACTAGCTGCGCTAAAAACCATCTGTAAAGAAGTAATATCACAGACGGTTCGAACCGTCTGTGACTTTCCGTCCTCATTACAGGCTGTTTGTATTAAAAAAAATCGTTTGTGATAAGTATCTTTGATTTTACCATGGTTTGAAATCAGAGAGTCTATGATAACTATCTCCTGATTTTACATGACTCTGTGACTTGAAATCACTAATTCTGTGATTTCAATCCATGGTAAAATCCCAAGTCATGGTAAAATCATGGAGTTAGTGATTTCAAGCTATGGTAAAATCAGAGAGTTAGTGATTTCAAATCATAGTAAAATCACAGAGTTAGACATTTCAACTCGCAGAGTTAGGTAAAATCGAGAGATACTTATCACAGAAAGTTTTTAATATAATTCGTCTGTGATACTAGCTCATCACAGATGATTTTTGTTTGAAACTGTCTGTGATTCGAGAAAATTTTTGAACGTTTGCGCGGGAGGCGAAATGTTTTGGCGCTGTCCTTATATATTATACCCACCCCCGTCTTGTCTTCCATCAGTCCCTCCCTCTCCCCTCCCCACACCAAGCTCCGGCGACCGCCCTCGATTCCCCAGCGCGGTTTGGTGAGGAGACGCAGCCGACGACGAGGAGGAGGAGGGACACACAGGATCTCCATGTCTATCGCAGGAGGTAAATTGTCAGAAGGTATGTGTATATCCCTAAAACATACACAATTTGTTGGTTGTTTGATGATTCTTATTTTGTTTGTACATTTTGTGATTTAATGTCCGTAAAAAATGATCTTAATTTTGTGTTACCTAAGGTCGGAGCGCTGCCGGAGGTTTTCGGTCGTCTCTTCTTTTCCTTGTCGGCGAGCTTAAGTCGAATTCGGACGACAGGTAAGAACAGTTTGTGATATACTGGTGAGGTACATAGAGGAGCTCATAAGACCAATCCAAAAAGCCGATGAGTTCTTCAGGAGCTTGGAGGCACAGATGGTTTCTTGCTAATTTAACTTTGTAATTTTATTCTTTTTTTCCCATTCGGAGGGGACGGTGTGAAACCTTTTGGTTTCCCTTTTGCTAGATAGGCCTCTCCTACAATGTGTTTGCCATCAGAATTTTAATTAGATTTTAGTTGCCTTACTAGAGGTTGCATATGGAAACCACTGTCCAATAATTGATTGGTTTGGCTCAAAATACGATTTTTTTGCAATAGAAAAAACTATCACAGATGATTCTGAATAAGAACCATCTGTGATAATGTTCAGAACAGTCTGTGATATCTTTTTTCACAGACTGTTCAAAAACCGTCCGTGATGACCTTATGCCATTACTGACCTATAAATTCAGACGGCTCACGAAACCGTCCGTGGTGACGTTTTTGAACCGTATATGAAGACCTTTTCTATAGTAGCGCGAGTACACTCTAAGCACGTGTGACGCCCCGCGTCATTATCCCAAGGGTAATGACACTTAGGCATACGGATTACTATTCGTTTGATCAGTAGAACACTGCTCCAACGAATAGTAAGCCTTTATCAGGGTTACGCAGCAGAACAATAAGATAGAAATTGTACACTTTATTCCAGTAATCGCCACGCAGGGCTATGGTTCTTAATACAAATATTACACAGCTACAAAAGGCAACTTCACCGCTTCTCTCGCCTGCCGCAATGCGGCCATCTACTCGTCCCCACGTGTCAAACAAGGCATCCACTCGCCTCGTCCTCGTAGCCCGCACCTTCGCCATCGCAGGTTGCTTTTGGTACAAGCAAGTCCTCGTCCCACTCGGGATAGCTCCCACGACTAGGATCTACAAAGGAGAATACTAACAAGGTTGAGTACAAATTAATGTACTCAAAGAAGCATGAATAGCAAAGAATGCACAGGATGCACTATCTCTAATTGTTATCACAGTTTCTAAATCATCTCAATTCTGAAAATAATTTAGTAAAACATTAGGTGGCAAATTTTTAATACTGAAAACACTACTTAGTACTCGGAGAGAAGAAAGACCCCTAGCGGTTCCCGTAGACTCCAATCCAGGAGACTGACATGAATTCATGATTTGTATAGCACTGCGCAGGTTTGTACCACTTTACCCATAGTTATTCTGAACTCTCTGAGCTAGGTTCACCGCATTTCCTTTGATGCGATTTCAAGTTCAGAATACAGAACGTTTTCCAGGTTACGTGATTAAGTCTCCACCCCTTTACTTTCCGTCGGTGCCGATTTAATAACGCTGCTGATCTCATCATACACCGAGTTCCAGCAAGGTTGGTTGAGGCAGCTTCTATCCTGCTCTCAACACTCCACCATAGCGCTATAGCGCCTTGGATTTCCCCACTTCTGGTCTCTCCTCACGGTTCTGGGTTCCTCCAACACAAACACACTCACCCCTAATACATACCCAATGTGGAGAGCATATTCACGTAACAGGGTAGCATTTTCTCGCCGTCGAAGCGGAAAATGGTGGTCTTGAATTTACTACTTCGCATCGAGCAAAGTTTTGTCTGTCCTTATATTATAACCATATGTAAAAAGGGGCCCACCTCTTACCTCATCGTCATCGTCGTCTTCGTGATCCCCTTCCAAGGGCCCCCTTTTACCCACCATATTAACTAATCTCTTAAGCACTTTTCATTCATTCTCATTTCATTCATTTCCATCTAAATCATTCTATCTCAATCAAAAGCAATTCAGTTTTTCGAAAACCATTTTAATGCAATACGATAATAGTGTGAAATACGGTTTACATTTAATATAACTATATTGATGTTCAAGAGAATCGCTTGCCTTTAGAGCTAGAGGAAAGATTGGTGTTGATGACTTTCGTCCGCCGCTGCTCGCCAGAGTCGGTTCGTCTTCTCAGAGTAATCAAAGAACACGGATAGTAATATAATTAAATACATAGTTGCTTTTTGAGTGATATATAAATATCTAAGTTAGTGACTTCGACTGTTAGCACAAATTAATTTAATAAACATTTTTCGGGATCTACACCAAGTTAGCACCCCGCACCAAATAATCGCTCTACCGAAAGCGCGCACTAAGGCTACTATACAGATTTGCAATTTAACGTGCCGATTAACTTTGGATTGATTAATTAGACACGATTCCGATTAAAAGGATTAACCGCAAAGAATTAAACCGCAGATCAACAATTAACTAACAAACACTGCAGGAAAATAAAAACTAACCAAATCCTAAACCTAATCACCTAAACCCTAATTCTACCCTAACCCTCCCCTCTCTCTCTCTCTCACCAACACACACACACACAAACACACCCACACGCACACAAAGACACACACTCATCTCTCTCCTCAAGCCGCCATCCCCACCCTGGCCACGCCCTTGCCCCTGTGTGCCACCTCCCATGCCACCAGCTCGCTCGGCTCATCGCTCGCCTCTCGGCCTCCTCTCCTGGCGCCACCACAGTCCCGGGTTCCTCCTCCAGCCACCACGCTGTCCCGACGCCTCTCCTCCTAGTCTGTTGGCCACTTGGCAAGCCGAGGCCACTCCTCAGACGCCACGCCACAGTCCCGCCGCCACCACTGCCACCATGCCACGCCCAGCGCCTCCAGCGCCTGTCTCGAGATCCGGCTCCACGCCCGGCCACGGCCTTTGGTCGCCACACTCGCCTCCCTGCCGCCACTCGGCTCAGTTCCTGTTTGTTCACCCCGACCCTCCCCATCGCTTGCGAGATGCATTCTAAAGATCTGCTTGCTATGCTTGATGGATGAATGATGTGGATGCTGATGAACTGATTGATGAATGATTATGGGTTGATGGGGGTTACTGGAGGTGGGGGTGGATGATGGGTTACCTCTGTTGGGATTGGAAAATAGGGGAGAAGGTTGCAGCGCCGATTGAATTGGTGCTTCCTTCCTCCTCCTTGCCGATCTGACGGGTCCCAGGCCGTCAATGGTTCCACGCCGTTGTCGCCGCCACCCTTGCTTCGTCCCCTGGCTCCTGCCAGCCTCCTCCTGGACCTCTTGCCTCCTTTGCCGCTTCTTGGCTTGTTGGTGGTGATGGAGCTCTGGGCTTGTTTTCCTTCTCCCTGGTCGCCTTGATGCTCGCTTGATTTCACCTCTGGTCGCTGGCTTCCGCCTCCTCTCCTACTCTGGCTCCCTCCTTGCACCGGTGGTGGCTTGTGTTTGTGCTTGTGGGAAATGAGTTGTCTTGGTGGTCTTTGGGGATGAATGGTGAGGTTTGTGAATTGTTTGGGGATGTATTGGTGCCCGGCATGTGGGGGATGAACTTGGCTCTCTTCTCATGGGGTATGAATGTGTTTGCTGGCTTGTGAAGGTCAAGGGTGGGTGCTGTGAACTTGTTTGCTTGGTCGCTCTCACTGGGAGATGAACTTGCATTCGGTTGGAGGGCCGAATCGGCCGATCTCCTCTTTGATGTAGTAACTTTTGTTTTACTAAGAACCCAATTCCTATTTACCTTCTCTTCTTGGTCGCTCTCCACTGTGGCTTTCCTAGGTTCGATGATGTCTTGAACAGAGGTGGGGATAAACGGAATGCATTGTCGGATTCCAAAATTGTTGAGGCAACTAAATTAAAGTGGGTGTTGGGCTTTGGGATGCCGGATGATGATACCCACTAAGTGATTTGTGTCGGAGGACCTCGGGTGGTCAGATACCTGGCGATCAAGAAGCCGACTAACTCGTTGGTCAGGTGTCTTGATGGCCAAGGGACCGCTACTCAAGTTGATCCGAGTATTCCATCGCACTTCGAGACCGACGCAATCTTTACTTTATCGCTCTCAAAATATCGCTTAACCTAGCTCGCTAACCGCTTCGATTTTTCCGACGAGCGAGGGAAATGGATCGCGAGATCGCTTCGCGGGCCGGTGATCAAACGGAAGGGATACAAGGAGGGCTTTGCAGAATGCATGCAACACTTTTATTGCTTTGTAACTCAATCTAAGTTGTAACTACTAGACAATGTTTGATGAGATGAGATGATAATGTACTTATATTGTAAATGCTTACTATTGATTTATGCAAAGCTCGCCTTGACTCTCATCAAGGTAATCGATGAATGCAATTGACTCTCAGATCTTGTATGATGAAATGATGCACTTATGTAAACAATGCTCTAATTGATCTATTTATCTAATGAGAATGCAAATGCACTTTAATTACTGACTTGCTTTTACTGATGCATTGAATGAATGATGAAATGATGATTTGATACGATGCTCGCGAAACGAAACACGACACTCGCTAAACCGACACGTTGACTACCAACTAACGACTTAACCACGATCGCCAAACTATCAACAGCGTACCACTAATACGAGATTAACAATTGCTAATCGTCGATTACTGCTACGAGAGTACGGCTAAAAACGTGGGTCCTCACAGCACGCACCTAAAATTATGGATGCTGAGAATAATTCTACGACCTCACAAAGTTTTCACTTAGACACGCTCACGCACAAAAGGTGATCACCAAGATGACGAGTGGGACGATGTCTCCGGTCGATTTTTTTTGAAATAATATTAATTTAAAAGATAATTACAAAAATAAATATTCAATTTTTTTAACAAAACTAGGCCCCTGTCACCAATTGGAATGGCGACAGGAGGCTCAACAGTACAGAGACCTCTCTGTAGCAGTTGAATTGGCGACAGAGACCTATCGCTAATTCAAATAACGACAGAGATACTTAATTTTTTTAATATTAAAATTTAGAAAACAATCATTTCAAATGACGAGAGGGATCCCGCAAGTTCCTGTCGCCATTCCAAATGGCGACACAATCTCTCATATAAAAGACCGTTGAAACCTTAAAATTCGAAAAAAAAACTTACTTTTATTCAGAAAAAAAGAGAAAGATGGGAGGGAAGGGAGAGGAGCAGAGAGGAGTAGAGGGGAGGAGAGAAGATAGCGACGCGCTGCCCGTCCGGTCACCCACCGGTTAGGTAATTTTTTTTAACTAAATGGATTACATAGTTTTAGATGTACAGTTACATAGTGTAGTATGTTGTACATAATCCTTTCAAGGAGTCTGGACACACCTTCAAGAAATGCTATACGAGAAATCCACAGGACGAAGGAGATATCGGTAGTTCGGATATCGCCACGGGGACCTCATCCGACCGCCCCACACGAGGCGGTCCACATGACAGACGTTGAGGCCACGGCCACGGGAAAGGTTCGTCCTATTGAAATATGTGGTGCCTGATGCTTTGTAATATCACTTTGATTTGTCAAAACTAGGTGTTATGATGTTGTGCTGAATGTTATGTAATATCAGTGTGATTTGTCCATAAATATGTGACGGCGTTGCGCTGAATGTTATGTAATGTCATTGTAATTTATCGATAAAAAATGTTATAACGTTGTGCTGAATGTTATGTAATGTCATTATGATTTGTCGACAAAAAATGTGTTCGGAAATAGTAAGTAGAAATTATGATTTATCGACAAAAGATGTTATGACGTTGTGCTGAATGTTATATAATATCAGTGTGATTTGTCGACAAAATATATACTCGAAAATAGTCAATACAAAAGCAGTGCAGAGGATCCCTGTCACCATTTGAATTGGTGACAGAGACCTGTCGCCAATTCAACTAGCGACAGGGAGCTCGCCGTACCGTTGAGCCCCCTGTCGCCAGTGTCTAAGCCTGTATCGAATGGCAATAGGAGCTTGTCGCCATTCCAATTGACAACAGAAGCATAATTTTGTTAAAACAAATTGGACTATTTATTTTGGTAATTATTTATTAAATTAATATTATTAAAAAAAAAATTCGTTTCCGATCCATCCTCCAGCTCTAGACATCAACACGTAGTGAGCATATGTGAATGTAGCGACGTCTAAATAGCACAGATAATAATTTGTTCATTGCTGCTTCCTCCTCCACATTCATTTGTTCAAACAATCTTATAAAAGCATCTATAATAATCTATGTCACTTGTTATTAAGGGATGAACACATTAGCATTTAGATGATATGAGGGAGAGATGGTGAGAAGAGAAGGTAAGCTTGTTTCTGGATAAAGAAACATACAAGTTGTTGATACGAAGACACAAGAAACAATAAAATATCTATTGGAGACTTGTTTGTTACCTAAAAACTTGTTTTATTGGTATCATTTAAAATTTTAGATACAAGATTAAAAAATAATCTATTAAAAAATTTATTTCTTTTTATTAGGTTGAGTACTCTCGTTCTAAAAACCAAACTACTGTTTTAGATGCTCTGAGCACACAGAGATAATAATTCTTCTCATGGACGTACAAGTATGTAGCGGTAGTAGGATGGATAAGCTGCAAGCGCCGGGGGGCGCCCCGGGCGCCGGGGGGGGGGGGGGGGGGGTGGTTGAACAGTGTAAGCCCAGATCCACAAGGATACGGCGCCGCCGGCGATGGCGCCAAGGCCGTGCCCGGGTGGGACTCCTTCGTCGCTCTCTCCGACGACCTCGGCCTCGCTGCCGCCTCCCCCTCCGCCGCCATCCCTGACGTGTAAGCTCACTTCCAGTCCCCGTCTCCTCCCACAAAACCCTAGCGACTGCCTGTAACTAACCTGCGGTTGCTGGCTTCCGTGCTGCAGGCGGAGCGGATCAAGGGCCACCACGCGTGGCTCCGCGGGGCGGTCTCCGTGTTCGGGAAGCCGAGCGAGGCGTCGAGGAGCGCGCTGGACGCCGCGGAGGTCGCAGTCGGGGAGCACCGCCTTGCCATCAAGCCCGAGCTCAAGGAGGCCACGCTTCGCCTGAGCAAGTGCCTGGTAAATTTGTTGCCCTTGCTCCCATTTCGTGCTTCTGGGTGGGTGCAGCGTGCTCAGTGGAGACTGGAATGAGATGGCTATTAGCTCAAATTTGAAATACACAGAGCCAGGGGCTGTGTAACTCTGAATTGTACGGCGTAGCGAAACCTTTTAGATGCCTAAGCACATCTGGGTCGATGTTTTCGAATTGGGGAGAACGGTTGGTATGCACGAACATGCCATTACTTGGGAAACAATCTGACCGAAGAAGGTATCTTCTCCTTCGAAGATTCACTTTAGGACTAGCTAATTAACTGATGAATCACTCTGAAGATAACTGATGAATGATCAGCTCAGTGCAAATGTGCTATTGTTGTGGACGCATTTACCGGGAAGACTTATCAACATCGCAAGCGCCAGAACTTACGGGATGATTCGTCTGGAGGGGAAGGCTCGGCTGGAGCTTCTTCGGCTGGCGTCACAGAAACAGAGACAGACTCGGTTCTGGAAACCGAGTCTGGGCTGTAGCCGGTCCGGCAAGCGTACTGCCGTAAGGCTGTATCTAGATTAGGAAAGAGGTAAGATAAGGCAGGAATAGGTTAGTATCCCCTTAAGAGATATGATTGGATTGTTAAGAGATTGGATTAGAAGAGGAGTATTGTCCGTTCCGGACTCGTGTTGCTGCTGCTATGATTTCCGAAACAGGGAGTCTTTAGCTATATAAGGCAGCTTATGTAATTGCGTGAGACTCAATCAATCAATATACAAGACTTACCTCCATCAAGTTTTGCAAGAACAGAGCCTTGCGCCCGGCCAGCAAAGTGCTGCCGTGCATAGGGGAGTTCTTCGCCTCTGCTGCTATCTTCTTCATCGATTGTTCGCTGCCTTCTTCCAATCCCATATCAATTTGGTATCAGAGCCTCACCACCACCCTTCCCCATGGAAAGCACTAAGACTATTGATGACGTACTTCAGCAACTCTCCGTGATGATGGCTGAAATTAGCGGCATCAAGGCGCAACAAGCAGCACATGACCACGTCATCGCAGACCGGAAAGCTGGGACTGCTGCAGCACCTCGTGCGCGTACTGGTGGATCTGGCAGTGGGATGCACGGCCGGGAACATGCCACCGACAGCCAGATGAACGATGACGACGATCGGCGCGCCGCTCCTCGCTTCCACAAACTGCCTTTTCCAACTTATGACGGAGAAGAAGATCCTCTTCCGTGGCTCAATCGGTGTGAGCAGTTTTTCCGAGGGCAACGCACCATGGAAGAAGAAAAGGTTTGGTTGGCATCATATCATTTGATTGGGGCTTCCCAACAGTGGTACTACCAACTCGAACGAGACGAAGGCATGATGTCATGGGTTCGCTTTGCGGAGTTCGTCAATATGCGGTTCGGGCCGCCCATCCGAAGCAACTCCCTTGGAAAATTGGCACAACTCCGACGGACGACAACTGTGGATGCTTACCATCGCATCCATCTCCTGCCGGGCACTCCGGCAGTCTCCGTGCGACCATATCACTATCCCTAGCTACTCAAGGATGAGCTCGAAAAGCAGTGTGCCAAAATGCAGCGTCAAGAAATCATACAGCCCAGCCATTCGGTGTTCTCTTCGCCGGTTTTGCTTGTCAATAAGCGAGACAGCTCATGGCGATTCTGCGTCGACTACAGGGCCCTCAATGAGCACACCGTCAAGGACAAGTTTCCCATCCCCGTTGTCGATGAGCTTCTAGACGAGCTCCGCGGTGCGTGCTTCTTCACTAAGCTGGATCTGCGTTCAGGGTACCATCAAGTGTGCATGCACCCCCCGAACATTGAGAAGATGGCGTTCCGCACTCATGAGGGCTTATTCGAGTTCCTGGTGATGCCATTCGACCTCACCAACGCCCCGGCAACATTTCAAGCACTGATGAACGATCTTCTACGACCATTCCTCCGACACTTTGTGTTTGTTTTTTTGATGACATTTTGATTTACAGCTCATGGTCTGAACACCTTCGCCATGCACGAGCGGTGTTCTGCGTGCTACGGAAGGACGTGCTTTTTCTCAAGAAGTCGAAGTGTCTATTTGGCAAGACATCCGTGGCATACTTAGGCCATGTCATCTCCACAGACGGCGTCGCCATGGATCCTCAGAAGGTGCAGGTGGTCCTGGAGTGGCCACAACCTCAGACCATCCGTGCCCTTCACGGCTTCCTCGGCTCAGCGGTTTACCACCACAAATTCATCAAGGGTTCGACATGGTGGCATGTTGCTCAAGAAGGCGTTAAGCAGTCGCCATTTATGTGGCGGCGATTCAAGACCCTATAGGAAGCCTTGGTGGAGGCGCCAATCCTCCAGCTGCCCGACTTCACCGTCGACTTCATCATGGAGTGCGATGCGTCTGGCTCAGGCTTTGGAGCCGTCCTGCACCAGGGAGTGGGTGCCATCACCTTCTTTAGTCGCATGATAGCGCCACGCCATGCAAAATTGGCGGCTTATGAGCACGAACTGATTGGCTTGGTGCAAGCTATTCACCATTAGTGCCCGTATCTATAGGGGCGCCCATTTGTGGTACGTACTGACCATTACAGTCTCAAGTTTTTACTTGATCAGCGACTCTCCACGATCCCTCAGCACCATTGGGTCAGTAAGCTCCTCGGCTATGACTTTCGCTTGGAATTCAAGCCTGACCGCCTCAACGTAGTCGCCGGCGCCCTGTCGAGGAGGGACGCCGAGGCCGGCCGGTCCGACGGTCAGCTTTTGGCCATCTCGGGACCCCTGTTTGGCCTCTTCGAGGCCATCCGCAAGGAGACCGATGGGGATACCGAGCTCGGCCGCCTTCGTACTCAGGTGCTGGCCGACACTCTCGGCTTGCCATGGAGCGTCGTCGGCGGCTGTCCGATGCCAGGTCGGATATTCTTCTTGCCTCTCCCGCTTTGGCATCGTACGAGGCGACACACTCCATTGGCCACGAAGGTGTCTAGAAAACGCTCCATCGCTTCCGTGCGGACCTTCACACGCCCAACGTTCGGTCGGTGGTGTTGGACTTTGTTCGTGCTTGTGCAACTTGCCAACGCAACAAGTCCGAGCATCTTCATCCGGCTAGCCTGCTCCAGCCGCTACTCATCCCTTCACGCATTTGGGATGATATCTCCATGGATTTTATCGAGGGGCTGCCACGTGTGAATGGGAAATCGGTCATCCTCATAATTGTGGACCAGTTCTCCAAATATGCCCATTTCATTCCTTTGGTGCATCCATACACGGCAAGCTCGGTTGCCACGGTCTTCTACGAATCAGTGGTCCGGTTGCACGGGTTCCCTTGCTCCATTGTGAGCGACAGGGATCCCATTTTCACAAGCAATTTTTGGATGGACCTCTTCAACCTCGCCGGCGTACAACTCCATCTCAGCTCGGCTTTTCACCCGCAGTCCGACGAGCAAACAGAAGTGGTCAACAAGATTGTGACCATGTACCTTCGTTGTTTTTCCGGGGACCGACCATGGCAATGGCTACGCTGGCTGCCATGGGCGGAGTGTTGCTATAATACTTCGTTCCAGTCATCACTCCGTGACACGCCCTTCAAGGTGGTCTACGGTTGGGAGCCACCAACCATACAACAAGACACCGGAGAATAAGCGCTCGGTGGTCGCCGTTGACATCTTCTTGTGCAGCGCGACGCGACAATTTCCTGGCCGAGGTGAAAGAACGACTCCTATAGGCACAGCCAAGGTTCACATAACCGCTCCCGAGAAGTTTCGCCTCACCAAGATCAGAATCGCCTAAGCATCTTGTCAAACCGGGTTTTATTCGGACGAAATTCACTCAAATTTGATTAAAAACCATCTAAAATTCAAAATTTGAATTTGCAAACTCGGTCGGGATTTGGGATCCTGCCACCCCACCCGAACCGGTTACCAGCTGGTAACTGGCCGGGTTTTCAATCCCTGGGCACAGCAACACTACAAACGCCACTACGACCAGCATCATCGCGAGTTGTCCTTCGAGCCGAGGCAGTGGGTTTGGCTACGCCTTCATCACCGTCAGGCCCTCTCTCTCGCTGTCCGAGCCCACAAGAAGCTGGCGCCGCGATTCTATGGCCCATAGAAGGTGCAGGCCAGGGTCGGCACGGTGGCTTATTGCTTGGAGCTGCCGCGTTGTACTCATATTCATGATGTATTCCACATCAGTGATGGATAAGTCTTGTGTTGGCTTGTCTTTGTCCTCCAAGGACATCTTTAGAGACGACATCTTGGGCGCTTTAGACAAACATCTTGATCGCTTTAGACAAAGATCTTGATCGCTTTAGGGCAAGATCTTTAGGACAACATCTTGATCGCTTTAGGGCAAACATCTTGATCGCTTTAGGGCGGCATCTTAGACTAGCATCTTAGCATATCTTTGGTGGTGCCTATAATTTGTATCCCCAACCCTCGGGTTGGCATAGCATGTGTGAGAAATAAACAAAGAAAATTGCCCCATCTCCAAGTGTTATCCTCTCGATGAGAGTAAGGATCTTGCTATCACCAAGAGCAAGAGTCCAGCGACTAACAAGTGGTATCAGAGCCGTAGTATCCTGCAACCTGAGCATCTCTGCTCAATCCCTTCTCGACCTCGCTTCACCTTGCAGCAGCCCAACCAAGAGTGCAGCTCTCCCTCCACGCAGTTAGCCTTCCGAGGCGCACCATGTCCGCAGGCGCTCTCAGCCTTCGATCGCCTCGAAACCAAGGCAAGAAGAAGCCGAACTTCATTGGCGGCGAGGAACGCGAAGCGAAGCGGCAGACAAAGGCCAAGCTTGGCGCAAAAAAAAGCGTCGGTCGGCAAAGAATGAGCGGCAAAGCGGCGAAGTGAGGCGAAGCGGCCAGCGCGGCAGATCACGGCGCGTCTGGCGGCAGCGAGGTCGAGGTTCTACGCGCAAGAAGAATAAAGCTCCCATCTCGGTGATGATAATACCGACGCGACCTTGAGCGGCTGAGAGAGGAAAATATGAGGCGAAGCGGCGAATGAGAATCAAGACGCCGCCGAGCGCGGCGGCAATTTCAGACCGGACGCTACGGCGACGCAGCCTCTGGAGGAGACGACATGGCGGCGTGACGGTCGACGGAGAGCGCGGCCTTTCACAGCGACGCGACTCTCTCCGGTTGATCGGCATCGTGGTCACCACGAGTACCAGTTTGTCGTCGAGGCGTCGTCCCCGGCGGCGGGTGGCCTACCTCACCAAGACCAACTACGCCGAGCGGGTCATGGTGATGAGGTAAAGCTCAGTCGCGGCATATGTGGGATCAACCGATGACGGAGACGTCGACTCGACCAGATCGACGGGCGCCGGATGCTTCTCATCGCCGCAGATCCGCCCGAGATGCGCGATTCGCTACCAACAAGCGGTGCGCTAAAGAGGCTTGGGACGCCATCGCCGCAAAGACGCGGCGGCGGCGGCGCGCGCAAGTCTACATTGCGGGCACTACGCAGGAGTGGGAGAACACGCCTTCAAGCGGTGAGGGCGTTGATGACTTTGCTCTCCGTCTCAACACTCTGTTGCGAAGTTAGTGCAGCCGGCGGCGACACCTCTGGCGAGAGAGAGCGTGGAGAAGCTCTTCCGCCAAGTCCCCCGAGAAGTACAAGCAGATGGCTCGCTCGACGAGTCTCTGCTGGACCTCTCCACGATGACGATCGAGGAGGCGTTGGTCGCCTCAAGGTCGTTGATGACGATGAGCCACGCGTCTCTCGGGACCCGTCACCATTGGCGGAAGCTCCTCTCGCTCGGGAAGCGGTGGTCACCGCCAAGGTGACAGAAGAAGGGAGCCTTCTTCCACGACAGCGCCGCAAGCGTGGCAAGCAAAAGCGACGACGAGACAACTCTTGCCACAATCTGCGGCAAGCTCGGTCATTGGGCCAAGGATTGTCGGCGACCACGAGGCGATGACTGTGGAGGCGCCAGTAGCGGCTGGCGGCAAGCAAAAGCCGCAAGACGCGACTCTTGCCACAAGCTGCGGCAAGTTTGGTCATTGGGCCAAGGATTGTCGATACCACGACGCGGCGAGCCCACGTCGCCTGACAAAGTGAGGAGGAGGAGTAGGCTCGTTCATTGCTCATCGCGAGCATCGAACTACCTCCACCGCACCGTGGCAGCCGCCTTCCTCCACCTTGACGAGCCAAAAGCACATGCCTCCCCGGCGACAGCTCCAAACAACGACAAGATCGACGGGTGGTGCCTCGACACGCGCCGCCACCCACCACATGACCGGCGGCGGGAGTTCTTCTCCGAAGCTCGACTTCGACGCTCGAGGCTCCGTCAAGTTTGGGGGCGCCTCGGCGTGAAAATCAAGGCGTCGGCTCGTCATCTTCACTGCCCGTGTCTGGCGAAAGCACAGTCGCTCACCGGCGTCTACTACATCCCCGATCTGAAGAACTCCATCATCGGCTTGGGGCAATGGATGAGAACGGCTCGCGTGTCGAGATCGAGCACGGTGCTTCGCGGTTTGGGATCTTCGCCGCGCTTTCTTGCCAAGGTAACGAGGCGCAAATAGACTCTACATCCTTCACGTGCGGTGGCACAACCCTTCTGTCTCGCCGCTCGTCGGGACGACGAGGCGTGGCGATGCACGAGCGCTTTAGGCACCTTCACCCGAGGCCTGAAGCGGCTCGGTGCCACGGAGATGGTGCGAGCTGCCGCCGCCTTGACCATGTGGAAGCGATTCTGCGGCGTCTGCGTGTTGGCGGCGGCGACTCCGCTTTCTCAAAGAAGCGAGTTTAGAGCCAAGGAGAGGCTCGAGCTTCGTGCACGGGACTTGTGTGTCCGGTGACACGCCACACCGGAGGACGACGCTACTTCTGTTGCTCGTCGGCGACCTCTCCCGCTACATGGGTGATGGTCCTCGGCGGCAAGGAGAGGTCATGGACGCCATCAAGCGCGCAGCCGCCGCGCTGGCAGAGCGCGGCCAGAGCCGTAAAGTTGCAAGTCTTTTGCCTGAACAACGGCGGCGAATTCACGGCGGTGAATCGCGTCGTCTTGTCTTGATGAGGGCATTCAGCGCCGCTCTCTACCAGACAAACCGCAGTAGCAGAACAGCGTCGTCGAGCGGCGCGAACCAGAGCGGTTGTGGGGATGGCTCGGCCCTCCTCCAGCGAGGGATCTGCGGTATCTTCAGGAGAGGCGGTGGTGACGGCCGTCTACATCCTCAACCGCCGCCTACCAAGGCACTCGACGGCGGGGCGCCATACGAGGTTTGGCATGGGCGCAAGCCGGCGGTTTCACTTGCGGGTCTTGGCTCCCTCGCGTTCGCCAAGAGCTTGGCCACTTCGGCAAGCTCGGCAGCGACAGAGCACTCGGGAGTGTTCATCGGCCACGCGAGGCTCAAGGCCTACCGATCCTCGACCGACACACAGCAGCGTCCGCATCTCGCGTGGCGTTGTGTTCGACGGGCATGAGGTGGACATGGGACAAGCGGTGGGCGACGATTCGACCGATTCCTGTGGACTTCGTTGTCGACTTCGTCCATTTCGAGAGAGCCGGAGCTAGCGGCTGTCTTCACCGAGCTCGACATCTCGCCGCCGCCACTCCGGCGAGTGCTCCACCACCTTTCGCACCACCTTCGCCCGCTCTTCACCACCGCCACTCCGCGACCGGCCACCACTCTCTCACCGGCGGCCACACCACCGGATCGGCCCCAACAACCGGTCCCACGACGAAGCGGCAAGACGGTGGAGTTCGCTATTCCATCGTCCCCACGACGAGGATCGCGTCGACGCTTACCACGACGGCGAGCCTCTGCTACTGCATACCATGGATAACATCCTCGGCGAAGCCGCCGTCCTCTGGATCGGCGCAAAGACGACTTTCGGCGGAGTCGATTTGGCGTCTTGCGACGACGGCGAGCCCCGCCTTTGCCGGCGGAGGAGACGCGGCGTGGCGTGTCGCGATAAAGCAAGAGATGGACGCCGTCGGCGGAACCGGGCGTGGGAGCTGGCGGATCTTCTGCCGGCCACCACGCGATCACCCTTAAGTGGGTGTTCAAGTTGAAGCGGGATAAGCCGGCGCCATCGTCAAGCACAAGGCTCGCTTGGTGGCACGAGGCTTCATGCGGCGAGAGGGATTGACTTCGACGACGCTTCGCGCCGCCGCGCGCATGGAGTCCGTTCGTCTTCTCCTCGCACTTGCGGCCCAGAGGGTTGGCACGTCCATCACATGGACGCCAAGTCCGCCTTCCTCAGCGGCGACTTGAAGGAGGAGTCTCGTCCGTCGGCGCCGGATTCGCTATCCCCAGCAAGGAGGCAAGGTCCTCCTTTGCGCAAAACCCTCACGGCTTCTGGCAGCACCACGAGCTCGAACGCTAAGCCGGACTCCACCCTTATGCAAATGGGGTTCAGCAGAGCGCACACGAGGTCATGGGTCATCGGCGGGGCAAGTAGCGGCAACGCCTGGCGGTGGCGTCACGTCGGCGACTTGGGATCACCGGCTCAAGGAGGCCGAGGTCGAAGCGTTCAAAGCGGAGATGAAGACCGCCTTCGGATGAGCGACTTAGGGCTCTCTCCTTCTACACGGGATCGAGGTCCACCAGGCAGCTCCAGATCTCCTTCGCGCCGAGACCGCCACGCCAAGCGCATCGTTGAGTCGCGCGGCTCGCCGATCGCAACCCAAATTCCACACTCCTATGGAGGAGAGGTCGGTCGAGCGGCGACCTGACGGAGAGAGAGGGCCTTAACGATCTGACGGCGCGATGGCGGGCGCCTTCGCTACCTTGTCCACACGCGACCGGACTTGGCGTTCGCCGTCGGCTACGTCAGTCGGTTCATGCAGCGACCGACGACGGAGCATCAGCAGGCCGTGAAGAGGATCCTCCGCTACGTTGCGGGCACCTCCGACTACGGCTTGCACTACCCGAGGTGTCCGTGGCGCAAGACTTCATCTGCATGCAATGACAGCGACCACGCAGCGACATCGACACCAAAGAAGAGCACAAGCGGGATTCTCTTCTTCCCGGCAAGTGCCTCGTTAGTTGGCGGTCGATCAAGCGGCGGTGGTAGCCTCACCGTGAGGGCGAGTACATAGCGGCCTCCACCGCTGACTCAGCGCCTGCTCGCTCGTTATCGCTTGGTGATCTCCTCGGCGAGACAACTGGCGGTGGCGCTCGGGGTGGGCGACAAGTCCGCTCTGCTCGCAAAGAACCCGTTTTCCATGAACGGAGCAAGCACATCCGGGTGAAATACCACTTCATCCGAGGTCGCTTGGATGAAGGCGACATCAAGGCGAGCTACATCAACACCACGGATCGCCTTGCGGACACCTTTCACCAAGCCTCTTGGGAGGTCAAATTCTCGAGCTCTGCTCCAGATCGGGATGGTTCAACTCTCCCACAAGACGCACGCACAAGACTTAGGGGAGAATGATGGATAAGTCTTGTGTTGGCTTGTCTTTGTCCTCCAAGGACAAAGATCTTTAGGACAAAGATCTTGGATCGCTTTAGGGCAAAGATCTTGATCTTTTAGGGCGGCATCTTAGACTAGCATCTTAGTATATCTTTGGTGGTGCCTATAATTTGTATCCCCAACCCTCAAAGTTGGCATAGCATTGTGTGAGAAATAAACAAAGAAAATTGCCCCATCTCCAAGTGTTATCCTCTCGATGAGAGTAAGGATCTTGCTATCACCAAGAGCAAGAGTCCAGCGACTAACAATCAGCATGCTCAAAACATTCCACGGTGCGTTGCCCGCTGCTGCTCCTGCATTACCCGCGCCCCAAGATGGACGCGTTACCCTGATGCCTCAGCGCGTGGTGCGTGCCCGTCTAGCCCGAGGTAACTGGGAGGTCTTGGTCCAATGGGAGACCTTGCCCAAAGCCGACGCATCATGGGAGCCATTGGACGACTTCAAGTGTTGCTACCCCTCCTTTCAGCTCGAGGACGAGCTGTTTGCCGAGGGAGGGAGATGTGATGGTCGGCATCACGTATTAGAGGCGTCAATCACGCCAACCAAATATGGCGCATTAGTTACTTTCCATGTAAGATAAGATTGCTTAGTTATTTTGTTAGGCTAATTATCTCCAAGTTTGGTATGATTAAATGCTATTGTTACGTGAGGCTCTCCTTATATAAGGGCTTCTATACTATGGAAGAGATAAGAAAGTATTATCTCTAATTGCCTCCTTTCCCTTTCTCCGCCTTCCGTCCTGCTCATCTTTCCTTCCCGGCGCATGCTCTTCCCCTTGCTATGCTAGCTCCACAACGGGCACCAGGCCGACGAGGCCCGGGGCCAAAGCTCTTTGTTACCCACAATTATCCCATACGGTCACTAGACCGTGACACATGTGTGCATATTTCTAGGGTATGATATAAAAATGAATATACACTTAAACTTGGAATATTTCATTATGCTCCAAAATAAGCAGCACTGTGAATTTATATATTTGTAAGCCTGTATGAAGAAACTAGATTGTTTGAAGCAAAATATTGAGGTATAAATACTCAGGAAAAATGGTACATCCATAGATGATACGGGTCCGAGGACCGAGGGTAGGGTATTCGTCCTCATCTAACCGGGATGATTCGGGTCCGAGGACTGAGGGTAGGGTATTTGTCCTCATCTAACCGTCGGCAGGGCTCTTCCCTGTCGAGGTAGCGAGGCTCTTGAGACTTAATTGAACTCTTGATTTCTAATTGCTTGCTTGATAATGGATACATATTATCCCTTTTATAGGGAGGTTTTATAGGGACAACCTGACTTGACGGCTAAGAAATAATCTATAATGAAACCTATCAATCCAATCTAATCTTTCCATATTAAAAATAATCTTCCTAATAGATAAGATCATATCCCTAAAAATAACTTGATAAGGAATCTCAAAATAACCTACCTAACCAACTATTCTTTATCCTAGAAAATCAATCAGCATGTATGGAAAATAACGGTGTTGCAGGGCCGACCTCCTCCCTTTCCCTCTCTTCTCTAACTCCTTTTCTAATACCTATCTATTTTTCTTTAGTTAAACGGGGTATTACAATGTTTAATTACATATAAATTATATAAACTACAATAGAGCGAATGGAAGTCATAAAGCCCAGTGCAGTATTGACTCCAAACGAATTATAAAACTTGTTGATCTGCATGCAATTGTATGGTTAGAAGCTTGTTGCTGCTTAAAGTTCAGCTCTGAAGTGATTGAAAATGCTATGCTCGATTTTTCCAAAGTCACAAGGACCAAGATCAAATCTATATAAAAAATATGGAAAATGTTTTTGTTTGTGTAATTCCCTGATCTCAATTGCTGTCACTCTTTTCAGGATCAAGTGGTTTCTATTGTGACTGAAGTATTCGAGGCAAATGGATCAAGCACTCTCCATGCTTAGGTGGAGAGGGTATGTCACCTTCTGTTGGTGATACTTGAAACATCACTTTACATGGAACTATGTGTATCCCAGTATCCCAGTCATGTGGCATCAGGCCAGTGGTGATACTTGAAACATCACTTTACATGGAACTATGTGTATCCCAGTATCCCAGTCATGTGGCATCAGGCCAGTGTTGGGTCGGTTTGAAGATTTCTCCGAGGGAATTAAGGCTTTTCTTCATGGTATGCTTCATTTATGGATCAATTTTTGTAGTATTTGAAACGAGAATGCTTGCATGTTTTATGGTTCGCATTTATTAATTGAACAGTATGCTTCGCCATGCTTATTAAGTCGTCGAGACGACTATTCAACAAGTCGGTGGAGAAGAGACGACTGGAGCTGGCGACTCGACTTGCGCTGACAAGTCGGGCGACTGGTCGCGGGCTCTGCTGTCATCTAGCCTTGGGAATGACGTCTTCACAGTAGGTTGTGCCTCTGCAAGTATCTTCACCACCTGTGCCAGATGTGGGTAGAGCCCGCACATTTCATCAAAGTCCCTCTGCTCTTCCCCGCTGTTCTCTGAGAACGGCGGTGAAGAGCAGAGGGACTTTGATGAAATGTGCGGGTTGTACCCACATCTGGCGTAGGGGGTGAAGGTACTTGTAGAGGTCCAACCTACCGTGAAGACGTTATTCCCAAGGCTAGATGATAGTAGAGCCCGCGTGAGGCAAGGCTGGAGAGTCTGATCGTCGCAACTGAAGTAAGTTGAACAATCTGTGCCCTTTACTTCCTCATGGACTGGAGTGAGGCAAGCATAGTCAACAGCTTTCTGAAAAAATGATGAACCAAAATCATCAGCATCTGACCCTGATTCAGCATTTGATGTGTCACTAATCATGCCCTGCCACTTCAACTGCTCTAACCGAAGAGAACAACTGCTTCTTTCTTCCTCGTCAGAAATTGGCTTGATTTCCCTCACACAACCAGCCTCCAAATTGTGTATCAGATTCAGAATAAAAGGATCATTCCACGGTCCTTTGTTCGACCCAAGGCAACCGCCCTTGTCACTTCATGTGCATGAACCACCAAGGAACTCTGGCAATTCACTTGAGTCAGTCGTTGACTTGCCCGTCGATTAGTCGACCAGGCGGCGGCAAGTCAGGCGACTTGGGACGAGGGACGTGGGGCCCGGCTGTCAGAGGTAGTGGACAGAGAGGTAGAGGGAGTGAGTGAGGAGCTGTCCAGTGAGTGTGGGAGGGCAATCGGGTACGAAGGGAGCTCACGGGTATGAGTGTGGCATACCATTCAATGTCGCAAACAAAAGAAGCTATGAGATTATGGTGCCGAAGAAGTTCATCAGGGGAATGATGATCTTACATGGGCTCATGTTGATGAAGCCATTGGTGCATCAAGTGCGCTTCGAGGTTGCAATTTTCCTAGGAGGGCTCATAGTGAGGTGATAGGTTACTCTCGTCGTGCTGCTCGTGCAACAAGGGTGGTTGATGATGAGTCGGAGCCCGACAATAAAGATGATGGTGATGATCATAATTTTGTGCTTGATGATGAGGATGTTGTTGATTTTGGCGAATCTCCACCTAGTCCTACTCATGAGAGTGGTGAACCAAGTGGAAACACGAGCCATTTCGATGATCTTGAGTTGGATGATATTTGATTTGAGGCTTGTGTTAAGCCATGTTGATGGATTGTGATAATTATGCTTTACTTTTGCTATTTGAGACCTGGGACCTTGTTGTTGTGTTACTTAACTATCGTGTAGAACACTATTGTCGTCGAGAACTTGATGTTTTAGATGCTTAATTTCCTAATTACTCATTTATTTGTTGTTATGTTGTATGATTTGTATTGTCCTCTTTAATTCATGGCGCTATATTGCTCTCCCTTGAAGGTATTGTATGAGTTCATAGTTTATCTTCATCATATGCTCATTTTTGTTTTTTAATTTTGCAGCATGAAGGTCTCAAATTATGCTTCAAAGATGGATTCAACCAGTCAAATGAAGGGAGTTTGGACTCAAAACTTGCGAGTCATTGATCATCTCTTTAATTCAAGCTATATATGTACTTTTCAATCACTACAATACAAGGTATATAATATATACATGTATACATACATATAACTGTTATATGAACAGTACCTGTTGACTAGTCGGCTAGTCGGTCACTAGGAAGGTAGTGTCGATTTGCCAACTTAATAACCTTGTGCTTCATAATTTATTCACTTTTTTCCTTTCTTTTATTTTGCAGCTTTAGAGAAGCATTCCAGTTTTAAACCATTGGTCAGGTCACTTACTCAAATTACAACACTTCTATATCCCGGGCTTGTGCAAAGTAACACTCATGTAATTATTTTAAATTGTATCTTTTTGGTAGTGAAATTTGTTGGCTAACTTTCACAGATGGAATTAATGGTCAGTTAAGATGCTCTGTCGAAATCGGCCCCTAATATTGGGTGGATGTACGCTCTAAGTACGTGAAGCATCTAACATGACAACAGTGCCACCCAGCAACAGATAGGAGTGTAGCCTTCATGGTTTATTAGTTTCTTGTACTAACCTGTTTTCCATTGATATTGGAGTCTAGGGGTAGAAATGGATAGGAGGAAGAGTTTATTCTAGCCATATGTTAGGATTAGTTTTGAACGCCATGTGAAGTTGACATAAACTGAGGTATGGCATCACAATATTTGATGCCATGTTGCAAGGTAGGTGCAAATGAGAATTGGAATAGTTCTATAGCTATATTACCATGCAATCCAAAGTTAAATGTACTCAGAAAACACATCAAAAGCATCTCCACAATTTGTACTCAGTAGTCATATTCCGTAAGGAAATTTATTTAGAATTTTACATAATGTAATTAAGAAGTTTGCTTCCATTTTGTAGAGGAAGAAGTTAGCCTACATGCTTGTGGGGAACTCTTGTTTGTACAAATTAGTGAGAGGGGGGTGTTAAATGTAGCCGTATCATGTTATTTAAGATATTATTTTAGATACATGAAGCGTTTTTTTAGATAATAGAAGAGAAAACCTCACCCGGTCTGCATCAAAGATGTTTGGTTCATTTACAAAATACTTTTATCTGTACTATTCCGCATGAGAACTGAACAACGCTGTGTCGATTGTTGATTTGTTGCTACCATTTTTTGTGCGATACATCTTTTACAAGACTGACCCAATGGAGATCTTTGATAAAAGTGAAGATGTCGTTTCATTACTAGTCGAATTTTGGAACTTGATAAACTATGCATATCTTGAGCTGGCCAGGATATATGCGAATCAATTCAGCAAGAAGAATACAAAAAATTACATTAACTAGTTTGTGACTTTGTGCAAGTGCTTGTACTTCTTGTTCATTCAAACCAAGTGGAAACTACAAAGCTTCAAGTGTCTTGGTGTTTGTACAGTACTCTAGTCTCCACTTCAGTACATTTTTACCACAATTCTTTGTGGCTCACATTTAGATTGTCTCCCAATTCGGTAACCTTCCTGGTCTTTCTATTACTAATCGAAGGGCTGAATGTTGTATACTACTACACTGAGTGGGTTTCTCTCTTATAGTGGTTGGTGCTCCCACTGTCTTCACCATTGAAGTGTTAACTGCAGATTTGTGAGCAAATCTGGTATAAAAAAACTGTTGTATTTGAGAGGCAGTTAGATCAAGTAATTGCCCTTGAGCCATGAAGCGAGGTGACAAGGTTTTGGAGGGGAGAGATATTCATGCATGCTATGCTAGTGAGTTGCGATTTGCTCCTTCTAGAACTTTCTTCACACTAAATTTTCCTCCTTTTGCTAAATGTGCTAAGATGCTGGGATTGTGAATACCACGGTCTCAAAAAAGAATGGAAGAACGGTGAAAACCGCAACCTGTCAGTATGTATATGTCGGTATCGTCACAGGGACCTCACGCGTTGCTTTCACCAAAGGGGATTCCTGCACGAAAGCGATATCTATTTGCATAGCAGTAGCAATCCTTGTGCATGCATCAAGTTGAAGTCGACAACGTCCAAGCAGCTTCCTTTCCGCGTCCCTTTGAGCACTTTCGGACGCCCAAATGGCCGGAGAATCTTGTCGTTAGTCCTCGAGTCTCTGCACGAACACCACCGACCAATTATTCGATTCGTTAATTTGTGTATGTTGTGTTGCAGTGCTGTTAATTCGTATGCGTATGCCTGATCATCACAAGGACAACAAACAAATGATACGGAGATCATCTCCGTGTTTTCTGTTTTTTTTTCCTTTCTGAAAATTGGTGTCGGGAGAGGCAATCAATCAACTCGATTTGGTGTAGATCACCAATTGCACACTGTTGCTATGGCAAATATGCAACCCCCATCCATCTCCATCATAATAGGGAAAGAGGACGGTGTTGTCGAGGTGGCTTCTACGGCGCTGCCCGAACCGAACCGCCACTCCCACGTATATATGCATTAGCATGCTCTCCTCTCTTCCCCTACCAGACTTTCTGATCAATTTTGCTCCGGTTGCGCACCCTGATTAGACGTGTTTGTGGGCGGCCTAAACCTGGCCTGAATTTTCTATGTCTTGATTTTCGGTCCGAAGCCCGAAAAAATCTGACAAAGGCAATAAAAAATAATAATTTTTTTTAATTCTTGAAATGAATTCTTATCCTGGCATTCAAAACACTCAAGGGCAAAAGTGCCTTCTTCACCCAGGGGAGTGCAAATTTTGTTTTTTTAAAACTACCATTTGAGATGTCATCTTGAAGTCAAGTACGTTTTCGATGTTATTCCTCTTAGTATCTTTGGAGCGTTGCTGACCTAATTTGTCTAAATTATATATGTATGTACTTGTAGGTATTGAATCTAATTAAATCCTCGTATTAATTCCGAGCAAAAACTCTCGGGTGTTTGAACCTTTATCTGGATTAGAGAATAAGAGCCACATGAGTCGATCTGACGATGGGATTTTGGACTTGGTGGACCTACAGGAAATGCACAATCGGTGAAGGAGGTCTTGTTGGTTTCAGTAGATGTTAGGCATTACTCGTTCAATCTCGAAGTCTTTTTTTTTTGCATTTATTATTAATTAGAAGTTTCACCATACTTCTTACACAATTAATCTTGGCTCCGCGCGCCACTGCGTTGAAGCCATTGTTCCTCGCTTCAGCTCCAGGCCCTTAGCTTAAAAAATATATAAATATTGTTGACTCTGGTTATGCTTGGCCTTTCGGTCATTGACGTAGCATATGTGCGTTACAACTGGAGAAGGATCCATGCCTTATTACGTTTACAACACTGATGGTCTGATGGATACCTGTACTTTGTTAGGCAAGCTAGATTGACATATATTCCCATTTGGAGGCACAAAATTGTTTGAAGTCGACAATCTTTGCAAAATTATTAGGTAATGTGCAACTTTCTTATAATTAATTGTTTTTGTGGATGGCACATTCTCATGACGTTGCTAGGAAAATCATATACTGCTAATATTTAATAACTCTAGTGTTTCCATCACCAGATTAATTGTATAGAAGTGGGTACAAAAACTCCAAAACAAAATACCAAGTGGAAACAACCAAACTAGAATAATTCTAGGGTGTGATGCAACACTTTCATCTATAAGAGAAATAATTACTTTTGCTTGTGAAAAAAGAAATATGCCTCTAGTCACAAAAAGAAGTCATTTTTTATTTTTTAAAGTCAACAAGATGCCACTTTGACCACTAAATTTTATTATCATATTTTCAAAAAAATAAAATAAAAGTGTAATGTTATGAAAATACTTTTTGTGAAAAATTTACTCATATCATTTTCATATATCCAAACTACATATTTTAGATTTGACTGCACGTATTCTAGGATGACTTTAGTTTATGACCGGAGAGAGTAATTTTTATTAATCTTTGGCAATATTTGAAAAAATAGGGATTGGTTATTGCATTTTTTTACTTCTACTGGTGGATGATCAGGTGAAAAATATATAATATACAGGAATAAAATACAAACAGAACATGTATCACAGTCACTCCTAGAATATTGTTATATCATCTTAGAGTAGCAGCTCTACCTCTCCAGCCTCCCCACGTACATACATATCCCAAAAGTTACACCTCCTTGCTTGATATCTACGCATTGAATTTGAGCACACACTGATGTAGCCCCATGTATGCATAACCAATCACGTGGTTTCACGTCTCACTAGCACTAGTGGTAATTATCATATACAAATCTTATGTTTAGTGAGAAGATAAGACACCTCACTCTAAAATCTTCATGTACTTAATTGTTTGGTCATATAGGATAGTAGAGTAGTGGTGCATCTAACGCATTAGGCCAATTAATCTAGTTTCCCATATATATTCCCAAAAAGAAATAGACATTTCCCAATATATGCACTGCTCCTATATATAACCCTAGTACTAGCTTAGCTTGGGGGCCATCGAATCAGAATCCTACTTTGCATTTGCATTACAACAAGGTGTGAACTTTCATATCCCAATTTCGGCCACAAAGAGAATACAAAACAAAAAAGAAGCTTGATGCGATTGTCCATCAAGCAACCCAAATTATAGCCGTGAAAAACATCTTGCACACATACATATATAGAATTTTTTTATTATTAATTAACCCTTTTTTAAAATTTATTTTAAAGTTAACCCCTGCGAACTTTATTTACAATTCTGACCTCTTTGGTCACGCCACTGGTGGTGGCGTGACAAAACAATACTGTCACGTCAGCTCGTATTTGGACAAACTCTTGTCAAGCCACGGGTAGTGGCGTGACAGTGTTGTTTGGTCACACCGCTACCGGTGGCGTGACAAAAAGTACTATTTTAGCGGACTTATTCTATGGCGTGACAGCATTGTTTTATCACGTCACCACCCGGCGTGACCAAAAGGGTCAGAATTGGAAATAAAGTGCGACGGGATAACTTTAAAATAAAATTTTAAAAAAGGTTAATTAATAAAAAAAGTTCACATATATAACACCTTGCCGCCCACGTGAAAAAAAAGTATTAATCGAAAAGTTTTCGACATGTGTTGTCCCCACATGAAACGACCTCTGTAGCCGTCCGATTACTTCTAGGTTCACAATCAGACGGGTATTCAGAAGTCGTCGTCAAGTGGGGATATATATAGTCCCCACAAAAGTATTTTTATTTTTAACGCGGGAATTGAAGCATCTCCTTTATTTGAAAAAGCCGTGGTTCTCTTCTCCCATGCACCCAGTTGCACCTACATATAACCATCACCTCCTCCTCACAAGTCTCAAACCAAGAGACAAGAAGTCAAGTAGTAGGCAAGTAGCTATCTAGACATCTAGTAGCTAAGCGGTCTCTCCAATGGCGTCGTCCAACCCCAAGGTGTTCCTGGACATCGTCATCGGCGGCGAGCCCGTCGGCCGCGTGGTCATCGAGCTGTACGCCGACAAGGTGCCCAGGACCGCGGAGAACTTCCAGCTGCTGTGCACCGGCAAGGGCAGCCCGGGGCGCTCCGGTAAACCGCGGCACTACAAGGGCTCGACGTTCCACCGTGTGGTGCCCGGGTTCATGTGC
This sequence comes from Phyllostachys edulis, assembly GCA_036346405.1. Lineage (NCBI taxonomy): Eukaryota > Viridiplantae > Streptophyta > Magnoliopsida > Poales > Poaceae > Phyllostachys > Phyllostachys edulis. The sequence goes on along the minus strand of CM070563.1, from coordinate 45,460,673 downwards.
CAGGGCGGCGACATCACGGCGGGCAACGGCACCGGCGGCGAGTCGGCGTACCCCGAGCGGTACTTCGCCGACGAGGGGTTCGAGGTCCGGCACGACGGGCCCGGGGTGGTGTCCATGGCGAACGCCGGGCCCAACACCAACGGCTCCCAGTTCTTCATCACCGTCGACAAGGCGCCGTGGCTGGACGGCCGGCACGTGGCGTTCGGGCGGGTCATCGACGGGATGGACGCCGTGCGCGCCGTCGACAAGGCCGGGTCCTGGAGCGGCAAGACGGTCAAGCCCGTCGTCATCGCCGACTGCGGCGAGCTCTAGAACGGCCAACTCCACAGATGAAACAAACTTACACTCACTTTATGCATTCTTGTGGCTGTTGCACTGTACGTATACGCAACGGACGTACACGTATACGTATGAAGCTACAGTATATATATACACGTACGTGTCTCGTTGTTGATGTGCTACTATACTAGCTTGTGCGTGTGCGTGTCGATCTCTATATGATATGAAGATTGAAGAGTAATTTGGTGTCAATTAACAGCGTGTTCCATGCATTTGGTGTCAATTAACAGCGTGTTCCATGCATTTGGTGTCAATTAGTAATTTGGTTTGATACATATTATTCCAAGTTTGTGTGTCGCTTTAGTTTCTTGATCGAGAGGGCTCGATTATTCCCAAATGGGAAAGTAAAGGTGAAGCTTCAATTGACAATTCAGCTGTGCACAATATAATACGCGTGTCCAACGACACGATGTGGATGTGCACTAGTTCTGCCTCCGATTCTAAACGTAAATCGTTTTAGATATCATCACTATATTAAAAAAAATTACCTAGATATACTTTCATATTGCATAATTATGTATATTTGAAACAATATATTTTTATACGAATTGATAGTCAAATTGTCACCTTAGAGGCTGTGTTAACGACTTACATTTGGGATCAGAGTATGTCCCATGACTCCATGAGTGGGAGTAGCGCACGTAACAATTTTGGGAGTGAATTTAAAATTGATAGAGCAATCCAATACGTGCGTAGAAACTAAGCTGAAATTTATGCGAGTCATCGTCAAGACTCAAGACTTAATTGTGCCAATAACTAGCTCCATTGAGTGGAGATCGTCAAGATTAGGAGAGAGCAAAATCCGATGGTCCGACTTGGGTTGGTTCAATTCGCTAGATCATCCGGGCAATGTGTCGTCAAATTAAATAATTAATCAGGCACATCATCCGGACTTTATCCCGCCAAGTTTATGTAATGGCGGGGAATCTCAGGTGTAATCGGTAAATTCTGTCCTTTTCCATCGAAAATAAAAACGTCTCTGTTGCATATCGTAGAATTTGGGTCAGTCTGTGGTTGCGGTGCTGTTTTGTGCTACGTTGTGGGATCTACTTAGTCGTGTGAATTTTTACTAATTTCAGTAAGATTTTGATGTTGTGACTTCAAAACAGATGTTTTAACTAACTAACTGCTACATCAAAAAGTAGAAAAATGGGTAAAATTGACTGCATGATGCTGAAATTTTGTGGTATTTGTTTCAGGGCATCGAAAAATCATATCTTTACTCCAGGACACTATAATTTTGCAGCCTTTTGTTGCCGAGGCTATTGAAATACCATTTCCAGTTGAATCGGAGAGAGATTTTTTATGAAAATAACTTCCGGTGACCCTGACCAATCTGGGTGCAGTTAAACCGAGTAGGCTGGCTGCACCACACCACCCCCCATGCACACCCTATCATCTTCTCCACTCTTGTCCTCTTTTTCTCTCCTTCCCACCCTCTCGCCATGGCTCCCACTCACATCCCTCCCATCACTGGTGACTCAGTAAATGTAACATCCCAAATTTTTTTAATTCTAGTTAAAAATAAAATTTTAATATTTCCCTTGAATTTTGTGACTTTTCTAGAGTTGAAAAAGATTTTCCCTAATTATTTTAAAGGAAAAATAATTTACTTTCGAAATTAACTACCAATATTAAGTTGGAAATTTTTTATTTAAGTCCAAAATAACTCTAAATTTTTTTTGTGAATTTTCTCATAATTTTTGGAATTTATTTGCTATTTTCTATAAGCTAATTTGATTTAACTCATTTTCTGAATTCATTAAATCACAAGAAATTCGGAAATCATCTTTGGGCCCAATCCTCGCCAGCCCATTTCCATTTTCACGTGCGCCGGCCCAGCCTGCACTACCCCTCTCCACTCCACTGACATGCAGACCCCGCATGTCATCAGTCTGCACTCCTCTCTCTTTCTTTTCGCTGACACGTGGGCCCTCCTTGTCAGGTCTTCGTCCTCCTTGCTTTCTTCTCCAGTGCATGTGACCGCCATGGCCAGAGCTTCAAGCTCATTTATGAAAATGGGCAAAATGGTCCGATTTTCCCTCGCCAACCCCATCATCGTTATCCCCTTATCTCCACGCACCTGAATCAAACTCTAGATTATCTTGTATCGCCGCCAATCTCTGTTTTTGTTGCATAATCCGAAACGAACCCTAACTACTCGTCATCGATTCGGCCACCCCCAAGCACTATAAAAGGGCGCCCTGGGTGTGCCTCTACCCCCTCATCTCATGTAGGATCAAGAATAACCGATTAGAGGGGGGGGTGAATAGGAGTTTTTTAAAACTTTTCAACTAATTAACAATTTTAAACAAGATTGTCTTCAACAAAGCTTCCTAGCACAAATATGATGATAGAACTAGTAAGCTATTTGAGACAATTATGAGCTAATGTCAAAACTAGATACAATTCTAGCTAACCAAATCTACACAAGCAAATTGTTGTAAATGTAAATGCGGAAGTAGTAAAGGCAAGAATAAACCACAATGGAGACGATGAAGTTTTTCCCGTGGTATCGAAGACTTGCCGGTCTTCACTAGTCCACATTGAGGAAACATGAACGAATCAAGCCGGCTCTACGAATTAAGCCTCAACACTCGATCACTATCGTTGCTCTTCCTCTTCTCCGGAGATGGTGAGCACGCAACCATTTCACAATCCATTACCGGGACTCTTCACAATCTTCTTTGAAGAGTTCACCATGCAAACTTCCTCCAAAGTCATCTAGGTGCTGGCAAGCACCAAGAGTAATAAACCAAGTATTTTCTTGAGAAAAATCAAGTGCCAACAAGATCAACTAATGATACAATGCACTTGAATGCTCTCAACTACCTCGAAATGGGAATTCAAAGCAAATGAGTAGTAGAGAGTGTCTAAGAGCTCAAGGGTATTCAATGAGAGTGAATATGCTCAAGAAGTTCTGAGCTAGAGGTAGGTAGGGAGGTATTTATAACCCCTACTAACAAAACTAGCCGTTTGAACCAAAACCCTAAAAAATTTAGCATTTGTGGTAATACCGCCGTTCAAGCCCTGTATTACCGCAGTAAAAAAACAACGGTCGACTGTTGTTCGTTAAATGCGTCTGTTATAGCAGTTACAAAAAAGTTGCGGTATTACCGCCAACTACAAACCAGTATGGCTATATCGGTATTACCGATTTCCAGAGGATAAGAATCACAAGGAAAACACACTCTCTAGAAAAATCGTTTTTCCATGTAAAACTCGGTATTACCGACTTACGGTAATACCGCAGAAGACTTGCGGTTATACTGTTTTCAGGTTTCAAGAAAACTCCCAAAAACATGCTTGTTGGAAAATCCATACCACCAACAATATATCGGTATTACCGCCGCTCAGTACTTGTGGTCTTACTGATTATGGAATTTCAACAAAATCATCCAAAACATGCTCTCTGGAAAATACATACCGCCATGTATATTTCGGTATTACCGACTTGCGGTAATACCGCTCAATACTAGCGGTCTTACCGATTTTTCTGAATAGTTTTCCAGAAGCAAAAACAAATGCAATGCATGACTCCTAATTGATCAAGATGGCACATAAAAAGATCCTCAAGCTACTAGCCATGATCCCTCTTTATAGTACGACATTTAGCATATAAATCCGATCTTTTCTCCATACACTAAGACCGGTAAAATACTATAAAAAGATCCTTAGACTAAGCGATACCTTTGCCTTGAGCTATGTCGATCTCTATCACCTTTGCATTGCTATTTCTATGTCATCATTCAACCTTTGGGACTAATCCTTTAAACAAACTTATCACACATGTTAGTCCCTTAATACATTGTTGACATTAATTACAAAACCATCATTGGGGGCCTAGATACTTTCAATCTCCCCCTTTTTGGTAATTGATGACAACCCAATCAATATTAATGATTTGAAAGATTTTGAATATACACCAAGTTATATATTCTTGTTTTGACGTTTGATTTGCAATTAATTCTAGAAATGAGAGTTCAAGGAGATGGAGATAATTGCATTCAAAGTCTATCAACAAATAAACAAAACTCTCTCTAAAAATGTGCATAAGTATTCAAGAGGTGATTTTCATGCACATTTGTCTATTGTTAGAGATTTTGGCGGAGTTTCCCTTATTTATTGACTACTAGGAACTTGTAATCATTCAAGCAAAAAGATAATAAGTATGATATAAGCTTGAATACTTAAAATTGATTAAACAAGGATAATAGCCAACATTTTGCATAGAATAATATAAGAGTCAAGATGCAACAAATTTAAACTAGGCTATTACAAGCACACAAGTTCCAAGTATTTAAACATATCAAACAAGTCCAACATAGATATATATAATATGAGATAGTAGCAGCCCAAACTTCTTGCTTGCTCCCTCTTAATCTTTCAATTATTTTCTTCTCCCCCTTTGGCATCAAGAGCCAAAAGGAATCACTTAGCTGGATCTTGAGGAGGTGGTAGAGCTTGAGAGGTTGAAGCTTGAAGTGGATCTTGAGGAGGTGTTGGAGCTTGATATGATGGGAGTAGAGGTGCGTCTTGAGGATGCGGAGAAGAGACTTGACGACGACGACGACCAAACTGAACAGGCGAATGAGGTGCAAGAACTACTTGCTCTAGAGCGCTCACATTTTCTGTCAAAGTAGCTAGTCTATTGTTGGTCTCAATTTGAAATTCTCGCTGAGTATCTTGAATCTCCAAAATAGCTAAATAGATCTGAGAGAGAGTGACTTGATCTTCAGCTGGAGCATTTCCTTGCACCTGTGGGGGGATGTTGCAGGAATTGGACCCTCATCCCTTGGCTTATATGGCTTATGAACTCCTGGACATCCATCTTTGAACTAGATCTTCATCATGATAAGAGTCATAATATAAGGAGTAAAATAAATTCTTTTGATCCTATCATTCTTGGAAGCTCCAATTTCTCTAATGATGAGATCAACAACATCGAACTTCCTTCCATTTATGATATTCTCTATGATGTTCCAGGCATGTCCTCGAATTGCATCAAAGTTGCCACTTTTATGAAAGAAAGTGTGATTGATTATCCGGTTGATCAAGCTTGGTAACAGGAGAAGTCCAATTCTCCCAAGCACAAAATTTACAATTTCATCATAGAACTGACGCCACGCTGGAGTTCTGAGAGCTCAACTTTCATATATTTTCTCCTGTGTTCCCGAGTATGTCCTCAAAGCTCGCTCAAACTCAGCTTTGGTAGCTTGCATACGCTGAGTCCCTGTCATCCATATTAGAAGATCAAAGTTTGGGGATACATAAACAGTAGCATAGAACTGTCGAATCACTTCTTCATTATAGTCACACTTTAATCCCACTATCTCTTCTAGACTGGCTCTTTGAAAAAGATGGTAGGCTCCAAAAAAACGGTCAATTCTCTCCAAATGTGCCCAATTTATATATCTGTGATCAGCAAATTGGCGATGATGGCTATAGAGTCGAGCATAAACTTACTGCTGGAATCTAGTATGAAACCTTGAGTCCGTTGAGTTAGCAGGTTTTTCAAATTGATTTGCATGATGAAGAATTGCATAATCGTCACTTGAAATCTATGTGAGATCAACATCAGGCTCTTCGTCCTCTGCCATATCCTCATCACTTTCTTCTTCCTCAGAATATTCCTCATCCTCTTCATCATTTCCACTTTATTCTTCTTCTTCTTCATCCTCAGCCACTTGAGATTGTTTTGATGATTGACCTGGTATGTTGTCCTTTTTGATAATAGAAAAGAATCTGTCTTGGGATCATTGTCCTTTCTTGGAGTTGTTGCTTTGCGAGATGCTGCCTTTCTAGTGGCTACTCTTGGTTGAGATGGTTCAAAGGAGGTTGGAGGATTATATCTCTCTTCTGGATCTCCATCAGGGGTAGCACCCTTGCGAAGAGCACTTTTCACCCTTGACATGGTTGCTAAGGTAAGATGAAGCAAATAGGAAATGAAAGGATAAGATTGAAGTAAAATAGTATGATTTAATCAATTTTTCTCTGCTAGAGCGGTAATCTTCTTTGTATACATCCCAGATTCTGGGAAATCGGTATCTGGGTGTAGCAGTGGTATTACCACACCCGTAGATGTTTTTAGGGCAATCCTTTGAATCTTGATTCTAACTAATGTTTGACATGAATGGATTCATGAGATAGACATAATAAGTCATCAAACACCAGTTTGTACCAAAATGTCCAAAAGAAATTGACTATTTCATCCACATTTTGATCAAACCCTAGAAGTGAGGTAGATGATAAAAGGATGAGAAAGAGAGTGATTCAAGGGCATTTACCTTAAGGAATGAAGGAGATATGACTCCTAGAATCAATCCCGAACAAAAGATTTAACAGAATTCCACAAAATCAACGAATTTGAGTGGATGTTTTGTGGAGAATAGAAGAGAAGAGAGAGAGGGGCTCGGTGGTTCTTGAGACTGAATGGGGAACGGTTATACCGCAAGGTGAAGAGGGGAGAGGATTAAGCTTTAGTTGAAACCGCTACTCCGACTAGGAAGTGGCTTCATGTATCGGCAACCAACCATTCCTTGATGTCAAGTCTAATTACCTATCGACGACATCCAGGTAATTGTATGTCCACATGCTCTCCTTGCAGCCATACTTCTTGAACTTGTAGGCTCGATGAGAGGTTTCCCATGGCAGCTGTCTCATCCTCCTCACGAACCCCCGAAAGTGGTGGGGACTACGAACAATATTATTTATATATATATATATATATATATATATATATATATATATATATATATATATATATATATATATATATATATATATATATAAGCTTGATTTTAAAGGCACAAGCGACCCTTTGCTTGGAGGTTTTATAGAGAATATATATCACAGATGGTTCTAAACACGAACCGCTCATGATTGTCGATTATCACTGAGGCGGCTCGAGTTAATAACAAATGCAGTGATAACATGCATCACAGACTATGATGCACGGACACGGATACGTCGACACGACACCGACATGGGAATTCGTCATTTTCCCAAAAATACTGATACGGCGACACGGCTATATATATTTAAATAATAAGAATAAATTACACATATGTATCATTTTTTATGTTTCTTCAAGCTAGTCGAACTGAAATTTTGTAAAGTGTAAAATAAACTCGGAATATGTACCTCTCAAAGATAACCCTTGCCTCTTCATTCTTCCTGCAGTCAATTCATAATTCCATATACCTGGGAAAAGAATTAACATGATCAGCAAGAGTTGCAAGAATATAAAGATAACATATGTACTTGATTTTTGAACAATCTAAGTCAAAGGCTCAAAGCAATAGAGCAACTACAATTGATAAGCGATAAAAATTAACAAGCAGCCAAGTTCAAACATAGAAACTTAAATGCATAGTTCAACCAAAAGCAAGGTGCCACTAGGCAACAGCCCAACATAGAAGTGGTTCAACTTAAGTTACATAACAAAATCAAATTCCAGTGGCAAGACTAAATAAAAGACAGCATGAGATGGGACTCTTAGTCTTCCACTTCATCCTCATTTTCTTCTTCGATCATCACAGTAGAAGACTCATCTTCAAACAACACACTCTGTAACTCTGGTTCTTCTATAGAGAGTTGAGCAACTTCGAGAATGCCAACACCAGTTAAAGATTCAAAGTTATCTCCTCCCACATCCCACATTCTAGTTGCTCCTGTTTTATATGATTCAGTTCTTCTTGATAGAAGTCTTAAATTGTTATGCACAAATACCAAATCTTCAAAGACGCTTTCGAGGAGTTAATTTGTTTCTTTTCATCTTTGTTGATGAAGCTATATGTGCTCCAGTTTCTTTCACAACAAGAAGATGAAGCGGTTGGTTAACCAATTTGAGAGCCAAACTTTGCGAAGACAGAGGAGCGGATTGTCCATGATTTGCCCACCAATTCATTGGATCAAGGATCCATCTGTCATAAATAGAATCAAAGTCATTGAATTCTCCAGAACAAGTGGAAAATCTTGCATATTCTTCTTTCACTTTCTTCAAATCATCAAGCACAGGGAAGAACTTTTTGAAGCACTTCATTCTCATTTGTGAAATCTCAAGATCCTTGTGTGGGGGTACACGGCCAACACCAACACCTTCTTGACTGATCCACTTCTCACTATAATACCTACAAAGAAAAATGGGTTAGAACTTTGTGAAACTAAAGTGTTAGCAAAAGCAAAAGGAAGATTTGTAGTTCACCTTGGATTGAGTGAATGTGCCAAACAATGGAGTGGAGTGTTGCCTTTTGCCCAACGATCAACCAATATGCTTTGAACAACTGAGTAAAATGTGGACTCCTCATTGTATTCCTTACCTTCATGCCTATATATCACTTTCTTTACATTCTCAATCATTGCATCCCACATCTCATAAATTAGATGAAGGCATGGTGTGTCGGTGTCCGCCACACGAATCATTTCATAGATTGGCTCGATTAGAATTCAACAATGTAGTTCACCTTGTCCCACCACACATCATTGAGTACTAGTTCTCTAATGGTTTGTGCCAACCCTCTATTGTCATCTCTATATGTCTCCCATTGGTCACTAATCACCATGTTTTGGAGAGCCCTCTTGACCATGCAAAACCGTTTCAACATAACCACAACTGAGGCAAACCTCGTCTCAGCAATAGCAAGTAACTTCAGCTTGCTAAACTCATTGAACATTGATAGCCTCATGCCATGGTTCATTATAAAATTCTTAATCATATTCGCATCTTCAGAGATCTCAGTTATCCAATGACACTCATGAAAGATTAATTCTTCATCATCAGTTCTTGGCATTTTAGCAGCACAAATACTCTTGAGAGCAAGATTGAGAGTATGAACAACACAAGGAGTCCAAAAAATATGAGTGTACTTCTGTTGAACAATCAAACCCGCACCTTTGCAATTTGCAGCATTGTCAGTGATGACTTGGACAACACTTCTTGCACCCACTTCTTCAATAACAACAATCAACTTTTCAGAAATATACTCCTTTGTCTTCACCTCGCCTTCAGCATTGATAGCTCGCAAGAACATCGGTGCGCCCTCAGAAATAGCGAGAAAGTAAATGAGAGGTCACCTCTGCGCATCTGACCATCCATCTGAACAAATGGTGACACCCTTTTCAGGCCACGTGCTCCGTGTATGCTCCAATAAGGTCTCAATATGAGTCCTTTCTTGTTGAAGAAGCGTAGTCCTCAACTTGTTGTACCCAGGTGGGACATAACCAGCAAGCTTACCATGGCTTGCAGCAAAGGTGTACGACTGTTGAAAATGTGGATTTCTTGCTAGATTGAAAGACAATCCTGTAAATTTCACATAACCAAAGTTAGTTGAATGCATATGGTAAGTTGGATAAAATTGAAACAATGATTTCAAGTTGATTGCATACCTCCAGAGTAAAACATCCTTGCAATTTGTGCATCCAATTGATTGCGCAATTCCATGGCCCAAGCTTTCTCTAATGGTGAAGTAGGTCCCCTCCGCTTCTTATTCCCCAATATAGCCGAGTCCATGCTTGATGAAGAAACACTAGCACTAACACTAGTTCCACTACCGACAGTTGATGGTGGCAAGGGAACTTCTCTTGGCCTTGTTTTTGCTTGTTCATCCTTAGCCTTTGCAACTTCACTTTTAAGCTGAGCAAGAATAGGTACTGTCACCTTAGGACATACCTTGATTCCACCATTAGTAATTTTCAGCAAGTGCGCTTTGACTCTAGAGTAGCTACTAGTACCAACATATTTGCAATACTTGCATATCCATTTAACATTTCCTCCTCCTTGACCACCCTTGTTTACAACGTCAACATGATTCCACAATGGAGGCTTGAACCTATTGTTGGTTTGCTCCTCTCTAGCACTAAAATTACCGGTTTCCATTTTTCTAAAATGATGAAAACAAGCAATCAATAACATACTTACATATTAACATGAGAGCAAGCATCAATGCATCATTTTTCTAAAATGCTTGTGTACTGATGCTATGCTTGTGATACATAAATGAATTGATGCATTGATGTACATCTTGATGGCATCAGTACACAAGCATCAATGCATCAATTCATTTATGTATCACAAGCATAGCATCAGTACATACTAAGTCTCACTGTCAGTGTATCACAATTCACAAGTCACAAGCAATTAAGCAAAGCATCAGTACACATGCTGACATGCAGCCTCCAATCCTCCATTCTGGACCAACATGGCAACATCAACATACATACTAATACATATTCATTAGTAATTACTAACTACTAAGTTTGTCACTCACTCAGTCTATCACAATTCACAAGCAAAGCCAAAGCATCAGTGCATCAGCATCACTCCATCAGTATGGCCATCGGCCCATCACTCATCAGTACACAACAAGCATTCAAGCAAAGCCAATTGCCAAAGCATCACTGCATCACCAATTCACCATCGTCCATCACCATCAGTACTCACCTCACCTGAGGTTGGAGCTGCTTGAGGGACCGAGAATCTTGGAGGTCCGGTGGCAAGGCGCGAGGCGAGGAGGACCGAGCCGTGGCGCGACCATGTGAGGGAGGTCCCGAGCTGGAGGTCGCGCGAGGGAGGAGAAGGCGAGGAGCTGCTGGGCTGGAGGTCGCGCGGGGAGGACCGGAGCTGGATCCGGCGGCGCGACCCTCCCGAGCTCCAGATGTGGCGTGACCTCGGCCGGGCTGGATCCGTGCAGGGAGGAGGCGAGGAGCTGCCGGGCTGGATTCGACGGTGCGACCTCGACCGGAGCTGGATCCGGCGGCAGCGACGAAGGAGGCAGCGCTCCAGCCAGCGGCGCGACCTCCACGGGTGTGTGCTTCACGCGGCGGGACTGGAGGCAGCGGCGCAGCGCTTCCTTTCTGTGCGGGGTGTGGGACTGGAGGGCGAAGGCAGCCAAGAAAAGCAGACCTAGCTTTGTTGGGCCGGGCCGTGTCCTCATATGTGTCGGACACGCGGTCACGGCGTGTCCGACACGTATCGAGAATTATAAAAATTAAAATTTATTATTAAAGTCACCGATACTCCGCCGACACGTGTCGGAGACGTGTCCGACAAGTGTTCATGTCCGACACGCCGTTTGACACGGATACGACAGTTTTCCCAAGTGTCCGTGCTTCAGAGATCACAGATTGTTCGAAAACCATCTGTGATGACCTCATGTCATCACTGACCCATAAACACAGCGGCTCCGGAAACCGTCTGTGATGATGTTTTTGAACCATCTGTGAAGACCTTTTCTGTAGTAGTGAGTAAAGTTCCCATGTCCGCCTTGGACCGTAGGCACGACTGTTTAAACAGTTTTACACTCTATAGTGGTGTGTACACTTTACCCACAAGAGATAATCAACTCATAGCCCTACACGATTCCTTGGTCGTGTGGTCGAGAGACCATCACAGTAACTTTTCAAATCATCTCGCCCCTTCCGTCATCTCACCCATATGAGGTTGCGCCCATACGTTGTGCGGGATGTTCACCACAACGACTAGCGCAGCTGGCCTCCACTCGCCACAACGACTAGCGCAGCTAGCGAACTTCACCTTACCACGGTGTCCCATTCAAGCCGGAACACATCCGCCGCTTGCATTACCCCAATCCTCTCCAGCGAGATGACTTTCAGGGTTCGATAACTTTACTAAGCTAGGTTGTACTTTGCAGACTTGTGGTTGCACATGTTTTACGATGGGAGGTCGTCACCGGATTAAGTCCTTAATGCTATCTGGGTGGTTCTTTCCACATACCCACCATTCTCGTGCTACATCCGCGCCCACCATCTTACCATCCACCCAGATGTGGTATAGCAGTTTGGGGTTTGAAGAGAAAAACCAATTTATCTCAAATACAACAGTCATGTACCTCCCACCACTTCTACACAAAGCATCATCATAGACGGTTTTCTGAACCGTCTGGAATTATGTGTCTATGATGACGCCTGTCATCACAGACAGTTTTCAGACCGTCTGTGAAAAAAGCTATCACAGATGGTTCTGAATAAGAACCGTCTGTGATAGTTTTTTTCTATTGCAAAAAAAAAGGATTATGAAGCATTGCTGGCAGCGACGAGGCGGCGCGAATGGCACGACTGCAACAGAGAAAACGAATGAATACGTGCGATGACTCCAGAAAGCAACCACAATGCTATCGGCAGCGGTAGTGGTGAGAAGCTAAATGGTGGCAGCGAGCTAGAAGGCGCAGAAATGCTATTTAAACCTCACACTTTCACTCACGAGGGTCCAAGAGCTCACGAAGGTGGATAGCGGCAGACGGAGCCACTCGAGGATAACAGCGGTGGTGGCGAGATATGATGAGCATGGTTCACGATAACTGCGAGCTTGAGGTAGAACTAGGCAACGAGAGGCGAGTATTAGTATCTAGAGGATCTAGAGATGATATAAAGCCAACGAATCAAACGATAACTCACCGGACGGGGAGAGACAAAGGAAAATGACGACGGCGGCCGAAAATGGAGCAGATGACGTGGCTTGACGAAAATATGCTTGAACTCCTAGTTAGCCTCGCCCCAGCGTGTCCCACCTCGACTCAGCTATAATATATAAGCACAACGCAAAAATATGTTGCTTCTCGCGCACGCATTCAAAATTGTTCGAACTCCCGCACTGCGAATCATAGATGGTTTCAGACAAAAACTATCTGTGATGACATATCACAGACGGTTCGTATCACGAATAGATATGAACCGTCTGTGATACTTCGCAGATAGTTTTTGATACGAGCCGTCTGTGATAAGTATCTCATCACAGACGGTTTGTATTAAAAACCGTCTGTGACTTGGGATTTTACCATGGCTTCTCTGATTTTACCATGGCACACAATCCTCTGCCGTGGCACACAATCCTCTGCTGTGGCACACAATCCTCTGTCGTGGCAGCTAATCCTCTACTGTGGCACACAAGCCTCTGCCGTGGCACACAATCCTCTGCCGTGGCACATAATTCTTTGCCGCAGCACACAATCCTTTGCCGCGACAGCTAATCCTCTGCTATGGCAGCCAATCCTCTGTCGCGGCACACAATCCTATGACGTGGCAGCCAATCCTATGCCGTGGCAGCTAATCCTCTGCTGTGGCACACATTCCTCTGCCGCGGCACACAATCCTCTGCCACGTCTTTGCCGTGGCACACAATCCATGGTAAAATCAGAGAGTATTTTAAGCCATGGTAAAATCAAAGAGTAAGAAAAATTTTAAGCCATGGTAAAATTCCAAGTCACAGACGGTTTTTAATATAAACCATCTATGATATACAGAGATATCACAAACGGTTTGTAAATAGAACCGTCTGTGATACTTCACAGATGGTTCTTAACAATAACCGTCTGTGATGACTGAGATTATCACAAACAGTTCTTAACAAGAACCGTCTGTGACATATCACAGACGGTTCTATTTAAAAACCGTCTGTGATAATTTCATCACAGACGGTTCCAAAGGAACCGTCTGTGATGAGACGTCTTCTATAGCTTATCTTGTAGTAGTGCAAGACTGCCCCAAATCATTTTTATGTTTTAAGAGATGATGGTCGGGGCATTTTAATGCCCCGGTACTTTAGCAAAACTAGCATGTCGCTTAAGTACAACCTATATCTAGTAATTACCACATAGTTACTAGAGTGACATGGAATATTGAATTCAAAATGTCAAAGGATGGGATAATAATTAATTAACCAACAAGTGGGTATTTAACTACCTTAAGAGTTAACATACATTTGCTTAAAAATTAAAGCATGTATTTTTTAGTAATTTAAAGGAATATAATTTGCATAAAAAGTAGGCTCAGAATGATCAAAGTATTGACTCGCCTGAGTTAAAGGCAAGAGAGTCTTGGTAGCCTTGTGCTTGATCAAATTGGAGGTCTCCTGCTTCTTCAAACTCTACTCGGACGAACGAACCGGAAAAAGGAACAACAAGCAAGAAGAACAAATAATTACTAAAGAAATAATAAACAAACTCCAAATTAAATGAGACCAGAGCTAAAAGTAAGATCTTGAATTTACACAAATTTAGACACAAAGAACACTGAAATCAGGGTTGTAACAGAGGAGAGCGGAGTCCTCGAAGTTTTGTGTTCGAGTACTAATCAACGACTCCCAAAGGTCGGAAGGGGTTCGACTACACGAGTGGTCGGAAGAAGGAAAGATTCGACTACACAATGTGGTCGAAAGAAGGAAGGATTCGATTACTCGACGTGGTCGAAAGAAGAAAAGATTCGACTACTCGATGTGGTCGAAAGAAGAAAAAATTTGACTACTCGACGTGGTCGAAAGAACACGGTAGAAAACAGGGCACGAAAAACTTACCAAGACCGAGAGAGAGGTCGGTGGACGATGAACATCGGCAAGGAAGCTCATAGTCCAACTACGATGAAGGACAGCGATGAAGGGGTCAGTCGGGACTAAAAGAGAAGAGGAAGGTAGTGGCTCCTGTGAAACACAACTGAAACAGAGTGAGGGGAGTGCTTCAAGGAGCTCTGGGATACCAAAATGACGCGGGTGGAAGAGGGGCTGCACTAGTGCAACGAGGACCGAGAAGAGGTGCGCGGCGGCTTGAACTCAGAGCTCGGAGCTTCGGGCAAACCACAACAACAAGAGTGAGATAGGGAGAGCTAGGCGACAGAAAGGAGATGAAGGAGGGCGGCTCTAGCTCTTTTATAGTCCGGAGGAGAAGACGAGAGAGCTGCTGAGGGGCTCGGAGGCGCGCGGTCCCGAGGCACGATAGGAGGCAGGTGCTGGACATGACAAGGCGCTGGAGAGTAGGTGAGCGCACGGGGGTGTAGTAGAGCGGCGGGACAGAGCGAAGTGCTCTGGTGACAGGACTAGGTGGGGTAGAGGGGTACCTAAGTCAAAGTAGGTGAGAGGAGCAAGTGGCAGCAGAGGACGCCGGGTGAGGACAAGGAGCACAAGGGCGCGGCACAGCGAGCACGTGGTCAAAGGAAAGTTCCGACCACATGGTCGAGATGAGCTTTTGACCTGGTCGGAATGAGGTATCCGACCAACTGGTCAGAAGAAAAAAAAGGGGGCAGGGGAAGGAGAGGGCGAGAGGAGGTCAGTCCCAACTAAGAGGATTCGAAGAGAAACCGAGATGCAAGATGAAACTTGAAACCCGAGATTTGAAATAGGGCCTAAACTGGGGAACTTTACAAAAACACTATAATTTGAAATAGGTTTTGAAAATGGGATGTTACATGCATTCCCTTTCCTTTGAAAGTTGATTACCCGGTTTCCATTGATACTTACGGTTATATGTTTTATGGGGGTGTTTGATGATTTTTAGAACGATGCTTAGCCATGCCAGTGGATGTAGTCGATAGTGGTTGATGCAGCTATTCCATCGGTCGAGATGAATAGAATCTTGTTAAAACTTCAGGATTATAATCAGATATTCGAATCTGGTTTTGTGGTTATTAAGGATATGTTAGACATTGGGTTCTTTATATTTCAACTTGGACAGGTGTAGGGTTATGATGAGAGATTGTTATAGGATTATGTAGCCCCGTTTGGGTGATTAAGGACCAGTCTGTGTGGTGTTGAACCAAGTCACATGTGCAACCACATGCTGGGTTAATGGTGAAGGCTTGGTCTATTAATTTGTAGTGTGTTTGCTATCAAACCACAAATAGATTGACAATTGTTGTTATTATTGTATTACCAATCTAGTGAGGACATGTTAAGTTCTGTCTTACTTGCCCTTAAGGATCGCTTGCGTTTACAGAAAGCTGCTCAAGGATTTACTTACACAATGAGGTTCAACCGTGGTTCAGGCGAACGATAGCCTGCAATGGGGTAATTGGCCTCGGGTGGTTTGCTAGTTAACACATGACATTGTAATAGCCTCGTTATGATATCTCAGTCACACTCTTACAGAAGAGTGCATTGGCTGACATTGTGAGATATTCATATCATATGGGTAAAGCTGTACAAACTCTGTAGAGTCATAAATCTATTCGAATAGCCGTGTCCCCAGTCATGGACATCATTTGTGGGAAACCATGCACAGTTAGATGTTGGGAATAGGATCAGGGTTTGATCGGGAATGAAATATCGTCACGAACGAGAAGTTTGTGTATTGATGTTAGTTTACCCGGGTGGGGTAGCCACTTTGGGTATGATTTCATGATGGTAAAATCTTGGAAACATTGATCATGAATTGGAGTACCTACTGTTATATCATATTTTAAATGTTTGTCAAATGGCAATTTAAATCTACACCAGTTACCTTGTCAAATAACCTAGTTTTTTTTTTTTGCTGAAAATGAACCATTTTAGCCATCCTTTGACACCAAGTGCATTTACTTAAATTTGCTATTTATAAGTCTTGCGAGTACGCATATTTTTGTACTCAGTTGGCTTGTCTATGTTGCAGGTAAGAACGTCTTACAAAACCGCGGTAGTTATCACAACAAGTTTGAGGCGATAATGATTGGTACATCGGTTTTAATCCCAGCCGGTTGCCCCTAGGGGTTGTGGCGTACCATTGGAAAGGTTGTTTGAACTTACTCGACTTTCTGTTCTTGTTTATTTAATGTCTTCTGCTGCTGATTTTTATTCGTTAAATTCAAATCCTGTATGATCGTGATATCATCTTGTTTAGATATGTGCATGTTAGCAGTTGATCCTGGAAGCTAATGTGAGACACATATCTGGGTACTCGAAATCATTTTCGTTTCTTGTTAAGGGTTGCGTCCCTGGAGTAATCTCTTGACCTAAAACAGGTTCGATTTCAGGGTCCCCACACATCAGCACGGAAGGGATCTCCAAGTTATTTCCCTGTGATGCTAGGAGCTAATCGTGGGTGGCTGTTGCATCTTCCCTCACTTTCTTCTTCATCTCCTCTCAGTTTTTTGCTGTTGTTCCGTTTCACTCCCAAAGTCCCAAAAGGCCGAAGGCCAAAACACCAGCCACTTATTACCTATCCTGTCCTGTTCACATGGCGCCCAAAATTTCATCCAGGAGACAACAAAGTTAGCGGCAATTGTATTTGGCAATTTTTCTCCAAATGTTAAATATGACCACACTTCGAAATGAGATCAAGTTAACCATGCACATGATGACCTTGTCACGAAGACTGATAATATCATGACCCTTACATGAAGTCACCCAAAAGGGAGTTTTTTTAATTAATTAACTTTTTTTTGAAGTTTATTTTAAAGTTAACCATCGGCGTACTTTATTTCCAATTCTGACCCCTTTGGTCACGCCACCACCCGTGGTGTGACAAAACAATACTGTTACGCCAACCCAATTTTTGTCAAACTCTTGTCACGCCATTGGAAGTGGCGTGACAGTGTTATTTGGTCACGTCACAACCAGTGGCGTGACAAAAAGTGCTATTTTGACTTATCCTGGCGCGTGACAGTGTTATTTTGTCACGTCACCACCCGTGACGTGACTAAAGGAGTTAGAATTGAAAATAAAGTGCACAGGGTTAACTTTAAAATAAAATTCAAAAAAAGGTTAATTAATAAAAAACGTTCCCCAAAAGTCACCATCTGATCAACTAAACAAAATCTGTTGACACTTGATAGAAGCGTCTGGGGAAAGTGTCATTAAACGATCTTTTTCTTGTAGTGTAGTGTTAATTTCTATATTTAATTAAAATATTATCCAAATTTGGTTTTCATTTTATCAGATTTGTGCTTTACGTAAAATTGAATTTCTATGTACTCCTAAGCACTAGTGCACTACCATGTAGCTTGCATATCTAATTCCTAGCCATGTACGTATATGTATTAGTTATCTCAAGGACTAGCTAGTGTATCCATGCATGACACGGTTTCTTATTTGAGTCGGACAATAACTTGCAGGCGGACACGTCCCAATTAAGTAAGCTCTTTTTCTTGCATTGTATGATATAAGCCGTAGGATACATTCGCTAGAAAAATCGGATGAACACGATTTTTTCTTTTTTCTCCGATTAATATAAGAATTTCTAAATTTTTCTTTTCTCCATTTAATTCCTAGTTTTTATCCATAGGAGTAAGATATGGACTCCGCGTTAGGCTGCGTGCATTAGTCATCCTAGATAGATAGATTTGCTTTGGTATTTGTAACACCCTAATTTTTCTGAGTTTTTTGAAATTTTCAAAATAAAAAGGACTATTTAGTTTTGTTGACGTCCTAAAGCTTAACTTAAGATTTTCAGAATTTCAGTATTTAAAATGACTAAGTCAAACTTCACCTAATCCCATAAGTTGGTTTATTTAGTGTTGATTGAGCTCTGGAGCTATGTCTTCCTTTCTCTGTTAGTTCCGCTTTCCCTCTAGGCTAGCTCTTATGCCCAGATTTCCTTCCCTTCATTTTGCTTGGACATTCTCTTATGTCTAGACCTTCTTCGTGTCTGGACCTCCCTTGCGCTTAGACCTCTTTCATTCAGACCTCTCTCCTTGTTCAAGACATCCCTTCGTGTCTTTTGTTTGAATTTCCTTTTGGTCCAAACCTCCTTCTCTGTTTAGACCTCTGTTTCTGATTGAACCTTCTTTTGGTTTTGACCTCCTCTTTGAGTCACGACCACCTCGTGGCATCCTAGCTCGGGTTTGTGTTTCAAACGTCTTTGATTTCTGAAATTCAATTTGAGTTGAATTTCTCCTTTCTGGAACTCTCCTATTTAATTTTCTGTCCTCCCTTGTGTTCATTTAAACCTTCCTGTGTTCCTTTAGACATCTCTATGCCCACTTGGACCTCCCCGTGTCCGTTAGGACCTCCTTGGCCCTTCATCTTGGCCATCAGGACCTCCCTCGGGTTCACCCTGACCGCCAAGACCTCCTTTGAGTTCATCTTGACCGTTGAGACCTCCTTCGATCTCCCCTTGACCGTCAGGATTTCCCTTGAGTTAATCCTAACCGTCAAGACCTCCTTTGCTCTTCATCTTGATAGTCAAGATCTCCCCTGATCTCATCTTGCCCATCAAGACCTCTTTTAGACCACCCTCCATGGACCCCCTCCGTTGGATCCCTTTCCCTTTGAAACCCCTCCGCCTAGACCTCCCTTCATTTGGATCTGATGGTCCAGACCTCCATTCATTTGGATCTGAGGGTCCAGACCTCCCCGTGGCTTAAACATCCTTCCAGTCTAAGACTTCCCCACGCGGCTCAGCTCCGCGCCTTCGTTTGGAACCGTCCAATCTGCATTGGACGGCCTGATCTTGTGGCACGTTCGGCTAGTCCGAACGTCCCATCCTTTTGAGCCACCCGATCTGAATCAGATGGCTCTGTTGCACTGAGCCTTTCCCTTTGCCCTTTTGACCTCCTTCTCTTCAGGACCTCCGGTCTTTTTGTAAAGACCACCCTTGGTGGTCAGGACCTCCCTGTCTGCAGGACCTCTTTATTCTTTAGACCTCCTTGTCCCTTGGACATCTTAGCTTTTCAGACCTCCTCAAGATCTCCCTTGATCTCGTAGGACCTCCCTGTCCAGCGGATCTCCTCTATGATTTTTGCAAAGACCACCCTTTTTGGTCTCTTTGTGAAGATCACCCCTTGTTGTCTTTTTGCAAAGACCACCCCTGCGGGTCACGACCTCCCCTAGGGCCGTGACCACTCCTCTTTGACCAGACTGTTTTCCAAGTTGACTGGTTCCACTTGACAGTCTTGCTTACCCTCATTCTTATCCGCCACCTAAGCCTTTGTGCATTTAATACCATTTGAGCCGTATAAAATGCAGTCACTTACGTGGCCCTTTGCTTTCTCTCCTTGTCTCCTCACCTCACAACATATCTTGTCCATTTTACTCTCTCCTTTCACCAGCTGGCCTTATTTTGTCATGTTCTCTCTAGCCAGCTAGCCATACCTTGTCTTGTCCTTCAACTACCTTTGACCAATGTGTCGCTGAGTCTCAGTGACACTTTCCTCCTCTTTCTTCACTAGCTATTACTAGCCCGAGCAGTCCTTCTTCCTTACCCTTGGCCACATACACTTCCCTCGCTCTTGCCCAGCTTTCTCCTTGCTTGGAGTTTCACCTAGAAGGCAACCGGATATCACACCATCGCCTCCTCGTCGCCAAGAAGACCACTGGAGGTTGTGCCGCCACCTCACCGCCGAAGGAGCCCGCCGGAGCGCCAGCGCTGCCTTCAATCGTTGCCACTATCTCGTGACCTCCTCTTTTACCTCCCTCTTGGCCTTGGTAAGTTCTCTCGTGCCTTTTTCTTTCCTCAATTCCTAAGACCCCACTGTGTAGTCGTATCTTTCCCAGGACCTCCTCCTGAGGATCTCCTCAGGACCTCCCTGGTCTTTTTGCAAAGATGACCCCCTCGGTCCCTTTGCAAAGACGACCCTCTTGGGCCCTTCTCTAGACCTTTCCCCTTCAAAGACCTCCCATGACCTCCTTGGGACATTCCCCTCAGGACGTCCCTTAAGCCTCTCTGGACCTCCCTTTTGGTCTTTTGCAAAGACCACCTGCTTTGATCTTTTGCAAAGACCACCCTCTTGGTTTTTGCTGGTCTCTTTGCAAAAGACCACCCACTTTGGTCTTTTGCAAAGACCACCCTTTCCCGTGGACCTCCCCTTACCCGCAAGACCTCCTCCTGAGAGCCCTTTTCTAGTACTTCTAGTTCTATTATTTGTTATTTGTTTCTGTTCGGTTTGTTTGGAGTTCATTTGGAACTTATTTGATCTTTATTTCCTTTGCTTTGTTCTTGTGTAGATCGCTTTGTCTCTGGGGAGCCTGAGCCCTGTGAGGAGTAGATCCTTAAGCTTTCAAGCAAGAGGCAAGTTACTCTCTTGATCATATTGAACCCAGTATTTCAAATTAGTTAGGTTGTGTTTCAAATTATTACTGCATGCTTATCTCAATTCAAGAAATTTAAATCCATGTTTAACTTTGTAGTTATTCCTAATTCCTTTGTACAACCAGATTTGATTGATGAATTGATCACCCCCTTGTCACCATAGTAAAGGCTGGTTGGTACATTAGTATGAACCAACATGTGTTGCTAACTTTGAGCTTAGACATGCTTAGACCAAAATTCTTGTTTTGGGATATCTTACTACCAAAAGACCAATGTTGTCTAAATATTTTAATCCATGACATTGGGTTGTCGTGGTAGTTTGCAAATATTTTTGAAAAGCAAAGAAAAAGGAAAATTGGTTTGGACTTGGGCGAACTGGTTGCCTGGATGGGTGCATGTTCATGCACGGGATTGATCCATTTCTATGGTCGAGGCCCAGGGTTCTGTGGAAGTCGCCTAGGTCAGTTAAGGACCGGTCTTCGAGTGTATTTTGCCATGCCTCACCGTGCAACCACATGTCTAGGATGGGGTGGACCTGGCTGACTAATTTGCAAAGTTCCATCACTGTTGATCTTGTTGGTACGTGGGAGGTCTTTCATGGCCGTTCTTTTTGACAACGTCTTTCATGACTATTGTTCCCACCTGGCACAAGAGGGGGCCCCCTGAACCCTATTGGGTTTCTATCCACAGGGGGAGTGAAACCTTAGCGAGGGTGGACTGTGGTGGAATGATGCATTGTAAAGGCCTTGTGGTGATCCCTTAGTCGCACACCTTCGGAAGTGTGTGAGCGGACAGTGCAAGCGGATCATCTCATGTGGGTAAAGTGTACAACCTCTACAGAGTGTAAAACTATTCGAATAGCCGAGTCCGCGGTCAAGGACATGCTAGCAAAGCTGCTCCTAGTTAGATGCTGGATTTGTTTTCAAAAGGTTTTGTAAAACTGGTTTTGGATCTCTATCCAAATGGTTTTTATGGTGGGGAGCCTTGTGACAGGAGGGTATCCTTCACCACTTGATGATGAATGTTATCCAACTGTAAAATTGAGTTTTGGAAAACAAATTTTAATTATAAGTGTAACTGCCTTGGAACTTGGTATGTGTATTTAAATGGAACCTGGCTTTATGCAAATCAACCCTATATGCCTTCTTTTGAAATATCCATGTATGCATATCATTCTGTTATTCCACAGGTGTAACTTGCGAGCACGGTGGTTGTGCTCACTCTTGCTTGATGATGTTTATAGCAGGGAGGAGAGGTGAGGTGGCCTGCGCAGTGGACCAAGAGGTCCTGGTCGACTAGGATGCGCCCTCCAGCCGATTGCCTGTGGTGTATCGGGTGGCCTGCCTGTTTAATCTTCTGCTGTAATTTGTTTTCTGGCTTGTAAGCCCTCTTGTAATCAACTCCTTTGTTATTAATAAAGTACACGTTGGATGTTTGTTACCCTTTGTTGTATCTTTGTGCGTGTTAGCCATGATCGTTGGGACTAGTTCGGTTTGCACAGAGGACTTGGAATCATGTTAAGTCTCACGAACTCCTCGGGCTTGGTTTCTTGACCTCCCCTGGGACAGGTCGTGGCACTTGGGATCACCCCATGTCCCATGCCCACCTTCGGACCTCCGGGTGGTCTTGAAAGACCTCCCAGGTGGTCTTGAGGACCTCCCAGGTCCAGTCGTGTCTGGGTCCTCTTGGGCCCGGTTGCGGCCAGACTTGGAGACCTCCTGGTTTGGCCGTGACAAGACCTCCTGGGTCCTATTGCAGTTTAGTCTGGAGACCTCCTGGTCGGGGCATTACAAGGTGGTATCAGAGCATCTTGACTACAGGTCGTAACCTAGTAGAATGGTCGTAGAATTTCAAAACCTATTTTATATATCAAGAAAAATAATTTGTGCTTTTCTCATCATGGTCATCTTTCTGTTCTTACGTCCCTTCTGGTACTCTTCCTTACCCTAATTCTATCTTACTTTGCTTTCCTCCTTGTCACCATCTTGCAAGGTCAAATGGATCCTCTTACCTTTGTAATTTCTATAAGACCGAGCCCTTCGTGCTCAAACTCTGGAAGCCTCAGGAAGATTGAAGCAGCTGGATCAGCCCTGCAAGGCTCTTGGAAGTTGCCCTTGTGAGTTGACCAGTGCATATGGACGCCAAGCTAGGTAGCTTTGAAGGATCACTATTGAGACTGATTTTGTGAATTAAAGATCTTGAGGCTGATCTTGTGAAGCAAAGATTTTGAGGTTTGCTGATGGTTATAGGAAGTATTGTGAATCTTGGAGTATGTTGGTAGATATGCTTTGATTGTAAATGGATTAGAGAGGATCAAAATGGTGGATTGTACAGATTGTGCAAGCAGAATTTGATCTCGAAAGAAAGTTTTGATGGTTCATGAAGGAGATAGGAATTTGTAATATTGATTCGATTATTAAGATAAATTGAATACTCTTAAATCTAGAGTAGATTGTAATGTTGAGTGGAAGTTTGGAATCAAATATGTGGGTTAAACTGGATTTAGTTGGATATTATTAAATAGAGAATTTGGATTTGAAAGGAATCTTGGTGGATTATAGAGATATATGCGGAATCGATTTTGGAATTGTATAATTGTTGAATATTGGAAGGTATGTTTGAGGATGCCTGCGATATTGGTTATAGCCGAATTATCTATTGGATAGATGGTTATAAAACGATTTGGTGAATCAGTTTGAACTGGTGGATTGCTAGAAGTTTTTTTGGAGACTCTTTAATGAAGATCCGTGGGTTTTAAGGTTTTTCCAGAGGATTGTGATCCTGATTAAATGATTGAATTCTTCTAATTTGGGAAAATCTAAGAAATGTGAATTGGTGGATCTCCATAATGTTAAGTTGTGGATCTGGCAAGGATGGGAAGTTTGATTCTTAGCTCTAGCTAGCACCAGTAAGATGGTTGAAACAAGTGGCTCCTGAAGAGAGAGCTGGTTGAAAGAAGAGAAGCCTCACCGTCTCTACTCTTCAAGAACAACATGCAAGACCTTCTTGACTCTTTCTGGGTACTGAGTCGTCTCACCAGTTGGTAAGTGCCGATCATTAGAACGTTGTTGAGTTGCTTGGTTCTCTCGGCAAGCTCTTGAGTTGGTTCTTTGCTGGGGTGTTGTTTGCTCTATTCCCTCCTTGACTTCTTTGACACTTACCTACCCTTGGTCTACTTCCTAACCCTCTAAAGCACCCGGCAGATGGTGAAGTCTGTCGCTCTGAAGGAGAATTAGTCAGCGAATCATGTCCCCGAGAGTGCCAATACCCTGGGATGTCGACAGCGACAATAAAGCTGTTCTGAGAGTGCCAATACCCGGGATGTCGACAGCGACAACGGAAACCCTCCATAATTTGAATCAGTTCCTCATTACCCAGACTCATTTGATGCAGCGTATAATACAACAATTGGATGCCAGCAGTGTTCCCTCAACCACTGTCCCTGCAGCACCTGAAGAGTGTCTTTGCGATGAGCTGCCCAAGGATAAGTCACCAAAAGTCCCTCTTAATTAAGATGCAAGGCGTTTTCTTCCTGAAGGCCGCCACCCATGAAAGTATGTTCTTTGTTACCACTGTGGGGAAATCGGGCACTTTGCCTATGGATGCCCCCAAAACGGAAGGCCAAAACAAGAAATGCATTGTGCCGGCTGCAATCACATTGGACACCGTTTTATAAAGTGTTCCAGGAGAAAGGAAATCTTGTATCAAGCCTGCTATTACTGTGGCAAAAGAGGGCACTTGGTCAAGCAATGCCCCTTGCAAGCAAACTTGGCACCACAAGCAACATCAACATCTGAAGTCAGTTCGGAAGGACCCGAAACCCTGCACCCAGCAACAATCAAGTGCTCAAACTATGAAAACAAGGACTGTTTGAAGACATCAATGACCCCTAAGGTGCAGCAGAAGAGTGTAAGTCATCAAGCCACTCCCCATCAAGCTGAGAAAGAAAGAACTATGGAATCATTTCCCAGGCTATCTCAAGAAGCAAAGGAACTGAGGTTCAACAGGACCAATCCCAAAGTACTCAAGTTGCAAGCACCCTGCCGACAACAGGACCATGGTCACAAGAGGAAGATGGTAGAACAAGTGCCAGATAATGAGAGGAACCCCAAGGCTCAAATAATTGAGGGAAGACCTCTCCAGAGCAAGAAGTCAAGGGACAACATTCCGTAAGCAACCCTAATCGCCACGGTAACACTAGCAGCAGGGAGCAAGACCATTAGGAGGATTATGTCACAATCTCCAAAGTCTGAAGTTTGGGCTTGTCAATGCCCCAAGATGTGGCGACAAGTCACCCGCCTAGTTCTTGCCCCTCCGGGATACTTGTGCAAGGCCGACCCTAGAAGAAGTTCCCTCATCTTTGCAAGTGTCACGTGCTACTGACGAGGATCTAATAATCCTCATTTTATCTTTTATCTATAATTCTTATTATAAGTAAATATGACATCATATGGTCCTGGGTATACCCTTAATTTTATAAGGGAGAAGCCTACTAGGTGGTCGTAAGTTCTTCTACGACCACCCCCATAGTCGTAAGTCTTGCTACAACTATCTTATGGTCGTAAGTTCTTCTACGATCACTACCCAGTCGTAAGATATTCTACGATTACCTCATAGTCGTAAGTCTTGTTACGACTATCTTATGGTCGTAAGTTCTTCTACGACCAGGTCAGCTACGACCACCTTATGATCAATAAAACCTACAAGCAAGTGGGTCCAATTGATTAAGGAATCCAAACAGTCAATATACGCTGTTATTATGCGAAATAATAACACGCAATACCCCATTATCTCTGACAAGTAACTGCCAGGTGGCGTGAAGGAGTTACCAGCCCGATGATTACTGCAAATGTGCACTCGTTACTGGATTTGATGAGGCGTCTCTTCAGCAGGGGAAAACGGCTATTCCTTCACGACTATATAAAGACAACGGTCAGAGAGGATAAGGGAATAAAGGCGTATACACACGCTATCGAGGGCTATCAGGAAGACAAGTACTATCCTCTGTAATAGTCTTAGTTTTTCTCCTGATTGTTCAGAATACGCTCAATACCATACACACACAGGAGTAGGGTTGTTATTCTCTCCGGAGAAGGCCTGAACCTGTATAAAAATACCCGTGTCAATCTCTCTGCGTGATTCTATTCTAGGAGACCCCCGAATCAAACAATCTTTACGTAAGATCGGGTCTAAAACACCGACACTACCATTCACAAGAGTTGGGACACTACGCCAATAAATGTCCAAAGAAGCGTCAGGCAAAGAATCTAGTCATCCTTTGCCGACTTCAGTTAAAACCTCTTGCTGCCACCCCTTTTCTCCTAGCCTCTCGAATCTCGGGGCGAGATTCCCTTAAGGAGGTAGGTTTGTAACACCCAATTTTTTTGAGCCTTTTGAAAATTTCAACATAAAAAGAACCATTTGGTTTTGTTGACGTCCTAAAGCTTAACTTGAGATTTTCAGAATTTGAGTGTTTAAAATGACTAAGTCAAACTTCACCTAATCCCAAAAGTTGTTTTATTTCCTTCCCTTCATTTTTCTTGGACATTCTCTTATGTCCAGACCTTCTCTGTGTCTGGACCTCCCTTGAGCTTAGACCTGTTTGGTTCAGACCTCCTCCTTGTTCAAGACCTCCCCTCGTGTCTTTTGTTTGAATTTCTTTTTGGTCCAAACCTCCTTCTTTGTTTAGACCTCTTTGTGGTCTAGACCTCCGTTTCTGATTGAACATTCTTTTGGTTTTGACCTCCTCTTTGAGTCATGACCACCTCGTGGCATCCTAGCTCAGGTTTGTGTTTCAAACGTCTTTGATTTCTGAAATTCAATTTGAGTTGAATTTCTCCTTTCTAGAACTCTCCTGTTTAATTTTCTATCCTCCCTTGTGTTCATTTGAACCTTCCTGTGTTCCTTTGGACCTCTCTGTCCCACTTGGACCTCCCCGTGTCCGTTAGGACCACCTTGGCCCTTTATCTTGGCTGTCAGGACCTCCCTCGGGTTCATCCTGACCGCTAAGACGTCCTTTGAGTTCATCTTGACCGTTGAGACCTCCTTCGATCTCCCCTTGACCGTCGGGATCTCCCTTGAGTTAATCCTAACCGTCAAGACCTCCTTTGCTCTTCATCTTGATAGTCAAGACCTCTCATGTTCTCATCTTGGCCGTCAAGATCTCCTT